>CM070719.1:16484851-19190535 GCA_036346275.1 Otatea glauca | reverse complement strand
TGTGTCTTCCGAGCGTGGAACTGGCAGGCTCGACAGGCGCGGACGATGTCCCGAGCGTCCTGGAGTGCTGTCGGCCAATAGAAACCCATCCGGAACTCTTTCCCGACCATAGTCCTGAAAGAAGAATGAACGCCACAGAGGCCCGAATGGATGTCATGGAGTAAGTACTTACCTTCCTCCGGGGTAATGCACTTCGCCAGAACACCCAAGGCGCCCCACCGATATAATTGTCCGTTGACGAGCTCGCGCGGCGCTTGACTTTGCTGCTCTCGGCTGTATCGGGCGGGAGCTCGCTGTGGTCGAGGAACTTGACGATCGGGTCCTTCCACGAGGAAGCACTCTCGAGGAGGGCTACCGAGCCTTCCTAGTCGGTGATGGACGTTGCCGCCAAGGTCTCGAGGATGACATCCGGTGGAATCTCATCATCGGATGACCCGAGCTTTGAGAGAAGATCGGCACCGGAGTTGTCCTTCCCGGTACGCACCGACTCCGTGTTCCGTAACCACCTTCCATCTTGGCGCACTCGGCGAGATACTTTGTCGCGAGGCCTGAGCACCGTAGTCTTTGTTGTACCGTTAACCATTTAGGGAATCTCCTTTCACGACCAGCCGGCGTACGCCTAGCGACTTGCACGCTTGAAGGCCGGCCAAGAGGGCTTCGTACTCTGCGACGTTGTTGGTTGCGGGAAAGCTAAAGTGAATCACATGCTTCAGATGATCTCCCTGGGGGTGATGATGAGAATGCCAGCCCCCGAGCGCTTGAACGACCTCGACCTGTAGAAGAACATAGTCCAGGGGCCCTCTTCCTTGGTCTCGGGCTCAGAGGCGGGCTCCGCCGTGTGTTCGACCACGAAATCGGCGAGCGTTGGGACTTGATGGTTGGGCACACCACAAATCGGATGTCGAACTCGGCCAGCTCCATGGCCCACTTGGCAATACGACTTCGCTCGATTCTTTAGATTTCATCGAGAAGGAACTCGCCACATTTACATCGCGCGCCGAAGTAATGCCAAAGCTTGCGTGAAGCGATGAAAAGGGAGTAGAGTAGCTTCTGAACCAGAGGGTAACGCTCCTTTGGCCCATGAAGTACTTCACGACATAGTAACGGCTGCAATGACCATCGCGCTGCCACTGTGATGGCGCCGACGGCTCGGTATGGTCGCGAGGTAGAGCAACAACACCTTGCTCGGCTACGGGGTCATGAGCAGAGGACGGCTCGAGAGGTACGCCTTCAGCTCGTCGAAGGATCGCTTAGCTTCGGGAGTCCACTCGAAGCCCCCATGCTTGCGCAGGGTCTTGTAGAACGGCAGCCTGCGCCCTCCGAGCCTTGAGATGAATCGGCTAAGAGCGGCCACGCGGCCGGCAAGGCACTGGACTTGTTTCGTCGACGCTGGGCGATCATCTTCTCGATCGCCTCGATCTTCTCCAGGTTCGGGCCTACTCCCGAGCCCCCGATCATGTAGCCGAGCACCTTGCCCAAGGTTACGTCAAAGACGCACTTCTCGGGGTTGAGCTTGATCCCATGCTTGTTCAAGTTGGCGAAGGTCTCCGTGAGGTCGTTAATGTGGTCGCCCTCGGAAGAGCTCTTGACGATGATGTCATCGACGTAGACCTCGAGGTTCCGGCCGATCTGAGGGTCGAAGGTTCTGAACATCAGCTGCTGGAATATTGCTCCCGCATTGCGGAGATCAAACGACATGGTTGTGTAGCAGAACGTCTCGAACAGCGTGACAAAGGCCGTCTTGTCTTTGTCGCCTACCGCGAGCTTGATCTGATGGTAGCCGGAGTAAGCATCGAGGAAGCTCAACATCTTGGTGTTGGCGGTGGAGTCCACGATCTGGTCTATGCGCGGAAGAGGGAAGTTATCCTTCGAGCATGCTGAATTCAAACCCGTGTGGTCGACGAACATCCTCCACTTTCCGCCTTTTTTCTGTACAATCACCGGGTTGGCCAGCCATTCGGAGTAGTCAATCTCGCGAATAAAGCTGGCCTTCAGGAGCTTGTTGAGATGCTCCCTGATTATCGTCACCTTTTCGGGGGAGTAGCGTCGCAGTCTCTGGCGCACGGGCCTGCAGTCAGGCCTTGTTTGCAATTTGTGCTCGATCACCCCCTATGGACTCCTGGCATGTCTGCTAGCTCTCACGCGAATATGCTCTTATTGCTGTGGAGGAAGATGATGAGCTCGAGTTCATATTTCGGATCGAGCTGGGTGGCGATGTGGATGTACTTGCTCGAATTGCCCTCCTCGAGTTGCACGGCTTTGGTCGGGCCGCTGGGCTGGATCGCCGCCTTCCGACGGGCATTCTGAGTCACCGACTCACGAGGCAAAGACGCCAAATGATCGCCGGCTTTCTCCTTGTAGCAGTGCGCCACCTTGAGGTCACCGCGGATGGTTATGACGCCATTGGGCCCAAGGAGCTTCATGCAGCGGTGGCCGTAGTGGTTCGCCGCCATGAATTTGATTAAGGTCGACCGCCCGAGGGTGGCGTTGTAGGGGAGATCCCCATCGACCACCTTAAAGGTGATCAGCTCGGTGTGGAAATTCGCCGAATCGCCAAAAGTGACAGGTAGAACCACTTGCCCGAGTGGAGTGGTTGAGCTCCCCGGCACGATGCCGAAGAAGGGGACCGCTATGCTCCTGATCTTCGATCGGAATCGTGATCCGGTCCCAGCTGGTACCGCCAAGAGCGAGTTGAGGAGCTCCCATCAACCATGACCTGCCCGACCACGGTGTTGCTTATGGTCGGAGCCACGACCAAGGCGGTCTTAAGGTCCTTGGATATTCCCGAGGGAGCATCATCCCGAGAGAAGGTGATTGGAGTACCGACCTATTTGCAAGGCTGGTCAGCGGGCTTCCCAGCAGAGGCTTGATACACGGTACGCACGGCGTCCTTGAGCTCGCGCTGGGACCGGTACAAGGACGAACCGTCGAAAATCATGTAGACATGGCGGTTGCCCTGTTGAAATTCTAGGTCGAGGCCTTCCAGGCCCTCGCCGGCATTGACCCCATCAGGCAGCTCGTCTTCCTTCAGAAGCGTGGGCATCTCTCCATGCCCGTCATAGAAGGCGTAAAACCTGTACTGCCACATTCTGCAGTTCCGCAGGTCATGGCCGTAGGCCTTATGGAACGGGCAGAACTTGTCTGAGTTGTACCGCCGCACTCATCAACCCGAGGTGTCCTCGTTGTGGCTCTGCCGCGACGCCCTCGCTGGGTTGGCGCTGGCGTTACGCCGGCCGCGGCCGCCTCGCTGAGGTCGAGGCTCATTGCGGTCGGGTTGCCGCACCTCGCATCCGCTGTCCATCACGATGACTATGCGCAGTTGGCCGCCGCCACCATTGCGGTCTCTCCTCCGCCTTTTATTCGTGCGGGTCCGAACCGCCACTCTTGGTGCTAGATGGTCCAGCTTTGCCGAAGATGCGGTCGAGCTTGCCCTGGTCGTAATCACGCTTCCAACGAACGGCGTCATTCGTGTCCGCGTATCGTTCCGCCATCTGGAACAGCTTGTTGACGCTGAGGTTCGTGGTGATCTACAGGTCCTCGGTAAGGCGCCTGTCCCCGGACGCCAAACTTGAAGGCCTTGACGACGACCTCGTTGGGGACATTCGGAGTCGAATTCCTCGCGCGGGTGAATCGGTGCACGAAGTCGCGGAGGGGTTCACCCTTGCCCTTGATGATGCGAACCAGGTCCCTTTCTCGTCCGGGGTGCTCGTAGCAGCTCTGGAAGTTCGAACGGAGGGCGCCTCGCACCTGGCGCCATGATCGGAAAGCGCCAAGTGCCTGGTTGAAGAGCCAGGTACGCGCAACACCGTCCAGGACGGTAGGGAGGTAGTTGGCCATCACGGCCTCGCTCCCGTTGGCCACCAGAATCGCGGTGGAGTAGATTGAAAAAAAATCATCGGGATTCTTGGTCCCGTCGAACCGCTCCATTGCCGCTGGCTCAACCGAGTGGCGGCAGACTCGGCAGAGGTCGACGGCACGCCGGCACGTGAGGTCGAAGCGTATGATCGGCCGCCGCGCGGTCAAGTCGCGGTCGACGGGGTAATCGAACTCGAGCCAACGGCATACCCCGCGTTGGTCTTGACGGTTAGGAGGAGCGTCATCAGGGCAGTGGTGTGGGCGATCACGAACCCTTTGATGCCTGGGCAGAATGTCTAGAGAAAGGCCTCGGGAAGCGCCGCTACTCGAGCGAAGGCCTTGTCACTCTGACACGGCACGCGCACAAGATCGATCCGGTCCCGACGAGGCGGGGGCGGTCACGGGGGACTCTGGGCCCGCGGGTACGGAGTCGATCGGCGAGAGCGACAACGCCTGCACGATGAGTTGCCATCGCTTTCCAGGGAGCGGGGCTCGGGGCGCTGGTGCTGCCCTCACTGCGAGGGCGTGACCTCGTCGACCGCCCTACCAAGCTCCTCAGCGAGGGACATCCGAAAGAGAGCCGACCTTGTCCGGGCAGGATCGGCCATGACCCGAGCGATGGCTCGTAGGCGTTCGCGGTTGGGATCGTCCAGGCGGGTACGACTGTGGTGCACGGACAGAGTGCGAAGCTCTTCGCGCTCCTCCCGTCGGAGGGCACTGATGGCCTGGTCGATAGCGACCCGGGCCAAACGCGCCTCCTCCAGAGTTTCTGGGTTGCCGTCATTCATCCCCACGCTCGCCTCGCGACTGCTAGCCATGAATGCCATGCGCTCGCGCGGCGGCAGCGAAGGTGAGAACATAGAGGTGGAGCCTTCACACTCGGGAACCGCATCCGGCTACAGGCTTGCTGAACGTGACATGTTGTCATCAAAGCCGAAGGTGCTGGCGACACTGAAGCAATGGACTCCGAACGAACGAAACTTCGGGCCCAAAGATGGGCGCCAGCTGTCGACGATCGAAACCGCCGACCGCAGAGGGGGGATGGGGAAGATCGTATGAGGGCGAGGCCTGAGGTCGTGCTCATTCGGGAATGGCGCGTGTCGCGGGAATGTACATCGGGGAAGAAGCAATGAACACAAGGTTTATACTGGTTCGAGCCCCCAGGTGTGGGTAATAGCACTACTCCAGTCTTGCCCTGAGGCGAAAGATGTATATGAAGCTTCGCAGGAGAGTACAAGCCGGGCCCAAGTTCGGAGCCGCTTGGAAGCAAAGCTACGAGGGAGAGTTCGGGAACGTGTCTTCTAGGAGTCTAGGTAGTCTTGGTTGGAGATGTTCGTTTTCTTCCGGGCCGCCACCTTGGTCGGGGTGATCCGCCGTCTTTTATAGCCCTTTAGGGGCTTCGCCGCCTGGTCCCGAGACTGACGTCAGGTGACCTTGGTGAGTCAATGGGAGTTGCTGAGAGGCGACGGTAGTCGTTGGGAGTTGAAGAGTTCCTTGGAGGCGACGGTAGTCCCTGAGAGTTGACAGGAGTTGCTTGGCCCTAGTTCCCGCGCAGGGTTAGGTTTGGCGCTGATTCCCACGCAAGGGAGAGTTTTTACACAAGAAAGATAAATTATTACAAATGTCGTTTATCCTGGGAGGTGTAGAGGTCGTGGTGCCAAGCTCGAACCGGGGCCTATCCTTGCGCTCGAGCCCGAGCTAGCTGGACCCGGGCCCAGGCTTGGGGAGTGCACCCTCTAGGTCGGAGACAAGCCCCCGGGATCGTGGGAAGCGGCTACAAGATCCGAGGGGTGCTTTACACGTGGCGGGACTACCGATCCCCGACAATAAGGTATAATTATCTCTCGTAACGGTGCCCCATAAACACTTTCCTGCATATGACAGGCTAGCCACCATACTTAGAAAATGATCTAGTTAGACCCCTTCTGCACCTATCTGTGGAACCCTATATTTTAAAATGCATTTGTTCATCCATACCTGTCGAGTATTTCCTTAAATTGTTATTATTTACACGATGTAATATCATTATGTTAACCAATATGTAATAACCCTAATGAATTCTAAAGTTAGTAGCCTCGATATGACTACGTATCATAAAAAACTACTCTACACTACAACAAATAAATGTTGAGACTGTCTGTAAACTTTATTTCTCAATTCCGTACTCTCTGATATAATTGCCTTAACCTATCCACTCCGTCCTTAACCGTACCTACAAAATTACATATCTAAACATTTCTACTTATTTATACAAATATTACTAATCTACACAACTAAATAACTAAATATCTATAGAACTACATACCTACACATCAAATTATTTCTGTCGCTAACCTACCATATTTTCAAAAAATGATTCAAGCAATAGAAGTTTTAACCTGAAAATTTTGCATCAAATTCCTTCTCCTCTTCCTCTTCCCTTCCTCTTCTTCTTCCCTTTCCCCTTCTTCCTCCTACTCTCCTCTTCTCTTCCTCTCTTCTTCTCTTTTCTTCCCTTCCTCTCCTCTCTTTTCTTCTCTTCATTTTTCTAGATCTAGGGTGGTCCGTCGCCAATTGAAATGGCGACAGAGGGCAACGGTGACAATGACCTTGCCGCCCACGTGGATAATCATTTTGCCGTTTGTAATGGCTATAGAGCTCTGTCGCCATTACAAATAGTCACAAATCTCCATTTCCCTACAAAAAATTCCTCAAAATTTTCTGTAATATTTTCGAATTATTGAAAAAAACATCCTAATTTTAATCGAAGTACTGACCCACGAACTCACCGAGTCATACGCACACTCTGAACGCGAGGCCCAGGCCAGGAAAAGGCACCAGCTGGGGTCCAGTGCCCTCTCCGGTAAGAACCCGTCTCCGCGGGCTCCCAGGCCGGCCTCCAGATCGTCGCGTGATGTGCGTCTCCGTGGGAGTCGACCACGCTCGGGCTGTGCCGGCCCGGGCCTCAGCGGCGCTGCGTCCCGGTGGTATTTGTGATCATGGTGTAGCGTAAAGCCTACAACTGCAGGAATTCTCTCTATGTCAGCATCACGTTTGCGTAGCGATCGTTCAGCGGGAACAACGTTCTCATCGTCAGTCGTCGAGCTGGCAGCAAACTCGGCCGGACATGCTCGGCGCACTATACAAGTAGACGCGCCGCGTCGTCGTCGGCACGGACAACATCGATCGCCACGTTGGGACCGAAACGGTGTACGTCATTGTGACCGTCGGTCGTGCGCACGATCAACGGGAGCGTGCCCGACATCCCTAGGAGCTTGATCTGGCGGTGGACAGAGCCGTGGTCGTGCCGTGCCGTAAGCGCCCGGACGGCGACACGGGGAGGCGCGGAAGACGTATGTCACGTTGTATGGCATATACAACCAGTACATGGCGCATCCCCAGAATTAACTTAACAGAATCTTTTATTCGTGTATCTTTAATTTATTTTAGTTAACAAGAAGCTGTTGACGGTGATTGTTGGAATTAATTTTTCCAACAGTGATGACGGATGTATGTCACCCCTCCCAACTCTCTCGTCCACCTTCTAAAAAATACCTCTAACAAAAATAGAAAAAAAATCAATCAATCAACGAATAAATTTCATCTCCTAAAAATTCTCTAACTAAAAAAACAACCAAGGAAGCTGTACTGAGCGTGTGACGGATATGAGAGTATGTAAATGCTGTTAAGGAACCTCGCTATCGAATAGTCCGGAGTCCCGAACAGATCTGAATTGGAGAACAGAGATAGAAAGAGAGACACAAATTTAGGGAGAGCGAAGACAGAATTCTTTATTGCTATTCTGATTTCTTGTACATAGGGAGACCCCCCTCCTCCTTATATAGTAGTCGCCTAGAGTTTCGGCTAAAGGACCATCGTGGACTTTCATTGGGCCACGTGGTTTCCCAACACTTCCCCTTGGGCCCTTTACCGCGAGATGCACATGCCTCATTAAAACTCCAGAAAAACCCAGTGGGAAAAATACTTGGAGAAAGAGTACATAGCATATGCTTACTATGTTGCACGAATTGCCTCGTTAAAACCTGATGCAAGAAAACTTCATGCAAAACTTGCTAAGGAAAAAAAGTACAATTCACCCAAACTTCAACCACTAATCTTCGAGATTCATGTTGGGTATTCAAAATTCATATTCGAGATTTATGTGGGAGTATGTGAAATATCTCCCCCTGAAATCTGCACTTCTCTAAGTCTCATCATCCCAATCCCTTTTACGCACCTTTCAAAGGTAGATGCTGGGAGTGATTTAGTGAACAAATCTGCAAGATTTTCACATCACTTAGTATGCAATATCTTGATCTCGTTCATCTTATGCAATTCGTGAGCATAGAAGAACTTGGGGTTGATATTCTTTGTGAGATTGATTTTCACATAACCCATCTGTGCTTGGGCAACACAAGCTGCATTATCTTCATAAATGATCGTGGGAGTTTGCTCAATGTTCAAGCCACATGACTTCTGGATGTGGTGAACCATTCTTCTGAGCCATGCACATTCACGAGATGCTTCATACAAGCGATGATTTCCGAGTGGTTTGTCGACGTCGAGACGCGAGTGCGCTTAGACGACTTCCGAAAGCTGTTGTTCCTCCACATAGGAAAACATAGCCGATTTGAGACTTGCCAAGTATGCGGTGCGATAAGTACCCGACATCGGCGTGGCAAACCAAATTCATTCATTGTTTCTTCTAAAGAACAAACCGAGATCTTTGCTTCCTTGGAGGTAACTAAGATGTCCTTGATCCCTTTCAATGCCTTTTGGTGGGTTACGCCATCATGTCGAACTAGCAAATTCACGGCGAATGCAATGTCCTACCTAGTGCTATTCGCAAGGTACATAAGCGCTCCAACTGCACTCAGATATGGGAATTCTGCTCTCAGGACTTCCTCCTCCTCTTCTCTAGGTCTGTATGGGTCTAGGTCTGTTTGGAGTGACCTTTCGACCATTGGAGTCTTTCCAGGATATGCCTTTTCAAAGCCAAACCTTTCCAACACTTTCTACGTGTAGGTGATTGATGTACCAAGATTCCTCCTTGGACATGCTCAAGCTGCAAGCCTAAACAAAACTTGGTTTTACCCAAATCCTTCATTTCAAACTCAGACTTCAAGTATGAGCATTCTTCTTCAATTTCTTCATCCGTCCCAATGATGTTCAAGTCATCTACATAGATGGAGATTATACAGAATCCATTCGGGGATCGCTGTATAAATACGCATGGACAATCTTCGCTGTTTGTGTAGCCTTTCTTGCAGAGAAACTCACTCAAGCGATTGTACCACATTCTTCCTAATCGCTTTTAATATCATACAGTGATTTCTCTAATTTCACACTGCTGTGTTTCTATTTGCTCCGTCTTGGTTGGGATAGGAATACCTTCCGTACTTTTATGTATATCTCCAATTCAAGTTTCCATACAAATATCTTTGTAACAACATCCATTAGCTTCATTCTCAACTTCAAGTTGATCGCCATTGAGATCAAATATCTAAAGGTAATTCCTCCTATGACCAGGAGAATAGGTTTCTTCATAATCAACTCCGTGGCGTTGAGTGAAACCCCGAGCTACGAGCCTTGCCTGCACCTTACAACTTCATTGTTTTCATTCCTCTTAGAACAAAGACCCATTTGTGACCTCTGAGGTTTATATGGGGAGGTGTGCGGCATCACGGCTCAAACACCTCTCTCTTGTTGGAGAGACTAACTCCATGATGATTGCCTTCTTCCATTCTCTCCAATCTAGCCTTTTCTTGCACTCTGCTAGAGATGCGGGCTCGGGATCATGATCAATGATCGAGGCAATCTTCTTTGCGAAGTATGCATCAACGTTATCGTTGCTCTATTCGTGGATTCTCTGTTATTACAATGTTTATGGCCATTTCTTCATGAGGTGCTTCATGCACTTCTACTTGCTCTTCATTTGCTATTCCCTATCGCAGAGCAAGTTCCTTTAGCTTTCATCGCCTATGTGTGCGCACACATTATTTCCGTGACTTCTGTAGTGGAAGATTCAAGTGCAGGAATTGCCTTTTCCGTTGGCTTCTTTCCAATGCGAGTCTCAAGCTGGCTCCCTTCTTTCCTTAGGGTATTTTCGTGATTGGTTGTGGTAAGTCCTCTCTTGATTTTCTCCGAGACGTCTCGGGTACTTTGGGTTTGAGGCAGTTTCTGTTCTTTTTCGAGGCCTATGAATAGGATGAGGATACCTTCTATTTTCTTTGGTATTTCCACCATCTCTGGTACATTTCTTGCGGGTACATGCGACTTAACCACGCCCTTCAAATCACAAAAATGATCAGGCAGTTCATTTGCTAAATTCTGCAAATCAATTATCTTCTGGACTTCTTGATTTGCTTCATTAGTGCGGGTCATGCGCGGGGATCGATGGAATGCCATATGATTTCCGGCATTTTTCATCCAAAGGTTGATTTCTCCCCTAATAACGGAAGCTTGATCCTCGTCAAATATGCAATCAGCGAATCGGGCTATATGCAAGTCTCCAGTCATGGGTTCCAAATACCTGATTATGGATGCACTTTCATAACCAACGTATATCCCAGACTTGTGGAGAGAGCCCATTGCAGTCCGCTAAGGGGGTGGTATAGGAACATATACCATACACCCAAATTTCCTGAGATGGGAGATTTTCGGGATGATCCCGTGCACAAGCTGCAAAGGAGAATGGATGTTGTAGGCCGAAGGACTGAAATTGATGAGAGCTGCTGCGTGTAGGACTGCGCGTCCCCAACAAGTGTTGGGCAGGTTACAACTCTGCAAAAGCGGTCTGGCAATGAATTTAATTCTCTTTATGAGTGCTTCAGCTAGTCCATTTTGCGTATGGACGTGCGGTATAGAGTGCTCAACTGCTATCCCTGTTACAGTGCAATAATCATCAAATACTTTTGAAGTAAATTCGTCGGCATTGTCCATTCTGATGGACTTCACACGATGATCAGGGAAAGCATTCTTAATTCTTATGATCTGCGAGATCAGTATTGCAAAAGCATGATTTCTTGTTGACAACAAGCATATATACGACCATTTCGAGGAAGCATCGATGAGCACCATAAAATATCAAAAATACGACGAAAGGGTGAATCGAACGCAAATATCCTCTGGATGCGTTCGAGGAATGCAGGATTTCACTTTGCACTTTCATGACAGAGGGTCTAGTTATTAATTTCCCGGTGGCAAATGCAGGGCACACGAAATCTTCATGATTCGGGAAATTCTTAACATTGATGCCATGACCTTATGAGTTATTCACTATATTTCTCATCATTCTAAGACCAGGATGACCTAATCTACCATGCCATAAAGAAAATAACTCGAGCTTCTAAAGCGGTCTTCAAGGAAGTATACACTTGGTGCATGAATATTCGTGTAGTACAACCCGACTTCATATGAGGACATTTTTCTAATACCATTTTTCCACATACCACGTGCTTCACAATGCACAAGTATTCTTTGCCATTTTCTTCATTGGTTTCTCGTGAAAACCATTGGCGGATGTCTTTGAAACTTAAGAGAGTGCGCGTTGATTCGAGTACAAAAGGGCTTCTTCAATTACGAGTGTACCCATTGGCAATATAATTGTGGCTCTTCCAGAGCCTATTATATAGGAATCGCTTCCTGCGATCGTAGTAATCTTTCCAGCGTTCTTCGTGATCGACTGGAAGTATTTAGACTCTCTTAAGATGTATTTGTTGTGCCACTATCAACAATGCATATCTCTTCCATTTGGGCGCTATACGATTTCTAAAGAAAAGGAAAATAATCCCGATCAAACAGCGACAAAATAATTCAAACATTGCTTGCAAATTAAAGAATACTGGAATAAAGAATAAATTGCATATTTATTCATGAGAGAAATATGCTCTTCTAGAGCTTACAATTCATTATTCAAAAGGAAATGCTAACAACCATAATCTAAAAGAAAATGCAATTCATGCATTTAAACGGAAGTGCAAGTCTTGATCGTTCTACTCGGTGGTAGGTTTCGCGTCCTGCGAGGACCTTACGATCTTCACGTCCCATGCCCAAGTGAGGTAGTTATGACCGTGCGGGGCCAGTTCTTCAAACTCACGATTCACGATGCCGGACATTTGCATGATTTCAAAATTTCGACATTAGATTACTGCGTGTAATCTAATAGAAAATGGTTGCAAAAAAAGCATAAAGTGCAGAAAATAAATTGCCAGTATTCTAAATAAAGCAATGAATCCAAAATTCATAACGAATATTCATAAATGCAGAGAATAAAGCTAGAAAAATTAAAACAGATCCAAATAATTTCTGGATTTCTAGCAATTTCCCTTAATTTTTCTGCTATTTTCTCTTCTTCTTTTCTTTTCTTTTCTTTCTTTTCTTTCCCTTTTTCTCGGCCGAACCGGCCATTGGGCCGCGCCCTTCGGCCCATATCCGGTATGCGCTAGGGTTTCGTGCTGCGCCTTGCCGGGAAGGCGAGGCGTACCGACGCTTGCGACGCCGAGCGGCAGCCGCGGCCGAGCGGAGGAAAACCGAGGCGCACCGTGGCGGCGTTCGGGCGGCGAGTGCGACTTCATGCACGGCCGGGCGAAGCGCGAACGACGGTGTCGCGACCGCTTGGCCGACGGCCGTCTTGGGCGCGGCGCCGCGGTGGGGCGGCGGGTCGAGGCGGCGGTGGTCTGGCGGGCAGTGTGCGGCGCTTCTGGGCACACCACGCGGCGACGGCGGCGCTCTTGGCGGGCGAGCAGCGAGGTGGTGGCGCGGCGGCAGCCGGCTTCGGCCGGCGCGTGGAGACCGTGTCTTGAGCACGACGCCGGCGCGCAGACGAAGTCGTCGGTCAGTGCGAGTCGCTGAACCGAAGGCGATCGTTGGCGCTCGTCTTCGGATGCGGTCGTCACCGATCCGCATGACTCGGAGACACTCCCATGCCTCCTTCGCGGACGGCTTGACCGCGACAGTGGAGATCATCTCCGGTGGCACTGCACTGCAGATGGCGTCGAGCGCCATCCGGTCCTCGTGCACGTCGATGTCGTTGTCGGGATCGATGGCGCACCAGAGGTTCCGAGCCTGCAGATTGATCTTCATCAACAAGGCCCAGTCGTTGTAGTTTGTCTTGGTCAGCGTGGGGTAGTTCATCGGCCCGCCTCCCCCTTCCTTGACCACGCGGTACACGACCAGCCCGCGGTCGCCCCCGTCGTCTCCACCTCCTGTGGAGCGACTGCCGGAGCCAGAGGGTGGTGGCGAAACTATTCGTGCTCGAGGCATTTCGACGCACGATCACGCGGCCAACGCCGATAACGGGCTCTGATACCACTTGTTGGATCGCCCAGGTGAGCGTCGGCGCTGGGATAAACTCCTCTGCACTAGATCACAGACATGCACACGTACTGGACACTTAAACACACACTGAATTTGTGCTGCAATACTTGTTGCTTTTCTATTCTTCTTCTCTATTTATAGGAGGGAAAACGAGCTTGCATGCAAAGGAAAGAAAGCTTACAAAGGAAAGGAAGCTTACAAAGGAAAGGAATCGCAGTGATTTCTGCGTCAATCGTGAATTAAGGCATGCACGAGCTAATCTTGCCATGCATGCAAAAAGCATGAATGGAAAATGCATGTGTCAAGGCTTAACTAACAGTGAGTACCCTCATCCTAAAGGAGATGGGTAGAGGATCAGTATACAGCTTCAATTTAGCTTGTCTGCATATAGCATTTGTGCTCTGTATATTGATGATTTTTGTTTCACCTATTGGCAATCACAGCCGCAGGGACAAAGAAAAATGAGCCCATCTTTGGCGAGCTTCACACCCAGCTTAAGAACAAGAACTTGACTGTTGATGTCAAAGCAAACTCAGAGTCAGATGTAAGCTGCCTTGGTCTACTTCTCTCTTTTTTTCTTACACAGACCATGTTTATGATTATCCCAGAGCTGTTTTTGCTTGACATTGTTCCTATTTTGTTTACTTTTTTATGTCTGATAATCTGAATTTATAGGAATGTACAATCCTTTAAACGTATGATTCGCTGATGAATATTTCGTATCTTCCAGCTTTTGACAATAGTCACAGTGGATGAGTTTGGAACTCCAGGACTGAAATCAATTCTCAGCTTGGTTGTTCCAGACCAGAGGTCAGGGAAGGTATAATTTTGGCATCATTCCATTTGTTTGATTGTCCAATATGGTAACCATTGAGGTAAAACACTTAATTCGTTTTTGTCTGCCTTAACAGCTTGAACTCCAGTACCTACATGAATATGCTGGCGTCAATGCAAGTGTCGGGCTGAATTCCAACTCTATGGTTAACCTTTCCGGTGTCTTTGGAAGCAAAGAACTCTCAGTTGTGTCGATGTTTCATTTGATATGGCAACTAGCAATTTCACAAGTACAATGTTGCATTGAGCCTCACCAATTCAGACCTTATGGCTTCTCTCCATCTGTAAGACGTCCAGGCTGCTGCTTGTAGTGATCAATTACTCTTGTCACACAACTTCTCAAGGAATGAGGGCACACTAATCTTTGGAAACTCAGCACTGATTGGACCCCAGCACTATAATAATTCATATTGCATTAGTTTGTGATGCAATCTACAACTGCAAGTAGTGGAGCATATTAAGAGGCATATATGGTAGCAATGTCATACTGTCATGTGTAGAGTTCTTGTGATTTTTTTATGGTGATGCTCTAGATGGTTGGATATATGTCTTGTCTAAGTGAATGGAAATGCTTATATTTGTTCAATTTTCAATAATGTATTTTCTTTTATTTCTTATGTACAATCTAAGGAGTTATCGTATTCCGATAAATATCCGTGACTGTACCCGATTCGATTCGTATTCGCTCCGTATTTGTATTCGATATTATTCGTATTCGCATCCGAACTATCCGTATCCGAATCTGAATCCGAGAAAAAAATATGAAAACAAATATGGTATAGCTATTATCCGTCCATATTCAATCAGTTTTCACCCCTACTAACACGAACCCCTCCGGTCATAAATAGTTGCTGAATCAAGGCTTTGCACTTAAGTTAGCTGCATCCAACAGACAAACAGTCCGGAGGTCTATGTCCATCCAATCCTGCCATTTTCGGTGGCCATCAAGACATCAACTACCCAGTGAACTGCTCAGCCCAAGAAATCCGAATTTTCCCACGTCAATAGTGGGAAAGCAGCACAGGGTCCTATCAAGACATCAACTACCGAATGAACTGCTCAGCTCAAGAAATCCCATTTTTCCCACAGCAATAGCAGGAAAGCAGCACATGGTCCACCAACACTTGTATGAGTTTGCCAAACTATTTTTGTTGTTTATGGTTTCAACAGGATCTGCAACTATAGTAAGCGAGCAAGCAAGCCAAGGAAATTCAAGTGAAAAAAACAAGGAAGCAATTTATTAGGAGTAATAAGGAGAGAAATGCGCATACCGGGGAAGTAGAGCAGCGTCAACGTGCCGGGGATGTGCCCGCCGGTGCCTCCACACTCGAGCGGTGAGAACCAACACGCGGGGCCGCTGTCCTGCTGTCGCGCCATCTCCCGCTCCGCCTCCACTCGCTAACGAAGAGGTTAACTTCCGGATTTGGGCTCTCGCCGTCGTTTGTTCCGGGCTTCGCCTTTCACAGATCTAGCCCATCCTCTACCGGTGGAGCGCACGACGGGGAGCTCGAGGAAGGAGAGAACTGGGGGGAGGGGGCGCCAGGTAGGGGAGGTGGAGCCGTGCAAGACGACACTGGACAAAACGTGGAGCTCGAGGAAGGATAACCAGGGGGACGTCCAGCGCAGGAACGGCAGAGCTCGCGACACCTTCCTTGTTTGGTGGCGGCAACGACAGATAGGCGGTGAAGAGCAATAGGAGGAATGGCGGGCGGTGGGGCAGCTGAGGTGCGTGGCCAGGCGATGGGGCGGCGCGATGCGGAAGGAGGAGAGAGCAGGTGGGAAGGGATAGAGGTGGGCATTTGGACCGGGCTCTTTTGGGCTGGCCCGAAGCACGACATCACGGTCCGGCACGAAGCTCGACCCGGCACGAGGTGGGCCGTGCCGGGCCGGCACGACATTGTAGCATGGGCCGTGCCGGGCTCGAGAATCGGGCACGATAGGCGACGCGACGCGACGACGACAACGTAGAATGGGGTCATCTGCGGCCCGATGATTTAGGGTATGAGGAAGAAGTCTAGCATGAATATCACCGACTCACGAGCATAATAGGCATGGATGCACCTAGTAGTATGAACATCACCCTATCACCGACACACGAGAGAGACGGACAAAGCGGAAGAGAGCTCTCTCGGCTTTCTCTCGCGATCTCTCTCAATCTCTCGTTTGTCTCGCTCACTTTCTTTCTCGCCCATTGCCTCTCTCTCGCTCGTGTTGAGTACATCCCCATCGCTCTATGTAATTGTTCAAGAATAAATAAATTTTAATTCTTTTTCTCATAATATTTGCATTCATTGCCTCAATTCTATCGTCTCGGCTCCTTTTCTCGTTGCAATAGTGCAAATGGGTGGGCCTGGCCGCAAGACGCAAGCGACGCCTGCAAAGCGCAAATGGGCGTGCTCTGGCTCGCTCATGGCGAGCCGGCCAGACGGCGAGCACGACGGCCGTCCGCGGCGGCACGCAGTTTAAGCCGCGGCACGATGGGCCGTCTGGCCGGCCGGCCGGCAAGCACGACGCCCACCTCTAGGAAGGGACGGGAGGGGGAACGGTGCGTGGCCTCGAGGGCTCCACGAGCCCCAATTACATGATGTTGTACGGGCCATCGATTGGGACACGCGAAGAGGCGGATGAGAACCGAAGCGCAAGATAGAAGGTCAGGCGGACTGCACGCACGGACGCTCGGCGATTGGACGGAAGTATGTTAATATAGAAGCGAAGGTCCTTTTTGCAAAACTTCCCAACTTAATGGCCATCGCAGGCCAGGTCGCTTGGGAGTCCGGCGTGATTTTGAAAGCCGCAAGGAGCCTGCTCGCAAATCCGATGACGTGGGGGCTCCAGGAGGCCAGCATTCTCTTCCACTATTAGAACGCTACTATTAGAATGTTATAATATATAATACATATATTTAAAGACCATATGGAGGGCAACCAATGTTTGTGATGAGTTAACACTTTTAAGCAAGTAGTGTTTGAGTTTGAGGTTGATTTGAAGTTTATATAGTCTTAAGTAGGCCCCTAGAGCTTGGTGTGAGAGGCTTAAGTCCTATCTTCTTAATCATGGTTTTAAGATGGGTATAGTAGATAAGACTTTGTTCATCAGATACCAGGATTCTCGTTTTCTTTTCATCCATATTTATGTGGACGATATTATCTTTGGTGGCTCCTCGCACTCTCTTGTATCTCATTTTTCAGATGTAATGAGCACATAGTTCGAAATGAGCATGATAGGCAAGTTGAGCTATTTCCTCAGCTTCCAAATCAAGCAGATTCAGGAGGACACTTTCTTGCATCAAGGAAAGTACACTTGAGACCTCTTGAGGCGTTTTGACATGTCTGATAGGAAGCCGATGATGACTCCTATGGCCACCACTACTGTCCTTGAGCCTGATGAGAATGGTGAGCTAGTTGATCAGAAGGAGTTCCGAAGCATTATCGGCTCCCTCTTGTACCTTATAGATTTGAGGTCAGGCATACACTTTGCTGTGTGTCTGTGCACTCGATTTCAGGCTTCTCCACATGCCTCACAACGCCAAGCGGTGAAGCGCATCTTTAAGTACCTTTGAGCTACCCTTGACTATGCTATTTGGTACACTTCTTCTTCTTGTCTGTCCCTTAGAGCCTTTTCCGATGCAGACTTTGCTGGCTATAGGATAGATAGGAAGATCACTTCTGGCACTTGCAAATTCATTGACACTTCTCTTGTTTCTTACTTATCTAGGAAGCAGTCGGGAGTTAAACAATCTACCGCTGAGACCGAGTATGTCGCTGCAGCTAGTTGTTGTAGTCAGGTGCTCTAGATGAGATCAACCTTGCGGGACTTTGGGTTAGAGATAGAGAGTGTTACACTTTTCTGTAACAACACTTTTGCTATTTGCATTGCAAAAAACCCAGTGCAGCACTCCAGAACCAAGCACATTGATATTAAATATCGCTTCCTTAGAGACCATGTGGAGAAAGGAGATATAGTGCCTCAGTTTGTGGAGAATGACCACTAGATTGCCGATATCTTTACCAAGCCTTTGGATAGCTCTAGGTTTGTGGCCATGAGAGGAGAGCTTGGAGTTGTGTGCCCTTACAGCATCACTTGAGGAGGAACTGGTTTGTATACTATGTATTATATATATTTTTCTTCGAGCATTTCCTTTCTTTTGAATTTTCTGGGTGATATTGAGCTTAATTCTAGAATTGTGAGTTCACTTCACTTAGACTTCTGGCATGTTTTGCATGGACCTCTCATCTTATGGTATAGGTTGCTATCATACACAATTAGTTGTTCTCTCTCCTCTCTAGGTTGAGTTCTCTCACAGTCTTATAAGTCTAGCAGATATTGAGACTTTTGGGTAGACAAGGTCTGTGTGCACTCCTTAGGTGAGATCTAGAGTCAACTTCCCTATATCAGTCATTAGGGAAGATTAGAGCGAGTCTAAGCCGTAGTGTTTCTCTTCTATCTTTTCTATGATCTATAGCCACCCAGTTTGCAGTTTTCTCGACTTCTTCTCCTCATTCTGTATTTCTGGTTTCTATTGAGTTCATTTGAGTTTTACTTGCGCCTAATTCTGCTAATAACTCAGTTTAACCAGATTTGTGTTTAAAATTGATTCAATTGTTGAGGGGGAGTTTGAGAATCTGTTCATGTATTGCATATAGACTGCATTTTCTGCTTTTATAAGCTTTGTCTATTATGCAAATGATTTATTCTTCATGCTATATACCATGCTACATCTTATGAAGAAAATCACTAATTTAGATATATCCAAGTTCATTTTGACTCACCTTGCTAAGCTTGTCAAAATTTTGAAAAATTAAAGTTTTAAATAAAAAACTTGATGAAACATGTTGCTTTTACTTACTAAGTTTCTTATCTATGTGTATTTGCCATGATTTGTGAAATTTTGGATTTCTCTAGAGTCCCTATAGCAACTTTGGTGAAACTTGTTTGATCTATATTTGAGTCCTTCATTTGCTCATAAATCAATGTGCTAAAATGAAAATTAAGCAAAAATGACTTTATTTGTGCGCTGACTTAACACCTTACATTCACAAGATAGCCTCCCATTGCACTCAGGATGAACATGGAATGCATCATGTATGACCAAGACCATCCTCTTAAGAGTTCTTGAGATGGTCGAATATGGCTTGAGTCAATTGCTTTAAAAACAATGCAAATAAAAAAACAATATTAGTGGGTAAAAAATGCAAATAATGTCAAACATTTGCACCCCACTATGTCTTTTAAGGTCTTAAAGCAAAATTTGCATTAATTAAAAAATGAGCTCGAAGAACCTTGTATGCACTTCTAGAGTCCCCAAAGTATTGAGTAGGTTGAACTCTAAGTTTTCCATTTGATTCTTTGAGTGGCTTTGCTCCTAGTTTTGAAACTAATGCTAAGTATTGCACATGTCAAATCTTGCTAAAAATGACTTATTCAAAACTAAGCTTGCTAGTAAAATTTTTTTTTTGCACTTGGACATGTCTTAGTTTAGTCTAATTTGACATTGACTAGCTTGGTGTCATATCTTGTCATTATGATCACTTGGATAATCTTCAAAGCTCTTTAGATGCATTTCATACATCCATGCTAGACAAGGGGGAGAAAATATAGAAATCTTGATTTCTATATTGCCAAAAGGGGGAGAAAATGTAGAAAAGACATTATTAAAAAAATGGAATTGCATTTTGAATCTTATGTTTCTGTTGAAAACTTGCTAACTATCTTGAATCATAAACATATTTGAGCTTTTGTGAGTTTTTATTGGACTTTTGGATATTTTGTTTTCAAAATTGTTCTTTCTATTGCCTTGCTCTAAAAATCCTTCTTGCCAACTTAGTCATGATCTCCTCCTCTATTTTCTCGGACCAAGTTTGGCTTTTCATCCTAATTGCTTCATTCTCTTCTCTTTTCAAACTCAAAACTTTATGCTTTTTGGGTGTTTGTCAATATACTCATCAAGGGGGAGATTGAAAGACCATATGGAGGTCTACCAATGTTTGTGATGAGTTATTGACACTATGTAAGGAAGTGGTGTTTAAGTTTGAGGTTGATTTGAAGTTTAATTGAAGCTTTTGGGAGAAAGTGTCCAGCATAGGCGGTAGCACCAGCCTCGGGGTGGTAGCATCGGTCTAGTTTGGGCGGTAGCACCAGGCCTTTGGCCGGTGTGAAAATTCCTGAGAGGTGTTTTCTGAAGATGACTGAAGAGCGGTACTACCGGCCTGAGGGCGGTAGCACTGGGCCTCTGGCCGGTGTGAAAATTTCAGAGAGCATCATTTTCTAGTTTGGCTGTGGGGTGGTGCTACCGGCCTAGGGGCAGTAGCATCGGCCCTTATAAGCGAGGATGAATTTTTAAATTGTAATTTTTGATGAAATTCATTGCATATGTTTTTGGACATTGCTATGTGATGTGTTTCCTTGTTTTTGATGGTTGCAGGACGTCGTAGCTTGATCATGGTGAGGCGAAGGATGATTGGCACTAGGTGAGGTGTGCTAGAGGTCCAGACGGTTAAGGATTGTCGGAAGATGATCGGAGACGGAGTCGTGGCAAGCCTAGAAGACAAGGAATGGACGAGATGTTAGCTAAACACTGCTTGGATCAAGGAGGGCCGTCGGATCATGGTCTAGTTGATAGAATAGCGGGTCTAGTTAGTGTACTTTGTAAACTGTGCAAAAACCCAATATGCTTGTTAGGTTTCGGGTTAGCCCATTTATGGCTGTGTGGGGGAGTCATTCCTAGCCCTTGATCTGATCCTTAGGGTAGAAGGAACTCATCCAAGGGTTGAGGGTGACTCAAGAGTAGTATAAATAGAGGGGTAGGGATAGCCTTCCCCCTCTTAAAAGGTTTTGAGGTTTTTGTACTCCTTTGAGCTTTGCCCACCTT
Source organism: Otatea glauca (assembly GCA_036346275.1). Taxonomy (NCBI): domain Eukaryota; kingdom Viridiplantae; phylum Streptophyta; class Magnoliopsida; order Poales; family Poaceae; genus Otatea; species Otatea glauca. The sequence goes on along the minus strand of CM070719.1, from coordinate 19,169,681 downwards.
GTTGTGAGGCTTTGTAAACCTTCCTTCCCGAAATTCAAAACACTTTTCCTTATGCTTGAATTTACCTTATGCATTTACATTATGTCTTAAATTCAGCATTTAAATTTCTGCACTTAAATTCCACAATTTACTTTCTTGCAATTTACATTTATGCAATTTGGATTTGTCTCCCCTCCTTCTACATGCTTTTGCTTCTTGTGCCAAGGATGTTGATTGATGGATGAATCTCCTTCCTATTATACCTCAATCATCTCGGCAATCCATGTGTTTTCTTACGAAAAACCGATCTTGAGTTCTTGAGTGAATCATTCTTCTAGATTGCCTTTATTGGGTTTTGGACTTATGTTCTTGCTTGCTGTCACGTGTGGGAGGTATTCCAAGATCATCATAACCCCATGAACAAGTCCAAGATCGAGTTCTTGAGTTTTGCTTGAACTTGGTATGTTCTTCCTTCAAAGTGAAAAAGGTTGAAACTTTGAAGTCAATCCTTGCGATTGAAGGTTGGAATAAGTTCCTGACATCTTTAGGAAGACATCTACCAATTTTCGTGAGTTTTTGTCCAGCCGATCAAAAGATTCATCAAAATTTACTTTTGGAGTTCGTGCTGGTTCTTCAGCTGTTCTTGAGCCCAGTCATACCGCCCACTGTCCGATCATACTGGAGATCCTGCGGTCATACCAGCCATACAGAGCAAATGGCTCATTCTCATTTGCCTCTTTTGATTGTTATTGTTTGAAGGCTGGTTTGGATTATTTTGAATCGTGGAAAATTTTATTTGAGATCATTCACCCCTCTCTGGTCGCCATCTCGATCCTTCATATATATATGTGTGTGTGTGTATTATTTCAGCTGGCAGGATCCAATGGTGTTACTTTCAAGGATTCGACCAGCTAAAATACCAAGTTTAGTTTCGTGTCAAATAATGGATATTGGTCCAGATTTCTAATAAACTCACTTGTTGGGCTAGAGTTGCAGTGGTATGAGCTCTAACCTGAATAATTCGTCACTAAACTATGAACACCGTGCGTATCTAGCCCCCACGTTACATCATTTTGAAATCTAGTCCACTCACATATATTTTTGCAAAAATAACCTTCTCCCCCACCGTAGAAGGCACGACAGAAGACACGTATCCCCTTGCTGCACCCGGAGAGAGCGAAACCGAGCAGGCGTGGCTCAACGAGCATGACTTGCTGCCGCGTCACCCGGGTGTGGAAGGCATCCTACTGCATTCCCCCAGCGAGGAAGCACGTCCTCCTGTGCTCCTTCACGCTGCCGTAGCGTTGACTCATTTTTGAGCTCCTTTGGCACGGTAGGGGACACGTGTCGCCTATCGTGCCTTCCGCGGTGGAGGATCAGGAGGCTATTTTTTACAAACACATGCGTAAGGGGCCTAGGTTTGCAAAAAAAAAAACCCGATGTCCAGGAAGCTAGGTATGCATAGTGTTCCCAAACTACAAGAAAATTTTCATGTTAAATTTGCTATCAAAGAGTGTCAAGAATATTATTTACGTTAGCTGGGCACCAATTTTGAGCACTCAACAGCTTGATTTGTTTGGTCAATTTGTTCCCTTCCAGCATCAAAGACTTATTGATTTGACATAGCTCCAATTTATCCAGGTACTTTGACAAGAGAATACTAAAACAATTAACCTTCCATAAGCATATTAAGAATATTAATATAAAAATAACTATCAATTTTCACCTGATGTCATTTGAAGATTGTCCTCGACCGCTTGATCGCTACCAATCAATCCTCACATTACCAAGGCTACTTTGGTAGCTGCAACACTACCAGCAAAGCATATTTATTAGCACGAACAAGAATACCATGAACAAAAAAAAATCACATGGCATGTAAATACACAAATGGACGTTGAGAAAAATTGAATTTTCTAATTTTGTTTTCCTCAAATTGTAGGACTTTTTTTTTACCAAAGTGACAGGAATTTAAATCTTTCTCTTTTGGTTAGTGATAACAGACAAGAAACAAATTATAATAATGTCAAAACTGAGATGCAGATATTGACCCTCGTCATTTAGCTGTTTGTGGAACCGGGGAGGGTTCTTCTATTCGTCACCTTTAAGAATTTGATGAAAATTCTTAATTAAGCCGCAATAACTAGGGTAAATTTAAAACATAGTAGCAATTATGCTATATTATCCAAGATACATGTAGCACATCAATTTTCATGCATTTTTAAAGTTTTCTAAATCAAAATAACCATTTGGATTTTCCTCAATTAATTAAATCTTAATTGGAAATTTCCTATAATAAAATAATTTAATTTGAGTAATCTAAACATCAATTAAAAGAAAATAATTAAAGTTTTATTTGGGTTCCTTGTGTTGCAAGGATTGTTCCTGTATTTACTTGGAATTTTTGGAGTTCGTTTGGTATTTCTTTGGATTATTTGAATATCTAGCATTTTCTTTAATTTAGAACCCATTATGTTTCCTAAAAATCCCACGGGCCAAATTTCCTAGATGTCCAGTTTTTCTTTTTCCTGCCATGGCCCTATCACTCTCTTTCCAACTCAGCCCAATCATCGCTCGGCCCGATCTATCGCATACCCAAGGCTCAATCTTGTGAAACCCTAACCCTAGCAAGCCTTCGCCGCCTACCCATCTGTTGCCCACTCACACTGCCACTTTAGCACTGCCGCCACCACTATTGGCTTTCGTGCCATGTACACATCCTAAGGTCATAAATATTAATTACCTTGGGACCTCGTGCCATGTACCCCTCGCTACATCGTCTCCAACACCCTAGCCACCTTTGCCAGGAATGTCACGGTTGCACCATGAGAGCTCGCCGGAGTTCAAGGAAGATTGTCGCTACCATTAACCTCGCATGAAGCTTTTCCTTGCCACCAATCTTAGACATTAATGAGTCTCTGCCCCGCCATCGCCACCATCAACTCCTTCATGTCGCCCTCGACCGGATCCACCGCTCCTCGATCCCGATCCGTCGTTGTATAACTGTTGCCTTATTTCCCTCTTTACCGGTCGAGCACACCATCATTTTTCCTCATCGGACTACTACCTTCGGTGATCTTTAGCCATTGTGCGCCGCCGAGCGAGGTAGCCCGCCTTCTCCACTTCCCTATCCGCTATACCGAGTCACAGAGTCATGACGTAGTGTCGCCATTCGCTGTTGCTGCCGAAGTTTGTTGGAGCTCAAGCTGCCTTAGTGCTGACATCATATGACACCTTTGTCGGGACCCGAATATGCAAATCCGAACCCTCTATGTATAACGCACTAGTTCAGGATCATGCTAGTGCACACAGTGGCAACATAGATAAATATCACAATCACATATAACGGAAACATAATAAAAGACTCAATTTATTAAATATTGAAAGACCATGTGGAGGTCTACCCAGGTGTGTGATGAATAATTGACTGTAATCATGCTTTTGGTGTTCAAGGTTGAGTTTGATTTGAGTCCATCCTGGTCGAAGACCAGTGGTCGAACCTCAAGTGGTCTGGACTTTGGCTGGTCGAAGACCAGTTGTCGGACCTCGAGTTGTTTGGATTTTGGCTGGTCGGAGACCAGTGGTTGAGTGACTAGACTAGAGTGAGAATCGATAAGTATCGAGTAGGGTTACTTGATGCTAGATATCGACACATCGACTCGATTTTGAGTAAAGTGGACAATTCTATGTGAGGTGTTTCCTTGTCTTTAATGGTTGTAGGACGACGGTGCTAGATCATGGTGAGGTGGAGGATGACCAGGACTAGAAGAGGTGCGTCGGAGGTCCAGACGGTCGAGGGTCACCGGAAGATGATCGGAGACAAAGTTGCTGTGAACCCAAAAGACAAGGAATGGATGATATGTGAGGGACCATGTGGAGGTCTATCCAAATTTGTGATGAGTACTTGACTAAATTTGAGCTTGGGTTGCTCATGTTTGAGTTAGATTTGAAATGGATTTTCAATTGAAAGCAATTTGAGGTCTTCTCTGTTTTCCCGGTGCTACCGGCCAGAACGAGGAAAAATGAATTTTTGAAGGACCGAGATGGCGAACAGAGGGGGAGTGAATGGTCGCAAATATAATTTCCCCCAAAATATTCCAACAAAAACCTCGACAAGATCGCTCAAAGGAAATCGTGAAAAACCTGAAAAACTAGACAACTATGTGTACCCCAAGCTTGCATGGATAAGTACCATAAAATATGTGGGGATTTTTGAGTCACAATACTGGTTGTCTAGTGTCCAAGATAAAGAGGAATCAATTCAAACTCTTGCTTTTAGAAAGGACATCAATTCAAATCACAAAAGTCACTTTCAGAAAAGCAAAAGCAGAATTTCCAGAACTTGTCCTCAATTTGCACAGGAGGTTGGTGGGTTTCTGCAGCCCACAAAATTTTGAGACTTTTTCTCCCTATGAGAATCAGAGTATTTAAGAACTCCACCAAATTTCTCCTCAAAAAGACTTACAGAAAAAACAGAAAAAATCTAAGAACACAGTCTGGTCAAGAACTTCGAGCAGAAATTTTGGGGCTCGGTTTTCACCTCATGACGCCCAAACGGTGCAACAAATGAACTCCAAAATTTTTCTGCAAGTTTATATCAGAGTTCCGCACCTCCTCCAATAATAATAACTTGAAAAAGATTTTTGTGGATTTTTATAGAAATCAAACACTGACTGCTGCGCGAAGAACAAGTTCTGAACAAAGTTGGAACTTGAAAGAAAAGATGTTCTCTACTCAATCCAAGAGTGCAAAAGAGATGTAAAACCATATGAACACACTCAAAACATCCAAGATCAGCAGCATTTAGAAGGAGAGGAGGCAAATCCAAATTATATGAAAGTAAATTGCGAGAAAGTAATTGCGGGAAAGTAAATGCTGAATTTAAATTGCGTAAAGTAAAGACATAATGTAAATGCGTAAAATAAATTCAGAGGTGGATGGATAAAACTTTCATTTCTAGAAGGAGAGGTTACAAAGCCTCACTTTCATGTGGGCAAAGCTCAAAGGAGCATTCACAAACCTCAAAACCTTCAAGGGAAGGAGGCTACCCCTCCACCCCTATTTATACTTCTCTTGGGCCACCTACCACCCTTGGATGAGTCTCTCAACCCTAGAGCACTCATCTAAGGGCTAGGATTAACCCACACACACAGCCATGAAAGGGCTAACCCAAAACCCACACACATACTGGGTTTTATTGCACGGTTTTCAAAGCATACTACCTAGACCCGCTAACCTATCAACTAGACCTCAATCCGACGGCCCTCATTTATCCACGCGGCATCTAGCCAGCATCAACTCCTTTCCTTGTCTTCTTGACTTGCCCGGACTCCGTCTCCGATCATCTTTCGGCGATCTCCCAACCGTCTGGACCTCCGACGCTCCTCGTCTAGTCCCGGTCATCCTTCGCCTCACCATGACCTAGCACTGTCGTCCTGCAACCATAAAAAACAAGGAAACTCCTCACATAGCAATGCTCACAATGAAATGCAATATAAACCATCCAACTCATCACTACCGCGTTCAAACGATCGGTACTTCCACTCCTGGCAGAGACAACTCAAATTGCTTCATTTTGAAAATCAATCCAAATCAAACTCAAACTTGAGCACACCTTGCTCAAATAAAGTCAAATACTCATCACAAACATGGATGGACCTCCACATGGTCCTTCAATTTTAATGAGTGTACTTTGATGGATTTATTGCACATCTTTGTGGGCATTGCTATGTGAGGAGTTTCCTTATTTTTGATGGTTGCAAGACGACGGTGCTAGGTCATGGTGAGGCGAAGGATGGCCGGGACTAGGCGAGGAGCGTCGGAGGTCCAGACAGTCGGGGATCACCGGAAGATGATCGGAGACGGAGTCCGTGCAAGCCGTGAAGACAAAGAATGGATGTGATACTAGCTAGATACTGCTTGGATCGATGAGGGCCGTCGGATTGCGGTCTAGTTGATAGGATAGCGGGTCTAGTTAGTGTGCTTTGAGAACCGTGCAAGAAAACCCATTATGTGTTGTGGGTTTTGGGTGAACCCTTGCATGGCTGGTTGAGTGGGTAAATCCTAGCCCTTGATGGATGCTCTAGGGTTTAGAGGCTTATCCAAGGGTGGTAGGTGGCCCAAGAGTTGTATAAATAGGGGTGGAGGGGTAGCCTACCCCCCTTGAAGGTTTTGAGGTTTTGATGCTCCTTTGAGCTTTGCCCACATGAAATGTGAGGCTTTGTAACCTCTCCTTCCATAAATGAAATGTTATTCATTTATGTTCATGTTTCATTTCCTTTACGCATTTACATTACGCATTTAAATTACGCAATTTAAATTCAACATTTACCTTCCCGCATTTACATTCTCGCAATTTACTTTATCGCAATTTGGATTTGCCTCCCCTCCTTCTAAATGCTGTTCTTCTAGAATGTCTTAAGGGTGTTCATATAGTTTTACATTTTTCTTGCACCCTAGGATAGACTAGAGATCAAGTTCTTATTGAATTGCAAATCTGTCCAGAACTTGTTTTTCGCGCAGTAGTCAGTCTTTGATTTTTATAATAATCTAGAAAAATCATTTTTAAGTGATTCTTGTAGGGGAAGGTGCACGACTCATATATCCATCTGTAGAAAAATTTGTGAGTCCACTGATTGCACCGTTTGAGCGCTATGAAGTGAAAACCGAGCCTCAAACTTTCTGGTCAAAGTTCCTGACTGTCTGCGTTGCTTGATTTTTCATGTTTATTATACAAATAATTTTGAGGTGACTTTCGGTGGAGTGTTTCATGACCGAACTGATCACAGGGAGAAAAATTCCCAAAAATTTTAGAGCAACAGAAACTCACCAACCACCTGCTCCAATTGAGGACAATTCTTGGAAAATCTGCTTTTACTTTTCTGAAAGAGACTTTGGTGTTTTAGCTTTATCTCTTTTAGAAAAATAGTCTTTGAGTTGATTCCTCTTTGTTTGGACACTTGACAATCAGGATTGTGATTAAAAAATCCCTCACATGATTCATGGTTCTCATCCATGCAAGCTAGGGGTACACATAGTTGTCTAATTGTTCGGGTTTTTGGATGGTGTGCGGATCTGAGAAACACCATTTTAAAGGAAAATCTTTGGGTGTTTCAGATTTTTTATTGCGAGATTATTTGGAGTACTTTGAGTGGGGTAAAATTTTATTTGGGATCATTCACGCCCCCTTGGATCGCCATTTCGATCTTTCAATTGGTATCAGAGCCGGTTTTGCTCTTTCATAGATCTTGACCGGTCTCAAGAGCTATGGCGAAGGACAAGTATTCCACCAAGCCTCTTATTTTTGCTGGAGTTGATTTTCCTTTCTGGAAATCGCGGATGGAGTCATACATCACTGCCCAGGGCTTCCTGATATGACAAAAGGTGAAACTCCCGTATGAGGTTCCTGCTGATGAAAACGTCACGGCCGGAAATATGGCTGACGTTGAGGCGAACGCTAAGGCAAGGAACATTCTCATACAAGGTCTTAGCCGCAGTGAGTATGATAGGATTTCTCACCTCCGTTTCGCTCACGAGATTTGGGTGACCCTAGATGCTTACCATGAGGGCACTACTCAAATCAAGACCGTGAAGCAGGACCAGTTCAAGCGTGAGTTCAACAAGTTTGAACAACACGCTGGTGAGAGTATTGATGAGGGCTTTGGTCGGTTTACAAAGATTTTGAGCGACCTCCGAGCAGTCGGTTGCATATACCCTGAATCGGATAATGCTCGACATTTCTTGACCACACTCGATCTTCGTGTTTGGGAAATGAAAGTGACCACCATTAAGGACACTACCGACTTGTCAACCTTGACTCTTGATGGGCTTTACTCCCGTCTCAAGACTCATGATATCGACGTCGTCTCTCGCAAGACGAAATCACAGTCAATGGCCTTGGTCACTGATCTCACTGGATCTTCCCTTGATCTTTCTGCTGGTTTCTCTCTTTCCGCCCTTTGCGAGCTAAGCGATGACCAACTGGAAAAATTTTCAGAAAATAAGCTTGCTCTTCTTGCTCGCAAGTTTTCTCATGCATACAAGAGGGTGAAGAGAGGTGGCATGATCACATGCTTAGAGTGTGGTGGCCCCAACCACATTCAGGCTAATTGCCCCAAACTGGAGAAGACAAAGAACGACACCAGCGGTTCGGCAAAGAACGACTACATCGACAAGAACTGCAACAAGAAGCCTCCATTTCGCGAGCCGGCACGTGAGAAGAAGTACCGTAACTTCTCCAAGAACAAGAAGCTCTTCCACCGTGTCCTCGCCGTGCTTGACGACATCAACCTCTCTGACACGGAGACATGGAGCAACGAGGGCGAGGATGATCCGCAAGAGAAGAAAGGCGGCGACGACTTATCCAGCATGTGCTTCATGGCCGACGCCAACGGCATCAGCGACTCCGAGCTCTACAGCGACTCGGACGAGGTACCCTCCTATGACCAGCTCAATGAAGCTTTCTGAAAATTAGGAAAATTTCATGCTAGAGCTAAAGCTAGGTGTATGGAGCTAGAGAAGGAAGTAGGTACCTTGACTCGGGAGTTAGCTTCTCTTAGATCTTCTCTCTCTCGAGTCACTGATGATTGTTCTTTGTGTGATACCGTGCTTGAGGAGTTAGAGAAACTAAGGACTATACATGATAGTGTGCTTGTTGAACTTGATGGTCTTAGGTTGAAGAATGCCAACACTAGTTCTGTTGATGCTATTCCTATTGAGGCTAGTTTTCTTCATGCTCACTCTACTCCTTCATGTTCAAATTGCCCTAAATTGCTTGCCGAAATTGATGCCATAAGCGATCACCTTAGGAAGCTTTCTTCTAGAAACGATGAACATGAAATGCATGCTTCTAAGGACCCAGTCAGCTCATGTGAGGGCTGTAGGCAACTAAAACTTGACAATGAATCCTTAAATGTCAATTGTGCTAAACTTGCTAAGGACTTACTAGATAAGTCACAAGAAAGTTGCTTGCGATGTTCTGTGATTGAGGGGGACTTGAATAAAATCCATGTCGAGCTTAGGAAGAAATTAGAAGACAAAGCCCAAAGAATTAGAAATGCGTCTTGCGTTTCTTGTGAGGCCCTCAAGATTGAGGCAGCCGTGCTGAGGGAGAAAAATGCACGTGCTGAGAGAGCTCATCTTTCTGGTTCTTCTTCTTCTTCCCCCTGTTCTTCTTGTGCCTTTTTCTTTCGAGATTGCCAGTATCTTATGAGCACTCTCGAGAAGTTTGTTGGAGGCAAGAAGAAGCTCAATCTTATTCTAGACCAATCTAAGATTAGTAGATTCAATCAAGGTCTAGGATTTGATCACTTGGAGCACGCTCGGGCGCATCCTCCCACCATTGTGCACGGCTCCAAGGGTAGTGAGATTGTGGTAGCTCCTAGAGTAAGTACCACCATGTTTAGGTCTGCTGGGGTTGTCCATAGGACTTCTGACCAAAAGGGTATTACTCCTGTTGCTTCTGTCTCTAGCAAGGCGAAGTACACATGCACCTTCTGTAAGAAGGATGGTCACCTAGTAGATTTCTACTTCAGGCGCGCCAAGATCACTCGACATGAGCGTGTTGCTGCTCTTAGGGGTATTCAGGGTCATCCCCATACTTTGAGTGCTCTTAAGGCACACACTTCTTCTAGATAAGTTAGAGAGTTGCCTGTTTTTGGGCAGCGTCTAGGACTCGGTTTTCATGCAAGTTCTTCGAGTTTTAGTCCTGGAGCTGTTCGTAGTCAGTCTTTTCGCCGTCCTCTTGATATTCCTCGTTTTTTTCATCGAGGTAGATATCAGCGGCGTGAGGTGTTTTCTGGTAAGAGTTTTAGGGAGTTTCACTAGGGTTGTTCGGATTTTGCACCACGGCAGGCCAACCCAGTTTCAGCTCCTAGATCATCTATTAGAGTTGCTACTAATCTTGTTAGGGTTAAACGTCAGAGAGACACTCGAGTCCAGTCTTCTTCTGTGACAGGTACTCTGAGGTGTCGTATGGTTCAGTATTTGGTTCCTAAGTCTTCACTCTATCCCAATACTGAGTCATCTTCCTCTCTTGTGTCTTGATCAGGTTCGTCGGATGGGAAGGGAGATGTTTGGATTGTCGACTCCGGTTGTTCTCATCATATGACCGGAGATTGTCGATGATTCTCTTCCCTAGTCCGAGCCCCCGGTGATGAGTTGATCACTTTCAGGGATGCTTCTTCAGGTAGAGTCATTGCTAAAGGTACCATCTGCATTAATGACAATTTCATTCTTAAAGATGTTGCCTTAGTGAGTAAGCTGCAATACAATTTGCTTTCTGTTTCCCAGCTTATCGATGACTCTTTCGACGTGAGTTTTAAGAGTAGCGCCTGTAGAGTCCTCGATTCCTCAGGAGGGTTAGTTTGCGGCATTTCTAGATATGGGAGAGTCTTTCGTGCTGATTTTTTTGCTTCTTCTGGAGACTCTCTCCGTTGTTTGATTGCTTCAGAGTCCCGTGATCTCTCCTTCTGGCATAGGAGACTTGGTCACATTGGATTTGATCATTTGACCCGAGTTAGCAGTCATGACCTCATTCGTGGTTTGCCTAAACTCAAAATGGTCAAAGACTTAGTTTGCTCTCCTTGCCGACATGGCAAGATGGTTGTTGCTTCTCATCCCCCAGTCACTGTAGTGATGACTGATGCACCAGGACAGCTTTTACATATGGACACTGTTGGTCCAGCTAGAGTGCAGTCAGTGGGTGGGAAGTGGTATGTTCTTGTCATTGTTGATTCGAGGTATTCTTGGGTGTTTTTCATGGCCTCGAAAGATGAGACTTTTTCTCACTTCAGGGGTTTGGTCAGTAGGTTATCTATTGAGCTCCCAAGTGCATTACGAGCTATACGCAGTGATAATAGCATGGAGTTCAAGAATTCCTACTTTGGATGGTGAGCCTGCTGAACAGAAGGAGTTTCGGAGCATAATCGGCTCCCTCTTTTACCTCACTGCTTCGAGGTCGGATATACATTTCGCTGTGTGTCTGTGCGCTCGATTTCAGACTTCTCCTCGCGCCTCTCACCGCCAGGCGGTCAAGCGCATCTTCAGGTACCTTCGTGCTACCACTGATTATGGTATTTGGTACTCTTCTTCTTCTTGTCTATCTCTTAGAGCCTTTTCCAATGCCGACTTTGCTGGCTGTAGGATAGATAGGAAGAGCACTTCTGGCACTTGCCAATTCATTGGCACTTCTCTTGTTCTTGGTCATCTAGGAAGCAGTCCGGAGTTGCACAGTCCTTCGCTGAGGCCGAGTATGTTGTTGCAGCTAGTTGCTGTAGCCAGGTGCCCTGGATGAGATCGACCTTGCGGGACTATGGGTTAGAGATAGAGAGTGTGCCACTTTTCTGTGACAACACTTCTGCTATTTGCATTGCTAAAAACCCAGTGCAACATTCCCGGACGAAGAGCATTGATATTAGATATCACTTCCTTAGAGATATCTAAAAAAATTGTTTTCTTCTTCATCCTCTTCAAAAATTCCCAGACGAAGACCAAGTTAGACTTTGCAACTAAAAAATTGCTTTCTTCTTCATCCTCTTCAAACTCAAATCATATGCCTTTTGTTGTGTTTGTCAATATACTCATCAAGGGGGAGAATGAAGTACCATGTGGAGGTCTATCAAATTTGTGATGGGTATTTAACTAAATTTGAGCTTGGGTTGCTCATGTTTGAGTTTGATTTGAAATGGATTTTCAGTTGGAAGCAATTTGAGGTCTTCTCTGTTTTCCCGGTGCTACCGGCCAGAACGAGGAAAAATGAATTTTAATGAGTGTACTCTGATGGATTTATTGAACGTCTTTGTGGGCATTGCTATGTAAGGAGTTTCCTTGTTTTTTATGGTTGCAAACGACGATGCTAGGTTATGGTGAGGCGAAGGATGGCCAGGACTAGGCGAGGAGCGTCGGAGGTTCAGACGGTCGGGGATCACCGAAAGATGATCGGAGACGGAGTCGGTGCAAGCCGTGAAGACAAGGAATGGATGTGATACTAGCTAGATGCTGCTTGGATCGATGAGGGCCGTCGGATTGTGGTCTAGTTGATGGGATAGCGGGTCTAGTTAGTGTGCTTTGAGAACCGTGCAAGAAAACCCATTATGTGTTGTGGGTTTTGGGTGAACCCTTGCATGGTTGGTTGAGTGGGTAAATCCTAACCCTTGATGGATGCTCTAGGGTTTAGAGGCTCATCCAAGGGTGGTAGGTGGCCCAAGAGTTGTTTAAATAGGGGTGGAGGGGTAGCCTTACCCCCTTGAAGGTTTTGAGGTTTTTGATGCTCCTTTGAGCTTTGCCCACATGAAATGTGAGGCTTTGTAATCTCTCCTTCCAGAAATGAAATGTTCTTCATTTATGTTCATGTTTCATTTCCTTTACGCATTTACATTACGCATTTAAATTACGCAATTTAAATTCATCATTTACTTTCCCGTATTTACATTCTCGCAATTTACTTTATCGCAATTTGGATTTGCCTCCCCTCCTTCTAAATGCTGTTCTTCTAGGATGTATTAAGGGTTTTCATATAGTTTTACATCTTTCTTGCACCCTAGGATAGACTAGAGATCAAGTTCTTATTGAATTGCAAATCTGTCCAGAACTTGTTTTTCGCGCAGTAGTCAGTCTTTGATTTTTATAATAATCTAGAAAAATCATTGTTTAGTGATTCTTGTAGGCGAAGGTGCACGACTCATATAGACATCTGTAGAAAAATTTGTGAGTCCACTGATTGCACCGTTTGAGCGCTATGAAGTGAAAACCGAGCCTCAAACTTTCTGGTCAAAGTTCCGGACTGTCTGCATTGCTTGATTTTTCATGTTTATTATACAAATAATTTTGAGGTGACTTTTTGTGGAGTGTTTCATGACCGAACTGATCACAGGGAGAAAAATTCCCAAAAATCTTAGAGCAACAGAAACTCACCAACCTCCTGCTCCAATTGAGGACAATTTTTGAAAAATCTGCTTTTACTTTTCTGAAAGAGACTTTGGTGTTTTAGCTTTATCTCTTTTAGAAAAGTAGTCTTTGAGTTGATTCCTCTTTGTTTGGACACTTGACAACTAGGATTGTGATTAAAAAATCCCTCACATGATTCATCGTTCTCATCCATGCAAGCTAGGGGTACCCATAGTTGTCTAATTGTTCGGGTTTTTGGAGGGTGTGCGAATCTGAGAAACACCATTTTAAAGGAAAATCTTTGAGTGTTTCAGATTTTTATTGTGAGATTGTTTGGAGTAATTTGAGTGGGTGAAAATTTTATTTGGGATCATTCACCCCCCCCCCCTCTGATCGCCATTTCGATCTTTCAAGATGCTAGCTAGGAGCTGCTCGGATCAAGGAGGGCTGTAGGATCGCGGTCTAGGTGATAGAGTAGCGGGTCTAGTTAGCATGCCTTAAAAACCCGGTGTGCTTGTTGGGTTTCAGGTTAGCCCATGTAAAGCTATGTGTGGGAGTCATCCTAACCCTTGATGGTGGTCCTTTGGGTAGAAGAAACTCATCTAAGGGTGGTGGGTGACTTAAGAGTAGTATATAAATAGAGGGGGAGGGGTGGTCTTCCTCCTCTTGAAGGATTTCGAGATTTTGTCTCCTTTGAGCTTTTTGCCCACTTTGTTGTGAGGCTTTGTAAACCTACCTTCTAGAAATGCAAAACACTTTCTATCATGCTTGAATTTACATTACGCATTAAATCCAGCAACTTACTTTCTAGCATTTAAATTCCGCACTTTATTCTTGCAATCTACTTACGCAATTTGGATTTGCCTCCCCTCCTTCTACTTTCTATTGCCTCTTATTTCGAAAGATCGTTGTGCTTTTGTTGCAAGAAACCGATCTTGTGTTCTTGAGTGATTATTTCTTGTAGATCATGTTTGCGGAGATTTTGACTTGAGTTCTTGCTTGCTGTGACAAGTGGGAGATTATCCAAGATCATCTAGATCATCAAAACCCCACGAGCAAGTCCAAGATCAAGTTCTTGTGTTTTGCTTAAACTTGGTGTGTTTTTTCTTCCAGGACAAAAAGGTCAGAACTTTGACGTCAATCCTTGCGATTGAAGATTGGAATAAGTTCCTGACATCCTTAAGATCACATCTACCAAGTTTCATGAGTTTTTGTTCAGCCGATCAAAAGATTCCTCGAATTAGCTTTTGAGTTCGTGCTGTTATTAGCTCTGTTCTTCTTGCTATTCTTAAGCCTGGTCATACCATCCTTCGTACAGTCATACCAGACTTGCAGGAAAACTTCCATCATTTGATTTGCTCCTTTTGATTAAATTATCTGTGGGCTTGTTTGGATTATTTTGAGTGGGGGAAATTTTATTTGGGATTATTAACCCCCCTTTGATCTCCATTTCGATCCTCCAATTGGTACCAGAGCGGGTTTTTGATCTTCCATAGCTCTTGACTAGTCTCAAGAGCCATGGTGATGGACAAGTATTCCACCAAGCCTCCTATTATTTCTGGAGTTGATTTTCCTTTTTGGAAATCGCGGATGGAGTCATACATCACTGCCTAGGACTTCCTGATATGGCAGAAGGTGAAACTCCCATATGAGATTCCTACTGATGAAAACGTCACAGCTGACAATATGGCTGACGTTGAGGCAAACGCTAAGGCAAGGACCATCCTCATACAGGGTCTTAGCCATAGTGAGTATGATAGGATTTCTCACCTCCGTTCTGCTCACCAGATTTGGGTGACTCTCGATGCTTATCATGAGGGCAATACCCAATTCAAGACGGTGAGACATGACCAATGCGTGATTACAACAAATTTGAACAGCACACTGGTGAGAGTCTTGATGAGTGTTTTAGTCATTTGACGAAGATTTTGAGCAACCTTCGAGCAGTCGGTTGTTTATACCCTGACTCGAATAATACTCGACACTTCTTGACCGCACTCGATCTTCGAGTCTGGGAGATGAAGGTGACCACCATCAAGGACACTACTGACTTATTGACTCTGACTCTTGATGGGCTTTATTCCTAGCTCAAGACTCATGAGATCGATGTTGTCTCTCGCAAGATGAGATCTCAATCGATGGCGTTGTTCACCGATCCCACTGGATCCACTTCAGATTCTTTTGCTGGTTTTTCCCTCTCCACCCTTTGCGTGCTAAGCGATGACCAACTGGAATTTTTTTTGAAAATGAGCTTGCTCTTTTATCTCGCAAATTCTCTCATGCAAACAAGAGTGTGAGGGAGAGGAAGAGAGGTGGCACGATCACCTGCTTCGAGTGTGGTGGCCCCAATCACATTCGAGCGAACTGCCCCAAGCTGGAGAAGGGCAAGATCGACTCTAGCGGTTTGGCAAAGAACGACTACATCGACAAGAACCGCAACAAGAAGCCTCCAGCTTGTGACCCGGCGCGTGAGAAGAAGTACCGCAACTTCTCGAAGAACAAGAAGCTCTTCCATCGCGTCCTCGCCACACTTGATGATGTCAACCTCTCCGACACGCAGACCTAGAGCAATGAGGGTGAGGATGATCCGCAAGAGAAGAAAGGCGACGACGACTTCACCGGGATGTGCTTCATGGCGAATGCCAACGACATCAGTAACTCCGAGCTTTACAGCGACTCGGACGAGGTACCCTCCTATGACCAGCTCAATGAAGCTTTCTGCAAATTAGAAAAATTTCATGCTAGAGCTAGAGCTAGGTGTATAGAGCTAGAGAAGAAAGTAGGTATCTTGACTCGGGAGTTAGCTTCTCTTAGATCTTCTCCCTCCCGACTCACTGATAACTGTATTCTTTGCGATGCTTTGGTTGTGGAGCTTGAGAACCTAAGCACTATGCATGATAATGTGGTTTCTGAGCTTGAGAGTCTTAGGTCGAAGAATGCTAGCACTAGTTCTGTTGATACTATTCCTGTCGATGCTAGTTTTCTTCATACTCACACTAGTGCATCGTGTGAAAATTGTCCTAAATTGCTTGATGAAATTAATGCCATGAGCGATCACCTTAGGAAGCTTTCTTTAGAAACGATCAACTTGAAATGCATGTTTCTAAGGACTCAGTCAGCTCATGTGAGGGCTGTAGGCAACTAAAACTTCACAATGAATCTTTAAATGTCAAGTGTGCTAATCTTGCTAAGGACTTACTAGCTAAGTCACAAAAAAGTTGTTTGTGATGTGCTGAGATTGAGGGGGATTTGGATAAAATCCAAGTCGAACCTAGGAAGAAGTTTAAGGCCCAGACCTTTAGGATTAGAAATGCCCCTTGCGTTTCTTGTGAGGCCCTCAAGATTGAGGCAGCCATGCTGAGGGAAAAAAATGCACGTGCTGGTAGTTCTTCGCTGTCTGGTTATTCTTCCTCTTCTGTTCCCTATTCTTAATGTGCCTCTTTCTTCCGAGAGTGTGAGTTTCTCATAAGCACTCTCGAGAAGTTTGTGGGAGGTAAGAAGAAGCTCAATCTCATTCTAGACCAATCCAAGATTAGTCGATTCAATCAGGGTCTAGGATTTGACTACTTGGAACACGCTAGAACTCATCCTCCTATCATTGTGCGTAGTTCCAAGAGTGGTAAGATCGTGGTAGCTCCCAGGGTGAGTACCACTATATTTTGGTCTGCTGGGATTACCCATGGGATCTCTGATAAGAAGGTTGTTCCTCCTGCTGCTTCTGCCTCTAGCAAGGCGAAGTATACATGCACCTTCTGTCAGAAGGATTGACACCTAGTAGATTTCTGTTTGAGGCGTGCCAAGATCTCAAGGCGTGAATGTGTGGCTGCTATTAGGGGTATTCAGGGTCATCCCTAGACTCTGAGTGCTCCTAAAGCACACATTGCTTCTAGACAGGTTAGAGAGTCGCCTGTTTTTGGGCAGTCTCCAGGACTCGGTTTTCAGGCTGTTCAGTCGAGTTTTAGTCCTAGAGCTGTTCGTGGTCAATCTTTCTGTCGTCCCTTGATATTTCTTGCTTTTCCTATCGAGGTAGATATCAGCGGCGTGAGGTATTTTCTAGTAGGAGATTCAAGCAACCTCACTGGGGTGGTTCGGCCTTTGAACCACGGCGGGCCAATCCAGTTTTGGTTCCTAGATCTTCTGCTATGGTTGCTACTGATCTTGAGAGAGTTGAGTGTTAGAGAGTCACACGAGTCCAGTCTTCTTCTGTGGTTGGTACTCTGAGGCATCATGTAGTTCAGTATTGGGTCCCCAAGTCTTCATTTTATCCCAGAACTAAGTCATCTCTATCTCTTTTGGCTTAATCAGGTTCGTCGAATGGGGAAGGGAGAGGTTTGGATTGTTGACTCCGGTTGTTCTCGTCATATGACCGCAGACTCAAGATGGTTCTTTTCCCTAGTCTGAGCCCCTGGTGATGAGTTGATCACTTTTGGGGATGCGTCTTCAGGTAGAGTCATTGCTAAATGTACCATCTGCATTAATAAAAATTTTATTCTTAAAGATGTTGCCTTAGTGAGTAAGCTGCGGTATAACTTGCTTTTTGTTTCTCAGCTTATTGATGACTCTTTTGAGGTAAGATTTAAGAGTAATGCCTGTAAAATCTTCGATTCATCAAGAGAGTTAGTTTGTGGGATTTCTAGATTTGGGAGTCTTTTGTGCTGGTTTTTCTGTTTCTTCTAGAGACTCTCTTCGTTGTTTGATTACTTATGAGTCCTGTGATTTCTCCTTCTGGCATAGGAGACTTGGTCACATCGGCTTCAACCATTTGACTCGAGTTAGCAATCATGATCTCATTCATGGTTTGCCTAAACTCAAGATTGTCAAAGACTTAGTCTGCTCTCCTTGCCGACATGGTAAGATGGTTTCTGCTTCTCATCCTCCAATAACTATTGTGATGACTGATGCACCAAGACAGCTTTTACATATGGACACTGTTGGTCCAGCTCGAGTGCAGTCATCGGGTGGTATGTCCTTGTCATTATCGATGACTTTTCGAGGTACTCTAGAGTGTTTTTTATGGCCTCGAAGGATGAGTCTTTTACTCATTTCAGGGGTTTGGTTCATAGGTTGTCTCTTGAGCTCCCAGGTGTCCTACGAGCTATACGCAGTGACATTGGCATAGAGTTCAAGAACTCCTATTTTGAGACTTTCTGTGTGGAGTCTGGTTTAGAGCATCAGTTCTCCTCTCCCTACATCCCTCAGCAAAATAGCATAGTGGAAAGGAAGAACAGGATCCTGATAGAGATGGCCAGGATGATGCTAGACGAGTACAGTACTCCTCGAAAGTTTTGGGCTGAGGCTATAGCTACTGCATGCTATGTTTCAAATCACGTATTCTTGAGATCACATTTGCACTGCACTTCTTACGAGTTGAGGTATGGGCGAAAGTCCAGTGTTTCTCTTTTTCATGTGTTTGGTTGCAAGTGTTTCATCTTGAAGTCTGGTAACCTGGATAAGTTTGAGTCTTGTTCTTCTGATGGTATCTTTCTGGGTTATTCGACTTCTTCTCGTAGCTATAGGGTTTAGAGTTGCGATGCGCATAAGATCATAGAGACCTGCGAGGTGACCTTTGATGAGGCCAGTCCAGGAGCTAGACCTGACATTTCAGGTTCTTCTTCCACCTCCAAGACCATCTTTGTAGAGGATGAGGATGATGGAGATGATGGTGTTCCACCTGATCTAGTCCCCTCTATACCTGAGGTGCCTCCTGTTTCTATTTCTGCACCTTAGGGAGACCAGCCCTTACCTTCTGACTCTCATGCAGCCAATGGTTCTGATCCTACCTCTTATGTGCATGAGGTAGAGGTCATTTCTGCTTCTGGACCTCCCCGTCATATTCAGCATTCTCATCCACCTGATCAGATCATTGGCAATCTGTTTGAGCGGGTCACTCGCTCAAAATCGGGCTTGTCTATTTTCTTCATCCACTCAGCCTTTGTTGCTTCCTTTGAGTCGAAGGATGTTTCTCATGCATTATCTGATGAATCATGGATTAATGCTATGCATGAGGAACTCGAAAACTTCGAGAGGAACAAGGTATGGCGGCTTGTCAAGCCCCCATCTGGTCATAATGTTATTGGGACCAAGTGGGTGTTCAAGAACAAGCACAGTAAGGATGGGGTTGTCATTAGAAACAAGGCTAGACTAGTTGCACAGGGCTTTTCTCAAGTCGAGGGTCTTGACTTCGAGGAAACCTTTTGCCCCTGTAGCTAGACTAGAAGCTATTAGGATCCTGCTTGCATTTTCTGTATCCAAGGGCTTCAAGCTTTATCAAATGGATGTCAAGAGTGCATTCCTCAATGGGTATATTAAGGAAGAGGTGTATGTCAGGTAGCCTACAGGATTCGAGAACCCCAAATATCCAAACCATGTCTTCAAGTTTTCTAAAGCTTTGTATGGACTTAAGCAGGCCTCTAGGATTCAAGAACCCAAGTACCCAAACCATATCTTCAAGCTTTCCAAAGCGTTATATGGACTTAAGTAGGCTCTTAGAGCTTGGTATGAAAGGTTTAAGTCCTATCTTCTTAGTCATAGTTTCAAAATGGGTATAGTAGACAAGACTTTGTTCATCAGATACCAAGATTCTCATTTCCTCATCGTCCAGATTTATGTGGACGATATTATCTTTGTTGGCTCTTCGCATTCTCTTGTGTCTCAGTTTTCAGAAGTGATGAGCATAGAGTTTGAAATGAGTATGATGGGTGAGTTGAGTTACTTTCTCAGCTTCCAAACCAAGCAGACTCGGGAGGGCTCTTTCTTGCATCAAGGCAAGTACACTCGAGACCTCCTGAGGCGCTTCGACATATCTGATGGGAAACCGAAGATGACTCCTATAGCCACCACAGCTGTTCTCGAGCTTGATGAGGATGGTGAGCCAGTTGATCAGAAAGAGTTTCGGAGCATGATCGGCTCCCTCCTGTATCTCACTGCCTTGAGGCCAGACATACATTTTGATGTGTGTCTGTGCGCTCGATTGCAGGCTTCTCCTCGCGCCTCTAACCGCCAGGCGGTGAAGCGCATCTTCAGGTACCTTCGAGCTACCATGGATTATGGTATTTAGTACTCTTCTTCTTCTTGTCTGTCCCTTCAAGCTTTTTTCGATGCAGACTTTTCTAGCTGTTGGATAGATAGGAAGAGCACTTCTGGCACTTACCATTCATTGCCACTTCTCTTGTTTCTTGGTCATCTAGGAAGCTGTCCGGAGTTGCACAGTCCACTGCTGAGACCGAGTACGTTACTGTAGCTAGTTGCTGTAGTCAGGTGCTTTGGATGAGATTAACCTTGCAGGACTTTGGGTTATAAATAGAGAGTGTTCCACTCTTCTATGATAACATTTCTGCTATTTGTATTGCCAGAAACCCAGTGCAGCACTCAGGACCAAGCACATTGATATTAAATATCACTTCCTTAGAGACCATGTAGAGAAGGGTGATATAGTGCTTCAGTTTGTGGAGAGTGGCCATTAGATTGCCGATATCTTTACCAAACCATTGAATAGCTCTAGGTTTGTGGCCTTGAGAAGAGAGCTTGAAGTTGTGTGTCCTTACGGCTTATCGTGAGGGGAAGCTGGTTTGTATATTATGTATTATATATTTTGTTCCAGATTTTCTTTTACTTTGCATCTTCTGAGTGTTTCTGAGCCTAGCGTTATCAACTATCTTTTCCATGCTCTATAGCCACCCAGTTTGCAGTCTCTCGATTTCTTATCCCCATTCTGTTTTTCTGGTTTTGATTGAGTTTTTTGGACCTTTCTTGAACTTAATTTTGCAAATAACTCAACTTAAACCAGAATTGTGTTTAAAATTGATTCACTTGTTTAGGGGGAGTTTGAGAATCTGCTTCATGCACTGCATATAGACTTTATTTTCTGTTTTATGAGCTTTGTCTATTATGTAGATGAACTTCTATTCATGCTACACACGCTGCTACCTTTCTTGAAGAAAAATACTAGCTTAGATATGTCCAAGTTCTTTCTCAATCATCTTGCTAAGCTTGTTAGAATTTGAAAATCTAAGTTTTAAATGAAAACTTGATGAAACATGTTGCTTTTACTTGCTACGTTTCCTCTCTAGGTGCATATGCCATTATTTATGAAATTTTAGATTTCTACTAGAGTCCCTATAGCAACTTGGGTGAAGCTAGATAGATCCATACTCGAGTCCTTCACATGCTCATAAATCTAAGATGAAAACAAAATTTGACTCCTTTTGTGCAAATTGATCTCAACACCTTACCTTCTCAAGACTGCCTCCCATTGCACTTGGGATGAACTTGGAATGTATTGTGTATGACGAAGATCATCCTCTTAAGAGCTCTTCTTGAGATGGTCGACTATGGCTTGAGTCAATCACACTTAAAAATGCAAATATATATATATATAATTAATAAGTGGGTAAAATGCAAATAATGTTACACATTTGTACTCCACTGTGTTATTTGAAGTCTTAAAGCAAAAATTTGCATTAAAGATAATTGAGCTTGAAAGACCTTGTATGCACTTCTAGCTTTCCGAAAGTGTTGAGTAGGTTGAACTCTAGGTTCTCCATTTGATCCATTGTATGGCTGTGCTTCTAGTTTAGAAACTATGCTTAGTGTTGCACTTGTTAAATCATGCATAAACGACATGGTCTTACTTGTACTTGCTAGCAAAATTGACATTTGCACTTGGACATGTCTTAGTTTAGTCTAATTTGCCATTAACTAGCTTAGTTTCATACCTTGTATATGTGGTCACTTGGATAATCTTCAAAGCTCTTTTAGAATGCATTTCATGCATACATGTGTAAAGGGGGAGAATTTGTCATCTTGATGTCTATATTGGCAAAATGGGGAGAAATTGTAAAAAAAGCATCATTTTCATCTCTTATGATCTTTGTGAAATCTTGCTAATTTTTAGGACCATAAGTATATTTAGAGCTTTTATGGAAAACTTGTTCTTTCTATTGGCTTGCTCTAAAATCATCCTTGCCAACTTAGTCATGATCTTATTGTTTTTCTCAGGATCAAGTTTGGCTTTGCAATTCAAATTGCCTTCTTTCTTCTTCTTCAAACTCAAATTTATGCCTTTTGTGTTGTTTATCAATATACACATCAAGGGGGACATTGAAAGACCATGTTGAGGTCTACCCATGTTTTGTGATGAGTATTTGACTAAATTTGAGCTTGGTATGCTCTGGTTTGAGTTTGATTTGAATTGGATTTTCAAATTGAAGCAATTTGAGTTGTGTCTGTCTCGAGTGGTTCGAGTATCGTCCTGCAGGCTTGTGGTCGAATGATTCGAGTAGATTGGTAGTACCTAAGTATCGAGTAGAAATGTTGCTGGGTCGAGCACTCTACAGTCAGCTCAACTCGAGTTCTTAGTCTAATCAATTGTTACTCGATATCATTTTATCGACTTGGTGTCGTAATTGATAGAGTTAGACATGTGGTTGATAGACTCGGCATAGTGATTGATAGAGCTAATGCTTTTGTGTCGAGCAAGT
The DNA here is from genome assembly GCA_036346275.1 of Otatea glauca. Taxonomy (NCBI): domain Eukaryota; kingdom Viridiplantae; phylum Streptophyta; class Magnoliopsida; order Poales; family Poaceae; genus Otatea; species Otatea glauca. Next base: position 19,147,338 of record CM070719.1, on the reverse strand, counting down.
CGAGCATTTCGTCGATAGTCGAGTTACTACTTGAGTGAGTAATCAACTCGATGTTAGCAACTCGATGCGGTCGATATGATGGTCGAGTTCTAGTCGAGCGAGGATCCTACTCGATGGTGACAACTCGATGAAGTCGATACAGTGGTCGGTAGTGTTGACTTGTTGAATGATGCAATTGGGTGATAATTGCATATCTTTGTTAGACTTTGCTATGTGATGGGTTTTCCTTTTTTTAATGGTTGCAGGACGACGGTGCTAGGTCATGGTGAGGCGAAGGATGACCGAGAATAGGCGAGGTGCGTCGGAGGTCTAGACGGTCGAGGATCGCCGGAAGATGATAGGAGACGGAGTCGCTGCATGCCTAGAAGACAAAGAATGGCCGAGATGCTAGCTAGGAGCTGCTCGGATCAAGGAGGACCATCGGATCGCGGTCTAGGTGATTGAGTAGCAGGCCTAGTTAGTATAGTTATGTGTGAGAGTCATTCCTAGCCCTTGATGGTGATCCTTAGGGTAGAAGGAACTCTTCCAAGGGTAGAGGGTGACTCCAGAGTAGTATAAATACAGGGGGAGGGTAGCATTCCTCCTCTTGAAGGTTTTGACTCCTTTGAGCTTTTTTCCCACTTTGTTGTGAGGCTTTGTAAACATCCCTTTCAGAAATGCAAATCATTTTCATTTATGCTCGAATTTACTTTACGCATTTAAATTCAGCAATTAAATTCCGCAATTTACATTCTTGCAATTTGCTTCTTACACATTTGGTTTTGCCTCCCCTCTTTCTAAATGCTTATGGATCTTGTGCTGAGGATGTATGATTGATGGGTGAGTCTTCTTCAGATCATATTCCAATCATCTTGGCAAATCTTGTGTTCTTTTTTGCAAGAAACTGATCTTATGTGCTTAAGTGAATCATTCTTCTAGATCGTGTTTGAGGGGTCTTGGACTTGTGTTCTTGCTTGCTGTGTTGTGTGGGAGGTTATCCAAGATCATCTTGATCATTAAAACCCCACGAGCAGTTCCAAAATCAAGCTCTCAAGTTTTACTCCAACTTATTATGTTCTTCCTTCCAAATGAAAAATGTTAGAACTTTGACGTCAATCCTTACCATTGAAGGTTGGAATAAGTTTCTAACATCCTTAGGATCACATCTACCAATTTTCGTGAGTTTTTGTTCAGCTAATCAAAAGATTCCTCGAATTAGCTTTTGAGTTCGTGTTGTTCTTGGCTCTGTTCTTCCTGTTGTTCTTGAGCCTGATCATACCACCCTTCTTACGGTCATACCGAACTTGTAGAAAACTTCCTCCATTTGATTTGCTCCTTTTGATTGATTTATCTGTGGGCTTCTTTAGATTATTTTGAATGGGGGAAATTTAGATTTGGGATCATTCACCCCATCGCCATTTCGGTCCTTCATAATGAATATGTCAAATTGCAATAGAAACTGGTGAATTCTGTCTTGGAATATTTGTGGAATGAATCCTGCTTGGAAATTGAGGTCGATAAAGCACAAAATTGAGGAGGGCATGTACTCAGTTGTTTGTTTGCAGGAAACAAAAAGAGAAACTTTTGATCATTCTTATCTGAAACAAATTCACACCAAGGTCCTTCGATAAATTTGTGTTCTCTCCCTCTTTGTGGGCTGCTGTACGTCTTTTGGTTGATTGAGCTAGCTCCTCGTTTACTGGTACTTCAGTGTACCAAAGCTCTTTTGCACATAGTTACCAGAAACGCAATTTGTCTGAGTCGCGGTATGAGATTTGGATTCTCGGTTCGCCATTTTTTATTCTAATTTTCACTACGGACACAAACCCTGTACCCTAAATCAGTTTGGGTTCGACGAATCCGGTTCGCGATTCGTAGGGGTTTATAGTGAATCCGGTAACTATGCTTTTGCCATTACAGTGAATTTTGTTTCTATAGATAGCTCAGATTCCTGGACTCTGACAAATATTTATAGTCCATGCGAAGGGCACACATGAGATGTTTTCGTTGATTGGTTATACCACTTAGATTTATCTCAAAATTCAAATTGGATTTTTATGGGTGATTTTAAGTTCATACAATCAGTTCAAAATAGGAATAGACAAGGAAGAAACATGCATGATATCATGCTTTTCAATAGTATCATTAGCAATCTGGCTTTAATTGAGCTTCCTCTCAAAGGACAGGTCTTTAAATGGAGCAACATGCAGCAAAATCCTCTGCTAGAATAATTGGATTGGTTCTTTACCTCTCTGGGTTGGACTTTAGCTTATCTGCTTTGGCCAAAAACATATTAGATCATGTGCCATGTGTTTGGATTGAGACAATGATACCTAAGTCCACTTTAATTCGTTTTGAAAACTTTTGGGTAGATCATCCTGGCTTCATGGATGTAGTGAAATTATATTGGAATGTTCCAGTTCGAGGGACTAATACAGCAAGCTGTGTTACTGTTAAATTTAAAAAAAATGAGAAAAGGCTTAAAGATCTGGAGGAGGAATCTCACCTAGCTATTCAATTTTTATCAAAAACTGTAATTTGGTAATTCTGTTTATGGATGACCTAAAAGACAACGATCCCTTTTGAGAGCAGAATTTAATTTCAGCGGAATCATAAAATCTCAATTATTAAGACTCTTACGCTACAAACAGATATACTAGGAGAAGAGATTCAAAATATGCTAGGTAAGATTTGGAGATGAAACGCACAATTGTTTCATTATTTTGTCAAAGAAAGATTTAGGAAAAACACTACGTCACTGTTGAGGATGGCGAATAGACGAATAGTGACTGATCACCATGGTAAAGCTGCTCCTTCATAACAATCGATTAAGAACAGAATGGGTGTTTCGACACATCCTGTCATGCATTTCAACCTCTCGGAATTAATATCACTAGTGGATTGTTTGAGCAACATTGCTGATCCTTTCACTAAGCAAGAAATTGACGACGTAGTAAAATTTCTACCACTTGATAAGGCTCCAGGTCCGGATGGGTTCAATGGCATGCTCATTGAAACGTGCTGGTCTATTATTGCAAACGATATTTGTGGCCTTTGACATGAGTTTCACTTAGGGAATTTAAACCTTCAGAGCATCAATGGATCATATATCACAGGTGGCCAAAAAAACACACCCCTGAAACTGTTGGTGACTATAGACCAATCTCCCTATTGAATTCAGATTTGAAACTGCTCACACAATTACTGTCTAATAGACTTCAAACTGTTGTTCTGCAGTTAGTACATCAGAACCAATATGGTTCTCACAAAAGCAGAACAATACAAGATTGTTTAGCTCGGGCCTTTGAATTCATATACTAATGTCAGCAAAGTAAAAGGGAAATAGTCATCCTGAAATTAGATTTTGAAAAAGCTTTTGAGACAATTGAACATTCTGTCGTAACAGCAGCGATGAGGCACAAAGGTTTCCATGAGATTTGGATTAGATGGATCCAAGAGATATTATCAGGGGCACTCTTCTATCCTTCTCAATGGGGTTCCTGGGAAACAATTTCAATGCAAAAGAGGAGTACAGCAAGGGGACCCTTTCTCTCTACTGCTTCTTGTCCTTGGAGCTTACTTATTACAACTCACTGTTTAATGAAGTTGTCTGAAGAGGTGTACTCAACATCCCATACCAGTAGGAGTTTCAGACTAGCCTATAATTCAATATGCTGATGATACGATGTTGGTTATACCAGCTTCTGCTCGGCAACTTCTTTGTCTCAAAAGTCTGCTTAACACTTTGTTGGCGTCAAAAACTTGAAGTAGGGTTTCTGACAGCAGCACACCAGACGAACACCGGGTTCAGAGCGTGCTAGTCGATTTGACCTGTAACCGACAAGGTAACAATATAAAATTTACTCAAAAGCCGATCTTAACGATCAATCGGCTCAGACTCAATCAGCTTGAAGCCGATTAAGATCAAGGTAACAGGGTAAGTCTAATTAGCCGATTAAAGCTAATCAGCGGATAAAGGTAGATCGATTCTGAAGAATGCGATGCGCAACAAAATCAGAACAAATCAAACCTGGGGGTGTAATTGACGAAGATCAATAATCGGCGATGCGCAACTTTATTGATCAAAATCGATTACAAAGAGATCTAAATTACAGAGGCTACTCCTAGTCGACAGAAAAAAGTAGAAAAAGTAAAAGCTGGTTGATTGTATTGTGTTTTTTTTTCGCAGCTTGCTCTGGTCCTTCTTTTATACCCTTCGGCCTATCGTGTCCGACTACAACACGTTTCAAGTTTTGATCCGTATCGGCTTTATCTCGGACAGTTATTTCCTTAAAGATCTTGCCGTTACCAAAATATCTCCAAACCTTTTCATCCTGTCCGTTAATTCCGTATCTTTGATTTTATTGCCGATTTTGACCAGACTTGCCAAATTTTGGTGCAAACATATGCCCCTATTTTTGAGAGATGACTTGTCATCTGTCAAAAATCGCAATTTTATCGGCTTTTTCAATCGGCTAACTGTTGAACTTCGCTCAATAACTGCTACTGTATTCGCGCCGTAATTCTCTGACATGCGGGTAGTGCATTTTAACTACTCGCGCCTTTTGAGATTCACTTCCCGCCGCTTCAAATTTTCACCACGCTATAAAATGCGGCCCCCACTTCAGTCATTCTTCACGCGCTCGAGCTCTCACGCCATTCACAATCGGCTTCTTCCTTCCGCATCTTGTTCTCTCACTGGCACGCCAACTCTTTTGACTTCAGTCGGCTTTCACATCAAGATCGGCTGAATGGATCCCTCTCAGGTACTTATCCCAATCCCCAACAGTGTTGATCATTTTCTTCTCAGCCCATTAGGAAACTTAGACGCAGCTACAGTCATTGATCAAGAAGTAACTCGTCTCCCCTTATCGGCTAGAGGATATAATATTGAGGGTTGGAGTAAGAGTTTTAGGGCTTGGCCGACTGCACTTAAAAGTTGGAAGAGTTGGTACAATCGAGTAGCAGCCCAGAAAAGAGAGTCTTGGGAGAGAATGGGCATCGCAGAATGCATTCCCTTGAGTTTAGCCGATCCAGAGGCCAATGAGCCCTTAGTGGCCACGGCTTGTTATTTCTGGTCGGATTCGTTTAATTCTTTTATGTTTCGCACCTGTATGATCGGCCCAACCTTGCTGGATGTTGCTCAACTCTGCTGCCTGAGACCGGACAGGGAACAAGTGTCGGCCTTTAGTGCCAAACCCAAACATAAGCTTATCCGATCAAAAGGCGAAGGCTGGTCTAAGTATATTGCAAATAACAATAAAGTAAATGGATTGGTATCGGACGAAGAACACATTGCTTTCCTTAACCTGTGGCTTGATCGGTTTTTGTTCTGCGGTGCTTCATTAGGACCAACCCAAGTATATCAGACAATTGCAGAAGGATTAGTAGAGGGCCGTCGGCTTGCACTTGGAAAAACATTCCTCGGAGCAGTATACCAGATGATGCATGTTATTAGGAGTCGGCTTTACACGGGTTTTGCCGACTTCACCGTGGGTAACATAGGAGGTCCCCTATGGTTTATTCAGGTCTGGCTATGTTGCTTCTTTAGCCGACCTTTTGACTTAGAACCTACCGAAGATACAGCTTTCCCAAGAGAAGACAATCCCGAGAACGCCATTCCTCAATATCAAGCAAGCCGATCTTTTGGCGAACGTTTCATCATGTGTTCCGGTGGCGAGACAAAAATTACAGCAACTGATTTAAAGAAGTATATGTCCTTTTTCCTTAATTTGAGCGACGCGGATTTGAGGCAGCGAGATTTTTTCAGCTATAGTCAAGTGGCCGATTTTCCTTGGCCTTCATTCCTTAGTCTTGAAGCCGACAGCTCTGCGATGTCTTCGGAGACCCTCGATTTGTACAGAATCTTTATTTCTCCTTATATTCTTCATGCTGGTCTCTACACAAGGAATCGGACATACCAACCGTCATATGAATTCTACCATCCGTCCATTTATGCAAGACACCTGGGATTTGGTCAATTGATTCCAAGTCTTCAGCTTCTTGATCGGCTTGAGCCAAGGGCCAGAGTCCGTAATGCTGTGTCGGCCGAGATTGTTCTTGAAGTGTCCGATGACCTGCAAATCCAATCTTTACCGCACTTTTTCCTGAACGCTAGACGAGCAGGAGGCTATACTTCGTGGTGGTCAGTTATTGCAGAAGCTTTGTATCGGTCAAAGTCTCCATCTAACATTGTTAATGAATTCTTCCCAAACCTTCTGGAGCCGACGCTAGCATCTAATGCCGATTCTAGCAGTGAGACCACTTCGACTGGATATACTAACACGAATGTAGATGTCTCTAGCGAGGTATCGGCTTTTAGAGTCCAAATTTCCCATTTCGCATTCCATGAAGTTTCTTTTGCATCTAACTTTGCTTCTGTGCAGGACAAGGCTGGAAAGAGAGTGGCTGTGAACCCATTGGGTGACACTCAACCCAAAAAACAGCAACAATCGGCTGCCATTACAGGCTACGCCTCCGGATCTTTGGGAATTTAGAGCCCCTCTTTATCAGACTTGGAAAAACAAAAATAACCCAGTAAGTCTTTTATCGGCTTTCATTTACTTCTCTGATCATTTTTCATCTATGATTGATTTATCCGATAAACTCCTCAGAAAAGAAGCGAAAATACACAAAGGCTGCCGCCAAGAAGACTTCTAAGCCCCAAGAACAGAGCGGTGAGAGTTCGCCACACGTGTCGGCCACTGGAGAGGTAAGAGTTGATCTTTCATAAGTATCAAAGTCTTCCGATGCATTGGCTTACCCTTTATTATTATTTTTATAGCCGACACAATCAACTCAAGCTGCGAAGATTTTAGCCGATCTGCCAAATATTTCTGCTATGCCAATTCCTAAGCCACAGCTGACCCTACCTGCTCCATCCGCTGATCTATCAGAGCTATCAGATCCAACAAATCTGCTAGGATTCTCCTTGGCCGATCTTGATGACCCAGAGATCATGGCCACCGATGATTATGATGCGGAAATTAGGAGGATCCTTGAAGTGTCCAAGGAGGCATCGGCTGCCGTCACTTCTGTTCCGGGCATTAAGGAGCGTCTTGATAAGTTTTTTGATTTAGTGATGCAGCCCCCCAATCGGAGATCTTAGCTAATAATCAACCGATCAAAGATGCTATGGCTGCTGTTGAAGCCGACCTTCCTCCGGAAGCAATGCAAGCCCTCCTCAATGTGTGCCACTTGGATGATAGGAAGTCTGAAGTGGAGGCGGCACAACACCGAATTCGACATCGTGAAGCTCAAGAAGCCGATCAGAAGCTCTTGGATGAATTGGTTGCTGACGCCAGGGCAAAAAAACGTAAGTTTGATACCGGTGCTCAGCAGCTTAAGTCGACCAAAGAGTCCGTCTCCAAGTTAGAAAAAAAAAGAAACTTCTTTTGGAAGAGTTGGCCAAGCTTGAAAAGCAAATCGGAGAAGGCCAACAGATCTTGGAGAAAACTGCATTGGAGATGAAAGAGCAAAAGCTTAGCATTGCCGCGGCCGTTGACAGTGTGACGAAGCAATCGGTCAAGGTAAAACCAGTGCCCGGGAATGCCAAGGATGATGATAGCCTTCTTAATGAAATCCAAGAGACCATCGCAAAAGCAGCGGGTGCTCTGTCGGCTCTGGGCGCGACTCTCCCCGGATCGGGCATTCATTATTAGATCATGGATTGTAGAACTTTGTTAAATATCAAATGACTTGTCTGAATGCTTGTAACTTTTGACAATCGGCTATTTAACCGATTTAATTATGCTTCCTATTAAATACATTTCTTTTGAATCTTCAATCCTTTTAGCCGATTAACAGCATCGTGTTAACTTGGCTTTTTTGAATGTGGTCTTTAGTCGGCTAGGCTCCAATCCAAACGCTAGGATAGTATTTCTTCAAATATTTTCCATTAATGGCTTTAGGCAATACATACCCTTCCAACGTCTCTATTATATACGAATTTCCGCCGACTAGACAATTAACTTTATATGGTCCTTCCCACGTAGGTGGCCATTTTCCAAATCGGTTATCTTTTCATCCAACTGGTAATATTGTTTTCCACACCAAATCGGCTTGATCAAAAGATTTATGCACAACCTTTTTATTATATGCTTTTGCAACTCTGGCTTTATTCTTTTTGAGTCGATCAAGCGTAGATAAACGTAATTCTGCTAGTTCATCCAAGTTATCGATCATTGAATCGTTATAATCTTGAGCCGACAAACTGTTTTGTCTGGTCACTCGTATAGATTCAATATTGATTTCAACGGGTAATACGGCTTCTTGACCATACACCAGCTGATAAGGTGAAAGCCTCGTCGCTTCGTGATAAGCTAGCCGATATGCCCAAAGTGATTCCGATAGAGTTGAGTGCCAATTCCTCGGCTTTTCATCGATTTTTCTTTTGATTAGTTTAATCAGCGTTTTGTTGGACGACTCGGCTTGTCCGTTAGCCTGAGCGTAGTATGGGGATGAATTCAATAGTTTAATCCCCAGACTCGTTGCGTAAGTCTGAAACTCATTGGACATGAAAATCGTGCCTTGATCGGTTGTAATCGTTTGCGGTATTCCAAACCGATGAACAATATGTTCATTAACAAAGCCGATGGCTTCAACACTGTTTACTTTCTTAAGTGGTATAGCTTCAACCCATTTTGAGAAATAATCAGTTGCAGCCAAAATAAACTTGTGGCCTTTACTCGATGCAGGAGATATTTGGCCGATTATATCTATTCCCCAACCTCTAAACGGCCATGGCTTGATAATTGGGTGTAAAGCCGATGCTGGTGCTAATTGTACATTGCCAAATTTCTGGCAGGTTTGACAACCTTTGTAGTATTTAAAACAATCTTCTAGCATTGTCGGCCAAAAGTAACCTGTCCGTCTAAGCATCCATTTCATCTTATGGGCCGATTGATGAGAACCGCAAATGCCTTCATGTACTTTACCCATTGCCACTCGCGCTTCTTCGGCCCCAAGACATCTTAATAGCAATCCTTCCATCGTCCGATAATATAACGTATCGTCCATAACAATGTACTTCAAAGCTTGTTGCCTAATTTTGCGTTCTGTCGGCTCAGATGGATCGATCAGGTATTTCTTTATCTGCGCCCTCCAATCCGTGACATCCACACACATGACGGCTTTATCTATTAGCTCAATCATTTGATATCGGTCGAGGTCTTTGTACCCTGATGCCTGTTGAGCCAAAGCATTAGCTCCATCGTTCAACTCTCTAGGGACGTGGCCGATAGAAAATGACGTAAAAGAGCCGATGATCTCTATTCATTGCTCCAAGTATTTTAGCAGTATCTCGTCTCGACATTGGTATTCTCCTTTGATTTGCTGTATAATTAGCATAGAATCCCCGTATGCCTCAACCGTACTTGCTCGATATTTTTCAATAACTGCAAACCTTTGAGCAACGCTTCATACTCTGCCTGATTATTTGAGCATCGGCTATTTATCCGAAATGCGAACTCGAAGTTATGCCCTTTAGGCGATATGAGCACTACACCGATTCCATCGCCTTCTCTGCAAACAGACCCGTCAAAAAACAATTGCCAAGGGGCTACGGATACCAAATCAGTAGTAGTATCATGTCCTGTTATAAAATCGGCTAATACCTGCCATTTGACTGCTTTGGCCGATTCATAGGACAGGTCGAACTCAACCAAGGCATAAGCCCATTTGCCAAGTCGACCCCGCAAGATTGGAGCTGACAACATATATTTTATAACATCGGCTTTACAGATTACTTTACAAGCCAATGCTAAAATGTAATGTCTTAGCTTTGTACATGAGAAGTATAAAGACAAGCATAATTTTTTAACGAAAGGGTACCTGACTTCAGCATCAAGAAGGCGTCGACTTAAATAAAAGATAACTTTTTCCTTTCCATCAACTTCTTGTGCTAAAACAGACCCAATAGTCTCCTTTTCAGCCGATATATATAATTTGAATGGAATCCCCTTTTGTGGCGCGGCCAAAACCGGAGGATTAGCTAAATACTTCTTAACGTCGTCGAAAGCCTTTTCTTGATCGGCTCCCATACAAACTCTTGATTATCCTTGGTTTCAACGATGGGATAAATGCGCGGATTAAATCGGAAAGATTCGAGATGAACCTTCGGAGATAATTAATTTTGCCGATCAACCACGTAACTCATTTTTGCGGTCGGGGCATTGTATCGACTATGGCTTTGACCCTTGTTTGATTGACTTCAATCCCCTCTCATGCACCATAAAACCCAAAAGCTGTCCAGCCAACCGACACGAACGCACATTTGAAAGGATTCATCTTCAAGCCATGCGATCTTATGTTCTGGAAAACTCTTTCTAGATCGGCCAAATCTTCGCAAGTCCTCTGCAGATTTTACCACGACATCATCAATGTATATTTCAACGATGTGGCCGATTAAATCGTGAAAAATTAGATTCATGGCTCGCTGATATGTTGCTCCAGCGTTCTTTAATCCGAAGGTCATAACCGTCCACTCGAATAAACCTATTGCACGGGATATCAAAGTTGTTTTTGGTATATCGACCGCCATGAATATCGATTGTATCCGCATTCCCGTCCAGAAAACTTATGATCTTATTCCCCGACGCAGCATCGATAAGCATATCGGCTATAGGCATCGGGTATTCATCTTTTGGTGTCGCTTTGTTCAAATCTCTAAAGTCGACACATACTCGCAGTTTTCCGTTTTTCTTCATAACTGGAACAATGTTGGAAACCCACTCCGCATATCGACAAGGTCTTATAAATTTAGCCTCCAACAATCGCTCTATCTCTTCTTTTATGATTTTATCTGAGCGATTAAAACGCCTAGGTGCTGTTTAAACGGCCTATAACCTTGTTTAATGGGTAGCCGATGTTCTACCAATTGTCGGATTAAACCAAGCATTTCGTAATATTCCCAAGCAAAGCAATCTTTATATTTTCTAAGAATTTCGATTAATTTTTCTTTATATCTTACATTTAAATTTGCGCTAACAAAAGTTGGTCTTTTTCTATCACCACTACCTATATCAACTTCTTCAAGCAGATCGGTGGAAGTAAAGCCATGACCCAACTTTTCATCTTCTTGAAAGTCTTCTATAGCTTCATAGCTATCCGTTGTTTGCCGATAGCTTTGCATTTTATCTTGTAATGCCTTCACTGTTTTTCTTGTCCCCATCGGCGTAGCACTTCGTTTGCTCGATCAAATGTGCCTGGCTTGACACTGATCGGTATAAGTCCTGTCTTGCTTACGCAGATGAAATCACAATCTTCCAATGTTTTTCCCGATATACACCCTGCTTCTTCATGTTGTCAATTCGCATCAGAACTGGCCATGGCAATGTGAGCCGATGTGTCGGCCGTGACAATTTCAACTTCTTCTCCGTTCCATTGAACAAGCGCTTGATGCATAGTTGATGGGATCTGGCGGTTGGCGTGAATCCAATCTCTTCCAGTGAGCAGCTGTAATTTCCTTTGGCGTCAATAACAAAAAATGCGATCGGCAAAGTTTTACTGTCGACGGTCAGTTCTGTAACCATGACGCCTTTGGCTTCTGTGGGATCGCCTGTGAAGTCGTTTAAAACCATGTTAGTTTTAATCAAGTCTTCATCGGACTTACCCAATTTCTTGCAAGTCGTGTAAGGCATCAAATTTACTGTGGCTCCGCCATCTACCAGCATCCTTGATATCGGCTTCCCATTTATATATCCTTTCAGATATAATGGTTTTAAATGCCGATGATCATCTCTGGGTTTCTCAAAGATTGCGTTTTGGACTCTCGAACAAGATTGGGCAAAAGTTTCTTTAGCCGATTCAGTTTTGATTTTGAATTCGGCTGGCAATGTGAACACCATGTTGATATCCATTGGTGGTGTATCGTCCCTAATCATAGGAGAATCTAGATCATCTGCCGATTCAAAATTTTCTTCAGCTTGTTCTTTTTTCCTCCATTCTTTCTTGACAATTTTGACTAGACGAAGCTCATTGAAAGTTTTGTCCCTCTGTTTTTCTGCGTCAGCTTTCCGAATCTCTTGAGTCCTTAGCCTCTGAAGTCGTCGGCGTTGCGATCGGCTAAGGCCAAACGAACACCATCTAGGCTTAGGCTGTACTGGTTTTCTTATTTTGCCGACGAGATTATCTTGGTCTATGTTTGACCTCCGCGTTTCGACCTGGTTTGGTTCTTGCTTTGGTTCAGATATCCTTTCGTGAACAGGCCTTCTGAAACCTTTGTTGTAACCCCGAATCGGCCCAGACAGCCTATCTTTAGCCGATTGCCTTAGCCAATCGTCGCGGGGGTAATGTTCCATCGGGCACGTATACGGGGATGGCAGTGCTACTCCCCTTTCCCAACAAAACTGCCAAAAAGGACATCTTCTATGGGCTCTTTCTATGTTTTTAGTGTGATATAAATTATCCCACCGGCGAGCAGGATATCGCGGTCGGCTATTCATCCTTTCATATTTATCCATCAGTTGTGAAAAAGTTGGTCCCGGCCTTTTGGCCGATTGCTTTGATGGCGATTTTTCAGCTTTGTACCATTTACCCACCCGAGGATTACCCTTGGGTTTAATGGTCCTCGAATTTTTTCCTTCGTGATCGGCTTCTATTTGTAGTGAGCCGATCGTAATTTTTAGCGTTTGACCAGCGTCTGAATTCGGCTGAATATTGACCTGCCGATCCTTCTTTGGTTCATCATATATCGGCTTCTTTCCTTTAGCCGAGCATTGAACCATGTTGATTGGAAATGGATCAGCATCAACTTGCATAGTCGGCTCGTCAGTAAATTTTAGCCGACCGTCCTCAATAGTCGACTGGATCTGTTGACGGAAAATATTGCAGTCATTAGTATTGCGAGAAAAAGAATGGTGCCACTTGCAATACCTGCGTTTCTTGATCTCGTCAGCCGATGGTATAATATGTCCCTCGGGTAACCATATTATTTTTTCTTGTAATAACAAATCAAAAATACGATCACATTTGGAAATATCAAAGGCATATTTAACTTCCGACTTATTTCTAGTCGGCTTTAGCCAAGAACAGACTACGGACTTTTTAGAGCCCTTCACCCATTCGTCTATATTTATTTCTGCCTCATCGTCTTCTGAAGAATCACTGGGACAATATTCGACCATATTGACTTTGGCCTTGTCCTTTTCCTTACTATTATTGTTCTTGAATCTCTCTTTAAACGCTTTACTATCAGGGAATCGGCTTTCTTGAGCCGATACTCGATGAAGCAAGTGACTTAAGTCAGCGAACTCTTGCCCTCCAAACTTTTCCCTAAGCGGAGGAATCAATCCTTGAAACGCTAAGTCAGCAAGTTGATTATCGGGCAAAGTGACACTAAAACATCGATTCCTAGTTTCCCTAAACCTTTTAATGTAATCGATTCGATTCCCAAATTTCGTGAGCGGAGCATAGATCGGAAATCCTGAGCTCCAAACTGCCCGAAAAGAAGTATTCGTGAAACCGGCTTTCCAAATCATTCCAAAAGTGGACCGAATTCGGAGGTAAACAGGTAAACCAGGTAAAAGCTGCTCTGGACAATGACAATGGGAACAATCTTATTTTTAGTCCATCGGACTGAGCCGCTTTGCCGCATTGAGCGATAAAGCGTCCGATGTGTTCCAACGTTGTAGTTGAATCATCGCCAGAGAATTTCGCAAAGTCTGGTACTCTGAAATTATGAGGGTATGGCATACGATCTATGTAATCAGGATACGGCTTTCTATAGCCGATAACCTTTCCCTTAGGCTGTATGCCGAACTGGTCCCGTAAAACAGCGGAAATCTGATCTGCCCAATTTACATTATCGGCCATTGGCATAGCAGGCCCTTGATAATGTTGGTCATAGTTGGCAGCCTGCCCCCCGAGTGCAAGCTCGGGTTGCCAATTATGCTGCATCGTCGGCACACGACCATACTGATCATGCCGATTATGCGCGCTTGAGGTTAAACCTTTGGGACAAACGGTTCTGAGTATGTCACTACCCTATGTGGACCTGGGTTTCTAAGCATGGTAGGATCTTGAGAGAATCTCTCGGAGCCAATCGGCTGTGGAACCGATTGGGGAAAGGCATAGAACGGAGCCGACGGCGGCAGATTTATCGATACGTCTAACTTGGCGGCGTCAGTGTAGGATTGGTAACGGCTCACCCCACTTGACCGAGGATCTCTAGGCAATATTACGGTCGGCTGCGTAGGCATCATTGTAGGGGGTGAGGTTATAGCCGATAGTTTAGGATCGGCTGTTGAGCTCTGCGTATTTTGTGCTACTGAAAAAACAGGATAATTTGGCAGAGCTTGTAATGGGTCAAGCAGGCTTCCTAACGAGGCTAACTCCTGGGCTATAGACTTAACGCTATTTGCTATCATCGGCTTGAGAGTTGTCACGAGAGCCAATGATTGATTTATTAAGGTATGGTGCACAGACTGATTAATCATAGCCGATAACTCGGCTTGAGCAGGCAGATATCGGCTTACCGGTTTTGTGACACCCGCATCTCCCAGGGCGTTGACCGTCGGCAGGGCGGATTTTTGAGTGACGCCACGTCTAGTTTTCTGATAACAGCTTAACATCATCTCCTCCAACGTAGTCTTCCGAGTCTCTATTTCCTGACGTTGTTCCGCGGTCAAATCGTCCATTGTTGGGACGATTATGGCTTCTGCGTTGAGATCAGATGGTGGAATCGACTTTCTTGATGAAGACATTTGTCCCACCGGGCGTGCCAAGAGTGTGTTGGCGTCAAAAACTTGAAGTAGGGTTTCGACAGCGAAGACACCGCATTTAACACCGGTTTGAGCGTGCGGTCGATCGACAGAATGGCGACAAGGTAACAATATAAAATTTACTCAAAAGCTGATCTTAACGATCAATCGGCTCAGACTCAATCAGCTTGAAGCCGATTAAGATCAAGGTAACAGGGTAAGTCTAATTAGCCGATTAAAGCTAATCAGCGGATAAAGGTAGATCGATTCTGAAGAAGGCGATGCGCAACAAAATCAGAACAAATCAAATCTGGGGGTGTAATTGACGAAGATCAATAATCGGCGATGCGCAACTTTATTGATCAAAATCGATTACAAAGAGATCTAAATTACAGAGGCTACTCCTAGTCGACAGGAAAAAGTAGAAAAAATAAAAGCTGGTTGATTGTATTGTGTTGTTTTTTTTTCGCAGCTTGCTCTGGTCCTTCTTTTATACCCTTCGGCCTATCGTGTCCGACTACAACACGTTTCAAGTTTTGACCCGTATCGGCCTTATCTCGGACAGTTATTTCCTTAAAGATCTTGTCGTTACCAAAATATATCCAAACCTTTTCATCCTGTCCGTTAATTCCGTATCTTTGACTTTATTGCCGATTTTGACCAGACTTGCCAAATTTTGGTGCAAACACACTTATGTAGAATCAATAGGGCTTAAAGTAAATTATCAAAAATCCTCAATGATCGCCATCAACATCGGTGATGACAAATTTGCACATCTTGCACATAGTTTAGGATGTTCTATAGGATAAATGCCTTTTACATACCTTGGACTTCCTCTGGGGATTACTAAGCCCACGAAAAAAGATTTTTCTCCCTTGCTGTATCACATTGAACGCCGTTTATCAAATAATACAGTTTTCCTCTCATACAGGGGTTGTCTTGCTATGGTTAACTCAGTGCTCTCACTCTTGCCAATTTACTATATGTGCTCCCTCGTGTTACACAAGACTGTGATTACTTACATCAATAGAGCACATAGACACTGTTTGCGGAGGGGTTTTGGTGATCTTCATTCTCGATGCAAATCGCTGGCAGCTTTGGATATGGTTTGCTGACCTAAAAAAAAGGGAGGAATGGGAATTCTTACTTATAAACTCAAAATAAAGCTTTCCTTATTAAGCAGTTGCATAATTTCTACAATATGAAGGATCTACCTTGGGTGAAGTTGATATGGAATACTTATTATCGATCTAGAGTACGTCACTCGGAAAATGATTGTGGATCTTTCTCGTGGAAAGACATCAAACGTCATAAAATTTCGAGGAGTGGCTACTATGGTTGTGGGTTCTGGGATAACAGCAATGTTTTGGAAGGATTTATGGAATGGTCATATCCTATGCTATAGGTTTCCAAGGCTATATTCCTTTGTCGAAAATGAGGATATCTCGGTTGCTACTTTTCTAGAGGAAGAAGATTTGGTAGAACATTTTAATTTACCACTTTCAATGGAGTCTTTTGCTGAATTTGAGGATTTCCAGAAATTGTTGGAGGTTTTTATAACTGAGCAAAAATGCCACCGATACTTGGCCATATATATGGGGACCTACAAGTTATAGCTATAGAAAATTTTATTGCAATCAATTCCAAAACTTATTTGCTCCTGATCCTCTTAAATGGATTTGGGGAAGCGTGTACCGAGACTTAGTGTCTGCTTGGTTTTCTCAACAAAACGGATTGAATACAAAAAATATGCTGATCTGTCATCATGACTACACAGGAAAAGATACGCAGTGTGTTCTTTTTCAAGCAAGAGAAGAAGAAACAATTCTGCATCTTTTTTTCTCATGTCCTTTCGGTAATAAATATTGTTGGCAAAAGCTTGAGATTTATTCGAATCTCTCAGAATATCATGCATAGAGGGCCTAGAGACAGCGCCTTGACCAGGGGCGACGACGGCGTTGGCTAGGCGAAGGAGAAGGAGGCCCAGGGATATTTTCTCTCTGTCGACGGGCTCTATCGCTGGTGTGCAGCCCGGACGGCATCTCGAGCGAATCGTGAACAGCGGGCGAGCGAACAAAACGCAACCCGGCGCACACGCGTCGGGCGAGCACGGAGGCAACGTCAACGTAGAGGGCCGGAACTCCTCCAGGTTTAATATAAGGTACTCCTTCCGTCCTTGAAAGTAAGGAAGAGAAGCGTTCAAATTGTGTCCTCTAATATCAGGGATTGAGAGCTCTCCCCCCTTAAATTGTATCTTCAAATTGTGCCCATACATGCAGATGCACGCAGATACATGCGACCACACATATTCCAAAACAAAAACGAGGCAGGTCATTCCCTATAATCGTGATTAATTAATGCATGCATGTTGCCAATTAATAGAGACACGATATTAAATAGGGGCATTAGAGTCTTTTGGTAGAAACCATAATCTGTCCTAAAATTTCTTCTATACCTTACTTTCGAGGACGGAGGGAGTAGTATGTTACAACAAGCTATGCAGAATTTTAGAATAGACTACTTCATGGAGATTTTTATTACGGAAAAGATAGTATGAGGACGTCTGATTTTCCTTTCTCGCGTCGGACGCCCTTATCCACCGTCCGTTTTGTTACAGTTGGCAGTCATCGGTAGATGCTCAGATAGCTATACGTACTGTCTCATTTCGCTGTATCGGGTGAAACGTCAGAGAGGTAAAGTTTCTTGAGTGAAGAGGCGTCTCCAGACGAGCGACGAGGAGAGCGTCTCTCGGCGTAAACATCTTATGCGGCGAAGATTTGGAGCGAGAATGAAGTCGTGATACGGCGAACTTCTGGTGTGAAGACGACGAGGTAAGTATCCAGATCACTTTTTTGTAGCGGTGGTAGGAATGATCGGTGATTGTGGATAAATTTCGAGATTTAGGGTTCGAAAACCCTAAATGCGATTATGCCTTTGATTGTTCATCCGATTTTATGTAGAGTAGATGTGAGTACCAACATCGCACATTTATATCAGGAATGTCACAGATTTTGGTAAATTTCGAATTTAGGGTTTTGAATTTCACATTTAGGGTTCGCATATTCGTTGTAGGATGTTGTTGCTCGTTTATCATGTTTTATGGAAGTTAATACGGTGTGGCAGGGATTGCATTTAGGGTTCATCTGTTTGCTCATTTGATTATGTTGGTGTTCTTGGGTTCTGTAGAAGAGTTTGTTCAGTATTGGGTGGTGTGTGTGCGGTGGGTTGAGGGGTTTTGGTAAGGTTATTTTCAAGTTATTGTTGCAGTGATTTTGAAGTTATTGTTTCAGATTATACTTTGTTATAGTGATTTCAAGTTATTGTTGCAAGGGTCTCCATGTGTTTGTTTGCAGTGTTCGTTTTTTTCATTCATGCAGTGAGTTATGTTTCAGTATATTGAAATGTGTGTTATTGCAATGTTAGGATATCTTTCAAATATGGCTGATGAAGGTAAAAAACCGTTGTTCAAGCATCGATTCAGTACCATAAGGTTACAGAAGGTTGTTAGTGATATTACACTAGAGCAGAGAGAATGTGTTATCAGTAATGGATTTGAAAGTTTATTATCAATTGGAAAATTCACAGTACCAAGCAATTTAGTACAGTGGATAATGGGTAACATGAGTCCTGGGTTTTGTGAGTTCCGTTATCGTGGTAAGGTTATTGTTTTCACAAAAGCAATGGTTCAGAAAATTCTTGGGTTACCGTCAGGGGAGAAACCTTTGAAACTATCGGGCAATGTGGAAGACATTATGGAGCTTCGTGACATGTACAAGGTGGGGAATAGGTCACCAATAGCAAAGGCTATCGAGGTTCTGCAGGGCAGTGAAGATGATGACACTTTTATGGGGTCTTTCATGCTTATTGCATTAGCATGTGTATTGTGTCCTGGAACTGGAAATACGGTTTGTCTAGATTATTTGTTTTCTCTAATTGAAGTATCGGAGATCAAAGAGTATGATTGGGCAGTGGATGTGTTGAATGTTTTGATGAGGGAGGTTGGTAGATATCAGGAGTTGACACATGAGAAACGTTCTAGCGTTTTCCAGATTGGGGGATGTCTACCTCTTCTTGCTGTACGTATATTGTTCTTTTTGTTTGAGCAAGATTTTATTTCATGACCTACATTTTTTTTGTTTTTGATCCAGTTTTATTTTGTTTCTGTTTTTCCTATTGTTCGCAGATTGCATACATGGATCATCTGGACATTCCTAGGAGTGATCTCCACACTCATGAAATTAATTACTATTTGCCAAGGATTTGCCATATTAATGACGAAGATTTTGAATTTGTTGAGAAGGTTGATAGGAACAGATTGAACTTGAACAGCATAACATTTGGATACCGTCCTGTATGTAATTGTTGTGTTACATTTACTTCTACATGCTTTTTTTAATTTGGGATGCAAATAACAGTTGAATGATTGATTTCTTTTTTCTATATGTTGATAGTTTCGTGTTGTATCATGCACTCCATACAATGAAGCTTCAATTAAAGGAAATGTTGCAGTAGCTGACTCGGTATCTCTTGAGGAGTGGCTGCGTCAGTCTCAATCCAACAGTCAAAGTTCACAGGTAATAGCTTTTATTTTGTATTCAAGGTTGTTTATTCCTATTATATGTTCATAGTATGCTTTTTTTTTCTTGTAGGTCCCGCAAAACATTCAAGGAATCGTTGATAAATATGACAAAATGTGGGCTGAAGACCTTGTGTCGGTTGTTGCAACATTGAGATCAATGCATGCCAATCATACAATGGCCATGATTGCAGAAGTTAGAGCTGCATTAGCATCAAACCTAGCGGGTCAGTCTAGTGAGACATATTTCCATGCTAGTGGGTCTGTAATAGTCAAAGATAAAGATGGGCTTGATTCAGCAGTGCATCTGGGCAGGCAAGCAACTGTAATTGGAGAAGTCAGCGGTTATAAGAGCCATGTAGATGCTTATGTGAATACAGAAGCTGACAGGAAGAGCCCAATTCTATCAAATGTTGCAACGATTGTTGACGAGGTAGCAAGGGGGAGCCCAACTATCGCTGAGGATGCAAACATTGATCATTTAGTGGATAAAATATGTTTGGCCCAGCAGGGTGGATCAAGACAGCACTCCCCAAGGAATGAACAAGGAGTTGGTAGTCCAGCAAGAAGTGGTGAGGAGGCAAAAAGCCCTGCGAGAGATACAAGCAATTGACCTAGTTATTGCAAGGATGTTGCAGATTTCAGCTTGTTCAAAGTTGGAGAGGAAGGCTATATTGATCTATTTGAGAATGCTGGTGCAACAAGTGGATCAGCTCATAACCAATGTGATGGTAATGTGAACAGTGCTGTTGCTACAATTGAGGCTGCAGGTACATCTGTTCAATTTGATTATACTGTTCTCATTTCTTTTATACATATTGCCTATGTGTACTTATTTATAGTTGTTGTAATGCAGTTGGGCTCAGTAGTAAGATATGTACTGATGTAAGTAGTGGGCCAAGCACTCACGAGAAAAAGGCTAGGAAGAAGAGGGCAGCAAAGGCATTAGATGATGGGAGCAAGCTGAAGAAGCTCAAGGTTGATCCTGTGGCTGAGGACACATATGCCAAATATATATCCAGAAGATGTGTTAAGAAGTCTAGGAAGGGCGTTGAACCGTGAGCACTTTTTTTGAAAACTTTCATGTTATTATTGGTATTTCAGTACTTTCACACTTTTGTGTTGCACCCAGTTTACTGATCTGTATTAATTGGCTTTATTGTCAACGCATTTATTTTTTAGTGTTTTAGGGGTATTTCAAAATGTTGCAGTTGTTTTAAAAAATGTTGCATGAGTAATTTCATAATGATGCATTAGTTATTTAAACGTGTTTAAATCATAATGTTGCAATTTTTTATCGTAATGTTGCTTTAGGTATTTCAATATGTGTTCAGCTATAACTTTCGCATTACGTTCAGTCATAATGTTGCACTAATTATTTGTTACACTCATAATGTTACATCAGTAATTTGAAAATGTTACATGCCATTATCAGAAATGTTTGATTCAAAGTTATATACTGTTTGTGTTTTTTTTGTAGCCCCATATTTGTTGATATTGGTGGATTTCACATTTCTTATGAGCATTTTTACAATTCATTAAAGCCAAGGGGGGAGGTAGACAATGAGTTGATGATGGTTTTTGTTGAGCAATTCAATGAGGATGCAATTAAACAACTGTCAAAGAATACTGCTCCAAAGAAATTTGCCTTCTCTCCTGTTATTACGGTAAAATAATTATGGTTTATGTCAGAATTTGTAATCTTTTTGTTTATTTTCATGTTGCATACTCGTAAATCTGTATAAACAGTTTCAATTTTGTGCTTATATGGTTCTTTTCATTTTAAAATAGTGTCAATTGATTATGGATCCTGTGAATTTTATGCCACAATCTTGCATGAGAGAGATGAAAAGGATTGATGAAAAGTTCAAGTTGGCTAAAAAGGATCTGGTATTTTTTTGTATTTTTTTATGCTACTTATTTATGTTGCAAACACTATATTTCATTGTTTGTTTTATCATTTTAGTTGTAACGCATATAAATCCATTTTTCAATGTAGCTATTTTTTTCCAATTGTGAGTAAAAAGCACTGGGTCCTCATATGTGTGAACATGTTGCATAGTCAAATCAACTTCTTTGACTCAATCAAAAATCCAAAGGATTCTTCTGCATATTCATCAGCAAATAATCTGGTTAGTACATTTATATATGTTATCTTCATTTATTTTTCTCATTTTTTTGTTGTAATAACATTTTTGTTTGTTGTTATCATCAGATTGAAAACTTTACCAATCTTTTTAGGGTCTCAAATTTAATGAAAAAAGATGTATCAAAGTTTCAGCACTGCTCTCCAACAGAGTACCCACAACAATCTAATCTGTATGTGTTTTGGGTGAATGGATTATGTACCCTTTTTCGTGTGTATACAGTTTAAATACATTCAAAAACTAATATGTGCATAATTTTGATGCCTATCTTTTTACTTTGTTTTGTTTGCAAGGTTTGATTGTGGGTTGTATACTATGATATATCTGGAAAATTGGGATGGCAAGACCCTGAAGGCATTTCTGCCGGTAATCTCTGTCTATTTAGTTTTAATGGTTCGATTGCAATCTTTGCAATCGTACATTTTCATCAAAATTGTAACATACAAGGTGTTTCCGAACAATTATTACACCATCGATGCAATACTTGAAATGCCTACATTGTTGTTGCAATAATTATTTATTTATTTTTTGTTTGAATGGTTCACTACAATAATTACATTTTATCAAAAAAAATACAGGAAAGCATCATTGAATACCGCAAGGTTTTCGCAACAAGGCTGATCAAGTCACCATTGATTGCAATTTTCTCAAGTTTTGTACTTGGTGGCAAGGAAGCAGAGGGAAAGGATAAATAAGTTCATTTGCACAATCTGAAGACAGACATAGGAATTATAATGTTGTTTCATGGGGAGATCAAGATTGATATTGTTGCATTTTAGGGTTTAGGGTAACAGGATTTCATGAGGAAAGCAAGATGTAGGAATTATACTTTTGTTTCATGAGATGATGAATTTTTGTAATTACTACTGTTGAAGCAGAACATTGATAGTATGTGGGTTATGAGGGTGGCTGTGTTGTGACACACTGATCGTTTTTTCTGCCATCGCAGTACTGTTGCTAAATTTGAATACGCCTATGAAAATAGTATGGTTTAGATGTTTACTTTGTTATGTGATGCCTGTGCTCCCAGATTATTAGCTTGTGCTCCCAGATTATGTTGTAAGTGCTATTCAGTAGATCAAGAGTTTGTGCTCCCAGATTACGTTGCAAGTGTTATCAGTAAATGTTGAAGTATTGTTTGATAATGTTTCAATTCTCATTCTAATATGATTAGAAGAAAATCAAAACAACTTAAAGCGAAACTATTGATTCCCTATAACTGAATCACAAATATCATGGAATTGAAACCGTCGTATACAAAGTTGGAGTGACATTGTTATGTCAGTCGTCTAGCAAATGTTGGTTTTGCTATATCATGCGCCTACATCAGCAAATGTTGTAGATAGTATGTAAATATGTTTCATATATATTGTTAAAATGTTGAAAGAATTGTTGATAATGTTGCACGTACCATTACGACATGTTACAGTTGTAGTTCTCAAATGGTGCAATAATTGGTCGATAACGTTGCACTACCATTATACCATGTGGCAATCGGACATCTAAATTGCAGCAAGATTTGGGCCATCATGTTGCAAACAGTATTACTACATGTTGTTAGAGTACCTTTTAAATGTTGCAAGTATTGATTTCAAATGTTTCAAACAATATTCTATCATTGCAATCGTACCCAGTAATTGTTGTAAGCATCGTTGTCAAATGTTGCAAGAATTTATAAAACATGGAGCAAGTATACTCTTTAGTTGCAACAAGCATAGAATAATAATATTGCACGCAACATGGCAACATAGTTGAAATTGTACTCATGTATTTGTCGCAAGTATTGATATACAATGTTGGAGATAGTTTTTAAAATGTCTCACTTAGACAAATGAATTGTTGCAACAAAGTAGTTTTCAGTAAAACATCTGCCTCAACACAGGAACGCAGGGATTACAATGTTGCACATGTGTATTGTGCAAGTAATGCAGGGATTAAAATATGTAATGGGACTCATAATTTCAACTCCGTGTCACGATATGCTTTGTCTGCCAAATAGGCATCACGAGCCTTCGCAAGCTCCAAGTAAGGGCACTTTTGAATATTATGGGTATCTTCCTTGCAATAAGAACAATGAATCTTGGCTTTTGGTCTTTTTTTCTTTTCAATTGCCTTCTCAACAGGTGGTTTCTTTCGCTACGACTTCTCTGTTGGTCTCCCTTTGCATGTAGAATTTGGTGGGTTTTGCAACAAACTGGAAGAACAGTTTTCCACAACATCTTGATTAGGATTTGCTATTTTGCTGGTTGCAGAGATGAGCATTGTTATGTTATCAATAGCTTCAGAAACTATCTTGTATGTGTCTTCACTCAAGCATGCATCAGATGCTAGATCTATCATCTTTTTGCATAGCGAGTTAAACCTCAGTACATTTGTAGGCGGCACTCCAAATGAAGGGCCTGGAACTGAATGGTGATCTACTGTCTTTCTAGTTGCTTGACTAGACCATCTTTTGAGCAAGTACTGCTGAGGTATTTGTTGTATATTGAGATGAGTCATTACTTTCAGAACATGTGCACACAGAAGTCCATCCTTCTCAAACATGTTGCAACTACATGCATATGCACAGGTATTTGTATCAATTGAAACCGTGAAGGTTTTGTTGGTGTCCCTACCAGGTATAATCAGCACAAATACTTTTTGAGTAGAATTTGGCTGTTCATGTTCTGTACAGGCATAACATATTGTTTGCATCAGTTGTTCTTGAAATTTGTAGAAAACACTTCTTGTGTAGAATTTGGATGCTTGCTTCTCCAGGGTGTACCTATAAATTTTTGTCCCAAACATTTTCTCTCTCAGTTCATGTGTTTTGTCAATATGTGAAACAATAAAATTGTTGCATGTGTTATTTGGAATCGAGGAAGGTACCTGGACCATAGTGGTGGATCTGTTGTTTCTACCCTGAAGCTTTGATCATCTTCCCTGTTAAGCATAGTATCTATTATGTATTCATATTGTTTCACAAAAGTCCAAACTGAGTCTTGGGGATGGACAAGTGTCTTGAAGATAGCATTTAATCCTTCAGATCTGCCAGTTGTGCTAGTGAAGGGAAAGAAGTTTTTCTTGAAATATGCTGGGGCCCATGTGCACCTTGAGTTCCACATGTTGAGCAAGTGTTGGTTATCATGTAAACCATATTTTTGCAACATGTCCTGCCAAGAGCTCTCAAATTTATTAGCATTTTCTGACATATCTACAATTCTATGTAAATCATCAGAAAACCCATCTTTAGTGGAGATCAACCTTGCAAGCTTCTCTTGAGCCTTTTGCATAACATGCCATTTGCAACATCTATGAATGGCAGATGGGAACACCTGAGATATTGTTGATTTCATTGCTTTATCTTGATCTGTTATTATACATGTTGGTGGTTGACTTTTCATTGCTAGCTTCCAGTTTTCAAACAGCCACACAAATGTTTCAATTGTTTCATCGGGAAGCAGCGCACAACCAAGGAGTATTGTTTGAATGTGATTGTTTATACCAACAAATTGTGCAAATGGCATATTGTATCGATTAGTCATGAATGTCGTGTAAAAGAAGACGCAATCTCTAAAGCTTTCATATAACACTCTAGTCCTTCCATCAACCCAAAACAAAGCCCTCACAGCCTGATTTTCATCTAATTTTATTGCATAGAAGAACAAGGGGCTTTCAAGTTGAAGTTTCTGAAAATACTCTATGGTGACAGCCATATCCCTATAAGTAACATTTTGCCTCAGTTTTGTTCTAATGTTGCAAACATCTTTCTTTGTGAAAGTGAGATTCCGAACTCCCCCATGAATGTCACCAAGTAGGGCCATTATATGTGAGGTAGAGATGTTTCTATGATGTAAGGTATGCAAGAATTCAAAATCCTCACAAGAGATGCGGCGGTGTGACCTGTAGAATCTTCTCCTCGCAACATGCTTCACCAATGGGTGTGTGTGCTCTTCTTGCATAATAATGACTTGCCATCTGTCATCCCTTAGCCCAACAGCCATGTGTGCTTTGCAGTCAAACTTTGTCATTCTGTTACGTTTCCTTGTTCCAATAGTATTGACCATAGCATTTTTTTTGCATTGCAAACTGTACTGGTTGCAGAGTTTTCACTTTCTTCTTCTGGCTTTCTTGCATGCGAACACTCAAATTCTCCTCTGATTAGTTTGTTTGTCACCTTACTGGTTCTTGAGCTTGCTATCCTGATACCAAACCCAAGCTTGTATGCATACTCATTGTACATTTTTTAGCTTCTTCTAGGGTATCAAACATCATACCAACAAAAGGAACAACTGGTTGGGAGCACACGTTGGCTTCATCCTCATCAACATCTTGTTCTCCCGCAACCTCCACAGTAGTATATTCATCATCATGTGTACCTCTAATTGATTCTTCCTGATCGGTGCAATGCTCTGTACTTTCCTGTAACAAATATTGGGGACACTTGAAGTTATATTGCATATATCTTTACAAATTGTTGCAGGTGACATAAATCAAAAAATTGCGATAATGTGCATCAACTGATATGCATTGCTAGTTTTTATGCCGATTTTTTTTGTTTCATCAGGGTCGTTTACATGTTTTTAGGGTTAGCACATACCAATCGGAGGTTTCTAGGTTTAGCACATACCGGATTGTAGCTTGAAGAAGCACCAATGGTAGTCAGATTGGCGGTAGGATCCATCCGACCGATCTCCTGAAGTGATTCGTGGTTGCTACTGGAAGCACTTGCCATATGGGTCAACATCAGGCTAGGGCAATGTTGTTGGAGTTCTCGATTGATCACATTTGTTGCAATGATCGGGTGGGAAGGTCTTGCAACCGGATTTGTTGATGGTGGGAACTCGATTTTACAGATCAAATGAGCCATCGGGATGTTTTCGGAGAAGTAATTTCGGGATTCAAAGCAGAAATCCGGGGGAGGAAGGAGGACGGAAGCTCAGATTTGGGGGAGGAGACATTGCGAGGCCGATCAGCAAAAGAAGGCGATTTGCGGGAGGAGACATTGCGGGGCGGAACAACACAACAACGGAAGAACGCGTGATGTTGTGAGGGGAAGAAGGCGATCGGACGGCTCAGACAGGGTGCGTTGAATCTACTGGTAGATAACAGCGTCCGGAGGTAACACCCGGATCGGACGTCCGGGTGCAAGTCGCCGCCTTTTTATTATTACTTCATGATATATTTGGAAACAACTAAACAACAAGGTCTTTAAACAAATTACACCTTCCATATATAGCTAACTGGAAGCATTGTTTTATAGAGGATATCAATATGCATTTGTACAGAGTGAAGGACGATCTTCGAACTTGCGTTGTATCCTGGTTAGTCTCTTTAATCTTAGTTTTTGTTTAACTTCTTTGTCTACTTTGTAATATGGTACAAAAGAAGCATCTCCTACTATTTTCCTATAAAAAAAATTGGCAGCCACCACTCTGCCCCTGATGACGCTTCTCTTACAAATGATCAAGTCACAACACACAACTTAAATAATTGCACACACCCGAAAAAAATGTTTATTCGGAGGCAGCATAAAAGACCACCCATGTGTACTTTTTTTTTGGCGACTATAAAGATGGCACACAGGTACACACCACCATATGTAATGTTAACTGCTAAATTAGACTGATAAACACGCCTATAGCATTGCAGTACACTTGTACTGTTACAAGGACTCACAAGTTCATAGCGTCTGATGTTTAGATAAGTGGTTTACACCACCACCGGCAAATATTTCCTCTTAGGATATGCACAATAGTTTGCCACTTAAAATTGTCTCTAAGAATTTTAACTCATTTGAAGATAGCACTAGAAACAACATCTCCAATAGTTTATCTCTAAAATCATTCATCTAACTACTTTATATTATTTTCATCATATTTTACCCTCACACTTATCACTATTTGCGTCAGTTTGCGCGATCAAGGTTGTCTCATGCATAAGAGACAACACGTTCTGTTTTGTCAACTCATCTCTCCTCTACGTAGGATTTTGTTTGACATAGTATAACTAAGAAATAGTTGAAGTGGCACCATTGGATATACTCTTAGAGCAAGTACAATAGCAAAGCCAACTACTGGCTAATAGTAAGTTAAAAGCTAGTTTGTACAATAATTGTCTCTAAATATTGTGCAATAATTATCTTTTCTCTTGTACATAAATGATCTACCTATGCTCCCGTGCAAAGCTGGGTACTAAATAAGAGCCAGCTCTCTTCTCTCTCCTCTTTTCTCACTCCTCCACATAGACCAAAGCTGATGTGTACAGGTTAAGAGCTAGCTAACGTGACCTTTTGGTGCGTTGATTTTATTATTCTTAAATAAATAACATTTTCTGTTGTCAATATCGTATCTTTCCAGCGTACCCTACTTAATGTTGGGCATTACTACTAATATATTGGGATTTCGATTGGGATTGCCAGATTGGATGAGTGGGGTGGACTGGTGGAGTAATTTGGGTGCCATTAATTAGGCTGAGAATAATCAAGATGGGTAAACAGGTTACAAAATGATGATTTAAATGCCACTTTGTTCTAAGTGTGAAAGGCTAGAACAACAACTATAATAACGAATGGAGGCATTATTATTACTCTGTAACACCCCAAAATTTTTAAATTATTAATTAATCTTTTTCTGATTTTCTCATAATATCCTTGAATTTTCAGCCTTTTCTAAATGATTTTTGCTATTTTAAGATATATAAAATGATTATTGCAGAAAAATGAAACACCATAAATTTATGAAAATAATTTTATTAAGTCCCAAATATGTCAAGGTATTTTTGAGAATTTTTCTGGATTTTTTTAGCCTTATTTGTTATGTTCTAAAAGCCTTTTCTTTTCGGCAAGAAAATAAATTCAAAAAATGAATGGGACCCATCTGTCAGACAGTACCGTCCTCAACCTCCAGTCGAGCCAGAACGATCTGATCCTCTCTCTCCTCAGTTGCTAAGACTATGGAGCTTTGGAATCTGTGATTTCCTCACCCATTTCTTTCCAATTTGGGCCAAATTAATTCACGGACCTTTATCTTTCCATTACCAACCTCCTTTTTAAAATTTGGTGTGCAAATTTCATATTCTTTCCATTTCCCGACCTCCTTTCTGAAATTTGGTACCCAAATTTCATATTCTTTCCATTTAGCCGATTGTGCAACCCATGCCTCTTTCCTACCCTTTTGCCCTCTCTGACCCTATATAAGGTGAGCATAGTATTTCTCTCCCTTTACACAACCCATCCCTCACTCGGTTCTCTCCCTCGTTCCATAGTTTGGTCGGAATCACGAAGCCAAGAGCACGTTCAAAATGTTGGCCGACCTGTCCTTGCGAGCTCCCTACGCCTTAAAGCTCCATTTGATAAACCGTTCACGTCACGAGTTGCCCCTTGCAGTCCTCTCTCTTGTCGGAATTTCACTAGTTTTTCCCTGCCAACCGACGCCCTTCCACTACCGTCGATCAGCCACCTCCACCGCCATGGCCACACAAGCACTGAACTCCCTGGCACCATCGGCCGAGCGGCTGGGCCCAGCCTCGCCTCCCTCCCTACGCTACTAGAGACGGCCTAAGAGCAATGCTCTCTGTGAGTTCACGTGAGAAGAGAGAGAGAGAGAGTAGAGAAAGAAGGAAAGGAAAAAAAAAGGAAAGACAAGAAAAGATTTCAAAAATATTGCTGATGTCAACGTCATAATTCAGATTTTCTTCAGAAAAATAATTCCAGAATGTAGAAAAATCCTTTTCTTTCTTTTTTTCTCGATTTAAATCTTCCAAAACCCATTGTCTTCCGTTCGAACTCCAATCAGCTTCATTTTTCTTCCTAAATTCATCTAAAATCCTAAATTAATTATTTATGCTTGTTTTGTATTTTATTTGAATTTAGATGTTCTTCACGTATAGATTTCGGAGAGTCAGAAGAATTCGTTGTCGACGATCTCGAGCATTAGCCCTTTGTAAAAGACAAGTTACACTCTTGATCTTGTTGATCCTGAGATTTGAAATTATATTTTGATTTAAATTATTGTATGCATAGTTTTATTAGTGTAATTTAAATCCCAATTTTAAATGAATAGTTACTCCTGTTGTTATGACCTCAATTGACTTTGAAATATTTATACATTGTCACCCTAGAGCAAAATATCACTAGTTGGTACAATAATAGTGTTAACTAGTGCTATATAGTAAATGGCTTAGACATGCTTAGACTTGAATTTAATACTTTTGTGAATTTGAGCCAAACAAGCATTCTTATTGAAATAAAATTGTTCCTTGGTATTGGTGTACTATGGAATGCTGTAAAAAGTGATATTGTTCAAAGCAAAGTGAAAATGTGAGACCAGACGAGAAGTGGTTGTCAGGTAGCTTTGACTTGGTTCCAGGTTTGTGGAAAGTCTCGCATAGTCAGTTAAGGACTGATTTGTGTTTCGATGAATATAAAGCCTTACCATACTACCATAAGTCTGGTATGAGACAGATCGGGCTATCCATCTTGAGACTGCTGCATGGCGCAAGAGGGAGCTTCTGACCGGTGTGGATGTAACCCTTTTAGCGATGGAACCTTAGCGGGCATGACTACATGGGATAGACCTTTTTAGGGGGCCTTGTCGTGATTTTCTCTACTGCTCACCAAAGAAAGTGTGTATTTGGCAAAAGGAGATGATCATATCTTGTGGGTAAAGTTGTACAACGTCTATAGAGTGTAAAACTAATCGACTAATCTTGCCCGCGATCATGGGCATCCCGAGCAAGTCATTCACGGACTATACTTTGACATTTCAAAAATGATTTCAGAAAAGTGGTTTATAAGTGGCGAGTCCACATGGGGAAATGTAGGATGAAACTCCAGGATGGATCCTGTGTGGAAAAGTGATTTAAAACTCAGTTTTTCTATGTCAATTACGCATTTGAAATTACTTATTATATTAGAGATGTTGCTTTATGCTCAAATAACCATAATATACCTTCCTTTGTTATTTTGATATTAATACTATATTCCAGGTGTGATTTGCGAGTGCTTTATATGTTAGAACCTTGCCGGAGAGACAACGCACACGTTGTCAGCGAGATTACAGCCAACACAACACAAGAAACTCACGTTTCTACTGCTCACTCTGATGTTTTGGTGCTTCCAATTGGATGCCTTTTCTTGTGTCTATTGCCTTGCTTAAATAGAACATTACATGGAAAGGAAATTACATGGAAAGGAAATTACATCCCTACAAATCTGCTAGAATCAATCACGCATAGCCTAATATTAGTAACTTACCAAACTAAGGAAAATACTAAACTTAGCACCCAAGGTTTACTTTCAACACTCCTCCTAAGCCTTGTGGCGCATGCTCCCAGTATCAATTAGGCCAATCTTAGAACGAAGTTCATGAAACTTAGTCTTGCCGAGCGGCCGTTAGAATGTCGCCTAGGCATTCCTCGCTCCGATGAACTTGACATTGATCGGACCATCATCTGCAGACTCCGGACAAAATGATACTTCACTTGAATGTGCTTACTTTGTCCATGGAGTCTCGGGTTCTTGATCAAAGCAATGGCGGATGGTTGTCCACTCAAGACCTTGGTGCTCTCGGTCTTGATCCTCGCACCTCTCCCAAAGACTCGAGCCACCACAATGCACGAGAAGTAGCATTTGCGGCCGCTATGTATTCTCGCCTCGCAGCCTTGATCGCGCCACAACCTTCGCTTCATGGATTGCCGGTGATTGGGCTGCTGAGGAAGAAAATCACCTGTCGTGCTTTTCCTAGCATCGACGTCGCCAAAGAAAGTCGCTATCAACTGCACCCGTCGGTGGGTCTCCTTCTCCTTCTGCCAACCAAAGTCCCCATTGCGGGTTCCCGCCACATAGCGCAAGATATGTTTCACCGCGGCGAAGTGGTCCTCGCGGATCTTCCGTAAACCGGTGACATACCCAACAATAAAGCTATATCGGGCGAGTGTTAACCAAGTACCTCAAGCTTCCGACGATGCTTCTATACGTCGTTGCGTCCACTGGCGGCTCCGTGCTGAGCTTGCTCAGCTTCAGGCGTGCCTCCACGGGTACTTGACATGAATTGCACCCCGCCATGCCGCTCCTCTCCAGAATCTTGCCGACATAGGCACCTTGGCTGAGCGAGACCCCCCCTCGCGCTCTGCTTTACCTCAATGCCGAGGTAGTAGTGAAGTTGGCCGAGGTCGCTCATCTTGAATGCGGCCGCCATCTCCTTCTTGAATTCCTTGATGTCGCCGGAGCTCGAGCCAGTGATCACAAGGTCGTCGACATAGACCCCGACCACTAACTGAGCATCGCCTTTCCGCCTGATGTAGATGGCGTGCTCCGATGGGCTCCTCCCGAAACCGAGCGACAACAGCGTGTCGTCCAACAGCGTTCGTGCACGCGGTGCTTGGTGCAGGCCGTACAGTGCCTTCCGCAATTTGAGCACCTTGTGCTCCTTGCCAGTGATGACGAAACCAACTGGCTGCTCGACGTAGACCTCCTCCTGCAGGTCGCCGTTTAGGAACGCCGATTTGACGTCCATGTGGTGCACTTCCCACCCCTCGTATGCCGCGAGAGCGATGAGCAGGCGCACCGAGTCCAGCCGAGCCACCGGCGCGAACACCTCGTCGTAGTCGATGCCGTGCCGCTGTGCGTAGCCCTTCACCACGAGGCGTGCCTTGTGCCGACAACGCCCGTGCTCGTCCCTCTTCACCTTGTACACCCATTTCACCCCGATCGCCTTGCGGCTGGGTGGAAGGTCGGCGAGGCACCACGTGCCGTTCTCCTCGATGGACTCCATCTCCTCCATCATCGTCTTCCTCCAGCTGGGACTGCGTTCTGCCTCGGCGAATGAGGCGAGCTCGTCGGCCGCTACCGTGTTCGGCTCCTCGCCACGAGCAGCGGTGCGAACCCGCGTGCGCGGTGGCCCGATTATGTCGTTGATCTTTGCGGAACCGAGAGGCGCGTCGTCGTCGTGGTCCGCATCTAGGTTCGCGTCGTCGATCTCAACGTCCTGGTTCGCGACGTCGTCGGCCCCGACTGGAGCCTGATGTTCCGGCGCTGCCTCCGCCATGTCGACCGCCGGTGCTGCCTGGGTTGTGGTCGCGTACTCGATTGTGAAGATGTCGCCGCCACCGTTTGGCTCGCCGATGTCATTTCTTGTTGTCCCGAGCCCCACCTGGCGTTTCGTCGAACACCACGTCGCGTGTCACATGGAGCGCCGTGATGGGGTCGAACGCGCTGCACGCCTTGGAGCCGCTACCGGTAGCCGATGAAGACCATCTTGCGCCCACGATCCTCGAGCTTCTTGGATCTGGCGATGTATTCCGTACATACATGATGCACCGAAGGTCTTGAGGTGGTGCACGGCCGCTTCTTGCCGTGCCATGCCTCGAATGGCGTCATGCCATCCACGCTCTTCGTCGAGCACGGTTCAACACATACACGGCCGTGCTTACCGCTTCACCCCGAGCGGTAGGGCAATCCTTTCGCCTTGAGCATACTTCTCGCTGTCGCCAC
The DNA here is from genome assembly GCA_036346275.1 of Otatea glauca. NCBI lineage: Eukaryota > Viridiplantae > Streptophyta > Magnoliopsida > Poales > Poaceae > Otatea > Otatea glauca. The sequence continues at coordinate 19,114,464 of CM070719.1, read as the reverse complement.
CACCGTGCCATTTCGACGCTCGACGACGCCGTTCTGTTGCGGGCTATATGGCGCGGTGTGCTGGCGCAGGAACCCTTCGGATGCGCAGTATTCCGCGAACTTCGGCGGCGGTGAATTCGCCGCGGTGTCGATCTTGGCGCGCCGACTTGAGTCCCGACTCGCCCTCAGCGCGAGCCTGGATTTCTTTAATGGCAGCCGCGGCACGATCCTTGGACGGGATCGCGGCTACCCACATGTATCTGCTGAAATCGTCCACCAGGAGCAAGAAGAACTTGATACCTCTCGGTGTCGCCGGCGCAATTGGACCGCACAGGTCGCCGTGCACCAGCTCGAGGCACTTCTCTGCTCGGAACTCCGCTGGCCGGAGCGAGGTGCGGCGTTGCTTGCCACTGGCATGCCTCGCCACACCGCTCAAGTTGCCCGGCGAGGTCGGGCGCGCGCCCGCCTCCTCGAGCTAGCTTCCGGGCGCCGCTATGTTGGCGTGTTCAACCGCTCGTGCGGCGCCATGCCACCTCATCGCCTCATTGCGCACCGCCAAGCATCTTGTCTCCGCAATTTTGGCGTGGAGCGTGTACAACCGGTTGGTGCCGAGTCACCTCGCCAATAGCCTCCCGTCGGGCTCTGGATCTTCATCACCCCAGCTTCAATGTTGATTTTGTAATCCCTTCGCCGAGCTGTCCACGGCGGCTATGTTCGTTGTCGATCGGGGATGAAGTAGACTCGAGAACGACCGAGCTCGCCATTCTTGCGAGCGAAGGTGACGGTGCGCGCGCCTTCGATCCGTGCTACGGAGTCGTCGTCGAACCGGACGGTGCGAGTACCGCCGTGTCCATCCCGAAACGCGGCCACGGATCCGGACATATGGTTTGTGGCGCCGGTGTCCGAGACCCGAGTTCCCGCCTCCGATCCTTCTCTTCTCCGAGTTGGCGAACACTTACGCTCCCGGATCTCGTCGGGTGCTCGACGCCGCCTGCGCCTCGGGTCGCCATGCTTGAGCTCCTTGTCCCGCCACACCAAAGTGTTCGCGAGAAAAAGCACTGCCGATGGTGAGTTCACGGATCCCGTCCGGTGGTGCGGCGGATTTCGTTGGAGGCGGGGAATGGGCGGCGGCTTTGCGGCGAAGTGAGGCTTCCTCCTCCTCTTGGGCGGTGTGGGCTTGCTCCGCTGGGGCGAGATCGGCATTCACGGGCCCGATGGCCCATCTTCCCGCGTAGCCGGCACTCGTCGCCGGTGGGCTTATTTGAATTCGACGACCCACCCGGTGACATGTTGCTGCGCGCGCTGCCTCTTTGTCCTCCTCCCGGCGCCCCGCTCGCCTCGTCCACCACTTGCGCGCCGCCGCGAGTGGTTCTCCAACTCGCGCTTCTTCCGACGCGCGCCCCACTCCTCCTCCGTGGTCTGCCTTCCCTCGTCTTTGTAGCGATGCGGCGCTTCTTGAACGCCTCCCGCTTCCTTCAACCGCCCGTCGGATCGGCGGCCGTCATGGTCGGCACATCCAACAAGGTCTTGATCGCATTGCGATCCGCTCAAACGATATGGCGAGGCTTGAAGTATCTTGGCGGCGATTTGGCATCCTTGACCTCCTCACCCAAGGTGGCAAGATGTGCCGCCATATTGTTCGATCGGGCGCGAAGTCCTCGACGGTCTCGCCGTCTTGAGCGTGGCAAGGTCGAATTTTGGCACTATTGCGCCGTCGACTTCTTCACGCGATCATCCCGACCCTTAGGGTCGTGATCGTGTCCGAGCCTCCTTTGCCGTTTCCATCTGGCGATGGTCGGCACCATCTCGTGGCACCGCTCGCGCATAGAGCGCCCGGCCAAGATCTCCTCCCGAGTATCGGTGCGCCGTCCTTGATGACGTTCGAGAGCCACGGCCCTCAATTTCACCTTCATCGAGTGCCCGGTCGGAGTAGTTGGTCTTGGTGAGGACGGGTAGCTACTCCGGCGCCCACCTCACGAATCACCCATTGGACCACCACTCCATCTTTGGAGGTCTTGTCTTTCGACATCTTGAGCCCTAGCGCAACCGCGCTCTCGATACCAAATGTTAGAACCTTGCCAGAGAGACAACGCACACGTTGCCGGCGAGATTACAGCCAACACAACACAAGAAACTCACATTTCTACTGCTCACTCTAATGTTTTGGTGCTTCCAATTGGATGTCTTTTCTTGTGTCTATTGCCTTGTTTAAATAGAACATTACATGAAAAGGAAATTACATGGAAAGGAAATTACATCCCTACAAATCTGCTAGAATCAATCACGCATAGTCTAATATTAGTAACTTACCAAACTAAGGAAAATACTAAACTTAGCACCCAAGGTTTACTTTCAACATTATATACTCACTTTGCATTATCTATTGTTTTTATAGAAGGAGCATGTCTTCAGTGGTGAGAATCTTGACAACTAGGCCACTGCCCCACTCGATTGCTTGTGACAGATTTGTTAGGCTCTACTACTTCTTTTTGCTTTTCGCTGCTATATTTCTGGTTAGCCTGCGAGCCATTAATGTTGTAAAATTACGATAATTTAATGAATAAATTTTGTATGATATGTTGTGGTATCAACTTTGTTTACTGTATGTACTAGCTTTTTCAGAACTTGTACAGGATACACAGAGGATTTCGAGGACTTATTCCCAGGGTCCGACATACTCGCTTTGTTTGTGAATACATGCCATTCTGGCATGCAACTTTTGTTCCTAAATACATGCTATTCTACAATTTTGAGATAACTTTTAACTGTTTTTTTTCATTTGTATATCCCTACTATTTATTATTCTTAATGTTGTTTATTACTGTAAAATAGAATAACACACGTCATCCAAAAATAATAAATGAGCTAACGAAGAAGAGTCATTTCTATTCGTGCATCAATGAAAGTGCAAAATTCTTAAACTCCATCTCGTGATCGGAGGGAGCAAGTCATTTATATTGGAGATAATTTACGGTGGTCCATGTGACGCACCAGACTACTTCCACAGTACCCATCGGTACCTCTTTCGTACTCCACGCTGTACGCGGCCTTCTACTCCTCGGTATTGATTGTGCCTTTACAGATGAGGTATATCCAATGGGGTAATACACACTACTCCATTTTATCATAAATAGTTATTATTTTAGATATCGACATAGTCTTTAAAAATTAATTTTAACTACTGATTTTTATTATAATATATTAAAAAATCTAATAAAATTATAATAAATACAGAACTGTTTGCTTATTTCAGTTTGCTTGTCTTTCTCGGATTATATAAAGCTAGAATACCTGTGCTAATTTATTCCGGAAGGCCGTAGTACACGGGAAGCCATGTTATTTGTGCTGTGTCCCAAGGTCACAATTTGAGCCCACTAGTTACACTTTACGTGGGTTTCTACGATTCAATCACGTGATCTTTTTTATCATGGCTCCTTGTCAACGTAATGGCATATATGGGTTGCCTTAAAGTAAAAAGGGTATACTTGAATCCGATGTATATGGAGAAATGGATACATTTTATACTCTTGTAATTAATCTACACCAATAACAATGGTTGCAAAATGTTACCATTTTTCTCAAAAAAATGTAATTTTTTATTTGGACTGCATTTTTCTTTTATAAATAAATACAAATAAATTTTTTTCTATGCATACTTGTATGTATTCTGTAATAACTGATCGTGGATTTATGCAAGTCTAAACGTCTACAAGTGACAGGACACCGCGTCCATGTGTGTATGTGGTTGCTTGATGGTGTGCGCGTGTACGTCTCTATTTTTTAATTAGGAGAAAGAAACAACTTTTCCTGTGACCAACAAGACTAAAAATTAAAATCCTAAACTACCTTGTATAGGTAGAGGTCATGCCATTGTAGCAAACGGGTGGGACCATATGTAGTATCTGTTTTCCTATTTTGGTAGTACTCGATAATTAGGGTAGCTATCGCCTATCAATACGTTTTTGAACAACGGGGTTGGATAGCATCACAATTATCTTATACTAGATAAATATACGCTGCGTGCCACGCCGCGGGCGCCGCTCCCCACGCAAGCAAATCGAGAAAACACGCGATTGCCGCTCCCTACACGAGTGAATCGAGAAAACGAGCGAAAAGGATCTAAAAAGAATTTTGTATTTTCCGCAAAAGGGCTTAAACGTAGTGCTAGAAAAACCAAAAAAAGACCTAACTGCAATGTACTTCTTTTTTTCCAAAAAAAGGACCTGGACGTATTTTTTTTCTGAAAAGGATTTAATCGTAATTATTATTTTTCGCAAAAGGACCCGAGCGCAATGCTAAAAATCGTATAAAGGATCTAGACGTAATATATATTCTTTTTCGAGAAAAAGTCCTAAACGCAACTTTTTTCCAAGAAAAGGACCTAACCGTATTTTTTTCGAAAAAAGGACCTAGACGCAATTTTTTTCGCGGCTCGGCTTGAGCCGTGAGCCGAGCCGCGAAGGAGCCGGCTCAAAAGGCCCTGGACGCGCGAGCTCTGCCAACTATATTAGATGGATTATTAAGAGGGGAGGAATTCTCGGCTGCCCAGGAGTGCCACCTCACCTTTTGAGCGGAAAGCGCCTCCGTAAAATTCAAAATTACGTTTAGTCCTTTGGTTAGTTTTTTTAATAAAATGGACCTGAAAAATTTCAAAATTACGTTTAGGTCCCTCTAGGTTTACGTTCAAGTCCTCCTGGTGGTTTTTAGCAGAACAGACCCTGAAAAAAATGAAATTACGTTTATGTCCCTCTACGGTTTACGTTCAGCTCCTCTCGAGAACCCAAAAAAATAAAAAATATGTCCGCAATTTTCTCAAAAAATAAAACACAGATTCAACGAAAGTTTATAGCAATTCACAGATTCGCTGGTAGGTCCTAGCGACCCATTTTAAAAAAACGAAAATCGAAATAAAAAAACCAAAAATACGTCCATGGTTTTCTCCAAGAAAAAAACAGATTCATCGAAGGTTTATAGCAGTTCACAGATTTACCGATGGGTCCTAGCGATGATTTTTTTTTTAAAAAAGGATTTCGCATGGCGCAACATCGCACGACCAAATTTTCTGAATTTCACACGTCGCGGGTGTCACGCGCCGAAATTTCGCACGACGCAGCGTAGCGCGTGATCCTGGCTAGTGTTACTATATTTATCAAGGTTTTGAAGTGCGGTTTCATTTGTGCCAAGGTAAACAGAAAAGGCGTGGTTTCGTTTGTGTCAAGGTAAACAAAAAAGGTTACAGTAGCTACCACTGGTCACATTTTCATAGTTTGGCCCTCTCTATTTGAAATTGTAGATCTGGCCCCTAGACGACTACGGTAATAGTGACAGACGACACATTTTATCAACCACGCTCCCCTATCGCAACAAGAAGCTAGCACTGCATCATCTCACAACATCTTGGTAGGTGGGGTGGACCCACTACGGCAGAGAACCTATCCCTGCTCCTCGTGCTCGATAGGGGATGTTGTGATAATGGAGCTTGGCAGGATCATATGGCCCATCATTTGTAACAAACCAATTTTTGAGATTCTAAAAGAATCTTCTATGTAGAATATGTTCCCAAAAATTTTCACCAAATTCTCTTGAATTAATAAAGCTTAGCTAGAAATTTCATAAATGAAAGTACTTAATTTGAATAATATAAACTTCAATGCAATGGAAATTTCATAAATGAAAAAGGTTTATTTGGGTTGCTTGTGCTGCAAGGAATTTTAATATATTTTATCGGATTTTTCTCAGTTCATTTTCTATTTATTTTGATTTATTTTAATTTCCAGTATTTCTTTTATTCGGAAATCATTTCTAAAATACTTAAATCCACTTGAACCGAATCTTGGCCCGGCCCAAGTCGTCAACCGGTGCAGCCCAGCCCGCCACCATTTCGCGTCCGTTACGCGTGCGCCACGTGTCCAAGCCGTCCCTCCGTCGTCGACCAACGGGACTAGTCCTACCTACCAGTCGGCCACTGTTCATCGCCTTCCTTCCATGTCAGCGCTGGACTCCGTGACACCGTCGTCTCCGCCATGGATTCTACCTCACCACCGCCTCAACCGACTATATAAGGTTACCTCGACCTGTGCATCCGCCTCGCCTCATCGTGCCACCCTCGAAAACTCTAGCGCTGCCCTAAGATCACGACTGCATCGTCTTCTTCATAAAACTACAGCCGCCGCTGCCATTGAAGCCGAAGGAAGAGCTTTCGTTTCTGTCACTCCATCGCATCTCCATTAGATCCTTCTGCTTCATGGTGTGATCCCGAGTTTCCTCTCATGAATCCTCCGTTAATCGAAGCAGAGGAGCTTTGGTAGCCAAGATGAAGGCCATCTTCTCCGCTGCCATTCAAAGATCGTCGTCGTCTCTATTCGCTGCCACCGGTGAGTTTCTTCCTTCACCAAATTTGTCCAAGGTTTCAAAGTCCAATGTTCTATCTCCTCGCCGCTTCTTCGCCTCTGTCTTTGTCACAGTCGTTGTGGTCATTGCTGACGCCAATCGACCATGTCATCATGCTCATCGTGATGCTCTCGATCCCATCCCCTGATTGGCTTTGGCCAGAGCCCACTCAATCACCGATCTCACCAAAACCCATAGCACCGAGCCTCGCCGAGCTTCATCGCTGCTTTTTGTAATCGTAGGTGAGCCCTAGACCTCGCTGTCACCTCCCTTAGCATCACATGATGTCCAGTATGTCGCCCACCTTTCAGTTTTGCCTGAAAGCCGCAGCACCGTTGAGTTCACCGAAGGTTAGGCTAGCACCACAACCATTTCCTCGCAGATGGCTGACTAGCGACCAATGGTCTTTGCGTCTATGCCGTTGTGCTTGCCGTCATTCCCTCTCTCTGTTGCACCAAATGTCATCACCTGAAGCCCAGTATTTGGCAAGTTTGACATTACCGGACAGCGCCGCCGTTCGCCGAACTTCGTCGCCGCCATGCCGATGTGGCTTGTCCCGTCAAGAGTCCGAGTCACCTACCACGCCACCATCCTCGTCATCACCATGTCATAGCTGAGTAGTGCCCTTTGTGCTGTTGTTGCTGTGACATCCCAATTTTTGTCTCTTTAAAATCTTTTTTGTGTAGTTTAGCCCTCCAAAACTTTTCACCATTTTATTTGCTAATTAAAACTTAATATGTGACTTTTATAAATAAAAAATAATAATATGATTAATCCTCAAGTGAAAAATGTCAAAATTATTTTATTTGGGTTCTCTGTGCTTCAAAGTATTTTCCAGATTTTTCTAGAAAATGTTCGAGTGCATTTGTTATTTATTCATAGCACTTTTGTATTTTCTGTATTTTCTAAAAGGAGAAACTAATTAAAAACCCTCAAAATGTCTAGAAGTCATTCAAAGGAGCTGTAGATAAGGAAGTTGAAGACAAAAGATATTATGATTGAAGATAAAAAGTAGCTGCATACCAAAAGGCAAGTTGTACTTTGACTATATTGCACCTAGCTTACAAAACTTACTTTGTCTTTAAGTTATTGCATGCGACTTCAATTATCAAATGTTTTACTATTTTACTTGGAGTAGTTATGCGACTCCTTCGTTATCATTCCACCTTGTTTATTGTATACCATATTTCCTTGTTACCTTATGATGGTTAATTACTGATTGGTATCTATTATAGCACCAACATGGGTTGGTTACTTGTAACATCCAAAATTTTGCCGGTTTGAAAAGTCTTTGTGTAGTTTAGCCCACTAAAAGTTTTCAAAATTTTATTTGTTAATTAAAGTTTAATATGAGACTTTCATATATAAAAATTATTTAATATGATTAATGCTCAAGTGAACAATTGTCAAAATAATTTTGTTTGGGTTCCTTGTGCTTGGAAGTATTTTGTAGATTTTTCTATGAAGTTTTCGAGTGTTTGCTATTTATTTGGAGCCCTTTTGCAATACCTATATTTTCTCAAAATAAAAACTAAATTAAGATACTAGAAATGTAATCGGGCTAAAACCTAGCTAGTCAGCCCAACTGGCTCAATCTTTTAGCCTAGTCCACAACTCGGCTTGCAAGGTGCGTGTCGCTAATAGGTGGGGCCTACCTATCAGAATATTGTACATCATCTCTGAGTGGAACATTGTGTTTGTGTTGTGCAAGATGTGGACTCTATTGCGAATCCAGCACTACATGCACACCAAGGCCAATATAAAGGGGGCAACAACGTCACCTAGGTTTCCATGTCCAAAGCCCTAACCCCACACAACAAGATTCTTCACGGTTGCACTGGATTTCATGGTTTTCCATGAGCATCGCCGCGGAGCTTCTCATTGGATTCTACCGCCATTGTTGAGTCTATGTCTTCTTGGTCTACATCCTTAGGTTTGCCTTGCTACGTTCAACCTAGTGCACAACTTTTCATTGCCGAAGCTTCGTCGGAGGTCAGTTTCACCGTAGAGGTTCGCACCGTCACCACTTTAATGGTCATCGCCATTGCTAGAGGTCGCCATTTACCATGATGTTCATGTCATCTTGTTCATCTCGTTGAGTTCATGCTAAGGGTTTGACCTAATGGTCCAGGGGAGCTGTTTGTGAAGCTTCGAGGTTCACCGGAGGTCTCTATCACAATTTCATTACCGTATCTTCGCCGGTGATGACCATTGGTCCCTATGCCAGTGTGCTTTGTGTTCATGTCGTCCTCTGTGTCAATTTGCACCAACCCGGAGAATTAACTATGCTGTTGTTTGTGAGATACACTACTACAAAAAGAGTTATATTAGACACCTCATCACTGTTGGTTTTTTCGAAAAACGGTCTATGATGTGCCCGATTTTGGCTAAAACCGTCTGTGATGAGAGACACATCATAGATGGTTTTATCTAAAAACAGTCTTTGATGAGGGGGCACATCATAGACGGTTTTTGGCTAAAACTGTATGTGATGGAGGGCACATCACAGGCGATTTTAGGCTAAAACCATCTGTGATGAAGGGGGCACATCACAGACTATTTTAGCAAAACCGTCTGTGATGAAGAGGGCACATCACAGACAGTTTACGGCTAAAACCGTCTGTGATGAGACCTGCGCTACCTTCACTACATATATACCCGCTCGCGTCGAGCGTCCTCCCCCGACGTCCCCCTCGTCGGCTACTACTTGACACCCTAGCCGCCGTGACGCTGCTCTCCTTCCTCCTCCGCCTCGTGCCGCCTGATGGCATCTTCCTCTTCCCCTTCGCCTCCTCCTACTCACCTATGTGCACCGCCCCAAGCTCCTCTACACCTCTCTTGGGCCCAAGGGCATGGACAAGATGCTCCAGTCCCCCGACAACGACATCACAATTAGTAATAAGGGCCACTCGCTGCCCCCCTCTCCCTCTCTCTCTCTTCATGCAGGTGTTTAGCTTTTCTTTTTTGGTGTTGATTTAGCCGGGGTCTTGGGTTGGTTTCGTGAGATCTGGGATGGTTCACCCGCCATTGGATCATTGGCGTTGGCAAGGAGGTTGGGCTATCATGATTGGAGTTTTGTTGGTTGTATAGTGCATATAGGTTCATAAGATCTAGCTGTTTGTGGGATTGTTGCTTGCTTTGAGGCAAATGCAATGGTGAGGCGAGGTGTCCCTAAAGTCTAGGATTTTTTATATTGATTAGCGTGGGCATCCTCTGTGGATCCAGAGATCTGGGTCTGTGCTTTTAACAGTTGATTTATAGTGCTTGCATTTGTAAATTACCTCAAGAGTGCTTCATGATTTGTCTGTTGTTTTGTTTACTGAACATCTTACATTATGAATTGTTAGCCAATGATGGGGCGACCATCCTGGAGAAAATGGATGTCGACAACCAGATTGCGAAGTTGTCTCGCAGTCAAGACTATGAAATTGGTGGAGCTGTGTTACAGATATAGAACCTTTGGTGCAGACCTGCTTGACTACTCTATCCTCAAAGATGTAGGTGATATATTTTGTTTAATCAATCAACTTTTTTATTGGAATCCTGTATTAGAAATGAGTTATAAGAACTGGGTTCCGCATATATCAAGATGCTATCAGAGGAACATATGTACAATTTTCTCTGTTTTTTTCAAGAACACAACATATGGACAATTTTCACTTTTATGTTGTTCATGTCATTTTGTAGTTTATAATCCTTGTCATTTAGCAGTATTCTGTACTTTAGATTGTGCTATCTGTATGTATAGCACAACCTTTGTCTTTTAATTCTTTTGTCAGGTGTGTGATTTGCTGTGAAACTTTTCAGTTTTTTCTCCCCTTTTAGCTTAGCTGACCTAGCAGAAGAAAAGTACAAGATTCCATAGATTCTCACATGTTGTGATTCATTGACACATATATGTAATAAGTTAATAATTATTCAACCTCAAGCTCCATGTACCTGGGATGTTACTCTCTTATTTTGCTGTCCTGTAAACCCATTTGTGGTTTGCAATAATATCAACTCTGTAGGTTTACTTCTAGCATTGAACTTGTTTGCAGAAATTGTTTTGATCTACCATAAAATATGTTTGGTACAGCCTTCGAAGTATTTATTTTTGGGTAAATTCTCTGTAGGTTATTTAATGGCTTGTCTGATTGGATCCATTGCTCTTATTCTACAGAGTTAACCGTTGTAAGCGGGCGCTGGCTGAGGCTGCTGTTAAGGCTGTCCTTGCAGTTGCTAATTTGGAAAGGAAGGATGTAAACTTGGACTTAATTAAAGTTGAAGGTAAGGTTGGTGGGAAACTAGAGGACACTGAGCTAGTATATGGAATCATTGTTGACAAAGATATGAGCCACCCGCAAATGCCAAAGAGAATCAAGGTAATAAAGATATTTCTGTTGGTAATAAAGTGTCTTTTGTTTGAATTCTTGTGCTAGTGTTTTCAGTAGGATGTCTTCAAAGGAGTGGCAATGGCACTGCTTCATTATATGCTTGATGGGGTGCTGTTCTTTGCAGAAATATCCCACTTTCCATAGTTCACCACTTGATGTAGTTAAAAGTATGAGAAGTTCCCAAGGAAAAATGGAGAAATCATTATTGAGGTGCCCTTCATTTTGGCACTAAATATGTTTTAGTCTGCAATCTGAAAAGTCATTTGCTTACTAGTTTCTACTGTTAGTATCGTATTTTCTATGTGATTTGTTGTTCTGAGTCATTAAATAGCAGCTCCTTGACTATGTGCTTTTATTTGTACTTTGTATTGTGATCCTCAGGAGGTAATTGCTGATACACTGGGTTGGTTTTCTGAATGCTACCCAACAATTGCAATGCAAATGATCTGTGCATGTTTTTGCCAATGTTTTTGTGTGCAAATGATTTGTGCATGTTTTGATCACATCTAAGAATGAGTAAGGCTTGTGCAAAGTCCAAAAAATGGCACTGATCATGTGCTATGGCTAAAAAGCACACTTTAATTAGTTAGAAGGAACTTAACTTTGGTTCAAATTTAAACTACTTGTTGAGTTTTGACATGAGAAGTTATTGTGTGACTAGGAATTGTCAGATACTATGAATTATCCTTAGTAACAAACATGAAATAGATTATCAGACTACTATTCATCTAATATTTTACTTGCTGTGATGTGTAGTCATCACAGATTGTTCTTGTTTAGAACGGTAGCAATTTTTATTCTCAAGATTTTTGCAAATGCAGATGTAGTTTTTTTACCGTATTAAACTTTGTTCGAATTACACCTATTTTCACTCAGCATATTAAATCTGAAACTTGTAGAATTTTTGGTGTTAGACATGATGAACTTGTAAATTGCAATTGTTTACTATCAATCAAGATTCAAGAATGAATTCAGCTTGCTTTTGATAACTGGAACTAGAAGTGTCTGTGCTCATCACAGACGGTTTTAGTTTAGAAGTGTCTAGAACCGTCTGTGATTTATCTTTTTACAGACGGTTTTTGAACCGTCTGTGATGTGCACTTATATCACTGACACATGGTTACAGACGGTTCGAAAAACCGTCTGTGATGACAATTCCAAACCGTCTGTGATGACGATTCCAAACCGTCTGTGATGTTATAATGTGTAGTAGTAGTGATAGCTGCTCGCCGAAGAGTGCCACCGCTCGCTGTCATCATCCCCAGCGTCGGTTGCCAATGTGACAAGCCACATCAGCGCCACATAGGAGTTAGGTCATCAGCCATGAAAGCATACAAGCAAGATTAGATCCAAAGTAGACTTAGTTCTCCGTGAGTGTGTCTATGATTTGTGAGTCTGTATGTCAGAGGGTCAAGTCCTACACTGTGTCCACCGTGGACTGTTCACTATGTCCCTGGACTTGGTTCATAGACCAAGGACCCACATGTCAGTCTCTGATTGATTTCTAGAATTTTAGAAATTAATTATAAAATCATAAATTCATTGAGCCCGCTTATCAGTCTCTCAAGAGGAATATTATTGGAATATTATCTTTTCTCTCTCTTTTTTCAGGATTTATTTGTTCGATAAATCTTCCGAGAGTCTATTCTCCTTCATACAAACTTCGATTGAGTATATTCGAGTTCCTAAATTTATCTAAAATCAAGCCCTATGTTCCAAATTATTTTATTTTATTTTTGGAATTATTTTTGTCTCTATTTTGTATTTATTTTATTTTCACTGTTTGTTTCACTTAGACATTGAAGTGTCGGGAGTTGATTCATTATCAAGGTCAAGGTCAAGGTCAAGATCAAGATTTATTAGAAGGTAAGTTGTTCTTTGATCATATTGAACCCAGTTTTGTAAATGTTATTTTGTTTCAACTTGTTGCATATTTTAAATTATAAATTATTTCCAATAGTTTGGAAACTAGTTATGCAACCAATTTGAATTATACCTACATTGTCATTTGCTATGCCATGATTATTTGTCACCCTAGGATAAATAATTATTAGTTGGGTACTAATATATGCTGATGTAAGTTGGTTAGATCATGAGTCGTTTACTTTGCGATATCACGAATCATTGATATCTTTTGAAAGTGCAAATTCAAATTTGATTAATTGTCTGTGAAACATATTTGTGAAACGGGTATATCATGTGTTGTCATACAGTGATGATGATGTTGTCGATAGTATGTTGATATGGGTCCAAGTACTACTATAACTTCGGTTTGTGTTTGCAATTCACAATATGGAATTATAATTCAACTGGGTGATGTTTTCCATGAGGAAAAGAAGAGAGAAAGATGGAATCGAGGTGTCGACGGTGTTTGGCATGCTATCTATGGGCTGTACCAAAGGGGAGTGCATACTGCTGCACCTATAACACTTAAGGTTGCTGGACCGTGTGGAGGCTTGCGATGCGTGGAGTCTGGCCGGAAGCGTATGGTGCGTGTGCTGGTGCCGTGCATTGTTCCGAGTCTAGAGATGTCCAAGCCAGAAGGGCCTTGTGTGTGAGAAGCCAGGAAAGGAACCAGAAAGCACATACAACTTGGAAAAATCAATCTATGAGGGATCTATTTTGGTTCCAATATGATTCATTTTGTTTTCTTTTTATGTGTTAACCGAGTAAGAGTCCTGGTGCCTTGCATTGTTCCGTTGTCTTCTCCGAGTCTGGCCGCCGTGCTCCCACCTCCCGATGATATTCCTGGCATCTCATAGCTCCATTTCCTAAGCCATCTGTGTCACATGTACGTCTCGCCATCCTCTTCCTTTCCCCCTCTCCATTCCCCAGTTTTCCCCTCCCTTTGTCGGATTTCGCACTCTTTTCCTTTCGGTTGTCGCCTCTTCTTTGTCTCGAACCGCCGCTGCCCCTTTCAGCTCTGCCTCGATGCCACTGAGTAGGTGCGCCACTCCACAACACCTCCCGCCCCCAGCAGCGCTGTTGCTGGCGGAGCTCTGTGGGTGTTATAAGTTGTGCGCACATGAGGAAAGAGAATAAGAAAAAAAAGCAGAAAATACAAAAAATAAAAGAAGAAAAAGAAAATAAAAGGAGAAGAATAAAAAATTCTAAAATTCAAAATCTGGTGCTGACGTCATAATATCCTTTCTGTCTTTTTCCTTGATTTAAATCTTTCAGAAGGTTGTTCTCCTCCATTCGAACTCTGTTTGACTCCATATTTCTTCCTAAATTCATCTAAAATCCTAAATTACTTATTTACGCTAGTTTTGTATTTTATTTGAATTTGGCTATTTTCAACGTTTAGATTTTAGATTGTAGGAAGAGTACCAGATCGACGACTCAGAACACCGGTGCATCGTGCAAGACAAGTTACACCCTTGATCATGTTGATCCTAGATTTTAACTTGTATTTTGATTTAAATGATTGCATGTATAATTTTATCAATGTAATTTAATCCCAGTTTTAAATGTATAGTTACCTCCTAATTATTATGACCACATTGGACATTGAAAACATCGTAGCATTGTAACCTTAAGCAAAATCTCACTAGTTGGTACATTAATATAGTATTAACTAGTTCTATGTAGCAAATTTCTTAGACATGCTTAGATCTAAATTTAGGATCTTTTGGTAATATAAGCCAAATAAAAATATTGTTGTGATAAAAACTATTCCTTGGCATCGGTACACCATTGAATATTGTGAAAATGGTTTTTTACACGGAAAAGTGAAAAATGAGATTTAGATCGGACAAAAATTGGTTGCTACATGGCGGCAAAATGGTTATGGTTTGTGGAAAGTCTCGCTTAGTCAATTAAGAACCGGCATGTGCTTTGCTGAATGTAAAGCCTTACCATACTTCCACAAGTTTAGTACCGAATAGACATGGATAATTAATTTGCAACATTCCATTGTCAGTTTTCCTAATTGATGGGTTTTTCTGGTGCAAGAGGGGGCTTCTAAATAGGACGGTTCAACCCTTTCAGCAGTGGAACCTTGGCGGGCATGACTGCTTTAGAATGGTGCATTGTAAAAGCCTTGTGATAATTACTTAGTCGCACACCTAAGGAAGTGTCATACTGACATATTAAGTTGATTATCTCTTGTGGATAAAGTTGTACAACCTCTATAGAGTATAAACTAATCAATTAGCCATGCCTGCGGTCATGGGCATGCCGAGCAAGCCATTCGCGGATTAGACTTTGATTTTCAAAAAGTGTTTTATAGAAAATGATTTCAAATGGACCGAGTCCATGAGGGGAAAGTGGTTGAAACTTCAGGATGGATCCCATGTTGAAAGCTTGATTTAAAACTCAGTTTTACTATATCAATTATGCCTTAGAAATCACTTATTATACGTCAAATGTTGCTTTATGCTCAAACTAACCATATTATGCCTTCCTTTGCGATCCTTTATTATTATTGCATTCATGTGTAACTTGCGAGTACTTCATGTACTCACTTTGCTATATCTATTGTTTTTAGAGAGGAGCACATCATCACCAGTGGGGATCTCAATGACTAAGCCGCTATTGTCGACTTTTGTAGTCGGCAATGAATTTATGGGGTAGGCGCCCGATCTCAAACTCGAAGGTCACACAAGACAAGGGATTTAGACAGGTTCAGGCTCTCGCGGAGGAGATAATACCCTAATCACGTGTGCTTTGGGATTATGCGATTTCTTGGACCTAAGATTGCTCAAAGCGCTATGTGCTGCAGGCGTCTGAGATGTTTTATGCTCTGTGGCTTGATGCCCATGTTGTTGCCCGCCCTCTCCCTTATATAGTGGGGGTGAGGCGGCTTACAGAGTCCCAATCGGTTAAGAGATTCCGATCGGTTACAAGATTCTAGTCAGTTATAGGACAGAGTTTACATCTTTATTCTATCTTTCTAACGACTCGGATTACAATTGTATCTATCATATCTAAACATAAATTCAACTTTCCTTTAGGGTATATCCCTTTCCGTACGGTTATGAAGCCTGACGTGGAGAGTATCCTCTGGGCCTTCATCTTGGGCCTGCCCTAAGGACCCCCTGGAACCTATATTCCACAGCAGCCCCCGAGTGCTTCATGATCCGACTGCTTTACTCAGGGCTCCCTGCCTGAAATCCCGACTGGTTTCCTTATCCAATCGAAAAATCTTCCTTTTACAACAGGCAAATTATGAAGAACTCGATCATAAATTCCATCCTTTGCTTTTCTCAAGTGCAAATCTTTTCTGGGCGATTTTATTGCGGCGACCTCACGGACTTCTTATCCCATCACCAACGTGGATTTGATACTTTTCCATGAAGTCTTTAATTTTCATCGTTTTGTGATCATTTGGCTATCTTGAGGTCACCTCGTTTTCTGTGCCAACTTGTTGTTCAAAAAAAAACTCTTCGTCTTCAAGTCGCATTAACACCAAATCTCTTGACTTCCGACGCTTAATATCCGGCACTTGCTTGATTTAAATCTGAATTGGCTATAAAAAGGCGCTCAAATGCTTGGAAATGTGTCTCTTGCTTTCTATCTTCCATCTTTTTGCTTTTAGCTTAAACCTTCATCATGCCACGGTGGTATCATCAAGCGAAGGCGGACCCCAGGCTAGTCAAGCATTGGGAGAAGTTTGATCGAGCCTTGAAGCTCTTTGGAGGAAGAGGCGAAGGCCGCGCGTGGCCATGAGGCAATTAACACTCTCCTCGAGGTTGTGCCCGTCCTTAGCAGGGCTAGGGAACCCCTCGTCGAGATGCTGGGCCGGGTGCACCGCAGGGAAGCATAATCCTCCTGTGGCATACAATTTCTACATATAGCACTTAGGTTATTTTATATAAAGTAATAAAATACCTTTTGTCGAAGAATCTCCGTTTGACCTTTCGGTTGTGGATTGGACCCGTTATACGGCGTCCTGCGTTTTGTCCGCTGCGAGACGTAGTTTAGGGTCAACATGAAGTTCGTCTGACTCTGCGTAGTCCCAAGTCATGCGGCTTTCATCGCCGTCTCAAGGTTAGATGACGTTCAACTCAGACTTTCGACGGACGTAGCTTAGCGCCAATTCGGAGTGTATCGTGGGCCTGGCCAAGTGGTCCTGTGTAACATCCCAAAATTTGAGTTTTGGAATGTTGGAATTCAAAATTTAACCATTTGCATTTTCTTGAATTAACTCCAGCTTAATTTGAATTTCTAAATAATAAAAGGATTTAATTTGGCTAAACTATTCATCAAAATCAAGAATTTCAGTTTTAGTTGGGTTCCTTGTGCTCCAAGGAATTTTTCTGTATTTTTGGGGATTTTTCTGAATTTATTTGATATTTATTTGAATTTATTTGGTTTTATTCGGATTCCTGGAATTATTTAAAATCGAAAAATGATTTTATTTTGAAAACCTTCTCGGGCGAATCCTTTCCGCCCGCTTGCTTTTTTTTTCCATGCGGCGTTTCCTCGCTTGACCGCTCGCCGCTCCTCTCGGCTGCCGCTCGCCTCGGCCCGGCTCGGCTTGGCCCGCCTACGCCTCGCCCGGCCCATTCGCCACGCCTCGGCCCGGTGCCCGTGCGCCGCGAAACCCTAGCCGCCGCGCGCGCTCGAGTCCTGCCGCCGACGCCGCGCTCTCGGTTTCCGCGTCGGGCACGCCCCGAGGGCTATAAAGCCACCCGCACACCTCCCGAGGATCCCCTCTCGCGCCGCCCTGCGCCCTCTTTCGCCGCTCGAGACCTCGTCCTTCGCTTCGACGACCTCGCGAGATCGCGCGCCTCATCCAAGCCTTCCGCCGTCTTTTTCTTCGCCCGGTGCTCCTCGCCGTCACCGTTGGTCTCCCGAGCTGCCGCGTCGTCCTCTCCCGTTCGCCTTTCCGCGCCCGATCCGCTCTCCTCCGCCGCGGCCTCGTCTTCTTCCGTCTCGGTAAAACTCGCCGCCGTTCTTCTTCGCCCAACCCCACCGTCCGATCGCACCGACCGTCGCCGGATCGCGCCAGCGTCATCGCCGCTGCGCCTCGCCGGCCGTCCGTCGGCCTCGCCAGATCTGTGCGCGTGGCGCCGACGTCACCGCTTGCGTCGGCGCTTCGCGTCTACCGAGCCGCCCGCGTCGGCCGGCTGCGTCGGCCGTCGCGCGGGTGCACGGTGAACCGGCGCAGCGCCGTGGACCTTGTCCACCGTGAGCCGGATGACGTCAGCGTTGCGCAATAAATCGCTTTTTCAGTACAAAAATAAATCCAAAATTCGATTTTACGATTTTCTGTATTTTCTCTGAATTTAATCTTTCGGAGGCCCGTTCTCGCTCATACGAACTCCGATTGAGGCGATTCAAGTTTCTAAAAATTTCTAAAATCAAGATCTATCTTCCAGAGCCATTTATTTTCAGTTTTGAGCTTGTTTGAGTCTCTGTTTTGTATTTATTTGGTTTCATCGTTTTCTTTTCCGGTGAGACGCTAATTCCGAGGAGCAAGCGAAGACTTCAAGACCAAGATTCAGCACTAGATCAGCAAGGCAAGTCGTAACCTTTGATCATATTGATCCTATGTTTGAAAAGTAATTTATTTTATACACTTGCATGCTATTTACGTATCAATGTTTATTTAATGGGAGTAGATGTATGCTAGTTGACATTATGCCACCTTGATTCGTTGTATGCCATGTATCCATTGTTAAACCTAGGTTGGGACATTACTAGTTGGACATAATCATAATACCAACATTGGGTTATCGTAGCTATGCTTAGACATGCTTACATATCGTTGGGATTCATGTCACATGTTGAATAATGTTAATCTTGACTTAATGAGATATTGAATCGTGGCCGTTAGCCATTGTTGTAAAATTTGTTGTACCATGGCGGGGTTTGCCATTGGTCTTGGTTGAGCAATTGTTTTCCCTCGGGCAAGTGATCGTGCGAAAAAGGGGTGCTTTCTAGCATGTTGGGATGTGGATGTCTTGCTGAGACAACAGGACTTAATCTTGTGCGCCATTGAACTGGGTCTAATCGTACTACCACATGTCCGGAATGGGACAGACCTAGGCGATTAATTTGTAATGTCTAGTCTTGAGTCACGCCAATGGTGGTGTGGGTTCGGGATGGACGGGTAGATTCACATGGCGCAAGAGGGGCCTTATGGGCGAAACCTTAGCGCGCGATCTGAGAGCTTAGACTGTGCATTGGAAAGGCTTTGTCATGATATCTGCGACACACCAAAGGAAGTGTGTTAGTAACGTTTGCACAAAGAGATGTTCATGTCTTGTGGGTAAAGTTGTACAACCTCTGCAGTGTAAAACTATTCGAATAGCGCGTCATGATCATGGACAAAGCCCGGAATTTCACACGGGGTATAGAGTGTTTCATAAAATGTGGAATGTGGAATTGTTGGGATGTGAGCGGGAGTTCACCGTTGTTTTGTTGTCTATCATTGATCTATCGATTATTTATTTATGTTTTCATAAATATGCTTTCAATCTATTTATTGTATTTCCATTCAAGTTATTGCTTTACGCAAAATAAACTATATAGCCATCCTTGTCAAGCCGTGCATAAATATATTGCATCAATTCCCTACGGCTTCTTCGAGTACCTTTGTACTC
This sequence comes from Otatea glauca, assembly GCA_036346275.1. Taxonomy (NCBI): domain Eukaryota; kingdom Viridiplantae; phylum Streptophyta; class Magnoliopsida; order Poales; family Poaceae; genus Otatea; species Otatea glauca. Next base: position 19,095,167 of record CM070719.1, on the reverse strand, counting down.
ACGGCTTTATGCCCTTGTTGATCGATTCTTGAAGGAGATAATGAATCTCATGAGGAGGAATTCTATGAAGACTACGTGGATTAGGAAGGCGTTCCCAGACGATTGCTGTGGCATGTCGAATGGTTCAAGTTATCTTTTCATTGCAATAGTATTTGTTTCTTAAGCCCTTAAGGCACAATGGTGTAAACATTGACCATAAGGTCGTTTGCTTTATTAAATAATAATTTGCTTCTTCTTAGTTAATTCGTTGTATGGAATGATATTACATCGTGTTTCCACTTGTGTGCACTAGCGTGATCTGGACTAGTGCGGTATACACGAAGGTTTTGGATTTGTAAATCCGGGTCCCGGCAGAGATGGTATCGAGCCATATCGATTGTAGGTCGCTATCCTAGTTAGCATGGTCTTCAAAATTATTTTCTAAATCAAACCAACAAAATTGGTACTTAATAGCTTTCGTCTCCTCTCGTCTTATTCTTAGGTTCTTATTCCTCTCCTTTGCTAAAACTTTGATTTGAAATTTAAATTGACCTTATCTCATGAAACTTCTCAAAGCCTCGAGTTTCGCAAGGATTCAACAAAAGACGATGATGATCAAGCCATCGAGGTTATGCCAAAAGACTACCATATAAGTTAGGTTTTGGTGCTCAACGGTATTTGAGCATGTGTTACCCTTTTCGGTTTAGTTACGTTTAGTCGCGTATACTAGGATTTTCTTTGCTTGTGTGCACGGTATGTTGTACCCTTGCCCAAGCACGGTGTCGCAACCATACCTTTAGTTGAAAAAGCTTTATTTGCCTCTTTAGTTGTAGCCTTTTTGGTTTGTGCCCTTTTGTCCACAGGTATTACCTTCTCCCTAGATGATCTTACCACTCGTCTCGCTTTTCCTCTTACCTATCAAACCCTTGCGCTGCACCTCGGATGGTTGACACTCGTTCGGAGCGGTCGTGGATCGCCGGTGGATGCGATGCGGTGCCAACACCAACTCCAACCCCAATGCACCACCACCACCGGTGTGATGGACGGAACATGGGACATTTTCGGCGGCTCGACTCAGCTTATGAACACAATGATGCAGAACATGAACAACATGATGAATCAGCAGAACCAGACTGCAGTTGCTCTAGCCAATCTGTTGAACCAGCAAAACCAAGCTGCTGCTGCACCTCCTCAAGCTCGTCTCCAGTCCAAGCTAGCAGAATTCATGAGGACTCGTCCGCCAACTTTCTCTAACTCTTCAGAACCATTGGACGCTGATGATTGGATCCGCTCCATTGAGAAGAAGCTTGAAATTGCCCAGTGTACCAATCGTGAGAAGGTTCTCTATGCCGCTCATCAACTGGAAGGCACCGCCGCTGAATGGTGGGAGAACTACAGTGCCGCCCATGATGACCCTCAGACTATCACTTGGGCAGAGTTTTCCACTGCTTTCCGCCACTCTCATATTCCTGATGGAAAGGTGGAAATGAAGAAGAATGAATTCCGGGAGCTTAAGCAAGAAGGGATGTCAGTGAGTGAATACCTTAATAAATTCACTCAACTCGCTCGCTACGCACCAGAGGATGTAGCCACAGATGATGCTCGTCAGAAGAAGTTCAAGCGTGGACTCAATCCAGGATTAAAGGTGCAAGTCATTGGCAATGACTATGCGATTTCGACATCCGGTAGATAAGGCTATGCTCATTGAGGAATCTCGTCGGAATTGGAAGAATCCGTAAGAGAAAGATGATGCGACATGGAGCCCATCGAGTCACCATGCAGAGAGTCGTAACAAATGCTCAACGACCGCTCGCTTCACTCCTCCGAATACATTCGGGACCCTGCACGGCACCTCGCCCGCCTCCTCTCCAGCAATCGCAACCTCGGCACCAACAGCAACCCACCTCGGAGGAACGAAGAATCCACCGCAGAGTCACTGTTTCAACCGTCATGAACTCGGTCATTATGCCAACAATTGCCCGAAAGCAAGTCGTGGACTTGATCCGCTTTAATTTGGGATCTACGCCACCAAGACCCCGCCCAGAGCGGGGCGTGGAGTGCCCCAAACTCCTAATCAAGCCACCAGACTCGCGCTTTCTTTGGAAGAGGCGCGTGAATCACGTCACCACCGAGGATGCCCGACCGCACGGGCGTCATACTAGGTAAGCTCCTAGTCAACTCGGCATCCGCCATGGTTTTGTTTGATTACGAGCTACGATTCGTTTGTTTCTGAGTTTTCTTGCAAATCATCAATTAAAGACAATGCCTCTTAAGATCTGTTTTACTAGTGCAATCTCACGGTTACGATTTGAGTACGAACCAAGGCTGCCCCGAAGTTAAGATATTAATTGGAGGGGTAGAATTTCTAGCCAACCTTATTGTCCTAGACACCAAGTCCCTAGATGTGATCCTAGGAATGGATTGGCTCTCCAAGAACCAAGCGATTTTGGATTGTGGGAATAGAGATCACCCTAACCAGTCCAGATGGAACCAAGTTAAAAGTTCAAGCCGATTCAGATCAGTCCGAAGGGATTAGAGTTTGTAGTGCCAAAGGAATAAGCTTGGAAGATGTGCGATCGCGTGAATTTCTGATGTGTTTCGGATGAGTTGCACAGGATGCCACCGGATCGAGATATAGAGTTCTTGATAGAACTAGTGCCCGAACACCACCCATTTCAAGAGACCTATAGGATGCCGGCTAATGAGTTAGCCAAGTAAAGAGACAGATTAAAGAGTGCAAGATCAAGGATTTGTTCGACCAAGTTCTTCGCCATGGGAGCACCAGTTCTTCTAGTTGAAAAGAAAGATGGAACTCGAGAGAATGTGTGTGGATTATCGCTCACTCAATGAGGTCACCATCAAGAATAAGTACCCTCGCCAAGAATCGATGATTTGTTTGACCAACTTCAGGAGCCGGAGTGTTCTCGAAGATTGATTTAAGATCGAGTTACCACCGGTTGAAGATTCGTCAAGAGGATATTCCCAAAACAGCTTTTGTTACTCGGTATGGGCGGTATGAGTATACCGTGATGTCCTTTGGATTGACCAATGCCCTGCCTACTTCATGACCTTGATGAATAAGGTATTCATGGAGTATTTGGATAAGTTTGTTGTTGTTTTCATTGGCGACATTCGATCTACTCCAAAAGTGAGGAAGAACATGAGGATCACTTGCGCCAAATCCTAACGAAGCTAAGAGAGAATCAGCTTTATGCAAAGTTTAGTAAATGTGAGTTCTGGATGAAAGAAGTTGCTTTCCTAGGACATGTCATATCAGGAGAAGGAGTCGCTATTGACCCTGGAAAGGTACGAGATGTGCTAAGTTGGGAGTCACCCAAGACGGTACCCCAAATCCGAAGTTTTCTTGGAATGGCAGGATATTATCGCCGTTTCATAGAAGGGTTTTCTAGAAAAGCTAGACCGCTCACTCAACTTTTAAAGAAGGAAAAGAAATTTGTTTGGACATCGGAGTGTGAGCAAAGTTTTCAAGAATTAAAGAAGTGTTTGACAACTGCCCCAGTGCTTATTCTGCCAGATAATAGGAAGGATTTTGAGATATTCTGTGATGCATCCCGACAAGGACTCGGTTGTGTGCTAATGCAAGATAAGAAGGTTGTAGCGTATGCTTGCGACAAGCGAGGCCACATGAAGTTAACTATCCTACCCATGATTTGGAATTAGCGGTAGTAGTGCATGCTTTAAAGATTTAGCGTCACTATCTCATTGGTAATCGTTGTGAAGTTTATCACGATCACAAGAGTTTGAAGTAGATTTTTACCCAAGCTGACCTCAATATGAGACAAAGAAGATGGTTGGAATTGATCAAGGACTATGACATTGGGATTCATTATCATCCAGGCAAGGCCAATGTCGTAGCCGATGCTTTGAGTAGAAAGAGCTACTGCAACACTCTGATGATTAAGGAAAGTCACCGACCCTTTATAAGGAATTTGAAGCTTAGTTTGGAATTGATTCGGGAAGGGTATTTAGCTACCTTGGAAGTCGCCCTCGTTGGAAGATCGATTCGAGAAGCACGGGTAGATGATGCCGACATTAAGGAGATTAAGAGCAATATGAAGAAAGGAAAAGCCTCGGGTTTCTCGAAGATGAACAAGGTACTATTTGGTATGAGAAGCGTATTTGCGTGCGGATCGTAAAGAGCTTAAGGAATTGATTCTCAAGGAAGCGCATGAGACTTTATACTCCATTCATCTGGAAGTACCAAGATGTATCAAGACCTCAAGGAAAGGTATTGGTGGCCTAGTATGAAGCGTGAGATTGCGAATATGTTGCACTTTGTGATGTGCGCGGAAGGTCAAGGCAGAGCATCGAGGCCGGCAGGATTGCTGCGACCATTGAAGATTCAGTGGAAGTGGGAAGAAATTGGTATGGATTTCATTACGGATTTCCTAAAACCCAAGCGAGTTATGACTCGATCCGGGTAATAGTGGATCGATTGACTAAGGTAGCTCACTTCATTCGATTAAGACTACCTATGCGGGAGATAAATTAGCGAGTTATATATGTCAAGGATCGTCGGTCTTCACGGAGTGCCTAAGAAGATAGTGTCCGATAGAGGAACCCGGTTTACCTCTCGTTTTTGGCGAGTGCGCACGAAGCCATGGGAACTCATCTCGATTGATCGCCTATCACCCTCAAACCGATGGACGGTGGCGTGTGAATCGATTCTTGAGGATATGTTAAGAGCTTGTGCCTTAACTTATGGTGTCAAGTGGGACAAGTGTTTGCCCTACGCCGAAGTTTTCGTACAACAATAGTTATCAAGCCGACCGCAAATGTCGCCTTTTGAAGCCTTATATGGAAGGAAGTGCGAACCCTCTCAAGCTGGAAGGAGTCGGAGAAAGACAATTGTTTGGTCTGCCATCTGCAAGAAGCCGAAGAGCAAGTTCACTAATTGAGACCGCTTGAAGATAGCTCAAAGCGCATGTAAGAGTTATGCGAGATAATCGTCGCGAGATTTGAGTTTGAGCCCAATGATTATGTTTACCTCGAGTTACCCCTCTCAAAGGAGTTAAGAGATTTCAAGTAAAAGGAAAGCTTGCCCTAGATATGTGGGACCGTTCAAAATCTTGGAGCGAAGAGGCGAGGTTGCCTACAAGTTAGAATTGCCTCGATCTTTTCTTTGGAATCCATGATGTGTTCCATGTATCGCAATTGAAGAAGTGCTGCGTGTGCGGAGAGCAGATGTCATTGGAAGCCATTGATTTGCAAGAGGATCTTACCTACAAGGAGCAACGGTGAAAATTTTGGATATCGCGAGCGTATCACGAGAAGCAAGATCATCCGTTTTGCAAGGTCGATGGAGCCATCATTCGAAGAGGAAGCAACTTGGGAGCGAGAAGAAGATCGAAGTCCGAGTTTCCCACCTATTCCCTAGCGACTGAATCTCGGGTTGAGATTCCATTTAAGGGAGGTTTGTAACATCCCAAAATTTGAGTTTTGGAATGTTGGAATTCAAAATTTAACCATTTGCATTTTCTTGAATTAACTCGACTTAATTTGAATTTCTAAATAATAAAAGGATTTAATTTGGCTAAACTATTCATCAAAATCAAAATTTCAGTTTTAGTTGGGTTCCTTGTGCTCCAAGGAATTTTTCTGTATTTTGGGGATTTTTCTGAATTTATTTGATATTTATTTGAATTTATTTGGTTTTATTAGATTCTGGAATTATTTAAAATCGAAAATGATTTTATTTTGAAAACCTTCTCGGGCGAATCCTTTCCGGCCCGCCGTTTTTTTCCAGCGCGGCCGTTTCCTCGCTTGAGCCCGCTCGCCGCTCCTCTCGGCTGCCCGCTTCGCCTCGGCCGGCTCGGCAGCCCGGCCGCCTCGCCGGCCCATTCGCCACGCCTCGGCCCGGTGGCCGTGCGCGCGCGAAACCCTAGCCGCCGCCGCCGCTCGAGTCTGCGCGCCGCCGCCGCGCTCTCGGTTTCGCGTCGGGCACGCCTCCGAGGCTATAAAGCCCGCCGCACACCTCGAGGATCCCCTCTCGCGCCGCCCTCTGCCTCTTTTTCGCCGCTCGAGACCTCGTCCTTCGCCCGCGACGACCTCGCGAGATCGCCGCCTCATCGAAGCCTTCCGCCGTCTTTTTCTTCGCGCCGGTGCTCCTCGCCGTCACCGTTGGTCTCCCGAGCTGCCGCGTCGTCCTCTCCCGTTCGCCTTTTCCGCGCCCGTCCGGCTCTCCTCCGCCGCGCCGGCCTCGTCTTCTTCCGTCTCGGTGAAACCTCGCCGCCGTTCTTCTTCGCCCAACCCCACCGTCCGATCGCGGCCGATCGCGCCGGATCGCGCCGCGTCATCGCCGCTGCGCCTCGCCGGCCGTCCGTCGGCCTCTCGCCGATCGTGCGCGTGGCGCCGGCGTCACCGCTTGCGTCGGCGCTTCGCGTCGGTAAGCGCCAGCGTCGGCGCTGCGTCGGCCGTCGCGCGGTGCGCGGTGAACCGGCGCAGCGCCGTGGACCTTGTCCACCGTGAGCCGGATGACGTCGGCGTTGCGCAATAAATCGCTTTTCAGTACAAAAATAAATCCAAAAATTCGATTTTACGATTTTCGTATTTTCTCTGAATTTAATCTTTGGAGGCCGTTCTCGCTCATACGAACTCCGATTGAGGCGATTCAAGTTTCTAAAATTTCTAAAATCAAGATCTATCTTCCAGAGCCATTTATTTTCAGTTTTGAGCTTGTTTGAGTCTCTGTTTTGTATTTATTTGGTTTCATCGTTTTCTTTTCGGTGAGCGCTAATTCGAGGAGCAAGCGAAGACTTCAAGACCAAGATTCAGCACTAGATCAGCAAGGCAAGTCGTAACCTTTGATCATATTGATCCTATGTTTGCAAAGTAATTTATTTTATACACTTGCATGCTATTTACGTATCAATGTTTATTTAATGGGAGTAGATGTATGCCAGTTGACATTATGCCACCTTGATTCGTTGTATGCCATGTATCCATTGTTAAACCTAGGTTGGGACATTACTAGTTGGACATAATCATAATACCAACATTGGGTTATCGTAGCTATGCTTAGACATGCTTACATATCGTTGGGATTCATGTCACATGTTGAATAATGTTAATCTTGACTTAATGAGATATTGAATCGTGGCCGTTAGCCACTGTTGTAAAATTTGTTGTACCATGGCGGGGTTTGCCATTGGTCTTGGTTGAGCAATTGTTTTCCCTCGGGCAAGTGATCGTGCGATAAAGGGGTGCTTTCTAGCATGTTGGGATGTGGATGTCTTGCTCGAGACAACTTAAGGACTTAATCTTGTGCGCCATTGAACTGGGTCTAATCGTACTACCACATATGCGGAATGGGACAGACCTAGGTGATTAATTTGTAATGTCTAGTCTTGAGTACGCCAATGGTGGTGTGGGTTAGGGATGGACGGGTAGATTCACATGGCGCAAGAGGGGCCTTATGGGCGAAACCTTAGCGGCGGCGATCGAGCTTAGGCATGCATTGGAAAGGCTTTGTCATGATATCTGCGACACACCAAAGGAAGTGTGTTAGTAACGTTTGCACAAAGAGATGTTCATGTCTTGTGGGTAAAGTTGTACAACCTCTGCAGAGTGTAAAACTATTCGAATAGCGCGTCATGGTCATGGACAAAGCAGGAATTTCACACGGGGTATAGAGTGTTTCATAAAATGTGGAATGTGGAATTGTTGGGATGTGAGCGGGAGTTCACGTTGTTTTGTTGTCTATCATTGATCTATCGATTATTTATTTATGTTTTCATAAATATGCTTTCAATCTATTTATTGTATTTCCATTCAAGTTATTGCTTTACGCAAAATAAACTATATAGCCATCCTTGTCAAGCCGTGCATAAATATATTGCATCAATTCCCTACGACTTCTTGAGTACCTTTGTACTCACGGCTTTATGCCCTTGTTGATCGATTCTTTGAAGGAGATAATGAATCTCATGAAGAGAATTCTATGAAGACTACGTGGATTAGGAAGGCGTTCCCAGACGATTGCACGTGGCATGTCGAATAGTTCAAGTTATCTTTTCATTGCAATAGTATTTGTTTCTTAAGCCCTTAAGGCACAATGGTGTAAACATTGACCATAAGGTCGTTTGCTTTATTAAATAATAATTTGCTTCTTCTTAGTTAATTCGTTGTATGGAATGATATTACATCGTGTTTCCCTTTGTGTGCACTAGCGTGATCTGGACTAGTGCGGTATACACGAGGGTTTGATTTGTAAATCCGGGTCCCGACATCCTGCGTCCATTTCTTGCAAAGCATAGTCCGTAATTCAGTTTGTGTCATGTCGAGGTTCTTCTTGGCTCATGGCCAAAGGATACCCATGTCCTAAGAATACAACCAGGCTCTCTTTAGAGCGTATCATGATTTCATATGGCTCTTGGCCGAGTGATATCTTTTTCCTATTGATATCGGAAGCGGCTTAGGCTCTCTTGGGCGTATCACGTTTAGATGACTCATGGGCGAGTGATACCCTTTCCCAAGCGATGTCGAGGTTCGGCTTAGGCTCTCTTGGAGCATATTACTTTTAGCGGCTCTTGGCGAGTGATACCCTTTCGGCGATGTCGGACCGCTTAAGCTCTCTTGGGCGTATCATATTTAGATCCGAAGGCGTGCGTACTTGTTTAAAGCGGCGCCGCGGCATTCTCGGCCCTCGTGGAGCACGCCCATGGATCTGTGCCCGTTTGGGCTCAATCTGCGGTACATGATTCCGTCATGCGGTAACCACGAAGGCCCAACGTGGGGCGTACGCAAGAAGATAAGTTTTATTCGAGTTGGAAACTTTCCACATCCCGTTCAATACGGTAAGTGGGATCAAGCGGTCAAATCATGTCAAACCCGTAAGTCGAGGCGACAGGCACCGCAAATCATTTATGAGGAATCGAAAGGGTGAGGCGTTTTGCGGCCTTTTCCGCCGATTCAGCGAGACCTTATTGTTCTCTCTTTAAAAACTAGGTCGTCAGGCCTTGAAGCCAGTTCATCGAGCTTTTTCTCCTTTCACCTTCTCGCCTCCACTGAACTCTCGCCACCAAGGTTAACCTTATTTGTTCTTGCCTTCTCAGTCATTTGTCAATCTTTACGCAAGAATGTCTTCCTCTACTCCTTTTCGCCTTCACCACAAGATTGGGCGACCTCGATAACAACAGAGGAGAAGCTGAAATCCATGGTAGATGGCGGGATCTTGCAGTTGGCCCGATCTCCATGACGCCCCGTACGCCGGTGAATCCGTCCCAACTCCTCGCTCAGGAGGTGGTGGTCTTAATTCTTTTTCCACCGCGGCCTTGGTCTTCCGATCAATTCTTTCCTTCGCGGCCTTCTTTTCTTTTATGAAATCGAATTGGTGAATCTAAACCCCAATTCTATCCTTCAAATTTCCCTCTTTGTCCATTTTTTGAAGCTTTTCTGGGCATTATCCCCCATTTCGACCTCTTTCGTTACCTTTATCTCCTGAAGCCCTATCCCTCCAAAAATGACCCCAAGGTTATCGGGGGCGCTGGATTCCAGCTGCGGGAAGGGCTGAAGAAGGATTACTTTGCCATTCCTGTCAAGACCTCCAACAAGGGCTGGCATAGGGAATGGTTTTACTGTGCCAACCTCGAGTCATCTTTGCCTCCGTTCACTGGGCGCCGTCCCAAAATGTCTATTTCCTGGGGTTCTACCCCTGATTCTTCCGACATGGATCAAGTGTCTGAACTCTTGGCATTGATCGGAAAGCTGAAGGATAGCGGGCTTACAGGAGTGGGTTTGGCCCTCCACTTCATCGCCCGATGGGTCCGGCCCTGAAGGAGCAAGTTCATCTGGGATTCGCTTATAGGGGAAAAAATGACCCGACCCGGGAACGGCCCGACGACTTGCCAAGGGAGAAGTTATGCACTAGGGCTGGAGAACTCTTTATCCCGAGCGTCGACATATTATCTGTCAAGTGCCCGAAATCCTTCAACATCTCATGCCCCCCTCCTGCGGTAGGCGAATTTTACTGGGAATTTTACGTTTCCTTGTTCTCGAAGTTTTGCTAACTCTTGACTTTCATCTTGAGGATCGCATCGTGTTCTTGATGTTCCTCCCTTTCGAAATGCCTCCTCGCCCGGTGTTCACGAAGCGCGGGCGCGGTGTCAAGCAGATGAGCCCGCTGCGAAAAAGGGGAAGAAAATATTGTCCGATGACCTCGTGGCCCCGATGCGGTCGGCGGTCCCAAAATCAAGATCCATCGCGAGTTCGGCGCCTTCGCTCCTCATTGGTGAGCGGTGGCTCGACGCGTCGAACAAAGGACTCGGGTTTTCAAGAGAAGCCGGGGCACGGTGGCGGTGGTCGAGTGGTTCTTAGGGGTGGGCGGCTATTCGCAAGAAGCCCCGATGAAAATGAGGAAGTCCAACAGGTTCGTTACTCTGTTGACTCCTTTATTCTTGGTCTTCTTGGCGATTCTTCTTCACAGGAACCCTTAGCTCGTCGCTCGTCGGGTCTCGCCGGGGCCTGCTGAGTTGGACCCGCGAATTCATACCGATAGGGAAACTACTTACGAGGTGCGAAGTGACTCCTAGTCCTTCGGTGCCGTCTCCTGCTCGCCATGCCCCTCCAACAGATCCCGTTGCTCCTAAGCCGGCCTCCTGCTCATCCCCTGAGGTTGAAGAGATTCACCGAGTCCCGCTTGACCACTGCTCGCCCGGCTAATACGAATCTGATCTTTGCCGATGGCGAGGTTTGAAACTTTTGGATGACCCGGAGGAGGAGAAAAAGAGAGGGACGATTTTTTCATCCATGCCAAGGCTTGTGCGCATGCCGCCCAGGTGAGCATTCCTCCAAGACCGATGTGTCCCTTCAAAGGATGCTCCCTGAAATCCGGACGCGCCAGGAGTATCTGGCCGATCTAGAATGCATCAAAGCCGAGTATGCGGCCGAGCTGCGATCCCTTGATCAGAGCTCGGACATCGCGAATGAAACAAAGCGCTCTGCGCGGGAGAATCTGGATATCACCGGCTCCCTCGAGGTAGCTATCTCTTGGGTTGTTTCATGTTTTTGCTTAGTCGACTATCTTGCGATCTCTTGTGTTTGCTCATTTCGGGACTCGGCTTCGTGAAGCTCGAAGGAAAACTTAAAGCGCGGAGGATTCGGCGAAATTGGAAAAGTATTTTGAAGGTGTAGCATCAACTAGTCTTTGCTTGATCCTTTACTATCCTCTCTAATGCTTTGCCTTGCAGTTATAAGGTCAAAACTCAGCGCGATACACCGTCTTCGGCGAGAGAGTTAAAGCTCTCGAAGCTTCTCACCGAGCTCGGGGCGCTTCTAGCCCCTCTACTGAGTTCGCTTCATCCAGATAGCGAGAGGCCACTTAGCAGGGGTGAAGTCGTCGTCCGGCTAAAGGAAGCCCCGGGGGCCCTCAAGAACCTGCTAAAGGAAACAGCAGCCAACGGTGCCAGCCAGACCCTGGCGATCACCAAGTCCTCTATCCCGAGTGGATCTTGAGGCCCTTAGGGAAGGCTACGCTCGCGATGTTGTGAAGGTCGGTGCCGAGAGCTCGGGAGGAAGTTAGGGATACTTCTTTGTCGATTGTAGAGACTCTTGACCTTTAAAGGCATAAAAAGTGTTCCCTGTTTCTCCTTCATGAAAGTATACATCTTCGAGTGGTTTGACCGGTGACCTTTGTTCATCTAACTCCAGCCCCCAGGCTCTGGGATATGATTCATGGATCTTGTCCTTGAGTCTTAACATAAGAGCGAAGCACTCGAATTCATGATTATAAAAGAGGTTATATGAAAATGACTTTTTCAATCGAACTTTTATGCACAAAGGAAAAAAGAAGTACAAAAACTTAAGTGAAAAAGCGATGTAGCTGTTCTATATTCCAAGTATTGCAGATTGTCGATCCATCTTCTCGCTTAAGTTTATGTAAGGGCCCTCCCAACTTGGGGAGAGTTTATGTTCGCTTTTTTGATTCCTCCTTAGGACTAGATCTCCTTTGGAGAACGCGCGACTCTTTACATTGCGCCCATGATAACGTCGTAAGCCTTGGAGGTATTTCGCCGAACGAATTGTTGCGATATCCCTGGCTTCTTTCAGTCTGTCGAGGTCTTCTAGCGGTGTCTTACAAGCGATCTCTTCATAACTCCGAACGTGGGGATCAATTCTAATTCGGTTGGTAAGACAACCATGCCATATACGAGAAAGAAAGGTGATTGCCGGTTGCTCTGCTTGAGGGTAGTTCGTAGCCCAATCTTGGCGGTTCTTTGACCCACCGAGTAGCATATGGTTGGAGTCGATCGAAAATTCTTGCTTTTATGCCTTGGAGCACCATGCCATTAGCTCGTTCAACTGTCAGTTACGCCGAGTGCGATGACGCTGCCTTGAAGCAAATTTTTATGCCCAGCTCCTCACACCAATCTTGAAATACTTCGCCTCTGAACTGAGTGCCATTATCCGTGATGATTTGGTTGGGCACGCCAAATCTAACCATGATCTCGTGAAAGAATTCTCTGGCCTTTGCCGTCGTAATGGTGGCGACTGGTTTGGCCTCAATCTATTTGGTGAATTTATCAATGTCAATGAAGAGATGAGTATAGCCTCCTTGAGCTTTTTTCAAAGGTCCCACCATGTCGAGCCCCCAGACCGCAAATGGCCATGTAATCGGGATAGTCGTAATTCTGCTTGGCTTGGTCATTTGATGTCGGCCGACATCCTTCGCATGTCGGACGATGTCCTCCGCATCTGTGTGGCGATCGCCAAAAGAACCCTTGGCGATAGGCTTTTGACCGAAGTCGATGGCGTCGCATGGTTCCCACAAATTCGAGTGGATTTCTTTGAGCAGGTCTTTCCCTTTTTGTTCGATATGCATCATCGCGGTATGCGGAGGAGCTTTTACGATAAAGCTCCTTTCCAACGACTACATAACTCTTGCTTGGCGCATGATCCGCTCGGCTTGGGCGCGATCCTCGGGTAGCTTGTCTTCGTCGGGTAGTCGGTATGGAGATGTCAATCAGGGGTAATAATCAAGACCTCTGCCTCTTCCCTTTTTCTCTTTGGATTTATGCGCTTTTGGCGAGCGCTAATCGTGGGTTTATGAATTTCTTCTACAAATATTCCCATGGGTACCTTGGACGGCGAGGATCCCATCTTCGCCAATTCGTCGTACCGCCGTTGTCCCGTCGAAGCACATGAGCGAGCTTGAGTCCATCGAAGTTGCTTTTAGCTTGCGCACTTCTTGGCAATATCTTGCCATGTTGTCCTCGATGCAAGACCATTCATACGCACTTGATTGACCACGAGCATTGAATCTCCGCGAACCGCCGGTCATTGAATGCCGAGAGATATGGCGTCTGGTCCGTGAATGAGTGCCTCATACTCGTGGCGTTGTTGGATCGAGGAAAAAAATTTGGAGGACATACCTCAATCTTTCTCCACTTGGTGATATGAGCACTATACCAGCCCCGCCGGCGAGCATGAGGGAACCGTCAAAGTACATCGTCCAATACTCGAGATCTTTAGTAATCATCGGGTGCTGCAATTCTGCCCACTCGGCAGTAAAGTCAGCGAGTGCTTGGGATTTGATGGCGTGCGGGGCTTGAATTGAATGTCAAAGCCCGAGTTCAACTGCCCATTTGGCAATTCTCCTAGTGGCCTCCTGGTTGTGAAGTATGTCTCCGATCGGGAAGGAGGTGACTACCGAAATGACATGCTCTTGGAAGTAGTGTTTAAGCTTGCGAGATGTAAAGTACGGCATATAGTAGCCACGCACTTGTGGATACCGTACCTTGGATTCACTTAGGACTTCAGCGACGAAGTATACCGGGTCTTTGGATTACGCACTGAGCCGTTTCCTCCCTCTCTCGATGATCGCAGTGGCGGCTACATGTCGTTGCGCGATATAAAGCAACGAGGGTTCTTACGGCATTTGCGAGACTAACACGGGAGGTGTCGTCGGGAAGGTCTTTAGATCTTCAAGTGCTTGTTGCGCTCCGGCGTCCTTTGGAACTTATCTTGTTTCTTGAGTAGTTTGAAGAAAGGCATACCTCGCATACCCAGTCGGGAGATGAACCTGCTTAGAGCGGCCATACTCCTTGTAAGCTTCTGGACGTCTTTTTGGCTAGTTGGTGGTTCCATATTTGATATGGCCTTGACTTTCTCCGGGTTGGCTTCAATGCCTCGTTGTGACACGATGAATTCGAGCAGTTTTCGAAGATACTCAAGACACACTTCTCGAGTTGACTTCATGTTGAAAGCTCTTAAACTTTGAAAGTCTCGGCTAAGTCGATGATAAGATCTTTCCTTTCTCGAGTTTTTACGACAACGTCATCCACATACGCCTCCACGTTGCGCGGTGGCGTGAAAACATCATTGTATCGCATGCGATAAGTCACGCCAGCGTTTTTAGCCGAATGCCATCGTGGTGTAACGAGAAGCTCGAAGGCGTGATGAGCGAGGTCTTGATATGATCTTCCTCCTTTAGGCGAATCGGTGATAGCCGAATATCGTCAAGAAAACTCAAAATTCCACAACCGCGATCAGTCAACCACTGATCGATTGGGGTAGCCCAAAGGGGTCCTTCGCACGCCTTGTTGAGATCGGTATAATCAACGCACATGCGCCAAGTTTTATTCTTCTTTTGAACTAATACGAGATAAGCTAACCAATCGGGATGATACACTTCTTTGATAAAACTGCGGCTAGGAGTTTCGTGATTTCTGTTTTATGGCGTCCGACGATCCGAGCGAACCGCGAAGCCTTTGTTTGTGGGTTTTGACTTCTCATCAACATGGAGAGAGTGCTCGATCACCTCCTTGGTACACTGGCATATCGATGGTTTCCAAGCAAAAATGTCCTTGTTAGCTTGGAGGAAGGTGTGGCGCTTTCCTATTTGTCCTCGAGCCTGTCCGATCACGGTTGTTTTAGACATGTCGAGACGGGTCAAGAATGATCCTTTGGTTCCCTCGCCGGGCTTAATTCCGAGGTGGCTGCTTTTTGTGATACTTCTCCTTCGTCTTGGGCGTGGCGACCTCGGCTGAATGCTTTTGCTGGGTACTGCATCCGCAATTCGGCAAGTTCATGATTCTCCGTCGCATTGCGATGATTGTGATGTCGCCACGAAGTCGATGACTCCTTTGGGTCGGCATCTTCAACACGAGTAGGTGTAATGAGGTATGGCCATGAATCGGCTAGACCAGGCCTTCCCAAGATGGCATGATCGCCGTCTCGAAATTGGCTACCTCAAAATTGATGAATTCGGTCGGAAATTATCCTTGGTTCGAGCGTAGCGGGTAATGAAATCTGTCCGAGGGGGAGCGAGGGCGCCGAGATACTCCATGGAAAGGTGGGTGCTTGGCCTCGGCTCGAGCGGGGATGCTCATGTCGTCGAAAGTCTGGCAAGCGGGGCGTTGAGCCCACTTCCACCGTCGATCAGAACCCTCTTGAGCTTCACGCTGCGCTGGCCGGGTCAAATGCGAGGAAACTTACCGGATGTGGGACCCGGTGGGGTGATCTCTACGGTCAAGGTGATCGGGATCTCGGACCATTTTAGATATTGAGTCGCTGGCTCCTTGTGTTGATCCCCGGCGGTAAGTTTTGCTTCGCTTGGACTCGTATCAATTGAGCCCTCGTAGATGTAGTTCGGTTCTGCTCGGGCTCTGAAATCTTCTTCATCCAGGAGTTCCTTCTTCTTTCCGAACAACCGCGCCTT
This sequence comes from Otatea glauca, assembly GCA_036346275.1. Lineage (NCBI taxonomy): Eukaryota > Viridiplantae > Streptophyta > Magnoliopsida > Poales > Poaceae > Otatea > Otatea glauca. The sequence goes on along the minus strand of CM070719.1, from coordinate 19,079,512 downwards.
GGTCGGGCTGGTTGCAGTTGACTTTCAGCGCAAAGCGCTCGCAGTGAAGCGGTCCTTGGCGCATGTTTTCCCTTAGGGTGGAAAGGACAGATCGCTTCCATGGCGGTATTGTAGTCGGGTGCCTCTCTCCGGCGGCTCGGGGCGGTTATGCTCGGCTACGCGACCAGCTCCTCGCCCTTGCGCTTCCTATCCTTGTGTTTAGAGGATTGGGCTTATCGCCCTTGCTCTTTTGTGGGGATGATCTTCTTGTCGCTCGGCGGATCATCGAAGCCGTGGCGTAGCGATCGGCTAACGCAAACATTTCTTTACGGAGTCGGGGTTTCTGGACATTTTTAATAAGATCGGGATCGCTTACCCTTTACGGAAGGCCGCCACAACCACCGCCTCGACCGTCTCGGCGGTGTTCTTCTTACGCATGAAGCGCGGATGAAGTCTCTCAGCGTTTCATCCTTCTTACAGTGCGGTTGATACAGGTCCCGAGTCCGGGCCTCTCATAGGTTCCACGAAAGTTGGCGATGAATTGCTCGCCACAGTCGCCGAGTCTACCGAGTTGGCGGGGAGGCGTGAGCCATGCTTGTGTCGGTGAGATTGGCCGGCAAATTGTTCGCCATGATGGTGCGATTTCCCCTGCGGCCTTGATCGCCGAGGCGTAGACACGCAACCAAGCTTACGGATCTCGTTCCTCGTCGAACTTTACAATGCCTTTGGGGTTGAACCCCTCGGGCCAAACCACTCGCGCGGTAGAGGAGTAACCTTCGGATCCCATCAATGGATCTTTCATCTTGTAGGGGGCTCGGCGTGGCGATCTTCTAGCTTGGTTATGACCGTTAAAATGTCGAGGTGAGGTTGGCGCGCGGCGAGTCATTGACTCGGCGTTAAATCGTCCTCCCACCCGGCGATGATGAACTCTGCGATCGTCGCGGTCACCATACATTCGGTCGTTCGCGATCGTAGCGATCTTGCGGCGCTCGTAGTCGTCGCGGCGTCCGTGTCTTTCTTCCTCGTTCGTTCTCGTCGCTTTGGCGTGATGTCTGGCGAAGGTCACGCGATCAGAGATCTGTCGGCGTCTCGATGGCGGTGCATGGCGCCGTTGTCAGCGTTCGATTGGTTGCGATCCATTGCTGGTGACCGCAGTGGTCGCGTGGGGCGCGAGTGCGCCTCTCAACCGGCTTCTCGATTTTCTTTGGATATTTGCCGCCGTCACCATGGCCTTGATGTGAGCCACAATCGGGGCGCGGGCTGTCGATGCAATCAGCGGGTCGGTAGCGTCGAGGCGTGTTGAGCGGCGGCGTTTTGCATCGATGTGCGGAAGGCGGTGATCTCCCAACTTAGATTGCAGGATGTCCTCCGGACATTGCGACCCAAAGATCGGAGAGTCGCGTTGGGACCTCCTTACCCTTACGTCGGCGATCTTCTTCCGTGACATCACGTTCTTCTTGATGGAGATCGGTCTTACGTCTTTCAATTGAAAACGCGCGAAAATTGCGGCGCTCTAATGGAGCCGGTAGTTTTCGGGTAAGTCGAGTAATGTACCTAAGATGGTTCGCCCTTGATTCTGCCAGATTGGATCTTGTTTTTATCCAGGTTGACAAGCTCTCCATGCATATTGGCGACGAAATCCAGGCTTTCGAAGCGGAAAGCTTGGCCAGAGATGAAGGTGGCGATAAATCCGCCGGTTGATGCCATCGAGTCTGTGGGAAAAGATTGAAGAGCTTCCCCTACAGCGCGCCAGCGCCGACTTTTGTAGTCGGCAATGAATTTATGGGGTAGGCGCCCGATCTCAAACTCGAAGGTCACACAAGACAAGGGATTTAGGCGAGTTCGAGCTCTCGCGGAGAGATAATACCCTAATCTGTGTCTTTGGGATTATGCGATTTCTTGGGCGTAAGATTGCTCAAAGCGCTATGTGCTCTAGGCGATAAGAGATGTTTTATGCTCTGTGGCTTGATGCCCATGTTGTTGCCCGCCCTCTCCCTTATATAGTGGGGGTGAGGCGGCTTACAGAGTCCCAATCGGTTAAGAGATTCCGATCGGTTACAAGATTCTAGTCGGTTATAGGATAGAGTTTACATCTTTATTCTATCCTTCTAACGACTCGGATTACAACTGTATCTATCATATCTAAACATAAATTCAACTTTCCTTTAGGGTATATCCCTTTCCGTACGGTTATGAAGCCTGACGTGGAGAGTATCCTTTGGGCCTTCATCTTGGGCCTGTCCTGAGGACCCCCTGGAACCTATATTCCACAGCTATCCCAGTCGATGTCTATGACAGATTTACTGAGTACTACTACTTCTTTTGCTTTCTGCTACTATATGTTCAGTTGGCTTATGATCACATCATCATCAGTGAGAATTTGCTGGGATTTTCCCAATTTGTTTGCTATTTATTTTTTCTTTTCCTAATTTTTTGGAATTTTCTAAAAAGAAAAATATTTTTAAAATCCTCTAAACCCGCGTGGGCCACATTCCCCGTGGCTCACTCCTATTCCGCCATTTCTCAGCTGAAAGACCATGTGGAGGTCTACTCATGTTTTGTGATGAGTATTTGACTAAATTTGAGCTTGGTATGCTCTGGTTTGAGTTTGATTTGAATTGGATTTTTAAATTGAAGCAATTTGAATTATGTCTGTCTTGAGCGGCTCTACCGGCCTCGAGTATCGCCCTGCAGACTTGTGGTCAAATGATTCGAGTAAATTGGTAGTAGATAAGTATCAAGTAGAAATGTTGCTGGGTCGAGCACTCTACAGTCAGCTCAACTCGAGTCCTTAGTTTAACCAGTTATTACTCGATATCGTTTTATCGACTTGGTGTCGTGATCGATCAAGTTGGACATAAGATCGATAAACTTGGTATCGAGTTGAGGTCGATAGACTAGGTATCGAGTTTGACATGTGGTCGATCACTCGATGCGGTCGAAACGGTGGTCGAGTTTCTACTCGAGTGAGGATCCTACTCAATGGTGGCAACTCAATGAAGTCGATACAGTGGTCGGTAGTGCTGTTGAACAATGCAATTGGATGATAATTGCATATCTTTGTTGGACTTTGCTATGTAATGGGTTTTCCTTGTCTTTAATAGTTGCAGGATGACGGTGCTAGATCATGGTGAGGCGATAGATGATCAAAACTAGGCGAGGTGCGTCGGAGGTCCAGACGGCCGAAGATCGCCGGAAGATGATCGGAGACGGAGTCACTGCGAGCCTAGAAGACAAGGAATGGCTGAGATGCTAGCTAGGAGCTACTCGGATCAAGTAGGACCGTCAGATCGCGGTCTAGGTGATAGAGTAAAGCCTAGTTAGTATAGCTATGTGTGGGAGTAATTCTTAGCCCTTGATGGTGATCCTTAGGGTAGAAGGAACTCATCCAAGGGTAGAGGGTGACTCAAGAGTAGTATAAATAGAGAGGGAGGGGTAGCCTTCCTTCTCTTGAAGGTTTTTGAGGTTTTGGCTCCTTTGAGCTTTTTGCCCACTTTGTTGTGAGGCTTTGTAAACCTCTCTTCCAGAAATGCAAATTATTTCCCTTATGTTTGAATTTACTTTACGCATTTTAATTCAGCACTTAAATTCCGAAATTTACTTTCTTGCAATTTACTTCTTGCTCATTTGGATTTGGCTCCCCTCCTTCTAAATGCTTGTGAATCTTGTGCTGAGGATGTATGATTGATGAATGAGTCTTCTTCAGACCATATCCCAATCATCTAGGCAACTCTTGTATTCTTTCTTGCAAAAAACCGATCTTGAATGCTTAAGTGAATCATTCTTCTAGATCGTGTTTGAGGGGTTTTTTGGACTTGTGTTCTTGCTTGCTGCGACATGTGGGAAGTTATCCAAGATCATCATGATCAACAAAACCCCACGAGCAAGTCCAAGATCAAGTTCTCGAGTTTTTCTCAAACTTGGTTTGTTCTTCCTTCAAAGTGAAAAAGTTCAGAACTTTGACGTCAATCCTTGCGATTGAAGGTTGGAATGAGTTCCTGACATCCTTAGGATCACATATACCAAGTTTCATGAGTTTTTGTCCAGTCGATCAAAAGATTTCTCAAATTAGCTTTTGAGTTCATGCTGCTCTTAGCTCTGTTCTTCCTACTGTTCTTGAGCCTGGTCATACTGCCCTTCGTGCAGTTATATCGGATTTCGGTGCTACCGGATTCAATCCGATCATACCAGACTTGCAGGAAAACTTCCTCCATTTCTTTTGTTCCTTTTGATTGAATTATCTGTGGGCTTGGTTGGATCATTTTGAGTGGGAAAATTTTATTTTTCGATCATTCACCCCCCTCTGATCGCCATTTCGGTCCTTCACCGGCCCAGCTCCGCTCCTCCTGGCCCGGTCCATTCCCGCGCTGCGTTGGCCTGCCTTCGCTTCTTGGCCCAGCCTGCGTCACCTTTTTCGCAGCCGTTGGCGCTGCATCCGAGCCGTTTTCCACGACGTGCATGTTTTTATAACCTGCCGCCTCGTTTCCCTTTGTCTTCATCGTGTTTCGTCACTCGAAGCATCGCCAAGAGCCCGAACCCTAGCACCGTTCTTCCTCTGCCGTGCCGTGGAGCTTCCTTTCCGTAGAACTTTGCAGATGGTGATCCCATCCGTTGACTTTGGTCACGTCTGGTTCGCCACGTAGCCTGCGTTCTTTTGCCCCTAGATCCGTATTGCCTCGTCGCGTGTTGCACTTGGCCAGTGCCTTCTTCCTCGCTCCGGCGAGCCAGTGCCGCCTCTGAGCCGACGAAGTCCCACGCCGCCCATGCCATGTTGGCGCTGCGTCAGTGCCATGCGTCGCCCATGCGGCACCACCTCGGACCTATGGGCCAAAGTGTCAGCCGTTTCACCCGTGTCGTGTCACCTTCCGTGTGGCTGCCAAATGGTTTCCACGCCTGCCCTAGTCGTACACGTGGCTCGCCACCTCATCCCGAGCCACCACGTTGTCCTTGGTCTCCTCGGTGGACGCGGTCTACCGTGGACTGAGCCACTGACGAGTGGGCCCCATGTGTCAGTCGGCATTTCTTTTTCTTTTTCCTGAAAATCATAAAATCCAAGCAATCACATCATGCCACGTGTCACCCCTTTTCCTTTTCTGAATTTTTGATCTCAGGATCTTCTAGGAGCCCGTTCTCCTTCGTTTGTGCTCCAATTTCAGTGATTCAAATTTCTAAATTCAAGATCTACCTTCCAATACCATTATTTTCAATATTTTGAATTTTTTTGTATTTTTTATTTATTTGTTCTCGTTTCACGTGTAGACGACAGCGTTGAAGCTCAGCCAAATCAAGATACAGAGGTAGAATTAGCAGGAGGCAACGAAGGCAAGTCTTCCTTGACCATGTTGATCCCAAATTTATAAAATGCTTATGTTATTTTAAATTATGCATGCTTACTTTTATGCAATGTACTTTAATTATAGTCTTAAGGTCTAGTTAATTTTCAGAATTTGTTATACCCTCGTTGGCATTGATCATGTCGAACCTTTGTCACCCTAGTTTGTTTTAGCCATAATTTTTAATGGTGGTTAGTAGAGTAGCATGGGATGGTAGAACTGCTTAGTCCAGCTTAAATGTTTCGGTATTTTACTATTATGGAAATTATTTCAAACATTGTTTTAAACTCATTTGTGAGGTTACGGTGAAGAGCAAGCGATGTACACTTGCACATTGTAGTTTTTATGGTTTTGTTTTAAATGAAAATGATGGTATGGGAATCCATGAGTGGATGGAACTCTTGCATTGTGGTTTGGCGGTTAGAACCAATCAGGTGGTTGGAACCTGTTTAGTTGTCATTTAAAATTCAATTATTACAATTACATTTTGGTCAAATGAAGCTTTGTGAAATTACTAGTTGTATTTAAAGTTAAACATTGCTTTATGCTAAAAGAGCCATATTATACCTTCAAATGTTTAGCCTTGTATATAACTATCATGCATTATGTTTCCTAGACTTGCGGAGTACATTTTGTGCTCACCCTTGAAACATCCTCACTTTCCACAGAGGAGTGCGCAGAAGCTGAAGGTGACTACGAGTTCTTTGCTTGTGGTTACGACGAAGGCGATCCGGATTGCTAGGACGCGTACCCCAGTCGATTGCATGTTGGGCAAATGGATGGACTTATCTTGCTGCTGCTATTTCATTTTCACTGCTACTTTATTGAACTCAAGCCATGAGGCTACTTATTTGTAATAGTTGGCCATAAGGCTAATACCTTTTTGCTTAATTACTATTATTTGAATCGTGATATGGATGTGTTGTCATCGCTGTTTTCACTGTGTGTACTAGCTTTTCTTGGACTAGTACAGGTTATACACAGAGGGTTCGGATTTAGAAATATGGTCCCGACAGTCCCTAATGCTCCTACTGAACAGTAGGTTATTTCTGACTGGTACAAGTTTGAACATCTCCTGAAAGCCGAATACTGGGTGACCTTGGTGAAGGCCAAAGTGAAGGACCGAGATGGCGAACAGAGGGGGGGGGGGTGAATTGTCGCAAATAAATTTTCCCCCAAAATACTCCAACAAAAACCTCGACAAGATCGCTCAAAGGAAATCATGAAAAACCCGAAAAACTAGACAACTATGTGTACCCCAAGCTTGAATGGATAAGTACCATAAAATATGTGGGGATTTTTGAGTCACAATCCTGGTTGTCTAGTGTCCAAGATAAAGAGGAATCAATCCAACTCTTGCTTTTAGAAAGAACATCAATTCAAATCACAAAAGTCACTTTCAGAAAAGCAAAAGCAGAATTTCCAAAACTTGTCCTCAATTGGAACAAGAGGTTGGTGCGTTTCTACAGCTCACAAAATTTTGATAATTTTTATCCCTATGAGCATCAGAGTCATGAAGAACCCCACCAAATTTATCCTCAAAAAGACTTAAAGAAAAAACAGGAAAAATCGAATAACACAGTCAGTCAAGAACTTCGAGCAGAAAGTCTGGGGCTCGGTTTTCACCTCATGGCGCCCAAACGGTGCAACCAGTGAACTCCAAATTTTTTCTGCAAGTGGATATCAGAGTCCCGCACCTCATCCAGCAAGAATAACTTAAAAATGATTTTTCTATATTTTTATAAAAATAAAATACTGAATGCTGCACAAAGAACAAGTTCTGAACAAAGTTGGAACTTGAAAGAAAAGATGTTCTCTACTCAATCCAAGAGTGCAAAAGAGATGTAAAACCATATGAACACACTCAAAACATCAAGATAAACAGCATTTAGAAGGAGGGGAGGCAAATCCAAATTGCGTGAAAGTAAATTGCGAGAATGTAATTGCGGGAAAGTAAATGTTGAATTTAAATTGCGTAAAGTAAAGATATAATGTAAATGCGCAAAATAAATTCAGAGTTGGATGGATAAAACTTTCATTTCTAGAAGGAGAGGTTACAAAGCCTCACTTTCATGTGGGCAAAGCTCAAAGGAGCATTCACAAACCTCAAAACCTTCAAGGGAAGGAGGCTACCCCTCCACCCCTATTTATACTACTCTTGGGCCACCTACCACCCTTGGATGAGTCCCTCAACCCTAGAGCACTCATCTAAGGGCTAGGATTAACCCACACACACAGCCATGCAAGGGCTAACCCAAAACCCACACACATACCGGGTTTTCTTACACGGTTTTCAAAGCATACTACCTAGACCCGCTAACCTATCAACTAGACCTAAATCCGACGGTCCTCATTGATCCACGCGGCATCTAGCTAGCATCATCTCCTTTCCTTGTCTTCTTGACTTGCCCGGACTCCATCTCCAATCATCTTCTGGCGATCTCCCAACCGTTTGGACCTCCGACGCTCCTCGCCTAGTCTCGGTCATCCTCCGCCTCACCATGACCTAGCACAGTCGCCGTGCAACCATCAAAGACAAAGAAACACATCACATAGCAATGCCCACAATGATATGCAATAAACCATCCAACTCATCACTACGCGCCCATACACGGATCGCCACTCTGGCAGAGACAACTCAAATTGCTTCATTTTGAAAATCAATCCAAATCAAACTTAAACTTGAGCACACTTTGCTCAAATAAAGTCAAATACTCATCACAAACATGGATGGACCTCCATATGGTCCTTCACAAACGCCGCAGGGGAAGCAAAGGAAATGCGCCGATGGACCCTAATGCATAGGCCATATGATCACAAGCCTGACTTCTTTACCATCCCCTTAGTTTTTTCGATTCGACAAGGTTCACATGTATCTTAGCTGTAGTTTAGGTTCTTAGTTATTTTGTGCATGTTGTCATTTGTACCATAGGAGAAGCCAGGCAAACACATACACCTAACCATACCCTGCGTGCCATGTAATCCTGTAATTTGCACCTTTATTATGAACTGTGTTATGTTAGGATCTATCCTTGCTCAACTCGAAGTTTGCTAAATATTACCTCAATTGATCACATAATAAAACACCTACCTAATTTGGGTGCTTCTAATTTTTTCTACCTTCTAAACCATATGGTTTACTTACATAAAAATATAAAATACCACAACAAAACTATTGGGAACCCTAATCGAACCCTACCATTAAGTGGATCGGGAGGGCGGGGATAGTACTGCAACAAGTGCTACCGCCGCCATCCGAAAGAGTGGCTTGTCCTTCTACAGTCCCATATAGCGGTACGTATGTGGGCCCGCCATGTACCGCACTGATATGCGAATTGCCGTGGTAGAGGATGATGTTGTGATACCGGCTTCATGCTTGCAGCTGCTTCCGCGATCATACAAGGGGGACTGGGTTTGCAATTTCATTCGGATGTGAGAAAATATGCACACAAAAAAAAATGTGCAAGAGACCTAATAGGCCAAAGCTTCACAATAAGACCTTAAGTCACTATGGAAGAACTAATGTTCTAACACATGTCCAAAAGACCATAACGTGATAAGGCCATAAGGATCTTAACAAGTACTACTTAACTAATACGACGTACAAATTCTGAAGTATATTAAAAAAGATCAAGAATGAGGTCTTCTGCTTTTGTTTGCCACCGTTCAGGCTTACAAGAGATGCCTTTAGGCTTTTTGTTAAAGTCGGACTTTTTCATGGGAAATCTACTAAAATTTGTGTGACCAATCTAATTTTTTTCGACGACAATGTTAATATTTTTGTGTATGATAGCGGTTAAAGTTCACTAACTCGACAATAGAGAAAGGAGAACGCACTACTACAAAAGAGATTATATTAGACACGTCATCACTGACTGTTTTTTAAGAAAACTGTCTGGGAAGATACTTGCGCACATCGCAAATGGTTTGTGTCCAAAACCGTCTGTGATGTTGAGACATCACTGACGGTTTTATAAACAAACCGTGCGAGATGATCTGACTAATATCGCAGCGGTTTGTGGATAAAACCGTCTGTGATGTACACAGACGGTTTTATCCACAAACCGTCTGCGATATTAGCTGTATCATCTCAGACGGTTTGTTTATAAAATCGTCTATGCATAGGGAAATATCACAGTCGGTTTTATCTACAAACCGTCTCTGATAATGAACTCTATAATTTAAATGAACGAACGGTTGAAGAAATAACATGCATTAATTTCACACATATATATAAGAACTAGCTAGTTTGCATGCATGCATCGATCACAAATGTACAAAAATTTGGATCCCTAGCTAGCTAATAGCTACACCCTAGTCGGTCTTCTCGTCATCGCTGGAGTTGTCGGTGTCAGAGTCATCGTCGGTGCGGTCATCGAGGTCCTCGCTGGAACCCGCTCTGTCTGGGTCGTCCTCCAGCTCCCAACCATCATGGTAGCCCTCCAACGAGTCATAGCTATCGTCGTCGTCGGAGGAGATCAGTATTGGCGACGTCGGACGCTTCTTTCTGACGATTGAGGCTGACGGAGCGGTGCCCAAGGTGGCTGGCGGAGGGGACCGTCGATGATAAGCCGCGGCCGGTGGACTCATGGATATGGCGCCGCAGCGCCGCAGCCATTGCCGTAGGAACCGAGGAGGCGAAGTCGACGGTGGCGGTGGCGGCGGAGGGAAACTCGACGGTGGCGGTGGCGGCGGAGGCGGTGGGTGGCAGAACCGACAGAGGAGGCCGGGGTGGAGTTGTTTGACGAGCTGCTCATGGCGATGATCTCTGAGGAATGCGATCGATTGAGTACATTGGACTCCAGTCGTGCCATATATATAGCGCTCGGAAATGAAGCGAAGGGAAGACGAGGCTTTGGGGAAGACAAGGCGCATTGGGACGAAACTAAGCGACGACGGGAAGTCTCTTCCTCAAAAGATGGAAGGATTTGGGGAAGACGAGGCGTGGTGCCCTTGTCTTGGGAAGAAGCACATCACAGACAGTTTGTGGATAAGACTATCTGTGATGACTCATCTCAGACGATTTTATGTACAAACCTTCTGTGAAGACATCAGAGACGGTTTGTGGATAAAACCGTTCGTGATGAGGGAAATAACACAGACGATTTTATCTACAAACCATCTGTGATGATCTACCTTCATTAACACGAACAGAGAGCCTCGACCTTCACTGTATATTTAGGGTTTCGTAGATATTTTTGTGGTGGCCGCAATTGAGAGGCGATCTGGTGAAAGAGACCCTAGATTTTGTGACGACCCCCATTTTCACAAACTTGCAAAAATGGAAATCTAATGTGCATTCCGTACTAGTCCCATGATCAGTAGCTAGTACGCACATACACCAATTGGAATCACAACCATACAACAAATATTATTAAGCGGAAGCTATTACATAAAGAAAATTCTTACAAATCAGAGATATAGCAGCAAAAGAAGCAAGGTCTTGTAGTGTGTCCATCCAAAACCAACAGGCAACTGACAAGGCATAATCCCTAGAAAGATTCGACGAAGAAAATCGCGCAACCTGCGATGGAAGAAACCTCGAAGCTTCGCTAACTTATCCACCTAAAAACCACATATAAGCAAGGGTGAGTACATTCGTACTCCGCAAGACTTGAGCAAAGCCTATAATATATGCAGGCCATTTCAAAGGAGGCTACTACAGTTAATTTGCATAAAGCAGAATTGACATTGTAAAACAAGTTATTTGCAAACGGAATTTATAAAAGCATAATTGACTGATATGAAATAAATAAAGCATAAGCAATATTCACAACCCTTCGTGAATATCGAATAATCCAGAAATGGAATCCATCAATGTCGATCCTTTGACATGAAAACAAAAGCTGCTAAACAAGTTCCAAACCACAACCCAATTTTAGAAAATACAAAACTAACATTGGAATGACTTCACCAAGTGTCCTTGACCGTGGACACGGCTAATCGATTAGATTTACACTCTGCAGAGGTGTAGAACTTTACCCACAAGTCATGACCTTTTCTTTTTGCCGCATGTTTCACGCACCTTAGGCGTGTGGCCAGAATGTTCATGACGAAAACCTTTACATTATCTAATTTAACTTTGCACCAGCACCGGGACGATAAAACCCATGCTATGCTGGGAGAACTCAAAGCATAGGAATGTTGGAACTCCCCATAGACGTGGCGCACACCGTTATATTGGTAAGTGTTGTTCCCAACACCTCGGTGTGGGCACCCCGTCGAGCAAACCCCGAAAGGAAGGCCCGTACTGCTTCAGCCTACCAATGTGCAAAGTTAAACTAGATAACTTAATTGGTTTAAGGATGTCCCATACCACCACTTGTGGTTGCACTGGTTTCTTGGATCAATAGCGTCCCATTGCTCGGTCCTTACTGTGACACGGGCGATACTCCACCCTACACTACGTGCAAATCCCTCTGCACATCCGGCTATTGCCAATAATCACCCGCATCCAAAACCATAGTTTTATTTTGGGTTTTTAATCAAAGTACCCATAACCAACAGCTTCATTTCCAACATTTTCCATTTCTCAGAAACAAATTTTGATCTGATCATCAACCTCATTAATTCTAAAAGCAGGGCTAAGCATGGCTAATTATGAAATCGAATATACCCATGATAACATTAATTAATGTCTAAGCTTAATCTAGGTTTGTCAAGGTTCACATGTCCATACTTATCAAGGAGGTTTCATGAGACAACAGGTATAACTACCAGTACCACAAAATAGCAAATTTACAGAAAGTAAATGCATGCATTAAACATTTTAATAAACACAATGCAAATTAAATACTGGGATCAAGATGGTCAAAGGGGGTGCTTGCCTTGCTTATATATCGTTTACGACGAAGATGCGATCACGGCTGACGGAGGCAACGACGGAGGAAGGAACGTCGGATTCTACACGTCGATCGATCAGAAAATATAGCAAATAATAAACTTCAATAAGGGCGAAAAGAAGACAGACAGAAAATCAAATAAAGATTCATTGCGGAAAACAGGGATGATTTAGGGTTTGAATTATTGATTTCAAGGCCTCATGATTTAGGTAAATACACATTCATGCTTTATGGCTTTTACAACGAACAAAACATGATCTCTTCTATAGGTTATCTAATCTTGACTTACGAATACAAGAGCCTAAAATTATGAATTCTTGTATTTTTAACTTCGAATTATAGATGCTAAAATTATTTGGATTAAAAGAAGTAAAACACAAATCAAAGCGGTTATGCTAATAGCACTTAGCCTTAAGATTTTGCATAAGAAAGGTTTTAAATAAGTTATAACTGATAAGTTAGCTATATAGATTTATTTATAGTTTTTAAGAAGGTTCTGGTGATACAAATATATTAACTACAAATTCCTTATTACAAGGTTCACTTAATCTTATTATGAAGTTCATAAAGCATAAAACTAAGGGTTATTTGACTATTAAAGTTTATATGCAAAACATAACGAATTAAGATTATTTCTTCGCAAGTGGATAGCATATACTTTGAAGAACATATCTAGACTGATTCCATACATTTTAGTGTTTAGACGAGACATTATTTTCATAGTTGAACATGCTTAGGTGATATAAAAAGTTATGACAAACATACTTTTTAGGGGTATTCAGCTAGCACGATTTAATTGAAACGAAAGTTGTAAATAAAATATTTTTCCAGAATATGGTATACCATATCTCAAATATTATTTCCAAACTGATTTCCATAGCTTTTGCATTTAGACGAGAGGTTCTACGGATCGATGAAAAAGCTTGATAGTTCAATTTACTACTCGCTAAGGGTTCAGTTTTTGATATTAGATTGCGACTACACCGTGCAAGATAATCTACTCATTTTTCAGGCATTGACAGGTTATGACTCTAACAACATTTTAAAACTAGTTCTGTCATATTTGGCTTCTATCCGAAGTGTTTTTCCTATAAACAATCATTAGGGTCTATTGCTACTTTATTTCATTCTTGCACCAACATAAGGTATTTTTGTAAAAACAGCAAGGGTACTATTTTTCAGGGCTATAGGATTTGGTTTCGTCAAATTTAGAGTTTGTTTGTTAAAGTTACAACTGTTCCTATTTTACAAGTATTTATACTTTGGCTATTAAACATTTACTGTTTTATGTAGTAAACTTTAAATATTATTTTACATCTGAGAACCTTATGATGCCAAGGACATAGTAAAACTATTTTGGTGATGAGGAGGATTCATTTGACCCATTTTTTACTATTCAACTTCCTATGCTACATTTACATTTAAGTTATTTCACATTTTTCAAGATAATTCAAATCAAGTTCATTTCTTAAGTATTTTGGAAAACTAAGGTATTCTACTGCTATGACAATATTTAGAAATAAATTTTACTTATTCCATATTTCTTTTATTCAAATTATGTATATTTGAATTTCTAATGCGTTGATTACAATCTTTAATAGAAAGTAATTCAAACATAAGTGAAAATTAAATATTTTTCTATATTTGAACTTCTGGAATCATGAGTATTTCACTAAAATTGGTTCCATTCATTTTTAAGTTTGTTTGCAACATTTTAATATGTAGCACTTCTTTTAGTCTTTTATTTAAATTTGAATTTCAAATTTACCCAGTGAACATTTTCAAATTTTTATTGCATATTCTGAAAGAACTAGATTTTAGATGAATTTAGAATTTTGTTTCACTTTATTTGGAGTTACAATGCAAAAGTTATAAGTATTTGAATCAATTCGGGTATACAAAATCGAAATGAAATTCGCAAATACGTTTTCCCCACTGTGAAAGCGTCTTTACCGAATGCACTGAGGAGGACTTGACCGACTGACAGAGGGGGCCCGCAGGGCAGTGACTGAAAACAGGGCGGCGGCTAGGGCGTGGCGGCGCCAACGCTCCGGCGAGTCTCCGGCCGAATGGGTGGCACGGTAGGCTCCAGAGGGACGTTGCGCACACGGGAGTGAGGTCGCCCACCGGCGGGGACGGCCAGAGCGGCCTGCCACCGGCGGCCTGCGGCGGAAGGAGAAGGAGCTCACCGGAGAAGAAAAGCAGTACTTCCCCGGCCGAATGGGTAGCGTTTCAAGCATCCATGAGGCTAAAGCGCTCCATTTTGCCGGTTGGCCGGGGCGGAAAAGGGCTGAGGAGCTCTACCACCATGCGCCGGAGTTGGAGAAGAGCGCTTGGCGTGATCGGTCGGTGAAGAAGAGCTAAATTTTGCTGTTGTATAGGTTCACGGATCTTTGTTAGATGCTCGGATGAAAGGAATTGGAATGGGTTGCCTTGAATCAACTCAATTTGGTGTTCTCCTCATTCGGGTTTTTTGGCGGCCCGGTGAAGACACGGGTTTCGGCTTGTTCATTAGGTTCTGGGAGTAGCTAAGGAGAAGGGGAGCCTCAAGGCGCTGCGTAGATGGTATTTATAGCCGGAGAAAAGATCGTTCACAGGGTTTGAACTCGAGATGGACTGGCGGCTCGGTTTTGCTCATGGCGTTGAGGTGGCGGGAGATTTTTCCAGGGCAGCGGCAGCGCGGTATGGTGTGGGGGACAAAGAGGACGACAAAGCGTGGCTGCAGCTGTTGGTTTGAGTGATGGGGTCGGCGCTGCGGTGCATTGGATCGGGCGGGAGTAGGCGTGAAGTTGGGCGAAGGATCGGGAGTATGCTTCGACGTCTCGCCCGGGAGAAAGAACGAACAGAGACGAGCAGCTGAGGAAAAGAGAAAAGGAAAGGAAGGAGCGACTGCCGAGTGGGGCCGGGGCCACCGGGCAGGGAGAGAAAGCTGCTCTGGTTGCTTCCAGCGAATGGGGCCCACACGTCGGTGAGAGAAAACGAGGCAAGGAGATAAACTTCACCCGACCGTTCTGTGATTGCATTAAAATGCTATCAAATCAAGTTGAATAATTTCTAAACTTTTTGACCGACATGCTGTGGAATTTTTCCTCCTTCAGTAAAAATGTAAGACCAAAATATCCTATAATTAATTAATTAAAATTCGACCTTTGTGGTATGCATGGATTTGTATTTCGGTATTTTATTTATTTAGGGGTGTAAATCATATCAATTATCTTCAAAACTTTTTATAAGAGTTAATTTTAGCTTATGTATATCTCCATAAAAATTTCAAGTCAAAATATCAAGTTAATATTTTATAAAAATTCTGACATGAAGTTTTCTAGTTTTTGATTGTTTCTGTTTTTGAATTATTAGAGGGCTTTGCCCACATGATAAAATCCTGATATTTTTAGCAGGTGTAAAAACTGCACTGAGGGTGTTATGGTAATTTTTATGGATTCAGATAACTTTCGAATATTTTACATTTATACTGACTTGCACTGTTTTTAGTCAAAAAGAGGTGTCATTCATTTATTTACCCACTTTTCTGTTCATAAAATTTTTACTTGTTGATTGTACTGACTTACTAGAGTGGTTAAGGTTCTATGGTAATTTTTTCCAAAATTTATCTTTTACCTTTTTATCTTTTTTCTATTATCCATTCTTTAATTCTAGTTTGTTTGATTTTTCATTCAATACAAAAATCCAAAGAAATCCAAATAAATTCCAATCATGTCGGAAAAATCAGAAATAAATATATTCAAATTCAAAATATAAATTTTTATATTATTCCATTTTTCGGGATGTTACAAATCTACCCCCCTTACAGAAATCTCGTCCCCGAGATTTGCAAGGACTAAATGGGTTCGAAAATTTCTTTCTCGGAATTGATCTTGTTGTTTCCTCGTCTTCCTGTTTCGGTGTAGTTGTTTTGCAAAACACCGTTCTTGCGACTCCAAAGTGATGTGGCTAGCATGGAGAAGATTTCTATTTGGGCTTCGCGCAAGCAGATGAGGAATATTACTATATATCTCTTTTGATTGTATAACTAGGATTGTTAATAATGATAACCTAATTTAGAGAGTGACATGTGATATGTTTAGAATATTTGAGGGGAAAGAATTAATACTCGTTACTCGATTCATTTGGAAAGAATTAAATATTATCATCAAGAAATGATATTTGAATATAATGGTTGATCTGCACGATTTAACAAAAGTTGATGAAATTAGATGAGAATGAATATTATTCTAGGTTGTCTTTAGATTGAGAACAAGGTAAGATAATTCTTGATTTGAGTTGAGGTAGGAGGATTATAAAATGATCCTGATGATTTAATTCACTTGATCATCTTGATAGACAGAGGGTTTTGATTTTCTTCATATTTGGCAATTATGAAGGAATATAATGTACAAAGTCAAAAGGTTGATTGTAGGAATTGCATATATAAAGGACGTTTTCGATATTACATTAGGTATCGGGTGTAATTACATAAGGAAGATCTTTACATAAGCCTGACATCGAGGCAGGGGTCGTTCTAGGTACTTGATGCTTCCTAGGTCTTGATATAACTTGGAACTCACTGATATCATCCTTAACGAGATGAAGAGCTCTTTTCGGGTAGATTTTGGTGAAGTGATGAGATTCTTCTCGATCGACGCAAGCGGCGATGTCCATCTTATTCGAAACAATAGAGGATTATTCACTGATGTTATAAAACAGATAGAGGATTGATCGAGCAATGGTTAAAAATGAAAACTGGAAGTTTGATACTTGACATCTTACCAGCTATTTGGAAAGATTAAGATAATATATATTTTGATGAGAGTTCAGTTAAATTTATAAGGCAATATTCCGCTTATCGAAACATTACTTTAAGATTAGACATAATGTTTTCAATTTAATCTAAATTCTGACAGAAACTATATTTGTATAGGATGTACCTGGCATTGTGTTAGGTATGCCATGATTGATATCTTGAGTTGGAGTAAATGCAGGGATAGGGGCTTGTTGGCCTTGAGAACGAAGTTGATCTCTCTTCTTCCTTGGGCATTTGTTGGCATAATGTCCACGCTCACGACGATAAAAGCATGTAACATTAGTTGCTGGTTTTGGATACGGATGGTTGTTCACAAGTGTTGTTGGAGGAATGAACAAATGATGGTTGAAATTGAGGATGGAATTGAGCGAATTCCTCTTGGGGCAAGCGTCTTCATTCAAGCGCCTCTTCTTGAACCGATTCTTGAGTAAAGCGATTCGAGTTTTGTTCCTCCTACTCTTGGAGTTATAATCTTAACTGATGTAACTTCTGGTATGACCATGGTTGCAGAAAATATTTGTTCTTCTTGCGGGCATCACTTAGCAAGATGACCCTTCTGGTGACAGTTGAAGCACTCACGCTTCTCTTGTGGCGTCTTGATGGGTATGATTGGATTCTCAATACCATCTTCCTTTTTAATCTCAGCTTGCGGACATTCCCTTGCCCAATGACCTTCTTCACCACACAAGAAACATGCTGATGGCGATGGCCATTTATTACTTCCTGGATGAAGGCGATCAAAGTCTATGTGTTGCTTCTTTAACTCCTTAGGTAATATTTTACGTGTAGCTAGTTTTTCCCTTCGATTGCCAAACCTTGAGCAACTAAGGCCGAAATTTCTCTCTCGATCTTTGAATTGTATTGGCAACTATCGGACCTAGGAGACATTGGTGGGCAATGGTCATGACCTTCACAAAGGTAACAAGTGATATTGCTCATGGGACATTTTCGGAGAATGATTTCCTTCACATTTGGAGCAATTTATTGCATGCTCATCGTGATGTGTCCTATTTCTCCACAGTGAATGCAAGCACGATCTTCAGATTGGTTGGGTTGGCAACACTTCAAAGAGCATCGCTTAGGTATCGAGTGAGATGTAGGAGTAGGTTGTTGCTTTAAACTATTTCCTTTTTCGGCAAGAATTGAGCCAAGGTTGAAATTGTTCTGTACTAAGTGTTGGGAATCTGGCTGAGCTAAGGTAGGATTATCATTTGATAGCTGAAAGTTTAACATGGCTTCACTTTCCAAGACTTTGCCGAGGGATCTTGTCACAGGTATCCTGCAACAACGATTGTTAGGACAATGTTATTTTAACAGAATTCTGTTGGGTTTTATGAAGTGAATGAGGAGCGCTAGCAATTTATACCAAGATTCTTTAGTAATAAAAAGCTAACTTAAAGAGAGACACACGGCATATTAAAATGCTTGAGATGACTGAAAGGATGCATCTCAACTAGAGTTATTTGGAAAGAACCGAAGATTGATTATAAAGGCTGAAAAACCTATTACTCATTACTTGTAGCGGATGAATTAATGGATTGTTTCGAAGGTGTCTTCAAGATATTGAAATTGGGAGGATATGGTTAGATGAAAGTTATCCATTTTACAAAGCATCATTCTGTTTATTAAAATACTATTTTGAGAATAACCTATATATGGATTTGGTAATTGCTGGTTATTTTATAAGGCAATGTCTCTTTCATTATAACATTGTTTTCAAGGTTGGTTATTGGTTAGTTATTAGTTCATAAGGCAACTTTTCGTTCCTTAAAATATTCTTAATTAAAATTTCTTATTAAATAAGGGTTGGCACATCGTAAATTTCAACCTAATGGTTTAACATTTACGAGAGTAACCCGAAAGCAATACAGAAGTTTCAACAAAACTTCAATATCACGATAAAAATATATATATTTACCTAGTATGTGGGAAGGGTTTTTATTATTTTCCTTCTACTATCCTAACCATACATTTCTGCATAAGAGGTTTACTATAACTAAAGTATCGTGCAATTTGAATAGTACTATCTTTTATAGCAGGCTGTTCGATTACGTGCTTCTTTTAACGTTTGCACCACTTGCTAATGTCAGTACTCCAAAACTTCCATGCAATCAGAGAGGTTTCGATGCTTCGTTATCTCCATCTTCTTAAAGTTTGTTGATGTAGACATCACGATGTTGTTGACTTGTTGGCAAAATTATTTCTCAAAAAGAATTTGTCGTTTTTTTTATATTTTTTTTAGAAAATAAGACTTTCGATGTTCCCAGTTTTCCTTTCGACGACCATTCAAAATTTTAATCTCAAAAGATAAGACTATTCTGATTCTTACTTAATTTCATGGTATAAGATCTAAACAATTAAGTTTTGAGGCATAGTCAAAAGCTGCTATGGGTAGAATCAGATTTTGATTATCCAGAAGCGACTTAGGTAAATTTGCGGTTACTAATATGGTGAGATATTGGTATTAGTTTATATACGGATGGTGTGGTTTCAAGAAGTCAGTAGTATTGGTAACTATACTATTAATCTTGATTAAACTTGATTTTGCGAAACGTTAATGATCATAATGATTTACACAGACGAAAAGTTCTTCAAAAGAAAAGATAAGTTTGGAAGAAATCTTATAGAAAGGAGAGATAAGTTATCTTATAATTTCCAATTTATCCTATGGGTTAAATTCTCCGTATTTATACATAAGGATAACTTATTGTGGAGCTTTAACCTAAAGGTTAAGTTCACACATAAATCAATCCTGACAAACAGAATAAAAACAAATTTTCAAGTAGCGAGTTATAAACACCAGATAAAATGCTTTATATAACTAGAGCAAAATGATATGCTATGCGTAAGGGTTCTTATCTTAGGGTGGGTCCTAATATATTCTAATCTTCCGAAATTTACTATCAGGTGATGCTATCTCTTCGTGAAGTAGAATCTTCATTTGTCGAAAATTATCTTAAGGAAAGAGGAATTTGTTTACAAATCAAAATGAAAGTAGTGGTAAGAGGAGAATCTTAAAATAGAGGGAAGAATAGCAAAATCTACATTTTACAAATATGATAACTTTGAGACATAAGATTTTGAATTTGCTTATTCCAATGCTAACGACCATTCTATCTAGGGTTTATCCTACAGTCAGCATAGCTCTGATACCAACTGTGACGACCCCCATTTTCACAAACTTGCAAAAATGGAAATCTAATGTGCATTCCGTACTAGTCCCATGATCAGTAGCTAGTACGCACATACACCAATTGGAATCACAACCATACAACAAATATTATTAAGCGGAAGCTATTACATAAAGAAAATTCTTACAAATCAGAGATATAGCAGCAAAAGAAGCAAGGTCTTGTAGTGTGCCCATCCAAAACCAACAGGCAACTGATAAGGCATAATCCCTAGAAAGATTCGACGAAGAAAATCCCGCAACCTGCGATGGAAGAAACCTCGAAGCTTCGCTAACTTATCCACCTAAAAACCACATATAAGAAAGGGTGAGTACATTCGTACTCCGCAAGACTTGAGCAAAGCCTATAATATATGCAGGCCATTTCAAAGGAGGCTACTACAGTTAATTTGCATAAAGCAGAATTGACATTGTAAAACAAGTTATTTGCAAACGGAATTTATAAAAGCATAATTGACTGATATGAAATAAATAAAGCATAAGCAATATTCACAACCCTTCGTGAATATCGAATAATCCAGAAATGGAATCCATCAATGTCGATCCTTTGACATGAAAACAAAAGCTGCTAAACAAGTTCCAAACCACAACCCAATTTTAGAAAATACAAAACTAACATTGGAATGACTTCACCAAGTGTCCTTGACCGTGGACACGGCTAATCGATTAGATTTACATTCTGCAGAGGTGTACAACTTTACCCACAAGTCATGACCTTTTCTTTTTGCCGCTTGTTTCACGCACCTTAGGCGTGTGGCCAGAATGTTCATGACGAAAACCTTTACATTATCTAATTTAACTTTGCACCAGCACCGGGACGATAAAACCCACGCTATGCTGGGAGAACTCAGAGCATAGGAATGTTGGAACTCCCCATAGACGTGGCCACACCGTTATATTGGTAAGTGTTGTTCCCAACACCTCGGTGTGGGCACCCCGTCGAGCAAACCCCGAAAGGAAGGCCCGTCTTGCTTGACCTACCAATGTGCAAAGTTAAACTAGATAACTTAATTGGTTTAAGGATGTCCCATACCACCACTTGTGGTTGCACTGGTTTCTTGGATCAATAGCGTCCCATTGCTCGGTCCTTACTGTGACACGGGCGATACTCCACCCTACACTACGTGCAAATCCCTCTGCACATCTGGCTATTGCCAATAATCACCCGCATCCAAAACCATAGTTTTATTTTGGGTTTTTAATCAAAGTACCCATAACCAACAGCTTCATTTCCAACATTTTCCATTTCTCAGAAACAAATTTTGATCTGATCATCAACCTCATTAGTTCTAAAAGCATGGCTAAGCATGGCTAATTATGAAATCGAATATACCCGTGATAACATTAATTGATGTCTAAGCTTAATCTAGGTTTGTCAAGGTTCACATGTCCATACTTATCAAGGAGGTTTCATGAGACAACAGGTATAACTACCAATACCACAAAATACCAAATTTACAGAAAGTAAACGCACACATTAAACATTTTAATAAACACAATGCAAATTAAATACTGGGATCAAGATGGTCAAAGGGGGTGCTTGCCTTGCTTATATATCGTTTACGACGAAGATGCGATCACGGTGTGAGGCAACGGCGGCGGAAGGAACGTCGGATTCTACACGTCGATCGATCGGAAAATATAGCAAATAATAAACTTCAATAAGGGCGAAAAGAAGACAGACAGAAAATCAAATAAAGATTCATTGCGGAAAACAGGGATGATTTAGGGTTTGAATTATTGATTTCAAGGCCTCATGATTTAGGTAAATACACATTCATGCTTTATGGCTTTTACAACGAACAAAACATGATCTCTTCTATAGGTTTTCTAATCTTGACTTACGAATACAAGAGCCTAAAATTATGAATTCTTGTATTTTTAACTTCGAATTATAGATGCTAAAATTATTTGGATTAAAAGAAGTAAAACACAAATCAAAGCGGTTATGCTAATAGCACTTAACCTTAAGATTTTGCATAAGAAAGGTTTTAAATAAGTTATAACTGATAAGTTAGCTAAATAGATTTATTTATAGTTTTTAAGAAGGTTCTGGTGATACAAATATATTAACTACAAATTCCTTATTACAAGGTTCACTTAATCTTATTATGAAGTTCATAAAGCATAAAACTAAGGGTTATTTGACTATTAAAGTTTATATGCAAAACATAACGAATTAAGATTATTTCTTCGCAAGTGGATAGCATATACTTTGAAGAACATATCTAGACTGATTCCATACATTTTAGTGTTTAGACGAGACATTATTTTCATAGTTGAACATGCTTAGGTGATATAAAAAGTTATGACAAACATACTTTTTAGGGGTATTCAGCTAGCACGATTTAATTGAAACGAAAGTTGTAAATAAAATATTTTTCCAGAATATGGTATACCATATCCCAAATATTATTTCCAAACTGATTTCCATAGCTTTTGCATTTAGACGAGAGGTTCTACGGATCGATGAAAAAGCTTGATAGTTCAATTTACTACTCGCTAAGGGTTCAGTTTTTGATATTAGATTACGACTACACCGTGCAAGATAATCTACTCATTTTTCAAGCATTGACAGGTTATTACTCTAACAACATTTTAAAACTAGTTCTGTGATATTTGGCTTCTATCCGAAGTGTTTTTCCTATAAACAATCATTAGGGTCTATTGCTACTTTATTTCATTCTTGCACCAACATAAGGTATTTTTGTAAAAACAGCAAGGGTACTATTTTTCAGGGCTATAGGATTTGGTTTCGTCAAATTTAGAGTTTGTTTGTTAAAGTTACAACTATTCCTATTTTACAAGTATTTATACTTTGGCTATTAAACATTTACTGTTTTATGTAGTAAACTTTAAATATTATTTTACATCTGAGAACCTTATGATGCCAAGGACATAGTAAAACTATTTTGGTGATCAGGAGGATTCATTTGACCCATTTTTAACTATTCAACTTCCTATGCTACATTTACATTTAAGTTATTTCACATTATTCAAGATAATTCAAATCAAGTTCATTTCTTATGTATTTTGGCAAACTAAGGTATTCTACTACTATGACAATATTTAGAAATAAATTTTACTTATTCCATATTTCTTTTATTCAAATTATGTATATTTGAATTTCTAATGCGTTGATTACAATCTTTAATAGAGAGTAATTCAAACATAAGTGAAAATTAAATATTTTTCTATATTTGAACTTCTGGAATCATGAGTATTTCACTAAAATTGGTTCCATTCATTTTTAAGTTTGTTTGCAACATTTTAATAGGTAGCACTTCTTTTAGTCTTTTATTTAAATTTGAATTTCAAATTTACCCAGTGAACATTTTCAAATTTTTATTGCATATTCTGAAAGAACTAGATTTTAAATGAATTTAGAATTTTGTTTCACTTTATTTGGAGTTACAATGCAAAAGTTATAAGTATTTGAATCAATTCGGGTATACAAAATCGAAATGAAATTCACAAATACGTTTTCCCCACTGTGAAAGCGTCTTTACCGAATGCACTGAGGAGGACTTGACCGGTGACAGAGGGGCGCAGGCAGTGATCAAAACAGGCGGCAGCTAGGCGTGGCGCCAAGCGCTCGGCGAGTCTCCGGCCGAATGGGTGGCACGGTAGGCTCCAGAGGGACGTTGCGCACACGGGAGTGAGGTCGCCCACCGGCGGGGACGGCCGGAGCGGCCTGCCACCGGCGACCTGCGGCGGAAGGAGAAGGAGCTCGCCGGAGAAGAAAAGCAGTACTTCCCCGGCCGAATGGGTAGCGTTTCAAGCATCCATGAGGCTAAAGCGCTCCATTTTGCCGGTTGGTCGGGGCGGAAAAGGGCTGAGGAGCTCTACCACCGTGCGCCGGAGTTGGAGAAGACGCAGCAGGGGTCGGTCGGTGAAGAAGAGCTAAATTTTTGCTGTTTTATAGGTTCACGGATGCTGTTAGATGCT
The DNA here is from genome assembly GCA_036346275.1 of Otatea glauca. Classification (NCBI taxonomy): domain Eukaryota; kingdom Viridiplantae; phylum Streptophyta; class Magnoliopsida; order Poales; family Poaceae; genus Otatea; species Otatea glauca. The sequence goes on along the minus strand of CM070719.1, from coordinate 19,055,419 downwards.
CCAGATGAAAGGAATTGGAATGGGTTGCACTGAATCAACTCAATTTGGTGTTCTCCCTCATTCGGGTTTTTCTGGCGAAACTGGTGAAGACACGGGTTTCGGCTTGTTCATTAGGTTCTGGGAGTAGCTAAGGAGAAGGGGAGCCTCAAGGCGCTGCGTAGATGGTATTTATAGCCGGAGAAAAGATCGTTCACAGGATTTGAACTCGAGATGGAGTGGCGGCTCGATTTTGCTCATGGCGTTGAGGTGGCGGGAGATTTTTCGAGCGTGGCGTATGGTATGGTGTGGGGACGGAGAAGGCGACAAAGCGTGGCTGCGGTGTTGGTTTGAGTGATGGGGTCGTATTGCGGTGCATTGGATCGGGCGGGAGTAGGCGTGAAGTTGGGCGAAGGATCGGGAGTATGCTTCGACGTCTCGCCCGGGAGAAAGAACGAACAGAGACGAGCAGCTGAGGAAAAGAGAAAAGGAAAGGGAGGAGCGACTGCCGAGTGGGGCCGGGGCCACCGGGCAGGGAGAGAAAGCTGCTCTGGTTGCTTCCAGCGAATGGGGCCCACACGTCAGTGAGAGAAAACGAGGCAAGGAGATAAACTTCACCCGACAGTTCTGTGATTGCATTAAAATGCTATCAAATCAAGTTGAATAATTTCTAAACTTTTTGACCGACATGCTGTGGAATTTTTCCTCCTTCAGTAAAAATGTAAGATCAAATATCTTATAATTAATTAATTAAAATTCTGACACTGTGGACTGTATAGGATTTGTATTTCGGTATTTTATTTATTTAGGGGTGTAAATCATATAAATTATCTTTAAAAAATTTTATAAGAGTTCATTTTAGCTTATGGATATCTCCATAAAAATTTCAAGTCAAAATATCAAGTTAATATTTTATAAAAATTCTGACATGAAGTTTTCTAGTTTTTGATTGTTTCCGTTTTTGAATTATTAGAGGGCTTTGTCGACATGATAAAATCCTGAGATTTTTACCAGGTGTAAAAACTGCACTGAGGGTGTTATGGTAATTTTTATGGATTCAGATAACTTTCGAATATTTTACATTATCTTGACTTGCCTTTGTTTGATTTTTACAGTGTAAAAGCGCATCGAGGGTGTTATGGTAATTTTATGGATTCAGATAACTTTCGAATATTTTACATTAATACTGACTTGCACTGTTTTTAGTCAAAAAGAGGTGTCATTCATTTATTTACCCACTTTTCTGTGCATAAAACTTTTACTTGTTGATTGTATTGACTTACTAGAGTGGTTAAGGTTCTATGGTAATTTTTTCCAAAATTTATCTTTTACCTTTTTATCTTTTTACTATTATCCATTCTTTAATTCTAGTTTGTTTGATTTTTCATTCAATACAAAAATCCAAAGAAATCCAAATAAATTCCAATCATGTCGGAAAAATCAGAAATAAATATATTCAAATTCAAAATATAAATTTTTATATTATTCCATTTTTCGGGATGTTACAGATTTGGAGGTGTAATTGTAGATCCTTCCTCTCTAGGTTATCTAAGGTTAGTAATTGCTTCAAAATAGCATTATATTTTAGATCTACGTACCTTGGTAAAAGATGGAAATGACACTGGGTTCTACATCTAGGTGTAGATCCATTTGTTCTGTGTTATGTAAAGTAGTAAATGGTTAAAATTTGCAATATATGTAAGATCTACCTTGGAAAAGAGAGAAATAAAGTTGGTTAATTACTGAATCTAGCTTGGTTGTAGAGCTATATATCCATTCGTTATTTTTGGATGTTAGGAGCTATATAAGTTAATTGGCAAGTTGAAATGTAGCCTACATGTAGCATATGTGCGCATGTGCACTCCTAGCGTACTTAATTTATCCTTTAACACCTATTGTTACATATGTAGCATAGTTGGACCGAAGCTGGATGTACACTGAGAACCGTGCGAGCGCCGAGTACATTAATGGTGTCTTCGCTTTTGGAAGAGCTGCAGAGGAAGATATATTGAACAAGGGGGTGAAATTTATGCCTTGTCCATGCATTGACTATGAGAATCTTAGGATATTTCCAAACTCAGCGCAGATCGAAGCACACTTGATTCTACGAGGTTTCAAAAGGGGTATACCTGTTGGACCAGTCATGGTGAAGAACAGATTACGTAGGGACCAAGTAGTACTACCGTCATCGATGAAGACAACGATACTCTGGATATCGTCAACGACGTGAACGATACTCCAGATGATATGGATTGTGCTTTCGATGAGGATAGGTTCCACGATGACAATCTGGATCAGATGCTACAGGATGCCGAAGGGAGCCGTGATGAGAGAAGTACGTAAAATTCGAGGCTTGATGGGCGACTCGGAGAAACCTTTGTTCCCGGGTTGCAAGTCTAAATACACAAGGTTGTCATCTGTGCTGGAACTGCTGAAATTAAAGGCAAGCAACGGTTGGTCCGACAAGAGTTTGACGGCGCTGTTAGGTCAGTTAGCGGATATGCTTCTGGAGGAAAAAAAGTTGCCGACAACCACCTACAAAGCCAAAAAGGTTCTTTGTCCCTTGGGAATGGAAGTAGAAAGAATACATGCCTGTCCGAACGACTGTATCCTCTACCGCAAAGAGTACGGAAGCTTGCATGTATGTCCGGTGTGCAACGCATCCCGGTACAAGCGTAAAGATAGATCGGATGATGACGATGAGTGCATGGAGTTTAACAAAGGACTTCCTGCTAAGGTGGTGTGGTATCTGCCTATAATTCCCCGTTTGAAGCGTTTGTTCGCGAACCCAAAAGAGCAAAATTGCTTCGGTGGTAGCCGGATGAACGTAAGAACAATGGAATAATTAGGTACCCTGCTGATTCCACACAATGGAGAAACATCGATAGGAGGTTTGAAGAATTCGCAGCGGATCTAAGGAACATTAGGTTCAGATTGAGCACGGATAGAATGAATCCTTTCGGCAACATGAGCAGCCGTCATAGCACTTGGCCAGTGAATTTGTAACATCCCAAAATTAAAATAAAGTAAGAAATTAAATTTTATAATTTTTTTATATTTATTAATGTTATTTTTGCACTTTCTAAATTTTTCTGGATTTCCTTGATTTTTGCTCTAATGGAAAAATCTTTATAAGTAATAGATGAATAACAATAATAAAAGCTTACATTAATAAAATGTATAAAAATCCCTTTATAATCTTGAGAGATCTCTAGAATCCTACTTCTGAATTTTAAAATCCAAGTAATCATATTATGCAATAAATGCCTAATTAATGTTTCTTGACTAGCAACAATAAAATTGTCAGATTTAAATAAACCTAATACTGCATTAATTCGATCTGAATTTTTTATATTATCTTCACTCTGGATCATACCATCTACAGTAAAAATATTAAAAATAAATAATCAGTTTTGTGATATTTAAAAAATCAAAAATAGAATTCCTAAAAATCTAAGAATCTGAATTTCAGGATTTTTATAAATTAAATACAAATGATATTAAATTGAAATTTTTACTGAAGACTTATATAGTCAAGATACACTCCTATAAAAAGTTTCAAAAAGTTTTGGTGAGATATATGTCCTCTGATAAATTAAAAATAGAAAACCCAATTCTAAGCATAATATCTTGTCATAATTTTTGTAAATTCTACATGCGTCTAATAGGTTTGAAATTTCAATGGTAGGTTCTAATCTAGCTCTAATACAAGCAGTAGATTCTTCATTAATTTGTCGACTTGATAGGTAACTGATTCTTTGAACCAAACCCAGCTCTGTTCGCTGAAATCGCTTGAAGTCCACCGTTCCTCTCGCTGGCGCGTGGGACCAATCAACCGAGTAGATCCACCTGCCAGCCACAGCCCTCAGCCTTCATCTCCCTCTGATCACTGTGTCCCCGAAGCATAGCCTCGTTGCCAACACTGTAGCTCGTGCCACCTCTGCTCCTCCGCGACGCCCGAGGAAACCGCCTCCTCAAGACCGTGTCACGCCGCCGCCTGGTGTCACCCTACCCGGATTTCCTACAATTCTGCCCATGCCTTCTTCTGTTCAGCCACCGCAATTCCGTCGCCACGTTCACACTGAGCTCCAACTACAGTTGTGCCTCCTTGCCGCCTATAAATACTGCCTCCCGGTTCGCAGAGAACAGCTCGTCATTTCCCCTCATCTTTCATTCCCTCTCATCCACTGAACAACCATCAATTCTCCTCTTTTCTCCATAAACCAAAAAACCCTAGCCCATGGATCAAACTCAACTTTCGTCAGTACTTTGAACCATAATCAAATTGCTTCAAGCCGTAGCAGCACCAAGCCACTAGGATCAAAAGCCCCCACTTAACCTCAAGAATCATTGATCAAAACTCAGCCGCCACTGCTACCTTTCTTCCCCGACCACGGCAAATGGTGGCAAGATGATCCAAACCCGATGTCCCAGATACAAACACTAATGACCTTGAGATCAACTTTGACGACCGTCAGCAAGGCAAGCACCCCCTTTGATCATGTTGATCCCAGTATTCAATTTTCACTTGGTTTTACCAAATCAATTTATGCATGCGCGTATTTTCTGTAAATTCGCTATATTGTGGTACTGGTAGATATACCTGTTGTCTCATGAAACTTCCTTAATAAGTATTGATATGTGAACCTTGATAACCCTAGAACATGGTTAGACATTACATAATGTTAACATGGGTATATACGAGTTAATAATCACGCTTAGCCATGCTTTAGATTTGGGATGAACAAATTGGATAAATTGATCATTAGAATTATTGAGACATGATGATGGTTAATGGGATCAATGGTAATTTCTTAAAAATCCAAAAATAAAACTATGGTTTTGATGCGGGTGATTATTGGCAATAGCCGGTTGTGCAGATGGAAATGCACGTAGTGTAGGGTGAAGTATCGCCTGTGTCGGATTAAGGACCGAACGTAGTATTGTATGATCCAAGAAAATCCATTACAACCACAAGTCTTTGGGATGGGCGACCTTAAATCAATTAAGTTATCTAGTTTAATTTTGCACATTGGTAGGCCGAAGCGGTGTGTACGCCATGCTATGGGGGAGAAGTGGGACAATTTGTTGTACCACCATTTTTCATATTAATACACATATCTTATGCTGCCGTCATGGATTTTTCGTATTAATACACATATCTTCTGCTGCCGTCATGGGGAGAAGTGGGACAATGGTGTGTCACCCTTTTGTCGTACTAGGTACACACATCTTCTGCTGCATAGTATGAGTTTTACATCACTGTGCTGGTGCAAAAGTTAACCTAGGTAATGTAAAGGTTTTCGTCATGCACATTCTGGCCACACGCCAATGGTGTATGCGACAAAAAGAAAAGGTCATGACTTGTGGGTAAAGGTGTACACCTCTGTAGAGTGTAAATCTAATCGATTAGTCGTACCCGCGGTTATGGGAAACTTGGTGAACTGGCACTAGTTAAATGTTTTGCTATTTTCAAAAGGGCTTGGTTTCATTACTTTGCCACGTGTTGGCAAGGAATGATAATGACAGGATTGGATTATTGGATGAACGGGTATGTGTTGGCAGGGAATAGTTCATTGTGATAATCGCGCTCTAAAGGCGCGGATTCAATTACTTATGCTCATTTACTGTTATTTTATTAACCTGTCAAATTGCTTTTACTGAAATTCCGTTTGTAATCTATTATTCAGTATTTACAATTCTAATTGGCTTCATGCAAATTAACTGTAGCAGCCTTTCTTTTGATGTAAGCCTGCATATATTATAGGTTTTGAACAAGTCTTGCGAGTACGTAAAGTACTCAACTTGCTATTGTTGTTATTTTTAGGAGAGAATCAGAATACCCTGGCGATATTTATTTCAACGCAGGATTCAGGAACGACGATGACTTTTTCTAGGGTTGTACCTTGTCAGTTGCCTGTGGGAGTATTGGGCATACTACAGGTCTTTTGGTTTTTCCGCTGCAACAATTATGTTCTTTTGATTTGTAAGCCAGAATTTACTTAATGAAATATATGTACATTATGTATGGATGTGACATCAATTGTTGTAAATGTGAGTACTAGCTACTGATCATGGGACTAGTACAGAATGCACATGAGATTTCCATTTTTGCATTTATGTGAAAATAGGGGTCGTTAGAGAATCTTTGTGTGTACAACCTTCCTCCTTGGTTGTGTATGAAGCGAAAGTATATATTGATGTCTATACTCATCTAAGGCCCAAAGTAACCTGGAAACGATATTGATGTGTACCTAGCACTATTGGTGGAAGATCTGAACACGTTGTGGGCTCCTGGGGTGCAGGTATGGGATGCTCACAAACGAGAGTACTTCACTTTGCACTTCATGTTGTTCTGCACTATAAATGATTATCCTGCCCTTGCTAACCTATCGGGGCAGAGTACAAAAGGAGCCAAAGCATGTACTCACTGCTTGGATGATACCGAGAGTGTGTGGCTGAATCACTCACGCAAAACCGTGTACATGCGTCACCGTAGGTTCCTTCGGAGGAATCACCCATACCGCAAGATGAAGAAACAATTCGATGGTACGACCGAAGACGGTTTAGCTCCAATATCTTTAAGTGGGACATACATTCATGATATGGTTAAGAACTTGGATGTTGCGCTTGGAAAGGGACGTAAATCGAGGACCCGTGATAAGAGCATGTGGAAGAAGCGATCAATATTTTGGGACCTACCTTATTGGGAGCACCTAGAAGTTGGGCACTGCATCGACGTGATGCACGTAGAAAAGAATGTCTGTGATAGCTTGATTGGTCTCTTACAGAATATTAAGGGCAAAACAAAGGATGGTATGAACGCACGGCTTGACTTGGTCAATATGGGCATCAGACCTGAGTTAGCACCGAAGGAGACCGATAAAGGGCAAACATACTGTGAACCTGCTTGTTACATTCTGTCCGAGGCCGAGAGAACCGAACTGTCTCAGTGCTTGCATGGTGTGAAAGTTCCATCCGGTTACTCGTCCAACTTGAAGAGACTTGTTTCGATGCAAGATTTGAGTTTAACTGGCATAAAATCCCATGATTGCCATGTGCTTATGACACAGATGCTCCCTGTGACAATTAGAAGTATTTTACTGACCAAGGTCCGAGAGACAATTACAAGGTTGTATTATTTCTTTAACACAATTGCTCAGAAGGTCATCGATCCCGAAGGACTAGATGCTCTGTAGGCCAAGGTGGTAATGATTCTATGTAATCTTGAGATGTATTTCCCTCCGTTGTTTTTTGATATCATGGTCCATCTCATTGTTCACCTTGTGGGTGAGATAAAGATGTGTGGGCCTGTGTTCCTACATAGCATGTACCCGTTCGAGAGGTACATGGGAATTCTCAAGTCGTACGTACGGAATCAATCTCGATCGGAGGGTAGCATTATTGAAGGTTATGCAACCGAAGAGGTCGTCGAATTCTGCGTGGACTACATAGCTCAGGTCGAACTGACAGGTGTGCCTCGATCCCGCCATGAGGTGAGGCTCCAAGGCATCGGGACCATAGGAAGGAAAGCAGTCACGCCTGATCCAGTTGCGTGCGCTCAAGCCCATTTCACAGTTTTGCAACACATGGCGGTTGTGGCCTTGTATATCGATGAGCACAAGAACTAGCTATGGCAAGAGAATCCGACGTGGCCAGAGTACTGGATCATCAGAACGCATAACCTTCGGTTCAATAGATGGTTCAAGGAGCAACAACCCATCACTGGAAGCTCATCAGGTGATACGCTGACATGGTTGGCAAAAGGGCCAGCATTTTCGGTCGTAACATGGAAAGGCTACGCCTTAAATGGGTACACATTTTACACGAGAGATCAAGACATGAAGAGCACAAACCAGAACAGCGGTGTTCTCATTGATGCGCTGAATACCGTTGGATCAACAAGAAGCCCGTACTATGGGTTCATTGAAGAAATTTGGGAGCTCGACTACGTACTTTTAAAAATCCCTTTATTTCGGTGTCGTTGGTTTAACCTGCAGCACATGAAGGTTGACCCTCCTCCCTCCCCCGTGCCTTCCCCCTCGGTGGCACCCTCCTCCCTCCCCCGTTCCCTCCCACTCGGTGGCACGCTCGCCACTTGGCGGCGATTCGACCCGGCTGCACCCTACCTCCCTCGGTGGCTTCGTCCCTCCCCCGTGCCCTCCCCCTCGGCGGCTTCCTCCCTCCCCCGTGCCCTCCCCCTCAGCGGCGCTGGTTGAGGCTCACCTCTACACTACCCCTGTGCCCTCCTCCCTCCCCCGTGCTTTTCCGATTGTGATTATACTTCACTTTGTTGGCTGTGGGTTTGAGATTGCTCTGTGATGATACAGGGTATATAATGATATTGACAATTTATTCGGTGAATAAGGCCTTGAACTGATAGACTTACATGCTTTACAAGTCTTGATTCATGCACTGTCTGAAAGTCTGAATATGTTATGCTTATTTGTGATTATTGTCTATAATCTACTAGTCATTTGCTTGTTCAGTTAGCTTGCTGATTGGTTCACTGATTCGGTTGGTATGTCATTCATATACTAATCTGGATTCATACTGTTCTGAATTTAATTTGTCATTTAGGACTTTAATAATAGTGAATCTTGTTGTCAATTCTTATTGTGCATGTTAAGGTGGTAAGGGTTTAAGGCCTTATTAACTCAATGAATTAAAATTTGCTTCTCTTAACTTACCTACTCTTAATTGAAATTTGCTTCTCTTAACTTACCTACTCTTAACATTGCATCATATAAGATGGCATCCCCTCAATCCTCGCTGCCAAATGGATCTGATGACGTGCCCAACGTGGAAGGAAAGAGGCACGGTCCAAGAGGGCTTAGTAAAAGGCCTCAGAGCCGATACACCATCACGGCGGTTGATCAACACGATGGGGCCCCTACTGCGCCTCCAAAGGCTACGATAGCTTTTCGGACTATGTGCGAGATTGTTGGGCGTGAAAGGGTCCCCATCACCTACCCATCATGGAAGACGCTGATAGAGGAGGAGCGTGATAACCTGGTGACTAAAATATTCGCGTCGTTTGAGTTTCCACAAGACACCATGGCTGCATTGCGACGATACGCGTTGCTAGTTGCGGGAAAGGCATGAAAGAACTTCAAGAGCATCCTCGTCAGTAATTACATGAAAAAAGAAATGACTCCGTTCGAAAAGTGCGGGTTCATCTTCGAAAACGTCTGGGGACAATTTTTTGAGTTGAAGACAACTGAAGAATTCGCGCATGCAAGTGCGACGCACAAGACTTTCCAGTCAAAAAACACCCACCTACACAGACTCGGCTCAAAGGGTACGTGGGCAAGATCGCGCAATGGACGAGGGAGGATGATGAGGCAGTCCATAAGGAGGTCGCGTCGCCGTTTGCCTTGATCGTGGACCCGCGTGCCCGAAACTGGGTAAGAGCGAGGTCACGTCCCACGTCTTCGGGCGGCGTGTCCTTTGCAAACCCCGCTGATAAGGAAGTGTCCCAATGCCTAATATCGTTGAGCACAGAATCTTCTCAGGGCTCTTTCACTTCAAATAGAGAAAGACATACTCTCCACGGCCTTGGGAAATAAAGAGTACCCGGGTCGCACCCGAGGTCTAGGTGTTTTCTTTCCCTAGAAAATGGGATTCCCACATGACTCCGACACGTACCGGAGTATGAAGAGAAGCAAAGCCAAGCGCGAGGAACGGCTAGTAGCCTTGATTGAGGAAAGGGTTGAGGAAAGACTCAGAGCGCAGTTCAATAGTCAGCTACAAAGCCTTGAGGAACGGATGGAGCAAAGGGTGGCTGCAGAGAGGCAAGCACAGAATGTGCAAGCCCAAGAAGCACCGGTGCAATTCAGCCCAACAAACCATCTGAGCAACTGCGCATCTGCCCCTGAGACGGACATGGATGAAGCCAGATTTCCTCCTGATGACACCCGGGTAAGATGCCTGCAATACTCCTTAGATAGACCTATTGAACGTGTTAGCTAATTACTTTTGTACCCTTATGTAGGTGCCCACGCTGTGCAATCTACAAGTGAGGCTTGCCAATGGCTCTGTTCCCATACAAGCTGCTTGGGGACAAGCGTACTCATCTAACGTAGGGGCATTTATTCACGGTCGTTCTTTAGAGCCAAGATACACGAAAGTCCAATTTTCAAGACCATCATGCTGTAGATGCCCCCAAACGATGAGATCGTCACACTAGGGGATGCCATCGGCACATTCATCCAGTGGCCCAAGAAGGACATCTCCTTCGACGCCCACCTAGGAGCACTGATGCTACAAGCACTACCGGAGCCACATAATGCGCCAGAGCTACCAGTACTACCGGAGCCATGTGATCAACCGAAGGAGCCCGCCAAATCAGCTACCGTTTGCCATCAGGCGCAGACCGTTACTATAGTTCGGGCCCAGTCGTCTCCTGTGAAGAATACACTTGGTAGAAGGGGAGGCGGAGATAAGGGCAAATCGAAAGGTACCAGATCAGCCCGTGACTGTCCGTTTGCCCCATTGGTGTGGCAATGTGAGCTGGGGCAGCCATTCATAACGGATGAGCACACGAAGACACTTACATTAGACTGCAAACGATTTGCAAGATTGGTGCATGCAACAAGCCAACAAGCCGGTGGCACAACGAACATCGAGTATCTCGGTAAGCTTCAAGGAGGAGCATTTGTTACACCGGTTTTTAGATGGCATCTTCGTGGTTGGCTTCTCTGACTTGTTCGATCTGTACAACCTCAGAGCGCTCGACGCCTCACTCATAAGATGCTGGACACTGTAAGTGTGTGCAATCAATGTCTACATTTCTACCTCAATGATAAATATCATATATATATATATGTAATCCTTGATTTTGTATATGTAGATATATGATCTTGCAAGCAATAGAAAGGAAAGAACCGGTGGGTTTCGCCGACGCACACATGGTGTCCAAGCAAACTATAGACGAAGATAAACGAGTCGTCCACGAGTACGTGGAAAAACTAATGCTGGCTCATTCCGACAAAAAATTCATACTTTTACCCCACAACCCGGGGTAAGTGCTTCGTCCAGATGCTATACTTGTTTTTTTGTCTATATATCGCATCTCGAAGTTAGGTTCAGTGACCAGACGACATACCTGTGTAGGTATCAATGGGTTCTATTCGTAATTATACCAAGACAGAACCGGGTAATTTACCTTGATTCCAAAAAGGCCGGCACCCACAACTTGAAGCCTATCATAGATTTACTCGACACGTCGTTCGGTGTCTACAAATATTGTAGAGGGCCACACAAGAAGAACCCAGCCACTCTAAAGCATACTTTTAACTTTCCGATATTTGATAGTACGCATTAATCCTTCACACTCCATAATAATACGTTCGGAACTAGTTAACCTATTATGTTTTGGCAGTGCCACCAGCAGCCAAAGGCCACTGACCAATGCGGATTCTACGTTTGCCACAACATGGCACTCATCGTTGGTTCACAGAAGACCAATGCCATACAGGTCTGTCGATCTTGCATCAATTGTCTCCACTTATGAATTTAAATTTATATACACACAAGACTTTAGTCATCTCATCGACAGGCTTGGTATTGCACTGAATCTGCGTTGAAACAGGCTGACCTCCTGAGTATTCGAGGAAACCTCTGTACCTTCTTCATGCGTGAGGGGTTAGATCCATAGGGCAGATGCCATTCAGTGCTGAACCAATGAGTTGTGAATTTGTTACTTACCATACATTCATAATTAATTAATTTGTGAACTTTATGCTGTGAATTTGTCATTTGTAGTTCTGAATCCAATTTGTTAGTATATATGTGAGTTGATTTCTGAAATGGATGGGTTGTTTATAACATGCGATCTGAGTTGATTTATGAAATGGATGTGCTGTATGTGGTGTAACATGTGGTTGGAGTTCATTTTTTAAATGTATGTCATAATAATATGCTGTTGATGCCGTGTATTGCCTTTTATTTCAGAGGGCATGGCTAGCATTTCCTAAGGCTAGCCAATAAATTAAAATCTAATAAAAAATACAAAATTAACATCACAGATGGTTCGAAGTAAGAACCGTTTGTGAAGCTCAATACAGACGGTTCCAAATTTGGCATTGTCTGTCATGTAATATCATCATAGAATGTTCCATTTTGGAACCCTAAACTGGAACAATATGTGATGAACTCACCATCTCAGACGAACCGTCTGTGATAATGGGATCTTCACAAGCGGTTATTCCTTAGAACGGTCTGGGATGATGACCTCATCATAGACGGTTCCTAATTGGAACAGTCTATGATGACTCTTTGTCATCACTGACACTTTGATACAGACGACTCACAAAACCGTCTGTGATGTGGTTTGCGAACCGTCTGTGATAACATTTTCTGTAGTAGTGACGTAGAGACATAGAAAGGAGAATCGGGTGGAGGAACAGGAAAAATATAGTATGTGCCTGATACTACTATTTCTAACATGCCATTATATATATTACTAGGGGATTTTGGAGGGAAAATATTCTAAAAAACCAAAACAAGTTACGGAGCCACCTAGGAAGCCAAGTGTTGGCACATTGCACTAAATTGGGCGTCTCCGGATGTTAGTTCAAGCTCCGCCGCTGATCTATTTGCAAAATCAAAAGTAGTTTTTCCAAGAACACAACTAAATCATACTGTAGTACTTCCCATAATGCTTCTGAAAAACAGCGTCCCTTTCGGTACAGTTATGCAGTGCAACCCCGCAACGAAAAATTAATTAAGCTCCCCTTGATTAAGACCAGCCCAGCTAATCCCATTGATTAATCGGAGCGGGACTGAAGCAAGTATGAGCAGCAAGACAGGCGGCAGGAGCATGCTCCTCCTTGAGTGCACGTAACCAACCACACTTAATTAGCAGCAGTTACTACCACCAGCTTCGCAACCCACACCGCCATTAATGCGTGATCTACTACCACCACTACAGCTGCTAGCCGCTGCCTCGCCACCTCCCCAACTGTGAATTGAAATGAGATGAAATGTCCAACAGAAAAAGCAGCATAAAATCCAGTCCGGCAATGCGCGCTCTCTCTCTCTCTCCCCATTAATATTGGCTGCCGGGGTGGGTAGCTAAGCTAGCTAGCTAGCTGCCTCGCTTGGCTGCGCTGGCCGCTGCGAGGGGATCGAGCATAAGCATCGATCTCTTGGAGGCTAGGAGAGGAGAAGGGAGTGGCAGAGAGCGGAGGAGATGGACGGCGGCCGGGGAGGAGGACGATGGGAGAGGAACGGGTCGGCGTGGGCGGGGGCGCTGTCGCCGGCGATCCGGTACGCGGAGTCGGGCGGCGCTAGCCTGACGTGGGAGAACCTGACGGCCGTGCTTCCGGGGTCCGGCGGGCGGGCGACCAAGAAGCTCGTGCAGGGGCTGTACGGCTACGCCGTGCCCGGCAGGGTCGTCGCCATCATGGGGCCCTCCGGGTCCGGCAAATCCACCCTCCTAGACTCCCTCTCCGGTATACACGCTTGACACCTCCTTCGCGATTCCATGTATATACCTTCCTGCTCTTCTGTCTCCATATTTCTGATGTAAAATTCAACATAAAGCTTCCTACTTATAGCATTGTTGTTGGGTTGGTCGATGTACCATTTGGATTCCTGTCGTCAGACTAATCCAAATGGTCTGTCGAGAAATTTAATTAATACTAATTCTAAAGGTGATTTACGCTCCAAAATACAAGAAGCTTTTCATTGAATTTTTCGAATGGTTTGCGCGTAAAGGCGAACGGTGCGCCGGAAGATAGGATTAACTCATCGAGCGTGAGTGACCTGCAGGGAGGCTCGCGAGAAATGTGCTCCTGACCGGGAAGGTGCTGCTCAACGGCAAGAAGAGGCGGCTCGACTATGGCGTCGTGGTAAGCAGCCTCACAAATTAGTCATGCGTCTACACAATTTATAATGTTCACTCTCCATCTTGCCATGTCCATAACCAATAGCTATTTACAGTTTTTAAATTGCTGATTGATTTGCCAATTCGATTCGAATGTTCTCCATGACCACCGAGTTTTAGGCGCAAATCCTAAACATGTTAACCCCCAGCAGAAAGGGTGGATGTGGATTTAGCCAACAAAAAAATTGTTCAGATCTTGTTTGGAAAGAGCAGGATGCATGGCCGTAGGTGTGACCGGCGAACAAACACACGTAGAGCCAAACAGTTCAGAATTCAACGGTTAACGATGCATTGCAGGCCGGGTTGAAGCAAGACAGTAGCTAGCACCCCACGTGCCACGGAATGGTACCAAGCCAAGTCATCAATTAGGAGTTAGGACGCATCAAGGCTTACAGCTGCCGGTTCCTAATTAGTTTGCCGGTAGCTTAACCCCCATCAGAATTCATATGCCCTTTTTTACCTTAATTTTGCTTTGAATTTATCTGTGATGAACTCCAAATTAACCTTTCCTTGAGTTTAGATGCGTTTGACGTGCTGAAGCAATGCACTAGCAAATACAGTGCTTAGTCAAACATCATTGTAAGTCTGTTTTAGTGACTGTCACCATCAAAGAATGAACTTGAGAATGACACTGCCAATTAAATGCCCACCTAATTCTTGTTTCATGTTAAATAAGAGGGTACCTAGCATTACAAATGCAGTTGCCGATCCCTTCCATATCTTCCAGTTGACACGCCATCTCACTGATATTTCCAAACCAAAATGGTCTACCAATTAAACTTGAGCATATATTAGTCAATGAAAATATTAAATGTGAATTGGACAGTCCACTCATGCATTTTGCAAAATCTTTTGTATTATATAATAGTTAAACTATTTTTTCTTGTTAGCTTTTGATATAAGTATCCGGAATGCTTCTTTGATCTGAAGAAATCAAAATGAGTAAAATTGCAGATTCAATTGAGAACGGAGCTGAGTGCTAATTTGCTTCCTATACTATATATCCTTATTCCTTAATAGTCATAACTGCTTTAGTATGTAATGGAGTAATTTCTTTTCAAAAGCATAATAGCATATCACGGAATATTACAATCTGTAGGATAGCATCAAATGACCAATCTTTGGTTGTGCCTTAATTTGAGATTACTTGGCTTGTTGGTTCTTAGATATCAAATTATCAATAAGGCACTACGTTTCACTTGCACCAATTAATTGTACTTATGTGTAATATTTCACAACATTATTCAGAGAAAAATTTCCACTCTAAGAAAATCTAGCATGGCTTATTTTGACATTTTTAAAGGAAAAAATAACCCGATTTTGGGGTAATTTCAGACCAAAATCATAGTCTCTATTGAGTTGCATGCACCAACCAGTTCACCCAAAAGCTTAAGCTGATGAGGAAAGGTGAGCAATTCACTTATACTTCAACACTCCCCCTCACGTGTAGGCTCCCTCAGGTCTACGACGTGGAATAGAAGTGGACTGCAATTATTTTTTTAATTGCGTCAACCGGGTCTTGAACTCGAGACCTCTTGGCTCTGATACCATATTGAGTTGCATGCACCAGCCAGTTCACCCAAAAGCTCAAGCTGATGAGGAAAGATGGGCAATTCACTTATACTTCAACAGTCTCCAATAATCTACATCAAATCTGACTAGTAACACCAAGGTGGAAGATCCAATTAACTCTAATCCACATGTGTTTGGCGGGTTAAATCTCTAACCCACCTCTTAACCCTGAATCACCCATCACAACCTAGGTAACCCAAAACCCTCTCTTACCGCCGAACCATATGCAACCTAAACATTTATTTCAGTAAGTAATTTCAGACCAATCAGTGAATCAAACATACTACATCAAATGCGACTAGTAACACCAATCGTGCTACATGTGAATGCGGTACAAGCCATCCTCTTATACACAGGGGTAGAGACCTTAGTATAGAAGTCTATATAACCATAATTATACGATAATATATATGACCAACTGTATATCTCTTTTGCTCGATCCAAGGCAGGGACTAGGGCTTGTATGGGGCCATAGAGTATACAGAGTTGGTCAGCGCAGCTGAAAGACATGTCGAGAACATTATTATCTAGCATAATCCCTACGTCCAAGTTTATAGAACATATTTTCTCTTGACACAAAGACCAAAAATATATTGAAAATAATTAGACTACCTCTAAGCACTATATTCAATACATATATATAGGGAATATCAAGAAAATATGAATATTTATTAAGGGTATAAAAGTAACATCGCACTAATTTTTTGCAATGAAATATGAAATACGTCTTATATTTATGGATAAGACCATCTAAAAAATGTCCTATAAACTTGAACGGAGGAAGTATTTATCTTGAAAAGGTAAGATTGTGCTATGATTTAACAAACTTTTTCCAACTAAATACCCCATTTGACATATATATAATTGGTCTAAAAAATGAAAAATGCATTTCAATAGGCATACGTGACACAAGAAAACGTGCTGCTGGGTACGCTGACGGTCCGGGAGACGGTCACCTACTCGGCGCTGTTGCGGCTGCCGTCGAGCATGTCCAAGGCAGAAGTGCGGCGCGTCGTCGACGACACGCTGGACGAGATGGGCCTCCGGGAATGCGCGGACCGCAACATCGGCACCTGGCACCTCCGTGGAATCAGCGGCGGCGAGAAGAAGCGACTTGCCATCGCGCTGGAGATCCTGACACGTCCGCGCCTCCTCTTCCTCGACGAGCCCACCAGCGGCCTTGACAGCGCCGCGGCCTTCTCTGTCGTCGAGACGCTGCGCCAGCTCGCCATCGACGGTGGCCGCACCATCGTCTCGTCGGTGCACCAGCCCAGCAGCGAGGTCTTCGCGCTCTTCGACGATCTCTGCCTCCTCTCCAGCGGCGAGAGCGTCTACTTTGGAGACGCCAAGCTAGCACCACAGGTACGCACCGTCACAAAACCACTTGCATAGTCGGTCACAATCTCAAATGTGCTACTTTTTAACCCCTCACTTCTAAATAGATACTCCCTCCCTTGATAAATATAAAGCCTATAGTTTGAATGGTTTTGCTGAAAAATATAAGACGTGCACATAGATTTAATGAGTCTTTCCACATATACCTTTATTTATTCTCTCTCAACCATATGCATTTATTCATTACCACCTACACAAAGTAATATCTCTCATCTTCCAAGACAATTAAGAGGGATATGTAAGTCATTTCTTCTATGTCTTCCTCAATTTGACCATAACCTTAATTCTTGTGCAAAGTCAAAATACGCCTTATATTTATCAACGGAGAGAGTATCGTTTTAGAATTTATATAGGGGGTGTTTGGGACAGCTCCAGCTCCACCATAATCCGTGGAGTTGGTGGAGTAGGGTATTTCTAGCTCCAGAAATTTATGGAGCTGAAGCTGTAAGTACATTAAGAGTGTTTATGTGGATTATCTTGTTTACATTTTAGACTAAAAATATAAACTTAATTCACTTTATTTTAGCTTACAAACTCCAGCTCTGAGGTGGAGCTGGGATCTGGAGCTCTGCCAAATAGGGCCATAATCAAATTTGTAAAATTTCAAACTCCAACATACATAGAAATATTTACAATTTTATCTTAATACCGATGCATTCTTGTTTAAAACTAAAAAGTTCTGAAATTAGCTTGTTATACTACACCCCACTGCAGTGTGTAGTTGGATCCGAAATCCATTTCAATATTATTATCACAACTATAACGACCAATTAAACGGCTCCTTATGATTTATGAATGAGTTGAATATTTAATTAGAGTCAGTCGTGTCATTCGTAGAGTGACATGTTCGTGTTGCTTTCCTTTTTTCTTGAAGTTCTTTGCAGAAACCGGGTTCCCCTGTCCTAGCCGGAGGAACCCGTCCGACCACTTCCTACGGTGCGTCAACGCCGACTTCGACGATGTCGCAGCCGTGATGAAAGGATCCATGAAGCTGCGAGCAGTATGTGTGCTCCGAAGTTTAAGACGATTTTTGTAAGGGAAAGTTTTGTTGATGTGATTTCTGATGGAATTTCGGTGGAATTTTTCTGAAGGAAGCAGAGCTTGATCCCCTGCTGAAGTACTCTACTTCAGAGATCAGAGAGCGGCTAGTGGAAAAGTACAGGATCTCGGAGTACGCCATGATGGTTAGGAACACAATACACGAGATAACCAAAATAGTAAGCAATTCTCGTCAACTCGTGCATCTTAGCAGCTACGTTGTTAATTACTTTTGCAAATTTATTTCCGAATTCACATGAAAATTTGATAGAAGATTTTCAGTTGCAAAATTTGAAAGTTTAAAATTCTGACAATTCCAAGATGTTAATCTGTTGTTGCATTGCATTGGGTTGCAGGAGGGTGTGATGGAGGAGGTGGTGCAGGGCAGCCAGGCGAGCTGGTGGAAGCAGCTGCGCACGCTGACGAATCGCTCCTTCACCAACATGTCCCGCGACTTCGGCTACTACTGGCTGCGCATCATCATCTACATCCTGATGGCCCTCTGCCTCGGCACCATCTACTACGACGTCGGCACGAGCTACACCGCCATCCAGGCCCGTGCCTCGTGCGGCGGATTCGTCTCGGGCTTCATGACCTTCATGTCCATCGGCGGCTTCCCCTCCTTCATCGAGGAGATGAAGGTTTTCACCCTCGAGCGTCAGAACGGCCACTACGGCGTCTCCGTCTACATAATCTCCAACTTCCTCTCCTCCATGCCGTTCCTGCTCGCCGTGTCCTGGGCCAGCGCCTCCATCACCTACTGGATGGTCAAGTTCCGGCCCGGCTTCAGCTACTTCGCCTTCTTCGCCCTCAACCTCTACGGCGGCGTCTCGGTCATCGAGAGCCTCATGATGATCATCTCCGCCCTAGTGCCAAACTTCCTCATGGGCCTCATACTCGGCGCCGGCGTCATTGTAAGTATTGCTTCTGATACTTTGCAATGCCTTATTGTTCTTCACCATTTTGCTCATGTGCTGAGTGTTCTTGCTTGCGAATTTTGCAGGGGATCATGATGTTGACGTCTGGATTCTTCCGGCTGCTTCCGGAACTTCCCAAGATCTTCTGGCGATATCCGGTGTCGTACATTGTCTATGGCTCGTGGGGTTTGAAGGTACGGCGTTCAGTTTAATTTCAGAATGGTCGGAAGAGTTACGTAAAAAGTAGGATCTGAGACCAACTGCAATGGCATGCAGGGAGCATACAAGAACGACCTGATTGGGCTGGAGTTCGAGCCGATGATGCCGGGGCAGCCGAAGCTGACCGGCGAGTACATCATCACGAAGATGATGGGGCTGAGTCTGAACCACTCCAAGTGGCTGGACCTCGCCATGATATTCGTCCTCCTCCTCGCCTACCGCCTCACCTTCTTCTTCGTCCTCAAGGTGAAGGAGGCCGCCGCGCCCTACATCCGCGTCGCCTACACGCGGTTCACCGTGAAGCGCCTCGAGCGGCGCGCGTCCTTCCGGAAGACGCTGGCCATGACGTCGCTGTCCAATCGGCACAACCAGCCGCACCCCATGGCCATACAGGAGGGGCTCAACTCCCCCATGCCATACTGATGAGAAGAACACCAGCAGCAGCAGCAGCAGCAGCAGAAAGACTGGTAGTTGTTGATTACTTACAGCATGATGATAGCCCTGCGTCTGTTACGATTACCTGTGTATGTGTTTTCATGTTCGTTTTGTATACAGCTCGTTGGAAGCTGGAAAGGTTCATAAAGATACTGATAGTGCATTCTTTATAAGCTTTGGTTTTTACTGTAAGAACTCTCTGCATCCAATACACATACAAGAGAATGTTGTGCCCACTCTGTTTGCTTGCTTGTTTGTTTGTTGGAGAGTATGTTGAACGATCGATTAACTCATGCAAGGGAAAGACCAGGGATTGGTTTTTTATTACTCTGTCATTTATGAGTTATCGAATAGATTCGTGAGTTGTTCGAATGAACAAAGTTAGGATTGAAAATTGAGAGAATAATCTCTTTCTTTTCGTGTTCTTGAAAGAAGAAAAAATGACTGAAATAGTGGTAGAACTAGTTAAAAAAAATGGAAAATTTTGTTCAAAATATGTGCAATTTCATTTTTGCCACTCTTCCGGCAGTACGCATTTTGTTTTTGCCAATCCGCCCAATCTCCCGTCAAATCAACGTGTCTGACAGTAAAGAAATATACAAAAAATGTTTCAGAAAAATACAAAATCATAGACAAATCAAAATAATACAGAAAATTTTAAGTATAACTTTTGAACAGTTCTTTTTTTTGGAAAAATTACACTAGAAACACTTCTGAAAAATTACAATATGAAAATGTTTCAATCTTGCTCAACTTCTATACAACATTGATAAAAATTTTCTGATGTAAAAATTTTGTGGAAAATTTTAGTTTAAAAATGGTCCCTGAGGTTTTTTTGTATTTTCTCGCATTTTCTTTGTTTTTTTTAAATTTGCATTTTTTCGATATTTTTGCATGTTTCTAAACATTCGAACACATTGACTTTGATGGAAAATTGGATGGAGCGGCAAAAAAGGAAATATGCAATGACAAAAGAGTGGCAAAAACGAAAGGAGCAAAGGAAGAGTGGCAAAACTGATGTTGCATACTGTAACGACCCCTATTTTCACATAAATGTAAAAATGGAAATCTAATGCACATACAGTACTAGTCCCATGATCAGTGGCTAGTACGCACATTTTCAACAATTAGAATCACATCTATACATCATTTTATTCAAGCGGAAGCTATTTGTACAATATATTCTTACAACTCAAAGTATATAAATATAGCAACAGAAGAAGCAAAGTCTTGTAGTGTGCCCATCCAATCCCTCAGGCAACTGACAATGCATAATTCCTAGAAAGATCGCATCATTAGAATTCCCGCATCCTGCGACGCAAGGTAATCTTCGGAGCTTTGCTTCCTTGTCCCTCCTAAAACAACATAATAAGCAAGGGTGAGTACTTTACGTACTCCGCAAGACTTTAGCAAATCCTATAATATATGCAGGCCATTTCAAAGGAGAGACTTCTACGTTTAATTTGCATAAAGCGAAATTGAATTTGTAAATCAAGTTGTCATTTGCAAACGGAATTTAATAAAGCAAGTTTGACTGATAAGAAATAAGTAAAGCATAAGTAATACTCACAGCCCTTCGTGAGCATTGAATAATTCAATGATCCAATAATCCAATCCTGCCATATCAATTCCTTGCCAACACGTGGCATAACCATAATCTTTGCCAAAACAAGGAACATTAGATAAAAATCATCCCATTTTGAAAATAGTAAAACTTCTAACCATGTGATGACGTTACCAAGTGCCTTTGACCGTAGGCGCAGCTAATTAATTAGATTTTCACTCTGCAGAGGTGTACAACTTTACTCATAAAAAATGATCAGCTCTTTGTGCAAGCTATTAGCACACTTCCTTTGATGTGTCGTAGAGAGATCATAACATAACCGTTACATTACATAGACCTAACTTTGCACCAGCCCGATGACGTTGAATCCTTGCTATGGAGAAGAAACATGACAGTGTATCCCTGTCATATAAAGTGGTAATACAAGCAGTAAATCCCTGCGATAAAAGCAATAAATCCCTGCGATAAGGGTTTCTTCCCATACTAAGGAGTACACCGTTATACCGATATGCATTTACCTACAACGAAGTGTGAAAGCCCCTCATAAGCAAACCTAGAAATAAGTGCTCATACTATCTCCCGCCTACCAATGTGCAAAGCCAGACCTAAGCAACTTAATAGGTTAAGGCTGCCCCATCCTAGCACTTGTGGTTGTACGGAGTTCTTGGCTTGAAAACAATCCATAGCTCAGTCCTTAACCCGACGCGGGCAATAATCTCTCCCTACACTACGTACAAGTCTAACCCCTGCACAACCGGCTATTGCCAATAATTGCCCGCATCTAAACCATAGATTTTATTTTGGAGTTTTTAGTCAAAATACCAACAACTGACATCATGTCATAACCAACCTTTTTCAATTCTCAAGAATCAATTTTGATATGATCATATTCAAATTGGTTCTAAAGCATGGCTAAGCATGGTTAACAATCACATATACCCAAGTTGACATTATGTATTGTCTAACCCGTTTACATGGTTATCAAGGTTCACATGTCCATACTTATCAAGGAAGTTTCCTGAGTCAACAGGTATATCTACCAGTACCACAAAATAGCGTATTTACTAAAAATAAACGCATGCATGAAACATTTTGATAAACACAATGAAGATTAAATACTGGGATCAATATGATCAAAGGGGTGCTTGCCTTGCTTAATTGTTGTTTATGACGAAGTCGCGGCTGCAACTAGCATGGTTGACGACAAAATTAGTGACATCGGGTTCTACACGTCGTTAAATGAAAATATAGCAAACAACAATTTTCAATAAAAGCAGAAAGAAGACAGACAGTATATCAAATAAAGACTTGCTATAAAGAACAGACGCAGATTCTTTTATAGATTATTTATTCTTGTTTTACGAATTCAAGAGGCTAAAATTATGTATTCTTGTATCTATAATTTCGAATTCTAGATGCTGAAATTATTTGAATTAATAGGATTAAAACATTAGTTATCATGTTATACATGAGTGGTACTAACTTTCCATAAGAATTCGTTTTGAATATATATATACTAGATCTGATAGGTTGGGCTATTGGTTCCGCATCCTGGTTTGCAAGAAGTTCTTGGTTAAAACAAATACCTTAACCATTGATTTCTTATTTATTATTAAATCTCGTTTATTCATACTACGGATTATGAAGATCATAATACTTAGGGTTATTTGGATGATAGCATTTATATGCAAAACATGGTGAAACAAGATTATTTCCTTATAATAAGGTGGTATATACTTTGATGAGCATTTCTAGGCTGATTTCATAAATTTTAGGATTTAGACGAGATGCTTTATTCATTGCTGAAATAGCTTAAATGGCATTAGGGTTTCTAATGACCATAACACTTAAGGGTATAGAGCTAGCAAGATTCAGATGCAAAGCAAGTTGTAAAAAGAGTATTTTTTTCATATTATGGTAGAACATAACTCAAGGATAATTTTTGGGTTGTTCTTCATAAAATTTGCATTTAGACGAGTTGTTTTATGAGTTGCCGAAAAGGCTTAAGTGTTTCTGAAAACATAATACTTAAGGTTATTTTGCTACCAAGATTTATATGCAAAGTATGATGAAGTGAAATTATTTCTTTATAATATAGTGCTATGTACTTTGGAGAGTATTTCTAAACTGATTTTATAAAATTTACTATAAAGATGATTTATTTTATTTGCTGCTGAAATAACATAAATGGTCATGAAATTGATGTTATAGCGAGTCGGATTTCGATTTAAGTTGCGACTACACTATACATGATCATTCACTCATTTTTCCGGTATTAGTAGGATGCAATCCTAAAAGTGTTTTAGAATTGGTTTCACATTACTTTTATCCGAGGTAGTTTATATGCATATGAAGAATATAATCTTTTATAAATTGTATTCAAATTAGTTCTTTTTACCTATTATCAGGGTCTAATCTTTAAGAATATGCTAAGATTAGCTCTACCAAATCTTATACTTAACTTATGAGGTGTTCTAAATATATTTCTGATTCTTAACCATATATACATCATATGAATGCATATACATATACATATCTTTTACACTAGGGTCTCATTCTTATTTATGAAACAATTCAAAGTCTAGTTTAAAACTCAATTATTTTAGCATATTCAAATAACCTACTGACATACTAGTATATAGAAATCAGCTTTGTTCATTTTAGATTTCTTTTGCACAATTTATGCATTCTTGAACATATACTATATTGAGAACAACTTTTAATAGAAAATGATTCAAACAAAGATGAAATTTAAGTATTTTTATATATTTGGGTTGCTGGAAGCCTAAGGATTCCAATAAAATTGGTTTCATTCAATTCTCAGTTCATTTGTAACATTTTAATGTATAGCCTATCTTTCATTCTTTTCTTTAAATTTGAAATTCAAATTTGTCCAGGACTCTTATTCAAAATATTTTTGCATATTCTGAGATTACATGATTTTAGATGAATATAGAAATTTGTTTCATCTTAATTGTATTAAATATGCAAAAGATATTCAAGTTTGAATCTAAGTCAGTTCTAAAAAATCCAAAGAAAATACAGAATACGCTTTCAATACTTTGAAAGCGCCTTTCCATTTTTCGCGGTTTTATTTAAATCTCAGCCGACCGATAGGTGGGGCTGGTCGATGAGAGGCGAGGTGAGAGGCGCTAGCTAAGCGATGGGTCCCGCATGTCGCCGGCCGAAGCGAGGCTCACCTTCGCGGCTAATCGCTGGCGAAGCGGCTTGGGAGAGGTTCGACCGTCGGCGCAGGGAGCTTCAGGGAGCTGAGGCGCACCCGGGAGTGGTATCGATTCGGCTAGAGTCGAGCTGAGGCGGGCTGCCACCAAGGAGGGGCGGCGGCAGCAATGGCGAATCACCGGAGAAGACAAACAGAGGTGGTTCGGTTAGAATCGATAGCAATTTAAGCACCAAGGGGTACTAGAGGTTCCATTTTTACAGTTAATGGGGTCAGATGCTTACCGGATCACCCTGCCACCATTCGCCGTGGTTGGGGAAGAAAGGTAGCAGTGGCGGCTGAGTTTTGTTCAATGATTCTTGAGGTTAAGTGGGGGCTTTTGATCCTCAGGAGACATAGAAGCTAATGTGTAAAGGAATTGGACAGAGACCAAGTATACCATCTCCAATCAGATTCAAGCTGATTCTAGGGTTCTTCAGTCGAGGGGAAGAACAGATGAAATTGGTGGCTGTTCAGTGGATGAGAGGGAATGAAAGATGAGGGGAAATGAAGGGAACTCTAAGGCGATCATAGAGCGGCTTTTATAGCTGATGATTTGCTGTAAAGAAGCTCGAATCGCATGTGTGAACACTTCAGGGTTTTGTGGCGCTCGCACAGGAGAAGGGATGGATGAGCTGCGGGAAATCCGGAGGAGGCTGAAGTGTGGCAAGGAGAGGGGGAATGAATTTCAGACCTATTGGACTCCTGTATAATTTACAAAAATTCTGACAGTGCACTATGCACAGATTTATGCATTCTGTATTTAATTTATTTAGGAGTATATAACTTATCAAATATTTATTACACTTTTTTTAGAGGTTAATTATTACTATATTAGTCTACTGTAAAATTTAAACTTAAAATTAGTTATATTTTATTTAATAAAATTCTAAAATTATGATTCTTAGATTTTCAGAAATTCTGTTTTTGAATTTTTATAAATATCAGATATAATTATTATTTCCTGATATTTTTACTGTAGATGTCTCTATCCAGGATTAAGATAATATAAAAAATTTCACATCACATTTATGAAAATTTAATTTCTGACATATTTACTATTGTTAGTCATGATTCATTAATTACCTTTCTTTTCATCTTTTAATACTTTGATATGAATTTTAAAATATATTTTAGGGTTATGGATATTTTCACGAATTTACAGGGATTTTTATTATTTTTTTATTTTACAAATCTTTTCTTATTTCTTATCCCATGTTTGATTATTCATTAAAAAGAAATTCTTCTTTCAAACAATAATAAAAAAAATCCAAGAAAGGTCAATAAAATCCAGATAATCCATAAAAATTATCAATAACAATAATTAAATGTTTAATGTTTAATTCCTCATTATGTTTTGCATTTTGTATTGAGGGGAAACAGAAATCAATACAATAAAAGATTTCTTAAGAACCAAAATTCTAGAAGAATTTCAGATTGGATGAAATTTCAAAGTGCAATTATATTTCCAATTTATTTTCATATTTTGTGTGATTTGAAGTTTTATTATGCAACTCATCCTTTTGTTAAGGTTGGATTTCAAGACATTGAAATATAAGATAATATTTTAATTCATTCTTGACATTCTAATTAAAAATTCTATTCAATTTCATTTTATAATTTTTATATTTCTATTTTTATTATTTAGAATTTTTGGGATGTTACACATACATTTTCAGTGGCACGAACAAAATTTTCCATAATAAATAAACACATTGAGTATAAAAAAAATTAACCACATGATCAACAGATTACCTCCTTAGGGATGTTTTGATCAGGGAGATTCCTTTGGGAAATTTCCAGGTTTTATTCCTAGATATTCGAACCCAGAGACCCCTATCAAAAAGAGGCCCTTAGATTCGCCTATTTCAGATTTTAATTCAAGATGATTAGCTGCTACTCTACACCAAGGAAAAAGAACCAAATTGGACGAAAAAAGAGATCGTTGAAAAAGAGTTGAAACCAAAATTTGGCAAGTAAGAGTAACGTAACAACGACTGATCAAACTAAATTGGTGGATTGGAGGAAGAAAGTACTTTGATTAAATTATGAAAAGGAATTGAAGCTAAATCAGCTTAATTCGGAAGTTTGCATTAGGATTTGACGATGAAAACAAGAGAAAAGGATGTGAAAAATAGACTCAGGGTATCGCGGTGAGTCAAATAAGTGGCGATTGTGGGGTGGCACAGGCAGATGGTATGATCCCTCCTGACCATACGCCACGTAGAAAACAGCTCCGCATCGTGATGAACAGTAGTGGTACGGTCCGGTGATACGGTCAAGATTGACCGTACGCCAGGTGGAATTTTCCACTATCTTCTCAGTGCCTCAATCAGTGGCAGATGCATGGGGTGCGCGAGGGGCTAGCGCATCGGCTCTGCTCCTCGCGCCTCCCAAGTCGTCGATGATAAGCTCCATCATGGCCATCTCCTCCCTATCGACGGTGTGCAGCTCCAACACCTCTGCGTGCCCCACATTCCACCGCGAATTATCGGTGATGTGGTTCGAGTCTATCCCGACACTGATCACCAGTAGCAGGTTTTTGTCCTCGCCGGCGAACGTGCCAGACTCTACCCCTGCAGCCCGATTCACGCAAACATGTACGGTGTAAATTAATTGCATGGGTTTCAAAGCATGTAAGAAGTGGTGATCGTGGCTGATCGATCCGTGCTGATGAACCAATTGTCAATTCTTGATAATTTCTCTGATTTTTTGTGAGTGTATTTCTCTGAATATAATAACGACAGAAAGGGTAAGGGAGAGGATAGAAAGGGTAAGGGAGACGGATCTAAGCAAGGGACTTACCGGCAGTGGTGGACGCATGGGGTCTATTTACATTTGAATTTAGAGTACGTTAAGTATTTTGAATTATATGCATTTTGGTACAATTTTTTTATGTTAGCTTCCTAGCACTCCTCCATTTTAGTGCTGCGTACGCCTCAATGCACTGTTCTGATATTATTGGCTCGTAAGGATGCCTAGACCGTACACCAGATCGTACTCTTATGTGGAAAGGAGTTTCACGCTGAAACTTTTAGGGTGTCTTTGCTTCTCCCTTAGATCTTAGATATGAGAAAAATTATGCAAGAAACAAAATGTTTCAAAAACTCTATCTGACCATTGACCCTCCCGATAAGTCTAATATCACCATTCCGTCCTCACACAGAACAGCAAAATGAGAGGGACTCACCGTTGAACCAGGAACAATAACTGTTCAAGATGTAGAGACACTACAACACACACATTCCTCAATCGCACACACAGCTTGGTTTACCATCTGAGGTATCATATATCAAGACTCGGTAACTTATTGAGTTAGGTTTGGCTTATAACAGGCATGTTGTATAATTAGCCCAGTTCAATGGCTTATAAGGTTATACCCTTAATTAATTACGAAAAAACGTCCTATTTACTTCACTTGTTCACACAGGACCATATGCTTGATTCACACAGAATCATATCAACCCAAGGTCACACAAACCCACACAGGTGTATAGCCTCTTACCGCTTGCCTAAGTCTAAATCATTTACCACTTCGGCAGGACACACCCATT
The DNA here is from genome assembly GCA_036346275.1 of Otatea glauca. Lineage (NCBI taxonomy): Eukaryota > Viridiplantae > Streptophyta > Magnoliopsida > Poales > Poaceae > Otatea > Otatea glauca. The sequence continues at coordinate 19,027,638 of CM070719.1, read as the reverse complement.
TTCACAAAGATTTCCATATTCATTTAGTCATGCTTAAATTTGCAACTTCAAAATTATATTGATTACTAATTGCATGGCTAAGCACACTAAACACGTTCTAATCAACTCATGTTGGTAATATTAGTGACCGACTATTAATTATCCATCCTAGGGTGACAAATGAACATAGCACAACAAATGACAAGATAGGTATAATTCAAGTAGGTTGCATAAATAATTCTAGAAATAATTAAATGGTTGATAATTTAAACTAGCTTGCAACAATTTGAAACAAAATAGCTTTTGTAAAACTAGGTTTAACATTATCAAAGCACAACTTGCCTTGGAATAGGTCCTGTGATCTTTAATCAGCTCTTCTCCTTTGAAAGCTTCCGGTACTTCATTATCTAAGTGAAACGATCGATGAAAAGTAAATAAATAAAAAAAGGAAAAACAAACATCTAAAATCAAAATAAATATATTGTTGTGTAGGGCTCGATTTTAGATGAATTTTGGAATTTGAACAAACTCAACCAGAGTTCGTATGAAGGAGAATAGACTCTTAGAAGATTTATCCGACAAATAAATCGAGGAAATGGAGAGAGAAAGGAGAATAGTTAAGGAATGTTCCTCTCAGAGAGACTGATACATGGGACTGGAGAATATTCCAAAAAAAATTAATTTATAGAATTTAGAAAATAGCATGAGAGACTGGCATGTGGACTTCACATGCAATAGACATGGCCCACGGTAGACTTGGTCCACTGAATGAATATAATCTATGCTGACATGGCGATGACATGACATATGATGCTCGACTGACTCGGCGACTGCAAGCACATGTGGCACTGATGTGGCTAATACATAGGCAACACATAGGCAGTGGCACTAGGACCTAGGGACACCGGTGGAACGATGGTGAGCAGCAACGCAACTCCGACGATCTTGCACATAAGGCTTCTGGACACGCGGGTGGTACCATCCAAGAAGTCTCAGATAAGAAAACATGGTGGCATGGATATCGTGGCCAACAGAGACTGGTGATGAATGGCAGCGCGACAGAAGCAGCGACGACGATAGCATCCACGGTGACGATGACACTCGGACAACAATAAGGTGTGCACTGGGTAGAACACACAATGACAAACAAGATGGTGCAGCTAATGAAGACAAAGACTCACTAACGATGGTGGAATCTAGTGAAAAGCTTGATGGCGGTGTTTGCAAATATCTTCAGATCCTGACTCAACAGCAGCGAGATTTGATGACTTGGGTTAGGGCTTTGGATGAGGTGCTCATCACGATGCAGTTGCTCTATTTATTGTGGCTTGCATGTGTGAATTGCAGAGTTCGACGTTGACATGGCAGCATGTGTGACACGGACGTAGAGTCCATCATGGAGACAAAGAACAATGCGCTAATAGGTGGGCCCCACTTGTCAATGGCACAACGTGACACGTGTTGGGCTACGACGTTGAGATGGGTTGTGGTAGTAGGCTGCGCAAAACAGGCTGGCACACTGGAGACGAACTAGGTTGAGGGGAAAAAGATTGGGCCAGCGTGTTGGGTTTCAGTCCATGAGATAATTTCCATTATTTTAATTTTTTTAGAAAATACAGAAAATGAAGAAGATCACAAATAAAATGGCAAATACACTCGAATAATTTCTACAGAATTTTGGAAAATACTTCCAAGCACAAAGAACTCAAATAAAATAATTTTGATAATTGTTCACTTGGGATTTAATCACATTAAATCATTTTTTATTTAATAAATTCTCATATTAAGCTTTAAATAATAAATAAAATGGTGAAAAGTTTTGGGTGACTAAACTGCACATAAAGATTTTCAATGAGGAAAATCTTGGGTTGTTACATAAAGCTAACATATAGGTTCCTGCAACTAAAGCAGCAACCATTGCTCTGTTGTCGACAAAATTTTTGACTTCGCCCTTTGCCAACACTCTACTCCTTTTAAGCCCCTTCGTATGAGTACATATGCGAGCTATTGCATCGGTATCATATACCCATGAGTTCGGAGCAGAATTGGCAATGCTAATATTAGCTTCTATAACATAAAATACCTAAAGAAGTCTGACTTTCTTTCTTCTTTTCAGATCATCCAGATATTTTCGGCAGTTTCTCTTCCAATAACCAACTTCTTAGCAATGGTATCAAGTGTTGAAAATATGCTCTAGAGGCAATCATAGAGATGATTTTATTTCCATAAATGTTCATGAACTATAAGATTGTTCTTTGAATAACATCATGGATATTGATTAACAAGTAAGTGACTTGTTTGTGAAACTCTATATTCATCTTTATGATATTCATTCTAAAATGGGTCCCTAGTCGATAATCGTATGAGGACACATATGAGTAGACTAGCGTATGTATTGGTCGATGACCATGTTTCACAGGTCATAGATATGGAGATATCAAACCAATAATATGGACACATGTTAGAAAATATGGTGTTGGACATTGACCCACTATGAGACACTGTGAGAACATTGTATTCTTTCATGTCATCAGTTGATCTCATATACGATATATATGCTATATCTTTTGACTTGAGATCATTGCATGTTCTTGGGATGTGTAATGGCTTACTTAGGGGTCGTCAAACACTACTCTGTAACTAGGTAGTTATAAAGATGGCTTTCGGGTTTGTCATGAAACATGCTGCGAGGCATGATCGATCAAGATAGGATTTGCCCCGCCATACAATGGGAGAGACATCTCTAGGCCTCTCGTGTGGTCGAAATCTGAAAAGGCATAGCCATACTACTCGAGTAAAGAGTTACTCGAGTTAAAGAGTTAACTCGAGGTATTTGGGGATTCCGAGTCAAGGCATTGAGAAAGAGTGGTCGAGCCATTCAAACAAGGATAATAATATCTCACCTTGGGTTTGACCGATATCATGAGGCAAAAGGAAATGCATATAGGATATTGTTGAGGTTCGTTCGATATTTACAAGTACTCGGGAGTCGGCAAGTCCTGCTAGGGGCCGCTACCAACTATTGGTCGAGTAGGTGTACTCGATGGTCGAGTAGGAGTACTCGATGGTCGATATGGGTACTCGAGCCATGTCTGAGTGCATGTGAACCTATAGGGTCGCACGCTTAAGGGGCTGTAACCAATTCGTATAGGGATCCGAGTTGTAATAGGCTTAAGAGTTCCTAATGGGCTTCAAGGGTTGAAACCTGTTATGGGACGTCTATATAAAGGGAGGGGGTGGTGGCTTTGTGGATTGAGAGATGAACAAAGAGACACAATAGGAATTTGGAATTCTCAAAACCCTAGCCGCCACCCCTCCTCTGCCCAGAACCGTGCAGCCGGTGCTAGCACTCTGGCGCATGGTGCTCCTGCTCCGTACGTGTGGATACCTTGAAGGCGTTGCTGCGAAGCTTCAACGCTAGGACGATCCACAACCTACAACAGTCACAAGGAGCTGTTGGGAGGCGCGAGGCTAGTACGACTACATCTGCACCACTGTGCTACATCGACTCTACTTTCGCTACGGGTCTGCACGTCTAGTGGTAATTCTGTGATCTATAACTTGCCGTGGTTCTTTGGTTACACGGTAGAAATTTTTGATTTTTCTCTAGAGTAGCCTACCCGTTCCCCTTCATCAAGTTGCTCCTGAAGTAGGAATAGGCTTGGCTTTTAGCTTAGGTTTCTTAACAGAATTCCCAATTTTAGCAATACCTTTAGCCTTGAACTTTCCTTTAACCTTCCTCTTAAAAAAGTTTTCTTTTTGAACCATGAGGACATCAGATGTCTTCTTGATATTTTGTTTGGCTGTCTTAAGCATCCCATGCAATTAAGCCAACATCTTCTCCAAGCCATTCATGTTATCAATAGCCAAGTCTTTGTTGAGCGGAAAGCCCAACCTTTCCAAGTTCTCAATGACTCATCTTGATCACAAGAGTACTAACCGAGGCTCCCTCTACTAGTTTGCATTTCTCTAATGTAACATCCTAAAAAATTCAAAAATAAATAAAATACGAAATTTAGTTGAATTATGGTTTTTATTCTGAATTTCCATCTTTCTATGTTTTCTTGGATTTTTTCTCTTTAAGAAAACCTTTTATTGTTTGATCTTTGATTTGTAAATCTTGAAATTCAAAATCACAAAAAGATAAAATCTAGAAAAAAATTATTTCAATCCTAATCCACCTGTAGAATGTTCCCACAAAGTTTCAGAGAAATGTGAAGGAATTTAATGCCTTAAGAAAATAAAAAATAGTATCTGATGACTAGGAATAGTGACACTATCAAATTTATTTCAAAATATATGTGCATAATCATCCTCTAAAATTTTTATGGTGTCATCTAGAGCACTAAAGAACCATACAGGAAATGTTTTAAAAATAATGAACCTAATATGTTGCATTTACAAAATAAAAAATAGTAGCAATTTAAAACCAGGACAAGAATTGTCAGAATTTTATAAAAATACACAAGTTTGATCATCATCTAAAAATTTTATAGTGATGTCTATAAACCCATAAAATCATACAAAAAATTAAAATGAACTGAACCTAATTTGATACATCAGAAAAATCAAAAAATGAAAACACATAATTAACATAGTGACCTTGTCAGAATTTTATAAAATCTTATGAATGTGATCATGGTCTGATATTTTTATGGGAGGATAAGAATTTACTCGTGATCATACACAGAATGTTTCAAAAAATTTGACCTTGTTTGAAAGCTCAATTAAATTCGAGACCAGATCTGCCCAACTAGAGAATTCCAATGAATTCCCTTTTGCTTTCACTGCCACTTGGGACCCACACCAATCCTAGCCCACTTGATAGCATCTCAACCCCTCATTTCCTGCCCTGTCCTCAGCTGAACACTGCCTCTACCCCAACCTGATCTATGCCACGGCAAGCAAACTTCGTTGAAACACCATGCCCGGTGACCATAGCAACGTCGGCACCGACCTGAGCAGCCGTATATGGCCAAATGTTTGCCATATCCTGCCACAGCACCTTTTCACCATGTCTTGTGCCGCCCTGGCATTGGAAAACACACAACGCTGCCCACGGCCGAGCCACCATTCACACCCCGATCCTCAGCCAATTCTATGAACGCCGCACCACAACGTCTATATAAAGCCGGCCTTTGCCTTCCATGGCACCCACACCTCCCCCTAACTCCTCTATACCCCGAACGAAGGCACATTGCGCTGCCAATTCCTCCATTGCCGACAAACACCGAGAAAAGGGGCAAGTCCAATTGAGGCTTCTCGATGAGTATCTCTCCAATTCATTCAGCCTAGAGCGACTTCATGCATCCCTGAACTCCTTGCCACCCTTATTTTCAACTTCAGAAGGCCGTAGCACTGCCGCACCACTGCTCTTCTTCCTCACGGCAAACCACTGGTGGCAGCTCTCCCCGATCGCTCTCAACCATGGTAAAATCCAAAACTGGAACCTCCTAACCATCTTCATTCTAATCCCCACCCCAACCGAGCTTAAGCATGCCCTAAATTTCCTTGCGGCTGTTCGGCCATGGCCGCCGTCGCCCGACCATGATGGCGACAACCTTTTGGTCACCACCGGCCGCTGCCGAGGGTACCATTCGATGCACCTTGATACCTTGAACCTCACCATGCCTTCGACCGACCATGATCACCCCTGTAGCACCGCCGGTGAGCTCCCCTGGCTCCGCCTCTACTCACTGTCGCTGATAAGTAGGTCCGGGCTGTTAGCCTCACCCTCACATGCACAGTCCTAGTCACTGACAAAATCTAATTAAACCCGGGTTTAAACATCGAGTCTATGACATGTGGGCCCGAGGCGGATTAAAGACTTAATCAAACTGTTATTACAAAGTAAGCCACTGACAAATGGGACCTAGTTCAGCAACTAAAAATAATCAGAAAATCGGGGAAAAATCCAGAAAATGAGAAATACATCTTCTGTGTGAGAAAGTGTATTTTTCTATTTTTTGTTCGCATCTTAAGTCCAAATTGAGTCAAATAAAATTTTAAATTCATATAAAATCATAATATTTCAGAATATGAAAAAATATTTAAAACTTACTCACTATTTTAAATTTAAATTCAAAATTTGAATCAATGCCTAGAATATGCTCTATATAGAATTTGTGCAAATCAACTTCAAATTTTATGAAACCAATTTTTACATGCTCCTGAGACCATAAGTATTTCAAATATGCAAATATATTTAAATTTGAGTCCAGTTTGTATTGAATTCATAAATAGTGTTTTCCAATGCATTCAAAAATCTAAATGATTACAACTATTGTAAATAAATTCTAAAATTTGTAAAATAAATTTATAAAAATCTCTGGAACCTTAAGTATACCAGTTATGCAAAATATTAAATATTTTATTTGGTTTGAACTAGGTTCATAAAAGATTTCACCTCCAATGCATGAAAAATTCAAATATGAATTACTTTCTCAAACAAATGATAAAACATGTGAAACCAGCTTCAACATACTCCAAAAATCAAAACCCTATGATGCTATAAAAATTAATTAATTTGAACATGTTTTGCATTTAATCCCTACTAGAAATTTATCCCTTTATAAAATGAACTTAAGAATTCACAACATAAGCAAACAAATATAAATGAGAAACTAGTATTTAAAATACTTTTTCACCAGAACCTTCTATTTTAATTCATCTTTTGATTTGATTTTATTTGACTTATTTTTTCCTCTTATTTTTATTGCTTTGCAACGAATCAAATGTAGATAGTGACGTACCCGAGCCAGTTATAGGCAACTTTGAGTCTGCTACTAAATTCACTAAGCAAGGCAAGCACCCCTATTTGACCATGTTAATCCTACTATTTCAATTAAATTATGTTATTTTTATCAAATGTATTATGCATACGTGTATTTTCAGTAAATTCGCTATATTGTGGTACTGGTAGCAATAACCCTAAGATAAGGTTAGATAATACATAATATCAACTTGGGTATATGCGATTACTTAATCATCTTGCTTAGCCATGCTTTAGCAACAGAATAATAGATGAAGAGACATGTTGTTCTTTGCAATTTAAAAAGGTTGGATATGATTAAAGGTTGCTGATATTTTGGTAAAAAAAATAAAACTATGATTTGACACAAGCGAGTATTGGCAATAGTCGAATGTGCATGGAACTTGCACGTAGATAGGGAAGTTTTCTAGCCTGGGTCGGTTAAGGACCGAACTATTGCGTTGTTATCAGGCTAATAAAACAATACAACCACAAGTGGTAGTATAGGATGGCTTTAACCTATTAAGTTATTTAGATTTAACTTTGCACATTGGAAGGCCGTAGTAGTACGGGCTTTCTATGATGGATTGCTCGAAAGGGCTCCCTCATCGAGGTGTTGGGAATAATGCCTAGCAATACAACGGTGTACGTCTTACTATAGGGAGAAGTGGGACAATAGGGTGTATAATCATTGGTCATACAGTGATTGTATAAATATCTTTTGCCACCATAATAAGGGTTTGTCATCACCGAGCTGGTGCAAAATTAGATCTATGTAATGTAACGGTTATGTTATGATCTCTCTGCGGCACACCAAAAAAAGTATGCTAATAGCTTGGCAAAAGGAATTGGTCATTTCTTGTGGGTAAAGTTGTACACCTCTATAGAGTTTAAAACTTTTCGAAAAGCCGTTCCCGCGGTCATGGAAAACTTGGTGCACTAACACTAGTTAGAAGTTTTAGTACTTTCAAAAAGGATAGAATTGAAAATATTTGTTGGATAGTCTCTATTTCATATTTTATGCCAGGGATTAGTAAGAGAATAATATGATATTCACAATCATGGAGGATTGTGAGCTGAGATATGCAATGCTACTCTTATTTATTTACATATCTGTCAAATTCACTCTTTAAGTACCACTTACAATTTCATACTTGATATTCATGTTAATTGTTGCTTCATGCAAAATAACCTGAGCAGCCGTTCTATTGACATAGCCTGCATTTATTATATAATTGTGATACACTACAAGTCTTGATGAGTATAAAAGTACTCAAACTTGCTTAATTTTTTTGATTTAATAGGTGAAGAAAGCGAAATTCCAGACGACACATACTTTCACGTAGGCTAAGGGAGTATGATAATGAGTTTTTCTAGGGTCTAACCTTGTCAGTTGCCTGTGGTGTTTTCGTAAAGGCATACTACAAGACTTGAATTTTTTGCTGTAGATTATTTTGGTTTTGTAGGGCTTTATTGTATATTAACTTCTTATCATATGTGATATATTGTGTATTGATTTGCTAACAATGTTGTAAATATGCGTACTAGCTACTGATCATGGGACTAGTATTGAATGCACATTGGAACCTTCCTTGGTATTCCATGCCATAAAGGAGGTCCCCACATGTAATGCCTTGATGGTCTCATATCTTTCAATGTGTGTCTGCTCCTGAAACGAATTTTAGAGATGCATGACCATGTAATACGCTCCCATATTCTCAAACTACTTTTAAACGTGTTACTTTTAAATGACAAGGGGCAATTTATAATAATATCACAAACGTGTTACATATAAAGTTACCTAACTGATGATCTATAATATGGTATTTATTAAAGGAACACGAAAACGTAAACATCTATTAATCATCTATATGATTGGCCACTAGGGCATATTTCCAACAATTATGACATATACATAGGGGTGAAAAAAGATAAATACGAACAAAATAATGGTATTCCATATTTTTTTGTATTTTTTCCTGGATGCATATATGAATAGAATACCCTGAGTATGTATACAGATATGAAGCAAACATGAATTGAATCAAATACGGTCACTAATATTTTTCGGAACATGAAAACCATTTAAGCTATACACACAAAATGAACAAAAAACATAACTAGTTTATTTGATCCAAACAATAGGGGATATATGCTGTGGATATCCGGCCCTTGAATAATTGGACAACCCAGATCCATATTCGTATTCGACGGATAGTGAGCTACTGAATCTGTATTCGTATCCGAAAGAAAAAATCCATATTCGTTTATGATCTCACACTATCCGATAAATATCCGAGTAGGTAGAATCCATACTCAAAAATTGTTCAGATCGATAGGAAACTATCGATCCGTTTTCACCCCTACATATACATTTACAAACATATTTTGTATAACTTATAACAAAATATTCTCTCCAATCAGAAAAGAGTGCATTTTGGGACATATGTAGACAAATCTTATAAACTTTGGCTAGCAATATCTCTAAAATATTTAGATTGGACAAATGAAAATTATACAGGTAGATTTGTCTCTAAACTACTTCCTTATATTATAATTTTATTAGGTTTATAAATATATACTCCCGCTGGTCACAAAATAAAGTTGTTTTGAGATACATGCAGTAAATATTCCTTTGTGAGTATTTAGACTCGGCATTTGAAAAATGGTAAGGATAGATTTGTCTCGAAGATTTCTGATAATATTATAATTATATTACATTTTATTGAAATAAACGAATAAAAATAAGTTGTCAAATCTGTATTTTAGGGATGATGTTGATGTCTAAAACGACTTCTTCTTGTAATTGAGTGGAGTATTACAGTGTATTAGCAAAGTTCCCGTACGTTGCAACGGATCTCAAATAGATGAAGATATCATAAGTTCTAAACTCTGAAAAACAAAATAATATGAATTTAAAACTTGAGCTATTGTTCTGCTTATACTAAGAAAGGAAATGATCGGTAGATTTTTTCTGTTAAGCCTAGTTGAAAAAAAAGACCCAAAAAGGCCAGTTTCACTGCTGTAACATACAGATTAGAAAAGCAGTGAAACTATAAATAAAGACTAAAGCCTATATGCACATGACTGTACAAGATGCCAAAGAAGAAGAAGAAGAGGAGAAAACAAAGCTCTGTTGGCTTATTTTCCATGAGACACCACAGATCAGTAACGACATTACTCGGGGAATCTACAACTTACTGGACTTGAACTCGGTGATGGACGGGGTGCACCACAGGCTCTACGGTTGGTCGGTTGCAAACATTTCTAAAACTGAAGTTGACATTACCACACTGAGGGCAATTCCAGTCCCCCTCCTCCCTTAAAGACACTGAAAATAGTAGAACCTTTTTTTAACCAACAAGACTGAATAACGAGTTTCCTCTCCAAAAGGAAAAAAAAAGAAAGTATATTACACAGGACATTTAAGTCTGGGAGTTTTCCTCCCAACAATGCAAAGTAAATCATGCAACTGACAATGAATAACACTTGCATGAATTTTCCCGTGATACCAGACTGCAGTCTGCTTACACAACTTTTCACTATATCACACGGCTTTACCTTGATTTTTTTGTGTGTAACCTTACGTACTAATCTTCCAGAAACTCCTTGACATAGTACCACACCATATAAGAGACTAAAACTGCACCAAATTTGTCAATAACTATGGTGCTAACAAATAGCACTACATTGAAAAAGGTCATCTGTGGCGGTTCATAACTGCTATCAGTGGCGGTTATTGAACCGCCATAAATATAATGCCACTGATAATCGAGGATTATCAGTGGCGGTTTTCTAACCGCCATAGATAATTGTTATCTGTGACGGTTTTATACACCAACCGTCACAGATAACAATATTATCTGTGATGGTTCTGTCCACCAACCGCCACAGATAACAATATTATCTGTGGCGGTTCTGTCCACCAACCACCACAGATAACAATATTATCTGTGGCGGTTCTATACATCAACCGCCACAGATAACTATATTATCTGTGGCGGTTCTATCCACCAACCGTCACAGATAGTACCTGATCGAAAAAATAAAAAACCGCATTTTGGGCTAGCCTCAGGTGCTGCTAGCATGCCCATTGAAACATATAATACATCAATCATAGATTTTGCATATACACAATTACAATGTACAACAATCACAGATTTTGCATATACACAATTACAATATAATACATCAATCACAATTACTATAATACATCAATCACAATTACAATCAGAGATTTTGCATATACACAATTACAATATACACAATTACAATGTACAATTAAAGTGTGTCTCATGCATGAAGTGCTCGATCATGGTGATGGTGTAGGGCCGCCGGGTTTCAGGGTTGATAGTCTTCTCCATCACAATGGTGGCGATATCCTGGCTGGTTGAGACGATTCGCCTCCCTCTCCTTCCCAGAAACCTGGAGCTCCCCTTTGTCCGATATCTAAGAGAATAATTAATTGTTCATATAAAATCAACAAATATCTCATCCCAAGCATTTTTAAGTTTGTATGGTAAGTTTGTAACCTAGACTCCACATTATACAACTTATCATTTCCCCCCTCATGTAGGCAGCAAAAATGGTTTTAGCAAAATATGATATAAAACAACACGAATGACCTAGACCGTTGGATCTACTGAAGGAAAATAGAAAGACAGATTTATTCAGCCGATCTCATTCGAAGGAAATGTTATTTTATCATATCCACTCGGATGGAATGCAGAGCTAAAAAAGCAAGGACCATGTAATCAAATCTCTTATGAATGGAAGGTAAAGATGCAAAAGGAAACTTCGGCGACTAAATCAAGCAATCAAATAAACCTGCTGTAATGGTGCAGTTTTGGGGCTGAGCTCTTGCCGCATTCATCCTTCACCCACGTCTATAGAAAGCTCTACTAGCCATCATGAAAGGGCACGGAGAAAAGCAATAGAGGGAGCGCTCCTCGTCTAGAGCACACACACACACACCACCCATCAACACACACACACGCACGGGAGAAGGGCAACAACACACGTACAGATCAATCACAACTTCTTAAATCAAATGACAGAAATTAGAACATGTGCAAGCCATGCCATCCAATACTAAACTTGACATTCAATGAAACATCAGTTTACACCACCGTAAGAAAAAAATTAACTAGTTTTCTAAACTATAAGTCCGATGGGATCGATGACCTTTTGTGAAATCGTGTTGAAGAAGAAACACAACCTCATGATTGCCTCTCGGACCTTTTCACGTAAAATACCTCTAATTGCAATAGAAAGCATTTGTGTCATCATCACATGACAATCATGAGATTTCATGCCAGTTAGCTTCAAATCTTTCATCGAGACCAGTTTCTTGATGCTTGCGGAGTAAACGGACGGAACTTTCACACCATGCAAGCATTTGCAGAGGTCTGTTCTCTCTTTCTTGGATAGAGTATAGCAAGATGGATGAAGGTAAAGTCAGCCTTTCCCGGTGTCTTGAGGATGTAGCTTAGCTCTGATTTTCATATCTTTCAGGTCCCTTCGTGCCTTCAGTCCGTCCTTAGTTTTGCTAGGAATATTCAGCAAAAGACCAATCAAGTTGTCACATACATTTTTCTCTACGTGCATGATGTCTATGCAGTGTCGAACTTCTAAGTCCTTCCAATAGGGCAAGTTCCAAAATATCGATCTCTTCTTCCACGTGGTCTTCTCAGTACGAGACCTCGATTTATTATTATTATCTCCCTTTCCAAGTACAACATTAATATCCTTAACCATATCATATAACTCTTCCCCACGATGAGGCCTTGGAGCTATACCATCCTCTTTTGTCTCGTCGAATTGTTTCTTCATATTGCGGTAGGGGTGATTCCTGCGAAGGAACCTACAGTGATGTATGTACACAGTTTTCCTCGAGTTATTGAGCCAAACACTAGCGGTTTCTAAAGAGGAATGCGGTATGCTACGCTAGCACAAAAAAATCTACCGCGAAATCAGAAAGCTACTCGCAAGAAGGGGATCATAGATAAGATTACCACTAGGCGCGATTGCGGAATCCTTCGCGTCGATGTAGTGGATCGTCCTCATTGCGATCGTTGCGTCGATGTAGTGGATCGTCCTCGCCTTGCCGTGGATCGTCCTCCCACGCCTTGATCGCGGCGGCGTCACCTGATGAGTCCACACGTCCGGAGATGGGCGCCGTGCGTCGTGTGCAAGCACACAGTCGCTCGGCGAGGCAACGAGAGGAGTAGGCTAGGGTTTGAGTGAATCACTCCTAAACCGTGGGAAAGCACACCTGCGCCTCCTCCTCCCCTCCTTATATAGCCACAAGATGAAACCTAAACTAGGGCCCATCGTGCTAAGCCCACGAGGTTCATTAATTACGGATCAATCCAAATTAATGCGTCCCACCCATTAAGTGTGTGACCTGCGGGTTCACGTGCGTTTGGACATGGATTCGAAAAACTCCTTTTCAATCCAATAGTTGGTAGCGGCTTCTTGCAAAGTATGCCAACTCCCAAACATACTATGATCAATTCGGACAGAACCTATCAAAAGTACTCATGCAATAATCCCTTTGCCAAGTATATGAAGATTGATCTCAAGGCGAGAAGCATGTCATCCTTTGATGATTCAATCCATCTCTCGTATCCGTGATATATTAATAAGTTGTGATTGACTCCTCAATCACGGCATGGCCATGCACTTCCTTAATCATATCACACGAGTGGCCTTGTCATATATCTTCGTTTCATTGGAGTGGCAAATTCTATCTTGACTGCTCACTTCCCTCTGCACGTTTCATAGTAAACATGAAAGCTACCATTACAACTATCCGGTTAGGAAGTAGTGTTTGATAGCCCCAAGGAAAACTATTACACATGTAGGGAATATGACAATCTCAAGTCTAAGGATCATACATCTACTAGGTATGAGATACTGCGATGACACATAAGAATGAAACATTCTCGCGATGTCCCATTGCGGGTCTATCTAACCCATGTTCTTCAACATGCGTCCACAATGTATAGATGATATCTCCATATCCCATGATCTATGAAGCATGATCATTGACCACTACATGTGCTGATCTATTCATCGTTGTCCTATACGATGAAATCCGATCAGAGATATTTATCGAATTACATCATTAAGTAAAGAGCTTCATAAGCAAGTCACATACTTGTTGATCAATACAATGATATACATTCATTGGACCAATAATCATAATATTATTCATAAACATAGTCATGTTACAATCATCTAAATGATTGCCTCAAGGGCATAACACTAACAATCTCCCACTTGCACTTGAGTCAATCAATTAAGTATCTAATACCAATAGACCTTGTGTGCGCCTCATGCTTAGGTCGTGGCGGTGGCTTTGTCAGCGGATCGGCCACATTGGCTTCGTATGTACTTTGCATATTCTTACGTCACCTCTATCCACAATCTCGCGAATAAGGTGAAAGCGGCGGAGTATGTGTTTAGACTTGATGTGATCTAGGCTCTTTTTCTTGTGCAATGGCACCACTATTATCACAATAGATGTCCATTGGACTAGAGGCACTAGCGACCACACCAAGCTCGTGATAAACTTCTTAATCCACACAGCTTCCTTTGCGGCCTCGAAGCCGCAATGTACTCCGCTACGTCGTAGAGTCGGCCACCGTGTTTTGCTTGGAACTCTTCCGACTTCTTGCTCCTCAGTTAAGTGTAAACACAAACCGGATTGCGATCGAAAATCATCTTTGTCGGTTTGGAAGCTTGCATCGGTGTAACCCTTTGCAACAGATCTTCCTCACCTCCAAAAACAAGGAACATACCCTTAGTTCTTCTCAAGTACTTTAGGATATTTTTACGGCTATCCAATGACCATCACGAGGATCCGCTTGGTATACGCTTGTGACACTTAGAGCATATGAGACATCAGGCGTGTACGGATCATGGCATACATAATAGACCCAATAGCTGAAGCATATGGAATCTTGCTCATCTGTCTCGCTCATCGGATGTCGAAGGACACCGATTCTTGCAGAGATCGATGCCATGTGACATTGGCATGAAACCTCTCTTGGATTCATGCATATTGAACCTTTCAATGTCTTGTCAATGTACGTTTCTGACTTAATCAATTAACCTTTTGATCTATCTCTATAGATTTTTATGCCCAAGATATAGCATGCTTCTCCCAAGTCCTTCATTGAGAAACTCCTTTTCAATGAAGTCTTAACATCTTCAAGCATAGGAATGTCATTCCCGATCAATAATATGTCATCCACATACAAAATCGAAATACAAGTGCGCTCCCACTAGCCTTCTTGTAAACACAAGGCTCTTCTTCATTTTTGATAAAGTCAAAACCTTTGACTACTTCATTAAAGCGAATGTTCCAACTCCGAGATGCTTGCTTTAACCCATAAATGGATCTTTGAAGCTTGCATACCCTTTTAGCATATTTAGGATCAACAAAACCTTGGGTTGTATCATGTATACATCCTCGGAAAGATTCCCATTAAGGAAGGCTGTTTTGACATCCATCGCCATATTTCATAATCAAAATATGCAGCAATAGCTAAAATGATCCGGACAGACTTGAGCATGGCTACGGTGAGAAAGTTTCATCATAGTCAACTCCTTGAACTTGTTTGAAACCCTTTGCCACCAACCGTGCCTTATAGATCTGAACATTTCCATCTCGTCTATCTTTTCTTGAAAATCCATTTGCACTCAATGGTTTTACACCATCGAGAGTCGACCAAGTTCCAAACTTGATTGTCATGCATGGATTGAATTTGGATCTCATGGCTTCAAGCCATTTTTGGAGTTTGGGTCCATCATTGCTTCTTCATAAGTCGTGAGCTCATCATTGTCCAACAATAATATGTCACTCCCATATCTTATAGGTACATGATGTGGCCTCCCGACCTACGTGAAATGGAGTCTCTTCCACAGGTTGTACAACACTTTGTACATCTTGTGAAGGTTGATGGTAGCTTGAACATATTCATGTGATTCTCGAACTTCATCAAGATACACATCACTCCTCTGATTTCTTTTGAAAGAAACTCTTTCTCCAAAAGACACCATTTGAGCAACAAAAACTTTGTTCTCGTTTCTTTTGTAAAAGTAATATCCTTTTGTTTCTTTAGGATACCCCACAAAAAAGCATTTTTCCAATTTAGGTGCGAGTTTATCTGATTGTAAACGTTTTACATAAGCCTCACATCCCCATATCTTGAGAAATGACAACATGGGTCTTCTCCCAGTCCATATCTCATATGGCGTCTTCTTAACGGATTTTGATGGGACCCTATTCAAAGTGAACGCAGCTGTCTCTAGAGCGAAACCCCAGAAGGATAATGGCAGATCTGTTTGGCTGATCATTGACCGAACCATATCTAATAAAGTTCGGTTATGTCGTTCGGACACGCCATTCCATTAAGGCGTTCCTGGCGGAGTAAGTGCGGAACGATTCCACATTGCTTTAGATGATCACCAAACTCTTGGCTCAAGTATTCGCCACCACGATCGGATCGTAAGTGTTTTATTGTTTTGCCAAGTTGATTTTGTACTTCGTTCTGAAACTCTTTGAACCTTTCAGAAGTTTCAGATTTATTCCTCATTAAATAGATATATCTATATCTACTGAAGTCATCGGTAAAAGTTACAAAGTACTGAAACCCACCCCTAGCGATCGAGCTCATTGGTCCACATACATCAGTATGTACTAGGGCCAATAATTCACTTGCTCTCTCACTAAAACCTGTGAAAGGGGCTTTTGTCATCTTGCCAAGTAAACAAGATTCACATATTTCAAATGATTCAAAATCAAATGAGGTTAGAAGTCCATCACCATGGAGCTTTTTCATGCGCTTCTCATTTATATGACCTAGCGACAATGCCACAAAAGGTAGGGTTCAAATCATTAGGCGATGCCTTTTTACATTAATATTATAGACAGGTTTTTCTTGAGTTCAAGGGCGTACAACCCATCCACCATGGGGCAACGACCATAATACATATCATTCAAAAATATCGAACAAACAAAGTTCTTTATTCTGAAATCATAACCTTTATGTTCCAAACAAGAAGATGAAATAATGTTTCTACTCAAAGATGGAACAAAATAATAATTATTAAGTTCTAAAACTAATCCTGAAGGCAAATGCAATGGGTATGTGCCAACGGCAAGACCAGCAACTCTTGCTTTATTCCCCACGCGAAGATCCACTTCTCCTTTTGCCAAGTCTCTACTCTTTATCAGCCCCTTCAACGAATTGCAAATGTGAGCAATCGAACCAGTTATCATATACCCATGAGTGAGTGAAGAAGTAGCAAGATTAATTTCTATAACATTAATACCGAAGTGGAAACCACATTTCCATTCTTCTTATCTGCCAGTACTTTTCGCAGATTCGTTTCCAATGCCACGATTTCTTGCAATAGAAGCATTGGGTATCGGGTTGAGGCCAACTTTAAGCACGAAGCTTAGTTTGAGGCTTGCGATCTCATCTTGAGCCTTGCCCTTGCCCTTGCCCTTGCTCTTTCCCGTTCCCCACCTTAGCCTTCCTCTTTTTGAAAGCGGTTGTTTTACGAACCATCATCACATGATTGGGTTTTTCTTAATGCTTTCCTCGCAGCCTTGAGCATCCCATGTAGCTCGGTTAGGCTCTTCTCCATGCTATTCATATGAAAATTCATAATGAATGGCTCAAAGCTCGAGGCGGCGGAGAATAACATCTATGGCCAAACCAAGGCTAAGGGAAACTCAAGTTTTCCAATCTCCCAATGTAACCAATCATCTTGATCACATGAGGATGACCGGATGCCTTCAACCGACTTACAAGCAAATAAAAGCTTTGAGATACCATACCTCTCAGCTCTTGCTTGATTCCCAAACATGCCCTTCAAGCCCGTAATCATATTGTAAGCATCCTGGTCCTCATATTGCTTTTGGAGCTCAGAGTCCATGGTGACTAGCATGAGACAGCTGACCTCTACAGAAGCATTAACATGCTTTTCATATTCAACCTTCAAATTGCGGCAGCATTTTGGTTTAGTTCATCAGAATTGGATTCTCTAGAACAAAGTCCTTCTTTTCATGCTTGAGAACAATTCTCAGGTTGCGATACCAATCAACAAAATTAGTTCCATTCAGTTTTTCCCTTTCCAAAACCGATCTCAAAGCAAAACCAGGTGTAGCAGGAGTAAGAGAAGGTGCCATTGAACTACAACAAAAACATGCAAAGATTCTAAGCACTATGTTTATGTAAAACTTTTTAATTAAAGACACTTCTATTTTATGTCCCTTTTATAGACACATAGTGAGTATTCAAGATCCATATTCATCAAACACTAGTGAGCTTTGGCATCACTGCTAGAAATTTAATGACATTGGTAAGCAACACCTTTGCTAATTACATCATATGTAACTCTTGTTTGTTGAGTATGAAAACAAGTAATGAATGCCTCCATCAACTTGACTCATAGCCAGGTCAACCTGCCCCAAGGGCTCACATGAGGAGGAGCACTTCCCGTGATTCGGTGCCAATTAAGAAACTTGCCTCATGTGTGTTTTCCTAGACACCACTTGTCTTGTATAGGTTCCTTCATTATGAAATCAAATCCCAACCACTTATGTCCTCAAGCCCAAAACCGTTTTGATAGCTTGATTAAATCTACCATTGTTATGCGTGATGTGTCAACACATCCCTATCATCTATTGAGATAGCCATTGATATACTACTTTGGCAGTCATATCAATAACGATCTAAATTCTTGATAGGTGCAACAATTGGATGGACAATTTGATTTAAAATTTTTAACTATAGGGATGAACAAAGATTACTATGAACATGGCATCACATGCAATGAGCATAAAGAAAATAGCAAGGATTAAACACACATCCACAGAAAATCAAAATAAGCTGTGAAATAGCATGACCCTTAGCATTAAGATCTCCATCATCATGCTTGTTTGTTCACCTAACCACCTTGCTTGATTTGTTCACCTAGCCATCTTGCTTGATACCATCGTCTTCATCATTATGGATGCAACTCCTTACAACTTTTGATAATGAATTTTACATGAGGTTTGAAGCATCACAAGTCGACACGCAGTCGTTATACAATTTAAATAGCTTTATGGCTTGACACGGCACATGAGCCATGTGGAAATTACATGCATCACATACACATAGGCCATACTATTTCACATAATTCCTGCAAAAGCGAGTTAAACAAAAGTAACCCTCGACTCAGGTCCGAGGCGGCGCCACGGCAGGAATCAGGGGCGGCGCCCACGGCGTGTCCATTGGCGGTCGTGGCGGGTCCGAGGCGGTGCCTGGCGAGAATCAAGGCGAGCCCGACATGGAAAACACCCTCAAAATTTCCACGGATCAACAGATTGACCCAATCCGATCTAACATGATTTGCTTGGTCCCATATGGATACGTTTGAAACCACGATGGCGGTAACCCGGCCGGTAAGGGTAACGTCGTACCATGAGCGGACTCACCCAAACCAATATTGAATCATTTGCGCTTACCATGGATCAAGCAGATTGACCCAATCCAACTCAATCGATTGGCTTGGTCCCATATGGATACGTTTGAAACCACGATGGCGGTAACCCGGCGGTAAGGGTAACGTCGTACCATGAGCGGACTCACCCAAATCAAGATTGAGTCGGTTTGCACTTTCCTCAAACCCTAAACCGATCGATCTCATCGATGGCTGCCGTCACCAATTCATCACATGAACTGGCTGAACATGTAATAGATCCAATCTACTAACCTTACACATCATATGTGCAACATCCATATCACAAAACTATACGAGATGGCTCTGATACCACTGAAGAGGAACCCGGTATGCTACGCTAGCACAAAAAAAATCTACCGCGAAACTAGAAAGCTACTCGCAAGAAGGGGATCATAGATAAGATTACCACTAGACGCGCAGTTACGGAATCCTTCGCGCGTCGATGTATTGGATCGTCCTCGCTGCAGTCGTTGCGTCGATGTAGTGGATCGTCCTCCCACGCCCTTGATCGCGGCAGCGTCACCTTGATGAGTCCACACGTCCGAGAGATGGAGCGCGTGCGTCGTGTGCAAGCACAGTCGCTCGGCGAGGCAGCGAGAGGAGTAGGCTAGGGTTTGAGTGAATCACTCCTAAACCGTGGGAAAGCACACCTGCGCCTCCCTCCTCCTCCTTATATAGCCACAAGATGAAACCTAAACTAGGGCCCATCGTGCTAAGCCCACGAGGTTCATTAATTACGGATCAATCCAAATTAATGCGTCCCACCATTCGTGTGTGACCTGCAGTTCACGTGCGTTTGGACATGGATTCGGAAAACTCCTTTTCAATCCAATAGTTGGTAGCGGCTTCTTGCAAAGTATGCCAACTCCCAAACATACTATGATCAATTCGGACAGAACCTATCAAAAGTACTCATGCAATAATCCCTTTGCCAAGTATATGAAGATTGATCTCAAGGCGAGAAGCATGTCATCCTTTGATGATTCAATCCATCTCTCGTATCCGTGATATATTAATAAGTTGTGATTGACTCCTCAATCACGGCATGGCCATGCACTTCCTTAATCATAATCACACGAGTGGCCTTGTCATATATCTCCGTTTCATTGGAGTGGCAAATTCTATCTTGACTGCTCACTTCCCTCTGCACGTTTCATAGTAAACATGAAAGCTACCTTTATAACTATCCGGTTAGGAAGTAGTGTTTGATAGCCCCAAGGAAAACTATTACACATGTAGGGAATATGACAATCTCAAGTCTAAGGATCATACATCTACTAGGTATGAGATACACTGATGACACATAAGAATGAAACATTCTCGCAGTGTCCCATTGCGGGTCTATCTAACCCATGTTCTTCAACATGCGTCCACAATGTATAGATGATATCTCCATATCCCATGATCTATGAAGCATGATCATCGACCACTACATGTGCTGATCTATTCATCGTTGTCCTATACGATGAAATCCGATCAGAGATATTTATCGAATTACATCATTAAGTAAAGAGCTTCATAAGCAAGTCACATACTTGTTGATCAATACAATGATATACATTCATTGGACCAATAATCATAATATTATTCATAAACATAGTCATATTACAATCATCTAAATGATTGCCTCAAGGGCATAACACTAACAGTTTCATCCATGCACTAGGGGCATGCTTTGGCCCCTTTTACAGTACGACCGGATAGGTTACCTAGGGCAGAGAAATCATTGATAGTGCAAAACAACAATGCGCGTAGGATGAAGTACTCTCGCTTGTACTCATCCCATACCTGTACACCTTCGTTCCACAGTATCACAAGATCTTCCACCAATGGTTGTAGGTATACATCAATATCATTGCCAGGTTGTCTCGTCCCTTGGATAAGCAGCGACATCATAAAGTACTTTCGTTTCATACACAACCAAGGAGGAAGGTTGTAGATACGGAGAGTCACGGGCCAAGTGCTATGAATATTACTCATGTTACCGAAAGGATTCATTCCATCCGTATTCAACCCAAACCTTATATTCCTCAGTTCATTCCTGAAGTCCTCCCTAAAGAGCCTATCGATGGTTCTCCACTGGGCAGAATTAGCAGGGTGTCTCAGCTTTCTATCCCTTTTACGCTCTTCTGAGTGCCATCGCATCAATTGGGCATGCTTTTTGTTTCCAAATAAACGCTTCAATCGAGGTATTACTGGTAAATACCACACCACTTTAGCGGGAGCTCCTTTCTTCACCACGGTGCCCTCGCTGTCATGGCCTTTACGCTTGTATCGCAATGATTTGCACACCGGACATACATGCATGTCTGTATACTCTTTGCGATAGAGTATACAATCATTTGGACATGCATGTATTCTTTCTACTTCCAATCCCAATAGACATACAACCTTCTTAGCTAAATAAGTGGTTATCGGTAATACGTTTCCATCTGGAAGCATGTCCGCTAAGAGATGTAATAGCGCCGTGAAACTCTTATCGGACCAACCATTGCTTGCCTTCAATTTTAGAAGTGAAAGCACGGTGTGCAACTTTGTGTATTCCTCCTTGCAACCTGGGAACAAAGGTGTGTCCGAGTCGTCCAACAAACCCTTGAATTGATTAAACTCTCTCTGACTAGTGTAGTTCCCTTCTGCATCACGCAACATCTGAGTAAGATTATTATCGTCATCAATGTCCAACCTATCCTCATCAGATCCATAACCGATGTCAGCTGCCATAATACCTTCTCCATCATCCAATACGTTATCACCTTCATGTATGTTTTCCTCTTCACCGTGACTTGTCCAACGTGTATAGCCAAGTACAAAACCCCTTCGAATCAAGTGCAAGTGGATGTGCTCTTTGTCTGAAAATATTTTCTCATTCTTGCAATCAATGCATGGACAATATATGTACCCCGTCTTCTTATGCAACTTGTTCTCCTCAGCGGCTCATAGAAAAGCAGATACCTCGTCGATGTAATCTCGGCTGTAACGGTTCGCATTGTACATCCATCTCCGGTCCATCTAAAATTAATTAACATATAAAAATTGATTAAAAAACTAATCTAATTACTTATCATCTAAAGGAGCTAGATAATAAATTCATCATCTAAAAATGATGAGCACCTACCAAATTAACTAAAATTTCATGTATATTAATATACAATAATATTAATTAAATAAATTTTATTGGATACCACTTGTTAGGACTTAGATACTACTTGTTAGGGCTAGTACAGTAAAATAATTGGAGACAAAGATTTAACGTGGAAAAAAACCATAGAAAACAATCCACTATAACGTTCTAAGAATTACAAGTACAGAGGGGTTGGTTTATATAGCCAAAAGATTTGGACTAACAACCTATTTAGATAAAGATATAGTAAGTTAAAATATTGAGTTATGTTCAACAAACCTAATCTAACCCAAAAAAAAGAACAATTCGGTATTCTAGTAAAATAGCACGACAATACCAAAAACCCACCAACTCCTTACAGAACACTGGAGGATTCCCACAGAATGGCAGTGCAGTAATCTTAAGCAAACACCACTACACAAACAGGGGGAAAGGGACGAACTGGAAATCGACAGTGGTCATTATGCAGCGAATTGGTCTGCAAACTCAGACAAAATCAAGAACTCAACTAAATATTTATGTTCAACAACTCTAGTATCAGAGGATCAGCGAAAAGCATAGGATGCAAGGCCTACAAGTCCCCGAGTCTAAAAAGGCTAATAAAATTTAAACAAAGCGTCGAAGCCTAGTGTTTCTGTTTCGCACCCTACTGAAAAAGAACCACAAATTTCATCCGGCCAACTAAACCTTGCCACAATAAAAATGTCATGGTACTAAGAAAACCCAGAAAGATTACCCACTGCATTCAATTCTTGAAACCTTCCTTTTCTTGCTTCTATCCAAGCTCAGCATTCTATATTTCTATACCATCTATTCATATTCTCACAGTAGGCCCAATTATTTCGCGCGCGCCACACGATCAATCCCTAATTAACTAAACTCTGTCGGAATTCAGAAATTCTGCAACTCAGGAACTCAGGAACAGAGACAAGAACAGAATCAAGATCGCAAAACTTGAGGAACACGAAAAGAGATTTGTGCTGCTCAAAACCATGGCAGCTTTTTTGTTTTCTCCATTGCTTATATAAGCTAAAGATTACAGGCAAATATGGATAGCTATCACAACTATCAAATCGAATCGGACTAGACCAAAACCAAACAAAGTTTGTAACGGATACGCTACTGTATCGCATCCGGCAAGACAAACAAACTGACACCTGACGCAAACCGAATAGCAATGCCTGAAGCTTTGACACTCTCAGGACATTGCAAAACTGAAACTAACACAAAACATCCAGTTTAGACAACATTCACCTCCCTAGACTTGATGTGCATTCTTTACAGCCCGCATCCCAATTCTTCCTCTCATATCCAAAAATTTGAGTCTTCCCAAAGATTTGGTTAGGATGTCTACGAGCTGATCCTTAGTGCCGATGTGCTCAACTACAATATTTCCTTCTTCCACACATCCCCTTATATAATGTAATCATGTGTCAATATGCTTACTTCTGTCAGAACTGGATTCTTGCATAAGAAAATGGTAGACTTGTTGTCAATGTTGAGCATCACTTTCCCAGGCGTCGGTTCATGATATTGTCAAGAGGACTATTGAGCCAAACACCCTACATGATGTTGCTGCTGCTGCTATATACTCTGCTTCACATGATGACAATGCAACCACCTTTTGTTTCTATGACAACCAGCTAATCAAGCTTGAATTCAAGAAGAATGCTATTTCAGTCGTGCTCTTCCAATCATCAATGTTGCCAGCCATGTCACTATCACTATAACCAACCAAATGGAATTCTTCCTCTTCTTTCCTTCTGATAGCAGCAGCCCAAATCAAGTGTCCCTTTAACATACCTTAATATGTGCTTTACCGCAGCCATATGTTCAGTTGTCGGGGACTCCATGTACTGGCTCACTATGCCAATTGAATAAGCCAGGTCTGGCCATGTGTTTACGAGGTATCTTAGGCTCCCTACAATACTTTGGTACATGGTTTGATCCACAGGAGGTGATGTGCTTTTCTTGCTTAACTTGAGCCTTGCTTCCATCGGAACTTGAGTTGGACTGCAATTTCACATGCCACAGCTTTCAAGGATTTTCTTAGCATATGCTTCCTGGCACAAAGATATACCATTTGGCATCTGATGAACTTCAATGCCAAGATAGTAACACAGCAAAACAAGATCACTCATCTTGAAGAACTCTTTCATTTGTTGCTTGAACTTCACAATCTCTTCTTCAAAAGTCCCTTTGATTATCAAATCATCCACATACACGCTAACTAGTAGACAGTTTTCACCTCTACCCCTCTTGTACACTGCATGCTCAAGTGGGCTTTTCTCAAATCCAAGTGACATCAGTGTCTTGTCGAACTTAGAATTCCAAGCTCTAGGGGCTTGTCGCAGACCATACAAAGCTTTGTGCAACCTTAGTACCTTGTGCTCACTCCCCTTCTCAACAAAACCAGTTGGCTGACTCATATACACTTCTTCTAGTTCACCATTCAAAAAAACTAACTTTACATCCATATGATGCAGCTACCATCCTTCTAATGTAGCTAGTGCAATGAGCAGTCTCACTGTTCCAAATCTTGCAACAGGGGCCAACACTTCTTCAAAGTCAATGCCTTTTTCTGCACATACCCCTTCGCTACTAAGCATGCTTTGTGTTTTACCACTGTGCCATTTGAGTCTTTCTTCACTTTATAGACCCATTTAAGCCCTATGGCTTGTACTTCCACAGGAAGATCAACCAAACTCCACATTCGATTGTTACGAATTGATTCCATCTCCTCCTACATCGCACATTGCCAACTTTCCTTCTTCGTGGAATCTTCAAAGGTAGCCGGATCCTCTGCACCTAGCAAATATAGGCCAGAGATCTCATGCTGGATCGGCTCGGTGGCATCATAAAGGCTGCACAAGGTACGCATCTGTTGACAACTAATCTTGCACTTCTGTTTGGATGGTGTTCTGAGTTCAGTTAGAAGTTAGCAGTTGTTTCAGTTTGTAGAGTCCAGGTTGTTCTGTTGTCTGTTAAGCAACAGGAAACTGAATTGAGTTTGTTACTGATTCGGTTTGAGTTCATTTCGGTAGTTTTGGTATTTGACAATTCTATCTGTAACTCTTTAAGCTATTTAAAGCTGCCAATAAAACCCAGAAAAGGATGCGGGTGGTATTGCGCATCGCAATTGTTTTTGTCTGGTTCTCTGAAACTACTTTGCCGTTTTTTGTTCATCTCTGCTTTGCTTGTTCTGCGTTGTTTCTCTGTAAACAAGTTCCTGCAGATTGAGGTGCGCATCTTCAGATCAGGTGTTGAGGCCAACATTTGGTATCAGAGCTTCGTTCTCACGTGACCTGTGCTAAGAACATGGCTGGAAACGAGTTATCGACCAGCAGGAATGCGCCTGGTCAAGGAAGCGGCGAACTGCCTGACTCGGGAGGAACCAGAACGTCAGCAAGCAGTGGATCTGTGTCTTTGCAGTACCCAATGTTGTCTAGGACTAATTATTCAACATGGGCATTGAAGATGAAGGTCTATATGCGAGCTCAAGGTGTCTGGGAGGCAATTGCAACACCGGAACTTGTTGATGTGCGGAAGGACTAGATGGCGCTTGCAGCGATCTATCAGGCAATCCCGGAAGACTCCATTGCGATGCTCGCAGAGAAAGAGACAGCAAGAGAAGCTTGGAACGCTCTCAAAGCTTTGCATCAAGGAGTAGATCGAGTTAAAGAGGTCAACGTCCAGAATCTAAGATGGGAATTGGAAGGACTGCGGATGGGTGAAGCCGACAAAATAGATGATTTTGCAACAAGAGTGATCTCTATTGTCAGTCAAATCCGGAGTCTCGGTGAGAAGATGGAAGAGGAGTATGTTGTGAAAAAAATATTGTGATCTGTATCTTCCAAATTCATCCAAATTGCTTCCGCAATTGAGGAGTTTGGAGATCTCAAAACTAAAACCCTGGAAGAATTTTTTGGATCCCTGAAGGCTCATGAAATGAGGTGGGCACAGATGAATGATAAGGTGGAAGAAAGGGCGCTGTTTTCACATCATGAATGGAAGGCTAAAGATGAACAGGAAAGCAGATCAAACAGAGGTCGTGGGCGAGGTCGCTCACAAGGACGCGGGCGTGGGCGCACCCAGGAGCATGGCAACTCTGACACTCATGAAATTGGTGAAGGCTCACACAAGAAGAAAACTGGCTTTGACATTAGCAAGGCCAGGTGTTATAAGTGCAAAGAACTGGGGTATCTCAAGTATGACTGTCCACAGTTGAAGAAGAAATCAGAGAGGCTAAACCTGGTAGAAAAGGAGGATCAAGATGATGAACCTGCAGTGCTAGCTGCAGAAGTTTATGAAATTCAGTATAACAAGCCAGAAGTTTCTGAAGATATTATGTATTTTGAAGAAACTATCAAGCTAGAGATAAATCTAGGTGAGAAGAACTTGCAGAGTAATGCTCTGTGGTATCTGGATTTCGGAGCCAATAACCACATGACAGGACTCAGAAGTTGTTTCACTGATCTAGATGAAAGAATCTCAGGAAGAGTGAAATTTGGAGATGGATCCATTGTTGGAATTCAGGGCAAAGGTACAGTATGTTTTAAAACAATCTCTGGTGAACATAGATTGCTTACTTCTGTGTATTACATCCCAAAGCTTAAGAGTAACATTATAAGTCTTGGGCAATTGGAGGAGAATGGTTGCAAGGCAGTCATTGAGGAAGGGTATCTTCGGGTGTATGACAAATCAAGAAAATTGCTTGCCAAAGTGAAGAGAACTTCTAACAGGTTGTATACCTTAAGTCTGAATCCAACAACTCCTGTGTGTTTGCTAAACAGTTTGGATGAAGCTGCTTGGAAGTGGCATACCAGGTTTGGACATTTAAATTTTGATTCTTTGAGTAGAATGTCAAGAGATAATCTGGTTAATGGATTACCTCAGATCATGCATAATACTCAAGTGTGTGATGGTTGTGTGATAGCTAAGCACAGTAGGGCACCTTTCCCACAAACAACTTTATATAGAGCTGAGAAGTTGCTTGAGCTTGTTCACAGTGACATATGTGGACAGATTACTCCTCCAACGAGTGGAGGAAGACGGTATTTCATATTGTTCATTGATGATCTCTTCAGATACACATGGGTGGAGATCATTACTTACAAGCATGAAGCATTTGCTGCATATAGAAGATTCAAAGCGAGAGTTGAGTTAGAAGCAAATTGCAGAATTCATACTCTGAGAACAGACAGAGGTGGTGAATTCAGGAGTGCAAGTTTTGAAAGTTTTTGTGAAACTGAAGGCTTGAAAAGACAATTGACAGCACCATATACACCCCAGCAAAATGGAGTGGTCGAGAGAAAAAACAGAACTGTCGTGGCTATGGCTAGAAGTTTATTGAAGAGTAAACAAATGCCTGGTGAATTATGGGGAGAAGCTGTTGCAACAGCAATGTACATCTTAAACAGATCATTCACAAAGGTAGTGAAAAAATCAACTCCATATGAGTGCTGGCATGGTCATCAACCGAATGTACAACACATGAGAGTGTTTGGCTGTGTGGCATACTCAAAAATACCTAGCCAACATCTGAAGAAGTTAGATGATCGAAGCAAGGCAATGGTGTTTGTCGGCTATGAAAAGGGCTCAAAAGCTTACAGATTGTATGACCCAGACAGCAAAAGAATTTGCATCAGCAGAGATGTGATTTTCTGTGAAGATAGAAAATGGGATTGGAAATCAAACCAATCAAGTGCAAAATCAATAGAAGAGTTGCCGGAATTCTTCACTATACAATATGAAGATCAAGGTGGTGATGTTGCCGGTAATCAAAATATTGATCCTCAAGAGGGCAGTGGCAATCCTGACGTAGAAACTGACTCGGTCCATGAACCTGATGACATACTTACACATGAAGAAGAGCCAGAGCAACTAGATGATGAACTTCAAAGCCCTGAAGGACATATCAAATATCGATCCCTACAAGATATTTACAATGAAACTACTAAGGTAATTGATGAGGCAAACCATTGTTTTCTTTCGATTGAAGAGCCATCTGGTTTTGAAGAAGCTGTTGGAAATAAGAATTGGAAGCAAGCCATGGTAGAGGAAATAAATGCAATTGAGAAGAATGGTACTTGGGAACTCTCAGAACTACCAAAAGGGTTCAAGGCAATTGGAATCAAATGGATCTTCAAGCTGAAGAAGACTCCAGATGGCAAGATTTCAAAATATAAAGCCAGGTTGGTAGCAAAGGGCTATATCCAGAAAAAAGGTATAGATTATAATGAGGTTTTTGCCCCTGTTGCAAGGTTAGAAACTGTTAGACTAATTGAAGGACCATGTGGAGGTCCATCCATGTTTGTGATGAGTATTTGACTTTATTTGAGCAAGGTGTGCTCAAGTTTGAGTTTGATTTGGACTGATTTTCAAAATGAAGCGATTTGAGTTGTCTCTACCAGGAGTGGCAGTACCGGCCGTATGGGCGCGGTAGTGATGAGTTGGATGGGTTTATTGCATATCATTGCGGGCATTTCTATGAAAGGTTTTTCCTTGTCTTTGATGGTTGCAGGGCGACGGTGCTAGGTCATGGTGAGGCGGAGGATGACCGGGACTAGGCGAGGAGCGTCGGAGGTCAAGACGGTTGGGAGATCGCCGGAAGATGATCGGAGACAGAGTTCAGGCAAGTCAAGAAGACAAGGAAATGAGATGATGCTAGCTAGATGCCGCGTGGATCAATGAGGGCCGTCGAACTGAGGTCTAGTTGATAGGTTAGCGGGTCTAGGTAGTATGCTTTGAAAACCGTGTAGGAAAACCCGGTATGTGTGTGGGTTTTGGGTTAGCCTTTGTATGGCTGGTTGTGTGGGTTAATCCTAGCCCTTAGATGAGTGCTCTAGGGTTGAGGGACTCATTCAAGGGTGGTAGGTGGCCCAAGAGTAGTATAAATAGGGGGGGAGGGGTAGCCTCCTCCCCTTGAAGGTTTTGAGGTTTGTGAATGCTCCTTTGAGCTTTGCCCACATGAAAGTGAGGCTTTGTAACCTCGCCTTCCAGAAATGAAAGTTTTATCCATCCATCTCTGAATTTATTTTGCGCATTTACATTATGTCTTTACTTTACACAATTTAAATTCAGCATTTACTTTCCCGCAATTACATTCTTGCAATTTACTTTCACGCAATTTGGATTTGCCTCCCCTCCTTCTAAATGCTATTGATCTTGGATGTTTTGAGTGTGTTCATATGGTTTTACATCTCTTTTGCACTCTTGGATTGAGTAGAGAACATCTTTTCTTTCAAGTTCCAGCTTTGTTCAGAACTTGTTCTTTGCGCAGTATTTAGTATTTGATTTTTATAAAAATATAAAAAAATCCTTTTTAAGTGATTCTTGTAAGAGGAGGTGCGGGACTCTGATATACACCTGCATAAAAATTTCGGAGTTCACTTGTTGCACGGTTTGGGCGCCATGAGGTGAAAACCGAGCCCCAAACTTTCTGCTCGAAGTTCTTGACTGACTGTGTTCTTCGATTTTTCCTATTTTTTCTGTAAGATTTTTTAGGAGAAATTTGGTGGCATTCTTCACAACTCTGATGCTCATAGGGAGAAAAAGTCTCAAAATTTTTTGAGCTGCAGAAACCCACCAACCTCCTGTTCAAATTGAGGACAAGTTCTGGAAATTCTGCATTTGCTTTTCTGAAAGTGACTTTTTTGATTTGAATTGATGTTCTTTCTAAAAGCAAGAGTTGGATTGATTCCTCTTTATCTTGGACACTGGACAACCAGGATTATGACTCAAAAATCCCCACATATTTTATGGTACTTATCCATGCAAGCTTGGGGTACACATAGTTGTCTAGTTTTTCGGGTTTTTCACGATTTCTTTTGAGCGATCTTGTCGAGGTTTTTGTTGGAGTATTTTGGGGGAAAATTTATTTGCAACCATTCACCCCCCCCTCTGTTCGCCATCTCGGTCTTTCAATTGGTATCAGAGCCGGTCTTGCTCTTCCATAGATCTTGACCGGTCTCAAGAGCCATGGCGATGGACAAGTATTCCACCAAGCCTCCCATTTTTTCTAGAGTCGATTTTCCATTCTGGAAGTCGCGTATGGAGTCATACATCACTGCCTAGGGCTTCCTGATATGGCAGAATGTGAAACTCCCATATGAGGTTCTCGCCGATGAAAACGCCACTACGGCAATATGGTCGACGTTGAGGCGAATGCTAAGGCAAGGAACATCCTCATACAGGGTCTTAGCCGCAGTGAGTATGACAGGATTTCTCACTTTCGTTCTGCTCATGAGATTTGGGTGACCCTCGATGCTTACCATGAGGGCACTACCCAAATCAAGACGGTTCGACAGGACCAATTCAAGCGTGAGTTCAACAAGTTTGAACAGCACGCTGGTGAGAGTCTTGATGAGTGCTTCGGTGTTTTACCAAGATCTTGAGCGATCTTTGAGCAGTTGGTTGCATATACCCTGACTCGGATAATGCTCGATATTTCTTGACCGCACTCGATTTACGTGTTTGGGAGATGAAGGTGACCACCATCAAGGACACCACTGATTTGTCGACTCTGACTCTTGACGGGCTTTATTCCTGCCTCAAGACTCATGAGATCGATGTCGTCTCTCGGAAGACGAAATCTCAGTCGATGGCTTTGGTCACCGATCCCATTGGATCTTCCTCTTCTGATCCTTCTATTGGTTTCTCTCTTTCTGCCCTTTGTGAGCTAAGCGATGACCAACTGGAAAAATTTCTAGAAAATGAGCTTGCTCTTCTCGCTCGCAAGTTTTCTCATGCATACAAGAGGGTGAGAGAGAGGAAGAGAGGTGGCATGATCACCTGCTTCGAGTGTGGTGGCCCCAACCACATTCGGGCGAACTGTCCCAAGCTAGAGAAGGGCAAGAACGACGTTGGCGGTTCGGGCAAGAACGACTACACCGATAAGAACCACAACAAGAAGCCTCCAGTTCGTGAGCCGACGCGTGAGAAGAAGTATCGCAACTTCTCCAAGAAAAAGAAGCTCTTCCACCGCGTGCTCGCCGCGCTTGACGACATCAACCTCTCCGACACCGAGATATGGAGCGACGAGGGCGAGGATGAACCGCAAGAAAAGAAGGGCGGTGGCGACTTCTCTGACATGTGTTTCATGGCCGACACTAACGACATCAGCGACTCCGAGCTCTACAGCGACTCAGACGAGGTACCCTCCTATGACCAGCTCAACGAAGCTTTCTGCAAATTAGGAAAATTTCATGCTAAAGCTAGAGCTAGGTGTACGGAGCTTGAGAAGGAAGTAGGTACCTTGACTCGGGAGTTAGCTTCTCTTAGATCTTCTCTCTCCCGAGTCACAGATGATTGCTCTTTGTGTGATGCTATTCTTGTGGAGTTGGAGAACTTAAGGACTATGCATGATAGTGTGTTGACTGGATTAGAAAGTCTTAAGTTGAAGAATGCTAGCAATAATTCTGTTGATGCTATTCCACTAGATGCTAGTTTTCTTCATGCTCACTCTACTCCTTGTGCTAATTGCCCTAAATTGCTTGCCGAAATTGATGCCATGAGCGATCACCTTAGGAAGCTTTCTTCTAGAAATGATGAACTTGAAATGTATGCTTCTAAGGACCCAGTCAGCTCATGTGAGGGTTGTAGGCAACTAAAACTTGACAATGAATCCTTAAATGTCAAGTGTGCTAAACTTGCTAAGGACTTACTAGATAAGTCACAAGAAAGTTGCTTGCGATGTTCTGTGATTGAGGGGGACTTGGATAAAATCCATGTCGAGCTTAGGAAGAAATTAGAAGACCAAGCTCATAGAATTAGAAATACGTCTTGTGTTTCTTGTGAGGCCCTCAAGATTGAGGCAGCCGTCTTTGAGGAGAAAATGCACGTACGAGAGAGCTCATCTTTCTCGTTCTTCTTCTTCTTCCCTGTTCTTCTTGTGCCTCTTTCTTTCGAGATTGCCAAGATCTTATGAGCACTCTCGAGAAGTTTG
Source organism: Otatea glauca (assembly GCA_036346275.1). Lineage (NCBI taxonomy): Eukaryota > Viridiplantae > Streptophyta > Magnoliopsida > Poales > Poaceae > Otatea > Otatea glauca. The sequence continues at coordinate 18,995,316 of CM070719.1, read as the reverse complement.
TAGGAGGCAAGAAGAAGCTCAATCTTATTCTAGACCAATCCAAGATTAGTAGATTCAATCAAGGTCTAGGATTTGATCCCTTGAGCACGCGGCGCATCCTCCCACCATTGTGTGCGGCTCCAAGAGTGGTGAGATTGTGGTAGCTCCTGAGTGAGCACCACCGTGTTTAGGTTTTTGGGGTTGTCCATAGGACTTCGACCGTAAGGGTGTTACTCCCTGCTGCTTCCGCCTCTAGCAAGGCGGCACACATGCACCTTCCGTAAGAAGGATGGTCACCTAGTAGATTTGCTTCAGCGCGCCAAGATCACTTGGCGTGAGCGTGTTGTCGCCTTAGGGGTATCCAGGTCATCCCTGCACTGAGTGCTCCTAAGGTACACACCGCTTCTAGACAAAGTTAGAGAGTCGCTTTGCTTTTGGGCGCGTCCAGACTCGGTTTTCATGCTAGTTCTTTGAGTTTTAGTCCCGGAGCTGTTCGTAGTCGGCTTTTCCGCCGTCCTCTTGATATTCCTCGCTTTTCACATCGAGGTAGATATCGCGGTGTGAGGTGTTTTTCGGTAGGAGTTTTAGGCAGCTTCACCGGGTGGTTCGGCTTTTGCACCACGCATGTGCCAACCCGGGCCAGCTCCTAGATCATCTACTAGAGTTGCACGATCTTGTTAGGGTTAACGTCGAGAGACACTGAGTCCGTCTTCTTCGTGGATCGTACTGAGGTGTCGATGGTTCAGTATTGGGTTCCTAAGTCTTCACTCTATCCCAGTACTAAGTCATTTTTCTCTCTTGTGTCTTGATCAAGTTCGTAGGATGGGGAAGGGAGATGTTTGGATTGTCGACTCCGGTTGTTCTCGTCATATGACCGGAGATTCTCGATGGTTCTCTTCCCTAGTCCGAGCCCCCGGTGATGAGTTAATCATTTTGGGGATGCATCTTCAGGTAGAGTCATTGCTAAAGGTACCATCTGCATTAACCAAAATTTCATTCTTAAAGATGTTGCCTTAGTAAGTAAGCTGCAATACAATCTGCTATCTGTTTCTCAGCTTATCGATGATTCTTTCGAGGTAGGCTTCAAGAGTAATGCCTGTAGAATCCTTGATTCATCAGGAGGGTTAGTTTGTGGGATTTTTAGATTTGGGAGAGTCTTTCGTGCTAATTTTTCTGCTTCTTCTGGAGACTCTCTTCGATGTTTGATTGCTTCGAGTCCCGTGATCTCTCCTTCCGCATAGGAGACTTGGTCACATTGGTTTTGATCATTTGACCCGAGTTAGCGACCACGATCTCATTCGGGTTTGCCCAAACTCAAGATGGTCAAAGACTTAGTTTGCTCTCCTTGCCGACATGGCAAGATGGTTATCGCTTCTCATCCTCCGCCACCGTAGTGATGATCGATGCACCAGACAGCTTTTACATATGGACACCGTTGGTCCGGCTAGAGTGCTGATCGGTGGGTGGGAAGTGGTATGTTCTTGTCATTGTTGATGATTTTTCGAGGTATTCTTGGGTGTTTTTCATATCCTCAAGGATGAGACTTTTACCCATTTTAGGGTTTGGTCTATAGGTTGTCTTTTGAGCTCCCCGGTGCCCTACGAGCTATACAGTGACAACGGCACGGAGTTCAAGAACTGCTATTTTGAGAGTTTTTGTATGGAGTCTGGTTTAGAGCATCAGTTCTCCTCTCCCTACGTCCCTCAGCAAAATGGCTTAGTGGAAAGGAAGAACAGGACCCTGGTAGAAATGACCAGGACGATGCTCGACGAGTACAGTACTCCTAGAAAGTTTTGGGCTGAGGCTATAGCTACTGCTTGCCATGTTTCTAATCGCGTGTTTTTGAGAGCACATTTGCATCGCACTTCTTATGAGTTGAGGTATGGGCGAAAGCCCAGTGTGTCTCATTTTCGCGTTTTCGGTTACAAATGTTTTATATTGAAGTCTGGTAACCTAGATAAGTTTGAATCTTGCTCTTCTGATGGTATCTTTCTAGGTTACTCGACTTCTTCTCATAGCTATAGGGTCTGGAGTGTTGATGCGCATAGGATCATAGAGACCTGTGATGTGACCTTTGATGAGGCTAGCCCAGGAGCTAGACCTGATGTTTCAGGCTCTTCTTATCCCTCTGAGACCATCTTTGTAGAAGATGAGGATGATGGAGATGATGGTGTTCCACCGGATCTAGTCCCCTCTACACCTGAGGTGCCTCCTGTTTCCATTTTTGCACCTCAGGGAGACCAGCCTTGCCTTATGACTCTCCTTCAGCGAGTGGCTCTGTTCCTACCTCTTCTGTTCAAGAGGTAGAGGCCACTTCTACTTCTGGTCCTCCCCGACATATCAAGAAAGCTCATCCACCTGATCAGATCATTGGTGATCTGTTTGAGCAGGTCACTCGCTCAAAATCAGGTTTATCCAGTTTCTGCCTCCACTCTGCCTTCGTTGCCTCCTTTGAGCCGAAGGATGTTTCTCATGCATTATCCGATGAGTCATGGATTAATGCTATGCATGAGGAACTTGAGAACTTTGAGAGGAACAAGGTATGGCAGCTTGTCGAGCCCCCATCTGGTCATAATGTCATTGGGACCAAGTGGGTGTTCAAAAACAAGCAGAGTGAGGATGGGGTTGTAGTTAGAAACAAGGCTAGACTAGTTGCACAGGGCTTTTCTCAGGTTGAGGGTCTTGACTTTGAGGAGACCTTTGCCCCTGTAGCTAGGCTAGAGGCTATTCGAATCCTTCTTACATTTTTTGCATCCAAAGTCTTCAAGCTTTATCAAATGGATGTCAAGAGTGCATTCCTCAATGGCTATATTGAGGAAGAGGTTTATGTCAAGCAACCTCCAGGATTCGAGAACCCTAAGTTTCCGAGTCATGTATACAAGCTTTCTGAAGCTCTGTATGGACTCAAGCAGGCCCCCAGAGCATGGTATGAGAGGCTCAAGTCTTATCTTCTTAGCCATGAGTTTAAAATGGGCATAGTAGACAAAACTCCGTTCATCAGACACCATGAGTCTCATTTTCTTCTCGTCCAGATTTCTGAGGTGATGAGCACAGAGTTTGAGATGAGTATGATGGGCGAGTTGAGCTACTTTCTTGGCTTCCAAATCAAGCAGACTCGGGAGGGTACTTTCTTGCATCAAGGCAAGTATACCCGTGACCTCCTGAGGTGCTTCGATATGTCTGATGGGAAGCCGGTGATGACTCCTATGGCCACCACTGCTGTCCTTGAGCTCGATGAGGATGGTGAGCCTGCTGATCAAAAGGAGTTTCGGAGCATGATCGGCTCCCTCTTGTACCTCACTGCTTCGAGGCCGACATACATTTCATTTGTGGTCTCAGGCGCTTGATTTCAAGCTTCTCCTCGCACCTCTCACCGCCAGGCGGTCAAGCGCATCTTTAGGTACCTTCGTGGTACCACTGATTATGGTATTTGATACTCTTCTTCTTCTTGTCTATCTCTTAAAGCCTTTTCCGATGCCGACTTTGCTGGCTGTAGGATAGATAGGAAGAGCACTTCTGGCACTTGCCAATTCATTGGCACTTCTCTTGTTTCTGGTCATCTAGGAAGCGATGCAGGGTTGCGCACCAATCACCGATGCCGAGTATGTTGTCGCAACCGATTGTCAGAGCTGTGTGCTCGATGAGATTGACCTTACGGGACTATGTGTTAGAGATAGAGAGTGTGCCACTCTTCTGTGATAACACTTCAGCTATTTGCATTGCTAAAAACCCAGTACAACATTCCCGGACCAAGCACATTGATATTAGATATCACTTCCTTAGAGACCATGTGGAGAAGGGAGATATCGCGCTTCAGTTCGTAGAGAGTGACCTTCAGTTAGCCGATATCTTCACCAAGCCTTTGGATAGCTCCAGATTTGTTATCTTGAGGAGTGAGCTTGGAGTCGTGAGCCCTTACGGCCTCTCGTGAGGGGGAGCTGGTTTGTATATTATGTATTATATGTTTTCTTCCAGCTTTTCTTTTCTTTGTGTTTCTTCTGGGTGACTTTGGGCTTGTTTTCTTGAGTTGAGTTCACTCACTTAGACTTCTGGTATGCCTTGCATGGACCTCTTATCTTGTTCTTTAGGTTGCTATCATGCGTGATTAGCTATTCTCTCTTCTCTCTAGGTTGAGTTCCTCACAGCCTTATAAGTCTAGCGTGTATTGGGCCTCCCGGTAGACAGGTCCTGTGCACTCCTTAGTTGGGATCTAGAGTCGCCTTCCCTATATGGGTCTCTGGGAAGATAAGAGCGAGTCCGAGCCGTAGTGAGTCTCTTCTATCTTATCTATGCTCAATAGCCATCTAGTTTTGCAGTTTCTCGACTTCTTCTCCTCATTCTGTTTTTCTGGTTTTTATTGAGTTCATTCGGGTTTTCTTTATGCCTAATCTTGATAATAACTCAACGTTAACCAGATTTGAGCTTAAAATTGATTCTTTTGTTGAGGGGGAGTTTGGGAATCTGTTCGTGTATTTCATATAGACTACATTTCTTGTTTAATGAGCTTTGTCTATTATGCAATTGATTTCTTCTTCATGCTATACACCATGCTACATCATATGGAGGAAATCACTAGCTTAGATATGTCCAAGTTCATTTAACTTGCTAAGCTTAAAAATGAAATAAGCCTTAAATGAAAAACTTAATGAAACTTGTTGCTTTTACTTGCTAGGTTTCTTCTCTAGAGGTTTGTGCCATAATTTGAGAAATTTTGGAGTTCTCTAGAGTCCCTATAGCAACTTGGGTGAAACTAGTTTGATCCATGCTAGAGTCCTTCAATTGCTCATAAATCATTGTGCTAAAAATGAAGATTAAACAAAATTGACTCTTCTTGTGCACATACGACTCAACACCTTGCATTCACAAGACCGCTTCCCATTGCACTTGGGATGAACTTGGAATACATCGTGTTTGACCTAGACCATCCTCTTAAGAGTTCATCTTGAGATGGTCGACACGGCTTGAGTCAATTGGTTGTCAAAAGAAAATGCAAATAAATTAAAAAAAAGACATATGTGGGTAAAGAATGCAAATAATGTCAAACATTTGCACCCGCTATGTCTTGTATGATGATGAATCAAAATTTGCATTATGATAAATGAGCCCAAGGACCTTGTACGCTCTTCCGATTCCCAAAGTGTTGAGAGGTTGAACTCTAGGTTTTCCTTTGATCCTTAGAGTGGCTATTCTTCTATTTTTGAAACTAAAGCTAAGTGTTGCACTTGTCAAATCTTGCTAAAAATGATATATTCAAAACTAAGCTCGTATTTGCACTTAGACATGTCTTAGTTTAGTCATCTTCTGAAATTTACAAACTTGGTGTAATATCCTTCCATTTTGATCAATTGGATAATCTTCAAAGCTCTTTCGATTGCATTTCTAGCATACATAAAAAGAGGGAGAAAATTCCATTTTGATGCCTATATTGCCAAAAGGGGGAGAAAATGTAGAAAAGGCATCACTAAAAAAAAGAGAGATAAAAATGTGAAAGCTTGTTGGTTCTTATGATCTTTGTAAATCTTTGCTATTTTTTATGGATCATAATCACATTTGGCACTTACGATTGGTTTTTAGAGCTTTTGTGGAAAACTTGCTCTTTTCATGGTCTTGCTCTAAATTCTTTCTGCCAACTTGGTCATGATTTTATATCTTTCTCTCTGGATCAAGTTTGGCTTTGCAATCAAATTGCTTTCTTCTTCTCTCATTCAAACTCAAATTTATGCCTTTTGTGTTGTTTGTCAATATACTCATCAAGTGGGAGATTGAAGGACCATGTGGAGGTCCATCCATGTTTGTGATGAGTATTTGACTTTATTTGAGCAAGGTGTGCTCAAGTTTGAGTTTGATTTGGACTAATTTTCAAAATGAAGCAATTTGAGTTTTCTCTGCCAGGAGTGGCAGTATAGGCCGTATGGGCGCGGTAGTGATGAGTTGTATGGGTTTATTGCATATCATTGTGGGCATTGCTATGAAAGGTTTTTCCTTGTCTTTGATAGTTGCAGGGCGATGGTGCTAGGTCATGGTGAGGCGGAGGATGACCGGGACTAGACGAGGAGCGTCGGAGGTCCAGACGGTTGGGAGATCACTGGAAGAAGATCGGAGACGGAGTTCGGGCAAGTCAAGAAGACAAGGAAAGGAGATGATGCTAGCTAGATGCCGCGTGGATCAATGAGGGCCGTCGGATTGAGGTCTAGTTGATAGGTTAGCGGGTCTAGATAGTATGCTTTGAAAACCGTGCAGGAAAACCCGGTATGTGTGTGGGTTTTGGGTTAGCCCTTGCATGGCTGGTTGTGTGGGTTAATCCTAGCCCTTGGATGAGTGCTCTAGGGTTGAGGGACTCATCCAAGGGTGGTAGGTGACCCAAGAGTAGTATAAATAGGGGGGGAGGGGTAGCCTCCTCCCCTTGAAGGTTTTGAGGTTTGTGAATGTGCCTTTGAGCTTTGCCCACAAGAAAGTGAGGCTTTGTAACCTCTCCTTCCAGAAATGAAAGTTTTATCCATCCATCTCTGAATTTATTTTGCGCATTTACATTATGTCTTTACTTTACGCAATTTAAATTCAGCATTTACTTTCCCGCAATTACATCCTCGCAATTTACTTTCACGCAATTTGGATTTGCCTCCCCTCCTTCTAAATGCTGTTGATCTTGGATGTTTTGAGTGTGTTCATATGGTTTTACATCTCTTTTGCATTCTTGGATTGAGTAGAGAACATCTTTTCTTTCAAGTTCCAACTTTGTTCAGAACTTGTTTTTTGCGTAGTATTTAGTATTTGATTTTTGTAAAAATATAGAAAAATCCTTTTTAAGTTATTATTGTGGGAGGAGGTGTGAGACTCTGACATACACCTGCAGAAAAATTTTGGAGTTCACTTGTTGCACGGTTTGGGCGCCATGAGGTGAAAACCGAGCCCCAAACTTTCTGATCAAAGTTCTTGACTGACTGTGTTCTTCGATTTTTTCTGTTTTTTCTGTAAGGATTTTTTAGGAGAAATTTGTTGGCTTTCTTCATGACTCTGATTCTCATAGGGAGAAAAATTCTCAAAATTGTTTGAGCTGCATAAACCCACCATCCTCCTGTTCAAATTGAGGACAAGTTCTGGAAATTCTGCTTTTGCTTTTCTGAAAGTGACTTTTGTGATTTGAATTGATGTTCTTTCTAAAAGCAAGAGTTGGATTGATTCCTCTTTATCTTGGACACTAGACAACCAGGATTGTGACTAAAAAATCCCCACATATTTTATGGTACTTATCCATGCAAGCTTGGGGTACACATAGTTGTCTAGTTTTTCGGGTTTTTCACGATTTCTTTTGAGCGATCTTGTCGAGGTTTTTGTTGGAGTATTTTGGGGGAAAATTTATTTGCGACCATTCACCCCCCCTCTATTCGCCATCTCAGTCCTTCACTAATTATTGCATTAGCAGCCAAAAAGGACTGGCAAGTGCACCATTCAAATGTGAAGTCAGCCTTTCTAAATGGAATTTTGGAGGAAGAAGTCTATGTAGAGCAACCTCAAGGCTTTGAAGTCAAAGGTAGTGGAGGTAAAGTTCTGAAACTTTGGAAGGCATTATATGGCCTAAAGCAAGCCCCAAGAGCATGGAACTATAAACTAGACAAGTGCTTAGTATCTCTTGATTCAAGAAATCAACTCTAGAGCATGCACTCTACACAAGAAGAAGAAAAGATTCAGTCCTTATGATTGGAGTATATGTTGATGATCTGATTGTGTCAGGATCGGATGAAGGGGAGATAAGTGAGTTCAAATAACAGATGCAAAAGGTATTTGATATGAGTGATATGGGACTTCTATCATATTATCTTGGCATTGAAGTCAGTCAAACTACAGCAGGGATAAAATTGAGCCAATCAGCATATGTAACAAAGATTCTCAGAGAAACTTGGTATGAGTGGTCGCAATAGTCGCACAATACCTATGGAACCAAGACTCAAGTTAAGTAAATATGACACTTCGCCTCCAGTTGACTCACAGATATACAGGAGTATAATTGGAAGCCTTAGATATCTGATTAATACTAGGCCTGATATATCTTATTCGGTTGGAGTGTTAAGTAGATATATGGAGGCACCCACTACTGATCATATGGCAGCACTTAAACAAGTCCTGAGATATGTACAAGGCACTACAGGAAAGGAGGACAGAAAACTGAGGAGTTGATCGGTTTCACAGACAGTGACATGGCAGGAGACATAGATGATCGGAAAAGTACTTCTGGGGTTATGTTCTTCCTAGGAGATTGTCCTGTGACTTGGTTCTCTCAAAAGCAGAAAGTAGTAGCATTATCGTCATGTGAAGCGGAGTATGTAGCTGCCACAGCAGGAGCATGTCAAGGAGTATGGCTTGGGCGTCTCCTTGGAGAATTGCTTGGAACAGCTGCTGTAAAGACAATATTGTGGATTGATAATAAATCAGCAATTGATCTCGCAAAGAACCCGGTGCATCACGGGAGAAGTAAGCATATAGAAACGAAGCATCATTTCATCTGTGATTGTGTTCAGAAGCAAGAAGTGGAAATCAGGCACATCCGAACTGAAGAACAAGTTGCTGACATCTTGACAAAACCACTGAGTAGGCAACGATTTGTGTTGCTCAGGGAGAAAATTGGCCTGGTGGATCTTCAGAAGTGTCAAAATTAGGGTGGTGATATGTTGACAACTAATCTTGCACTTCCGTTTGGATGGTGTTTTGAGTTCAGTTAGAAGTTAGCAGTTGTTTCAATTTGTAGAGTCCAGGTTGTTCTGTTGTCTGTTAAGCAACAGGAAACTGAATTGAGTTTGTTACTGATTCGGTTTGAGTTTGTTTCGGTAGTTTTGGTATTTGATAATTCTATCTGTAACTCTTTAAGCTATTTAAAGCTGACAATAAAACCCAGAAAAGGATGCGGGTGGTATTGCGCATCGCAATTGTTTTTGTCTGGTTCTCTGAAACTACTTTGCCATTTTTTGTTCATCTCTGCTTTGCTTGTTCTGCGTTGTTTCTCTGTAAACAAGTTTCTGTAGATTGAGGTGCGCATCTTCAGATCAGGTGTTGAGGCCAACAGCATCCGCACAGGCGCTTCTCTTGATGAGCCCAATGTAGCAACAAATGCTTCCATGAGTGTAGCTGGTGTTTAATGAGACATCGAGGCCGCCACAGATGTAACATGCTACCCTAACATAGCCACTCCTTCCACGTCAACTTCTACACTCGGTATTATGTCATTTATTGGAGTGGTCAGTTCTTTTGGTTCATTGATCAACTCGTTAAGATCTGCAGGCACACTATCTTCATAGATCACATGAAACACCTCACCAGATGGGATCTCCTCTCCTTGTGGTGTAGTACTCCAGTTCCATGCCTTCTCCTCCTCAAAGACAACGTCACACGTCACGCACACCTTTTTGTTAGCTGGATCGTACACATGATACGCCTTCGAGCCACTCTCATACCCAATGAACACCATCTGGGAGCTGCGGTCTGTGATCTTGTCGATATGGCTACCCACCTTCTTTACGTGTGCTACACACCCAAATGTGCGCAAATGATATACCGTCGGCTTCCGCTTGTGCCAGGATTCATATGGCATCATCCCAACCACGCTTTTAGTTGGTGTATGGTTCAAGATGTACACTGCGGTCGTCACATCTTCACCCTAGAATTTGCCGGGCAAGTTCTTACTTTTCAACATGCTGCGTGTCATTCCAACAACTGTCTGATTTCTTTGCTCAACCACCCCGTTTTGCTGATGAGAATACGGGGTATTCAAGTATCTTCTGATGCCCATCTTTTCGAAGTAGGTAGTGAATTCATTCGACACGATTTCACCACCTTGGTCCGTGCGAAAAGCTTTTAGCTTTGGTTCAGCTTCAACCACAGCTACCACCTTGATCTTTTTGAAGGCTTGGAACAATTCCTTGGATTTTAGCAACACAATCCACATGTATCTACTATAGTCATCAACTATTAGTAGAAAATACTTGTTACCTGCAGGGGTTGAAGGCGAGATAGGCCCACACAAATCACCATGCATGAGTTCCAAAACCTTGCTTGCTCTGAACTTTGCCTCTCGTGGGAATGGTGCACGATGTTGCTTGCCAAACAAGAAGCCATCCCAAAATTGCTCCGCATGGTCTACAAGTGGAAGACCTTCTACTAGTCCTTCCTGATCAAGTTTCCTCAATGCTTGGAAGTTCATATGCCCATACCGTGCGTGCCATCTCCATGCACCATCATTGAGGCATGCCAGCAAGCTCATCGGTTGTGCAAGGTCAAGGTTGAGGATGTACAGTCTATTCCTCGCTTTCTTGACTTGAACCAACAGCTTCCCTTGGCTATCAAAGACATATAATTGACCATCTTCCAATACGACCTTGTAGCCACGCTCCTCAAGCTAGCCTAAACTAGTGATATTGCTAATGAGCTTTGGAATGTAATATACATCCGTCAATGCCTTTGTGCTCACCGATGTGTCCCTCAATCAACACCATCCCGTGTCTGCTAGTGGTCACCAAAGATCCATTACCGAACTTCACCGTGCCTTTGATTGATGTGTCGAGCTTGGTGAATGTTGAGAATAATCTTGTGCGTGATATTCTGAGTCCAATTGTTTCAGAGTTTAGTTTGTTAGTTGTGTGTTTCTCAGGTCTCTATATTACTAGATGCAGTAAGAAGAGTCCTGATACGTAGCAAAGTCAGTCTCTTCTAGCTTGTGTTGTGCCGGATAAGGAGCAGTATCTTATCCAGGCAAAAGCTTTGAAGTTTTGAGTCAGAGTCCAGTTAGTTTGCAATCCGGATTGGAAGTTGTAACTGATTCAGTTTATGTTTTTTTGTAATCTCTAACTATATAAGCAATAGAGGAGAAAATGTAAAAGATGCGAAGTTTTTGCAGCACCAAAATACTCTGAAAGTTGCTCTTGTTGTTTTCGTGCTGTGTGTTAGTTCTCTGCATTGCATTGTTTTGTATTCCGGCAATACAGAGAGACATCTCGTCATTACGGAGTTTTGTACGGAGACTTCCAACAAAGGCTTTTGACGACTTGTTGGGACAAGTTTCTACATTTGGTATCAGAGCCGTAGGCGATCGGCACTGACGTCGCGATGGCCGGGGGAAGTTCCTCGCAGTCACCACCACCGCCATTGAGGAGCCACAGAGGAGTCGATGGCAATGGCAATGGAGGCCATAACAGTGTGGTCCAACGGGTGGTGAGGAAAGCCGGGGGTAGTATGGTCTATTCCACGTTGTCGCGAATGAATTATAGCCACTGGGCTCTCCTCATGAGGGTAAATCTCCACGCACAAGGTTTATGGGAAGCTATTGAACCTGGAATTGCCGAGTAACGCGACGACCGGATGGCCTTGGCTGCAATTTGTGAGAAGGATTGACTCAACGCAAATGAGTATATTGATCACGGAGAGCCTACATATATATAGGCCATCTCCTACCATAATCACTCAACCGATTTATAGAAATAGAATCGGGAGGACAAGGAAGGAAAAGATTGTCTAACATATATAGGCTATCTCCTACCATAATCAAGATTGTCTAACATATATAGGCCATCTCCTACCATAATCACTCAACCGATTTATAGAAATAGAATCGGGAGGATAAGGAAGGAAAGGATTACGAAAGATTGTCTAACACCCCCCCGCAGTCCCAACGACGAGCTAGCGGACGTTGAGACTGGAGCAAAACTTAGTGAAAACCGGCGAAGGCAGTCCCTTAGTGAAGATATCGGCAAATTGAGATGACGGGCACGTAAGACACGATAGTCGATGGCGACCTCTCGCGACTAAGTGGAGATCGATCTCGACATGCTTCGCCCTTTGATGTTGCACGGATTGGAAGAAAGATAGATCGCGACCGACGTTGTCGCAATACACCGTGGTGGCCTTGGGCGAGGGGAATGAAGCTCATGGAGAAGTCGGGCGGCCATGTGACCTCAAAGAATAGCGCATGGCGAGGACGCGTACTCGCCCTCAGATCGCAACGAGACCGTGGTTCGCGCTTTGATGACCAGACACCGTTGTCATCAAGAAGACAAGATAGCCGCATATGGAGCGCCGAAGTTTCAGGACAACCAGCCCAATCGGCGCCGAATAGACGATGAGGTCGGCAGGTAGAACGCCGAATGTGGAGTCCTGTGTCCAATGTACCAATGTATCGCAGAATTCGCTTGAGAGCACCGAGGTGAGGCTCACGGGATCATGCATGTGGAGATGCACTGCTGTACAAAGATAGGAGATGTCCAGCGAGTGTAGATGAGGTAATCGGAGTGCGCCGATGAGATCGCGAAATCGGCCTGATCGGCAATCGGGCACCTCACCGCCAGAGAGCTTAGCACAAGTATCCACCGAGTGTTGGAAGGCTTGCATCCGCCATGTCGGGCGCGGTCCAGATGTCGATGCAAGATCGCCGCTGATCGAGGAGTAGGCTGGAGGACTGCCGAGACACGCTAATGCCGAGGAAGTGGTGGAGAAGTCCAAGATCCTTCATGGAGAACTCAAACTGAAGAGATGAGATACTACCACTGAAGAAGCTTGCTGGAGGACGCGGTAAGGACGATATCATCGACATAGAGGAGCAAGTATATCGTGGTCGATCCACGATTTAAATATGAAGAGAGAGTTGTCGGACTTAGCCTCGATGAACCAAGAGTCAACAGGAAAGAGGCGAATCGGCTGTACAAAGCGCGTGGTGCCTGCTTCAAACCATATAGGGACTTGTTGAGGTGGCACACCATGTCGGAGTGGGAGGAGTCAATAAACCCCGTCGCTGGATGCAACAGACGCTCTTTGAAGGGTGCCATGGAGGAAGGCATTCTTCGTGATCGAGCCGATGGACGGCCGGGCCGCGAAACCGCCAAACCAAGCATCGGCGAACAAAGAGCGGCTTCACAACCGGATCAAGGTCTCGTCAGAGTCGATGCTCGGGCGCGCGCGTGAAGCCACGCAGTAACCCAAAGGAGCCTTGTAAAGATTGAGGGTACCGCCGGCGTGAAACTTGTGCTTGAAGATCCACTTGCCGGTGACGATGTGGGTTTCGAGGACGCGGGACAAGATCCCACGCGGCGGTTGGCAAGGAGAGCATTGAACTCTTCTTCCATGGCCGCTCACCGATTCGGACACCAAGGCGCCCGATATGTGTGCGGAATTGGTGATAGAGTAGTGGCATGAAGGTTCACCGAGTGACGCCTTGCTAACACCGGTCTTGCCGCTGGTCGTCATGGCATGCTCGTTGATGACCGTGGAGACGCCGAATCGAGAGGCAGAGGGCCCGCGGGTTGGCTAGCCGAAGGGGGCGGCCGACACGGCGACGTGTGGAGGCGCGCTGGGCTCGGGGCGACAGTTACCGGGCGCCAAGAATGTGAACCCGCCAGCGCCGAGTGGGTAGGGGATGCTGCCAGCGGAGGTAGGCATCCCAATGATGCAGGCGGTCCATTGGGCGCCGCCGCGAGACGCACAAGTCCCGGTGGCAGGCGCCCGCGCCAAGACTCGGGGTTGCCGCGGCCCGACGCCGATGCATGTCGCCGGAAGCGCCGATGGGTGCCTCGCATGAGGCGAAAAATCCTCCAAAAATCAAGATCGCCAGAGTGTTATACATGATCTCGGCAAAGGAAACGAGTGCTCATCAAACACAACATGCCTCAAATAATAACCTCGTTAGTCACGGGTCGAAGCACCGATACCCTTTGTGGTGGAGTGGATAGCCAAGAAAGACACACATCGTGGAACGGGCGCAGTTTGTGGGGTGGTGGCGAGAGATTGGGGTAGCATTTGCGCCACCAAAACACGAAGGTGCGATAGGTGGGGTGGACGCCATGCAAGCGTAAGAAAGGCGTGTGATGTGCAAGGGTATTGTGGGTGCCTATTGATGAGGTGTGTGGCGGTTTGAAGAGCTTCACCCAAAAGGATCCGGTGGCTAGCCCAAAAAGGATAGAACGGACTATGTTGTTGAGAGAACGAAGAATACGCCGCCCCGCCATTTTGGGAAGAGGTGGGGGCATGACATCCGCCGTGAACACCATTGGTGAGGAAGAGTGCGGGCCGCAGAGTTGTCGAACTCGCGGCCATTGTCGCATTGGACGTTGCGGATGGTGGTGCCGAATTGAGTGTGAACATAAGCAAAAAAATTTGACCAGGTGGAGAAGGTGTCGGATTTTAAGCGAAGCGGGAAGGTCCAAACGAAGTGAGAGCAATCATCTAAAATAACAAGATAATATTTGAAGCCCGAAACACTAATGACAGGAGATGTCCACAGATCACAATGAATTAACTCAAAAATGGCCGAGGCCCTACGATAGGATGTAGTGAAAGGAAGGCAAACATGACAACCAAGCTGGCAAGCATGACAGACTCCGGTGAGGCCTCCTTTGGTCATAGGAACGACGGTGGCAAGGCGAGCGAGCGCGTCGTGGCCAATGTGACCAAGACGGCGGTGCCGTGAGGGTGTCACGAAGTAGCAATGAGAACAATGGTCGACGACTCAAGGCAGAGCATGATGGAGGGAGTAGAGGGGACCGGAGCTATTGAATCTGGCAATCATGGTCCTAGTGCGAGGATCCTTCACAGAGAAACCAAAAGGGTCAAATTCAACCATACACCAGTTGTCAATGACAAAACGGCGAACAGAAATTAAATTCTTAATGATGTGCGGAGAGCAAAGGATATCGCGAAGAGTAAAAGAACGATTTTGGTGGTGAATATGGGAGTGTCCTATGGAGGAAATAGGAATTGTGGAACCATTACCGACCACTATGTGTGAGGGATTATGCGGTTTGAGAGGGTGGGTGAAAGAAAGGGTACCGGCATCCGAGGTCATGTGTGCAGTGGCACCCGTGTCCATATATCATTCGTTTGTAGCGGGTTGAGGCAGCATCGTGGTGTTGAAGTAGCCGGCGAGAGATGCTTGATCCCACTGGGATGGTGCACCATCGAACCAACCCATCGGCGGCGTGGTGGGTTGAAATTGCGCCTGCTGGGCCAGGGAGCCCATGCCACCGGGTACCGTGTGGGAGCCAAAGTAGGGCGCCGGTTGCTGCTGTTGTAGAGGCGCGGGTGGGCCACCGGGTGGGCCAGCGAAGGAGGCGCCAACAAAAGGAGAGGTCAGCGGGTGCGGTCCAAGAAGGCTGCGGCCTGATGGCCCCGGCCACATGTGTATTGTGCCAGCCCAAGGATTCTCGCGGAGGCTAAGCTCGACCGGCCGCTGGCGCGCCGGGCGGCCCTCCGTTGCCGGTGTTGCTACCGCTACTACGGCACCGACAGTTGCGGGAGTTCGGGTTGCCGCCGGTGCCACCGCCTTGACTGTCGCTGCCTTGGTTCCTGGTGCCATAGCCAGTGGAGTGCGCCGGATTTGCCGCCGCTGCTGCCGCCAGTTGCGCCGACGAGGAAGACAGAGACGTCTGAGGGGCGCCTGGTGGCGTATAGTTCTTCCAGGTGGAGTTGGGACCGCACCTCGGCAAATGACGGGAACGGACGCTGCATGGGGATGAGAGTTTTCGCGCCCGATTTTTCTCGACAAACCGCTAGAGTTGTGAGGACGAGGGTGCGATCGCCGACGGGTTCGGCGAGATCGCCGAGCGTGTCGGCCATGGCCTTTAGCTTGCGGCAGTAGTCATCGACGAAGAGATCGCCTTGGCGGAAGGTGTGGAATTCCGCCTGGAGATTGAGGGCGCGGTGCTCGCGGTTGCCGAGGAATTGGTGTTCGAGAGACCGCCACACATGCCGAGCGGTGGTGTATGGCGTGAGGACCTCCTCGAGGAGATCATTGGAGATGGTGCCGTAGAGCCAACTGAGGACGACGCAATCCATCTGAGCCCAATCAGCGCGATCGGGGTGGAGGTCGTCGGAGAGAACGTTGTCCATCAAGGCGTACATGCCGAGGGCCACAAGGAAGAGGCCCCGCCACCTTGTATAGTTGGCGGCCGAGACATCGAGAGTCACCGGCACGATGGCCTTGACGTTGAGGACGCTGACTGCCTGGACATGGAGGGCGGACAGGACGTCATCGTCGAGGGGAGAGACGACGAGGTGTGACGCGTCGCCAGGAGGTGCAGCGCCAGAGCCACCGTGGAGGGTGTAGCCGGATGGAGCTGACGGGCCGTCCGGAGCGAGGCGCATGGAGGCGAAGAGCGCCGCGAGGTTGGCCGGCATCGGTGACGGAGGAACTGGCGCAGTCGGGAAAGCCGCAGGTACCGCGGCCGGTGCGGGTGGAGGAAGTATGGCTGGGGAGCAGTCGAGAAGGCGCTCGACGAGGGAGGAGAACGCCGTGCGAGCGGCGTTGGACACCTTGGTAGCAGCGTCGTTGGCGACGGTAGAGGTGATCGCGGAGTCAATCTCGAGGCCGTCGAGTGGATGGAACCCATCGCGAACGGCGTCGGCGACAGCATCCACTACGGAGTCGATGGCCGCCCCATCGGGACGAGAGGAGGCGGACGACATGTCGGCGAAGATTAGAGTGCGGAAGCAGAGGATCGAAAAAAGTCTGATACCATGTGAGAAGGATTGACTCAACGCAAATGAGTATATTGATCACGGAGAGCCTACATATATATAGGCCATCTCCTACCATAATCACTCAATCGATTTATAGAAATAGAATCAGGAGGACAAGGAAGGAAAAGATTGTCTAACATATATAGGCTATCTCCTACCATAATCAAGATTGTCTAACATATATAGGCCATCTCCTACCATAATCACTCAACCAATTTATAGAAATAGAATCGGGAGGATAAGGAAGGAAAGGATTACGAAAGATTGTCTAACACAATTCTTCACGCCGTCCCGCAAGAGATGTTGGCAACCTTGGTGGTGAAGGATACGGCGCAGCAAGCGTGGGAGGCCATCAAGACAATGCGTATGGGAGCAGAACGCGTCCGTGAAGCAAATGCGCAAAGATTGCGCACGGAGTTTGAATCAATCAAGTTCAAGGAAGGGGAATCCATTGATGATTTCTCGATGAGGATCACCGGTGTCGCCAACAATCTCCGTGTCCTCGGCGACACGCTGGAAGAAGAGCAAGTGGTGAAGAAGTTTCTTCGCGTCGTACCAGCGAAGTTCCCGCAAGTGGCGATTTCTATTGAGACGCTACTCGATACAAAGAGCATGTCAATTGAGGAACTAACTGGGCGTTTGCGATCTGTTGAGGAGTGATATGGGCTTGGTGATGCAGCAAGCGCTAGCTCTGGAAGCCGACTTCTTCTCACGGAAGAGGAGTGGCTTTCGTGTGCAGCAAAGAAGGAGTTTGGTGCAGCTTTGTTCGGTGGTGAGAGGAGTAATATCAGCGATAATAGACACCGCGGCGGTAAGCAGTACAGCCGAGGGCGAGGAGATTGTGGCCACAATGCCAAGAGAGATGCTGGGCAAGGCTACAAAAATTTTGACAAATAAAAAATTAAGTGTTACAATTGTAACACTTACGGCCACTACGCAAAAGAGTGTCTCAAGCCTCTACGAGAGCGCCGGCAAGAGCGGCAAGAAGCGAACTTGGTGAGGACTCAAGACGAGCATCCTGGTCTTCTTCTCGCTGTGACGCAGCAGATTGATTTGCGGCAAGAAGTGACGCAGCAACCACAAACCAATTTGCAGCTAGGAGACACAGCAGATTGAGTTGCAGCGAGATGTGACACACTAGCTGTATGCAAAGAACATGAGATGCAAAGAATATGTGAAGCTCGACATGCAGCAAGTTCTGACGCAACAAAAGGAGGTACAGCAAGCTATCTTATTGAATGAAGAAAAGGTAACTCCACAAAAGGCAGAAGATGGTATTTGGTACCTCGACTCCGGTGCGAGCAACCACATGACGGGTTGCCGAGAAGCCATCACGTCTCTTGATGAAACCGTGAAAGGAGTTGTGAAGTTTGGAGATTGTTCTATCGTTGAAATTTGCGGCAAGGGAGTAGTACTGTTTTGGTGCAAGAATGAAGAACACAGAGCACTCTCTGACGTTTATTTCATACCTCGTCTTCATTGCAGCATAATTAGTCTTGGACAACTAGAAGAAGGTGGCTGCAAGATTATTCTTGAAGATGGCACTCTGTCCATGTTTGATCGGAACAGAACATTTCTTGCACGCGTGCATCGTTCAAGCAACAGGTTGTATTTCTTGAAAATAAACCTTGCGACTCCTATTTGCTTGCATGCAAAAGCACATGATAGTGCATGGCTATGGCATGAGCGCTACGGCCATTTGAATTTTCGAGCTCTTCGCAATCTTGGTCTCAAGAAGATGGTGGATGGTGTCCCTCTCATTGAGCACGTTGAACAGTTTTGTGAAGGGTATGCGATCAGCAAGCAACACCGGACTCCGTTTCCAAAAGCGTCAACATATCGTGCTGAAAGTGGATTGCAGTTGGTTCATGGCGACCTTTGTGGACCAATCTCTCCACCAACGCCGGTGGGAAACCGGTATTTTTTGCTAATCGTTGATTATTTCAGCAGGTTCATGTGGATTGAATTGATAGAGTCTAAAGATGAGGCTTTCAAATTCTTTAAGAAGATCAAGGTGTTGGCTGAAAATGAGCAAGATGTTAGGCTCAAGGCCTTCAGGACAGACTGAGGAGGCGAGTTTAATTCTCTTGAGTTCAAGAGCTACTGTGATGAACTTGGGATCAAGACGTATACAACTGCGCCCTACTCCCCGCAGCAAAACGGAGTTGTGCGACGCAACCAGACGGTTGTCGAGATGGCTCGTAGTTTACTAAAGAACATAAGTGTGCCAAGCGTGTTCTAGGGCGAAGCGGTGAAGATGGCAGTGCATATCTTAAATCGAGCGCCAACTCGGATTCTTGACGGCATAACTCCTTATGAAGCTTGGTACAAGAAAAGGCCTAAAGTACATTATTTTCGCACATTTGGATGCATTGCGCACATGAAGATAACAAGGCCGGGTATGACAAAGCTGTCAGACAGATCATTGCCCACTGTTTTCCTTGGCTATGAGGAGGGAACCAAAGGCTATCGGGTATATGATCCAAATGCGAAAAAGCTTTACATCACACGTGATGTGGTATTTGAGGAAGAGAAACAATGGAACTAGGAGTTGAGTTCAGCAGAGTCCAGTTCGGATGGCATTGATACTTTTGTCATTGCATATGCTGATGATGTTCCGCAGGTTGCAGCACCGACTGGTGGTGAGATTTCTATGCCAACAGCCAACGAGGGAGTTGAAGTGGAGGCTCCAGAAGGGGCATATTCCTCCTCGTCGCATGCAACACAGTAGCCTTCAGTTTCTTCTTCGCCACGGACGCCGGCTGGACCGTCGCGGCAAGACGCGCCAGAAGCAGCAGAGCTGTCGGTGTCTTCTCCAACAGGAAGCTCACGTGACTCTGATGGTGTTCCCCTGAGGTATCGGTCACTATCAGAAATATATAGTACAACTCTTCCGATGAATTTTGAAGACTCGCAGACTTTGTTTGAAGTAGATGACACGGGCCTGAGTAATTTCAGCATGTGCCTCATTGCTGCTGAAGAACCCACTAGTGTAGAGCTTGCACTAGGAAATGTGTCCTGGAGGAGTGCTATGGAGGCAGAGATGGAATCCATCTGTGAAAACAATACATGGGATTTTTCTAAACTTCTTGTAGGTCACAAGGCCGTTGGGCTAAAGTGGGTTTTCAAGGTAAAGAAAGCTCCGGATGGCAGCATCATTAAGCATAAAGCACGTCTTGTCGCGAAGGGCTACGCGCAGCGACAAGGGTTGGACTTTGATGAAGTATTTGCTCCGGTGGCTCACATGGAAACCATGCGGTTGTTGATTGCGATGGCATCGCATGGTGGCTGGGAATTACATCATATGGATGTGAAATCAGTGTTTTTGAACGGAGATCTCGCCGAAGAAGTATATGTTGAATAACCGCCGGGCTTCATTGATGAAAAGTGAAGGCACATGGTGTTGAAGGTTCGCAAGGCTTTGTACGGCTTACGGCAAGCGCCACGGGCTTGGAATGCAAAATTGGATGCTACTTTGATCTTGCTTGGATTTGAGCGAAGCCCTTTGGAACATGCCGTGTACAAAAGGGTGAAGAACGACTCAATTCTGTTAGTCGGTGTTTATGTCGATGACTTGATTGTTACAGGATCTAGCATCGATGATATTGCCAATTTCAATTTTCAAATGGGGAAGATGTTTAGCATGAGCGATCTTGGTCTTCTCAGCTATTATCTTGGAATTGAAGTCAAGCAAACTACTGGTAAGATTACCTTGTGACAAAGTAGTTATGCAAACAAGATTCTAGAAGTTTCTGGAATGAGGGGGTGTAATCCGTGTTTGACACCTATGGAGAATCACTTGAAGCTTACCAAGAAGGGAGGTGGAGCTGCGGTAGATGCCACCAAATATCGAAGTATTGTTGGAAGCCTTCGTTATTTGGTGAATACAAGGTCGGATATTGCTTATGCCGTGGGCATTGTTATTTGATATATGGAAGCTCCAACGACTCAACACATGGCAGCCGTAAAGCACATACTCAGGTATGTTAGTGGAACAATTGGCTATGGATGTTGTTACAGAAAGCACAACACAATGGAGCCAAGGTTGGTTGGTTTTAGCGATAGCGATCTTGCTGGCGACGTTGATGATCGCAAGAGTACGTTGGGTGTGGTATTTTTTCTTGGTGAAAATCTAATCAGTTGGGCTTCACAAAAGCAAAAGATTGTTGCTCTTTCATCGTGTGAGGCGGAGTACATTGCAGCAGCTTCCGCGACTTGTCAAGGCGTGTGGTTGAGTCGCTTGATTGGAGATTTGCAAGGCCAAGAGCCTCAGAAGTTCAAGCTGTTTGTGGATAACAAATCGGCTATTGCGTTGGGAAAAAATCCGGTCTATCATGATCGTAGTAAACATATTGACACTCGATATCACTTTATTCGAAAGTGCGTCGAAGATGGTGAAGTTGATTTGGAGCATGTCAGCACTGAAGATTAGCTAGCCGACATGTTAACAAAGTCATTGGGACGCATGAGATTCCTGGAGTTGAGGGAGAAGCTGGGCATCAGAAACGTGAAAGGAGACTTGGTTTGTTCCGGTTAGTTGAAGTTCTAATCAGATGCACAAGATTAGGGGGTGATTTGTTGAGAATAATCTTGTGCGTGATATTCTGAGTCCAATTGTTTCAGAGTTTAGTTTGTTAGTTGCGTGTTTCTCAGGTCTCTGTATTACTAGATGCAGTAAGAAGAGTCCTGATACGTAGCAGAGTTAGTCTCTTTTAGCTTGTGTTGTGCCGGATAAGGAGCAGTATCTTATCCAGGCAAAAGCTTTGAAGTTTTGAGTCAGAGTCCAGTTAGTTTGCAATCCGGATTGGAAGTTGTAACCGATTCAGTTTATGTTTTTTTTGTAATCTCTAACTATATAAGCAATAGAGGAGAAAACAAAAAAGCTGCAGGAAGTTTTTTGCAGCACCAAAATACTCTGAAAGTTGCTCTTGTTGTTTTCGTGCTGTGTGTTAGTTCTCTGCATTGCATTGTTCTGTATTCCGGCAATACAGAGAGACATCTCGTCAATACAGAGTTTCGTACGGAGACTTCCAGCAAAGGCTTCCGACGACTTGTTGAGACAAGTTTCTACAGTGAATTGCTTTCTACAACCAGTCATATGATTACTGGTGCCTGTGTCAAGGTATCAGACATTGTCATCATCCTTCTCGTTCACTCCAAGATGGAGTTGAACATTCTCTTCGACGTGCGTCACCACATCTATGGTGTCTTTGTTGGTTTCCATCAGCTCGCACGTTCCCAGCATCAACAATGCAGGCCCACCATCTCCCTTCTCTGCCATGTATGCCTTTTGCTTCTTGGGTTTTCAGCACTCAGAAGCACAGTGACAGAATATCCCGCAATTATAACACTTGTTCTTCTTTTTTGTCAAACTTGGGCTTTTTTTAGTTCATGTTTGCACCAAAAATTTGGCAAGTCTAGTCAAAATCAGCAATAAGATCAGATACGCGGAAATTAACGGACAGGTTGGAAAGATTTGAAGATATTTGGTAACAGCAAGATCTTTAAAGAAATAACTGTCTGACATAAGGCCGATACGGATCAGGACTTAAACGTGTTGTAAAAGGATACGATCGGCCGACGGGTATAAAAGAAGGGTCAAAGCAAACTGCGAAAAACAACAACACAATACAATCAACCAGCCTTTACTCTTACTTTTTCCTGTCGACTAGGAGTAGCTTTTGTAACTTAGTCTTTGTAATCGATTTGATCAATAAAGTTGCGCATCGCCGATTGTTGATCTTCATCAATTACGCCCTAGGCTTGATTTATTCTGATTTTGTTGCGCATTGCCTTCTTTAGAATCGATCTGCCTTTATCATCTGATTAGCCTTAATCGGCTAATTAGACTTACCCTGTTACTTCGATCTCGATCGGCTTCAAGCTGATTGGGTCTAAGCCGATTGATCTTCACGATCGGCTTTTGAGTGAATTTTATATTTTTTACCTTGTCAGTTACAGGTCAAATCGACTGGCACGCTCTGAACCCGGTGTTCGTCTGGTGTGCTGTTGTCAGAAACCCTACATCAAGTTTTTGACACCAACACACTCTTGGCATGCCCGGTGGGACCATGTCTTCATCAGGAAAGTCGATTCCTCCATCCGATCTCAACACAGAAGCCATAATCGTCCCAACAATGGACGATTTGACTGCAGAACAATGTCAAGAGATTAAAGATCGGAAGACTGTGTTGGAGGAGATGATGCTAAGCTGTTATCAGAAAACTAGACGTGGCATCACTCAAAAATCCGCCCTGCCGACGGTCAACGCCCTGGGAGATGCGGGTGTCACAGAACCGGTAAGCCAATATCTGCCTGCTCAAGCCGAATTATCGGCTATGATTAATCAGTCTTTGCACCACGCCTTAATAAACCAATCATTGGCTCTTGTGACAACGCTTAAGCCGATGATAGCAAATAGTGTTAAAACTATAGCCTAGGAGTTAGCCTCGTCAGGTAGTCTGCTTGACCCATTGCAAGCTCTGCCGAATTATCCTGCTTTTTTAGTAGCCCAAAATACGCAGAGCACACCGACCGATCCTAAACCATCGGCTATAACCTCACCCCCTACCATGATGCCTACTCAGCCCACTATAATATTGCCCAGAGACCCTCGGTCAAGTGGGGTGAGCCATTACCACGCATACACCGACGCCGCTAAGTTAGACGCATCAACAAATCTGCCACCGTCGGCTCCATCTATGCTTTTCCACAATCGGTTTCACAGCCGATTGGGCCTGAAAGATACCCACATGAACCTACCTTGCTTAGAAATTCAGGTCCACATAGGGTAGTAACTTATTCAGAGCCTTTCGTCCCAATACCAGAACCTCAAGTCAGGCATAATAGGTATGATCAGTATACCCGTGTGCCGTCGGCTCAGCATAATTGGCAACCCAAGTTTGCACTCGGGGGGCAGAATGCCAACTATGATCAACATTATCAAGGGCCTGCGGTGCCAATGGCCGATAATGCAAACTGGGCCGACCAAATCTCCGCTGTCTTAAGGGACCAATTCAGCATACAACCAAAGGGGAAGGTTATCGGCTACAGAAAACCGTATCCTGATTATATAGATCGTATGCCTTACCCTCACAATTTCAGAGTCCCAGATTTTGCAAAATTCTCTCGTGATGACTCGACTACCACTCTAGAACACATCAGACGCTTTATCGCTCAATGCGGCGAAGCGGCTCAGTCCGATGGACTGAAAATAAGATTGTTCCCGTTGTCACTGTCCGGGGCAGCCTTTACTTGGTTTACTTATTTGCCTCCAAATTCGGTCCACTTATGGAACGATTTGGAAAGCCGATTCTACGAGTATTTTTTCTCAGGCAGTTTAGAACTCAGGATTTCCAACCTAAGTTTTGTTCGCCAGAGATTTGGAGAATCGGTAACTGATTACATTAAGAGGTTCAGGGAAACTAGAAACTGATGTTTTAGTGTCACATTGCCCGATAACCAGCTTGCTGATTTGGCTTTTCAAGGATTAATTCCACCACTTAGAGAAAAGTTTGGAGGGCAAGAGTTCAACGATTTGGCTTATCTGCTTCATCGTATCGCTCAGAAAGCCGATTCCCAGATAATAAAGTGTTCAAAGATAAATTAAAAAATAACGGCAATAAAGAAAAAGATAAAGTTAAAGTCAATATGGTGGATTATTGTCCAAGCGATTCTTCAGAAGACGATGAAGCAGAAATAAATATAGACAAATGGGTAAAAGGGTCTAAGAAGTCCTTAGTCTGTTCTTGGCTAAAGCCGACTAGAAATAAGTCGGAAGTTAAGTATGCCTTTGATGTTTCTAAGTGTGATCGTATTTTTGATTTATTATTACAAGAAAAGATAATACGGTTGCCCGAGGGACATATTATACCATCGGCTAACGAGATCAAGAAACACAGGTATTGCAAGTGGCACCATTCTTTTTCTCACAATACTAATGACTGCAATATTTTTTGTCAACAGATCCAGTCGGCTATTGAGGATGGTCGGCTAAAATTTGCTGATGAGCCGACCATGCAAGTTGACGCTGATCCATTCCCAATTAACATGGTTCAATGTTCGGCTAAAGGAAAGGATCGGCAAGTCAATATTCAGTCGAATTCAAATGGCGGCCAGACGTTGAAAATTACGATCGGCTCATTACAAATAGAAGCCGATCATGAAGGAAAAAATTCAAGAACCATTAAACCCAAGGGAAATCTTCAGGTGGGTAAATGGTACAAGGCTGAGAAATCGCCATCAAGGCAATCAGCTAAAAAGCCGGGGCCAACGTTTTCTCAGTTGATAGAGAAATATGAAAGGATGAATAGCCGACCACGATATTCTACTCGCCGGTCGGGTAATTTATATCACACCGAAAATGTGGAGAGGGCCCATAGAAGATGTCCCTTTTGGCAGTTTTGTTGGGAAAGGGGAGTAGCACTGCCATCTCCGTATACATGTCCGATGGAGCATTACCCCCAAAACGATTGGCCAAGACAATCGGTTAGAGATAGGCTATCTGGGCTGATTCGAGATCACAGCAAAGGTTACAGGAGGTCTATTCATGAGAGAATATCTGAACCAAACCAGGTACCGGACCAGGTCGAAACGCTAAGGCCCAATTCAGACCGAGGAAATTTGGCTGGCCAGATACGAAAGCCACTAGAGCCCAAGTTTAGGTGGTGTCCGTCTGGCCTTAGCCGATCACAGCGCAGACGGCTTCAGAGGCTAAGGACTCAAGAGATCTGGGAAGCCTGTGAAATCGTTTAAAAACATGTTAGTTTGTCGACCGTCGGCCAAAGGCGTCATGGTTACAGAACTGACCGTTGGCAGTAAAACTTTGTCGACCGCATTTTTTGTTATTGACGCCAAGGAAATTACAGCGTTCTGCTTGGAAGAGATTGGATTCACGCCAACTGCTGCATCCCGTCGACTATGCATCAAGCGCTTGTCCAGTGGAACGGAGAAGAAGTTGAAGTTGTCACGGCCGACACATCGGCTCATATTGCTATGGCCAGTTCTGATGCGAATTGGCAACATGAAGAAACCGGATGCATATCGGGAAAAACACTAGAAGACTGCGATTTCATCTTCATGAGCAAAACAGGACTTGTGCCGATCAGTGTCAGGCCAGGCACGTTTGATCGAGCAAACGAAGTGTTGCGCTGATGGGGACAAGAAAAATAGTAAAGGTATTACAAGACAAAATGCAAAGCTATCGGCAAACAACGGATAGCTATGAGGCTATAGAAGACTTTAAAAAGATTGAAAAGTTGGGTAAAGGCTTCACGTCCACCGATCTGCTTGAAGAAGTTGATATAGGTAGTGGTGATAGAAAAAGACCAACTTTTATTAGCGCGAAATTAGATGTAAAATATAAAGAAAAGTTAATCAAAATTCTTAGAGAATATAAAGATTGTTTTGCTTGGGAGTATCACGAGATGCCTGGTTTAAGCCGACAATTGGTAGAACATCGGTTACCCATTAAGCAAGGTTATCGGCCGTTTAAACAATACCCTAGGCGTTTTAATCCAGCCCTGTATAAAATTATAAAAGAAGAAATAGAGCGATTGTTGGAGGCTAAATTTATAAGGCCTTGCCGATATGCGGAATGGGTTTCCAACATTGTTCCAGTCAAGAAGAAAAACGGAAAACTTCGAGTTTGTGTCGACTTTAGAGATTTAAACAAAGCGACACCAAAAGATGAATACCCGATGCCAATAGCCAATATGCTTATCGATGCTACATCAGGGAATAAGATCATAAGTTTTCTAGACGGGAATGCTGGATACAATCAGATATTCATGGCAGAAGCCGATATACCAAAAACAACTTTTAGATGTCCTGGTGCCATAGGTTTGTTCGAGTGGACGGTTATGACTTTCGGTTTAAAGAACGCCGGGGCAACATATCAGCGAGCCATGAATTTGATTTTTCATAATTTAATCAGTCACATCGTTGAGATATATATCGATGATGTCGTGGTAAAGTATGTAGATGACTTGCAGCATTTGGCCGATTTAGAAAAGGTTTTCAGAAACATAAGATCACATGGCTTGAAGATGAATCCTTTTAAATGTGCGTTTGGCGTATCGGCTGGGCAATTTTTAGGCTTTATGGTACATGAAAGAGGTATCGAAGTCAATCAAGCAAGAGTTAAAGCCATAGTCGACACAATGCCGCCAACATGCAAAAATGAATTGCAGAAGTTGATCAGCAAAATTAACTATCTCCGAAGGTTTATCTCGAATCTATCCTGTCGGATCCGTGCTTTTACCCCACTGTTGAAAATGAAGGATAATCAAGAGTTTGTGTGGGGAGCCGATCAGCAAAAGGCTTTCGACGACTTTAAAGACTATTTAGCCAATCCTCCGGTTTTGGCTGCACCGCGAAAAGGGATTTCATTCAGGTTATATATATCGGCCGAAAAGGAGACTATCGGGTCTGTTTTAGCACAAGAAGTCGATGGAAAGGAGAGGGTTATCTTTTATTTAAGCCGACGCCTTCTTGATGCTGAAGTCAGGTACCCTTTCATCGAGAAATTATGCTTGTCTTTATATTTCTCATGTACAAAGCTAAGACATTATATTTTAGCATCGGCTTGTAAAGTAATCAGAAACCGATGTTATAAAGTATATGTTATCACTCGATATTACGAGGTCGACTTGGCAAATGGGCTTATGCCTTGATAGAGTTCGACTGATTTACGAATCGCTAAAGCGCTTAAGGGACAAGTTCGCCGATTTTATAACGTGACATGACACTCCGCCGACTTGGTATCCGTAGCCCCTTGGCAATTGTTTTTGATGGGTCTGCAGTAAGAAGGCGATGAAATCGGTGTAGTGCTCATATCGCCCAAAGGGCATAACTTTGAATTTGCATTTCGATTAAACAGTCGATGCTCAAATAATCAGGCAGAGTATGAAGCGTTGCTCAAGGGTTTGCAATTATTAGACAACATCGGAGTAAGTGCGGTTGAGGCATACGGGGATTCTATGTTAATTGTACTGCAAATAAAAGGAGAATACCAATGTCGAGACGAGGTACTGTTAAAATATTTAGAGCAATGCTTCAAGATCATCGGCTCATTTACATCATTTTCTATCGGTCATGTCCCTCGAGAGTTGAACGATAGAGCTAATGCCCTGGCTCAACAGGCATCAAGGTAAAAGACTTTGGCCGATATCTGGTAACTGAGCTAGTGAATAAAGCCGTCATGTGCGTAGATGTCGTGGATTGGAGAACGCAAATAAAGAATTACCTGATTGATCCATCTAAGCCGACAGAACGCAAGATTAGGCAACAAGCTTTAAAGTACATTGTTATGGACGATACGTTGTTATCGGACGATGGAAGGATTGCTATTGAGATGTCTTGGAGCCGAAGAAGCACGGGTAGCAATGGGTGAAGTACATGAAGGCATTTGCAGTTCTCACAAATCGGCTCACAAGATGAAATAGATGCTTAGACGGACAGGTTATTTTTGGCTGACGATGCAAGAGGATTGTTTCAAGTATTATAAAGGATGTCACACCTGTCAAAAGTTTGGCAACATACAACTAGCGCCAGCATCAGCCTTGCACCCAATTATCAAGCCATGGTCATTCAGAGGTTGGGGAATAGACGTAATCGGCCAAATTTTTCCTGCTTCAAGTAAAGGCCACAAGTTTATTTTGGCCGCAACCGATTATTTCTCTAAATGGGTTGAAGCTATACCACTCAAGAAAGTGACCAGTGTCGAAGCCGTCGGTTTTGTTAATGAGCACATTGTCCATCGGTTTGGAATACCGTAAACAATTACGACCGATCAAGGTACGGTGTTCATGTCTAATGAGTTTCAGAGTTACGCGACAAGTCTGGGGATTAAACTGTTGAATTCATCCCCATACTACGCTCAGGATAACGGACAAGCCAAGTCGTCCAAAAAAACGCTAATTAAGTTCATCAAAAGAAAGATTGAGGAAAAACCAAGGAATTGACACCCAACTCTATCGGAGTCGCTTTTGGGCGTATCGGCTAGCTTATCACGGAGCAACGAAGCTTTCACCTTACCAGTTGGTGTATGGTCAAGAAGCCGTTTTACACGTGGAGATCAACATTGAATCTATACGAGTGGCTAGGCAAGACGGTTTGTCGGCTCAGGATTATAACAATTCGATGATCGACAATTTGGATGAGTTGGTAGAAATACGTTTGTCTACGCTTGATCGGCTTAAGAAGAATAAAATCAGGGTTGCAAAAGCATATAATAAAAAGGTCGTGCCTAAGTCTTTCGATCAAGCCGATTTAGTATGGAAAACGATATTACCCGTTGGTTCGAAAGATAACCGATTCGGAAAATGGTCACCTACGTGGGAAGGACCATACAAGGTTAATCGGTTAGTCGGTGGAAATTCCTACGTAATAGAGACGTTGGAAGGGTATGTATTGTCTAAAGCTATTAACGGGAAATATTTAAAGAAATACTATCCTAGCATTTGGATTGGAGCCTAGCCGACTAAGGATCACGTTCAAAAGGCCAAGTTAACACGATGCTGTTAATCGGCTAAAAGGATTGCAGACTCAGAAGATACAATTACTAGAGAGCTAAATTAAAATCGGTTAAACAGCCGATTATAAGAGTTACAAAAGTAGTATTTAGACAAGTATTTTCAAAACAAACAACAGAAGTTTTACATTTCCAAGAGTTAGTACTGAATGTCTGAGCCCGAGAGACTTGCGCCCAAAGCCGATAAAGCACCCGCGGCCTTTGCGATCACACATTGAACTTCTTCAATGATGCGATCATCTTCTTTTGCATTTCCTGGCACCGGTACCACCTTGGCCGATTGTTTTTTCACATTTACCACAGCCATGGTGATACCAAGCTTCTGGTCCTTTATCTCCGACGCAGTTTTTTCTATAGAACACTGGCCTTCTTGAATTTGTTTTTCGGTCTTGGCCAATTCTTCCAAAAGAAATTTCTTCGTGTTTTCAAGCTTGAAGAGAGATTCCTTGGTCGACTTTAGCTGTTGCGCGTCAGCATCAAATTTGCGTTTCTTTGCCTTCGCGTCTGTGACCAGCTCATCCAGAAGCTTTTGATCGGCTTCCTGGGCATCACGGCGTTTAATTCTAGCCTGTGCTTCCTCAACTTCGGACCTCCTCTCGTCCAGGTGGCATACATTCAGGAGGGCTTCCATCACCTCTGGAGGCAGGTCGGCTTCAACAGCTGCCATGGCGTCTCTGATCGGCTGGTTATTCGCAAGTATCTCAGATTGCGGCCTCATAACCAGATCAAAAAGCTTGCTAAGTTTTTCTTGCATACCCGCGGCAGAGGTCACGGCAGTCGACGCTTCCTTCGAAACTTCCAGGATCTTTCTGATCTCTGCGTCGTAATCATCCGTGGCTATGATCTCAGGGTCGTCAAGATCGGTCAGAGAAAAGCCCAACAAATTTGTCGGGTTAGAGAACTCTGGCAGATCTTCAACCGGGGCTGTTGGCGTCGGTCGCGGAGGAGAGAGAGGCGTTGATGAAATATTGGGGAGATCCGCTAAAATCTTCGCCACTTGAGCTGACTGCGTCGACTATAAATGAAATGAAAAGATGAGCCAACGTATTAAAGGAGAAGCGGCCAACGCATGTAGCCAATTAAAGGTATGGTTAACTCACCTTTGCAGTAGCCGACGCATGAGGCGAACTTTCGACACTCTGCTCTTGGGGTTTAGATCCTCTCTTCGCGGGAGCCTTGGTGTATTTCGTCTTCTTCTTTTCTGAAAATATAATCGGCTGGTAGTCAGATGGATTAAGAAAAAAAGAGAAAGAAAGTATGGCCGATTGTAGTGCGCTTACTTGGTTGTTTCTTTTCCAAGTCCGATAATGTTGGGCTTTGAATACCTAGAGACCCTGAAGCGTAGCCCGTGATGGCAGCCGATTGTTTCTGTTTTTTCTGTTGGCCATCGCCTGGAAGACCTGAAGGCGCCCTCTTTTGAGTAGCTTTGTTCTACAAGGCAAGAAACAGAATTAGATTCAAGGCGGATTTCATAAATGACAAGACAGAAGATTTAAACTCTAAGCCGATACCTTGCTAGAAACATCTACGTTCATGTTAGTATATCCGGACGAGGTGGCCTCACTTCTAGAATTGGCGTTAGATACTAACGTCGGCTTTGGAAGATTTGGAAAAAATTCGTTGATGATAATCAAAGAAGACTTGGACCGATAAAGGGCTCCTGTAATGACTGACCACCATGTGGTATATCCTCCTGCCCGTCTGGTGTTCAAGAAAAAGTGTGGCAAAGACTGAACTTGCAAGTCATCGGCTACTTCCAGGACGATTTCAACCGATACAGCATTCCTGACCCTAGCCCTCGGCTCAAGTCGATCATGAAGCTGAAAACTCAGATCACTTGACCAAATCCTAGTTGTCTTGTGTAAACTGATGGATGATAGAACTCATACGACGGCTGGTATGTCCGATTTCTTGTATGGAGACCAGCATGAAGAATGCAAGGGGAGATAAAAATTTTATACAAGTCAAGGGTTTCCTGAGGCATCACAGAACTGTCGACTTTAAGATGAAGGAACGAAGGCCATGGAAAATCGGCCACACCACTGTAACTAAAAAAATCCTGCTGTCTTAGATCCTCGTCGCTCAGGTGAAGAAAGAAGGACATGTACTTCTTTGAATCAGCTGCTATGATTTTCTTCTCGCTGCCTGAACACATAATGAACCGTTTGCCAAATGATCGGCTTGCTTGATATTGAGGAATAGCGTTCTCGAGGTTGTCCTCTCTTGGAAAGGCTGTATCATTGGCAGGCTCTAAATTAAAAGGTCGGCTAAAGAAGCAATATAGCCAGACTTGAATAAACCATAAAGGACCACCTACGTTGCCTACGGTGAAATCACCAAACCCTGTATAAAGCCGACTTCTAATGACATGCATCATCTGATATACCGCTCCCAGGAATGTTTTTCCAAGCGCCAGTCAACAGCCCTCTACCAATCCTTCTGCAATTGTCTGATATACTTGGGTTGGCCCTAATGAAGCACCATAGAACAGAAATCGTTCAAGCCAGAGATTAAGGAAGGCGATGTGCTCCTCGTCCGATACTAACCCATTTACTTTGTTATTGTTGGCTATATATTTAGACCATCCTTCACCTTTGGACCGAATCAATTTGTTCTTTGGTTTGGTGCGGAAAGCCGATATTTGTTCCCCATCTGGTCTCAAACAGCAGAGTTGAGCAACATCCAACAAAGTTGGGCCAACCAGACCGGTGCGAAACAAGAAGGCATTAAAAGCATCCGACCAGAAATAATAAGCCGTGGCCACCAAGGGCTCATTGGCTTCTGGATCGGCTAGACTCAAAGGAATGCACTCGGTTATGCCCATTCTCTCCCAGGATTCTCTTTTTTGGGCTGCTACCCGGTTATACCAGTTCTTCCACCCTTTAAGTGCAGTCGGCCAAGCCCTAAAACTCTTACTCCAACCCTCAATGTTATATCCTCTAGTCGACAAGGGGAGGCGAGTTACTTCTTGATCAATAACTGTAGCTGCATCTAAGTTTCCTAATGGGCCGAGGAAAAACTAATCAATGCTGTTGGGGATTGGGATGAGTACCTAGGAAGGATCCATTTAGTCGATCTTGATGCGAAAGCCGATTGAGTCAAAGGGTTGACGTGCCGATGGAAGGCTGACAAGAAGCAGAAGGAAGAAGCCGATTGCGAGTAGTGCGAAAGCTCGAGCGCGTGAAGAATGACAGAGTGGGGGCCGCATTTTATAGCAAGGTGAAAATTTGAAGCGGCGGGAAACGAATCTCAAAAGACACGAGCAGTTAAAACGCACTACTCACATGTTAGAGAATTAGGGCGTAAATAAAGCGGCAGTTATTGAGTGAAGTTCAACAATTAGCCGATGGAAAAAGCCGATTATTGCGATTTTTGATAGATAACAAATCATCTCTCAAAAATGGGGGGCATATGTTTGCACCAAAAATTTGGCAAGTCCAGTCAAAATCGGCAATTAGACTACGCGGAAATTAACGGACAGGTTGGAAAGATTTGAAGATATTTGGTAACAGCAAGATCTTTAAGGAAATAACTGTTCGAGATAAGGCTGATACGGATCAGGACTTAAACGTGTTGTAAAAGGATACGATCGGCCGACGGGTATAAAAGAAGGGTTAAAGCAAACTGCGAAAAACAACAACACAATACAATCAACCAGCCTTTACTCTTACTTTTTCCTGTCGACTAAGAGTAACTTTTGTAACTTAGTCTTTGTAATCGATTTGATCAATAAAGTTGCGCATCGCCGATTGTTGATCTTCATCAATTACGCCCCAGGTTTGATTTATTCTGATTTTGTTGCACATCGCCTTCTTCAGAATCGATCTGCCTTTATCATCTGATTAGCCTTAATCGGCTAATTAGACTTACCCTGTTACTTCGATCTCGATCGGCTTCAAGCTGATTGGGTCTAAGCCGATTGATCTTCACGATCGGCTTTTGAGTGGATTTTATATTTTTTACCTTGTCGGTTACATATCAAATCGACTGGCACACTCTGAACCCGGTGTTCGTCTGGTGTGCTGTTGTAAGAAACCCTACATCAAGTTTTTGACGCCAACAGTTCCTTACAACGTTATTCTTCCCTTTGAACGTCCCCTTTCTTGCCCTTCTCGGTGTGGTCGCAACCATTGCCGACTTCTTCATGCCGCCGCTGGAACTCTCATCTCCTTTATTGCCTTGAGTAGATAGAGCTTCCCACCTTGCACGCGACAGCGTTAGTTGATCCATACTTCGGATCACTGAAATTGCTTCTGATCCTCTCATCATATGCCTTAAAACAGCCTACGTGGTCTTCAACTGTGAGTGTTTTCACATCTACACACTGCTTGATTGAAATAACAAGTTGCATATAACGTGCCAGGCTGCACGGAGAAAATGTCGAACGACATCAATCTCCTTGAGCGTCTTCTCGTCGAGGCCACGTATACCACTGACAAGGGAAGACACCCTGGTGGCAAACGTTTCGATGGCCTCGTCTTCCAGCATCTTCAATCCCTTGAAATCCCTTTTGAGGGTCTGCAAGTTTGTCTCCAGGCACATTCATGTCCCATCTGAGTGTAACATCTCAAAAATTTGCCTTTAGTATTATTTTATTGATATTTGGGCATTTTGTGATTTTTCTGAATTTATTGGATTTTTCTGGATTTTATTGGAATTATTTCAAATTAAGTATATTGGCCTTTTTGAGAAAACTAATTAAATATATATAACGTTAATATAAAGTTTTACTAAAAATATTTTATTTGAGTTCAAAATATCTCAAAGTACTTTTGAGATTTTTCCTTGATTTTTCCTGGTATCTCTATTGCCTAAAACTAATTAAACTAATTTATGTAATTATTTTAAATCAAAAATCCGAGTAAATCCATTTGAACAGTATTGGGCTGGAGCCTAATATTGTGCGCGCGCGTGGCCCGGTGTTGTGCGGCCCGCTAGGCCTGCATTTAAGTGTTTTGCTGTCGACCGTTGGATCTGCATCACAAGGTCATTTTCAAGCCACGTCGTTGGTGATGGATCAGTCGTTGGATCGCGAAGGAGTGGTTGTGATCGGAAGGTATCGGTGGAAAACCCTAGCGCTGCGAACCGTTGGATCAAGATCTGGTGGTGGGGATTGCGTTGCGTTGGATTTGGATAGAATAGATTGTGCCCATTGGTTTTGGAAAGTGTGGATCTGATCGTATCGCGTCGGGAGTAATTTTGACCGTTGATCGTTGATCGGACGGCTATCTGTTGTCGTCTCCGATCGGGACTCAGAGTCCGTCGCCGATACACCGCCGCCGCCATGTAACATTAGGTCTTCGATTTACGTGCGTTAACCAACGCTATTTAAGGCGTGGAGTGTCGCCCGAGGATCGCCATCGTGTGTCGCCTCCGCTAGTCCAAGCGTCATTCGCCGAGTCATCGTGATTTTGCCGCGGGAGTTCGCCGAAGTTCAGAATGTGCCGCCGCTCGTTTTTCTGCTGTTGTGTCGTCGTCAAGCCGTCATCCACCGTTTGGGTGATAGATTTGGGATCGTTGTGTTGCGTCACGTCGGGTCTGCGAGGTCTCGTCGCCGTACCATCGCCGCATCGTCGTCGTCGAGTCGTCTTCCTCAACCACGGTGGAGATCTCGCCGCCGTGCCACCATCGCCGAGCTCGTCAACCGTCGGATTATCGATCAATGACTGGGATCATGCCACGTCGTAGCATCAACAGTAAACATCTCCGGTAACGCCAACCGTTGGATCAAGGTTTAATGCTTGAGATTTAGCCAAGTGGGTTTAGATCTATAATAGTTTGTTTTGCGCCATGTGGATCGGATTGCGCCGCAGGGGGAGACCAATAGCACATTGTCGCGTGGCAGCGCAGAGGCCGAAGCGTCATACACCGGGTTCACGGTGGACCAGAGGAGGTCGCGTGAACCGGGTGCATGCGCCATGCCACGTGTCATGCTCTGATTAGTCCGAGGTGTTGCTGACGTCATAATCGGGTTTTTCCATTGAAAACTAATTCAATTGGAAATCCAGCGATGCTGACACCATAAATACAAATTTCCTTTATAAAAATAATTTGGTTAATTCTTAATTTTCAATTTTTTGATTTTTAGAATTTTTGAATCTTCGGAGGACCTGTTCTCCCTCATACTAACTCCGATTGAGGTGATTCAAATTTCTAAAAAATTGAAAAGTTAAGATATATTTAATGGTGAATTTTATTTTATTTTTGGAGTTAATTTGCTCTTTATTTTGGTATTTATTTGCTTTTCTCTTTTGATTCGCGTAGACGTTGAATTGTGCGACGCTTCGGAGGAGGATCCGTCGACCCAAGATCAAGTTCCAGATAAAGAACAGGACCTTTGCCAAGGCAAGATGTGCTTTGATCATGTTGAACCCATGTTTATAAAACTTCTATATTGTTTTACTCTATTGTATATTATTTCACATATACAACTGTTTCAAATTAAATTGGGACTTAGTTAATCTACCTAATTGATCTATACATTACCTTGTCACTTATATGCCATGATTTATTTGTCACCTTAGGATGATTCATTATTAGTTGATTATTATTAGCAACCAACATGGGTTGGTTAGACCGTGTTTAGTATGCTTAGGTATGCCACGTATACCTCATGTCTTTTGGAAACATTAAACTCAATCATGACTAATAGAATATGGAATATGTTTACGAAAGGTGTGTCGGGTGCGTCAAACAATGATGTTGAGTTGTAGTAACGTATGTCATGAAACGATGTTGACTTGTTGATGGTACGTGGTGCATGGTAATCAACTAGGGTGGTAAATAATTTAGATTGGGGCAAGTGGCAAGGGGCAGTGTGCCGAGGTAGGCCAGGAATGGCAGAGGGTTTATGGAAGCCTTGCACTAATTATCTTAAGGACTTAATCTTGCGAGCCTTTGAACTGAGTCAACCATGCAACCACATGATCTGGAATGGGACAGACCTAACTAAGTAGGATTACCGATATCTTAATATATGATTCCTCAGGTGGATAATCACACAGAAGCGTGTATACATGGAAGTGTGGGTAAATAATTTAGATTGGAGCAAGTGGGAAGGGGCAGTGTGCCAAGGTAGGCCAGGAATGGCAGAGGTTTTATGGAAGTCTTGCACTAATCATCTTAAGGACTTAATCTTGCGAGCCTTTGAACCGAGTCAACCATGCAACCACATGATCTGGAATGGGACAGACCTAACTAAATAGGATTACCAATATATTGATATATGATTCCTCAGGTGGATAATCACACAGAAGCGTGTATACATGGAAGTGTGGTTATAGTGGAGGATGTGGCGTTACACATCAATCTAATGGTATGTCGGTCCTATCCTTCTGCTCCGTTGAGGGAAGGTGTAGTGTATGGCTTATCGGGACGGTCAATGTTAGGATAACGGTTTCCAAAAGGTTTTGTCATGACCACTCGCATTTGTGGTGTATGGTTATGTCGTGTGGGGAAAGTACATAACCTCTGTAGATTGTAAATCTTTTCGGATAGCTGTGCTTGCGGTATTGAGCAATGCTCGGGGATTATAGTCAAGGGTTTGATTTTATTAAATGAAAACCTGGATAGGAATGCTGGATGCTGTTATTGAAAGTTGGAACTTGACTTAGATTGGATAACTTTGTTTACCTGAAATGCTGAAATTACTATTTACTGTTATTTATTTTATTGTCTTTACAATCTACTTATTGTACTTATTCATAAATGCTGCTTTACTGCAAAATAGCCATGTTAGCATTTTCCTTTGGAATAAACCATGCATATAGTTGCATAGAATTGCATTCTGTGCACAACTTGTTGAGTGCTTTATGTACTCACCCTTGCCAACATCAACATCACAAGTGAGGAGTCTACACTAGCTTTGGAGGAGGTGTTTCAGAAGGAAACGAATATTTCGGGGCGAGCCTTATCAGTTGCTTGTGGTATACTGAAGGGTTTATCTATGTTTTTATTCTGCTGCAGTTTAACATGCTAATCTGTCTTGCGAGGCATAGTTATGTAAGTTGACCTTAAGATCATTCAATGAGTATTATTTAATATATGATGTCTTTTAATATATTTCTGCTGTGTATGATTGTGGTATTCATCTATGTTGCGCCTGTGTGTACTAGCATGGTTCTAGACTAGTGCAGTATACACAGAGGGTCCGAAATTGCATATTCGGATCCCGACACTGAGCCATCGCGATCATGTCCCATGCCAGCTTTGTCGAGTCCTTTCCAGCTAGCAATGCCATGAGGGTTTCGGGGATTGCTTGGTAGATGGCAGACAACGCCAACCGGTCCTTGCGAAACTCTACACCTCCCTTCGTGTATGCAGCGTCGGCAGGACTTACTACCTACCACACCTCCTGAGGTTGTAAGACCACATGCATCTTCATTGCCCATATGGTGTAATTGTTGCGGGTGAGCTGTGGATAGATGATCAGTACTAGGCCTTCCTTCTTCACCTTCGATGCTTGTCCAACTCCAGACATGTTCTTCGATCTCTGAAAGACGCTGGTGCTCTGATATCAAATGTCAGAATTCAGAAATTCTGCAACTCAGGAACTCTGAACTCAGGAACAGAGACATGAACATAATCAAGATCACAAAATCTGAAGAACATGAAAAGAGATTTGTGCTGCTCAAAACCACCGCAGCTTTTCTGTTTTCTCCATTACTTATATAAGCTGAAGATTATAGACAAATATGGATAGCTATCATAACTACCAAATCGAATCAGATCGGACCAAAACTAAACATAGTTTGTAACGAATACGCTACTGTATCGCATCCGGCAAGACAAACAAACTGACGCTTGACGCAAACCGAATAGCATTGCCTAAAGCTTTGACACTTTCAGGACTTCGCAAAACTGAAACTAACACAACACATCTAGTTTAGAAAACAAACTATACCCGAGAATATCACTAATTCCCCATTTAACCAAGCCCTAACAGAAGAAGATAAAGAGTAAGAAACAATAGAACAAAAGAGGGGCCTTTTCTGGAATCTCACCGTCCATGCGCAACCTCCTTGATCCAAATGTGTCATGGTTCTCCACCTGCGGGACAACACCGAACTTCCCTCCAAATGAATTAAAACTAAGGTCAAACCCTATAACCAAGGGTAGAATCGAAACTGAATAGAACGAACTGAATCGGAGCGCATACCTTGGCAGAAGCCATCTGAGAGAAAGGAGAATATAGTGGTGGCCGTGGCAGGTGGAGGAGACGGAGGAACCGCGTGCTGCCAGATTGAGGTCGTACCTGGGCACCATGTCTCCTGATTCGCCACCACGCTGCTTGACTGAGGTCGCATGCGGCTGCCGTCGTGACTAACATGAACATGGGTAGAGAGAATTGGAGAATGGCCTGACCCAACAGGGGATCGGGGAGCCCTTCTCCATCCCAACCTCGATAGGCCCTCCCCCTCCTCACTCTAGGCATCTGCCACAGCTGCTCCACCACCGGTCCTAGTACCCACATCAATGACAGAGGCGGTGGCTGCCTCAGCGCTCTCAAGGTTAGGGTGGAAGGGAAAGGAAGGAAGGGGGCGGCAACGGAGGGAGAGGGAAAGGGATAGAGCAGTTGAGGCAGATGAGGTAGAAGGAGAAGTGCGTAACCGTCCGTCTAGCGCATCAAGAGGAGAAAGGGAAGCGTGTGTGTGGGTGGAACGATAGGGTAAACTCTTGTTTTTTTATTAGTTAAGAAATTAGTTTGTGCCTTGTGATCAAGTTCATAGCTAAAACATCACTATTTTATTACTGAAGAGAATATTATAATAGATTAATGACGGATTAACTAATAGATTGCTGCAGAGCTTCACAATTTTATTATACTCCCAAGGTTAAATTATGGCGAGAACTAGCGTCCGGACGTTCGATCCCGCAATGTTGCATCTGAAGCTCGGTGCAATATTTTTTTCTAACGTGTGCAACATTTTTTTTCACTCGTATATTTTTACTGTTATCGAAGAAAAATATTTCACGTGTAGGAACAAAATGTTTCACGCTGATATGATGTTGTGTTCCGATCTTTCGATGAGAGCGATAAATATCAATTTTGTGGAACCGACTTTGATGATCCGACTACAACGTACGACGACGATGCGCCTTAGCAATCGCTAAACCAACTTCGGAGTGTTATTAATCTTGCCGTGGGCACGATCAACCTAAACACGAGGTTCAATTCCTGCAAGCAACCGAAGAACAAGCAAGAACAATAGTAAAAGCAATTTGAAATTGCAAATAAGAATTGAAGCCAAAATCAAGGTGGGGTTCTATTGAAGATCTTGACAAGGTGGTTATCCAGCACAACTTGAAGACACGAAGTTTGCACTTGGCTAAACTAATCAAACAAAACCCAAGTGTCTAAAGCGGCGGCTACTGAATTTATAAGAGGGATGGACATGAGAGGGACGTTCTAGGGTTGTGTGCAGCCAGGGGGGCGCACACAACTTGGGCTTGGGCCCCACATGCTTACAAGGCCTGAAACAGCCTAAAACAGTATTATAGTGTATTGTTTTGATGATTTTGACTGATCCACGATGAATCTGGAGCTGGGATTAGATCCATTGGAAAGATCTCGTTGTAAGATTTCAATTAAGTCCAAGATCACCAAAATCAGAGTCCGTATGCAAAAGTTATTTATATTTGAAGTCGGTTCTGTCCCAGGAGGCCGAATTGGATTCCAGAACGTGATGGATTTGATCTCTCTCTCTTCTTGACCCGTGGATGACGTGTTGGAGTTGGCACAACCAAATGAGGTCATATCCGTAGTAGTGATGTCCTCATCATCCTCCTTTTCTTTAATTTGAGTCGTCCTCGACTCATGCTCAGCTTTTAGCTTGTCCTCAACAAAAAATATTCTCATTTGAAAATCATCCACAAAGCTCAATATTTCTTTCCAGCATATAATGGCATGTTGAAAGCTAGCACTCTTGGATTCTTCCTCCCCTCCGTGAAGGAAAGTCATCCTAGTAGATGTAGACATTGCAGAGGATAGTGTCGCCAAACTGATATAGCATTGATCATATCCAGAACGAGCATGGTCTCATCATTCTCCCTTTCTTGAATTGGAGTCGTCCTCGACTCCATCACATTCTCCTGCAAAATGTTAGTAGAGATAAAGAGCAAAGCAACATGCATATCTTTTGTGATCAAATCAATGGCTCGTGAATCACAATCACTCAAACACTCCCTTTCTTGAAAACTATCATATAGACTATAAACGAAAGTAGGGGGTACTTGATATGATATTAAAATTATCAAATTGATCACATTGTTGCATACGATGTAGAGGTTTCGGATCTGAACAAATGTATACTCTATGCACTTTGTATTCTCCTTTATCAATATGTTTGCTAATAACATGAAAAATATTTCGCAATAACCATGGCAAATCAGAATGTACAAATGAAGGACCATGTGGAGGTCCATCTATGTTTGTGATGAGTATTTGACTTTATTTG
Organism: Otatea glauca; assembly: GCA_036346275.1. Lineage (NCBI taxonomy): Eukaryota > Viridiplantae > Streptophyta > Magnoliopsida > Poales > Poaceae > Otatea > Otatea glauca. The sequence goes on along the minus strand of CM070719.1, from coordinate 18,954,858 downwards.
AGCAAGGTGTGCTCAAGTTTGAGTTTGATTTGGATTGATTTTCAAAATAAAGCAATTTGAGTTGTCTCTGCCAGGAGTGGCAGTACCGGCCGTATGGGCGCGGTAGTGATGAGTTGGATGGGTTTATTGCATATCATTGTGGGCATTGCTATGTGAAAGGTTTTTCCTTTTCTTTGATGGTTGTAGGGCAACGGTGCTAGGTCATGGTGAGGCGGAGGATGACCGAGACTAGGCGAGGAGTGTCGGAGGTCCAGACGGTTGGGAGATCGCTGGAAGATGATCGGAGACGGAGTCCGGGCAAGTCAAGAAGACAAGGAAAGGAGATGATGCTAACTAGATGCCACGTGGATCAATGAGGGCCGTCGGATTGAGGTCTAGTTGATAGGTTAGCAGGTCTAGGTAGTATGCTTTGAAAACAGTGCAAGAAAACTCGGTATGTGTGTGGATTTTGGGTTAGCCCTTGCATAGCTGTGTGTGTGGGTTAATCCTAGCCCTTAGATGAGTGCTCTAGGGTTGAGTGACTCATCCAAGGGTGGTAGGTGGCCCAAGAGTAGTATAAATAGGGGTGGAGGGGTAGCCTCCTCCCCTTGAAGGTTTTGAGGTTTGTGAATGCTCCTTTGAGCTTTGCCCACATGAAAGTGAGGCTTTGTAACCTCTCCTTCCAGAAATGAAAGTTTTATCCATCCTTCTCTGAATTTATTTTATGCATTTACATTATGTCCTTACTTTACATAATTTAAATTCAGCAATTACTTTCCGCATAATTACATTCTCGCAATTTACTTTCACGTAATTTGGATTTGCCTCCCCTCCTTCTAAATGCTGTTGATTTTGGATGTTTAGAGTGTGTTCATATGGTTTTACATCTCTTTTGCACTCTTGGATTGAGTAGAGAACATCTTTTCTTTCAAGTTCCAACTTTGTTCAGAACTTGTTCTTTGCGTAGCATTTAGTATTTGAATTTTATAAAAATATATAAAAATCCTTTTTAAGTGATTCTTGTTGGAGGAGGTGCGGGACTCTGATATCCACCTGCAAAAAAATTTTGGAGTTCTCTTGTTCCAACGTTTGGGCGCCATGAGGTGAAAATCGAGCCCCAAATTTTCTGCTCGAAGTTCTTGACTAACTGTGTTCTTCGATTTCTCCTGTTTTTTCTGTAAGGCTTTTTGAGGAGAAATTTTAGTGGAGTTCTTCACGACTCTGTTTCTCATGGGGAGAAAAATTCTCAAAATTTTGTGAGCTGCAGAAACCCACCAACCTCTTGTTCAAATTGAGGACAAGTTCTAAAAATTCTGCTTTTGCTTTTCTGAAAGTGACTTTTGTGATTTAAATTGATGTCCTTTCTAAAAGCAAGAGTTTGATTGATTCCTCTTTATCTTGGACACTAGACAACCAGGATTATGACTCAAAAATCCCCACATATTTTATGGTACTTATCCATGCAAGCTAAGGGTACACATAGTTGTCTAGTTTTTCGGGCTTTTCACGATTTCCTTTGAGCGATCTTGTCGAGGTTTTTGTTGGAGTATTTTGGGGGAAAATTTATTTGCGATCATTCACCCCCTCTGTTCGCCATCTCGGTCCTTCAACAAAAATCTTCACCTTGAAACTATCTAGATCACACAGAACATCAAATTCAATGTAACCTAAAGTATCTAAAGAAGACATCAATTTAAGCTCATCTACTTCATTGGCAATGTGAATAACATGTTTGTGTTCAGCACAAGTGTTTAGTTCAAATATAAATATTTCATGTTCATTCACTAGTTGTGGCATGGATATAAGTGAAGCATTATCACACAACTCTTCTTTATCCCTAGGTATAGAAAGCAAATCAACAATGGGTTCTATTAATAGTTGCTTTACGATAGCATGATTCATGGACAGTTTCATCTCTTCAAAATGATTTTCACCATATATACAGTCCATACCTTTTATATTACCTTCTAAATCATTCTCAGTAGTTGTAGGTGCAACTTCAATTTCCAACACTTCACATACATATGGAGCAGCAAAGATCAACTCTTTTTGCACATTTTCTTCTTCATCCTTCTCCTGATGGTGCTCACTTTTCTGCAAAATGTTAGCTACAACAGAAGGTGCAACAATAGGCACCTCAAAAGAAGCTAAAGGCTCTTTCAAAGATTCAGCAAGCATGTTTTCAGCTCTACAAGCACATTTAATCAAGTCTGAAAGACAACTATATGTTTCATTAACAAGAACATCCTGAATTTCATGATTAAGTCCACGTATGAACCTAAGCTCAGTAGCTTCTTCACATTCTTGTAAACCACAACGTAACAAACAATTCTGCAAATCATGAAAATATTCTATAACAGTTTTAGAACCTTGTTTTAAGCGTTGAAGTTTAGTAAGCAAATATTCAACATCATATTCAGGAACATAATCATTTCTCATAAGTCTTTTCATGGCATTCCAAGTTTTAGGTTTTTTATCATGTCTAGATATATGCTTCCACCAATATATTGCACCTGAGGTTAACACTTGAACTACGGTACTAATCTTTTGGTTTTCAGATAAGTCATAGTTTGTAAATTCTTTGTCTACCGCAATCTCCCAATTAATATATGCATTAGGATCGAACTTTCCACCAAAAGGAGGCAATTCAAACTTGATTTTACCTTGTTCATCAGTTGATGAACCCGTGGCGATGTGTGGTGGGGCGACCGAGGCAGCGGGTCCATGCTGGGAAGCCGGGGTAGCAATGGGAACCCGTTGTGCACGTAGTACACCATTGTTGATGCTTAGGAGACGAGGCGGAGGACTGGAAGTTCCAGGGGCAACAGCTGCAAGCATATCAAGTCTAGACAAAATAGTAACAATGGAAGTGTTAACAACTCCCTGAGCAGTCTCGATAGACCGGAGACGGTCTTCTTGTAGCGATATTCGCTCATTAGTGAGTCGTACATTGCCCTTCGTGCGTGCAGAATGATGCAGTGAACTCTTGTCACCTGACATGGTTAATAGCAAAAAGGGAAACACAAAGTTTTATGTAATTCCCTATCAACTACTAGGAAGTGGAGAAAAGTCGCTCAACTCTCAAGCCTTAACTAAAGCTCTTACAAGTTCTTACCATGCTGCAGGAGTTGTCGGCTGTTGGCGGTGTCAAAAGTTCTCCCAAGCTTGGATAAAGCGATTGCTATGGGACCGAACAAACGTACGAGCGTAGAATATATGGAGTTGGGTAGGCTATACTTTTTTCCTATACAATTTGATAATTCTAGTTATTGTAATGATAAGTAATGACCTAAACTAGAATTCACAAGTCCTAGTTGCCGATCTCAGAGATATAAGCGAATTTCAAGGCAACTCACGCGCAAAGATGATGGTACTTATGCAATCAAGAAATGAGCTATAAAATATAAGTGAGGCACCAAAAACGCGCAAAGATGATGGTACTTATGCAATCAAGAAATGAGCTATAAAATATAAGTGAGGCACCAAAAACTCTATTGCATAAGTCGTAGAGAGACGCTAGCTTATTGCTTCAAGAATGTAAAAAGGGCACAAGATTGCTCAACAATTAATACAATTGCACAATCTGAAATAATGAACACAAATTAGGGTTTTGCTCAATGTAGTACGACCGGACACTATTTTCTTCTTCTTGTTTTTCTCTTTTTTTGCCTTTTGGCTCTTTTTTTCTCTTTCTTTCTCTTTTCTTTCTTTGAGTGACTTTCGGCCAACACTACTATGAACAAAGTTTTGCAATCCCTAACTCGATGTCAAAAGATAGTATGATATGATAATTCAAGATTATGCAATGTATCAATATGAACAGCCCTAAGCAATATCAAATAGCTAGTCTCAATTGGGATCAAAGTATTCGCAAAGGATGAATTGGTTCGCAAAGGTATATGTACTGATATTTTTTTGGGTTTTACGGATTGTGGATGCTACTGGACTCAACCAACGCAAAGGAACAAAGCTAGAACATGAATTGAAGCAAGATACCCAAATTCAATATTTCTAGGGCAGCAGATTTGTCGCCTAGATTAAAGCTTCAAAACGATCGAATTTAGAAGGTTCACTATGGAAAGAATTGAAGCTTTTGTCCTCAGCTTTCAAAAGAGTACAAGAACATGCAATTTGGAGATCGGGTGTAAAAGTTATGGCTCAAAAACCGAATACCACATAATACCCCCAATTTCGGCCTGCAAGACCGATTCCGAATCCGAATCAAATTCGGTTTGAAGCAGTCCGAATCACAAAGGACACCCAAAAACGTTTTTGTAGAGGACTCTTCAAGGATTCAGGAAAGTACAAAACCTTCTTAATCGGAGTTTGGACATGAGAATTATGATCAAAATACCAAATCGATTTGGATTGGAAGTACAACTTACTTCAACAACTTTGACCTCGAGATTAAACAGATTTGGCTTCAGAATTAGAGTCCATGCCCAATTAGGTCTTTGTAGAGATCGTTCCCAGGTTTTAGGAAAGTACAAAAACACTAGAATCCGAGCTTGTATGTGAAAGTTATGAATAAAACAAAGTACTGAACAGATTGAAAAAAAGCTACGTGAAGGAAAGAGGATGAGCAACTAAAATAAGGACTCTATTGGATCAAAACCAAATAAAACTCACTAAAATACCAGATTGACTCTAAAGGTTGAATTTTTGTGAAGTAATTTCCAATTTATGACAGAAAACAAAAACTAATCTACGATACAGAATCTCTCACCGAGCAACTAGACGCTCTGATACCACCTGATATGATGTTGTGTCTCGATCTTTCGATGAGAGCGATAACTATCGATTTTGTGGAACCGACTTTGACGATCCGACTACAACGTACGACGATGATGCGCCTTAGCAATTGCTAAACCAACTCCGAAGTGTTATTAATCTTGTCGTGGGCACGATCAATCTGAACACGAGGTTCAATTCCTGCAAGCAACCGAAGAACAAGCAAGAACAATAGTAAAAGCAATCTGAAATTGCAAATAAGAATTGAAGCCAAAATCAAGGTGGGGTTCTATTGAAGATCTTGACAAGGTGGCTGTCCAACATAACTTGAAGACACGAAGTTTGCACTTGGCTAAACTAATCAAACAAGTGTTTAAAGCGACGGCTACTGAGTTTATAAGAGGGATGGACGTGAGAGGGACGTCCTAGGGTTGTGTGCAGCCAGGGGGCGCACACAACTTGGACTTGGACCCCCACACGCTTACAAGGCCCGAAACAGCCCAAAACAGTATTATAGTATATTGTTTTGATGATTTTGACTGATTCATGATGAATCTGGAGCTGATATTAGATCCATTAAAAAGACCTCATTGTAAGCTTTCAATCAAGTCCAAGATCACCCAAATCGGAGTCCGTATGCAAAAGTTATTTATATTTGAAGTCGATACTGTCCGAGGAAGCCGAATTGGATTTCAGAACGTGATGATTTGATCTCTCTCTTCTTTACCCGTGTATGACGTGTTAGAGTTGGCCCAACCAAATGAGGTTATATCCGTAGTGATTTCCTTATCATCCTCCCTTTCTTTAATTTGAGTCGTGCTCGACTTATGCTCAGCTTTTAGTTTGTCCTCAATAAAAAATATTCTAATCTGAAAATCATCCGCAAAGCTCCATATTTCTTTCTAACGTATAATGGTATGTTGAAATCTAGCATTCTTGGATACTTCCTCTCCTCCGTGAAGGAAAGCCATCCTAGTAGATGTAGAAGTTGCAGAAGATGACGTGAAGTGTCGTCAAACTGATATAGCGTTGATCATATTCAGGATAAGCATGATCTCATCACACGTGTAGAAAAAAATATTGAATAATGTCAAAAAAAAAAATCAGACGTCCTAACAATTCCCTTAAATTATCGTCGAATCAAAGAATCGCACAATACATTCTTAACCTTCATCATACGGCTGGAATAAAACAACATGACCTTTTGCTGGAAGCGGACCTCCTTGCTCATAAATCACACATCCCCCGCGCGTCGCTCAAAAAAACCTCACACAACAAGCAAAGAGAAAGCGTCCAAAAGAAAAGGAAGGAGGAAAAAAAAACCCACACAAACCATGGCGAGGCAGCTGCTGCTCCTCCTCCCCGCTCCTTCCAGAACCTTCTCGAAGCCCCTCCCCTCCCGTTCCCCCTGCTCTCTTCCCCGGCTCCACCTCTCCTCCATCTCCGCCACTCGTCGAATAGCCGCCGGCGTCGCCGCCGCCCGCCGCGACCTGCTCCGCTGTGGAATGAGACGGTCAGGTGAGTCATCCTCTTCTTGCCACTAAGCCATGAACAGATTGCAGCGAGACGGCTTCTTTTGGCGAGCGAGTAATTGCTAATTAGGTTTATTTCTGCTCTTGTGATCAGACTTAGTGGTGGAGTTGGAGCTTGCGAAGGACAAGCAGCGGCAGGGCAGCCGGGCTAATGGCATATTCTGGATCTTGCTGCTTAATTTTGGCGTATATGTTTCAGACCACTTGTTCCAGGTACGATTACAGCACCTCGCAAAAGTAGGATCAACCATTTGGTTGTTTCAATTTTGCAGAAATCAATGTTGGGTCTAAGGAGAGAACGCTGTATGCTAAGAAGATTGTTTATACCTACCAAGTGAGTGAGGGTGGGAGATGCAGCCTCAGAGTTGTAGAATTATGTTGATATATTCCATGCTATTTCAAACAAAAAAATGGCTATAATTTTTTTGATAGATTATAATTAGATCAATGCAAGAACAAATAAAAAAACTGATGTAATCACAACTTTTTGATATAAGTTTTTTCTGTTGACACCAATACACATGTGAGAGAAAGGAAGACCAGGATTTTTTGTTGACGCCGCATGATCCTTCTGCGTCAATTTTCCATGTTATATAAACATACCAAAACTGAGTACAAGGAAAGAAAGAAACTTGCCTAAACTTGTGGCTTGATCCATAAATCACGCCACAGCTTTTAAGGAAAAAATGCTTAACTACCAAAAATAGGAAAACACGCATCACAAAGAGATTAACATAACATTCCCCCCCTTAATTTTGTTGTGCTTGCTTCACATCCTTCATCCCAATCTTGTTTTGCGGTTCAACAAATCTCTAACGCGCTAGAGCCTTGGTCAGGATGTCTGCCAACTGCTCCTCAATTCTCACATATTCCACTTCAATTTCTCCCTTTTGCACACTTTCACGAAGGAAATGGAACTTTGTATCAATATGCCTGCTCCTCTCATGATACATATGGTTCTTCATGAGGGCAATGGCTGATTTGTTATCAACCTTAAGTGTAGGCTTCACAGCATCTTTCATTCCCGTCAGCTCACTGAGTAGTCGCTTGAGCCATACTCCCGGACATTTCCCATCTGTAGCTGCCACATACTCCGCTTCACAAGAAGAGAGTGCCACGACTCTTTGCTTCTGAGATATCCAAGTGATTGGGCTTCCCTCAAGAAAATATAGAACACCAGTAGTGCTCTTCTGGAAATCGATATCTCCAGCTAAATCACTGTCAGGGAACCCAATCAAATACATACTCGAGCTCGTTTTCTTTTCATTACAGCAGCCAAAGTTGATTGTACAACGCGCATATCTCAGAATCTGCTTCACATCAGCCATATGAGCAGTTGTTGGCACCTCCATATAGCGGCTCATCACACCTACTGAGTATGCCAAGTCAGGTCTTGTGTTAACCAAATACCTCAAACTTCCAATCCATAGTTGTCATCGCGGTCGCCTGGACGCCTAGGCGTCTAGGCGGCCGCCTATGCGATGATTAGACGATGAAGAGGAAGCATTATCATCAGCAGCAATCAGCAGCAAAAGTAGCATCAGCAGCAAAACAGCACAGGCACAGGCACATGACGATGAAGAGGTGTCTTGCAGTTGCTTGATTTACATCCAAAACAGCACAGGCACATGACTATTATTCTTTTTGTATTGAAATATATCTTTACTCATTCGCAGTTGCTTGATTTACATCCAAAACAGCACAGGCACATGACTATTATTCTTTTTGTATTGAAATATATCTTTACTCATTCATTGCTGTTTCCTTGCATTTCAGTTTCGACATGTAAAGGAACTGTACTTGTACCATGCTTTCCCTACCTGGTATCAGTTTGTGACATCAACTTTTTGCCATGCTAACTGGTTAGTTTTTACTTGCTACTCCAGATTGTATTTCATATTTTTCATTATCTTTTCACTTCTTGGTAACTCTTTAAGATGTTCTACAAATGACAAAGATGTTGACTGTTCTAGTGATATGCCAGAAGCTGACCTATCTTAGCTCTCTTTTGTGGGAATGTTCCATGCTCACTTTTTTACTGATATGCCAGAAGTGTACCTAGTTTAGCTTTTTTTTGAGGGAATGTTCCATGTTCACTTTTTTGAGTTATTCATCATCCATTGCAGGAACCACCTTTCAAGCAATCTCTTCTTCGTGTACATTTTTGGTGAGAATTGATTGCTAAAACGAATGTGCTGGCTGATGCTTATAGTGGAGTTAAAGGATGTCTGGTTCTGATCTAAATATACAGGAAAACTTGTTGAGGAGGAAGAAGGTAACTTTGCATTGTGGATGTCTTATATTTTGACTGGTGCTGGAGCAAACTTGATTTCATGGTTAGTTCTTCCAACATCTTCTGTTTCGCTTGGAGCATCCGGTGCTGTTTTTGGCCTTTTCACAATTAGTGTTCTAGTAAAGGTGATTAGGTCAAACCTTTGTCTGTTTCAAAATATTTCCTGAATGAGTAGTAATCTCATTTAATTGTTTTCAATTTTTTGCTGCTTTGTTGCAACAGATGTCATGGGACTGGAGAAAGATTCTCGAGGTCCTTATCCTTGGTCAATTTGTTGTTGACAAGGTACACAACACTATTTTGTTGTCTAACTTAATCACTATATTTGTAGAAAAGATATCTTATTACAGATATGAAATAAATACATTTGCAGGTGGGATGTCCACTGCATCCCCTATTTAGTGTGACACTGTTCACTCCATACCTAAACATTGATAGTTCCATTTTTTTCTTTCAAAAAAGGACACTACTATATATTAGACTTATTTATCAATTATCACAAATTCACAAGCTCACAGATCTCTAGTTTATACTAAATGGTAAACATACACCCAGTTTTTTCAACAGAAGAAAACACTTAGGATTGAATTGTTTTTCCATCAGTCATATCAATAAATACTCGGATATTTGACAGTAAGGGCCACTGCAATGGTCAATGATGGTTCATATGGATTTTTGGTCCTGTGCAGTCTGCACATTGCTGTCGAGTACTAGAATAGGTAGTGTTCCCTAAAAAAGGAGTAGGTAAGAGTGATCCTAGTGACAATTTGAAGCATACCATATGTGTGTAGTATAGCTACCCTTACAAAAATTATAATATGCACTCACTATATTGGAACTTTGGTCATTGTCTTTTCCATAAGGTAAGACCATAAGAGTGACCTTGCCCTAAACATGTACTCTGCTGTTCAGAAAATTCGGTGCTTTATTTAGTGTGTTACCTGTTACCGTGTTGGATTGTTACTAGAGTTTTCTATTTTACTGATCTGTTAGTGTTGTACCAAACTGACGTTCTTGATTAATCCCTAATCTGTTTGGCGCTTACCCTGACAGGTCATGGAAGCCGCACGTGCAACCACTGTAACAGGCCAGTCACTGCAAGTAAACAATATTGCCCATCTATCGGGTGCTTTGATTGGTGCTGCATTAGTGTTTCTGATCAACCGAATCCCTCTACCATCTAATGGTGATAGCCCAAAGATTCAAAACGATGTCAAGGAGAAAAGAAGTTAGATCAAGCTTTAAAAGCAGCCGTCTTAACAGAATATATCATTCATTACAATTTCTTTATCTTCATAGGCTCTACTCATTGCGTGCAGATTCAGCTGTAGTTCTGATTTCTGTTTGAAAAGAAACTTCCTATGAAGGTTCTATATTAGTGTGTAAGGTTCATTTCTGAACCCCTGTAAGCATTCTATGAAAATGACATTTCAAAAAAAAATTTAACAGAGGCAGGTGCGTTGTTATTTCTAATATAAGTTACACACATTCATGTGTGAAGAAATTGTGTGTAGAGGCTCACAGCTGACGTCAGACAGCGTATTTTGGTCTGAATATTTGAATTGGTGTGGTATCCGAAATGAATTTCATGGAAAAGAAGAAATGCATACTTCCTTGCATGGACTAGTGTTTGTATGTTTCTAAATTACACTTGAGGTTACCCAAAGAGCGCTACTACTGAACCTTATACCGTTGGAATTGATTTCAATGGTATAGCAGGTTTCAGAGCATATTTTAGAGATTTTAGAAAGTTTCAGAAGTTTCATAGCAAGTTTCAGAAGTTTCAGAGCATGTTTCAGAGGTTTCACCGGCGGTAAAAACCGTACGTTAGTTTTTCTGTTACTCAAAACCCCTAGTATTTACAAGAATCTCCATTCTTCTGCCGATCTTGATCTTGTTACTATTATTCCTCGAAAAGAAAAAAAAATAGTCTTAACCATGAGCTATCACACGGGGCACAGATAAGAATGGTAAACTAAGTTCCACATCGCGGTCAGAAGATTGTCTTTACTAATTATTGTGACTTATGAGTGTGGTTGTGGACTGTACATAGGCTCCGTTCATTTCAGTTTATGGACATCTTCTACTTAAAATTAAAGCGGATTGTTTACCGAACGGTATGATTTTGAATAGCTTTTTCCACAATTAGAATCATCTCTCTACACAAAATCAGAATCCCGGGGACACCCGCTTCTCGACGATTCTACGGGCGCGCAAGCTCAGGTCGAGCTCCTCCTCTGCCCAAAGGACCTAGTGCCTAAGCCGCCCAACGCCTCTCCAGCCGTCGGCTCGCCGCTACTCCGCCATCCTTTTGCCTGAGCTCCTCCGCCACCGGCCCCTCCGCCCGAGCTACTTCGCCGCCAGTCCGAGCTCCTCCTCCACTTGTCCGAGCTCCTCCGTCACCGCCCACCTGAGCTCCTCAACCGTTGGCCCCTCCACCCAAGCTCCTGTGCCTCTGCTCGAAGTCGGCCCATCAACAATCATATTCTCGAGCGGATTGCCAGACGATCAGATTCTCCAGCCAGTAGTGTCGACTTTTGTGGTCGGCAATGAATTTTATGGGGCAGACGCTAGATCTCAAACTCGAAGGTCACACAAAGACAAAGGTTTAGACAGATTCAGGCCCTCAACGGAGAAGGTAATACCCTAGTCCTGTGTGCTAGGATTATGTGGATCTCTTGGATCTAAGGTTGCTCATGTGCTCGATGTTTTTTGTTGTTGCCCGCCCTCTCCCTTATATAGTGGGGGTGGGGCGGTTTACAGAGTCCCGATCGGTTAAGGGATTCCGATCGGTTATTGGATACTAATCGGTTACAGGATATAGTTTACATCTTTATCTTACCCTGTTAACAACTCGGATTACAACCGTATCTCTTATATCTAAATATATGCTCAAATGTCTCTAGGATGTATCTCCTTGCGCACGGCAACAAGGCTTGGCGCGGAGGTTATCCTCTGGGCCTTCCACTGGGCCCTGTCTCTCCCTCAGGCACTTCTGGGCCGGTTATGAAGACACCTGGGTTCTTATATTCCACAGTAGCTCCCGAGTGATTCATTATCCAATTGCTATATCTTTATCTAGGTCTTCAACTTTGGATCAACGTTCTCAGCTTCTAGCATAAACTTCTAACTAGTTTCTTCTTTGATTTGAATGCTTTTCTTTGCAGCAAGGGGATTATGAAGGACTCGAATATAACCCTTGATTTTTTGGTTTGAATGCTCAAAGCGAAACCTTAATATCCTTCCTCTTCAAAGATCAGCCCCAGGCAGTCTTCGAAGTCGTCTTGATTTTCTGTTCCAATTCATTTTTTGAGAACCTCTTTGGTTTCTGAAACTATCTTAACTCTAAGCCTCCTCGGCTTCTGATGTCATTACATCTTCACATTTACTTCAACCTTACCGCATCAGCTATAAAAGGCGATCTAGTGCTTCTGGAATTTATTCCCTCACGCTTAGTTCTCCATCTTCTTGCTCTGAGCTCCACCTTCTTTCCAAGGGATCTTCATGGACGGCTAGGACCCCGAACTTGCTAAGGAGTGGGCGCTCTTTGACCTCGCCATGGCCGAATGGGCGGAAGAAGAAGCCGCTGCCCTCGACCGCACCGCCATTGACATCTTCCTCGAGAATGTCCCCGCCCTTTGTTGTGTTAGGGAAACTCTCGTGGAGGCGCTCGATCGTGTGCGTCGCGGAGAGGTGTAGTAATCTTGTAAATGTAAGAAAATATTTTCCCAGGCATAATGCCTGGGGAACTTTATATATAATAAAGAAATACATTTCCAAGTGTTTTCCATGATTTTCGTTTGACATAGCTTAGACCCAGCTTGGGGTATATCGAAGCTTGCATGGCTCTTTGGTCGGGTGACATTCGTATCCAATCGTCGTAGGATATATTTTAGGTCCGACTTGGGACATATTAGGATTTACGCGGCTCTTGGCCGAGTGATACCTACATCCGACTGCTGCAGGATATAGCTCTGGTCCGACTTGGGACATATCATATTCTCGTGGCTCTAGGCCGAGTGATACCCATATCCGACTACTGTAGGATATAGCTTAGGCTCAGTTTGGAGCGTATCAGGATTTTCTTGGCTCATGGCCGAGTGATACTTATATCTGACTGGCGTAGAATATAGCTTAGGCTCGACTTGGAGCGCATCGTATTTATGTGGCTCTTGGCCGAGTGATACCCATATCAGACTGCTGTAGGATATAGTTTAGGCTCGACTTGGAGCGTATCAAGGTTTATCTGAACGGTATCCGTACTCGTTTATTACAACGCACAGCTTATCGACCCATCTTGGGGCATACCATTGGAACCGCGCCTTATCAGGCTCAACCCGCGATATATGATTCCGCCATGCGGTAACCAATCTGTGACCCAACATGGGGTATATCGCAAGTAGATATTTTTAATCCAAACTGGAGGATACACAAGTCCCGCTTAGTTCGATAAGCGGTTAACCATCCCATCGTGGGGGGCAACGTGTCCCAAATGTGACTTGGTCAAACCATGACTTCCTCTGTATGTCAGGACGCCGGGCTAGCAAATCATTACGAAGCATAGAGCAGGGTGAGGTGTTCTGCAATCTTTTTCCCGCCGATTCGGAGAAAATCTAATTCTTCCCCCCTTTAAGACTAAGCCGATGGTTCATTTTTCCCATCGCACACTCCTGCCCCTTCTGCTTCCTTGTCTCTCCGTCTTCTCCGCTGCTAGGGTTAACTGCTGTTGCGCTCGCATTTTTACGCCGCCGTTGATCCCTCCTCCGAAAATGTCTTCTCATTCTTCCAAAGACGCTCCCTCGCTGCCTTTGCCTCAAGATTGGACCACCTCGATCACGACGGAAGAGCGGTTGCAATCCATGGTGGACAACGGGGTTCTTCCAGCCCTGACTTTAATCTCTGCACGACCGGTCGCAGGTGAATCCAACCCTACCCCCCGTTTCAAAGAGATTGTGGTTTTTGAATCTTTCTTCCAACACGGGCTGGGCCTTCCTGCCTGCGCTTTTCTTCGCGGTCTTCTTTTTTTCTATGGTATTGAGTTGGTGAACTTGAATCCCAACTCCATCCTACAAATCTCCCTCTTTGTTCACCTGTGCGAGGCATTCTTGGGCATCCGCCCTCATTTCAATCTCTTTCATCATCTCTTTCTCTTAAAGCCTTATCCCTCAAAAAGCGACCCCAAGGTAATTGGGGGAGCCGGATTTTAGTTGTAGGAGGGGTTAAAGAAAAACTACTTTGCCATTCCCTTCAAAACTTCCAATAAAGGCTGGCACCAGGAATGGTTCTATTGTGCCAATCCTGATCCTACTCTCCCCTCTTTTGTCGGGCGCCAGCCTAAGGTGTCCCTTTCTTGGGTATCCACTCCCAATGCTTGCGACATGGACCAGGTGCATGATCTTCTGGCGCTGATTGAGAAATTAAAAGAAGGCGGTCTCACGGGAGTTGGTCTAGCCCTTCATTTTGTCGCGCGCCGGGTACAACTGCTAAAAGAGCGAGTCCATATGGGATATAAATTTGAAGGGAGGGACGATCCAACCAGGGAACTACCCGAATCAGTATCAAAGGAGCAAGTATACACTTGTGTAGGCGACTTTTTCATTCCGAGCGTAGAGATGTCCACCGCCATATGCCCGAAGTCCTTTACTGCATCAAATCCTCCTCCAGAGGTAAGAAAGTTTAGCTTATAGACTCCCACATTCATCTCTGAATGACTTTTAACAGTTATAATACTCCTTTCCAGGATCGATTGGCTTTCTTTAGTGACATGCCTCTCCCAAAAATGCCTGTTCATAAGAGTGCTCACTGGAAGCGACCTGCGAGCTCCCAAGTCGGAGACTCGGCCGCTAAGAAGGGGAATAAAACAATTGTCAAGGACTCCCCGAAGCCTCGGCGCCCGACTGGTGGTCCCAAAATCCAAGAATCACCAGCGCAAGCCCCGGTGCCTCCAGTTCCCCCTCCGCGTAAGCTCGTGGTCCAGCCGAGTCCAGCTCCGAGTGACTCGAGTGCTCAGGAAGAGCCTAGGGTTCCAGATCGTAGCACCCCGACTAGTCCCTCCGGAAGTGGTTCTGCCGCTCGCAGGAAACCCCCATTGAGAATAAAGAAGTCCGACGGGTTGGATGTCCTATCAACTCTTATTCGACGTGTTTTGCCAGCTTATTCATCGATCATTTTTCTTATAGGAATCCTTCGTATGATGTTCTTGTCGAGACACCGTCCGGGGCCCCTGAAGAAACTTAGACCCAGGGCGTACATGTCTTGGTTGAGGAGGCCTCTCAATCTGCCTCGCCCGGGGACACAGGGGCGCCCTCTAAGCCACAGCCGCTTTCATCGACATCCCGTGCCTCGTCATCGGGTCCTGCTGTTGAAGAGCTCGTCTCCCGTCCATCCCCCGCGGTCGAAGAGATTCCACGAGTTCCGCTGCCTCTTGCTCGCCCTCAATTCATAATGCAAACCGCATGGGTTGATGAGGAAGACGGCTTGAAGTCTCTGGACGACTCGGAGGAGGAGAAAGAAAGGAATGACTTCTACAGTCACGCCGCCGCTTATGCTCACCTGGCCTGGGTAATACTTCCACTACTCTTATCGCCTTCTTGCTTGCGTTGGTTAGCATGTTGTCACCTTTCCCTGCGATGATTACAGAAATTGGGAGAACGCTCTGCAAAGAAATCCGAATACCTCCAAAAGATGCTCCCGGAGGTCAGGACGAGGCAGGAATATCTGGCCGAGTTGGAGCAGATCAAAGCTAAACATGCAGCCGAGCTGCGAAATCTTCGGTCAAAGGTCCAAGCCTTGCGGGAGGAGAAGGAAACCCTGCGGCAGGAGAAGCTAGATGTTGTTGGCTCCCTTCGAGGTAGATATTTCCTGAACCATCCCGTGTCCTTGTTTAATCGTCCGGTCTTTTGATTTCCTCCTCTTCGTGTCAGCTCGAGATTCTTCCATTGTAAAGCTCCAAGAGCAACTTAAGGCCTCGGAGGTCTCCAAATTGAAATCGGAGAAGGAGCTAGAAGGTATGCTCAGCAGCTTGGCCTTCCCTTGCCTTCATCGTCTTCTTGGTACTTCTTAATAATCTATTTCGCTTGTAGACTACAAGTTCAATACGCGGGAGCAATACGCCGCTTATAACGAGAGGGTCGAGGCCCTTGAAACGTCTTGCGCCAAGCTTCGTGAGGCCTCTGACCCGTTGCTGAGGTTGCTTCATCCAGGAGGCGAGAGACCGCTCAGTAGGGACCAAGTTATCTCCCAACTGGAGGAAGCCCCCAAGGAGCTTAAGATACCCTTAAAGGAAACGGCGACCAACGACGCTAGCCAGGCTCTGGCGATCACCAAGTCACTTTATCCCCGAGTGGATCTTGAGGCTATCAAGGATGGTTATGCCTATAACGTGGATGAAGACCGGGCAGCCAAACTCTGGGAGGAAGTTAAAGATGCTTCTTTGGCTGTCGCGGAGACTTTGGACATGTGAACAAATAATTGAAAATGTTTCTTTAGCCTTGCATTTTTTCTTTAAATATGCTGCTTTGCCCGAGTGGTTTTGACATATCATGTCCGACTAGTCCAGCCCCCAAGCTCTGGGACATGGTTCATGACTCATGTCTCAGAGTCTTAAAAATTTGTAGGAGCGAAGCACTCAGACGCATAAATTTCGAGAAGATTATACAAGAACAACTTTAAGAGTGAACATTCATTCATAAAGAAACAATTGAATTACAAAGTTCAAGTGAAAAAATGATGTAGCTGTTCTATGTTCCACGTGTTTCTGACAATCGTGCCGTCTTCACGCTTGAGCTTATAAGTCCCAGGACGTATCACCTCATCGATGATGTAAGGGCCTTCCCAGCTTGGGGAGAGCTTATGGTCGCACTTTCTAAGGACCAGATCTCCTTTGGAGAATGCGCGGCTCCTTAAATTGCGACCGTGATAGCGACGTAAGTCCTAAAGGTATCTTGCCGATTGAATTGTTGCAATGTCCCTGGCTTCTTCCAGTCGGTCGAGGTCTTCTAGCCGGCTTTCTTCCGAAGCGACCTCTTCATAACTCCGAACCCGCGGGGATCCGAATTCTAACTCGATGGGGAGGACCGCTTCTGAGCCATACACCAGGAAAAAAGGTGACTGCCCGGTTACTCTGTTGGGGGTGGTTCGCAGCCCCCAGAGTACCGAAGGCAATTCTTTGACCCACCGAGTGGCATATGGTTTGAGACGATCGAAAATCCTTGCCTTTAGGCCTTGTAACATCATGCCATTAGCTCACTCGACCTACCCATTACTTCGAGGGTGTGCTACTGATGCGAAGCAGATTTTTATGCCGAGTTCACTGCACCAGTCTTGAAATATGCCACCTCTGAATTGGGTGCCGTTATCCGTGATGATTCGGTTCGGTACGCCGAACCTAACCACAATTTCATGGAATAATTCTTTGGCTTTTGCAGCTGTGATTGTGGCGACTGGTTTGGCCTCAATCCATTTGGTGAATTTATCGACGGCCACGAAGAGATAAGTATAACCACCTTGAGCCTTCTTCAAAGGTCCTACCATGTCAAGCCCCCAGACCGCAAATGGCCAAGTGATTGGGATGGTCTGTAGTTCCTGCGTCGGTTTGTTCATCTCCCGCGCAAAGAATTGACATCCTTCGCATGTCTGGACGATGTCCTCTGCATCAGTTATAGCCGTCAGCCAGAAAAATTCCTGACGATAAGCCTTACCGACTAGGGTTGTTGACGCCGCGTGATTCCCACAAATTCCCGAGTGGATTTCCTTGGGAAGATCTCTTCCTTCTTGTTCTGATATGCAACGTCGTAGCACACCAGAGGAGCTCTTGCGATAGAGTTCTCCCCTGATTACCACATAGCTCTTGCTTCGGCGCATTATTCGCTCGGCCTGCATGCGGTCTTTGGGTAGTTCGTCCTTCGTAGGCATCGAGGAAACTCAGGATCTCGCACCCGGCAGTCGAGTCAACCACCTGATCAATTCGAGGTAGCCCGAAGTGATCCTTCGGACATGCCTTGTTGAGATCAGTATAATCAATGGACATGCGCCAAGTTTATTCTTCTTTTGAACTAGTACAGGGTTTGCCAACCAATCGAGATGATACACTTCTTTGATAAAACCTGTTGCTAATAGCTTGGTGATCTCCTGCTTGATGGAGTTCCGACGATCTGGAGCGACCCGCCGAAGTCTTTGCTTGATTGGCTTTGCCTTTCCATCGACGTGTAATGAATGCTCGATCACCTCCCTAGGAACACCTGGCACGTCGGATGGTTTCCAGGCAAAGATATCCTTGTTAGCCTGAAGGAAGGTGACGAGCATGCTTTCCTATTTATCCTCGAGCGCTATCCCGATCAGAGTCGTTTTGGATGGGTCGAATGAGTCGAGAATAATTCTCTTGGTTCCTTCGCCAGACTTTATCCCTGATGTGGCCTGTTTCTTGGATGGGATGTCGCCTTCTTCCTGCAATGTGGCAGCCTCTGCCTGGATATTCTTCCCCTCGGTGGTTGCCTCCTGTAGCTCAGCAAGTTCATAGTTGTCTCAGTCGCATTCCAAAGATCGCTTGATGTCGCTGCTGAAGTACCGAGATGGCGAACAGAGGGGGGGTGAATGGTCGCAAATAAAATTTCCCCCAAAATACTCCAACAAAAACCTCGACAAGATCGCTCAAAAGAAATCGTGAAAAACCTGAAAAACTAGACAACTATGTGTACCCCAAGCTTGCATTGATAAGTACCATAAAATATGTGGGGATTTTTGAGTCACAATACTGGTTGTCTAGTGTCCAAGATAAAGAGGAATCAATTCAAACTCTTGCTTTTAGAAAGGACATCAATTCAAATCACAAAAGTCACTTTCAGAAAAGCAAAAGCAGAATTTCCAGAACTTGTCCTCAATTTGCACAGGAGGTTGGTGGGTTTCTGCAGCTCACAAAATTTTGAGACTTTTTCTCCCTATGAGCATCAGAGTCATGAAGAACTCCACCAAATGTCTACTCAAAAAGCCTTACAGAAAAAACAATAAAAATCTAAGAACACAGTCTGGTCAAGAACATCGAGCAGAAAGTTTGGGGCTCGGTTTTCACATCATGGCACCCAAACGGTGCAACAAGTGAACTCCAAAATTTTTCTTCAAGTGGATGCCAGAGTCCCGCATCTCTTCCAACAAGAATCACTTGAAAAATATGTTTCTATATTTTTATAGAAATCAAACACTGACTGCTACGCGAAGAACAAGTTCTGAACAAAGTTGGAACTTGAAAGAAAAGATGTTCTCTACTCAATCCAAGAGTGCAAAAGAGATGTAAAACCATATGAACACACTCAAAACATCCAAGATCAGCAGCATTTAGAAGGAGGGGAGGCAAATCCAAATTACATGAAAGTAAATTGCGAGAATGTAATTATGGAAAGTAAATGCTGAATTTAAATTGCGTAAAGTAAAGACATAATGTAAATGCGCAAAATAAATTCAGAGATGGATGGATAAAACTTTCATTTCTGGAAGGAGAGGTTACAAAGCCTCACTTTCATGTGGGCAAAACTCAAAGGAGCATTCACAAGCCTCAAAACCTTCAAGGGGAGGAGGCTACCCCTCCACCCCTATTTATACTACTCTTGGGCCACCTACTACCCTTGGATGAGTCCCTCAACCCTAGAGCACTCATCTAAGGGCTAGGATTAACCCACACACACAGCCATGCAAGGGCTAACCCAAAACCCACACACATACCGGGTTTTCTTGCATGGTTTTCAAAGCATACTACCTAGACCCGCTAACCTATCAACTAGACCTCAATCCGACGGCCCTCATTGATCCACGCGGCATCTAGCTAGCATCATTGTAGGGACCCGAATCCACTGATTCGAACCCACTGTGTTTACTGCACTATTCCCAGGATCAACGCTAGTGCACACAGCTTAACATTGGTACATATCACATCATACACAACGATAATAGAATAATAGTTCATTTATTGATATAGCTAAATGTATGATCTTATGACCAACTTACATTATTAAGCCACGCAGGGCAAGACTGAGAATATAAGCTAATAATTAGCAAATGGAAAGTAGAAACGTAGATAGCTCATCAGTTCACCACAGCAACCGACAAGGCTCGGACCCTAATGACTCGTGTCTTCATGAACTTCATCTTCCAACACAGTGTAAATTCTTCAACTGTTGATTATTGTTGTTTGGCAAGGGTGAGTACTTAAAGCACTCAACAAGTTGTGCATGTAATGCGATTCTATTTATCTATATGTAAGGCTTATTCCAAAGGATAGGCTATCATGGCTATTTTGCAATAAGCAAGATTTATGAACAAATACAATGAATAGATTGTAAAGAATGTAAAACAAATAGCAATAATAAATAAATTCAAGATTTCTCAAGTAAACCAAGTTTCCAATCCTAAATCAAGTTCCAATCTTCCATATGGCCATCCCGCCATCCCAACCAAGTTGTCCAATTTATTAATCTAACCCTTAATCGTAATTCCGAGCATTGCTCAATACCATGAGCACGGCTATCCGAATAGTTTCACACTGCAGAGGTTATGCACTTTACCCACGTGATACAACCAAACACCACAAAGGCGAAAGATTATAACAAAGCCTTTACAATGCTCTATCTTAATCCGATACTACCCGCTAAGGTTTCAACATTTGGGGTCTGAAAACCACGTCGGGGCCCCCTCTTGCGCCATGTGAATTACACTCGACAGGGAACTCACACCGACCACGATAGTATCAACATTAAGACTTTGCAAATTACTCACTAGGTGGCCCATACCGTACATGTGGTTGCATGATTGACTCAGGTCAAAGGCTTGCAAGGTTAAGTCCTTAGTGTGATCAAGGCAAGACATCCACATACCATCTGCCCATTGGGCCCACCTTGGCCTCCTCGCCCCTTGCCACTTGCCCCAATCTAAGTGATTATCACCCATTTGATTACCAAGCACCACGTGCCATCAACAATTCAACATCGTTGCGTGACATGACTCGCCACAACAACTCAATCTCATCGTGTGATCCCACATGACACACAAGTTCATAACATTGTTCCATATTCCATTAATCAAGATTAATTATCAATGGTGATGACACATGTGATGACGTGGCATGGCTAAGCAACTAATATGAACTAAACCTCCAATGTTGATTATAATTATTAACCAACTATATTAAACCAATCTAGGGTGACAATGGATCATGGCATACAATGACAAGGTAGGGTATAGATCAATCTGTATTTTAGCTAAGCCCAAACTAATTTGAAACAATTGTATATTTGAAATATATGCAATAGCGTAAATCAAACATAGCAATTTTATAAACATGGGTTCAACATGATCAAAGCACAACTTGCCTTGGAATAGGTCCTGATCTTGATCTGAAGATTGCTCTTGGGTTGCTTGATCTTCCTCCGAAGCGTCGCACAATTCAACGTCTACGCTGCATCAAAGAGAAAAGCAAATAAATAACAAAACAGAGAGCAATTGAACTCCAAAATCAAATAAAATTCACCATTAAATAGATCTCAATTTTACAAATTTTTAGAAACTGGAATCACTCAAATCGAAGTTACGATGCAAAAGATATAGCCTTTAAAGTTTGAAATAAATCAAATCAGAAAATCGTAAATTCGAAATTAACAGATTTATTTTTATCTTGAAAAAGATGATTTATGACGTCGCCCTGGCTCGAGCTCTCGGTGTCGACACGCGCCCCCTCGGTCCATGGATCGCGCCCACGACTTCCTCGGGTTCACGGTGCACCTGCTCCACGTGATTTCGCCATCGACACGCGGGCCCGCAGACGATGTCGACTTCAGCCAAAGACGCTGCGCTTCGACGTGCCACGCCAGCGCCACGTCGTTGCCCGGTCCGATCTGGCATCCACGTGAGCGACACGCGGCGACGAACCAGCAAGCCACGTCGACGGCGAGGCACAGGGCCCTAGGGTCGCTTCGGCGCAGGGTCGAGAGTACCTTCGAACGCCTCAACGCGGCGAACCGATGACGCGGTCGGATGCTTCTCGATCACCGTAACGACGACGGCGAGGACTTCTTCAATGGCGGCGGCGGCTCCACGGGACCTTCTTCTCCGGCGCCCTTGGCGGAAGTAAGGTGCGCGACGGGCTTCTTCTCGGCGAGACGGTTCTAAGGGTCTCTGTTGCGAACCTCAAGCTCCACGGACGCTGACGAAATCGCAGAAACACGACGGCGGCGGCGCTCGGTATCTAGCCTGAAATCCCAATGAACGGTGGCGGTTTTCGGGTCACGCGGTTAGGGTTTTTGCTCATGACTTCCTGGCGAACGCGGCGCGCTCCTTATAAAGCACCACGAGTCCCTCCCTTGCCCGATTCCTGCGCGGTGTCCGCGACGAACACGGGCGGCGGCGCTAGAGTCTGACTCGGGCACGCTCTGGAGAAGAAGACGCGGAACCGTCCGATGCGCAGATCAACGGCCACGATGCACTCCGCATTGGAAAATCTGGACCGCAACTCTGAATCCAACGGAACTTCCCCCACACGATCTCCACCGCACACTAAAGATCCGACGGCTAGCATGCACTCTTCTAGAACTTGGGCCAAGCGGGCGGTGGTGCAAAGCTTTGGGGCTGCGAGGATCGGCCCCATCGCCAAGACAAGACATGGGCTCGGCCCGACATCTTTGTGCAATGAATTTCAAAAGGTTTTTCAATTAAATTAATTCCATAAATTCATTTTATTTATTTTAGGCAATAAAACTATCAGGAAAAATCCAGGAAAAATCTCAAAAATACTTTGAGACATTCTGGACTCAAATAAAATAGTTTTGCCAAAACTTTATTTTGACTTTGCACAAATTTAAATACTTTTGAATAAAAAGCAATAAACTTGCAATAACATTTAATTCCAATACATCCGAAAAATCCAAATAAATTCAGAAAATCACAAATGCACTTTTAAACAATAAAAACTTAATTAAGCCAAATTTTGGGATGTTACAAACCTCCCCTTAATGTAATCTCGACCCGAGATTGTGGCTAACTAGAGAATAGGTTCTGAATTCGACTTCAAATCTTCTTCTCACTCCCTGTGGCTTCACTCTCGTAATGATTGCTCCATGAACTCGCAAAGCGAATAGTCTTGTTTCGGTCTTGCGCCCATAACATCCAAAATTCGATCGGTTGCTCTTTATAAGTCAAATCTTCTTGCAGCTCTATCGCATCCAACGGGTTTGTTCTGTGGCACTCGAGACACTTCTTAAGTCTGCGACACATGGAATACATCATGCACTCGCCAAGGATCGAGGCAATTCTAAGCGATAAGCTACCTCTCCTCGATACTCGTAATCTTGAACGGACCAACATATCTTGGTGCAAGCTTCCTTTAACGTGAAATCTTTTAACGCCCTTAAGAGGGTAACCTCGAGATACACATGATCTTCTCGTTCAAAACTCAAATCTCGACGACGGTTATCTGCGTAACTCTTCCGTCTTGGTGTGCTATCTTCAACCTCTCTCGATCATTGCAACTTGACTTTTCGCTTCTTCGAGAATATCCGCCCAAAGACCGACGCGCTCCTGTTTCATTCCAATTTAATGGAGTACGACAAGCACGTCCATACAACGCCTCGAATGGTGACATCTGTAGGCTAGCTTGATAACTATTATTATAACTGAATTCTGCGTATGGCAAACATTTATCCCAAGAGGTAGCATAAGCTAAAGCACAAGCTCTCAACATATCCTCTAAAATCTGATTTACTCTCTCAGTCTGACCATCTGTCTGCGGGTGATATGCTGTACTAAAATTCAGACGGGTTCCCATTGCTTCGTGCAACTTATTCCAAAATCTCGAGGTAAATTGGGTACCTCTGTCTGACACAATCTTCTTGGGCACTCCATGCAAACATACAATCCTTGACATGTACAATTCTGCTAAACGATCTCCGGAGTAAGTGGTCTTTACTGGGATGAAATGAGCGACCTTGGTTAAACGATCCACAATAACCCAAATGGAATCGTAACCTTCTTGAGTCTTAGGTAGACCGTGATAAAATCCATTCCGATTTCTTCCCACTTCCATTCCGAATTTTTAATCTACCGCAATGCATCGGTGGTCTTTGGTGCATGGCTTTACTCTTTGACATACGTCGATAATGCAACATGCTCACCACTTCACGCTTCATATTCGCCACCGTAATCTCTCCTTCAAATCTCGATACATTTTAGCACTTCGGGTGAATTGAGTACTTAGAATCATGAGCTTCCTCAAGAATCAATTGTTTTAGCTCCTTTTATCCCAGACGCAAATTCGCTTTTAAAGAACATGGTTCCTTGCTCATCCAGAGTGAAATCTAAGGCTAGGCCTTCTTCCTTTTAGCCTTGACTTTTGAAATTTTATCGCCATCTTGTTGACCTTCTCTAATCTGATCCTCTAGTGTTGGCTTCACTTCTAGCGCAGCTATCATTCCTTGCGGAACGACTTCCAATCTTAGCTTCTGAAATTCCTTGCATAATTCCGGTTGATCCTCCATTGACAATGTATTTGCGCTATGGCTCTTTCGACTCAGAGCATCTGCCACCACATTGGCTTTTCCAGGGTGATAATGGATTCCCATATTATAATCCTTAATTAGTTCAAGCCATCTTCGCTGTCTCATATTCAGGTCAGCTTGAGTGAATATGTATTTGACTTTTATGGTCCGTATATATCTCACATCTATTTCCTATGAGATAATGACGCCATATCTTTAAAGCATGCACTACTGCACTAACTCCAAATCATGTGTTGGGTAATTCACTTCATGTGGTCTTAATTGTCTCGACGCAAAGCAACGACTTTGCCTTCTTGCATTAACACGCATCCCAAGCCTTGCTTCGAAGCATCGCAGTAAATGTCAAATCCATTCTGCACATCTCGCAATACTAATACGGGGGCTGTTGTTAAACGCTTCTTTAATTCCATGAAACTTTTCTCGCACTCGCGCCCATGCAAACTTCTTTTCTTTCTTCAACAAGCTGCGTGTGGGTTTAGCAATTGTCGAGAATCCTTCTATGAACCGACGGTAATATCCCGCCATTCCCGTAAAACTACGGATCCGGTAATGAGACTTCGTGGCTCCCAAATGCAACATCAAGGTCCACTTTGTCGGGTCGATGCGACTCCTTTGGTAGTCATTACATGACCCAAGAATTCGACTTTCTCCTTCCGTAATTCACACTTGCTAAACTTTGCATATAGTCGATGCTCTCGCACTGCCTAAAACCATTCTGAGATGTTCGCATGCTCTTCTTCAGTTTTTGAGTAAACCAAAATATCGTCTATGAAGACTACCACAAACTTATCCAAGTAATCCATAAAAACTTTATTCATCATGTTCATGAAATATGCTGGGGCATTAGTCAATCCAAATGACATGACTGTGAACTCATAATGTCCATATCGCGTAGAGAACGCAGTCTTAGGCATATCCTCTGTTCGGATCTTCAACTGATGGTATCCTGAATGAAGATCTATCTTGGAGAAAACTCCAGCTCCTCTTAACTGATCAAATAAGTCATCGATCCCGGGCAACGGATACTTATTCTTGATCGTTACTTCATTAAAGGCACGATAATCAATGCACATTCTAAGACTTCCATCCTTCTTGCGGACAAACAAAACCGGGCTCCCCACGGTGATGAACTTGGTCTAATGAAACCTTTTTCTTGCGGTTCCTCAATCGCTTCTTCATTTCCACTAACTCGTCAAGAGGCATCCGATATGGTCTCTTTGATATCGGTTGCACGGGCGCTAACTCGATAACAAACTCGATATCACGGTCCGTGGCAATCCCGCAAATCTTCCGAAACACATCCGGTATTCCTCGCCATCGCACATCTTCCATGCTGATGGCTTTCACGCTGTTGACCATTAACTGCCCATCTCGAACTGCGGTCGCTTGAAACTCCACTTTCTTGCCACTAGGGCCTTCCAAAGTCACGATCCTTCGGCCACAATCCAAAACAGCCTTATGCTTTGACAGCCAATCCATTCCAAGGATGACGTCTAGGATTGCGATCTATCAAGATAAGATTCGCTAGAAATTCTATCCCATCCATAAGCAACTTAGCTCCCAAACACCCAAGGCTAGATCTAAGCTCAGATCCTGGGGCTTGGACTAAGAGCACACACTTAAGATTCACCACTTTAAATCCATTCTTGGTTGCAAAACTTTGAGACACAAACGAATGCGAAGCTCCAGAATCAAACAAAACTGTAGCAGGTACTGAGTTGACCAGAAACTTACCCAGTACGACGTCTGTTGCCTCTTGAGCTCCATCCGCGGTGATGTGGTTGATCCTTCCACGCACGGTTGATTGCGGGGTTGCTCCAGCTTGGCTTGGTGCACGATTTCCTCCTGATGTTGGTGCTTTAGCGGGTGTTGTTCCCAGGTTGAAACGAACTGGCGTGATGCCTCCCTTCTGTGGACACCTATTAGAAAAGTGCCCTGGCTCATTGCAGGTATAGCATCTCTTCACTGCGGACTGCTGATTCCCTCCTGGTGCATTGTTGCCTTGTGCTGGAGTTTGAAAATTCTGATTGGCATGGCGAGGTGTAGGAGTTGATGTCTTATTTGCAGCTGGTGGTTGGAATCTAGCAAATTGCTGTGGTGACATCCTCAAACGTAGATGATTTGGACGTCCACCCTGATTGTTCATCAAGCGCTTACGGTTTTCACCTAGCTCTTTGCGCTTATCCTCTAGGATCAAAGCCTTATTGACTAGCCTCGGAAATCGGAAAATTGTGGGTAATCGGCCCCACCAGAGTCCCGAGTTCATCCCTTCATGAAACGAGACTATTCGCTTTATCTGTCGCTACGCCTTGAGGGCATAGCGAGCTAATCGAGTAAATTTGTTCAAGTATTCGCCACCGTTGGCCTCCTTGCTTCAAAGCTCAACTCTTCCTTCTTAAGGTCCATCATTCCCTCGGGACATGATATCTGGCGGAAAGCATTAGTAAACTCCTCCTGTGTTATCTCCTGTGGGGCTCCATGAGCGCACAAGAGTTCTCCCACCACTCTGCGGCGGTCCCTTCCAGCTTGATGAGAGGCGAGCACCTTCTCATTTCCTTCACACTGAGTGATGTGCAGCTTCTTCTCAATTGTCCTAAGCCAGTCATCGGCTTCCAAAGGGTTCACATTTCCCGAAAAAGTTGGTGGCCTAGTCCTCATAAAATCTGATAGCTTTGACATAGGTCGAGGTCCACCATGATTGTTCGAGTTGCGTGGTTGTTGTGATTTATCTTGCATTGGTCATCTCACGATCTCCGTGCATCATTGTCTGATCGCTTGAGTCTCATATTGCGTAAATGCTCCTAGATTCTGCATGTTCATCGTCGGTGGTTGAGGGCTGCCTCCATCATTGGGGTTGTCATTCTCGACGCAGCCCACTTCAAGCACCGTTGTTTCTCAGTATTCACCATCCGATGATTGCCTCTTAGGTTAGGAAAGGTAGATGTAGCATAGATGAGAAGTAAGAATTTCTAAAGTGGGGAAGATAGGTTATACCCAAATGAACAATTCTTTATTTAACTTGGTATGGTGCTTATTTAAGCCTACAAGCTTTGCAACACATCTGCACACTCAAGATTACCAAGAAGCAAACTAAACACTAAACCTTAACGTCAACTAGAAAGGTAAAGACTAACTTAAAGACGCGACTCACACTCGAGTCTCAACACAGCCCAAGGTCGACACTCACTCATCCACCACCCCGGCCGAGGTCGATCCGCAGATACCCGGTGGATGAGCGGGCATCGGAGCGAACCTATCCTCGATGACCTACTCTGGGTCCTCTCGCAACAACGGGTCTGACTCCTCTCGGCTCCCACTCTCGCTCCTCCTGGATCCTCCTCGGCAAAGTGGTGGTAGAAGCCTCAAGCGTCTCAAGTACTCTCCACAACTCCATGGCGAGCCGCCACCGACTCCTCAAAGGTCGGAACGATCCAAGATCCGCTCCACAAGAACTTTGAATAAGAGCTCCATCCAAAACGACCAAGAAGACAGTAAATTTAGCAAAGGCAAGAAGTAGAGAATGAGATGAGTCAAGAGTGTTCTATTAGTCAAGTTTGGATTTTCTTTTAGAAAATAGTTTTGGACTCTCACAAGACACCTCCATACTATCTAGGCCAAGACCTACAACAAGATGCTCGATACCACCTCTGTAGGGACCCGAATCCGCGATTCGAACCCACTGTGTTTATCGCACTATTCCTGTGATCAACGCTAGTGCACACGACTTAACATTGGTACATATCACATCATACACAACGATAATAGAATAATAGTTCATTTATTGATATAGCTAAATGTATGATCTTATGACCAACTTACATTATTAAGCCACGCAGGCAAGACCGAGAATATAAGCTAATAATTAAGCAAATGGAAAGTAGAAACGTAGATAGCTCATCATTCACCACAGCAACCGACAAGGCTCGGACCCTAATGACTCGTGTCTTCATGAACTTCATCTTCCAACACAGTGTAGATTCTTCAACTGTTGATTATTGTTGTTTGGCAAGGGTGAGTACTTAAAGCACTCAACAAGTTGTGCATGTAATGCGATTCTATTTATCTATATGTAAGGCTTATTCCAAAGGATAGGCTATCATGGCTATTTTGCAATAAGCGGCATTTATGAACAAATACAATGAATAGATTGTAAAGAATGTAAAACAAATAGCAATAATAAATAAATTCAAGATTTCTCAAGTAAACCAAGTTTCCAATCCTAAATCAAGTTCCAATCTTCCATATGGCCATCCCGCCATCCCAACCAAGTTGTCCAATTTATTAATCTAACCCTTAATCAGTAATTCCGAGCATTGCTCAATACCGCGAGCACGGCTATCCGAATAGTTTCACACTCTGCAGAGGTTATGCACTTTACCCACGTGATACAACCAAACACCACAAAGGCGAAAGATTATAACAAAGCCTTTACAATGCTCTATCTTAATCCGATACTACCCGCTAAGGTTTCAACATCAAGGGTCTCGAAACCACGCCCAGGCCCCCTCTTGCGCCATGTGAATTACACTCGACCCGGAACTCACACCGACCACGATAGTATCAACATTAAGACTTTGCAAATTACTCAGCTAGGCTGGCCCATACCAGACATGTGGTTGCATGATTGACTCAGGTCAAAGGCTTGCAAGGTTAAGTCCTTAGTGTGATCAAGGCAAGACATCCACATACCATCTGCCCATTGGGCCCACCTTGGCCTCCTCGCCCCTTGCCACTTGCCCCAATCTAAGTGATTATCACCCATTTGATTACCAAGCACCACGTGCCATCAACAATTCAACATCGTTGCGTGACATGACTCGCCACAACAACTCAATCTCATCGTGTGATCCCACATGACACACAAGTTCATAACATTGTTCCATATTCCATTAATCAAGATTAATTATCAATGGTGATGACACATGTGATGACGTGGCATGGCTAAGCAACTAATATGAACTAAACCTCCAATGTTGATTATAATTATTAACCAACTATATTAAACCAATCTAGGGTGACAATGGATCATGGCATACAATGACAAGGTAGGGTATAGATCAATCTGGTATTTTAGCTAAGCCCAAACTAATTTGAAACAGTTGTATATTTGAAATATATGCAATAGCGTAAATCAAACATAGCAATTTTATAAACATGGGTTCAACATGATCAAAGCACAACTTGCCTTGGAATAGGTCCTGATCTTGATCTGAAGATTGCTCTTGGGTTGCTTGATCTTCCTCAAGCGCCGCACAATTCAACGTCTACAGTGCATCAAAGAGAAAAGCAAATAAATAACAAAACAGAGAGCAATTGAACTCCAAAATCAAATAAAATTCACCATTAAATAGATCTCAATTTTACAAATTTTTAGAAACTGGAATCACTCAAACCGAAGTTACGATGCAAAAGATATAGCCTTTAAAGTTTGAAATAAATATCAAATCGAAAATCGTAAATTGAAATTAACAGATTTATTTTTATATGAAAAGATGATTTATGACGTCAGCGTGACGTCAGCCCTGGCTGGAGCTCTCCGGTCGACACGCGCCCCCTCGGTCCATGGATCGCGCCCACGACTTCCTCGGGTTCACGTGCACCTGCTCCACGTGATTTCGCCATCGACACGCGGGCCCCGCGACGATGTCGACTCGGCCAAGACGCCGCATTCGACGCGTGCCACGCCAGCCGCCACGCCGTGTTCGGTCCGATCCGCATCCATGTGAGCGACACGCGGCGACGAACCAAAGCAAGCCACGCCGACGGCGAGGCACAGGCCCTAGGGTCGCTTGCGGCGCAGGTCGAGAGTACCTTCGAACGCCTCAACGCTGCTAAACCGATGACGCGGTCGGATGCTTCTCGATCACCGTAACGACGGGCGGCGAGGACTTCTTCAATGGCGGCGGCCTCCACGGGACCTTCTTCTCCGGCCCTTGGGGCGAAGTAAGGTGCGCGACGGGCTTCTTCTCGGCGAGACGGTTCTAAGGGTCGGTTGCGAACCTCAAGCTCCACTGACGCCGACGAAATCGCAGAACACGACGGGCGGCGGCGCGCGGTATCTAGCCCGAATCCCAATGAACGGTGGCGGTTTTCGGGTCACGCGGTTAGGGTTTTTGCTCATGACTTCTGGCGAACGCGGGCGCGCTCCTTATAAAGCACCACGAGTCCTCCTTGCCCGATTCTCGCGCGGTGTCCGCGACGAACACGGGCGGGCGCTTAGAGTCCGACTCGGCACGCTCGAGAAGAAGACGCGAACCGTCCGATCGCGCAGATCAACGGCCACGATGCACTCCGCATTGGAAAATGCGGACCGCAACTCAATCCAACGGAACTTCCCCACACGATCTCCACCGCACACTAAAGATCCGACGGCTAGCATGCACTCTTCTAGAACTTGGGCCAAGCGGGCGGTGGTGCAAAGCTTTGGGTGCGCGAGGACGGCCCCATCGCCAAGACAAAGACATGGGCTCGCCCGACATCAAGGCAATGAATTTCAAAAGGGTTTTTCAATTAAATTAATTCCATAAATTCATTTTATTTATTTTAGGCAATAAAACTATCAGGAAAAATCCAGGAAAAATCTCAAAAATACTTTGAGACATTCTGGACTCAAATAAAATATTTTTGCCAAAACTTTATTTTGACTTTGCACAGATTTAAATACTTTTGAATAAAAAGCAATAAACTTGCAATAACATTTAATTCCAATACATCCAGAAAAATCCAAATAAATTCCAGAAAATCACAAATGCACTTTTAAACAGTAAAAACTTAATTAAGCCAAATTTTGGGATGTTACAATCATCTCCTTTCCTTGTCTTCTTGACTTGCCTGGACTCCGTCTCCGATCATCTTCCGGCGATCTCCCAACCGTCTGGACCTCCGACGCTCCTCGCCTAGTCCCGGTCATCCTTCGCCTCACTATGACCTAGCACCATCGTCCTGCAACCATCAAAAACAAGGAAACTCCTCACATAGCAATGCCCACAATGATGTGCAATAAACCATCCAACTCATCACTATCAAGGCCCATAAGACCAGATCGCCACTCGGCAGAGACAACTCAAATTGCTTCATTTTGAAAATCAATCCAAATCAAACTCAAACTTGAGCACACCTTGCTCAAA
The DNA here is from genome assembly GCA_036346275.1 of Otatea glauca. Lineage (NCBI taxonomy): Eukaryota > Viridiplantae > Streptophyta > Magnoliopsida > Poales > Poaceae > Otatea > Otatea glauca. The sequence continues at coordinate 18,923,663 of CM070719.1, read as the reverse complement.
TAAAGTCAAATACTCATCACAAACATGGATGGACCTCCACATGGTCCTTCAACTGCGAACCGTGATGACGCTTTTGGGTCCTGGCATCTTCATCACCAAATAGGTGTAGTGCGGGACGGCCATGAACCAGGCCAGACCGGGCCTTCCCAAGATAGCGTGATATGCTGTCTCGAAATCCGCTACCTCGAAATTTATATACTCGGTCCGATAGTTGTCTTTGGTACCGAAAGTGACGGGCAAAGAAATCTGCCCGAGAGGAAACGAAGACGCCCCAGGGATCACCCCATGGAACGGCTGTGAGCTCGGCCTTAGCTCGGTGAGGGGGACGTTCATGCCATCAAAGGTTTTGGCGAACAAGACGTTGAGTCCACTCCCTCCATCAATCAAGACCTTCTTGAGTTTTATTTTGCGAATGATAGGGTCGAGCACTAGAGGGTGCTACCCGGGTGTAGAACTCGGCTGGGGTGATCTGAGCGGTCGAAGGTGATCGGGACTTCAGACCACTTTAGATACTGGGGGTTGCCGGTTCCACCGTATTGATCTCCTGAGCGGTAAGCTTTTGCTTCCACTTGGACTTATATCTAGTGGAACCCCCGTATATGTAGTTCAGCTCGTGCTCGGGCTCTTGGTAATCGTCCTCGCCAGGAGGGTCTTTATTCTTGGTAGCCTCATCCTTCGCTGGAGCCAGTTGCTTGTTGCTTTCTCGCGTAAAACGCTTCAGGGTGAAGCAGTCTTTGGCGGCGTGCTTTCCCTTAGGGTGGAAAGGACAGATTGCATCCATGACAGAATTGTAATCGGGTGCCTCCCTCCGCATGGCTCGGGGCCGGTTGCGTTCTGCTACCGCAACTAGCCCTCGCCTTTCTGCTTTCTGTCTTTGTGCTTGGAGGACTCGGCCTTGTCGCCATTGTTCTTCTGTTGCGGACGATCTTCTTGGCGCCGCCGTATGCCCGAGGCCGTGGCATAGCGGTCGGCCAATGCGAACATCTCCTTTACGGAGGCGGTGGTTTCTGGACATTTTCTTGATCGATCCGGATCACGACCCCTTTCAAAAGTCGCTACTACCACCATCGCGATCGATACATCTCGATGGTGTTCTTCTTCTCGCATGAAACGCCGGATGAAATCCTCGCGTCTCGTCTTTCTTCTGGTGAAGCTGATATAGGTCCCATGGGGTGCCAGGCCTCTCATAGGTTCCCTGAAAGTTCGCGATAAATTGATCGCAAAGATCGCTTCAGGAGTCCACCGAGTTCGCAGGAAGTCCTATGAGCCATGCTTGAGTCGAGGGGTGAAATTGACTGGCAGATAATTTGCCATCAAGTTTTGGTTGCCCCCAGCCGCTTTAACCGCTAGGGCATAGACCTGCAGCCAAGCTTCCGGATCTCGCCCCCTGTCAAACTTTACGATGCCCTTGGGGTTGAAACCTTTGGTCCATACCACTCGGCGTAACCGAGAAGTGAACTCTCGGATTCCGTTGATGGATCTGTCGTCATGATGAGGGGGAGTCTGGCATGGCGAGCCTCTGGCTCGACGATTGTCATCAACGCGTCGGGGTGGCGTTCGGCGCGGCGAGCCCATGACTCGACGATCGTCGTTGTCGTTCCGACCTCGGCGATGATGGTCTCTATAGTCGTTGCAGTCGTCGTACCTTTGATCGCTTAGTGGACCGTGGTCGGTACCGAAGCATTCGTAGTCATCATGGCGCCGGCTTCGATCTTCTTCGTCCCGCTCTTGCCGTATGGCGTTGAGGTCTTGGCAGAGGTCGCGGTTGAGATTCCAGCAAGCGTCTCCGACTGGTTGTGTGGGGTGCCGACTGCCGGTATTCCGACTGGTAGCAGACCGACTGCTAGCAACGCGAGTAGCCGCGTGGGAGCGCGAGTGTGCTTCACCTATCGGCTTTTTCTGGTTCTGCTGAATTGCCGCCGCCGTCACCATGGCCTTGATCTAGGCCACGATCGGGGCTGCCGAGCTATCAGATGCAATCATTGGGTCCAGCATGTCGGGGAGTGTCTTGGAAGAGACGATGTTCTGCAGCGGTGTGTGGAAGACAGCTTGGTCTCCCAATATGGATTGTATGATGTCCTCACGGACATTGCGGCTGCGAGATCGAAGCGATCGCATTTGTGCCTCCTGACCCTTACGAAGAAGGCGATCTTCCTCTGCAGCTTCTTGAATCTCTTGCTGGCGTTGGAGATCGGTCTTCTGCTCTTGTATTGCGTAGATGCCACGAAGATCATAGCAATTCCTCGCGACGCTGACCGGTTTGCTGGATGAGTCAGAGTGGCATACCTGAGATGGGTTGGCCTGATCTTTACCAGATTGGATCTGGTTTAAGTCCAGGCAAACAAGTTCTTCGCGCGCATCTGCGATGAAGTCCAGGCTTCCAAAGCGGAAAGCCTGACCGGAGATGAAAGTGGCGATGATTCCGCTGATTGCTACCATCGAGTTTGTAGGAAAAGATTATAGCGTTTCCCCTACCTGGCGCGCCAACTGTCGACTTTTGTGGTCGGCAATGAATTTTATGGGGCAGGCGTTAGATCTCAAACTCAAAGGTCACACAAGACAAAGGCTTAGACAGATTCAGGCCCTCAACGGAGGAGTTAATACCCTAGTCCTGTGTGCTGGGATTATGTGGATCTCTTGGATCTAAAGTTGCTCATGTGCTCGATGTTTTTTGTTGTTGCCCGCCCTCTCCCTTATATAGTGGGGGTGGGGCGGTTTACAGAGTCCCGATCGGTTAAGGGATTCCGATCGGTTATTGGATACTAATCGATTATAGAATATAGTTTACATCTTTATCTTACCCTGTTAACAACTTGGATTACAACCGTATCTCTTATATCTAAATATATGGTCAACTGTCTTTAGGATGTATCTCCTTGCGCACGGCAGCAAGGCTTGGCGCGGAGGTTATCCTTTGGGCCTTTCACTGGACCCTGTCTCTCCCTCAGGCACTTCTGGGCCGGTTATGAAGACACCTGGTTTCTTATATTGCACTAGTAGATTCATCAGCCAGCTGCTTCTTTAGACAACTGGCTATAATCCGAAATCTGTACAATCCGAAGTTGTCCCGAACTGGGCCATAGATGATGACTATGGAATATAAGAATCCGGGTACCCTCATGACAAGCCCAAGAGGGAGGCCCAGAAGAAACTCCCCGCGTCAGGCCCCGCTGCCGTGACCAAGGGGACATATCCTAAAGGAAGTTGAACTTATATTTAGATATGATAGATACGGTTGTAATCCGAGTCGTTAATAGGGTAGATAAAGATGCAAACTCTATCCTATTAACTGACTAGAATCTTGTAACCGATCGGAATCTCCAAACCGATCAGGACTCTGTAAGTCGCCTGAAAGATCGAAATTGCGATCAGAGGGGGGTGAATGATCCCAAATAAAATTTCCGAATAAACTTTCCCCCTAGAATTCAAACCACCAAAAGACCAGAAAGAAAGAACTGAACCATCGATTAGGCAATTGTATGAACAGAGGCACCGACTAGTTAAGGTCGGGTGAACAGTAAAAACTGCACTGGTCGGGTAGCTCTGGTCGGATGAACGGTGTTCCGGGATTAGCAAAGTACTGCGAACAGGTCGTCAGCACTAGTCGGATGAACAGTACTCCCGACCTGAAGAGGTCGGATGAACAGTACTCGGGGTGAATAGTATTCGGGTGAACAGTAAAATCAGCAAATCTTAAAAACAGAAATCGATGTAACTTTTGATCGGCTGATCCAAAAACTGTGAAAATTGGTGTGCACCTCCCTAAGGATGTCAGGAACCTATTTCAATCATCAATCGAAGGAATTGATACCAAGGTTCCGTCCTTTTCGCTTTAACAAATGCAACACCAAAAACAGAGTCACGAACACAGACCTCACCTAACTTGTGGTGGGAGTTGATAGTCGTAATATCCTTGGATGACTCTCCACAAATCATAGCAAGTAAGTACACGAAGAAACAACCCTTCAAACAAATAGAAACACGATCCAAGGCACTTTCTTCTACTAGGCACGTAAATTGGTTTCTTGCAAAACTGAATAGAAGAGGTTGTAGATTGCCTAGATGATTGGGATATGATCTATAGAAGATTCATCCAGAATCTTTCATCCTTGGCATAAAATCCAAAAGCACTTAGAAGGAGAGGAAGAAAATTCAACCATATGAGAAGGTAAAGTGCATGAAATTAAATGATGAATTTAAAGCACAATGTAAATGAGGAAAGTGAACTCAAAGACGGGAAAGCAGTCTTTCATTGCCAGAGGGTAGGTTTACAAAGCCTCACTACAAAGTGGGCAAAGCTTCAGGAGCACAGAGGCCTCCAGAGCACTCTCACCTACTCACGTACACTTTCCTCACATGCTCTTCACCCCCAGGGAGACACCCCTCTCCCTGTCTATTTATAGCATGCTTGGACCACCTACCACCCTTGGATGAGCCTCTAAACCCTAGAGCATTCCATCAAGGGCTGAGATTTTACCCACTCGCACAGCTATGCATGGGCTGACCCGAAACCCAACAACACAACGGGTTTTGACCGCTTTTCAAATCATACTAACTTGACCCGCTACTCTATCATCCTGACCGCGATCCAACGGTCCTCCTTGATCAGAGCAGCTTCAAGTTAGCATCTCATCCACTCCTTTGTCTTCTTGGCTTGCGGCTACTCCACGGCCTCGCTTATCTTTGGCGACACCTTGATCATCCGACCTCGGCTCTCCCACCTAGTCCCGATCTCCTTCGCCCACCATGACCTAGCTCCAAAGTCCCGCAACCATCATAGACAAGGAAACCACATCACATAGCAATGTCCAACAACACATATCCATCTCAACAGAAAGAAATACACTACGCTGGCCAGCAAAACCCCGACCACACGTGGTCTGACCACTGGTCTCCATCCCGACCACTCGAGGTCTGATCACTGGTCTCCGACCACCAAAGCCTGCACCACTGGGGTCGGACGGTGGTCTCGACCAACCACTCGAGTCGACGATCGGTCTCCGACTCAACCACTCGGAGTCGGACGACTGGTCTCCGACCAACCAAAGACCTAACCACTCGGGGTCAGACGACTGGTCTCCGACTCAACCACAGCCCCGACCACTCGGGATCGGACGACTGGTCTCTGACCAGCCAAAGCCCCGACCACTCGGGGTCGAACGACTGGTCTCCGACCAACCGCTCAAATTGCTCTAGCTTGAAAATCAATCCAAATCAAACTCAAACTTGAGCATACCTTGCTCAAATAAAGTCAAATACTCATCACAAAAATGGATCGACCTCCACATGGTCTTTTTCAATCTCCCCCTTGATGAGTATATTGACAAACCACACAAAAAGGCATAAATTTGAGTTTGAATGAGAGGAGAAGAATGCAATTTGATTGCAAAGCCAAATTTGGTCCAGAGAGAAAGATATAAAATCATGACCAAGTTGGCAGAAAGAATTTAGAGCAAGACCATGAAAAGAGCAAGTTTTCCACAAAAGCTCTAAAAACCAATCATAAGTGCCAAATGTGATTATGATCCATAAGAAATAGCAAAGATTTACAAAGCTCATAAGAACCAAAAAGCTTTCACATTTTTATCTTCTTTTTTTTAATGATGCCTTTTCTACATTTTCTCCCCCTTTTGGCAATATAGGCATCAAAATGGAATTTTCTCCCTCTTTTTATGTATGCATGAAATGCAACCTAAGGGAGCTTTGAAGATTATCCAATTGATCGCAATGACAAGATATGACACCAAGCTAGTCAATTTAGAAAATGACTGAACTAGGATGTTTCTAAGAACAAATTCATTTTGCTCACAAGCTTTGTTTACAAGATTTTATTTTAGCAATATTTGAACAAGTGCAAAACTTAGCAAAAGTTTCAAGGCTAGAAGAATAGCCACTCTAAGGATCAAAAGGAAAACCTAGAGTTCAACCTACTCAACACTTTGGGGAATCTGGAAGTGCATACAAGGTCCTTCGGGCTCATTTATCACTTAATGCAAATTGTGCTTTATCATCTTACAAGACATAGCGAGGTGCAAATGTTTGACATTATTTGCATTCTTTACCCACTTATGTTTTTTTTGCATTTTCTTTTGACAAGCAATTGACTCAAGCCATATGCGACCATCTCAAGATGAACTCTTAAGAGGGTGGTCTAGGTCATACACGATGCACTCCAAGTTCATCCCAAGTGCAATGGGAAGCTGTCTTAGAAATGCAAGGTGTGGAGTCAAGAAGAGTCAATTTTGCTTAATTTTCATTTTTAGCATAATGATTCATGAACAAATGAAGGACTCAAGTATGAAACAAACTAGTTTCACCCAAGTTGCTATAGGGACTCTAGAGAACTCCAAAATTTCTCAAATTATGGCACAAACCTCTATAGAAGAAACCTAGCAAGTAAAAGCAACATGTTTCATCAAGTTTTTCATTTACAGCTTATTTCATTTTTAAGATTAGCAAGTTAACTGAACTTGGACATATCTAAGCTAGTGATTTCGTCCATATGATGTAGCATGGTGTATTGCGTGAAGAAGAAATCAATTGCATAATAGACAAAGCTCATTAAACAGGAAATGCAGTCTATATGCAATGCATGAACATATTCCAAAACTCCCCCTCAGCATATGAGTCAATTTAAGCACAAATTTAGTTCAAGTTGAGTTATTAGCAGAATTAATTTCAAGAAAGACCAAAATAAACTCAGTCAAAACCAGAAATACAGAATGAAGAGAGGAAGTAGAGAAAACTTCAAAACTGGATGGCTATTGAGCATAGATAAGATAGAAGAGACTTACTACGCCGGACTCGCTCTTATCTTCACCGAGACTCCGACATAGGAAGTCGACTCTAGATCCCAACTAAGGAGTGCATACATGCACTGCCTACCCAGAGGCCCCAAAACCGCTAGACTTATAAGACTGTGAGGGAACTCAACCTAGAGAGAAGAGAGAACACTAATCACGCATGATAGCAACCTAAAGCACAAGATAAGAGGACCATGCAAGGCATGTCAAGTCTAAGTGAGTGAACTCAACTCAAGAAAACAAGCCCAAAGTCACCTGTAAGAAGAAAGGAAATGCTGAAGAAAATATATAGTACATAATATACAAACCGGCTCCCCCTCAAGATAAGCCGTATGGGCTCACGACTCTAAGCTCACTCCTCAAGGCAACAAACCTAGAGCTATCCAAAGGCTTGGTGAAGATATCGCTAACTGGAGGTCACTCTCAAATCGAAGCGCGATATCTCCCTTCTCCACATGGTCTCTAAGGAAGTGATATCTAATATCAATGTGCTTGGTCCGAATGTTGCACTGGGTTTTTAGCAATGCAAATAGCTGAAGTGTTGTCACGTAAAAGTGGCACACTCTCTATCTCTAACCCATAGTCCCGAAGGTCGATCTCATCCAGAGCACTGCTACAAAGAATCGGCATGCAACATACTCGGCCTCGGCGGTGGATCAGGTAACTCCGACCGCTTCCTAGATGACCAAGAAACAAGAGAAGTGCCAATGAATTGGCAAGTGCCGAAGTGCTTTTCCTATCTATCCTCTGACCAACAAAGTCGGCATCGGAAAAGGCTCTAAGAGATAGACAAGAAGAAGAAGAGTACCAAATACCATAATCAGTGGTTGCACGAAGGTACCTGAAGATGCGCTTGACCGCCTGGCAGTGAGAGGCGCGAAGAGAAGCTTGAAATCGATCTCACAGACACACAGCGAAATGTATGTCCGACCTCGAAGCAGTGAGGTACAAGAGGGAGGCGATCATGCTCCGAAACTCCTTTTGATCAGCAGGCTCACCATCCTCATTGGGCTTGAGGACAGCAGTGGTGGCCATAGGAGTCATTACTGGCTTTCCATCGACATATCAAGCGCCTCAGGAGGTCACGGGTATACTTGCCTTGATGCAAGAAAGTACCCTCCCGAGTCTGCTTGATTTGGAAGCCAAGAAAGTAGCTCAACTCGTCCATCATACTCATCTCAAACTCTGTACTCATCACATCAGAAAACTGAGAGACAAGAGTATGAGACGAGCCATCAAAAATGATATCGTCCACATAAATCTGGATAAAAAGAAAATGAGACTCATGGTGTCGGATGAACAGAGTTTTGTCTACTATGCCCATTTTAAAGTCATGGCTGAGAAGATAAGACTTGAGCCTTTCATACCATGCTCTGGGGGCCTGCTTGAGTCCATACAGAACTTTGGAAAGCTTGTATACATGACTCGGAAACTTGGGGTTCTCGAATCCTGGAGTTTGCTTGACATAAACCTCTTCCTTAATATAGCCATTGAGGAATGCACTCTTGACATCCATTTGATAAAGCTTGAAGCCTTTGGATGCAAAAAATGCAAGCAGGATTCGGATAGCCTCTAGCCTAGCTACTGGGGCAAAGGTCTCCTCAAAGTCAAGAACCTCAACCTGAGAAAAGACCTGTGCAACTAGTCTAGCCTTATTTCTAACTACAACCCCATCCTCACTCTGCTTGTTTTTGAACACCCACTTGGTCCCAATGACATTATGACCAGATGGGGGCTTGACAAGCTGCCATACCTTGTTCCTCTCAAAGTTCTCAAGTTCCTCATGCATAGCATTAATCCACGACTCATCGGATAATGCATGAGAAACATCCTTCGGCTCAAAGGAGGCAACGAAGGCAGAGTGAAGACAGAATGAGGACAGACCCGTTCTTGAGAGTGTGACACGCTCGAACAAATCGCCAATCATCTGGTCAGGAGGATGACGTCTCTGAATATGACGGGGAGGACCAGAAGCAGAAGTGGCCTCTACCTCTTGAACAAAAGAGGTAGGAACAGTGCCAATCGCTGAAGGAGAGTCGGAAGGCAAGGGCTGGTCTCCCTGAGGTGCAGAAATGGAAACAGGAGGTACCTCAGGTGTAGAGGGGACTGAATCCGGTGGAATACCATCATCTCCATCATCCTTATCTTCTTCAAAGATGGTCTCGGAGGGATAAGAAGAGCCTGAAACATCAGGTCTAGCTCCTGGGCTAGCCTCATCAAAGGTCACATCACAGGTCTCTATGATCCTATGCGCATCAACACTCCAGACCCTATAGCTACGAGAAGAAGACGAGTAACCTAGAAAGATACCATCAAAAGAGTGAGACTCAAACTTATCTAGGTTACCAGACTTCAAGATAAAACAATTGCAACCGAAAACGCGAAAATGAGACACACTGGGCTTTCGCCCATACCTCAACTCATAAGAAGTGCGATGCAAATGTGCTCTCAAAAACACGCGATTAGAAACATGGCAAGCAGTAGCTATAGCCTCAGCCCAAAACTTCCTAGGAGTACTATGCTCATCTAGCATCGTCCTAGCCATCTCAATCAAGGTCCTGTTCTTCCTTTCCACTACACCATTCTGCTGAGGGGCGTAGGGAGAAGAGAACTGATGCTCTAAACCAGACTCCACACAAAAACTCTCAAAGTAGGAATTCTTGAACTCGTGCCATTATCACTGCAGATAGCTCAGAATGCACCGGGAGCTCAATAGACAACCCATCGACCAAACCCCAAGTGAGAAAAAGTCTCATCCTTCGAGGCCATGAAGAATACCCAAGAGAATCTAGAAAATCATCAACGATGACAAGAACATACCACTTCCTCCCGCCGATGCACTCTATTTGGACCAACAAAGGTCCATATGTAAAAGCTGTCCTGGTGCATCATCATCACTATGGTGATCGGAGGATGAGAAGCGAGAACCATCTTGCCATGTCGGCAAGGAGAGCAAACTAAGTCTTTGACCATCTTGAGTTTGGACAAACCCCGAATGAGATCGTGGCTGCTAACTCGGGTCAAATGATCAAAACCAATGTGACCAAGTCTCCTATGCCAGAAGGAGAGATCACGGGACTCAGAAGCAATCAAACATCGAAGAGAATCTCCAGAAGAAGCAGAAAAATCAGCACGAAAAGACTCTCCCAAATCTAGAAATCCCGCAAACTAACCCTCCTGATGAATCAAGGATTCTACACGCATTACTCTTGAAGCTTACCTTGAAAGAGTTATCGATAAGCTGAGAAACAGAGAAGAGATTGTATTGCAGCTTACTTACTAAGGCAACATCTTTAAGAATGAAATTGTCATTAATGCAAATGATACCTTTAGCAATGACTCTACCTGAAGAAGCATCCCCGAAAGTGATCAACTCATCACCGGGGGCTCGGACTAGGGAAGAGAACCATCGAGAATCTCCGGTCATATGACGAGAACAACCGGAGTCGACAATCCAAACATCTCCCTTCCCCATCCGACGAGCCTGATCAAGACACAAGAGAGAAAGATGACTCAGTACTAGGATAGAGTGAAGACTTGGGAACCCAATACTGAATCACACGACGCCTCAGAGTACCAGTCACAAAAGAAGACTGGACTCGAGTGTCTCTCTGACGTTTATCCCTAACAAGATCAGTAGCAACTCTAGTAGATGATCTAGGAGCTGAAACTGGGTTGACAAGCCGTGGTGCAAAAGCCGAACTACCCCAATGAGGCTTCCTAAATCTCCTACCAGAAAACACCTCACGCCGCTGATATCTACCTCGATGGGAAAAACGAGGAATATCAAAAGGACGATGGAAAGACTGACTACGAACAGCTCCAGGACTAAAACTCAAGGAACTAGCATGAAAACCGAGTCCTGGACGCTGCCCAAAAACAGGCGACTCTCTAACCTATCTAGAAGTAGTGTGTACCTTAGGAGCACTCAAAGTCCGGGATGACCACGAATACCCCTAAGAGCAGACAACACGCCACGCCGAGTGATCTTGGCGCTACCAAGGTAAATCTACTAGGTGACCATCCTTCTTACAGAAGGTGCATGTGTACTTCGCCTTGCTAGAGACAGAAGCAACAAGAGAAGCACCCTTTTGGTCAGAAGTCCTATGGACAACCCCAGCAGACCTAAATACGGTCGTGCTCACTCTGGGAGCTACCACAATCTCACCACTCTTGGAGCCGCGCACAATGGTGGGAGGATGCGCCCGAGCGTGCTCCAAGGGATCAAATCCTAGACTTTGATTGAATCTACTAATCTTGGATTGGTCTAGAATAAGATTGAGCTTCTTCTTGCCTCCAACAAACTTCTCGAGAGTGCTCATAAGATACTGGCAATCCCGAAAGAAATAGGCACAAGAAGAACAGGGGGAAGGAGAGGAAGAAGGAGAATCAGAAAGAGAAGATCTCTCAACACGTGCTTTTTGTTCCCTTAGCACGGCTGCCTCAATCTTGAGGGCCTCACAAGAAACGCAAGGAGCACCTCTAATCCTAAGGGTTTGGTCTTTTAACTTCTTCCTAAGCTCGACATGGATTTGATCCACATCATCCTTAACCCCAACACACAGCAGGCAACCAGTTTTTGACTTATCTAGTAAGTCCTTAGCAAGTTGATCACACTTGACATTCAAAGCATCATTGTCAAGTTTTAGTTGCCTACAGCCCTCACATGAGTTGACTGGGTCCTTAGAAGCATGCAATTTAAGTTCATTATTTCTAGCATAAAGCTTTCTAAGGTGTTCGCTCATGGCATCAATTTCGGCAAGCAATTTAGGGCAATTAGCACAAGAAGGAGTAGAGTGAGCATGAAGAAAACTAACATCTACAGAATGAGTATCAATAGATTCATTGCTAGCATTCTCTAACCTAAGACTATCTAGTTCAGACGACACACTATCATGCATAGTCCTTAGGTTCTCTAACTCCACAAGCAAAGCTTCACACAAAGTACAGTCATCAGTGACTCGGGAGGGAGAAAATCTAAGTGAAGCTAACTCCCGAGTCAAGGTACCTACTTCCTTCTCAAGCTCTGTACACCTAGCTCTAGCTCTAGCATGAAATTTTCCTAATTTGCAGAAAGCTTCATTGAGCTGGTCATAGGAGGGTACCTCGTCCGAGTCATTTGTAGAGCTCTGAGTCGCGATGGTTGGCGTCGGCCATGAAGCACATGCCGGAGAAGTCATCGTCGCCCTTCTTCTCTTGCGGATCATCCTCGCCCTCGTCGCTCCATGTCTCCGTGTCGGAGAGATTGATGTCGTCAAGCGCGGTGAGGACGCGGTGGAAGAGCTTCTTGTTTTTGGAGAAGTTGCGGTATTTCTTCTCACGCGCCGGCTCGTGAACTAGAGACTTCTTGTTGCGGTTCTTATCGATGTAGTAGTTCTTGCCCGAACCGCCTTGTTCGTTTTTGCCCTTCTCCAACTTGGGACAGTTTGCTCGAATGTGGCTGGGGCGACCACACTCGAAACAGGTGATCATCCCACCTCTCTTCCTCTCTCTCACTCTCTTGTATACATATGAAAATTTGCGAGCAAGAAGAGCAAGCTCATTTTTTGAAATTTTTTTCAGTTGGTCATCGCTTAGCTCGCAAAGGGCGGAGAGAGAGAAACCAACAGAAGAATCAGGAAGAGAGGATCCAATGGGATCGGTGACCAAAGCCATCGACTGAGACTTCGTCTTCCGCAAGACGACGTCGATCTCATGAGTCTTGAGGTGGGAATAAAGCCCGTCAAGAGTCAAGGTCGACAGGTCGGTGGTGTCCTTGATGGTGGTCACTTTCATTTCCCAAACATGAAGATCGAGTGCGGTCAAGAAATGTCGAGCATTATCCGAGTCAGGGTATATGCAGCCGACTGCTCGGAGGTCGCTCAAAATCTTCGTAAACCGACCAAAACACTCGTCAAGACTCTCACCAGCGTGCTGTTCAAACTTGTTGAACTCACGCTTGAATTGGTCCTGTCGAACCGTCTTGATTTGGGTAGTGCCCTCATGGTAAGCATCGAGGGTCACCCAAATCTCATGAGCTGAACGAAGGTGAGAAATCCTATCATACTCACTGCGGCTAAGACCCTGTATGAGGATGTTCCTTGCCTTAGCGTTCGCCTCAACGTCAGCCATATTTCATCAGCAGGAACCTCATACGGGAGTTTCACCTTCTGCCATATCAGGAAGCCCTGGGCAGTGATGTATGACTCCATCTGCAATTTCCAAAACGGAAAATCAACTCTAGCAAAAATGGGAGGCTTGGTGGAATACTTGTCGATCGCCATGGCTCTTGAGACCAGTCAAGATCTATGAAAGAGCAAAACCGGCTCTGATACCAATTGAAAGATCGAAATTGCGATCAGAAGGGGGGTGAATGATCCCAAATAAAATTTCCGAATAAACTTTCCCCCTAGAATTCAAACCACCAAAAGACTAGAAAGAAAGAACTGAACCATCGATTAGGCAATTGCATGAACAGAGGCACCGACTAGTTAAGGTCGGGTGAACAATAAAAACTGCACTGGTCGGGTAGCACTGGTTGGATGAACGGTGTTCCGGGATTAGCAAAGTACTGCGAACAGGTCGTCAGCACTAGTCGGATGAATAGTACTCCCGACCTGAAGAGGTCGGATGAACAGTACTCAGGGTGAATAGTATTCGGATGAACAGTAAAATTAGCACAATCTTAAAAACAGAAATCGTTGTAACTTTTGATCCGCTGATCCAAAAATAGTGAAAATTGGTGTGCACCTCCCTAAGGATGTCAGGAACCTATTTCAATCATCAATCGAAGGAATTGATACCAAGGTTCTGTCCCTTTTCAGTTTAACAAATGCAACACCAAAAAACAGAGTCACGAACACAGACCTCAGCCCTAACTTACTGGTGGGAGTTGATAGTCAGAATATCCTTGGATGACTCTCCACAAATCATAGCAAGTAAGTACACGAAGAAACAACCCTTCAAACAAATAGAAACACGATCTGAAGGCACTTTCTTCTACTAGGCACGATGTAAATTGGTTTCTTGCAAAGCCGAATAGAAGAGGTTGTAGATTGCCTAGATGATTGGGATATGATCTATAGAAGATTCATCCAGCAATCTTTCATCCTTGGCATAAAATCCAAAAGCACTTAGAAGGAGAGGAAGAAAATTCAACCATACAGAAGGTAAAGTGCATGAAATTAAATGATGAATTTAAAGCACAATGTAAATGAGGAAAGTGAACTCAAAGACGGGAAAGCAGTCTTTCATTGCCAGAGGGTAGGTTTACAAAGCCTCACTACAAAGTGGGCAAAGCTTCAGGAGCACAGAGGCCTCCAGAGCACTCTCACCTACTCACGTACACTTTCCTCACATGCTCTTCACCCCCAGGGAGACACCCCTCTCCCTGTCTATTTATAGCATGCTTGGACCACCTACCACCCTTGGATGAGCCTCTAAACCCTAGAGCATTCCATCAAGGGCTGAGATTTTACCCACTCGCACAGCTATGCATGGGCTGACCCGAAACCCAACAACACAACGGGTTTTGCACGCTTTTCAAATCATACTAACTTGACCCGCTACTCTATCATCCTGACCGCGATCCAACGGTCCTCCTTGATCAGAGCAGCTTCAAGTTAGCATCTCATCCACTCCTTTGTCTTCTTGGCTTGCAGCTACTCCCTGGCCTCAGTCATCTTTGGCGACACCTTGATCATCTGAACCTCAGCTCTCCCAGCCTAGTCCTGATCTCCTTCGCCCCACCACGACCTAGCTCCAAAGTCCTGCAACCATCATAGACAAGGAAACCACATCACATAGAAATGTCCAACAACACATATCCATCTCAACAGAAAGAAATACACTACGCTGACCAGCAAAACCCCGACCACACGTGGTCTAACCACTGGTCTCCATCCCGACCACTCGAGGTCTGATCACTAGTCTCCGACCAGCCAAAGCCCAGACCACTCGGGGTCGGACGACTGGTCTCCGACCAACCACTCGGAGTCGGACGACTGGTCTCCGACTCAACCACTCGGAGTCGGACGACTGGTCTCCGACCAACCAAAGACCTGACCACTCGGGGTCAGATGACTGGTCTCCCACTCAACCACAGCCCCGACCACTCGGGGTCGGACGACTGGTCTCCGACCAGCCACTCAAATTGCTCTAGCTTGAAAATCAATCCAAATCAAACTCAGACTTGAGCACACCTTGCTCAAATAAAGTCAAATACTCATCACAAAAATGGATCGACCTCTACATGGTCTTTCACCGCCCCACCCCCGCTATATAAGGGAGAGGGCGGGCAACAACATACGGATCCGATCATCCAAGCATAGAGTGATGAAGCCATAGAGCATAGCACACCTCATATCGCCCAGAGCATATTGCGCTTTGAGCAATCTTAGATCCAAGAGATCTGCATAATCCTAGCACACAGGACTAGCGTATTATCTCCTCCGCGAGAGTCTGAACCTGTCTAAACCCCTTGTCTTGTGTGACCTTCGAGTTTGAGATCTAGCGCCTACCCCATAAATTTATTGCCGACTACAAAAGTCGACAGTTGGCGCGCTAGGTAGGGGAAGCGCTATAATCTTTTCCCACAGACTCGATGGCAACAATCGGTGGATTCGTCGCCACCTTCGTCTCCAGCCAGGCCTTCCGCTTCGAAAACCTGGACTTCGTCGCAGATGCGCGCGGAGAGCTTGTCTGTCTGGTCCAAAACCAGATCCGATCTGGTAAAGATCAGGCCAACCCATCTCAGGTATGTCACTTTGACTTGGCCGGCAAACCAGTCGGCGTCGCGAGGAATTACTGGGATCTTCGTGGCATCTTCGTGATAGAAGAGCAGAAAACCGATCTCCAATGCCAACAAGAAGAACAGGAAACTGCGGGGGAAGATCGTCTTCGTAAGGGTAAGGAAGTGCAGGTGCGATCGCTTCGATCTCGCGGCCGCAATGTCCGCGAGGACCTCCTTAAATCTAGGTTGGGAGATCAAGCCGTTTTACGACGCCTAATGCGTAACGCCGTCGCCTCCAAGACGCCGACAAATCGACCCGATGATTGCATCGGATAGCTCGGCGGCCCGATCGTGGCCCGGATCAAGGCCATGGTGACGGCGGCCGCAATTTAGCGTAAATCGAAAGCCGGTAGGTGAAGCGCACTTGCGCCCCGCGCGCTTCGCGCACGGCCACGAGCCTACACTGCGCCCGAAGCGCCACCTTCGCGCGGCCAGAGCCACGCTGCGCCCGAAGCGCCACTTCGCGACGCCACGAGCCTACGCGCACTCGAAGCGCCACTTTCGGCACGGCCACGAGCCTACGCCGCGCTTCGAAGCGCCACTTCGCGACGCCATGAGCCTACGCCGCACTCGAAGCGCCACTTTCGGACGGCCACGAGCCTACGCCGCGCCCGAAGCGCCACTTCGGCGACGGCCACAAGCCTACGCTGCGCTCGAGCACCACGTTCGCACGGCCACGAGCCTACGCCGCGCTTCGAAGCGCCACTTCGCGCGACGCCACGAGCCTACGCCCGTGCGAAGCGCCACTTCGTCACGGCCACGAGCCACGCCGCTTCGAAGCGCCACCTTCGGCGCGGCCACGAGCCACGCCGCGCCGGGCGCCTTTGTCACGGCCACGAGCCTACGCTGCGTTCGAAGCGCCACCTTCGCACGCCACGAGCCACGCCGCGCTTCGAAGCGCCGCCTTCGCACGGCCACGAGCCACGCCGCGCTTCGAAGCGCCACATTCGCGACGGCTCGAGCCTACGCCTGCGCCGGCGCCACCTTTGGCACGCCACGCCACGCCGCGCCGGGCGCCTCTTTCAAGACGGCCATGAGCCTACGCCGCGCTTCGAGCACCACCTTCGCACGCCACGAGCCTACGCTGCGCCACGAAGCGCCACCTTCGCACGCCACGAGCCTACGCCTGCGCTTCGAAGCGCCACCTTCGCACGCCACGAGCCACGCCGCGCTCGAGCGCCTCGCCAAGACGGCCACGAGCCTACGCCGCGCCGAAGCGCCACCTTCAAGACGGCCACAAGCCACGCCTGCGCCCCGAGCGCCGCCTAAAGCTCATCTACAAGCCTACGCCTGCGCCACGAGCAAAGATGGCATGATCGTCAGCAACATATAGAGCATAAAGCAGATAAGTCGCTTTTTACTCAATTATGTCATTATAAATAAAATTGTTGACTTTCCTCACTTGCTACTTAGTTGACCCACAACTAAGTAGTAAGTCGGGGGCTACACCTAATAGCGTGCGCATGCGCACATCTTTTTTGAGTTGTATTTTTTTCTTTTGCTTAACGATTGCGAGTGAATCCGAGTGCGATAACTCCAAATTATGAAGCTCTGACCCCATGAACGGCGAACTTTAGTCACCCAAAACACGTGTCTGGGAAAAAGAGCCATGAGCCGATTCCCAACGCTCGGGGGTTAGACTAGTCGGGCAGAGTGCTTAAACAAAAAGAGTCGAACCACTCGGATGAATTCAAAATCAATAAGGAAAAAGAGTAAAAAACTCTAAAATTATATATACACCAGTCGGACATCACATCCGAGTGAATTATTTTTACATTGCCTAAGTTCTGCATATACATGATTTCAGGGCTACTAAATTTAAATACGACGTGTGTGAGCCAACGCTTCAACGACGACATCAAGAACAACGCGATTTAATGAATTTAAAGGAGTGGCGCTGAATTTTGCCTCGAGCGGGAAAAACGTTTTGACTTCTGCATATCGTTTGGGATACAGTATGTCCCAAGATGAGCCGACTGCTAGAATTCCAATAATGGGGCTAGGAACCACTCGGAAAGTTTAACGCGTGGAACTCTATTGAGTCCTTCACGATCTCTTTGCCTACAATAGGGCACTCGGTCAGAAGGAAAACTAGTCGGAAGTCGCATCAAGAACTGGAAGCACTCGTCGTGAAGCATGACTCGGTTGGTTTGTAACCGGGAAAGCGTAACTCGATCGCAAAGGACTCGGGGCTCTTGTGGAATATAAGAACCCGGTACCCTCATGACAAGCCCAAGAGGAGGCCGGAAGATACTCCCTATGTCAGCCCATTGCAGTGCGCAGAGGGACATATCCTAAAGGAAGTTGAACTTATATTTAGATATGATAGATACGGTTAGTAATCCGAAGTCGTTAATAGGGTAGATAAAGATGTAAACTCTATCCTATTAATCGACTAGAATCTTGTAACCGATTGAAATCTCCAAACCGATCAGGACTGTAAGCCGCCCCACCCCGCTATATAAGGAGAGGCGAGCAACAACATAAGGATCCGATCATCCAAGCATAGAGCGATCAAGCCATAGAGCATAGCACACCTCATATCGCCCAGAGCATATTGCGCTTTGAGCAATCTTAGATCCAAGAGATCTGCATAATCGCAGCACACAGGACTAGGGTATTATCTTCTCCGCGAGAGCCTGAACCTGTCTAAACCCCTTGTCTTGTGTGACCTTCGAATTTGAGATCTAGCATCTACCCCATAAATTTATTGCCGACTACAAAAGTCGATAGATGACAACTTTGAATGGTCATCTTCCGCAAAGTATCTCCATCATAAGTTTTTATATTTTCCTAGCAAAAATAAAAATAACTCTGAAAACATCCACAAAATCACACATCCACTAATCCATGCAGGCAGCGTCGTCCACAAATCAACCGCCACATGCTTCCAAACGCAACCTACCTACCAGCGGCGCATCACGTCCGGGCCGCTTCGGCCGGCGGTGGCAGCGTTCAGCCTAGCCGCGGCGGCCGGCTCGATCTCCGGTCGGCGAACGGATGTCGGAGCCGGGACGATGGCATCGACGGCCCTCTCGGATATACAGCCCATCAGCAAGACGCTACTGCCGTTGATTCTGTCGCTACTGCTCCTCCGGTTGCTCCTTGCGGCCGCCGTGTTTCGGAACGCCGCCTCCTCGTAGCGGTCGTTGTTGTAGTAGTAGTACCCCGACGCCGCGCTGGAGAAGTTGCCGGACTCGGCGCCTTCCGCGGTGACCACGCTCCACGCCACACTCACCTCGCTCGGCGGGTACATGCACTCGAACCCGCTCGGCGCCGCCTCATCCACACCGAAGTCGCGAGGGCTGCCGCATGCCCGGTGTGGTGGATCGGAGCTTCCTCCGCCGCCGCCGTCTGCACTTGCGTCACCACCACGTGCCGTGCTTCCCGCGACGATCGTAAAGGCAGGGTTTTGTTTCGCCGATACGAGCGTGCTCGCTTGGCCTGCCGAGTGGAACTTGTCCATCGATTTGCGCCGCCGCACGTCCAAGGAGGCGGTAGTTGTGGGATTCGCCATCCGCATGGGAAATTCGCCTGAGTTTGCGGCTCGGCGGTGGCCAGCTTCCCCGAGCTGCGCGGGAGCAAGCGTTGCCGCTCCGGAGAAGAACGGGTCGCCGTCGTCGGCCCACTTCACAGGTCGCACCCTGAACGTGGTGACCTCCTCCACGGCCGTCTCATTGCTCGTCCTTCTCGGCAACATCGCATCCACTTCGGCGCTACGTTTCTTGCCACCGAGAACGGGGCCGTCATTCACTTCGTCACGACACACGTCGGCGCTCACCGATTCCTCCCCGTCCCAGCCGGCGCAGGCGCACAGCCATCGCCGCAGGTGAGACGACGACGACGACGGCAGCGGCTTCCTTCCTGTTGTGTGCTCACTTGTTGTCGTGGAAAGCTTCGATTGAATGGTATGGGTGGCGGCAACCACCGGTGAATTGGGCAGAAGCGCGGAGCGGCTGTTCCAGCTAGCCTCCGACGAGCTGGTTACGGCCGTCGGGGTCGGGGCAGACCCATCCTGCTGCCCAGTCTTGAACACGGACGAGAACGTCGACGACGAACGGTCGCACCACAAGGCGTCCTCGGCGGCGAGGGCGCCGTTGAAGTAGCGCTCGGCAGTGAAGACACCGAGCTCCTCATCACCGTCGTCGGCGCGCCAGCCGCCGCTCTGCGACGCCGGTGGCGCCGTTGCTGCTCTGCATCCGTCCATGCTCTGCTCGGTTCGGCTATGCACGCCACAAATTGACGTCTCACGAGGCTGTGTGGGGGGAGACAGTTTAGTGAAACGAGATCGCACGGATGTATCCTTATCATGGCACGTTAACTACACATAGATGACGCTATTAAGGGTCAAAGGGACAGGGAAAACCAGGAAAAATGTCAAGTCTACCGTGATCCGGAAGAAAATCTGCAGTTATTTATTTTATTGGATCTAACTATATAAAGGAATTTCTTTTATTGGATCTAACTATCTGTTAAAATTTCGACAGGACTCTTGAGGAACGAGCTAGTCCTATAAAAAATTATCAAGTGTTCTCAATCCTTTGTTGCAAACAGTCCTACGGTATATTGAACTAAAATTTTCAATCCTATATAAGTTAAATTGTTTTACGAAATTCTTGTTATAAACAGACACTCGAAAGTTCGAGGAAAAGTCTTTCCACCCCCAAACAAGCGGTTTGATGACTTGATGTAGACCTAGGCTTCATAATTGGCTTTGACTAGTCCGGACTTTTGAACCAGGTTCGTCCAAAACTTCGTATGGGCCCGTGTAGGGTTGTTAATGGATTTAGACTATCCATGTTTAAAAGAATTAGATTTATTTTTCATTCATAGCTATTTGGACTAGTTCTAGGTTAGATTGGATCAGGCTTGAACTTATATTTTTCTACTAAATCTCTCACCACTAGCTAGGTAAATCAATTGATGTTGCCTTTAGCACTAATCCTTTCTTTTTTGTATTACATACTTTAACAATATATTTTAAGTTCTAACTTTTAACCTCTATTTCCAAGGAAGTATGATATGTAATTATAGACATTGTAGCGATTTTTCTTTTTTTGCTTGCTAAGACTATAACAATGATTCAAGTTGATGATTTATAGTGCTATATTTAAGCGATAACAATGTGTTTCCACGAATACTATTCTTGAGCCGAAATATAGAAACAATAATTTTGGAATTTATTGACAGTGGGTTAATAAGAAAGGGGATATATCCTTGTGGCTATCAATATCCACGAGTTTTTCTTTTGTTTAAGGATTTAGTTACAATGATATATGATAATTTTATTTACAGTAAACGTTGATTGAATTTTGAGCAATCACTGGATTATTTAGCTCAATTTTGTTCTATAACTTCAAATAATGCTGTGCTTATTCAACTAAACATGTCCTTTGCATAGCAGAAGTAGCGTGGCAGCATTTGTGATTTTTGTTAAGTTTCATGTGTGTTTGATTGTAGTTTGCTCATTTTGTGTGACGTGCTAAGCCTAAATGCAAGTAAGAGGGTTAGTGTTAGATTATATCAGTTGAGTTGTAAAATAAGTAGTGCTGTATAAAATTTCATAAGATAGTGTTTTCTCGAGACCTTTTATCTTTTGTGGGAACTTTGATGTTTGATCTTTACTCTATCTTACCTGAGTTTTTGTATGGACACGTTTATTTGGACAGTGCATGCTTGTTATCTATTCCAATCACATTGTAGTTTATTTAGATCTAAGAAATAGTTTTATCACTTGAATATTGCACCATAAACTATTAACTCATCAAACAAACAGTTTGTCCAAATGAAGGCCCACATCAAGGCCTAGACTTTCATTTAGACGCAGACCAGGTTTGGACCTCACTCTTTTTATATCAGATTAGATACATATATATGAAAATAATATTGAGCTTGAATTAGATTTATGCTGGCTTCAGCGCATTAGCATCAATAGGCCCGTACATTGCAATGTCTTGAAATAATTAAATATGTTTCATTACTACAATTTGTGAGCCATGCATGTGAACCCTCGAAGTGTTCTAGTTGGAGTTAGAGCCAATAATTAAAATGGATATATTGTATATTTCTGCATTTGATTAATATGTTACACGATCACATCGAAGTTCGAGACAAAATCTTTCTGTATATAGCTTTACAGACGTTATCCTCCAATAAAAAAAATAAGTATTGTCCTAGATTACGTGCAGTTAAAATATTTTGAATTTTATCAACGACAACGTTATGAATATTTAGATTCGCCATATAAAAATAATAAGTCGATTTGTCTGTTTAATTAGGATATGGGCTTCCAATACAATGCTATAATCAAGATACATTACATTAACATTTTCAGGTTTCGGATGCCACTACAGAACATCACATCACTGTCGATTCCAAAACCCCATCATTGCCGGTCATTGGCGCCGGCAGTGATTGGTCGGCAGTGATACTCAGGGATTATCACTGCCGGCTCAGGAACCGGCAGTGATTAGGATTATCACTGCCAGTTCTACCTACAACCGGCAGTGATATTGGACTATCACTGCCGGATCAAACCAAAATCCGGCAGTAATAAGGATTATCACTGTCGGTTCTACCTACAACCGGCAGTGATATTGAACTATCACTGCCGGATCAAACTAAAATCCGGCAGTGATGATCATTATCACTACCGGTTATACATAAAACCGGTAGTGATATCGAACTATCACTGCCGGGTTGTACCATAATCGGACAGTGATATGTACATATCACTGCCGGTTTTCTCCAAGAACCGACAGTGACAAGCTTGCATATTTTTTGTGCAATATATATATTTTTATACAATTGTTTATACAGTGTCCATATGTAGTATATAAAGCATTGTTCAAATCATAATTCAAATATATCCATGTATATATGAAGCATCATTAAAATCATAATTCAAATATATTAAATTAAGCATCACAATATTTTGTTTTTACAATGATTTGTTTACAATTAATGTAGCTCGACTACATCTCATCCCATTCGCTTTGATTCTGCAAGGACTACAGTACGAAGAGTCGAAGTAGACATGTCACGCGTCTAGGTCGAAGGAATGAGGGCGATGAGGCTACTCGTGGAACTCGCTGTTTGGATTGATGATCTCATCATGAATGAATCCGGCGATCTGTTTTTGAATTGCTATAATTTCACAAGAATAACTTATTGGTTCTCGTTTGGGCGCTGTTTTTGAAGAAAAAGGAAGTTAATTAATGATGATATTTTTTAAATGAAAAAAGGCATCAATGTGTAATTACGTATCATGGCTTCGTTATAGCCGACACTCTCTGTGATAATTGAATGCATATTTGTACATACATAGTATGCACATAAATTGTTTCCGGGGTCCTGCCTCATGCATGGAAAGTTATTTATTATTTCAAAAATTTTCCTGTATGGACGATACCGAACACTTTTCTTGCGATCGTCACGAAAGCCCTGTGAATGATTTTGAATAGTAATTAAACTTAAATGCAATAGAATGGAATTTTGCTAGAGTAATAACGCAAGCGATCGAGTTTACATGCTCAAAGATGTCCCAAAGGTCTTGGTACAGATTAGTTTGTTTTCTCCTGGAGTCTAAGACAAAAATACTGCTAGCATCTAACTAGATGACGAGGAGGACCCAGTGAAACCTGCACATATATGTCAACGTAGTCAATTATTCCCACATCGTACGTGTTACGCAAAAATAGTAAAACGATATTAGAAGTAAGGAGATACGTACTTGAAGTTATAGGGTAAAAGTACGGAGGTTTTGTATTGCAGCTTCAAAAAAGTATTAAATAAATAGTCTTCAACGACCTGTGGATTGTCGTTCACAAGCTTCTCGTTGACGAGCCCCGGATCTAGGAATGTGTGAGACCCCGTTCTGATGAACAGGAAACTCCATGTGATTACTGTGCTATTCCCTGGATCAGTAGCTAGCACTCACATGTTTACAACATTCGTATCAAAATCATACACGCAAACATATAGAAGATCTTACATAACTGAAATAATTATACAGGGTTCAGTACAAATTTAAACCATTTTAACAGCGAAAATTAAAAGCGAAAAACCAAAAGGAAACTGAAATTCCAAACAGCCTTACGGATGCCCACTAAACCTCAGGCACTGACTAGGCAACCTAGAAGAGGCTATCGTCAAAACCCCCGAGACCTGCCTGAAAGAACGCGTCGTCCGGTAGATCGCAGTCTTCTTCCTCTGAGATAGCAGATGCAAGATTGAGTATATTGGTACTCAGCAAGACTTATATTGGTTCATAGATGCAAATAAATAATTATGCAGGCTGAGCAATGGACAGGCTATGGTTATTTTGCAATTGCATGAAACATTAAAAAGAGTAAGCATAATAGATTGCAACATTGTATTTTAATAAAAGCAATTGAAAGACAGAATGATAAGCAAATATTCCAGATTTTCAACCCATCTACCCATTGCATATAACCCCGTGTCGATCCTTTGACACAAAAGATGGTTGAAAACAGTTTCCAAAAGCCCAACCCATTTTGAAATCACCAAAACTCTAGCATTGGGAGGATTTTCCCAAGTGCCCATTTCATGGCGCGGCTAATCGATCAGATTTTTCACTCTGCAGAGGTGTACAACTTTACCCACAAGGAATGATCAACCTCTTTTGCCAGGCCAGTTAACACACTTCCTTCGGTGTGTCGGCAAGGAGATCATACAAAGCTGTTACATTATTTAAATATGGCTTTACACCAGCCCGGGACGTTAACCCTCGCCCTGAAGACAGAGACACTCACCCAAGCCGTGGATCCACATTTATCACACACACACCACGCCTCTGTCGAGGCAAGGCGTACCGTTGCATTGATATGTAGAAACCCCTACGCATGCAGACCGACCGGACTGCTGTGCAATCTCCGCCTTCCATAGATGCAAAGCCAAATCTAAACAACTTATTAAGCTAAGACCCGCCCATACAAGCCCTTGTGGTTGCACGAAACATGGTTCTACAACATCCCATTTGCTCGGTCCTTAATCGACGACAGGCGATACTCCACCCTAGTTACGTGCAAATCCTTTTGTACAAATCGGCTAGCGCCAAATAACCACCAGCGTCAAATCATAGTTTTGTTTGAGGGTTTTTAGCAAATTATCATCAACCAGTTCCCAAAAGATCATATGACGGTTGAAAAGACTGAAAACACCAACGAGAGGCTTAAGCAGGAAATATTATTATGCTAGCGGTTATACCCAAACATGACATTAAGTATGTCTAGCTCAATCTAAGGTTTACAAGGTTCACAAGTCCATACAGATTGAGACAAACCATAATTTACAGGATTAACTACAGTTCTAACCCAAAATAGCACTTTTATGGGGAATTATCCGGATGCACTGTACATTAGCAAAAGCAACATATAGTAGGTGAATTATCAGGCTCAACGTGATCAAGGAGTTGCTTGCCTTGCAAATCACTGTCAGGAATAAAATCTGGATCTGCAGAACCGTCTTCTTCTTCTTCGATGATGTCGGTCTCTACTCGTTGCGAACAAGAAGAAAAAGAGAATATCAGCAAACTCCAAATAGCAAAAGAAAAGCAGATGATAAGCAGTAAACACAATTCGAATCAAACAGGCAACTACTATTCATGAAATATTTGAATTTAAACATCGAATTATAGATGCTAAAATTATTTGAAATAAAATGATTGTTCATTAGCTACTTTGGAGGATGCAACACTCAAAGAAACAGAGCCCTCTCTGTTTTTCTCAAAAGAACCAAGAAGAGAGTACTTTGAAAAACTATATCATCTAGGGTTATAAACCTAACAAGATTGATGTGCATTAACTACAGAAATTAGAGTTTAAGTCTTTAATTAGCTAGAGCATACCTTAATTATCAAATCTAACAACTTCTTTTAACTTTTAGGGTTTGGATGAAACTTGAAAACTACTGATGAAAAGGCTTGGTTGAACTCTGGACTTGGCTACAAAACTGGCTAAGGAAACAGGATTAAACCACATCACTTAAGGTTATTACACTCATGGAAACTAAATGAAACAAAGCTCTAAAACAGAATATTTTTCTTGAATCTGGTAGAAGAAACTTTGGTTATCATTTCTACACTATTCTTCCAAAATTTCTTACTTGGATGAGTTATTTTACACAGGGTTGAAAAAGCTTGATTGCTTCAATCATTTAGCAAAACATAAAAAGTAGACTCATTCACTTAACTTGTTTTGCATACAAATCTTAACAAAATATCATTATTTTTCCAGAATCTACTAGATTATACTTTTTGAAGTACTTCTATACCATTTTTACATTTCCTCTCATTCATATAATCCATTTTATCATATGTTGAAAAGGGCTATATGAACACAAAACTAACTTATAACCTTTCCATCTTTCACTTTCATTTATTACTAAACTATTCAACATCTTTTATCCATTTTCTTCCTGACATCAGGGCATGATCTTAAAAACATTTTAAAAGTGAATTTGAGTTATTTTGAACTTGTTCATAGTAAATTACATCTATTTTGGTTATAACTAGTATTGTTTTTCTTAATTGAACAACTACCTCATATACTTTTCCCTAAGTGTTTTCATATGAGCAACTCCCCATGATACATAACTCAATAGAATGAACTTTTAAATATTCAAACTTTAATCTTTTCTTTCATTTACTCAATTTCATTTTTCATGCTTAATATTCATTTTTAAGCAAACATGTTATATAATAAAGTATCAAGAGAACATGTTGTTTATTTGAAATACTCATAACCCAGAGACTCAACAAAAATTTACTTTTCCTTAATTGGATCATCCCAAAAATATTTTATTCATAACATCCTATTTACAGTTAAGCTTCTCTTTAATTTTTTCTAAAATCACATTTTACTCATCTTCAGAAATTTTTGTATATTCTGAAACTACAGAATTTTATACGAATTTAGAAATTTATTTCACTCAATTTGGCCAGATGATTCAAAAGTTACAAGCAATTGAATATTGGCCGGTTTCTGAAAATCTTCCAAAAATTGAAAATACGCTTTCGCTCAGAGGAAACGGTTTCCTCCGCGTGCGCCAAAACTGCGTTCAAACCCGAAGGCTCGCTGACATCTGGGTCCTACTGGTCAGCGACTCAAAGCAGAGCGCCGGGGACTCTTGCTCGCCGCCGGCGAAGCAGCCTCGCCGCGGCGGAATGGGCAGCGGCATGAGCACTAGCACGTCAAGGCGAACCTAGGAGAGGTGTTTGCTTGCCGGAAGAGAAACGGAGCAAGGATGCCACCACGAGGGTGCGGCGGCGCCATGACCGTGATGGTGGAAGCTCGGCTAGAGGCACAATTTCCGACGGCCTAGAGTTTGTACAGCTACAGTGAACCAAGGGGAGTTAGACTCACCAGTCGGTTGGATCGAAGAAGGTCTGGAACGGCCTGCCACCGTGCACCGGCCGTGAGGAAGAAGAACGGAGGTGCGGCGGCGCTACGAGCAAAAAGGAACCAAAATAGCGTGTGATCAGTAAACCTGGGACACTAAGGATGCTTCGGGTGGAATCGATTCGATGGATTGAGGCGATACTGACCTGAATCGCCGTTTCCACCCCTTCTTCGGTTCTTGCGGAAGAACTGGGGAGAAGAACTCGCGAGAGACTCCCAGCTCGGTGAAATGACAAAAGAGAGGTGCAGGAGAGCAATGCGACGCGAGTGGAAAACCTATGACCGAACGGGGTTGATCGATTTTTTTGAGATTTGGGCGCAACGACCTCGGTCGGCTTCTTCTGTGTCGAGCACAAACCGAGCGCAGCCTCGCCTCCGAAGCGGCTCGGCCGGGATCAAGTGGGCACAGGCGAGGAGGAGGTGGCCGCGACGTGGAGGTGAGAGCCATGCTGGACGGGGCAGTGAAGGGGTCGGCGAAGACGCGACTGCGTCGGCGACTTCGGCTCGACCAGGGAGAAGAAAGGAAGAGCAACACGCGAGCCGAGGTCGACGGTGGGGCCGGGGCCCAGTAGCGAGACAGCCTCGCCTCGGTGACCAGTAGCGTCAACGCTTCAACAGGGCGGGCCCACTTGTCGATGAAATAATCGATTTTAATGTGATTTGGTGAACGAGATTTCTCTAGAACTCGGATTTGTTTAAGCCTAAACAAATTCCAGATTTTTCCAAACTTTTTACTAAGTCCTAATTAAATTCACACGTCTACTGGAAAATTTTGAGACAAAAATCATTTTGGGCAATTTGCTAAAATTCGACACTGTACCACAGTTCTAAACTTTGATTTCGGTTTTGATTTAATTACAGGTTCATTTTCTAAGATTTATTTTAAAACTTTTGGAGAGGTTCCAATCCTTATAATTGGACCACTGTAAACTTTTCAAATCAAAAACACGAGCCATTATTTTATAAAAATTCGACAATCACTTTCCTTACATTTTGGACCCATTTGTATTTGAATTTTTAAGAGGATTATTTCAAATCATTTAATTATAAAAATTTTATCAGTGATGCATCATATCTCCAAGGATTTATATAAATTTTCTTGGATTTTCTTAACATTAATTATTTTTCTTTCCACTTTTTGATTCACTGTTTTTAGTCAAAAGTAGATACATATTTTATTTAACTTACCCTAAGTTTATAAAATTCTAGTTACTGGTCAAACATTATGACCAGCTCAAATAGGACTCATGATAAAATTTCCTAAATTTTATTTTCATCTTTTTACCTTTTTCTTTGCTTTTCCCTTTTTATTTAATCTTTTCCCATAACACAAAATCTAAGGAATTCTAATTGGAGCAAATAATACCTAGAATTTCAAAACCACTTATATTAAGATTTAAATTGTTTATTTTCCACTGTTCCAAACTTTCAGGTCGTTACAGAATGCTAGATTGTCATTGTTATTTCTTCTACATGTCTGTATCTCCATTCTACATAAGAAAGAAGTTAGACATGCAATTAAACAGTACAAAAATGCTCAACGATATACGGACAAACTTACAAAGTCCATAGTCTAAGTATATTCACGTCAGGGCATCTTGCTGGTACAACATATACAGCTCCGTGAAAAGAACCCAGTAGATGTTATCCCCATTGTGGAAATCTTGCTCTGTGTATCTGACTGCGAACGCCTCCATACCATCGTTGGAGTGCTGCATGTACCACTGATGGACGCGTCGCAGTTGTGTTGTAAGGTTGTTGAAATGAGCTGGTTCAATCAGCGGTTTTCCTATAACGAACTTCCACCTTAGACCGTGCGCCAGAGCATCTAGTTGAACAGCATCTGCTTGAGCATCCCGCTTTAACGTGTCGGCACTAGCCGCCTGCAAGTATTGCTTTCTGGATATGCGCTCGTAGTCCGACATTTTGCAAGGTTGAAGCTCGCCCGTCTTTTGCACTTTTGCCAAACTCAAGAAAAACTTTTGCGCGTCAGCATCAACTTTAGTCTTCTTACATGATGGCACCTTTTTAAAGTGAGATGTTACGCAGGCGCTTACATGCTTTTTCCGTTCTTCTTCAGTCATATCAGCTGATAATTTCTTCTGGGATTGTCCTGGGTTCGCATATGGTTGAGATTTCTTCGAGGACGGTCCGACTGCCGAGATGTTCCTGGTGTTCGATTCTTTTCAGATTTTGGCGGAGGAGTCGGGCTTTTTGTGGTTGGTGCCGGCGGAGGAGTTGGACTTTTTCTAGTTGGTGGCGAGAAGGGTGGGAGGTCTTTGTGTGGAGAGTGCGGCTGATCATCATCTTTGTCGCCCTCATGGTCCGAGCCAAACTTAATCAAGCTCTTGCGCCACGCGAGGAAGCCATGCACGTTTTCTCCTAGTTTTTTGTTTCCATCCTCGCTAGGGATCTCTACCTCTATTTTTCGGTATTGGCGGACTACACTGTCCACTTCGACCTTGGCGAATCCTGCGTATCGGCGCGATGCAAAACTCGCGACTCTGGCATGGCCAAGCCCTGCCCTCAGCCACCTTTATGGTAATGCCATGTGCGGCCAAATGTAGCATGCACGGTGTCGGTTCTTTGATGTCATCCACAGGAAAATACAGTCCATGCTCTTCGGGAATCCCTGTGGACGCGCTTGTTGCTCTTACGAGCACCGGACCGATGAGCTCGGGGCTTTCACGGGTGGCGGTCGTGGTGAGAGCTTTCATGCGGCTTGCTCCACGGCCTTATCTAGTTCCGCTCTGTTCCTCTAACGCTCTCGCCACAGCATCTTTTATCTGATGTTCCAGTTGATCTTCTCTTAATCTCTTTGAACGCTTGTACAACCATGCGTCTGTAGGGAAGGCCTCTTTTCACGTGACCAAACCAACTCCTCTGGTGCGACCTGGATGCTCCTTGTTACCCAGGGCTACGGTTAGCTCGTCATTCTCCCTTTGTGGCGCGAAATATCCTTGGGAAGACTGCATGTGAGCATCGTGATTCCTTTCGCCAAGACTTCTCGCTCTCTATCGCTTCTAAAGCTTAAGCTGCCATCATCCGAGATAGTAGCACCCCTCCCAAGCAACCAGTGCTTCGATTGTTTGCTTAAGGCGGCCGTCGCAGGAATTATACCCTTGCGGGTTAGTTCTTCTTCGGACCGATCCCATGCTGGTATTTTCTTCACGTACCCTCCTGTTCTTAGTCTGTGAGGGTGAATATTCTTATCCGCGTTTGCTTTGTTCCTTTGACTTACTATGTGAGCTTCTTCAGACCTCTTGTACGCCACAAATTCATCCCAAAACTCCCTTAACTTTGGGTACGTGTCAAAATTCGGCGTTTCATTCTTCTTCACATAATTCTTGTTTAGTGCTATCTTCCAATTCTTCCACGCTGTGCACATGATGCAGAGTGCTCGTTTCTTTGCAACCAGCTCGGTCCCTTGGGGGAACTGGAAAACTTGTTTCGGCTTGTCCCATAACGAGTTCTTCAGGTCATTGGGTACCACCCATGGGTCACCTTCGCGACCAATCCATGATCTATAGCTGATGGGCACATCATCCCTAGCAAGAATCCCGCAGGCTGTCCTGTACGGCCCCAATGATGACTCTGGTATAGCAGGTTCCCCGACTACCGAGAGCTCCACTATGTTAAAAATTCTCTTAGGCATCTTGTTCGGACCACGACTTGCACGCTGCCTTCGTTGATCAGACGTCTGAGCCTGCAATTTGATCTTCTTAATTATTAGTCTTCTGGGCCTACAATGTTTTGGGAACCACGGTGTACTAAAACTTTACCTCGCCACGTTAGTAACGTCGAGTTGGTCCATGGCAGGATCCTGCAAGTTCAGATAGGACGTTGGGCTATGGTTCGGGCTACCCCTTCCTCCTTCGTCCATATTTGAGGGCCCAACTCCCTCCGGCACTTGTCCTTCGTCGGAGGCCATTCCTAGCAAGTTTACCAGAAATTTCAAATTAACAAGGTCAATTTTTAAAGACACATACAAATGAAGATTGACATTAAAGTTAATCCCGTGATAAGATGTTTACATATTCGACACTGTAACATGCTTGTTTACTAAGTTTTTTCCCAAAAGGCAGGTGCACAACTACGACTGTGTGACAAGTATGACAGCAAGTGCAACAGGATGGACAAAGGCAAATCATGAAGAAGTGGCAAGTATAAAAAAGGCAACCTAAACGTTGACATGTGGACTGAATAGTCACATATCCAAATCATCTTAACACATTTTGTATGCCTTAAACATGAATGTACAGAACTTCAAATACTTACACAACAGACATCTTTCCAGGATACATACACATATACATCTTTCGAGGATATATACACATATATATCTTTCGAGGATACATACACATACACTTCTTTACAACAGTTCTAAGTTGCTAACATCTAATCCACCAATTGCGATAATGGTTCATGAAGAACTAATTAAAACATCGAAGAGGCAATAAATGATACTTAAGCACCTTACAAACCACATATCAGCAATGTTGGAAATACACAGAAGACTTCAATCTGCACATACATAATTTTCTAGAATGGATAGAAGGGCTTCTATTCAAGCAATTATTTTTCCATGACACCGAAAATATAACGTACCAGCAGGCATAAAGGATTCTAGATCTTGTTTCATATATCTAACTTTTGGAGGCCGAGAATGTTTAAATCAATTAATGTCCTTAAACTTTTTTTATCATTTTCTAGAAACATTTCAGTACAGAGCTTTGTTCAGCTTTGTGACCCTTGAATAATGTACATGATCAAAGACAACCTCCAGAAGACATGATGCAGGTATCATGCACAACTTTGCTATCTGTACAAGAGAGAAAATTATACAAGTGTTAATGATTTAAAGTCACATAATTTAGCTAATGATTTAATGTCACATAATTTTGCTAACTCATTTTGCATTTTAGTATCAGTATAGCCAGAAAAGACTACAAATTCATAGCAGGAATGGCAAGTTAATTATTGAGTACTACTTGTAAGAGAATAAAGACTTCTTATCAGGAGCTCATGACTTTTGTACCAATGATATGAGATCATCTATTTCTTAAACAACCAGTTACATATGAAACCATTGAGCTTAAATTTCCTTACAAATATAAAATGCGTATTTGAGTTTGCAAACAACTAACAAAAAAGTATTTTTTTTGGTGTATCTCCATGAGTGATTTCTCTTTCATCTGCTATACACAAACTCAATCAGTTGTGAAAGAATAGAAAAACTATCAGTTTGTCCATGATTCATCTTTAATATCACCTTGAAGAAAAAGAAAAAAAAAGTTTGAAAGCTACATTAGCGATCTCATTTCCTATTTACATCTCAGATATTTGTATTTGGTTAACACTCACAACGTACCAATCCTACCCCTTGCTTTAGTTATCTATAAATGAGCTGTTCACATTTAATCTACATGGGTAGCAACGAAATAACACCTTATCAATTAGGATTAAGGAAAATGAGACAGAATTCAGAATACTGAATGGAATGGACATGATCCAAGGGTTACTTACATTACATCGAATTTGTCATTTGAACATCACTACATTAAATTCTAAATTCACACAATTTGGGCATTAGCACACAAATATCATAGAAATTTGTATTCATTGTTTAAAGTTTGTAAAGTCGCAAGGTCAAAAGCCTTAAAGAACTAAAACTTTCAAGAAGGTAGAGCAGATAACGAATCATCAATATTTGAACTTTGCTAAGCGGACCATCGCCTAAGCAAAAATCATACAACATAACCCAAGTTCCATCCAACTGTATGCTAAATTCTAATAATCACCGAATCATCCGTAACTATTAATACCCACTATGATCGATCTTTGCGGCTAGGAGGCGACTCGAGGCGATCTTTGCTGGGAGGTCGAGGCGATCTGGGCGCACTCGACGCGACGGCGAGGCGACGGCGGCGCACTCCGAGGCGACAGCGGAGAGATGGCGGGGATGCAGCGCAGTGCGAGGCGATGGCCTGGGCGGGGAGGTCGAGGTGACGGCGGCGCACTCCGAGGCGATGGCGGCGCACTCCGAGGCAACGGCGGGGAGATGGCGGGGAGCTACGAGGAGGTGGCGGCGTTAGGTGGAAGTGGAACTGAGTGGAGGGCGTGCGGTGTTTCAATATATATAGGACGGGACTATCACTGCCGGGTCTCCACAAAAACCGGCAGTGACTAAATATCACTGCCAGGTCACATTTATAACCGACAGTGAAGTTGACTTATCACTGCCGGGTAATATGTAGAACCGGCAGTGATACTTACATATCACTGCCGGTTATATAATTAACCGGCAATAATACTAAATATATCATTGGGTAATATATAGAACCGCAGTGATGATATTTAAATCATCCGCTTAGGTTATTTCAATAACCGGCAGTGATAAAACCACTATCACTTTGCTGTTAATGATATAACCGGCAGTGATATGTAAGTTCAGGTCAATGAACTCAAACTTTCAGGACATTTAATATTTCTTTTAAATATTTCCCCTTGGTTTTGACCTTTGTCTAAAATTCTAAAAATACAGATTGCTCACTATTTTAATAGTTTTAATATTTTCAATATCAAATAATGCTTACAAAATTCGCACAAATGCAGTAGACCAACCATTGCTTCAAAAATTCACACAAATACAAAAATTCACACAGATGAAGTTTAATTCACACAAATTGTTACATATGAGAAAAGAATACATTAATTGTTACATATGAGAAAATAAACATGTATTTAATTAGGACAACTAAGCTACGATTTGACCTTCGTTATGATCGCGGCGTATGTATGTAGCTTCGTCCTCACTCTTTTCCATGAGACCTAGGTCAACGTCCTCTCCGAAAGGAGGAAGCTCATCGAATTGGTTGTACTCTTCCTCGTCGACAACATTCTCAACTCCGACAATCCTTCTTTTTCCTTGAATAACCACGTGGCGCTCCTTGTTAGCTGGATCGGTTACAAAAAAGATTTGTGTAACAGAATTAGCAAGTACGAATGGTTCTT
Source organism: Otatea glauca (assembly GCA_036346275.1). Classification (NCBI taxonomy): domain Eukaryota; kingdom Viridiplantae; phylum Streptophyta; class Magnoliopsida; order Poales; family Poaceae; genus Otatea; species Otatea glauca. Next base: position 18,889,656 of record CM070719.1, on the reverse strand, counting down.
CTCTGTATCCGACCAGTTTGAGGTCCACGGTAGTGATACCGTACTTGTCGATGTTCATGCCCCTTGGAAGTCTTACCCATTGGCACCGAAAGAGATGGACCTTCAAAGGTCCGTAATCAAGCTCCCAAATCTCTTCTATGAATCCGTAGTAGGTTTCCCTATTTCTGTTGCTGTCGTAGGCATCTATACGGATATCGCTGTTTTGGTTGGTGCTCTTTTTATCTTGTGCTCTTGTATAAAATGTAAAACCATTTATATCGTATCCTTGGAATGTCCGAATTGTTGTTGACGGTCCCTGAGCCAACACTTTCAACTGAGCGCACTCTGTCTCCGTATGCATCATGTGCCTACGCAACCAATCGCCGAAGTTATGTCTATGCTCTCTCGCGATCCAACCCTCTGACTTCGCTGGGTTTGTTCTGGATAGCATGCTCTTGTGCATGTTGACATACGGGGCCTCCACAACTGATTGTCCCAAAACTGCGAAATGTGCTTATGTGAATGAAGCTCGATTGTTTGTACGGAGCGATTTGTCACCCAGTGTCCCTTTTCCCTGTAGCCTGCCCTCATGCCGTGATGTAGGCACACCAATCGGTTTGAGATCCATGTAATTGACGCAGAACTCAATGGCCTCCTCGGTTCCCCAACCTTCTACAATGCAACCTTCCGACCGATGTCGGTTACGAACATATTTCTTTATAACCCCCATGAACCTCTCAAAAGGAAACATCTGATGTAGAAACACGAGACCGAGAATCCGTATCTCTTTCACAATGTGAACAATGAGATGGACCATAATATCAAAAAAAATGGAGGGAAACATATCTCGAGCTTGCAGAGAGTGTGGACCACGTCTTCCTGCAGCTTATCTAGTTTCAATGGATCGATGGTCTTCTGTGAAATCGCGTTGAAGAATGAACACAATTTTATAATTGGGTCTCGGACTTTCTCTGGAAGAACATCCCTAATTACAATTCGAAGCATCTGCGTCATCATCACGTGGCAATCGTGAGACTTCATGCCAATTAATTTTAAGTCTTTCATTGAGACTAGTCTCTTTATGTTGGCAGAGTATCCGGACGGAACTTTCACTCTGTGCAAGCATTCGCACAAGATAATTTTTTCTTTCTTGCTCGTGAGTGTAGCAGTCATGGAAGGTACTTTTCCTGTATCCATGTCTTTGTGATGCAGCTCCTTCCTGAGTTTCATATCTTCAAGGTCCATCCGTGCTTGGAGAGTATCTTTTGTTTTGCCAGGTATATCCAGTAAGATACCAAGCAAGCTGTCACACACGTTCTTCTCTATGTGCATGACGTCGATTGCGTGTCGAACTTCTAAGTGCAGCCAGTAAGGTAAGACCCAAAATACTGATCTCTTTTTCCACAAAGGAGCCTTATCACGGGAACTCGGGATAGATGTACTGCTTGCTCCCTTTCCGTGAATAATTTTAAGATCCTTTACAGCCGCAAATATCTCTCTCCCGGTGTGATTCTTCGGAGCTAAAGCAGTCTCCTTTGTCCCGTCAAAAGCTCTCTTATTATTGCGGTATGGGTGATCCTTGCGGAGGAACCTACGATGCCGCATGTAAGACATTTTTCGACAGTTCTTCAGTCACCGACTAGCTGTACCATCTAAGCACTGGACGCATCCATTGAAGCCTTTTGTCGTCTGGCCCGACAGGTTACCAAGGGCAGGGTAATAATTGATAGTTACGAACAACAATGCGCGTAGGATAAAGTTCCCTCTTTTATACTCATCCCATACCCGTACTCCATCGTTCCACAAGATTAGAAGATCCTCAACCAATGGTTTGAGGTACACATCGATATCGTTGCCAGGTTGCCTAGGCCCTTGGATCAGTAGTGGCATCATAATGTACTTTCGCTTCATACTAAGTCAAGGAGGAAGGTTGTAGATACATAGAGTTACTGGTCAAGTGCTATGACGGCTACTCTTGTTGCCAAAAGGATTCATCCCATCCGTACTCAACCCGAACCCTATATTCCTCACATCATATGCGAAGTGCTTCTTATATTTTCTGTCGATGTTCCTCCATTGCACAGAGTCAGCAGGGTGTCTGAGTATTCCATCCTTCTTACGCTCTTCGGCGTGCCATCGTAGCAATTGGGCATGCCTTTTGTTCGCAAACAATCGATTCAGACGGGGAATTATAGGAAAATACCACACCACCTTACGGGGGGATCTCATCTTCTTACGCTTCACCCCGATATCGTCATTATCGATGTCATCATCGTTGCCCTTATACCGCTTTGCTTTGCAAACATCACAGCCATCCAAGTCCGCAAACTCATTGTGATACAACATGCAATCGTTTGGACATGCGTGTATCCTTTGTACTTCCAGTCCCAACGGGAAGACAACCTGCTTGGCCTGGTACGTACTTGTAGGCAACACGTTACCCTCTGGAAGCAAATCCCCCAAGAGACATAACAGCTCAGTGAAGCTCTTATCGGACCAACCATTGCTTGCCTTCAATTGCAGTAGTGTAAGCACGGTCTGCAATTTTTTGTGCTCCTCCTTGCAGCCTGGGTACAATGGTGTTGTGGAGTCCTGTACCATATGTTGGAACTTTTGAAACTCTCTTTCACTCGTGAAGTCTCCCTCCCCATCACGCAACATTTGATCCAGATTGTCATCGTGGCTATCGACAAACGTATCTTCAACTGCCGTCATATCGTTGTCCCTGTCATCTTTAGTAATGTGTTGCCCTTCATGTACAATCTCATCTTCGCCGTGCTTGGTCCAACAGGTATAGCCAGCCTTGAAACCTCTTCGAAGCAAGTGTGCACGTATCGACTCTATGGTAGAAAACAGCTTCTGATTTTTGCAATCAACGCATGGACAGCACATGTAGTCCGCCAGATTCTTCGACTTGTGCGCCGCAGCCACGTTTAGAAAATAACTCACACCATTAAAAACTCGCCCATAACGGTCCGTGTCATACATCCACCTTCGGTCCATCTACAATTAATTAAATCAAACATTACATAAGCATATAATTGCAAATAACAAATAATTGTAAACGATTAGATTTAAAAACCTATGTAGCAATTTTGACTATAATAAAATACATCAACCTTTTTCCGTTATGTAAATATCCATGTAGCAATTTTTTAGTATTGTAAAAAATGAAAATAATTGTAAATAGTTAGGATATATTTGGACTATATTAAAATATATCAATCTTTTTCATTCGTCAATATCCATCTTGCAATTTCTTATTATTTAAAATTTTGAAAAAAATTGTAAATACTTAGGATATACTTTGAGTACATTAAAATACATCAACATTTTTTCATTAGGTAAATATCCATCTAACAAGTGTTTATTATTTCAAATTTTGAAAATACATGAACCTTTTTTCATTATGTAAATATCCATGTGGCAATTTTTTATTATTTACAAAAATAGAGATCAAATTACTAACCTCGAAAAGAAGTACAATATGAATTTTAATAAATTTTTCAGCAGCAAATCGTCGCAATCTACAAATCGAGCAAAGACAGAGCGCCTCTCTGTCTTTGCTCGATCGGTCGGGAGGCAGGGGTCTCAATTATATAAACGACTTATCACTGCCGGTTTTGCACAGAACCGGTAGTGATAAGCACGGACTGCGCGGGAAAATCATATTGCGCGGGAAAATAATATCATTGCCGGTTCTAGTCTCAAACCGGCAGTGAAAAGTCAAGTACCACTGCCGGTTTAAGGACGACCCGGAAGTGATATATCTCTGCCGGTTGTTGTCTCAAACCGGCAGTGATATCTTGCTTTTTTCTGCCGGATGGTTGCTTGAACCAGCAGTGATAAGGTCTCCCCCCCAACTTAAGTTTCGAACCGGCAGAGATATGTTATCACTGCTGGCTCGGTCCTAACCGGCAGTGATATGCCGGCAAGGATTGCCTGTTCTGTAGTAGTGGGAACTCAACTTCAAAGGATGGCAGTTTCTATTCCAAAAGTGTAAATTTTATATCCCAATTTATTTATATAAAAAGTTTGATATTTTAATATGAATTTATTTATAACTATGATATCTTTATTTCAAAATTTAAGTAAATTCCGAATTTGAATTTAAGTTACGTCCAATTTAGTTTTATTTCATATATAATTCCAAATTAAAATTAATTTATATATAACGAGTATGTTTTCAATTCATTTATATATCTGTCCATCTTTTTAGCTCTAACTCTAATATATCAATGGTTCACAACAAACACACTATAAGTAAAAAATAAGTGTTGTCCTATAATATGTACAGTCAAATAATTTTAACTTGACCAACAAAACCACTATAAATAATTTAGGTTGGCCATATGAAATAATATGAGTAGAATTGTATGCTTACTTAACATAATGGCTTGCAATATAATGCTATAATCAGTACTCATCGGGGGGATTCTTCACAGCCGATTTCAATGACCTTTTTGATGTCTTCAACCTCGACGCCCTCGACGTCGCGCTCTTAAGATGCTGGACATTGTAAGTGTGTGCATTCACATTCTACATTCGTATAATATAGATAAAAGTCATATATATATATGACTTAATGCTTTCGTATATTTAGATACATGATCCAGGAAGCGAGGAAGAACAAACAACCGGTGGGTTTCCTGGACCCACACATAGTCTGCAAGCAAACAATGGACAAAGATTACGAATTTGTCGATAAATACGTCAGAGATGTCTTGGCGGCTCAAAAAGATAAAGAGTTCATACCTTTACCCCACAACCCAGGGTAAGTGCTAGTTTGATTTGCACTATGCTCGCAACTCTGTTCTGTTAATTGACCATGCCGACATACCTGTGTAGGTTTCATTGGGTTCTCATTGTAATTCATCTATTGATGAATTGGGTTATTTACCTTGATTCCTTACAGAGTGGCAGCCACGACTTTCAACCTATCGCAAAATTAATCACCAGGTAATTAATCACGTTTCCTCCAAAGATAACATGGTCATGTAGGTTGTTCAAACGTGTATGTTTCTCCTGGAATAGCTGAGGCTAACCTATTGCAATCACGTAGCGTGTTCAAAGTGTACAAATATTATGGAGGGCCTTCTGGCAAGGACAGGGCGAAGCTGAATCACGATTTTAAGTTTTCGGTAACCGCTGTACACAATAATCCTATGTAAACTATGTAATAATGATTCTATAACTAACCAAATCTTTATTTGCAGTGCCACCAGCAGGGAAAGGGAAATAACCGTTGTGGATTTTACGTTTGCCACAACATGGAACTCCTTGTCACTAAGAAAACACCTAATCGGGTAACAACTGCGTTGGAAGAGGCCGATCTGGAGCGAATTCGAGGACAGCTTTGTGCCTTCTTGCTCAGTCAAGTTTTACACAAAAAAGGCGAGTTCCACGTTGCCGTATAACTTGAGGAGTCGTATTTTTTCTAAATTACCATTTGGGTTAATTGTCAAACTTGTGTTGTGAATTTGTAAATTGTAGTTGTGTATTCGATTAATTGGTTAATGCTATTGAGTTACATTTGGTTAATATATTTGAGTTCATTTCTGAAATGGTTGTAATGTTTTTGTAACATGAGTTTAATTATTCTGTAATCTGCTTTTTTCCAGAGGGCGTGGCTAGCATTTCCTGAGGCTAGCCAATAAATAGATTAATGGTTGCCTGTTGGAAGTCTTATCACAGACGGTTTTTAATAAAAACCAGTCTGTGATATAAAGATGTTACAGACGGTTTCAAATAAAAACCGTCTGTGATATCACCACATCACAGACGGTTTTCAATTAAAACCGTCTGTGATGTAATGATGTAACAGACGGTTTCAAACAAAAACCGTCTGTGATATCATAACATCACAGACGGTTTTTAAATAAAACAGAATATCACAGACGGTTTTAGTTTAAAACCGTCTGTGATATATTCTATCACAGACGGTTTAGAAACCGTCTTTGATATGCCGTAACATCACTGACACATGGTTACAGACGGTCTGGGAAACCGTCTGTGATAAGCTTTTCTGTAGTAGTGACACTTTAACATTTTAAAGTTTCAGAATTTAGCTTCAACAGATGGAAATTTTATGTTTCAAAAATTTATATTTTATATCCTAATTTCGTTATATCAAAATTTGAAATTTTAATTTCAGTTTAATTATCATTATGATATTCTATATTTTGTCATAATAAATTTTAGTTCTGAATGTCAATTTAAGTTACGTCCAGTTTAATTTTGTTTCCAAATTCATAATTTTATTTTATTTCAAATTTTAACTTTGTATCATTATTTTATTTCATATATAATTCAAAATTAAAATAAAATCCAAATTTGAATTTATAAACAACAAATATGTTTTCAATTCGAATTTTAATTTCTTTATCGTTTCAAATTTGTTTTAATTCTAGATTTAATGCTATTCCTGAATTGAAATTAATTAAAATTTAAGGTTAATTTCAGATTTCTTGTTCGGAGTCCTCGACTAATCCAAATCAAGTTTACTCTGCATCCTATATAATCGGGCGCATGATCATGATGAGGCAGGTCGCAATTTTGCGCTTGGATTTCGCTTGGACTATTGCAATCTAGGCCTACTAGATCAGGGCTTTCCTAACTTTTTATCTGGATTTGACTGAATTTGGGTTAGGCCTTGGCCCAATAGCAGCAGTCGGAGTTTATACCAAAGAATGAAGGGAAATTTGATGACATCACTACGCCAAAACCTGCAATAGGTGACGGTTTATTTGTGGCGGTTTTTTTCGAACCGCCACAAAGATAATTATTAGTGGCGGTTCTATTTCAAAAATGGCGGGAAAAATATCAGTGGCGGTTCTATCCTAGAACCGCCACTGATAATTAATTATCAGTGGCGGTTCAAGGATAGAACCGCCACTGATAACAAATACATTATCAGTGGCGGTTGGAGGCTAGAACCGTCGCGATAACTAAATTATTAGTGGCGGTGCTATCCTCCAACCGCCATCGATTCTATTGATTATCCGTGGCGGTTATATCCTCGAACCGCCATCGATAATTCATTATCGATGGTGATTCGAGGATAGAACCGTCACAGATAATGTTATCGATGGCGGTTCTAGTTAAAACCGCCACTAATAATATTGCCTATAAATAGGTGGTCGATGAGCAACCTTGGTCTTCTTCTTCCCGAGAGCAAACCAAAACTTCTAAATTTGATTTCGTTTTCTCCAATTCTTGTGCTTGTACTTCCTCTAGTTGTTCCTTGGTGAGTTATTTTTTCTCCTCTCTTGATTTGTGTTAATCTTGTTGCAATTTAATTTTTAAACCAAGTTTAATTAGGATTTATATGTAGATGAGATGAAAAGTTTAGATTTTGTTTATTTTTATTTAGCTACCATTTTGTAGTTGATGAATTTATTTCTAGCTAGGTTCATTAGATGATGTTGTGTTCCTTTTATAGATGATGAATTATGATTAAGCATATATTTAATATTAATTGCATTTTAAGTTAATTTGATACATGATGAATTTATTATCTAGCTCCTTTAGATGATAAGTAATTAGATTGGTTTTTAATTACTATTAATTGGGTTCTATTAGTGTACGGACATATACATCTTGCATATATATGAATTTATTATCTAGCTCTTTTAGATGATAAGTAATTAGATTAGTTTTTAATTACTATTAATTTAGTTCCATTAGTGTACGGACATATACATCTTGCATATAATAAATTTATTTAATTAAGATTATTGGGTATTAATATAAATGAAATTTTAGTTAATTTGGTAGGTGGGTGCTCATCATTTTAGATGATGAATTTATTATCTAGCTTCTTTACAGGAAAAGTATTGATTAGTTTTTAATTACTATTAATTTGGTTCCATTAGTGCGGACATATATTAAATTTATTTAATTAAGATTATTGGATATTAATATACATGAAATTTTAGCTAATTTGGTAGGTGGATGCTCATCATTTTTAGATGATGAATTTATTATCTAGCTCATTTAGATGATAAGTAATTAGATTAGTTTTTAATCAATTTTTATATGTTAATTAATTTTAGATGGATAGGAGATGGATGTACAATGCGAACGTTCTGGTAGAGATTACATCGATGGGGTATCTGCTTTTCTAAGAGCATTGAGGAGAACAAGTTGCACAAGAAGACGGAGTACATACATTGTCCATGCATTGATTGCAAGAATGAGAAAATGTTTTGGACAAAGAGCACATCCACTTGCACTTGATTCAAGAGGTTTTGTACTTGGCTATACACGTTGGACAAGTCACGGTGAAGAGGAAAACATACATGAAGGTGATAACGTATTGGATGATGGAGAAGGCATTATGGCGGTGACATCGATTATGGATCGATGAGGATAGGTTGGACATTGATGGCGATAATAATCTTGCTCGGATGTTGCGCGATGCGAAGGGAACTACACTAGTCGAGAGAGTTTAATCAATTCAAGGGTTTGTTGGATGACTCGGACACACCTTTGTTCCCGGGTTGCAAGGAGGAATACACAAAGTTGCACACCGTGCTTTCACTTCTAAAATTGAAGGCAAGCAATGGTTGGTCCGATAAAAGTTTCACGGCGCTATTACAACTCTTAGCGGACATGCTTCCGGATGGAAACGTATTGCCGATAACCACTTATTTAGCTAAGAAGGTTGTATGTCCATTGGGATTGGAAGTAGAAAGAATACATGCATGTCCAAGCGATTGTATACTCTATCGCAAAGAGTATCTGAGACATGCATGTATGTCCGATATGCAAATCATCACGATACAAGCGTAAAGGCCATGACAATGAGGGCACCGTGGTGAAGAAAGGGCTCCGCTAAAGTGGTGTGGTATTTACCGGTAATACCTAGGTTGAAGCGTTTATTTGAAACAAAAGCATGCCCAATCGATGCGATGGCACTCGGAAGAGCGTAAAAGGATGGAAAGTCGAGACACCTGCGATTACGCGGTGGAGAACCATCGATAGGCTCTTTAGGATGGACTTGGGAATGAACCGAGGAATGTAAGGTTTGGGTTGAGTACGGATGGAATGAATCCTTTCGGTAACATGAGTAGTATTCATAGCACTTGGCGTAACTCTCTGTATCTACAACCTTCCTCCTTGGTTGTGTATGAAACGAAAGTACATTATGATGTATTTGCTTATCCAAGGGCCGAGACAACTGGCAATGATATTGATGTATACCTACAACCATTGGTGGAAGATCTTGTGATCTTGTGGAACAAAGGTGTGCTGTGTATGGGATGAGTACAAGCGAGTACTTCATCCTACGGGCATTGTTGTTTTGCACCATCAATGATTTCCGCCCTTGGTAACCTATCCGGTCGTACTATAAAGGGGCCAAAGCATGCCCCAAGTGCATGGATGAAACCGCTAGTGTGTGGCTCAATAACTCGAGGAAAACCGTGTACATGCATCACCGTAGGTTCCTTGCAGAATCACCCCTACCGCAATATGAAAAACAATTCGACGGGACAAAAGAGGATGGTATAGCCCCAAGGCCTCGTCGTGGGGAAGAGGTATATGATATGGTTAAGGATATTAATGTCGTACTTGGAAAGGAGATAGTAATAATACATCGAGGTCTCGATCGAGAAGACCACATGGAAGAAGAGATCGATATTTTGGAACTTGCCCTATTGGAAGGACTTAGAAGTTCGACCTTTGCATAGGCGTCATGCACGAGAGAAAAATGTATGTGATAGCTTGATTGGTCTTTTTTTGAACATTCCTAGCAAAACTAAGGACGGACTAAAGGCACGAAGGGACTGGAAGATATGAAAATCGAGTGAGCTACATCCTCGGACACAGGAAAGGGCGACTTTACCTTCCCCGACTTGCTACACTCTTTCGAAGAAAGAGAGAATGTAACTTTGCAAATGCTTGCATGGTGTGAAAGTTTCGTCGGTTACTCATAAGCATCAAGCTGGTCTCGATGAAAGATTTGAAGTTAAGCGGCATGAAGTCTCATGATTGTCATGTGATGATGACACAAATGCTTCCTATTGCAATTAGAGGTATTTTGCACGAAAAGGTCCGAGAGGCAATCATGAGGTTGTGTTTCTTCTTCAACACGATTTCACGAAGGTCATCGATCCCATCGGACTTTACGAGCTGAGAATGATGTGGTCAAGACACTATGCCGCTAGAGATGTATTTCCCTCCATCATTTGTCGATATAATGGTTCATCTCATTGTTCACCTTGTGAATGAGATAAATGTATGTGGCCCCGTATTCTCGCATCGGATGTACCCGTTCGAAAGGTACATGGGTATCTGAAGAAGTATGTACGCAATCGATCTCTACGGAGGGCTGCATTGTGGAAGGTTATGCAACCGAGGAGGTTATCGAGTTTTGCGTGGATTACATGGAGGGGTGGAACCGGTAGGAGTGCTGTATCCCGACATGAGGGTAAATTTGGTGGGAAAGGGACGATTGGAAGAAATCAACAAATTCTTACGATCATGGATTATTGAAAAAGCTCATTTCACGGTTTTGCTTGATCGGTTGAGGTGTCCTCGTATATGGACATGCACAAGGATAAGCTACGAGAGGAAAATCGTGGGCGATCGAGGTTTGGGTAACAAAAGAGCATAACCGTTTGTTCAATCATTGGTTCAAAGAGCATATGGTGGAAAGAAGCGAGTGTCATGTTGAGGTGGTGGCAAAAGGGCCATCGGTACAATCTTAACATGGCAAGGATCGACATAAATGGATATACCTTTTACGAGATCTCGGGATAGCAAAAGCACTTACCAAAATAGTGGTGTTCGCATAGATGCCTATGACAACACAGCGAAGAAGAAGAGTAGCTTCTACGGGTTCATAGAAGAGATTTGGGAGCTCGACACTGTATTTTTAAGATCCCAATGTTTGGTGTCGTTGGGTACAACTCCCAAAGGGTGTCAAGGTGGACAAATGCGGCTTCACTACTTTGGACATCGAACATGTCGGATCTACAGAGATGAACCATTCGTACTTGAAGCAAGTAGCACAAGTCTTCTATGTAATCGACCGGCAGATAAGAAGCGCCATGTAGTTCTTCAGGGGAAAAGAAGGATCGTTGGAGTTGAGAATGTCATGGATGAGGAAGAGTACAACCAGTTTGATGAGTTGCCTCCTTTCGTAGATGGCAACATCGGGCTCGAGGAAGAAACCACTCAGAAGCTACCTATCATCGCGACGATCATGAAGAAGGGCAAATTGTGAAAGAAAATAATTAGCTATATACGAGTAATGGCAAAATATCGAGGCGGAGCTAGCTCTGGGCAAATTATGACCAGGCCGCACAAGTCTTCCTCTATGTAATCAACCTAATGATAACCATTGTTGAAGATAATCTTGTGCATGGTAGTTTAAAGTCTGTTTTGGTTTTGTTTCCTAGCTATGTGCTAGTTTTTTGGTCTTTGAGTCAATTTGGACTTTGCTAGTTTTGGTGATTGTTTGATGTTCAAGAGTACTTGTTTGTTTTGGGATGACAAAATAGTGTTCTATCCGATTGAAAGTTTGGAGAGTTTGTTGAGTCCGTCGGTGAAAGGAGTCCGGATTCTTTCCTCAGAAGCTCGCTTATGTATTTGCTTTACAAGTAATACACAAAATCGTAAAACGCCGCAATTGCGCAAAGCACCAAAAACTAGGTCTTCGAACTCAAGACCGCTATTCGACAATAGTCGTATAAGATTCGAAACAAATTTCAAGGTATAGAGGCACATCGGTGGCGGTTCTTAAAAACCGCCATCGATAACATTATCTGTGGCGGTTCGTATACGAACCGCCACGATAATCATTATCGATGGCGGTTACGTATACGAACCGCCACAGATAATCGTTATCGATGGCGGTTCTTTTAAGAACCGCCACAGATAATACATTTATCGATGGCGATTACGTATACGAACCGCCACGAGATAATGTTATCGATGGCGGTTCTTTCTAAGAACCGCCGCGATAATACTCCATCTATAAATAATAGATCCGGCCGCTTGTACCCTTTACCCTTAAAACTCCGCCTTCTCTCTCGCTACCCTAAAACCCTTGAGCTTCCGTGTTCGACACCATCCCCGCCGCCCCACCCTCGCGCCGACGCCGCCCCCGACCCGACGCCCTCGACGCCGTCCCCAACGACGCCGACCCAGCCGACACCGCCACGGTCGCCGCCCTCGCGCTCGCGCCGACGCCGCCGACTCGACGCCCTCGACGTCGTCCTAACGACGCCGACCCGCCGACACCGCCCCAGGTGCCACATTTTCTCGTGTGCTCTACTCGTCATGTTCTTGTGATTAGCATGCATGGTTGCCGTGCATTTTGGATGATTCGCTGCTACATGCATCTCTTGATCAAGACACGTGGATCTTTGCTTTCTTGCGTTGCTCACGCCCAAAACACTTCCATCAGACACTATCATGTGTTGTTGTGCCTTTGGAACACTTAGTCATCAACTAATTAGGAATAAACATGTCAAACAAGCAAAAAGCCGCCTTTTTCGACGGTCGGAACAAAATAGTGCGGGGCATGGAATTATTTTTGAGCGATTTAGCACAAGATGAATACACCCATAGCACAAAACATCATTTTAGGAGTTATTGTCTATTGCAAACACTTTTACGTGTCATGATTAAGACCATGGGATCCTAAAGAGACAAGTTTATATATATATCTATATGGTTCTTGCCTAATTGTTTCTTTAAGCAAGCAATATGTGCCAATTGTTTCTTTAAGCAAGCAACAGAACAAGAATTAATTAACTTGCCTAATTTTCTTAGAATATTGATCTAGACAATCGGAGCCGCTCAACTTGAAAAATCTTGAAGCCTAACCCGTCACACCAAAATCTTGAAGCTCATTTATACTTATTAGACGAACACATTACTTCTTTCTTCGCTTCTACCATATTTTAGAACTAGCTAAGAATGCTACGGATCATCTTCCACTTGTTGCATCTGCATGCTTTGTTCTGTAGTCATCCACTTGCCCTACATGTTTTCATCTTCCACTTGTCCTACATGTTTTATTTAGATTGAGTTTCATTAATGCAAACCATGGGCGTTGCAAGGTGTATGTGTGTAGCATTTTAGTGCTCTTTGTATGCACCATAGCTACATATTGGGTCCACAAAATTTACAACCAATCAGAACTAGTTCAAGAGTTAATGCTTGCTTAATTAGTTTTGTTCTGAGCTAATTAAGTATCTTGCTCTTGCAAAATCATTTTCATCTTAGCAACACACAATATGACACACAGGACAGTACATCTGTACTTTGAAATTCCATGAGATGATTCTGTAATAATTGTGAAAATTATGTTTGGGTTGAATCAGTAGTTCTAATGGAGCCCAAACCGAGCCTATAGTGGAGGAGAGCCCGGCGGTACCTTACCCTCCACCCAACCACCGAATGTGCCGAGGCCTCCACCGCTGTTGCAGATGATGCTCTGTTGCAAGGCCGAGGACGAGGAAAACTAAGAAGCTCAAGGCGGTACACCATCTCGGAGGTCTTAGATATCTGGGGCCCTGTTGCACCGAGAAAATCAAAGACAAAATACAGGTCAACATGCGGGTACATCGTAAGGGATAAAGTGCCAATCACCTATTCGGATTGGCATAAAGTGCCCGAGCCACCAAAGAGGATCGTGGACGAGCTCAAAGAAACCTTGAATTCCCGAAGGAGCCGAAGATCTTGTGCGTCGCGACGCATTGATGACCATGGATGCGGCGTGGAGAAACTTCAAGGCGAGGCTGAACACAAATTATGTGAAGCAAAACCGGTCGACCATCGGAGAGTACCCAAGATTGGAGCCATATTGGGATGAGTTTGTGGCGATGAAGCAATCGGAAGCGACAAGGAAGTCGGTGAGGACCACATTAGCATCGCAAGAAGGAATACTCACCCCACGGACTTGGCACGAGTGGGTACGCGGGTAAAATTGCTCAATGGGAGAGGCAAGAATTAGAAGCGGTCCGGTTGGCGGCACAAGTCCCTTGATCGGACTACGGACGAGCGAAGCACTACGTGCTAGCGAGGCGTATATGTTGTCTCATCGGGGTTTATCATTCAAGAGCGGTGAAGACGAAGCAATGACGCAACGAGTTCACGAGTTTCACGCCGATCCACCCAAGGATCTTTTCACCCGCAGACAGGAGAAAGACGAGCTAACAATGCCCTAGGAAACAAAGAGCACCACAGTGGACACGAGGCGCGGGTCAAGGTTCCATGGAGGAGTGGATTCCACGAGCACGGAGACTCTTATAGGAGTCTCAAGAGAGCTAAAGATGAGCGGTGAGAAGGAAATGGAAATGATGAAGGAAAGGGTTCTGAGAAATACAAGGCACCATTGAAGAACAAATTGAGCGACAAGTACAACAAGCCTTGAGTCGATCGCAGCCCACAGCGTTTTCTCGATCCTACAGTCGTCGCGGCGATTGCGCGCCCACGCCATTGGCGGCGGACAACAACCATTATCCTGTGGACGACATACGGGACCCACACCTGTCGACTCAACGTGCCGTGATGAACATATTTATGCAGCCGCTCTGAGGGTAGTCTATCCGTGCCAAGAAGGGGTGTCTGCACAATACCCGATAGCGCCAGTTATGCAAAGGTCCAAGTGGACACGGTATTTGCACGATTCTTTGAGATCGGATGGAAAAACCCACCAATGATGAGATAACTACTCTAGGAAGTGCCGCCCACTCATTCATCCAATGGCGCAAGCGTGACATCGTCTTGGACCATGCGGTGCCATCCTCTCTGCAAAGATACAATCCTCGCATCCGTCACCGACTTTGAGTGAAACGGGAAGAAGCAAAATGAGGTAGAAAAGAAATGCATTGAGGACCCCATCAAGATGGCCACCGTTAGTACTCCAAAGCGAAACCTATAACACCGGTACTTCAAATGACAAACCTACAACCCCGATCCCAAAAATTGGCACATTAGACAAGTCAGATCGGCCCGGATCGGCGAGGCCGGGACCGAGTATGATGTCGTGCGACAAAAAGTAAGGGCAAGGCGAAGTCGATGACCAAGATGATCAACAAAGATTGAAATTCGAGGTAGGAAGCCCTTGGTCACCGCTTGAAGTTAAAAAGTCTAACACCCATGATGCAGCGATTACATGCATGGTACTTAGATCGATCCAACCAAGGCGTACTCCCAAAGATGATCACCGCAATTTTACGTGAGGAACATTTTCACCATGAGGGCCATGGCTACTTCTTAATAGAATTCGATAACTTGCACAACTTGTTCTATCACGACGCCTCGACATATCTTTTTGAGATCTTTGGTCACTTGTAAGTGTCTAATATATTAATCTTGGCCTACATTCACGTAATACCGATAAATTTCATGTCTAACTAATTCGTTATATAGATACGAGATGATTGAAATCACGAAGAACCAAGGGGCGATTGGGATTCCTCGACCAGGAGCGGTTTGCCAACATGAAATCAAAAGAGTACCAAAGGAGGTCGAGAGTACGTATATAAAGTTTTGATTAAACTACAAGACAAGGAGTTTATACTTTTGCCATACAATTTTAAGTAAGTTGCTCACTAGCTAGTTAAATTACTCGTTTATTTCGTTATTTACTCGATGTAAGGACTAATGGTGGCATCATGCATGTGTATGTAGCTTCCATTGGATTCTCGTAATAATTCATCGAGAAAAGAGCAAGATCTTCGATCATGGATCCACTAGATAAACCTAAAAAGACTTTGAAGAGATGACACATTTAGTGAATGAGGCGTTCAAAAGATATTGTCGGAAGAGCTCGAGATACCGCCCATACCACAAATCCCTTACAATCCGCACGAAGTTTCCAGTGCGCACGAAGGAATACTCTTATATCATATTTCATAGTAAATAGCTCCTTCGACGACATCTTAGTTCATTCGATTTTTGCGGTGTCACAAGCGGTAAAGGAACAAATTTATGTGGGTACTTCGTGTGCGATTACATGCGCGAAATCTTATCATGCACAATAAAAGACAATGGCGTAAAGGTCGGTCATGCTGACATGACACATTGATTCACACCACTCAATTTCTATATTCTCTCTTAATTTTGTTTTTATACTTACAGCGCCTCAAGTTGTCTACGGTAGGATCTGCTTCTTACAAATCCAAGGCATTGAGGCCAGCTCGCCTACTTCATCATGAAGGAAATAATCAACAAAAATAGCGAGTTTTATGACGAAGACAACAACGATCCAGTCATCCATACTATTGTCCCAAATCACATGTCTTCAACCTCCAAGACCCGTGAGGCTTCTAGTTTACCTCCACTAGTTTAGGCTTTTTACTTCAATTCTGTTTCATTACAAAGTGTAAATAACTCTTTGTTCCTTTCAAATGGGAACCCTTCTTTTGCCAATGTCACTTATTTTGTCGGTGGTTGTGCAAGCCTTTTGGATGCAAGTACTCTTCATAGATATTTTGTATATTGTCTTATATATGACTGTTTGAGCATCGTGTTATCATCACATCTCGATAT
Source organism: Otatea glauca (assembly GCA_036346275.1). Taxonomy (NCBI): domain Eukaryota; kingdom Viridiplantae; phylum Streptophyta; class Magnoliopsida; order Poales; family Poaceae; genus Otatea; species Otatea glauca. Next base: position 18,873,165 of record CM070719.1, on the reverse strand, counting down.
TATGACTTCCTGTAATCGATAGGAACATTTATATACGTGAGCTATATGAACCTTTTCTTTGGTTATGGACTAACCACCTTGTATATCTATTATATAGATATATAGCCATACTATTTCAATATATTATTTTCGGTTAGAATTGCGAATGATCTCACCAAAATACTGAAATAGCGGTCAATTAGAGGGGAACTACTACTGTAGCAAGCGGCCATCATGAACATGTATACAAAGAAGGTAAAATGGTGTTTTTTGTTTATCTTGTCTTACAATATTATAGGTGTTTTTTGTTTGTCTTGTCTTACAATATTATATGTTTCCTGGTTTGCTATTACAGTTTTGCCTTGGTGAAATGAAACGATCCGATGTGCATATTCCTGGTTTGCTACCGCCAATAACTTATACAAGGTGTGACATACTCATTTCTTCAATATTCTTTATATTACTTCATTTTGCATGCTTTTATTGAACAAATGCTGCCCAAACTAATCTGTTCTTCTCGCGATGGTTGACACTTTGCGGCAATTTTCTGTACATAGCTCAGTTGAAGTATACAAAGCTAAATTCATGTTATTCTAGCAAGTTACCACCCTGAACAGGTACAGTTATCCTTCAATATTTTTTCTAGTTCCTTGATAATACATGAGTATGTTGGTCAAATGATGGATCGATTTGTTTGGTAACATCTTCAATGTTGGTCAAATGATGAAGATATCTTCGATGTCGTTATTTGGGAGGGTTATAGAGAAAGGAATGATTAGTTTGATTATTCTATTGTCAAGACTAATGTTTTGTTTGTGTTTAATGCAATAGCTACTCAGTTTGTTACTTCTTTTTCCTATTGCATATAAACGCTGTAGCTTTATGCCTGGTTGACTGCTAAGGTAGAGCTTTGTTGTTTCTCTGTCCAAATAAATCGAATATGGAGTTGTATTTGCCATTCTCTTTTAGTTCTATATTATATATTTGCTTTGTGGAGTAGAGAAAAATTTCTACATTTCCAAGATCACACTGAAGGAGCTAATGGAATAGCATGGTACAAGTAATCAAAATGCATCTTCTTATAGGTTATCTTCTTAATTATATAACAACCATAGGTATGGGCATACCATGTAGGGTATAGGTTAGTGTGTGGGTATGTTGTGCATATAAGATGTACATCTCTTATTTCATATTTTTAGTAAGCTACTTGGATGCTTTGATCTTCCAAGATGTTCGCAATCCTCACATTTCAAAGTTTGCTATGTTTGTATTGTGGTTCCAAAACTGCGTTTGGTTACATATGTAAAATTGTTTTTGGAGGCAAATAAGACAACTCAATCTTATACATGAGTGTAGATTTATAATTGTTAGTTGGTTTATGTATATCATGTCTGCGATATTATGTGCAAATAAGCCATACTTATATTACAAATCAGTGGGCTACAACCAAATATTATGTGTTTTTTATAGGTCTGTTTTTAATAAACAAAAGAGGACTAGATCGGTTCACTTACTTAAATACAATATCTTTGACATGGCAATCCATATACGCATGTGCATAGGTCCTCACTGCTACATGAAATTTGTGTGCAAGAATTGCAAGCTTAGCGAGCATAGGAGGATTCTAAAAAGGACTTGTTGTGACAGTAATCATGCTTGGTTGTCTATTTTTCAGAACATCAGAACCAAAATTTAATGGCTATATATGTAGTTCCATAGGTTGAACCGTGTAAATTGTTATGTATGTAAACCATCAATTCAGTTTATGATGTATGAAACAATGGCAAACCATGTCAGTCAAAGTGGTCTGTAAAGGAACTCTCAAAAAAAGAACCTTGCTGCTACGGAGGTATGGAATTTTCGTATTTATCTCATGCCTCTGTCTTTCTTGAGTCTGATATATTGGATTCTTGATCACTTTAATCGCTACCATGTACTATCTCCTAGATGCTTCATTTTTGTATTTCTAGAAATTTGTGTCTCTTCCTCGCAAACTTCACCGCTCTGTGTTATCCATATCATTTATGAGCTTTGCACTATGCAGCTAGAGGTAAGCAGCTCTCTTTTTCCTTCTTTCTTTCCTGGATGGTTTGTATCAGCAATTAGCAATACATGTTATTTCGGATTATATTGGTTAGTCTATAACAGCAATAGGTACTAATATGTATACTCAAATTTCAATAATTCAATGTATTCTTACTGCCTGTGTACATAATGAAGAGGCATGGCTAGCATTTGCTCGAGGCTAGCCAAAAATGCCAGTTTTTTATTTTCGTGTGTGGGATTATCAGCGGCGGTTTTAGCCCAAAACCGCTACTGAAGTAATATCTGTGACGGTTTTATCAAAAACCGTCACTGATACTATGTCTATCAGTGACGTTTTTATATACAACCGCCACTGATAGTTGTATCAGTGGCAGTTCTAGCCAAAAACCGCTACTAATAGTCGTATTATCAGTGGCGGTTTTTGGTCTAGAATCGCTACTGATATTTGAGTATCAGTGGCGGTTCTATCCAACAACTGCCACTGATAATTGTATTATTAGTGGCGGTTTTTGGCTCGAACCGCCACTAATACCCGAATATCAGTGACTGTTCTAGCCAAAAACCGCCACAGATAGTGTTATCTGTGGCGGTTCTAGAACCGCCACTGATAATCCTCGATTATCAGTGGCACTAAATCTGTGACGGTTCAAAAACCGTCACTGATGGCAGTTATGAACCGCCACTGATGGCCTTTTTCAAGGTAGTGCATGTTGTTCAGGGGCGGGCCCGCTAATGAACCAAATTAATAGTAATTAAAAAACTAATATAAATACTTATCCTATAAAAGAGCTAGATAATAAATTCATCATCTAAAAATAATGAGCAGCCACCTACCAAACTAACTAAAATTTCATTTATATTAATATCCAATAGTCTTAATTAAATAAATTTAATATATGCAAGATGTATATGTCCACACTAATGGAACCAAATTAACAGTAATTAAAAAACTAATCTAATTACTTATCATCTAAAGAAGCTAGATAATAAATTCATCATCTACCAAATTAACTTAAAATGCAATTTATATTAAATATATACTTGATCATAATTCATCATCTATAAAAGGAACACAACATCATCTAATGAACCTAGCTAGGAAATAAATTCATCAACTACAAAATGGTAGGTAAATAAAAATAAACAAAATTAAACTTTTCATCTCATCTACATATAAACCTTAATTAAACTAGGTTTAAAAATTAAATTGCAACAAGATTAACACAAATCAAGAGAGGAGAAAAAATAACTCACCAAGGAACAACTAGAGGAAGTACAAGCACAAGAATTGGAGAAAACGAAATCTGAAAATTAGAACTTTTAATTTGCTCTCGGGAGGAAGAAGACCAGTGCTGCTACTGACCACCTATTTATAGGCAATATTATCAGTGGCGGTTGTTAACTAGAACCGCCACAGATAATCCAATAGTATCAGTGGCGGTTCGAGGATAGACCGTCACTGGTATTCTTCTCGCCATTTTCAGTATAGAACCGTCACTGATAATTATATTTGTGACGATTCGAAAAAAACAGCTACAAATAAACCGTCACCTATTGCAGGTTTTGGCATAGTGGGGTTTGATGTTCGTCAGGGCAAGGATGCTGCATGCATGGTCAGCACTCATCAGTCAAAACGGTTGGCGTTGTGACCTACAGAATGAACCAGGCAAAGTTGAGCCCTTCCGGTGCCTAAAACTAAGCTCCACCTCTCACGTGTAGTGCATGCATGCGATAGCTGATGACCCCCTGCAGCCTCTCTACAGGCCCGACACACTTCAGCACCATTTTAAATCCTCTCAGATATGATACCCTAGGCAGTTTGGTAGCAGAGCATTGTGCGTACAAAAGCACACGATGCAGCAGCTCCATCACTTCGTTGCACTGCTCCTGGTCGCCTTGGCCCTCGCCGTCAGCGCCAAGGCCGACGGCCAAGCGGGCTTCGTCGTCACCGGCCGCGTCTACTGCGACGGCTGCCGTGCCGGGTTCGAGACCAACGCCTCCCACAGCCTCGTAGGTAGGCCATTCTGGATCGACACAATCGAACCTGCAGCCTAGCCATAAACGTGCTAGCTAGCATGTGTGTCAGATTCTCGACACATAACTGAACGTTTGACGTGCACGAATGTATGTATATATATATATATATATATATATATATATATATATATATATATATATATATGCAGGCGCGACGGTGCAGATTGAGTGCCGGCACTTCGAGACGCAGCAGCTGAACCACAAGGCGGAGGCGACGACGGACGCGTGGGGGTGGTACAAGATGGAGGTGGGCGACGACCACCAGGAGGAGATCTGCGAGGTGGCTCTGCTGCGGAGCCCCGAGCCGGACTGCGCCGAGATCGAGCGCTTCCGCGACCGCTCCCGCGTCCCGCTCACGCGCAACAACGGCATCAAGCAGAGCGGCGTCCGCTTCGCCAACCCCATCGCTTTCTTCCGCAAGGCGCCCCTCCGCGAGTGCGGCGAGGTCCTTCGCGCCTACGACCTCTACGACGATTTCTCCGAGACCCCGTGACGATCCTATTCGTTTCTCTTCACCGGATTGATCGGTTGACGAATTAGCACGCGATTTCGTTTTCCCTTGGTTTTTAATTTCCCTCTTTGGTAATAATCCTGCACGCGCAAGGTACATTGTATTCCATCGTTAATTGACTAGATAGGTTGAACTAATGTAATGCTTTGTAGGTATTGTATGATCGATGCTCCGTTAAGTACGTATTTGCATATGCAAGTCTTGCGATTTAGAGTCTATAGGGAGCACTAGCGCTCAGAGGTCTCACCAGAGCGCTAGCTCCATATGCCACTACTACATAATGATACAATACTATCTTTTCATCTGGATCAGTTCTCAACTTTTCAGTAAAAACCTGATAATGATAGATGATTCAGTGTGGATGAAAAATATGGTGCAAAACATCACTATCAGTAATGAGCTGATAGTGATAACCATCGTCACTATCGGTTATGACCTCAGAACTGATTGTGATGATGATGGTTATCACGATCGGTTTCTGATGTTATAACCAATAGTGATAGTACATATATCATGGTCGGTTCTGATCTTGGAACCGACCGTAATGTGCATGTCTAGTAGATTATAACCTTCGGACTGAACCTTCATTTGTTGTTATTCTAGAGGTAAAAAAACCCACCGTCGCTCTAAAAAAACACAACATACTCTACGGTTGCAAGTAATAATTGGGGTGAGAAATTATGATATCCTCGGGAATGGATGTTAAGGGAGTAAAGTTGAAGCCTAGTTTGAGGAGATTTTCCCTCAATTTGCCCTCATTTATGGTTTTCTTCAAAAGGTGATAATTCATTTAAATCCCTTCAATTTTGCACTAAGTAATTCAATATCATTGTTGATGTTGTAAATGTATATCTTCTAACTAGCGAATTAAAAGCTCATAACTAGGGAAGAATGTATAGGGAGTAAATTATATATCTTGGAATGCGTCCTTTAGTTTGCAAAGGTAATTAAATAATATCTCATTATTCGAAATAGCTAGCTATAGCTCCAGTTTTTTCTTAATTTAGTATGCGTAGTTTAATTGCAGATGGATCATAAAAAATGGATGTATCAGAAAAACCATGTGAGTGCTCAATTTCAGAGGGGTGTTAAGCAGTTCAAAAAAATTATCGAAGAAGACATGGTGAAGAGGGATGTAAACTTTATATATTGTCCTTACTTTGATTGCACCAATCTCAGGAGATTTAACAAATCAGCTCAAATTGAAGACCACTTGATTCTATGTGGCTTCGTGAGGAATTACATGCGTTGGATCCATCATGGGGAGACAAGTACTACCTATCCGGTATGCAACGAAGACATGCTGGAACCCAATCACGATTTGCAGTATGATATGTTTGAGGAGGACAATTTAGATCAAATGATGTGAGATGTGAAGGGAAATTACATGGAAAGAGAGTTTAAAAATTGTAAAAGGTTGATGGAAGATGATGCCAAACCGTTATTCTTTGGTTGCAAAGCGGAATACACCAAATTGGGTTCGGTCCTTGTATTATTCGAACTGAAAGCAAAACATCATTGGATAGATACAAGTTTCAATGCACTTTTATTTCTTCTATTGAATGTGCTTTTGGAGGGAAACGCGTTGTCAACAAGCATTTAGGAAGCGAAGAAGCTACTATGTCCCATATGAATAGAAATATAAAGGATACATGTATATTCAAATGATTGCATCCTGTACTATAACACGCACAAGAAATTGCATGTTTATCCAATTTGTGGTGTACCCTGACACAAACAAAAGGAGAAGCATAAGAGCCGAGCCGATGACGATGAAGAGGTAAACAAAGTGGTACGGACCAAAGTATTGTGGTATTTGCCTATCATTCCCCGTTTGGACCGGTTGTTCGCAAATCCCAAAGAGGAAAAATTGTTACATCAGTATTATGAATCTTGAAAAGAAGATGGCGAGCTGAGGCACCCTGCTGATTTGGCTAAATGGAGAAATATTGATTGAAAACATGAGTAATTTGGTGCCGAGATGAGGAATATAAGATTTAGTTGAGTATCGATGGAATGAATCAGTTTGGTAATATGAGCAGTCGTCATTGCACTTGATCAGTTCTGTTGTGTATCTACAATCTCCCTTCTTAGTTGTGGATGAAGCGGAAGTATATCATGATATCGTTACTAATCTCGGGACCCAAACAATTAGGAAATGATATTGACGTGTACCTATCTCCATTGATTGAGGATTTGAAAAAATTGTGGAACGAGGGGTTGTTGTGTAGGATGCATACAAAAGAGAGAACTTCACCCTACGGGCTATGATATTTTACACCATAAATGTTTTTTTGGCCTTTGGTAATTTGGCGGGCCACAGTACGAAGGGAGCCAAAGTTTGTCCTATTTGTGAAGAGGATACTGAGATCTTATGGCTGCAAAATTCCAAGAAAATTATGTACATGGGTTACCGTAGGTTTCTACCTAGAAGTCATCGATACTGTAAGATGGATGACAAATTTGATGGGAAAAGGGAAGTTCGTTTGGCCCCATAGCCTATGAGTGGAAAGCAAGTATATTCACACGTGGAGGATATCAATGTTCAGTATGGAAAGAGCCATAAATTTGTTCGTCCCAGGACTATTTGGAAGAAGATGTCGATATTTTGGGACTTACCATACTAGAAAAAGTTAAATGTTTGGCATTATATTGATGTCATGTACATTGAGAAGTATGTTTGTGATAATTTGGTTGGCATTTTGCTGAACATACCTAGGAAGACCAAGGATGGTGTAAATGCTCACTGCGATATGGCCTACATGGGAATCAAGCCTAAGCTTGCAGTTTAGAGGAGGATGGAAAAAGTCCATATATCCCCGTTGCATGCTACACCTTATCCAAGAAGGAGAAAGAAGGCTTCTAAAAGTTTCTCTAAGGTATCAAAGTTCCATCGGGCTACTCCGCAAATATTAAGAAGTTTGTGTCTATAGATGATTTGAAGTTGCTTGGTATGAAGTGTAACATCCCGAAAATTTCAAAAATAGGAAAATAAAAATTTGAAATTTAAAAATGAAATTGAATGAAAATTTAAATTGAAAATAAGATTTTGAATTAAAATATTATCTTTTCCTTCGTTTTGTTCAGTTCTAGTCTTTAGAAAAGTATAAGCTACAAAATAAAACTTCTTCTTCTAAAATAAATAAATTATGAAAATGAGTTTGAGATAATAGCTTATTTTGAATTTCCATCTTCTATGGAATTTTCTTGAAGTTTGGTCTTTAAGAAAATCTTTTAACTTAATTGTTTTCTTTTGTTCTACAATAAAAAAAATCCAAAATAACTTAAGAGATAAAATCTGGAAAAAAATTCACATAGATCCAAAATCATCCCTGGTCATCTCTAGGAATTTTCAAAGACATGTGAGCTCATTTAGTGTTGGAGAGGAATCAAAACCAGAATTAATTTAAAATAAAATTATCAAATGTCAAAACTTTATAAAAATAAATAAAGTGATATGTCATGAATCTTATTGCACATTTTGTTTTCATTTCAATTTATCTTTGTGTTATTTATTTATTTCATGATTTGATTTTTGGAATTTGTGACTTTTAAATACCCAAACCAAGCACATTAAAGAAACTCAAGAAAACACCAAACAACATACTATAGAAAATAATTTTATAAAATACTAGAGCACATAAGATGTATAAATATAATTTTTCCATAATTTTTGCACACAATCTAAATAGCTCAAAAATTCAAAAACTATTTGAAATTAGTCAAATTTGGAGAATTACTGCTCTTAAAATGCATGACTTTTTCTACCAACATAAAAATTTGGAAAAAAATTTAGCCAACACAGCACTCTTGCCAAGCCTGCCCATCTCACTCCAGTGAATTCTGTCTTTTCATCGCAATGACTAGTGGGCGACCTTCCTGCTCGATCAAGCCGTAGCCAAAGGACTCTGGCAGTGACCCCTACTCGCCTGTGACCCCACCGGCCAGCCTCCCTCCCGACATTCCTCTCTTCTTCCCTTCTTCTCCTTCCTCTCTCTCCCTGGTTCTTTGCTACATTCGGCGCTGCCCTGACAAACGCGGCCTCGAGCCCTGTGATTCCTGTTCTGTCCCATCGCCACTCCGCTCAGCTACCTCACTGCATCCCACAAAGGCCAGGCAAGCCACTCTATACCTCTTTGCTTGCTTGCTCTTGCCATTCCACAGAGAGCTTCGCCCAAACTGAGAGAGGCAAGCAAGCCCCAACTCCGCGCGCACGACCGTCAGGTGAGCTCACCGGTCATCCTCACCACCCACGGCTACTCCACACTTCCCTGAACTCATTTCAACTTCACGTTGCAGCTTCCGTTGGCTGGGAAGCCTCCGCCCCGAGACTTCATCTTCCCCAAGTCCGGCGCTCGATGACTGTGCAACCTAGCCATGTTCCGACGAAGGTGATCCTTGAGACACAACTCTAGAAGCTTAGTGATGCTCCTTATGGCGGCAATTTGCAGCAAACTTCACTAAATCATCTCCTCCCCAAATGTCCATTGCTGGCGCCGCAGGGCTGCGGTGGCGGCATATCTCTGATGATCGCCGGCCAAGAACGAGGTGCGCCCTAGCTTCCCCGAGTTGCCCTTTAGCTTCCTCACCTGCCCGCCGGCCGAATCCGCCGTCCTCTCGCCGCCGGCAGCCACCGCGCCAACCTCCTCTGCTCGGTCTCTCTGACAGGTAGGTCCCTCCGGTCAGTCTAACATGGCAGCCCAGTTCAAATCCAAAAAGGCACTTTCCAAATACCGAAGGCGTATTTAGCTATTTCAGCATTTTTTCCAAACTATAGTAAGTTCAATCAATTGTAACTTTTGCTAGGAGTGTCCAAATGAAGCAAACTTAGTTTCTAAATTTGAGTTATGAAATAAGGAATTATAATCTCCAATAAAATTTCATATGTTACTTGCAGAAAAATATTTTAATTAGAGTTCGAAGTAAAGTCTCCTTGAAGGTGATATGAAGTAACTATATAATTCTAGTTACATAAGTCATGAAATAAATCATATAGGTTAGTGTAACCCTAGATGTTCCATTTCTGTAAAAATATTTAGATTTGAATGTATTTTGTATCAAACATTGATGCTATAAAGCCTTACTAACATTCAATATTCAAATGCTAAAAAAAATGGGTCAAATGAGCTCAAAAGTTAGTGAAACCAGTTTTGTTACACTCCTGGGATTGCAACGATCAAAGATATGCAGAAATATTTAGATTTTACCTTGGTTTTCACTATTTGCTAGTTATCCTAACATGCAATCGGTAAAATGATCGAATAGCCGAAACTTCCGCAAACGAACCTCAAACTCAACGAAAACAAATCTTATGACCTTATAATTTTATATCCTTACTTTATGTGCAAAAATTAAACCATTTTGAACAACTTTGAGCTAGGTCTATGTTAAGCCCTAATGATGATTTATAGGAAAAACATCTCAAATAAATGCGAAATATTATGGAACTAACTTTAAAACACTCTTAGGGGTGTCTCCTACTAATGTATGAAAAATGGTTAGATTATCCCTTAAGGTGCAGCTGCAATACAAAAAGAAAACTGGACCGTATCTGCGCAAACAGCATGGTCATATAAACCTTTTTGGCAACCCGTAAAATATCTTATATAAACTAAAAATAGTGAAAGAATAACTCAGTAACATTCTATGATATATATGTTACTATAATCTGGAAAAATATTTCAATTATAACCTACTTTGCATATAAAACTTGTCACCGCAAATACCTTAAATGACCGCAAACTGCACCAAAACCATATTACTTAAGCCTATTCGGCATCCGTAAAGTATCTCGTCTAAATGCAAATTTAATGGAAAATGGTACAGAAATGCTGTTTGGTGTATAGACTACCATATTCTGGAAAAATATGTTAATTATATTTTGCTTTGAATCTGAAGCCTACTAAAGCAAGAACCCTAAATGATCACAAATTGCACAATTTCAGAAACACTTTAGCACATTCGACAGCTTGTAAAACTACTCGGCTAAACATAAATTTTGGGGGAAATGGTCCAGAAACATACCCCAGTATATGAAAAACCAAAATATAGAAAAACATCTTATTAAAATTTGCTTGTCATATAAAATTTGTTAGAGCAAACACTCTAAATGATAATGTGGCTAGAGCCTTATTGTATGGCCGAATGGGATCGAAAGTCTTAAACCAAAACATCTGTAATGCAAGAATCATCACATAACCACGTAGTATCAACCAGTAACTTTAAATTCCAGATCCAACATGTAGAAATCACTCCCATGCATGAACACTTAAAGCTAAGTACTAATTAAGCAAAACCTTTCAACTAATGTTTTACTTTTAACAATCCAAATAATTTTAGCATCTAGAATCCAAATAAGTAGGTACAAAGAGACATAGTAAAGGTCCTTGGAATCATAAACCACCTCATGTAAGCTTAACCAACAAATGAAAGTAACTATTCCAAACAAAGAACCTTTCATGCATTGAATCCTAATGAAAGGGTTAAGTGACATCTAGGGAACTCAAAAATCGTCATGTTCTTATTGGTAAGTTTCAATTTGGTATTTATATCTGATGTCTTTTTGCCCCATTTGATATGGTGTTATTTGCTTTTGTCTCGGTTCTTGTTATTCGGCGCGTAGAAGACGATATTTTGGATTCCGTTGATAATAACACCGACTGTGATCCTGATTATGTCCCCGATGAAGAGCAACCAGGCAAGCACCTCCTTTGAGCATATTGATCCCAGTGTTTAATTTTTCTTTTGTTTATCAAATTGTTTCATGCATGCAATTATTTTCTGTAAATCTGCTATTTTGTGGTATTGGTAGATATTCCCGTTATCTCATGGAACTTCCTTTATAAATATTGACATGTGGTCCTTGATAAAAATAGAATAGGGCTAGACAATACATGATGTCAACTTGGGTATATGTGATTACATATTAACCAAGCTTAGCCATGCTTTATTATCAACGATGTAGATGATCAGATTAAAATTGATCTTGAGAATTTAAAAAGGTTGGATATGACACTAATGGTTACTGGTATTTTGGATTAAAAACTCAAAATAAAACTATGGCTTTGACGCGGGTGATTATTTGCAATAGCCGGTTATGTAGAAGGAATTGCACGTAGTGTAGGGGAGATTATCACCCGTGTCAGATTTAGAATCGAACATAGTGTTGTACGATCCAAGGGAAATCCGTACAACCACAAGTGCCGGTATGGGACGACCTTAACCTATTAAGTTACATAGATCTAGCTTTGCACTTTGGTAGGCCGAAGTAGTAAGGGCACAACCATAACGGTGTTGCTCGTAGGTGCTCCCTTCACCGAGCTGTTGGGGCCAAGCATTCCAATACAACGGTGCACACCTTGCCATGGGGAGTGGACCCGATGGGGCACCATCGTCTAGCATAGCACGTGCTGGTCCGAATCTCCAGAACTATGGCAAGGGTTTTTCGTCACCGTAGCTGGTGCAAAGTTAGGTCTATGCAATGTAACAATTATGTCATGACTCTCTGCGGCACATCAAAGGAAGTGTGCTAGTATCGATTGCACAAAGAGTCAGTCATGTCTTGTGGGTAAAGCTGTACTCCTCTATAGAGTGAAAAATCTAATCGATTAGCCGTGCCCGCAGTTATGGGAGACTTGGTGAACCTACTCTAAGTTAGATGTTTTATTATTTTAAAAAAAGCTTGGTTTCACTTGATTTGCCCTGTGTTGGCAAGAATTGTGTTTTGTCATGTTATGGCAGGATTTGGATGATTCATTGCTCGCAAAGGACTGTGAGTATTACTTATGCTTTACTTATTTCTTATCAGTCAAACTTGCTCTTATAAATTACATTTTCAAATGACAACTTGATTTACAAATTTAATGTCGCTTTATGCAAATTAACCATAGAAGCCACCTTTGATTTAACCTGCATTACCGCATTTGCAAATATCACCTTAAGTCTTGCTGAGTATGAAAGTACTGAACCTTGCTTATTATGTTGTTTTAGGTGGATAAGAAAATAAGGCTCCAAAGATTACTTTTCGACCTAAGATGTGGGAAGTTCAAAGATATCTTTCTAGGGATTTATGCCTTGTCAGTTGCTTGAGGGTTGGATGGGCACACTACAAGACTTTGCTTCTTCTCCTGCTACATACTCTGATTTGTAAAAATACTTTGTATAAATAGCTTCCGCTTTAATAATATGATGTATGGTTGTGATTCCAATTGTTGTAAATGTGCGTACTAGCTGCTGATCATGGGACTAGTACTGAATGCACATAGATTTCTATTTTCGCATCTTATGTGAAAATGGAGGTCGCTACAGTTGGTATATGAGCCATACTGACTACAGGATAAACCCTAAATAGAATGGTCGTTAGCATTAGAGTAAACAAATTCAAAATCTTATTTTCAAAAGATATTATATTTGCAAAACGTAGTCATTGCTATTATTTCCTCTTTCTTAAGATCTTATCCTTACCTCTACTTCCATTTTGATTTGTAAATAAATTCCTCTTTCCATAAAAAGTAGTTCTCGCCTATAGTATACCTTTGCTATTTGCTTCTGAAGTTGTTCGGGATATGTTGCTACTATTCTTCATTAAGATTACAACGTCTATGCCAACAACTGTAAAGAGGCGGACATAACCCTTCACTACATCTGACAAGGCAGAAGTAAAGTATGAAGGTCCTACTTGTGAGCCTCCGGATTTACCATCCGGAATCTCCTGTGTATTTCTGTACTAGTCCCAGATCAGTTGCTAGTACACACAGTGAAGCAGTGATTATCATAACCAGAACAGAACGAAGAGAAAACAAAATATAGCATAAACATAAATTACCAGCCACATGGCTATTTATTACATCTCCTGGTCACATGACCAAAGTTCTCAGCAGAAAAAAAACAACAAGGTAAAACCCAAAAGACACCACAGGCGACGACTAGGAGCGCGCGCTTAGTTATCTTGGCGATCGCCCATAAACTCCTCATCATAGAACTCATTGTCTTCAACTGCATCCTGGTAATTCTCTGATGACAGAATTTTGTGTAGCAAGTGACTACAAACGTACTCCGCAAGCATGGGAAAATGCATCATGAAGGGCTTTCCAAGGAAGGCTTAATAGGGTTCTTTTGTACAAAGCCAGATTTAACAAACATTATTAATAATAATTTTCACAAAGCAGTTTTAACAATTATTTGTACAATTGAAATTATTACTAACTCTAGTGAAGGTTCCAACTACCAACACTAGTATACAGGCTCTAACCGCCCATTTTGAAAGATCTTGTTAAACCATCACATGACTCTATCTGTCATGATTCAAAACAGGTTCCATCTACCTGGTTGGCTCAATCCGCCAAATAAACATTCGAGAGTTCTAACCACTCCCGAATTCCCAAAGCATCAGTTATTTTGAAAACCAAAACCAAGTCTACCAGTATGAAAGCATTCTTCGCTTTGCCTTTGACCGTAGGCACGGCTATTCGAATAGATTTACTCTCTGCAGAGGTGTACAGCTTTACCCACAAGACATGATCGTCTCTTGTTGCCATGCGCAATATGCACACTTCCTTTGGTGTGTTGGCAGAGAGATCATGACAAGGCCTTTGCAATGTATACGCCTAACCCGACCCACCCGCTGAGGTTTCACCGCTGTTAGGGTTCCATCCGCCCAGTACAGAAGCCCCCTCTTGCGCTGTGTGAGAAATACGACTTGCCTCCATCCGGCACTCACATTCCACCAACTGGCAAGTCTAAGTTAGGTTTCTACAAATTATTTAGCCAGGTCGTACCCATTATAGACTTGTGGTTGCACGGTAATACTTAGAATGGACAGTCATAAGCATCGGTCCTTAAATTGATTAGGGCGGCTTTCACAAACCAAAACCAGTGCTCCATCCGCACCCGCCCGACAAACCATTCCGCCCCAATCTAAACCATTTTTATTTTATTTTTATTTTACAATCACAGCAGCAATCACCTTGCTACAGTTTCGATAAAACACATTTCAACAACATTTTAGAATTTATCCCACCATAGGCATTTTGATCAACGTCAATCCTAAGCACAGTCTATTGTACTAAACAAGATTAATCACATAATACATGATTTCATGATTAAATCTTAAGGTTACAAAGGTATGGTAATCAAACAGCAAGGATGTTATTTCGAAATGGGCATAACTAACATTCTATATTTTAACATCATCGGTTTATGTAAATAGCCATACAAGTTGTAAACATTTTATAAAACAGTTATAAACAATGTGATCAACGTGCGTCAAGGAGACTTGCCTTCGTCGACGAAGTGCGCTGCGCTGTTCTCGAGGTCTTTCCTTCTTCGGGACGACGACCGCTTCTTCGACTATGCGCAAAACGGAGCGACCAATAAATAAATAAATAAAAACAAATAAAATCTAAAAATTATAAAATTAGTACTGGCAGAAAGATCTTGAATTTATATGAATTTACAAATTTGAATCACTCGATTCGGAGTTACGACGGAAGAGAACGGGTCATTTGAATGCGCTCGGACTGAAAAATAGAAAACGAGGAATATTCCGAATCTTTCTTTTCCTGGAATTACTGAATTTGCCTTCTCTCTATTACAAGGGGCCCGGCTGTCATAGACTCAGGCCTTCTTCTTCACAAGAACAGAGCACACCGAAGGCTCGCCAAGGGGTGGCGCCGCGATCGAAAAATGGAACGGCGACGAGTCGCGCACCGGCCGAGCGGCCGGTCGGAGGCGGCCGGGGCAGCGTACCGCACCGGAAGCAAGGCGTGGCGGAGGCGCACTTGGCCGGCGACGGGATGGGAAGAAAAGAGTGAGCATCACATAGAGCTCGACGCCACGAATCCAATGGTGAGATCGGATTTCGAAGAGACTTACCGAGACGCATTTAACCGACGCCGCAAAGATGGTTAGGCCAACGGTGTTCAAACGTCAAATTCGTCGCCGTCCTGTAATGAAACCCAAATTTTCTTGAGGGCTTTTGATCTTTGCGACAAGATGCACAAAATGACGCGAACGGAATTTGATTTGGCTCATCGGATCAAAAGTTGGCTCGCCAGTGTCTTTGGTCGACTTTGGGCTGCGGTTTTCGCGAGTTTTGGAAAGGAAAACGGTACTGCATCAAAGGGGAAAAGTGAGCATGGGGTAGAGCACAGCAAGATGAAGCTTTTGAGTACCCGCACGCCCGGTGAGGTGAAGAAACGCCTGAGATAATGACCGAGCAATAAATTATCATTAACGCTTAATTGCGGCCGTTTCGCTTGGATTAAGGATGGGTAACGGCAGGGTATTTGATCTCCATTACGACGCCACACGATGCTTCACTCCCACTCGATTTGATGCAGCAATGAGGAAGTTACGAGTATTTTTTCTTTTGGACATTGAAGAGGAGCGATACGGAAAACCACGTGGTGGAGGTTGAAGACACATCGTAGCTCGACATGTGGGTCCAAATGAATAGTGCTGAGAATAAAGCGCGAAGGATAAAATAGATAGAAACCTCTAGAAATCTTGGAAAATTCCCAAAAATACTATGGAATATTTGAAACCTAACAAAATTGGTTTCGGAATTGTTTTAGAGAATTTTGAAATTTAGATAATTTCGGGACGAATATAATGGATTTGATGAAAGCGCGAGAGATAAAATAGCAAAGAGACTCTATAAATCTTAGAAAAATTGCCAAAATCATTATAGAATATTTGAAACCTAATTCAATGGATTTTGAGATTTTTGGAGCATTTTGGAACTCGGGTGAAATTTTGGATAGGACCGGAATATGAAATTTTAACTTTGCGGACAATAAAAAAATTGAACTCCTGTTTCGGGAGGATATGGATGCCAGGTTAATTAGAACACCGAGGAAGATCCAAATTTTGAATTTAATAAATTTTAAAATAATTTTTGGAACAACAGAAAATCTGGGATGTTACAAACCTACCCCCCTTAGAGAGAATCTCGACCCCGAGATTCGGACGGAGAAAGAAAGAGATCGGGAAACTCGGCTCTGAGGTCCTCTTCTCGCTCCCAAGTTGCTTCTTTCTCGGAATGGTTGCTCCACTGAACTTTGCAAAACTTGATCACACGGCTTCGGGTTCTACGCTCCGCTTCATCCAAGATTCTGATCGGATACTCGGGATAAGAGAGATCTTCCTTTAGTTCCATCTCTTCAAATGGCAACTGTTCTTGTGCACTCAAGACATTTCTTTAGCTGAGAAACATGGAAGACATCATGCACATCGACAACCGGAGAGGAAGTTTCAACTTATAAGCAACTTCTCCTCTTACGCAACCACAGAAATGGACCGATATAGCGAGGTGCAAGTTTCCGCTAACTCAAACGACGATTCCCTTTAGGGTGAAACTTTCAGATACACATGATCACCAGGTGCAAAGCTTAAATCCCGACGACGATTATCAGCATAACTTTTCTGCCTTGACTGAGCTATTTTTAAATTCTGACGAATCACTCTCACTTGCTCTTCTGCTTCTTTCAGAATATCAGGCCCGATTACTTGTCCCCCCTCTGTCTCTTTCCAATACAACGGTGTTCGGCATTTTCTTCCGTAAAGAGCTTCAAAAGGTGCCATCTTTAAACTTGACTGCTAACTGTTATTGTACGAGAATTCTGCATACGACAAATTCTGATCCCAAGATGAATCAGATGTCAAAGCACAAGCTCTCAAAGATATCTTCTAGTATTTGATTTATCCTTTCCGTCTTACCATCCGTGCGAGGATGGTAAGCGATCAAGTTTAGGTTTGTGCCCGTAACCTCATGCAACTTCGCCAAAACCTCGAGGTAAAGCGGGAACCTCGATCCGACACGATCTTCTTTGGCACACCATGCAAACATACAATTTTGTCCATGTATAGCTCGTGAGTTTATCACCGAATATGTTGTCTTCACAGAATAAAGTGTGCAACCTTAGTAAATCTATCCACAATAACCCATATTGAATCATATCCGACTTAGTTCGGGAAGTCCGGTGATAAAATCCATTCCTATTTCTTCCCATTTCCAAACAGAATCGCAAGGGTTGTAATAATCCGCTAGTCTCGATGCTCGCTTTAACTAATTGACAAATATCACAACGAGCCACGAAATCACCAACTTCTCTTTTCATATTCGACCACCAATATTTTTCTTTCAAATCCGAGTACATTTTCGTACTTCTCGGATGAATAGAATAAACAGAATCATGAGCCTCTTTTAAAATGACATCTTTGATTTCTTTCTGGTTAGGAACTACAATTCTTTTTCCAAACCAAATGGTACCTTTCTCATCCTCAGAAAATTCAGGAAATTTTCCTTTCTTCATACCATCTTTTAGGTCTACGATACCACTATCATTCTTTTGAGCCTCTCTGATCTGATCTTCCAGGGTTGAGTGCACTTCGATATTGAAAACGCAACCTTCATTTACCAATTCCAAGTTGAGGCGCCCAACTCTTCATGAAGTGTTGGTGACTTTCCGAACCATAACATTGTTGCAATAACTTTTCCTACTCAAAGCATCCGCAACAACATTAGCTTTTTCGGGATGATAATGGATGCCAATATCATAATCTTTAACTAATTCCAACCATCTTCTCTGCCTCAGATTGAGATCCGCTGAGTAAAATGTATTTCAAACTCTTATGATCCGTATAAATCTCACATCGATTCCCAATCAAATAATGCCTCCAAATTTTGAGTGCGTACTGCGCCGCTAACTCCAAATCATGAGTTGGGTAATTTTCTTCATGGGGTCGCAGTTGTCTTGAGGCATAAGCTATGACTTTACCTTCTTGCATCAATACACATCCGAGACCTTGCTTTGAGGCATCGCAGTAAACTTCAAAATCCTTATGAATATCCGGCAGAACAAGTACTAGTGCTGAAGTTAACCTCTTCTTCAATTCCTGAAAACTTTGTTCACGAGATTTAGTCCATTCAAACTTCTTCTCCATCTTCAAGAGTTGAGTGAGAGGTCTCGCTATCTTGGAAAAACCTTCAATAAAACGCCGATAATAGCCTGCTAATCCAAGAAAACTTCGATATCCTAATGCACTTGGGTTGCTTCCAATCCAAAACGCCCTTCACCTTTGTAGGGTCTCATCGCTACTCCTCCAATGAAATAACATGACCCAAGAAAGCAACTTCCTTCAACCAAAAATCACATTTATGAACTTAGCATACGGTGATGCTTTCGAGCTTTTCCAAAATTATCCTCAAATGATCCTCATGCTCTTTCTCATTCTTGGAATAGATAAGAATGTCATCAATAAAACGACAACAAACTTATCCAAAACTCCATAAACACCTTATTCATCAAATTCATGAAATATGACGGTGCATTTGTTAAACCAAAGGACATCATCAAACTCGCATAATCCATAGCGGGTAGTAAAGGCTGTCTTCGTAATATCTTCTTTTCTTATCTTGAGCTGATGATATCCCGATCTTAAGTCTATTTTTGAGAAAACCTGAGCTCCTTTCAACTGATCAAATAGATCATCTATCCTTGGCAAAGGATACTTATTCTTTATTGTGACCTCATTCAGTGATCTGTAGTCTATGCACATTCTCAGACTACCATCCTTCTTCTTAACGAAGATTACCGGTGAACCCCAAGGTGATGAACTTGGTCTTATAAATCCTTTCTCCTGCAGTTCTTCAACTGTTTCTTCATCTCTACTAATTCATTAGCGTGTAACCGATAAGGCCTCTTCGAGATAGGAGATGTACCTGTACAAGCTCAATCATAAACTCAATATCACGGTCCGTGGCATACTGTGCAAATCTTCTGGGAATACATCTGGGTATTCATTCACTATGGGCACATTTTCCAAAGATGTACCTTTTAGTCGGTTCAGGGTACTACCCCCCTTAGAGGAGAGATTAGACAGAACTCCACCGAGTTCCCTCAGACTAGTAAGGAGATAGCTCTACTAGCACATCTATCCGACCTTTGTGCTTGGTTAACCATCCATTCCAAGGATTACTTCTATACCCTTAGTATCCAATAATATTAAGTTCGCTAGAACTTTGCTCTTTTATAATTATGTCTATTTTTGGACAAATAGCGCTTGTTCTTAGTTCTTTACTGAGGATTGAACTAGCAAGGATTTCTGTCGAATCAGTATCCCATCCATGCTTTCTAACCAAATACTCGATATGAATGAATGCGAAGCACCGTAATCAAACAATATCAAGGCGAACTGATTTGACGAAGAACTTACCATACACCACATCAAAGGCCCCGAACTTCTTCAAGAAGGACGTGATTAACACGTCCTCTTCCGATGGTGCGAGAAGTACGCGAGTCTACGGCGTTCCTCTTCCCGTAGCCGGTGCCGGGCACGAGCCGAGTAGATCCTGTGTTGAACCGAATCGGGTCACACTGACGCTTTGGGGACAAGCATTAGCGTAATGTCCCATCTCCCGCAGATTAAAGCATTGACTCGCAGCGATTCTTTGCGTTGCTCTTGAACTTGATTTCTGTGACATGCAGGGGCTTGAGTGAATCGACGAGAGTGGACATTGGGGTCCTGTAAGTATTGGTGACTACCGCTCGCTGGATCGAGGCCGAAGAAACGGGTTTGGAGCTATCGGCACCATGCTTCGCTTGAAACATCAACTTCCTCTTTCTTGATTCAAGCAATGACGCCGAGCATCCTCTTGGATCAAAGCCTTGTTCACCATGTCTTTGGAATGAAGGGAAGTCATTTGATACCAATGAACTTTGATATTGGGGTCAAGGCCCTCCATGAAGCGCCAGATCTTAGCCTCATCCGTGGCAACATCTTCGTAGCATAACGAAAGCTGGGTGAACCGATTCGATATTCGAGATCGAAGGTTTCCTTGTTGCGACTTGTGAAACTCACGCCTCTTCATTTCCATAATCCCTTGGGAATATGGGTAGTCTAAAAGCTTCCACAAATTCATTCCAAGAGATACTGGCTTCCTCGTGGGCGTGGTAATTTTCCCACCAACTTGCAATGTTCCTTTCGGTGATGAGAGGCATATAAGACACTCTCAAATTCATCACACTGGGCTAAGTAAAGCTTCTTTTCTACATCTTTTAACCAATCGTCAGCCTCCAAGGGGTCCACTGATCCTGCGAAAGTTGGGGGTCTGGTCCTCATGAATTCCCCGAACTTAGACTGGGTGGCTGAGCTACGACCTGAGCTGGGATTGCTTGCGGCGGATTCAGCGCATTTTGCGCCAAAGCTTGCAGAATTTGCATTTGCATGGCCATCATCTGCTCCATGCTTGGCGGCTGGTTCGGGGGTGGGGGTGGCACTTGGTTCTGCTGCTCCACAGGAACTTCCTCTTGAATCTGCACTCTTCCGCGACCACGACCGCGGCCTTCTCTTCTTCCTCCGCCACGACCTCGCTGTGGTTCTCCATCCAAACCAAGGATAGGAAAAACACGAGGAAAGAGGGAAAAGCAAAGATAAGAAAACAGGGACTACACAACATCCATCAAACAAAAACACAACAATAGAAAGGAAACTCCAACTAAAATCTTTATTTAAACCAAAATAGCTTTTAAAGAGAAAATGGTCAGATCACAAATGCATAAAAGCACGTCATATCCATCGCACAACTTATTCATCGCTCTAAACGTGAACAAAAGGAAGGGCTAAGCTAGACTAACTACTCCCCACTCTCCTCAAAAACACGAGGAGGATCCTCCTCGCTCCCGCTGCAGAAGGGTCAAGAAGACTGAAGGTCTGGCTCTCCAAGAGCGACCAAAAATCCTGTGGAAATCCCCAAGGACGGCTCGCGACGACGGACTTCCGCAGGCGGTCACACGGAGCAGCGGACCTCTACGACGTTTGACTCGCGGGGCGTCGGGAGTTAAACCCCGGGGCGGAAGCTCCTCACCAACAGGGGCCGGAGGCGGTGCTACGGTGTGCCTCCCGCACAGGGGCGAGAGTGGAGGTGGAACCGCCGCTCACGAGTCTCCTAAGCCGACGGTTTTCCTCCTTGCGCAGCCTAGCTCCTCGCGCACGCCTTGGAGCTCATAAGAGATGTGAACATAGGCGCCATCCTGCGCCGGATGAGCGAACCCATGTGCACTATGTCGGGTCGACTCCAACTCCAAGCTCGAACTGGTGTGACTCCTCCCCACCGGTGTCGGGAAAGAGCCGAACGGCCGTCGTCGTCGGTGAACACGATAGCTCTCACCAAGCGGATGAGAGCCTCTCTAGCAAAGATCCTCAAGCGCATCTCCAAGGATCATCGTTAGAGGTGAAGTAGTGAGGACGATCTTACGCCGCCGTCGACTCTGGCGTAGACAAGCAACCTGACTTTCCATGAATTATAACCAAGGCTGGGCACAGAAGTGCAACGATACTCCGGACGATGAGGAAATCCCAACTCCTGAAGCATCAAAGATAACTCCTCACATAATCCTCCGGCTGATGCGGCAAAGCTGGTGTAAACTGACATCTACAAATTTTGAAACGGGACAAGGTCAGTAAACAAATTTCAAATGAAGGATGAGGTAAAGACCATACGCTAAGACAGAAAAGGTAGAAGCAAAGGAACCTAAAAAAAATTATAAGTATATTTTTATAAAAATATTAATCCTTAAGGCTTTGCCATTCTAACTACATTGCGTCCTACAGTCGTCTAGGCTCTGATACCACCTCTGTGAGCCTCCGGATTTACCATCCGAATCTCACTGTATTTCAGACTAGTCCCGCATCGGTTGCTAGTACACACGGTGAAGCAAATGATTATCATAACGAGTAATGTAACGAAGAGAAAACAAAATATAGCATAAACATAAATTACCAGCCACATGGCTATTTATTACATCTCCTGGTCACATGACCAAAGTTCTCAGCAGAAAAAAAAACAACAAGGTAAAACCCAAAAGACACCACAAAGCGATTTACTAAGAGCGCGCGCTTAGTTATCTTAGCGACGCCATAAACTCCTCATCATAGAACTCATTGTCTTCAATCGCATCCAGTAATTCTCTCGATGATGAATTTTGTATAGCAAGTGAGTACAAACGCATTCGCAAGCCCGGGAAAATGCATCATGAAGGGCTTTCAAGGAAGGCTTAATAGGTTCTTTTGCACAAAGCCGATTTAACAAACATTATTAATAATAATTTTCACAAAGCAGTTTTAACAATTATTTGTACAATTGAAATTATTACTAACTCTAGTGAAGGTTCCAACTACCAACACTAGTATACTGTGCTCTAACCGCCCATTTTGAAAGATCTTGTTAAACCATCACATGACTCCATCTGTCATGATTCAAAACAGTTCCATCTACGGTTGGCTCAATCGCCAAATAAACATTCGAGAGTTCTAACCACTCCCGAATTCCCAAAGCATCGCTTATTTTGAAAACCAAAACCAAGTCTACCAAGATGAAAGCATTCTTCGCTTGCCGCTGATCGTAGGCACGGCTATTCGAATAGATTTACTCTCTGCAGAGGTGTACGACTTTACCCACAAGACATGATCGTCTCTTGTTGCCATGCGCAATATGCACACTTCCTTTGGTGTGTTGGCGGGAGATCATGACAAGGCCTTTACAATGTATACGCCTAACCCGACCCACCGCCGAGGTTTCACCATTGTTAGGGTTCCATCCGCCCAATCTGAAGCCCCTCTTGCGCTGTGTGTGAGAAATACGACTTGCCTCCATCCAAGCACTCACATTCCACCAACCGACAAGTCTAAGTTAGGTTTCTACAAATTATTTAGCCAGTCGTACTCCATTATAGACTTGTGGTTGCACGGTAGTGCTTAGAATGGACAATCATAAGCGTCGGTCCTTAAATTGATTAGGGCGGCTTTCACAAACCAAAACCAGTGCTCCATCCGCACCTACCTGACAAACCATTCCGCCCCAATCTAAACCATTTTTATTTTATTTTTATTTTACAATCACAGCAGCAATCACCTTGCTACAGTTTCGATAAAACACATTTCAACAACATTTTAGAATTTATCCCACCAGAGGCATTTTGATCAACGTCAATCCTAAGCACAGTCTATCGTACTAAACAAGATTAATCACATAATACATGATTTCATGATTAAATCTTAAGGTTACAAAGGCATGGTAATCAAACAGCAAGGATGTTATTTCGAAATGGGCATAACTAACATTCTATATTTTAACATCATCGGTTTATGTAAATAGCCATACAAGTTGTAAATATTTATAAAACAGTTATAAACAATGGGATCAACGTGCGTCAAGGAGACTTGCCTTCGTCGACGAAGTGCGCTGCGCTATTCTGGAGGTCTTCTCCTTCTTCGGGGACGACGACCGCTTCTTCGACTACACGCAAAACAGAGCGACCAATAAATAAATAAATAAAAACAAATAAAATCTAAAAATTATAAAATTAGTACTGGCAGAAAGATCTTGAATTTAGATGAATTTACAAATTTGAATCACTCGATTCGGAGTTACGACGGAAGAGAACGGGTCATTTGAATGCGCTCGGACTGAAAAATAGAAAAACGAGGAATATTCCGGAATCTTTCTTTTTCCTGGAATTACTGAATTTGCCTTCTCTCTATTACAAGGGGGCCCGGCTGTCATAGACTCAGGCCTTCTTCTTCACAAGAAGAGAGCACACCATGGAAGGCTCGGCCAAGGGGCGGCGCCGCGATCGTTAAATGGAACGGCGATGGAGTCGCGCAGACGGCCGGAGGGCGCGGTCGGAGGCGGCCGAGCGCGCGGCACCACGCCGGAAGCAAGGCGTGGCGGAGGCGCACTCGGCCGGCGACGGGATGGGAAGAAAAGAGTGAGCATCACGTAGAGCTTGACGCCACGAATCCAAAGGTGAGATCGGATTTCAAAGAGACTTACACGACGAACCGACGCCGCAAAGATGGTTAGGCCAATGGTGTTCAAACGTCAAATTCGTCGCCGTCCTGTAATGAAACCCAAATTTTCTTGAGGGCTTTTGATCTTTGCCACAAGATGCACAAAATGACGCGAACGGAATTTGATTTGGCTCACCGGATCAAAAGTTGGCTCGCCGGTGTCTTTGGTCGACGTTGGGCTGCGGTTTTCGCGAGTTTTGGAAAGGAAAGCAGATCGCATCAAAGGGGAAAAGTGAGCATGGGGTAGAGCACAGCAAGATGAAGCTTTTGAGTACCCGCACGCCCGGTGAGGTGAAGAAATGCCCGAGATAATGACCGAGCAATAAATTGTCATTAACGCTTAATTGCGGCCGTTTCGCTTGGATTAAGGATGGGTAACGGCAGGGTATTTGATCTCCATTACGACGCCGTCACGATGCTTCAGCTCCCAATCGATTTGATGCAGCAATGAGTAAGTTACGAGTATTTTTTTCTTTTGGACATTGAAGAGGAGTGATACGGGAAAACCACAGGGCTGGAGGTTGAAGACGCACCGTAGCTCTGACATGTGGGTCCAAATGAATAGTGCTGAGAATAAAGCGCGAAGGATAAAATAGATAGGAACCTCTAGAAATCTTGGAAAAATTCTCAAAAATACTATGGAATATTTGGAACATAACAAAATTGGTGTCGGAATTGTTTTAGTGAATTTTGAAATTTAGATAATTTCGGGACGAATATAATGGATTTGATGAAAGCGCGAGAGATAAAATAGCAAAGAGACTCTATAAATCTTACAAAAATTTCCAAAATCATTATAGAATATTTTAAACCTAATTCAATGGATTTTGAGATTTTTGGAGCATTTTGGAATTCGGGTGAAATTTTGGATAGGACCGGAATATGAAATTTTAACTTTGCGGACAATAAAAAAATTGAACTCCAGTTTCGGGAGGATATGGATGCCAGGTTAATTAGAACACCGAGGAAGATCCAAATTTTGAATTTAATAAATTTTAAAATAATTTTTGGAACAACAGAAAATCTGGGATGTTACACTACTCCCTGAAGAGTCGATGTCACCTAGCAGTAAAATATAGAAGATTAGAATATATCAGGTTCTCTCTTAAGATAAGAACCCCTACAACAGTATTATAAAGTATTCTTATGTAGTATTTATATTTTGCTATTTGAAATTGGTTTTTGTTTTCTTGTTTGGGCAGATTTACGTGTGAACTTAACCATTAGGTAAGAGTTTCACGATAAATTATCCTTATGTGTAAACCTGAAAACTTTAACCCATAGGTTTAAAAGGAATAGCTTGTCTCTTCTTTCTATAGAACTTCTCACAAGCTTATCCTTTCCTTCTATATGGTTCCTTACCTACATATTCTTCTAGTCATTAATCTTTCCCAAAATAAGCCTAACGAAGTTTATATCATAGCCTCTCTCACCACTTCTAGCTATACTTAAGTCTACACCACCCAAACAAAAGCTAAGACCAAGACTCATCTTTCCAGCAACTACCAAAAACGTCTAAACTACTTAAGCCAAACACTACTTAACCTCTCCTACTAGTAGCACCTGACAATATCCTTTAAAATAAAGAACCTCCACTATTATTCCCATCATGTCGCATCACCTAGATTGTACACCTTGGATCCAAGTTAAAACCAAAGAAGTCCTATACATCCGAATGGAACTCTAAAATGCGATTCCATCATCATCAAACCCTCTCTGAGGAATGCAGAACCAGTAACATTACACCAAATAAAAATACAATAAGCTAGTAGTTAGAAAAGAATTATAGACCTACCCTATATATATCGGTTTTAAGTATGTGATCTTCTGTACTTTGAACTTCTTTTGCAAATCTTTTTGTACTACTTCTCGGGTTACTCCCGTGAGTGGTTAACCCTCGAGTTGAAATTCACGATGTGCCAACCCTTACTTAATAAGAAACCTTAATTAAGAAAATTTTAAGGAGTGAAATGTTGCCTAATATACTGACTGACAATTACCTAATCCAAGTAAAGACCATTCTTAAATTAATATTTTAATGAACGGAATGTTGCCTTATAATCTGGATAACCCCTATCTAACTATCTTTCCTTGATTCCAACATTTCAACGAACATTGTTGCAGGATGCCTGTGACCCAGTCCACCAATACACCCACTAGAAGTAATAACTAATAAGATCCCCAAGATGTGTATACATTAGAGATAGCACCGTTAGACCGAATGTGATGTTTGTTATGTATGCCCCTTATTTGATTCGTGCATTCATTCATAAAGCATTGGCATACTAAATCCTATATTCCTATGCCCTCCAACCTACCCATGCAAACCCTTTTAGTGGATTTAGTGGTACGAATATACATGTAGTTACTTGGCTAAGGATTCTTCGAGGTTTGGTCAAAGTTCAGAACGATTGAATTACATACAAAAGATGATTTTAGCAATTGATGGGATATTTGTTCGTAAATGAGAGCAATAAGAGTATATGGACAATTATGATCGTGATGTGATCAAGAGTTGATATTTTCAATTGATCAATGCAGTAGATTATGGAATAAGCGGATGTGAATTGTCCGAATACGAAATAAGTAATTGTGTTTTGACTTGGTGGTTATATCAATAAATAGGTGATACAATGTTGGATTTAAAAGTCTAATTAGATTGTGGTAACAAGGGTGGCATTATGACCAAAATTGTTATCCTTATTATTTGGATTTATGGTTTTGTCAAACCAATTGAGAGTATTTTTAGTAGCAAGTAGAATATACACCTGAGTTTTTTTTGGAATGATATATACTGAAGAATGGGTAGAGAATTACCTAGTCAAAATCTTGCTTATAGTATTATGTGTTGGGGTTATGACAGAAGTGACGATTTGACTTTGAGAAAAAAATGCAGCTTTAATTCTCGAGAATATTTGGAAGTTAGGTATAAATTGATTCAGATATCTTGAAAGAATCCTGGTGGGCAAACGATTAAGCACTCGGGATGCAAAGCCTTGATTATGGGGACCTCATTGAATCATATGATATTGGAAACATCAGGATGGATATTCCCCCTACAAACACAACCACCAAGGAAGAATTCCCTAAACCCATATAGTCTTCGCAAATCTCGAGGACGAGATTTTTGTAAGAGGGGTAGATTTGTAACATCCCAAAAATTTCAAAAATAGGAAAAAATAAAAATTTGAAATTTAAAAATGAGATTGAATGAAAATTTAAATTGAAAATAAGATTTTGAATTAAAATATTATCTTTTCCTTCGTTTTCTTGAGTTCTAGTCTTTAGAAAAGTATAAGCTACAAAATAAAACTTCTTCTTATAAAATAAATAAATTATGAAAATGAGTTTGAGATAACTTATTTTGAATTTCCATCTTCTATGGAATTTTATTGAATTTTGGTCTTTAAGAAAATCTTTTAACTTAATTGTTTTCTTTTGTTCTGCAATAAAAAAAATCCAAAATCACTTAAGAGATAAAATCTGGAAAAAAATTCACATAAATCCAAAATCATCCCTGGTCATCTCCAGGAATTTTCAAAGACATGTGAACTCAATTAGTGTTGGAGAGGAATGAAAACCAGAATTAATTTAAAATAATATTATCAAATGTCAAAACTTTATAAAAATAAATAAAGTGACATGTCATGAATCTTATTGCACATTTCGATTTTCATTTGAATTTATATTAGGGTTATTTATTTATTTCATGATTCGATTTTTGGAATTTGTGACTTTTAAATAAACTTTTCAAATATTTAAATATTTTCCATATTGAACATAATTCAAAATATTTAAATAATTCCAAATAAATTCCAACAAATTCCAAAAATTCAAAAAATTTATAAAATGAATAGATAACACAATACTATTAATAAAAAGCAAAAATTAGGATGTTACACCAGATCTAACTCAGTAAGTTACCAAGCCTTGACATATGATATCTTAGGGGGATAACCAAATTGTGTGTGCGGTTGGGGAGGATGTGTGCGCAATGGCCTCACATATTGAACAATGATTATTTCTAGTCTAACGATGAGTTCCTCTTATTCTTCTGCTCTATGTGAGGGAAAGTTAGTGAGAGCAGGCTTGTCGGGGGAGTCTATGTTCAGAAAGAGTTCCTGAAAGGTTTTGTTATGATCTTCTTAGTCGCACGTCGATGGGTACATGTAATGGTCGATATTATAAGATTAATCATATCTTATAGGTAAAGTGTATAATCTCTGCAGAGTGTCAATCTATTCGGATAGTCGTGTCCTCGTTTATGGACAATGCTCAAGAATTTAAGAATTTAAGTCAAGGGTTAGAGTTTATAAAATAAACTTGGGAAGGGAGGCTGTGTGCCAATGGAAGAGATAGAATATGGTTTAGGCTGTATGCCAGTTTACTTTGAGAAATACCTGAAGCTTTACTATTATTATTGTTATTTGTTTGACTGTCATTTCAATCTAATTATCGTATTCAATTGAAAATTCTAAAATAACTATGATAGTCATTTATTTAGAATAAGCCTTGCATATAGTTATAATAGATTTACATTCTGTGCACAACTTGTTGAGTGCTTTATGTACTCATCCTTGCCACAATAAAATCATCAGTTGAAGAGGAGTCTACACCTACTTTGGAGGAGTACTAGGAGGAGGCGAGTTAGTAGAGAGCGAACCTTGTCAGTTATTTGTGGCATATTGATGGGTTATCTACAAAGTTTCCATTTTGCTGCTACTTTATGTCTTACAGTTTAAACCTTGTGTGGTCTAATAATGTAAAGTTTACTATAAGGTCAATTAACTATCTTTTATTCAATAAATAGAGTCTTTTATTATGTTTCTGATGATTATGATATTTCATCTATGTTGCCATTGTGTGCATGCACTAGCGTGATCCTGGACTAGTGCAATATACATAGAGGGTTCGAATTTGCATATTTGGGTCCTGACAATTTTGGATTTGGTAATCCAGGTCCCAAAAAAATGGTGAAAATTTTTAGAGGGCAAAACTACTCAAAAATATTTTCAAGGAACTAAAAAATAGGATGTTACAAGGTACTAAGAGTTTAAGAGTAATTTGGTGGTACTTCATGGTACCTTAGAAGGATGGTAAAAACTTTTTTAATTTTATGTCAAATTAGTTGATAAGTTGGCTCATTATAGGCTCTGTTTATTTTGGCTTTTTCACCAGCTTAAAAGCTATAAGCCAAAGCCTAAACAAATAGCTAGCTTTTTACATGAGCTTTTTCAAAAGCTATAAGTCTCCATATAACTAAAAACCAAAAGCCACCTAGAGGTGTTTTTTGGGCTTATTGAGGGTTGGTCTTAAACTAATGTCATTAAAGTTAGGGCAAAATTGCCCACCTCTACCCCCGTATAAAAGTCGATTACTTTTATGCTGTTTAAGCCCAAAAGCTGGCTTTAAGCTATAAGCCAAAAGGCCTAAGCCTAAATAAACATGGCCATAGATAGATGGAGTGAACAAATAGATAGATATGTTAAAAGAGAGAATATGTGTAACATCCCAAAATTTGCATGTAATATTATTTAATTGTTATTTATGTGATCTGTGATTTTTCTGGAGTTATTGGATTTTTAATTTCAAATTATGTATATTGACCTTTTGTGAAAATTAATTAAATTTAGACAAGTTTAATATAAAGTTTTGCTAAAACTATTTTATTTGAGCTCAAAATGTCTCAAAGTATTTTTGAGAATTTTCTTGGATTTTTCTTGGTGTATTTATTGCCTAAAGCTAATTAAATGAATTTATATAAATATTTTAAAGAGGAATATGCGGGGAAAATAGTTGTAATAGTATTGGGCCAGAACCCAATACTGTTTTCGCAAGGCCCATCATTGTGCAGCCCAGTCCTTTCGCGCCGTCGGCCCATTTTCTAAAGGCATGGATGCTCACCGTCGGATCAAGGATTGGTGGCTGAGATTTGATGTCAAGGATTTGGAAACCCTAGCGCCGTAGACCGTAGGATCAAGATCAAGCGGCGCCAGTTAAGTCAGTGCGATTAAGGTAAGCGAAGATCTCATCCGTTGTTTTGGAAATGGACAGATCTGATCGTGCCGCGTCAGGTCGCATCTTGGCCGTTCGTTGGCGATCGGATGGTGTGTGGTTGTCATCTCCGATCGGGACTCAGAGTCCGCCGCCAGCACGCCTTTGCCGTCGTGTAACCGTGGCGTCCGTGTAGGGCTCGAATCCCAGCGCTATAAGTACCGCGTGTGCTAGCCCGAGGTTCCCTTTTGAACACTACATCTGCTGGTCCAAGAATCGTCGCCGAAGTCGCCGTCTTCATCGATCGGGAGCTCGCCGTTGTTCCTTGCTGCGCCTTCGTCAGGTTCGCCATGTTTTCGTAGCCGTCCGGTGTTCGTTCGCCGCCGTTGAGGGCAGATCTAGAATCCCCGCTTCGAAACGCGTCGGTTCCGGGGTTTGCGTTGCCGTTTGGTCGCCAAAGCGCCGTTGGGCTCGCCTTCGTCTTGGCCTCCGACGACCGCGCCGCCAAGCTCGTCGTCGGACCTCGAGATCATTTGTAGCCGTTGAATCTCAGATCGAGCGCGTCAGATCTCGCCGCGTGGAGTGCGTGTCGGTAAGCCACATCGTCGCTAGCTTGAGCCGTCGGATCGGTGGCGGAGGGCCCAGATCGCACCATTGGTCGCGCCAATCAGACGATGCCGCGTGGTGCACGGAACCCAAGCGCCGTGGACCGAATCCATGGTGATCCAACGTGATTCTGTGGACTCAGTCCATGGACCGAGGCCATGTGGCAACATCTGGTTCGCTGGGTCAAGGGGTGATGTCATGCTTGCGCAATAAAAGCCTTTTTCGATATAAAGATAATTCAGTTTATTTCGAATTTCCTAATTTATGTATTTTCAGTATTTATTCAAACTTCAAAAGGTTATATCTTTCGTATTTTAACTCGGATTGGAGTGATTCAAATTTCTAAAAATTTGTAAAATTGAGATCTATTTAATGGTGAATTTTATTTGATTTTTGGAGTTCGTTTTCTCTCTATTTTGGTATTTATTTGCTTTTCTCCTTCGGTACGCGTAGACGTTGAATTGTGCGACGCTTCGGAGGAAGATCCAACAACTCAAGATCAAGTACCAGAGCAAGACCAGAACCTATTTCAAGGAAAGTTGTGCTTTGATCATGTTGAACCCATGTTTATACAAATGCTATGTTTGTTTTACCCTATTGCATATTATTTCACGTATACAATTGTTTCAAATTAAATTGGGACTTAGCTATTATACCAATTTGATGTACACCCTACCTTGTCATTGTATGCCATGATCTATTGTCACCCTAGATTGGTTTACTATAGTTGGTTGATATTGAAATCAACATGGGATGGTTAGATCGTCATAGTTGCTTAGCCGTGCCACAACATCATATGTACATGAATCATCAATGATTAATCTTGACTAATGGAATATGGAACAATGATGTGAACTTGTGCGTCATGTGAAGTCGTACAATGAGATTGAGTTGTAGTGGCGAGTCATGTCATACAACGATGTTGAATTGTTGATGGCACGTGGTGCTTGGTAATCAACTTGGGTGATAATCACTTAGATTGGGGCAAGTGACAAGGGGCGAGTATGCCAAGGTGGGACCAATGGGCAGAGGGTATGTGGATGTCTTGCCTTGATCACTCTAAGGACTTAACCTTGCAAGCCTTTGACCTGAGTCAATTATGCAACCACATGTCTGGTATGGGCTAGCCTAGCTGATTAATTTGCAATGTCTTAACTTTGGTACTATCTTGGTCGATGTGAGTTCCCGAGTTATGGAGTAATTCACATGGCGCAAGAGGGGGGCCCTGGACGTGGTAACCAGCCCCACAGTGTTGAAACCTTAGCGTGTGGTACCGGTTAAGCGGCGCAGATTGTAAAGGCTTTGTCATGATCTCTTCACGACACACCAAAGGAAGTGTGTTAATTGCATGGCACCAAGAGACGATCATGTTGTGTGGGTAAAGTGCATAATCTCTGCAGAGTGTAAATCTATTGAATAGCCGTGTTTCATGTATTGAGCAATGCTCGGGAATTACAGTTAAGGGTTAGTTTAATTAAATGGAAGACTTGGTTGTGATGGCGGGATTGCCATATGGAAGGTTGGAACTTGATTTAGGATTGGAAACTTGGTTTACTTGAGAAATGCTGAATCTATCTATTATTGTTATTTGTTTTACAGTCTTTACAATCTATTTATTGTATGTGTTCATAAACGCTGCTTTGTTGCAAAATAGCCATGACAACCTATCCTTTGGAATAAGCTTTGCATATAGCTATGTTAGAATTGCATTCTGTGCACAACTTGTTGAGTGCTTTATGTACTCACCCTTGCCAACAACAACATCACCAATTGAGGAGTCTGCATCAATGCTGGAGGAGAGGTTCCAGGAGGAGACGAATGTTTAGGGCGCAAGCCTTGTTAGTTGCCTGTGGTATACTTAGGGGTTGTCTACGTTTTCATTCCGCTGCAGTTTAATGTGTCATTCAGCCTTGCGAGACATAGTCATGTAAGTGGACCATAAGGTCATTCAACTAGTAGTATATATCATATGATGTCTTTCATAATGCTTTCGCTATGTATGATTGTGATATTTACTTATGTTGAGCCTGTGTGCACTAGCGTGATCCTGGAATAGTGCGGTATACACAGAGGGTCCGGATTTGCATATTCGGGTCCCGACGAAAGTGGTATCAGAGCCATACTGACTGTAGGCCTTGACCCTAGATAGTTTGGTCGTCTCTATAGGAACTTCAAAATTATTTTCTAAAGAAAAGAATTAACTTGGAAGAATAATATGTTCTTGACTTATCTTATTCTTCTATTCCTTTCCTCGTAAGAATTTCTCTCTTTCCCCTGCTGAATTTCTTTTTCTCCCCCTTGCTGGATCGAGTTAAAAACCTTATCTGAGTTATCTTATTTGTTGTAGATATACCACACCTTAGGAGAAAGCATCAAGTGCTTGCTGTCAACACTGGAAATCATGAAGGAGGGAATCATCGAGCTCAAGGAAGGAGTAGATCTATGAAGTGTTCCAAAAACTAGAAGATCTATGCTTCGAGTAGCCAGTTGGGACTCATGTGTGGGAGTCGCGTCTGCTTAAGATAGAAGTGTTACCCCTGTAGGCGGTAGTTTTGTGTGTATAGGTTGAATTGGTTCTTCCTTGATTGCTGAGTGTGCAGTATGTGTTGCAGAGCTTTTGGGCTTATATAAGCAACCGTACCAAGTTATTAATATTGTTTGCGTAAGTTATTGGGTTAAGCCTATCTCCCCTGCTTTAGGATCCCGGCTTCTTACCTATGCTATTTCCCTCTTCCCTAACCCAGTGGAGCAATCAAGCAGATGGTTCAGATTCATGGAAACAACAGAATCAGTGGAAGTGAAAATCAATCCAAGGAGAACCTCAATGATGGATCAATCCTTCAACCATCAATACAGATAGATATGCAGAGTTTCAGAGGGTTCTTGACTGCTCAGACTCTGTTGATGCATGCAATGATGAAGCAGATGCAGAATATGACTGGCCCAGCCAATGTCAACGAAGTGTTCCAAGCTGCTACCAATGATTTCCGTCCCTACTCAAGGTTATCAAAATTCATAAAGACTCGTCCACCGATATTTTCAGGAAATGTATTACCTTCGAAAGCGGATGATTGGCTCAAGACCATTGAGAGGAAGCTGCTCATTGCTCAGTGTAAAAGTGATGAGAAAGTCATGTATGCTTCTTATCAGTTGCAAGGAATTGCTGCGAAATGGTGGAAGAAATATTGCGCTATTCATGAAGCCCCGCGGAATATCACTTGGAATGAATTTTTTGTTGCTTTTCGTAATCTCTTTGCCTCACCTAGAGACAGTATGGTCACGGTAAATGCAGAGCAGAATACTATCCCTGCACCTTGTTCGACATCTAAGCGTTGCTTTCTAAAGTGCTGTCAACCAAACAAGTCAGAAGATAGTGCATGCATTCGTTGTGGAGAAATAGGACATACCGCGGATGAACATGCGATTAATTGCTCCAGCTGTGAAGGAAGTCATTCTCTTGGAGAATGTCCTATGAGTGACATCACATATTATCTTTGTGAAGGCCTAGATCATGG
This sequence comes from Otatea glauca, assembly GCA_036346275.1. Lineage (NCBI taxonomy): Eukaryota > Viridiplantae > Streptophyta > Magnoliopsida > Poales > Poaceae > Otatea > Otatea glauca. The sequence continues at coordinate 18,838,626 of CM070719.1, read as the reverse complement.
TCCAGCTCAATGCCCCTTGGATCCAATAGTTACTGCTGTAATTCAGCATCAGCAAAAGAATCTTCGAGCCGTCGTTGCTCAAGAGTCATCAAGAAGAGGCAGAACGTCAGCTGCAAAAGTGGTGCCGCTCGAAGAGCTAAGGACACAATACCTTAATCCTATTGACCCTCATCAAGAAAGTAGTAATTGGTAATCACTAACAGCATGTTTCCTGTGCGATGAAGAAAGTCATTGGGCTAGGGAATGCCCTATGAAGCAACCAGTTCTGACGCAACAAGAAGACAACAATGTACCTGTAGCTATACAGCAGCAAACACGAGTGTGTTACAACTGTCACAAGGAAGGCCATTATGCTAATCGATGCCCACAGAGAAGACAATCATTGTCTACGGCCATGGATGTTCCAGAAGTTACCTCAGTCAAGTTCATAACGCCAAGAGTGAGTAGTAAAGTCGCAAGAGAAGTTTGTACAGAGAATCAGTTGAAGAAGAGGCGTCTGAATGAAGACACTGCCTTAGTCGACGAATGCTCAAGGAAGCGAGGTGGACCTAAGCTTTGTTACACCTGCAACAAGCCTGGGCATTTTGCTAACAATTGCCCTCATAAGGAAGTGATCGCACCAGTGCAAGTCAATCTCAATTCTGTTCCAGTCAAAACTTCAGCGCCAATGCCAATCGAGGAAGTTTAGATTGATGATTTTACCCTATGCAAGTGTCATATCCTCATTTGTAAAAGAAAAAGTGACTAGTCATGAATTCCATGTAAAGATTTTCTTGCCTAAATAAATAAAGTAAAGATGGTTGAGAGGTTGATATGCGAAGTGTTGGAATAAAAGCCTTAATGATAAATGATGTTTCTGAGTATTCATCTATGTTGACCGTTCACCGGAGGATGTTGCGTGTGCAATGATGATCAGTTCAGTGGTGTTTGTAAAGCTTGTCAGTCTGAGGAATTATCGTTGTCAGAAAGTACAGTACTGCTTGATCTAACCTAGAATATGATGGAGTTAAGTTGGAAAAAAGTTTCTAGCGAACGATATTGGATATCAGATCCGAGATGCTACTCCTGAATTGAATTGTTCGTCCGGGCATAAGGCTGTCCTGGAGTTTGGTCAAAGAATTGTGTCAACTAAAAGCCCTGAAAGTGGGAAAATGGAATTTCAAATGATTACGGTTTGTGTTGGTCAGCTAAAGGTCAATAGTGTGGAAGTTGTCAGCTTGGAAGATGTGCTAGTTGTAAGAGAGTATCCAGATGTGTTCCTGAGAATCTACTTGGTGTGCCACCAGATCGAGAGATCAAGTTTGTTATTGAGTTACTGCCTGGTACAACGCCAAAAGTAAAGAGACCTCATGAAATGCCTACTGATGAGCTAGATGAGATGAAGAAGAAGATCAAAGAGTTGTGAGGAAAAAGTTTCGTCAGAATAAGTTTGTCACCATAGGAAGCGCCTATTCTGGTTGAAGATGGGAGCTTGAGAATGTGTATCGACCGTTGAGCATTTAATGAAGTGAGGATTAAAGAGTAAGTATTCGTTGCCCAGGATCGATAATTTGTTTGATCAGTCAAAAAGGAGCTGGAGTGTTCTCAAGGATAGATCTTCGATCGAGTTATCATCAGTTAAGAATGCGTGCAGAGAATGTTCTTAGGTTAGAGTTTTCTACACGATATGGACAACATGAGTTTACAGTTGTGTCTGCTAGAATGATCAATGCCATTACAGAATTTATGAACATGACGAATGGAGTTCCATGGGAAATTTGGTCAAGCTGTTATGGTGTATAGGTGGAATGTCTTTGTTTACTTCAAGTCAAAAGGAAAGTATGTGGAACAAGTTGGGATTAGTTTTGGGAAGGTTGCTAGACCAATGGCTGTATGCTAAGTTTAGCAAATGTGACTTTTGAAAGGAGAAAGTTGAATATCTTGCCATGAGATGACTGCTAAAGGAGTTACCGTGGATCCAACCACAAGCGATGTTACGTGGGAGCAACCGAGACCGCTTAGGCAAATAGGAGAAGCAGTTTGCATGGACGCCGCAGTGCGAAAAGAGTTTTCTGTGATTGAGGAAACATTTGACGATAGCACCTGTCTTAGTGTTGCCAGATGTGCAAACGCAGTTTTGATATATACTATGATGCCTCAAGACAAAATCTTGGATGTGTGTTAATGCAGAAAGGCAAAGTTGTTGCCTATGCGTCAGGACGGTTGAGGCCACATGAAGAGAACTATGCTACGCATGAATTGGAAATTGCTACCGTAGTGCATGCTTTGAAGTTATTACGTCATTATATTGTTGGAGATATGTACAGACCATAAGAGTTCGAAGTGCAGACCTTAATATGGAACGAAGAGGATGGTTGGAGTTGATTAAGTATTATAAGGCTAGGATCTGTTATCATCCTGGTAAGGCTAATGTGGTGTCCGACATCGTAAGTTGTAAAGGCCATAGTGCTAGTACACCGATATCAAGTGATCAATCGAAATTGTGCAAGGAGTTTCAAAAGTTGAAATTAGAAGTGGTTTCCCAAGGATTTATAGCTTCTTTGGAAGTTAAGCCAATGCTTGAAGATCACAACAAAGTGGGTCAAGAGATGAAGGCTTAGCTAAGGATTTTATCGTGGATGACCAAGGAACCACGCGGTTTAAAGGTGTTTGGTTAGTGGGATGGAAGTAGATGGGATAATCCAAGTTTGTGTTTGGTTCTAGGAATGAGGGTAGATGGGATGTGTTGTAATAATCTCTTATCCGTGAGATGCCGAGGTGGTGAGATTACCCTCTCTTTTCCATACATGAGAGTACAAAGGATGTAGGATACATGTACAAATGCATGATACAAAGCACATAAGAGTATAGCATCACTAATCAAGCAAGGTTCTCAGTCACATAATCAAAGTTCATAAGTACCAGAGTAGTTCTTTGTTAACAATTCTGAATGAAACAACTAGAAATATCATAACTAGGAACATGCATGATCACGAATCTTATCATGAAGAGCTGGGAGAGGAGGGCTGAGGAGGTGGGATGGGATTCTGTCACCAACCCACCTAATCACGCGCTGTGCAAACGTGTATTTGGATGAGTTCGTCCGACAAATTTGATATACCGCGCCTTCCAAAATAAAGTAAAAATATTCCCTTAAGATGAATAGTGTCGAATATCTAAACATTAGGTATACGTACATGCAGGATACGCGAAGGATATGTTCTAGTGACATATAGAAACTCTGGATATCACGGGCCCAATTATAAAGGATAAGATATACGCGGAGGGGATATTTCCATATTAGGAAGGATCTTTTCCCATACGAGAAAACCGACTCGAGTACGTCTACTATTCAGGGAAGTTTGGATATGCTGCGAAGATCACACGATGATGGACTCCTCATCGGCTATGATCTGGTATCCCAAACTGACTACAACTCAACCTGAGGCTGGGCTACCCCAACTATATAAGGCCGGGGGTAGGGATCCTCAAGAGAAGACTTCCAGACTAGAAGAAGAGAAGTCTTTTCAGAGCTTTTACAAGAAGCAGAGTAACCAGGAGCCGACGAACCACGCTTCGTCAACCTCCAGCCATAGTTTAGCTATCACATAGATCCAATCTTCATTGTAACTAAGGCTAGACAATTCTCTTTATTCTTGATCCACTATATACATATATCATCCGCACAGAAAGTAGGGTGTTACTCCATCCGGGGGCCCGAACCTATATACATCGTGTGTTGCTGTTTTCGTGCTTGACTTTGCTAAACTGAAGGTACCTTTAACTATAAGTTTATTGTCGATTTCTAACATTCGACAATTGGCGCGCCAAGTAGGGGCCTTCAACTATTTTTTCAGATCAAGCATGTCTCCAGCACGCGCTCACGTCGGATCCTTCGATCACAACTCATGCAACAATTTCTGCTCGATCACTGCCGTTGACCAAGCACCCGCGATTGGATCAGAGATAGCCTTCGGAACTATGCTCTATCAATGGGGACTGGGCAGAGATCTAACGCACATCGGCTTTACCGAGTCCCGCTCTTGGGACCCACGCTGAGAGGTGTGTTTTATAGACTTTGACCCTATGGAACCCAGCATTCTCAAGTACGTCGAGACTGAGAGTGATAGTGAAAGCGACGGTCATAGTAGCCCGCACAACAGCCAGGGCAGCAGCACGACAAATCGATGTATGTTCATGGCCGGAGCCAACAACGGTGCTACTACCGATAGTTCCCAAGAAAAAATCCAGAGGAAGATGCCGCAGAAGGTCAGGGATGCCAGATCTCCCTGTGCACACCTCAAGATCCTGCAAATGCTGTTGCTCCTAAGACTATAGATCATCAACGTGATCTAGCAACCGCGGCCATAGCTGGAATTGTGGCTAAACTGTCGAAGCAACTTAATCTCGATAATCCAATGACGCCCCACTCGCGGGCACGGGATCTTCAGGGATAACAAAATCCTCGACAGCTCGACCACAACAGTAGGCCCGACCGTGCCCTAGGAGTAGCGTCTCGCTAAAGCCACAACAACGACATCTTCAGCACTCCTGAGGCAAATATCTAGTGCGCTCACATGCTGCTGAAATCCCTTCCGCCACTAGATCCAAGCAACCCAATGACTCCAATGATCGACCAGATGAAAACGCTGCTCGATGTAGCGCAAGCTCAGACCGCTCAAGCAGCCAACTCGAAGTCTGGACGCCCCAGCCAACTGCAGGGACCAAACCACAATTGCCATCGAGCAGCAAGATCGGTGGTTGCTAGCTCCAACTAGCATGCTTCCAGGTCAATTCGCTCCAACCCCCACCGGAGACGTCCCGAGGATCTTTGAGATCGTATTCCTCACAATCGACGAGATTTGCGTGACGTCCTTCGCGATTGAAGGGAGGAACGTGACCAGGAAGACCGTGAGTGACGGGAAAATGAGTTCCAATCTCTCGAGAGTCCGATCTATCACTCGCCGGGCCCGACGTGGTGAATCTCCACACTCGAGGGGCCATTCACCGGCACGGCATAGGTTCCCTCTTTGACAAGGAGAACGGTAAGGTCCGTGACGGGCGACCCCCGATGACGTCGATGAAGGGTGCAAGGCTTTCACCCTTGAGCTTCGTGCAGTCAGATGGCCAGACAAGTTCAAGATGGGCCCCGTTGAGAAGTACTCAGGTAAGATCAACCCCGTTGAGTGGCTGCAGATTTATACTACAGTCATGAGGGCTGCCGGAGGAAGCGAGAAGGCAATGGCCAATTACTTGCTGACCACCCTGGATAGTGCAGCGAGATCTTGGTTACTCAATCTCCCACCTCAGTCGATATCATTGTGAGCAGAGTTGCGGGCCCAGATCATCGCCAACTTTCAAGGCACGTATAAATGCCTTAGAACGCGCATTGACTTGCATCGAGTAATACAGAAGCGGGGGGAGTCGCTGTGCAGCTTCATCCGACGCTTCAGCGACAAGCGCAACTCAATCCCTGATATCTCAGCTGAGGCGATCATAGTCGCCTTCAAGAACAGCGTCAAGGATAGGGAATTGAAGGGAAAACTCGTCACTCGAAAGATCAGAACCACCAAGGAGATTTTCGAGTTGGCGGATAGGTACGCCATACGTGCCGAAGCCCGATACCATATTGACGACCCTAAGTCTGGTGACAACAAGCCCGAGTCATCCAAGCAGGGGGCAAAGAAGAATAAAAACAGTGGGTAGAAGCGCAAAAGTGACTCCACCTAACCGTGGTAGAAATGGGCAAGGAGCGCAATACTGGCGACAACAATGGTCGAAGACGTGGAGGAGGCAAATATTACCCAGTCCACCACACAGACAAACATGACTTCGACGAATGCCAAGTGATCAACAAGAAGGTCCAGGAGAAGCTCAAGGCTGCCCTCGTCGAGCGTGGAGTCGAGCAAGCCAAAGAGAATCCCAGGACGATGAGCCCAAATACCGCGGAGCTGATCACAAGCTCGCGCACATCTTCGGGGGATCTGCCATGTATGAGTACAAAAGGCAGTACAAGGTAGTCAAAAGGAAGGTCAACTTGGCCAGATCAGCTCCCCCAGATTCCTAAATTGGTTGGAAGTACCAATCGCCTTCGACCAGTCGGATCACCCAGCTGTGGCCCCACATTCAGGTCGATACCCCGTGGTAGTCGAGCCCACCATCGTCAACGTTAAGGTCGCCCAAACCTTGATCGATGGAGGTAGCTCGTTGAATCTCATCTTTGCGAAAACGTTGGAGAACGTGGGGATTTCCCCAAACAGAGATTAAAGTCGGAACTGAGTCGTTCCATGGCTTAACTCCGCGATCATCTTCGATGTCCCTTGGCCAGATCGAGCTGCCTGTCACGTTTGGTACACCGGACAATTTTCGCACCGAAAAGATCCTTTTCGATGTAGCAGATTTTGAGACTGCCTACAACGTGATCGTAGGCTACCCAATGCTAGCCAAGTTCATGGCTGTGGTGCACTACGCGTACTAGACCGTCAAGATGCCGGCGCCAAAAGGAGTCCTTACAATCAAGGGGGACCAGTGCGCAGCAGTCAGGTGCGATAAGAAAAGTCTGGAGATGGTTGAGCACATCTGCAGATCAACAGGCAGTGCTGACAGCGGGGGAGCTAAGCGCCAAATGTCCAAGAGCATCGACAAGGCTCTTGCGTGCAACAATGCCGCCAAGGGCCCAGCCGACGATGGCAAGAATGACAAGAAGACCGATGGAGGCATCAAGACAGTGTCCTTAGATCCGTCGGATCCTTCCAAGACAGTCAAGGTAGGTGCCGACCTTGACCGCAAATAGGAACTTGAGCTAGTCACCTTTCTTCGGGCAAACCGTGACGTGTTTGCGTGGCAACCGTCCGACATGCCCGGGGTCCCTAAGGAGGTAATTGCGCATCAGGCTAGCTGTGGAACTGAGCACCAGACCTGTGGTGCAGAAGCAGCATAGGTTTGCGAAAGACAGGAAGTAGGCTATAGAAGAGGAGGTCGGCAAACTCCTGAAGGCTGGAGTCATCCGAGAAGTCCGTCACCCGACATGGCTGGCGAATCCTGTCCTCATCAAGAAACCCAACGACAAGTGGAGGATGCGCGTTGACTACACTAACCTCAATAAGGCTTGTCCTAAAGATCCTTTTTCTGTTCCCGTATCGACCAAATAGTGGACTCTACCGTGGGTTGTGAATTGCTAAGTTTCCTAGATGCCTACTCGGGGTATCACCAAATTAGCATGTCCGCAGAGGATGAGGAGAAAACCGCTTTTACTAATCCTTTCGGCGTATTATGTTATATTAAGATGCCTTTTGGTTTGAAGTGTGCTGGTGCTACGTATCAACGTTGTATTCAAAATTGTTTGAAATCACAAATCAGGCGCAATGTGGAAGCGTATGTCGATGATATTGTAGTCAAGTCAAAAACCAGGAACACCTTAATTGGCAACCTCGAGGAGACATTCGATTACCTTAGGAAGTATCGAATGAAGCTTATCCCCGAGAAGTGTATGTTCGGCATTCTGTCCGGCAAGCTTCTCGACTTCCTGGTGTCTAGTCGAGGCCATCGACCAGATGCGCTCTCCGTGGACGCTGAGGGAAATGCAAAAGCTCACAGGTTGCATCGCAGCCCTTAGTCGATTCATCTCTCGGATGGGTGAACGAGGGCTACCCTTCTTCAAATTGCTCAAGAAGCAGGATACTTTTGAGTGGACCAAGGAAGCAGGAGAAGCTTTTCGAGATTTGAAAAGGTACTTATCATTTTCGTCAGTTTTAACCTCACCTAACGAGAAAGATGAGATCTTTTTGTACATTGCAGCTACCCCTCAAGTAGTAAGCATGGTCTTGGTGGTCTAGCGGGATTGCCCTAGAAGAAGGCCAAAGTCCAGAAGCCGGTATACTATGCGAGCGAGGTCATGCATGACGCCAAGTTGTGATACCCTCAAGTGCAGAAGATGTTGTACATCATCCTAATGACTTCCCGAAAGGTGCGACACTACTTCCAGGCGCGCAAGATTATGGTCATGACGACGTATCCGCTCAAGGAGGTGATACTTAATCGAGAGGCAACAGGGCGAATTGCATAGCGGGCGATCGAACTCAACGAGTTCTAGCTCGACTTCTCTCTGCGAACCAGCATCAAGTCAAGAGTCTTGGCAGACTTCATCACGGAGTGGACGCATGTCGAGGAAAAAGAGCACAATACGGTCAATGACCACTGGACTATGTTCTTCGATAGGTCGCTTACGCTTCAGGGCTCAGGGGCTACCATCGTGCTCAAATCCCCGACAAGGGAGGACCTTAAATATGTTATCTAACTCGATTTTCAAGCTTCAAACAATGTTGAAGAATACGAGGGACTGGTTAATGGGCTCCGCATAGCTGCGTCACTTGGGATCAAACGACTACTCGTGAAAGGAACTCGTAGCTAGTCGTAAACCAAGTGCAGAAGGAGTACCATTGCTCGGATGACAACATGGCGGCATATCTGAACGAGGTTCGCAAGCTAGAGCACAAGTTCGAAGGGCTCGAGGTAAGGCATGTCAGGCAAAGTGACAACTCCACCGTCGATGAACTTGCCAGACTCGCTTCGTCCCGTTCATCCACACCCACATGAGTCTTCATCGAGAAACTCCTCAAACCATCAGTCTCCCCATACGGGAGGCAGATGCTGCCCAACTCGACCAGCGGTCTGGTCGGGTTAGCAACGCAGAGTCCGCAGACACGAAAGCTGCACTACTCGAAAGCAAACCGACTTGGATGACTTCATTCTAAGCCTATCTCGAAAGTCGGGAGCTCCCTGATGATGAAGCATCCGTCGAGAAAATTGCACGTAAGTCCAAGCTATACACATTAGTAGACGGCAAGCTCTACCGAAAGGGGGAGTAACGGAATCTTGATGAAGTGCATCACTTAGGAAGAGGGCAATAAGATAGTGCTCGATGTCCATGGAGGCATCTGCTGCAACTATATGTCCTATCGCACTTTAGTCGAAAAGGTTTTTCGACAAGGGTTCTATTGGCCGACTGCCCTCCAGAATGCTTGCGAGTTGGTGAAGAAGTGCGAGAGCAGCCAATTTTATGGTAAACAAACCACCCGACCAGCCCAAGCCCTGCAAACTATTCCTCTATCTTGGCCTTTCTCCACCTGGGGCTTGGATATCTTGGGACCTTTTCCAAGAGCCCAAGGAGGTTACAAGTTCTTTTCGTGGCAATCGACACGTTCATCAAGTGGATTGAAGCCAAACTCATCAGGAACATCACCTCAGAAGCGGCTAAGAAGTTCATGAGGAGCATCGTTACTCGATTCGGCATTCCTAATCGAGTAATCAGAGACAATGGTAGCCAGTTCAAAAGCAACACTTTCATAGCCTTTTGCAAAAAATTAGGTACCAAACTTTGCTTCGCTTCCGTAGCTCACCCTTAGAGTACCGGTCAGTAACTTCGACCAGAAAGTTTGAGGCTCGGTTTTCACTTCATAGCACTCAAACGGTGCAACCAGTGGACTCACAAAGTTTTCAAGAGATGGATATATGAGTCATGCACCTTCGCCAACAAGAATAACTTAAAAAAGATTTTTCTATATTTTTATAAAAATCAAAGACTGACTGCTGCGCAAAGAACAAGTTCTGGACAAATTTGCAACTCGATAAAAACTTGATCTCTAGTCTATCCTAGGGTGCAAGAAAGATGTAAAACCATATTAACACCCTCAAGACATCCTAGAGGAACAACATTTAGAAGGAGGGGAGGCAAATCAAAATTACGAGAAAGTAAATTGCGAGAATATAAATGCGGGAAAGTAAATGCTGAATTTAAATTGTATAAAGTAAAGACATAATGTAAATATGCAATTTAAATTCACAATAATGTAAAGAATTTTTTTGTATTTTCTGGAAGGAGAGGTTACAAAGCCTCACATTCATGTAGGCAAAGCTCAAAGGAGCATCAAAAACCTCAAAACCTTCAAGTGTGGGAGGGCTACCCCTACCTCTCTATTTATACTACCTTTGGGCAACCTACCACCCTTGGATGAGCCTCTAAACCCTAGAGCATCTATTAAGAGTTAGGATTAACCCACTCAACCAAACATGCAAGGGTTCACCCAAAACCCACAACACATAATGTGTTTTCTTGCACGATTTTCAAAGCATACTAACTAGACCCGCTATCCTATTAACTAGACCACAATCCGACGGCCCTCATCGATCCGAGCAGCATCTAGCTAGCATCACATCCATTACTTGTCTTTATGGCTTGCACGGACTCTGTCTCCAATCATCTTCCGGCGATCCCCAACCGTTTGGACCTCCGACGCTCCTCGCCTAGTCCCGGTCATCCTTCGCCTCACCATAACCTAGCACCGTCGTCTTGCAACCATCAAAAACAAAGAAATACCTCACATAGCAATGTTCACTCATCACAAATGCTCATAATTAATTATGTCTCAATCAACACGGTTCTACTGCCAGCCATAGGCCGGTAGTACCGCAAGAAGCTAACACAACTCAAATTGCTTCCTTTTGAAATCCAATTCAAATCAAACTCAAACCTGAGCACACCTTGCTCAAATAAAGTCAAATACTCATCACAAATATGGATAGATCTCCACATGGTCCTTCAGAAATGAATGCCGTGGCTAGCCTCTCCGACCAGAAAAGCTTCCATCTATAATATAGGTAGTATACAAAGTTAAAAAATACTATTGCTTGTGAGAAAGACATGACACATGAGCAGGGTTCACAAAACCGAAACCGCGAAAAACCGCAAAAACCGAAACCGTGAAAACCGCAAAAATCGCTCGAAAAACTGTTTGAAAACCGTCAGAAACCGAAGGATTAAGAAATCAAAAAATTGAAAAAAAAAATCGAAAACCGACACGGTACGGTCAAAAACCACGAAAACCGAGCAGTTTTCGACGGTTTTGTTAACCCTACACGTGAGCATCCAGCCATCAAATGTATCACTGAGATAGGATTTTTGGCCCCACATATTATTCTACTATTTTTCAACTATGTGATCTTTACAATGGTTCTGAACAAAATAGTTACTAAGGGATCTACGATATATTTGCCACCTATAAAACCTATTCGGCCGTAGTTTATGTATCGAACAATAGTTTTATTTATCGCCGTCGGATTGTGTTACAAATTGTTTATGTGATATGTTAGACGCAGGTTCTATCTGAGATACATATTTTATTGTGTTTATTTTCGATGCATGTTTCTCATTGATAACATAATTTAAAGACGTGCTTATTTGGCAAGAGCAGTGCCGTACAAGATGTGCGGATTGTATATAGCCGTCTCGCTCGTCGTTCCAACAAAACCCATTGGGATTTTGGAAGCACATAACCATTTCTTTCTTGCTTTATTGCATTCCATTCCTTGCATGTAACATGGCCATTGTCAAGTAGTTAGGCCTCCCTCCCGGCCACTACAACTACTCTTTGTAAAGTATTGAGGAACCTCGCTATCGAATAGTCCGGGGTTCCCGAACAGATCTAGAGTGGAGAACAGAAAGAGAGAGAGACACGTGTTTAGGGAGAGCAACAGCGGGAATTCTTTATTGCTAATGAATCCATGTACATAGGGGGGGACCCCTCCTCCTTTTATAGCTTTCCTCTAGGGTTTCGGCCAAGGGTCCACATGGGCCTTCAATGGGCTTTTAGGGTTTCTTAACACTCCCCCTTGGGCCCTTTGTCATGAGATGCATATGCCTCAAAACTCGAAAAACCCAGTGGGAAAAATACTTGGAGAAAGAGTACATAGCATACGCTACTATGTTGCACGAATTGCCTCACAAAACCTTATGCAAGAAAACTTCATGAAAAACTTGCTAAGGAAAAAGAGTACAATTCTCCCAACTTCCATTACTAATCTTCGAGATTCATGTTGGGTATTCATAATTCATCTTCGAGATTTATGTGGGAGTATGTGAAATATCTCCCCCTGAAATCTGCACTTCTCTAAGTCTCATCATCCCAATTCCTTTCACGCACCTTTCAAAGGTAGATGCTGGGAGTGATTTAGTGAACAAATCTGCAAGATTTTCACATGACTTAGTATGCAATATCTTGATCTCGTTCATCTTATGCAATTCATGAACATAGAAGAACTTGGGGTTGATATGCTTCGTGAGATTGCTCTTCACATAACCCATTTGTGCTTGGGCAACACAAACTGCATTATCTTCATAGATTATCGTGGGAGTTTGCTCAATGTTCAAACCACATGACTTCTGGATGTGGTGAACCATTATTCTGAGCCATGCACATTCACGAGATGCTTCATACAAAGCGATGATTTCCGAGTGGTTTGTCGACGTTGAGACAAGAGTCTGCTTAGACGACTTCCAGGAAATTGCCGTTCCTCCACATAGGAAAACATAGCCAGTTTGGGACTTGCCAGTATACGTGTCTGATAAATACCCAGCATCGGCGTAGCCAACCAAATTCAATTCATTATTTCTTCTAAAGAATGCATCGAGGTCTTTGCTTCCTTGGAGGTAGCGGAAGATGTCCTTGATCCCTTTCCAATGCTTTTAGTGGGTTTCGATCTGCATCGAAGCTAGCAAATTCACGGCGAATGCAATGTCCGGCCTAGTTCTATTCGCAAGGTACATGTGCGCTCCAATTGCACTCAGATACGGGAATTCTGCTCCCAGGACTTCCTCCCCCTCTTCTCTAGGTCCAGATGGGTCTAGGTCTGCTTGGAATGACCTTCCACCATTGGAGTCTTTGCGGGATATGACTTTTCAAAACCAAACCTTTCCAACACTTTCTGTGTGTAGGTTGATTGATGTACCAAGATTCCTCCTTGGACATGTTTAAGCTGCAAGTCTAAACAAAATTTGGTTTTACCCAAATCTTTCATTTCAAACTCAGACTTCAAGTATGAGCATGCCTCTTCAATTTCTTCATCCGTCCTAATGATGTTCAAGTCATCTACATAGACGGAGATTATCTGTAATCCATTCGGGATCATCAGATAAACACACATGGACAATCTTATTTGTTTGTGTAGCCTTTCTTGCAGAGAAAGTCACTCAGCGATTGTACCACATTCTTCCCGATCGCTTCAAATTTACATACAAGGATTTCTCCAATTTCACACTCGCATGTGTTTCTATTTGCTCCATCTTGGTTGGGATAGGAATTCCTTAGGTACTTTCATGTATATCTCCGAATCCAAGTTTCCATACAAATATCTTTGTGACAACATCCATTAGCTTCATTCTCAACTTCAAGTTGACTGCCATTGAGATCAAATATCTAAAGGTAATTCCTCCCATGACTGGAGAATAGGTTTCTTCATAATCAACTCCGGACGTTGAGTGAAACCTTGAGCTACAAGCCTTGCTTTGTGCCTTACAACCGTTGTTTTCATTTCTCTTAGAACAAAGACCCATTTGTGACCTACGGGTTTATATGGGGAGGTGTGCGGCATAAGGGCCCAAACACCTCTCTCTTGTTCAGAGAGACTAACTCGCATGATTGCCTTTTCCATTCTTCCCAATCTAGCCTTTTCTTGCACTCTGCGAGATGCAGCTCGGGATCATGATCAATGATCGAGGCAATCTTCTTTGCAAAGTATGCATCAATGTTGGTCGTTGCTCTATTCAGAATTCTCCGTTATTACAAAGTTTATGGCCATTTCTTCATGGGGTGGTTCATGCACTTCTACTTGCTCTTCGCTGCTTTTCCCTATCGCAGAGCAAGTTCCTTTAGCTTTCATCGCCTATGTGTGCGCACACATTATTTTCGCGCTTCCTTCAAGTGGAAGATTCAAGTCAGGAATTGCCTTTTCCGTTGGCTTCTTTCCGGTGCTGTGTCTCAACTGCTCCCCTTCTTTCCTTGGGGCATTTTCGTGATTGGTTGTGGTAAGTCCTCTCGCCCGGTTTTCCAGACGCCTCCGGTACTTTGGGTTTGAGGAGCCGGGTTTCTGTTCTTTTTCTTTGAGGCCTCCGAACAGCCGAGGATACCTTCTATTTTCTTTGGTATTTCCACCCTCTCGGTGCATTTCTTGCTGGTACATGCGACTTAACCACGCCCTTGGATCACAAAATGATCAGCGGTTCATTTGCTAAATTCGCAAATCAATTATCTTCTAGACTTCTGATTTGCTTCATTAGTGCGGGGTCATGTGCGGGATCCGGTGGAATGCCATATGATTTCCGGCATTTTTCATCCAAAGGTTGATTTCCTCCCTAATGACGGAAACGATCCTCGTCAAAGATGCAATCGTGAATCGGTCAGTATGCAAGTCTCCAATCATGGGTTCCAAATACCGATTATGGATGCACTCACATAACCAACGATATCCTGCACTTGCGGAGAGGGCCCATTGCGATCCACCGAGGGGGTGGTATAGGTACATATACCATACAACCAAATTTTCTAAGATGGGAGATCTTGGGATGATCCGTGCACAAGCCGCGCATAGGAGAATGGATGTTGTAGGCCGATGGTCCGAAATTGATAAGTCTGCTGCGTGCAGATGCGTGTCCCCAACAAGTGTTGGGCAAGTTACAACTCTGCAAAAGCGGTGCCGCAATGAATTTAATCCTCTTTATTAGTGCTTCGCTAGTCCATTCTGCGTATGGACATGCGACGGAGTGCTCAATCTGCTATCCCCGTTCTTTGTGCAATAATCATCAAATGCCTTTGAAGTAAATTCTCCGGCATTGTACATTCTAATGGACTTCACGCGATGATCAGGGAAAGCATTCTTAATTCTTATGATCTGCGAGATCAGCTTTGCAAAAGCATGGTTTCTTGTTGACAACAAGCATACATGCGACCATTTCGAGGAAGCATCGATGAGCACCATAAAGTATCGAAACGGCCCTGACAGGGGCTGAATCGGACCACAAATATCCCCCTGGATGCGTTCCAGGAATGTAGGGTTTTCACTTTGCACTTTCATGATAGAGGGTCTAGTTATTAATTTCCCGGTGGCACATGCAGGGCACACAAAATCTTCATGATTCGGGAAATTCTTAACATTAATGCCATGACCTTGTGAGTTGTTCACAATATTTCTCATCATTCTAAGACCAGATGACCAAATCTACCATGCCATAAAGAAAATAATTTGAGCTTCTAAAAAGCAGTCTTCAAGGAAGTATACACTTGGTGCATGAATATTCGTAGTGCAACCTGATTCATATGAGGGACATTTTTCTAATACCATTTTTCCACATACCGCGTGCTTCATGATGCACAAGTATTCTTTGCCATTTTCTTCATTGGTTTCTACGTGAAAACCATTGGCGCGGATGTCTTTAGAGCTTAAGAGAGTGCGCGTTGATTCAGGGTACAAAAGGGCTTCTTCAATTACCAAAGTTGTACCCATAGGCAATATAATTGTAGCTCTTCCTGAGCCGATTACATTTGAGTCGCTTCCTGCGATCATAGTAATCTTTCCAGCGTTCTTCGTGATCGACTGGAAATATTTAGACTCTCTTAAGATGGTATTTGTTGTGCCACTATCAACAATGCATATCTCTTCCATTTGGGCGCTACACGATTTCTAGATGCAAGGAATATAATTCCAATCAGATAGAGGCAAAAACAATCCAAATATTACTTGCAAAATTGAGAATACTTGGAATAAATAATAAATTGCGTATTTATTCATGAAAGAAGTATGCTCTTCTAGAGCTTACTATTCATTATTCAAAGGAAATGCTAACAACCATAATCTAAAAGAAAATGCGATTCATTCATTAATGGGTTTTGGACTTTCCCTTGGCATAAAACTTCTCTTTTTCACCCTGCTTGCCCTTTTTCCTATGAATGGGCTTTCTCACATTGTAGCTATTGGCATTGACTTCTGTGCCAGTGCCTCGTCCAGGTGGCTGCGAGACATAGTTCTTGCGTAGAACATCGTCTTGCGATTCATAACTTGCATTACATCAATCGATTCGCTTATACTCCTTGTATGCGTCCCGACGATAGCTCGTGCACTCTGGATAGCATTTGGGTGGAAAGTAGAGAGAGTTTCTCAATCTCCTCCTCATTAGTGATCTTCTTGCCACATAGGAGAGATTAGTACAAATTCTCGTGCAAGTCCGAATTGTACTCAGCCATTGTTCTATAGTCCAGAATCTCAAGCGCATCCAATCTTGCCGTGCTTGGGGCAAGATGGTGTACTTGAGCTTCTCGAACCGCTTCAAGTGCGGTCCAAAGCTTGAGTGCACTCTCCTCGACCATATATTCATTCTTTAGAGTGGGTGAGAGATGGTGCTCGAGAAAGTGCGAGCTTGATCGCTCGCTTTCGGCGGAGGTTTTGCGCCCCGCGAGGACCCTAGACCAATCACGAACGGAGCTTCTTGCCCCAAGAACAATCTTTACGTCCGATGCCCAAGTGAGGTAGTTCGACTGCATGGGCCGCTCTTCAAACTCACGATTCACGATGCCGGACATCTTCATGATTTCAAAATTCCGACATTAGATTACTGCGTGTAATCTAATAGAAAATGGTTGCAATAAGCATAAAGTACAGAAAATAAATTCATATGCATTGCAATATATTAAATAAAGCAACGGATTCAAATGCATAAAGAAAATTCATAAAATAGAGAAATAGAGCAAGAAAAATTAAAACCGAGCCAAAAAAAAACTTCTTGATTTTCTGGCAATTTTTCAAAAATTTTCTGCAATTTTTCTGTATTTTTTTTCTTTTTCTTCTTCTTCTTTTTTTTCTTTTCTTTTCTTTCTTTTCTTTTCTTTTCCTTTCCTTTTTTTCTTTGTTTTCCTTCTGGCCGAATGGCTTCCGAGCCATTCCCTTTTCCCCTGGCCTTTGGGCCTTGGCCCACTGCGCAAGACATCAAGTGGCGGCTAGGGTTTTCCCCATGCGCCTCCTCCCCACGCGCCGCCTCCATTCGCCGCCTCCATGCTTCCACGCCAGCGCCGCCTCCACGCGCCGACGCCAGTGCCGCCTCCTTGCGCCGACGCCACCTTCATGGCCTCCTAGGCGACGGCGCACAAATGGCGGCCAAAATTTGGGTCGGTGGCGCTACGTCTTGTGGACGGCGGCGCGCGAGCGATCTGCGAGCCGGCGACGAGCGCCGAGACGGGCGCGGCGAGCGGGCCGCGAGCGCGGCGACGGAGCGGCCGAGGAGGGCGCTGCAGCCGCGATCGCGGCGCTGCAGTGCCGGGAAGCCCAGCGGCGGCGGGCAGCGAGGCAATCGACCTCGGCGATCGCAAGCAGCCGAGGCCGGCGACGGCGCAGCAGGCGGGCCCGAGGCAGCGGTGGCGGCGCAGCGCGCGCGAGGCCGAGGCGGCCTTACGCGTGCGGCATGGGCAGACAGGCCGAAGGCGGCAGCAGCGCGAAGCGCGCCGCTGAGGCGCCAGCGGCAGCGGCGCGATCGCGAGCGGCGGCGCAGACGCCGACGAAGCCGGGCCGAGCGACGGTTGCGGTGTGGCTAAGGACGGCGCGGCGAGGCGGAGGCCGACGGTGGTGGCGGCGCGAGCCGCGTGAGGCACGTCGGTGCGGCCGGGCGAAGTGCGGCCTGCGGCGAGGCGGCTTCTTGCCGACGTTGAGGCCAGGCGGCGCTTCAAAGGCCGAGCCGCTCGTCTGCGGCGCGGCAGCGCGAGGCGAGGCCAGGCGGCGAGCCGACGAGGTGGCGCTTCATGCGCGGAAGGCGAGGTGGCGACGCGGGCTCGAGGAGGCGCACGCGCAGAACTGCTCGGCGGGCGACGCTGCCGCTAGCGCTGGCCGAGGGCGCGGCAGCACTCCGTGCTCGGGAGCGAGGCGGTGTGGCGCAGGCCGTCGCTTTGGGTGGCGGCGGTTGGAGCGAGCGCGCGCGCACCAGACGCCGCGGCGCGTCGGCGCGCGCTCGAGCGCATCATCGGCGCGACGGCGGAGTGCGGCGCGTAGTGGCTTCGTGCCATGGCAGCGCGGACGACGTGCCATGGGAGCACGGACGGCTTCGTGCGTGCGTGCGTGCAATGCTTCGGGCGTTGGCCGGCGACGATCGGCGCTTCAAGCGCTCATACCGAGACGGCGGCGTAGTGCTTCGGGCACATGCTGCCATGTTCTTCTTCTTTTTTTGTGATGCTTAGTACTGTAGCTTCATGTCTGGTAACTTCGGCGATCATCGTGTGGCTTCGTGCCACATGGCAAAATGAACAATATGCGTAGGATAGATGCATGCGTAGAAAACGACAAGCGTCTAGATTCAATTGCAAAAATCCCCACCTTTCTCACCTTTCAATTCTGATCTCCGTAGAGCAATTCGTGCTGATAACGTATTGAGGAACCTCGCTATCGAATAGTCCGGGGTTCCCGAACAGATCTAAAGTGGAGAACAGAAAGAGAGAGAGACACGTGTTTAGGGAGAGCAACAGCGGGAATTCTTTATTGCTAATGAATCCATGTACATGGGGGGGACCCCTCCTCCTTTTATAGCTTTCCTCTAGGGTTTCGGCCAAGGGTCCACATGGGCCTTCAATGGGCTTTTAGGGTTTCTTAACATAAAGCACGCACAGTGCACTGGAGGATATAAGAAGAAGATGGCCAAATGAATGACGGAAAAAGCTGATAAAAGGAGAATTTTTTTTTAAATAATATTTTTAATGAAAAATTACAGAAATAATATGCCAAATTAAAAAATTACAAATATACACCCCCTGTCTCCAATGGTTATAGACAGCTATAGAGAGTTGTCGCCAACGGTCGCCGCTCTCTGTCGCCAATTGAAATGGCGACAGAGTCTCTGTCGTCATTAATTTCAATTGGCGATAGGGATACATATTTGTAATTCTTTAATTCGGTATATTATTTCTGTAATTTTTATTAAAAAATATTCCGATAAAAGGAAGCAGTTCTGGACGGTGTAGTCCATCCTTTCTCATTGTGCTTACTTGCTCATTAATTTTATTCACTTTTTTAGTAAGAGATACTGCATCCACTAATTCCCAAAGTTCATGGTGACAAATTTGATGACCAATAGAATTAGGTGATTTAATAGATCATCTCCTTGGATGCTACTTGGCTCCCATCAGTAATCTCAAAATTAATTCATTGTGCTGCTTTGATCACAGAGAAAATTGATTACTACCACTACTACAGAACAGCACATCACTGCCGGTTCCAAAACCCCATCACTGCCGGTCATTGGCGCCGGCAGTGATTGGTCGGCGATGATACTCGAGATTATCACCGCCGCTCAGAACCGCGGTGATAAGGATTATCACCGCCGGTTCTACCTACAACCGCGGTGATATCGACTATCACCGCCGGATCAAACCAAAATCCGGCGGTGATAAGATTATCACCGCGGTTCTATCTACAACCGCAGTGATGATAATTATCACTGCCGGTTATATATAAAACCGGCAGTGATATTGTACTAGCACTGCCGGGTTGTACCATAATCCGACAGTGATAGATACATATCACTGCCGGTTTTCTCCAAGAACCGGCAGTGACAAGCTTGCATATTTTTTGTACAATATATATATATTTTTATATAATTGTTTACAGTGTCCATATGTAGTATATAAAGCATCGTTCAAATCATAATTCAAATATATGCATGTATCGACTAAGCATCGTTAAAATCATAATTCAAATATATTAAATTACGCATCACATAATTTGTTTTTACAATGATTTATTTACAAATGTAGCTCGACTACATGTCATCCCGTTCGCTTTGATTTTACAAAGAGTCGAAGTAGACATGTCATGCGTCTAGGCCGAGGAATGAGGGCGATGAGGCTACTCGTGGAACTCGCCGCTTGGATTGATGATCTCATCATGAATGAATCCGCGATCTGTTCTTGAATTGCTATAATTTCATCAACAATAACTTATTAGTTCTCGCTTTGAGTATTGTTTTTGAACAAAAAGGAAGTTACTTAATGATGATATTTGTTAAATAAAAAGGGCATCAAAGTGTAATTACGCACCATGGCTTCGTTATAGCCGACACTCTCGTGACAATTGAATGCATATTTGTACATACATAGAATGCACATAAATTGTTTCAGGGTTCTGCTTCATGCATGGAAAGTCATTTATTATTTCAAAATTTTTCTGTATGGACGATACCAACACTTTTCTTGCGAAGACGTCACGAAAGCCCGTGAATGATTTTGAATAGTAATTAAACTTAAATGCAATAGAATGGAATTTTGCTAGAGTAATAACGCAACGATCGAGTTTACTGCTCAAAGATGTCCCAAAGGTCTTGGTACAGATTAGTTTGTCTTCTCCCGAGTCCAAGACAAAAATCCTACTAGCATCTAACCGATGACGAGGAGGACCCGGAGAAACTCGCACATATATGTCAACGTAGTCAATTACTCCCACATCGTACGTGTTACGCAAAAATAGTAAAGCGATATTAGAAGTCGGAGATACGTGCTTGATGTTATTGGGTAAAAGTACGGAGGTTTTGTATTGCGACTTCAAAAGTATTAAATAAATAGTCTTCAACAAAGTGGATTGTCGTTCACAAGTTTCTCGTGATTTGAGCCCGGATCTAGGAATGCTAGATTGTCATTGTTATTTCTTCTACATGTCCGTACCTTCATTCTACATAAGAAAGAAGTTAGAGATGCAATTAAACGATCTGTAAATGCTCAACGATATACGGACAGACTTACAAAGTCCATAGTCTAAGTATGTTCACGTCCAGGGCATCTTGCTGGTACAATATGTACAGCTCCGTGAAAAGAACCCAACAGATGTTATCCCTATTGTGAAAATCTTGCTCTGTGTATCCGATCGGGAACGCCCATACCATCGTTGGATCTGCATGTACCATCGATGGGCGCCGCAGATTGAGTTGTAAGGTTGTCGAAATGAGTGGTTCAACCGGCGGTTTTCCCATAACGAACTTCCACCGAGACCTTGCGCAGAGCATCTAGTTGAACATCATCCGCTTGAGCATCCCGCTTTAACGTGTCGGCACTAGCCGCCTGCAAGTATTGCTTTCTGGATATGCGCTCGTAGTCCGATATTTTACAAGGTTCGAAGCCTCGTCTTTTGCACTTTTGCCATACTCAAGAAAAACTTTTTTGCCACAAAGATCAACTTTAGTCTTCTTACTTGATGGCACCTTTTAAAGTGAGATGCTACGCAGCGCTTACATGCTTTTTCCGCTCTTCCTCGGTCATGTCACCGATAGTTTCTTTTGTGGTTGTCCAGGTTCACGGATGGTTGAGATTTCTTCGAGGACGGTGCCGATCGCCGAGATGTTCCCGCTGTTCGATTCTTTACGCTTTTTGGCGGAGGAGTCGGGCTTTTTCGGTTGGTGCCGGCGGAGGAGTTGGACTTTTCTGGTTGGCGCGAGAAGGGCGGGAGGTCTCTGTGTGGAGAGTGCGGTGATCATCATCGTCGCCGCCTCATCGTCCGAGCCAAACTTAATCAAGCTCTTGCGCCACGCGAGGAAGCCATTCACGCTTTCTCCTAGCTTTTGTTCCCATCCTCGCCAGGATCTCTACCTCCATTTTTCGGTATTGGCGGATGACACCGCCCACTTCGACTCTGGCGAATCCTGCGGTATCGGGCGGCGAAGCAAAGTCCGTGACTCTGGCATGGCCAAGCCACGCCTCGGCCACCTTTATGGTAATGCCATATGCGCCAAATGTAGCTTGCACGGTGTCGGTTCTTTGATGTCATCCACGAAAAGCGCATCCATGCTCTTCGAATCCACAGTGGGCCAAGAATGCTCTTACGAGCACCGGACCGATGAGCTCGGGGCTTTCACCGGGTGGCGGTCGAGTCGAGAGCTTTTCAGACGGCTTGCTCCACGGCCTTATCTAGTTCGATCTTTGTTCCTCTAGCGCTCGCGACAGATCTTTATCCGACGTTCCATCGATCTTCTCTTAATCTTTTGAACGCTTGTACATCCATGCGTCTGCGGGAAGGCTTTTTCCACGTGACCAAACCAACCCCTCAGTGCGACTGGATGCTCCTTGTTACCTGTGGCTATGGTTAGCTCGTCATTCTCCTTCGTGGCGCGAAGATCCTTGGGAAGCTGCGTGTGAGCATCTGTGATTCTGCGCAAAGACTTCACGCTCTCTATCGCCACGAAGCTTAAGCCGCCATCATCGGAGATAGAAGCACCCCTCCCAAGCAACGATGCTTCGATCGTTCGCTTAAAGGCGTTGTAGGAATTATACCTTGCGGGTTATTTCTTCTTGGACCGATCCCATCTTTGGTATTTTCTTCACGCACCCTCAAGTTCCTAGTTTGTGAGGGTGAATATTCTTATCCGCGCTTGCTTTGTTCCTTTGACTTATTATGTGAGCTTCTTGGACCTCTTGTACGCCTACAAATTCATCCCGTAACTTCCTTAACTTTGGGTACGTGTCAAAATTCGGCGTTTCATTCTTTTCACATAATTTTGTTTAGTGTTGTCTTCCAATTCTTCCACGCAGTGCACATGATGCAGAGTGCTCGTTTCTTTGCAACCAGCTCGGTCCCTTGGGGGAACTGGAAAACTTGTTTCAGCTTGTCCCATAATGAGTTCTTCAGGTCATTGGGTACCACCCATGGGTCACCTCCGCGGCCAATCCATGATCTATAGCTGATGGGCACATCATCCCTAGCAATAACCCCGCAGGCTGTCCTGTACGGCCCCAATGATGACTCTGGCATAGCAGGTTCCCCGACTGCCGAGAGCTCCACTATGTTAAAAATTCCCTTAGGCATCTTGTTCGGACCACGACTTGCGCGGCGCGCCTTCGTTGATCGACGTCGGAGCCTACAAATTGATCTTCTAAATTATTAGTCGTCGGGCCTACCATGTTTTGGGAACCACAGTGTACTAAAACTTTACCTCGCTTACGTGAGTATCGTCAGGTTGGTCCATGGTGGATCCTCGCAGGTTCAAGATAGGACGTTGGGCTATTATTCGGGCTACCCCTTCCTTCTTCGTCCATATTTGAGGGCCCAACTCCCTCCGGCACTTGTCCTTCATCGGAGGCCATTCCTAGCAAGTTTGTTGAAAATTTCCAATTAACAAGGTCATTTTTGAAAGACACATACAAACGAGGATTGACATTAAAGTTAATCCCGTGAAAGGATGTTTACATATCCCAGGATACATACACATATATATCTTTACATTAATATTGTAGAGAACTACTTGAAATTGAGAATGGTCAGTTGAAGTGTTGCCCTCTTTCATTTTTCTTTAATATTGTAGGATACATACACATATACATCTTTTTTTGAATCTGCATTCTCTAGAATATTTTGACCATGAACACAAATATAAGCATACACGTACACAACATATATACACATCTGCAGGAGATGTACACATACATATATACTTTGTCGATGTGTTAGCACATATTTTCTGAATAAGCGCATATGCACATTATGTCTCACGGCACAAATCAAACATACAAACAATAAACATATGCACGTTACATACAAATCGTGTAACCATACACATATACATCCAGTAACCATACACATATACATACATTTAGCAAGCTTCTCACATGAAAGGAAAAAATTATACAATGAAATTTATTGAAAATGCAATACAAAGAATAAAGTCCGTGACTTCTCCACAATGTCTAAAGAATAAAGTCTTCACATGAATGTCATTCGAATACACTACATGTTTATAATTATGTATGGCCTCACGAGCACGTACTTACGTTGGTGTTATGGTTCGGTTAATTCAAATTCAAATAATTGTGCATAAAAATGGTTAAATTGTGCATAGAAATATATGGACAAATAATTGTGCATAAAAATATATGGACAAATAATTGTGCATAAAAGGATAGACAGATTTCGTTGAACGCGAGTTTGGGGTTGAGGCTTGACGGAACTTTGATCACGTTGTGAACTACACCCCATACTAGATTAATGGTGATGCTATTTTTTCTATAAACCATATTAATGCTAATGCTAGAATAAAAGGATGACTTGAAGCCTAAGCGAGGCTGCGGCATAGGCAAAGTTACTTTTTAGAAGTGGACAAAGACAGTTAGTTGACAAGCCTAAAGCGTGATGAGCGGAATTCTCGGTGTAATTGGAAGTCCTACATATGAATCTGGTGGGATTGGATTAAACAATTTGTTACCCCATGTTGATTGATCTACCTAAATCACATGCACATACACACATCGACCTACCCAGAACCACCCTCACCAAATTTTCCTATTTATATCAAAAGTTGCTTAAAATCAATCATTTAGAAGAGTTTCTTGGTTTTTCATAAGTTAAAATCGACTTTAAGCCTCGTGACCTTAGGCTACTTACATGAGCTCGTCGCTCAAACTCCATCAAGGCTAATGAAAACTAATCGCATGTGATTCCGCACACCAAACTCCAATCTTAACCTAATTAAAGCCACGCACGCGTCTCGATTCGAGTCCAAACACCATGCCACTCGCATTGGATGCCCTGAAGCAGATTCGCCGACGCGTCTCACCGCTGATGAAGCCGTTGCCGCCATTCCTTGCCATCGACGCACTTCAACGGCCGGCGGAGGACGCCAGACGCCGACGGCCATGGCATTCGGATCTAGTCACCTCCGATTTGAAGCGAAAAAATGAAAAGAAAGTCACCTCCGATTTGAAGCGACGGCGGGCGGTGAGGTCCGGCGACGGCGGGCGGTGAGGTCCGGCGGTGAGGTCGAGACGACGCACCGATGGCGATGCGGGCGACGGCGGGCGATGAGAGGAGACGGCGGCGTCAAGTTGAAGTGGAAATGAAATTTGAGTGGCGCGGCGTTCGAATTTATAGGGTTAGAGTATCACTGCCGGGTCACCACAAAAACCGGCAGTGATACACTATCACTGCCGGTGTAACATCCCAAAAATCTGCCAAATATTATTTTATTGCTTAAATGTGCATTTATGATTTTCTGGAATTTATTTAGATTTTTCTGGATTTATTTGAATTAAATCTTATTTCAAGTTTATTGCTTTTTATCCAAAAGTATTTAAATCTGTGCAAAGTTAAAATAAAGTTTTGGTAAAAATATTTTATTTGAGTCCAGAATGTCTCACAGTATTTTTGAGATTTTTTTTGGATTTTTCCTGATTATTTTATTGCCTAAAACCAATTAAATGAATTTACGTAATTATTTTAAATGTAAAATCCTTTAAAAGCCAACGGAACGATGTCGGGCGGCCCACAATGTGCGGCCGAGCAAGCCAGCGCGGCCCAGTCCACCGCTTCAGTAAACCCTAATTCCGCACCGTCCGATCGCATTTCTTGGTTCAGATTATACGCCGCGTAGGAGTTCGGATCGTGATCGGGATTCGCGACATCGCCAGACGGCCGAGACGTCGTCGTCTCGGTTCGGACTCGGAGTTCGCCGTCAGCGACGCTGAACTTCTTCGCCGTAGGGCTCGACGCCGAGGCTATTTAAGGAGGGTAAGCCCAAGGTTCCTCGTGAGCTTCGCGATATTTCATCTGTCGCGCCGACGCCGAGGAGCTCCATGAGAGCCGCCGACTCACCGGAGTACACCTTCACGCCGCCGGTTTTTGGCAAAGCGCGCCGACTCGCGCCTTCGTCGACCTAAGGACGGGCCGAGATCCCGTCGAGATACGTGTGCACCGCAAAGAAACATCGCCGTGGGATCATTGTTTTTGCCGCCGCCGTCGTCGTCTCCAACTCCGGTGTCTTCTTCGCGCCGCGACGCCATCGCACTGGGGAAGCTATCGACCGTCCGATCCATAGCGGAGAGGTGAGATCGTGCCGCGTGTGCCGTGAGTGGGGGCGTTGCGGACCTTCAGATCTAGATCGGTTGGTTGATGCGCTGCCGCGTCGCGCGAGATCGCTAGCCATCCGATCATGTTTCTGCGGTTCAGATCGAACCATGCGTCGCCCAATCGATCGTGTCGCTGTGTCAAGCGCAGAGGCGCCGCGTGTGCCGGGTTCACCGTGGTCCGAGCCACGCAGCGTGGACTCGACCCATGGACCGGGACACGCGTCGGCTTCTGATTGGCTCAGTCCAGCGCTGACGTCAGCGTGACGTCATGCTGACGTCATAAATCAGTTTTTCAGAATAAAAATAAATCTGTTAAATTCGTATTTTCTGATTTCAGTATTTATTTCAAACTTCAAAAGGCTATATCTTTTGCATTGTAACTCGGAATTGAGTGATTCCAGTTTCTAAAAATTTGTAAAATTGAGATCTATTTAATGGTGAATTTTAAGTGATTTTTGGAGTTCAATTGCTCTCTGTTTTGGCATTTATTTGCTTTTCTCTTTGATGCACGCGTGAGACGTTGAATTGTGCGACGCTTCGGAGGAAGATCAAGCAACTCAAGAGCAAGCTCCAGATCAAGATCAGGACCTATTCCAAGGCAAGTTGTGCTTTGATCATGTTGAACCCATGTTTATAAAATTGCTATGTTTGTTTTACAATATTGCATATATTTCAAATATACAATTGTTTCAAATTAGATTGGGTTTAGCTAAAATACCAGATTGATCTATACCCTACCTTGTCATTATATGCCATGATCCATTGTCACCCTAGATTGGTTTGATATAGTTGATTAATAATTATGATCAACATTGGAGGTTTAGACCGTTGTAGATTGCTTAGTCATGCCACGTCATCACATGTGTCAGAATCATTGTTAATTAATTTTGATTAACGGAATATGGAACAATGTTATGAACTTGTGTGTCATGTGGGATCACACGATGAGATTGAGTTGTTGTGGCGAGTCATGTCACGCAACGATGTTGAATTGTTGATGGCACGTGGTGCTTGGTAATCAACTGGGTGATGATAACTTAGATTGAGGCAAGTGGCAAGGGGCGAGGAGGCCAAGGTGGGCCCGATGGGCAGATGGTATGTGGAAGTCTTGCCTTGATCACACTAAGGACTTAACCTTGCAAGCCTTTGACCTGAGTCAATCATGCAACCACATGTCCGTATGGGCCACTTAGTGAGTAATTTGCAAAGTCTTAATTTTGATACTATCGTGGTCGGTGTGAGTTCGGGTCAGGTGTAATTCACATGGCGCAAGAGGGGGCCCCGGATGTGAGTTTATGAGACCGCCAGATGTTGAAACCTTAGCGGGTAGTATCAGGTTAAGATAGAGCATTGTAAAGGCTTTGTTATAATCTCTCGCCTTTGTGGTGTTTGGTTGTATCACGTGGGTAAAGTGCATAACCTCTGCAGAGTGTGAAACTATTCGGATAGCCGTGCTCGCGGTATTGAGCAATGCTCGGGAATTACAGTTAAGGGTTAGTTTAATAAATTGGACAACTTAGTTGGGATGGCGGGATGCCATATGGAAAATGAATTTGATTTAGGATTGGAAACTTGGTTTATTGGAGAAATACTGAATTTATTTATTATCATTATTTGTTTTACATTCTTTACAATCTATTTACTGTATTTGTTCGTAAATGCTGCTTATTGCAAAATAGCCATGATAGCCTACCCTTTGGAATAAGCCTTACATGTAGATAAATAGAATTGCATTCTGTGCACAACTTGTTGAGTGCTTTAAGTACTCACCCTTGCCAAACAACAATAATCAACAGTTGAAGAATCTACACCTGTGTTGGAAGATGAAGTCCAAGAAGACACGAGTCATTAGGGTCCGAGCCTTGTCGGTTGCCTGTGGTGAACTGATGAGCTATCTACGTTTCTACTTTCCGCTGCTTAATTATTAGCTTATATTTTCAGTCTTGCCCTGCGTGGTTTAATAATGTAAGTTGGTCATAAGATCATACATTTAGCTATATCAATAAATGAACTATTATTCTATTATCGTTGTGTATGATGTGATATGTACCAATGTTAAGTCGCGGTGCACTAGCGCTGATCCCGGGAATAGTGCAGTAAACACAGTGGGTTCGAATCAGTGGATTCGGGTCCTTACAGAGGTGGTATCAGAGCATACTGACTGTAGGTCTTGGCCCTAGATAGTATGGAGGTGTCTTGAGTGTGTCCAAAATTATTTTCTAAAAAGAAAATCTAAGCTTGACTAATAAAACCCTCTCGACTCATCTCATTCTCTACTTCTCGCCTTTGCTAAATTTACCCGTTTTACTTGCCGTTTCGGGTGGAGAACTTATTCCAAGTTCTTGTGAAGCAGATGCCGATCGTTCCGACCTTTGAGGAGTCAGCTGGCGGCTACGCCATGGAGCCGTGGAGAGTACTTCGACGCTTGAGGCTTTATCGTCCACTTTACCGAGGAGGCGGTGGGCGGTGAATGGTGTTCACCGAGGATTCATTTGCAAATTGATCATCTACGCGGGAGAACGAGGAAGCTAGCAGCCAATCAACATCTCGCCGTAAGATTCTCGCACGAGGTTGCAATCCAGAGGTCGCCGCCTTGCTCTTCGCCGTTCGCCGCGACTACGCCGACGAGCTTCACGACTCGTGTCCGACTTCACCCAGACGCTCAAGCGTGCCAAGACGACGGATCGAGGGGAGCGAGTGTGCTATCGCGACGCACCTTGCGTAGTTCGCCCTTGCCCGGAGGATCACATGAGAGATACTACCAGAGCCGAGACTCGTGTACGAGGCACTCAGAGTGGCGAACAGAGCTCGAGGTGACCCGTGCTTCAAACCATCGGGATGATCACCGAGCTGGGAGAGGCCCCGAGGCGCTTGAGGACGAGCCTGGAGCGCGTGACTCGTGGAGTTCAGAGCCACCGAGGAGTCCGAGGAGGATCCAGAGGAGCGAGAGTGGGAACCAGAGGGGAGTGCAGACCGCTGTTGCAGAGGACCCAGAGTAGGTCATCAGATAGGTTTGCTCGATGCCACCCACCCGCCGGTGTATGCGCCGGATCGGCCTCACCTGTGGTGGTCGGATGAGTGAGTGTCGACCTTTGAGTTGTGTTGAGACTCGAGTGTGAGTCGCGTCTTTTTGTTAGTCTTTACCTTTCTAGTTGACGTTAAGGTTTCGTGTTTAGTTTGCTTCTTTGTATTGCCGAGTGTGCAAGATGTGTTGCAAAGCTTGTAGGCTTAAATAAGCAGCCATACCAAGTTAAATAAAGAATTGTTCAGTTTGGGTATAACCTATCTCCCGCTTTAGAAGATCTTACTTCTCATCTATGCTACATCTACCTTTCCTAACCTAAGAGGCAATCATCGATGGTGAATACTGAGGAAACAACGGTGCTTGAAGTGGATCTGCGTCCAATGACAATCCCAATGATGGAGGCAGCCCTCAACCACCGCCAAGTGGACATGCAGAATCTGGGAGCATTCCTTGCAAAGATGACTCAATCGATGCAGATAATGATGCAAAGAGATGCAAGAGATGACCAATGCAAAGAAGAAATCACAACAACCTCGCAACTCGTAACAATCATGGTGGACCTCGACCTATGTCCAAGCTATCGGATTTTATGAGGACTAGGCCACCAACTTTTTCGGAAATGTGAATCCTTTGAAGCCGATGATCGCTTAGGACAATTGAGAAGAAGCCGCACATCACTCGGTGTGAGGGCAATGAGAAGGTGCTCTCACGCCTCACATCAACTTGAGGGAACCGCCATGAATGGTGGGGAAAACCATCGTGTCGCTCATGGAGCCCCACAGAGATAACCCGGGAGGAGTTTACTAATGCTTTCCGCACAAGATCATGTCCTGCAGGGAATGATGGATCTTAAGAAGGAGGAGTTGAGCTTTGAAGCAAGGAGGCCAACCGGGGGCGAATACTTGAACAAATTTACTCGCTTAGCTCGCTATGCCCTCAAGACGAGCGACAGATAAAGCCGCATACCTCGCTTCATGAAGGGATCAACTCAGACTGGTGGGACTGACACCCACAATTTCCAGATTTTGAGCTGGTAAATAAGGCTTTGATCCTAGAGGATAAGCGCAAAGAGCTAGGTGAAAACCGTAGCGCTTGATGAACAATCGGGTGGACGCCCAAACCATCTACGCTTGAGGATGTCACCACAAAGAATTTGCTAGATTCCAACCACCACCGTGAACAGACATCAACCTCGCACCTCGCCCGCCAATCGAATTTCGGACCCAGCGCAAGGCAACAATGCACCAGAGGAAATCATCTGCAGTGAAGAGATGCTACATGCAATGAACGTGGCACTTTCTAATAGGTGTCCACGTAAGGGAGGCATCACGCCGATTCGTTTCAACCTGGGAACAACACCCGCTAAAGCACCAACATCGAGGAGGAAATCGCACCAAGCCAAGCCGAGCAACGCCGCGATCAACAAGGCGTGGAAGGATCAACCACATCACCACGATGGAGCTCGGGAAGCTGCTGACGTCCGATTGGGTAAGTTCTGGTCAACTCAAGACTGCTACGCTTTGTTTGACTCGAGCTTCGCGATTCGCTTGTTTCTCAAAGTTTTGCAACCAAGAATGGATTTAAAGTGGTGAATCTTAAGTGTGTGCTTTTAGTCCAAGCCCCGTGATCCGAGCTTAGATCTAGCCTTGGGTGTTTGGGAGCTAAGTTGCTTATGGATGGGATAGAATTCCTAGCTTAATCTTATCTTGATAGACGCGCAATCCCTAGACGCCATCCTTGGAATGGATTGGCTGTCCAAGCATAAGGTCATTTTAGATTGTGGCCGAAGGATCGTGACCTTGGAAGGCCCTAGTGGCAAGAAAGTGGAGTTTCAGCGACCGCAGCTTGGGACAGGCGCTAACGGTCAACAGCATGTGAAAGCCATCAAGATGGAAGATGTGCCGAGCGAGAGAATACCCGGATGTATTTCCGTAAGATTTGCCAGATTGCCACCGGATCGTGATATCGAGTTTGTCATCGAGTTAGCACTGTGTACAAGACCGATATCAAAGAGACCATATCGGATGCCTACCGACGAGTTAGTAGAAATGAAGAAGCGCATTGAGGAACCGCAAGAGAAAGGTTTCATTAGACCAAGTTCATCGCCGTGGGAGCCCCGGTTTTGTTCGTTCGCAAGAAGGATGGAAGTCTTAGAATGTGCATTGATTATCGTGCACTTAATGAAGTAACGATCAAGAATAAGTATCCGCTGCCCGTGATCGACGACTTATTTGATCGATTAAGAGGAGCCGAGTTTTCTCCAAAATAGATCTTCGCTCAGATACCATCGATTGAAAATCCGAGCAGAGGATGTGCCTAAGACTGCGTTTTCTACGCGATATGGACATTATGAGTTCACAATCATGTCATTTGGATTGACTAATGCCCCAAACAGTATTTCATGAACATGATGAATAAGGTTTTCATGGATTACTTGGATAAGTTCGTTGTGGTCTTCATAGACGATATTTTGGTTTACTCAAAGACCAAGAAGAGCATGCGAACATCTAAGGATGGTTTTAGACAGTGCGAGAGCATCGACTATATGCAAAGTTTAGCAAGTGTGAATTCGGAAGGAGAAAGTCGAATTCTTGGGTCATGTAATGACTACCAAAGGAGTCGCAATGACCCAAACAAAGTGGACTTGATGTTGCACGGGAGCCACCGAAGTCATTACCAGATCCGTAGTTTTCGGGAATGGCGGATATTACCGTCGGTTCATAGAAGGATTCTCGACAATTGCTAAACCCCGACGCAGCTTGTTGAAGAAAGAAAAGAAGTTTGCATGGACGCCAGAGAGCGAGAAAAGTTTCATGGAATTAAAGAAGCGTTTAACAACACCCCGTATTAGTATTGCGGATGTGCGTAATGGATTTGATATTTCTTGTGATGCTTGAAGCAAGGCTTGGGATGCGTGTTAATGCAAGAAGGCAAAGTCGTTGCTTATGCGCCGAGACAATTAAGACCGCATGAAGTGAATTACCCAACACATGATTTGGAGTTAGTGCGAGTGCACGCTTTAAAGATATGGCGCCATTATCTCATAGGAAATAGATGTGAGATATATACGGACCATAAGAGTCTCAAATACATATTCACTCAATCGACTGAATATGAGGCAAATAAGATGGCTTGAGCTAATTAAGGATTATAATGTGGAATCCATTATCATCCCGAAAAGCCAATGTGGTGGCGGATGCCCGAGTCGAAAAAGCCATAGCGCAAATGCATTGTCAATGGAGGATCAACCGAATTATGCAAGGAATTTGAAGCTAAGATTGGAAGTCGTTCCGTAAGGAATGATAGCTGCGCTAGAAGTGAAGCCAACACTAGAGGATCAAATTAGAGAAGGTCAACAAAATGACGATAAAATTTCAAAAATCAAGGCTAAAAAGGAAGAAGGCCTAGCCATAGATTTCACTCTGGACGAACAAGGAACCATGTTCTTCAAAGGCCGAATTTGTGTGCCGGATAAAAAGGAAATAAAACAATTGATTCTTGAGGAAGCGCATGATTCAAAGTACTCAATTCATCCAGGAAGTGCTAAAATGTATCAGGATTTGAAGGAGAGATTCTGGTGGCCAAATATGAAGCGTGAAGTAGCTGAACATGTTGCTTTATGCGACGATGTCGAGGGTAAAGCCATGCATCAAAGACCACCGGTGATGCATTGCGCTAAAAATTCCGAATGGAAGTGGGAGGAAATCGGAATGGATTTTATCACCGTTTACCTAAGACTCGTAAAGGTTACGATTCCATTTGGGTTATCGTGGATCGCCTAACCAAGGTCGCCATTTCATCCCAAGAAAGACCACTTACGCCGAGATCGCTTGGCGTAATTGTACATGTCAAGGATTGTATGTTTGCATGGAGTGCCAAAGAAGATTGTGTCGCATGAGGTACCCAATTTACCTCAAGGTTTTGGAATAAGTTGCATGAAGCAATGGGAACCCGTCTCAATTTCAAGATAAAGATATCACCGCATGCATGGATGGTCGATCGAAAGAGTAAATCGATTTTAGAGGATATGTTGAGAGCTCGTGCTTTAGCGTATGCCACGCCATGGGATAAATGTTTGCCATATGCGTAATTGGCCACAATAATAGTTATCAAGCTAGCCTACGATGTCACCATTCGAGGCATTGTATGGACGTGCTTGTCGTACTTCGTTGAATTGGAATGAAACGGAGAGCGTTGGTGTTTGGGCCGATATTCTCAAGAGGCGGAAAATCAAGTTGCAATGATCGAGAGAGGTTGAAGATAGCACAGTCAAGACGTAAAAGCTACGCAGATAATCGTCGTCGAGATTTGAGTTTTGAACCGTAAGATCATGTGTATCTCGAGTTACCCCTCTTAAGGGCGTTAAAAGATTTCACGTTAAAGGAAGCTTGCACCAAGATATGTTGGCCCGTTCAAGATTCTGAGCCGTCGAGGAGAGGTAGCTTATCAGTTAGAGTTGCCTCAGTCCTTGGCAGGAGTGCATGATGTATTCCATGTGTCGCAGCTTAAGAAGTGTCTCAGAGTGCCAACAGAACAAACCCCGCTGGATGCGATAGAGTCGCAAGAAGATTTGACTTATAAAGAGCAACCGATCGTAATTTTGGATGTTATGGAGCGCAAGACCGAAACAAGTCTATTCGCTTTTGCGAGTTCGATGGAGCAATCATTGGAAAGTGAAGCCACTTGGGAGCGAGAAGAAGAATTGAAGTCGAATTCTAACCTATTCTATAGTTAGCCCGAATCTCTGGTCGAGATTACATTAAGGGGAGGTTTGTAACATCCCAAAATCTGCCAAATATTATTTTATTGCTTAAATGTGCATTTATGATTTTCTCGAATTTATTTAGATTTTTCTCGATTTATTTGAATTAAATCTTATTTCAAGTTTATTGCTTTTATCCAAAAGTATTTAAATCTGTGCAAAGTTAAAATAAAGTTTTGGTAAAATATTTTATTTGAGTCCAGAATGTCTCACAGTATTTTTGAGATTTTTTTTGGATTTTTCCTGATTATTTTATTGCCTAAAACCAATTAAATGAATTTCTGTAATTATTTTAAATGTAAAATCCTTTAAAAAGCCAACAGAGCGATGTCGGGCCGCCCACAACTGCGGCGGCCCAGCAAGCCCGCGGCCCGATCGGCCCGCCAGAGCAAACCCTAATTCCGCACCGTCCGATCGCATTTCTTGGTTCGATTGCGCGCGTAGGAGTTCGGATCGTGGATCGGGGATTCGCGACACGCTGCGACGGCCGAGACGCCGTCGTCTCGGTTCGGACTCGGAGTTCGCCGTCAGAACGACGCTGAACTTCTTCGCCGTGTAGGGCCTTGACGCCGAGGCTATTTAAGGGAGGTAAGCCCCAAGGTTCCTCGTGAGCTTCCGCATATTTCATCCGCCGCGCCGGCGCCGAGGAGCTCCGTAGCGCCGCCGACCACCGAGTACACCTTCACGCCGCGCGGTTTTTGGCAAAGCGCCGCCGACTCGCCGCCTTCGCCGACCTAAGGACCGGAGCCGAGATCCCGTGCCGAGATACGTGTGCACCGCAAAGAAACATCGCCGTGGGATCATTGTTTATTGCCGCCGCGTCGCCGTCTCCAACTCCGGTGTCTTCTTCGCGCGCGACGCATCGGCGCCGTGGAAGCTATCGACCGTCCGATCCATAGCGGAGAGGTGAGATCGTGCCGCGCGGTGCCGTGAGTGGGGCGTTGCGGACCTTCGATCTAGATCGGTTGGTTGATGCGCCGCTGCCGCGTCGCGCGAGATCGCTAGCCATCCGATCATGTTTCGCGTTCGACGAACCATGCGTCGCCCAATCGATCGTCGTGCGCGTGTCAGCGCAGAGGCGAAGCGCCGTGGCACGGGTTCACCGTGGTCCCGAGCCACGCTGTGGACTCATCCATGGACCGACACGCGCCGGCTTCGATTGGCTCACCAAATACGACGTCGCCGTGACGTCATGTCGACGTCATAAATCAGTTTTTCGAATAAAAATAAATCTGTTAAATTCGTATTTTCCGATTTGAGATTTATTTCAAACTTCAAAAGGCTATATCTTTTGCATTGTAACTCGAATTGAGTGATTCCAGTTTCTAAAAATTTGTAAAATTGAGATCTATTTAATGGTGAATTTTAAGTGATTTTTGGAGTTCAATTGATCTCTGTTTTGGCATTTATTTGCTTTTCTCTTTCGGTACGCGTAGACGTTGAATTGTGCGACGCTTCGGAGGAAGATCAAGCAACTCAAGAGCAAGCTCCAGATCAAGATCAGGACCTATTCCAAGGCAAGTTGTGCTTTGATCATGTTGAACCCATGTTTATAAAATTGCTATGTTTGTTTTACAATATTGCATATATTTCAAATATACAATTGTTTCAAATTAGATTGGGTTTAGCTAAAATACCAGATTGATCTATACCCTACCTTGTCATTATATGCCATGATCCATTGTCACCCTAGATTGGTTTGATATAGTTGATTAATAATTATGATCAACATTGGAGGTTTAGACCGTTGTAGATTGCTTAGTCATGCCACGTCATCACATGTGTCAGAATCATTGTTAATTAATTTTGATTAACGGAATATGGAACAATGTTATGAACTTGTGTGTCATGTGGGATCACACGATGAGATTGAGTTGTTGTGGCGAGTCATGTCACGCAACGATGTTGAATTGTTGATGGCACGTGGTGCTTGGTAATCAACGGGTGATGATAACTTAGATTGAGGCAAGTGGCAAGGCGAGGAGGCCAAGGTGGGCCCGATGGGCGATGGTATGTGGAAGTCTTGCCTTGATCACACTAAGGACTTAACCTTGCAAGCCTTTGACTGAGTCAATCATGCAACCACATGTCCGTATGGGCCACCTTAGTGAGTAATTTGCAAAGTCTTAATTTTGATACTATCGTGGTCGGTGTGAGTTCCTGTCAGGTGTAATTCACATGGCGCAAGAGGGGGCCCCGGATGTAGTTTATGACCGCCCGATGTTGAAACCTTAGCGGGTAGTATCGTGTTAAGATAGAGCATTGTAAAGGCTTTGTTATAATCTCTCGCCTTTGTGGTGTTTGGTTGTATCACGTGGGTAAAGTGCATAACCTCTGCAGAGTGTGAAACTATTCGGATAGCCGTGCTTCATGTATTGAGCAATGCTCGGAATTACTGATTAAGGGTTAGTTTAATAAATTGGACAACTTAGTTGGGATGGCGGGATGCCATATGGAAAATGAATTTGATTTAGGATTGGAAACTTGGTTTATTGAGAAATCTGAATTTATTTATTATCATTATTTGTTTTACATTCTTTACAATCTATTTATCAGATTTGTTCGTAAATGCCGCTTATTGCAAAATAGCCATGATAGCCTACCCTTTGGAATAAGCCTTACATGTAGATAAATAGAATTGCATTCTGCACAACTTGTTGAGTGCTTTAAGTACTCACCCTTGCCAAACAACAATAATCAACAGTTGAAGAATCTACACTGTGTTGGAAGATGAAGTCCAAGAAGACACGAGTCATTAGGGTCCGAGCCTTGTCGGTTGCTGTGGTGAACCGATGAGCTATCTACGCTTCTACTTTCCACGCTTAATTATTAGCTTATATTTTCGCCTTGCCTGCGTGGTTTAATAATGTAAGTTGGTCATAAGATCATACATTTAGCTATATCAATAAATGAACTATTATTCTATTATCGTTGTGTATGATGTGATATGTACCAATGTTAAGCTGTGTGCACTAGCGTTGATCCTGGGAATAGTGCAAGAACACGGTGGGGTTGAATCAGTGGATTCGGGTCCTTACAGCCGGATAATAAAGAGAACCGGCAGTGATAGTTGAATTATCACTGCCGGTTCAAGCTCAACCCGGCAGTGAAAGTATTTATCACTGCCGGTTCAAGCTCAACCCGGCAGTGAAAGTTTTTATCACTACCGGTTCAATCTCAACCCGACAGTAATAATACATTATCACTGCCGGTTGTATCTACACCCGGCAGTGAAAGTATTTATCACTGTCGGTTCATAACAAAAACCGGCAGTAATACTTGATTATCACTGTCGGGTTAATACTACAAACCGGCAGTGATAAAGCACTTCACCGCCGCTTAACGAGACAACCGCAAAGTGATAAGCTCCATCAATTATGTCAAAGTTTTCAAAGGATGATTGCTTTGGGAGTTTTTAAATCCTATCAATTTTTATCCAAATTTTCTGCAAATTTTTGGAGGAATACTTCAGGACATGTAATATTTGATTTAAATATGTCCCCTAAGTTTTGACAAAGTTGTAAAATTATAAAAATCCAGATTGCTCACTGTTTTCATAGTTTTAATATTTCAAAATAAAAAATTCAAATTGCTCACTGCTTTGAAATCTTATCAATTTTATCCAAATTTTTCGAAATTTTGGAAGAATACTTCAGACATGTAATATTTGATTTAAATTCAAACAAATGCAGAGACCAACCATCGCTTCAAAAATTCACACAAATACAAAAACACACAGATGAAGTTGAATTCACACAAATTGATACATATGACAAAAGAATACATTAATTGTTACATATGAGAAAATAAAATGTATTTAATTAGGACAACTAAGCTACGATTCGACCTTCGTCATGATCGCGGCGTATGTATGTAACCGTCCTCACTCTCTTCCATGAGACCGAGGTCAACGTCCTCTCCGAAAGGAGGAAGCTCATCGAATTGGTTGTACTCTTCCTCGCCGACAACATTCTCAACCCCGACAATCCTTCTTTTCCTTGAATAACCACGTGGCGCCCTTGTTAGTTGGATCGGTTACAAAAAGATTTGTGTAACACAATTAGCAAGTACGAATGGTTCTTCTCAGATCAGATCCGACCAGTTTTAGGTCCACGGTAGTGATACCGTACTTGTCGATGTTCATGCCCCTTGGAAGTCTTACCCATTGGCACCGAAAGAGAGGGACCTTCAAAGGTCCATAATCAAAAGCTCCCAAATCTCTTCTATGAATCCGTAGTAGGTTTTCCTATCTCCGTTGCTATCGTAGGCATCTGTACGGATACCGCTGTTTTGGTTGGTGCTCTTTTTATCTTGTGCTCTTGTATAAAAAGTAAAACCATTTATATCGTATCCTTGGAATGTCCGAATTGTAGTGGACGGTCCCTAAGCCAACACTTTCAACTGAGCGCACTCTGTCTCTGTATGCATCATGTGCCTACGCAACCAATCACCGAAGTTATGTCTATGCTCTCTCGCGATCCAACCCTCTGACTTCGTTGGGTTTGTTCTAGATAGCATGCTCTTGTGCATGTTAACATACGGGGCCACCACAACCGATTGTCCCGTAATCGCGAAATGTGCTTGTGTGAATGAAGCTAGATTGTTTGTACGAGTGATTTCGCTTGATGTCCCTTTTCCTGTAGCCTACCCTCATGTCGTGATGTAGGCACACCAATCGGTTTGAGATCCATGTAATCAACGCAGAACTCAATGACCTCCTCGGTTCCCCAACCATCCGCATTGCAACCTTCCTACCGATGTCGATTTACGAACATATTTCTTTATGACCCCATGAACCTCTCAAAAGGATACATCGATGTAGAAACACGGACCAAGAATCAGATCTCTTTCACGATGTGAACAATGAGATGGACCATAATATCAAAAAGATGGAGGGAAACACATCTCGAGCCCGCAGAGTGTGGACCACGCCTTCTGTAGCTTATCTAGTTTCAATGGATCGATGGCCTTCGTGAAATCGCGTTGAAGAATGAACACAACTTCACAATTGGGTCTCGGACTTTCTCCGATGAACACCCTAAGCGCAATTGGAAGCATCTGCGTCATCATCACGTGGCAATCGTGAGACTTCATACCAATTAATTTTAAGTCTTTCATTGAGACTAGTCTCTTTATGTTGGCGAGTATCGGACGGAACTTTCACTCCGTGCAAGCATTCGCACAGCTAATTTTTCTTTCTTGCTCGAGTGTAGCAGTGCGGGAAGGTACTTTTTCCTCAGATCCATGTCTCGTGATGCGGCTCCTTCCGAGTTTCATATCTTCAAGGTCCATCCGTGCTTGAGAGTATCTTTTGTTTTGCTGTATATCCAAGAAGATACCAAGCAAACTATCACACACGTTCTTCTCTATGTGCATGACGCGTCGATTGCGTGTCGCACTTCTAAGTCTTGCCGAGAAGGTAGGACCCAAAATATCGATATCTTTTTCCACAAAGGAGCCTTATCACGGAACTCGGGATAGATGTACCGCTGCTCCCTTTCCGTGGATAATTTTAAGATCTCTTACACCTGCAAATATCTCTCTCCCGGTGATTCTTCTTGAGCTAAAGCGGTCTCCTTTGTCCCATCAAAAGCTTTCTTATTATTGCGGTATGGGTGATCCTTGCGGAGGAACCTACGATGCCGCATGTAAGACATTTTTCGACAGTTCTTCAACC
Source organism: Otatea glauca (assembly GCA_036346275.1). NCBI lineage: Eukaryota > Viridiplantae > Streptophyta > Magnoliopsida > Poales > Poaceae > Otatea > Otatea glauca. The sequence continues at coordinate 18,799,501 of CM070719.1, read as the reverse complement.
ACCGACTAGTGTACCATCTAAGCATTGGACGATCCATTGAAGCCTTTTGTCGTCCGCCCGACAAAGTTACCAAGGGCGGGGTAATCATTGATGGTTACGAACAACAATGCGCGAGGATAAAGTTCTCTCTTTATACTCATCCCATACCCGCACTCCATCGCTCCACAAGATTAGAAGATCTTCAACCAATGGTTTGAGGTACACATTGATATCGTTGCGGGTTGCTCGGCCCTTGGATCGAGTGGCATCATAATGTACTTCCGCTTCATACAAAGCCAAGGAGGAAGGTTGTAGATACATAGAGTTACCGCCAAGTGCTATGACGATCGCTCATGTTACCGAAAGGATTCATCCCATCCGTACTCAACCCGAACCTTATATTCCTTACATCATATGCAAAGTGCTTCTTATATTTTCGTCGATGTTCCTCCATTGCACGTAGTCGCAGGTGTCCGAGCATTCCATCGTTCTTACGCTCTTGGCGTGCCATCGTAGCAATTGGGCATGCCTTTTGTTCGCAAACAATCGATTCAGACGGGAATTATAGGAAAATACCACACCACCTTACGGGAGATCTCATCTTCTTACGCTTCACCCCGACATCTTCATTATCGATGTCATCATCGTTGTTCTTATACCGCTTTGCTTTGCAAACAAAGACACCATCCAAGTCCGCAAACTCATTGCGATACAACATGCAATCGCTTGGACATGCGTGTATCCTTTGTACTTCCAATCCCAACGGGCGGACAACCCGCTTGGCCCGGACGCACTTGTAGGCAACACGCTACCCTCTCGAAGCAAATCCCCAAGAGACATAAGAGCTCGGTGAAGCTCTTATCGGACCAACCATTGCTTGCCTTCAACCGCGAGAGTGTAAGCACGGTGCGCAATTTTTGTGCTCCTCCTTGCGTACCGGGTACAATGGTGTCGTGGAGTCTGTACCATATGTTGGAACTTTTGAAACTCTCTTTCACTCGTGAAGTCTCCTCCCATCACGCAACATTTGATCCGGATCGCCGCCGTGGTCGCCGACAAACGTATCTTCAATCGCCGTCATACCGTTGTCTCCGTCATCTTCAATAATGTGTTGCCCTTCATGTACAATCTCATCTTCGCCGTGCTTGGTCCAACAGTATAGCCACCTTGAAACCTCTTCAAGCAAGTGTGCACGATCGACTCTATGGTAGAAAACGACACGATTTTTGCAATAACGCATGGAGAGCACATGTAGTCCGCATGATTCTTCGACTTAGCGCCGCAGCCACGCTTAGAAAATAACTCACACCATTAAAAACTACGCCTACAACGGTCCGTGTCATACATCCACCTTGGTCCATCTACAATTAATTAAATCAAACATTACATACGCATATAATTGCAAATAACAAATAATTGTAAACGATTAGATTTAAAAATATGTAGCAATTTTGACTATATTAAAATACATCAACCTATTTCCGTTATGTAAATATCCATATAGCAATTTTTAGTATTGTAAAAATGAAAATAATTGTAAATAGTTAGGATATATTTAGACTATATCAAAATATATCAATCTTTTTCATTGCGTCAATATCCATCTTGCAATTCCTTATTATTTACAAATTTGGAAAAAATTGTAAGTACTTAGGATATACTTTGAGTACATTAAAATATATCAACATTTTTTTATTAGGTAAATATCCATCTAACAAGTTTTTATTATTTCAACATTTGAAAATACACCTTTTTCATTATGTAAAAATCCAAGTGGCAATTTTTATTATTTACAAAAATAGAGATCAAATTACTAACCTCGAAAAGAAGTACAATACAAATTTTAACAAATTTTTCTAAGCAGCAGATCGTTGCAATCTACAAATCGAGTAAAGACAGAGCACCTCTCGTCTTTGCTCGATCGGTCGGGAGGCGAGGGTCTCGATTATATAAAGACTTATCACCGCCGGTTCGCGAGAACCGCAGTGATAAGCTTTGAATGCGCGAAAAACATATTGCGCTGGAAGATAATATCACCGCCGGTTCGTTTTAACCCGGCAGTGAAAATGCAAGTATCACCGCCGGTTTAAGAACGACCGCGAGATATATCTCTGCCGGTTGTTGTCTCAAACCGGCAGTGATATCTTGCTTTTTACTGCCGGTTGGTTGCATGAACCGGCAGTGATAAGTTCTCCCCCCTAACTTAACTTTCGAACCGGCAGAGATACGTTATCACTGCCGGCTCGGTCTTAACCGGCAGTGATATGCCGGTAAGGATTGGCTGTTCTGTAGTATAAGTACCTAGGTACCAACTGAAGTTAATAAGTGTTTATCATGGCCAAAGGATTAAACACATTTCTAAATCAAATATTATCTTTAAGTCAGAGTTATCAAGAGCGGGTTTCATCTGAAGAGTAATTTTGCTCCATGCCATCGCAATCGTCGCGGAGTTCTGGAAAATGACATCGCCGTCACATTTTCCTTCCACGGGCTCCGTTAATATTCATTGTTATGAGAAAATTTCATAAATGACAGCCTTACACTCGTGCCTTTCTTATTCTCTACTCTCTCTCTCTCCTTCATTCTTTTGTTCTGGAAGAGTCAAGAATGGGAGGATAAGATAGAATGAAAGGTTGGACAAGCCATAAGAAAAAGAAAAGAAAGGAATGAAAGAAAACATAATGAGGGCAGAATGGTCATTTTGCACCCTATAGTAACTGAAAAATTGACGGCGATGGTATTTTCCAAAATTTTTGTCGTTTCCAATAGCATTGAGAAGTCAAAACCTCCTTTGTGGTGGTATTTCCCAACTCCGCGACGATTATGTTGGCATGAAGCATATTTACTCTTGCTTTAATGTCTAGTTCTACGATAGCCATTCAAGACGAAAGCACAAGCTGTACTAATGTTGCTAAACCTTTTCCAAACATCTGAAAGGGGCTGTATTGGTATTAAGTACTTTTAAAAATGGGTACGACTAGTTTGAAGGTAAGATTTAAGAATTCATTCTTAGGGTGTTATGTGCCAGTTTTTCCATCTATCTCCACCCGTTCGAACTTCTCTCTTCTCTACTCACCTCCTCCACCCCTTTCACTCCTCTCTAACACAAAAAAAAAATTAGAAAATTTTAATCAGAAGTTTTGACTAAAAAAAATTCACATCAGAAAAATTCAACTCGGAAAAATATCAATTTCAAACAATTTTAACTAGGGAAATTTTAAACTTTGGAAATTTTAAATCAGAAATTTTCAACTCAAAAAAATTTGAGAAGCTCAAAAGTTTGAATTACAAAATTTTAACTTAGGAAATTTCAATTTGAAGACATTCAACTTAGAAAATTTTAACTCCAAGAACTTTTAACTAGGAAAATTCAAATCAAGAACTTTCAACTAGGAAAATTTCAACTCAAGAAATTTCAAATCAGAAAAATTTCAAGTGGAGGAATTTCAGAACGGAAAATTTCAAAAACTTTCGATTGGAAAACTTTAAGTTCAATGAAATTCGGTTCAAAACTTTTGATTTGAAAAACTTTCAATTCAAAAAGTTTTAGCTCAAAAAACTTTTGATTCGAAAACTTTTGACTCAAGAAACTTCCGATTCAAAAAATTTTGATTCAAAATTGTTTAAAATACTTCTAATTTAAAGACTTGGAGGGAAATTTAAAAGTGATAACTTTTCTGTGTTTGAGGGGAAGGGAACGGGGGGTGTAAAGTGGGATGAAAAAGATGCTACTATGTGTCGCAAAGAGATAAACTGAGTAGAAAGAAAGTAGGTGCCGCCATAAGTCAATAAGTCACAATGAGAGGTACACAAGTTTCTTCTTTCTAAGTATTACTAGTATAGTGCCTGTGCTAACGTTACGACGGCAGTACACCCGCTTATCAATTAAATGAGAAGATAAGTATGAATACAACACTTAATAATAAAAGAGAAATTTAGAATTTTAAATGAATTTAGAAAGAAAAACGGAACTAAATGGAGGTCGAATGGGCGAAAACGGGCTCCCAAAAGATTTTAAATCAAGAAAGAGAAAGAAAAAAGAATTTTCTGATTTTAGATTATTTTTTTGCAGCTTCCACAGAGAGTACAACGTGCTCTCTGGGCTTGACCAGCGCAAGGGGGAGGGAAGGCCAGGGGTGGCCGGGCGGTCGAAGTGGGTCGGCACTGGTGCGGCGAGATCGCCCAGACTGGCGCTTCTGGGGAGAAGTCACGTTCTTGTTGGATTTCGGGAAAGATGACGGTGATGGCTTGGGTTACCTCCAAAATCCGACGATCTTTACAAGAGGGAGCACTTGGGGATTTACGCAATGCGATGGGGTGGAGGAGAGCTCGCCGGCTTTTATAGCTCCGAAACAAGCATATTTATGAAAACCATAATTTGGGATCAAATCAGATTGGGAGGAAATTTTGGCAATAGAGCACGAAATTTGGGGAATTAACACCATAGATGGAAAGAGGGGATTTGGTGTGGGATTGATGGAGCTTCTTTCTTGCTTTAATGGAGGGAGGGAAGAGAAGAAGCTTCTCTGGTCTGGACTGCAGCTAGAAGAAGCTACAGGTGAGTTGCCTTCATTTTTTTTAAATATAGAAGGATTTTTGAAAAGATAGCATATTAGGTTAAAAAATTCTAGAAAAATTCTCAAAAAAACTTTCGATTATTTTGTACTTAATAAAATTATTTTCAAAAAAAATTAAATTATAAATTTGCCGAGGCACGGCGACCGCGAGGTCGCTGACCAGCAACCTCGCCGCGTTGGCAAAGCCACCGATGGCGATCGTGGAGCCATTGCAGACCTGTGTTCTCCTGGCCGCGCTGCCCCATCTCCCGGTTTCCTTTTCCCAGCACGTAATGTATGGTCATTTCCTTTTCCAGGACGTTTGTTTCCTTTTCCTCGATTCCAAGACGTTTGTTTCCTTTTCCTTGTTGATGGTGGAGGTGAGGGAAGGTCTGTTGTGGGCCACAGGGATGATTTCAGAAAAATATGAAAAAATAAACTGCGCTCGCCGACCGCTGGATCCGCAAGGAAAAAAGATAAAATTAAAAAAGGTTTCGTCGCCATTTGGTTCCGCGAGAAAAAATTTAAAAAAATTAAGCAACACTCACAGACCGTTGGTTCCTTAGATAAAAAATAAAAACAAAAATTCAACGCTCTCCGTGCCTGAAATTAGGCTCTATGGGGCTAGATCCGTAAAAAAGTCTCGAGAAGGGTCATATTCGGAAAAAAAAATACGATCACAATGCCAGGACAATAAAAAATTCAAGTCTTGTTTCCTTGCATGTGGATCCTCCCTGTTTATTTCCTTGTTTGATTCACCCTCCTTCCAAATATGTAGTACGTATAATTTTGGCCAGTAAAAAATTCAATTATGGTTTCCTTGCATGCGGATCCTCCTTATTTATTTTCTTGTTTGATTCGCTCTCCTTCCAAATATGTAGGTGGGAGAGGTCTGTTGTGGGCCACAGGGATGATTAGACACACTAAATAATGGTCATCGGATGTGGGTGAGTAAAACTGAGGAAAGATCTGAGACGTTCATTTTGATGAATGCAAGCTTCTGAGGACGTTTTGCTGGGTGCACGAACATTGGGTCATCTCTAATGAGGTGCATTATTTAGGGTGGACGTAGGAAAAATTGCTTAAGTGCATTATAAAGGAGTATAGACTAACGCTATGTAAATTTTTTTTTAAGGGAGATACACTAGTTTCTAATGTCGCTTCCCTTGCTCACATGGGTACAATAGGTGCTTTAATTGGTTAGACTTATTTGGAGAGTAGAAATTATGTCTGATTCATGTCAATTATACTGTCTCACGTAAAATTCTTGAAAAATGAATTAACTTGTTTGGCCCATAATATTCAGCTTAATAAATATGAGTTAAGATCCATGTCAATTATACTGTGTCACGTAAAATCCTTGCAAAATGAATTAACTTGTTTGGCCCATGATATTCAACTTAATAAATATGAGTTTCACATTCTCTATGCCCTTGGATGCAGATCGGATGGCTTCTCTACACTGAAAATAAAAAAACGCGCATTTTTAAAGTGTACTGTTCACCAAAATGGTTATGTGGACTTCATTTTTTTTTTTTACAAATCTAGCTCGTACGATAAAAATTACAAAAATAGCTCCCTCATTGAGCGCAAAAGAGCCGACAGGGGACACCTATCCTCGGCTACGGTAGGACCGCAGCACAGCTGCCAGCTCCTGCCGCGATAGGGAAGCGCGGTTGTGATGGCTGCCACGGCGCAGCAACCATGGCAGAAGCTGGTAGCCGATAGCAACGCCCTACTACGGTTGCATAGCTCGGCAAGGGACACGTGCGGAAACTACATTTACAAAAAAAATTAAGTCTACGTGACCATTTCAGTAAACAGTTCTTTAAAGGTGAGAGCAGAGGATTGTGTTAAGGAACCTCGCTATCAAATAGTCCGGGGTTCCCGAACAGATCTGAATTGGAGAACAGAAAGAGAGAGAGACACGTGTTTAGGGAGAGCAACAGCGGAAATTCTTTATTGCTAATGATTGCTTGTACATTAAGGGGGGACCCCTCCTCCTTTTATAGCGCTCAACTAGGGTTTTGGCTAAGGGACCAGCATGGGCCTTCATGGGCCATCAGGGTTTCCCAACACTCCCCCTTGGGCCTTTTGCCGCGAGATGCATATGCCTCACTAAAACTCCAGAAAAGCCCAGTGGGAAAAATACTTGGAGAAAGAGTACATAGCATACGCTTACTATGTTGCACGAATTGCCTCGTTAAAAACCTTATGCAAGAAAACTTCATGAAAAACTTGCTAAGGAAAAGAGTACAATTCTCCCAACTTCAATTGCTAATCTTCGAGATTCATGTTGGGTATTCATAATTCATGCTCGAGATTCATATGGGAGTATGTGAAATATCTCCCCCTGAAATCTGCACTTCTCTAAGTCTCATCATCCCAATTCCTTTCACGCACCTTTCAAAGGTAGATCTTTGGGAGTGATTTAGTGAACAAATCTGCAAGATTTTCACATGACTTAGTATGCAATATCTTGATCTCGTTCATCTTATGCAATTCGTGAGCATAGAAGAACTTGGGGTTGATATGCTTCGTGAGATTGCTCTTCACATAACCCATCTGTGCTTGGGCAACACAAGTTGCATTATCTTCATAAATTATCGTGGGAGTTTGCTCAATGTTCAAGCCACATGACTTCTGGATGTGGTGAACCATTCTTCTGAGCCATGCACATTCACGAGATGCTTCATACAAAGCAATGATTTCCGAGTGGTTTGTCGACGTCGAGACAAGAGTCTGTTTAGACGACTTCCAAGAATGGAAAACATAGCCAGTTTGGGACTTGCCAGTATGCGGGTCTGATAAATACCCAGCATCGACATAGCCAACCAAATTCAATTCATTGTTTCTTCTAAAAAACAGACCGAGGTCTTTGCTTCCTTGGAGGTAACGGAAGATGTCCTTGATCCCTTTCTAATGCCTTTTGGTGGGTTACGCCTGCATCGAGCTAGCAAATTCACAATAACGCAATATCCGCCTAGTGCTATTCGCAAAGAACATGAGCGCTCAATTGCACTCGATATGGGAATTCTGCTCCCGTGACTTCCTCCCCTCTTCTCTAGGTCTCAGTATGGGTCCAGTCTGCTTGGAGTGACCTTCCGACCATTGGAGTCTTTGCAGGATACGCCTTTTCAAAGCCAAATCTTTCCAACACTTTCTGCGTGTAGGTTGATTGGTGTACCAAGATTCCTCCTTGGACATGTTCAAGCTGCAAGCCTAAACAAAACTTGGTTTTACCCAAATCCTTCATTTCAAACTCAGACTTCAAGTATGAGCATGCTTCTTCAATTTCTTCATCCGTCCCAATGATGTTCAAGTCATGTACATAGACGGAGATTATACAGAATCCATTCGGGGACCGCTGTATAAACACACATGGGCAATCTTCTCTATTTGTATAGCCTTTCTTGCAGAGAAAGTCACTCAAGCGATTGTACCACATTCTTCCCGATCGTTTACCCATACGGTGATTTCTCCAATTTCACTTTGCATGTGTTTCTATTTGCTCCGTCTTGGTTGGGATAGGAATTCCTTAGGTACTTTCATGTATATCTCCGAATCCAAGTTTCCATACAATTATCTTTGTGACAACATCCATTAGCTTCATTCTCAACTTCAAGTTGATCGCCATTGAGATCAAATATCTAAAGGTAATTCCTCCCATGACCGTAGAATAGGTTTCTTCATAATCAACTCCGGGCGTTGAGTGAAACCTTGAGCTACAAGCCTTGCTTTGTACCTTACAACCGTTGTTTTCATTTCTCTTAGAACAAAGACCCATTTGTGACATCTGGGGTTTATATGGGGAGGTGTGCGGCATACGGGCCCAAACACCTCTCTCTTGTTCGAGAGACTAACTCTCTGATGATTGCCTTTTCCATTCTTCCCAATCTAGCCTTTTCTTGCACTCTGCAAGAGATGCAGCTCGGAATCATGATCAATGATCGAGGCAATCTTCTTTGCAAAGTATGCATCAATGTTGGTCGTTGCTCTATTCGAGGATTCTCTGTTATTACAAAATTTATGGCCATTTCCTCATGGGGTGCTTCATGCACTTCTACTTGCTCTTATTGCTATTCCCTATCGCAGAGCAAGTTTCTTTAGCTTTCATCGCCTATGTGTGCGCACACATTATTTCCGCGCTTCCTTGATGGAAGATTCAAGTCTGGAATTGCCTTTCCTGTTGGCTTCTTTCCAATGTCAGGTCTCAACTGGCTCCCCTTCTTTCCTTGGGGCATTTTCGTGATTGGTTGTGGTAAGTCCTCTCGCCCAGTTTTCTCCAGACGTCTCTGGGTACTTTGGGTTTGAGGAGCCTGATTTTTTGCTCTTTTTCTTTGAGGCCTCTGAACAGGTTGAGGGATACCTTCTATTTTCTTTGGTATTTCCACCCTCTCTGGTGCATTCCTTGCGGGTACATGCGACTTAACCACGCCCTTCAGATCACAAAAATGATCAGGCAGTTCATTTGCTAAATTCTGCAAATCAATTATCTTCTGGACTTCTTGATTTGCTTCATTAGTGCGGGGGTCATGTGCGGGGATCTCAATGGAATGCCATATGATTTCCCGGCATTTTTCATCCAAAGGTTGATTTCCTCCCCCTAATGACGGGAAACGATCCTCGTCAAAAATGCAATCAACGAATCGGGCTGTATGCAAGTCTCCAGTCATGGGTTCCAAATACCTGATTATGGATGCACTCTCATAACCAACGTATATCCCAGACTTGCGGAGAGGGCCCATTGCAGTCAGCTTTGGGGGTGGTATAGGAACATATACCATACACCCAAATTTCCTGAGATGGGAGATTTTCGGGATGATCCCGTGCACAAGCTGCATAGGAGAATGGATGTTTTAGTCCGAAGGTCTAAAATTGATAAGAGCTGCTGCGTGCAGGACTGCGTGTCCCCAACAAGTGTTGGGCAAGTTACAACTCTGCAAAAGCGGTCTGGCAATGAACTTAATCCTCTTTATTAGTGCTTCTGCTAGTCCATTCTACGTATGAACGTGCGGTATAGAGTGCTCAACTGCTATCCCTGTTGCCGTGCAATATTCATCAAATGCCTTTGAAGTAAATTCTCCGGCATTGTCCATTCTAATGGACTTCACGCGATGATCAGGGAAAGCATTCTTAATTCTTATGATCTGCGAGATCAGCTTTGCAAAAGCATGGTTTCTTGTTGACAACAAGCATACATGTGACCATTTCGAGGAAGCATCGATGAGCACCATAAAGTATCGAAACGGCCCTGACAGGGGCTGAATCGGACCGCAAATATCCGCTGGATGCGTTCTAGGAATGCAGGGATTTCACTTTGCACTTTCATAACAGAGGGTCTAGTTATTAATTTCCCGGTGGCACATGCGGGGCACACAAAATCTTCATGATTCGGGAAATTTTTAACATTAATGCCATGACCTTGTGAGTTGTTTACTATATTTCTCATCATTCTAAGACCAGAATGGCCTAATCTACCATGCCATAAAGAAAATAACTCAGAGCTTCTAAAAACAGTCTTCAAGGAAGTATACACTTCGGGTGCATGAATATTCGTGTAGTACAACCCAGATTCATATGAGGGACATTTTTCTAATACCATTTCTCCACATACCGCGTGCTTCACAATGCACAAGTATTCTTTGCCATTTTCTTCATTGGTTTCTACGTGAAAACCATTGGCGCGGATCTCTTTAAAGCTTAAGAGAGTGCGCGTTGATTCGTGGTACAAAGGGCTTCTTCAATTACCAAAGTTGTACCCATAGGCAATATAATAGTGGCTCTTCTGAGCCGATTACATATGAGTCGCTTCTGCGATCGTAGTAATCTTTCCGTTCTTCGTGATTATTTGGAAATACTTAGACTCTCTTAAGATGGTATTTGTTGTGCCACTGTCAACAATGCATATCTCTTCCATTTGGGCGCTACACGATTTCTAGATAAAAGAAATATAATTCTAATCAGATAGAGGCAAAAACAATCCAAATATTGCTTGCAAAATTTGAAGAATACTGGAATAAAAAATAAATTGCGTATTTATTCATGAAAGAAGTATGCTCTTCTAGAGCTTACAATTCATTATTCAAGGAAAAAGCTAACAACCATAATCTAAAGAAAATGCATTAAACAGAATCTGTGAAATATGCATTAATTTCTGCTTCTATGTCATCGGCAGAAGTTTTCTCTTCATTTGCCATAATAATGGCTGCAGCATCGATGTCCAGGCTATTCTGTGAGGATGAGGCAAGTGGGGTATCTACATCCATGACATCATCATCACCGATGTTGGCGAAGTGTGCTTCTGGGGGGGCGTTTTCCTTTGCCTTTCTTTTAGCCTGATAGCCAATGTCCTCAAGTGCCACACTTGAAGCACGTTTGGTTCTGCTGTCCATACGGCTTGGCGTGCGCCTTTTCTTTGTCATCCCTCTTCACAGGGGCTTTGGACTTTCCTTTGACCCGGGGTCTCTCTTTTCCACCCTGCTTGCCCTTCTTTCTATGAGTGGGTTTTCTCACCTTATAGCTATTGGCATTGACTTCTGTGCCAGTGCCTCGTCCAGGTGGCTGCGAGACATAGTTCTTGCGTAGAACATCGTCTTGCGATTCCGCAACTTGCATTACATCAATCAGTTCGCTATACTCCTTGTATGCGTCCTGACGATAGCTGCGTGCACTCTGGATAGCATTAGGGTGGAAGGTAGAGAGAGTTTTCTCAATCTTCTCTTCATCAGTGATCTTCTTGCCACATAGAGAGAGATTGGTACAAATTCTGTGCAAGGCAGAATTGTACTCGGCCACTGTTTTATAGTCTGCAAATCTCAGGCGCACCCAATCTTGTTGTGCTTGGGGCAAGATGGTGTACTTGAGTTTTTCGAACCGCTTCTGAAGTGCAGTCCAAAGCTCAAGTGCACTCTCCTCAGCCATATATTCATTCTTCAGAGTGGCTGAGAGGTGGTGCCTGAGAAAATGCAGAGCTTGATCGTTCTGCTCAGCGATAGGTTTTGCGTCCTGCGAGGACCCTAGACCAATCGCGGAGCGGAGCTTCTTGCCCCCAAGAACAATCTTCACGTCCGATGCCCAAGTGAGGTAGTTTTGACCGTGCGGGGCCAGTTCTTCAAACTCACGATTCACAATGCCAGACATCTGCATGATTTCAGAATTCTAGTTTAGATTACTGCGTGTAATCTGATAGAAAAAGGTTGCAAAAGGCATAAAGCGCAGAAAAATTAAATGCTATGCATTGTAATATATTAAATAAAGCAACTGATTCAAAATTCATAAAGAATATTCATAAAACAGAGAAATAAAGCAAGAAAAATTAAAAACAGAGCCAAATAAATCTTCTTGATATTCTGGCAATTTTTTCAAAATTTTCTGCTATTTTTCTGCTATTTTCTTTTCTTTTCTTTCTTCTTTTTCTTTTCTTTTCCGGCCGACGGCCAGCTGGGCCATTGCCCGTTCATTTCGGCCCAAACGCACGCACGCGGCTGGGGTTTCCCCTAGCCGCCGCCGCCGCCATTTTTTTTTCTCTCGGGCGCGTTTCTTTTCTTCTCCCCGTGCGCGTTTCTTCTCTTCTCCCCCCGTGCGCATTTCTTCTCTTCTCCCCCGTGCGAGCGACGCAGCGGACTTGGCAAGGGGCGGCGCGGGGGCGTGGCGCGAGGCGCGCGCCGCTCGCACCACCGGGCGAAGCGCGAGCGGCGGGCCAAGCGCTGGCCTGGGCGAGCCGATCTCATGAGCCGGCGGCAAAAGGAGGCACAACGCGCGACCGCTGAATTCTTGGGCGGGGCGGCGGCGGTCTTCTTGGCGCGATCGGTGAGCCGGTCAGCGTCGGCGCGGCGGGCTGCGTGCCTAGCCATTTGGTGGCGGGCGACGAAGAATCGAGGCGGCCGGTGGCGGCGGCGACCAGCCTTGGGCGGGCGGCTCGGCCGAGCTCGAGCCGACCGAGGCGCATCGTCGGCGTCGGCACGGCTGGCCCGGCAAGGCGGGCGCTTTGCGCGAGTGGCGTCGGCGGCGGGAGTGGCGCTTCTGGCGCGAGGCCGAGCCGGCCGGCGGCGCGCGCAAGGCCGAGGCTGCGCTGCGTCTGTGGGCCGGCGCTCGTCTGGCGGCGAGAGGCCAAGGCCGGCGCCGTCTGGCGGCCGGCGAGCGACCGAGGCGGCGACGGTCTGGCGCGAGTCTTGCGAAGAAGCTGGCGGCGCGCGGCCGGGCGCGGCGTATGGCTGCGAGCCGTAGCGACCGCATGTTTTTTCCTTTTTTTTGTTGATGATGAACAGTAAAACTGATCTGTAAAATCGTCTTGTACTGTAGCTTCGAGCCATAAGATGATAAACAGAAAACAGAGGCTTAGGATAGATGCATGCATAAGAACGACAGCGATTAGATACAATCACCGATTCTCACCTCTTCTCACCTTTTCAATTCTGATCTCCGTAGAGCCTCGTGCTGATAACGTGTTAAGGAACCTCGCTATCAAATATTCCGGGGTTCCCGAACAGATCTGAATTGGAGAACAGAAAGAGAGAGACACGTGTTTAGGGAGAGCAACAGCGAAAATTCTTTATTGCTAATGATTGCTTGTACATTAAGGGGGGACCCCTCCTCTTTTTATAACGCTCAACTAGAATTTTGGCTAAGAGACCAGTATGGACCTTCATGAACCATCAGGGTTTCCCATCAGATTGTACTACCCTTCCAAACCTGTGTACGGTCAACTATACCTGATCCACCCGAACAGACGCAGCTACCCAGCTCCAGTGGACTACAGTCACAGTACGAAAAATCGGACCGGATCGACAGTTCAACCGTAAAAAACCGGGAACGATGCCAGGTTCGATCTGGTTCACAAGATAGATCGTTTTAGTTTTAAACCAGTGAAAAAAATATTTTCAGCACTTAGCTGCAGCAGTAATGGAACCCCACCGCCTTTTCCTACGACGCAAAGGGCCTTACACGTCTAGCGAGCTTCAAGTGACTTGGGAGGCAGAGCAGAGTGGACCCTATATTAGTGCATTTCTACTGGAAGTTGGTGTATACTCTACATGTTTTTTTTAATTTAAAACTAACAAAATGTATTAAAATATAGTATTTTTGAACCTCTGGTTCCTCGGTTGAACCAATGAACCTTGTACTAGCCGAGATCAAAATCTCGCTGAGATCTCGCGAAATCTCAGCGAGATCCCGGTTTTCGGCTGGTGGCGAGAGAACAAAACCCGGCCGAATGCATTTCAAACGTAAGCCAGCGTTAGCTCGGTTGGTAAGCCACCTGAGCGACTTGTGATCGATCGGGGGATCGAACTCTAGCTCCTCCAATTTTTTGTTTGCGCCGAGATCCCACTTTTTTCCCATTCTCGTGTCATCCTCGCGTCGAGCTCCCACTTTTTTCCCCATTCTCGCGTCATCCTCACGCCGAGCTCCCCCTTTTCTCCCCATTCTCCGCGCCGAGCTCCCCCCACCCTCGCGCCGTCCTCGCCGAGCTCGCCCTCGCGCCATCCTAGCCGTCCGATGACTCCGCGCTGTCCTCGACATCCTGGCCGAGGACTCTGAGCTTCCTGTCACGCCAAATCTGCGCCGTCCTCGCCAGATCCGTGCCGTCCTCGCCAGATCCGTGCCGTCCTCGCCGAGCTCCCCCTCGTGCTGATCCACGCCGAGCCGACTCTGCGCTGTCCTCGTCGAGGCGCCGAGCTCCCCCTCCCGTCAGATCCGCACACTCCTCCTCCTCCGCTGTGGGCTCCTCCTCCTCCGCATCCGAGCTCCTCCGCGTCCGAGCGCCCGAGCCGACTCCGCGCCGAGCACCGCATCGCATCCTCCATTCAGAGGTTTGAAACTTTCCAAGAACTCAACATTTTCCACTAAGATTTCGCTATTTTCCACCGAAATCTTGGAAATCTCGTTTGAAAAAAAGACCGGATTTGAATTTTATTTTTGAATTTTGTTTGGATTTCGTCCAAAATTTCGAAATCTCGTTCGATATTTCGCCCTCCGGACGGGGACGAGATTACAGACGAAAACAAAATTTGAAACCCTGTGAACAAGTGACATGTCCCGTTCACTAACCAGTGAGTCAATCAAAGCGACATACAGATCCACATGTTTTCCTTGCCTATTTCCCAATATCAGAAGTACAAACTTGCATAATATAACCATGCCCATAAATATAGTACACGACGTGATGATATTGATGTCGAACTATATCGCCGTTTCAGCACGCATATATATCAGTACATGTCAAATTGGTAGAAGATCTAAGAAACTACAAAAGGCAAAGAGAAAAAGGGAATAAACAATTTATTTGCATTCGGGTTTATGTATTTTGAAGTCATTCAGTTTGATGTTTTGATCCTTTCATTTAAATGGACTTTATCCTAAGTCATAGAGATGCATTTTTCAAACTATTGTTCGTTTGCTCCATCAACTTACGTATTTCCACATTAATTTGTAGTCTCTGTCTCTGAGGAGGACAGTGGCGGATTTTGTGGGTGATGGTTCGTCGGTAAGTCCTGAGTAAGTCCAGTTAGTTTTTTGACACTGGAGCGGTGGTGGATTCAGGATTTCCAAAATAGGTATTGAGCAGGACATCCCGAGTACACTTATACGCTCATTTGATCATAATGCTTCTAATGTTGATGACAACAATACTAATCACAAGGAATAGCACAATGACCCTATGAGTCGGGCTAGGATAAGATCAATTCAACAACAGGTGAATTTTTTCCTTTGTGAATTTCCTTTATTGCATAATAATTGTATATTACCTAATAGCGGGTCATTGATTGTTGTTAGGTACAAAGGAATTGAAGACATCAAATTGACTATACTTATTTCATCATACTAAATTGGAACCTAGAGGGAGGTGAGGGACGCCGGGGCAGACTCAGTTGCATGGAATGTAAGAGATTCAGTGTAGACAAAAGGCATGCGGTGGTGCAAAGAAGAAAATGGCATGCGGCCAAACTGCATAGCCCCGTGGCACCCTGATCGCATGGAAGCATGCGGGCAAACAGGAAGGAAAGAAGAAAGGGAAAAAAAGAAAAAAGAAAAGGAAAGAAATAAAGAGGAGGAAAGAAGCCAAATCTAGTTTGGAGAGAATGAAACAAAATAGTTTGCTTGTATATGAAGAAAGAGGAAAGCAACTCGGATCGGAGAAGAAACCAATTCAGATTGCCAAACCAACCTAACTTAAAAAGGCCATAACTCTCATGTCTAAACTTAAATTGTGGTGTACTTGGACTTGTTTGAAAGCTACGAACATCACAATATCTCTCAATTATGTCAAGTTCAAATTCAGCTTCTTTCTACTGTAGGATCAAGAATAACCGACTAGAGAGAGGTGAATAAAATTCTTTGACCCCAAGTTAACAATTATCAAGAATTATGCAAATTGCAATACTACAACAATTTGAAGGCCTAAATAAACTTGGTTTTGCTAAGAGCACAACTAGCCAATGTCAAGACAAGAATAACAATCCTAGTGAGATAATCAATAGCTATGATCACTAGGAATGTAAACGTACTAATAAGGTCACAATAAGGCAAACCACAAGAGAATGAATGCGATGATTTTTCCCATGGTCTTGGAGACTTGACGTTCTCCCCAACTCCACAATTGAGCCTCCCTCGATCACTAGTGGTAGCTCTTCCGCGCTCCAGGTAGGCGAGCTCCAACCTTGACACAATACCGTGCCTCTTCACAATCTTCTGTGAAGAGATCACCGGTTCCACACCTCCAAGCCGTCTAGGAGGCGACAACCTCCAAGAGAATAGACCTTGACGTTTGCTTGAGGTTGATCAAGTGTCTAATGGCTCAAGTTGAATGCACACACTTGGATTTCTCTTAACAACTCAGAAAATGTGAATTAAATGCTCTAGAGATGATAAGAGACTTGCTAGGGCTCACAAATATGTAATGAATGACCAAGAGTATACCCTTTCTACAGGTGCGGGTGTATTTATAGCCCCCACCCACAAATATAGCCATTACCACCTAACTGCTGAAAAATTCAGGAAAGTCGGCACTACCGCCCATGTAGGGCTAGTAGTACCGACCTCAGGCTCAACAGTTGGCCGTAGCATTTAATGCTACAGTTACTAGCTGTTGCTACAGCACTCCGGCACTACCGCCCATGTAGGACCGGTAGTGCCGGCCTTATGCACCAAGAATTGTGCATTTTCACCTTCTTCTGGAAAAAGGCTACCATCCATTTGGGTCAGTACTACCGCACTTACGGTAGTACCACTCCCAGATGGGCAGTAGTGCCAGCCAGGGAAAAACCCCAAAAACACATCGTTTTGGAAAAGGACTACCGTCCACTAGGGTCGGTACTACCGCACTTGCGGTAGTATCGCCCAAAGTGGGTCGATAGTGCCAGCCTGAGGACACCCCAAAAATGTGCTTTTGTGTAACATAACTACCGGCCTCTGGGACCGGTACTACGCACTCTGG
This sequence comes from Otatea glauca, assembly GCA_036346275.1. Classification (NCBI taxonomy): domain Eukaryota; kingdom Viridiplantae; phylum Streptophyta; class Magnoliopsida; order Poales; family Poaceae; genus Otatea; species Otatea glauca. The sequence continues at coordinate 18,782,530 of CM070719.1, read as the reverse complement.
CATGATGCAGCTCGGAAGGTCGATAGTGCCAACTGGGTCGGACTCAAAAATGCACATTCTAATATATAACTATTGGCTAGTAGTACCGCTCCTAGAAGGTCGGTAGTATCGACCATGCAGATTTTCAGAGTGACTTTGAAGTATTTTTCGAGAAATGCACATGACTAAAGTATGAGCATGAATTTGATCCATGACACTTGATTATGTTCAAGCTACTAACCAAAGGTCCCTTTTAATAGTACGGCACCTATAGTAGCAACCTGATCTTTTCTCCAAACGCCTAGATCGATAGAAAGCTAGAAAAGGGTCCTTACAATTTATACCTTCGTGTTTGCTTGATGTTCCAATTCCCTTATGGCTCAATGATTTCACCTCTTCATAGGACCAACCTATTTTTGATAGCCTCAAGAAAAATTATTAGTTCTTAAAACACGATTGTCATTAATTACAAAAATCAAGGACGAAATTTGAGGCCTAGATACTTCAATCTCTCCCTTTTTTTTGGTAATTGATGACAACCTATCAAACATAATGAAATTGAATATGTTTTTAAGTATACATACAAGTTGTATACTTTTGGATTTTGCTTTTAATGGCATTTCACCTCTTTGGAAAGAAGATAATTGGATTTGAAATCAAAATGCCATAAAAAGCCACAATGTATATTTGAAACTCCCCCTAAATGTGTGCATGGAGATACTAAGTTGAGATCGCACACATTTCGAAGAATTTGAAAATTTTTGGCGGATTTTCCACTATATATTGGATCTGAGAAAAACAAGATATATGCATAGAATCCAATATGACCATAATGATTTATCATAAGTATAAACATCCATGAAAACATAAGTAATAAGACATTTAACCATTCATAAAACATTACAAGTATTCATAAAACATCCAAAAGCAAATAATAGAGGTCCAATTAGCTTACAAGAGATATATAAATCATTACAAGATATATAAGCTAATCCTTCCACTTCTACTACACTCTACTTCTTCCTTTTCTTCTACTTCTCCCCCTTTGGCATCAAGTATCAAAAGAAGGGGCCTTCATGAAACGTCTAGGAAGAAGGGCCTTGAGCACCACGACCATGCTCACGTCCATGCCCATACCGGCTAAAAGAGACAGGAACAAGCTCATCGCAAAGCTGATCAACAGTCGCTCCAATGGTGTCCATGCACTCTTGGACTTCATTAACCATGGCACGGGTCTAGAACTGAAACTGATGCTCTTGGTCAAGCCTAATCATGATTCCAGAGCTGAGAGAGGTGAACTGAGTCATCATGTCTGAACGAAGACTCTCCAAACTCACCAAGAAGGTGTCCTAAGCCATGTTATGGGCCTAAGGTGGATCCTGAGGAGCATCCTGCTGCTACTGGTGCTATTGAGTTGGGTGACCAATCGCCTGAGGAGGAGCTTAGCGGGGCTTATATTGCTTGTGAGCATATCCACATCCTCCTTTGTACCTAGTCTTCCTTATGATTAGCTTCATGTTGTAGGGAGCAATGTAAATGGATTTGCCTCGCTCACGGGCTGAAGAGGCCATCTCCCTCATCATAAAATCCAACACATCAAAGTTTTGCCTATGCATCACCTTGCTCATAATATTCCAAGCATATCCACGAATGTCATCAAAGTTACCACTTTTGGATGAATGGTAACTCTAATGATGCGATTCATGAGGCTCTCCTGTGGACAAAGTTCGGCCAACTTTCCTGGCCTCTTGACATTTGTAGTGGGATCATAAATTCAAGCTGTTGAATCCTGGGGTACCCACTGTGAAAAATGCCTAAGGCCTGCTCAAACTCATCCTTTGTGGCAATGTAGACTTTAGAGCTGGACATCTAGGTGATGGAGTCGTAGGTGTCATGAATATGGACTGTGGTGTAGAACTGACGAATCATGTCCTCCACAAAATCACACTTTTGACTGACAAAGTTCATGAGGTCAGCGCCATTGTCGGGACCCAGATTTGCAATTCTGAAACCCTCTGTGTATACTGCACTAGTCCAGGATCAAGTTAGTGCACACAGTGGAAACATAGATGAAATATCATTCCATACAACGAATTAACTAAGAAGAAACAAATTATTATTAAATAAAGCAAATGACCTTATGGTCAAAGTTTACACCATTATGCCTTAAGGGCTTAAGAATAAATAAACTGTTGCGGCTGAAATAAAATAACTTGGGCCATTTGACATGCCACAGGCAATCATATGGGGAAACACCTTCCTAATCCACGTAGTCTTCATAATATTATTCTTCATGATATTCATTATTTCCTGATCCTTACTTAGCAACTGATCGACAAAGACGTATAGCCGCCAGAGCAAGCCGTAGGGAAATGATGCAATATATTCATGCAAGGCTTGACAAAGGATAGATATATGGTTCTTTTGCAGAAATCAATAACTTGAATTGAAGTACAGTAAATATATTGAAAGCACATTTATGAAAAGGTAATACATAACTGGTAAATCAATGATAGATAACATGAATAGAACAGTGAGGCGTCACCCTACACCATCCAAAACAATTATCAAACCACTAAGTTCAACAATATAACTTTAGACAACAAAGCAACAGTGAACTCCCTGTTCACATCTGAAGGACCATGTGGAGGTCCATCCATGTTTGTGATGAGTATTTGACTTTATTTGAGCAAGGTGTGCTCAGGTTTGAGTTTGATTTAAATTGGAATTTAAAGCAATTTGAGCCTTCTCCTGTTTTTGCCGTAGTACCGGCCAGGATGAGTAAAAGTGAATTTTAATGAGTGGACTTTGATGAATTTATTGCACATCTTTGTGAGCATTGCTATGTGAGGAGTTTCCTTGTTTTTAATGGTTGCAGGTCGACGATGCTAGATCATGGTGAGACGAAGGATGATCGGGACTAGGCGAGGAGCGTCGGAGGTCCAGACGGTCGATGATCACCGGAAGATGATCGAAGACGGAGTCGTGGCAAGCCGTGAAGACAAGGAACTAATGAGATGCTATCTAGGCGCTGCATGGATCAATGAGGGCCATTGGATGCGGGTCTAGTTAGTGTGCTTTAAGATCCGTGCAAGAAACCCCATTTTGTGGTGGGTTTTGGGTTAGCCCATGCATGGTTGGATGAATGGGTTAATCCTAGCCCTTGATGGAGTGCTCTAGGGTTTAGAAGCTCATCCAAGGGTGGTAGGTGGCCCAAAAGTTGTATAAATAGGGGTGGAGGGGTAGCCTTCCTCCCTTGAAGGTTTGAGTTGCTCCTTTGAGTTTTGCCCACATCAAGTGAGGCTTTGTAAACCTTCTATCTAGAAAATACAAAAAATTTCTTTACCTTATTGTGAATTTAAATTGCACATTTACATTATGTCTTTACTTTACGCAATTTAAATTCAATATTTACTTTCCCGCATTTACATTCTCGCAATTTGGATTTTCCTCCCCTCCTTCTAAATGTTGTTGTTCTAAGATGTCTTGAGTGTGTTTATATGGTTTTACACCTCTCTTGCACCCTAGGATAGACTAAAGATCAAGTTTTCTATCAAGTTGTCATTCTGTCCAGAACTTGTTCTTCGCGCAGCAGTCAGTCTTTGATTCTTAGAAAAACCTAAAAAATACTTTATGAGTGATTCTTATTGGAGAATGTGTGTGACTCACATATCCATCTCTAGAAAAATTTGTGAGTCCACTGGTAGCACCGTTTGAGCGCTATGAAGTGAAAACCGAGCCTCAAACTTTCTGGTCGAAGTTCATGACTGTCTGTGACACTTGATTTTTCATGTCTATTATATAAAGCTTTTTAACGTGATTTTTGGTGGACTATTTCACGACTCAACTGATCATAGGAAGAAAAATTACCAAAACTTTTAGAGCAACAGAAGTGAGGATAATTCCTGGAAAATCTTCTTTTACTTTTCTGAAAAGTGACTTTGTTGTTTTTAGCTTTATCTCTTTTAGAAAAGAAGTCTTTGAATTAATTTCTTTTTGTTTGGATACTTGACAACCAGGATTGTGATTAAAACATCCCTAACATGGTTCATGGTTCTCAACCATGTAAGATAGGGGTACACATAGTTGTCTAGTTGTTTGGGTTTTGGAGGGTGTGCGAATCTGAGAAGCACCAGTTTGAACGAAAATCTTTGGGTGTTTCAGATTTTTATTACGAGATTGTTTGGAGTACTTTGAGTGGGGGGAAATTTTATTTGGGATCATTCACCCCCCCCCCCTCTGATCGCCATTTCGTTCCTTCAACATCCCAACAATTCAACCATCCAACATGTCATGAAACACTCTATACCTCGTGTGAAATCCCCGGGTATGTCTATGACCGCGGACGCAGCTATTTTAATAGTTTTACACTCTGCAGACGTTGTACAGCTTTACCCACAAGACCCAAACATCTCTTTGTGCAAACGTTGCTAACACACTTCCTTTGGTGTGCCGCAGAGATATCATGACAAAGCCTTTACAATGCATTGTTTAAACTCGGTACTGCTCTCTAAGGTTTTGCTCCTCGAGGCCCACTCTTGAGCTATGTGAGTCTACCTGTTCACTTCGAAACCCACACCACCAATTGGCAGTACTCAAGACTAGACATTGCAAATTAATCAGCTAGGTCTGCCCCATACGAGACATGTGGTAGTACGGTTAGGCCCGGTTCAATGGTGCACAAGATTAAGTCCTTAAGTTGTCTCAGGCAAGACATCCACATCCCATTGTGCTAGAAAGCACCCCCTTTACTGCACGATCACTTGCCCGAGAGAAAACAACTTTGTTCAACTAAGACCAATGGCAAACCCCGCCATGGTACAACAAATTTTACAACAGTGGCTATCGGCCATAATTCAATATCTCATTAAGTCAAGATTAACATTATTCAACGTGTGACATGAACCCCATCGTACAACTAAGCAGGTCTAAGCATAGATACGATAACCCAATGTTGGTAGTATAATCATGTCCAACTAATAATGTCCCAACCTAGAGTTAACAATGGATACATGGCATTCCAATCATCAGGGTGGCATAATATCAACTAGGTATACAGCCATTCCCATGGAATAAGCATTGATACTCAAATAGCATGCAATTGTATAAAACAAATTACTTTGCAAACATAGGATCAATATGATCAAAGGTTACAACTTGCCTTACTGATCTAGTGCTGAGTCTTGGTCTTCGAAGTCTCCGTTCGCTCCCTTAGAATTAGCGTCTACCGGAAAAGAAAGCAATGAAACAAAATAAATACCAAACAGAGATACAAACAAGCTCAAAATTGAAAATAAATGTCTCTGTGAGGTAGAGCTTGATTTTATAAAAATTTAGAAATTTGAATCGCCTCAATCGGAGTTCGTATGAGAGAGAACGAGCCTCCGAAAGATTGAATTCAGAGAAAAAAAAAAGAAAGTTCTCTAGAATTATTTTTCTAAAGAAAAACAGATTTATTGCGCAACGCTGATGTTAGCTAGGGTTCAGGTGGACCGGGTTTACAACATAGTACTCTGTTCACCGTGCACCCGGCGCACGGCTAACGTCATCTCTGACGGGGATGACACGCAAGTGATAGGGCTGACGAGGCGCTGACGAGGGCAGCTGAGACGGACACACACGAGGGTGATGACATGGCGGGACACTTGTCACGCATCCAACAGCGTGGCGAGATCGGACGGTGGAGACGCAAAGACGCGAGCGGCAGAGGCGTGGCAAGATCCAGAGCGCTCGGGGGCGATCGGACGGCCACGTCCTACGGCGAAGAACGACAGCGAGGGGGCGACGCTATTCCACCGGAGACGAAGAAGATGACACAGAACTCGGCGAAAAGGCGATGGATCGGGTGCATTTCCTCGTGGGTTTGGAAGAGTGCGACGCGACGAGCTTAGGCGTGCAAGCGGCAGCGGTGGAGGTGCACCAGCGGCAGAGATCCAAGTGAAAGAAGGCTTCGACTGCGACGAAGAACTCCGACGAGCTCATTCTCGCCGACAGAGGGGTCTCGGGCAACAAGGGATGGATCAAAAGAAGTGGCGCGGAGCGGGGAACCTCGGGCTAGGTGCGGCAGCGGCTTAGATAGCCAAGGGAGGTGCGCAAAACACGGAAATCGAGCGGCAGCGAGTGAGGCAGCGGGACTTCGAGACGGTTCGGGTTAGGTTTTTCGGTCGGTGATGTGGGTGACGTGGCTGCATCTCAGCCGTCCACATGGCATAGATCCAACGACGGTGGCGCCGGGCTGGCTAGGCCGACGGGGCAGAGATGGGCTGGGCGACACGCGAGAGGGGTGGGCCGCAGAGTGGGCCGCGAGGGAAACAGGGATGGGCCAGCGGAAGATTTGGCCCGGGGAGATTTTTCAAAGTAAAAACATTTGTCGATTTAATAAATTTCCAGAAAATCAAATAAAGCAAATAAATTCAAATAAATAGCAAATAAATTCAGAAAAATCTCCAAAACTATAGAAAAATTCCTTGAAGCGCAATGAACCTAACTACGATTGGAAATCTTTTGTTTGATGAATGGATTAATCAAATTAAATCTTTTTATTATTTGAAAATTCAAGTTAAGCTTTGATTAATTCAAGAAAAATGCAAATGGTTCCTTTTCAAATTCAAACATTCCAAAACTCAAATTTTGGGATGTTACAGCCATGGAACAGCTCAAGGACCCCAACAAACGAGGGTAGCTTGCGAATGTGGTCCTAGTCCACCCACTTCTGATCAGCAAAGTCCTTATCTGAATAAATCTCATGAAACACCTTCACTTGAAAGAGAGTGCGAAAGAACTTTTCGGAGGCTGTTCTTGGAAGGCAATACTAATTTGCTCCCCTCAAGGAGCAATACTTGTCCCCGTTTATTTGTCTTAGGTCCTCTTGAGGGTAAAGCCAAGCAAGGATTCTTTCTCCTCCACAGAACCTTCCTCCTCATCTACATCCATACCATAGTCCTCATCCTCTTCTTCCTCACTAGATTCTTGTGCAGGTCCTTTGCCTTTGCTGGCCTGAGAGCTACTTCCACCTAACTCTTGATTCACCAATTTTCTTATTTGCTCATCCCTGGTAGCAATTGTGTATGAATCCTTGCTATCATTGTCACTGTCAAAATGAGGAGTGGGAACCCCAACACTTCGAGTGGATTTCCTAACTGTACCCCCACCACAAGGTGCCTTGGCCTTGGATGGATTCTTTACCCTTGGCATGATTTCTGGATCATAAGGATAATAGAAGGGATAAGCAAGGGAACTAGGAACTTAATTTTAGAATTTTGACAAAAATGCAGCAGGTTATACTGTTTGGCAGCAAAGTCGGCACTACCGCCTATACTGGACTGGTAGTGCCGCTCCTGGACGGTACTATTGCACTTTTAGAGCCAGTAGTGTCACACCAGGTCGGTACTACCGCTGTACCACAGTGGTAGTGCCGGGTTCATCATGGAACCGCAACCACCACGAGTGAAATCTCCATTTTTGATTATATCAGACAATAGAATTGTACAAAATGACTTCATAGGTCACTGATCTACTCATTTAAACTAGAGATTTCACTTATACACAACATACATTTACTACATTTGCATCAAACCCTAAAGACAATAATTGAGACCTAGGGCATGAAGTTAAAGAAAGGAGAGCTCAAGAGTTATGAGAGATTATTACCTTGGGAAGATTGAGATTTCTTGAGAAAGGGAAAACCCTTGGAATTGAGAGAATGAGATTTTGGGATATTTGGGAGAAAAGCAAGTGAGCCAACCCTAGCTTTGAGAGGGATGAGGCACAAAAGAGAGCAATGAATGAGGTGTAACTGGCCAAGGAAAGAAATGAAGGAGAGGGGAACTGCCGGCTACACAAGAAACTGCTCAAAACTAGCCCCACCCGACACATGCGACACTACCACTACCAGGGGCGGTAGTGTCAGCCATGGGCGGTACTACCGAGCTCAACACACCGGTAGTGCCGACCCTGACTAGAGCAGACTGGAACCTTTAATAGTAAAGTTGTGAAATATCTCTAATGGATTCAAGACTTAGTGAAATACATATATGAGCCTTTCCAACATATAACAAAGCTCAAAACCATATAATTAACATAATCTGTACAAAGCTTGTTTTTTAAAGATTATTTTTTTCTTTTTGAAAAGGAACACTCATTTTAAAGAGAAAATGAATCCAATTTCCTTATTTGAGTTTTAAATACTTGTAGGATACTAGAAACATGTGAAGCTCTAGTTCCACAAGCCATAACTCAATAAGTGCATTATTTAGGTCAATATAGACATTATTTTAGGTTTGGTTGAAAATCTAAAAGGGGTATTTTCAAAACACATTTTTGCTTTTGTACCAAGACATAGAGAAAGTTATAACAAAGAATATCTATTAGATGAGATTTATATATATATTTTTTGAAAATGAAGGGATTTCAATAAAATTTTTGTAAAAGCTTCAAAATATCATACTTTTAATTAATTTGACTTAGTTATGTCTATAAGTTTTATTTTGAATCAATAGTAGCACTTATTTGATATTCTCACATTTTAGGGATGTAGTATACATGTAGATTGTATAATACTCCCCCTTAATGTGTTGCCCAACATAATATTCAAGAATCAATCAAAAAGAAAATAACACCAAATGATTGACCAATCATGATGCAAATATGTAACATTCCAAAAATTTGGATTTCAGAATGTTTAAGTTTCAAAATTCACCATTTGCATTTCTTTGAATTAATTTCAGCTTAATAAGAATTTTCTATTTATAAAAGGATTTAATTTGGCTAATCTATCCATCAAACATTTGATTTTCAGTTTTTGTTGGGTTCATTGTGCTGCAAGGAATTTTTCTGTATTTTTGGAGATTTTTCTGAATTTATTTGATATTTATTTGAATTTATTTGCTTTTATTTGAATTTCTGGAATTTCTTTAATTCGGAAAATGATTTCTAATTCAAAAAATCCTTTGCGGGCCGAATCCTTTCTCCGGCCCATTTTCCCCGGCCTGTTTCCCCGGCCCATCTCCCTTCGCCCGGCCCGCTCCGCTTTTCCTCCCGGCCCAGCCAGCCCGCTCCGCATCGGCCGCCCGATGCGCGCCACGTGGACGGCCAGGATGCAGCCGCGTCGCCTGCGCCGCCGCCGCCGCCGAAACCCTAACTGAATCCGCGCCGTTTTCGGCGTCCGTGCCGCGCCCGCCTCCCGAGGCTATTTAAAGCCTCGTGGACCCCTTCCCGAGGTTCGCCTCCTCGCGCCGCATCCGCCGCTCCTTTCCTCGTCGCCTGAGACGCCGCCGTCCTCCCCCGCGAGCTCGCCGAAGTCGCGCCGCCGTCCCGAGCCATCTCCGCCGCTTTTCTTCCCTCTCCGGTGAGCCTCCGTCGCCTCGTTTGGTCTCGCCGAGGTCCCCGCGTCTCCCTCTCTCCTTTGCCCTACGCCCCGCCCCGGATCCATCGCAATTTTGCCCAGGCCGTCGCCTTCTTCTTCCGCTCGGTGAGCGCTCCGTCCGCGCCAGGCGTGCCCATTGGCGTCGCGCGTCGCGCGCCACGCGACGCCCGCGTCGTCGCTCTGCGCCACCTCGCGCGCGTCGGTGCCGCGTCGATCCGCCTCCGGCCGCGTCGGCTCGCCTCGCTCCGTGCGGCGCCGCGTCGGCCGCCTCGTGGCGGCCGCGTGGCGCCACGTCTGCCCTATCCGCGCGTGGCTCGCCACCTCGGTAGGTCTGTGGCGTCGGCTTCTCTCCGCCTCGGTGCTTCGGTTCTTCGTGGACCAAGCCACTGACATGTGGGCCCCACGTGTCAGCGGAGTTTCTTTTTCCTTTTCTGATTTTCCAGAAAACCCAAAATTCCAGCCAATCACGTGCTGCCACGTGTCAGCCTCTCTGATTTTTCTGATTTTCTGATCTGGAAATCTTCCAGGAGCCCGTTCTCCTTCGTTCGAGCTCCGATTCCAGTGATTCAAATTTCTAAATTCATCTAAATTCAAGATCTATCTTCCAGTACCATTCTTTTCAATTTTTGTATTTTATTTGAATTTGTTTTATTTATTTGCTCTCGTTTCGCGTGTAGAGCGACGTGATCAAGATCGATCGAATCAACAATCAGAGGTAGAACCAGCAAGAGGCAGCGAAGGCAAGTCTTCCTTGAACATATTGATCCCAAAGTTTATGAAAATGTTATGTTGTTTTTAAATTATGCATGCTTACTTTTATGAAAAGTACTTTAAACATAGTTTTAGAATATAGTTAAATACCAGAAATTGTTATACCCTCATTGGTATTGATCATGTCGAACCTTTGACACCCTAGATGATATATACTAGCTATTTTATTTGGTGATATCCAGTAGATTAGCATGGAACGGTAGAATTGCTTAGTCCAGCTTAAGCGTTTCGGTATTGTGCCAATATGGGAATCATTTCAAATGTTGTTTAAACTTATTTGTGGAATTGCGGCAATTGGTGTTACTGCTGTGATTTAAATGAAATAAAGTGGAAATGGTTTAGACCAGGGCGGGTGGATGTGTGGCGGGTGCAGAAAGCACGAGACCTTGGTATGTGAATGTTCCGCCCTAGTCAATTAAGGACCGAAGCGTGTGTTACCATGGACCGAGCACTACCGTACAACCACAAGTCTATATGGGTACGACCTGGCTAAATAATTTGTGCGTCTCATTATTAGCCGCTTGGTTGGAGAGTGCGGATGTTGGCGGCGCAAGAGGGGCTTCAGATTTGGCGGCTAGAACCCTAACAGCGGTGAAACCTTAGCGGGCGAGGTTAATAGTGGGGTTGTGCATTGTAAAGGCCTTGTCATGATCTCTCTGCCGACACACCAAAGGAAGTGTGTTAAGTGCATGGCAACAAGAGTCGATCATGTCTTGTGGGTAAAGTGTACACACTCTGCGAGTTAAAACTACTTAAGTAGCCGTGCCCACAGTCAAGGGCGGCGAGAGTGCGCTTGCACATTGTAGATTTTATGGTTTGGTTTTAAAGGAAATTGATGGTTTGGGAATCGAGAGTAGATGGAACTCTTGGGTTATGGTTTGGCAGATGGAGCCAGTCAGGTAGATGGAACCTGCTTTAATTGTCATATCAAATTCAATTACTATGCTTTTACATTTTGTTCAAATGATGCTTTATGAAATTACTATTGGTATTTACAGATAAACTTTGCTTTATGCTAAAAGAGCCATATTATGCCTTCAATTGTTTAGCCTTGCATATAGTTATCATGCATTATGTTTCCAAGACTTGCGAGTACAATTTGTGCTCACCCTTGCAACATCCCCAACTTTCCACGAAGAGTGTGCGAGAAGTGACTACGACTTCTACGCTTGTGGTTATGATGAAGGCGACCGGAATGCTAGGGCGCGAACCCGATCGATTACTGTTGGGCAAATGGATGGGCTTACTTACTTGCTTTTGTTAATTCGTTTCCGCTGTTTCTTATTGAACTCTAGCTATGATGCTTCTTATTTGTAATAATTGGCCATAAGGCTAATATTCTTTTGCTTAATTAATATTACTTGCTTCGTGATATGGATGTGTTGGCATCACTGTTTTCACTGTGTGTGCTAGCTTTTCCTGGACTAGCACAGGTTTTACACAGAGGGTTCGGATTTGGAAATCCGGTCCCGACAAAATATTTAAGCAATATTTGAGATATCTATGACATTTAATTCATTCCTCAACTTACAAAAACGGCTTTCATCTAGAGGCATGGTGAGGATATCCACTAATTGATCTTCGGTTCTTATGTGGCTAATGACTATATCACCTTTGCTCACATGATCCCTTAAGAATTGATGGCGGATATCTATATGTTTGGTTCTTAAATGTTGGACCAGGTTGTTGGCTATTTTTATGGCGCTTTCATTATCACACAAGAGAGGCACACTTTTAAATTTAATTCTATAATCCATCAAGGTTTGCCTCATCTATAATAATTAAGTGCAACAACTACCGGCGAACATATATTCGGCTTCGGTGGTGGACAAAGCTACGGAGTTTTATTTCTTGGAGAACCATGAAAATAGTGACCTAGCAAAGAAATTGGCAATTTTCTAAGGTGCCTTTTCTATCCACTTTGCAACCCACCTAATCGGAGTCCGAATATCCAACTAAATCAAATTTAGCACCTTTGGCATACCACAAGCCTATATTTAAGAAATGCTTTAAATATCTTAGAATTCTCTTAACGGCCACTAAATGTCACTCTTTCAGAGATACTTGAAAACGTGCACACATACAAACACTAAACATGATGTTGGGCCTAGATGTAGTAAGATAAAATAAAGTACCAATCATTGAATGATAAAGCAAGTCTACCGGTTTACCTTCGTCAGTTAGATCAAGATGCCCGTTGGAAGCCATGGGACTCTTGATTTGTTTTGCATCCTCCATGCTAAATCTTTTGAGTAGATCCTTCACGTACTTTGTTTGGCTCATGAAGATATCATTCTTGAGTTGCTTGATTTGAAGTCCAAGAAAATAGCTCAATTCTCCAATCATGGACATCTCAAATTCCCTAGACATCATATCACCAAATTCTTTGCAAAATCTTGGTTAGTAGAACCAAATATGATATCATCAACATAAATTTGGCATACAAAGAAATCATTGTCAATTATTTTTGTGAACAGTGTTGTGTCAACCTTCCCAATTTTGAATCCGTTTGAGAGTAGAAAGTCTCTAAGATGCTCATACCGTGCTCTAAGAGCTTGTTTGAGTCCATATAGCACCTTAGAGAGCTTATACACATGGTTAGGATTCTTAGAATTTTCAAAACTGGGAGGTTGCTCTACAAATACCAACTCGGATATTTTTCCATTTAGAAAAGCACTCTTCGCGTCCATTTGAAACAATTTAATATTGAAACAAGATACAAATGCAAGCAAGATACGAATGGCTTCTAATCTAGCCATGGGTGCAAAGGTTTCACATAAATCCAAACCTTCGATTTGAGTGAAATCTTGTGCCACCAATCTTGCTTTGTTTCTTACCACCATACTATTTTCATCTTGTTTGTTCTGAAAGACCCATTTTGTACTAATGACATTGTGATCCTTGGTCTTTCAACTAGAGTCCAAACATCATTTCGGGCGAAGTTATTGAGTTCTTCATGCAAAGAGTTCACCTAATTTGGATCATTTAAAGCTTCATCTACATGATAGGGTTCAAAAGAAGACACAAAAGAGTAATGTTCACAAAATGAAGCAACACGAGATCTAGTTTGAATACCCTTACTAACATCACCCAATATTTGATTTATTAGGTGATCCTTGCATATTGCATGGTGAATTCTTGGAGGTAAGGCCTAGAGTTTTTTATCATCCTCCTTTTCTTCCACTTCAATTGGTTGAGCTTGACTTGACATAGCAGAAGTAGAAGGCTCAACTTGAGTGGATGAAGATTGATCGTCTTGGTCCTCCTTTGGCTTGATGTCCCCAAATCATATTCATCATTGCTTGTCTCAAGCCTTCGTCACCTACATCATCCAAAATTTCTTGCTCTTCTTGAGAGCCATTAGTTTCATCAAATTGAACATCACACGTTTCTTCAACTAAACCCTTGGTTTGGTTAAAGACACAATATGCCTTGCTATTCGAAGAGTATCCAAGTAAAAATCCAACATCACACCGGCTTTGAAATTTTGAAAGACGGTCACCCTTTTTCAAAATATAACATTTGTAACCAAAGATACGAAAATAAGAGATATTCGGTTTTCTTCCAATGAGAAGCTCATAGGAAGTCTTTTCCAAAAGATAATGCAAATAAAGACGGTTTGTGGTATGACAAGCGGTATTGATAGCTTCCGCCCAAAACTTATCGGAAGTACCATATTCATCAAGAATTGTCCTTGCTATTTCAATCAATGTTCGATTTTTCCTTCTACAACTCCATTTTGTTCTGGTGTGTATGTAGCGAAAAGCTCGTGCTTTATTCGAAGTTCATCACAATAATCTTCGATTCTTGTATTTTTGAACTCGGAACCATTATCACTATGAATTTTCTTTATTTTGAAATCAAACTCATTTTGAGCCTTTTTGCCAAACTTTTGAAAATACCGGAGGCTTCGGAATTGTCATCTAAGAAGAAGACCGAAGTATATCTCGAGTAATCATCTACAATGACTAAAAAATAAGAATTGCCCTCGATGTTCTTATAGATTATTGGGCTAAACAAATCCATATGTAAGAGCTCTAATGGCCTAGATGTGGACTTGATACTCTTAGAAAGATGAGAACTAGCAACTTGCTTACCGGCTTTGCAAGCACTATATAATTTATTTTTCTCAAACTTCGCATCGTTCAAACCCACAACTAGATTATGCTTAAAAAGTTTTTTGAGTTGAATCATCACAACATGAGCTAGCCTTCTATGCCATAACCAACCCAAAGAGGTTTTAGCAATTAAACAAGTTTGAAGGCTTGACTCATTTGAGGTTAAATCAACTAATAAAGATTTCCAAATCTAAAGCTTTTGAACACTAAGGAGTTATCATTTTCCTTTGAGATTACAAAACCATCTCTAGAAAATATGCAATTAAGACCAAGATCACATATTTGAGCAATAGATAGCAAATTAAAGTTTAGAGTTTCAACTAATTAAACATTTGAAATGGAAAGGTCGTTAGAGATAGCAATTTTACCCAATCCTATTACCTTTCCCTTGCTATTGTCACCAAATGTGTTCTTGTCATATTGACCACTCCCAACTTCAAATGTGGTGAACATCTTTCGGTCTCCGGTCATGTGTTGAGTGCAACCACAATCTAACACCCAATGTCGTCTACCGGTTTTGTAGTTCTCCTGCAAAAGAAAAAACAAACATTTTTAGGTACCCAAATTTGTTTAGCTCCTTGGAGGTTAGTAACCAAGGTTTTATGCACCCAAATGGCATTCATTTTGACACCAAGTATAGGAGTGCCAACAAATTTAGCAATTACTCTACCATTGCTAGATCTGCTAAGAACATTACATGAATCATAAACATTATTATTAGGAGCTTTACCTAATGGGCAATCATTTACTATATGTCCCACATCCCATATCGTGACACTTATAGCAAAGCTTCCCATTAGACCTCACAAACCTTGGAGCCTTATGGCTCACTTTCTTACCCTTCTTGGGAACAAACCCAAAGCCTTCCTTATTATAAGAGCACCGTTGATCGCTTAGGATTTTGTCAAGGGTTGCTTTACCTTTGAAGCATCAATCCAAGCTTTTGGTTAGCTTGGTTACATGCTCCTTGAGCTCAACATTCTCAACAAATAAACTATTGCTATCATGAATAGTAATAGAACTTGAGCTAGAAGGCATGATAAACAAGTCATCACATGAAGTTGTTATGCTAGTTTTTGATGTATTGTAAGAATAATTATTTGCTCTAGGCATAGCATCAATAAGATCACAAGAAATACCTACATCTACCAAGGACTTTGAATGATCCTTGAGAAGTAAAATCTCATGAGCTTCCTTTAGCTCCTCATAAGAGTCTTTGAGAGAAAGAAATTCTTTTTTTCAATGTCTTATACTTTGAATTCTCCTTGCCAAGATACTCATTCAACTCCTCTAGCATGTCCATCAGCTCATCATATAAAGGTTCATCATCATCAATATTAGATTTTATCTTATTGTCTCCTTTTGCCATGAGACATGTAGGAGTAGAGAAAAGTGATGAGGACTCCATGATGGCTACACCGACCATTCCCTTCTTCTTGGAAGGAGTATCATTATCAGAGGAGTCAGAATCCGAATACTCCTCTTTAGAATCCCATTCTCTAATATGAACCTCTCTCTTGCCATCCTTGTTCTTGTGAAGCTTCTTGAAGAGTTTCTTCTTACCATTGAACTCTTTCTTCTTTGAGTCCTTGTTGTTTGGGCAATAAGAAGCAATGTGACCCTTCTCATCCCTATTTTAGAAATAAAATAGCAAATTTGGCCTCAAATGTATCTTATAGGATCTTGATTTTGGATTAAATGAAATATTTTCATAAATCAAAATATATTGTGTTTTTGAAAAAGTGGTCAATACAAAACTTGTAGGGTTGGTCATTTCAAGCATTTCTTTAGTTCAAAGTTTTTCCCAATGACCAACCGTTCAAAAGTTATAGTCATTTGAATTTGGCCAAAATCCTTCATTTAACCCAAAAAGACCTATTCTTGCATATTGTGAGTTTTACAATTTGAGTTGGATTTCTTTATGTATCTTGGCTTGAACTAGTATTTCTAGCTCATACAAAGCTATGAAAGTTCAAATCTCCATAAAATCCAAGTTGAATTGCATTTTGAGGTTTTGATGAAAATTCAATCTCTCTTTATGCCTACAAAGCGCATTTTGCATACCTTTTGAAAGAAAATTTCTTTTGTGGAAATTATTTTTGATAAACCTTCTAAATAGTCCAAAGTTCATTTCTGAAAATTTTAAAACCATTTTGACTTAATTTGAAAAAGTTTTGACTTTTCTTCTCTTTGAGTAAAAATCATGCCTACAATGCAAAATTTGAGATATTTTTTGAATTGAGAATCCTTTTTCGAATATTCTTTTTGAAAAAGTTTCTTAGGAGTCCAAAGTATGTTTATGAAATTTTTCAAAACATTTCAACTTCATTTGAAAAAGTTATGAGCTTTTCTATCTTTTATCAAATGCTGAAAATTCAGACTTTTGTATGGTTTTGAGCTGATTTATAATTTTTTTATATACAAATTAGATCATAATTTGAGGGGACCACCTTTTTAAGAATTGATCCTTAACATTTGGTATATTATTTCAAATTTATAAGATTTGTTAAACCTCATTTGAGCATTTTTTCAGCTGTCTTTGGAAGCCTATATGAAATGTCAAAATCTTAAAACCTGAAATTCAGTTTGTGAAATCTTTGTGGTTTTCATATCTTTTAATTGGATTCAAGTTTAAAGAACCTCTCAAAACAAAACTTGAGCAAGTTTAAATGAATTAGCTCCATGATTTATCTTAGAATCTTTTTGGAGCTTGTTTAATCAAGTTTTGTATGTTTAAAAGATGCTCTCCTTTTTGGCTATGTCATGGTATCAAATTGATCTTGAATTGATATATAGTGTTGATTTTTGAGAAAATGAGCTTGTTTTAAAACAAATGTCAATGTTTTTTTCTCAAAGTGGTATCCTCATATAAAATGATCTTTCCATGTGGTACCATATTTAAAAAGAAAATGAGCATTACAAGTAGTATCACTTTAAAATTGATACTTACAAGCATTATATTTTTTTCAAGTGGTAGTACAAGTGATGCATCTCTAAAACTTTCATACAAGTGATTTCATGAAATTCCAAGCGTATTTGTATGTTTTCCTCGTTTAAGCGCTATTAAGCTCTCAATGACTCCTTTCGTGAGTTTGCTTGCAAATTAAAAAGCCTAATAAAATGAGGAGAGTATTTGAATGTGTTTCAAATATCTTTTTTGTTCTTAACTCAAAATATGGCTTCATTTCCTTTTGGTTTACTCTTTTGGGCCATATAAACAAGAAATTTCGGAATCTTTGAATCTTATATAAAATTCTTAATATTTACAAGTGATATTTTTTTAAGAATTCTTGTGAACTTCAATTGGCCATATGCACTTATTTCAATCTTGTTTTGACCTTATTTCGGAGAAATTCTTTTCAAACTCTCTATTCTTTAAAGTGGTATTTTCTTGCCAAGCTCTATACTCTAAAAGGTCTCTCTTTTTTATTTGTTTTCCATTTTTGGTGTTTAATGCCAAAAGGGGGAGAATTTATGGGAGTTTAATACCTCATTTGGTTAAGGGGGAAAATTATTTGGTTGCAAGGGAGAATTTATTTAGATGTTTTGTTCATGTCTTGAAGAGAAGCATATTTTTCATTTTAAAAATCTCTCATATGCATTCTCAATTGTTAATGCTTAAATTGCTCAAAGACATGCTTACATGTTCAAATATATTAAATTATCTCAATATGATGATTTTCATCCAAATGTGGATATTAAGCTTGGATTTATCATCAATCACCAAAAAGGGGGAGATTGAAAGTTCAAGCTCCATCAAGTTGGTTTTGGTGTTAATGACAAATCTAATATTGAGACTAACTCTTTTGATAATCATAATAGTAATTAGTCTCAATTGTTAATTAATGACAATCCGTTTACGAGACTAACTCTTTTGTTGAGCTTAACTCTTATTAGTCTCTTTTGGATGAAATGATAAAATTATCAAAGGTATGCATTCAATAACACATAGTATATATATTGTTGCATTCTTTGATGTCAAATATGTTATGATTTTATCGATAAATCTAAATGTGAGACTAATGTGTTCATTGAGTATATTTTTGAATAGTCTCATCAAAAAGAAAAATGGAAATCCAAAAGATATGTATCCAATGCAACTTTATTATTTCTAGATACATTTCTTGGATTCAAGATAAAGGGTGAACTCCACCATTGTTTTAACCTTAAGATGTGCATTTTATTTCCAACTCTATATATACATGAATGCACACATTTAGGGGGAGTTCATGCTTTACCTTGATGTTTCAATAGTATTGATCTAATTCATCTTTCTATATCAACGATCATTACTTTGAAACAATCCCTTGAGTATATTTAACTTGTGTAGTTGTAGTATACTCATGGCAATATACGATAAACTCTAAAGCAATCAAAAATTGATTATGTGCATATTGATTCCAAGTTCAATTATTTATATGCACATATTTATGGAGTTTGTTCTATAATTAATGGTCTTAAGAGTATTGATCCCTTTCCACCACTCTATATAAATTGGATCATTACTTTTAGATTCCATCAAATTGAGTATATGAAACTTGTGTAGTAAATATATACTCGTGACAATTTAAATTCAATTTAATTTGTGTTCGGTTGCCATTCAATCAACAAAGAACTAATCATGTGGTGATGGTTCACTTTGTTGATCTTAGGACAATTGAACGTTCTTGAGTATATGAAGCATTAGTTGCATTAGTATACTCAAGACACAATTAATCTTTCAATCAATTGTCTTTAGGTTATGCTCAATCGATCTTGGGGGCATCCATTATGTGTTAATGGAGTGCAAGTGATGATTGAGATAACCGTGTTTGTTGGACAACAATCTTCCATGAGTTATGAAGTAGGTTGAGTCCAAGAAAATGAAGAATCGGGAAGAAGTCATCATGTGTTGATGAGCTTCAAGAAGTTATCCCGAAGTGAAGAAGAAGAGAGGAAGTTCATCATGTGTTGATGAACAAGAAGAGAAGATCCCGACTAGGAGAAAAATGATCGGTCATCATGAAAGCTCCAAGTGGTTGCGAGAGGCAAAGGTATAACTAGCAAGGCTAAGGATATGTTCCTAGTCTTTTACTGATCTCAGTGTTTGGATGTGAGACCGGGTTGTTAGTATAGGTTGCCGTACTATTAAGAGGGTCGAGTCTTATAGCTTGAGCTTCATCATGTGTTGATGAACTCAATCCAGTCCACTCTAGCTCACTTTCTTGGTTGGTTCTTGCATGAGCTAAGTATTTGTATGTGTTGCAAATAAGGGAGCTCATGATTGCTTGTTATTGAATCTTGATTTGGTTTTTGCATAGAGCTATGGATTTGCATATGTTGCAAAAAGAGAGATAGCTTATGCAAGTTGGTTTAAGTGGTTGTTTGTATGGAGCTAGATATTTGCATGTGTTGCAAACAGAGAGATCATGCATCAGAGTCTTAGCTTGTGACTTGATCATGTGTTGATCATCACAAAGGCTAAGATAGGTTTATGCTTTGTGTTTGCAAAACGAGGTTTTGCAAAATGTGGTTTAATTGAATCTTATCTAGGAGCATGTGAATAGGGTTTGCAAATGTGTTTGCAAATTGGTTTGATCATGTGTTGATCATCACATGGTTTAAAGATATGATCTTGATTGCTTTTGTTTGCAAGATTTATATTTGCAAATGTGTTTTGCAAAATATTGGTGTTCATGCATTTGATATTGGAGCATATGATTAGAATTTGCAAATGTTTTTTGCAAAATTGTTTTGATCATGAATTGATCATCACATAGCTCAATATTTGATCTTATTGACTCTCTCTAGCTTGTAGTCACGCTCT
The DNA here is from genome assembly GCA_036346275.1 of Otatea glauca. NCBI lineage: Eukaryota > Viridiplantae > Streptophyta > Magnoliopsida > Poales > Poaceae > Otatea > Otatea glauca. Next base: position 18,762,492 of record CM070719.1, on the reverse strand, counting down.
TGATCAAGTCTATATGAGGGTTTCGAGAATTCAGATTTTAGACTTGAATGACTACATTAGAGTATTTGTTTTTGTGATATTTTAAAATATCTATGGTTTCTTAAATCTTAAAAATAGGTGGAGATTGTAGCCCTTCGCATAGAATCAAAGATCACCTAAATCGGAGTTCGGAGTAAAAAGTTATGACCGTTTTAGTGGCTGAAACACTAGTAGCATCGCCCGAGGCGGTACTACCGCCCTAGAGGCAGTGTAAAAATACCAAAGAGGTGTTTTTTGATTGAAATGGCCGGTGCTACCGGTCCTAGATGGGCGGTAGCACCGGGGGCACTGTAGCAACGACTAGTTTTTGGTGTTTTTATTGCACGAAACTGACCGTTGAGCCTAAGGCCTGTGCTACCAGTCCTAGATGGGTGGTAGCACTAGGTTTGCTGTACTTTTTGCCCGTTTTGCCCCCAACGGCTAGTTTTCTTTGGGGAGGCTATAAAAGGAGCCTTGGGTATTGACATTCGGTTATTGTTGGCCTTGTTGAGCATTTGGGTGGCATTATGCATGTGTTGCACTCTCACATTTTGTTTTTGAGCTAAGAGTGAGCTCTAATTGCATGTGTTGCAATTAGGAGAGGATTAAGAGCCTCTTGTGTATGTGTTGCACTTGAGGGAAGCCTTGTGCATGTGTTGCACTCGATAATCACTATTGTACATGTGTTGTACTTGGTGGAGCTCAAGCAAGAGGGCTTGACTTGTTACTCTTGATGTTTGCCGACACCTAGACGATGTGTGGAGGCTTCATGCGCGGTGACCTTCTCAAGGAGATTGTGAGAAGGCACGGCAAAGTCACCTACCCGAAGGGGGAAAGAGCTACCACTAGTGGAATCGAGGCGGTTGCTCAATTCGTGGAGCCGGTCCAAAGTAGTGTGGGTTTGCCTCAACGTGGATTAGGGGAGACCGACAAGTCTCCGAACACCACGGTAAAAAGTATTGTCTTCTTGTGTATGCTTGCAATTCCTTATTTATATTGTTGCGATTTACATTCTTAGAATTAAATTGCTTGCTTGTCTTTAGGATTGTAATTTATTGTTAGAGACATAATTAGCTAGTGCACTTAGTGAGCCTAGCTGATTTTGGCTTTAATTTGTCAAAACCTTAGTTTATCGCTTCCGCATTAATTATTGTTTAGATTTTGACATAGGGATCAATAGAGCGTGTATTTAGTGAGAAGAATTTTAAAGCCGCCTATTCACCCCCTCTAGTCGGTATCCTCGATCTTACATCACATCAACGGATGTTCAAATACCTCTTGTTGCTTGAGTATTGGCCCTTCTTGAATTTGTGAGAGGCGCTTGAGCTTGATCGTCACTTCATGAATCTCCTCATTCTTCTCACAAGGAGAGCCATCTCCTCCTCGGAGTCATCTTCTTCATTATCAAGTGCTTCATCGTTTGACTCCACCTTAGCCTTGAAAGCAATGTTCTTCTTCTTTGAAGAACTTTGCTCAAAGAGCTCCTCCTTGTCTTTCTTGTAAAGCTCATTCGTGATGAGGTTTTCCAAGAGTCCGGTTGGCGTCATCCTTAGCAACTCGGGAGAGTAGAGAAACAATATCACCAACGTCTCGTTTTTGTCCAGGAGAGCCCTAAGCATCTTACAAACAACATCAAAATCGGTTAATAAAGCCCCAAGGCCTTTAAGCTCATTCACTATGTTATTGAGTCTTGAGTACATCTTATTAATGTTCTTATGGGGTAACATAATGAAACTCTCATATTTGATCCTAAGCATATACAATTTGGCCTCCTTAACCGAGGATGTTCCCTTATGGATTTCCAAAAGGGTAGTCCAAATCTCATGAGTGGTGTCAAGACTGCTCACTTGATTGAACTTATCCACATTCAAGGCTCCAAATAGAGCATTCATCGCTTGAGCATTGAGATGAGAGTTTCACTCTTCTTGTTCAACGGTGAGTGTGGGATTTAATCCCGTAGCGAACCCCTCATCCACAATTTTTATATGCTTGGGCTCATAGCCTTGAGATAAACGGTCATGCGTATTTCCCAATATGCATAATTAGTGCCATCAAAGAATGGTGCCTTGCCTATTAACATTCCCTTACTAGCCATCTTTTTCTCTCTAGATGGTGAAGTCTATGAATTAAGAGACCAAGCTCTGATACTACTTGTAGGATCAAGGATAACCGACTAGAGAGGTGTGAATAGGAGGTTTTTAAATTCTTTGGCCCTAAGTTAACAATTATCAAGAATTATGCAAATTGCAATACTACAACAATTTTAAGGCCTAAATAAACTTGGTTTTGCTAAGTGTACAAATAGCCTATGTCAAGACAAGAGTAACAATCCTAGGGAGATAATCAATAACTATGATCACTAGGAATGTAAATGTACTAATAAGGTCACAATAAGGCAAACCACAAGAGAATGAACACGATGATTTTTTATGTTGTCTCGAAGACTTGCTGGTCTCCCTACTCCACATTGAGGAAGCTTGAATGAATCAAGTCGGCTCCTTGCGCAATTGAGCCTCCCTCAATCACTAGTGGTAGCTCTTTCTCACTCCGGGTAGTTGAGCTCCAACCTTCACACAATACCGGCCTCTTCACAATCTTCTTTGAAGAGATCACAGGTTCTACACCTTCAGGCTGTCTAGGAGGCGGCAACCTCTAAGAGAATAGACCTTGACGCTTGCTTGAGGTTGATCAAGTGCCTAATGGCTCAACTTGAATGTACACACTTGAATTTCTCTCAACAACTCATAAAATATGAATTAAATGCTCTAGAGATGATGAGAGACTTCGAAGGTCTCATAATATACAATGAATGACCAAGAGTATACCCTTACTGTAGGTGGGGCTCTATTTATAGTCCACACCCACAAATCTAGCCGTTACCACCTAACTCCTAAAAAATTCAGGAAAGTCTGCACTGCCGCCCATGTAGGGCCGGTAGTGTGGGCCTCAGGCTCAACGGTCGACTGTAGCATTTAATGTTGTAGTTACTAGCCGTTGCTATAGTACTCTGGCGCTACCACCCATGTAGGACCGGTACTGCCGGGCTTATGCACCAGAATTGTGCATTTTCACCCTTTTTTGGAAAAAGGCTACCGTCCATTTGGGTCGGTACTACCGCATTATGAGTGTGTGATTGTGCGAATTTTTTTGTCGTGGGTTGATGTTTTGATAGTGGTTAGCGCCATCTGTTCATCAGGTTGCACAACTTATCACTGTGTCAGAGTGTGCTTGGGCAAGTGATTTGTCGCAGGTTGACATGTATCAAGACAGTGGTTGTTGTCATCGGTTTATTAGGTTGTACTAGTTACTTTGATCCTACATCATGAAGATCAGGTACCCCCATATCATGTTCGAAGTTGATACAATATTGTTCAATAGAATTTGAGATTTGGGAGTTGGGGATGCACCTATGGTGTGTTTTGTGTCGTGCACGCCTACGGCCTATCTCATCACCTCGTCAGCCCAATCGGCCCGACGGCCTGGTTTCCACTAATCACAGAACGCACCCTCCAGCCGACCTATCCTCCCCGACTCCCTATGTGCCATGTGCTTCTGGCCTATTGTGCTCCTCTTGGCCATCACACACTGCCTTCTAGACACTTGCTTGTCATGCACTGCCATGCTCCCTTGTCACCGCCTTCTGTAGGTCATAAGCCTATCGCACCGCCTCTCACTCATCATGCTCGTGCCGCATGAGATAGTCACACACACACATAGAAGAGAGAGAGGGGTCTCGAATAGGCTAAAATGTATTGGGCTGGGCAAGACAAACTTGGGAGGGGATGGTCTGAGAGTGGGCTAAATTGTATTGGATTATAAATATGAAGGATTTGGCCCAATTATTAGTCCATATGTGTAATATACCTACTAAATACTATGTATTTCCTAAAAAAAGGGTGTTAAAATGAACACCCATGAAGTCTACCTCCGCAATGGGGAGGAGGGAGTGGCAAGTAGGGTTTGCGGCGAAGGCAACAACACACGACCGGGGGTAGGGGATAGTATTAGGGTAAGGTACTAGAGGAGGTTATACACAGAGAGGGATGAGAAGAGGAGAACCAACAATAACAAAATTTGATTGATTTTTTCAAAGAAAAATAGTTGACCGACACTTAGACGGCCAAAACATATAAATTCAAATTCACGAGAAAAGGAAAATGAATGATCCAAATAAAAAAGAAGAAAAATAAAAGCAAATTTACCATATGTGACATTGGTTCTGCGGAATAGAAAAGCTACGTTTCATGTTTAATGTATCTTTTTTTTTTCACTTTTGGTGCGAGGAGATATGTTACCAATTCATCAGCCTGGGTGGTAGAACAAGCATCTATAAATCAAGAGGGACACAGGGAACCAGAGAGGCATCATCGCACAGCGTAGAGACAGAGAGCTCCCAGCGCGTGTGTCCCCTGGAAACACATGTGGGAGGAAGGAGCTAGGAAGCTGGAATTCCCCGTCTATTTTGCCCAGGCACCTCAGAAAACATCCCTACGATCAAACCAGTATATATTACTTGCACACGTCCATCTCCATCCACATACCCATCCCCGGTGTCTTCAGCGTCAACTACACCGCGTCAGCTCAATCTTGAGCATCGTCATCGTCATCAGTCGCTAGATTCAAGGAGCCAGCCAACCAGGTGAGCGAGCCCATCGATCTTTTCCTCTGTTTCATCTTCGCTTTACAATGCAAATATGATACATCTGAATTCGCTCCTTCCGCTTGTCCGCGATGTGTTGCTTGCTCTGATCGGCTCCACAAGGTCTGGTCAATTCTCAATTGCCCTGCTTGTGCCGCCGTGATCTGCTCTTGTGGTTGATTGCTCTGTGGATGGTTTTGGTCTTTTGTTTCTGTTCTTGATTTCAGCTTTACGAGGATATCATTATGCCATTAACAGAACGCATTCGGGTGTGGAAATTTGGTATGCGCGTTGCTGCTTCTCTCGAAGCATGGACAGGTTAACAAGAGAATGAGTTTCATGGAATGTGAATAGATGAAAAGAGAAAAAACGACAAATCCGATTAACAAGAGATTGAGTTTCATGAAATCTGGATAGACGAAAAGAAACAAAACGACTAATTGGTCCTATATGGACTATGACCCTACTAGGTTGTGGGAAATACAAACTGGAAAAACATGGCTTAATGTACTACTATGCAACAAACTGAATTTATCGATAATTAATTACTTCATCAGTGGTTGGGGAAAAGAAACTTTCAATCCTTGTACATTTTTTGTGGTTTGCAGTTAGATTTTCGAATAGACACCTAGCATTAGATTTGGTTGCATTAAGTTGTCATGGAACTTGAACTTTAGTCAGGTTAATCACTGCTTCCTTAACCCGTCACTCTGTCTCCTCCAAATCACCCACCAATTACAATGCTTGATATTTTTGCTGGCTGACTAGCATTGCAATCATAGGATACTATTATACCCTCAAATAAGCTCAACAGTCTGGGAGAGAGGAACAAAATGGCAAGACAAGACAACACATCTGTCGTCTGTAGAAGAATCATGGTGAGAGTAATTCTGTGGTAACCGTAAGGGCACCAAAGAATGGGATTCCACACTGTCTTAGCAGTACTAGTCTAGCTACTCTAGTAGACTGATCGACATGTCATGCCTGTAGCATTATCTCAATTCCCCATCCGTTCGATCTTTATAGGGTTTCCACAATAATCACTTTAAATTAACCATAAATTTTATTCACCATTAAGCAATCACGGATTTTTCGTACGGATTCCGTAAGAAATCTAAGCAAGGTCTTGAAATAACAAAAATCGAAATTTTAGTGGCCGAGGGTGTCCTGGCGGCGCTTCGAGTCTACGTACTAGTACTGGAGCCTGGAGGCAAGGAAAATCCTCATTTGTATCTACAGAATCGAGCTACGTACTTTCTTTCATTTTCACAGATATCTTGATAGAAATAATTGCGGCGAAGGACTAATTGCTCCCTTCCACGACATGCAATTGAACGAAACCATATATTGGGACATACCTGCCCCGACCAACCAGACGTGGTACTTGGCAACTCGTCGGTGGTCACGCGGAACAAATTAGTTAATCTCGGGCAATCACTCACCGGCTCACTGCCTTCTAAGTCCAGCCCCAAGCACGTGGAGCCGTCATCTTTATTGTATTGCCGCGCTCGGATGGCTCACCACGGTATATATTCTAAGTCCAGGGTTTTAGCCGGAATTTTGGAGCAGTTTTATTGTTCCTTCAAACTTGTATGAAATCTTTATATTCCAAATGGACCCTCAAATCTTGACGCCCGTACTCCTTACATTCCATTTGGACCCCCTTGAATCTTGACGTCCGTAATCATCCTTACATTCCAAATATTGGATCCTCGAATCCTCCGTCATCGGCACTGCACCCAAAGCCGCCGTCGCCGCTGCTACGTCGCTCGGCCCGCCGTCGGCCTCGCCGCCCAAGCGTCGGCGCCTCCTCGGCACTGCGTCGCGACGCCCGACCTCGGCCAGCGTGCGGCTGCGCTCGGCTCCGCCGACTCGAAGTGGCCCGAGCAGCTGTCGCCGCCGTCTTGCGTGCTCGGTCGCCGTTGTGCAGCGCCTCGGCCTCGCCGTCGCTGCCTCGGCGGCACAGCGCGCCGCGCCGCGCCGCCGTCCGCGCCGTCGCCGGTTCGGTCCGGTCGCCCGCCGCCACGGCCGGTCGCGCCCGGCCAGCGCGCTTCAAGCCGCCGGCCGACGCCTTGCCTCGGCCTCGCGGCGCCGTCGCAGCCCGCAGCGTGTCGCGGCCGCCGTCGCCGCCTCGGCCGCGCCGCCCAGCGCCCGCCAGCGTCGCCGTCGCCGTCTCGGCCGAGCCACCCACCGCCAGCGCCAGCGTCACGATACCGACCGCCGCGCAGCGATCATCGTTGCCCACCAGCCGCCTTGAACCCCGCAAGACGAAGCTCCTCTGCCGCCTCGGCCCAGCAAGACTGGCGCGCCGACACCTCGGCTCCAGCGCCGCGCAGCGCCTCAGCGCCGAGCGTCGCCCGCCGCCGCTCGCGCACCGTGGGCCCGAAACCGCCGCCGCCGCGACCGCCGTCGCCGACGCTCGCCGCCTCGGCTTCGCCTCGCCCGATCGCGTCGCACGGAAGAAGCACGGCGGCGGCTAGGGGTGGGAACCCTAGCTGCGCGCGCGTGTGATGGGCCAAAGAAGCGAGGCCCAGCTGGCCGTTCGGCCGAAGAAAAGGGAAGAAAAAGAAAAGGAAGAAAAGAAAAAAATATATAGCTGAAAATTTTGAAAAAATTGCCAGAAAATCCAGAAAAATTATCTAGCTCTGTTTTTATTTTCTAGCTTTATTCTATGCAGTTATGAATATTCTTTATGAATTTTGAATTCATTGCTTTATTTTGTATACTGCAATGCATGGCAATTTATTTTGTATACACGCAGTAATCTAATGTCGGAATTTTGAAATCATGCATCATGAATCGTGAATCGTGAGTTTGAAGAACTAGCCCCGCACGGTCAGAACTACCTCACTTAGGCATCGGACGTGAAGATCGTTCTTGGGGGGCAAGAAGCTCCGTGATGTGTAGGGTCCTCGCAGGACGCGAAACCTACCGTCGAGTAGAACGATCAATCCTTGCATTGCCGTTTAAATGCATGAATCGCATTTTCCTTTTAGATTATGGTTGTTAGCATTTTCTTTTTGAATAATGAATTATAAGCTCTAGAAGAGCATACTTCTCTTATGAATAAATATGCAATTTATTCTTTATTCCAGTATTCTTTAATTTGCAAGCAATGTTTGGATTATTTTGCCACTGTTTGATTGGGATTATTTTTCCCTTTTAGAAATCGTGTAGCGCCCAAATGGAAGAGATATGCATTGTTGATAGTGGCACAACAAATACCATCTTAAGAGAGTCTAAATATTTCCAGTCGATCACGAAGAACGCTGGAAAGATTACTACGATCGCAGGAAGTGATTCATATGTAATAGGCTCAGGAAGAGCCACTATTATATCGCCTATGGGTACAACTTTGGTAATTGAAGAAGCCTTTCTGTACCCTGAATCAACGCGCACTCTCTTAAGCTTTAAAGACATCCGCGCCAATGGTTTTCATGTAGAAACCAATGAAGAAAATGGCAAAGAATACTTGTGCATTGTGAAGCATGCGGTATGTGGAAAAATGGTATTAGAAAAATGTCCCTCATATGAATCTGGGTTGTACTACACGAATATTCATGCACCCGAAGTGTATACTTCCTTAAAGACTGTTTTTAGAAGCTCTGAGTTATTTTCTTTATGGCATGGTAGATTAGGCCATCCTGGTCTTAGAATGATGAGGAATATAGTGAACAACTCAGAAGGTCATGGCATTACTGTTAAAAATTTCCCGAATCATGAAGATTTCGTGTGCCCTACATGTGCCACCGGGAAATTAACAACTAGACCCTCTGTCATGAAAGTGCAAAGTGAAGTCCCTGCATTCCTGGAACGCATCCAGGGGGATATTTGCGGCCCGATTTAGCCCTTGTCAGGGCCGTTTCGGTACTTTATGGTGCTCATTGATGCTTCCTCGAAATGGTTGCATGTATAAGTCAACAAGAAACCATGCTTTTGCAAAGCTGATCTCGCAGAACATAAGAATTAAGAATGCTTTCCCTGATCATCGCGTGAAGTCCATTAGAATGGACAATGCCGGAGAATTTACTTCAAAGACATTTGATGATTATTGCACGGCAACATGGATAGCAGTTGTGCACTCCATACCGCACGTCCATACGCAGAATGGACTAGTTGAAGCACTAATAAAGAGAATTAAATTCATTGCTAGACCGCTTTTGTAGAGTTGTAACTTGCCCAACACTTGTTGGGGGCACGCAGTCCTGCACGCAGCAGCTCTTATCAATTTTAGACCTTCGGACTAAAACATCCATTCTCCTATGCAGCTTGTGCACGGGATCATCCCGAAAATCTCCCATCTCAGGAAATTTGGGTGTATGGTATATGTTCCTATACCACCCCCTCAGCGGACTGCAATGGGCCCTCTCCGCAAGTCTGGGATATACGTTGGTTATGAGAATGCATCCATAATTAGGTATTTGGAACCCATGACTGGAGACTTGCATACAGCTCGATTCGCTGATTGCATATTTGACGAGGATCGTTTCCCGTCATTAGGGGGAGGAAATTAACCTTTAGATGAAAAATGCCGAGAAATCATATGACATTCTACTGGGATCCCCGCACATGACCCCCGCACTAATGAAGCAAATCAAGAAGTCCAGAAGGTAATTGATTTGCAGAATTTAGCAAATGAACTGCCTGATCATTTTTGTGATCTGAAGGGCGTGGTTAAGTCGCATGTACCCGCAAGAAATGCACCAGAGAGGGTGAAAATACCAAAGAAAATAGAAGGTATCCCTCATCCTATTCAGAGGCCTAAAAAAAGAACAGGAAATCTGGCTCCTCAAACCCAAAGTACCCGGAGACGTCTGGAGAAAACTGGGCGAGAGGACTTACCACAACCAATCACGAAAATACCCCAAGGAAAGAAGGGGAGCCAGTTGAGACCTGGCACTGGAAAGAAGCCGGCGAAAAAGGCAATTCCAGACTTGAATCTTCCACTGCAGGAAGCCACCGAAAACAATGTGTGCGCACACATAGGCGATGAAAAACTAAAGGAACTTGCTCATGCAATAGGGAATAGCAGCGAAGAGCAAGTAGAAGTGCATGAAGCACCCCATGAAGAAATGCCCATAAACTTTGTAATAACAGGAGAATCCCTGAATAGAGCAACAACCAACGTTGATGCATACTTCGCAAAGAAGATTGACTCGATTATTGATCATGATTCCGAGCCTGCATCTCTAGCAGAGTGCAAGAAAAGGCTAGATTGGGAAGAATGGAAGAAGGCAATCACTGCAGAGTTAGTCTCTCTGAACAAGAGAGAGGTGTTTAGGCCCGTATGCCACACACCTCCCCATATAAACCCTGTATGTCACAAATGGGTCTTTGTTCGGAAGAGGAATGAAAACAACGAAGTTATAAGGTACAAGGCAAGGCTTGTAGCTCAAGGTTTCACTCAACGTCCTGGAGTTGATTATGAAGAAACCTATTCTCCGGTCATGGGAGGAATTACCTTTAGATATTTGATCTCAATGGCAGTCAACTTGAAGTTGAGAATAAAGCTAATGGATGTCGTCACAGCATATTTGTATGGAAACTTGGATTCAGAGGTATACATGAAAGTACCGGAAGGAATTCCTATCCCGAACTAAGACGGAGCAAATAGAAACCTGTACAGTGTGAAATTGGAGAAATCACTGTATGGGCTAAAGCAGTCAGGAAGAATGTAGTACAATCGCTTGAGCGACTTTCTCTGCAAGAAAGGCTACACAAACAGCGAAGATTGTCCATGTGTATTTATACAGCGATCCCCAAATGGATTCTGTATAATCTCCGTCTATGTAGATGACTTGAACATCATTGGGACGGATGAAGAGATTGAAGAAGCATGCTCATACTTGAAGTCTGAGTTTGAAATGAAGGATTTGGGTAAAACTAAGTTTTGTTTAGACTTGCAGCTTGAGCATGTCCAAAGAGGAATCTTGGTACATCAATCAACCTATACACAGAAAGTGTTGGAAAGGTTTGACTTTGAAAAGGCATATCCTGCAAAGACTCCAATGGTCGGAAGGTCACTCCAAGCAGACCTAGACCCATACAGACCTAGAGAAGAGGGGGAGGAAGTCCTGGGAGCAGAATTCCCATATCTGAGTGCAGTTGGAGCACTCATGTACCTTGCGAATAGCACTAGATCGGACATTGCGTTCGCTGTGAATTTGCTAGCCCGGTACAGTGCAGAACCCACCAAAAGGCATTGGAAAGGGATCAAGGACATCTTCCGTTACCTCCAAGGAAGCAAAGATCTCGGTTTGTTTTTCAGAAGAAACAATGAATTGAATTTGGTCGGCTACGCCGATGCTGGGTACTTATCAGATCCGCATACTGGCAAGTCCCAAACTGGCTATGTTTTCCTATGTGGAGGAACAGCAGTTTCCTGGAAGTCGTCTAAGCAGACTCTCGTCTCGACGTCGACAAACCACTCGGAAATCACCGCTTTGTATGAAGCATCTCGTGAATGTGCATGGCTTCGAAGAATGGTTCACCACATCCAGAAGTCATGTGGCTTGAACATTGAGCAAACTCCTACGATCATATATGAAGATAATGCAGCTTGCGTTGCTCAAGCACAGATGGGTTATGTGAAGAGCAATCTCACGAAGTATATCAACCCCAAGTTCTTCTATGCTCACGAATTTCATAAGATGAACGAGATCAAGATATTGCATACTAAGTCATATGAAAATCTTACTGATTTGTTCACTAAATCACTCCTAGCATCTACCTTTGAAAGGTGCGTTAAAGGAATTAGAATGATGAGACTTAGAGAAGTGCAGATTTCAGGGGGAGATATTTCACATACTCCCACATGAATCTCGAACATGAATTTGAGTACCCAACATGAATCTCGAAGATTAGCAATTGAAGTTTGGGTGAATTGTACTCTTTTCCCTGAGCAAGTTTTTCATGAAGTTTTCTTCCATAAGGTTTTGACGAGGCAATTCATGCAACACAGTGAGCGTATGCTATGTACTCTTTCTCCAAGTATTTTTCCCACTGGGTTTTTCTGGAGTTTTAATGAGGCATATACATCTCGCGGCAAAGGGTCTAAGGGGGAGTGTTGGGAAACCACGCGGCCCAATGAAAGCCCACGATGGTCCCTTAGCCGAAACCCTAGGCGACTACTATATAAGGAGGAGGGGGTCCCCCCTATGTACAAGCAATCAGAATAGCAATAAAGAATTCAGTCGCCGTTCTCCCTAAACTTGTTTCGCTCTTTCTCTCTCTGTTCTTCAATTCAGATCTGTTCGAGAACCCCGGACTATTCGATAGCGAGTTTCCTTAACAGGGATTACCCATCTGCCATGTGCGTGAAACAAAGTAATCAGGTTTTCCCACAAACCCAAGCGCATGCTGGCAGCCTGGCTGGTCGCCGTGCTAAACTTAGAAACTCCAGTCCGTCCAAGGCTGCAAACGCAAGCCCAAGCAGGCGGCTCCTATCTATTTCCGCGCGCGCGCGTAACGTCCCGGTCGCCACCTTTGTATATAACCTCAACCCCCGCGGCCGTGCCAATGGCTGGCTAGCTGCTGGTCCAGGCCGGCGATCCAGCGGCCGCGCCACCTCCGATCCCCCGCCGCAAGCGCTGGCCGGACATCGTCACGGGCACCGCGTTGCCGCATGCCGGCGCGGCCCTTCCTTACGTCACAGGTGATTCTTTTCTATGTATCATATAGTTTCACAGCTGGAGCTTTGTTGCTAAAAAACACAGGCTCTATTACGATGCGCTAAATTTGATGTACATCATTTTTTTTTGACTAAATTATCAGATTATTGGTATTTATTTATATTTGCTTTGATAGTAGAGTAGAACGAATATCCTTAATAAATTAATAGATATATTTGATTTGTATTACGCATCATATGCTAATGCTATAATATACTATAATTTTTCTAAAAAAAGATCTGTAAATTTTGTAAGAAAATAAATTCGCTGACATGGTGGGACCACCTTTGTAGCTTTCGCTTTCTTAATTTAAACCCCCAAGGCCGTACGTGCCCATGGCTGCTCCGCTGCGGCCTGCGGCGCTTGCCTGCCCACCGACATCGCCGACTGGGTGGCACGCGCTTGCTCTTTCCTCACCGTCCCCAGGTGATGATCTGGATCATCATGAACTTTCTTCGGAATGCTGCTGCGGTTAGTTAACTAGCAAGCTAGGCGATTTGTTAATTTGCTCGATCAATAGCGCCGCCGCCGTCATGAAGAACACACAAGATATGATAAAATAATACTATTGCTCTGTTCCTTGTTTGAGATGCGCGGAACACTACTGTTTTTGTATTGGATTGGGACGTGCGTGCGCGTGGCGCGGCATGTGGCGTCGAGTACACTAGGCGGATTAATTAACTTGCCGGGGATTAAGGCGTAATTGGGGTTTCTTTGAGCGAGCTAATGTCTTAAGAGCATCTAGTAAAGACAACTGATGGCTATATATACTTGTGTATCATATATTGATAAAACTAAAGACATCTTTTACGATAGATGTTATCTTAAGGTTCTTTATAATATTCTACAATCTTTTAATTATATTATGAAAAATTATTTATTATAGACAATAACTCAAGTAGTCGTTTGAAGATAGCTATACTCTCTCTCCTCCTTCTCTCTTCCGTGTGTTTCCAATGATAAAGCATATAAACAGCTGACGTCACATCATTATACGTATTTTTTCTTTATGCTTTTCATCTTGAGTTTTGACTTCAACTTAAAAAAAATTAATATAAGTTTGTTAATGTTTTAGTCTTGTCATGCTTCGACACTGTTTTATACCAGCATCAGTTTTACTGTTTCTAGGACCTGTCGCTGCTAGCTGGCAATGGCCAGACAAAAGCGATCTGTCATTCATATATAGTCTGAAACAAATTACTAGTTAGATTATTATCTCGACGCCTCGGTCGATGAGCTCCAGTTTTATTGTCGTGAGAGCGTGAAACCTTTCCACGCCCGATTGGATCATATCCATGCGATGGGGACACGCCTCCTGCGTGCGAGTTCCTCTTCGATTTGAAGTGGGATTAATTGTTCATCCTCACGGTGGACCCTGCGATACACGTGTACAGGTAAGTGAGGTAACACTGCTCCATTTTTCTAAGTGAAGTTTTCAAATTTTTACGCTCTCTAAGGAGTGACCTAATTTGACAGTTATTTTTTATAACTTTTATCTTACCACTCCTGTATTAGCCCGAGGTCAAAGAATCCTCCTCACTTGGCTGTACAGAGTCGAGCCGTACATTCTGCACAAGTTGGTGCTCGGCAAGGGTGAAGAAATATCCCTTACACGGCATGCAATCGAACACGTCAACGTGTGGACCACCCTGCCTCTGACCAACCAGTTGTGGTAGGTACTTCGCAGACCGAGCGAAGGGACAGGTTGTATGTAATCTTGGTTGTCGACATTGTCGTTGATACACGGTAGGACGCCGGAGGCCCGGCTGGTAGAAACTTCAGTCGGTTTGCCGCGGCAGGCACCCATGCATGCATCCCACCTGGCGGCTAGCTTGCCAATAACCCACGCCGCCACGCTCTATAACTTCGGCACTCACGGCCGTGGCCATGGCTGGGCTGGCTGGCTAGCTGCTGCGCTGGTTCCGGCGAGCCTAGCTACCTCCCCTGGAGGCTGCCGCGCCCGCCTCCAGCCGCCGGCAGTCTCCCGCATATACTGCATGCCGCCGCCTCCTCGGAGCTCCCAGATGATCTTCCAGCTTGCGCCGTTTGCTTTGCTTTGCTTATGGCCTGGCGGCGCAGGGCGCGGCTTATAGTAATCTACTATAAACCTATACGTGGCGTGCCACACCGCGGGTGCCGCTCTCCACACAAGAAAATCAAGAAAACGTGCGATTGACGCTCCACACACGAGTAAATCTAGAAAACGCGCGAAAAGGATCTAAAAAGATTTTTGTGTTTTCCGCAAAAGGGTCTAAACGTAATGCTAAAAAAAATGAAAAAATGGCCTAAATGCAATGCATTTTTTTCAAAAAAAAAATGACCCGAAGGCTTTTTTTTTAAAAAAAAGGATCTAAACGTAATTTCGAGTTCCCAAAAAGGACCCGAGCACTACTCTTAAAAACGCTAAAAGGCATGGATGTAATATGTATTCTTTTTTCGGAAAAAGGATCTAACTGTTATTTTTTTTCGAAAGAAAAGACCTATATGAAAAAAAAATTCAAAAAAAGACCTGGATGTAAATTTTTTCGGCCGCCTCGGCTCGTTCCAACGGCTCAAATCAACCACATCGCAGGAACTCTTTTAGGTTTAGTAAGGGTATTATTCGACTAATCACGGCGCCATACGTCTCGGAAAACAAGATTTACTATTGGTTTGTTTGTTTAATACCTCCATGCTGCTACGTTCCTTTGAGACGTGGAACGCGAGATTGTGATCGGGTTGGGGCAGTCGAAGCCTTGTCCTTGCGTGGGTTGACTAGGACAGACGATTAGTACGTACAGCTATATGATATGATTAAACTTTGTTTAGCGGGCCGGGATTAGGCGCGCGTGAGCTATGCTTGTTTATTAATCCAAGCGGCATTAGCCAGAGTTTAGCATCACGAATTCCATTCCATCAATTAATTACGTACGTACGAACGGGCTCCAGCTAATCAATCCTACGCTAGCTCATCAGGAGTTTTGACTTCAATTTTGAAACCGGTGTTCCGTTCGAGTTGAGCAAGACATTCCAGGACATGTCGCTACATGCTATCGCCGCCAGATGACGGAACACGCGCGACGTGGGACGGCTCCCGATCGATCTGTTCTGTTCTGTTCTGTTCTGTTCTGTTCTGTTCTGTTAGGTTCATCGATGAGCTCCTGCTTAATGTGCTGAGGGCGACGAACGGCTCTTGTCCTGTGTCCAGAACGTGAAACCGTTCCATGCCCGACCGGATCACATATGCTATACAGCTGCTCTGGTCAATTACTTGTTGTAGTATCTGTGACTGGCAAGAGGTGACGCGTTCTAGCGGGAGCACTGCCTACCTAGCTAGTGAAGCAGGATCTGTTCCTGGTGTGTACTACTTCATCGGTTTCTAATAGATACTAGTATTATAGGTTCTTTCACTTTTACCAAGGCTGTATTACCTGTTTTTCATTATATTTTTAAATAGTATTTTATTCTGATTCATGTTAAAAAATAATATGGTAAATAGCTAAAGAAGAGATATATAGAAGGAAAAAATGGTAAAAAAATTATATCATGATAGTAGAATAACATGTAATAAAGATATAATGATAATGAACCGAGGGAGTATATTGCTGGTGCCAGTCCCACCAACCAGACAGTCATCATTTACAGCACCTTTTGCCATGTAATAGGCCACACAACTCATCGCTCGCACATGCCCTGTCCCTCGCTTCTCTCCCTGCCTTTCCTAGATCAATTTCTCTCCCCTCTCTTCATCAATCGAAGAGATTCTGGTACTAATGGTCAGACCATTTTCTGTCTTGTCTAACAGCACAACAGAAGTGTCTAGAAATCTCCTAGCTTACATTGGATTTTTGCCTGAGAGATTAGCATATTGCAGTTAGCTTCCTGCCAAATCCATTGATCAGGTTTCTGATTATTGAAATCTGTCGGTCCAGCTGGACATCGACCGTTGGACACTTGGTAAGTTTGCAGAAAATTGTTCCTGTTTATTTGCTCTTAACAGTATTGATTGTGACTTGGATGCACACTTAATTACTCTTAGTCTCTCTCTCTCTCTCGTTTTCTTAGCAAAAATCTTCTTGCCATTTGGTCCTTTTTATGTTCAGTTGTCAGTTGTCACACTGCCTCCTGTTTATGTGTGTGTATCGTACAGGTCTCATCGGAGTAATGGAAGCCAACAGCAGCAACCCCGATGATGTGCCGTCACTCCTCGCCGACGTCGAGGTGTCCAACCTCCCCGGCTTTGATGCCATGACCCCGAGCCCGCGACCTCAACCCAGCCCTCGCCCTCAGCTGCACCCCAACAAGCCGTCGCGCGCACGGGTAAATCCTCCCTTCGCCTCAGCTTCGTTCCATCGAAGAATGGAGATGGACGTGGGCGTTGAAATGACCGTCTCTTTCTTTGCAATGCAGGTGCCGCC
Organism: Otatea glauca; assembly: GCA_036346275.1. Taxonomy (NCBI): domain Eukaryota; kingdom Viridiplantae; phylum Streptophyta; class Magnoliopsida; order Poales; family Poaceae; genus Otatea; species Otatea glauca. The sequence goes on along the minus strand of CM070719.1, from coordinate 18,745,768 downwards.
GTTAGACCGCGTGCAGCAGCGTAGCGAGGTGGTCATCCCGCCGCTGGACTCGCCGTTCCAGCCGCCGGGTTTCCGGTCGGTGCAGCCCGTGTCCATCAGCCTGCCGGCGTCGCCCAGCGGCTTCGGCATGCCCATCCCCGTTGTCGGCGCCAGCGACTCGGACGACCTGCGGAGGCAGGCCATGACGAACGCGGCGCGGGAGCAGAAGCACCCGCCAGCGCAGGACAAGGGGAAGTACAACAGTGTCCGGTTCGTGCAGCCGGTCAAGGTGATGTTCCGGTCGCAGCCGATCCCCGGCGGGCAGCCGTCCCGTACCGGGAGCCGGATGACTAGCCGGGGCGGACGGGCGATGAACCGGGACATACGCTACGACTCTTTCAAGACGTGGTCCGGGAAGCTCGAGCGGCAGTTCACTCATCTAGCCGGCGGTGGCCCGGAGGCCCCCGAGGACGACGGCGGTGACGAAGACGCCATTAGCAGCCACCGTACTGTCTCCATGCCCAAGGTTCATCGCTTCTTCGCCGCACTGGAGGGCCCCGAACTGGACCAACTCAGGGTAAGCCAGTAATTCTCTAGTTCTTCGATCACATTGTCCATTCATGTCAACATTGTCATACGCATACATTGTTTTGCTTCGAAGCTCATGCCGTTGTGAAACTTGTGCCGTTGCTTTCAGTCGTCGGAGGAGCTGGTGCTGCCGTCGGACAAGACCTGGCCATTCCTTCTCCGGTTCCCGGTGTCGGCGTTCGGTATCTGCCTCGGCGTGAGCAGCCAGGCGATCCTGTGGAAGACGATCGCGACGTCGGCTCCGACCATGTTCCTGCACGTCACCACCAAGGTGAACCTGGTGCTGTGGTGTATCTCCGTGGCGCTCATGTGCGTCATCTCGGCCATCTACGGCTGCAAGGTCGTCTTCTTCTTCGAGGCCGTCCGCCGCGAGTACTACCACCCCATCAGGGTCAACTTCTTCTTCGCGCCGTGGATCGCCTGCCTCTTCTTGGCCATCGGCGTGCCGCCCTCCGTCGCGACAAAGCTGCACCCCTGGCTCTGGTACGCGCTCATGGCGCCCGTGCTGTGCCTCGAGCTCAAGATCTACGGCCAGTGGATGTCCGGCGGGCAGAGGCGGCTGTCCAAGGTGGCCAACCCGTCGAACCACCTGTCGGTCGTCGGCAACTTCGTCGGCGCGCTGCTGGGCGCGTCCATGGGGCTCAAGGAGGGGCCCGTCTTCTTCTTTGCCGTCGGGCTAGCGCACTACAGCGTGCTGTTCGTGACGCTGTACCAGCGGCTGCCGACCAACGAGACGCTGCCCAAGGAGCTGCATCCGGTGTTCTTCCTCTTCGTGGCCGCGCCGAGCGTTGCATCCATGGCGTGGGCCAAGATCACCGGCGAGTTCGACCTCGGGTCCAGGCTTGCCTACTTCATCGCCATGTTCCTCTACGCATCGCTCGCCGTGCGGATCAACTTCTTCCGGGGATTCAGGTTCTCGCTGGCGTGGTGGGCGTACACGTTCCCGATGACCGGCGCGGCGATCGCGTCGATCCGTTACTCGACGGACGTGGACAACCCGTTCACGAAGGCGCTGTGCGTCGGGCTCTCCGTGCTGGCCACACTCACCGTAACGGGGCTCTTCGCCACCACCATGGTGCACGCCTTCGTGCTCCGGAACCTCTTCCCCAACGACATCTGCATCGCCATCACCGACCGCAAGATGAAGCCCATCATGGAGCTGCACGAGAGCCGCGGCGACGACGACAGCGTCTCCGGCAGCAGCAACGACATCGAGACCGGTGCGGCCACAGCAGAAGCTTGAGGAGTTGCCTGAGTTGGACGGTAAATTTGCGTGGACGATGACACGATCGACGTCTTGCTTGTGTAACGTTCTGGCTCCGATTTTTCATTGCCGGTTGATAATTTAAATGGGTATCGGTAAACTAAAGAGACAAACTATATTTAGTCTAGATATAAAAACTTTTGCGTTGGTACCAACAGTACAAAAACAACAGCATAACGGCAGCAACATTTCTTATTATCAAAACAACAGTAAACGAACGAACAGAAAAAGGCAAACAGACAAAAGCTAAGGAGGGCAGCAGGGCTTAGATTTGGTCACATAGATATCGCTCTTTTTATATCATAAACTATATTTTTTGTCGGAATCGGATACGGATAATGCTGGATACAAATACGGCACGAATAATATCTGACGGATTTGAAGCGAATATGGAGCGGAGTCGATACGGTACCGGATATTTTTTATCGGATATTGCATGAAAATAGATACCTATAAAACACACATATAGCAATGTTTAATCATCCATATCCATATTTGTTTGAATGCAACTGAACCATGTGCTCCCTCCACATCACCGCCGCCATGCTCTCTCGCTTCGCCCAGGGCCATCCCTCACTTGCCATCTTCCACCACACCAAAATGCCAACCATGTTAACATAGCAAATATAAGTCTATAATTAAAGAAAACTTAAGAGTAGACTACAATATGGGTAAAAATTTGAGAATTTAAACCCAATCAAAATACACAAAAAAAAATGCAAATCAGTTTAGAATCACTTGTTTAGTTGTATGGTCCAGCTAGGCATGTAACGCCTCAATGATGTTTAGTATGAAAGCATGGCTCTACATGCAAGTAGCAGCATAACCAGCAAAGCCAGGCTCAGTTCACTACTTATGCACAGCTGACAGCGCATTGTATCCCACAAATCATACACAAGCGCAAAGGAAGCCTGAAAGCTGAAATCCACCTGAAAGCACACATCATGCACTGGAATCCTCTAAAAATCCTAACGTTAGTCTACTGAAACACCCAACTTCGATTAGTACCAGCCCAATCACATCCCGGTTTCAAATATCAATCCCTTATTATGTATTAATAACACCAGCTAAAACCTCACTAAGCAGTGTGATTGACTGCTAAATCTCCCCAAATATATTACTGAAACTGCATACAGGCAAATACAAAAACACATCATGTCAGTTTTATACTTTTATTATGGCAAAAGTAATATGTATAAATCGATAAGTCGATGAGTTGAGACTTGAGAGACTAGCATTGGTTAGTAGTATATACATTGACTGCCTTCTCGACCTGCTTAGACCTCTTCTTGGGGCGCTGGGGCAGCTTGGTGCCCTTCATGGCTAGGAAGCCCTCCTCCTTCTCCTTGCGCTACAGCATCGTGTAGATCCGTGGTAGATGCCTGGCTGCCGCCTTCGACGATGGCCCGGGGGGCTGGTGCTCGGCCTTGCCGTCGGCTCTCTACTGATGCTTCTTTGATTCTTGGGTGCCATCACCATGACCACCCCGGCCTCCCCCTTGTGCTCCTTGTCCGCCACTGGGCTCTACTGCTTCTCCGCCCTCTCGACGCCGTCGCGGATGACGGCAATGATTGCCCGCCGGCACGCTCCTCCACGGATCTGATGGTGACGGGTGCAGCGAACTCCCTCACCTTGGGGAAGCCAGAGGCGAAGCCGCAGTGCGGGCGAAGGAAGTCGCCGGAGCCAGAGTTGGCCACAGCGAAGGCGACCTCGGGCATTCCTTCAATAGTTCCGCGTCCTTCATCGACATGGACCCCACGGAGCTCTTCTCGATGTGGTGGACGTCCGTGGCAGTCCAGGAGGAGGACTTCGACTTCGGCTTGCCACCGAGCTCTTCCCACCGAAGGAACTCATTGATCGGATATTCGATTAAATTGATCCAGATATATCCAAAAATAATTTTAGAATATCCCGATCCGACAGATAGTGTTCTCCCGAATTCGAATCTGAAATAATGTATCAGAAGCCTGAAAGACCAAGATGGCGATCAGGTAGGGGTGAATGATCCCAAATTAAAATACGTTCTCTAAGGAAGATCACAAATGCAGATTTTCACCCAAAGAAACCAAGCCAAAACTCTTAGATATCAAATGGAAACGAAAGGGTCAATTTTCACAAAAAAATCAACTTGAGGCCAGTACTCTCGCACTGAAATTTGGAACTATCGGGTTCTTTGTAGCTACAAAGAAAATCGAGCAAATGAGCAATGATTTCAAAGACGGGATCAAATGGGAGAATTGATGTATCTTTTGATCTGTTGATCTAAACTCAACCAAACTTGGTAGATAAGGTCATTGGGATGTCAGAAACTTATTCCAACCTTCAATCACAAGGATTGATGTCAAAGTTCCGACCTTTATGCCCGAGAATGAAGAACATACCAAGTTTCAACAAAAATCAAAAGAACTTCGATCAAGGCTTGATCGTGGGGTTTTGATGATCAAAGTGATCTTGAATGACTTCCCACACGTCCCAGCAAACAAGAGAACACAAAGAAGTTCAAGAAAACGCACTCTATAAAATCACACATTCAAGAACGCAAAGAACAACTTCTTGCAAGAAGAACGCATGGATTTCTTAGATGATTGAGAACAAGAATTTAAAAGTAGAATCATTCATCAAACATCAACCTCAACAAAGATTCGTAAGTATGTAGAAGGAGAGGAGGCAAATCCAAATTGCGTATATGTAAATTGCAAGAAAGTAAATGCTGAATTTAACTTGCATAATTTAAATTCGTAAATTAAGTGCGTAAAGGAAATGAAACATGAACATAAATGAAGAACATTTCATTTCTGGAAGGAGAGGTTACATAGCCTCACATTCATGTGGGCAAAACTCAAAGGAACATCAAAAACCTCAAAAACCTTCACAAGGGGGGAGGCTGCCCCTCCACCCCTATTTATACAACTCTTGGGCCACATACCATCCTTGGATGAGCCTCTAAACCCTAGAGCATCCATCAAGGGTTAGGATTAACCCACTCAACCAGCCATGCAAGGGCTAACCCAGAACCCACCACACATGGGTTTTCTTGCACGGTTTTCAAAGCATACTAACTAGACCCGCTATTCTATCAACTAGATCGCAATCTGACGGCCCTCATCGATCCGAGCAGTATCTAGCTAGCATCACATCCATTCCTTGTCTTCATGGCTTGCACGGACTCCGTCTCCGATCATCTTCCGGCGATCCCCGACCATCTGGACCTCCGACGCTCCTCGCCTAGTCCCGGCCATCCTTCGCCTCACCAAGACCTAGCACCGTCGTCCTGCAACCATCAAAAACAAGGAAACTCCTCACATAGCAATGCCCACAAAGATGTGCAATTAATTCATCAAAGTCCACTCATAACAATTCACTTTTACTTGAATTGGTCGGTTCTACCGCCCTCATGCCGGTAGCACCGCCCATGGAGGACCAGTGCTATATCCTACATTAGTCGGATATAGGAATCACTCGGCTAAGACCCGCGCAAATCCTAAAAGGTCCCAACATGGACCAGAGCTATATCCTACATCAGTCGGATATAAGAATCACTCGGCCAAGACCCGCGCAAATCTTAAAAGGTCCCAACATAGACCAGAGCTATATCCTACATCAGTCGGATATAAGAATCATTCGGCTAAGACCCGCGCAAACTTCGCCAAACCATTTCAAATCTAACTCAAACAAAAGCATACTAAGCTCAAATTTAGTCAGACACTCATCACAAATCTGGGTAGACCTGCACATGGTCCTTCAATCTCCCCCTTGATGAGTATATTGACAAACATAACAAAAGACATAAATATGAGTTTGAGTAAGATAAGAAGAAAGCAATTTGATTTCAAAACCACACATGGTCCAGAGAGAATAGACTGAGAACATATTTTAGAGCTAAATCAAGGAAAGAGCAAGTTTTCCACAAAAAGCTCTAAAATCCAATCAGAAGTGCCAAATGCGATTATGTGATTATGATCCACGAGATTTAGCAAAACTTTTACAAAGATCATAAGAACCAAATAAGCTTTCACATTTTAAGCTTTCACATTTTTAATGATGCCTTTTCTACGATTTCTCCCCCTTTTGGCAATATAGGCATCAAAATGAAATTTTCTCCCCCTTTTTGTGTATGAAATGCAACCTAAGGGAGCTTTGAAGATTATCCAAATGATCGTAATGACAAGATATGACACCAAGCTTATCAATCTCAGATTAAGACTAAACTAAGATATGTCCAAGTGCAAATAACAAATTTTACTCATAAGCTAAGTTTTGAAAATGTGTCATTTTTTTTTTGCAAGATTTGACAAGTGCAAAACTTAGCAAAGTTTCAAAGCTAGAAGCAAAACCACTCAAGGATCAAATGGAAAACCTAGAGTTCAACCTACTCAACACTTTGGAGAATTTTGAAGTGCATATAAGGTCCTTCTAGCTCATTTTTCAATTTATACAAATTTTCTTTAAGACTTTGAAAAACATAGCGGGGTGCAAATGTTTGACATTATTTGCATTTTTTTACCCACTTATGTGTTTGATATTTGCATTTTTTTTATTGACTCAAGCCATTTTTTATCATCTCAAGAGTAACTCTTAAGAGAATGATCTTGGTCATACACAATATATTCCGAGTTCATCCCAAATGCAATGGGAAGCAGTCTCGTGAATATAAAGTGTCGAGATCAATTTTGCACAAAAGAGTCAAATATTTTATTTTTCAATTTAGCACATATGAGCAATTCTGAAGGACTCAAATATGGATCAAGCAAATTTCACCCAAGTTGCTATAGGGACTCTAGAGAACTCCAAAATTTCACAATTCATGATAGAAACCCCTAGAGAAGAAACTTAGTAAGTAAAAGCAACATGTTTCATCAAGTTTTCATTTAAAACTTTCAAGTTTTTCAGATTTCAATTAAGCTTAGCATGATAAATGAACTTGGACATATCTAAGCTAGTGATTTTCTTCAAAAGATATAGCATGATGTATTTCATGAAGATTAAGTCAATTGCATAATAGACAAAGCTCATAAAACAGAAAATGCAGTCTAAATGGAATGCATAAACAGATTTCCAAACTCCCCCTCAACAAATGAATTAATTTTAAGCTCAAATCTGGTTAAAGTTGAGTTAATATCAAGACAACCAGAAAAACAGAATGAGGAGAAGAAGTCGAGAAAACTGCAAACTAGGTGGCTATTGAGCATAGAAAAGATAGAAGAGATTTACTACGGCTCAGACTCGCTCTTATCTTCCCCAGTGACTAACATAGGGAAGCTGACTCTAGATCCCAACTAAGGAGAGCACACAGACTCTGTCTACCCAGGAGGCCCAACACCTGCTAGACTTATAAGACTGTGAGGGAACTCAACCTATTGAGAAGAGAGAACAGCTAATCACGCATGATAGCAACCTAAAGCACAAGATAAAAGGTCCATGCAAAGCATGCCAAAAGTCTAAGAGAGTGAACTCAACTCAAGAAAACAAGCCCAAGATCACCCAGAAGAAACACAAAGAAGAGAAGAACTGGAAGAGAATATATTATACATAATATACAGACTAGCTCCCCCTCACGAAAGGTCGTAAGGGCTCACGACTCCAAGCTCACTCCTCAAGGCAATAAATTTGGAGCTATCCAAAAGCTTGGTAAAGATATCGGCTAACTGAAGATCACTCTCTATGAACTGAAACGCGATATCACCCTTCTCCACATGGTCTCTAAGGAAGTGATATATAATGTCAATGTGCTTGGTCCGGGAATGCTGCACTGGGTTCTTAGCAATGCAAATAGCAGAAGTGTTGTCACAAAAAAGTGGCACACTCTCTATCTCTAACCCAATGTCCCGCAAGGTCGATCTCATCCAGAGCACCTGGCTATAGCAACTGGCTGCAGCAACATACTCGGCCTCAACGGTGGACTGTGCAACTCCGGACTGCTTCCTAGATGACCAAGAAACAAGAGAAGTGCCAATGAATTGGCAAGTGCCAGAAGTGCTCTTCCTATCTATCCTACAGCTAGCAAAGTCGGCATCGAAAAAGGCTCTCAGGGATAGACAAGAAGAGGAAGAGTACCAAATACCATAATCAGTGGTAGCACGAAGGTACCTGAAGATGCGCTTGACCGCCTGGAGGTGAGAGGCGCAAGGAGAAGCTTGAAATCGAGCGCACAGACACACAGCGAAATGTATGTCCGGCCTCGAAACAGTGAGGTACAAGAGGGAACCGATCATACTCTGAAACTCCTTTTGATCAACAGGCTCACCATCCTCATCGGGCTCGAGGACAGTAGTGGTGGTCATAGGAGTCATCACCGGCTTTCTATCAGACATATCGAAGCGTCTCAGGAGGTCACGGGTATACTTGCCTTGATGCAAGAAAGTACCTTCCCGAGTCTGCTTGATTTGGAAGCCAAGAAAGAAGCTCAACTCTCCCATCATACTCATCTCAATCTCTGTGCTCATCACCTCAGAAAACTGAGACACAAGCGAATGAGATGAGCCACCAAAAATGATATCGTCCACATAAATTTGGACAAGAAGAAAATGCGACTCATGGTGTCTGATGAACAGAGTCTTGTCTACTACGCCCATTTTGAAGTCATTGCTGAGAAGATAAGACTTGAGCCTCTCATACCATGCTTTGGGGGCCTGCTTGAGTCCATACAAAGCTTTGGAAAGCTTGTATACATGACTCGGAGACTTGGGGTTCTCAAATCCTGAAGGTTGTTTGACATAAACCTCTTCCTCAATATAGCCATTGAGGAATGCACTGTTGACATCCATTTGATAGAGCTTGAAGTCTCGAGAAGCTGAGAATGCAAGCAGGATCCTAATAGCCTGTAGTCTAGCTACAGGGGCAAAGGTCTCCTCAAAGTCAAGACCCTCAACCTGAGAAAAGCCCTGTGCAACTAGCCTATCCTTGTTGCGAATGACAACCCCATCCTCACTCTGCTTGTTTTTGAACACCCACTTGGTCCCAATGACATTATGACCAGATGGACGTTCTATAAGCTGCCAGACTTTGTTCCTCTCGAAGTTTTCAAGTTCCTCATGCATAGCATTAGTCCAAGACTCGTCAGATAATACATGAGTCACATCCTTCGGCTCAAATGAGGCAACAAAGGCAGAGTGAAGGCAGAAACTGGACAAATCTAATTTTGAGCGAGTGACTCGCTCAAACAGATCGCTGATGATATAATCAGGTGGATGAGAACGCTGAATATGACGAGGAGGTCCAGAAGCAGAAGTGGCCTCTACCTCATGCACAGAAGAGGTAGGAGCAGAGCCACTAGCTGCATGAGAGTCAGAAGGCAAGGGCTGACCTTCCTGAGGTGCAAAAATGGAAACATGAGGCACCTCAGGTGTAGAGGGGACTGGATCTGGTGGAACACTATCATCTCCATCATCCTCATCCTCTACAAAGATGGTCTCGGAGGAAGAAGAAGAGCCTGAAATGTCAGGTCTAGCTCTTGGTCTCGGACTAGGGAAGAGAACCATCGAGAATCTTCGGTCATATGACGAGAACAACCGGGGTCGACAGTCCAAACATCTCCCTTCTCCATTCGACGAACATGGTCAATGCACATGAGAGAAAGATGACTCAGTATTGGGACAAAGAGACGATCTAGGAACCAAATACTGAACCACACGACGCCTAGAGGTGCCAGCAACAGAAGAAAAAGACTGGACTCTGGCATCTACATGATGCTCTACTCTCACACGACTAGAAGCAACTCTAGTAGATGATCTAGGAGCTGGAACTGGATTGGTCCTCCGTGGTGCAAAAATCGAACCATCCCAGTAAGGCTGCCTGGATCTCCTACCAGCAAACACCTCACGCCGCTGATATCTACCTCGATGGGAAAAACTAGGAATATCAAGAGGACGACGGAAAGACTGACTACGAACAACTCTATGACTAAAACTCGAATGAACAGCCTGAAAACCGAGTCCTGCACGCTGCCCAAAAACAGGCGACTCTCTAACCTGTCTAGAAGCAGTGAGTGCCTTGGGAGCACTCAGAGTCTGAGGATGACTCTGAATACCCCTAAGAGCAGCTACACGCTCACGCCGAGTGATCTTGGCGCGCCTGAAGCAAAAATCTGCTAGGTGACCATCCTTCTTACAGAAAATGCATGTGTACTTCACCTTACTAGAGGCAGAAGCAAGATGAGTAATACCCTTCTGGTTAGAAGTCCCATGGACAACACCAGCAGACCTAAACACAATGGTGCTCACTCTGGGAGCTACCACAATCTCACCACTCTTGGAGCCGCGCATAATGGTGGGAGGATGCGCCCGAGCGTGCTCCAAGGGATCAAATCCTAGACCTTGATTAAATCTACTAATCTTGGATTGGTCTAGAATAAGATTGAGCTTCTTCTTGCCTCCTACAAACTTCTCGAGAGTGCTCATGAGATACTCACACTCCCGGAAGAAAGAGGCACATGAAGAACAGGAAAAAGAGGAAGAAGAAGATCCAGAAAGAGAAGCTCTCTCAGCACGTGCATTTTTCTCCCTTAGCACAGCTGCCTCAATCTTGAGGGCCTCACAAGAAACGCAAGACGCATTTCTAATCCTATGGACTTGGTCTTCTAACTTCTTCCTTAGTTCGACATGAATTTTATCCATATCATCCTTAACCCCAACACACATCAGGCAACCAGTTTGTGACTTAACTAGTAAGTCCTTAGCAAGTTGATCACACTTGACATTCAAAGCACATTGTCAAGTTTTAGTTGCCTACAGCCCTCACATGAGCTGACTGGGTCCTTAGAAGCATGCATTTCAAGTTCATCGTTTCTAGCAGAGAGCTTTCTAAGGTGTTCGCTCATGGCATTGATTTCAGCAAGCAACTTAGGGCAATTGTTACAAGAAGTACTTGAGTGAGCAGGAGAAAAGCTAGCATCAGCAGGACTATCAAAGGTAACAGAACTAGCATTCTTCGACTTCAGATTCTCAAGATCAACAAGCACACTATCATGCAACTTCCTTAGGTTCTCCAGCTCCACAAACAAAGCATCACAGAGAGTACAGCTATCAGAGTCTCGGGAGGAACATGATTTAAGTAAAGCTAACTCCTGAGACAGGCTATCTACCTCCTTCTCTAACTCCAAACACCTCGACCTAGCTTTAGCATGAAACTTGCCTAATTTACAGAAGGCATCATTTAACTCGTCGTAGGTGGGTACCTGATCTGTGTCACTGTACAGCTCGGAGTCGCTCACTTCAATGGCGTCTGCCATGAAGCACATGCCGGAGAAGTCGTCGCCGCTCTTCATCTTCTCTTGCGGATCGTCCTCGCTTGCATCGCTCCAGTTCTCAGTGTCGGAGAGCTCGATGTCGTCCAGCGCGGCGAGGACCCGGTGAAAGAGCTTCTTGTTCTTGGCGAAGTTGTGGTACTTCTTCTTCGCCGGCTCACGAGCTGGGGCCTTCTTGTTGCGGTTCTTGTCGGTGTAATCGTTCTTACCCGAACCGCCTTGTTCACTCTTGCCCTTCTCCAGCTTGGGGCAGTTCGCTTGAATGTAGTTGGGGCCACCACACTCGAAGCAGGTGATCACGCCACCTCTTTTCCTCTCTCACCTCTTGTAGGCATGAGAAAACTTGCGAGCAGGAAGAGCAAGCTCATTTTCTGGAAATTTTTCCAGTTGGTCATCGCTTAGCTCGCAAAGGGCGGAGAGAGAGAAACCAATAGAAGAATAAGAAAGAGAGGATCTAATGGGATCAGTGACCAAAGCCATCGACTGAGACTTCATCTTCCGCGAGACGACGTCGATCTCATGAGTCTGAGGCGGGAATAAAGCCCGTCAAGAGTCAAGGTCGATAAGTCAGTGGTGTCCTTGATGGTGGTCACCTTCATCTTCCAAACGCGCAAATCGAGTGCGGTCAAGAAATGTCGAGCATTATCCGAGTTAGGGTATATGCAACCGACTGCTCTGAGGTCGCTCAAGATCTTTGTAAACTGACCAAAGCACTCGTCAAGACTCTCACCAGCGTGTTGTTCAAACTTGTTGAACTCACGCTTGAATTGGTCCTGTCGAACCGTCTTGATTTGGGTAGTGCCCTCATGGTAAGCATCGAGGGTCACCCAAATCTCATGAGCAGAACGAAGGTGAGAAATCCTGTCATACTCACTTCGGCTAAGACCCTGTATGAGGATGTTCCTTGCCTTAGCGTTCGCCTCAACGTCAGCCATATTGCCGGCCGTGATGTTTTCATCCGCAGGAACCTCATATGAGAGTTTCACCTTCTGCCATATCAGGAAGCCCTGGGCAGTGATGTATGACTCCATGCGCGACTTCCAGAATGGAAAATTTACTCCAGAGAAAATGGGTGGCTTGGTGGAATAAGTAGTCCATCGCCATGGCTCTTGAGACCGGTCAAGATCTACGAAAGAGCAGAACCGGCTCTGATACCAATTGAAAGACCGAGATGGCGATCAGAGGGGGGGTGAATGATTCCAAATTAAAATACGTTCTCTAAGGAAGATCACAAATGCAGATTTTCACCCAAAGAAACCAAGTCAAAACCCTTAGATATCAAATGGAAACGAAAGGGTCAATTTTCACAAAAAATCAGCCTGACGCCAGTACTACTGCACTCTGGGGTTGGAACTATTGGGTTACTATAGCTACAGTAAAATCAGGCAAATGAACAACGATTTCAGCACGGGATCAAATGGGAGAATTATGTATCTTTTGATCCGTTGATCCAAACTCAACCAAACTTGGTAGATAAGGTCATTGGGATATCAGGAACTTATTCCAACCTTCAATCACAAGGATTGATGTCAAAGTTCCGACCTTTATGCCCGAGAATGAAGAACATACCAAGTTTCAACAAAAATCAAAAGAACTTCGATCAAGGCTTGCTCGTGGTGGTTTTGATGATCAAAGTGATTGTCGACTTTTGTAGTTGGCAATGAATTTATGGGGTAGGCGCTTGATCTCAAACTCGAAGGTCACACAAGACAGGGATTTATACAGGTTCAGGCCCTCAGCGATGGAGGTAATACCCTAATCCTGTGTGCTGGGATTATGTGGATCTCTCGGATCAGAAGTGCTCAAAGCGCTATATGCTCTGGGCAAAAGATGGCACTTTGTATTTGGATGATTGGATGCCCCTGTTGCTACCTGTCCTCACCCTTATATAGTAGGGAGGGGGCGGCTTACAGAGTCCCGATTGGTTAAGAGATTCCAATCGGTTACAAGATTCTAGTCGGTTACAGGATAGAATTTACATCTTTATCTACCCTATTAACGACTCTGATTACAACCGTATCTATTATATCTAAATATAAGTTCAACCTCTTTTAGGATATGTCCCCTTGCGCACGGCAGCGGGGCCTGACGCGGGGAGTATCTTTTGGGCCTCCCTCTTGGGCCTGTCATGAGGGTACCCGGGTTCTTATATTCCACAGTGATCTTGAATGACTTCCCACATGTCCCAGCAAGTAAGAGAACACAAAGAAGTTGAAGGAAACGCACTCTATAAAATCACACAATCAAGAACGCAAAGAACAACTTCTTGCAAGAAGAACGCATGGATTTCTTAGATGATTGAGAACAAGAATTTAGAAGTAGAATCATTCATCAAACATCAACCTCAACAAAGATTCGTAAGCATGTAGAAGGAGAGGAGGCAAATCCAAATTGCGTATATGTAAATTGCAAGAAAGTAAATGCTGAATTTAACTTGCATAATTTAAATTCGTAAATTAAGTGCGTAAAGGAAATGAAACATGAACATAAATGAAGAACATTTCATTACTGGAAGGAGAGGTTACAAAGCCTCACATTCATGTGGGCAAAACTCAAAGGAACATCAAAAACCTCAAAAACCTTCACAAGGGGGGAGGCTGCCCTCCACCCCTATTTATACAACTCTTGGGCCACATACCATCCTTGGATGAGCCTCTAAACCCTAGAGCATCCATCAAGGGTTAGGATTAACCCACTCAACCAGCCATGCAAGGGCTAACCCAGAACCCACCACACATGGGTTTTCTTGCACGGTTTTCAAAGCATACTAACTAGACCCGCTATTCTATCAACTAGACCGCAATCTGATGGCCCTCATCGATCCGAGCAGCATCTAGCTAGCATCACATCCATTCCTTGTCTTCATGGCTTGCACGGACTCCGTCTCCGATCATCTTCCGGCGATCCCCGACCATCTGGACCTCCGACGCTCCTCGCCTAGTCCCGGCCATCCTTCGCCTCACCATGACCTAGCACCGTCGTCCTGCAACCATCAAAAACAAGGAAACTCCTCACATAGCAATGCCCACAAAGATGTGCAATTAATTCATCAAAGTCCACTCATAACAATTCACTTTTACTTGAATTGGTCGGTTTTACCGCCCTCAGGCCGGTAGCACCGCCCATGGAGGACCAGTGCTATATCCTACATTAGTCGGATATAGGAATCACTCGGCTAAGACCCGCGCAAATCCTAAAAGGTCCCAACATGGACCAGAGCTATATCCTACATCAGTCGGATATAAGAATCACTCGGCCAAGACCCGCGCAAATCCTAAAAGGTCCCAACATGGACCAGAACTATATCCTACATCAGGCGGATATAAGTATCACTCGGCCAAGACCAGCGCAAATCCTAAAAGGTCCCGACATGGACCAGAGCTATATCCTACATCAGTCGGATATAAGAATCACTCGACCAAGACTTGCGCAAATCCTAAAAGGTCCCAACATGGACCAGAGCTATATCCTATATCAGTCAGATATAAGAATCACTCGGCCAAGACCCGCGCAAACTTCGCCAAACCATTTCAAATCTAACTCAAACAAAAGCATACTAAGCTCAAATTTCGTCAAATACTCATCACAAATCTGGGTAGACCTGCACATGGTCCTTCAAAGTCGATTCCGAATCCAACAACTATCTGAAAATAACTATCCGAATTCGATCCGAACACATTCGGTCGATCGATCGGTCAGAAATTATCCAAACCGATTACACCTCTAGAGGTCAGTCGCATGAAACCCCACCCCTTGCCTCTTGTCCTTCACTGCTCCTTAATTCACCCCAAGCCAAACCCTCTGCCATTCTTCGGCCTCACTCTTTCTCCTACCACTCTACCATTTCTTTTGCCCATTCCTCCTTTTCCTGCCAGCACGTCTCCCCGTCCCTATTTCCTTGGCCAGACAGCCCCCCATTTCCCTTTTCACTCCATTCTTTCTCCCAGCCATGAGCATGAACAGCAAGAACACAACAAACTCCCTCCAACCTCTCTTCTAGAATCTCATCCAAGAAGTTAAAATAAAGCAATGCATGTCATACCATTGTGATTGTCATCACCTAAGCATTCCATTTTTGTAATCAAATCTTACATGCATGTGTAATTTGATAGTATTGATGGTTGTCGTTGTTTGTGGTTGTAACATTTGGGGCACGCGGGTGCCGAGGTGTTACATTCGTACTCAGTAAGACTTAAGGTGTATTTGCAAAATGCAGTATGCAGGCTATGTCAAAGGAGGCTTCTACAGTTAATTTGCATAAAGCGAAATTCAACAGGTAAATCAAGTAGTAATTTACAAAGTGGAATTTCGTAAGAGCAATTTTGACAGGTATATGTAAATAAGAGTAGCATAGCATAGAATAACTCATAGTCCTCTATGAATGTGAGAATCGCATCATCTCATTACCAACACATGGCATAAAACCAGTCTTTACCAACACATAACATAACATATGAAACCAATCCTTGCCAACACATTGTATAGTATTGAATCATTTGAAGGGTAAGATTTCCAACACATGTTTCCAATTCAAACTATTTTGAAAATAATAAAACATCTAACTAGTGTCAGTTCACCAAGTCTCCCATAACCGCGCGCACGGCTTTTCGAAAAGATTTACACTCTACAGAGGTGTACAGCTTTACCTACAAGTCATGACCTTTTATTTTTGCATCTATTTTCAAGCTCCTTTTGCATGTGGCTAGAATGTTCATGACGAAAACATTTACTAGGTTAATTTTGTACTAGCCCGGTGATGACAAACGCTTTCTATGATGGCAGAAGATATTTGTACACCCATTGTACTCTCAACAGGCTCTTCCTGATGAGTCCTTACTTCCCCATGTTCTAAAGTGGCGAAAGATATTTGTACATTGTTGTACTCTCAACGGTTCGCTCCTGTTGAGTCCTCACTTCCCCTATCATAGCAAGGCGTACACCGTTGCATTGTTACGTAGAAACCCCTACAAGCAAACCTACCTGGAATGCCTTTGCTACTCTAGCCTTCCATTGTGCAAAGTTAAACTAGATAACTTAATTGGTTTAAGGCTATCCCATACCAGCACTTGTGGTTGTACGGATATCCCTTGGATTATACAACACTACGTTCAGTCCTTAATCCGACCCAGGCGATAATTTCCCCCTACTCTATGTGCAAGTCACATGCACATCCGACTATTGCCAATAATCGTCTGCGTCAAAACCATAGTTGTATTTTCATTTTTACCAAAATATCAACAACCTTTAATGTCATATCAAACCTTTTTAAATTCTCAATAAACAGTTTAATCTGATTATTTCAATTTCCAATACTAAGCATGGCTAAGCATGATTAACATGTAATCGCATATACCCATGTTGACATTATTTATTGTCTAACCTTATTCTAGGGTTATCAAGGTTCATCGTTCAATATTTATTAAGGAAGTTCCATGAGATGGGGTTATAGCTACCAGTACCACAATATAGCAATTTACTGAAAATACGCGCATGAATAAATAGATTTGATAAAACAAAACAAAATTAAAACACTGGGATTGATATGATCAAAGGAGGTGCTTGCCTTGCTGGTTGATGTTTGTGTCGAAGTCGAGGTTATAGTTGGTATCGTTAACAACGTTGTCGGAAGCGTCAGTGACTATACGTCGTTTAACAAGAAACAAACAAAAAGCAAATCCGATAAGAGCAAAAAGAAGTCAGATAACAATATATTGAAATATGAGTTAAAGTAGAAAGTCATGGTGATAAAAAGATTTTTGGGTGATGGTCCTTAATTTTTAAACTTTTTGTTTATATTATGAATTCTTAAATTCATGTTATGAGATAGATTCTTAGTAGGGTCCAAGTTTAATATTCGTCCGAATAACATTACTTATATAGTATCAGAGGGTCCTGACCTCTGGAAATCGTCGTATCATTAAAGCATGAGAGGGTCCTAACCTATAGGGTTCTTTTGAAAGAATTAAGTACAAATTATGTCCGAATACTTTTACCTTTTCGTCATCAAAGAGTCTTGACCTTTGAAAAATATTGGAGCTGGTCTCATATATATGTATATATATATATGTATGTATGTGTATATATATATATGTATGTGTATACTTATGTGTGTGTGTGTATATATACACATATATGTATACTTATGTATAACACGTCCGAGTACAATTACCTCGATATCATCATAGGGTCCTATTAAAGATTAACGAATTTGTTAGCTTCTATCATTTTGGATGTTTATTGCACAAATCTTTTCTGTGTCTTTGGGTCCTAACTAATTAGGTTCATATGAACTACTTAATGGTCTAGTCGCTTATGGCCAAAGGTTAATCAAACTAATTAAGTTAATCCTTGAATTGGAGTTTGATCATCTAGTCAGCTCCTGAAGCTCATTAGTCATTACCTAATGTTCTGAGCTGAGATCCAGACAACCATTTTAGCTCCTAATCAATTCGACTTGTCTATTTATTCTTTTATAATCAAGTATCGTTTTGAACTTGTGAAATTGGCCTGAGGATATAAATGTTTATATTTTAAGACAATGTTTATTTGAGCTCAGTCAAATTTTATTTAACTTATGGCCTTGTCATGAATAGAACTTTAATCAAACATTGAATTGAAAAAAATAATCAAACTAGTTAGCTCTCAAGTTTATTACCTTCTCTGAGCTGAGAATCAGGCCACCATTTGTGCTTTTAAGTCATTTGGTCCCACTGGTTATTGAATCAACAGGCTAGGGGCACTGTTGGACACTAGTGCACATTGTCCACTAATAAGTGAACAGAGCAAGGAGGAGTTCCAAGCCTAGACTAAACAGAACAGAGGAGCTGTGGAGCCATGGCTGGCTCCCAAGGCGAGCTCGGTTGATGATCAGGGCAGCCATGGGGGAAGAAAGAGAGCAACAAAATGGAACCTCGAGATCACGATGGTGCCATAGGTGGTCTCGGCTTGGGCTGAGGTAGTTCCTAGGGGCGGCGCACCTGCGAGGAGTAGTTGGACAAGGGAGTGCACGGTGGTGGAGCAACTCGGCTAGGGAATGTTCAACTTGGTTTGGGGGTTTTGTTCATGGCTCAATAACGAAGCTTCATGCCCAATTAATTGGAAAATGGGGCTAGGATTGGGGAGTATGGCTGCAGCTTGGTCATTTCGGCCATAGCGAAATTGAGGTGGCTCGGGTAAAATTGGGCCTTGTTCTTGGAGGAGAAGATATTAGGGAGTGTGAGGGAGCTATAGGGGTGCTTGGTGCTGCTTAAATAGATGAGAATGACGGTGCTACAGAGGTGTGAACCGAGCTGTAAGTTGCGGTGCTGGGGAGAAGAACCTGATGATGGAGATCAGTTTTTGCAAATGCCAAGGCATGGGCAAGGCCATAGCTATGATTTCGTTGCCCTCTGTGGGGTTGGTGCAATGGACTTGGGTTTGATTCGCACAAGATTTTGGTTTTTTCCCAAAGAACAGAGGCTGGCTGTGCTGTGTTTGGCGTGGGAAGAAGAAACATATGACATGTGGGTCCTACCTTGCATAGAGACATTTGGTTTTATTGTTTGGACATAGCAGAGTTTTCTAGCTGATTCGGTCTAGCTAGATTGGTCCAGAATTTTTGAAAATTTTTTATGTGAACCTAGGACAATTATTATCATGTTTAAAAAATTTCAGACCTATATCATGTCTATATAATTGTTAAAAATTCTGACAATCCAGCTGCCTAGATTTTGCATTCTCTGCTTTTGATTTTTCTGAGGATAAAATATTTGTTAGAAATTTTTAAAACTTTTACTGTGAGTTTATTATGGCTTAATTATGTTACTTTAAAAATTTTACATTATGGACCCTTGTATTTATTTTATAAAAATTATGACATTGAATTTATGAAATTTCTAGGGTTTCTCTTTTTGAATTTTAAGGGCATTGAATAAGATTTATTATTTTTTAAATTTTTTATGTAGAACAATTTAGTAATTTAGATGACGTGGAAAACTTTTCAGTGAATATAAGGGACGTACATTTTTAGTTAATTCAGATAATGTTACTGTTGTTAGTCCAATTTATTGTTTTAAAACCCTTATCCATATTAAATGTGTTCACACATTCTTAGAGTTTTACAAGGGGTTTCTAATGATGGTATTATATTTAAATATAATTTCTATATATTTTTTTATTATGTACTTTCTTATTTGAAAGTTTATAACTCAATAATCAAATGTTAAAACTAATTTTCTTTAAAACCAAAATGCAAGAAATCAGAGAAAATATTGGAAACTCAGAGCTAAAATCGTAATAACACATGAATTTTTATCTTATCTATTTTGGTTTTCTTTAACTATTATATTTTAAATGGTTTTATATATTAGCAATTCAATATTGAAAATGGTTTTCTTTAGGGTCTAAGTTCAAGAGAAGCATAGAAAAAAAATAGAAATTCAGATTAAAATTTTACTTCCAATTTAATTTTACATTTTATCTATTTTTGCATTTTTTGGGATGTTACATGCACTCAAATGAAAATTTAGACAGTAATTTACATTTTTCATAACTTTAAGAGGCCATGAAACTTACCGTAGGTACCCAAAACCCAACTCGTAGACAAAAATCACTATTTAACGAATATTGATTTCTCCCAAAATCCATCCCAATTCTCTCCAACTGCCAAAACTACCAAAGAAATGACCATAACCTCGCTCCACTTTATGGTTTATATATTCGTCCCGAAGATTCGCCAGAACAGTTGATGTCGACGATCCTCCTTGATCCCCTCGTGTTCCTCACTCCTTCACACTTCCCAAAACTCCCGCACCATGTCCTCTAAGATTCTTATCATCTCTTGCACACGGTGACACGAACGGATTTCATATCAGACGCATGAATTGATAGGGAATGTGAAAAGATGAAGAAGACATCGCTGGGACATGCCCAGAGCATGGTCGGCGCGGCTCCCTCTAGCGTGACACGACTAGTATAATGGCAGTCGATGGACGGCAGTTGGTGCATCACCTCACGGTAGCCCCGTAAACCGTGGCGGCTTGCAGCAGAGGTGCTAGTGTAGGGGTAGTTGTCGACAGCGCAGCAGCAAGTGATGGCAATGGTGCTGCACTGTAGGGTGGCGATGGTTGCAGATGATGGCGGCGGCTTGGCACGGGGGAGAGACGACTAGGGTTAGTGTCCACAGCCCTCCCCCTTCCCCTATATAGCTAGCCGGGTTGAGTCCGGCTTGGCACGCACGCCGAGGTTGACTCGGTCGCCGCCCAGCCCATGATATTTCTTTTTTATTATTTATTTATTTTGGAATAATACATATAGACAGAATTTTTTGGCTCACCATATCAAAGGTTAGATGTTTTGTATATTCATCTTTTTTTTATAACATCCAATGGTCAGCACAGTTTGACTTTAATTATGGTTCACTAGATCGAGGAACAGATGTTTTACATTTTCTGATAATTACTAGCGTATTATTTTTCTTAGCACCGATAGATCACATGTCATGAGATTTTAATATATAATAGATGTTGTAGGAAAATAATAAAACTATATGTTTTGAAAGTGTTCACAAGATAATTCCAATAAAATTATTTCATATAATCAATCTATGTACTTTTAAATATGTTAATGGTCAAAGTTTGAAAAAGGTCGATTATATTGATCCCACGGCGACTCGTATTTAGAGATGGCCATTCTTCTAGGACATCAATGTTATTTTTTTAAACCAAAACAAGTTGTTTTAGTGCCGTAAAGCTAAGTCTGAAGGTTTACACGATATTTGATTCAAGTTGCAGACAATTAGGTAGCGCTCGACGTAATAATGTCTAGGGGTGGGCATCTTTAAACCGAAACCGAAAAACTGAACCGAACCGAATAAACTGAAAAAAAATCAGTTTTTTGGTTTATAATTCGGTTTTTATTTTGATATTGTTCGGTGGACGGTTCGGTTATTTGTTTCGAGAAACCAAAATTACCGAGCACCGAACAGCCTGCGGTCGAGACTCCCAAAGCAGTTGTGTCGTGTTGCGTGTGCTGCCTTGAAGCTTTCGCCCTTCGGTCCAGAAACCGAGAACTAGAGAAGTGGTGGGCCACCACCGCTCTATGTGAGTCGCGTGACTGAGTCGATGATTTGCGTCCTCTGTCCGTCAGCCAATCGTAGCACAGCATGCGCGTGCCTCGATCCGTGCTTCTCCCACGCCGCACAGCCCTGGCCATTTGATCGGCCGAGACAAGCACATCCATCCCATCCCATCCCGTCCGTTCGCTCTAGCATCGACTCCATCCAAGATGAGCTCCACGTCCGAATGAGATCCATGTCTTGACTCTTGAGGTTGATTTTAGTAGTTACCAAGAAACCAACAACGACGTCATGACGTTCGGATGAGCTCTGGAGGCTCGTGCTTGCCCCAGCCGATGGCAACTACATCGGCATGTTCAGCTCTGACCACATCGGTGGCTTCAGCTACGGCGTCAGTGTTGGTGTATCCATCCACATCGGCGATGGGCACGATGTCGAGTTCGGCATAGACGAAACCATGCTCAAGACGACGTGCTCCGGATGCTGCCGCCTGCCGAAGTGCGGCCATCTGTTCCACCGGGAGTGCGTCGACTTGTGGCTCCGATAGCACCCGATGTCGCTGATGCCAAGCCCCATGCCAACGCCACTCGTCAAGGTCACGCCATTGGCACTGGCGAGGATGTCATGACCATTGGCACAAAGCTTCTCGTTTGGGGAAGTGAAGGTGATTTGAAGATTTGGCCGTATTGGGAAGTGAAGGTGATTTGAAGGTTTGACCGTATTCTGTTCATAATATTATATAAACTCTATATTATGTTGAAGATGGTCTTTTTTTTATGTAATCAGTTGCATACAATTTTCTTATGCAAGGATTCCAAACTATTTTCTAGAAGTGCTTAAGTTCATACTATGGAATGATTTCTTACACAATGCCGGCCTAGTTATTTTGTGCCACAAATTAATCTTTTCTAACAGCTATGGATATCTCTGTTAACCAAAAAACCGAATTAACCGAATCGAATATTTCGGTTAATTCGGTTTGGTTTTTGAATTTATTCAGTTCGGTTCGGTTTGCAGTTATTAAAAATCGATTTTTTTAAATCGAACCGAAAAAACCGAATGCCCACCCCTAATAATGTCTACCATACCTGTTCCGCTAAACGGGGGATTCTTTTTGGTGGTCGTCCTTTGCCAACAATGGTTGCTGCCCCATCTCCACAGTTTTGTCCCTCGCGGCTGCTATTTTCCTCCCTGCGGATGACTTCACCGTCCACTCCCAATTCCTCTTTCTCACTAACTGCTTCGCGGCGTTGAAATCTCAAAATTCAAACTTTCAATTGGATTCAGAGAACCTTCAAATTTCGGATTTTAGAGAGCTATCACCTAGATAGAGAGAAAACATCCAACTGTATTTGGAGAACTTCAACCGATGGTGAATGGAGTATGCAAGAAGGGGGCGTGAAGGGGCTAGAGAACTGGTTCCGACCGTTGTGCCTCTAGTACCCTCTTAATCATATAATCTTTTTTAGTAGTCTGCAAAACGCCGCACTGATCACCCGTCACAAATGCAAAGAAAAACAACAACGCTAAATACCCACTCTATTTTTCTGTGCATACACCACTGCCCATATTGGCATTGAAGAGACCGATCCGATCGGTGTGGTCTAGCGACAACACAAGTGCCTCCTGCCGATGAGACAAGTAGGTATGCTATTAGCTTTTCAAGTAGGGGCTTAATTGTAATACCCCGCCTGTTAATATGAAGTCCCATGTGATCTATGTGGAGCGACGGTGAAATTAGTCCCATATTACTTGTATAAAGTGACTTGTAGTAAATTTTAATGTCAGTTAGGCTCAAACATAACACCTCTGGGTTAACTCTTTTACAGAAAATGAAGACGAAAGTGTAATCGAGGTGCTATACATGCTTGAATCCACCCTATAGGTGATCTTAGCCTTGAGCGAATTTGGACCAGGTGTTACATCTGGTATGAGAGGATCAACCTCTGGGTTAACCTCTTGTATTGCAGATGGCTTTGATTGCCACCATGGATTCTGAGAACGTACGGGCGTCCGTTTTAACAACATTTTGCGGGCAAATTACCTTATGTAGGCTAATGGCTGGGGCCGAGCCATTCTAGCTGGCCCAGCCCACAAATGCTCCGGAGTCTCTGGATGATCCAGATGCAACATCCCGAATCTTAAAGCACCATCCCCACCTCCGGCTCCTCCAAGCGCCTCGGCATTCACCGACGGCCGTGCGCGCGGGAAAGCCAAATCCACACACCAGCGCGCGCGCGCCAAAATGCCGCCGCCGCCGCCGCCGCGGCTAGACTTTCCGGCGTTCCCGTTCTCTCCATACCCGATCCAATCGGAGTTCATGTCCTTCCTCTACGCCGCCCTCTCGTCCGGCCCCGGCGCCCTCGCCCTCCTCGAGAGCCCCACCGGTGAGCACCACCTTGTCCCCTTCTCTTTGCCCACCCCCCTCAAAGCCCTAACGGTTCCGTTTTCCCTGCGGCGCTGCAGGCACCGGCAAGACCCTCAGCATCATCTGCAGCGCGCTGCAGTGGCTCCTCGACTACCGCGACGTGGACGCGCGGGGCCACCCCGGCCGGTCCAATTGTTCCGCCGCCGCGCCCGGCGGCGGCGAAGGCGGCCACGACGACGAGCCCGACTGGATGAGGGATTTCACGCCTCTGCCGCCGGAGAAGGAGACTAGGAAGAAGACGAAGCCTCCCCACACGTGGAGGCAGCTGCCCAGGAAGACGGCGGGTTCGGAGAAATCCGAGGGATTTGGGGAGGACGGAGACGAGGAGGAGTTCTTGCTGGAAGAGTATGAGAGCGACGGCGAGGACGGCACTAGGCGAGAGGCCGGGAAGCGGGCGCATTGTGGTAGTAGTAGTGACAGCGAGGAGGATGGGGAGGAAGAGCTGGAGGAGGAGGAGGTGACGCCCAAGGTGTACTTCACTAGCCGCACGCACTCGCAGCTCTCACAGTTTGTCGGGGAGCTCAAGAAGACGGAGATCGCGGGGCGGCTCAGGATGGTGTGCTTGGGTTCCAGGAAGAACCTGTGCATTAACAAGGGTGAGGGGATTAATTGGTTAACTTTGTTCTTTTTTTTTTCGTGTTGGGGATTAGGGTGAGTTGATGTGTGGTGCGTTTGCTTGCAGACGTTCGGAAGCTGGGGAGCACGAACCGGATCAATGAGAGGTGCTTGGAATTGCAGAAGAATAAGAAGAGCAGCAAGATTAAGGTCTGCCAAGTCCGTCCGATTTTTTATTGGAATGCTCAGTTGTTGATTGGTACAGTATCTTTGACTTCTGCTGCTCTGCACCCCAATTTAGTTATCACTTGTCCGCTTAGAGCCTGGCATGCTTATTAGTATTGTTTCATGACCTTATTTCTTCAGAAGTCCTCTAAGTTGAACTTTGCTTTTGTTAATTCTCGGTGGAAATACGCACTATATATGCACACAAGTAATTTTCACAAAACATACATCCAATGTGCTACTAATAATTTTTTTGCCACACCATACACGGATTTTTTTTAACATTTTAACTGCTTAATTATGATAATTGCATATGCAGAGTGGTTAAAAACCAACAGTATGCTGCCATTTACATCTTGTTTGATAACCACTAATTTAGTTGAGTGGTCATCAATATGTAGGTCGAGGGTGATAACAGAAAGGTGTGCCGAGCAAAGACTTCTTGTGGGTGTCCAATGTTAAGAAAGAGAAGTCTTCAGAAGGAATTCAAGATTGAAGTGTCAGACCAAGGTGCATTGGACATCGAGGATTTGGCAGAAATAGGGAAGAAGATTGGAACATGTCCATACTATGGTGCACGTGACATGGTTCACTCAGCTGATCTTGTAGTCCTTCCTTATCAGTCTTTATTGCTGAAGTCTGCTAGAGAATCACTTGGTCTTAATCTGAAGAACAGTGTTGTCATCATAGATGAGGCTCACAACATAGCAGACTCCCTCACTAGCATGTACAACTCAAAGATTACATCTTCACAGGTTACTCTTCCTCATAATTCACCAGTCCCTCACAGTCTGGCAAAGATATTTTTGTTCTGAGTTGTAGATATCTACATCTGTTAGCAACTGTATTGTGTTGCATTTCTTTCAACAAATATAGTTGTTTTATTCTATTCCATCCTATTCATTTAATTCAGAATTAGCCCTACTACATAACTGGTGATTGTGGCATCATATTTTTGTGTCCTTAATGCACATTCGATGTTGTGAAAGCTCTAAACACAGATATTATTAGAGAAAAATAACATATAAAGGGGTATAACCAAATAGATTTTGTTAGCAGTGAGTTTAACTTTACTCAGCTGATTAGTTATGGCAAACGATAAGATCTTTAATATGATATTATCTGGTCCATTTTTTTTAAAAGAAATTCCTTTGCAAAGCAAAATTCAATTTGTACATGAACTGAGATTGTTCCCTTTCAAGTGTAGAAATCTTCATGTTTATAAACTAACTTCATTGTCTGCTCTCATTTTCCTTTTGCATTGCTAGTTGAAGACAGTTCTTTCCCACCTGGAGGCATATCTCTATAGATTTCAGAGTGTTTTGGGAGCTGGAAATCGACGTTACATCCAGACCTTGACAGTTTTAGCACGGTCATTTCTACGAGTTTTGATAAGCAATCAAGATGGTGCCTCCGCTATGACCTCTATGACTATAAATCAATTCTTATTCTCCCTTGGTATTGATAACATAAACATAGTAAAACTTTGCCAATATGTGAAGGAAAGCAATATAATTCACAAGGTGACACAGTTCTTCCACCAAATATCCATTAAATCATGCACTGTCTAGATCAATTGACTATTCATTTGCAGGTTAGTGGCTACGCCAACAAATTAATCATCACCAAAGATGTTGTGAATCATTTGAATCACCATCAGCAACTTGATGAAGGAAGCAGCATAGCAAGCTTACAGTCATTGGCTGACTTTTTATCCTCCCTGTTGAACTGCAATAACGATGGAAGAGTCATAGTTGCAAGGCAAAAGCTTGGTGGGCAATCTGAAGATGCGAATCTTAAATTTGTCATGCTTTGTGCAGAGAAAATATTTTCAGAGGTGTTGTAACCTTGCTCTGTATGTTGCTTGGTGATAATAGGTATCTTATTTCACGTAACTATTTATGATTTTTATTCCTTATTTCCTGTTGCAGGTTACACGTGATGCATATGCTGTTATTCTAGCTGGTGGAACCCTCCAGCCTATTGAAGAAACAAGGCTACGCTTGTTTCCAAGCTTATCGCCTAGTGATATTAAATTCTTCTCTTGCAACCATATTGTTCCTCCTGAGAGCATTCTTCCTATAGCTGTCACACGTGGACCCTCAGGCATGGCATTTGATTTCAGCTACAGTTCTAGGAGTTCTCCCACCATGGTTTGTACTTCATACATCGAGTCATTTCTCCTTTTAGTTTGTTACTCTAGCATATTTCTCCTTTTATTTTGTTACTCTAGCATATACTCCCTCGAAAATGACTTACATTTGGAATCGGAGTTAGTACTGTTAAATTACAAGATATATGAGTTTATCTTGCAGAAGGCTTGCAATGTTACAGCTTTCACACACACACACACACACACACACACACACACACACACACACACACACATATATATATATATATATGAAAATGGTTCCATACTCCTGGGACTACGTATCCCCACCATGCATATACCGCTTAAAAAAGTTCTGTTTCTGTAATTTTTTCAATGTCGTTTTAATTTACTATTTATATTTGTTGTTGATGAATTTTTTCGGTGTAATATCCTGTACTCAAAGCATGTCATGTTTTGTGTTTATTCATTTTTTCCCTATCTGTACAGATTGAAGAGCTTGGACGTTTTCTTTGCAATATAGTGACAATAGTGCCAGAAGGAGTGGTAACGTTTTTTGCTTCCTATGAGTATGAAAGGCGTGTTTATGATGCATGGACGGCTTCAGGTACAATTTCCAAGATTTCTAAGAAGAAACATGTTTTTAGAGAGCCAAGAAACAGTATTGATGTTGAGGTGATACTCAACAAATACAAGGAGGCAATTCGGTCTTGTTGCAAAAAATCACGAGACACAGGCATTAATGGGGCGCTTCTATTGGCTGTTGTTGGTGGGAAGATTTCTGAAGGCATAAACTTCAGTGATGGGATGGGTCGTTGTGTTGTAATGGTTGGATTGCCTTATCCAAGTCCATCTGATGTGGAGCTGACGGAGACAATAAAGCACATAGGAAATATTTCTAGCTCATTTTTGGTTGGAGATGACAAGTCCTCAACCAGAAAATATGATGTTGAATGCAAACTTCAGCCTGGTTTTGATATATTAAGAAAGTGCAACAAAGGTGGGCGAGAGTACTATGAGAACTTATGCATGAAAGCTGTGAATCAATCTATTGGTAAGCTACTTCGTCATTCCAACATTCATGATGCTTAAGTCTTACAACATTATTGGCTTAAGTTCTTAGGTGATGAAATGATTCGATTGCAGGCAGAGCAATCAGGCATGTAAATGATTATGCTGCAATGCTGTTGGTTGACTCACGTTACGCAAACGCTTCATCGAACAGGAGTTTGTCTTGCCCTACTGACAAGCTACCCCAATGGATAAAGACACGACTTACTTGTGCTCCGAACTATGGAGAAGTTCATAGATTGTTGCATCAGTTCTTCAAACTCAATAAACAGATGCATTGAAATATCAAATATTACAGATCATACAATGCAGATTTGTTGCTACAGATGATGAAGCAAACTCATATAGGTTTGCATATGATTCTCAATGCATTAATGTTTTTGACTGATACCAGTGCAATATCCTGATGTGTCGCTGCCTGCCGATGGGCGAGGTTTCCCAGGTTCACTCTGCACCTGAATCCCTTGGGATTCATGGTTGTGCTTCCATGTTATTCTGAATAAAACAAGCAGTAATTTTTAAATCTGTTTTTTTATTTAAAATATTGAACTGGTTATACTAACATGAATTGCAAGATTAAGCAATATAATTTCGTAGGAGTATTAGAGGATAAATGAATTTGCATAAGTTTTTCTCTCGTTTTTTCTTCTTTACCTTCTTTTCTTGTATTTTTTTTTAATTTCAATCTGTCTTGTGAAAATTAGATCAAAACATGATGTATTCAAATTTTGCCTAAGTCTTGATATAATTAGATTGCTTCAAAACTCGTTTGCATTAGTTATAACTGCATAGAATACATTTCAATAATTCAATGTAAACTGATGCCCACGTGTGACTTGTATCATTTTCATAGAAGAAAATGTGTCTGCCGATCTTTATCATCCCTATTATAAGAAGAATTATACCTGTATGTTTTCATACCATTGTTTGCCCTTAAAACTGTGACAAAACCAGAAAGATTAAATAGGTTGACTCATGTTCTGAAATCTGACGGTTCCAGTATTTGGTTTAGGCCGTTACATTTCTGCAAAGTCCAAAATCGGCCTCAAATGACGAGGTACAATTGCAGTGTTCTATCACTTCGTTCTTTGCATCACAGGATGTTTCAGGGTAACTACTCGTTTAGTCTGATCAGTTTCAGAAAAAAATTATGGCCAAACTTTTTCTGTTTTTAGATTGTAGAACAAAAATAACTGAACTGAAATACTTTTACGCAGCTAGTCTGTTCTGTAGATCTTTCATAATATATTGAATACTTTTAGATGATAGCAAATCTAATTGAACATTTTACTAATGCATGACGAAAGATAGTCTTGTATGCTACTGGCATTCCATATTTCTGAAGTGAGAACATAATAACTCTACAATTTAACCATATCAATTTACGATTTTGATGAATGTCAATCTGTATTGCATTATTAAAATGGAGTACTAAATTTTTAGGCAAGCAATTTACTTCAAGTTTGTAATTTGGTTACTTTTGCTATTTCATAATATATATTTAGTGTCTTTCTTAATTTGGTCACTGCATTTGTGTGAAATTTCTGGGTTAGAGATCTCGTAGCAGGGGGGCGTAAGTGACCATAAAAAAATATTAAAGAATTGGTTAGTAATTCATTTTTAGGTTATAGGAAAGACAAGAGACTACAGATAAGAAAAATAGCAAATATGCTAAATTCCATTATCAGCAAGGAATTAATTTATTATTTTATTTAATTATCGTATACCAACTGTAAAGACCCTTAACTATAGGCCGTATGAACCAAGGTTTATCCTACAGTCAACATAGCTATTAACGATCAATCTAGGGTTTGTCATGCAGTCAGTATGGTTCTGATATCAACTTGTAACGACTATCCTTTTTGGTACAGAATACTAAGAAGGATGATCTATGTGCATAAAGTACTAGTCTCATAATTAGTAGCTAGTACACATATTTACAAAGTTGAAATCACATCCCTACGCAATTTATTACATATAATAGTGGAAGCTGTTTATACAATAGTCTTAAAAGACAAAATAAATTGCAACGAGAATTCAAAAGTCTTGTAGTATGCCTATCCAACCCTCAGGCAACTGACAAGGTATAATCCCTAGAGAGTCATATCATCGAAATTTTTGTATCCTGCGGCGAAATAATTACCTTGTGGGCTTCATTTTTCTCTCCATCTAAAATCACAAATTAAGCAAGGTTGAGTACTTTCGTACTTAGCAAGACTTAATGTGTATTTGCAATACACAGTGATGCAGGCTATATTAAAGGAGGTTTCTATGGTTAATTTGCATAAAACGAAAATTCGATTTGAAATTCAAGTAATAATTCACAAACAGAATTTTGTAAAAATGAGTTGACTGATATGAAAATAACAAGTATATAAAGCATAAAGTAACAACTCATAGTCCTCCATGACGTGAGCATTGAATCGTCCAATTCCTGTCAACACATGGCATAACACCATTCTTTCCCAACACATGGCATATCAGATGAAACCAATCCTTACCAGTACATGGCATAATATTGAATCATCTGAAGGGTAAGGTTTCCAAAACATTCCTTTTTGAAAATAATAAAACATCTAACTATGTGATGACTTTACCAAGTTCCCATGACCGTTGATTCGGCTTTTTGAAAAGATTTACACTCTGCAGAGGTGTACTGCTTTACCTATAAGGCATGACCGACTCTTTGTGCAACGTCATTAGCACACCTCTTTTGGTGTGCTGCAGAGAGTCATGATATAACCGTTGTATTACCTAGACCTAACTTTACACCTGTTCAATGACGACAAACCTTTACTATGGCGTTAGAAATTCACAACAAAGAGATGACAGTCCATCCGTGTCATTCACACAGTAATTCTGGTACATCCCTACCACACTCGTTTCTCTCCATAGCAAGGTGTACAACGTTGTATTGGTATGCATTTACCCACACCTCGGTGTGGAAGCCTCTATAAGTAAACCTACCCAGAGTGCTTGTACTACATCAACCTTCTAATGTGCAAAGCTAGTTCTAAGTAACTTAATAGGTTAAGGCTGTCCCATACCAGCACTTATGGTTGTACAGTTATCTTGACCTGAAAACAACACAGTAGTTCGGTCCTTAACTCGACATGGGCGAGAAATCTCCCACTATACTACATGCAAGTCCATCCCTCGCACATCCGGCTATTGCCAATACTCGCCCATGTTAAATCATAGTTTTATTTTTATTTTTATCAAATTACTAGTGCCACAATTCCCAATATGTCCAACATTTTCTACTATGTCCAAAATCATTATTCATAACGAACAACATAACCAACCATTCGTTATCTCAATGTAAAGCATGACTAAACATCTGCAAATATAATCGAGTATACCCATTGACATTATTAAAATGTCTAACCCTGACTTATGGCTACAAAGGATGTCATGTTAATTTTATTAAAGAAGTTCCATCAAAGAAGGTTATATCTACCAATACCACAATATAGCAAATTTACTGAAAGTATATGCATGCATAAAGAGTTTTAACAAAACAATTTCGAAATGCTGGGATCAACATGATCAAAGGGGGTGCTTGCCTTGCTTTGTTGGTTCAGGAATCGACTTGGAGTCGAAGTCTTCAGTAGCAGCTTCAAGTACATCGGCGTCTACATGTGTATATTATATAACAACAATAAGAAGCAATAACAATAAGAAGCAAAAAGAAGTCAATTGAAACCAAATTCAAAAGAAATTAGAATTGAAGGTTCTGGTGATAAAAATGTCTTTAATCTTGATTTCTCATTAAGCAGATTTATTGATTTTAAGGTTTGTATTTGGGAGATTTAGGCTTTTGATAGGATTCAGATGCAAAGCATGTTTAATCAGGATTATTTCTACAGAATAGTGTCTATTTGTGATATTGTATTTATTTCCTAATCTTAATTATTTTAAAATTATATATATACTAAGAGGTTAGATTTTGTTTTAGATTTGCGACTGCAATTTACATAGATATGCGATCATTTTTGTAGCATTAGCAGTTCTTGATCTTAGAAGTGTCTTGAAACTAGTTTTTGCTTATTTTGGCTTTCATTTGTGAAAGTTATTAATGTTTTAGTTTTTTTATTGAAATCTATCTTGGACTTAATTTAAACTAAACTAATCATTAAGTCTTTTTGTGGATTAAGATAGTCTTGACCTTTAAGACTGGTCCTATATGATCTAATATTTATTTGTGACATTATATTTGTTTATATCTTAAATACTTAAGTATGAAAGCATGTGTTAATTAAAGGGCTAAGTGCAAATTTTGATTGTCTTTTATATCTATTATTATTTATTTGTGACAGATATGCATATGCCGGTCTTTTGCATATGATAGGTAAAGCTATTTAGGAACTAGGTTCAATCTAAGCTAAGCATTATTTACTTTTGCAAGATTAGATGATATAGACTTGTAAGGTGTTTGTAACTGGTTTCTATTACATTAGCATATATTTGTGCTATATGGCTATATACTAATTACATGCGTCTAGCACTTAAAGTCTTTTATAAACTTAGTGCAAACTAAATTAAATATGAAATATCTCTACACAACCTAGTATATTATTGCCCTAATGAGGTCTAGAAACTGGTTTTCAAAGTTTTAAGAGATTAGTGGCTATAGTTACTATTATATGAATTTCTATGATTAGAAATCAACTTATAAATAGAAACTAATGCAGACTGGGACCAAATTCAATCAGCTTGCAGCATTAAATGGTCCTATCCTCTAGATTATATGAAAACAGGTTTTATATGTCCTATTTCTCATATGTGTACCTTTAACCATATTCTAAGCACATGTATTATGAAGGTATGATTATATACAAACCTAATCCAAACTTAATTAAACATGAAATATTTTTACATATCAAAGAATGCTGTGGTCCTATTTGGGCCTAGAAATTGTTCTTACTAGATTTTGAATTTATGTGCTCTAGTTATGGCCATTTCTATTTTTAATGCACTAAAATAGCCTTTTTACAAATTTAATTCAAACAAGATTCAAGTTTAAATGTTTTCACAGAAATGGGTTACTTATGATCTCAGGAACATGCAGATATTTATTTCATTATTTTAGGAGTTATAATTTTCATATTTTAAATAGTGTCCATAATGGGCTTTATACCAATTTAAATTCAAATAATTTAAACTGAGGCCCAAAATTAAATATTTTTGCATATTCTGAAAGCTTTTGATTAGAAATTTATTTCACTGAATTTGGTGTTGCAATTCAAAAGATATTAAAGTTTGAATGATCTCGGTCTAGAAAAATCCTGGAAAATGGTGAAATAGTTTTCTCAGTATGAAAGCACATTTCGCGATTTGAACAGCTTATGCCTAGGCAACTGCTTGTCTGATTTGAGGGTCTTAAAATATTAAAATTTGTAGCACTTTCTTCACCTGTCTTATTGTAATGTTGATGGATTCGAAGGAAAAATCTGATTCCATCAACAGTTCATCTTGAAAGTTATCATGCTCTGATTTATCTTCCACTTCATCCTCATCCCCGAATGAGAATACTATAGGCGGTCTATTTTTACTATGGTCTTGTTTAGGAATAGGGTCACACTGGTCCTATTCTTGCACAAGCATAGCTACGATAACCTAATGTTGGTAATATCATCATATCCAATTAATAATGTCCAATCTAGTGGCTAACAAAGGATACATGGCATTCCAAAGATGAAGGTGGCATAATGTCAACTAGGTACATAGCTATTCCCATGAAATAATCATTGATACACAAATAGCATGCAATTGTATATGAATGAAACTTGCTGAAACTTCTGAATCATGCATGTAATTTGCTAAAACTTGCAAAATACGAATGAATCTTGCTGGAAACTTCTTTTGAAACTTATCTAAACACGCATGAAATATGAAATTTGCTGAAATTTCATTGAAACTTGCCATGAAAGAATGAACTTTGCTTGTAACTTTGCTAAAACATGGAAGAAACTTGCGAAATATAGACGAAACTTTGTTGAAACATTTTGAACTATGCAGAACATTGATGAAACTTAGTGAAACTCACCTATACCGTTAGAAACATTCACAATAGTATAGCGCCATGTAGCAGCATCCTATCTTCAAAAAATAAAATAAAATAGAAATACTAATGCACGGTTTAGCATTTCTAATCTTGTAATAGTTCTAGACGTTAATAGCCTCTTTGAATTAAGTTTCTAATCCAAACATGAGGCAAATTTCTCATATCTCTGTACCACAGGGAGTTTAGCATTTTATAAATTGTTAGGAATTGGTTTCATGATTTTTTTGGGGGATTAGTTGCACGACTATGGTTATTTAAACTTTTAAATTGAAAAGGAATCAACTTATGACAGATTTATATGCTAACAGAGCCTAAACTTATATATATTTTTGCATAAACAGAAGGGTTACTATCACTGCCGGTTCTTCTGCGCTCGAGCATTTGTGCCGGTCTAGCTTATGAACCGGCAGTGATAGGCTGGCAAGAAAGGGGTTTTTTATAGTAGTGAGCGGAGCAGCTTGATGGCTCAGCAATGTGGCACGGAGCTCGGGCCGAAGCCAGGAGAGAGAGAGATGGATGCTCGACATAGAGCTTGAGCACGGATTCGATTGCAGTGGTAGTCTGAACGGAGCCGGAGAATAGGGTGTGTTCATGGCAAATGGTACCGGGCGGATCCGTGGCAATATATCAGTGCCATGTAGGCTCTATGTAACATCCCAAAAATTCTAAATAATAAAAATAGAAATATAAAAATTAGAAAATGAAATTGAATAGAATTTTTAATTAAAATGTCAAGAATGAATTAAAATATTATCCTCTATTTCAGTATCTTGAAATCCAACCCTAACAAAAGGATGAGTGCAAAATAAAACTTCAAATCGAACAAAATATGAAAATAAATTGGAAATATAAGTTCACTTCGAAATTTCATCCAATCTGAAATTCTTCTTGAATTTTTGTTCTTAAGAAATCTTTTATTGTAATGATTTCTATTTCCCCTCAATGCAAAAGGCAAATCATAATGGGGAATTAAACCTTAAACATTTAATTATTGTTATTTATGCTTTTTAGGAATTCTCTGAAATTTATTGACTTTTCTTGGATTTCTTTGATTATTGTTTGAAAAGAGAATTCCTTTTTAATGAATAATCAAACATGGGATAAGTAATAAGAAAAGACTTGTAAAATAACAAAATAAGAAAAATCCCTTTAAATTCGTGGAGATATCCAGAACCCTAAAATATATTTTAAAAGTCATGTCAAAGTATTAAAAGATGAAAAGAAAGGTAATTAATGAATCATGACTAACAATAGTAAATATATCAGAAATTAAATTTTCATAAATTCGTTGTGAAAATTTTATATTATCTTCCTCCTTGATAGAGACATATACAGTAAAAATATAAAGAAATAATAATTAATTTGATATTTATAAAAAATCAAAAAATCTGGAAATGTCAATGTCAGAATTTTATTAAACTAAATATAACAAATTTGAAGTTAAATATTTTACAGTAGACTAATATAGCCAGAATTAACCTTCAAACAAAGTTTGATAAATATTTGATAAGTTATAAACTCCCAAATAAATTAAATACAGAAAATTGAAATCATTGCACAATAGCTTGTCAGAATTTTTATAAATTCTACCGGCGTCCAATAGGTCTGAAATTTTTATGGTAGGTTCTAACCAAGCTCTAGTACACTCAGTAAATTTTTCATTAATTTACAGACAAGATAGGTAACCGATTCGTTGAACCAAACTCAGCTCTGATTGTAGAATTGCTTGAGGTCACCGTTCCTCCCGCTCACCTGTGGACCCGATTGCCCTGCCAGCCTCTGCCCCTAGTCTTCTTCTTCCTTAGGACGTAGGAGACCCGAAGCATTTCTCGCGCCGGATGTAACCGCCATTCCTGTACCTCGTGACACCTCATGTCCTTCGGTCGTCATCACCGTGCCACGCCGCCACCAGGTGCTACCCTGCCCGCAATTCTCGCAGCGCAGCCCATACTGATTTCTGTTCAGTGCCGCAAAACTTCCGTCGTGTTCATACCAAGCTTCGGGCTTCTTTACAGCGAATTGGCGCCTATAAATAGAGCATCAGGATCGCCTTCGAGTGCCCTTCACTTCCTCTCAACATTCATCTACCACCATTCACCAATCAATGCGAATTTCGTCCGATTTGCCTTATAGCCGAAGAACCCTAGAACTCGGTTAAAGCCAACATTCCACCTAATCACTCAACCATTTAGCAATTCCTTCGAGCTGTACCATCAACAAGCTCCAAAGATCAAAACCCCTCTGTTGTTTCCAGGAATCGTTGAACCAAATCTCATCGCCGTTGTACCCCTTTTCCTCCTCATAGCCGGCCACTCGGTGGCAGCCCGCTCCAGCGAGTCTCCGACCAGGGTGAGTGACAAAATGGAATCCCTCTGACCTCCAAATGCTCAATCTCCCACCAATTTGAATCAAATTGATCTCTTTCTTCTTCCTGTCGTGCCGCCATTAGCGCCATCCCAAGTTCCGGGTGGCGCGTTGCTTCGGTTGTCGCCGGCCAGACCAGGACCCACCACCGGATGCGTCTTCGCGAGCTTGTGCTCCTCATGCCATCGCCCGTGCCAGATCTTCGCCGTAGAGCCGCCGAGCCCTAGAACTCCCCTGTTCTCTGTGTATGACTGGCGGGGCTCTTCTGTCACTAGCACGAGGTCAAGCCAGTTTCAAATTGCAAAAGGCGCATCCAAGGTAAGAAAATGTTTTTTGCATTTTAGTGTATTAATCAGCCAAACCAACTTCAAACATAAATATCTTTTGCGTATTTAACCCAAAAAATATGAAACAAATTTCTATATTCATCTAAAATCAATTACTCTCAGAATATGCAAAAATATTTTTGATAAGAGCTCTGGACAAATTTGAAATTCAAATTTAAAGAAAAGGATGAAAGATAGGCTGTATATATAAATGATGCAAATGAACTAAGAATTAAATGAAACCAATTTTATTGGAATCCTTAGGCTTCCAGGAACCCAAATATATAAAAATACTTAAATTTCATCTTTGTTTTAATCATTTTCTATTAAAAGTTGTTCTCAATATATTAAATGTTCAGGAATGCATAAATTGTGCAAAAGAAATCCAAAATGAGAGTAATTGATTTCTAAAATGCTTTTATGACATCATATTACCTGAGTAAGATAAAATACTTAAGAAATAATCTTGACTTGAATTGATTCATGAATAACAATGAGACTCTAGTGTAAAAGATATGTACATGCATATATTTTAGAACGATCATTTATGCAATTTTAGCAGCAAGTAAAATGTCTCGTCTAAGAACTAAAATTTATAAAATCAGTTTAGTAATACTATACAAAGAAAATACTTCAATCTTATGAAGAAAGAACCTCATTTAGTCTTGCTTTGCATATATATCTTGATAGCAAAATAACCTTAAGTATTATGTTTTCAGAAACGCTTAAGCCTTTTCGGCAACTCATAGAACAACTGGTCTAAATGCAAATTTTATGAAGAACAGCCCAGAAATTATCCTTGAGATATGTTCTACCATAATCTTGAAAAATATTCTTTTTACAACTTGCTTTGCATCTGAATCTTGCTAGCTTAATACCCTTAAGTGTTATGGTCATCGGAAACCTTAATGCCAGTTCAGCTATTTCAGCAATGAATAAAGCATCTCGTCTAAATCCTAAAAACTATGAAATCAGCTTAGGAATGCTCTCCAAAGTATAGACTACCTTATTATTAAGAAATAATCTTGTTTTATCAAGTTCTGCATATAGATCCTCTCATGCAAATAACCTTAAGTATTTTGATCTCCATAATCTGTAATATGAATAAACGAGCTTTAATAATAAATAAGAAATCAATGCTTAAGATATTTGTTTTAACCAAAACCTTGTTGAAAACCAGAATATGTAACCAATAGCCCAACCTAACAAGTCTATATATTCAAAATGAATACTTATGCAAAGTCAGTACCACTCATGTATAACATGATGACCAATGTTTTAATCCTATTAATGCAAATAATTTTAGCATCTAGAATTCGAAGTTATAGATACAAGAATACATAATTTTAGCCTCTCGAATTCGTAAAGCAAGAATAAATGATCTATAAAAGAATCTGCGTCCGTTCTGTATAGCAAGTCTTTATTTGATTTACTGTCTGTCTTCTTTTTGTCCTTATTGAAATTGTTGTTTCGCTATATTTCCATTGAACGACATATAGAACCCGACGTCACTAATTCCATTGTCAACCACGCCAGTTGCAGCCGTGACTTCATCACAATCAACAATTAAGCAAGGCAAGCCCCCCCTTTGATCATATTGATCCTAGTATTTAATCTTCATTGTGTTTATCAAAATGTTTCATGCATGCGTTTATTTTATGTAAATACGCTATTTTGTGGTACTGGTAGATATACCTGTTGTCTCACGAAACTTCCTTGATAAGTATGTGAACCTGATAACCATATAAACAAGTTAGACAATACATAATGTCAACTTGGGTATATGCGATTATTAACCATGCTTAGCCATGCTTTAGAACTAACGTTGGATATGATCAGATCAAAAATTGATTATTGAGAATTGAAAAAAGGTTGGTTATGACATGATGTCGTTTGTTGGTATTTTTGACTAAAAACCCCAAAATAAAACTATGGTTTAGATGTGGGCAATTATTGGCAATAGCCGGTTGTGCAAGGGTTAGACTTGTACGTAGTGTAGGGGGTGATTATTGCCCGTGTCGGATTAAGGACCGAGCTATGGGTTGTTTTCAAGCCAAGAAAATCGTACAACCACGAGTGCTGGTATGGGACAACCTTAACCTATTAAGTTGCTTAGGTATGGCTTTGCATATTGTTAGGCGGGAGTTAGTATGAGCAATCCTTTCTACGCTTGCCTATGAGGGGCTTCCACACTTCGTTGTGGGTAAATGCATATCGGTATAACGGTGTACGCCTTGGTATGGGAAGAAACCCTCACCGCAAGGATTTACTTCTTCTATCGCAGGGAATTACTGCTCTTATTACCACTTTAAAATGACAGGGAATCACTGTCATGTTTCTTCTCCATAACAAGGATTCAACGTCATCGGGCTGGTGCAAAGTTAGGTTTAGATAATGTAACGGTTATGTTATGATCTCTCCGCGGCACACCAAAGGAAGTGTGTCAATTGCACTGCACAAAGAGATGATCATTTCTGGTGGGTAAAGCTGTACACCTCTGTAGAATGTAAAATCTAATTAATTAGCCGCGCGTACGGTCAAAGGCACTTGGTAACGTCATCATATGGTTAGAAGTTTTACTATTTTCAAAATAAGATGATTTTCACCTGATGTGCCTTGTTTTGGCAAAGATTATGGTCATGCCACGTGTTGGCAAGGAATGGATATGTCAGAATTGGATTATTGGATCATTGAATTATTCAATGCTCGCGAAGGGCTGTGAGTACTACTTATGGTTTACTTATTTCTTATCAGTCAAACTTGATTTATTAAATTCCGTTTGCAAATGACAACTTGATTTACAAATTCAATTTCGCTTTATGCAAATTAACCGTAGAAGCCTTTCCTTTGAAATGGCATGCATATATTATAGGATTTTCTAAAGTCTTGCGAAGTACGTAAAGTACTCACCCTTGCTTATTATGTTGTTTTAGGTGGGAAAAGATAGCGAAGCTTCGAAAGATCTCTTTATGTCGCAGGATGCGGGAATTTCAATGAAGTGACCTTTCTAGGATTATGCCTTGTCAGTTGCTTGAGAGATTAGATGGGCACACTACAAGATTTTGCTTCTTCTGTTGCTATATTTATATACTCTGAGTTGTAAGAATATATTGTATAAATAGCTTCCGCTTTAATAATATTGTGTATGGATGTGATTCCAATTGTTGTAAATGTGCTTACTAGCTACTAATCATGGGACTAGTACAGAATACACATGAGATTTCCATTTTTGCATTTATGCGAAAATAGGGGTCGTTACAGTTGGTATCAAAGCTATACTGACCATAGGATAAACCCTAGATAGAATGATCGTTAGTAATAAGACTAGGCCAATGTCAAAATGTTAATTGCAAAAAGTTACTATATTTGCAAAATGTAGCCATTGCTATTCTTTCCTCTTTCTTAAGATCTTGTCCTTACCCCACTCTCATTCTGTTTTATATCAAACTTCTCTTTCCTTAAAAGTAGTCTTCGCCTACGATTCATCTTCGTCATTATCTTCGATGACATCGAAGATATGTTGCTACCATCCTTCATACTGAGCCGAAGAAGACTATAGCATCGACGCCGATATCAAAGATGGACAAAACGCCTCGCTACATCTGGCAAGGCGGAAGTAAAGTATGAAGATCCTACTTCATGAAGAGTTGACGTCACCCAACAGTAAAATGTAGAAGAATATATATTAGATTCCTCGTAAGATAGGAATCCTTACGCGTAGCAGTATCATTCTACTTTAGCTATATGAAGCATTTTTTTGTAATGTTTATACCTTGCTATTTGCAATTGGATTTTGTTTTCCTTGTCTGGATGATTTACATATAAACTTAACCTTTAGGTTAAATTTTTGTGATAAATTGCTCCTAAATATATGAATCTTGAAATCATCAACAAGAGTCTGGAAGTCATCAATGTCTTGGGCTATCAAAGCCCACTTGATCTCCTCATTCAAATTCTCTCAAAACCACTCAATTCTCCTTGCCTCATCAGCTACCTCATATGTAGCATACCTCGACAACTGATTAAAGCGATGCAAATATTCCATCACTGACATTGAGCCTTGCTTCAAATCTAGAAACTCCCGCTTCTTCACCTCAATTACACTGGCGGGAATATGAGTGCGGCGAAAAGCAGCTTTGAATTTTGGCCAAAGAACTTCTCACCCCTCTGGCAAAATTGCTTGATAATTTTCCCACCAAATAGCTGCGGTTCCCTGGAGCTGATAGGAGGCATAAAGAACCTTCTCTCGGTCATCACACTGGGCAATATTCAGCTTGCTCTCCATGGCACACAGCCAATCATCCGCATCAAGGGGCTCGGCTGAAGCGGAGAAAACCGGTGGCTGAGTTCTCAAGAACTCACTCAGCCTGGACACCTGTGGCGGTCCACCGTTCCCTCCATGAGCAACACCTTGTGCCGCTGTGTTTTGAGCTATTTGCTGCAGCAGCAAGGTATTTGCTTTGCCTTCCTTGCTCAATTAGGGCCAATAATTGAGCCATGGCGGGCGGTGGAGGCAACTGCTCATCAGGAACATTATCCTCGATAGGAGATGGAATGGGGGCATCTCGACGAGCCGCTCGAGACGTCGAAGCTCTCGTCGCTGGATGCTGCGGATTTGGCTGTGCTGGCGTCGAGATGCTCGCTTGAGGGCCGCGAGCATCCTGGGTCGCATCAGTCTCCAGAATCTGACTGAGCGACCTTGTTGGCCTGATCTTGCAATCACCACCTTTTAGTATGTTGCAGAGACAAGGACACGATTTCGAATTTATTCATTACATAATCATTTTTTATGTCTTGTTTCTGTTATTATTATTATTATTTTTAACTATGAAGGATCATCTCGTCAAAAATTTTCACTTCACAGTTACAATTCGCGAGGGAAATCCATTGTTATAATTCACATAAAAAGATACAACTCAAGAACTTACAATACCAAAAGTACCTCACTTAGATATTAACTACACATACACATACCAACTATTTTACATGTCTATTACTACCACACACAGTCACTAGGGAGGGCCTATTCACTACCAATCCCCGGATAATGCGACGGCGATCCATCATCACAACTACTCCCCGAACTAGAAGGCTCAGGAAGCGGCTCTTGA
Organism: Otatea glauca; assembly: GCA_036346275.1. Lineage (NCBI taxonomy): Eukaryota > Viridiplantae > Streptophyta > Magnoliopsida > Poales > Poaceae > Otatea > Otatea glauca. The sequence goes on along the minus strand of CM070719.1, from coordinate 18,704,382 downwards.
ACTCCTGCTGGGCGAAACTGGCGCAAATATTCTTGCATATTCCCTGTCCTACGCCTCCTTGGTTCTAACTCGGGCCCTTGGCGACCTACACGTGCTTCATACAAGTGCACATACACACTCATATCAACATGATGTACTTGACAAATCTTTCTCATCAACTTGCGGCTTGTTTCTTGTATAGCTTAGACCCTATTTGAGTCATGATGCTTAACACGATGGTGCATGCGACGCTCTCTCCTTGTAGTGACTGCGTGCGCATAAACCTTAAATCCATCGGTTGCTGGTCTAATGGTGAGCATAGGGCGATTCTTTTCTTGCCCTAGACTTTTTGCTAATTCCCTAAATATAGTTGTCCAACTCGCGGGATTTTCCATCTGAAATTTTAAGACAAAAACAAAATCAGCTCTAATACAATGCTAGCGGCAACATAGGAAGAACAACTGCACTACTTCCTGCACAGCCTGGAATCACCTCACAATCTTATACATATAACTTTTATAGTCTACATGAGCTAAGCTATTTCTTTGCCAACCTTTATTGTGAGATTTACATACCACAATCAAATTGATGCCATACCAATTTTCAACAAAAGATACATCACTTTATTATTTCATACTACCCATAGCTACAAAAGTTGTTACATCTCATCCACATACTCCTACTTACTCTACCTTATCCAAAGCCCTAGTGGCGTAGGCTCTACGCCGATATACTCGAGGAACTTCAGGATGATACACACAAGTACTACGGGGATCTATACCCTTATCATTGACAAGACGTGGGCGACTACCTATGCAAGACATTCTAGCCCCTTTTGGCACACCAGGCGTAGGCACATAAGAGGCAGGTGGAAGACACCGCGCGGATGGGATTTGAGAAGTCCCATCACTTAGCACCATACGTGGTATAGTGCCTCTTGCCACGCACGTTGCCAAGTGGGCCTCCAAAAATGCCATACGACGACGGGTTTCCAACAACTCTTGTAGTAGGCAAGGTTCAAATTGAGGTGAAGAAGCGGGTTTCCAACAACCTGAACATAGTGCTTATCTAGACAATTTACAAAATTTACCATGACTCTAAGACCATCACTCCTAACCCCAGTATGATCTCTATACACATTGTCTCCAACCAGGGGCCTTCCGGGAAAGTAGTAGTAGGCAAGGTTCAAATCTGGAAGCACATGGCGAAGATGGATCACAGCTCGATATGCAGCCTCATTCATTGAAGCATCCATAGATGATCCATATCCATCAAAGCACCTTTCCCCCTCATTGAAAACCGGTCTAGGGGGTATGAAAACTCTAGTGGCATACTCCTCAGTCACTGAACTCAGGTACGCCTGAAATACTACATATCTTGGGGAGCTTTCAAAATGACAATCCTTCAACAGGTGGTGTAACACTCCCATCATTCCGCCAAACTCTGGAACGGTCGACTCGTGACAGGGTACATAACGCGTCATCTACAAAATAAAAAGAGAAGGGAAGATTAATAATAGTTATTATGGACAGTTAAGAAGCCACAAATAAGAAAATTAGCAAATATGCTAAATTTCATTATTAGTAGAGGATAGAGTTTGGTTTATTTTTCAAATCAAATCTTCGTATTTTTAACTAACGACTATTTACCCAGGGTTTCCTACAGTCAGTGTGGCTCTGATACCAACGCTGTGAGACCCTGTCCTTGTGAACAGGAACCTCCATGTGATTACTGTACTAGTCCCATGATCAGTGGCTAGCACTCACATGTTTACAACATTCATATCACAACCACACAAGAAACAAACCGATATATATATATAAGCAGAATAATTATACAGAGCTTAATATTTTACAAAAATTGAATAGCGGAAATCAAAGAGTCAAAAGAACTCCAAAAGCCTTGCGGTTTGCCCACTAACCCCTAGGCAACTGACTAGGCAAAACCTAGGGAAGATCATCGTCGAAAACCTCGTGCCCTGCATGGAAATAGGAATCATCTGGCACTTTGCAGGCTTCACCTTTTGAGACAACAGATGCAAGATTGAGTATATTGGTACTCAGCAAGACTTATAATGTTTGTCAAATGCAATTAAATAATCATGCAGGCTAAGCAAGGACATGCTACAGGTTATTTTGCAGTTGCATAAACATTTAAAAGTACGAATGTAATAGATTGTAACAACGCATTTTGAATAAAACAGTTGAGAGACGTAAAGCAAAAATAAATATCCCAAGCCTTTCAACCCAGTCTACCCGACTGCAAAGGTCCCTGGTGTCTATCCTTTGACACACAAAGTTGGTTGCAAAAACGGTTTCCACACCAAACCCATTTTTCAGAAAAATACCAAAAGATCCTAACATTGGAATGACTTCACCAGGTGCCCATGTTCGCGGGCGCGGCTAATCGATTAGATTTTACACTCTGCAGAGGTGTACAACTTTACCTACAGGGAATGATCAACCTCTTTTGCCAGGCCAAAATTAACACACTTCCTTTGGTGTGTCGGCGAGAAGATCATACAGAACCGTTACATTATTTAGACATGGCTTGGAACCAGCCCGGGACATTAATCCCTACCATAAAACAGAAACACACACACGAGACATGGTTCCTTTCACGTAAACACAACACCCATTTCTATTTTATGGCGGGGCGTACACCGTTGCACGGGTATGCATTTACCCACACCGAGGGTTAGAAAGTTCGGTGTGGAAGCCCCTCACAAGCAGTCCTGATCGGAAAGCTCCCGCTATTCTCCCGCCTTCCTTAGGTGCAAAGCCACATCCAAATAACTTAATAGGATCAGACTGTCCCACACCAGGCCCCGTGGTTGTACGAAAACATGGATCTATAACGTCCCATTGCTCGGTCCTTAATCCGACATGGGCGATACTCTACCCTATACTACGTGCAACTCCCTTTGCACCACCGGCTATTGCCAATAATCGCCCACGTCAAAATCATAGTTTTATTTTGGGTTTTTAATCAAAGTACTAGCAACCTTTCTCCCAAAAGGACCATACATTTGGTGAAAAAACTGAAACACATAACGGATAGCTTAAGCAGGAATATTATGCTAGCGGTTATACCCAAAATGACATTAAGTATGTCTAGTTCAAACTAAGGTTTGCAAGGTTCACATGTCCATACAGATTAAGTAAAACCATAATGTACAGGATTAACTACAGTTCCAACCCAAATTAGCACTTTTATGGAGAATTATCCGGATGCATCGTACATAGACAAAAACAACATAAGGTAGGTAAATTATCAGGCTTGATATGCTCAAGGGGTTTTTTTGCCTTGCAGCTCACTGTCTGGTACGAAATCTGGATCTGCGATAGAGTCGTCTTCCTCCTCGAGCACGTCGGATTCTACACGTCGATCAAACGGGAACATAGCAAATATCAAATTTCAATAAGGGCAAAAAGAAAACAGACAGTAAACCAAATAAAGATTAACTGCAGAAAGCAAGAATATATTTTGGTGTTTGAACTATAGGATTTCAAGACTTCATGATTTAGGTAATTTCACAAACACATTGCTAAAGACTTTTATGGTGAACAAATATGGGTTCTCTCATAGATTATTTATTCTTGAATTGCGAATTCAAGAGGCTAAAATTATAAATTCTTACATTTATGACTTCGAATTATAGATGCTAAAATTATTCAGACTAATAAAATTTAAATCATAAGATAAAGGGTTATACGCGAATAGCACTTGGCCTTAAGCGACGTATAAGGAAAAAGGGGTTGATTAAGCTAAATCTATTAAGCTGGGTTACTATATTTGTTCATGGAATGAGTCCATTTCATCTAAATTCTAATTATTTAATTTCCTATGCGTGTGTGTGGGCGCATTTGGCACTAGGGTTACTTCATATTTCTAAAGGTAGTTCAAATCAAGTTTACCCTTTAATTATTTTGGCAAGTTCAAGCATTCTACTGTCTCCCTAAAATTCAGAAAATCAAATCTTACACATTTCATATTTCTTCCATACAATTAAACATATCTAAATTTTTAGTGTGTTGAATGCAAAACTTAAATGGAAAGTAGTTCAACCATACATGAAAATTTAATATTTTTATATATTTGAACTCCTGGAAACATAAAGATCCTAGAAAAATTAGTTTCATTAAATTCTAAGTTTATTTGTAGGATTTTTGTATAAAGCATATCTTTTGGCCTTCTATTCAAATTTGAATTTCAAATTTACCCTGAGACCATTTTCAAAATATTTTTACATATTTTGAAAGTACCTGATTTTACATGAATATAGAATCTCATTTCACTAATTTTGGAGTTATGATTCAAAAGTAATGGACAATTGAAGTGGCTCGGTTTTGGAAAATACACTGAAATTCTAAAATACGTTTTCGCTGTTGGAGAGCGTCTTCCGATTTTTGGCGCACTGGCGTGTTTGAACCAGCACGGTCTGGCTGATAAGCCGACCCCACCCGTCAGCGACCGAGCTAGCGCACACGCGAGAATGGCCGAGAGACTGACGGCTGGGCCCTGGTGCGCAACGACAGAGCGGCCCAAGGAAGACCGTGAGCAACTGACAACCCGAACCCACCGGTCAGCGACCCGAAGCAGAGCGATTTGGACTCCGGCCCACCGCCGGCGAACCAGCTCCGCCGCGGTGGAATGGGTAACACCATGAGTATCAGTGTGCCAAGGCGCACCTAGGGATGTTACCCATTCGCCAGCAGGTGGCTGGAAAGGTAGTCGGCACCGTGGAGGGGCGGCGGCCGCCATGGCTGCGCGAGCAAAAGCTCGCTGACGGCCACATTCCCGCCGAAAAAGTACGGGGTGAGTATCAGTGAGTCGCAAGGGTTCCATTTCACCTGATGATGCGGTCGGGGATGAACTGGGGACGGCTGCCAACGGTCGCCGGCCGTGAAGAAGAAGAGCGGCGGTGGAGATGAACTACAGATAAAACAAGGGCAAAAGAAAGTTTGATCAGTATTCTAGGAGGCACGGCGAATCTCCAGGACCAAGAAATTTCGAAAATTGATGTCCATTTGGCTTACTTCACCGATCCCCCCCTTCTGGACTTCTGCGAAAATGGCGAGGAAGTAAGCGACCGGGTTATTGGCTTGAAGGGGAAAGGGAGTGTCTCAATGCGACGTTGGAGAGGTATTTATAACCGAAGAAGTCGGTTTCTCGTTGGTTGCTTGTCTCGCGCGGGCTTGCGCTTGGCTTAGCCGAAGCGGTGAGATGGCGCATGGATTTGAGGGCTCAAAACAGCACGATATGGGCGAGGCATGGCGTGGAAGGACCGAGGATGAGCCATGGCAGCGCGCAATTGCAGAGTCGGCGGAATTGGCGCTGAGAGCAGAGAGGCGGCGAAGCCTCGCGAGACTCGCTCGGCGGTGAGGAAAAAGGAGAGAAGAACGGAGAAGCCGAGGCTGGCGAGCGGGACCAAGGGCCACCGGAAGAGAGAGGGAGAGTTTCCCCACTGCTCGGCGCACAGTAGGAGATGGCCCACATGTCAGTCGCTGAGCACGATTACGTGGATAAGTCTCAGCTCATACAGCTAGTACTCGCATTGATTCAGCCATCAACTCAAGTTGAAAATTTTCGAAACTTTTTGACTGAGGTCTCCTGGTAGTCTAGGCCTTCCAGAAAAATTTGGAGATTAAAATACCCTATGGTTGATTTATAAAAATGCTGACACTGTGCACTGTCCAGAATTTGCATTTCGGTATTTTATTTATCCAAGGGTGTAAATCATACTAATTATTTTTAAAATTTTTATACGAGTTCAGTTTTGGTTATGGATATCTCTATAAAAATTTCAAGTCAAAATATTGAGTAAATATTTTATAAAAATTCTGATATGAGGATTTTCAGTTTTTTTTAATGCATCTGTTCTTGAATTTTTAAAAGGCTTACAATACATGATAAATTTCTAAGATTTTTACCAGCCGTAGTATATGATCTGAGGGTGTTATGGTAATTTTTATGACTCCATATAATCTTCTAATATCTTCTAGTAATTCCGACTTCTACTATTTCTAGTCAAAAGAGATGGTTAAATATTTTATTTGTTTACATTCCTGCACATAGAAATTTTACTTGATGATTTTAATGGTTTACCAGCATGGATAAAGCCCCATGGTAATTTTTTCCAAATTTTACTTTTTCCTTTTTATCTTTTTACCATTTTCCATTCATTAATTCTATTTATTGGAGTTTTCATACAAAGCATAGATCCCAGGAAAATCCAAATAAATACCAATAATATTAAGAAAACTCAGAAATAAATATATTCAAATTGAAAAGATTCATTTTCATTTTATTATATTTTTCGGGATGTTACAATACTTAAGAAATAATCTTAACTTGAATTGATTCATGAATAAGAATGTTAACCTAGTGTAAAAGATTTGTACATGCATATATTTTAGAATGATCATTTATGCTATTTTAGCAGCAAGTAAAATTTCTCATCTAAGAACTAAAATTTATAAAATCAGTTTAATAATACTATACAAAGAAAATACTACAATCTTATGAAGAAAGAACCTTATTTAGTCTTGCTTTGCATATATATCTTGATAGCAAAATAACCTTAAGTATTATGTTTTCAAAAACGCTTAAGCCTTTTCCGCAACCCATAGAACAACTCGTCTAATTGCAAATTTTATGAAGAACAGCCCAGAAATTATCCTTGAGATATGTTCTACCGTAATCTGGAAAAATATTCTTTTTACAACTTACTTTGCATCTGAATCATGCTAGCTCAATACCCTTAAGTGTTATGGTCATCGGAAACCTTAATGCCAGTTCAGCTATTTCAGCAATGAATAAAGCATCTCGCCTAAATCCTAAAAACTATGAAATCAGCTTAGGAATGATCCCCAAAGTATAGACTACCTTATTATTAAGAAATAATCTTGTTTTATCATGTTCTGCATATAAATCCTGTCATGCAAATAACCTTAAGTATTATGATATCCATAATCCGTAATATGAATAAATGAGCTTTAATAATAAATAAGAAATCAATGCTTAAGATATTTGTTTTAACCAAAACCTTGTTGAAAACCAGAATATGTAACCAATAGCCCAACCTAACAAGTCTATATATTCAAAATGAATACTTATGCAAAGTCAGTACCACTCATGTATAACATGATGACTAATGTTTTAATCCTATTAATCCAAATAATTTTAGCATCTAGAATTCGAAATTATAGATACAAAAATACATAATTTTAGCCTCTTGAATTCGTAAAACAAGAATAAATAATCTATAAAAGAATCTGCGTCCATTCTGTATAACAAGTCTTTATTGGATTTACTGTCTGTCTTCTTTTTGCCCTTATTGAAATTGTTGTTTCGCTATATTTCCATTGAACGACGTGTAGAACCCAACATCACTAATTCCGTTGTCAACTACGCCAGTTGCAGCCACGACTTCGTCACAATCAACAATTAAGCAAGGCAAGCTCCCCCTTTGATCATATTGATCCTAGTATTTAATCTTCATTGTGTTTATCAAAATGTTTCATGCATGCGTTTATTTTCTGTAAATACGCTATTTTGTGGTACTGGTAGATATACCTGTTGTCTCTTGAAACTTCCTTGATAAGTGTGGACATGTGAACCTTGATAACCATATAAAAGAGTTAGACAATACATAATGTCAACTTGGGTATATGCGATTATTAACCATGCTTAGTCATGCTCTAGAACCAACGTTGGATATGATCAGATCTAAAATTGATTATTGAGAATTGAAAAAAGGTTGGTTATGACATGATGTCGTTTGTTGGTATTTTTGACTAAAAACCCCAAAATAAAACTAAGGTTTAGATGCGGGCAATTATTGGCAATTGCTGGTTATGCAAGGGTTAGACTTGTACGTAGTGTAGGGGGAGATTATTGCCCGTGTCGGATTAAGGACCGAGCTATGAGTTATTTTCAAGCTAAGAAAATCGTACAACCACGAGTGCTGGTATGGGACAGCCTTAACCTATTAAGTTGCTTAGGTCTGACTTTGCACATTGGTGGGCGGGAGTTAGTATAAGCAATCCTTTCTAGGCTTGCTTATGAGGGGCTTCCACACTTCGTTGTGGGTAAATGCATATCGGTATAACGGTGTACGCCTTGGTATGGGAAGAAACCCTCACCGCAGAGATTTACTGCTTCTATCACAGGGAATTACTGGTCTTATTACCACTTTAAAATGACAGGGAATCACTGTCATGTTTCTTCTCCATAACAAGGATTCAACGTCATCAGGCTGGGGTCTATGTAATGTAACGATTATGTTATGATCTCTTCGCGGCACACAAAAGGAAGTGTGTCAATTGCGCTGCACAAAGAGATGATCATTTCTGGTGGGTAAAGCTGTACAACTCTGCAGAGTGTAAAATCTAATTAATTAGCCGCGTCTACAGTCAAAAGCACTTGGTAACGTCATCACATGGTTAGAAGTTTTACTATTTTAAAAATGGGCACACTATAAGACTTTGCTTCTTCTGTTGCTATATTTATATACTCCGAGTTGTATAAATAGCTTCCGCTTTAATAATATTGTGTATGGATGTGATTCCAATTGTTGTAAATGTGCGTACTAGCTACTGATCATGGGACTAGTACGTGCATAATGCACATGAGATTTCCATTTTTGTATTTATGCGAAATGGGGGTCGTTACACTCTAAAACTAGCTGAAGCTCATTGAAACTTTCTTGAAACTTTGATTGAAACTTGTCGAAACCTGTTTGAAACTTTTGGTTGAATCTTGATGAAACTTCTTGAAATTATTGGTTAAAACTCGTTGAAATTTGCTGAAACTTCTTAAAACTTTTGGTTGAAACTTTATAAAACTTGTTGAAACTTTTTGATTGAAATTCATCCGTTGAAACTTCACAAAACATAGGTTCCAAAACCTGAAACTCTTGGAAACTTTGGCTTGGAATCTTCTGGGTATTTCTAAAATGCGCAAAATTCACATAAACATGACACGCGCTTTTGAAAAGTTCGGTTGAAACTGTATGAAACTTGTCACTATACCATTTCAACAGTATACCCTTTTCTGGCTTCCATTTCAACAGTATACCCTTTTCAGGGCTTCGATCTCCCTCTGGCTATAAATGCCAGTACCAGTAGGTAGCCTTCTTCCGCCCGTAGTCCCGTCTAAATATTCTCTCTCCCAACCTCTAGCTGGCGACAGACATCGCCACCCCCATCAAGCTCCATGCAATCAACGGACGGCGGCAGAAGCGGCGGCGGGAGGCTCAAAGACCGTCTCGCCCGGCTTCTCCGCCCCGCCAATGCTCTCCTCCGCTCCCCCTGCAGCTCCTCCACCTCCATTTTCACCAACACCACCGCCACCACGATATCCAGCTCTTCCTCCTCCTCCACCACCACCGCTGCTCTCCTCCCCCGCATCGAGCCATTCTCCGCCGCTCTTGGCCTCCTCCACCACCCTCATCCGGAGCACAAGAAAAACAACAAGCAAAGGTGCTGCTCGTCCCGCCATGCCCGCCGCCGACATTTCAAGAACGTCGACAAGAGCGTGAGGAAGCTCTCGTCCAACCCCTACGGCTTCACCACCTCCGAAGACGACATAGAAACAGACGGCGGAGACGACGACACGGAGCCCTTCTTCTCCTCATCAAGAAGCATCGTGTCCTCCGACTCCTCCGGCTTCTACACGTCCACCATGCAGCTGCCCAAGAAAAAGAATCGCCATCGTCAGCGGCATCAAATGAGGCGTCGGCGGCTGCGAGCGGCGAGCTGCGTGCAGTCATGCAGCGTGACGAACGAAGAGGTGGGGTTCCGGCCGTTGGTGACTACGGCGGCGGCGGAGGAGGAGTTGAGGATGGCGCTGGCGGTGATGAAGCGGTCGAGGGACCCGTACGGCGACTTCCGGGAGTCCATGGTGGAGATGATCGTGGAGAGGCAGGTGTTCGGCGCAGCGGCGCTGGAGCGGCTGCTGGAGTCGTACCTGTCGCTCAACGCGCCGCGCGTCCACCCCGTCATCCTCCAGGCTTTCTGCGACATCTGGATCGTCCTCCACGGCGGCTAGCTTCGTTGTTGTTGTTGTAGTTAGATCTGATCCATGCGTACGTGTTTACGTTTTTTATCAGGTTGTGAGTGGTTAGTTGGAATGTTAAGTGCAGTGTTAACTCATGTAGTAGCTGTGCAGCATGCATCAGATGTCTCTCTCTCGGTGGTCGGGCTAAAACATCATCTACTGTCTATTTTAAACGGAGGGTTTGCAAGTTTTCATAGTTTGAAAAATGCCACCGAGTGCGTCATTGACAGATGGGATCTAGGACCCCACGTGTTTCAGTCTCACAGTCTCGGAGGGCCAAAGGAGATAGTACTGACATTTGCAGTGGCATTTCCTGACATTTTTTCTCCATTTTAATTTGGGCCGCTTGTGGCAATTTGCATGACATGCCTTTTATTTAAAATGTGTATGCTTGTTGGTGTGAAATGTGAATTTTGTGTGCACGGTTCTTGGCTCGGATTTTGGAAGCTGATTTGTATTGTGATGTAGTCATGACTCATTCGTGGAGTGTGCCACTAGTTAAGTAGCATCTTGTTTCTTGTACACTTTGTCTCCTATTACTGGTAGTAACAGTATGCAAACAATAATTAATGTAATAAAAACACTTTATTCTTGTCTGTTATTTAATTTCTGGATTTCCCGTAAAGCCTTCTTGGAGTATTAAAATTTGATCTTAAAAAGCTCCAGATATGTTTAAGCAATTCTATCTGTTCGAAAACACCGAAAAACTTACGTAATTTGTCTAAACTGAATCTACGTAATCTTTAGACCGTGTAAAATTTTGGCACTTGATAATGCTCAATAGCAAGCAAAAGAACAAAAAGTGTGGCGTTCTAATATTTCAAGCATTTTAACCACACAGATTGTCTCCTAACTTTTTGCTGCAAATTATTCAAAGAAAGAGTACATTTTCTCTATGAGTACTATTATGTATATGAATGGATTCTATTCCCTCTATTCCTAAATAGATGTTATTCTAGATTCTTACACTTCCACTAAGGCATATTTATAAAGACTGTATTACCCACCTTTATTATATCTTTAGATGGTATATCTTACTTATATCCATAGTAGTAAATGATATTAGAAATAGCCAAATGGGAGGGGTATAGAAGAAAAAATGGTAAAAAGTCACCTTAAAATTATAGAATGATATGTATTTAGAAACAAAATTTTAAAGCTAAAATGACATACATTAAAAAACAGAGAGCTTTCTCACGTAAACATGACCTGCCTGCACAAAGGTCAGCATAGATGGAATTTGAAGATAGCAATAAAGTAGGAGTATGCTTGCCTTTCTAGCCTGGTGTGCATTGCTTGCATGGGATTTGAGCCTATCTGGCTCTTCATCCCAAACCTATCAGATCCTTACCACATTAATAGACATAAGTAAATGGGCCTTGGAGTCAGGTTACTGCTTATTTTTCCCATGTACATGGCGCTAAAAAGATGGCTGTCGATTTTGTCATTTGCGTTTGAACTTTGTCAGGTGCATGATTGAGTTGCCACGTTCTTCGGATCCCAAATGGATGCTCTCTTAATAAAAGTGGTTGCTTGATTTTGGTGTGTGGGGCTGTGTTTCCTTTAAATCTTGCACCTACTATGCCTTCTATTGTCATGAACAAATAAAGCCCTTCTTTTATATCATTAAGAAATGACATGACTACGTTATAAAGCAGAATCAGGAGCTAGGAGTGAAAGGTCATCTAGGCTAATCTAAAGCCTCAGTAATTCTACTGTTTTCGTAGAATTATGAAATTTATGTTGAGCAACACTCTAAGTTTACCAGTGTGGTTATTTTGTTGTGCTGATGACCAGAAAAAGCTTCAGATGGTAAACATTTTGTATTAATTTGTAACGTCTTGGAAATTTGGAACAGTAAAAGATGTACGGTATAAATTTGAAAATAAGTATTTCTGGTGTTTCTTGGTATTATTTGCTCCAGATGGAATTTCCTTAGATTTTTAGTGTCATGGGAAAAGAATAAATAAAAGGAAAACAAAGGATGAGAATAGGAAAGGGGTAAAAAGACAAAAAAAAGGAGATGGTTAAAGTAATAAAAAATTTTAGTAACCCAAGATGCACTGGTATTTCAGTGGGACCAACAAATAAATTTTTCATGCATAAGAAATTAGAATAAATAACTAATATGACCAGCTTTGACTAGAAACAGTGAATCACAAAGGAAAATAAAAAATAACCAATGTCAAGTAAAGCCAAGAAAATTTATGTAAATCCCTGACTATATAACACACCACTGGTAAAATGTTTATAATTTAATAAGCTGGGTTAAGCCTCTTAAAAATTCAAATACAGGGAGTCCAAAATGTAGGGAAAACGATTGTCAGAATTCTTGTAACATAAATGCTTATGATGTTGACTTGAAAATTTTAGGGTGATCTATTCATATGGATATTAACCTCTCCAAAAAGTTTCAAAAATAAATCCTAAAATATGAACCTTTAATTAAATCAAAAACCGAAATCAAGGTTTAGGGCACAGTACAGTGTCAGAATTTTAGTAAAACATCTGGAAGGAGTTTTTGTCTCAAATTTTTACAGGAGATGTAAGACTCCCAGTAAGTCTTGGTCAAAATTTTTGGTAAGATCTTGACTGAGTTTGAAGCTTAAGATAATCCAAACTCTGGAGAGTTCCCGTCCAGTCCCATCGCATTGATCGTCTGCTTTCACTGACAAGTGGGCCCGGCTGCTGTTGAACTCGTCGCGCTGGCAAGGCTGAGGCAAAGCCTCATCTCACTGCCAGTGGGCTCCGGACCCACGCGTCAGCCTCAATTCGCAGCGTCCTTCTCCCCTTCCTCTTTTCCCGACCGAGGCGAGGCGAGTCACCGATAGCGACGACGCCTCTGTCCTTCGCTGTCTGGCTCAACCACTCCCGTCCGGTCATGCTCACCGCCCTCCACGTAGCGTAGAGTCTTCCCCGCGCCTGTGCTTGGTCGTTCGTGGTCGAGCGGCGCCCGGGAGGTGGCTACGCCGTCCGCTCACTCGACACAGAAGAAGCCGACCGAGGTCATTGCGCCCAAATCGCAAAAATCGATCAACCCCGTTCGGTCATAAATTTTCCACTCGCTTCGCATTGCCCTCCTGCACCTCTCATTTGCTTTTCGCCGAGTAGAGAGCCTCGCATGGGGTCGTCTTCCCCGTTCATCCGCGAGAGCCCAGAAGGGGGAAATCCAACAATCCAGGTCAATTCGTCCCCAATTCTTTGAATCGGTTCCACCCGAAGCATCTTCAGCACCCTTAGGTTACTGATCAACCGCCATTTTGGCTTCATTTTGCCTGCAGCGCCGTCCCGCCGCCGCCCTTCTTCCTCCCGGCCGGCGCACGGTGGCAGGTTGGCTCGGGCCTCCTCCGACCCAACCATCCGGTGAGTCCGAATCCCCTAGTGTCACTGTAGTTGTACAAACCCTAGTTCGCCGGAAAGATGGCCGTTAGTGAAGGTTTCGCCGGATCGGTTATGGCGCCGCCGCACCCTCATGGTGGCGGCCACCTTCCCGGCCACCACCCTGCGAATGGGTACCACCCCTGGGTGCGCACGGGTGTGCTGGTGCCCATGGTGCTATCCATTCCGCCGTGGCGGAGCTGCTTCGCTGGCGGCGAGCAAGGAACCGTGGCGCTCTGTTCTGAGTCGCTGACCGGTGGACCCCGCCTGTCAGTGGGTCAGCGCGTTTGAACGCATTTCTGCGCGCGCAGGAGAAGGCGTCTTCTCAGTAGCGAAAGCGCATTTATGATTTTAGACGATTTTCATAGCCGGCCAAAATTCAAACACTAGTAACTTTTGAATCATCTGGCCAAATTTAGTGAAACCAGTTTCTAAATTCGTATAAAATACTGTAGTTTCAGAATATCCAAAAATTTGTTGAAGATGAGTAAAATGCGATTTTAGGAAATTCAAAGAGATGCTTAGGTGTAAATAAGGCCATATGAATAAATTATTTTTAGGATGGTTCAGTTAATGTAAGATGAGTTTTTATGGAGCCTCTGGGTTATAAGTATTCCAAATAAACAAAAGTGTTTGCATGACACCTTGTTGTATGTCAAGTTTGCACAAAAATGAATACTAAGCATAAAGATGAAGTTATGTAAATAAAAGAAAGGGTTAAAGTTTAAGTGTTTAAAAGTTCATCCTGGAGGGGCATAGACCAATAGGAGCTAGCACATGTGAAAATACTTAGGGAAAAGTATGGGTGATGGTTGTTCAATAAAGGAAAACAACACTTACAATGGCAAAAAATAGGTGTGATCTGTCATGAACAAGTTCAAAATAACTCAAATTCGATTTTGAGATGTCCTTAAGATCATGCCCTGATGTCAGGAACAAAATGAATTAAAGTTGATAAGTAGTCTAGTAGTAAATGAATGTGCAAGTTGAATTGGCTACAAGGTAGTTTTTGTGTTCATATAGCCCTTTTCAACATTTGATAAAATAGATTATATAAATGTGAAAGAATGTAAAAATAGTATAGAAACACTCCACATAGTATATACTAATAGGTTCTGGAAAAATAATGACATTTTGCTAAGGTTTGTATACAAAACAAGTTAGTAGAATGAGCCTACTTTTTATGTTTTGCTGAATGTTTGAAACAATTAGGCATTTTCAACCATGTGTAAAGTAGCTTATCATTGTAAGCATTTTTGAAAGAATAATTTAGAAATCATTACTGAAGTTTGTACTACTAGATTCCAGAAAAATATTCCATTTAAGAGCTGTGATTCACTTAGGGTAACAACCTTAAGTGATATTGCTTAAGTCTGTTTTCCTTGGCCAATTTTGTAGCCGAAGTCCAGATTTCAACTAAGCCTTTTGAGCAATGATTTTCAAGCCTTGTCTAAACCCTAAAAATTAATAGAAATAATTAGCATTGATAACCAAAGTGTGCTTTAGCTAGTTCAAGATTAAAACTCTAATTTTGTTAGATGTTGCACTTAAATCTTAATGGATGTATAACCCTAAATGCCATTGTTGTTGAGTGCTCATTTCTTGAAGTTTGAGAAGGCAGAGAGCTCTGTTTTTTTTTGCTAGTGCTGCTCTTCTTGCTTTCTTCCAAAGAAGCTAATGAACTATATTCTTAATTCAAATAATTTTAGCATCTATAATTCGATGTATGAATTCAAATTATTCGTAAAAAGCAACCTCCTGTTTTGTTCGAACTTGTGTTTATTTGTTGTATGTCTGTTTTCTTTTTGCCATTTGGACTTTGCTAATGTTCTTTTGTTCTTCATTTTCTCGACGAGTAGACACCGATGTCACTGAAGAAGAAGACGACGGTTCCGTAGATCTAGACTATATACCTGACAGTGAGCTACAAGGCAAGCAACTCGTTGAACATATTGAGCCTGATAATTCACCTACCTTATGTTGCTTTTGCTTATGTACAGTGCATCCGGATAACTCTCCATAAAAGTGCTAATTTGGGTTAGAACTGTAGTTAATCCTGTAAATTATGGTTTGTCTCCATCTGTATGGACATGTGAACCTTGTAAACCCTAGTTTGAACTAGACATACTTAATGTCATGTTTGGGTATAATCGCTAGCATAATATTCCTGCTTAAACTTATCGTTGGTATTTTCAGTCTTTTCAACCAGTATGTGGTCCTTTTGTGAAATGATTGGTAATAATTTGCTAAAAACCCTCAAACAAAACTATGGTTTGACGCGGGTGATTATTGGCACTAGCCGGTTGTGCAAAAGGATATGCACGTAGTTAGGGTGGAGTATCGCCCGTGTCGGATTAAGGACCGAGCAACTGGGATGTTGTAGATCCATGTTTTCGTGCAACCACAAGGGCTTGTATGGGCGGGTCTTAGCTTAATAAGTTGTTTAGATGTGACTTTGCATCTATGGAAGGTGGGAGATTGGACAGACGTCCGGTCAGGTCTGTCTGTAGGGGTTTCTACAAACCAATGCAACGGTGTACGCCTTGCCCTGGATAGAGACGTGGTGTGTGTATGATAAATGTGGATCCACGACTTGGGTGTGTGTCTCTGTCTTCAGGGTGAGGGTTAACGTCCCGGGCTGGTGTAAAGCCACGTCTAGATAATGTAACAGCTTTGTATGATCTCTTTGCCGACACACCAAAGGAAGTGTGTTAACTGGCCTGGCGAAAGAGGTTGATCATTCTTTGTGGGTAAAGTGTACACCTCTGAGTGATAATCGATCGATTAGCGCGCCCATGATAATGGGCACTTGGGGAAAATCCTCCCAATGCTAAAGTCATTTGAGTCTTTTTTTGGAAAAATGGGTTTGGTTTTGGAAACCGTTTTGTAACCAGCTTTTGTGTCAAAGGTTCAACACCGGGGTCATATGCAGTCGGGTAGGCTGGGATGAAAATCTGGATTAATTGCTTATCATATTGTATTCCAATTGCTTTTATTAAAATGCAATGTTTCAATCTAATATGCTTATACATTTTAATGCTTTTATCCAATTGCAAAATAACCATAGCCTGTCTATTGTTCAGCCTGCATAATTACTTATTTGCATCTGTGAACCACTATAAGTCTTGCTGAGTACCAATGTACTCAATCTTGCATCTGCTGTCTCAGAGGAAGAAGACTGCGATCTGCCAGATGACGCGCTCTTTCAAGCAGGTCTCGGGGGTTTCGACGATAGTCTTTTCTAGGTTGCCTAGTCAGTTGCCTGAGGGTTTAGTGGGAAACCGCAAGGCTGTTTGGAGTTGTTCAGCTTTCTTTTGGCTTCCGCTGTTAAATGTTTTAAATTTGTACTGAACCCTCTATAATTATTTCAGTTATGTAAGTCTTTCTGTTTGCTTGCGAGTATGATTATGATATGAATGTTGTAATCATGTGAGTGCTATCTACTGATCCAGGGAATAGCACAGTAATCACATGGTGATTCCTGTTCATCAGAACGGGGTCTCACAGCAGTGGTATCAGAGCCATACTGACAGTAGGAACCTTGGGGAGAAATGGTCGTTAGTTAGAAGTGTAAAAATTTAATTTGGAAGTAAACAAAAATCTGTCCACTACTAATAATGGAATTTAGCCTAATGCTAATTTTCTTGTTTGTAGTTCTTTAACGCCTCCTAATTATGTTATAAGCTTATCTTGTCTTGTATTTTTGTAGATGCCCTGTTTATTCCTTGCCACGAGTCGAGGGTTCCTGAGCACTCGAGTATGATGGCAGTGCTGCAGTCCTTGCTAGAGAGTTGTCAGTTTGAAGGGTGCCCGAGATACGTGGTCTTTCAGGCATACTTGAGTCCGGTGACTAAGGAGTATGATACTCGAGTGTTCATCCCTCCTAGGCCAGCTTGCAGCGTGGGAGAGAGGAGCTACGTTGGTAGTGGGTCGTCCATAGATGCTTCTATGAATGAAGCGGCATACCTAGCCATAGTGCGACTTCGGCATATGCTACCCGACTTGAGCCCTCACCATTACTACCTACTTGGGAGACCGTTGGTAGGGAGTAATGTGTAAAGAGACCATGTTGGAGTGGGTAATGGCAACTTGAAAGTCATGGTGGAGTTTGCTAACAAGTTTGATAGCCATTATGTGAGGTTGGCACAAGAGTTGCTTGAGACTCGGCGACATGTGGAATTCTTGGAGTCCCGAGTAGCATTGAGTGTGGCAAGGCGTGCCTTACCATGCACGGTGCTAACTAGTGAGGCTCCAGGAATTCCGGCGGCGCAACGTCCTCCACCCATGTCTTATGTGCCTACGCCGGGAGTGGGTGCAAATGCTATGATATCAACTGTTGGAAGTTGCCCTAGACCCATAAATGATAAGGGCATCAATCCGTATAGTATTTGCACCTACCGCCCTAGCACTCCGCGGGTATATCGCCGGAGGAGGTGTGTGTTTAGAAATGTGGGGATGTGAGGTAGTTGAGAAGAATGTAATGGAAATTAGTAGTGTGTGGTATTGTATGGAAGAAATATTTTGGTTGTGTATTGGTAATGCAGTTGTTAAAATGTGGGCTTTGGTTGTAATATAAATGTTGCAAGAACCTTGGAAATGTTGGAAGGTTGTGCTGAATTTGCTAGTTGAAGTAGCTTCAATTTGTAACAGGGAGTAGAAGTTGTAAAAATATAAGTATGGGTTGAAGCTTTGTGTGATAAACTAGTGTGTATGCCTCTAAACAAGTGCTAAGTTGCTGGTTATGGTAGTGTTAAGTTTGCTGTTGAGTATAGAAACTAGAAAGTGCTTGGGACCTTCTCTGTTGGATTAGTATTTTGTATGTGTGCTTGTGGAAGAATACTTTATAATCTTGTCATGTTAATGCTTGTGATGAAGTTGTTGTTGGGTTGGAAGTTGCTGCCGAAATGCTAAAGAAAATGATTTCACTTGTGCTGGTAGTAGTAAGAGCTAGATGGGAATTGAAATTTCCTGTACTTGCTTAGTGTTTTGAGTATGTCTGGGAAAAATTGTGTTATGATTTTTCTCCCTGAAATGTTGGAGTGTTGTGTTGGTTAATGTTCAGATGGTGGGAACCTAAATTACAGAAAAGAGTAGTAGTGCTAATTTTCTAAATTGTGTATATGCGTATGTTCAGGATATGAGCCCGTGTGACAGGAAAGAATTTAATGACTAATGTGTTCAGAATGTAAGAGCCATAGTCCCAGGGAAGATGTGCTAGTGGCTGTTGTGTGGAAGTAAATTATAAGCATATGTTTTAGTGGTAGCCAATGTGTGAACTAATCCATGTGTATGTATGTGAATAATATATATATAGCATGTTTTGTAGTGTAAAGTTTCGAGCTGCTTCTTTTCTGTGTGAATTAATAGTGATGATTTTCTCTCGCAAATTTTAGCTTTGGGGTAGAAATTTTCGATGAGATAATCATTCACGACAAATAAAAGTAGCATGAGTTAGTCGTGTGAAGTGTTGTGTCGGCCATTAATTTCTAAACAGTGTTCTTTTCTTTAGTATATTAAAAGACTGTGATTGCAGGATGAGGCCGACAAGATCCCTTAGCCAGATTTTGGGTTCGGGTGCGACTCAGGATGCTCGCGATCCTCGAGCGAGTATTTCTACGCCGGCCCAGCCAAATCCTCAGCATCCCACGACGCGGGCTTCTTCTTCACGAGCCGCTCGTCGTGATGCCCCTGATCCGCCGCCTGTTCAGGAGGATGTTCCGGAGGGACAGTTACCTCAGCCGCCCACAATGGCGCAAGTGTTGGCTATGATTGAGCAGGGAAGGCAAGCGAATGCTCTGTTGCTGCAGCAGATAGCTCATAACACAGCGCCGCAGAATATTGCTCGCGGAGGAAATGGTGGACCACCTCAAGTGTCCAAGCTGAGTGAGTTCCTAAGGACCCAGCCAACAGTTTTCTCCCCTTCTGCCGAGCCTCTCAATGCTGATGATTGGTTGCGAGCTGTGGAGAGTAAGCTGGATATTGCTCAGTGTGATGACCAGGAGAAGGTTTTATATGCCTCCTATCAGCTTCAGGGAACCGCAGCGGTTTGGTGGGAGAACTACCAAGCGGTGCCGCCAGAAGGTCGAGTGATCCTATGGCCTGAGTTTAAGGCTGCTTTCCGCCGCACTCACATTCCCGCTAGTGTGATTGAGGTGAAAAAGCGGGAATTTTTGGACTTGAAGCAAGGGTCAATGACAGTGATGGAGTACCTGCACTGCTTCAACCAGCTGTCGAGATACGCTACATATGAGGTAGCTAATGAGGCAAGAAGGATTGAGAGGTTTCGAGAAAATCTGAATGAAGAGATCAAGTGGGCTTTGATTGCTCAAGACATTGATGATTTCCAGACTCTCGTCGATAAGGCAGTGAGGGTGGAACATGGCAGCCGTAGTGTGCTGGAAAGCCGGAAGCGCAAGTGGCTTGCGTGTAGTTCTACTGGAGCTGGATCATCTCGATCACCAGGGTGGCAGTCAACCAATATCCGTCGACCACCACCGATTCAAGCCCAAAGGGTCCAGCGCCAGGCTCAGCGGGTTCAGAGTCAAGCTCCCCGCTTTGTTCAGCGGCAATCATCACAGCCAGTCCGTCAGGTGCAGCTACCTAGATCGGCTGCTGTTGTTCAGAAGCAGGCCGCCAACGTCACTTGCTTTCATTGCAACGAGCGTGGGCACTACGCCAACGCTTGTCCTAAGAAGAAGGCTGGACAACGACCTCAAGCCCAAGGCCGCTCACAAGATGTGGCAAAGCGGTAGTCTCAGGGATCGGCTCCACCACCTGCACAAGGTGGCAATATTGGGCGTCTCCATCACGTGACGACTGAGGAAGCGCAAGAAGCACCGGATGTCGTGCTTGGTATGTTTCTTGTGCAATCTGTTCCTACCTTAGTTCTGTTTGATTCAGGAGCTTCTCATTCTTTCATATCTAAGAAGTTTTCTGAGCAATACAAATTGGAGGTTTCTCTTTTGTCTGTCCATATGATTGTGCAATCACTTGGAGCCACTATAAGAACTGCTAGTTTCTGTTCTGGGGTTAGCATAGAAATCAATGGAGTTATGTTTTATGCTGATCTCATTGTGATAGAGACATCTGGTCTGGATGTGATTTTAGGCATGAACTGGTTAGCTAAAAGTAAAGGTTGCATAGATTGTGCTAATCGATCCATAGCCCTTGAAAACCAAGAGGGAGTACATGTAGAATTCACCTCAAGTACTAAAATTTCAGCACCTCAGACAGTTTGGTATTCTGCATCTGCTTCTAGTTTAAATAAAGTGGCAGTCGTTAGTGAATTTCCTGATGTTTTTTCTGCTGAATTGCCGGGAGTGCCTCCGGATCGCGATATGGAATTCGTTATTGATTTGGTGCCGGGAACTGCACCGATATCAAAATGACCATATCGGATGCCTCCGAATGAGTTAGTAGAATTGAAAAAGCAACTCAAAGAACAGCTAGATAAGGGGTTCATTCGTCCCAGTTCTTCGCCCTGGGGGAGTCCGGTTCTTTTTGTGAAGAAGAAGGACGATAGCTGTCGGGACCCGAACCTGCAGATCCGGACCCTCTGTGTATTCTGTGCCAGTCCAGGATCACGCTAGCACACACAGTCATACATGGTTGCACATCACAGACATTCACGAAGATATAAGAATAATTAGTGCAAACATGTATATAAACCGAGTTGTACGACCTTATGGTCTCCTTACAGATAAGACTGACCACACGGGCTTACATTATTGAGAGAAAAGAAATAGCAATGAACATAAACAAATGTCGAGAAAGCCTTCATCTTGCCACAGGCAACCGACTGGGCTTGCCCCCTAGTTGCTCGGGTCCTCAATGTACTCTTCCTCCTATACTGGTGTAGACTCCTCCACTGATGTTGGGTTTGATAAGCAAGGTGGGATGAGTACACAAGGCACTCAACAAGTAATGCACGAGAATGCGATGCTATTACTACATGCAAAGCTTATTCCAAAGGGTTGGCTTAAATGGTTCTTTTGCATCAAACAACAATTTTAAACCAATATCTTAATTAGATTAAAGCATTGGAGCAGTTATAAGTAATACTAATTTCTTCAAATGGTTTTCCTCGAAGATTCTCGGCACACTGACCTTAACAGTTCATTTTAACACTTGGCACACAGCCACCCTTCCCACATTTTGTTTATGAAAATCTACCCTTGACTATAATCCCGAGCAATGCTCAATACCATGAGCCTTGACTATTGAATAGTTTTGACACTCTGCAGAGGTTGTACACTTTACCCACAAGATACAGCCGCTCACCACACAGGTGATTGTCCGCAACAAAGCTTTTCAGGAACCTCTACCTTAACCAAAGAACCTCTCCGGTATTACCTTCACTATCACTTCCCTCACACAGAGCCGAAGTATAGGACCGGCCAATCACCGTTGGATGGGCACCAAGACGTAGCACAGGTACGCTCCCCCATACAAATACACCCCTATGTACTGTCACTCCGAGGTATCAGAGGAAAGATATCAGAACCCTAGTCGACTAGGTCTGTCCCATATCAGACATGTGGTTGTACGGGTGACTCAGATCAAAGGCTTGCAAGGTGAAGTCCTTAGCGACCAAGGCAAGACTTCCAACACTCAACAATGGCACACGGCCCATTGTGGCACAGACTCACAACACTCATCAACCCAATGCCACACAGGCCCACAGCACACTGACCTCTTGCCACTTGCCCGGTCTAAATCCTTTCCCACCCAGTTGATTATTGCGCAACACATGCCAAGAATAACTCAACATCGAGATGGAACCACACGGTCACCATACTTCCATATCATCATGTGGCATCATCACACCACTTCCAAAATACATTCAATATTCCATTAGTCAATTTTGTAGCATTTTTACGAAAGATCATTCATGACTCGTTGCAAGGCTAAGCATCTACTCACGGTCTAGCCTCCCGTGTTGGCACAATATTAACATCCAACCTATATAATCAAACTTAGGGTGACAAAGATTTAGGGCATACAATTAATAATTCAAGGTGGCATAACAAAATGGGTTGATTAACTACATTATCCCAAATCCATTTAAATTCATTTTAAATAAATAAGCATGCATAGTTTCAAAGCATAAACTACATTTTAAAAACCTGGGATCAAAATGATCAAAGCATCACTTGCCTTCAAAGAGTTGCTGGTCATGTTCCGAAGCTTGGTCTTGAGTGACGAATTCTTCCTCGAAACTTTCCAAGCAAATTTGCGTCTCACGGACAAACAAAATATACAATAAAAATCTAATACAGAGGACTAAATGGCCTCAAAAATTCAAATAAAATTCATCTTTAAATAGATCATAATTTTATGAATTTTTAGAAATTTGAATCACCCAAATCCGAGTTAAAATGCAAAAGTTATAGTCATTTGAAGTTTGAATAAAATCGAAAATACAAAATTAAGAAATCCGATTTTTCCCAATTATTTTTATACTGAAAATTCGCATTTATGACGTCAGCATTGCATCATGATGACGTCAGCACATAAAAGAATTTCGGTCAAAATATTTTTATATATAACATATTTATGACGTCAGTGATGACGTCGGACGACACGTGGCAGCCTCTAGTGTCGCCACGTTGCTTCGGTTCATGGGTCGGGTCCACGGTTCGGCTCGGTCCACCGTGGATGGGCAAGACTCGTGCTCATGCACCGGTGACGCAGCCGTGGCGTCAGCGACGATGCGCAGCCAATCCCGACGCGACACGCGGCAAGATCCAGATCGCTCGCCCATCCAACGGCCGGATCTCACCCCGCGGTTCGGCGACGCCGCACTCCACGCCCCACGTGTCACGCATCCAGCAGTGCGCCCGAACTCAACGGTGCGATCTGGTCTCACCCTCGATCCAACGCTCACACAGCGTCCGCACGTGATTCGATGAAGTGCGGCGTCATCTCCGCCGAACGTTCAAATTTGAGCGGCGCGGATCCGCGCCACCGATCTACTCACACCGCCGTTCGATCTAAATCCAACGGCCCACGGTACCGAGCTGTTTACTATTCAACCGCCACGCGGCACAATCTCACGCGTTCACTAACGATCCAACGGCTAAGACAAAAACATATCGCGAAACTAGATCTAATCCAAGCCGTTCGCTCTAGATCTAACGATCAAGATCAACTAACGTGTAAACCTTAGGGTTAATCCGGACCGTCCATAACAGATCTAACGCACGGATACAAACTAAATGTAACCAGAGAAGGCGGCGTGGCACGATCCTTACCCCTCCTTGCGGATCCGACGGTCAACGATGCTCGAGTCGGCGATGGCGTCGCGGCGGTGCAAGCTTGCGAAGATGAGGAAGACGGCGTGAGTCGGCGGCGTTCGGTGGTTCCCGGCGAGAAGATCTAAGCGCGATTCGACGCGGCTTGACTCGGCGAGAGCATGGTGACCTCGGCGGCGGCGGAAATGGACCGACGGCGAAGCAAGCGGCGGAGAACGATGGCGCGCAGAGGAACAACTTCTGGCGAGCTCTCCGTGGTCTCTAGGCGTCTCGGCGCGCGAGGAGTCAAAAGACGCAGCGAAAGGAGCTCTGTCGACGCGCTACTCGGTGCACTTTAAGGGCCTCGGCGTGTGCGCTCTGAGCGGCGAACGAGCGGAAGCGGTCGGCGGCATTAGCTCCGGTGATCTCGCGAAGACGACCGGCGTGGCCCTCTCCCGGCCGTTCGTGCGGCGATGATCCGGCGCGCGACGCGCGACGCGTGGCTCACTCACGAGCATCGATCGAGATCGAACGGCTCGGACCGGCGGCGCTAGGGTTTGGTGCGGTTGGGCCGACGACACGCCTGATAATGGGCTCGGCCCATTCTTATTCAACCGATTTTAAAATCATTTCACATTTAAAATAATTCTAGAAATTCAATTAAATCATTTGGAGCTTTTAAAATAGCGGAAAAATTCTAGAAAAATTCCAGAAATTACTTTGAGATATTTGGAACTCAATTAAAATATTTGCAATAAAACTTTGCAAAAACTTTTCCATTATTCAATTGTTTTCAAGAAAAGCCCTATTTGAATAAATCCAATTAAATTTAAATAAATTCCCAAAAAAAATCACAAAAATAAAAAAATACTCCAAAATTTAAGTTAGAGCAAAAATTAGGGTGTTACAATAGCCTGCGCTTGTGCGTAGACTATCGTGCTTTAAATGAAGTGACCATCAAGAATAAATATCCGCTTCCCATATAGATGATCTGTTTGATCAGTTGAATGGGGCTCAAGTCTTCTCCAAGATAGATTTGAAATTTGGATATTTTCAATTGAAAATCAGACCCTCAGATATTCCAAAGACCGCCCTCACTACGCGTTATGGTTTATACGAATATACCGTAATGTCGTTTGGACTGACAAATGCTCCAGCAAGCTTTATGAACCTGATGAATAAAGTCTTTATGGAGTATTTAGATAAATTTGTGGTGGTCATTATTGATGACATCCTCGTTTATTCCAAGAGCGAGGAAGAACATAGGTAGCATTTACACATGGTCCTTAGCAAGCTTCGGGAAAACAAGTTGTATGCCAAGTTTGAGAAGTGTGAGTTCTGGTTGAAGGAAGTCGCTTTTTTGGGGCATGTTTTGTCTGAAGGTGGAGTTGCGGTTGACCCAAGCAAGGTAGAAGCAGTATTGGCTTGGGAAAGGCCGCAACCAGTCCCAAAGATTCGAAGTTTTCTAGGCTTCGCCGGTTATTATCGCCGGTTTATTGAAAACTTCTCTAAGATTGCTAAGTCGCTGACTCGGCTTCTAAAAAGGAAAGGAAGTTCGAATGGACTCCTGGTTGTGAGGAAAGTTTTCAGAAACTGAAGGAAAAATTAACATATGCTCCAGTGCTTATATTACCAGATATTCACAAGAGCTTTGAGGTGTATTGTGATGCATCGCTTCACGGCTTGGGTTGTGTGTTGATGCAAGAGGGCAGGGTTGTCGCTTATGCTTCTCGACAACTCCGTCCTCATGAACAGAATTATCCTACACATGACCTAGAGCTAGCCGCTGTTGTGCACGCCCTCAAAATCTGGCGGCACTATCTTATTGGAAATAGAACGGGAATTTATACTGACCACAAGAGCCTCAAGTATTTCTTTACTCAGCTGGACTTGAACTTGAGACAAATAAGATGGCTAGAGCTGATTAAGGACTATGATCTCGGCATTCACTACCATCCTGGTAAGGCCAATGTCGTAGCCGATGCTCTTAGTCGCAAGATTTACTGCATGTTGGGTTCAAGTCAGTCTGGGTTAGTTCATGAGTTTCAGAAGCTCAATCTGAATTTAGTTGAGAATGGTTATGTGGCCACTTTGCAGTTGCAACGACTCTTAAAAGTCAAATTAAAGCTGCACAGTTCAAAGACGAAGCCGTTATTGAGATTCGGAATCAGTTGAAAGAAGGCATAGATTCTGAGTTCTTGGAAAACCTTGATGGGATAATCATGAGAGGAACTCGTGTATATGTGCCGAATGATCCTGAGATCAAGAAGCTGATTTTGACAGAAATTCATGAGTCACCGTTATCTATTCATCCTGGTAGTACCAAAATGTACCAAGACCTTAAAAAGGAATATTGGTGGTCCGGTATGAAGCAGGATGTCGCTGAATATGTCGCGAAGTGCTATGTATGTCAACGAGTCAAGGCTGAACATCAGCGTCCAGCTGGACTTCTTCAGCCATTGCAAATTCCAGAATGGAAGTGGGATGATATCAGTATGGACTTCATTACTGGTCTTCCTCGAACCCAGAAAGGGAGTGATTCCATTTGGGTTATTGTCGACCGACTGACAAAGGTAGCTCATTTCATCCCTGTCAAGACCAAAGATTCTACAGTTAAACTGGCAGAGCTCTATGTTACCAATATTGTGCGCTTGCATGGTGTCCCAAAGACGATTGTGTCTGATCGTGGATCGCAATTCACATCTCATTTTCGGGAGCAGCTGCACAAATTGTTGGGAACTAAGTTGAATTTTAGTACTGCCTACCATCCACAGATTGATGGGCAGACTGAAAGAACGAATTAGATTTTAGAAGACATGTTGCGGGCTTGTGTGCTGTCTTATAGCACCAATTGGGAAAAGTGCCTCGCATTTGCAGAGTTTTCTTATAACAATGGCTTTCAAGCTAGTCTGCAGATGTCACCATTTGAGGTCCTTTATGGAAGGAAATGTCGAACGCCACTTTTCTGGTCTGAGGTGGGTGAAAGACAGTTCTTTGGTCCCGATTTGATTAATGAAGCCCAAGAGCAGGTGGATTTAATCAGAAGCCGGTTGAGGGAAGCTCAATCTCGCCAGAAAAGTTATGCCAACACTCGTCGACGTGACTTGAGTTTTGAAGTTGGCGATTATGTTTATCTTAAAGTTTCACCTCTTCGCGGAGTTCATTGGTTCCAGATTCGAGGCAAGCTAGCTCCTCGATATATTGGGCCTTATTGCATTCTGGAAAGGATGGGAGAGAAGGCATATAGATTGGAGTTGCCTACTCAGTTATCCAGTGTGCATAATGTCTTTCATGTGTCGCAACTCAAGAAATGTCTTCGCGTTCCTTCTGAGCTTACCCAATTAGAAGATCATGATCTTCAACCTGACTTGACTTATCGAGAACATCCCGTGAAAATTCTTGAAGAAGCGGAACGCCATACTCGGAATAAAGCCCACAAGATGATAAAGGTGCAATGGAGTAACCATACGGAAGAGGAAGCAACGTGTGAACGAGAAGATCGACTTAGGGAAGAATTCCCGGATTTCTTTTAGACCCCTTTTTCTTTCGGCCTGTCAAATCTCGGGGGCGAGATTTCTGTAAGGGGGGTGGATCTGTAACATCCTAAAAATTTGGAACAGTAAAAGATGTACGGTATAAATTTGAATATAAGTATTTCTGGAGTTTCTTGGTATTATTTGCTCCAGATGGAATTTCCTTAGATTTTTAGTGTTATGGGAAAAGAATAAATAAAAGGAAAACAAAGGATGAGAATAGGAAAGGGGTAAAAAGACAAAAAAAAGGAGATGGTTAAAGTAATAAAAAAATTTAGTAACCCAAGATGCACTGGTATTTCAGTGGGACCAACAAATAAATTTTTCATGCATAAGAAATTAGAATAAATAACTAATATGACCAGCTTTGACTAGAAACAGTGAATCACAAAGGAAAATGAAAAATAACCAATGTTAAGTAAAGCCAAGAAAATTTATGTAAATCCCTGACTGTATAACACACCACTAGTAAATTGTTTATAATTTAATAAGCTGGGTTAAGCCTCTTAAAAATTCAAATACAGGGAGTCCAAAATGTAGGGAAAACGATTGTCAGAATTCTTATAAAATAAGTGCTTATGATTTTGACTTGAAAATATTAGGGTGATCTATTTATAAGGATATAAACCTCTCCAAAAAGTTTCAAAAATAAATCCTAAAATATGAACCTTTAATTAAATCAAAAACCGAAATCAAGGTTTAGGGCACAGTACAGTGTCAGAATTTTAGTAAAACATCTGGAAGGAGTTTTTGTCTCAAAAGTTTACAGGAGATGTAAGACTCCCAGTAAGTCTTGGTCAAAAATTTTGCTAAAATATTGACTGAGTTTGAAGCTTAAGCTAATCCAAACTCTGGATAGTTCCCGTCCAGTCCCATCGCATTGATCGTCCGCTTTCACTAACAAGTGGGCCCGGCTGCTGTTGAACTCGTCGCGCTGGCAAGGCTGAGGCAAAGCCTCGTCTCACTGCCAATGGGCCCCGAACCGGCGTGTCAGCCTCAATTCGCAGCGTCCTTCACCCCTTCCTCTTTTCCCGACCGAGGCGAGGCGAGTCGCCGACAGCGACGACGCCTCTGTCCTTCGCCGTCCGGCTCAACCACTCCCGTCCGGTCATGCTTACCGCCCTCCACGTCGTGTAGAGTCTTCCCCGCGCCTGTGCTTGGTCATTCGTGGTTGAGCCGTGCCAGGTGTAAGTTCAAGCTCCATTGGTTTTGGTGATTGATTTAAATATCAATGTTTAATCATTGTTTAATGACAAATCTAATCATTATGAGACTAACATGTTTTATTAAGTCTTATTCTTACTAGTCTCATACTTGGATGGAAAATGGAAAACCTAAGGTATGCACTCGTATTCATTCTATTATATAAATGCATACTTAGAATTCAAGTTAAAGTTTGAACTCTTCCATTGCTTTAGTCCAAATATGTGCATTATGTCTCTTATTCATATATACATGAATGCACACATCTAGGGGGAGTTGATAATTTAACTTGATGTTTCAATTGTATCGATCCATGTCCTCTTGTCTTATAATATAAAGGATCAAGACCTTGAAACAATCTTTTGAGTATATATGACTTGTGTAGTTATATGCTCATGTCAATTTAAATGAGTTTAAATTGAGTTCGATTGTCTCTCAATCAATCAAAGAACATTTCATCATGTGTTGATGGTGTTTCCTTGTTGATTAAAGACAAGCGAAAAGTTCTTGAGTATAATGAAGCATTAGTTGCATCAAAGTGCTCAAGACAACAATTAATCATTCAAATTAATTTGGGTTGTGCTCAATCGACCTTGGAGGCATCCATTATGTGTTAATGGAGAGCGGTGATGATTGAGACAACCGTGTTTGTTGGACTAACATCTTCCATGAGTTGTGAAGTAGGTTAAGTCCAAGATGATCAAGAATCGGAAGAAGAAGAAGTCATCATGTGTTGATGAGCTTCAAGAGGTGATCCCAAGTAAAGAGAAGAGCTAGAAGGTTCATCATGTGTTGATGACCAAGAAGAAGAAGATGTGATCCTGGAGAGAAGATGATTGGAAATCATAAAAGCTCCAAGTGGATCGCTAGAGGCAAAGGTATAACTAGCTAGAGCTAAGGATGTGTTCCTAGTCTTTTACCGGTCTCGGTGTTTGGTTGTGAGACCGGGTTGCTTGTTAGGTGCCGTACTATTAAGAGGGGTTGAGTCTTTTAGCTTGAGCTTCATCATGTGTTGATGAACTCGATCCGGTTCACTCTAGCTCACTCTCTTGTTTGATGTTTGCATGAAGCTAATCATTTGGCATGTGTTGCAAATTGGTGAAGCTTGTGCATTGGATTTTGTATGAGCTAAGTATTTGCATGTGTTGCAAATAAGGGTGCTCATACTTGCATCTTATTTGATTTGGTTTTTGCTTGGAGCTAAGTTTTGCATATGTCGCAAAAGGAGAGAGCTCAAGCAATTTGGTATAGAGTGGTTGCATGGAGTTAGAGATTTGCATGTGTTGCAAATAGAGAGCTCATGCACTTGTAATTGTTGTGGTTGCTTGCATGGTGCTAGAGATTTGCATGTGTTGCAAATAGAGAGCTCATGCACTTGTATTTGTTGTGGTTGCTTGCATGGTGCTAGAGATTTGCATGTGTTGCAAATAGAGAGCTCATATTTTGGTATTGCTTGGAGCTAGGTTTTTGCATGTGTTGCAAAGAACAATGCTCAAGCATAAAATTGGTTTAATGTGTATTTGCAAGTTCGTTGTGCGAATAAACCGAGGTCTATGAGTCCGGAATCCCGAGAGCATGTGAGTAGGGCTTGCAACGGGTGTTTGCAAGTTGACTGGGTCTTGTGTTGACCTTCACATGGCTAGGGGGATTAATCTCATAGACTCGAGTTTGATTTGCTTAATCGTTTGCAAATAGATCTTGAGTTGTTTACGAAATGTGTTTTCGTTAGTTGGTTTTGTTGTTTGCAAATGTGTTTTGCAAATGAACTTGAGATTATGGGTTTCGATCCTAGAGCATGTGAATAGGGTTTGCAAATGTGTTTTGCAAATTGACTTGATCATGTGTTGATCATCACATGGCTAAGAGGATTGATCTCATAAGTTCTTGGTTTATTTGCATATGTGTTTTGCAAATAAGTTGTGCTTAATGAGATTCTTTGGAGTATGTGATTAACATATGCAAATGTGTTTTGCATAGTGTTGTGATCATGTGTTGATCCTCACATAGCTCCAAGAATATATCTTTAATGGTTTGGAGAAAAGTTTTTGTGTAAAACAGTGTTTTCTCCCTAAGGCGGTCGTCTGCGCCTGAAGGCCGGTAGCACCGTGGTCCGTGCTACATGATTTGGCCGTAGCACCGAAGGTCCAGACTACCGTCTCTCCGGCGGTGTGGAATTTCCAGAGAGGGTGTTTTTGGGCGGTCTAGCGGTGCAGTGTGCCGCCCATGGTAGGCCAGTAGCACCGAGGTCCGGTGAAACCGCTCCTCGGCCGGTGTGAAAAATCCGAGGAGGTGTTTTGTGTTCGGCTTGAGTCCGGTGCTACTGGGTGAAGGCGGTGCTACCGCCGAGCGGTATCACCGCTCCAGTTGGCGGTGCTACGGAAATCTGTAACGGCTAGTTTTGTAGCCGTTGGCGAGGAGGCCGGTGCTACCGGTCCCAGTAGGGCGGTAGCACCGGGTTTGCTGGATCTTTGCCCATTTCGCCCCCAACGGCTAGTTTTGGCTTGGAGGCTATAAAAGGAGGCCTTGGGGGGCAAGGGCAGGATGTTGGCTGTGTGCTAGAGCATTTGGGTGTTTATAGGAGTTGTGTGCATGTGTTGCCTTCTCCCATTTGCTTCTTGAGCTAGTGTGAGCCTCTAATTGCATGTGTTGCAATTAGGAGAGGATTGAGAGTCTCTTGTGCATGTGTTGCACTTGAGGAGGATCCTTGTGCATGTGTTGCACTTGGTGATCACCGGATGCACATGTGTTGTGCTTGGTGAAGTTCAAGCGAGAGGATTCGGCTTGTTACTCTTGGAGGTTGCCGACTCCTAGGCGGCGTGGGCGTCGTCTTGCGGGAGCTCTCAAGGTTGTGAGAAGCCCCGGCGAAGTTTGTGAAGGTTCGGGTTGAGCCTACGCGAAAGCGTGAAAAACCACATCTAGTGGATTCGAGGTGGGTGCTCAATTCGTGGAGCCGGTCCAATGTGTTTGGGCTAACCTCAACGTGGACTAGGGGAGACCGGCAAGTCTCCGATCACCACGGTAAAAAGTATTGTGTCTCTTGTGCTTGCTTTGTTCTCTTTATTTATATTCAAGCAATTTACATTCATAGAATTAAATTGTTTGATTGCTTGTCTTTAGTATTACAATTATTGTTAGAGACATAATTAGTTAGTGCACATAGTGAGCCTAGTTGTTTTAGGCTTTGATTGTCAAAACCTTAGTTTATCGCTTCCGCATTATTTTTGATAAGGTTTTGGCATAAGGGTAATTAGGGGTGAAGTGCTTTGTAGAAATTAGAAAGAGAAAGTTTTTTTTAAAAAAGCCGCCTATTCACCCCCCTCTAGTCGGCATCCTCGACCTTACAAGTGGTATCAGAGCCTGGTCTCTCATTTTATTAGACTTAACCGTCTAGAGAGTAAAGGATGGCGACTTGTGGTTTAGTGCACTACACCGATTCACATATTTTTGATGGCTCAAATTATGCTTCATGGAAATTATTTATGATATCTCATTTTAAATCCATGAGCCCCAAAATATGGTGGATCGTAGATGTGGGCTTTTCTCTTCGGTTGAATGAATTTGCTCCAACTAAAGGAGAAGAGAAATGCCTACATCTCGACGCTTGCGAGTATGATTATGATATGAATGTTGTAAACATGTGAGTGCTAGCTACTGATCCAGGGAATAGCACAGTAATCACATGGAGGTTCCTGTTCATCAGAACGGGGTCTCACATAATTGACTACATACAACAAATGATCTCAACCTTCGATAACTACCCTTGATCTACCACTTGCGGTAGGATATGATACACTACTACAGAATGGTACAACACTATCGCTTCATCTGGATCAGTTCCTAACTTTTCAAGGAAAAACCGATTGTGATAGATGATTCGGTGTGGGTGTGTAATAATTGGTGGAGAATTATCACAATCGGTTCTCAGGTTAGAAAAGATTGTGATGTAGATTAGAACAGATTGTGATGTGCTGTGAGCCCCACATGTCAATGACAAAAATAAACCAAAAATCAGAGAAAAAATGCGCTTTCTCTTTTGGAAAGCGTATTTTTCCAATTTAGGTGATTTTCAGTACATACAATATTCAAATACTTATAACTTTTGTAAATGAGACCCAAATTTAGTCAAACCAGTTTTTAATTTTTTTCTAAAATCATGAGCTTTCTGTTTCTACAAAAATATTTAGAATTTTTCCTCTTTTTAAATTTAAATTCTAATTAGAACGATTCCTAGCACATTTAAATTTATAGTGCTTATGAATTTTACAAATAAAATCCAAATTTGGTGAAACCAACATATAAATTCATCTAATATCATAGACTTTCCATTATGCAAAAATATTTAAATTGTGCTCCGATTATATTTAATCTCCATTTAGGATAATATTTTAGTACATTTAAAATTCAAATATCTGAAACTTCTACAATTAAATTCCAAATTTTGTGAAACTAGTTTCTAAAATCTTATATGCTCATGAACCCTCTACTATGTATCAAGATTTAAATTTGGGCCTTGTATAAATTAAAGTCCTATTTAAAATGACTCGTAGCACATTTAAAAATTTGAAAATACATAACTTATACAAATAAACTTCAAATATAGCAAAACCCATTTCCTAAACTTTTCAAAAAAGAGCTCTCTGTTTATGTAATAATATTTGGATTTTGACCATGTTTGAATTCTTTTGCTTCTTGTTGCTTCTCGTCGAATTGCGAGTAGACACCGATGCTCTGGATACTTTCACCGACAACCTCGACTCTACTCCAGAACTCGATGAGCAAGGCAAGAACCCCTTTGATCATGTTGATCCTAGCATTTCAATTAATTTATATTTTTTGTCAAATCTAATAATGCATGCACGTATTTTCCATAGATTGCTATATTATGAGTAC
The DNA here is from genome assembly GCA_036346275.1 of Otatea glauca. Taxonomy (NCBI): domain Eukaryota; kingdom Viridiplantae; phylum Streptophyta; class Magnoliopsida; order Poales; family Poaceae; genus Otatea; species Otatea glauca. Next base: position 18,671,105 of record CM070719.1, on the reverse strand, counting down.
CGGTAGAACATTCCCTCAATTCAGGGAATTTCCTTAATAAATATTGTCATATCAACCATGATAACCCTAAGGTAGGTTTTAGACATTGTATAAATGTCAATTGGGTATAATTAGATATTACGCATTTGCTTAGCCTTGCTTTAAATTTGGGATAATGAATGGTCGGATATATCGTTCATTAATAATGAAAATTTTGGACATGATGGGAATGGTAGTTTCTAGTAATTAAAATCAAAATAAAAACTATGGTTTGATGCGGACGAGATATGGCAATAGCTAGAAGTGCAAGGGACTTGCACATAGTATAAGGGGTGCTCTCACCCGGGTCGGATTAAGGATTGAACATAATGTCCGTTAAATCTAAGATAATCAGTGCAACCACAAGTGCTATAATGGGGTAGCATTAACATTTTAAGTTACTTGGACCTAGCTTTGCATGTTGGAAGGCTGGAGTAGTACGGGTTTTCTGTGATGGATTTGTAATGTCCCAAATCTTTTTTCAGATCTGAAACTTTTCAGTCAAGGGTGTAATATCTCACAAAGTCGTGATTGATTTGGACTGTTTTTGGGCTGGTTTGGGTTGGCTTCGGGTTGTTTTTGTTGGGCTTTGCTCCTAATCTTAGCCCTCTTTTGGCCCAGCTAGCCACCCCTCAATCCCCAGCCGATTCACTCCTAATCTTTTCTCCCCAAACCAAGGTTGCTGCTCCTCCTCCCAGCAAGGGCTTCTCCCATGGCGCCTCCTCCTCCTCCTCCTCTTCCAAGCAGCAGCAGCAGCACCCCCTCCTCCCAAGACGCCTCCCCCAGCAGCAAGCTCCTTCCCCTTGTGCATCCTTGCGGATTTGAAGCTTGGAGCTAAGGTAAACCTTGGGGATTGGTCCTGCATGTTAGTTTCTAGAGTGTTCTTGCTAGGATTATTCAGTTTGATTTGAGTTGAGTTGAGGATTTGAGTTGATTAGAGTTGTTTGGGATTGTTCTGTTTTCGGGCAGATTTCATCCCTCTACTAGGGCTCGATTTCACGGATTTTATGTGCTTTTCCTGAGGGTTTGACTGAAGAGAAAGTTGTAGATCTCTTTCTTGCGATTCAATAGAGACTGAGAACACTCAATTTGGTTCAGCCGTTTGAAAGTTATGCTCGTTTTACCGCAGGCTACACTGAATCTGCTGGCAGTCGAAGTGGTTATAGTAATCTGTTGATTAAGCTAAGATAGAAGCCGGATTAGAATTTTTAAATACCTTAAAAAAGTTGGAAAATTTCCTGTATATGCTGAAAATGTCTTCATTTGCATGATTTGGAGTTGTATAGCTCTAAGTGTGCTCTGTGCAAATTGCTGTCCAGAACATGGGTCCCTGCTGGAAGTTCAGATTTTCCGACTGAAGTTCACGGAGCATATTCGGGTTCTTTTGGTCAGTTCCAGAGGGTCCGTATGTTGTAAAAGTTGTATCTTTGTCTTAAGTTTAATTAGAGACTGAGAACACGAATTTTGGTTTAGCGGTTCAAAAGTTTGGCTTAACCATTTGGGAGATATGCCCTTTTTAGCACCTGCTACCCGAAATTCCAATTGTTGGAATTGGGGCTGTTTTGATTTTGGGATTAGAAACGTTATGTGGGATACTATTATATATAGTCTTTAATTGTGTGTGTAAATATTATTTTTTTCCAGGTGGAGTAGCTTCGGGAGTGGCTTCAACCTCCCGCCACCCCACTCCTCGCGGTTAGAGGCAAGTGTATCACTAGTATGATGCTAGGATATCGTTTTCTTGATAAGCATTATGAGTATGTTTATGTGAAAGATTTGAAATGGTTATGGTGAATGGATGTTGCAATATATGGGTAAAAGAGAAATGCTAAACGATTATGAATTTAAAGGTTATGTTAATGCTATTGGTTGACTTGATGATGATGGTTATATCTATGCTCATGTTGACGGAGATGTGAATGTTGAAATAGAATGCATTTGCCATTCATTCATTCATTCATTCATTTCATTGCATTTGTGCATTCATAAGAGAAGAGACGACCCATGCCGATGTGGGCCTCTGTGCTCACACGTAGTGAGCACGAAAGTCCTACCTCATAGTCCCATTCACCGAGGTGAATGGGAGCGAGACAGTAAGAGTAGGCCCCTCCACAGGATGGAAGGGAATGAGAGGGTGCACACCGACGGGTGTGCACTCGGTAATACCGGTATGTGCTATGAAAGGTACATTTATGAGCATACATGTTGTATTGCATCTTTAATGATGATTCTTTGTGTTAAATGGAAATGTATAGAGTTGGGATAGAGTCGTTGACTCATCTGAAGAGATTTAAATGAGGCTTGTATGAGTCATAGACTCATCCAAAGAGTTTAATGAGGTATGTATGTTAAATAAGTAATGAAGTGAAGGTGGTAGCCGACGATGATATCATGATTTATGGACTTATTGATTGGTATGAGAAATGTGTTTATGCTATTGTTTGAAAATTTAATTGGATAATTATGTTTGATATGATACACTTTGCTGAGTTTTGGACTCACGCTTGTTTTGTGTTGTTTTATTTTAGGTACCTTCAAGAGCGGCATATGGGAAGTGACTTTAGCACTACTGTCACACTTGCTATAATTTGAATTAGTCACCCGCATGTTAAGGCGATGTAATAGTTTTTCTTTGTTTGTTGTGGCGATTAATTCGAGGCCGTGTCTAATTATCCTTTGTGTGTAGTCTATGAGGGCTTTGTAGTTATGTTTGTTGAGTTCATGTCCAGAAATTTTTGTTGTGGGGTTATGGATCATGATTAGAGTATGGGTTTTTTGTTGTTGTTGGTGGTGTTGCTTAGATTTACTCTTCCTTATATTTTTTGTGCTTGTATATTGTCTTTTGCCTGCTGAGTGGATGTCCGAGTTTTAGGGAAGGTGCTGCCGAAATTTTTAGTAAGTTCGGCCACCTACTAGTATGTTAGTTGTTATGCATTATTTTCTTTTAATGCTGGGTGTTGGATCTTGTTGATGGTGTGACATCCAAGGCACTTGAAGTGCCGGGGTGTCACAGGATTGCTCGAAGGGGTGCCCTCACCGAAGTGTTGGAAATAACGTCTACCAATACTACGGTTTATGCCTTGCTTTGGGGTAAGTGGGGACACGACATGGATGGATTGTCATGAGTACAGAGTGTACAAATATCTTCTGCCGCAATAACAGGGTTTGTCATCACCGGGTTGGTGCAAAGTTAGGAATTGGTGATGTAACAGTTCATATTGTGACCTCTTGGCCACATGCCAAAGGTAGTGCGAAAATAGTGGCAAAAAGAGTTGGTCTTGTCTTGTGGCGAAAATAGTGTAAATATTTTCAAAAAGTCGTGCTCGTGATTATGAGTGGCTCTAGTGCGCTGAAATAGTTAGAAGTTTTTGGTATTTTCATAAAAAGAGTTGAGATGGAAATATTGTGAAAAGTTGTTTCATATATTTTGCCATGAGAAGGCAAGGGGAGTTTGGATACTGACGATCATGGAGGACTATGAGTTATTACATTTGTGCTTTCATATTTGCTATTTACATATCTATCAAATTGCTCTTACAAATTCTGTTTACAATCTACAACTTGATATCCATGTTTCCATAATGCTTTATGCAAATGAACCTAGCAGCCTCTTCTCGATATAGCATGCATTTACTATACATTTGTGATACACTACAAGTCTTGCTAGGTACAAAAATACTCAACCTTGTTTAAATTGTTAGTTCTGTGGGCGATGAAAGCGAGATCCCCAGAGATGTGTACTTCACCGCAGGTTACGGCGAATATGATGATGAGCTTTTTTTAGGGTCTACTCCTTGTTAGTTGCATGTGATATTTTAGAAGAAGGCATACTGCTGGCCTTTTGTATCTTCTGCTGCATTTTAATTGGCCTTTACGGTCGTATTGTATGAACATTATTACACTAATGAATTTGTAACCTTGTGTATAGATGTGATGACAATATTATAAATGTGCGTACTAGCCATTGATAATGGGGTTCTTACGCTATGCGCATGAAACCTTCTCAGTATTCCACACTAAAAGGGAGGGTCTCGATAGAAATACTTTGGTCATGATCAGTTTTGATAATTATATGCATGTTTGGCTTGTAAGCATATTTTGGAAAAAAAAATTCCACAATTCCAATGATATACTCACTCCGGTCACAATTATATGTCGTTTTGGACATTGACATGGTCTCCAAAATATCACTTTGACAACTAATTTATATTGTAATATATTTATAAAACACAATAAAATTATAATATTATGAAAGTACTTTTCAAGACAAATCTACCCATATATTTTTCATGTATCCAATATAAATATTTAAAAAGATATTAATAATCAATTTTTTGAAAGTTTAGCTGCACATATCTAAAAACAACATATGTTTGTGACTAGTGGGATTAATTATTTTTAAATAGCAGATCTGGAAATTTTTGTAAAATACTATACTACTGTTTGTCAAAGTTTGACTAAGTTCAATTTGTGAACGGAGATCGTATCCAGAAGTAAATTTATACCACTCCCTTGAGCCATAAATGCATGTTGTTTTGGACATAGGTGCAGCCAAACATTTAAAACTTCACTATCCATATCTTTTAAATTATTTAAATTGGATACATGAAAACCATATGCGTAGATTTATCTTGAAAAATACTATCATAACATTATAATTTTATTGGTTTATAAATATATTATAATAAAAATTAGTAGTTAAAGTTTTGCTTTAGAGACCATATCGACGTCCAAAATAAAAATGTATTTGTGACCGGAAAGAGTAGTACACTTCATTGCTAGGTTCGGATTTATGTGCATAAGCTCCATCTTCTAGAAAAGAAGTGTACATCTTATTCGTGCATGTATAGATGTGTCATGATCGAGCTGCCTTATGCCAGATTTTCAACGCGACCACCATCCGAAAAATGGAAAGAAGAGGAAAGGATGTGCTATGCAACACTATGAAGTGTTAATAATGGACTGTCTCCCATGAAGAAAAACGAACTAACTACTTGGCCGTGGAGTCTATTGGACTCAACTGGAAAATTAATTATGTAATATATTAGTATAGCATGTAATGAACATTCGTGCGGGCAAATCAAACAATTAATAACCAGATAAGTGAGCTATAAAGAAAAAAGTTAAGGTGTAAAATGTAAGCAGACGATCAGAACATTACAAAGACAAGCGTGTACACGGGCACAGCCAAAACAATGGAGAAATTTATTTGGGATTAGAGATAGTTTTGGTTGAAATACGCGTCCATGTTTTTGCCGTGCTCGGCAGCCAACCTTGGCCTTGCGCGTGCAACCACCAGTGCGTGGCCCATTTGCACCAGCCCAGCCCAACTACTCGCGACGAGTCGGCCCAATTCAGTAAGGGCGTGTTTGGTTGCTTGTACCAAGTGGTACATGTATGAGATGGTTCCAGAAAAAGGTCATCTGAGTGTTTAGTTGCTTGAATGAAACCATCCCATTTTGGATGGTGGGATACAAATTTGAGAAATATTCTCTATAGATGTTGAACCATTCCATTCACCCAAAATAATGGAATCAAATGATACAACACCATCCTATCTCATTCAACCTCATCCCACCAATCAAACACACCCTAAGTCAGCCCATGTCAGACGATCAACCACAACATGGGCAAGTTGAATGAGTCAGTGTAGCCAGAGCGTGGAGCGAGGAGTCTACATCCAGGACTCTAGCTCGTCACCTAAGATGGCTGGTAGGCTCCAAATCTTTAGCCACTTAGAATGGCCTCCAGATCCATGGCCATTATCACAGTTAGCCCATCACCAAGGCGCAAACATCAACAGCAGTGTGGAGGTAGGGGCGGTGGAGGAGGCCATTGTCGAGGAGGGGTGATGGGGGAGAAGGTCATTGTCGAGGTATTGTCCTCGCCATCGCGCATGCCTTGCCTCACCGCACATAGATCTAGAGATCAATATCGCTATCCATGTCTCCACCTGCACGCTCACCGCCCGTGCTGCCACCTCCACGCTCGCCGCTCGCTACCAACGCGACCACCTCCCTACTAATAGATCTAGCCATCTAGGGGTCAACATTGTCGTGGCTGCTAAATTAGATCTCAAGCTTGTGGATTCCATGAGTCATCAGGGTGGAGGACGCCGTTGCCGTGGAGGTGGTATTGGGAGGATTCCATCATTGTCGAGGAGGGAGGACAGGGGATTTCGTCGCCGTCAAGGAGGGGTATGGTTTGAAGAGAAACGCGGTATGCTACGCTAACAAAAAAAAAATCTACCACATAACCAGAAAGCTACTCGCAAGAAGGGGATCATAGATTAGATTACCACTAGACGCGTAGTTGCGGAATCCTTCACACGTTGATGTAGTGGATCGTCCATGCCGCAGTCGTTGTGTCAATGGAGTGGATCGTCCTCACCTCGCTGTGGATCGTCCTCCCACGCCGCAGTCGCAGCAGCGTCACCGCAGTAGTCCACACGTCCGGGGTTGGAACGTCGTGCGTCGGTGTGCAAGCACCTGGTCGCTCGGCAGGGGCAGCGAGAGGAGGAGGCTCGGGTTTCGGGTGAAACACTTCTAAACCGTGGAAAGCACACATTGCGCCCACCCTCCTCCACTCCTTATATAGCCACGAGATGAAACCCTAAACCAGGGCCCATAAGTGTGCTAAGCCCACGAGGTCCATTAATTACGGATCCAATCAAAATTAATGCGTCCCAGCCATTAAGTGTGTGACCCTGCAGGTTCACGTACGTTTGGATATGGATTCAAAAAACTCCTTTTCAATCCAATAGGTGGTAGCGGCTCCTTGCAAAGCATGCCAACACCCAAACATACTATGATCATATCGGACAGAATATATCAAAAGTACTCATGTAATAATCCCTTTGCCAAGTATATGAAGATTGAACTCAAGGCGAGAAGCATGTCATCATTTGATGATTCAATCCATCTCTCGTACCCATGATATATTAATAAGTTGTGATTGACTCCTCAATCACGGCATGGCCATGCACTTCCTTAATCATATCACATGAGTGGCCTTGACATATATCTCCGTTTCATTGGTGTCAGGACCCGATTCTGAGAATCTGGACCCTCTGTGTACTCTGTGCTAATCCAGGATCACGCTAGCGCACACAGTCTTTACAGAGTTAAACATCACAGACATTCACAACGATACCGTAATAAATAGTGCAAACATTTATATAAACTGAGTTGTATGACCTTACGGTCTCCTTACATAAGATCAGCCACGCAGGGCTTACATTATCAGAGTAATTCAAAGATAACAGCGGAAAGCAAATAAACTTCATGGAAGCCTTCATCTTGCCACAGGCAACCGACTGGGCTTGCCCCCTAATTGTCCGGATCTTCAATGTACTCCTCCTCACAGGCCGGCATAGACTCCTCCACTGATATTGGGGTTGATAGGCAAGGAGGGGTGAGCACTCAAGGCACTCAGCAAGTAATGCACAGAATGCGGTGCTATTACTACATGCAAGGCTTATTCCGAAGAATTGGCTTACTTGGTTCTTTTGCATCAAACAACATTTTTAAACTAGCATCTTATTTAGATTGAAAGTAGTGAAACAGTTATATATAATGCTAAGTTCTTCAAACAGTTTTTCTTCAAAGATTCTCGGAATACAACCTTAAACAGTTCATTCTTAGCACTGGCACACAGCCACCCTCTTCACATTTTATTTTTGAAAATCTACCCATTGACTGTAATCCCCAAGCAATGCTCAATACCGAGAGCACGGCTATTCGAATAGTTTTGACACTCTGCAGAGGTTGTACACTTTACCCACAAGGTACAGCCGCTCACCACACAGGTGATTGTCCGTAACGAAGCCTTTCAGGAACCTCTTCCTTAACCAATGAACCTCTCCGGTATTGTCTTTGCTATCACTTCCCTCACACAGAGCCGAAGTATAGGACAGGCCAACACCGTTGGATGGGCACCAAGCTGCAGCACAGGTACGCTCCCCCACACAGATACACCCCCGTGTACTGTCACCCCGAGGTATCAGAGGAAAGATATCATAACCCTAATCAACAAGGTCTGTCCCATACCAGACATGTGGTTGTACGGGTGACTCAGTTCAAAGACTTGTAAGGTGAAGTCCTTAGCTAACCAAGGCAAGACTTCCATCACTCAATAGTGGCACATAGCCCAATGTGGCACACAGACTCACAACTCTCATTAACCCATTACCACACAGGCCCACCTGGCACACAGCCTCTTGCCACTTGCCCCAGTCTAAATCATTTCCCACCCGGCTGATTATTGTGCAACACATGCCAGCAATAACTCAACATCGGTACGGAATCACACAGGTCTCCGTACTTCAATTTCATCATGTAGCATCATCACACTACTTTTTCATAATACATTCAGTATTTCATTAGTCAATATTGCTGCATTTCCAAAAGATCATGCAAGACTCGTTGCAGGGCTAAGCGTCTAATCACGGTCTAGCCTCCCGTGTTGGCACAATATTATCATCCAACTAGCACAAGCAACCTAGGGTGACAATGATTTTAGGGCATACAAGTAATAATTTCAAGGTGACATCAAAAATATGGGTTTATTAGCTAAATTACCCAAATTCATTTAAATACATTTTTAATTAATTTAGCATGCATAATTTTAAAAGAAAAATATATAATTAAAAGAAGATGGGATCAAAATGGTCAAAGCATCACTTGCCTTCAAAGTATTGCTGGTCGTGGTCCGAAGCTTGTTCTTGTGCGACGAATTCTTCTTCGAAGCTTTCCGGCAAATTTGCATCTATGCGTAAAAATAACATATGCAACAAATACCCAAAACAGTAGACTAAATGACCTCAGAAATTCAAATAAAGTCCACCATTAAAAAGATCTAAATTTTGCAAATTTTTAGAGACTGGAATCACCCCAATCGGACTTCAAATGCAAAATTTATAGCCTTTCAAAGTTTGCAAATATATTAAAAATAATAAACCGAATTAACATAAATATTTTTCAACTGAAAACCCGATTTATTGTGTCAGCATGATGTCAGGGGACACGTGGCACTCTCTGGTGCTGCCACGTCACTCCGGTCCATGGACCCGGTCCACGGCTCGGCTCTGGTCCACGATGGACTCGGTCCACAAAACAGCACCCGGGGCGGACAGATCTCACGCCCACGCTCGGCTCGATGGCTCCTCGATTTCTGTGCTGCCACGCAGCACGCATCTGACAGTGCGCTCGAATCCAACGGCCAGATCCCGCGCACGCCTGGCGACGCCTCGGCTAGGCAGCGACACGCGGCGCAATCGCGACGGTCAGCGGAAATCGACGGTCGAAACTCGGTCACACTTCAGTCAACGCGGACACGCGGCTGCACGCAATTCGGCAAGGGTGCGGCGCAATCACCGCTGCTCATTCAAATTTGAACGGCGCGGATCCTTATGGCAAATCCAGATCTAAACTCAACCGTTCAGATCCGATCCAACGGCGTAGGCTTACGGAGCTGTTTACTGTGCACAAGGCGACATGGTTCAATCTCTAGAGTTAAAAACAATCCAACGGTCCAAACCACAACCAACGTTGTGGAATATAAGAACCCGGGTACCCTCATAACAGGCCCAAGAGGGAGGCCCAGAAGATACTCCCCGCGTCAGGCCCCGCTGCCGTGCGCAAGGGGACATATCCTAAAGGAAGTTGAACTTATATTTAGATATGATAGATATGGTTGTAATCCGAGTCGTTAATAGGGTAGATAAAGATGTAAACTCTATCCTATTAACCGACTAGAATCTTGTAACCGATCGGAATCTCCAAACCGATCAGGACTCTGTAAGCCACCCCAACCCCGCTATATAAGGGAGAAGGCGGGCAACAACATAAGGACCCGATCATCCAAGCATAGAGCAATCAAGCCATAGAGCATAGCACATCTCATATCGCTCAGAGCATATTGTGCTTTGAGCAATCTTAGATCTAAGAGATCTGCATAATCCCAGCATACAGGATTAGGGTATTATCTCCTCCGCGAGAGCCTGAACCTATCTAAACCCCTTATCTTGTGTGACCTTCGAGTTTGAGATCTAGCGCCTACCCTATAAATTTATTGCCGACTACAAAAGTCGACAGTTGGTGCGTCAGGTAGGGGAAGCGCTATAATCTTTTCCTACAGACTCGATGGCAGCGATCGGCGGAATCACCACCACCTTCATCTCCGGCCAGGCTTTCCGCATCGGGAGCCTGGACTTCGTCGCAGATACGCGCGGAGAACTTGTCCGCCTAGACTTGAACCAGATCCAATCTGGGAAAGATCAGGCCGACTAATTTCAGGTATGTCACTTTGACTTGGCCGGCAAACCAGTCGGTGTCGCGAGGAATTGCTGCGATCTCCGTGGCGTCTTCACGATAGAAGAGCAGAAGACCGATCTCCGACGCCAACAAGAAGAACAAGAAGCTGCGGGGGAAGATCGTCTTCGTAAGGGTAAGGAGGTGCAGGTGCGATCGCTTCGATCTCGCGGTCGTAATGTCCGTGAGGACATCCTGCAATCCAGGTTGGGAGATCAAGCTGTCTTCCACACGCCAATGCAGAACGTCGTCGCCTCCAAGACGCTTCTCGACAAACTGGACCCGATGATTGCATCAGATAGCCCGACGGCCTCGATCATGGCCCAGATCAAGGCCATGGTGACGGCGGCCGCAATTCAGCAAAATCAGGAAAAACCGGTAGGTGAAGCGCACTCGCGCTCCCACGGGCCACGAGCCACGTCTGCGCCCCGAGCGCCACCTTCGGCACGGCCACGAGCCTACGCCTGCGCCCCGAGCGCCACATTCGGCACGGCCACGAGCCACGCCTACGCCCTGAGCTCCACCTACAGCTCATCTACAAGCCTACACCTGCTCCACGAGCAAAGATGGCATGATCGTCAGCAACATATGGAGCATAAAGCAGCTAAGTCGCTTTTTACTCAATTATGTCATTATAAATAAAATTGTTGACTTTCTCGACTTGCTACTTAGTTGACCCACAACTAAGCGATGAAGTCGGGGCTACACCTAATAGTGTGCGCATGCGCACATCTTTTTTTGAGTTATATTTTTCTTCTTTTGCTTAACGATTGCAAGTGAATCCGAGTGCGATAACTCTGAGTTGTGAAGCTCTGACCCCATGAACGGCGAACTTTAGTCACCCAAAACACGTGCCTGGGAAAAAGAGCCATGAGCCGACTCCCAACGCTCGGGGATAGACTAGTCAGGCGAGTGCTTAAACAAAAGAGTCAAACCACTCGGATGAATTCAAAATCAATAAGGAAAAGGAGTAAAAACTCTAAAATTATATATACACCGATCGGACATCACATCCGAAAGTGAATTGTTTTTACATTGCCTAAGTTACGCACATACATGATTTCGGGCTACTAAATTTGGATAAGGCGTGTGTGAGCCAACGCTTCAACGGCGACATCAACAACCTTGACGAATGAATTTAAAGGAGTGGCGCTGAATTTTGCCTTGAGCGGAAAAGCGTTTTGACTTACAGTATATCGTTTGGGATATAGTATGTCCCAAGATGAGCCATTGCTGAATTCCAATAATGGGGCTAGGAACCACTCGGAAAGTTTAACGCGTGGAGCTCTATTGAGTCCTTCACGATCTCTTTGCCTACAACAGGGCACTCGACTGGAAAGGAAAACTAGTCGGGGAGCTGCATCAAGAACTGGAAGCACTCGGCGTGAAGCATGATTCAGTTGGGCTGCAACCAGGAAGGCGGCAACTCGATCGCAAAGGACTCGAGGCTCTTGTGGAATATAAGAACCCGAGTACACTCATGATGAGCCCAAGAGGAGGCCGGAAGATACTCCCCGCGTCAGGCCCCGCTACCGTGCGCAAGGGGACATATCCTAAAGGAAGTTGAAATTATATTTAGATATGATAGATACGGTTGTAATCCGAGTCGTTAATAGGGTAGATAAAGATGTAAACTCTATCCTATTAACCGATCGGAATCTCCAAACCGATCAGGACTCTGTAAGCCGCCCCACCCCCGCTATATAAGGGAGAGAGCGGGCAACAACATAAGGACCCGATCATCCAAGCATAGAGCAATCAAGCCATAGAGCATAGCACACCTCATATCGCCCAGAGCATATTGCGCTTTGAGTAATCTTAGATCCAAGAGATCTGCATAATCCCAGCACACTGGATTAGGGTATTATCTCCTCCGCGAGAGCGTGAACCTGTCTAAACCCCTTGTCTTGTGTGACCTTCGAGTTTGAGATCTAGCGCTTACCCCATAAATTTATTGCCAACTACAAAAGTCGACAAACGTAAAACTCTAGATCTAATCTAAGCCGTACATCTATAGATCTAACGGTACAGATCTAATCCAAACGTAAAAAGAGGAGGTGAAAGATCGAAATGGCGATCAGAGGGGGGGTGAATGATCCCCAAAAATAATTCGAATAAACTTTCCCCCTAGAATTCAAACCACCAAAAGACCAGAAAGAAGGAACTGAACCATCGATCAGGCAATTGCATGAACAGAGGCACCTACCAGTTAAGGTCGGGTGAACAGTAAAAGCTGATCGGTCGGTAGCTCGGTCGGATGAGCGATTGCTCGAGATGAAAAGATACACCGACCGATCTTGTTCGGATGAAGCGATACTCCCGACCTACAGAGATCGGATGAACAGTACTCCCGACCTTGAAGAGGTCGGATGAGCAGTACTCGGGGTGAATAGTGTTCGGGTGAACAGTACAATCAGCACAAACTTAAAAACAGAAATCGATGTAACTTTTGATCGGCTGATCCAAAAACAGTGAAAATTGGTGTGCACCTCACTAAGGATGTCAGGAACCTATTTCAAACATCAATTGAAGGAATTGATTCCAAGGTTCCGTCCCTTTTCAGGTTAACAAATGCAACACCAAACACAGAGTCACGAACACAGATCTCACCCCTAACTTGCTGGTGGGAGTTGATGGTCAGAATATCCTTGGATGACTCTCCACAAATCGTAGCAAGTAAGTACACAAAGAAACAACCCTTCAAACAAATAGAAACACGATCTGAAAGCACTTTCATCTACTAGGCACAAAAATTGGTTTCTTGCAAAACTGAATAGAAGAGGTTGTATATTGCCTACATGATTGGGATACGATCTATAGAAGATTAATCCAGCAATCTTTCATCCTTGGCATAAAATCCAAAAGCACTTAGAAGGAGAGGAAGAAAATCCAACCATACAGAAGGTAAAGTGCATGAAATTAAATGTTGAATTTAAAACATAATGTAAATGAGGAAAGTGAACTCAAAGATGGGGAAAGCAGTCTTTCATTTCCAGAGGGTAGGTTTACAAAGCCTCACTACAAAGTGGGCAAAGCTTTAGGAGCACAGAGGCCTCCAGAGCAATCTCACCTACTCACGCACACTTTCCTCACATGCTCTTCACACACCCCCACAGAGAGACACCCCTCTCCCTGTCTATTTTATAGCATGCTTGGAACACCTACCACCCTTGGATGAGCCTCTAAACCCTAGAGCACTCCATCAAGGGCTGAGATTTTACCCACTCACAAAGCTATGCATGGGCTCACCCGAAACCCAACAACACAACGGGTTTTGCATGCTTTTCAACTCACACTAACTTGACCCGCTACTCTATCTTCCTGACCGCGATCCAACGGTCCTCCTAGATCAGAGCAGCTCCAAGTTAACATCTCATTCATTCCTTTGTCTTCTCGGCTTGCAGCTACTCCACAGCCTCGGTCATCTTTGGCGACACCTTGATCATCCGGACCTCGGCTCTCGGCCTAGTCCTGATCCCCTTCGCCTCACCATGACCTAGCTCCAAAGTCCTGCAACCATCATAGACAAGGAAACCACATCACATAGCAATGTCCAACAACACATATCCATCTCAACAGAAAGAAATACATTACTCTGACCAGCAAAACCCGACCACACGTGGTCTGACCACTGGTCTCCAACCCGACCACTCGAGGTTTGATCACTGGTCTCCGACCAGCCAAAGCCCAGACCACTCGGGGTCGGACGACTGGTCTCCAACCAACCACTCGGAGTCGAACGACTGGTCTCCGACTCAACCAAAGACCTGACCACTCGGGGTCAGACGACTGGTCTCCGACTCAACCACTCGGAGTCGGACGACTGGTCTCCGACTCAACCACTCGGAGTCGGACGACTGGTCTCCGACCAACCAAAGACCTGACCACTCGGGGTCAGACGACTGGTCTCCGACTCAACCACAGCCCCGACCACTCGAGGTCGGACGACTGGTCTCCAACCAGCCACTCAAATTGCTCTAGGTTGAAAATCAATCCAAATCAAACTCAAACTTGAGCACACCTTGCTCAAATAAAGTCAAATACTCATCACAAATATGGATGGACCTCCACATGGTCCTTCAATCTCCCCCTTGATGAGTATATTGACAAACCACATCAAAAGGCATAAATTTGAGTTTGAATGAGAGAAGAAGAAAGCAATTTGATTGCAAAGCCAAACTTGGACCAGAGAGAAAGGTATAAAATCATGACCAAGTTGGCAGAAAGAATTAAGAGCAAGACAATGAAAAGAGCAAGTTTTCCACAAAAGCTCTAAAAACCAATCATAAGTGCCAAATGTGATTATGATCCATAAGAAATAGCAAAGATTTACAAAGATCGTAAGAACCAACAAGCTTTCACATTTTCTACATTTTTTTAATGATGTTTTTTCTACATTTTCTCCCCCTTTTGGCAATATAGGCATCAAAATGGAATTTTCTCCTTCTTTTTATGTATGCATGAAATGCAACCTAAGGGAGCTTTGAAGATTATCCAATTGATCGCAATGACAAGATATGACACCAAGCTAGTCAATTTTTAGATTAGACTAGTCTAAGACATGTCCAAGTGCAAATACAAGCTTAGATTTGAATATTTCATTTTTATCAAGATTTGACAAGTGCAACACTTAGCTTTAGCTTCAAAAATAGAAGAATAGCCACTCTAAGGAGCAAAAGGAAAACCTAGAGTTCAACCTACTCAACACTTTGGGGAATCTAGAAGAGCATACAAGGTCCTTCGGGCTCATTTATCAATTAATGCAAATTTTGATTTATCATCATACAAGACATAGCGGGGTGTAAATGTTTGACATTATTTGCATTCTTTACCCACATATTTCTTTGTTTTTAAATTATTTGCATTTTGTTTTGACAACCAATTGACTCAAGCCGTATGCGACCATCTCAAGATGAACTCTTAAGAGGATGATCTAGGTCAAACACGATGTATTCCAAGTTCATCCCAAGTGCAATGGGAAGCGGTCTTGTGAATGCAAGGTGTTGAGTTGTATGTGCACAAGAAGAGTCAATTTTGTTTAATTTTCATTTTTAGCACAATGATTCATGAGCAATTGAAGGACTCTAGCATGGATCAAACTAGTTTCACCCAAGTTGCTATAGGGACTCTAGAGAACTCCAAAATTTCTCAAATTATGGCACAAACCTCTAGAGAAGAAACCTTCAAGTAAAAGCAACAAGTCTCATCAAGTTTTTCATTTAAAACTTTTTCATTTTAAAGCTTAGCAAGTTAAATGAACTTGGACATATCTGAGCTAGTGATTTCCTCCATATGATGCAACATGGTGTATAGCATGAAGAAGAAATCAATTGCATAATAGACAAAGCTCATTAAAAAGGAAATGCAGTCTATATGCAATGCATGAACAGATTCCAAAACTCCCCCTCAGCATATCAGTCAATTTAAGCACAAATTTAGTTCAAGTTGAGTTATTAGCAGAATTAAGTTCAAGAAAGACCCAAATGAACTCAGTCGAAACCAAAAATACAGAATGAAGAGAGGAAGTAGAGAAAACTTCAAAACTGGATGGCTATTGAGCATAGATAAGATAGAAAAGACTTACTACGGCTCAGACTCGCTCTCATCTTCACCAGAGACTGACATAGGGAAGCTGACTCTAGATCCCAACTAAGGAGTGCACACAGACCCTATCTACCCAGGAGGCCCCAAAACCTACTAGACTTATAAGACTGTGAGGGAACTCAACCTAGAGAGAAGAGAGAACAGCTAATCACGCATGATAGCAACCTAAAGCACAAGATAAGAGGACCATGCAAGGCATGCCAGAAGTCTAAGTGAGTGAACTCAACTCAAGAAAATAAGCCCAAAGACACCCAGAAGAAACACACAGAAAAGAAAAGCTGGAAGAAAATATATAGTACATAATATACAAACCAGCTCCCCCTCACGAAAGGCCGTAAGGGCTCACGACTCCAAGCTCACTCCTCAAGGAAACAAATCTGGAGCTATCCAAAGGCTTGGTAAAAATATCGGCTAACTGAAGGTCACTCTCTATGAACTGAAGCGTGATATCTCCCTTCTCCACATGGTCTCTAAGGAAGTGATATCTAATATCAATGTGCTTGGTCCGAGAATGTTGCACTGGGTTTTTAGCAATGCAAATAGCAGAAGTGTTGTCATAGAAAAGTGGCACACTCTCTATCTCTAACCCAAAGTCCCGCAAGGTCGATCTCATCCACAAAACCTGGCTACAACAACTGGCTGCAGCAACATACTCGGCCTCAGCGGTGGACTGAGCAACCCCAGACTGCTTCCTAGATGACCAAGAAACAAGGGAAGTGCCAATGAATTGGCAAGTGCCAGAAGTGCTCTTCCTATCTATCCTACAGCCAGCAAAGTCGGCATCGGAAAAGGCTCTAAGGGATAGACAAGAAGAAGAAGAGTACCAAATACCATAATCAGTGGTAGCACGAAGGTACCTGAAGATGCGCTTGACCGCCTGGCGGTGAGAGGCGCGAGGAGAAGCTTGAAATCGAGCGCACAGACACACAGCGAAATGTATGTCCAGCCTCGAAGCAGTGAGGTACAAGAGGGAGCCGATCATGCTCCGAAACTTCTTTTGATTAGCAGGCTCACCATCCTCATCGGGCTCGAGGACAGCAGTGGTGGCCATAGGAGTCATTACTGGCTTTCCATCAGACATATCGAAGTGCCTCAGGAGGTCACGGGTATACTTGCCTTGATGCAAGAAAGTACCCTCCCGAGTCTGCTTGATTTGGAAGCCAAGAAAGTAGCTCAACTCACCCATCATACTCATCTCAAACTCTGTACTCATCACATCAGAAAACTGAGAGACAAGAGAATGAGACGAGCCACCAAAAATGATATCGTCCACATAAATCTGGACAAGAAGAAAATGAGACTCATGGTGTCGGATGAATAGAGTTTTGTCTACTATGCCTATTTTAAAGTCATGGCTGAGAAGATAAGACTTGAGCCTCTCATACCATGCTTTGGGAGCCTGCTTGAGTCCATACAGAGCTTTGGAAAGCTTGTATACATGACTCGGAAACTTGGGGTTCTCGAATCCTGGAGGTTGTGTCGGGACCCGGATTTGCAAATCTGAAACCCTCTGTGTATACTGCACTAGTCCAGGATCACGCTAGTGCACACAGTGGAAACATAGATGAAATATCATCCCATACAACGAATTAACTAAGAAGAAGCAAATTATTATTGAATGAAGCAAACGACCTTATGGTCAATGTTTACACCATTTTGCCTTAAGGGCTTAAGAAACAAATAATTATTGCAGCGGAAAAGATAACTTGAGCCATTCGACATGCCACAGGCAATCGTCTGGGGAGCGCCTTCCTAATCCACGTAGTCTTCATAGAATTCCTCCTCGTGATACTCATTATCTCCTTCAGCAACTGATCAACAAGGGCATAAAGCCGTGAGTACAAAGGTACTCAGCAAGCCGTAGGGAATTGATGCAATATATTCATGCACGGCTTGACAAGGATGGCTATATGGTTCATTTGCAGAAAGCAATAACTTGAATTGAAAATACAATAAATAGATTGAAAGCATATTTATGAAAGAAATAAATAACTGGTAGATCAATAATAGACAACAAAACAACAGTGAACTCCCCATTCACATCCCAACAATTCCACATTCCACAATTCATGAAATACTCTATATCCCGTGTGAAATTCCCGGGCTATGTCTGAAGGACCGAGATGGCGAACAGAGGGGGGGGGTAAATGGTCGCAAATAAAAATTCCCCCAAAATACTCCAACAAAAACCTCAACAAGATCGCTCAAAGGAAATTGTGAAAAACCCGAAAAACTAGACAACTATGTGTACCCCAAGCTTGCATAGATAAGTACCATAAAATATGTGGGGATTTTTGAGTCACAATCCTGGTTGTCTAGTGTCCAAGATAAAGAGGAATCAATTCAAACTCTTGCTTTTAGAAAGGACATCAATTCAAATCACAAAAGTCACTTTCAGAAAAGCAAAAGCAGAATTTCCAGAACTTGTCCTCAATTTGCACAGGAGGTTTGTAGGATTCTGCAGCTCACAAAATTCTGAGAATATTTCTACCTATGAGCATCAGAGTCGTGAAGAACTCCACCAAATTTCTCTTCCAAACTCCTTACAGAAAAAACAGGAAAAATATAAGAACACAGTATGCTCAAGAACTTCGAGCAGAAAGTTTGGGGCTCGGTTTTCACCTCATGGCGCCCAAACGGTGCAACAAGTGAACTCAAAATTTTTTCTGCAGGTGTATATCAGAGTCCCGCACCTCCTCCAACAATAATCACTCAAAAAGGATTTTTTTATATTTTTACAAAAATCAAAAACTGACTGCTGCGCGAAGAACAAGTTCTGAACAAAGTTGGAACTTGAAAGAAAAGATGTTCTCTACTCAATCCAAGAGTGCAAAAGAGATGTAAAACCATATGAACACACTCAAAATATCCAAGATCAGCAGCATTTAGAAGGAGGGGAGGCAAATCCAAATTACTTGAAAGTAAATTAAGGGAATGTAATTGCGGGAAAGTAAATGCTGAATTTAAATTGCGTAAAGTAAAGACATAATGTAAATGCGCAAAATAAATTCAGAAGTGGATGGGTAAAACTTTCATTTCTGGAAGAGGAGGTTACAAAGCCTCACATTCATATGGGCAAAGCTCAAATGAGCATCAAAAACCTCAACACCTTCAAGGGAAGGAGGCTACCCCTCCACCCCTATTTATACTACTCTTGGGCCACCTACCACCCTTGGATGAGTCCCTCAACCCTAGAGCACTCATCTAAGGGCTAGGATTAACCCACACACACAGCCATGCAAGGGCTAACCCAAAACCCACACACATACCGGGTTTTCTTGCACGGTTTTCAAAGCATACTACCTAGACCCGCTAACCTATCAACTAGACCTCAATCCGATGGCCCTCATTGATCCACGCGGCATCTAGCTAGCATCATCTCCTTTCCTTGTCTTGTTGACTTGCCCGGACTCCGTCTCCGATCATCTTCCGGCGATCTCCCGATCGTCTGGACCTCCGACGCTCCTCGCCTAGTCCCGGTCAACCTCCGGCTCACCATGACCTAGCACCGTCGCCCTGCAACCATCAAAGACAAGGAAACTCCTCACATAGCAATGCCCACAAAGATGTGCAATAAACCATCCAACTCATCACTACCGCGTCCATACGACCCAGTCATCGCCACTCTGGCAGAGACAAATCAAATTGCTTCATTTTGAAAATCAATCCAAATCAAACTCAAACTTGAGCACACCTTGCTCGAATAAAGTCAAATACTCATCACAAATATGGATGGACCTCCACATGGTCCTTCAATCTCCCCCTTGATGAGTATATTGACAAACCACACAAAAGGCATAAATTTGAGTTTGAAGAAAATGAAGAAGAAAGCAATTTTTAATTGCAAAGTCAAACTTGGTCCAAAGATAGAAATTAGAACCATGACCAAGTTGACGAAGAGGAATTCAGATTTTAGAGTTAAATTTAAGAAAGAGCAAGTTTTCAACAAAAACTCTAAAATCCAACTAAACATGTCAAGTGTGATTATGAGATTATGATCCAATAGAAGTAGTAGCATAGTTTTACAAAGATCATAATAACCAAATAAGCATTCACATTTTTATCATTTTAGTGATGCTTTTTCTACGTTTTCTCCCCCTTTTGGCAATATAGGCATCAATTTTTTTTATGTATGCATGAAATGCAATCGAAAGAGCTTTGAAGATTATCCAATTAATCAAAATGGAAGGATATTACACCAAGCTTGTCAATTTCAGAAGATGACTAAACTAAGACATGTCCAAGTGCAAATACGAGCTTAGTTTTGAATATTTCATTTTTAGCAAGATTAGACAAGTGCAACACTTAGCTTTAGTTTCAAAAATAGAAGAATAGCTACTCTAAGGATCAAAAGGAAAACCTAGAGTTCAACCTACTCAACACTTTGGGGAATCTAGAAGAGCATACAAGGTCCTTCGGGCTCATTTATCACTTAATGCAAATTTTGATTTATCATTATACAAGACATAGCGGGGTGCAAATGTTTGACATTATTTGCATTCTTTACCCACATATGTCTTTGTTTTTAATTTATTTGCATTTTGTTTTGACAACCAATTGACTCAAGCCGTATGCGACCATCTCAAGATGAACTCTTAAGAGGATGGTCTAGGTCAAACACGATGTATTCCAAGTTCATCCCAAATGCAATGGGAAGCGGTCTTGTGAATGCAAGGTGTTGAGTCATATGTGCACAAGAAGAGTCAATTTTGTTTAATTTTCATTTTTTTTTGCACAATGATTCATGAGCAATTGAAGGACTCTAGCATGGATCAAACTAGTTTCACCCAAGTTGCTATAGGGACTCTAGAGAACTACTAAATTTCTCAAATTATGGCACAAACCTCTAGAGAAGAAACCTAGCAAGTAAAAGCAACAAGTTTCATCAAGTTTTTCATTTAAGTCTTATTTCATTTTTAAGCTTAGCAAGTTAAATGAACTTGGACATACGTAAGCTAGTGATTTTCTTCAAATGATGTAGCATGGTGTATAGCATCAAGAAGAGATCAATTGCATAATAGACAAATCTCATAAAACAGAAAATGCAGTCTAAATGCAATGCATGAACAGATTCCCAAACTCCCCCTCAACAAATGAATCAATTTTAAGCTCAAATCTGGTTAAAGTTGAGTTATTATCAAGATTAGGCATAAAGAAAACCCGAATGAACTCAATAACAACCGAAAAAGCAGAATGAGGAGAAGAAGCCGAGAAGCGCAAAACTGGATGGCTATTGAGCATAGATAAGATAGAAGAGACTCACTACGGCTTAGACTCGCTCTTATCTTCCCATGACTAACATAGGAAGTGACTCTAGATCCCAACTAAGGAGTGCACATGGACTGCTGTCTACCCGGAGGCCCAATACCGCTAGACTTATAAGGCGTGAGGGAACTCAACCTAGAGAGAAGAGAGAACGACTAATCACGCATGATAGCAACCTAAAGCACAAGATAAGAGGTCCATGGAAGGCATGCCAGAAGTCTAAGTGAGTGAACTCAACTCAAGAAAACAAGCCCAAAGTCACCCAGAAGAAGAAAGGAAATGCTGGAAGAAAATATATAGTACATAATATACAAACCAGCTCCCCCTCAGGAAATGCCATATGAGCTCATAAACCCAAGCTCAAATCTCCCTGAACACACTCTACTCCCCTTGAGGCACACTCTAAAACTCTCACCTCACAAGAGATAGGTAGAAAGCTAGAGGAGAAGAGATAAGATCTAAAACCACATGGTCTCTAAGGAGCAAGATGGCTCAAGGTAAGAAACAACCTAACTATGCTAGAAGTTCAACCAAAAGACTCTAGACAAATAGGACACAAGCTCTACCTACAAAAGAACCACAACCTCCTAAGAGACCCATCACTATCATCAACATTTTCAGAGGTACTTACCTACTGCAGTGTAGAGCAAGTAGTGGCAAATGACCTGAAGTGGATCCAAAAAGCAAAGGAAGAAGACTTAGAGATATTCCTAGGATGATGGTCTCCTCACCAGGAAGCCTACACATATGCATCCAACAAATCTATGCTTTCGAAACTGGGGTTAGGCAGATCCAGTTCCTAGGCACGAATGGACAAGATACAGGAAAAGTGTGGCAAATGATCATCTAGAGCATGAACATGATGCAGAAGGTAATGTAAGATCATGATCACAACTAAGCTAAAGATAGAATCAAGATCCATATATCCATAGACAACAGTGAAAACATATCCACATGATAAACAACAGCAAGGTGCATCATAGCACTGTCATACTGGCAGAAGAAGCTAAGCAAGGTGCATGACAGCAACAAAATGCTAGCAGGGATCATGTGCAAGCCTAGAAATACACGGATCAAGATACTACCCTAAACATGGCAATGAGCATGTAAATGAAGAAATACCACAATGAAGCACAACAACATGCTACTAGATATAACATGAGCAAGATGAATGAAGACAACCAAAGAGGATCATGCATAAAACAAACCAATTAGCAACATCAAGATCCATTTATCCATAGTCTCAATAACAATATTTACATGCTGCGAAAAAAGGCCCGTCAAAACAAGACCAAACAAAAGGTCATGACGACACGATAAAGATGAAAGTAAATGGTGACCATGGACACAAAGACGAGAAGCTACTTATGGCAACACTCTATGCATGATGATGAATACATGCCATGAATGTAGAACACAAGCTCATGCAAAATAGGTATGAAGCATATAAGCATGAAGGACAATAAAAGGTGATCATGAACAATATAAGTCATCTGTGGCAGCTAGATCATATGACCCTAATCTCATGAAAGGCACTCACATGTAGCACAAAGTCGACAAATAAAGTCTAAACAAAGCTAATCATGGATGTAATAGAAAATCGAGGTCATATAACCTAGATACTACTCATGACAAAATAAAGTAAATGATATATAGCACGTGCCCATAGTTAATACAAATGCTCATACCAAATGAACAATATCATGGACAGGATAAAAACAAGAGAATCACATGCTGGGAAAGAGCTCATGAATTTAGGGTATAATACATGAAGCACAAAGATGGTTGGGGAAAACATGCTATGGCACAAAACAAGACAGACAAAAACTAACAAGACCTAGCAAAGTACATATAATACACATGGGAGCAAGAGCAATCACAACATGTCATGGAAATTATGATCACAAGTATAGCCGACATGAGGGTATGAGATAGCTCACCATGAAAGTGGATGTCCCCAATGCTGTTATCATGAAGCTCAACACTTGTGGAGCGAAACACGAGGCAAACAAAGTTGAAAGTACATGCAGGTTAGCATGATGCTCATGATGGTCATGCAGGAAGATCCAATCCTCTAGAGACAAGCCGCAAAGGCCAACTCGGAATTCACATCGAGTGCCAACATTGAAAAGCGACAAACCGATCCTAGATGAGATTAGTAAAGATCAACATGACCAACATACTTACCTGCAACTCTTGCCGTGAGTGGGTACCTCGAGGGAAAACGAGGTCCACTACTTATGCACGGTGAAGATGATGCCTCAGGACAACTCATGGACTAAGAATCGAACTAAGAAAGGACAAGTCCACAAGATGACCCAAATCCACTCCACTACACAGTCATCACATCCTCAAGCTGGCCTCAAGCGACTCATGCCATGAGAAAGGCAAAAGGCACTCAAAAGCATCATCGCATAGACATGACACAAGGAATTGACACAAGAGGAAAGATGACTCGAGATGGGATAGAGTGAAGACTTAGGAACCCAATATCAAGCATACGACACCTCAGTACCGACCACGTAAGAAGATCGAACTCGGATGTCTCTCGACGCTCAACTCTAACAAGATCGAGAGTAACTCCAGTAGATGATCTAGGAGTCGAATCGGGTTAGCACGACGTGGTGCAAAAGCCGGACCATCCCAAGAAGGCTGCGTGAGATCTCCTACCGAGAAAACACCTCACGCTGCGATATCTACCTCGATGGGAAAACGAGGAATATCAAGAGGACGGCGGAAGATCGACTATGAACAATTTCGGGACTAAAACATGAAGAACTAGCATGAAAACCAAGTCTGGGACGCGCCCAAACACAGCGACTCTCTAACTCGTCTAGAAGCGGTGTGTGTCTTAGGTGCACTCAAAGTCCGGGATGACCACGAATACCCCTAAGAGCGACAACACGCCACGCCGAGTGATCTTGGCGCGCCAAGCGTAAATCTACTAGGTGACCATCCTTCTTACGGAAGGTGCATGTGTACTTCGCCTTGCTAGAGGCGAAGCAATAGGAGTAACACCCTTACGGTCGAAGTCCTATGGACAACCCAGTGAGACCTAAACTTGGTGGTGCTCACTCTGGAAGCTACCACAATCTCACCACTCTTGGAGCCGCGACAATGGTGGGAGGATGCGCCGAGCGTGCTCAAGGGATCAAATCCTAGACCTTGATTGAATCTACTAATCTTGGATTGGTCTAGAATAAGATTGAGCTTCTTCTTGCCTCCTACAAACTTCTCGAGAGTGCTCATAAGATACTGGCAATCTCGAAAGAAAGAGGCACAAGAAGAACAGGGGGAAGAAGAAGAAGAAGAAGAACCAGAAAGAGAAGATCTCTCAGTACGTGCTTTTTGTTCCCTTAGCACGGCTGCCTCAATCTTGAGGGCCTCACATGAAACGCAATGAGCATCTCTAATCCTAAGGATTTGGTCTTTTAACTTCTTCTTAAGCTCGACATGGATTTGATCCACATCATCCTTAACCCCAACACAAGCAAGCAACCAGTTTGTGACTTAACTAGTAAATCCTTAGCAAGTTAATCACACTTGACATTCAAAGCATCATTGTCAAGTTTTAGTTGCTTACAGCCCTCACATGAGCTGACTGGGTCCTTAGAAGCATGCAATTCAAGTTCATCATTTCTAACAGAAAGCTTTCTAAGGTGTTCGCTCATGGCATCAATTTCGGCAAGCAATTTAGGGCAATTAGCACATGATGGAATGGAGTGAGCATGAAGAAAACTAGCCTCAACAGGAATAGCATCAATAGAACTAGTGCTAGCATTCTTCAACCTAAGACCATCAAGTTCAGCAAGCACACTATCATGTATGGTCCTTAGGTTCTCCAACTCCACAAGAATAGCATCACACAAAGAGCAATCATCAGTGACTCGGGAGGGAGAAGATCTAAGTGAAGCTAACTCCCGAGTCAAGGTACCTACTTCCTTCTCAAGCTCCGTACACCTAGCTCTAGCTCTAGCATGAAATTTTCCTAATTTGCAGAAAGCTTCGTTGAGCTGGTCATACGAGGGTACCTCATCCGAGTCGTTGTAGAGCTCGGAGTCGCTGATGTCGTTGGTGTCGGCCATGAAGCACATGCCGAAGAAGTCATCGCCGCCCTTCTTCTCTTGCGGATCATCCTCGCCCTCGTCGCTCCATGTCTCCGTGTCGGAGAGGTTGATGTCGTCAAGCGCGGCGAGGACGCGGTGGAAGAGCTTCTTGTTCTTGGAGAAGTTGCGGTACTTCTTCTCGTGCGTCGGTTCACGAACTGGAGGTTTCTTGTTGCGGTTCTTATCGGTGTAGTCGTTCTTGCCCGAACCGCCAATGTCGTTCTTGCCCTTCTCCAGCTTGGGACAGTTCGCCCGAATGTGGTTTGGGCCACCACACTCGAAGCAGGTGATCATGCCACCTCTCTTCCTCTCTCTCACCCTCTTGTATGCATGAGAAAACTTGCGAGCGAGAAGAGCAAGCTCATTTTCTAGAAATTTTTCCAGTTGGTCATCGCTTAGCTCGCAAAGGGCGGAAAGAGAGAAACCAATAGAAGGATCAGAAGAAGAAGATCCAATGGGATCGGTGACCAAAGCCATCGATCGAGATTTCGTTTTCGAGAGACGACATCGATCTCATGAGTCTTGAGGTGGGAATAAAGCCCGTCAAGAGTCGAGTCGATAAGTCGGTGGTGTCCTTGATGGTGGTCACCTTCATCTCCCAAACCGAAGGTCGAGTGCGGTCAAGAAATGCCGAGCATTGTCCGAGTCGGGGTATATGCAACCAAGCGCTCGGAGGTCGCTCAAAATCTTTGTAAACCGACCAAAACACTCGTCGAGACTCTCACCGCGTGTTGATCAAACTTGTTGTACTCGCGCAGGCGGTCTGCGCTCACGCGATCTTGATTTGAGTAGAGCCCTCATGGTAAGCATCGAGGGTTACCCAAATCTCGTGAGCGGAGCGAAGGTGAGAAATCCTATCATACTCACCGCGGCTAAGACTCTGTATGAGAATGTTTCTTGCCTTAGTATTCGCCTCAACGTCAACCATATTGATGGCCGTGACACTTTCATCAGCAGGAACCTCATACGGGATTTTCACCTTACGCCATATCGTAGTATACAGCAAATGATGTATGACTCCATCCGGGACTTCCAAAAAGGAAAATCAACTCCATTAAAGATGGGAGGCTTGGTGGAATATTTGTCCGTCGCCATGGCTCTTGAGACCGGTCAAGATCTAGAAAGAACAGACTCAAAAAGCCTTACAGAAAAACAGGAAAAATCTAAGAACACAGTATGCTCAAGAACTTCGAGCAGAAAGTTTGGGGCTCGGTTTTCACCTCATGGCGCCCAAACGGTGCAATAAGTGAACTCCAGAATTTTTCTGCAGGTGTATATCAGAGTCCCGCACCTCCTCCAACAAGAATCACTCAAAAAAGATTTTTCTATATTTTTACAAAAATCAAACACTGACTACTGCGCGAAGAACAAGTTCTGAACAAAGTTGGAACTTGAAAGAAAAGATGTTCTCTACTCAATCCAAGAGTGCAAAAGAGATGTAAAACCATATGAACATACTCAAAACATCCAAGATCAGCAGCATTTAGAAGGAGGGGAGGCAAATCCAAATTACTTCAAAGTAAATTGCGGGAAAGTAAATGCTGAATTTAAATTGCGTAAAGTAAAGACATAATGTAAATGCGCAAAATAAATTCAGAGGTGGATGGATAAAACTTTCATTTCTGGAAGGGGAGGTTACAAAGCCTCACATTCATGTGGGCAAAGCTCAAATGAGCATCAAAAACCTCAACACCTTCAAGGGAAGGAGGCTACCCCTCCACCCCTATTTATACTACTCTTGGGCCACCTACCACCCTTGGATGAGTCCCTCAACCCTAGAGCACTCATCTAAGGGCTAGGATTAACCCACACACACAGCCATGCAAGGGCTAACCCAAAACCCACACACATACCGGGTTTTCTTGCACGGTTTTCAAAGCATACTACCTAGACCCGCTAACCTATCAACTAGACCTCAATCCGACGGCCCTCATTGATCCACGCGGCATCTAGCTAGCATCGTCTCCTTTCCTTGTCTTCTTGACTTGCCCGGACTCCGTCTCCGATCATCTTCCGGCGATCTCCCGACCGTCTGGACCTTCGCGCGCCTCGCCTAGTCCCGGCCAACCTCCGCCTCACCATGACCTAGCACCGTCGCCTCGCAACCATCAAAGACAAGGAAACTCCTCACATAGCAATGCCCACAAAGATGTGCAATAAACCATCCAACTCATCACTACCGCGTCCATACGGCCAGATCGCCACTCTGGCAGAGACAACTCAAATTGCTTCATTTTGAAAATCAATCCAAATCAAACTCAAACTTGAGCACACCTTGCTCAAATAAAGTCAAATACTCATCACAAACATGGATGGACCTCCACATGGTCCTTCAATGTCCATGACCACGGACGCGGCTATTCGAATAGTTTTACACTCTGCAGAGGTTGTACAACTTTACCCACAAGACATGAATATCTCTTTGTGCAAACGTTACTAACACACTTCATTTGGTGTGTCGCAGAGATATCATGACAAAGCCTTTACAATGCACAGTCTAAACTCGGTACTGCCCGCTAAGGTTTCGCCCATTAGGGCCCCCTCTTGCGCCTTGCGAATTTACCCGTCCATCCCGGAACCCACACCACCAACTGGCAGTACTCAAGACTAGACATTGCAAATTAATTAGCTAGGTCTGTCCCACTCCAGACATGTGGTAGTACGGTTAGGCCCAGTTCAATGGCGCACAAGATTAAGTCCTTAAATTGTCTCAGGCAAGACATCCACATCCCAATGTGCTAGAAAGCACCCCCTTTACTGCACGATCACTTGCCCGAGGGAAAACAATTCGTTCAACCAAGACCAATGGCAAACCCCGCCATGGTACAACAAGTTTTACAACAGTGGCTAACGGCCACGATTCAATATCTCATTAAGTCAAGATTAACATTATTCAATGTCTGACATGAATCCCAACGTATATCTAAGCATGTCTAAGCATAGCTACGATAACCCATTATTGGTATAATGATTATGTCCAACTAGTAATGTCCCAACCTAGGTTTAACAATGGATACATGGCATCCCAATTAATCAAGGTGGCATAATGTCAACGAGGTATACATCTACTCCCATTAAATAAGTATTGATACACAAAATAGCATGCAATTGTAATAAAGTAAATTACTTTTGCAAACATAGGATCAATATGATCAAAGGATTACGACTTGCCTTGCTGATCTAGTGCTGAATCCTGGTCTTCGAAGTCTTCGTTCGCTCCCTCGGAATTAGCGTCTACCGGAAAAGAAAGCAACGAAACCAAATAAATACAAAACAGAGACTCAAACAAGCTCAAAACTGAAAATAAATGGCTCTGGAAGATAGATTTTGATTTTAGAAAAATTTAGAAACTTGAATCGCCTCAATCGGAGTTCGTATGAGGGAGAACGAGCTTCGGAAAAATTAAATTCAGAGAAAATACAGAAAATCGGAAAATCAGTATTTTTGGAATTATTTTTGTACTGGAAAAGCGATTTATTGCGCAACGCTGACGTCAGCGGGTTCACGGTGGACTGGGTCCACGGCATTGCGCCGGTTCACCGTGCACCCCGCGCGACCACGACGTCATCGGCACGACGCGGGTGATTGGCCGACGCGATACCGACGCATAGCGACCACGCCAAATACCGACGCAGCGCCACGCGTCGCGCATCTGGCGACTCAACCAGATCGGGCGGCCGAGCAGCGGGGCTACGGCGAAGGTGACGCGGCGCGATCAGGAGCATCCGTAGAAGATCGGACGGCTGGGGCTTCTCGATGCAACGCGACGGCGGGGCGGCGGCGCAACCCCCCGGAGACGAAGAAGACGCAACGGCCGACGGTGGATACGCGACGGATCGGGCGCGAGACCAGACGCACCGGGGAGAGGATGACGGGGGGACGCGGGGAGACCAACAACGGCGGCGGAGACGCACCGGCGGCGAAGAAAAAGGCGGCGGAAGGCTTCGGATGAGGGCGGCAGATGTCGGGACCCGGATTTGCAAATCCGAAACCCTCTGTGTATACTGCACTAGTCCAGGATCACGCTAGTGCACAAAGTGGAAACATAGATGAAATATCATTCCATACAACAAATTAACTAAGAAGAAACAAATTATTATTGAATAAAACAAACGACCTTATGGTCAATGTTTACACCATTATGCATTAAGGCTTAAGAAACAAATACTATTGCAGCGGAAAAGATAACTTGAGCCATTCGACATGCCACAGGCAATCGTCTGGGGAACGCATTCCTAATCCACGTAGTCTTCATAGAATTCCTCCTCATGATACTCAGCATTTCCTGATCCTTCCTCAGCAACTGATCAACAAGGGCATAAAGCCGTGAGTACAAAGGTACTCAGCAAGCCGTAAGGAATTGATGCAATATATTCATGCATGGCTTGACAAGGATGGCTATATGGTTCATTTGCAGAAAGCAATAACTTGAATTGAAAATACAATAAATAGATTGAAAGCATATTTATGAAAAGATAAGTAAATAAGCGGTAGATCAAAGATAGACAACAAAACAACAAGTGAACTCCCGTGCTCACATCCCAACAATTCCACATTCCACATTTTATGAAACACTCTATACCCGTGTGAAATTCCGGGCTTTGTCCATGATCATGACGCGGCTATTCGAATAGTTTTACACTCTGCAGAGGTTATACTTCTTTACCCACAAGACATGATCGGCTCTTGTTGCCATGCGCAATAAGCACACTTCCTTTGGTGTGTTGGCAGAGAGATCATGACAAAGCCTTTACAATGCATTGTCTAAACTCGGTACTGCCCGCTAAGGTTTCGCCCCTTAGGGCCCCCTCTTGCGCCTTGCGAATCTACCCGTCCATCCGAGAACCCACACCACCAACTGGCAGTACTCAAGGCTAGACATTGCAAATTAATCAGCTAGGTCAGTCCCATTCCAGACATGTGGTAGTACGGTTAGGCCCAGTTCAATGGCGCACAAGATTAAGTCATGAAGTTGTCTCAGGCAAGACATTCACATCCCAATGTGCTAGAAAGCACCCCCTTTACTGCACGATCACTTGCCTAAGGGAAAACAATTCGTTCAACCAAGACCATTGGCAAACCCCACCATGGTACAACAAATTTTACAACAGTGGCTAACGGCCACGATTCAATATCTCATTAAGTCAATATTAACATTATTCACATGTGACATGAATCCCAACGTATATGTAAGCGTGTCTAAGCATAGCTACGATAACCCAATGTTGGTATAATGATTATGTCCAACTAGTAATGTCCCAACCTAGGTTTAACAATGGATACATGACATCCAATTATTCAAGGTGGCATAATGTCAACTAGGTATACATCTACTCCCATTAAATAAGCATTGATAGGCAAAATAGCATGCAATTGTATAAAAGTAAATTACTTTTGCAAACATAGGATCAATATGATCAAAGGTTACGACTTGCCTTGCTGATCTAGTGCTGAATCTTTGTCTTCGAAGTCTTCGTTCGCTCCCTCGGAATTAGCGTCTACCGGAAAAGAAGCAACGAAACCAAATAAATACAAAACAAAGACTCAAACAAGGTCAAAACTGAAAATAAATGGCTCTGGAAGATAGATCTTGATTTTTAGAAAAATTTAGAAACTTGAATCGCCTCAATCGGAGTTCGTATGAGTGAGAACGGGCCTCCGAAAGATTAAATTCAGAGAAAATACAGAAAATCGAAAATCGAATTCGGATTTATTTTGTCTTGAAAAAGCGTTTTATTGCGCCAACGCCGACGTCACCGGCTCACGATGGACAAGGTCCACGGCGCTACGCCGGTTCACCGTGCACCAGCAGACGGGCCGACGCAAGCGCCGACGTGGTGGTCGACGGCACCGACTCAGCGCGACACGCGGCTCGGACGTGGCGCTCGTTGTGGCGAGCCACGCGTGTCGCGCATCCGGCAACTCGCCCGTCGGACGGCCAGAAGCGATCTTTGCGGCAGGTGACGCGCGCGATCATGAGCGTCTCAGAGAAGATAGGACGGCGAGCGCGATCACCGGAGGTCGACGGCGAGGCGGTGGCGCGGCCACGGAGGCGAGGAAGAAGACGAGGCCCGCGGTGAAAGGTGGCCGGATCGGGCGCGGGGCAAGGTGGAGCGGGGAGGGGGCGACGTGGGGAACTCGGGGAGACCAACGGCGACGGCGGAGGAGCACCGGCGGCGAAGAAAAAGACAGCGGAAGGCCGGATGAGGCGGCGGACTCCGGCGAGGTCGTGCGGGCGGCGACGAGGTCTCGGGCGGCGAAAGAGGCAGCAGAGGCGGCGCGAGAGGATCTCGGAGGCGCGCGGCATGGCTTTTATAGCCTCGGGAACGCGCAGCGAAGCGCACGACGCCAAGGCGTCGGCGGCGGGACTCCGAGTCGGCGGCGGCTAGGGCTTCGCGGGGCACGACGTGGCCGCATCGCAACCGTCCACGCGTCGTCCATCCGACGGTGGTGGCGCGTGGGCTGACTAGGCCGACGGCTGCGCGAATCGAGCTGGCGAGGCGGAGCGACTGGGTCGAGCTGAGCGGGAAATTAAATCCTTTCATTTATGGAAAATTCAAATTAAGCTGGAATTAATTCAAAGAATTGCAAATGGTTTAAATTTTGAAATCAACATTCCAAAACTCAAATTTTTGGGATGTTACAAACCTCCCCCCCTTAAATGGAATCTCGACCCCGAGATTCAGGCTGGCTAGAGAATAGGTGGGGAAACTCGGACTTTTGATCTTCTTCGCGCTCCCAAGTTGCTTCCTCTTCTGAATGATTGCTCCACTGAACCTTGCAAAAACGGATGATCTTGCTTCCCGTGATACGCTCTGCTATATCCAAAATTTTCACTGGTTGCTTCTTGTAGGTAAGGTCTTCTTGCAAATCAATGGCTTCCAATGGCATCATTCACCGCACACGCAAGCATTTCTTCAAGCTGCGATACATGGAACACATCATGGATTCCAAGAAAAGGCGAGGCAATTCCAACTTGTAGGCAACCTCTCCTCTTCGTTCCAAGATTTTGAACGGTCCCACATATCTAGGGGCAAGCTTTCCTTTTACTTGAAATCTCTTAACTCCTTTGAGAGGGGTGACTCGAGATAAACATAATCATTGGGCTCAAACTCAAATCTGCGACGATTATCGCATAGCTCTTACATGCGCTTTGAGCTATCTTCAACCTATCTCAATTAATCGGACTTGCTCTTGACTTCTTGCAAGTATGGCAGGCCAAACAATTGTCTTTCTCGACTCCTTCCGGTTGAGAGGGTTCGCACTTTCTTCCATATAAGGCTTCAAAAGGTGACATTTGCAAACCGGCTTGATAACTATTGTTGTACTGAAAACTTCGGCATAGGGCAAACACTTGTCCCACTTGGCACCATAAGTTAAGGCACAAGCTCTTAACATATCCTCAAGAATCGATTCACACGCCATCTGTCCATCTGCTTGAGGGTGATAGGCGATCAATCGAGATGAGTTCCCATGGCTTGATGCGCACTCGCCAAAAACGAGAGGTAAACCGGCTTCCTCTATCGGACACTATCTTCTTAGGCACTCCGTGAAGACCGACGATCCTTGACATATATAACTCGCTAATTTATCTCCCGCATAGGTAAGTCTTAACTGGAATGAAGTGAGCTACCTTAGTCAATCGATCCACTATTACCCGGATCGAGTCATAACCTGCTTGGGTCTTAGGAAATCCGGTAATGAAATCCATACCAATTTCTTCCCACTTCCATTCTGGAATCTTCAATGGTCGCAATAATCCTGCTGGCCTCGATGCTCGCCTTGACCTTCCGCGGACATCACAAAGTGCAACATACTCGCAATCTCACGTTTCATACTAGGCCACCAATACCTTTCCTTGAGGTCTTGATACATCTTGGTACTTCCAGGATGAATGGAGTATAAAGTCTCATGCGCTTCTTTGAGAATCAACTCTTTAAGCTCTTTCTGATCTCGTACGCAAATACGCTTCTCATACCAAATAGTACCTTGTTCATCTTGATGAAACACGGGCTTTTCCTTTCTTCATATTGCTCTTAATCTCCTTGATATCGGCATCATCTACCTGTGCTTCTCGAATCTGATCTTCCAACGTAGGGCATACTTCCAAAGTAGCTAAATACCCTTCCTGAACCAATTCCAAACTAAGCTTCTGAAATTCCTTATAGAGGGCTGGCTGACTTTCCTTAATCATCAGAGTATTGCAGTAGCTCTTTCTACTCAAAGCATCGGCTACGACATTGGCCTTGCCTGGATGATAATGAATCTCAATGTCATAGTCCTTGATCAATTCCAACCATCTTCTTTGTCTCATATTGAGGTCAGCTTGGGTAAAGATATACTTCAAACTCTTATGATCAGTATAAACCTCACAACGATTACCAATGAGATAGTGATGCCAAATCTTCAAAGCATGCACTATGGCTGCTAATTCCAAATCATGGGTAGGATAGTTAACTTCATGTGGCCTTAGTTGTCGCGAAGCATACGCTACAACATTCTTATCTTGCATTAGCACACAACCGAGTCCTTGTCGGGATGCATCGTAGAATATCTCAAAATCCTTCACATTATCTGGCAGGATAAGCACTGGGGCAGTTGTCAAACACTTCTTTAACTCTTGAAAACTTTGCTCGCACTCTGGTGTCCAAACAAATTTCTTCTCCTTCTTTAAGAGTTGAGTGAGCGGTCTAGCTTTTCTAGAAAACCCTTTTATGAAACGGCGATAATATCCCGCCATTCCAAGAAATCTTCGGATTTGGGGTACCGTCTTGGGTGACTCCCAACTTAACACATCTCGTACCTTACCAGGGTCAACAGCGACTCCTTCTGCTGATATGACATGTCCTAGGAAAGCAACTTCTTTCATCCAGAACTCACATTTACTGAACTTTGCATAAAGTTGATTCTCTCTTAGCTTCGTTAAAATTTGGCGCAAGTGATCCTCATGTTCTTCCTCACTTTTGGAGTAGATCAGAATGTCATCAATGAAAACAACAACAAACTTATCCAAATATTCCATGAATACCTTATTCATCATGGTCATGAAGTAGGCAGGGGCATTGGTCAATCCAAAAGACATCAGGTATACTCATACTGTCCATACCGAGTAACCAAAGCTGTTTTGGGTATATCCTCTTGACGAATCTTCAACTGGTGATAACTTGATCTTAAGTCAATCTTCGAGAACACTCCGGCTCCTTGAAGTTGGTCAAACAAATCATCGATTCTTGGCAAAGGGTACTTATTCTTGAGGGTGACCTCATTGAGTGAGCGATAATCCACACACATTCTCTGAGTTCCATCTTTCTTTTCAACTAAAAGAACTGGTGCTCCCCATGGCGAAGAACTTGTTCGAACAAAACCTTGATCTTGCAGCTCTTTGATCTGTCTCTTTACTTCAGCTAACTCATTAGCAGGCATCCTATAAGGTCTCTTGGAAATGGGTGGTGTTCCAGGAACTAGTTCTATCAAGAACTCTATATCTCGATCCGGTGGCATCCCAGGCAACTCATCCGGAAACACATCAGGAAGTTCGCTGGCGATTGGCACATCATCCAAACTTATTCCTTTGGCACTACAAACTTTAATCCCTTCGGACTGGTCTGAAGCGGCTTGAACTTTTAACTTGGATCCATCTGGACTGGTTAGGGTGATCTCTCTATTCCCACAATCCAAAACTGCTTGGTTCTTGGAGAGCCAATCCATTCCTAGGATCACATCTAGGGACTTGGTGTCTAGGACAATAAGGTTGACCAGAAATTCTACCCCTCCAATTAATATCTTAACTTCAGGGCAGCCTTGGTTCGTACTCAAATCAGAACCAGGGGATTGCACTAGTAAAAAAGTCTTAAGAGGCATTGTCTTTAATTGATGATTTGCAGCAAAACTCCGAGAAACAAACGAATGCGTAGCTCCAGAATCAAACAAAACCATGGCAGATGCTGAGTTGACTAGGAGCTTACCTAGTATGACGTCTGGTGCAGACTGGGCATCCTCGATGGTGACGTGATTCACACGGCCTCTTCCAGCAGGCGGCGGAGTCCTGGTGGCTTGATTGGGAGTCTAGGGCACTCCACGTCCTAATTCAGGGGCTGGGGTCTTGGCTGGCGTAGATCCCAAATTGAAGCGGACTGGCGTCACAGCTTGCTTCCTGGGGCAATTATTGACATAATGCCCCACTTCAAGGCAGTTAAAACAAATGACTCATGCAGCTGGATTATTGGTCCTCCGAGGTGGATTACTGTTGGTGTTGAAGTTGCAATTGTCTGAAGGAGCAGGGTGAGGTGCTGGATGCATACGGAGGAGTGAAACGAGCAGGCTGTTGAGCATTGGTTCTGCTGGTTCAACACGTTTGCTAGGGCAACTGCAGTCTGATTCTGCTGATTTATCATGTTGTTTATGTTCTGCATCATTGTGTTCATTAGCTGAGTCTGAGCGGCCAGAAAATGTCCCATATTCTGGTCTGTCACTGCTGGCGGTGGCGGTGGTGCATTGGGGTTGGAGTTGGTGTTGGCACTGGCACTGGCACTGGCATCCACGGGTGAACTGCGACCGGCTCCAGAACGAGTGTCAACCATCTAAGATGCAGCACAAGGGTTGATAGGTAAGAGGGAAAAGCAGTAGACAAGTGGTAAGATCATCTAGGGGAGAAGGTAATACCCAGGGACAAAAGGACACAGCCGAAAAGGCTACAAATTAAAGAGGCAAATAAAGCTTTCAACTTGAGGTATGGTTGCAACACCATGCTTGGGGCAAGTGTACAACATACCAGCACACAAGCAAAGAAAACCTTAGTATACGCAGACTAAACGTAGCTAAATTGAAAAGGGAAAACATGCTCAAACATCGTTGAGCACCAAAAACCTATCTTATATGGTAGTCTTCTAGGCAAGCTCTGGACGACTAGATCATCAACTTCCTTGATTTGATTCCTTGCAGAAAACTCGAGGCTTTGAGAAGGTTCGTGAGATAAGATCAATTTAAATTTCAAAACCATGTTTCAGCAAAGGAGAGGAATAAGAACCTAAGAATAAGACGAGAGGAGACGAAAACTATTAAGTACCAATTTTGTTGGTTTGATTTAGAAAATAATTTTGAAGACCATGCTAACTAGGATAGCGACCTACAGTCGATATGGCTCTGATACCATCTCTGTCGGGACCCGGATTTGCAAATCCGAAACCCTCTGTGTATACTGCACTAGTCCAGGATCACGCTAGTGCACACAGTGGAAACATAGATGAAATATCATTCCATACAACGAATTAACTAAGAAGAAACAAATTATTATTGAATAAAGCAAACGACCTTATGGTCAATGTTACACCATTATGCATTAAGGCTTAAGAAACAAATACTATTGCAGCGGAAAAGATAACTTGAGCCATTCGACATGCCACAGGCAATCGTCTGGGGAACGCATTCCTAATCCACGTAGTCTTCATAGAATTCCTCCTCATGATACTCAACATTTCCTGATCCTTCCTCAGCAACTGATCAACAAGGGCATAAAGCCGTGAGTACAAAGGTACTCAGCAAGCCGTAAGGAATTGATGCAATATATTCATGCACGGCTTGACAAGGATGGCTATATGGTTCATTTGCAGAAAGCAATAACTTGAATTGAAAATACAATAAATAGATTGAAAGCATATTTATGAAAAGATAAGTAAATAACTGGTAGATCAAAGATAGACAACAAAACAACAGTGAACTCCCCGTTCACATCCCAACAACTCCACATTCCACATTATATGAAACACTCTATACCCCGTGTGAAATTCCCGGGCTTTGTCCATGACCATGACGCGCTATTCAATAGTTTTACACTCTGCAGAGGTTGTACTTCTTTACCCACAAGACATGATCGGCTCTTGTTGCCATACACAATAAGCACACTTCCTTTGGTGTGTTGGCAGAGAGATCATGACAAATCCTTTACAATGCATTGTCTAAACTCGATCGCTCGCTAAGGTTTCGCCCTTAGGGCCCCTCTTGCGCCTTGCGAATCTACCCGTCCATCCCGGAACCCACACCACCAACTGGCAGTACTCAAGGCTAGACATTGCAAATTAATCAGCTAGGTCTGTCCCATTCCAGACATGTGGTAGTACGGTTAGGCCCAGTTCAATGGCACACAAGATTAAGTTCTTAAGTTGTCTCAGGCAAGACATCCACATCCCAATGTGCTAGAAAGCACCCCCTTTACTGCACGATCACTTGCCCAAGGGAAAACAATTCGTTCAACCAAGACCAATGGCAAACCCCACCATGGTACAACAAATTTTACAAAAGTGGCTAACGGCCACGATTCAATATCTCATTAAGTCAATATTAACATTATTCACATGTGACATGAATCCCAACGTATATGTAAGCGTGTCTAAGCATTGCTACGATAACCCAATATTGGTATAATGATTATGTCCAACTAGTAATGTCCCAACCTAGGTTTAACAATGGATACATGACATCCAATTAATCAAGGTGGCATAATGTCAACTAGGTATACATCTACTCCCATTAAATAAGCATTGATAGACAAAATAGCATGCAATTGTATAAAAGTAAATTACTTTTGCAAACATAGGATCAATATGATCAAAGGTTACGACTTGCCTTGCTGATCTAGTGCTGAATCTTGGTCTTCGAAGTCTTCGTTCGCTCCCTCGGAATTAGCGTCTACCGGAAAAGAAGCAACGAAACCAAATAAATACAAAACAGAGACTCAAACAAGCTCAAAACTGAAAATAAATGGCTCTGGAAGATAGATCTTGATTTTTAGAAAAATTTAGAAACTTGAATCGCCTCAATCGGAGTTCGTATGAGTGAGAACGGGTCTCCGAAAGATTAAATTCAGAGAAAATACAGAAAATAAGAAAATCAGAATTCTGGATTTATTTTTGTACTGAAAAAGCATTTTATTGCGCAACGCTGACGTCAGCCGGCTCACGATGGACAAGGTCCACGGCGCTGCGCCGGTTCACCGCGTGCACCGGCAGACGGCCGACGCAGCGCCGACGCTGGTGGTCGACGCGGCTACGACTCAGCGACACGCTGCTTCGGACGTGGCGCCGACGTGGCGAGCCACGCGTCGCAAGATTCGCAACTCGCCTGACGGACGGCCAGAAGCGATGCTACTGGCAGGTGACGCGGCGCGATCATGAGCGTCCGTAGAAGATCGGACGGCGAGCGCGATCGGCCGGAGGTCGACGGCAGGCGGTGGCGTGGCTTACGGAGGCGAGGAAGAAGACGAGGCCCGCGGCGAAAGGTTGCCGGACGGCGCGGGGCAAGGTGGAGCGGGAGAGGCGGCGTGGGAACTCGGGGAGACCAACGGCGACGGCGAGGAGCACCGCGGCGAAGAAAAGACAGCGGAAGGCTTCGGATGAGGCGGCGGACTCGGCGAGGTCGTGGGCGAAGGACGAGGTCTCGGCGGCGAAAGAGGGCAGCAGAGGCGGCGCGGAGGATCCTCGAGGCGCGCGCATGGCTTTATAGCCTCGGTACGCGCAAAGGACGCGCACGGACGCCAAGCGCGCGGCGGCGGGACTCGAGTCGGCGGCGGCTAGGGCTTCGCGGCACGACGCGTGGCGCATCGCAACCGTCCACGCGTCGTCCATCCGACGGTGGTGGCGCGTTTGCTGACTAGGCCGGCGGCTGCGCGAATCGAGCTGGCGAGGCGGAGCGACTGGGCCGAGCCGAGCGGGAAAAGAAGTGGGCCGCGGAGGATTCGGCCCGACAGAGTTTTGGAAAATTAAATTCATTTTCCGATTTAAGAAAAATCCAGAAATTCAAATAAATGCAAATAAATTCAAATAGATGTAAAATAAATTCAGAAAAATCCCTAAAAATACAGAAAAATTCCTTGGAGCACAAGGAACCCAACTAAAACTGAAATTCTTTAGTTTGATGAATGGTTTAGCAAAATTAAATCCTTTCATTTATGGAAAATTCAAATTAAGCTGGAATTAATTCAAAGAATTGCAAATGGTTGAAATTTTGAAATCAACATTCCAAAACTCAAATTTTTGGGATGTTACAGCAGACTCCGGCGAGGTCGCACGACGCGACGGCGAGGCCTCGGGTGGTGAGAAAGAGGGCAAACAGGGCGGCGCGTGAAGGGGATTCTCGGGCTTCGCGCGGCGGCATAAATAGAGGGCTCGGGAGGCGTGCCCGACCCGGATTCCGAGATGGCGGCGTGCGGCGGCAGGTCTCCGAGCGGCGGCGGTTAGGGTTTGGTCAAGGCGATCCCACCGCACACGTGGCATGAATCCAATGGGCGACGCGACGCAGTCTTGAGCAGAGAGTCGGGCCGAGGAACGGCAACATGGAAAAAACGGAGCGGAGCTGGGCCGAGCGAGCGGAGCGGGCTGGGGAACGGGCCAGAGCAGATTCGGCCCGAGGGGCTTTTTGGAAATAAAAACATTTTTCGATTTTAGAAATTGCCAGAAATTCAAATAAATGCAACTAAATAGCAAATAAATTCAGAAAAATCTACAAAAATACATAAAATTCCTTGGAGCATAATGAACCCCACTAAAACTGAAATTCTTGATTTTGGTGAATAGTTTAGTCAAATTAAATCCTTTCATTTATGGAAAATTCAGTTTAAGCTGGAATTAAATTAAGAAAATGCAAATGGTTTATTTTTTAATTCAAACATTCCAAAACTCAAATTTTTGGGATGTTACAGGTTGCTTGACATAAACCTCTTCCTCAATATAGCCATTGAGGAATGCACTGTTGACATCCATTTGATAAAGCTTGAAGCCTTTAGATGCAGAAAATGCAAGCAGGATTCGGATAGCCTCTAGCCTAGCTACAGGAGCAAAGGTCTCCTCAAAGTCAAGACCCTCAACCTGAGAAAAGACCTATGCATCTAGTCTAGCCTTGTTTCTAACTACAACCCCATCCTCACTCTGCTTGTTTTTGAACACCCACTTGGTCCCAATGACATTATGACCAGATGGGGTCTTGACAAGCTGCCATACCTTGTTCCTCTCAAAGTTCTCAAGTTCCTCATGCATAGCATTAATCCACGACTCATCGGATAATGCATGAGAAACATCCTTCTACCAAAGGAGGCAACGAAGGCGAGTGAAGGCGAGAAGGAGGATGATTCGTTCTTGAGCGTGTGACACGCTCGAACAAATCGCCAATCATCCGATCGAGGATGACGCGTCGAATATGACGGGAGGTCGTAAGGTAGTGGCCTCTACCTCTTGAATGTAAGAGGTAGGAGCAGAGCCACCACCAAGGAGAGTCGAAGGCAAGGGTCGGTCTCCCCGAGGTGCGTAAATAGAAACAAGAGGCACCTCGGTGAAGAGGGACTGATCCGGTGGAACACCATCATCTCCATCATCCTTATCTTCTTCAAAGATGGTCTCGGAGGGATAAGAAGAGCTCAAACATCGTGTCTAGCTCACCGGCTAGCCTCATCAAAGGTCACATCACGTGTTTCTATGATCCTATGCGATCAACACCTGCACTTATAGCTACGAGAAGAAGACGAGTAACCTAGAAAGATACCATCAGAAGAGCGAGACTCAAACTTATCTAGGTTACCAGACTTCAAGATAAAACACTTGCAACCGAAAACGCGAAAATGAGACACACTAGGCTTTCGCCCATACCTCAACTCATAAGAAGTGCGATGCAAATGTGCTCTCAAAAACACGCGATTAGAAACATGGGAAGCAGTAGCTATAGCCTCATTAAAACTTCCTAGGAGTCTTGTACTCATCTAGCATCATCCTAGCCATCTCAACTGTGGTCCTGTTCTTCCTTTCCACTACGCCATTCTCACGAGGGGCATAGGAGAAGAGGCGATGCTCTAAACCGACTCCACACAAAAACTCTCAAAGTAGGAAATCTTGAACTCCGTGCCATTATCACTGCAGATAGCTCAGAATGCACCCGGGAGCTCAATAGACAACCCATCGACCAAACCCCAAGTGAGAAAAGTCTCATCCTTCGAGGCCATTAAGAATACCCAAGAGAATCTAGAAAATCATCAACGATGACAAGAACATACCACTTCCCTCCCCACGATCGCACTCTAGCCGACCAACAAAGGTCCATATGTAAAAGCTGTCCGGTGCATCACCATCACTATGGTGATCGGAGGATGAGAAGTAAGAACCATCTTGCCATGTCGGCAAGGAGAGTAAACTAAGTCTTTGACCATCTTGAGTTTGGGCAAACTCCGAATGAGATCGTGGTCGCTAACTCGGGTCAAATGATCAAAACCAATGTGACCGGTCTCCTATGCCGAAGGAGAGATCACGGACTCGAAGCAATCAAACATCAAGAGAGTCTCAAGAAGAACCGGAAAAATCAGCACGAAAGACTCTCCCAAATCTAGAAATCCAAGAACTAACCCTCCCGATGAATCAAGGATTCTACAGCATTACTCTTGAAGCTTACCTCGAAAGAGTCATCGATAAGTCGAGAAACAGAGAGTGATTGTATTGCGTACTACTTACTAAGGCAACATCTTTAAGAAAGAAATTGTCATTAATGCAAATGGTACCTTTAGCAATGACTCTACCTAAAAAAGCATCCCCGAAAGTGATCAACTCATCACCGGGGGCTCAGACTAGGGAAGAGAACCATCGAGATTCTCCGGTCATATGACGAGAACAACCGAGTCGATAATCCAAACATCTCCTTCCCCATCCGACTAACCCGATCAAGACACAAGAGAGAAAGATGACTCAAGATCGGGATAGAGTGAAGACTTAGGAACCTAATATCAACCATACGACACCTTAGAGTACGATCCACGTAAGAAGACGGACTCGAGTGTCTCTCGACGCTTATCCCTAACAAGATCAAGAGCAACTCTAGTAGATGATCTAGGAGTCGAAATCGGTTTGGCACGCTGTGGTGCAAAAGTCGAACTACCCTAGTGAGGCTTCCTAAATCTCCTACCGAAAACACCTCACGCCACCGATATCTACCTCGATGGGAAAACGAGGAATATCAAAAGGACGGCGGAAAGATCGACTACGAACAGACCCGGGACTAAAACTCAAGGAACTAGCATGAAAATCGAGTCTGGGACGCTGCGCCAAAAACAAAGCGACTTTCTAACTCGTCTAAAGCGGTGTGTACCTTAGGAGCACCCAAAGTCTGGGGATGACCCTGAATACCCCTAAGAGCAGCAACACGCTCACGTCGAGTGATCTTGGCGCGCCTGAAGCAGAAATCTACTAGGTAACCATCCTTCTTACAGAAGGTGCATGTGTACTTCGCCTTGCTAGAGATAGAAGCAACAGGAGTAGCACCCTTCTGGTCAGGAGTCCTATGGACAACCCCAGCAGACCTAAACACGGTGGTGCTCACTCTAGGAGCTACCACAATCTTACCACTCTTGGAGGCGCGCACAATGGTGGGAGGATACGCCCGAGCGTGCTCCAAGGGATCAAATCCTAGACCTTGATTGAATCTACTAATCTTGGATTGGTCTAGAATAAGATTGAGCTTCTTCTTGCCTCCTACAAACTTCTCGAGAGTGCTCATAAGATACTGGCAATCTCGAAAGAAAGAGGCACAAGAAGAACAGGGGGAAGAAGAAGAAGAAGAACCAGAAAGAGAAGATCTCTCAGCACGTGCTTTTTGTTCCCTTAGCACGGCTGCCTCAATCTTGAGGGCCTCACACGAAACGCAAGGAGCATCTCTAATCCTAAGGGTTTGGTCTTTTAACTTCTTCCTAAGCTCTACATGGATTTGATCCACATCATCCTTAACCCCAGCACACAGCAGGCAACCAGATTTTGACTTAACTAGTAAATCCTTAGCAAGTTCATCACACTTGACATTCAAAGCATCATTGTCATGTTTTAATTGCCTGCAGCCCTCACATGAGCTGACTGGGTCCTAAGAAGCATGCAATTCAAGTTCATCATTTCTAGTAGAAAGCTTCTTAAGGTGTGAACTCATGGCATCAATTTTAGCAAGCAATTTAGGGCAATTAGAGCATGATGGAGTGGAGTGAGCATGAAGAAAACTAGCCTCAATAGGAATAGCATCAACATAACTAGTGCTAGCATTCTTCAACCTAAGACCATCAAGTTCAGCAAGCACACTATCATGTATGGTCCTTAGGTTCTCCAACTCCACAAGAACAGCATCACAGAGAACACAGTCATCAGTGACTCGGGAGGGAGAAGATCTAAGTGAAACTAACTCCCGAGTCAAGGTACCTACTTCCTTCTCTAACTTAGAACACCTCGACCTAGCCTTAGCATGAAACTGACCTAATTTACAGAAGGCAGCATTTAACTCGTCATAGGTGGGTACCTCATCCGTGTCGCTGTACAACTCGGAGTCGCTTGCTTCAATGGCGCCTGCCATGAAGCACATGTCGGAGAAGTCGTCGCCGCTCTTCTTCACTTGCGGTTCATCCTCGCCTTCGTCGTTCCACGTCTCCGAGTCGGAGAGCTCGATATCATCTAGCGCGGCGAGGACTCGGTGAAAGAGCTTCTTGTTCTTGGCAAAGTTGTGGTACTTCTTCTTCGCCGGCTCACAAGCTGGGGCCTTCTTGTTGCGGTTCTTGTCGGTGTAGTCGTTCTTGCCCGAACCGCCTTGTTCGTTTTTGCCCTTTTCCAGCTTGGGACAGTTTGCTCGAATGTGGTTGGGGCCACCACACTCGAAACAGGTGATCATCCCACCTCTCTTCCTCTCTCTCACTCTCTTGAATGCATATGAAAATTTGCTAGCGAGAAGAGCAAGCTCATTTTTCGAAATTTTTCGATTGGTCATCGCTAGCTCGCAAAGGGCTGAGAGAGAGAAACCAATGTAAGAATCGTAAAGAGAGGATCCAATGGGATCGGTGACCAAAGCCATCGATCGAGACTTCGTCTTCCGCGAGACGACGTCGATCTCATGAGTCTTGAGGCGGGAATAAAGCCCGTCAAGAGTCAAGGTCGACAGGTCGGTGGTGTCGTTGATGGTGGTCACTTTCATTTCCCAAACACGAAGATCGAGTGCGGTCAAGAAATGTCGAGCATTATCCGAGTCAGGGTATATGCAGCCGACTGCTCGGAGGTCGCTCAAAATCTTCGTAAACCGACCAAAACACTCGTCAAGACTCTCACCAGCGTGCTGTTCAAACTTGTTGAACTCACGCTTGAATTGGTCCTGTCGAACCGTCTTGATTTTGGTAGTGCCCTCATGGTAAGCATCGAGGGTCACCCAAATCTCATGAGCAGAACGAAGGTGAGAAATCCTATCGTACTCACTGCGACTAAGCCCCTGTATGAGGATGTTCCTTGCCTTAGCATTTGCCTCAACGTCAGCCATATTGCCGGCCGTGACGTTCTTATCGGCAGGAACCTCATACGGGAGCTTCACCTTCTGCCATATCAGGAAGCCCTGGGCAGTGATGTACGACTCCATCCGAGATTTCCAAAAAGGAAAATCAATTCCAGAGAAAATAGGAGGCTTGGTGGAATACTTGTCCATCGCCATGGCTCTTGAGACCGATCAACATCTATGGAAGAGCAAAACCGGCTCTGATACCAATTGAAAGATCGAAATGGCGATCAGAGGGGGGTGAATGATCCCAAAAAAAAATTCGAATAAACTTTCCCCCTAGAATTCAAACCACCAAAGACCAGAAAG
This sequence comes from Otatea glauca, assembly GCA_036346275.1. Taxonomy (NCBI): domain Eukaryota; kingdom Viridiplantae; phylum Streptophyta; class Magnoliopsida; order Poales; family Poaceae; genus Otatea; species Otatea glauca. The sequence continues at coordinate 18,626,176 of CM070719.1, read as the reverse complement.
AAGGAACTGAACCATCAATCAGGCAATTGCATGAACAGAGGCACCTACCAGTTAAGGTCGGGTGAACAAAAAAACGCACTAGTCGTAGCTCGCCTGATGAGCAAAGGTGCTCGAGATGAACAAGACTTCGACCAAGATCGTTCGGATGAATAGATCTCCGACCTACAGAGGTCTGATGAATAATACTCCGACCAAGAGGTTTGATGAACAAGATTCTCCGACATGCAGAGGTCGGATGAGCAAGACGGGGTGAATAGTGTTTGGGTGAACAAGACAATCAAGACAAACTTAAAAACAGTAAATCGATGTAACTTTTGATCGGCTGATCCAAAAACAGTGAAAATTGGTGTGCACCTCACTAAGGATGTCAGGAACCTATTTCAAACATCAATTGAAGGAATTGATACTAAGGTTCCGTCCCTTTTCAGGTTAACAAACGCAACACCAAACACAGAGTCACGAACACAGATCTCACCCCTAACTTGCTGGTGGGAGTTGATGGTCAGAATATCCTTGGATGACTCTCCACAAATCGTAGCAAGTAAGTACACGAAGAAACAACCCTTCAAACAAATAGAAACACGATCTGAAAGCACTTTCTTCTACTAGGCACACAAATTGGTTTCTTGCAAAACTGAATAAAAGAGGTTGTAGATTTCCTAAATGATTGGGATATGATCTATAGAAGATTCATCCAGCAATCTTTCATCCTTGGCATAAAATCCAAAAGCACTTAGAAGGAGAGGAAGAAAATCCAACCATACAGAAGGTAAAGTGCATGAAATTAAATGTTGAATTTAAAACATAATGTAAATGAGGAAAGTGAACTCAAAGATGGGGAAAGCAGTCTTTCATTTCTAGAGGGTAGGTTTACAAAGCCTCACTACAAAGTGGGCAAAGCTTCAGGAGCACAGAGGCCTCCAGAGCAATCTCACCTACTCACGCACACTTTCCTCACATGCTCTTCACACACCCCCACAGAGAGACACCCCTCTCCCTGTCTATTTTAGCATGCTTGGAACACCTACCACCCTTGGATGAGCCTCTAAACCCTAGAGCACTCCATCAAGGGCTGAGATTTTAGCCACTCACAAAGCTATGCATGGGCTCACCCGAAACCCAACAACACAACGGGTTTTGCACGCTTTTCAACTCACACTAACTTGACCCGCTACTCTATCTTCCTGACCGCGATCCAACGGTCCTCCTAGATCAGAGCAGCTCCAAGTTAACATCTCATCCATTCCTTTGTCTTCTCGGCTTGCAGCTACTCCCTAGCCTCAGTCATCTTTGGCGACACCTTGATCATCCGGACCTCGCCTCCCGGCCTAGTCCTCGATCCCCTTCGCCACCATGACCTAGCTCCAAAGTCCCGCAACCATCATAGATAAGGAAACCACATCACATAGCAATGTCCAACAACACATATCCATCTCAACAGAAGAAATACATTACTCGACCAAGAAAACCTCGACCACACGTGGTCGACCATCGGTCTCCAACCCGACCACTGAGGTTCGATCACCGGTCTCCGATCACCAAAGCCTGCACCACTCGGGGTCTGACGACCGGTCTACTGACCAACCACTCGAGTCGGACGACCGGTCTCCGACTCAACCAAAGACGACCACTCGAGGTCGACGATCGGTTCCGACTCAACCACTTGAGTCGGACGATCGGTCTCCGACTCAACCACTTGAGTCGGACGGTCGGTCTCCGACCAACCAAAGACCTGACCACTCGGGGTCAGACGACTGGTCTCCGACTCAACCACAGCCCCGACCACTCGGGGTCGGATGACTGGTCTCCAACAAGCCACTCAAATTGCTCTAGCTTGAAAATCAATCCAAATCAAACTCAAACTTGAGCACACCTTGCTCAAATAAAGTCAAATACTCATCACAAATATGGATGGACCTCCACATGGTCCTTCAGAAGGGCGACGTGGACTCACCGGCACAGAATGATGAAGATCGAATGGTCGGCGGGGGTTCGGCGAGGTCGACGGCGATGCGGAAGAATCAGGTCACCGGAGCTGGGGAAGACGACGCGGTTGAAGGCGCTACGATGGTTCTCCGACGTGATGAAGTGGCTCGTTCGACGCGGCAAACTCAGAGGAGTTCGGAACTGGCTCGGGCGACGGCGGAAGACGACCGACGGCGGCGAGAGGAGACAAAAACAGCGGCGAAGCAAAAGGGCAACTACGGTGAGCTCTCCCGGGGTCTCTGGAGCATCTCGACGTGCGTGCAAGGAGTCAAACTGAGCGGCGTGAAGTCCTCTGCACGACGCGCTAACCGAATCCCTTAAAAGAGCCTCTATGTGCATGAAAACCGCCGGCGGAACTCACAGGCATCAAGGCCCACGCTTCTCTGGTGATCTCGCGAAGACGAGGCGACGTGGCGCAATCCTGAGCGTCCACGCGGACTCGATTGGACGGCTGCCAACGCTTGGCGACGTGGCATAACGGCGAGCGTTCGATCAGAATCGGACGGCGTGCGACTAGGGTTTTTGGGGTGTTGGGCCGGGCTAAGCACAGTGCTGGGCCGGCCCAACACTATTCATCTAATTTTTAAAGCTTTCCTAACTAAAATAAATCAGATAAATAAACAAAGCCAAAATAAATAGCAAAAGTACCTGGAAAAATCAGGAAAAATTCCAAAAATACTTTGAGCCATTTGGAACTCAAATAAAATTTTTCCAGAATAACTGTACATAAAATTTTGCAATATTTTAATGGATTTCAAGAAAAACCATATTTGAATAAATCCAAATAAATTCTAGTAAATTCTCAAAAATCAGAAATACTCCAAAGTTTAAATTAGATCAAATTTTTAGGGTGTTACAAACCTCCCCCCTTAATAGAATCTCGTCCCCGAGATTTAGGGCTGTCTATAGAAATAGGTCAAGACTCCTTTAGGTCTTCTTTGCATTACCAAGTTGCTTCACTTTCCGAATGGTTACTCCACTGGATTCTACAAAAGCGTATCGACTTGTTCCTCTTTTCTCTGTCCATGGTGTCCAAAATCTTCATTGGGTATTCTTTATAAGTCAAATCTTCTTGCAGCTCGATTGCTTCCAAAGGTGTTTGTTCTTCCGGTACTCGAAGACACCTTTTCAATTGAGATACATGGAATACATCATGTACTCCTGTCAAAGACTGTGGTAACTCCAACTGATATGCAACTTCACCTCTGCGGCTCAAGATCTTGAATGGTCCAACATATCTGGGTGCGAGCTTCCCCTTTGCATGAAATCTTCTAACTCCTTTGAGTGGTGTAACTCTGAGATACACATAATCTTCAGGTTCGAAGCTCAATTCCCTGCGTTGATTGTCGGCATAACTTTTTTGTCTTGATTGAGCAATCTTCAGCCTTTCTCTGATCATGGCGACCGTTCTACGCGCTCAAGTATATCCGCCAAAAGCGCGCCGCTCACGGCCTCATTCCAATTCAATGGTGTTCGACACGATCGACCATACAGAGCTTCAAATGGAGACATCTGTAAACTTGCTTGATAACTGTTATTGTAGCTGAACTCAGCATAAGGCAAGCACTTGTCCCAGGAAGTAGAATATGCTAAAGCACAAGCCCTCAGCATATCTTCTAATATCTGGTTAACTCTCTCAGTTTGACCATCTGTCTGCGGATGGTATGTTGTACTAAAGTTTAACCGAGTTCCCATTGCCTCATGTAGCTTACCCCAGAATCTTGAAGTAAACTGAGTTCCTCTGTCCGACACTATCTTCTTTGGTACTCCATGCAAACAGACAATTCTTGCCATATACAGTTCTGCTAACCGGTCCCCTGAGTATGTGGTCTTTACCGGTATAAAATGTGCCACTTTAGTTAAACGATCTACTATGACCCATATGGAATCATACCCACTTTGAGTACTGGGTAAACCGGTTATGAAATCCATACCGATATCTTCCCATTTCCACTCAGGTAACTTTAAAGGTTGCAATAGTCTTGCCGGTCTCTAGTGCATAGCTTTAACTCTTTGACATATATCACATAATGCGACATACTCAGCAATATCTCGCTTCATGCTTCGCCACCAAAATCTTTCTTTTAAATCTTGATACATTTTTGCACTTCCTGGATGGATTGAATACTTGGAGCCATGAGCTTCCTCCAAAATTAACTGCTTTAGCTCTTTCTTATTCGGCACACAAATGCGCCCTTTAAACCACATAGTATCCTGCTCATCCAGCTTGAAATCCTTTGCCTTGCCTGCATCCATTTTGGACTTAATTCTCTTGATTTTGTCATCATCTTTCTGCCCTTCCCTGATCTGTTCCTCCAGGGTAGGTTTTACTTCCAAGGTAGCCAAAAATCCTTCTGGTACCACTTCTAACCCCAATTCCCGGAAATTCTTACACAACTCGGCCTGACTTGTTTCCAGCAGCGTATTTACACTGTGGTTCTTCCGACTTAAGGCATCTGCCACAATATTGGCTTTACCGGGATGGTAATGAATTCCAACGTTGTAATCTTTAATCAACTCTAGCCATCTCTTTTATCTCATATTTAAGTCAGCTTGTGTGAAGATATACTTAAGATTTTTATGATCAGTATACACTTCACATCTATTTCCGATGAGATAGTGACGCCATATTTTTAGGGCATGCACTACGACAGCCAATTCCAGGTCATGGGTCGGATAATTCTCTTCATGTGGCCTCAATTACCTTGATGCATATGCAACTACTTTCCTGTTTTGCATCAATACGCATCCTAGCCCTTGACGCGATGCATCACAATAAATGTCAAAGCTTTGATGAACAGTAGGTAAAACTAATACCGGTGCTGATGTTAATCGTTTCTTCAACTCCTGGAAACTCTTTTCACATTCTGGTGTCCACAATAATTTCTTTTCCTTTTTCAGCAATTGCGTAAGGGGTCTCGCAATTGTAGAAAATCCTTGATAAAATGACGGTAATATCCCGCCATTCCAAGGAAACTACGGATTTGAGTTACCGTCTTTGGTTGCTCCCAATGTAATAATGCCTCTACTTTCTTTGGATCTACCGCAACTCCTCTCGCAGTCATTGTGTGTCCAAAAAATTCATCCTTATTCTTCCAGAAATCACATTTGCTAAATTTAGCAAACAACTGTTGTTCTCTCAACTTCTCAAGGACTAGCCTTAAATGTTCGGTGTGTTCCTCCTTCGTCTTGGAGTAGACAAGGATATCATCTATAAACACGACAACGAACTTATCCAAGTATTCCATAAAAACCTTATTCATTATGTTCATGAAATATGCCGGTGCATTTGTCAAACCAAAGGACATAACTGTGAACTCGTAATGTCCATATCTTGACGAAAACGCAGTCTTCGAAATATCCTCTGATCGGATCTTCAATTGATGGTAGCCCGATCGGAGATCAATCTTGGAGAAGACTCCTGCTCCTTCAACTGGTCGAATAGATCATCGATCCTTGGTAGAGGGTACTTATTCCTTATCGTCACATCGTTGAGTTCTAAAACTCCCGTCCTTCTTCTTGACGAACAAGACAGGTGCTCCCCATGGTGATGAACTAGGTCTTATAAACCCTTTTTCCAGCAGTTCTTCAATTTGCTTCTTCATTTCTACCAACTCATCCGTGGACATCCGGTAGGGTCTCTTAGCTATTGGAGCTGTTCCTGGTACTAGTTCTATAACAAACTCGATCTCTCTATCCGGTGGCATTCCAGGTAAATCCTCCGGAAAAACATCTGAATACTCTCTGACTATTAGAACATCTTCTAAGCTGACGGCCTTCATGCTGTTGACCATCAACTGCCCATCTCGCACTGCTGTTGCTTCAAACTCAATCCTTCTCCCTTCTGGGCTCTCGATTGATATAACTCTTCGTCCGCAGTCCAACACTTCCTTGTGCTTAGTTAGCCAATCCATTCCGGGGATAACATCCAGTGTTTGGGTATTCAGTACGATTAAGTTCGCTAGGAACTCTACTTCATTAATTATTAGTCTTACCCCAGAACATCCTACTTTTGATCGGAGTTCTGATCCAGGGGATTGAACTACAGGCACACACTTAAGACCCACAATACCCAAATTGTTTTGAACAGCAAAATCTCGGGAAACAAATGAATGTGAAGCTCCAGAATCGAATAAAATAGTAGCTGGTACTGAGTTTACTAGAAACTTACCCAGTACAACGTCTGTTGCATTCTGGACCTCGTTTGCGGTGATGTGGTTAACTCTGCCTCTCGCAGTTGCCTAGGATGTGGCTCCACCTTGAGCAACTCCCCGGTTCCCTCCTTGAGCAGGTGTCCTTGCAGGTATGTTCCCCAGATTAAAACGAACTGGAGTGACACCTCCTTTCTTGGGACAGTTATTGGCAAAATGCCCCAGCTCATTGCAGTGATAACAACGTCTTCCCGCTGCCTGTGAGTTCCCTCCAGTCTGTACCACCGTTCTGGCCGGAGTTTGAGTATTCTGGCCCACTGGACGGTTTGTCGGCAGTGGTGCTCTATCACTGCTTCGGGGTTGGAATCAGACGAACTGTTGAGGTGCCATCTTCTGCCTTTGCTGACCCTGACGACCTCCTTATTGCGCCAATCTGCGTTTTCGGTTGTCATCCAACTCCCGACGTTTATCCTCCAGGATAAGAGCCTTATTATTAACCAGCTCCTGGAAGTCTGGAAATGTGTGGGTGATCAGTCCCACTTTAGCCCAGCATTCAATCCCTTCATGAAGCAGGATTGTCTGGCCTTATCTGTGGCTACGTCTTCTAGTGCGTAGCGTGACAGCTGGGTAAACTTGTTCAAGTAGTCGGCCACTGATTGTCCACCCTGCTTGAGATTCTAGAATTCCTCCTTTATTTAGATCCATGATACCCTCTGGTACATAGTATTGGCGGAAGGCTGTTGTGAACTCCTCCCATGAGATACCCTGAGGATCCTCGAGCGATGCACAGAAGTTTTCCCACCATTCTGCGGCGGTTCCCTCTAGTTGATGAGAGGCATAGAGTACCCTCTCATTTCCTACACATTGGGTAATGTGCAATTTCCTTTCAATAGTTCTTAGCCAATCATCCGCCTCCAACGGATTGACATTGCCTGAGAACGAGGGTGGGCGAGTCCTCATGAACTCCGACAGTCTTGAGTAGGGGTGTGGTTCATGGTTACCCCCTGGTTGAACATTCGCAGCAGCTTGATTGGAGATCTGCTGCATAGTCTGCATCATCGTATTCATCAACTGGGTTTGGGCAGTCAGAAAAGCTCCCATGTTCTGCAGATCAACTTGCGGTGGTTGAGGAATTGGTTCCTCATTCTGGTTTTCCGCCTGGTTGGCACCACTTCCACCGGCTCCAATGTTGCCACGAGTCCTCACCATATGTTGAAAGCTTCCAAGGTTAAGAAAAGAAGAAAGCATAGACAAGTAAAGGGCTTATGCAGGGGAAACAGGTGTAACTTAATTCCTTTAGAAATTTTATTATTTCAATGAAATAGTATAGTTGCTCACAAGTGCCTAAGGGTAATACAACACATACAAGACGCTTATAAACGAAAGCAAGCAAACAACGTTAAAAGGCAATAACGACTCACACCTATTGGTGACTCTGAAACAAAGACGCGACTCAAACACTCGAGTCTCAACACTACACCAAACTAGACTCGATCACTCGTCGAGCCATCCCGGCTGCGGCTCCCCCGGGGCATACACCGGCGGGTGCTCTGGCATTGGGGCGAACTGGTCCTGGTGACCACCCCCCTCTGCCACTGCTGGCGCTGAGGAGTCCTACCCCTCAAGCTTAGCCTTCTGGTCCAGAAGCGGCTCCTCTGGTTCGGGTACCAGCTCCTCAGGGTCCTCCTCCACGTCGAGCTCCATCTCGGCCTCTGGCGGTCTGGCGTAGAGCGCATCCTCCAACTCTCCAATTCACTGAAAAGCGAAAGCCTTGGTCTCCCGAAGAGCCCATTCAGCTGCTTCCAAGCGACGTGATGATCGCGGCCATGGGCGATCGTCCATAACTCGCTCTCGAGCAGTTGCAAATCGTGCAAGATGCACGCATCACGCATCACCCTCCGTGAAGCTGTCCTCCTCGAGCTCCTCCCTCCTGCGGTGTGCGGGCGTAACACGTTGTCCCGGCTCCTCGACATATGTCTGACCAATTCTCTGCATGGCCAGACGAGCGGTCTCCTGAATCCCGGCCTCGAAGGTAGCCCTCCGAACCGTGATACGGAACGGCTGGCTCGCTCCCGCGTGCTCACGGGCGTAGATGGTGATCGTCGTAGCCATGCCCCGAAACTAACCACGGACCGCCCAGGTGCGACCACGATACATGGGCCTGTCAAATCCTCCAAGCACCTGAAGCATCGTCCAAAACTCTGCGGCGTATCCACCAGTACGCTCTCCAAAAGTGTGGATCCTCCTTACCATCTGCCAGCACAACTTTGGTCAGACCTCAGTTTAAAATAAACAGAGAATAGTGAGAATTCAGCATGGATATGAAGTAGGAGAGAAAAGATAAGTCGAGATTTCATTGACATTCTTGTTCAAGTTGTTAAATTTTAGAAAATAGTTTTATTCTCCTAAACACAGCTAACCTAGTTAGGGTCAAGTCCTACAGTCAGCCTGCTCTAATACCACCTCTGTCGGGACCCGATTCTGAGAATCTGGACCCTCTGTGTATTCTGTGCTAGTCCAGGATCACGCTAGCACACACAGTCTTTACAGGGTTAAACATCATAGACATTCACAACGATACCATAATAAATAGTGCAAACATTTATATAAACTGAGTTGTAGACCTTATGGTCTCTTTACATAAGATGAGCCACGCAGGACTTACATTATCAGGGTAATTCAAAGATAACAGCGGAAATCAAATAAACTTCGTGGAAGCCTTCATCTTGCCACAGGCAACCGACTGGGCTTGCCCCCTAATTGTGCGGATCTTCAATGTACTCCTCCTCCCAGGTCGGTGTAGACTCCTCCACTGATATTGGGGTTGATAGGCAAGGAGGGGTGAGCACTCAAGGCACTCAGCAAGTAATGCACAGAATGCGGTGCTATTACTACATGCAAGGCATATTCCGAAGAATTGGCTTACTTGGTTCTTTTGCATCAAACAGCATTTTTCAACTAGCATCTTAAGCAGTGAAACAGTTATATATAATGCTAAGTTCTTCAAACAGTTTTTCTTCAAAGATTCTCGACACACAGCCTTAAACAGTTCATTCTTAGCACTGGCACACAGCCACCCTCTTCACATTTTATTTTTGAAAATCTACACCTTGGTCAGAATCCCGAGCAATGCTCAATACCATGAAAGCACGGCTATTCGAATAGTTTTGACACTCTGCAGAGGTTGTACACTTTACCCACAAGATCGACCACTCATTACATGTAATTGTCCGTAACGGCCTTTCAGAACCTCTTCCTTAACTAATGAACCTCTCCGGTATTGCCTTCACTATCACTACACTCACACAGAGCCGAAGTATAGGACAGGCCAACACCGTTGGATGGGCACCAAGCCGCAGCACAGGTACGCTCCCCCACACAGATACACCCCCATGTACTGTCACCCTGAGGTATCAGAGGAAAGATATCAGAACCCTAATCAACTAGGTTTGTCCCATACCAGACATGTGGTTGTACGGGTGACTCAGTTCAAAGACTTGCAAGGTAAAGTCCTTAGCTGACCAAGGCAAGACTTCCATCACTCAATAGTGGCACACAGCCCAATGTGGCACATACTCACAACTCTCATTAACCCATTGCCACACAGGCCCACCTGGTACACAGCCTCTTGCCACTTGCCCCAGTCTAAATCATTTCCCACCCGGCTGATTATTGTGCAACACATGCCAGCAATAACTCAACATCGGTACAGAACCACACAAGTCTCCGTACTTCAATTTCATCATGTAGCATCATCACACTACTTTTTCATAATACATTCAGTATTTCATTAGTCAATATTGCTGCATTTCCAAAAGATCATGCATGATTCGTTGCAGGGCTAAGCGTCTAATCACGGTCTATCCTCCCGTGTTGGCACAATATTATCATCCAACTAGTACAAGCAACCTAGGGTGACAATGATTTTAGGGCATACAAGTAATAATTTCAAGGTGACATTAACAATATGGGTTTATTAGCTAAATTACCCAAATTCATTTAAATACATTTTTAATTAATTTAGCATGCATAATTTTAAAGCAAAATATATAATTAAAAGAAGCTGAGATCAAAATGGTCAAAGCATCACTTGCCTTCAAAGTGTTGCTGGTCGTGGTCCGAAGCTTGGTCTTGAGCGACGAATTCTTCTTCGAAGCTTTTCGGCAAATTTGCGTCTACGCGTAAAAATAACATATGCAACAAATACCCAAAACACTACACCAAATTACCTCAAAAATTCAAATAAAATTCACCATTAAAAAGATCTAAATTTTACAAATTTTTAGAGACTGGAATCACCCCAATCGGAGTTCAAATGCAAAAGTTATAGCCTTTCAAAGTTTGCAAATATATTAAAAAGAATAAACCGAATTAACATAAATATTTTTCAACTGAAAACCTGATTTATTGCGTTAGCATGACGTCAGGGGACACGTGGCACTCTCTGGTGCTGCCACGTCGCTCCGGTCCATGGACCCGGTTCACGGCTCGGCTCTGGTCCACGGTGGACTCGGCCCACGTAACGCATGCCGGCTAACATGGGTCCCATTGATGACGCCAAGATCGACGCCACCGATTGCCTCGAGATTCGTGCACGGACACGTGTCAACATCTCGGCCATTCTTTATCTAATGGTCAGATCTGCGTTAGGTGGCTAAATCGTGGCCGTCCACTCAATCTGACGGACAGATCTCACGTGCACGCTCGGCTCGGGGGCGCCTCGATTTCCTTGTTGCCACGCGACACGCATCTGACGGTGCGCCCGAATCCAACGGCCAGATCCTGCGCACACCTGGCGACGCCTCGGCTACGCAGCGACACGCGGCGCAATCGCGACGGTCCACGGAAATTGATGGCCGAAACTCGGTCACACTTCAATCAACGCGGACACGTAGCTGCACGCGATTCGGCAAGGGTGCGGCGCAATCACCGCTGCTCGTTCAAATTTGAACGGCGCGGATCCTTAGGGAAAATCCAGATCTAAACTCAACCGTTCAGATCCGATCCAACGGCGCAGGCTTACGGAGCTGTTTACTGTGCACAAGGCGACGTGGCTCAATCTCTAGCGTTCAAAAACAATCCAACGGTCCAAACCGCAACCAACGTAAAACTCTAGATCTAATCTAAGCCGTACATCTATATAGATCTAACGGTACAGATCTAATACAAACGTAAATAGAGAAGGGCGACATGGACTCACCGGCGCGGCACGATGAAGATCGAATGGTCGGCGGGGATCGGCGAGGTCGACGGCGACAAGGAAGAAGCAGGTCACCGGAGTTGGGGAAGACGACGCGGTTGACGGTGCTACGGTGGTTCCCTGACGTGATGAAGTGGCTCGTTCGATGCGGCAAACTCAGAGGAGTTCGGAACCGGCTCGGGCGACGGCGGAAGACAACCGACGGCGGTGAGAGGAGACAAAAACAGCGGCGGAGCGAAAGGGCAACTACGGCGAGCTCTCTCGGGGTCTTTGGAGCGTTTCGACGTGCGTGCAAGGAGTCAAACTGAGCGGCGTGAAGTCCTCTGCACGACGCTCTAACCGAAGCCCTTAAAAGAGCCTCGACGTGCGTGAAAACCGCCGGCGGAACTCACGGGCATCAAGGCCCATGCTTCTCCGGTGATCTCGCGAAGACGAGGCAACGTGGCGCAATCCTGAGCGTCCACGCGGACTCGATTGGACGGCTGCCAACGCTTGGCGACGTGGCGCAACGGTGAGCATTCGATCGGAATCAGACGGAGCTCGGCTAGGGTTTTCGAGGTGTTGGACCGGGCTAAGCACAGTGCTGGGCCGGCCCAATACTATTCATCTAATTTTCAAAGCTTTTCTAATTAAAATAAATCTGATAAATAAACAAATCCAAAATAAATAGCAAAAATACCTAGAAAAATTCCAGAAAATACTTTGAGCAATTTGGAACTCAAATAAAATATTTCTATAATAACTTTGCATAAAATTTTGCAATATTTTAATGGATTTCAAGAAAAACCATATTTGAATAAATCCAAATAAATTCCAGTAAATTCCCAAAAATTCTCAAAAATCAGAAATACTCCAAAGTTTAAATTAGATAAAATTTTTAGGGTATTACAATTGGAGTGGCAAATTCCATCTTGACTGCTCATTTCCCTCTACACGTTTCATAGTAAATATGAAAGCTACCTTTATAACTATCCGATTAGAAAGTAGTGTTTGATAGCCCTAAGGAAAACTATTACACATGTATTGAATATGACAATCTCAGGTCTAAGGATCATACATTTACTATGTATGAGATACACTGATGACACATAAGAATGTAACATTCTCGCAGTGTCCCATGGCGGGTCTATCTAACCCATGTTCTTCAACATGCGTCCACAATGTATAGATGATATCTCCATATCCCATGATCTAATGAAGTATGATCATCGATCACTACATGTGCTGATCTATTCATCGTTGTCCTATACGATGATATCCAATCAGAGATATTTATCGAATTACATCAATAAGTAAAGAGCTTCATAAGTAAGTCACATACTTGTTGATCAATACAATGATATACATTCATTGGACCAATAATCATATTATTATTCATAAACATAGTCATGTTACAATCATCTAAATGATTGCCTCAAGGGCATAACACTAACAAGGTTGTATAACACCCCATCACAACTCGTGCTCAAAATATTATCACTATTAACAATTTTCATCACTTTTACCATGATTTTAACTATAATTTTAGCAAGCATCCTAAACAATTATCACATCTATTAAACTAGCAATACAATAGATTGCATAAACATATAAACCATAGCAAAACAATTATAAACCCTGGAACCAAGTGCCCAAGCACCCCCAACTTTTCGCACTTGGGTACGCTCGGAGCACAAGCATCCGGGAGCAATCTTTACCTTTTTGGCATCGTCGATGAGCAACGATAAAAGACCATGTGGAGGTCTACCCGTGATTGTGATGAGTTATTGACATCATTTGAGCATGTGGTGTTAAGTTTGAGTTTATTTTTAGCGCTATTCTAAATTTGAAGCAATTTGAGCTCTGTCAGCTTTTCTCGGTGCTACCGGCCATGGTAGCCCGGTGCTACCGGCCGAGCAGTAGCACCAGCCATCAAAGCGGTGTGAAAAAAAACCCGAGAGGAATTTTTGGGGGATTTGGCAGTCCGGTGCTACCGCCCATGGTAGTCCGGTGCTACCGGGATAGCGGTAGCACTGGCCCAAATGCCCGATGTAAAAATTCCAGAGAGGGAGCTTCTGCTGTTTGGCATGAAGGGCGGTGCTACCGGCCAGGGAGCAGTAGCATTGGCCCTGATGAGCATAAATGATCTAAAAATTATGATTTTGAGAGTTTAATTGCATATCCTTTTGAACATTGCTATGTGATGGGTATTTCCTTGTTTTTGATGGTTGCAGGATGTTGGAGTTTGATCATGGTGGTGCAAAGGATGATCAAGACTAGGCGAGGTGCGCCAAAGGTCCAGACGATCAAGGATCACCAGAAAATGATCAAAGATGGTGTCGTGGCAAGCCTAGAAGACAAGGAACGGACAAGATACTAGCTAGACACTGCTCAAATCAAGGAGGGCCAATGGATTGCGGTCTAGGTGATAGAGTAGTGGGTCTAGGTAGTATGCTTTGAAAAGCGTGCAAAAACACATGGTATGGTTGTTGGGTTTCGGGTTAGCCCTTGTATGGCTGTGTGTGGGAGTCATTCCTAGCCCTTAATCTGATCCTTAGGGTAGAAGAAACTCATCCGAGGGTGGAGGGTGACTCAAGAGTAGTATAAATAGAGGGGGAGGTGTAGCCTTCCTCCTCTTGAAGATTTTAGAGGTTTTGTGCTCATTTGAGCTTTTGCCCACCTTGTTGTGAGGCTTTGTAAACATCCATTTCAGAAATCCAAAACGCTTTTCCTTATGCTTCAATTTTCTTTACGTATTTACATTATGTCTTAAATTTCGCACTTACATTCTTGCAATTTACATTTACGCAATTTGGATTTGCCTCCCCCTCCTTCTACATGCTTTTGCTTTTTGTGATAAGGATGTTGATTGATGGATAAATCTTCTTCATATTATACTTCAATCATCTAGGCAATTCATGTGGTTTTCTTGCAAGAAACCGATCTTGTGTTCTTGAGTGAATCATTCTTCTATATTGAGTTTGTGGGGTTTTGGACTTGTGTTCTTGCTTGTTGTGACATGCGGGAGGTTATCAAAGATCATCTTGTTCATCAAAAACCCTACAAGCAAATCCAAGATCAAGTTCTTGAGTTTTACTCAAACTTGGTGTGTTCTTCTTTCAAAGTGAAAAAGGTTGGAACTTTGACATCAATCGTTGCGATTGAAGGTTGGAATAAGTTCCTGACATTCTTAGGAAGATATCTACCAAGTTTCGTGAGTTTTTGTCCAGCCGATCAAAAGATTCCTCAAATTGGCTTTTGGAGTTCGTGTTGTTTTTGACTCTATTCTTCCTGCTATTCTTGAGCTCGGTCATACCGCCCTTCGTGAGGTCATACCGGACTCCGGTGCTACCGGCCTCACCCTGCTCATACTGGACGTCGGTGCTACTGGGCTCACCCCGATCATACCGACCTTGCAAGAAACTTCCTCCATCTCATTTGCTTCTTTTGATTGTTTTGGTTGAGGGCTTCGTTGGAGTGTCTTGATTTGGGAAAAAATTTATTTGAGATCATTCACCCCCCCTCTAATCACCATCTCGTTCCTTCAAACGATAAATAAACAACAACTAAACTTATCATTTAAATATTAAGTTGAATAACCCATATGACTAAAAGATGATATAAAAGTTCAATAGTAAACCAACTATACAATTCAACCTTCCAAGAGTGATTATTGATACTAACGGGTGAGAGTTTGTCAAGTGAATTGTTGGATCTACTCACATCCCATGTATGTTGCCTTCAATATTCACCTAAAACATTAAATAAGTAAAGATGAGTCCATAACTCAACAAATACATAATAACACAGTAAGCAATAGCAACTCCATCATCACTTAAAAATTAAGTAAAAGATAACACTAAAAGTTAACATAAATTTGAAATGAAAAATAAAAGGAAACTAATAATGTGACTTTTGTATGAACTCCAAATTGAATCCCCTAATAGTTGAAATTTAGAATAAAATTTGGATGAAAATTAACAGTTGGGTTAGCACATGAGGTATAAGCAAAAACTAAGATTCTAAATAATTAAAAAATAACACTAAAAATTAATAGAAATTAGGAATGAAAAAGAAAAGGAAATTAGTAATTTCATCTTTGTACAAACTGCAAATTTAAACTCCTACATGGCTGAAATTCAGATTAAAAATTAGATGAAAATTAGTGGTTGATCTTGTATATGAATTCTAACCTAAAATGATATTTGAAATTAAATAAAAATAAAATTTAGATGAAAATAATAGTCCATATCAAGTACAATAAAAATAACATAAATTCGAAATAACATTTTTTATCTTGATTTAGGTATGAATTCAAAACTAAATCTTAAAAAGAAAGTCTTTAAGAAGTAAAATACAAAAATATATAGATTCAAAATAAACAAATCGATGGAAATTAGCTATTTTTTTAATTCCACACTCTGTTAAAAATAGAAAATTTTCTTTATTCAAAAATTAAAATTATAGAGATATGCTAATTTGAGAGAAAAATAAGGTAAGAAATTTGCTTTGTATATATAAAAACTAGGAATCGAAATCTATTATTTAAAAATAGTAGATGACAGGTAGCTTAAAGTGTCTAAGAAGAAAGAGTATGATATAAGGCCCTGTTTGGTAGAGCTCTAGATCCCAACTCCACCTCAGAGCTGGAGTTTGTAGGCTAAAATAAAGTGAATTAAGTTTATATTTTTAGTCTAAAATGTAAACAAGATGATCCACATAAACACTCTTAATGTACTCACAGCTCCAGCTCCATAAATTTCTGGAGCTAGAAATACCCTGCTCCACCAACTCCACAGATTTTGGTGGAGCTGGAGCTGTCCCAAACACCCCCTAAATTCTCACAAGAAGAAACATTCTAACTCTTTGGGCCTATGGAAAGCTCCCCAAACATGTGAGCTTATAATCCTGCTTTTGAAATAGGAAAAGCCGGAAGCCGAAAAGCTGGCCCGTGGTTGTTTCAATGGCTTGTTGCGGACCCATATTGTCAATTTACCCAAGTTGGCTGGAATTACCCGCGAAATGCCATCCAATAAAAGAGACGAGGGGGGAACCGGGCCGACGCCCTCTCCGCTCCCTCCCTTGCCGGCCCCCAGCTCCCGTGTATCCCCCGTCCACCGACTGCTCCAGATCCCCAGCTGTCCCGCCTGCGCCTTGACCTCCGACCGGCTGCTCCTGATCCACCGCCGGACCGCCTGCACCTTGACCTCCGACCGGCTGCTCCGGATCCACGGCCAGCTCGCCAGCTGCGCCTTCACCTCCGGCCGGCTGCTCCGGATCCACCTCCAGCCAGCCTGCGCCTTCACCTCCGGCCGACTGCTTCGGATCCACTCCGGGTGCGTGAGATTCACTGGAGCACCCAAAAGAGAGGCTCGAGTGGCACCCGTGCGTGCATAGTGATGCACGTGGAGCCCTATGGACGTCCGTGCAGTTTGCCCCGGGCCTTAAGGGACCCATGAAAGACAACGTGAGTTAGAGAACAATTTAAACAATTTATAACATTAAGCAACAAGAGAAGAATAGCTCTAAGATAGGTAAGGAACAAAAGAGAGTAACATATACTTAGAATCTGAAATTTTAAATGGTGCAAGTGGATTATTCAATACAAATTGGTCCCTTATTTCCCATCCCGCTAAATAATTTTTAAGGTTCACTCTATGACTCCTTTTCGATACTAATTTGTGAGAACCGCCCAAATTGCACTTGGTTTAATCGAGCGGCCAATTGCCCATTTAGATGAGAGCTAACATACGCTCGCACAAGAGCTAGACACATGTTAATTCACATCTATATGACAAAAAACACAGCCACAATCTCAATTAAAACAAAAGCAACTCCGGTAGTCCCCAGTATGTGTCTCAAGACGATGCCCAAGATCAACACACATACCGTTGCACAACATCTCTATCATCACCCAATACATAGAGAGTGCAAGTTTTAATGTGAATTACAAGTCTTCGACATATTACAAGTCTCATACGTCGAGTGTACCAAATCTAAAATTAAACTTGAGAAGCATACAAAGACAAGTCTATATGCTCTCAACCAAAGGTCACTAGCTAGAAACTATCCATGGTTTAACTAGCGAATTAGACATAGAGTACGCAGCGGATATAATCATAAAAAAGCAAAATAATAGTGGCGCCATTGCCCATAAGGCACCACTACCGCTATCTTGGCCAACCACCGACTACTCATCCCCTTCGTCGACATCGGCGGGGTAAAAATAGCCATATATGGCCTCATTCTCACCTGCAAAACTCCAACAACAAATACATGAGTACGAAGGTACTCGCAAGTCTTACACGGACCATAGAGTACAAGGATAATGCATATGGTTGTAGCAAGGACATGAACGGCCACAAGTTAAGTAGTATTTGCGAAAAAGCATAACTTAACAACTAGAGAGTAATGTGTAAGCAACCTTAGTCCTATTTGACTTCTATGGACAGCTAGCACATACCCAACATCCCTCATGAGACCCTCATGTTTCACCTTCCAAGCTCATCATAAAACAACACGTGACACTACGATGATGTCCAATGAACATTAAGCTTTGCCACAACCGAGAGCGCGGCTATTCGAATAGTTCTTACACCCTGCAGGGGGTACATCTTTACCCACACGACACGAGACCACCGACCATACCACCCGTCGATAGCAAGCGATGATTCACATGACAACCTTTCACATACTCACCCCAAATATTTGTGCTCGTGTCTAATGTGTGGAGATGACTAGGTCCACCGGGGACACCCCTAGGCACCTCGCCCACACACCAAACCCACAAGTCAAATGATCCGGGTAACTTATGGTACTTAGCTCATCCATCCCATATATGGATATGTGGTTAGTACGGAAAGTGCTTAAGACAACGGCACCAACGATCGGTCCTTAATCGACTCAAGCGAGCCTATGGCATCCGAGACTCCATTCTCGAATAAACCCAACTACTCGCCCAAGTCTCGCACTTTCACCCTTTTAAACAAGTCCTTCAAATTATCATGAATGAAACAACATTCTTTCCAATTACCATGTTTCAAACCCCTACCATCCCACGACAACTACCAATTGCTACAAAGAAAAGACCATCACAATTCCCGGATTCTACACCAAGACCTAGAGCATGGCTAAGCATCTAACGCGATCATTAGCATAAGACAAACTACCCATGCTAAGAGTTATCAAGGTGTATGGTGAACAATATCAAGGAAGGGGAAATGCAACAATTAGGAGCTATTCGCGACATAGATATATAACATAAACCCACATGCATAACATCATAATATAAGTCACATTGATCCAAAATATAGGAGAAATATGCTCGATGCTTGCCTTGTGTAGGAGCTGGTTCCTCCTCAAGGTTCACCTCACTCACGGTCGCCAGGTCAACCTCGTTGCTCTCCGGTACGTCGGACTCTAAACGAATGCAATGATGCAAAATTAGAATGATGCCATTGATGTAAATGCGCATGTATGAGCATGAGAAATGAACGAGAGGAACTTCAAGAAGTAACATACAAAGTTCAGCAATAAAGAAGTTTATCGGAGTTCATTTATTTTGAAGGACATCATTCAATTGAGTTATACACAATTATTAATTTGCTGAAAATTACGCTTTAAGAAGCGTGCAACTCAAACCACAAATCAAAAGAACGAACACTTGATAAAAGGGAAACAATATTTTTCATATAAATGATCATTAGGGCATAATATGGTCTAACTCAAAATTATTCAAAATGATATCATTTTCACACAGCAAGTAAGGGTATATCATTCTAAGGTCATGAGATTTGGTTTCGTTGAGTTTGAGGTTCGTTTGCGAAAGTTACGACTATTTGAATATTTTGCCGATTGCATGTTCGGACAACTAGCAAATAGATTAAACTAAAACAAAGTCTAAATATTTTTGACTATTCATAATCTATGCAATCCCAGAAACACATCTAAACTGGTTTCATAAGTTTTTGAGCTCATATGAACATTATTCTAACCACTTGAAGTTTGAATGTTATTAAGATCCTATACCAACAATATTTGATTCAAAACACATTCAAATTTAAATGTTTTTACAGAAATGGAGTGCATAGGGTTGCAGTGGCTTATGGTATTTATTTCATAATTTATGGATCAAGATAAAACATACTTTCTTCATAACACCTATTTAGGGCCTAGCACTCAAACTCTAATAAGAATATTTTCCTGCAAGCAACACATAACTTTTTATTTCATATTCTAATTCCTCATTTCAAAACTTAAATTTAAAAACTAATTTGACTTCATTTGGACACTCCTACCAAAAGATATGAAAATTTGAATGCAAAAGGCAAAAAAAAAATTTGCTGGAGGTGGACTCGAACTCGGGTCACTAGACTGAAACTCAGAGCGCTGAAACACTGAGCTAGCGTGTTACTTGTGACGAGGAGATGCACAAAAATACTTGAGTCGAGCTACACAAACCCTAGAGCTCGAGAGACAGCAATGGCGAGCTCGCTTCTTTGCTCACGCTGAGGGGCTGCGGGGAAAGAGCAGCAGGTGGGAGGCCGCCCAGGCGAGCTTGACGACGGCGGCGACCACCGGAGCTGCGATGGCGACCGGCGAAGGAGCTCCTCCACCGCACGCATGCAGCTACTGGAAATAAGGACGAAGACCGCAGGTGATGGCTCGGCGAGCTGCATGCGACACACAGGGCAAAGCTTCAGGAGTGCATGGCAGCTAGGAGCACGCGAAGGAGCTGGCGAGCTCACCTGGGGCCTCTTCTCGCAGACGGAGGCTCGCTGCTCGGTCTTTTGCTCCGGCGAGGCTTCGGCAGAGGGAGAGAGTGCAACGAGCAAATGACGAGGAGGAGAGCTCGGCTGGGTTTACGGCGCTGCAGTGGAGTAGGTGGGGCGAGGAGTGTACAAGGCAAGGGAGAGCTCAGAGCACTGTCAGCTTCCTCAATCGGTGGCAGCCAAGTGGATTCACCGCCCATGGCGTCCAATTGGGGAAGAAGCGGAGAGGAGGTGGGGGATGACAGGTGGGACCAAGGACAGAGGTCATCAGTTCAAATTTTCAGCCCATTTCTTCTCCCTCTTTTCTTCTGCTTCATTGAGGATTCAAAACAGCTCTAAATGATGCTTCATGTATGCTCATGATGATTATGGATGTATCTGTGGTTTTGGGGCTGTGACAAGTCTCCCCCCCTTAAAAGAATCTCGTCCCGAGATTCAAGCTAAACCGGGAAGGATGGTAGATATGTTACCAACCACTTGCTCAAACTTGAGGAGAAAAGTCTCACTAAATGGTCGTACCTAGGCAGCGAGAAGGTAAAGGAGGCACCTCTATCTTATTTAAGGCCATATTCACCTTGACAAGTTCTTAACTTAGAGAAATTCTATAATTTAAGGGTAAGGCGGAAGGGAAGTGCTCATATGAATGTGATGATATATGGTGCATAGAAAGGCATAACATAATCATTCACATACCGGAGAAGAGATGAGGATACTCGATACGAATTTGATCTTCTTGTTCCCATGTAGCTTCATCTTTGGTGTGATTGCTCCATTGTACCTTGACAAACTTAACATCCCCCTTTCTCATCTTTCGTTCAACCTTCTCTAGAATACGAATAGGATGCTCATAATATGAGATGTCGGGTTGGAGATGTAGATCTTCCAAACGAGTTTCTTCGGTCGGAACTCGTAGGCATTTCTTCAATTGAGAAACATGAAACACATTGTGGATAGAGGATAAGGAATTAGGAAGCTCCAATTGATAGGCCACGGCTCCACGCCTTGCACTAATTCGGAAAGGTCCAATAAAGTGAGGTGCCAATTTTCCCTTGACATGAAAACGATGGGTTCCCTTAAACGGTGTGACCTTGAGGTACACATGGTCTCCAACCTTGAAATTTAGCTCACGCCTACGGCGATCGGCATAGCTCTTTTGGCGAGATTGAGCCTCGCGGAGACGCTCACGAACAAGCTTGACTTGCTTTTCGGCCTCCATAACCAACTCCGGACCAAACAAAGGTCTTTCACGGTTTGGACCAATTGATAGGAGTTCTACAAGTTTTTCCATACAAGGCTTCAAAAGGAGACATCTTGATGCTTGATTGATAACTATTGTTATAGGAGAATTCCGCAAATGGCAAGCAAGTCACCCAATCTTTGGCATATGTGAGTGCATAAGCTCGTAACATGTCTTCAAGAATTTGATTCACCCTCTCTGTTTGACCACCGGTTTGAGGATGATATGCGGTGCTAAAATGAAGATCGGTTCCCATAGCTTCATGAAGACTTTGCCAAAAGTGAGAAACGAATTGAGAGCCACGATCAGAGACAATAGATTTTGGAACACCATGAAGGCAAACAATTCGAGAGAGATATAACTCTGCATATTGCTTGGTAGGGAAAGAAGTCTTGACGGGAAGAAAATGTGCTGATTTGGTTAACCGGTCTACAATGACCCATATAGAATCATACCCTTGACGAGTTTTAGGTAGGCCGGTGATGAAATCCATTCCAATGTCTTCCCATTTCCAAGATGGAATAGGCAAGGGTTGAAGTGTACCCAGAGTTTTAGATGCTCGCCTTCACCCTTTGGCAAACATCACATTCGGTAACATACCTAGCAATCTCATGCTTCATGCGTGTCCACCAAAATCTTTGTTTGAGGTCTTGATACATTTTGGTGCTTCCGGGATGGATAGAGAATTGAGAATTATGAGCTTCGTCAAGAATTAATCGCCTCAAATCCTTGTCCTTAGGGACCACTACTCTCTTTTCGAACCATAGAACACCATCTTCCTCGACGGTAAAATAATTAGCTTTGCCCTCCTTCATATTGTCATGAATTTGGGCCATTCCCTTATCCTTCTTTTGAGCTTCTTCGATTTGATCAAATAGGTTAGATTTCACTTGAAGGGCAGCAAGCGAACCTTCTTTGATTATCTCAAGACCAAGTTTCCGAAACTCACCACAAAGGGTGCTCAAACCGGGCTCGACTATCAAACAATTGCATCTAGATTTACGGCTCAATGCATCGGCTACTACATTGGCCTTGCCGGGATGATAGTGAACCTCCAAAGCATAGTCCTTGATTAACTCAAGCCATCTCCTTTGCCTCATGTTAAGATCGGCCTGAGTAAAGATGTATTTGAGACTCTTATGATCGGTATAGATATTGCAATGATTTCCATGAAGGTAGTGCCTCCAAAATTTTAAAGCATGAACAACGGCCGCAAGCTCTAAATCATGAGTAGGATAGTTCTCTTCATGAACCTTCAATTGGCAAGAAGCATAGGCCACAACTCGGCCTTCTTGCATGAGAACACAACCGAGACCGATACGAGAGGCATCGCAATAAACATCAAAGCTCTTATGGATATTAGGTTGAGCAAGAACAGGAGCGGTTGTGAGACGTGATTTCAATGTTCGGAAAGCTTCTTCACATGCATTTGACCATTCAAAGGCAACTCCTTTCTTTAACAACTCGGTCATAGGCTTTGCTATCTTGGAAAAGTTTTCAATAAACCGGCGGTAGTAACCAGCAAGTCCGAGAAAACTTCTTATTTCGGTAACACTTTGCGGTTGCTTCCACTTGAGCACATCTTGCACCTTGCTTGGGTCTACCGCAACACCATTCTCGGAAATGACATGACCAAGAAAAGCCACTTCCTTAAGCCAAAACTCACATTTGCTAAATTTGGCATAAAGGCGATTCTTTCGAAGTTTTTCAAGAACAATGTGAAGATGTCTAGCATGCTCTTCTTCGGTCTTGGAGTAGATGAGAATGTCATCGATAAAGATCACAACAAAGGCGTCAAGTTCCTCCATGAAGATAGAATTCATCAAGTACATGAAATAGGCCGGTGCATTAGTTAGGCCAAAGGACATAACGGTATACTCGTAGAGCCCATAACGAGTAGAGAAAGCCGTTTTGGGAATGTCCTCCGCTCGAATTTTGATTTGGTGATAGCCCAACCTCAAATCAATTTTTGAGAAGAAACGAGCACCCGACAATTGATCAAACAATATATCAATCCGTGGAAGAGGATACTTGATCTTAATGGTGACCGTATTTAACTGACGGTAGTCAACACACATCCGCAAACTATGGTCCTTGTTTTTGACAAAGAGAGCCGGGAATCCCCATGGTGAGGAGCTCGGACGAATGAATCCCGTCTCTAGAAGCTCCTTAAGTTGCTTCTTCAATTCCGCCAACTCATTTGGTGGCATCCGATACGGTCTCTTGATATCGGGCCGCCCGCAATAGCTCAATGACAAACTCAATTTCGGTCGGGAGGCATCCTCAGTAATTCCTCCGGAAAGACATCCGGATACTCACATACTACCGAATTGCCTCTATCTCCTTGATTGTGGTGCCTTCAAGAGCATATAGTAGAGGACCACTCTCATTGATATGAAGGATGACCCGCTTGTTTAAGGATTTCTAAGAGAGATTGATCTTGAAGCACACTCAAGGATCGCTTCATGCTTAGACAACCAATTCATCCCTAAGATGACATCCAACCCCTTGGTGTCGATAACAATTAAGTTTGCAAGAAAAGGTATTCCATGAATAAGAACTTGTGCACTAGGAATGATTTTATCGGTGCAAAGCTCGGCACCCGGTGCTTCTATATGATAAGGAGTGGGCATAACATGGATTGGCAACTCATGATGCATAGCAAAACTCTTCTTTATGAAGGAATGAGAAGCTCCAGAATCAAATAATACGGTTGCGGGACGAGAGTTGATGGAAAGCTACCCACAAACACCTCGGTATCCTTGCATGCTTCTTCGGCGGTGATATAGTTGACTCGTCCTCGCTTCGGGGGCTGATTGCTCCTCACTCCTTGGCGTGGTGGCAGCGGGGGAGGTGGTGGGGGCTGCCTTGGTGCAATAGCCACACTGTATTGCTTCGGAGAGGAGCAATTCTTGGCAAGATGCCCTTCCGCCACAATTGAAACATGGCCTCTCATAGCACCATTAGAGGACCGCCTTGTTGAACAGAAACCTTTGGGGCTGCCCTTGTGGAGGAGGAGGCGACTAAACATCCACATGGGCTGCGGTGGGCAGCCTTTGGTATGCGAGGTGGGGAGGTGGCCCAAGACGTGGGCGTTGCAAGCTACCACCCACCGGAGGTGGGGCAGCCCGCTTGCGGTTCTTCGCCTCGAGGTTCTTCATCTTGTGCTCGGCTCGGATGGCTTTGTCCACCATGTTGTTGAAGTCAATGAAATCCGTGGTGGACAACTTGTCTTGCATCTCCTCTGAGAGACCGTTCATGAAACGGTCTTGCTTCTTTTGATCGGTGGAGACTTCCTCGGGGGCATATTGTGAAAGATGATTGAAAGCATGCACATAGCCCATGACATCCTTGCTTCCTTGCTTGAGGCCAAGGAATTCTTGCTTCTTGATATCCATCACACCTCTAGGGATGTGGAAAGCACGAAAGGCCGTGCGGAACTCGGCCCAAGTGAAGCGATGACCTTCCGGTTGCATAGCAAAAAAGCCTTGCCACCAAGCACCGGCGGCTTCTTGGAGTTGATGTGCAGCAAGGAGGACCTTCTCATGTTCTCCGCACCGAATGAGCCCAAGTTTTTGCTCAACGGTGCGTAGCCAATGGTCCACATCGAGGGGGTCCTTTGCACTTGTGAAGATTGGAGGACCGGTACGAAGGAACTCCGGATATCCATGATCTTGAAGCTCGGCTCCACCTCCACTGCGGGGAGCGGTGTTTTGAGCAATGATACCAAGAATACGGCTTTGTTGTGCAAGAACGTCGGCTAGGGTCGGGGGATTCGGAAGGTCTTGCGACCTCGACCCTTCCGGAATGTCATTTACCGAACGAGTCCTCATCCTGTCGCCAAACCAAAATGGTTAGGGACCGGAAGTCAAAGATAAGCGAGACAACACAACTCTGGAATTATGGACAGCAGCATGTTGGCAAACTTCGCACGTTGCGGACAGACCGCGGTGGCGAGTTTACGTCGGTGGAGTTTGGGGAGTATTGTGCAGAACAAGGTATGCACAGACAACTCACGGCGCCGTATTCACCACAGCAAAATGGCGTCGTGGAACGTCGCAACCAAACGGTGGTCTCCATGGCGAGGTGTCTGCTCAAGGTGCGCAAGATGCCAAGTGCATTCTGGGGGGAGGCAGTGAGCACGGCAGTATTCATACTAAACTGCTCACCGACCCAGAGCGTGCAAGGCATGACGCCGTACGAGGCATGGCATGGTAAGAAGGCGACGGTGCATTTCTTTCGTATTTTTGGGTGCGTCGCGCACGTCAAGGTGACGCGGCCGAACCTAAAGAAGCTCGACGACCGCAGCTTCCCCGCTGTCTTCATCGGCTATGAGCACGGCTCCAAGGCGTACAGAGTCTACGACCCGGTGAAGAGGCGCGTACACGTTACGCGTGACGCCATTTTCGACGAGAATGCCAGTTGGGCCTGGCACGACACTGATGGCGGCCCGGAGACTTTCAGCGTGGAGTACTCGGTACCTGCCGTCGCGACGGGCAGTGGCGCGTCACCGCAACATGGGGGAGATGCATCACCAGCCGAGTCCGAACAACCACCAGAGCCAGCAACACCGACGCCCATCCGCACTCCTCCGACACCTGAGCCAAATGGCGTGGAGTTTGTATCCCCACCCGTGGATGCAACGCCCGTGTCTGTACTCGGGGATGACGAAGGGCCACGACGGTACCGCGCCGTGCAGAACGTGTACGACACCACCGAGCAGGTTGAGCTAGACCCGGAGGAGCTCCTGCTGGCTTCTGGTGAGGAGCCGGCAACGTTTGCGGAGGCTGAGCCGCATGCATGTTGGCGCATGGCAATGCTCGATGAGCTAAGTTCGATCGTGGATAATGGGACATGGACTCTAACTGAATTGCCTGCACGAAAGCGTCCGATTGGACTCAAGTGGGTGTTTAAGTTGAAGAAAAATAGCGCTGGCGAGGTGATCAAGCACAAGGCCAGGCTAGTCGCAAAAGGCTATGTTCAGCGAGCCGGCATCGACTTCGACAAGGTATTCGTGCCGGTGGCACGGCTAGACACGGTCCGGCTACTCCTGGTCGTCGCCGCCCATGCCGGGTGGGACATTCACTATCTTGACGTCAAGTCTGCGTTCCTGAACGGGGACCTTGAGGAGGAAGTTTACGTGACGCAGCCACCCGGCTTCGTCCGCGACGGCGATGAGGACAAAGTACTGCGCTTGCACAAGGCGTTGTACGGGCTGCGGTAGGCTCCTCGTGCGTGGAACGCCAAGCTCGACAACACTTTGTTGTCACTTGGGTTTCACAAGAACGAGACGGAGCACGCCGTGTATACTCGAAGCACAGGCGAAGAGCGGCTACTCCTGGGTGTGTATGTCGACGATCTCATCGTGACGGGTGCACACGCTAAGGCCATTGATTTGTTCAAGGAGGAGATGAAGTCTAAATTCCAGATGAGCGATCTTGGCAAGCTCAGTTACTACCTCGGCATAGAAGTTCACCGGGCGCCCGGGGTTACGTTGCGACGAGCGCGACGCTGCGGCAAAGGTACTTGAGAAGGCCGGCATGACCGGCTGCAACCCGGTTCATGTGCCAATGGAGACACGGTTGAAACTAAGCAAGCAAAGTTCAAATCCTCCGGTGGACAAGACGCTTTATCGAAGCATCATCGGGAGCCTTCGTTACTTGGTGCATACGCGGCCCGACATATCGTTCACGGTTGGCTATGTCAGTCGCTTCATGGAGTCGCCCACATCCGAGCACTGGAGCGCCGTCAAGCACATTCTCAGGTACATAGCAGTCACTCTAGGATATGGGTGTCGCTACGCCAGGGACATTGCAAGAGAAAGGCTTGTTGGATACAGCGACGCTGACATGACCGGCGATGTCGACGACAGGAAGAGCACTACCGGTGTGGTGTTCGTTCTCGGGGGGAGTCCCGTGATTTGGCAATCACAGAAACAAAAGGTGGTTGCATTATCATCGTGCGAGGCGGAGTACATCGCCGCGACCACTGCGGCGTGCCAAGGTGTTTGGCTCGCGCAGCTGCTTGGAGTCCTGCACGGCAAGGAGACTAGTGCTGTTACTCTTCTCGTGGACAATAAATCTGCAATACAATTGTGCAAGAACCCGGTACTTCACGACCGGAGCAAGCACATTGAGACGCGCTACCACTTCATCAGGCAGTGCGTCGAAGACAGCAAGGTTGTTGTCGAGCATGTCCACACCGACGATCGGCTGGCGGACATTATGACAAAACCACTCGGGCGGGTCAAGTTTCAGGACCTACGCGCGAAGCTCGGCGTCGTCAACATCCAGAACAACTAGATTAGGGGGAGTTTGTTAGGTAATCTCGTTGTTTCTGGATATTAGATGTTAGTTTCCTTTTTTGTCATTAGTGTGTGCATGGAAACTTCCAATCCATGCATGTCTGTTTTGCTATTCACGCTGTTTCCTTTTCTAGTTTATTGAGTCATTAGTGGCCGTGAGATTTGGCCGTGATTAACGTGGCTGGTTAGCTTTTGTATCTTTTTAAGCAATGGAAAGCAATAAGAAAAGCTACATCCTTACGTAGCACAAAAAAAAATTCCGTGCATGTTAGCTGAGTTTTGCACTTGTGTTAACACTAATCGCGTGTGTTTGAATGTTGGGATAACAGAGTTCCCCTGCTGATGTTCTTATCATTACGAAGCTGTCTGTATTAATAGTTAGTTTGCCATTGGAACAGACAAATGCCCGTAAAAATGGTTCTTTTTGGCATGATATCCATTATTGGCTTGGTAAAGATACCAGTCAGGTTTACTGTTACATGTTATTCTCTTGTCCTTTTTGCTAATAGCCTAGCTAATA
Organism: Otatea glauca; assembly: GCA_036346275.1. Taxonomy (NCBI): domain Eukaryota; kingdom Viridiplantae; phylum Streptophyta; class Magnoliopsida; order Poales; family Poaceae; genus Otatea; species Otatea glauca. The sequence goes on along the minus strand of CM070719.1, from coordinate 18,598,028 downwards.
AAATAGCATATTTACTTGTTGCACTTTAATTGATGATAGGATGAAGCTGTTACAGTTGCAATCAAGACTCTGGAGGAAATCTCATATTAGTTTCTGTATGATAAAGAAGTTCCTTATTGACAGTAAACTGTTGCATCGTTGTTCCTAACTTCATTTTCCTGTACTAGCATAGCAGTTGTCATCTGCCATCAACTCTGCTATATTAAGAGCATTTTGTGTACAGTTCTCCTGGGCTAAATGTGTGTTCATTTCAGGTTGGTAATTTCAGAGTAGAACCGCCTGGCTTGTTCAGGGGACGTGGAGAGCATCCAAAGGTGCAGAAAAAAACAGTTAATCACATTTTTTTTTGCTTTTCGAAGTGTGTGCCTTCATTTTAATGTTTTTTTATTACATTGGTTTAGATGGGAAACTGAAGCGACGCATTCGATCCCAGAGTGTCTGATACCTGGAGAAAGGTACCATAAAAGTTTTCCAATTGTTCATATGAAACTATATTTGTAAAGGAGTTCCTAGCATGTATGCACTCTTGATTGGCCATGTGTCCTGTAGCTGGAAAGAAGTCAAACATGACAACACTGTTACATATAATGCTTCCATCACCTTGGATGATATTGTAAGTTCAAAGCAAATTTCACTTCTTACCACCAGTTGAATGGTTAATGAAATTCTCTTTTGTTTCCACACTGAATGATCTTTATTCTAAGAGCGATATGTCCATGATAGTACAAGTCTTGCTACCTCAAATACCAATCTACTCTACTGAATTAGTGTGTGCAGCAGCTGAATGATTAATGACATTCTGGACTCAGTAACATGTAGGAAAGAACTTCCATGTTTTAAGGCCTATTTGTTTTTGCTTTTGATTCTGGATTATGGCCCAAAAAACAGAATAAAAAACAAACAGCCCGATTCTAGGAGTCGATTCTCACAATCCAGTCCACCCATATACACTAGAATCCACAATCCACTTCATATGTGCTTTTGGATTCCAGCTTTTGGATAATCAGCTTCTCTACAACTACAATCCAGAATCAACTTTTAGAGAATCCAAAGCAAAAACAAACAAGCCCTTAGAACAGTTGGTTATGAGGGCTTCATTTTGGCATATAATGATTAGTGTTTCCAAATGTTAGTTTTTGTATCATTGTGATTTGGTTTTGGTGCTCTGAGATGATTCATATCTCAAATGCTAGCTAAGTTCTTATTGTAAATTCTCTTTAAGCAGATCCTTTCTTTGATCCTTAGCTAAATTTGTAGTTGTTTCTGAAGATGCTATCATTCTTCCTGTTTTGTTAGGGACAAATGCTACCCTTATGGAATACCTTCTGCTTACATATCGTGCCTTGTTGTCACCAACTGTTTGGTACCGTTTCTTTATGAACAAGGAGTATGGTAGTCTGTTCTCATCTTTAACCACTGGTCAGTCGCTACATCAACATAAGTTTGCAGCAAATTTCGCTCTGAGTCTGGACTGTGGCTGGAGGAATGATCTACCCTGAATGCGAAGCCCTTGTGGCTGACCACATCCTACAGTTGTCTTGCTTAATGTAAAAAATTGGTAATACTACGGAGAGAATGATCTATTTCTGGGGGTGGTAGAAATGTAACCTGTAAAGCTTTGATACGTGAACATGCTGATAACCATATATAAAATTGTACTCTGTACGAAACAGTAAATATTACGGAGACCACAATGTTGAAAGATGCCTTAATGTTTTTGTACGGTTTATTTCCTGCTGCTTTATGCTTGCACCGAGCTAATATGTTTCTTTGATCGCTAGTTATCCTCAAGCATTGGCGTTTTTTTGAACCATTCGTCGTTAAAGGTAGAATGTTAGTCACAATATATGTAGATCGATGGTTCTGATTCTCTTAAGAAATCAATAGCTTGAGCTCGTGTGCAATTATTTTGATTTCGTGTGGTTCACCAAGGAAAAAAAAAGTTTCACTCAAATTCAAGGGTATCTCAACATTTCAATGTCCATTGACAACTGAAGCTGAAAGCTACCATCCACAAAAGGCTAAGTTGCCAAACAGCCTATCAGAAAAAACTACAGTCACTAGCTACAAACTGCTTTTCAGTTCAAAAAGTTAAAAAGCAGCTTTTCAAAAAAGGCACAGCTCCCTCAAACACGGTCTTTATTTGGTGGACCTCCACGAGACAGAGGATTGAGCTCGAGCCCAGATATTGATTTACCATTCCATTATCGGATCTCCGAAAGGGGAAACAAGAAAAGTAATAGAAATCGTGAGGGTCAGTCTACTAGTGTTCGCTTGGCTTCATCGCCATACCAGCATAAGCTATGTAATATACATTATGATCATGTAGTACAGATAAAATTTGTAATAATGAAAGAAAGAGATGATAATATAAATGAAAATTGTTATATTATGCTATAACATAGTGATGTTATATTCTCTATTATAATATGTAATATTAAAATATCACAAAAAGTGTTCTGCAATGATCTATTTTCTAAAAGGCAAAATTACATATGTATTGCGAAGTCATTTAAACATGTTTTAAGGTGATGCCCGCGCAAGTATGCATACCACCTTGCTAGTTAATTAAATGAGGCAGTGCTCTTGCCTATCTTTAAAAAAAAATAGAACTTGGGACAGATGTGACGAAAGGGCCATGCTAGCATTACTTTGTTTTTCATCGAAAAAGGAATTCAGATTATATTTACTAAATAATTCATTTTGAATTACTATTAATTTCCTGAATAGCCTTAAGAAGGAATAGGCAAGACGTGAGGCTCAATATTGAGACTTGAGAGCCTTACATGCACTGTAGTAATTAAAGGCTAGTTTGGATATGAAGACATTTCCCGATCTGTCGGAAGTGATTTAATCCATACACATTCTTTTTTATATACACATTTTGCTTTTTGAGATAAAATCTGACATGCATAACTAGTTCTTCTTCTTTCTTTCTTTCTTTCTTTCTTTCTTTCTTTCTTTCTTTCTTCTCGTTTTCTTTTCCTTTTTGCTATCAGATAAGCAAATGGCTTGTCAAGAGGCAGCAAGGGGAGAGGTTGGCTTGGTACCCAATTTGCTTCACAAGCTGACAAAAACAGTTTGTTACTCTAGTTGTCTTTGCCTAGTTACATCAGAAAATTTCTCAGGAAGACCACAGAAATTCTTCCTTCCTTTTAATCAAAGATCTTCACTTCCCACTAACAAAAAAACTAGCCCTCCATGTCACCCGTACGCGCTGTCTTAAGAGCATATGCAAATGAGAACATGATTAGTGCACTACTCAGCTCGATTAATTTTGTTCTTTCGTTGTAGACTGCAGGAGTACTTAAATGATTTCGTCAATGGGGACAACAGGATTCGCGTACTGACCATGTGCGGCATGATTAGTTTTTCTCTGCCTAATCCTCCCCTAGTTAGTTTGCGCATTGCCTGCCAAATGGCTTTGTTTAGTTGCGCGATTGATGTCGGAATTAACGCGGCGTTGACTCCGAACAACTTTATTGATTTCTCAAATAAATTTTACTCTCTCTCTCTCTTCTCTTGTAAGTGAAACTTTTTAATATATACCGTTAAACTTCCTAAAATTTGACAACGGATATATTTAAATGGAATTGTTAGGCCTCGGACGTTGCAACATTTTTTTCCTACGCGCGAAATATTTTTCTTCTATAACTATGAAAATATGCGAGCGAAAGAAAATATTGCACATGTTGGGAAAAAAATATTGCATCGAGCGTCCGACGCAACATTCCAAAAATCGAACGTCCGAAAGCTAGTTCTCGCCATATTTAAAACAAGATTGGCCAGATTTGCTATATTTGTTGACAGCCCACCATACATATATATCCGAGAAGCACTAAATCTAAGTAGTTAATGAGAATAACCGAACATATCCTATTAAATGACATAGCACAACCACCAAATCTCTTCCAAATCATTTAAAGTAGGGGTAATGAGTGAAAAAATTGCAATCTCTATCTACTTTGGATTCACTCAATGGACAAATATAATGAAATGGATACTCCCGAAGCCATGAACAAATATAGCGAAATAGAGATAATATCAATAGGTTTACCGTTAAAACTAATTTCATAATATTATACTTTCATTATTTATAATAATATAAAGTTACATAAATAATAGTTAAAGTATTCACTGTCACGTTTTTTATGTTGTCTCAACATATTATGCTCACTATTTTTTTTTTCTATTCAAGGTTATCCTTCAATTATGTTTACATATGTTGTAGTATTTTGGTGTTTCTCTTTTAAAAAAAGATGTGCATAAGCTTCGAACTTTTCTTAGCATTTCTAATGTTTCTAAAGCATATAAAAATCATTAGCAGGAATATATAATAATTCTAAAACACTACGACAATATATATCTAAAACACTGCCACAATATATATAATTAGTCTAAAGCACCTAAATTGTTCCATAGTACAAAACAAATTGTAGCATATAATTAAATCGTTCTCTCTTGGGGCAATTAGTTATATACCACTAAATAACTTTGAATGTTTATAATATACCACTTAATGAGTCTCACAATAAATGGTATATTGTGAATTATGTAGTTATTTGGTGGTATATTGTGAATTTTTTCTCCTCTCCTTTATACTATATGAGTACTGCTCTTCAAACATTTTTAAGAAATACTTAAAAAACCATGAGACGGAACTCTACTTTTTTTTTCTTACTTCTTACTATTTTGTAATGATTGGTTCGATTTGGCCTGTGCTAACCCAAGCTCCAAAAGATACTAGTATAGTGCCCTGTCTTCTGGTTTTCTTTTCACAGCACGTAATATATGGTCTTTTCCTTTTCTAGAACATTTGTTTTCTTTTCCTTAATTACAGGATATTTTTTCCTTTTCCTTGAGATGATGCTGGAGGTGGGGGGTGTTGTGGGCCAAAGGGATGAGTCAGACACATTAAACAATGGCCATCGGATGTGGGTGAGTAAAGCTGAGGAAAGATCTGAGAGGTTAATTTTGATGGAGGCAAGTTTCTGGGGACGTTTCGCTGGGTGCATGAAGGTTGGGCCATCTCTAGTGGGGTGCATTATTTGGGGTGGATGTAGAAAAGAATGCTTAGGTGCATTATAAAGGGGTATAGATGACATAACATGGCAAGTACAGTGCTCACCAAGACTTTCCTCCTTTTGATGAGCTTCGGACTACCGATTAGAAGTGGGTATCGTGTCGTGCTGTGTGGTAGGCCATGTATCTAAATCATGTCGTGCCGTTATGGTCTAGCCCGCAAGCTCGTCGTGCCGACCCAATCCTAGCCTATTTGCACTATTGCGACGAGAGGAAAGGAACCGAAGACGTATGGAGCTGAGACAATAGATACAAATATTGAGGAAAACATAACTAAATTTTATTCATTCTTAAACATGTACAGAGTTACTATCTCATTAAAAACCTTACACCCAGAGTGGGATACCCCAGTGTGGAGCAACTCGGTGTTAGTGAGCATGTACTCTCCAGTCTCTATTCTCCACCTTTTAGCATCTTCGTTGTCTCCCCTTTCTCCGCACGCGAGGACCGTAAAAGGCGCCGGTCGTAGAATGAGCCACAATATGATACAATGTTGCAACAGAGAGTCCTGTCGCATACCGTGCCTACTTCAGGCCCATCAAGCATGTTTCATACTGTACCGGCCCAAGACAGTCTTGCAGACATGTCGTGTCATGCTGTCCATCGTACCCGACCGCGAGGCCTACCCATTTGTGTCGTGCCATGCTGTGACACAGGCCAGCCCAAACAAGTATGGCCTAATATCTATACCTACTACCGATCTGTTGCTTAGTACTCAATCTATTCACAACATTCTAAAAACGTAAGAATAAGGAAAATATATGAATAAGAATAATAAAAAGAAAAAATGAGGTTAGAGTGGATGTTTTGATTTCTTTGAAATTCCAGTGATTTCATAGGAAGACCACAGTACGCCTAAGATATTCGATCCACCTATTTCTTTGAATTAAATACAGCTACAATGCAAAATCCTATGTAAAATACATTTTCTTTTCTTTTCAGAACACGCGTAGCTTGCCTTTTGCTACCACAACCGAACACCGCTATTTGTTCGGTTCGGTCATAGCTAATCGACTTTGTAGAGACTAAAGTAAAAGTTAGTTGCCGTCCAGGTGCTTGCTAGCTCCTGCGGTGCGCCCCCACCCCCATCCCTTATTTTTGTTGGGAAACCTGATGGCCCGTTGAGGCCTATGCTGGTCCCTTATGCCAAAACCCTAGAAAGCGCTATAAAAGGAGGAGGGGGTCCCCCCTATGTACCAGAATTCATTAGAAATAAAGAATTTCCGCTTTCACTCTACCTAAACACGTGTCTCTCTCTCTTTCTGTTCTCCACTTCAGATCTGTTCGGGAACCCCGGACTATTCGATAGCGAGGTTCCTTAACACGTTATCAGCACGAATTGCTCTACGGAGATCAGAATTGAAAAGGTGAGAAAAGGTGGGATTAGCGTTTGAATCTAATCGTTCTTTTCTATGCATGCATCTATCCCACGCGGCACGGTTACACGAAGAACGCTCAAGCGCCTCAAAGACGGCCACGAAGACATGAATTCACCGCTCATCACGAAAAAAAACCGACGCCGCATCGGTCTTCGCGCACGCAGCGCGTCACCGACGGCCAAGATCGCCGCTTTAGCGGCAAGATACGCGCGCGACGCGCGCGTTGCTGCTGCCGCCGTCGCCGCCTCGCGCAGACGAAGCGCCGCGCCGTCGTGCGCTTGAAGCACGATCGCCGCGCCAGATATACACCGCCGTCGTGCCCTCGGCTCGACCGCCGGCTCGAAGCCGGACCAACGGCGCTAACGTAACCGTCGCCGCGCCTTGTAGCCGCGCGCGCCAGCCCATGATGCGCACGCGGCCGCCTCGGAGGGCACGACGTTGCCTCGGGACGGCAGACGCGGCCGCCTCGGAGGGCACGCGGCCGGCGACGCCGCCCGCCCGCCGCCAGCCGCCAGCGCCGCTCGCCGCCCGGCTCGCCTCGCCCGATCTCCGCTCGCGCGCGCCGCCACGGCTTCGGCCGCTCGGTTCGAAATCGCGCCGCCCGCCGGCTCCGACGCAATTGCCGTTCGCCAAGCACTCGGCCCGGCCGCCTGCGGCCGCGCGCTTCACCGCGGACCACCTCGGCCGCCAAGGCCGCCGCCGTCTGGCGCCGCCGAGGCTGTAATGCCGCCAGATCCGAAGCGCCGCCGCAGCACGAGTCGCCGCCGCCTCGAGTGTCGCCGTCGGCCCCCGACCAAGTCGAAGCGACGCGACGCGAGAAGCGAAGCGGCGGCGGCGGCGAGGCGCGAGGTCGAGGAAGGCGCGCGCAAAGAAGCGCGACGGAGCAAAAGAAAGACGAAGCAAAGCTCCATGCGGCAACAGCAAAAGAAGTGGCGGCGGCTAGGGTTTCCCTAGCCACGTGCGTGCGTTTGGGCCGGGCAAGGCCCATAAGGCCGTTCAGCCGAGAAAAAGAAAGAAAAAAAACAAAAGAAAAGAAAAAGGAAGAAAAGGAAAAAAAAGAGAAAAATTGCGAAAAAATTGCAGAAAATTTTGAAAAAATTGCCAGAAAATCAAGAAGATTTATTTGGCTCTGTTTTTAATTTTTCTTGCTTTATTTCTCTGTTTTTCGAATTTTCTTTATGATTTTTGAATCTGTTGCTTTATTTAATATATTGCAATGCATAGCAATTTAATTTTTCTGCACTTTATGCTTTTGCAACCATTTTCTATCAGATTACACGCAGTAATCTAAATCTAGAATCTTGATATCATGCAGATGTCTGGCATTGTGAATCGTGAGTTTGAAGAACTGGCCCCGCACGGTCAGAACTACCTCACTTGGGCATCGGACGTAAAGATTGTTCTTAGGGGCAAGAAGCTCCGTTCAGCGATTGGTCTAGGGTCCTTGCAGGACGCAAAACCTACCACTGAGCAGAACGATCAAGCTCTGCATTTTCTCAGGCACCACCTCTCAGCCACTCTAAAGAATGAATATATGGCTGAGGAGAGTGCACTTGAGCTTTGGACTGCACTTCAGAAGCGGTTCGAAAAGCTCAAGTACACCATCTTGCCCCAAGCACAACAAGATTGGGTACGCCTGAGGTTTGCAGACTTCAGAACAGTGGCCGAGTACAATTCTGCCTTGCACAGAATTTGTACCAATCTCTCCCTATGTGGCAAGAAGATCACTGATGAGGAGAAGATTGAGAAAACTCTCTACCTTCCACCCTAATGCTATCCAGAGTGCACGCATTTATCGTCGGGACGCATACAAGGAGTATAGCGAATCGATTGATGTAATGCAAGTTGCGGAATCGCAAGACGATGTTCTACGCAAGAACTATGTCTCGCAGCCCACCGACGAGGCACCGCATCAAGTCAATGCCAACAGCTACAAGGTGAGAAAGCCCACTCATAGAAAGAAGGGCAAGGTGGTGGAAAGAGAGACCCTGTGCCAAAGGAAAGTCCAAAGCCCCCGTGAAGAGGGATGACAAAGAAAAGACGCACGCCAAGCCGTATGGACAGCAGAACAGGGACGTGCTTCAAGTGTGGCACTTGGGGACATTGGTCAAGATATGTCGAGAATCCAAGGAAGCGATCAACGATATCGGGCTAAGAAGAAGGCAAAGGAAAACGCCGCAGAGCGCGCACTTCGCCAACATCGGTGAAGATGATGTCATAGATGTAGACACCCCACTTGCCTCATCCTCACGAATAGCACGGACATCGATGCCGCAGCCATGATTATGGCAAATGAAGAGAAAACTGCAGATGATATAGAAGCGAAATTAATGCATATTTTCTGATTCTATTTAATGCATTTCTTTTAGATTATGGTTGTTAGCATTTTCTTTGAATAAAGGATTGTAAGCTCTAGAAGAGCATACTTCTTTCATGAATAAATACGCAATTTATTCTTTATTCCAAGATTCTTCAATTTTGCAAGTAATATTTGGATTGTTTTGCCTCTATCGATTAGAATTATATTTCTTTTATCTAGAAATCGTGTAGCGCCCAAATGGAAGAGATATGCATTGTTGATAGTGGCACAACAAATACCATCTTAAGAGAGTCTAAGTATTTCGATCGATCACGAAGAACATTTGGAAAGATTACTACGATCGCAGAAGCGACTCATATGTAATCGGCTCAGAAGAGCCACAATTATTTTGCCTATGGGTACAACTTTGGTAATTGAAGAAGCCCTTTTGTACCTCGAATCAACGCACTCTCTTAAGCTTTAAAGACATCGCGCCAATGGTTTTCACGTAGAAACCAATGAAGAAAATGGCAAAGAATACTTGTGCATTGTGAAGCACGCGGTATGTGAAAAATGGTATTAGAAAAATGTCCCTCATATGAATCAGGTTGTACTACACGAATATTCATGCACCAAGTGTATACTTCCTTGAAGACTGCTTTTAGAAGCTCGAGTTATTTTCTTTATGGCATGGTAGATTAGGTCATCCTGGTCTTAGAATGATGAGAAATATAGTGAACAACTCACAAGGTCATGGCATTAACGTTAAGAATTTCCGAATCATGAAGATTTTGTGTGCCTGCATGTGCCACCGGAAATTAATAACTAGACCCTCTGTCATGAAAGTGCAAAGTGAAATCTCTGCATTCCCGAACGCATCCAGGGGATATTTATGTCCGATTCAGCCCCTGTCGGGCCGCTTCGATACTTTATGGTGCTCATCGATGCTTCCTCGAAATGGTCGCATGTATGCTTGTTGTCAACAAGAAACCATGCTTTTGCAAAGCTGATCTCGCAGATCATAAGAATTAAGAATGCTTTCCCCGATCATCGCGTGAAGTCCATTAGAATGGACAATGCCGAGAATTTACTTCAAAGGCATTTGATGATTATTGCACAAAGAACAGGATAGCAGATTGAGCACTCTGCACCGACGTTCATACGCAGAACGGACTAGCAGAAGCACTAATAAAGAGGATCAAGTTCATTGCCAGACCGCTTTTGCAGAGTTGTAACTTGCCCAACACTTGTTGGGGACACGCATCCGCACGCAGCAGCTCTTATCAATTTTAGACCGTCGGCCTACAACATCCATTCCCTATGCGGCTTGTGCAGGATCATCCCAAGATCTCCCACCTTAGAAAATTTGGGTGTATGGTATATGTACCTATACCACCCCCAATGGATCGCAATGGGCCCTCTCCGCAAGTCCTGGGATATACGTTGGTTATGAGAGTGCATCCATAATCGTATTTGGAACCCATGATCGAGACTTGCATACTGACCGATTCACGATTGCATCTTTGACGAGGATCGCTTCCCATCATTAGGGAGGAAATCAACCTTTGGATGAAAAATGCCGGAAATCATATGGCATTCCACCGATCCCGCACATGACCCCGAACTAATGAAGCAAATCAAGAAGTCCGAAGATAATTGATTTGCGAATTTAGCAAATGAACCGCTCGATCATTTTGTGATCGAAGGCGTGGTTAAGTCGCATGTACCCGCAAGGAATGCACCGAGAGGGTGGAAATACCAAAGAAAATAGAAGGTATCCTCAACCTGCTCAGAGGCCTCAAAGAAAAAGAGCAGTAATCTGCTCCTCAAACCCAAAGTACCCGAGACGCCCTGAGAAAATCAAGCGAGAGGACTTACCACAACCAATCACGAAAATGCCCCAAGGAAAGAAGGGAGCAGTTGAGACTGCACTGGAAAGAAGCCAACAGAAAGGCAATCCTGCACTTGAATCTTCCACTCGCAGAAGCCACGGAAATAATGTGTGCGCACACATAGGCGATGAAAGCTAAAGGAACTTGCTCTGCGATAGGGAATAGCGAAGAGCAAGTAAAAGTGCATGAAGCACCCCATGAAGAAATGGCCATAAACTTTGTAATAACAGAGAATCCTCAATAGAGCAACGACCAACGTTGATGCATACTTCGCAAAGAAGATTGCCTCGATCATTGATCATGATCCCGAGCCCGAATCTCTCGCAGAGTGCAAGAAAAGGCTAGATTGGGAAGAATGGAAAAAGGCAATCAATGCAGAGTTAGTCTCTCCAACAAGAGAGAGGTGTTTGTTCAGATGCCGCACACCTCCCCATATAAACCCGTGAGGTCACAAATGGGTCTTTGTTCGAAGAGAAATGAAAACAACGGTTGTAAGGTACAAAGCAAGGCTTGTAGCTCAAGGTTTCACTCAACGCCCGGAGTTGATTATGAAGAAACCTATTCTCCGGCCATGGGAGGAATTACCTTTAGATATTTGATCTCAATGGCGTCAACTTGAAGTTGAGAATGAAGCTAATGGATGTTGTCACAAAGATATTTGTATGGAAACTTGGATTCGAGATATACATGAAAGTCTGGAAGGAATTCCTATCCGAACCAAGATGGAGCAAATAGAAACTGTGACAAATGTGAAATTGGAGAAATCACTGTATGAAATTTGAAGCGATCAGAAGAATGTGGTACAATCGCTGAGTGACTTTCTCTGCAAGAAAGGCTACACAAACAAATAAGATTGTCCATGTATGTTTATACAATGATCCCGAATGGATTTTGTATAATCTCCGTCTATGTAGATGACTTGAACATCATTGGGACGGATGAAGAAATTGAAGAGGCATGCTCATACTTGAAGTCCGAGTTTGAAATGAAAGATTTGGGTAAAACCAAGTTTTGTTTAGGCTTGCGGCTTGAACATGTCCAAGGAGGAATCTTGGTACACCAATCAACCTACACACGTAAAGTGTTGGAAAGATTTGGATTTGAAAAAGCATATCCTGCGAAGACTCCAATGGCTCAAGGTCACTCCAAGCGCACTCTAGACCCATACTGCACCTAGAGAAGAGGGGAGGAAGTCCCGGGAGCAGAATTCCCATATTTGAGTGCAATTGGAGCGCTCATGTACCTTGCGAATAGCACTAGACCGAACATTGCGTCATTGTGAATTTGCTAGCTCGATGCAGGCGTAACCCACCAAAAGGCATTGGAAAGGGATCAAGGACATCTTCCGCTACCTCCAAGGAAGCAAAGACCTCGGTCATTCTTTAGAAGAAATAATGAATTGAATTTGGTTGGCTATGCCGATGCGGTATTTATCGACCGCATCTTGGCAAGTCCCAAACCGCTATGTTTTCCTATGTGGAGGAACAACAATTTCTTGGAAGTCGTCTAAGCGCACTCTTGTCTCGACGTCGACAAACCACTCGAAATCATCGCTTTGTATGAAGCATCTCGTGAATGTGCATGGCTCGGAAGAATGGTTCACCACATCCGTAAGTCATGTGGTTTGAACATTGAGCAAACTCCCACAATAATTTATGAAGATAATGCAACTTGTGTTGCCCAAGCACAAATGGGTTATGTGAAGAGCAATCTCACGAAGCATATCAACCCCAAGTTCTTCTATGCTCACGAATTGCATAAGATGAACGAGATCAAGATATTGCATACTAAGTCATGTGAAAATCTTGCGATTTGTTCACTAAATCACTCCCAAAGATCTACCTTTGAAAGGTGCGTAAAAGGAATTGGGATGATGAGACTTAGAGAAGTGCAGATTTGGGGAGATATTTCACATACTCCCACATAAATCTCAAGATGAATTATGAATACCCAACATGAATCTCAAGATTAGCAATTGAAGTTGGGAGAATTGTACTCTTTTTCCTTAGCAAGTTTTTCATGAAGTTTTCTTCCATAAGGTTTTGACGAGGCAATTCGTGCAACATAGTAAGCGTATGCTATGTACTCTTTCTCCAAGTATTTTTCCCACTGGGTTTTTCTGGAATTTTAATGAGGCATATGCATCTCGCGGCAAAGGGCCCAAGGGGGAGTGTTGGGAAACCTGATGGCCCGTTGAGGCCCATGCTGGTCCCTTATGCCAAAACCCTAGAAAGCGCTATAAAAGGAGGAGGGGGGTCCCCCCCTATGTACCAGAATTCATTAGCAATAAAGAATTTCCGCTTTCGCTCTCCCTAAACACGTGTCTCTCTCTCTTTCTGTTCTCCACTTCAGATCTGTTCGGGAACCCCGGACTATTCGATAGCGAGGTTCCTTAACAATTTTAGCCCTTTTTTATTCTATTTTTAAAAATGGCTCCTCCAATCAAACTAATTCCATGAATGGCCCTGGTTAACACGCCAGAGTGAATGGCTTGGACAGTTTAACGTCTACGCATTACCGCTTATGATGTGAATTGTAGCTGTCACTTCATCCACCAATGCCAACATGGCTAGGTTGGTGCCATGTCAGCGTCTGATCAGCGTCATCAGTTTTGGCGCAGTCCTTCAGAATCCCACACAAGAGCTTTGGTGTTGATATCTCAAACTAAGAGGAAACACTTTTCTCGATTGATTCATGAATCATTTATGAACAGATTAGTGTTTTTATTATAATAGGTATTTTTTTATATATTCCTAATTACGTGTACAAGAGCATAAGGAGATAATCGGCGTGTGGCGTATGCAAACAGCACAAAATTAAAAAAATAGACATAATTAAGTTCAAACATTAGTTCATTGTAGTTTACGAACGAAATGGGAAGATACATGGCTTGTGTTGTGTTCAGAGGTGCATTTGTTGCTCGGCTTGTACTATGGTACACAATGCAACAAGAATGAAGTAACCACAGGAAATATAACTATGGTATCTGGGCGACTTTTGGAAAGTAAACAACATGGTAGATTTACATCTACTCAGCTTGCATACTTATGCCCTAAGGCAAAAACGACACACCTTAGGCACCCACACGGAGTGTCAGTCGTCAGGGTGGCGTGGACGTGAGTGATTGTGACAGTAGTAGCAGGTGCATTGCAGCTCGGGTTGGCGCAACAGCAATATAGGTGGTAGTCATTGCCATGGTGGACCACCTCCTTATTGTTCCTCTCCCTAATCCTCTACCTACGGAGCTCGTCGTCGTTGATCCTCTCGGTCTAGCACTCCTCTCTCAACTCGTTTAGGCAGATCTGGAGAGTTGCTATGTAAACATGGCCATGTATTGGATACGGTTTATCCAGTCACTTGGTGAACTTGCAATCAACTGTCCACAAGTAGATGAGGTGATTACGAGCAATACAACAATATATGTGCAGAAGTATAGATAGAAAATGAAATACTTACCATGAATAGAGGGCAGCGGAAGAATTGATGTCTCATGTTCACTCGTCATCAGAAAACTAGACCACCGTGTCGAGTTTGTCCTTGCATTGCAGCCAAGGCTTGGGGATGTATGGATAGTCGCGAGGGTGATTTCTATGTGCATACGAGTCTTTGGTTCTGAGTAGAAGATCGGGGCTTATGGGTTTGAGATTTAGAGGACCGTAGATATGCGTGTCTTCCAAGTAAGGGCATAGTCTGGAAACCTAGTCCTTGCCCACTGTCCCTTCCCACGCCTTGAGCTACTCGACCTATCTGCCATAGTGATGAATTAGTAGTGTGGTAGTGGCATTGTGTGCGATGAGGTAGGCTTTGTAGGTGTAGCCGGAATTGAGCCACAGACTTCAGGCCTGAATTTCTATCACAGACTCCATGGTGGGACTTGAGGTTGTGTGCAATGCTATGAGTTGGACGCGCCTACTGTCGTGGCCCGAATTTCTGTCGCAGACTCCATGGTGGGACTTGAGGTTGTGTGCAATGCTATGAGTTAGCCAGGCCTACTGTCGAGGCCCGAATTTCCGTTGCAGACTCCACGGTGGGACTTGAGGTTGTGTGCAATGCTATGAGTTGGGCAGGCCTACTGTCAGGACCCAAATATGTAAATTTGCCCTCTGTGTATACTGCACTAGTCTAGGATCATACTATGCATATAGTGGTAATATAGATGTAATATCAACTCCATACATAGCAAAATAATAATAAATGACTAATTTTGATAAATAAATAGATAATGTGATAACCTTATGGCCGGCTTTAAATTTATTATGCCCCACAGGACTTATTCACTAACTAAACTATAGCGAAACATAAACTTCAGTGGACAACCCATCGACATGCCATAGGCAATTGACATGGCTCGAATCCTAATAACCCGCTTCCTATTGATACACCTCCTCTAGAGCTGGTGTTGATTCTTCTTCTCCGACTGATCGATTTATTGATGCAAGGGTGAGTGCATAAAGCAGACAACCTAGTATAACTATATGCAAGGCTTAATCCAAAAGATTGGCTGTCATGGCTATTTTGCAATAAATCAGCATTTACAATTAAATACAATAATAGATTGAAACAAATGGTAAAGCAAATAATAGTAATAATAAGATTCTCAAATAATTCTCAATAATAAGATTCTCAGATAATTCTCAAGTTTTACTAGCACACAGCCTAATCTAATTCCTTTCCTTTCATTCGCACACAACCTCCTTTCCCATGTTTTATTTTATAAAATATAATCCTCATGTGAAATAATCGAGTATTGTCCATAACTAGAGACATGGCTATTCGAAAAAGTTTTACACTCTACAGAGTTTATACAATTTACCCACAAGATATGACCAATCTTATAATGTCGGCCATAACATGTACCCATCGACATACGATTAAAAAGATCATAACAAAACCTTTCGAAAACTCTATCCGAACATAGACACTCTCAGTAAACCTGATCTCACTATTCCACCCTCACATAAAGCAGAAGAATAGGTGAAGGACCGAGATGGCGATCAGAGGGGGGAGTGAATGATCCCAAATAAAATTTTCCCCCACACAAAATAATCCACCCAAGCCCTCAAAGAGAATACTCAAAAGAAGGCAAACGAAATGAGCTTGTTGTACTATCTAGCCGGTGCTACCGCTGGGAGGCTGGTAGTACCGCACAAGGGGTGGTAGCACCGGGCTCAAAAATAGCAGCAAGAACAGAGTCTAAAAACATCAAGTCTCAAAAGCAAATTTTGAGGAATCTTTTGATCGGCTGGACAAAACCTCACGAAACTTGGTAGATATGATCCTAAGGATGTCAAGAACTAATTCCAACCTTCAATCTCAAGGATTGATGTCAAAGCTCCGACCTTTTTATCCTTGAAGCAAGATCACAACAAGTTTGAGAAAAACTCGGGAACTTGATCTTGGACTTGCCCGTGGGGTTTTGATGATCAAGATGGTCTTGGATAACCTCCTACACGTCACAGCAAGCAAGAACACAAGTCAAAAACCCCTAAAACACGATCTAGAAGAATAATTCACTCAAAAACACAAGGCCGGTTTCTTGCAAGAAAAGATGCATGGATTGCCTAGATGATTGGGATATGATTTGAAGAAGATGCACCAATCAATCAACATCCTCGGCACAAGAAGCAAAAGCATTTTAGAAGGAGAGGAGGCAAATCCAAAAGCATGTATAAGGAGGGGAGGCAAATCCAAATTACATGAATGTAAATTTTAAGAATTTAAGTGCAGAATTTAAATGCGTAAAGTAAATTCAAGTATAAGATAAAATAATTTGCATTTCTGGAAGGGATGTTTACAAAGCCTCACGACAAAGTAGGCAAAGCTCAAAGGAGCACAAAACCTCTAAAACCTTCGAGAGGAGGAAGGCCACCCCTTCCACTCTATTTATAGTACTCTTGGGCCACCTACCACCCTTGGATGAGTCCCTCAACCCTAGGGTACTCCATCAAGGGCTAGAATTGACCCACTCACACAGCCATGCAAGGGCTAACCCAAAACCCACCAACCAAACCTGGTTTTCTTGCACTGTTTTCAAAGCACACTAACTAGACCCGATATCCTATCAACTAGACCGCGATCCGACGGCCCTCCTTTATCCACGCAGCATCTAGCTAGCATCGTTTCCTTACCTTGTCTTCTAGGCTTGCACCGACTCCATCTCCGATCATCTTCCAGCGATCCTCGACCGTCTGGACCTTTGACGCTCCTCGCCTAGTCCCAGTCATCGTCCGCCTCACCATGATCAATCACGTCGTCTTGCAACCATCAAAGACAAGAAAACACATCACATAGCAATGTCCAAAAAGATATGCAATGAAATCGATCAAAATCACAAGTTTTAATGCATTCTCGCTCATAAGGGCCGATGCTACCGCCCCCTGGCCGATAGCACCGCCCTTCATCCAAAAACCAGAAGAGATCCTCTCTGGAATTTATACACCTGGTATTTGGGCTGGTGCTATCGCTACCCTAGTAGCACCGGACTACCATGTGTGGTAGCACCAGACCGCCACAATGCCCAAAAATGCACCCTTCTGGAATTTCACACCGCTCTTTGAGGCCAGTGCTACCGCTCGACCTCTAGCACCGGACTGCTAGAACCCCCCAAAAACACCCTCTCGGGTTTTTACACACCGCTCTAGGGGTCGGTGCTACCGCTCGCCCGGTAGCACCAGGCTACCATGGTCAGTAGCACTGCCAATTCCAAATAGAGCTCAAATTGCTTCAAATTGAAAATCCAATTCAAATCAAACTCAAACCAGAGCATACCAACCTCAAATTTAGTCAAATACTCATCACAAACATGGGTAGACCTCCATATGGTCTTTCAATCTCCCCCTTGATGAGTATATTAACAAACAACACAAAAGGCATAAGTTTGAGTTTGAAAAAGAAGGAAGAAAGCAATTTGGATGCAAAGCCAAACTTGGTCCAAGAAGAGAGGAAATGAAATCATGACCAAGTTGGCAAGAAGGATTTTAGACTAGACCAAGGAAAGAGCAATTTTCTACAAAAACTCTAAAATCCAATAAAAACTCAAGATGCTTATGATTCTTAAAGATTAGCAAGACTACACAAAGATCATAAGAATCATAATGCAATCACATTTTTATCTTTTTAATGATGCCTTTACTACAATTTCTCCCCCTTTTGGCAATATAGGCATCAAGAAAACATCTTCTTCCCCTTTAACCATGTATGCATGAAATGCATATAAAGAGCTTTGAAGATTATCCAAGTGACCACATATACAAAGTATGATACCAAGCTACTCAAGTTTAGATTATGCTAAACTAAGACATGTCCAAGTGCAAATGACAAGTTTGCTAGCAAGTACAAGAAAGACAATGTTATTTTTGCATGATTTAACAATTACAACACTTAGCATAGTTTCTAAACTATAAGTAAAGCCACTCATAGGATCAAATGGAAAACCTAGAGTTCAACCTACTCAACACTTTGGGGAATCTAGAAGAACATACAAGGTCCTTCGAGCTCGTTTTTCAATTAATGCAAATTTTAAGAATTTGAAAGACATAGCGGGGTGCAAATGTTTGATATTATTTGCATTCTTTACCCACTTATGATTTTTTTATTTGAATTGTTTTTAAAGCAATTGACTCAAGCCATATTCGACCATCTCAAGATGAACTCTCAAGAGAATAGTCTTGGTCATACACGATACATTCCAAGTTCATCCCAAGTGCAATGGGATGCTGTCTTGTGAATGTAAGGTGTTAAGTCTAATGTGCACAAATAGAATCATTTTTGCTTAATTTTCATTTTAGCACATTGATTTATGAGCAAAAGAAGGACTCAAGTATGGATCAAACAAGTTTCACCCAAGTTGCTATAGCGACTCTAGAGAAACCCAAAATTTCACAAATCATAGAAAATACACCTAGAGAAGAAACTTAGCAAGTAAAAGCAACATGTTTCATCAAGTTTTCATTTAAAGCTTTAATTTTAAAATTTTAACAAGCTTAGCAAGATAAAAGAACTTGGACATGTCTTAGCTGGCATTTGTCATAGAAGAGCATGTGCATAGTATGAATAATAGCTCATTTGCATAATAGACAAAGCTCATTAAACAGAATATGAAGTCTATATACAATGCATGAACAGATTCCCAAACTCTCCCTCAACAAGTGAATCAATTTTAAGCACAAATCTGGTTTAAATTGAGTTATTAGCAAAATTAAGCTCAAGAAAGGTTCAATTGAACTCAACGGAAACCAGAAACACATAATAAGGAGAAGAAGTCGAGAAAACTGCAAACTGGGTGGCTATAGAGCATAAAAAAGATAGTAGAGAACACTATGACTCAGACTCACTCTCATCTTCTCAAGTGACTAACATAGGGAAGCTGACTCTAGATCTCAAGCTAGGGAGTGCACATAGACCCTGTCTACTCTGGGGCCCAACACCTGCTAGACTTATAAGACTGTGAGGGAACTCAACCTAGAGAGAAGAGAGAACAACTAATTATGCATGATAGTAATCTATAGCATAAGATGAGAGGTCCATGCAAAGCATACCTGAAGTCTAAGTGAAGTGAACTCACAACTCTAGAATTAAGCCCAATAACACCCAGAAAAAGTAAAAGAAAGGAAATACTGGAAGAAAGATATATATATATATATAATACATAATATACAAACCAGCTCCCCCTCACAATAAGACGTAAGGGCACACGACTCCAAGTTCACTCCTCAGGGCAACAAACCTGGAGCTATCCAAAGGCTTGGTAAAGATATCAGCTATTTGGTGGTCACTCTCTATAAACTGAAGCGCGTTATCGCCCTTCTCCACATGATCTCTAAGTAAGTGATATCTAATATTAATATGCTTAGTCCGAGAATGCTACACTAGGTTATTCACAATGCAAATAGCAGAAGTGTTGTCACAGAAAAGTGGCACACTCTCTATCTCTAACCCAAAGTCCCGCAAGGTCGATCTCATCTAGAGAACCTGACTACAATAACTGGCTGCAACAACATACTTGGCCTCAGCGGTGGACTGTGCAACTCCAGGCTACTTCCCAGATGACCAAAAAACAAGAGAAGTGCCAATGAATTAGCAAGTGCCAGAAGTGCTCTTTCTATCTATCCTACAGCCAGCAAAGTCTGCATCGAAAAAGGCTCTAAGGGATAGATAAGAAGAAGAATAGTACCAAATACCATAGTCAATGGTACCTCGAAGGTAACTGAGGATGCGCTTCACCGCCTGGCAGTGACAGGCGCGAGGAGAAGCCTGAAATTGAGGTACAGATACAAAGCAAAATGTATGTCCAGTCTCGAAGCAGTGAGGTATAGGAGGGAGCCGATCATGCTCTGGAACTCCTTCTGATCAACTGGCTCACCATCCTCATCAAGCTCGAGGACAGCAGTGGTGGCCATAAAAGTTATCACCGGCTTCCCGTCAGACATATCAAAGCGCCTCAGGAGGTCCCGGGTGTACTTGCCTTGATGCAAGAAGGTGCCCTCCTGAGTTTGCTTGATCTGGAAGCCGAGGAAGTAGCTCAACTCACCCATCATACTTATCTCATACTCTGTGCTCGTCACCTCTGAAAACTGAGACACAAGAGAGTGGGAAGAGCCACCAAAGATAATATCATCCACATAAATCTAGACAAGAAGAAAATGAGAATCTTGGTGTCTGATGAACAGAGTCTTGTGTACTATACCCATTTTGAAACTTTGACTGAGAAGATAGGACTTAAGCCTATCATACCAAGCTCTAGAGGGCTGCTTAGGTTTATACAAAGCTTTAGAAAGCTTGAAGACATGGTTTGGGTATTTGGGATTCTCGAATCTTGGAGGTTGCCTGACATATACCTCTTCCTCAATATAACCATAGAGGAATGCACCCTTGACATCCATTTGATAAAGCTTGAAGCCCTTGGATGCAGAGAATGCAAGCAGGATCTTAATAGCATCTAATCTAGTTACAGGGGCAAAGGTCTACTCAAAGTCAAGACCCTCAACCTGAGAAAAGCCCTGTGCAACTAGCCTAGCCTTGTTTCTAATGACAACCACATCCTCACTCTGCTTGTTCTTGAATACCCACTTGGTCCCAATGATATTATGACTAGATGGGGGTCCGACAAGCTGTCAAACCTTATTCCTCTCAAAGTTCTCAAGTTCCTCATTCATAGCAATAATCGATGACTCATCGGATAATGCATGAGAAACCTCCTTCGTATTAAAGGAGGCAACAAAGGTTGAGTGGAGGCAGAAATTAGACAAACCTGATTTTGAGCGAGCGACCCGCTCAAACAGATCATCAATGATCTGATCAGGTGGATGACGTCTCTGAATATGACGGGGAGGTCCAGAAGCAGAAGTGATCTCTACCTCATGCACAGAAGAGGTAGGATCAGAGCCACTAAGTGCATGAGTCAGAAGGCAAGGGCTGGTCTCCCTGAGGTGCAGAAATAGAAACAGGAGGCACCTCAAGTGTAGAGGGGACTGGATCAGGTGGAACACCATCATCTCCATCATCCTCATCCTCTGCAAAGATGGTCTCGAAGAGAGAAGAAGAGCCTGAAATGCCAGGTCTAGCTCCTGGGCTAGCCTCATCAAAGGTCACCTTGCAGGTCTCTATGATCCTATGCGCATCGCAACTCAAGACACTATAGCTATGAGAAGAAGTCGAGTAACTTAGAAAAATACCATCAGGAGAACGAGACTCAACCTTATCTTTTTTACCGGACTTCAAGATGAAAGATTTGCAACCAAACATACGAAAATGAGAAATACTGGGATTTCACCCATACCTCAACTCGTAAGAAGTACGGTGCAAATGTGCCCTCAAGAATACGCGATTAGAAACATGACAAGCAGTAGCTGTAGCCTCAGCCCAAAACTTCCTAAGAGTATTGTACTCGTCTAGCATCGTCCTAGCCATCTCAATCAGGGTCCTGTTCTTCCTTTCCACTACGGCATTATACTGAGGGACATAGGGAGAGGAGAACTGATGCTCTAAACCAGACTCTACACAAAAACTCTCAAAGTAGGAGTTCTTGAACTCCGTGCTATTGTCACTGTGTATAGCTCATATGGCACCAGGGAGCTCAAGAGACAAACTATGAACCAAACCCCTGAAATGGGTAAAAGACTTATCCTTCGAGGCCATGAAAAACACTCAAGAATACCTCGAAAAATCATCAACAATGATAATAACATACCACTTCCCACCTGCTGACTGCACTCTAGCTGGACCAGCAGTGTCCACATGTAAAAAGCTGTCCTGGTGCATCAGTTATCACAACAGTGATTGTAGGATGAGAAGCAGCAACCATCTTGCCAGGCCGGCAAGGAGAGCAAACTAAGTCTTTGACCATTTTGAGTTTGGGCAAACCACGAATGAGATCGTGGTTGCTAACTCTGGTCAAATGGTCGAAGCCTATGTGACCAAGTCTCCTATGCCAGAAGGAGAGATCACGGGACTTAGAAGCAATCAAGCAACGAAGAAAGTCTCCAGAAGAAATAAAAAAATCAGCACGAAACACTCTCCCAAATCTAGAAATCCCGCAAACTAACTCCCCAGATGAATCAAGGATTCTACAGGCACTACTCTTAAAGCTTACCTCGAAAGAGTCATCGATAAGTTGAGAGACAGAAAGTAAATTATATTGCAGCTTACTCACTAAGGCAATGTCTTTAAGTAGGAAATTATCATTAATGCAGACGGTACCTTTTGCAATGATTGTACCTGAAGAAGCATCCCCAAAAATGATCAACTCATCACTGGGAGCTCGGACTAGTGAAGAGAACAAACGAGAGTCTTCGGTCATATGGCGAGAACAACCGGAGTCAACAATCGAAACCTCTCCCTTCCCCATCCTACGGACTTGTGTCAATGACAAAGAGAGAGAGATGACTCAGTACAGGGACAAACAAGAGCAGATCTGGGCACTCAATACTGAATCACACAGCGTCTAGAAGTACTAGCCACAGGAGCAAAAGACTGGACTCCAGTGCCTCTCTGACGCTCTACTCTCACAAGATACGAAGCAGCTCTAGCAGAAAATCTGGGAGCTGAAACTGGGTTGCCCCGCCGTGGTGCAAAGGCCGGACCATCCCAATGAGGTCGCCCAAATCTCTTACCAGAAAACACCTCACGCTACTGATATCTACCTCGATAACTCGACTGAATAGCATAAAAACCGAGTCCCAGACGCTGACTAAAAATAGGCGACTCTCTAACCTGTCTAGAAGCAGTGCATGCCTTAGAAGCACTCAGAGTCTGGGGATGACCCTGAATACCCCTAAGAGTAGCAACACGCTTACGCCTTGTGATCTTGGCGCCTGAAGCAGAAATCTACCAAATGTT
This sequence comes from Otatea glauca, assembly GCA_036346275.1. NCBI lineage: Eukaryota > Viridiplantae > Streptophyta > Magnoliopsida > Poales > Poaceae > Otatea > Otatea glauca. The sequence goes on along the minus strand of CM070719.1, from coordinate 18,575,040 downwards.
TATCCTTCTGACTTAAGGTGCATGTATACTTCGCCTTACCAAAGGCAGAAGTAGCAGGAGGAGCAACCTTCTGATCAGAGATCCCATAGACAACCCCGGCAGATCTAAACATAGTGGTACTCACCTTTAGAGCTACCATGGTCTCACCACTCTTGGAGCCACACACAATGGTGGGAGGACGCGCTCGAGCGTGCTCCAAGTAGTCAAATCCTAGACCCTGATTAAATCGACTAATCTTATATTGGTCTAGAATGAGATTGAGCTTCTTCTTGCCTCCTACAAACTTCTCAAGAGTGCTCATGAGATACTCACACTCCTGAAAGAGAGAGGCACAGGAAGAACATTGGGAAGAGGAAGAAGAAAAGCCAGATAAGGAATAACTACCAGCATATGCATTTTTCTCCCTCAGCACGATTGCCTCAACTTTGAGGGTCTCACAAGAAACGCAAGGGGCATTTCTAATTCTATGGGGTCTGGGCTTCAAGTTTGTTCCTAAATTCGACTTGGATTTCATCCAAGTCCCCCTCAATCACAGCACATTGCAAGCAACTTTCTTGTGACTTAACTAGTAAGTCCTTAGTAAGTTTATCACACTTGACATTTAAAGATTCATTGTCAAGTTTTAGTTGCTTACAGCCCTCGCATGAGCTGACTGGGTCCATATAAGCATGCATTTTAAGTTCATCATTTCTAGTTGAGAGCTTCCTAAGGTGAGTGCTCATGGTATCAATCTCAGCAAGTAATTTAGGGCAATTTTCACATGAGGGAGTAGAGTGAGCATGAAGAAAACTAGCATTTAAAGACATAGAATTAATAGATTCATTGCTAGCATTCTTCAACCTAAGACTATCTAGTTCACATAACACACTATCATGCATAGTCCTTAGGTTCTCTAGCTCCAAGAGCAGGGCATCACACAAAGAACAGTCATCAGTGACTCGGGAGGGACAAGATCTAGGATAAGCTAACTCCCGAATCAAGGTACCTACTTCTTTCTCAAGCTCTGTACACCTAGCTCTAGCTCTAGCATGAAATTTCCCTGGTTTGCAGAAAGCTTCATTGAGCTGGTCATAGGAGGGTACCTCGTCCATGTCGCTGTAGAGCTCGGAGTCGCTGATGCCGTTGGCGTCCGCCATGAAGCACATGCTGGTGAAGTCGTCGCCGCCTTTCTTCTCTTGCAGATCATCCTCTCCTTCGTCGCTCTAGGTCTCCGTGTCAGAGAGGTTGATGTCATCGAGTGTGGCGAGGACGTGGTGGAAGAGCTTCTTGTTCTTCGAGAAGTTGCGGTACTTCTTCTCACGCGCTAGGTCACGAACTGGAGGCTTCTTATTGTGTTTCTTATTAGTGTAATCATTCTTTCTCAAACCGTCGGCGTCTTTCTTGTCCTTCTCCAGCTTGGGGCAGTTCGCTCGAATGTGGTTGGGGCCACCACACTCGAAGTAGGTGATCGTGCCACCTCTCTTCCTCTCTCTCACCCTCTTGTATACATGAGAGAATTTACGAGCCAAAAGAGCAAGCTCAATTTCTGAAAAAATTTCTAGTTGGTCATCGCTTAGCTAGCAAAGGGTGGAGAGGAAAAAACCAGCAGAAGAATCAAAAGTGGATCCAGTGGGATCGGTAACCAAGGCCATCGACTGAGATTTCGTCTTGCGAGAGACGACGTCGATCTCATGAGTCTTGAGTCGGGAATAAAGCCCGTCAAGAGTCAGAGTCGACAAGTCGGTAGAGTCCTTAATGGTGGTCACCTTCATCTTCCAAACTCGAAGATCGAGTGCGGTCAAGAAATATCGAGCATTTTCTGAGTCAGGGTATATGCAATCGACTACTCGGAGGTCACTCAAAATCTTCGTAAAACGACCAAAGCACTCGTCAAGACTCTCACCAGCGTGTTGTTCAAACTTGTTGTACTCACGCTTGAATTGGTTCTGTCTCACCATTTTGACTTGAGTGGTGCCCTCATGGTAAGCATCGAGGGTCACCCAAATTTGATGAGCAGAACGAATGTGAGAAATCCTATCATACTCACTGCAGCTAAGACCCTATATGAGAATGTTCTTTGCCTTAGCGTTCGTCTCAACGTCAGCCATATTGCCGACCGTAATGTATCGGTAGGAACCTCATACGGGAGCTTCAACTTCTACCATATCAGGTTGCCCTGGGCAGTGATGTACGACTCCATTCAAGACTTCCAAAATAGAAAATCAACTCCAGAGAAAATGGGAGGCTTGGTGGAATACTTGTCCATCGCCATGGCTCTTGAGACCGGTCAAGTTCTATTAAAGAGCAAAATCGGCTCTGATACCAATTGAAGGACTGAGATGGCGATCAGAGGTGGTGAATGATCCCAAATAAAATTTTCCCCCACACAAAACAATCCACCCAAGCCCTCAAAGAGAATACTCAAAAGAAGGCAAATTAAATGAGCTTGCTGTACTGTCTGGCTGGTGCTACTTGGGAGGCCAGTAGTACTGGAGGCCGGTAGTACCGCACAAGGGGTGGTAGCACCAGGCTCAAAAACCCCTCAAACACGATCTAGAAGAATGATTCACTCAAGAAACTGGTTTCTTGCAAGAAAAGATGCATGGATTGCCTAAATGATTGGGATATGATCTGAAGAAGATTCACGCATCAATCAACATCCTCGGCATAAGAAGCAAAAGCATTTTAGAAGGAGAGGAGGCAAATCCAAAAGCATGTAGAAGGAGGGGAGGCAAATCCAAATTACATGAATGTATATTGCAAGAATTTAAGAACGAAATTTAAATGCGTAAAGTAAATTCAAGTATAAGAGAAAATGATTTGCATTTCTGGAAGGGAAGTTTACAAAGCCTCACAACAAAATAGGCAAAGCTCAAAGGGGCACAAAATCTCTAAAACCTTCAAGAGGAGGAAGGCCACCCCTCCCACTCTATATATACTACTCTTGGGCCACCTACCACTCTTGGATGAGTCTCTCAACCCTAGGGCACTCCATCAAGGGCTAGGATTGACCCACACACACAGCCATGCAAGGGCTAACCCAAAACCCACCAACCAAACCGGGTTTTCTTGCACAGTTTTTAAAGCACACTAACTAGACCCGCTATTCTATCTACTAGACCGCGATCCGACGGCTCTCCTTGATCTACGCAGCGTCTAGCTAGCATCTTTTCCTTTCCTTATCTTCTAGGCTTGCACCGACTCTGTCTCTGATCATCTTCTGGCGATCCTCAACCATCTGGACCTCCGACAGTCCTCGCCTAGTCCCGGTCATCCTCAGCCTCACCATGATCAAACACGTCGTCCTGCAACCATCAAATACAAGGAAACACATCACATAGCAATGTCCAAAAAGATATGCAATGAAATCCATCAAAATCACAAGTTTTAATGCATTCTTGCTCATAAGGGCTAGTGCTACTGCCCCCTGGCCGGTAGCACCGCCCTTCATCCCAAAACCAGAAGAAATCCTCTTTGAAATTTCCACAATGGGCATTTGGGCCGGTGCTACCACTACCCCAGTAGCACCGGACCGCCACAACGGCCAAAAAGGCACCATTCTGGAATTTTCACACCGCTCTTCGAGGCCGGTGCTACCGCTCTGCCGGTAGCATCGGACTGCTAGAACCCCCGAAAACACCCTCTCAGGTTTTTACACACCGCTCTAGGGGTCGGTGCTACCGCTCGCCTGGTGGTACCAGGCTACCATGGTCGGTAGCACTGCCAATTCCAGACAAAGCTCAAATTGCTTCAAATTGAAAATCTAATTCAAATCAAACTCAAACCAGAGCATACCAAGCTCAAATTTAGTCAAATACTCATCACAAACATGGGTAGACCTCCACATGGTCTTTCAATAGGTTTGACTCATTACTGGACTAGGAGCAATAATTGTTCAAGTTGTGGAGCCACTGCAACACACAGCTTCTCCAACCGCGCACATTCCTCCTCAGATATCATATATCAAGACTTAGCAACTTATTGAGTTCGGTTTGTCCCAATACAGATATGTGGTTGTATAATTTAGCCTAGTTCAATAGCTTACAAGGTTAAGTCCTTAACTTATGGATGTAAGACTTCCAATCTACTTATTCAAATTAACCATTATCAATTAATTCACATAGAATCATTATCCCAATGTCACACAGACCCACCATGGCACATAGCCTCTTGCCACTTGCCTCAATCTAAATTATTTATCACCCCAGTTGATTACCGTGCAATACATACCATCAACATCATCATAGTGTGATAACACATGACACACCCTTTTCATAAATAGTTCTATAGACAATTAGTCAAGTTCCAATTTGCAGCTCCAAATGATACCAATTATTCGTTGTAGGGCTAAGCACACTACTCATGATCTAACAACCCTTGTTGGTGTTATATTAGTAATGAACTAATAATTATCCATCCTAGGGTGACAAATGATCATGGCATAGAAAATGATAAGATAGGTATAATTCAATAGGCTGCATAACTAATTCCTAACTATTTAACAATTGATAATTTAAAGTAGCACACAATAATTTGAAACAAAATAACTTTTGTAAAATTGGGTTCAACATGATCAAAGCATGTTTGCCTTGGAATAAATCGTGATCTTGTTCTTGAATCAAGTTTTCACATTCGTACGATCCCAACACTTCAACGTCTAAGCGAAACGAATTGTGGAAAATCAAAGATAAAATCAACTAAAAAATCAAATAAAATATACTAAAATGTTGTAACACCCTAAAATTTGCCATATTTTAAATTTTGGAGCTATTTTGATTTTTGAGAATTTTTGGAAATTAATTGGAATTTATTCAAATATGGACTTTCTTGAAGTCAATTAAATAATATAAAATTTTATGCAAAGTTTTATTGGAAATATTTTATTTGAGTTTAGAATGTTTCAAAAGATTTTCCAGAATTTTTCTGGAATTTTTCCGAGTATTTTGCTATTTATTTTGGCTTTATCCATTTATCTGATTTATTTTAATTCGAAAATGTTTTAAAATCGTAAGAATAATGTTTGGGCTGAAACCCTTCGGTCCGGCCCAAGTCAGCCCGTGCCGTCGGCCCGAGCAGCCCATCTTGCGCCGAACCCTAGCCGCGCACCGTTTGATCGAGATCGCACAGTCATGCATGCGTTGGTGGCCACCCGATCGAGTCCACGCGGACGTCCAGGATAGCACCACGTCCCTTCGCCCGCGTTATCGCCGGAGTTAACGCCGCCGAGCGTTTTCGCTCGTTTCGCCTGTGTTTGCGCGCACGTCGAGGCTCCTTTATAGGTGCCGGTTAGTGCGCTGGATAGTGCTCTCCTCGCCGCACCTTTTGACTTCTTTCGCGCACGTCAAGACGCTATCCTCGCTTCGTAGTTGCTCGCCGTAGTTCTTCCTATTGCGTCTCCGCTGTTTTGGGTTCGTTCCGCCGTCTCCGGTCGCCATTCGTCACGTTTGGATTCATCTTCGAACTCACCGCGTCAAGGCGCACGCCGGAGGACAACCGTAGCACTGCCGACGGGCTCATTTTCTTCAGCGCTGGCAGCTTCTTCCTTCAGCGCCGCAGTTGCCTTCACCAGACTTCCTTGCCGTTCGATCTGTATCGTGTGGCTCTGGTAAGTCCACGTCGCCCCCTTTCTGTTTAAGCCTAGCGTGTTTCGTGACCGTTAGATCTAATGCGTGTGGCGTAGATTAGATCGTGAGTTCGTGCGTTAGATATCTTCTCGGCCGTTAGATCAGTATCGGACGATGTAGTTGGATCGATCCATGCCGTTAGAGCGGAACCGTCGGATCTGGTGAGCGTAGCCGGATCTTCGCCGCGTGTCGCCCACCGGGGTAGCCGCGTCGCAAGTCCGCGTCGTGTAATGTTAGCTATTTGATCCGGATCGGACTGTGTAGGGTCAGCCGTGTAGCGTTGGTGTTAGCTCGCCACGTGTCCGCCGCCGCAGCCTCCATTCGCTGGATCTTGACCGTCGATCTTGAATAGTACGGGCACGATCGCACCGGCGCCGTGACCAGTCGTGTGCCGCCGAGTGTTAGGCGAGTTAGTCGAGGTGCCGTGCGCCGAGTCCACGGTGGACTGATGCTGAACCGTAGACCGAGTCTATGCGCCATCGATACGTGCCGGGCCGTGGTGCTGCCACTTGTCCGATGACGTCAGCATGACGTCATAATCGATTTTTCTTCAGAAAAATATTCGGCCAAAAATCATATTCGGTACTGACGTCAGCGTGACGTCATAAATGTTGTTTTCCAGTGTAAAAGTAATTCAGTTAATTCGGTTTTTCTATTTTTCATAATTATCTTTTATTTCAAACTTTGAATAGCTATAACTTTTGCATTTTAACTCCGATTGAGGTGATTCCAGTCTCTAAAAATTTGTAAAATTGTTCTATTTTTATTGGTGAATTTTATTTTAATTTTTGAGGTTATATAGTCTACTGTTTTGGTTATTTATTGCATATATAATTTTTACGCGTAGACGCAAATTTGCCGGGAAGTTTAGAGGAAGAGTTCGTCGCTCAAGATCAAGCTTCGGAACACGACTAGCAACTCTTTGAAGGCAAGTGATGCTTTGATCATTTTGATCCCAGTTTTTAAATGTATGTTGTTTTGAAATTATGCATGCTAAGTTAATTAAAAATGAATTTAAATAAATTTGGGTAATGTAGCTAATCAACCCATATTGTTATTACCACCTTGAAATTATTATTTGTATGCCCTGAAATCATTGTCACCCTAGGATTACTTGTACTCGTTGAATGTTAATATGATGACAACACGGGAGGTTAGACTGTGAATAGAAGCTTAGCCTTGCAACGAGTCATCAATGATCTTCCGAAAAATGCAACAATGTTGATTAATGACATATGGAATGTATTTGAAAATGGTGTGGTGATGCCACGTGATGAAACTGAAGTACGGAGGCCTGTGTGGTTCTGTACCGATGCTGAGTTATTGTTGGCATGTGTTGCACAATAATCAACCGGGTGGGAAATGATTTAGACTGGGGTAAGTGGCAAAAGGCTTTGTGCTAGGTGGGCCGTGTGGCAAAGGGTTGATGGGAGTTGTGAGTCTGTGTGCCACATCAGGCTGTGTGCCACTGTTGAGTGATGAAAGTCTTGCCTTGGTCAGCTAAGGACTTCACCTTGCAAGTCTTTGAACTGATTCACCCGTACAACCACATGTCTGGTATGGGATAGACCTAGTTGATTAGGGTTCTAATATCTTTCCTCTGAAACCTTGGGGTGACAGTACACGGGGGTGTATCTGTGCGGGGGAGCGTACCTATGCTACAGCTTGGTGCCCATCCAACGGTGTTGGCCTGTCCTATACTTCAACTCTGTGTGAGGGGAGTGATAGTGAAGGCAATACCGGAGAGGTTCATTGGTTAAGGTAGAGGTTCTTGAAAGGCTTTGTTGCGGGCAATCACCTGTGTGGTGAGCGGTTGTATCTTGTGGGTAAAGTATACAACTCTGAAGAGTGTCAAATCTATTCGAATAGCCGTGTCCGCGGTATTGGACATTGCTTGGGGATTACAGTCAAGGGTTAGATCTTCAAAAATAAAATGTGGATAGGGTGGCAGTGTGCCAGTGTGAAAATAAATTGATTAAGGCTATGTGCCAAGTTTGCGGAGAAAAACTGTTTTAAGAACTTAATAATACTTCTAACTGTTTCACCGCTTTTAATTTAAATAAATTGTTAGTTTAAAAATGTTGTTTGATGCAAATGAACCAAGTAAGCCAACTCTTTGGACTAAGCATTGCATATAGTAATAACACTGCATTCTGTGCATTACTTGTTGAGTGCCTTGAGTACTCACCCATCCTTGCCTATCCACCCAACATCAGTGGAGGAGTCTACGCTAGCTTGGGAGGAGTACATCGAAGAGTCGGACAATTAGGGGGCAAGCCCAGTTGGTTGCCTGTGGAAAGTTGATGGGACTCCACGAAGTTTATTTGCTTTTCGCTGTTACTTTTTATTACTCTGATAATGTAAGCCCTGCGTGGCTGATCTTATGTAAGGAGACCATAAGGTCGTACAATTCAGTTTATATAAATGTTTGCACTATTTACTATGGTATCATTGTGAATGTCTGTGATGTTCAACCCTGTAAAGACTGTGTGTGCTAGCGTGATCCTGGACTAGCACAGAATACACAGAGGGTCCAGATTCTCAGAATCGGGTCCCGACAAATGTAGGGCTTGATTTTAGAAAAATTTAGGAATTTGAACAGACTCTATCAGAGTTTGTATGAAGTAGAACAGACTCCCAAAAGATTTATCAGATAAATAAATCCTGGAAATTGAGAGAGAAAGAAGAATATTCCTAAAATATCCCACTTTGATAAACTGTAAAATGGGCTGACCTGATTTTTTATTTTCTAATTATTTTCTTAAATTCCAATAATTAATCATAGGCTAACAATGGGCCCTTGGTCTATGGACCAAGTCCACGAACACTGTGATTGGTCTATGGTGAACTAGGTGCATGGCTTGACTCACTAACATGTAGGCCCCACATGTCATAAGCAGGGCTCACGGTATAATTAATCTATTCTAGATCCAATCTAGGGTTATGCTTGAGTGGCACTGATCTGGAATCTATGTGGCACACAAGTGGCTCTGATGTGGCTACCACGTCAGCTAGCCTCATCGGAGAAGACGACAGCAAATGGCTACAAATGGTGGTGCTACTACGGCGAATGGAAAAATGGCAAGCGGTGGTGTTCCTGGGGAGCAAAGCAACACAAACTGATGTGGACAACAATACGAACTGAGCACACACTGGCATAGGACCAATGGTCACTGCCGTTCAAGATACAACGATGGAAATGTAGCGCAGAACTCCGGTAGAGAACCCCACTTGTTAGTGACTCGGCGCAGCGCACGGCACGAGCTAGGTTACAACACAAAGATGGGCCAGCATGATGTCAGGACCCAGATTTCCAAATCCAAAACCCTCCATGTATACTACACTAGTCCAGGATCACTCTCGTGCACATAGTGAAAACATAGATGAAATATCAACCATACAAATGTATAACTATGAATATGTCAATTATCATAAATAATCATAGTAGTGACCTTATGGCCAAAGCTTACACTTAATATCCTCATAGGCTAAACAACCCGATGAAATGCAATGGAAGAAATTAAGATAACTTCAGTTATACCCCATTCATATGCCACAGGCAATCAACTAGGGTAACGCGACCTAGTTCTTTATGATCCTCGAAGAAATGGTCCTCATTAACCATCTCTTATCTTAACGAAGTCTTCAGCAACTGATCAACAAAGCCATGTAGCCATGAGTACATAAAGCACTCAGCAAATTGTAGGGAACAGTGATGCAAATATATTCATGACAAAAGAATAGCCATATGGTTCTTTTGCAGAAAGTAATAACTTGAATTTAAATACAATAAATAGATTCAAAGGGTATTTGAGAAAAGATACTAATTAACTGTTAAACCAATGGTAAATAACTTACATAGATTAGCGAGGCTTCACCATCACCATCTAAAAACCATCATCAAACTACTGAACTCATCGGTGCTAACTGTAGACATAAAAAACACAACTGAACTCCTTGTTCACTTTCAACCAATTCCACCTTCCAACATTTTCTGGAAAAACTCTATATCCCATGTGAATTTCCCAAGCACATCCATGGCTGCGGACACGGCTATTCGAATAGTTTTACATTCTGCACAGATTGTACTACTTTATCTACAAGATATGATTATCTTAGACATGTGGTTGTACGCATAGGCCCAGTTCAATAGCACGCAAGATTAAATCCTTAAATAGCCTCGGGCGAGACATCCACATCTCAAATATGTTAACCACACCCCCTTTACTGCACAATCACTTGTTCGAGTGAAAGCTATTTTGTATAACCATCATCATGCACAACCTCCAAGCAAAAGATACCCCACCTTCGTATCGTGATCATCACCTCAGGGAGATTGGTTCTAATCAATAGCGACATTACGTGGCTCAACTTCCACAAACTTCACGTCACCACATCTAGAGACTTGAGTTGGGAGTCAAACCAATTCCATGTATGTCTCTAAATCAGTAGTGATCGCGCCCAACCACCAACATCATTCCTTCCCTCCAACTGAACACCTATCCCATGTCCTGCCCACCCAAACTTCTCTTTCATGCTTGCCATCAACTTGGTAAATGAGGGTTGCACGGTGTACACTAACATGCTCAACACCATGCCCACAAACTCAACGCCATTGTCGTTATACACAACCGTCTCACCATAATGCACACGCACAAGTCTATCATCTAAATAACCACTAGCAACACTTGGAGGTAAAACAAACATCAATACTTTAACAACACAATAACAAAAAATCTAAATTATCAATATGCAAATTATTTAACATTTACTACCACACGAATCGGTTCACCCAACAACAAAATACAACATCATAATCAAAGAAATACTATACTACCATCATCATATCCTATAACGGTTAGGGCTAGCTATCGAGTTTAATGAGCTATTATTGAGCTCGTTTTGAAATTGACATAGTTCAACATAAAATCATTTCATTTATCATTTAAGTGGTTATTTCAAATTCGAGATAATGAGCCACTATCAAGCCAAGCCTTATTAACCTTTTTTTGCTTGAAATAGATTTATTTCAATTGTGAATCCTTTTTCGCTTGAAATGGACTTATTTCAATTTTGAACCCATTAACTATTATAATCGAAATAATTTTGATTCGAGCCCTAATGAGCTTTTTTGCCCACCCTAGTTTTCACCCAAACTGACCTCAATATAACCAACAAACCATGCTAGCCTATGGACACATACATAATAATCATAACCAACATCACCATGAACTAGCTCGAGTTCATACGATTTGGACTAAACAATAACAATTTATCTTGGTTCATCTATATGTGTTCCATGCAAACCAACCAACAATATATATCAAATTCTCAAATGTAGGCAACAATCGGACTACCAACCATTATTAGCCTTCTCATAATGCCAAATTCAAGCCAAAATCAAATTCTCATGCACTCCATATTCGGATTTTGGAGATCACCTCTTACCTAGGGATTGCTCAAAATTTGATCAGATCAAGCAAATCTACTTAGTACAATCATAGGGGAATGATGTTGGCGCAGGACAATGATACCACCACGGCATCAATGCTAATGCTTAGGAATCACACTCCCGCACTAGATCCATATCCACTCTAAGTGTTCGACACCAACAAGGACAAAAAAATGCCTAAGTCCGACTCGATACACCATGGATCTGCGACACATCATCTTGCGCGTTGCTAACAAGGATGGGTTCTCAGTGCCATTACCATTGGCATGGAGATGTTTATCCTATGTACCATTCGCAATGATGCAACGAAAATAGACTATTTCTAGAATTATTTTTCCAAAGGACCATTTTTAGAAATGGAATAAAAAAATTGCCAAAATAGGAAAGAAAAAATACACTGCGGTGCGGTGCAAAATACGCGTGCAATGCAGCTATTGGCTTAGCTGGCAGCCTACAAATGGGGGCTCTCCATTTGGCTTGCGCCTAAAAAGTTTTCTAAAGCTGGGAGTAGAACAACGGTGCCATGTGCAGGCTTGGGAATTAGGGGCGTGGGTAGGGACGAAGAGGTGTTTCTCGCTGTTGCGCGCCGAAACGCCTACTAAATTCCAACCTCCCAAGTGTAGGATTTGTACTAGATAAGTGATCGCCGTTCCCCACACGAGTAAATCGAGAAAACACGCGAAACGATTGAAAGGATATAAACGTATTTGCGCTTTTTTCGTATTTATTCGGGGTCCTCTCATAAAGGATCTGCGATTTTACGTAAACGAAAGGTCGTTTTCGTAAAAAACGATAAAAATAATCTAAACGTAATTAAAAAAAATTTGTGTATTTATCTGAGGCCCTCCTTTTCGCAAAAAATGGTCAAAAGGACTTAAATATAATAAAAAAAATTTCTGAAAAAGGAAATAAACATAATTTTTTTCGGCTCGGCTCAAGCCGGTTCAAGCCGTGAACCGAGCCTCGGCTCAAACCGTTGGGAGGCCGGGAATCCATCCACAAATAATAGAGGTATAATTTGTAGCAAGAAAGGCATAACTTAACTCTGAAAGTGGAAAATTGCGTTGAGACCTTTTCGTCGGCTCTTTTGCAAAAAGAATATCATAGTTCTGGAAAATTACATACAAACCCGAATTGAACCCTTTTGCAAAAAAAGAAAACTCGTGGTTCTTGAAATCCCTCTCAAGTCCTGAATCCCCGTTTTCGCGAAAAAAAATAAATTTTCTGAAATCTTGTTTTCATTCACCATTTCTGCAAAAGGCCCCACGAATTCTGAAATTGTGATTATTTTGATTTTTCTTAGATTTTTTAGGTTTCACCAAAGAAAAAATGACATCCACCGTAGACATTGGTTTTGCTGTCTGAGCCCTTGATCCCCATTTTTGTAAAAGAGCCTATAAATTTTTTGAAACCTTGTTCTGGTTCACCTTTTCTTTGAAAAGGCCCTTTGTTAATTTTAAAATTATGATTATTTCAGTTTTTTTGGATTTATGTACGTTTTGCCACAAGAAAAATGACATCCATCGTGGCAGTTGGTTTTGCCATCTTATTACTCTATCAAAATTAATATATAAAAAATTACTAATATTGGCAACATGAAATTAGTATTACTAGATCCATCATGAAATATAGTAATGTATAATTATTTTTATTTTGAAACAACATATTTTTATAGAATTTGATGGCAAAGTGTTACGTTAAAGATGATGTCAACGCCCAAAATGACTTAAGGTCTAGAATCGGAGAAAGTACTTAGTGACGCATGGTATATATGAATTCTTCAAAAAGTGCTTGAATTTTTTTGCTTTGACGCTGCCACACAAACTTCCTTTAATCAAACATCTGAGAAAATTTCCTCAGTTAGAGCCCATCTAACAGCACTCCGTTTTCCCTTCTTTTTTCTTGTTTGAAGCGATCATCTTTCTTTTTCCGAAAGAAAATTATTGAGTGAATCGGAAAACACGCAAATATTACACTACTCGCCTTACAGCAAACCAGTGAATAATTGACCGGTGATAATAGTAGTACTAACATACTAACAAAGTAACGGGCCCTGCCGCCAGTCACGCGTGACTGACTGAACACTGAGAGAGAGAGAGGCGGGTTCCCCTACACCATGTGGCCCCACCACGTTCTTCGTTTCCAACGGCTGGAAACGCCGCAAGCAGCCGGAGCGTGCCACACTGGCGGCCGGGCCCCACCCCACCGGCATCACCTAACGGCACCGCGCCACGGTGGAAAGAAATTTTTTGATTCTACTATAGTGTTAAGAAACCCTAATAGCCCATTGGAAGGCCCATGTGGTCCCTTAGCCAAAACCCTAGAGGAGCGCTATAAAAGGAGGAGGGGGGTTCCCCTATGTACAGAAATCATTAGCGATAAAGAATTTTATTTGTTGCTCTCCCTAAACACATGTCTCTCTCTTTTCGTTCTCCATTCGGATCGTTCGGAACCCGGACTATTCGATATGAGTTCCTTAACACGTTATCGCGACGAAGCTCTACGGAGATCGAATTGAAAAGGTGAAAAGGTAAGACTTTGGCAATTGAATTTAGACGCTTGTCGTTTCTATGCATGCATCTATCCTACGCATCTTGTACCGCTTTCGTCAAGTGGCACGAAGCTACTCGGCGATCGCTTGAAGACTACTAGCTCGAAGCTACAGTACACACAAAGAAAAAAAATCGCAGGTGCTCGTGCCTGCAGTGCGCCGACATCTCGGTTTGCGTGCTCGAAGCCATCAGATGCGCGCTGGCTACCGACTCCTAACGCGTCGCCTTGGCGGCGTCGCCGCGCCGCGACGCATCATCCCCGCCGCGACGGCGGCGGCCTCGGTTTCACGCGTCGCATGAAGCGCCGGCTCGATCTCGCGCTCACGGGCCGCCGCCGTCGACCGAGCTCGGCGACGTAGCTTCGCCACGCGTCGCCTCGGCCACCGCCACCTCGCCCGCCGCGCACCTCGGCCGTGCTTGCGAAGATAGCGCCATCTCGGTCCCGCCGCTCGCGGCCGGCGACGCGCCTCGGTTCCGTGCTCGAAGAATCTCGCGGCGACGTCTCACCACCGTCGCGCCACGGGACTCCGGCTGAAGTCGCCGGCCACCAGCTCGGTCGCTACCGGTCCGGCCCGCGACCGCCCTTGGACCCGCGCTGAAGCCGCTCCGCCATCGCCCGCGCGCCGCGCCGACGGCGCCCGCCTCTCAAGACGGCCGAGGCGCCGCCGCCCGCCACGGTCGTTGCTTGGTTTAGCAGCGCTTGCTGCGTCGCCGCAGCCTCGGGCTTGTCTTCGCCGTCGCCGCCACGCCATCACCCAAGAAGATGAGCGGCGGGCGTCCGGGAAATAGATAATGAGCGCCATGAGGAGCGAAGGAGAAGGGCTTGGACGCGAGGCGCGACGCGGGGCGGCGCGAGGCGTATTGGCGAAGCGGCGCGGCGTATTGAATAAATGCGGCGCATGGCACACGGCGCAGTCGCGCGTGGGAAGACGGCGTGGGCAGGAAACCTAGCCGCCGGGCGCGATGGGCCTGATGGCCCAAGAGGCTAGCAAAAAAAAAAGGCCCAGAGGCCAGTTCGGCCGGGAGAAAAGGAAAGAATAAGAAGAAAGAAAAAAAAAGAGAAAAGAAAAAAAAATGCAAAAAAAAACAGAAATTTTTTGAAAAATTACCAGAAAATCAAGAAGATTTATTTGGCTCTGTTTTAATTTTTCTTGCTTCTTTTCTCTGTTTTATGAATTTTCTTTATGAAGTATGAATCATTTGCTTTATTTTATATAATGCAATGCATATGAATTTATTTTTCTGCACTTTATGCTTTTTGCAACCATTTTCTATCGAGTTACACGATAATCTAAATCCAGAATCTTGATATCATGCAGATGTCTGGCATTGTGAATCGTGAGTTTGAAGAACTGGCCCCGCACGGTCAGAACTACCTCACTTGGGCATCGGACGTAAAGATTGTTCTTGGGGGCAAGAAGCTCCGTTCAGCGATTGGTCTAGGGTCCTCGCGGACGCAAAACCTCCACAGAGCGAGCGATCAAGCTCTGCATTTTCTCAGCACCACCTCTCGGCCACTCTAAAGAATGAATATATGGTCGAGGAGAGTGCACTTGAGCTTTGACCGCACTTGAAGCGGTTCGAAAAGCTCAAGTACACCATCTTGCCCCAAGCACGGCAAGATTGGGTGCGCTGAGGTTTGCGGACTTGAGCGATGGCGAGTACAATTGCATCTTGCACGAATTTGTACCAATCTCTCTATGTGGCAAGAAGATCACCGATGAAGAGAAGATTGAGAAAACTCTCTACCTTCCACCCTAATGCTATCCAGTGCACGACTATCGTCGGACGCATACAAGGAGTATAGCGAATCGATTGATGTAATGCAAGTTGCGGAATCGCAAGACGATGTTCTACGCAAGAACTATGTCTCGCACCACCGACGAGGCACCGCATCAAGTCAATGCCAATGGCTACAAGGTGAGAAAGCCCACTCATAGAAAGAAGGGCAAGCGGTGGAAAGAGAGACCCGTGCCAAAGGAAAGTCAAAGCCCCCGTGAAGAGGGATGACAAAGAAAAGACGCACGCCAAGCCATATGGATGCGAGAATCGGGCGTGCTTCAAGTGTGGCACTTGGGGACATTGGTCGAAGATATGTCGAGAATCCAAGGAAGCGATCAACGATATCGGGCTAAGAAGAAGGCAAAGGAAAACGCCCCATGAGCGCGCCGCCAACATCGGTGAAGATGATGTCATGGATGTAGACACCCCTTGCCTCATCCTCACAGAATAGCACGGACATCGATGTGCGACCATGATTATGGCAAATGAAGAGAAAACTGCAGATGATATAGAAGCGAAATTAATGCATATTTTCTGATTACATTTAATGCATTTCTTTTAGATTATGGTTGTTAGCATTTTTCTTTGAATAAAGGATTGTAAGCTTTAGAAGAGCATACTTCTTTCATGAATAAATCGCAATTTATTCTTTATTCCAATATTCTTCAATTTTGCAAGTAATATTTGGATTGTTTTTGCCTCTATCGATTAGAATTATATTTCTTTTATCTAGAAATCGTAGCACCCAAATGGAAGAGATATGCATTGTTGTGGTGGCACAACAAATACCATCTTAAGAGAGTCTAAGTATTTCCATCGATCACGAAGAATTTGGAAAGATTACTACGATCGCAGGAAGCGACTCATATGTAATCGGCTCAGGAAGAGCCACTATTATATTGCCTATGGGTACAACTTTGATAATTGAAGAAGCCCTTTTGTAAATAACAAGGATAAGCAAGGATTCTACCCGCTGGTTTTATTTCTGTAACGACCATCCTAACTTATTTATGTAATGACTCTATTTTTTTAATAGAGAATACCAAAAATGATGATCTATGTGTATTAAGTACTAGTCGTATGATTAGTAGCTATACGCACATTTACAACAATTGATAACACATCTATACTCAATATTACATATGATAATAGTAATTTATATAATAAGGTTTTACAAAGCAGAATATATTGTAACGAAAAGAAGCAAAAGTCTTAAAGTGTGCCCATCCAACCCTTAGGCTTGACAAGGTATAAACCCTAGAAAATCGCATCATCGAAATTCCCGTATGCTGTGGCGAAGCATATATCTTCAAGGCCTCTTCTTCAACTAAACCGACAAAATAAGCAAGCTACTCAACAAGACTTAAAGGTGTATCGCAAAAGTGCAGTAAATACAGGCCATGTCAAAAGAGGCTCCTACGGTTATTTTGTATAAAGCAAATTTGAATTGTAAATGCCGAGTAACAGATTACAAACGGAATTTTGTAAAAGCAATTAGACAGGTATATAAAATAACAAGTAAGAATAGTGATCATTAAAAGAATAGTGATCATCAAATCATCCATTGCCAACACATGGCATAAATCCAGTCTTTGGTAACACATGGCACAACAACTGAAACCAATCCTTGCCAACATATGTCATAGTATTGAATCACCTGAGAGGTAAACTTTCCAACACATATTTCCAATTCCAATCATTTTTATGAAAATATGAAAATCATCTAACTAGTGTCATTCCACCAAGTCTCCCCTAACCGCGGGAATGGCTTTTCGAAAAGATTTTCACTCTACAGAGGTGTACAACTTTACTCACAAGAAATGATCAACTCTTTGTGCAATTGATATGAGCACACTTTCTTTGATGTGCCTCAAAGAGATCATAACATAATAGTTAAATTACCTAGCCCTAACTTTGCACCGGCCTGGTGACGATAAACCCTTACTAATGGCAGCAGAAGATATTTGCACGAGCACTGTATGACGAACGATTATACACCCCGACGTCTCACTTCTCCCTATAGTAAGGTGTACACCGTTGTATTGGTATTTAGAAACCCCTACAAGCAAATCTACCCAGAATGTTCGTGCTACTCCAGCCTTCCAATGTGCAAAGCTAGATCTAAATAACTTAATAGGTTAAGGCTGTCTCATACTAGTACTTGTGGTTGTACGGGTATCCCTTGGATCATACAACACTACGTTCGGTCTTTAACCTGACCCGGGCGATAATCTCCCCCTACACTACGTGTAAGTCCTATGCACATCCGGCTATTGCCAATAATCACCCGGGTCAAAACCATAGTTTTATTTTTATTTTTATCAAAATATCAACAACCTTTAACGTCATATTCAACCTTTTCAAATGTCATATCCAACCCTTTAAAATTTATAAAGAGTGATATGTTCCTTTACTAAAACATGGCTAACCATGATTAATATGTAGCCACATATACTCATGTTGATATTATGTAATGTCTAACCTTATTTTAGGGTTATCAAGATTCATAATTCAATATTTATGAAAGAAGTTCCATGAAATAGGGTTATAGCTACCAGTACCACAATATATTAAATTTACTGAAAATACACGCATGCATAAATTGATTTGACAAAACGAAACAAAATTAAAACATTTGGATCGATATGATCAAAGGGGGTGATTGCCTTGCTGATTGTTGTTTGGAACGTAATCTGGGTCGTTGGTGAAGTCGTCGCCAATAGTTTCTGAAACGTCGGAGTCTACTAGTCGTTCAACGAGAAATATATAACAAATAGTAAGTTTCAATACAGGCAAAAATAATACAGTTAGAAAATCAAATTGAAATTTATTAAATGAAACAGGAGTGGTTTAGAGTTTTGGTGTCATTTTTCTATGTGCATTAATCTATTCAGTCTTTTAATCATAATTTGGTCCTAGTAACCATTTGGGGATGAAATAAGCTTTAGGTTCATTTTAGGACATAGTCTCCTGATTTCTATGGATGGTAATATTTGTTTTTACAGATTCAAGAGGCTAAAATTATTTAGATTTATAAAATTAAGATAAAGTCAACATAAGGTGTTGTGTTTTTAATAGGATTCAGATGCAAAGCATATTATAATAAAATTATTTCTACAGAAGGTGTTGTGGTCTAGTCTTAGGGTTTTCAGCAACTAGCTTTTATGAACATACCTTCATTTTCGCAAGTTATTTATATATACTCTTATATGCATGGAATTTATGGCATTTTTAGAAAATTTAGTTTAAATCTACACAAAATATGAAATATTTTTGTTCATCAAGAGATGTTATAGTTTTATAAAGGTTTACAAACTGGTTCCATCATCATTTGGACATTCATGCACTACTTTTAGTTATTTGCATTTTTAATGCATTAGGAAATGATCTATTTATAAAAACAATTTCAAACTAAGTTTAGATTTAAATATTTTTACAGGAATGGGTTTCTGGTAATCTCAGGAACTTGTATAAATTATCTCATTATTTTATGATTTATGGTTTACATATTTCTATTAATATCCATATTAGGGCTTTATTCAAATTTAAACGAAAATAATTTCAACTATGATTCAAAATTAAATTTTTTAAATATTATGAAACTTCATGATTTTAGATGAATTTATAAATTTATCTCACTTGATTTGGACTTAAGGTACAAAAGTTATATATGTTTGAATAGTCTTGGGTTTGTAAAAAGGTTGGAAATTGTAAAGCTTCCGAAAATAGAAAGTACGCTTCCAGCGGAGAAAGCGTTTTTCCTCTTTCATATAGTTTTGAAATCCCTACACTGACGAGTGGGTCCATGGCAACAATGAGACTGCTTGGCGTGCACCCGCGCGGGTCACCGACACCACGGCCCACTTGTCATAGACAGAAAATAGGGGCGGGGCTAGGGCACTTCGTTGGCGGCGATCTAGGGGTGCTCTAGTTTGGCCAATTGCTTGAGAGGCTACAGGGCATCATGGCGCATCCACGAGTAGGGTTGTTTACAGTCGGTGATGACCGGAGATGGTCCACCACCGTTCACCCGAGGCACCACTCATGGCCGAGCAGCGGCTAAGGTGTCCAAGGCTTGATCGTTCTCGGGAAAAGATTGGAGAAGCTTTAGTGAGTCCTCTAGGGTCCTGAAAGACCGAGATGGCGATCATAGGGGGGTGAATGATCCCAAATTAAAATACAATCTCTAAGGAAGATCATAAATGCAGATTTTCACCCAAAGAAACCAAGCCAAAACACTTAGATATCAAATGAAAACGAAAGGGTCAATTTTCACAAAAAAATTAGCTCGAGGCCGATACTCTTGCACTCTAGAAATTTGGAACTATCTCGGCATCTTGTAGCTACAAAGAAAATCGAGCAAATGAACAATGATTTCAAAGAAGGGATCAAATGGGAGAATTGATGTATCTTTTGATCCGTTGATCCAAACTCAACCAAACTTGGTAGATAAGGTCCTTGGGATGTCAGGACTTATTCCAACCTTCAATCACAAGGATTGATATCAAAGTTCCAACCTTTATGCCCGAGAATGAAGAACATACCAAGTTTCAATAAAAATCGAAAGAACTTCGATCAAGGCTTGCTCGTGGGGTTTTGATGATCAAAGTGATCTTGAATGACTTCTCACACGTCCCAGCAAGCAAGAGAACACAAAGAAGTTCAAGGAAACACACTCTATAAAATCACACATTCAAGAACGCAAAGAACAACTTCTTGTAAGAAGAACGTATGGATTTCTTAGATTATTGAGAACAAGAATTCAGAAGTAGAATCATTCATCAAACATCAACCTCAACAAAGATTCGTAAGCATGTAGAAGGAGAGGAGGCAAATCCAAATTGCATATATGTAAATTGCAAGAAAGTAAATGCTGAATTTAACTTGCGTAATTTAAATGCGTAAATTAAGTGCGTAAAGGAAATGAAACATGAACATAAATGGAGAACATTTCATTTCTGGAAGGAGAGGTTACAAAGCCTCACATTCATGTGGGCAAAGCTCAAACGAGCATCAAAAACCTCAAAAACCTTCACACCGAGGGAGGCTGCCCCTCCACCCCTATTTATACAACTCTTGGGCCACCTACCACCCTTGGATGAACCTCTAAACCCTAGGGCATCCATCAGGGGCTAGAATTAACCCACTCAACTAGCCATGCAAGAGCTAACCCAGAACCCACTACACATGGGTTTTCTTGCACGGTTTTCAAAGCATACTAACTAGACCCGCTATTCTATCAACTAGACCGCTATCCGACGGCCCTCATCGATCCGAGCAGCATCTAGCTAGCATCACATCCATTCCTTGTCTTCATGGCTTGCACGGACTCCGTCTCCGATCATCTTCCAGCGATCCCCGACTGTCTGGACCTCCGTCGCTCCTCGCCTAGTCCCGGCCATCCTTCGCCTCACCATGACCTAGCACCGTCGTCCTGCAACCATCAAAAACAAGGAAACTCCTCACATAGCAATGCCCACAAAGATGTGCAATTAATTCATCAAAGTCCACTCATAAAAATTCGCTTTTACTTGAATTGGTGGTTCTACGCCCTCGGTGATAGCACGCCCCATGGTGGACTAGTGCTATATCCTACATTAGTCGGATATAGGAATCACTCGGCCAAGACCCGCGCAAATCCTAAAAGGTCCCAACATGGACCAGAGCTATATCCTACATCAGTCGGATATAAGAAACACTCGGCCAAGACCGCAAGAATCCTAAAAGGTCCCAACATGGACTGAGTTATATCCTACATCATCGGATATAAGAATCACTCGGCCAAGACCCCAAGAATCCCAAAAGGTCCCAACATGGACCGAGCTATATCCTACATCAGTCGGATATAAGAATCACTCGGCCAAGACCCGCGCAAATCCTAAAAGGTCCCAACATGGACCAGAGCTATATCCTACATCAGTCGGATATTAGAATCATTCGGTCAAGACCCATGCAAACTTCGCCAAACCATTTCGAATCTAACTCAAACAAAAGCATACTAAGCTCAAATTTAGTCAAATACTCATCACAAATCTGGGTAGACCTGCACATAGTCCTTCAATCTCCCCCTTGATGAGTATATTGACAAACACAATAAAAGGCATAAATATGAGTTTGAGTAAGATAAGAAGAAAGCAATTTGATTTCAAAACCACACATGGTCCAGAGAGAATAGACTGAGAACATATTTTAGATTTAAATCAAGGAAAGAGCAAGTTTTCCACAAAAAGCTCTAAAATCTAATCATAAGTGCCAAATGTGATTATGTGATTATGATCCACAAGATTTAGCAAAACTTTTACAAAGATCATAAGAACCAAATAAGCTTTCACATTTTAAGCTTTCACATTTTTAATGATGCCTTTTCTACGATTTCTCCCCCTTTTGGCAATATAGGCATCAAAATGAAATTTTCTCCCCCTTTTTGTGTATGAAATGCAACCTAAGGGAGCTTTGAAGATTATCCAAATGATCGTAATGACAAGATATGACACCAAGCTTATCAATCTCAGATTAAGACTAAACTAAGATATGTCCAAGTGCAAATAACAAATTTTGCTCATAAGCTAAGTTTTGAAAATGTGTCATTTTTTTGCAAGATTTGACAAGTGCAAAACTTAGCAAAGTTTCAAAGCTAGAAGCAAAACCACTCAAGGATCAAATGGAAAACCTAGAGTTCAACCTACTCAACACTTTGGAGAATTTTGAAGTGCATATAAGGTCCTTCTAGCTCATTTTTCAATTTATACAAATTTTCTTTAAGACTTTGAAAAACATAGCGGGTGCAAATGTTTGACATTATTTGCATTTTTTTTACCCACTTATGTGTTTGATATTTGCATTTTTTTTATTGACTCAAGTCATTTTCGATCATCTCAAGAGTAACTCTTAAGAGAATGATCTTGGTAATACACAATATATTCCGAGTTCATCCCAAATGCAATGGGAAGCAGTCTCGTGAATATAAAGTGTCGAGATCAATTTTGCACAAAAGAGTCAAATATTTTATTTTTCAATTTAGCACATATGAGCAATTCTGAAGGACTCAAATATGGATCAAGCAAATTTCTCCCAAGTTGCTATAGGGACTCTAGAGAAATCCAAAATTTCACAATTTATGGTAAAAACCCCTAGAGAAGAAACTTAGTAAGTAAAAGCAACATGTTTCATCAAGTTTTCATTTAAAGATTTCAAGTTTTTCAGATTTTAATTAACCTTAGCTTGATAAATGAACTTGGACATATCTAATCTAGTGATTTTCTTCAAAAGATATAGCATGATGTATTTCATGAAGATTAAGTCAATTGCATAATAGACAAAGCTCATAAAACAGAAAATACAGTCTAAATGGAATGCATGAACAGATTCCCAAACTCTCCCTCAACAAATGAATCAATTTTAAGCTCAAATCTGGTTAAAGTTGAGTTATTATCAAGATTAGGCATAAAGAAAACTCAAATGAACTCAATAACAACCAAAAAAACAGAATGAGGACAAGAAGTCGAGAAAATTGCAAACTGGGTGGCTATTAAGCATAGAAAAGATAGAAGAGATTTACTACGGCTCAGACTCGCTCGTATCTTCCCCAGTGACTTGACATAGGGAAGCTGACTCTAGATCCCAACTAAGGAGAGCACACAGACCCTGTCTACCCAGGAGGCCCAACACCTGCTAGACTTATAAGACTGTGAGGGAACTCAACCTATTGAGAAGAGAGAACAGCTAATAACGCATGATAGAAACCTAAAGCACAAGATAAGAGGTCCATGCAAAGCACGCCAGAAGTCTAAGAGAGTGAACTCAACTCAAGAAAACAAGCCCAAGATCACCCAGAAGAAACACAAAGAAGAGAAGAACTGGAAGAGAATATATTATACATAATATACAGACTAGCTCCCCCTCACGAAAGGCCGTAAGGGCTCACAACTCCAAGCTCACTCCTCAAGGCAACAAATCTAGAGCTATGTAAAGGCTTGGTAAAGATATCGGCTAACTGAAGATCACTCTCTATGAACTGAAGCGCGATATCACCCTTCTCCACATGGTCTCTAAGGAAGTGATATCTAATGTCAGCGGTGGACTGTGCAACTCCAGACTGCTTCCTAGATAACCAAGAAACAAGAGAAGTGCCAATGAATTGGCAAGTGCCAGAAGTGCTCTTCCTATCTATCCTACAGCCAGCAAAGTCGGCATCGGAAAAGGTTCTCAGAGATAGACAAGAAGAGGAAGAGTACCAAATACCATAATCAGTGGTAGCACAAAGGTACCTGAAGATGCGCTTGACCGCCTGGCGGTGAGAGGCGCGAGGAGAAGCTTGAAATCGAGCGCCTGCACACACTGTGAAATGTATGTCCGGCCTCGAAGCAGTGAGGTACAAGAGGGAGCCGATCATGCTCCGAAACTCCTTTTGATCAGCAGGCTCACCATCCTCATCGAGCTCGAGGACAGCAGTGGTGGCCATAGGAGTCATCACCGGCTTTTCATCAGACATATCGAAGCATCTCAGGAGGTCACGGGTATACTTGCCTTGATGCAAGAAAGTACCTTCCCGAGTCTGCTTGATTTGGAAGCTAAGAAAGAAGCTCAACTCACTCATCATACTCATCTCAAACTTTGTGCTCATCACCTCAGAAAACTGAGACACAAGCGAATGAGATGAGCCACCAAAAATGATATCGTCCACATAAATTTGGACGAGAAGAAAATACGACTCATGGTGTCTGATGAATAGAGTCTTGTCTACTACGCCCATTTTGAAGTCATGGCTGAGAAGATAAGACTTGAGCCTCTCATACCAGAGTCCATACAGAGCCTTGGAAAGCTTATATACATGACTTGAAAACTTGGGGTTCTCAAATCCTGGAGGTTGTTTGACATAAACCTCTTCCTCAATATAGACATTGAGGAATGCACTCTTGACATCCATTTGATAGAGCTTGAAGCCCCGGGATGTAGAGAATGCAAGCAGGATCCTAATAGCCTCTAATATAGCTACAGGGGCAAAGGTCTCCTCAAAGTCAAGACCCTCAACCTGAGAAAAGCCTTGTGCAACTAGCCTAGCCTTATTGCGAATGACAACCACATCTTCACTCTGCTTGTTTTTGAACACCCACTTGGTCCCAATGACATTATGACCAGATGGACGATCTACAAGCTGCCAGACTTTGTTCCTCTCGAAGTTTTCAAGTTCCTCATGCATAGCATTAATACAAGACTTGTCGGATAATTCATGAGTCACATCCTTCAGCTCAAACGAGGCAACAAAGGAAGAAACTGGACAGACCTATTTTTGAGCGAGTGACTCGCTCAAATAGATTGCTGATGATCTGATCAGGTGGATGAGAACGCTGAATATGACAAGGAGGTCCAGAAGCAGAAGTGGCCTCTACCTCATGCACAGAAGAGGTAGGAGCAGAGCCACTAGCTGCATGAGAGTCAGAAGGTAAGGACTGGCCTTCCTGAGGTGCCGAAATGGAAACAGGAGGCACCTCAGGTGTAGAGGGGACTGGATCCGGTGGAACACCATTATCTCCATCATCCTCATCCACTACAAAGATAGTCTCGGAAGAAGAAGAAGAGCCTGAAATGTCAGATCTAGCTCCTAGGCTAGCCTCATCAAAGGTCACTTCACAGGTTTCTATAATCCTGTGCGCATCGTAACTCCAGACCCTATAGCTATGAGAAGAAGACGAGTAACCCAGAAAGATACCATCAGAAGAACGAGACTCAAACTTATCCAGGTTACCAGGCTTCAAAATAAAACACTTGCAACCAAACACACGAAAATGAGAAACACTAGGCTTTCGCCCATACCTCAACTCGTAAGAAGTGCGGTGCAAATGTGCTCTCAAGAATACACGATTAGAAACATGGCAGCAAGAGCTATAGCCTCACCCAAAACTTCCTAGAGTCTTGTGACTGCGTCTAGCATCGGCACCGCCATCTCTCCCGTGGTCCTATTCTTCCTTTCCACTACGCCATTTCTTTGAGGGACGAGGAGAGGAGAAGCGATGCTCTAAACCGGACTCCACACGAAACTCTCAAAATAGGAGTTCTTGAACTCCGTGCCATTGTCACTGCGTATAGCTCGTAGGGTACCAGGGAGCTCAAAAGACAACCTATGAACCAAACCCCTAAAATGGGTAAAAGTCTCATCCTTCGAGGATATGAAAACACCCAAGAGTATCTCGAAAAATCATCAACAATGACAAGAACATACCAGTTCCCACCCACTGACTGCACTCTAACTGGACCAACAGTGTCCATGTGTAAAAGCTGTCCTGGTGCATCAGTCATCACAACAGTGACTGGGGGATGAGAAGCAACAACCATCTTGCCATGTCGGCAAGGAGAGCAAACTAAATCTTTAACCATTTTGAGTTTAGGCAAACCACGAATGAGGTCGTGACTGCTAACTCTGGTCAAATGATCAAATCCAATGTGACCAAGTCTCCTATGCCAGAAGGAGAGATCACAGGACTCTGAAGCTATCAAGCAACGGAGAGAGTCTCCAGAAGAAGCAGAAAAATCAGCACGAAAACTCTTCATGTCTAGAAATCCCGCAAACTAACCCTCCTGAAGAATCGAGGATTCTACAGGCGCTACTCTTGAAACTCACCTCGAAAGAGTCATCAATAAGCTGAGAAACAGAAAGCAAATTGTATTGCAGCTTACTTACTAAGGCAACATCTTTAAGAATGAAATTGTCATTAATGCAGATGGTACCTCTAGCAATGACTCTACCTGAAGAAGCATCCCCGAAAGTGATCAACTCATCACCGAGGGCTCAGACTAAGGAAGAGAACCATCGAGAATCTCCGGTCATATGACGAGAACAACCGGAGTCAACAATCCAAACATCTCCGTTCCCCATCCGATGAACTTGTCAATGCACACGAGAGAAAGATAACTCGGTACTGGGACAAAGAGACGATCTAGAAACCCAATACTGAACCACACGACGCCTAGAGGTGCCAGCCACAGAAGAAAAAGACTGGACTCTGGCATCTACATGATGCTCTACTCTCACACGACCAGAAGCAACTCTAGTAGATGATCTAGGAGCTAGAACTGGATTGGTCCGCCGTGGTGCAAAAACCGAACCATCCCAGTAAAGCTGCCTAGATCTCCTACCAGCAAACACCTCACGCCGCTGATATCTACCTCGATGGGAAAAACGAGGAATATCAAGAGGACGATGGAAAGCCGACTACGACGACTCCGGGACTAAAACCGAATGAGCGACTGAAAACCGAGTCACCGACGCCCAAAAAAGAGCGACTCTCTAACCTGTCTAGAAGCAGTGCGTGCCTTGGGAGCACTCAGAGTCTGGGGATGACTCTGAATACCCCTAAGAGTAGATACACGCTCACGCCGAGTGATCTTGGCGCGCCTGAAGCAAAAATCTGCTAGGTGACCATCCTTCTTACAGAAGGTGCATGTGTAGTTCACCTTGCTAGAGGCAGAAGCAACATGAGTAATACCCTTCTGCTTAGAAGTCCCATGGACAACACCAGCAGACCTAAACACAGTGGTGCTCACTCTGGGAGCTACCACAATCTCACCATTCTTGGAGCCGCGCACAATGGTGGGAGGATCCAATGGGATCGGTGACCAAAGCCATCGACTGAAACTTCGTCTTCCGCGAGACGACGTCGATCTCATGAGTCTTGAGGCGGGAATAAAGCCCGTCAAGAGTCAAGGTCGACAATTCAGTGGTGTCCTTGATGGTGGTCACCTTCATCTCCCAAACGCGCAAATCGAGTGCGGTCAAGAAATGTCGAGCATTATCCGAGTCAGGGTATATACAACTAACTGTTCGAAGATCGCTCAAGATCTTGGTAAAACGACCGAAACACTCATCAAGACTCTCACCAGCGTGTTGTTCAAACTTGTTGAACTCACGCTTGAATTGGTCTGTCGAACCGTCTTGATTTGGGTAGTGCCTCATGGTAAGCATCGAGGGTCACCCAAATCTCATGAGCAGAACGAAGGTGAGAAATCCTGTCATACTCACTTCGGCTAAGACCCTGTATGAGGATGTTTCTTGCCTTAGCGTTCGCCTCAACGTCAGCTATATTGTCGGCCGTGACGTTTTCATCCGCAGGAACCTCATATGAGAGTTTCACCTTCTGCCATATCAGGAAGCCCTGGGCAGTGATGTATGACTCCATGCGCGACTTCCAGAATGGAAAATCGACTCCAGAGAAAATGGGTGGCTTGGTGGAATACTTGTCCATCGCCATAGCCCTTGAGACCGGTCAAGATCTATGAAAGAGCAGAATCGGCTCTGATACCAATTGAAAGACCGAGATGGCAATCAGAGGGGGGGGTGAGAATGATCCCAAATTAAAATACGTTCTCTAAGGAAGATCACAAATGCAAATTTTCACCCAAAGAAACCAAGCCAAAACCGTTAGATATCAAATGGAAACGAAAGGGTCAATTTTCACACAAAAAATCACTGAGGCCGATTACTCACGCACTGGGTCGAACTTTGGAACTATCAGATTCTTGTAGTTACTGATGAAATCGAGCAAATGAACAACGATTTCAAAGACGGATCAAATGGGAGAATTGATGTATCTTTTGATCCGTTGATCCAAACTCAACCAAACTTGGTAAATAAGGTCCTTGGGATGTCAGGAACTTATTCCAACCTTCAATCACAAGGATTGATGTCAAAGTTCCGACCTTTATGCCCGAGAATGAAGAACATACCAAGTTTCAACAAAAAATCGAAAGAACTTCGATCAAGGCTTGCTCGTGGGGTTTTGATGATCAAAGTGATCTTGAATGACTTCCCACACATCCCAGCAAGCAAGAGAACACAAAGAAGTTCAAGGAAACGCACTCTATAAAATCACACATTCAAGAACGCAAAGAACAACTTCTTGCAAGAAGAACGCATGGATTTCTTAGATGATTGAGAACAAGAATTCAGAAGTAGAATCATTCATCAAACATCAACCTCAACAAAGATTCGTAAGCATGTAGAAGGAGAGGAGGCAAATCCAAATTGCGTATTTTAAATGCGTAAATTAAGTGCGTAAAGTAAATGAAACATGAACATAAATGAAGAACATTTCATTTCTGGACCAGAACATGGACCAGAGCTATATCCTACATGGACCAGAGCTATATCCTACATCAGTCGGATATAAGAATCACTCGGCCAAGACCCACGCAAATCCTAAAAGGTCCCACCATGGACCAGAGCTATATCCTACATTAGTCGGATATAAGAATCACTCGGCCAAGACCCGCGTAAACTTCGCCAAACCATTTCAAATCTATCTCAAACAAAAGCATACTAATCTCAAATTTAGTCAAATACTCATCACAAATCTGGGTAGACTTGCACATGGTCCTTCATGTCCATTTTATGTATCAGTTCGATCGGACGATGGACAGAACGAGCTACCACCGTGCGCCAGTCGTGGAGATGAAGGGCAATCGTGACGGTGGTGTTTTGGGTGATGGGGGCTAAAAATGAGCACGGTAATGAGTTCATGGGTTGCTAAGAATGCTTCAAGACAAATGAATAAAATCATGGCTCACCAAGTCGTCCGATTGGGCTTTGCTAAAATTTTTCCCCTTCTTGTGCGATTTTGGGAATTGGTGGCAATGATGGGATGTAAAGCTTTCGGCTAGGGCTGGAGAGAGTGAGGGTGATCGTGGGAGGCTACGGCGAGCCTTAGGCGTCTTTTATAGCCGAAGAAAGCGGTGTAGCAAAGCTCGGTATTCGTGGGAACTTAGAGGTGATCCACAACGGTTTTTTGGCGCTCGCACAAGGCACAGTATGGCCATGGTAGCGCCAAACACGTGGAAGGCAGCACCGTGGTAGTGGTGTGGTAGAGCGAGGACAAGTGGTTTTGATTGGCACCGCAACTTGCTCGCCGTGGTAGCAAAACCTTACCGTGGCAGCGATCGGGCAAAGCTGAGCCAGGGTTGAGTTGAGGGGGAAGGCTAGCAATGCGTCTCTACCAGGTGGGGTTGACAAGGAGTAGGTCGCAACGGTCAGTGAGGAAGAGAGAGGAAACAGAATTCTCCCCCTGATCAGAGATAAGCTTCGCATTAAAAGGCCCATCAAATCATGTATGAATTTTTTGAGAATTATTTTTCCTTAAATCTTAAGAATTTTTTATTATTCCATAAAATTTTTAGCTCAAAATATTATGTGTAGAATTTATAAAAATTCTGACATGCCTACTATCCAGAATTTCCCTTTTCAATTTTTTATTTTGATGAGGATCAAAATTTTGCTGAAAATTTTTAAATTTTTTTTTGGTGTTACTAATGGTTCAATGATACTATTATAAAATTTTGAGATTACAAATCATTATATTTATTTTATAAAAATTCTAACATTGCTTTTATGAAATTTCTAGGGTTTCAGTGTTTGAATTTATAAGGGCATAAAATGTGATTTATTATTTTCATAATTTTTCTGTAGAATATTGTAGTACTGAAGATGACGTGGTAAAATTTTAAGGACAAGATAACTTATGTACATTTTTATAAATTCTGACAAAGTTACTATCGCTAGTCCAAAGTTACTATTTTTAATCCCTTATCCATATTAAATGTGTTCACAAATTCTTGGGTTTTGCAAGGGGTTTCTAATAATGGCCTTATATTTAAATATAATTTTTATAGATTTTATTTTTATGTAATTTTCTTTCTCCAAATTTTATAACTCAAGAATTAATTGCCAAAAATAATTTTCTTTAAGACCAAAATACAAGAAATCAGAGAAAATAATGAAAACTCAGAAATAAAGTCATAATGCCATATGAATTCTTATTTTATTTATTTTGTAACTTTAGCTTTCTTTAACCATTCCATGTAAAAATGGTTTTATAAATTAATAATTCAATATTGAAAATGATTTTCTTTAAGGTTAAAATTTAAGAAAAACATAGAAAAATAGAAATTCAGATTAAAACCATAATTAAAATTTAATTTTATATTTTATTTAATTTTGCATTTTACTGGAATGTTATAATTTCTTACTCTAAATGATATAGATAGAAGATAAAGTAAGTAATAGGTTTTGTTATTGTACTTTAAATTATACATACCTTCAGCGTCACGACGGTCTCACTAGATTTAGTAAAGAAGGAAGTAAAACGTGACGGGCGTCGTCAACACTCATACACTGACGAGCGGGTCCACGCGAGTGAAACCCCACCAACCACCGTCAAAATCAGTAATCCAAGGGTAAACGTCGGTGCTTCTTCCAGTCTCCTAGAGCTTACGGGAAAATTAAGCACTTTTTCGCACCTGCGCAGTCAAAAGAGAAGACGAGACTTATTAATAAGGGAGGGAACGCTCAGAACGCAGCGAATTGGATGCCACAGATAGAGTCACTGACATATCAGTACAGAACGCTGAAAGACCACACGTCAGTCACACTTCTCTTTACCCTGTCCCAGCCTGAGCAGCAGCCCAGACGCTGTCGAGCCGCGCAGTTGGTGGGTCCTGCCCCCAAACCACATTGGTGGGGGGCCCACCACGTCCCCACTGTCACCGCGTGCCCTTTCCTACCTTACCTAGCCAAGCCACCTCCCCTTCCAAGTTCCAATTCCGTCATCCTCGTTAACTCCTCTATTGCTACACTGTTCCCTACTGCTCCGATCTCCCCACCACAATCAAAGCGACTCCATTTTAAGCGCTAAGCAAGAGGAGTAGCCTAGCTCCGGGCCCGGCTCCGCCTCCAGAGCCGAGGGCGATGTCGTCGCCAACGGCCGCGCCGGCACCGCCGACCAACGCCACCGCGCCGCCTCCGGCCACCGCGGCGGCACCACCTCCTGCCAGCCCGGCTGCCCCGCCTCCGGCCACCCCGGCTGCCCGCCCCGGCCACCCCGGCTGCCCCGCCCCGGCCAACCCCGCCCCTCCCGGCCCACCCGCCACCCGCCTCCGTCCCGCCGCCGGCCACGCCCTCCGCGTCCCCTCCCGCGCCGTCATCCACCCCGGCGACCCCATCCGCGCCGTCGCCCTCCTCCCCCGGGACTCCCGCCTCCCCGTCGCCGCCGTCGGACACGCCCTCCCCGCCGTCATCAGGCGGGAGGTCGCCGCCGTCGTCAGG
This sequence comes from Otatea glauca, assembly GCA_036346275.1. Classification (NCBI taxonomy): domain Eukaryota; kingdom Viridiplantae; phylum Streptophyta; class Magnoliopsida; order Poales; family Poaceae; genus Otatea; species Otatea glauca. The sequence continues at coordinate 18,543,561 of CM070719.1, read as the reverse complement.
GGGTGGGGGGAGATCGCCTTCCACGCCGAGCCACCCGTCCAACCCATCCCCGAAGTCGCCGTCGCATTCGTCGGGGGGCGGTGGCTCTGGGGTGTCCACGTCGCTGGTGGTGGGCGTAGCGGTGGGCGGGCTCGTGCTGCTGCTGCTAGCCAGCTTCGTGTGCCTCTGCTGCCTCCGCAAGAAGCGGCGCCGCCCGCCGCCGCACTACGGCTACCCGCCTCCTCCACCGTACAAGGGTAAGATCTCTTTACAGCTCCGAACCCTAGCTGTCGCTTTCTAGATCTAGATCTGGTGTGCTGGTAGCGTGTGCTAGCAGCCAGTCACGTTGCTGTCGATTCCAATTCTTCGGTGTTTGGCAATTTCGTTGCAATTCTTCTGCTTGGCCACGATTAGGCATGTTTCTGCATGTGCCGTGCTGTTGACGTGTGCGTGACAGGCTAGGAGGTGTTAATTTTAGTATGTGCTGACGAAAGTTTCAATTTCAATAGCACTTAACCTGGAATTCTTACTTATTACCTCGTAATTGTCATGACTGAGACTCAGGGAAGGTGTGTTTTTGTTACATTCTATAAATTAGTCTGTAATGGGTTTATCTAATAGTACTTGGTAGTGATGAGTGTGAGTAGATGATGACATGATGTCATGCCTGTTGTCTGAATCAAATGTTGTAAATTATTGGTTTAACATGTCTTTTATTTGGAAGGAAAAAATAATCCGCATATGTTGCGTCGTGAAGTCTGTTTGAAGGTTATGATGTACTCAGTTATTACATGCAAAATGGAGAGACTTTTTCTCACACGTTGTTTTGTCTTATCGCAGAGGATCCTTATGGTGGAACATACCAGAGTTGGCAGCAAAATGCTCCTCCTCCACCTGAGCATGTGGTCAAGATGCATCCATCACCACCGCCGGCATATGCCAACCGTCCTCCACAACCACCGCCGCCGCCTCCACCCGCTATGATAAACAATAGCGGTGGGTCTGGTTCTAATTACTCGGGTGGCGAGATCCTACCTCCACCATCCCCTGGCACCGCCCTTGGTTTCTCAAAGAGCACATTCACTTATGATGAGCTGGTGAGGGCAACGGATGGATTCTCTGATGCTAATCTCCTTGGACAAGGTGGTTTCGGATACGTTCACAGAGGAGTGCTGCCTAACGGCAAAGAGATTGCTGTGAAGCAATTGAAAATTGGAAGTGGCCAAGGAGAGCGTGAGTTCCAGGCAGAGGTTGAGATTATCAGCCGAGTGCATCACAAACATCTTGTGTCTTTGGTTGGTTATTGCATTTCTGGGGGCAAGAGGTTGCTTGTCTATGAGTTTGTCCCCAACAACACAATGGAATTCCACTTACACGGTAAGTTTTGTTCATGCATTTGCTTTGTTATCCATGATTCATTATATATGATTGTTCTACTTAGCTTGTATCTGAAATCACATTACAAAAATCCTTGTTGTTTGGTTAACACTTAGCACATCTAGGATGCACTACAATACAACCTAGTAAATTCATCTATTCACAAAGCAAAGTCTTTGACTTTAAACTAGAGTACTACTGAGACTGTTTTGATTGAGCTTTATGGTTTCTTGTTTCCTTTGACCAAAATAGCTTCCATGATAAGAATTGTGCATTTGTGGGAATAACTAAGTAGAATCAACAGACATATCCATAGGATTGCTCAGTCGAAGAAAATCATGTGGCTTGATATACTGCAGTGAAATAGGAGGCATAATGCTGCCATCACTCATGAGAAATCACCAGTTAAGCACTCTTTGCAGCTCTCCAACATTTTTTAATGCCACTGGCTCACTGCCCCATTTAAAATATCAATGCCGCTTGTCCTTTTGGCCGAACGCCCTTTGCTTCTTACTTGGTTGAAATTGCAATGCACAATAAAATGTCTTCTCATCTAGGACACTTCATGGATTATTTGTCTGTATCTTCTGAAGATTGTTGCTTTATGCATGATACAAATTAATTACTATATCGATTCGTCTTATGTTTTATTGCACAATGATAAGACCCATTTTCACCTTCCGCAGGAAAAGGCCGACCAACTATGGAGTGGTCCACAAGACTAAAGATTGCTCTGGGTGCTGCAAAGGGTTTGGCATATCTCCATGAAGACTGTGAGTTTACATCCACAACTACCATTTATGTTTTTGCAATTGTGTTCTCAGACAAAATAGGAGGGTGATGACAAAAACTGTCGTATTAATATTATTTCAATTACAGGCCATCCTAAGATCATCCATCGTGATATAAAGGCAGCAAACATTCTTCTTGATTTTAAATTTGAAGCTAAGGTAGGTTATACTTATCTATTTCTTTTTCCTTATTGTGCTTGTTGGCCTCTGTACAGTTAAAAGGCATTTCTTCGAGCATCAATTATTTTTACATTCATTGCCATGACTAGAACTTTTGATGTTAAAGATTTACATGTTTAGGCAATCAACACATTATGCAAATATTTTAGTTTATTTGTGTTGAATGCTTGAAATGATGTCTTAAGGTAGTTTTTGCTGTGTAGTTTTTTTCTTTCATATGAACTTTGAATTATTGCCAACTTCAAAGCTGGCATTGGAATTTTTCCATAATGACATTATATTGGAAACTTCTTTGCAATTATAGCCTTCAAAACTACATTTCTACAGTCTTCCTGCTTATATGACTTGTTCATTCCATTTATTGTTTTGAGCTGAGTTGTAATCCATTTATTGTACAGGTTGCGGATTTTGGACTTGCAAAGTTCACTACTGATAACAACACCCATGTTTCGACAAGAGTAATGGGCACTTTTGGGTATGTATAAGTTCTGAGTGCAGCACTATGTTATTTGAATTTGATGTTAAATTGTCAAATAAAAATGCTACACATATATGGTTATGGTTGAAATTTTCTAAAGCATATTGACCCCATTGTTGTCCCAGTTTAACAAGGTCGATATTGTTATCTTTTTAATGATGAAACACCTCAGTAGATTTTGTGCCTTAGTTTTTGTGTCATATTCACATTGTATTAATTGTACATCTAGCTATTGAATTATTTCAGCATTCAACTTGCTATGCTGCAACAATAATTACAGTTTTGCACTTTTGCTTATACTGATTTTCCCTGTCATAGGTATCTAGCACCGGAATATGCATCTTCTGGCAAGCTCACTGAAAAGTCAGATGTCTTTTCTTTTGGGGTCATGCTTCTTGAGCTAATAACTGGTCGTCGACCTGTTGATACAACTCAAACATTTATGGATGACAGCTTGGTTGACTGGGTAAGTGCTTTAACAGTTTGGTGTTACTTGTAATGCTTTGACTAGCTAGATAAGAAAACTCTATGATTTTTTGATATATGTCAAATAAGGCACAGATTGGTTTAGATGATGATTTTCATGATTTATTTTTTAAATAAAGTGCCACCCGTATAATTGTTTGACTTCCCTGATCATGACTTCTCCATAAATCTAGTGAGTATGTGCTTTAAGTGCATATGCGTACTTCTGTTTTCATGCTTTAATAATACTACCTTGGTCCAAAATAGGTGCTGCTTTGTCTCCAAGAAGCAATGTCAGCTCTAGTTTTGATCATAATTCACAATATGTTAATAAATACTGCAATACTTTATTACCATGAAGACATTTTTGACAGTCCCTGTTTGCGCATGTCATTTCCATGTGGTCAATCTAAGTATTCATTCTTTCTGTCTTTTGTCTGACAAAAACGTTTGTAAACTTTTTTGAGAGTAACATGTCTCACCATCTGCAGGCAAGGCCATTACTTATGCGAGCACTTGAGGATGGTAACTACAATGACTTAGTGGATCCTCGGTTGGAAAAGTACTTCAATCCTAATGAGATGGCAAGAATGATTGCCTGTGCAGCCGCATGCGTGCGCCATTCTGCACGTCGTCGCCCACGCATGAGTCAGGTAATTTGTGTTTCAATACATCTTTTCTACTGCCATGCAAATGCTTCACAAACTGCCCCTAAATGCTTACCATCAAGCAAATTCTGTTCAACATCCACTTTGGGCATTGTTAAATGCTATTCTGAATCCATTGCATATTGCACATAATACATAACTACTTGTCATATTGGCATAGATTCACTAGTGGTTTAATAGTCTCAACACTCGATATGATGCTCAGGTTGTTCGGGCCTTGGAAGGTGACGTTTCTTTGGACGATCTTAATGAAGGTGTTCGGCCTGGTCATAGCGGCTTCTTTGGATCTTACAGCAGCTCCGACTATGATTCTGGCCAATACAACGAGGACATGAAGAAGTTCAGGAAGATGGCTTTTACCAACAATGACTACACGAGCAGCCAATACAGTGCGCCAACCAGTGAATACGGCCAGATACCATCTGCATCAAGCAGCGAGGGCCAACAAACACAGGAAATTGAGTCGGGCAAGATGAAGAAAGGTGGCTACAGCGGCTACAGTTCAGGATACAGCGGAGCCTCATGAGGCAACTTATTTTTTTTTCTTTTGACATTTTCGTTGTTGCAATTTGTAAAGTCCGCTAAATTTATATGACCAAAGTTGCTGACTGGCGTGTGAGAACACCAAGTTTCGCAGTATAGCTTTTGGTAGCTGCAATCGTTGATTCTTTCATAAGTATGTTGTGCCTACTACTGTTTGCTATGTAATTCGAAGAGGTAATTGATTGTTGATATACTCCTGTTACTTATTTCACGGTTGAGCTGCTCTTCAAGTTCTTTATCAGCTTTCGCGTGGCAATATTTTTAGGCAGCAATGCAAACTGTCATGATCGTCTTTTGGTATCTTCTTCCTGACATGAATCATGTACGCTAACTGATGTTATTATGGGTATATTGTTCTTGCATGTGAATGGATTATGTGCTTGGCAGGACACAACTGGTCAAGTGTAAGATTGAGTTGTCTTGGAAGCCAAACCTGGTACAAGTTGTGTACTGTTCTTTGGAAGCACGGAACATGGAAGCGAAGCGGAGCCCTCGGACAGCTCACGGGAGGAGGCATGGACGCCTGGTTGTCTCGTGTTCCTTTACAGTTTCACAGTTGGCGTCTCGTCATCCGACGCGTAATCCTCCAGAGTTGGAAGAAAGCCAGCGCAACGCAGGTCAGGTGTTGGACGTTGAGCAGTAGTACAAGATGTCAAGATTTTGTTTGTGAGTCCAGACTATACTGCTAACCGTTGCTGGGACTGCAGGCTGTTACTCCCTCGTCGACGTCTTTGAGTTGAGACCTCCCAGTGGCGTGTTGTACTAGAATCATTTCGTTTTGACGGTGTGCTCAGGACAGAACACAAGCCGCCTGGCTGTCATCATCTTTGTTGGATAGATTGTCCAATCTGCTCTGGAAAATGACTCATGGATGGTCAGCAAATGGCAGCTTCTACACGTTCGGAAGATGGAGCTTGGATTACTACAGTCTCAAAAGAAAAAGAAAAAAAGAGGTGATGGGGTGTGTTCTAGAAAAATCCTTTTGAATAAGTCGTCCGTTTTATCATTAACTACGGTGATTCACCATTTTCTTCTAATACCGTGCAAATAACTCCTGAAGCATATACCGCAATGGTTTATGCTGATTTGGCATCAAATCAGGCATTATAACCTGCCATGAAATGCCAAAGCAAAATAATATACTTGTTGTGATATTATGGAATGGAGACATTTACCTAAACTAAAGTTATAATAGTTTACTAGTCCCTTTACTTGAGATGCAAATTATATATGCATACACCATCTACAGGTAAGAGCAACGGAGTTGAGAGGTTGTCGGGACTACATTTTTATCTACTTCTACTTTGTATATGGTTGATCGTGGACAACGCAACCACTACTTCAGCAATACTATTTTTTTAGGAAAAATAAGACACTCTTTGACAAGGTACTTCGACTCTACTGCGTGTGCCCATTACCGTCCAGCGAGCACTAGACCAGGGTTTGCAAAGCCATCGAAAATCGGCCAAATTTCGTGAAAACTGAGCCTGTCGAGCCGGTTCGGCATTTTAAACCAAGAGGAAAACTGATCCGATTCAAATTCAAATTAAAAAAAATCAAAAAATCTATGCAACGTAAACTAGTCGAAAATAGGTGAAATCCGCTCGATTTTCGATGAAATCGAGCGAAAATCGCTCAAAAAACGGCTCTAAGGAACATTCAATCGGTCGGTCGGTTTTCGACTAGTTTTTTTTTGAGAAAACCGACCTGTTTTCAACTTTTAATTTTTTCCAAGAATTTTTATTTCTTAACTCTTCAGTTTATAATGATTTTCGAGCGATTTTTGACTCGATATTTTCAAATTTCGAATTTTAGTTTTATAACAGTTTTGTGAACCCTGCACTAGACCCATCGAAGCCCATAAACCTCCTCGGCATCTAACTAAACCAAGTGTCGGGAACTACTCCTTGAAGCCCATCGTTGTCCAAGTAAAGCACGCAAGTTTCTCTCCTGTCGAGTCTCGATCAGGGTTTCAAATTTCATTTTCGGTTTAGATCTCGGAGGTGGGCGAAATCCAAAATTTCAACAAAATCTTGTAACCTCGCTCGAAATCCAGTCAAAATTAAAAAAAAATTGAAATCTGAAAATTTTGAACCGAAATTCGGCCGAAATTACTAAAATTTCACCGAGAAATGTTGAAATCTTGGCGAAATTCAACTGAGCAAAAAATAGTCGAAATGATGTTAAATTTTTTGTGGATGGTTTAACACATCACTAATGTTTTCATAAAAATTTTAGATGATTATCAAGCTTGAGGAATTTTTAAAACTTCTGACAGTGCTACTGTCTTGATAAAAGGCTGACCGACAAAATTTCAACCGAATGAAAAATGGTGCAAACCACGTTAGAACATTTTGAAAAAAACATTGGATGGTTTTAACACATCAGTAATGTTCCCATAAAATTTTTAGATAATGATCAAGCCTGAGGAATTTTACAAAATTAGGAAAGTTCTACTGATGGCTGACCGTCAAATTTCAACCGAATAAAAAATGGTTTAAACCACATTATAAATTTTTGAACCATTTTTGTGGATGGTCCTGAAGCATAATTAATGTTCATAAAAAGTTTTCATATGATTATCAAGCCTAAATAATTTTAATTTTTTTTGACAGTGCTACTGTCCTGATAAAAACGTGATAATCAACATATAGATTTGATTGAGCAACCAACTAAGGGTTAGAGTTTTTTTATACTTTTAGAGAAAGGTTTTGAGGAAATACTTAAGCTCTCATAAAAATTTTGAATCAAGATCACACACCAATGAATTTATAAAATTCTTGCAATGTTACTATACCATTTGTGTTCCTTGTGTTTTTTATTTTTGAAAGATAACAAATGAAGTTCAATGCATCTATAGATTTGATTGAGCAAACAAAAAAAGTTGAAATTATTTGAAAATTTTAGAGAAGGATTTTTAGTAAATTCTTAAGCTCTCAAAAACTTTTTGGATCATGATCACAATCGAGAAAATTTATAAAATTCTGACAAGTTTACTGTCTCAATTATGTTCATTTTATTTTTGATTTTTTAAAGATAACAAATGAAGTTCAATTATTTTGAATTTTTTTGTATGATACGACACTACTAAATATGGTACCATAAATTTTTCATATCATGATAAAGCTTGTAAAATTTTATAAAAATCTAAGAGTGTTTCTGCCAAAATTTTAAAATGTCTCAAAATTTTGGTTTTTTAACAAATTTTCATGGAAGATGACTTTCTTAAGGGTTATTAGGGGCAAATATGGTAAAAATAGAGTCAAATATCAGTCAAAAAGTAAAAAAAAGATTTGCTAGGATCTAAAATGTTTAAAAATACTGTAGCATTTTTATTTTATTTTTCAATTTTTTTATCTAGCCAGGATTTTGAATCTCGTTCTCGCTCGAAATCCAAGATCTTGTCGCGATTCGTTGGGATTTGTAACCTTGGTCTCGACACCATCGCAGCCACTTCACCTACTCCTGCACCTCTTCACCTATTGTGCTTAATTTAATTAATAAAAAACTAAATTTAATATTGCGTCTATGATAAGATTAATAGGAGTTAGCAAATATTTGATAATACATAATATTCTAGTAAAGAATGCACGCCTACACATACTTGATAGTCCAACTGATATATAGATGTAAATACACTATTATAGTAGCATGCATTCTCAATAGATTTAATCAGAAAGAGAAAGATTGCTTGATGAAGAATAGGAAAGTGTGTCGGAGAAGTGCGATATGCGATACGGTGCTTCCTAGAAACCTAGGCCTTGTTTGGTAGAGCTCCAGATCCCAGCTCCACCTCAGATCTGGAGCTTGTAGGCTAAAATAAAGTGAATTAAGTTTATATTTTTAGTCTAAAATGTAAACAAGATGACCCACCTAAACACTTTTAATGTACCCACAGCTCCAACTCCATAAATTTCTAGAGCTAGGAATACCCTGCTCCACCAACTCCACGGATTTTGGTGGAGTTGGAGCTGTATCAAACACCCCCTAATCTTTGGTCTTCCGTGCAGGTCATCAAAGGGCCGCGTTGGATCAGAGAAGCTGCTCTGCTTAACGCTCATTGCACGATGGACTAAAGGACGGAATGGCTCAGGGTGGTAGCAACCACAGGAGGAAGCAGAGAGCGCTAGAGGAAGACGAGATCGGTTTTTTATTGCGTCCTTTCACATACAAAGACATCTCTCTTATAAAGGTGCGTTAAGCCAAAACAGCCTCGCAAGGTCTTAGTGTTACGAAATCAAACTGATACGATCCTAGGAAGCACCCCCTAGTATCTCATATTGTGGGTGAATGTAACATCCCAATTTTTGCCTCTTTGCCTCTTTGAAAATCCTTTCGAGTAGTTTAGCCTTCTAAAATTTTTCACAATTTTATTGCTAATTAAAGCTTAATATGTGACTTTCATAAATACAAAATAATTTAATATGATTAATAATCAAGTGAGTAATTGTCAAAATTATTTTATTTGTGTTCTTTGTGCTTGGAAGTATTTTCTAGATTTTTCTAAGAATTTTTCAAGTGCATTTGCTATTTTACTTGAGCTCTTTTGTGTTTTCTTTATTTTCTAAAAAGTAAAACTAAATTAAATACTAGAAAATCCCTTCGGGCCGAAACCCAACTTAGTTGGCCCATTTCCTCTTGGCCTGGTCCACCAAACCTGTGCGCCAGCCAACACCGCTAGGCCTAGCTAGCGCGCCTAGCCCAACTCACTACATCGTCTTCACATGCAACACATCCCCTAACCGCACCTTTGCTGCTGATAGGTGGGGCCTTCCTGTCAAGCACTGTTCTTCGGCTCCGAGTCAAACTCCTTGCACGGTGTCGTGTCCACCGCAGACTCCATCTCATACGCTGCCTTTCCTGGGTATTTAAGCCGCTTCCGTGCCATTAATCTACATCATCGGAGCACCTGTAGCCAAAGCCCTAACCCTAGCCGCCGAGAGATGCTATCGTTGCCCCAAAATTCGAGGATCATTGCAAGCATGACCGTCAAGCTTCTCGCTGGATTCCACCATCTCTAATCAATCTCTATCATCGCCATCTACACCATCTTGTTTGCCATCGCATGTTCTACCCGGTGGCACTCTCATCGTTGGAGCATCAATAGAGGTTGCCATCACCATGGAAGCCATCGCTACCGCCACTTTTGTTGCACCACCACTCAACGCTAGTAGCCGTTGGTCACGATATTCTCGTCACCATGCTCATCTTGCTGAGATCTTTCAAATGGTGCCACCAGTGTATCTAGAAGCCTCACCGGCAAGATCACCTGAGTTGTAACGCTGCTCACTATCGACCCTAGGTCCCAGTGCCACCACCGTTGATGTGTCACCTACATGGCAGCCATGTAGATGCCAGGTCAGCGCCATACAAGCATGTCTAGATCGGATTAAAATAGATCTAGTTCACCGTGAGCTGTGCATAACTAATTTTCTGTGCTACTTTAAATTATCTTATCTAGATCATGGACAACTCTATGTAGTGCTTTTGTGAGCTACTGTTGTGAGCAATATTAGAATACTTACTACACCGAAAAATGATAGCATTTTTTAATCCTCCGGGATATATACCAAGAATATCATTTATAAAGATGTTCTAACGTCGTAGATGGCCTATGTACTATGCAGAATATATTTGGTTTGTATTCATGTCTGACGAGAAACCATGAAAACTATTGTAATGTGGCGAATTAAGTCGATCATTTTACGAGCAATCGTGTAAATATTAAACTTTGTGATCCTTTATTGTTTGCAATTGGCATCTTTGTGCAGTTGTATATCTCATTGGAATGTTTAACACAACAGTTACATAATGAAAAAGTTGCAATACAAATTATTTCCATATTAGATATCTTGCTGACAATATGTTTGCCGTGTCATCATGATGTCGGTTAGTAACCTTTCTACTCATAGAGTCTACACTCCCTTTGATGCCCCCATACCATTCTAGTTTAGGTAAGTATTCCTTAAGACGTATTTATGCAAACCTTTCTATATTTGTTTCAATTCATACATCGCATATATGTAATATCCCAGGAAGAAAAAATGGGGATTTTTCTGTCGTGCCTTGTGCCGGCCAAGTTTTGGGCAAAGGGGGAGGAAGGGGCTGTGCCCCTAATCCTAGCCGCCCCCTCCCCCACCCCTTCTAGCCGCACCCCCACTTCCCTCTCCCCCCAAGCAGCAGCCCCTTCCTCTCCCTTTTCCCCCATTGCAGCCCCTATCTCCCCCTTGCAGTAGCCCTACCCTCCCCTTGCACGCCTCCATCCCTCCCCTTTTGCACCACCCCTGCCCTCCCCTTGTGCACCACCCCTACCCTCCTGAGAGGCTGTCACTGCTGCCCCAATAGGTGGGGTGTATTTGGAGGACCTATGGTAGGGATTTGGATAGCGTGGGTAGCGAGGAACATGCGATCCGAGGGGAGAACATTGGCATCACCGATCCATCGGGTCTTTGCGTTCAGGTAAACTCTAGGGCTGACCTTGGTGGCGTTGTTGCTTTGTTAGGTGGAATTTTGGTGGTTTTCCCTGTTGGTTGTTGGTTGGGGTGATTGCCGGATTGATTTTGGGGAAGGTTTAGAATTCAGGCAGTTATGGATCCAAACTTCAAATCGAGTTTTGAGGCACCTATGGTCAGTTCCAGAGGGTTCAGATGTTGTGAAAAATATAGATTATTGTTTGAAGTTTTATTACAGTACAATAACATAAAATTTGGTTAATCGGATTAAAAGTTATGGATCCAAACTTCAGATCGAGTTTTGAGGCACCTATGGTCAGTTCCAGAGGGTTCAGATGTTGTGAAAAATATAGATTATTGTTTGAAGTTTTATTACAGTACAATAACATAAAATTTGGTTAATCGGATTAAAAGTTATGACCTCATGTCTAGAATCTGATGTCTGCTGGAAGCAGTCGTGCTAATTTGCATATTAGGGTAATTTAGTGACCGAATTAAATTATCTCCATAACTAGAGAAAATTAGATAAGTTTCTGTAGATTTCATAAATGTCATAGTTTGCTATTTTTGGAGTTTGCTAGATATTTGGAGTTGTATATAAACAGTCCAGTAAGACGACAGATCGGTCTTAGGGCTGAATTTGAAGGATTGGATGAATTAATTTAAAAATGTGGAAACTAGAAAATTGTGGGTAATCCTCTGTAGTTTTCATAAAGTGTATAGTTTTCCTGGTTTGGGCTCTTGAACTAGGAGTTGTGGTCTTTCTACTGTCGAGACAAAAAGGGGTGAACTGTCCGACAAGTGAGAAGGCTAAAATCGGGTTTGCGCATAGGTGCGATGTCGTTATGTTTGATGTTTGAACTGTTGGTGCATAATTTTGAGGTGGATATAAATATCTATTGCAGGAGGTGTGACTTCGGGAGTGGCCTCAACCTCACGTCACTCCATTCCTCATGGGTAAAGAGGCAAGTACATCGTATAATGATGATGAGATGATATGAATGGATAGTAGAATTCATAATTGACATCTTACTATCCTTTATGAATATTATCAATTGTTGCCATGGTTATGCTCTTCATGTGTGTTGATTATATTAATGATGGAAAGAATGGATCATGTTATAATTCATGTCAATTGCATATGTGCATTCATGATGGAAGAGGTGACATGTGTAGGCCTCTGTGTTCCACTAGTGGTGGGCACGAAAGCCCTACTGCTATAGGCCCTTCCACATGATGTGGATGGGAGTAAGACCTACTTCGTAGGCCCTTCCACCGAGATGGAAGGGAGTAAAAGTGTGATATCGACGGGTGTGCACTCAGCTATACCAGTATAAGCAAAGAGAAAAAGAGGTGCATAAGCATAAAGTATAATGCATTGCATTAATGAAGTGAAAGAAGAGATTTAAATTGTTGAGTTCTCCTATATGTATGGATAACCTGACATGATGTATTTTATTCAATTGTTATTTTTATGTGTTGATATTGTTGAATGATTGATATTGTTGTATGATGTACTTTGCTGAGTCTTGGACTCACACTTGTTTGTTTAATGTTTTAGGTATTTTGAGGCCAACATTTCGGGAAGGGGAGTAGCACAGTCACGACACATATCACTACTTCACCTTCATGATACTACTTAGCATTTTGAACATGTATAGTTATTGAATAATAGACATATTCAGTCTTGGAATAACTTAGTGGATGCAAACGTGTCGAGATTTAATCTATTTTGTTGGGTAATATTTGTGGTTTATTCATATCTTGAGGTGGTGTTTCGTTCGGTGGCATTGACAAGGGTAAGTATAAGGTAAGATTGTTTCCCAGATGCATGTGTACTGGGTGCTCCCATGCGCGAGGACTTGGGTGTTCTTGGGCACGTGGATCCAAATATAGTGTTGTTGTTGTTGTCCTTCCTTGTTTATACCTTGTAGTTGGTATATTGTCTAAATGTTAAAATAGGTGCTTGCCGAAATTGTTGTATAAAATGACTATATGTTATTGTTGTTATTATGTTTAAGGTCAGTCCTTGTGTAAATACCTTGTAGTTGTTGTTTAGTGCCTAGAAATGCATGTATGTTGTTGCCGAAATTTTTAGTAGATATTGGTTATATATTAGTGTAAAGTCATGATGAAGTGACATTTAGGGCACGTGTGATGCCGGGGTATTACAATATATGAATGTACATTTCGCATGAAAACAAATGTCCTTTATGACTTACCTTTTGTAGGTGCATCCACTTTCTAGAGTTGGGCGTAGATAGCATATACTATAAGTGGGACTTCTGTGTGCACATAGTGCACAAATTTTGTGTGCGAGAGATAATGTCTAGGCCTATGCTTCAGTTTATAGTCGCTGATGAGAATGTATGTTTCAATGTTAACTTTAATATATCAGTTACACCACATGTTCTTGTAATTATCCTCCCTGGATTATTTCATACATTGACCATATGGTTTCATGGTTCTTATCATTAGGGAATGAAAATGGAAGTTTTTTGCTTCGGTGGAGAAGCACATAGATTTGATCGATTACTTGTGGAAGGAAATTCACATGAGGTCCATTTCATAAAAGTTGACCTGTAACATCCCAATTTTTGGTTTATTTGAGTTTAATATGCATTTTGTGAATTTCCTGAATTTCCTGGATTTTTCTGGATTTTATTTGAATTTATTTAATATTAAGTATATTGGCCTTTTGTGAAAACTAATTAAATAATGAAAAATTTAAAATAAAGTTTTGTGAAAAATATTTTATTTGGGTTCCTTAAGTGTGAAAATATTTTCCAGATTTTTTCCAGAATTTTTGTGAGATTTTTGCTATTTTATTTGGCTTTGTTTATTTTTTGGAATTGTTTTAAATCAAAAAGCTTTGAAAATAGGTGTGAACAGTATAGGGCTTAGCCCAGTGCTGTGCATGTTGGTTTGTCCTGGTCTGGCCCGCTACTCAGCCCATCTTCTAGAAGTGTGGAGCGCTGCCGTCAGATCTTAATCCGACGACCATTTTGAAGCCATGTGACCCTAAGGGTCATCAGCCGTTGGATCATTGATGGACGCTCGGGATTGAGCCGTGTCGGTTCTGGTCACTAGAGATTGTGTCTGTTGGTTATGTTGCGTAGTCGGTTGGGATTGTGCCACGTTGCGAGAGGTGCAGACCGTTGGATTTGGACATGCATCATACCTGCGTTCTTCGTCTCTAATGGGGGTCACGGACTCCGCCGCCTTGGCAAACCCGGAGACCTCCACCATGAGGAGTGCGAATTCCAAGGCCTTTAAAAGCCGCTTGACCACCGCATGCTGTTCTCCAAGTTGCGCCTCAGCTTTTGCCCCGTGTTTCGTCGCTCGAAGCGCTGCCATGGAAGAGAACATGCTCGTCGGAGTTGGTGTTCAAGCCATTGCATTTTTTCATCTTGTTTGTTACCGTCAAGCCGTCTTCACCACAAGCAAGAGTAGATCCGGGGTTGTTGCATTGCACCATGCCAGATCCGTGCGTTCGCGAGGCATTTTCTTCACCGTTGTGCTGCATACGTGTCTTCGTTCTCAGGTCCGGTGAGTGCCGCCACCGTCGCACCATCATCTTTGTTGTTGAAGTTCTCGGCCATTAGATCTTCTTCGAGAGGTTGGGGATGCATCACGTAATCGTATTCTATGCTGTAGACCAAATACATCTCGTCCGTCGAATTTCACACGACCAACTGAGATCACGCCAGATGTCAGACACCGGGGTAACCATGTGGTAGAGCTGACGTCATGCGTGTGACGTCAATGATGACGTTGCGTGCGGAGACCGAGGCGCCATGCGCCGGGTCCACGGTGGACCAGCTTCGCAACATGGACTGGGTCTATGAGCCGTGGACAGGTGTTTTGTTTCAATTGGTTGGCTCGACTGCTGACATCAGGGGACACCATAAAGAGATTTTCTAGTATAAAATTAATTCGGGGTAATTAATAATTTTTGATTTTCTTATTTATTCAAATCTTTTGAGAGCCAGTTCTCCCTCACACGAGCTCTGATTGAGGCAATTCAAATTTCTAAAAATCTGTAAAATTGAGATCTATTTCTAAGAGTCTTTTGGAGTATTTTGCTCACTATTTTGGTATTTATTTGGTATTCATTCTCGTTACATGTAGACGTCGAGGTGCTCGAAGCGTCTGAGGAGGATTCGTTGACGCAAGACCAGGGTCCAGAGGAAGAACAAGAGCTTTTCTAAGACAAGTTGTGCTTTGATCATGTTGAACCCAGTTTGAAAAATTGATATAATGTTTTACTTTATGCATGATATTTATGTGTATAACTATTTCAAATTAAATTGGGATCTAGCTAATCTGTCCAATTGAACTATATCCTACCTTGTCATTTGTATGCCATGAATAATTATCACCCTAGATTGGTTCATTATTAGTTGGTTAATATTAGTAATCAATAGGGGTTGGTTAGACCGTGTTAGTATGCTTAGCCATGCCACGTACATCACATCACTACTACACAAAAGCTCATCACAGACGGTTCAAAAACCTCATCATTGACAGTTTTGTGAACCATCGGTAAACCTGTGTCAGTGATAAAAAGGGCACATCATAGACGGTTTTCGAACCGTTAGTAAAAACTAACATCAGAGACGGTTCTATATACAAACCGTCTATGATGAGGGAATATCTTAGACGGTTCTAGGATAGAACCATCTTTAATGACAAGTAATCACAGACGGTTTTTAATTAGAACCGTCTTTGATATGAGATTATCACAAACGGTTTTTAAATAGAACCGTCTGTGATATGTTTTTTCCCCTAACTCTCTTGGCGGAACTTCCATGATTAGTATCTGTTGTTCAAAATTTTATTCTCCTTAGATATTTATGCAATGACATTTACAAGACACAACCAGTTATAGATTTTGCAACTGAATATCAAAACATCCTATATTCATGGAGGCAACAGCTTGTCTGATGAGAAGGGTATTAAAATATGAACATTTGTAGCACTTTCATCACCTTCCTTATTCTAATGTTGATGGATTCCAACACAAAATCCAATTCCATGAATAGTTCATCCTAAAAGTTCACGCTCTGATTTATTTTTCCTTTCATCCTCATCCCCGAATGAGAATACCATATGCAGCCTATTTTCACTCTGATCCTGTTCTTATACAAGATTAGAGTGAACTGCGCCTGGGAACTACACCTGCTAAGGCACTTGCATCGGGAGTGAACCACGCATTAGGTCAAGCTAGAGCTATGCCTCAAGCAACAGTGCAAGGTCGAGTCAACCATATCACCGCACATGGATCTCAGGATGCATTAGACGTCATACTGGGTAAGTTTCTGGTTAACTCAGTAAATTGTAAGGCCCCTATTTTTGATAATAAATATCAACAATGGGTTCCCTGTGCATACAATACTAGTCCCATGATCAGTGTCTAGCACACACAGATTACAAATTGAAATCACATTCATACACAATAATATTACATATGCTAAGTGACTTTAAAATTACACAGTAATATTACAAGCCAAAAACTCGAGAAGTAGCAGCGGAAATTTTATTTCTCTTGTAGTATGCCCATTCACCCTCAGGCAACAGACAAGGTAAAGCCCTAGAAAATAACGTCATCATAACCCCCGAATCCTGAATCGTCGTAAAGATCATCAGGGTAATCTATGTCTTCACCTAAAACAACATTGATAGCAAGATTGAGTACATTGTGTACTCAGCAAGTCTTAAAGTGTATCACAGATGCAATTATAAGTAAATGCAGGGTGTAGCAATGGACGGGTTTCTACAGTTGTTTTTGCATTGGCAAAATAAAGCATAAGCACTTACTAGATTGCAACTAAAGCTTGTAAAGAAGCATTTTAATGTAATAAGTAAGTATTAATGTGGCGTAAATCAATCCTCATATCACAGTCTATCCGACTGACCCAATCCATTCCCATGTCATCCCCTGACATGAAACATACATTTTCCAAAACACCATTTTCCCATCAAATCATTTTGGAAATATTAAAACTCTAGCTATGTAATGACTTTACCAAGTGCCTTTAACCGTAGGCGTGGATAATTAATTAGATTTTCACTCTGCAGAGGCGTACAGCTTTACCCACAATAAATGATCAGCCACTTTTGCCAGGCCAGTTGACACTATTCCTTTGGAATGTCGGCATGGTGATCATGACATAACCGTTACATTGTTTAAGCCTAACTTTGCACCAACCCGATGAGTTAGATCCTTATTATGGAAAAGGAACATGACAGTGAATCCCTGTCATTTAAAGTGGTAACACAAGCAGTAATTCCCTGCATTAAAGGTAGTAAAACCCTGCGATAAGGGTTCCTTCCCATATCAAGGCGTACATCGTTATACCGATATGCATTTACCCACAACGAAGTGTGGAAGCCCCTCATAAGCAAACCTAGAAAGGATTGCTCATACTATCTCCCGCCTACCAATGTGCAAAGCCAAACCTAAGCAACTTAATAGGTTAAGGCTGCCCCATATCAGCACTCGTGGTTGTACGATTTTCTTGGTTTGAAAACAACCCATAGCTCGGTCCTTAATCTGACACGGGAAATGCTCCACCCTACACTACGTACAAGTCCAACCCTTGCACACCCGGCTAATGCCAATAATTGCCCGTATCTAAATCATAGTTTTATTTTGTGGTTTACAGTCAAAATACCAATAATTGACATCATGTCATACCCACCATTTAAATTCTCAAGAATTAACTTTGATCATCAACCTCGTTGCTAATGAGCATGGCTAAGCATGATTATTAGTCGTGTATACCCAATTTGACATTATGTAATGTCTACCCCTTTATCTATGGTTAACAAGGTTCACATATTCATACTTATTAAGGAAGTTCCTTGAAATATAAGGTATATCTACCAATATTCCAACATAGCATTTTTATGACAAATACGCGCATGCATAACAATTTTGCAATCATTAAAAGTAAATATTTGAAATATTAGGATAAAAAATGATCAAGGGGTGCTTGCCTTGCTGATCGTAGTCGGGTATAAAGTCCGAATCATCGGCGAGGTCGTCGTCTGCTAATTCAGGTTCGTCGGAATCTACTCGTCGACCGTCAAGAATAACATATAGCAAATAGCAAACCAGTATAAGGGAAAAAAGAAGTCAGATAGAAAATCCAACCAAAAATCCTACTTATAAAAACAAGAGTGTTCATTAGTAAGATTATAATCCAAGTTAATCTGGTTCTACTGTTTCTTTTTGCTCGTGCTCACCCTTTGTTATTTTGGACTAAATGGTATTAAGTATTTCTTGCTTCATATGAATTTTTCATTTTATTTTAACGAATTCTAGATGCTAAAATTATTTGAAGTAGAAAGATTTGACTTATGGTGATATCATGGAATATAATGTTGTTAATAGGATTCAGATGCAAAGCAATGTATTTAAAGACTTTCTAAATTGAACATTTATCACCAAATTTTTGGTAGCCAGTTTATCAGGCATAACACATTAAGTTACCTACCCTATCTTCATAAACTAATTACTAGATACAAGCATGGTCTCATATGAACATATACTTATATATACATGTATATATATACATATATACTTATTATGCTCTTCATATGAAATCACATCCTATTTGCATGAATCATTATTTGTTCAAAATTTTTACCCAGCCTAACATTATTCTGCCATTATGCTAAAAATAAATATGTTTAACAAACTACCAAAAATTCTTTTCTTATCCATTTAGTTATTATAGCATAGTTACTAATAATATTAAACTTTAATAGAAAAGATATCAAACAACTAGTTACCCAAATATTTTTATAGAAATGGGTTCATAGTAGAATAAGGATCTTAATAAAATTGGTTCCAAATAATATTAACTTTATTTGCAAAGTTTCCATATTTAGTCTACTTTCTTATGTACTATTCACCTTTGTATTAAAATATTTTTCCGAAATAGCTTTTCAATTTTTTTTACATAATCTGGAAGCTCTTGATTTTATATGAATTTATAAATTGGTTTCATCTCATTTGGATTTCAAATGCGAAAGATATTCAAGTTTGAATTTGAACTAGTTCTGAAAATCAAATGGAAATAATGAAATACGCTTTCAATGTTTTGAAAATGCCTTTCACTGTGCGTCGGATTTTGCGTTCAAATCCAGCCGGGGCACTGACATCCGGGGCCCACTCGTCAGTGACCTCGGTATTGCGCACGCCTGCGCCCGACTCGGTCACTGACAGCGTGAGCCCACCGGTCAGCGACTCCAAACAGAGGCGCTCGGTTTTTGGCTCGCCGCCGGCGAACTAACTCCGGCCAGGAGGAATGGGTAGCACCTACTGCTTCAGCATGCCAATGCGCATCTAGGGGATAGCCTAATGACTTCCGACGATGACCGGAGATGAGTCGCCATCGTGGCAGAGCGGCGGAGGTCACGGCGACTAGCCGCGCTGGCGACAGAAGGCTTCTCCGGTGGAATGGATTCTGGTTCTAGCATCTACGGGTTTCGGGGGTTTCATTTTTGCCAAAAGGAAGCTCAGGGGAGAGTCGGATTAGCTCACCACCGATCACCGGTTTCGGAGAAGAATGGGGCGTAGTGGCGGCGGAGCTCCGGTCGGAATTTCCTGGAAATAACAGATGGGTTTTGATTCATGTGAGCTGGTGATGCTATAACAGAAAGCAATTGAGAATGGTTGCATGTACCACCTTCAATCGGTCACGATCTGAAAGCTAGGGTTCTTCGGCTGATTCAAAGAAACGCGAAATTGGCCGTGATCAGTGGAGTATACTGGATGAAACAAGAGGGGTTTTGATGAGCACTCTCTGGTGATCAGACTGCGGTATTTATAGGCAGAGGGGGACGCTGTAGACGAGCCAACACCTGGTGTGAACTCGACGGGATTTTGCGGCACTAGAACATGAGAAGGGATGGGCGGTTTGCGAAAAATCTGGACGAGGACGATGCGTGGCAGGGTTTGGCAGAGGCGGTTACCTCAGGCGAAGTGCAGGCGCTGCGGTGGCGCGAGCTCCAGCCGGCGAAAACGGATCCAATCACGCCCGAGCACGGCTGCGAGGGAGGAAGAAGAAGGTGGTGGCTGTGGCTGACAGGTGGGATCACACAGTGATTCGGGGCCGCATGGAGAGAGAGCAAAGGAGAAGTTCAGCTTGAACTACAAGAGGCTGGATTGATTCACTGAACCCATTGCCTATACAATCAGTAAATTAATTATAAATTTAGTGAGTGTACCTGAGCTAGTTTAGGATCTACCACAAAAATTTCAGACCAATTTGAAGCATGAGGAATTTACAATAATTCTGACAGTGCACTGTGCACATATTCATGCATTCGGTTTTATATTTATTAAGATACTTATATCTTACTAAAAAATTTAGAATTTTTTTTAACAGTTTTATTATATTCACATTATCCTCCTGTAAAATTTTTAGATTTATATTCTTTACATTTTATTTAATAAAATTCTGACATTGAAGTTTCCAAATTTTTAACTATTCAGTTTTTGAAATTTTATAAATATCAAACCTAAAGATAATCTTGTGATATTTTTAATGAAGATGAATATATCCAGGGAGAAGATAATATAAATATTTTCCCATCGAAATTATGAACATTTAATTTCTGACATTTTCACTATTGCTAGTCTTGTTTCATTAATTACCATTCTTTTCATCATTTAATATTATTTCATAATTTTAAAAAATAAATTTTGAGTTCTGGATAGCTCCACGAAGTTTTTCAGAAATTTTTCTTATTTTTTTGTTTTACAAATCTTTTCTTATTACTTAAGTAATGGTTGATTGATTAGAAAAAGAATTTTCCTTACAAGCAATAATCAAAAGAAGTCAAGAAAACTCATATAAAATTCAGAAAAATCCAGGGAAAAATAATTTAAAACTTCTTAAAAATATATCATTTAATTTCTTATTATCACTCATTTTTTAGGATGTTACAAACCTATCCCCCTCACAAAAATCTCGTCTTCGAGATTTGGCGAGGGTTTAGAAGAAGTCTGGAAATTCTTTTCTGAGTTGATCTTCACGTTCCCATGTGGCTTCATCTTCGGAGTGGTTGCTCCATTGAAATTTTAGCATTTTATGGGACTTGTTTCTGGTATGGCGTTCTACTTCTTTAAGAATGCGGATTGGATGCTCCCGATAGGATAGATCAGGATGAAGATCAATATTTTCCAGATTGGTGAGTTTAATAGGAACGCGAAGGCACTTTTTTAAGTTGGGACACATGGAAAACATCATGCACTTCAGATAATTGGGGTGGCAATTCCAATTTGTAAGCCATCTCGCCCATTTTCTCAAGAATTTGATATGGACCAATATATCGGGGAGTTAGTTTTCCACGGACATGAAAATGACGGACTCCACAGAGCGGTGAAACTTTTAAGTAGACATGATCACCAACTTCAAAGTTGAGTTCACGTCGACGATTGTTGGTGTAACTCTTTTGACGAGATTGAGCCTCTTTTGATTATCATATCCACTTGCTCTTGGGCTTCTTGAATGAGATTTGGTCCAAAGAATTTTCTTTCACCTACTTCGGACCAAAAGAGAGGTGTTCTACACTTTCTTCCATACAATGCCTCAAATGGTGACATTTGGAGACGGGCTTAGAAACTGTTATTATATGAGAATTCTGCAAAGACCAAACTCTTTTCCCAATTAGTACTATAAGATAGTACATAGGCTCTTAGCATGTCCTACAAGACTTGGTTAGTCCTTTCTGTTTGACCGTCTGTCTGAGGATGGTAAGCCGTACTAAAGTTTAGCTTAGTCCCCAGAAGACCATGCAAATTTTCCCAGAAACGGAATGTAAACTGGGATCCTCGATCGGAGACAATGGTCTTTGGGACACCATGCAGACGAACGATATTTTCCAAGTATAGCTCAGCGAGCTTATCTCCAAAATGAGTGGTCTTGATCGGAACAAAGTGGGCCACCTTGGTTAATCGATCTACGACCACCCAAATAGAATCATGCCCTTTCCTGGTTCTGGGCAGACCAGTGATGAAATCCATACTGATATCATCCCATTTCCATTTAGGAACCTTTAAGGGCTGAAGGAGTCCAGCAGGACGTTGATGCTCGGCTTTGACTCGTTGGCATACGTCGCAAATTGCAACATATGCTGCGATATCCTTTTTCATGCTGGGCCACCAATATTCCTGTCGGAGGTCTTGATACATTTTCGTACACCCGGGATGGATTGAAAGGGGTGATTGATGAGCTTCTTCTAAGATCAGATTCTTAAGCTCGAAATCATTGGGAATATAAATTTGTTTCTTATGCATAAGCAAGTCGTCAGAACCTTCTATGAACTCAGATTCAATACCTTGCTTTAATTCTTTTCGGATCTTGATAATGGCTTCATCAAAAAGTTGGGCAACTTTAATTTGGAATTTCAAGGTTGGTTGTACTTCTAGTGCGGCCAAAAATCCTTTTTCAATAATCCCTAAATTAAGTTTCTGAAATTCATCTTGCAGCTCAGATTGATCAGTGTAAGCCGAGATGGAAATGCAGTGGAGCTTCCGACTAAGGGCGTCGGCTACAACATTAGCTTTACCTGGGTGGTAATTTATGCTAAGATCATAGTCCTTGATCAGCTCCAACCATCTTCTTTTTCTAAGGTTCAGATCCGATTGAGTGAAAAAATATTTCAGACTCTTATGATCAGTGTATACATTGCATCGATTACCAATGAGGTAATGACGCCAAATTTTTAGAGCATGAACCACAGCTGATAGTTCCAAATCATGGGTAGGATAATTTTGTTCATGGGGATGAAGCTATCGAGAAGCATACGCAACAGCTCTAGATTCTTGCATCAACACGCATCCCAGACCGTGTCGTGATGCATCACAAAAGACGTCAAAATTTTTATTGACATCCGGCAACACGAGGACAGGTGTTGTAGTGAGTCTTTTCTTCAACTCTTGAAAACTTGATTCACATTCGGGTGTCCATTCAAACTTCTTTTCTTTCTTTAATAGCTGAGTTATTGGTTTGGCGATTTTGGAGAAGTTTTCGATAAAGCGGCGATAATATCCCGCTAAACCAAGAAAACTTCGGATCTGAGGAACTGACTTGGGTCGTTCCCAGGCTTGCACAGCTTGAATTTTACTGGGGTCAACAGAATTTCCTCCTTCTGAAAGGATATGCCCAAGGAATGCAATTTCTTTCAGCCAAAAATCACATTTTTCAAATTTGGCATAGAGTTGGTGAATTCGATGTTTTTCAAGAATCATGTGCAAATGTTGCGCATGTTCTTTCTCAGATTTAGAATAGATGAGAATATCATCGATGAACACCACAACGAACTTGTCCAAATACTCCATAAAGATCTTATTCATAAGGCACATGAAACTCGCGGGAGCATTGGTCAGTCCGAAGGACATCACGACGTATTCAAAGCGACCATATCGAGTGGTAAATGCAGTTTTTGGAATATCGCAGGGCCTGATCTTTAGTCGGTAATATCCATGTCTCAAATCAATCTTTTAAAATACTTGAGCACCACTCAATTGATCAAATAAATCATCTATGCGAGGAAGAGGGTATTTGTTTTTAATGGTGACATCATTTAAAGCACGGTAATCTATGCACATGCGGAGACCACCATCCTTTTTGTTAACAAAAAGAACTGGACTTCCCCAAGGAGATGAACTGGGGCGAATGAACCCTTTATCCAATTGTTCTTCAATTTGCTTCTTAAGTTCAACTAGTTCAGTTGGGGCCATTCGATAAGGACGTTTGGAAATTGGGGCTGTCCTAGGAATAAGATTGATAACAAACTCCATACCTCGATCTGGAGGTAATCCTGGTAGTTCACTCAAAAAAACATCAGGATAATCACAAACTATAGGTACTTGAGAAAGTTCTTTCAATAAGGTAGAACAAAGGAATGATTGGGGAAATGATTTGTCTTGGTTAGAAGAAAACTCCACATTGATTCCTTCTAGACTTAGCAAGGATATGGATCGATTAGCACAATCTATACAGCCTTTATGTTTGGAGAACCAATCCATACCAAGAATTATATCTAAGCCTTGAGTTTCGATAACGATGAGATCAGCATGGAATAGTACTCCATTTATTTCAATGCTGACTTTAGGGCAAAGACTGAAAGTTTTAATTTTGGCTCCAGGGGATGATATTATCATGGTAGAAGGCAAAAGATCAATAGGAATTTCATTTTGATCCACAAATTTCTTGGATATGAAAGAATGCGAAGCTCTAGAATCAAATAACACCAAAGTTGGAATAGAGTAGACTAGCAACGTACCTATCACCACGTCAGGTGCTTCGTTTGCATCCTCAGTGGTCACATGATGCAACCGTCCACGAGCAGAGCCTTGAAAATTATTAGGGGCTATCATAACAGGTTGTGGTGGTCCTCCAGATGTTTGTGATAAGCAATAGGTTTATATACCTATGCCACTACAAGGATTATCTCATCGAAAATTTTCACCTCAAAGTTATATTAGCGAGAGATATCTATAAGATAACACAAAGAGAAATTTCGAACAAAATGTCATACAATACCAAAAGATCACATAAGTTTTCATGCATCTGCATGGGTATTACAAACTGACTGACTTTAACTAATGCTTTATTCCTATAACATAAGACTCCACCACTTCCTCAAATAGTGTCACTAGCTATGATCCCTACGCCTCGAACTATTGGATATGTGAAGGACCATGTGGAGGTCCATCCATGTTTGTGATGAGTATTTGACTTTATTTGAGCAAGGTGTGCTCAAGTTTGAGTTTGATTTGGATTGATTTTCAAAATGAAGCAATTTGAGTTGTCTCTGCCAGGAGTGGCAGTACCGGTCGTATGGACGCGCGGTAGTGATGAGTTGGATGGTTTATTGCACATCTTTGTGGGCATTGCTATGTGAGGAGTTTCCTTGTCTTTGATGGTTGCAGGGCGACGGTGCTAGGTCATGGTGAGGCAAAGGATGACCGGGACTAGGCGAGGAGCGTTGGAGGTCCAGACGGTTGGGAGATCGCCGGAAGATGATCGGAGACGGAGTCCGGGCAAGTCAAGAAGACAAGGAAAGGAATTGATGCTAGCTAGATGCCGCGTGGATCAATGAGGGCCGTCGGATTGAGGTCTAGTTGATAGGTTAGCGGGTCTAGGTAGTATGCTTTGAAAACCGTGCAAGAAAACCCGGTATGTGTGTGGGTTCTGGGTTAGCCCTTGCATGGTTGTGTGTGTGGGTTAATCCTAGCCCTTAGATGAGTGCTCTAGGGTTGAGGGACTCATCCAAGGGTGGTAGGTGGCCCAAGAGTAGTATAAATAGGGGTGGAGGGGTAGCCTCCTTCCCTTGAAGGTGTTGAGGTTTTGATGCTCATTTGAGCTTTGCCCACATGAATGTGAGGCTTTGTAACCTCCCTTCCAGAAATTAAAGTTTTATCCATCCACCTCTGAATTTATTTTATGCATTTACATTATGTCTTTACTTTACGCAATTTAAATTCAGCATTTACTTTCCCGCAATTACATTCCCGCAATTTACTTTCAAGTAATTTGGATTTGCCTCCCCTCCTTCTAAATGCTGCTGATCTTGGATGTTTTGAGTGTGTTCATATGGTTTTACATCTCTTTTGCACTCTTGGATTGAGTAGAGAACATCTTTTCTTTCAAGTTCCAACTTTGTTCAGAACTTGTTCTTCGCGCAGCAGTTAGTGTTTGATTTTTGTAAAAATATAGAAAAATCTTTTTTGAGTGATTATTATTGTAGGAGGTGCGGGACTCTGATATACACCTGCAGAAACATTTTGGAGTTCACTTGTTGCACCGTTTGGGTGCCATGATGTGAAAACCGAGCCACAAACTTTCTGCTCAAAGTTCTTGAGTATACTGTGTTCTTAGATTTTTCCTGTTTTTTCTGTAAGGATTTTTGAGGAGAAATTTGGTGGAGTTCTTGACGACTCTGAGTCTCATAGGGAGAAACATTCTCAGAATTTTGTGAGCTGCAGAAACCCACCAACCTCCTGTGCAAATTGAGGACAAGTTCTGGAAATTCTGCTTTTGCTTTTCTGAAAGTGACTTTTGTGATTTGAATTGATGTCCTTTCTAAAAGCAAGAGTTTGAATTGATTCCTCTTTATCTTGGACACTAGACAACCAGGATTGTGACTCAAAAATCCCCACATATTTTATGGTACTTATCCATGCAAGCTTGGGGTACACATTGTTGTGTAGTTTTTCGGGTTTTTCACAATTCCCTTTGAGCGATTTTGTCGAGGTTTTTGTTGGAGTATTTTGGGGAATTTTTATTTGCGACCATTCACCCCCTCTGCTCGCCATCTCGGTCCTTCAATTGGTATCGAGCCTGTTTCGCTCTTTCTAGATCTTGACCGATCTCAAGAGCCATGGCGACGGACAAATATTCCACCAAGCCTCCCATCTTTAATGGAGTTGATTTTCCTTTTGGATGTCCGGATGGAGTCATACATCATCGCCTGGGCTACGATATGGCGAAGGTGAAACTCCGTATGAGGTTCCCCGCGATGAAAATGTCACGGCCATCAATATGGTTGACGTTGAGGCGAATGCTAAGGCAAGGAATATTCTCATACAGGTCTTAGCCATGTGAGTATGATAGGATTTCTCACCTTCGCTCGCTCACGAGATTTGGGTAACCCTCGATGCTTACCATGAGGGCTCTACTCAAATCAAGGCGTGAGGCAGACGTTCAAGCGAGTACAACAAGTTTGATCAACGCTTGGTGAGAGTCTCGACGAGTGTTTTGGTCGGTTTACAAAGATTTTGAGCGACCTCCGAGCGGTTGGTTGCATATACCGACTCGGACAATGCTCGGCATTTCTTGACCGCACTCGACCTTCGGGTTTGGGAGATGAAGGTGACCACCATCAAGGACACCACCGACTTATCGACTCGACTCTTGACGGGCTTTATTCCCGCCTCAAGACTCATGAGATCGATGTCGTCTCTCGGAAGACGAAATCTCGATCGATGGCTTTGGTCACCGATCCCATTGGATCTTCTTCTTCCGATCCTTCTATTGGTTTCTCTCTTCCGCCCTTTGCGAGCTAAGCGATGACCAAGCTGGAAAAATTTCGAGAAAATGAGCTTGCTCTTCTCGCCGCAAGTTTTCTCATGCATACAAGAGGGGAGAGAGAGGAAGAGAGGTGGCATGATCACCTGCTTCGAGTGTGGTGGCCCCAAACACATTCGGGCGAACTGTCCCAAGCTGGAGAAGGGCAAGAACGACGTTGGCGGTTCGGGCAAGAATGACTACACCGACAAGAACCGCAACAAGAAGCCTCCAGTTCGTGAATCGGCGCACGAGAAGAAGTACCGCAACTTCTCCAAGAACAAGAAGCTCTTCCACCGCGTCCTAGCCGCGCTTGACGACATCAACCTCTCCGACACGGAGACATGGAGCGACGAGGGCGAGGATGATCCGCAAGAGAAGGAGGGCGGCGATGACTTCTCCGGCATGTGCTTCATGGCCGACACCAACGACATCGCGACTCCGAGCTCTACAAATGACTCGGATGAGGTACCCTCCTATGGCCACTCAACGAAGCTTTCTGCAAATTAGGAAAATTTCATGCTAGAGCTAGAGCTAGGTGTACGGAGCTTGAGAAGGAAGTAGCTACCTTGACTCGGGAGTTAGCTTCACTTAGATCTTCTCCCTCCCGAGTCACTGATGATTGCTCTTTGTGTGATGCTATTCTTGTGGAGTTGGAGAACCTAAGGACCATACATGATAGTGTGCTTGCTTGAACTTGATGGTCTTAGGTTGAAGAATGCTAGCATTAGTTCTATTGATGCTATTCTGTTGAGGCTAGTTTTCTTCATGCTCACTCCACTCCATCATGTGCTAATTGCCCTAAATTGCTTGCCGAAATTGATGCCATGAGCGAACACCTTAGAAAGCTTTCTGCTAGAAATGATGAACTTGAATTGCATGCTTCTAAGGACCCAATCAGCTCATGTGAGGGCTGTAAGCAACTAAAACTTGACAATGATGCTTTGAATGTGAAGTGTGATCAACTTGCTAAGGATTTACTAGTTAAGTCACAAACTGGTTGCTTCTTTGTGTGTTGGGGTTAAGGATGATGTGGATCAAATCCATGTCGAGCTTAAGAAGAAGTTAAAAGACCAAACCCTTAGGATTAGAGATGCTCCTTGCGTTTCTTGTGAGGCCCTCAAGATTGAGGCAGCCGTGCTAAGGAACAAAAGCACGTGCCGAGAGATCTTCTCTTTCTGGTTCTTCTTCTTCCTCTCCTTCCCCCTGTTCTTCTTGTGCTTCTTTCTTCCGAGATTGCCAGTATCTTATGAGCACTCTCGAGAAGTTTGTTGGAGGCAAGAAGAAGCTCAATCTTATTCTAGACCAATCCAAGATTAGTAGATTCAATCAAGGTCTAGGATTTGATCCCTTGGAGCACGCTCGGGCGCATCCTCCCACCATTGTGCGCGGCTCCAAGAGTGGTGAGATTGTGGTAGCTCCCAGAGTGAGCACCACCAAGTTTAGGTCTCACTGGGTTGTCCATAGGACTTCGACTGGAAGGGTGTTACTCCTATTGCTTACGCCTCTAGCAAGGCGAAGCACACATGCACCTTCGTAAGAAGGATGGTCACCTAGTAGATTTACGCTTCAGCGCGCCAAGATCACTCGGCGTGAGCGCAGCATCGCTCTTTGGGGTATTCAGGTCATCCCGGACTTTGAGTGCTCCTAAGACACACACCGCTTCTAGACAGTTTGAGAGTCGCTTTGTGTTTGGGCGGCGCCCGGGACTCGGTTTTCATGCTAGTTCTTTGAGTTTTAGCCCGGAGCTGTTCGTAGTCGATCTTTCCGTCGTCTTCTTGATATTCCTCGTTTTTCCCATCGAGGTAGATATCGGGCGTGAGGTGTTTTCGGTAGGAGATCCAGCAGACCTTCTTGGGATGGTCCGGCTTTTGCACCACTGCGTGCCAACCCGCTTTTGACTCCTAGATTATCTACGAGTTGCTCTGATCGTGAGAGTTGGCGTCAGAGAGACACTCGAGTCCGATCTTCTTACGTGGTGGTACTGCGAGGTGTCGTATGGTTCAAGATTGGGTTCCTAAGTCTTCACTCTATCCCGATCTCGAGTCATCTTTCTCTCTTGTGTCTTGATCAGGTTAAATCCGGATGGGGAAGGGCGATGTTTGGATTGTTGACTCGGTTGTTCTCGTCATATGACCGAGATTCTCGTTGGTTCTCTTCCTAGTCCGAGCCCCGGAGATGAGTTAATCACTTTTAGGGATGCATCTTGAGTAGAGTCATTGCTAAAGGTACCATCTGCATTAACAAAAATTTCATTCTTAAAGATGTTGCCTTAGTAAGTAAGTCGCAATACAATCTGCTCTCTGCTTGTCGACTTATCGATGACTCTTTCGAGGTAAGTTTCAAGAGTAATGCTTGTAGAATCCTTGATTCATCGGGAGGGTTAGTTTATGGATTTCTAGATTTGGGAGAGTCTTTCGTGCTGATTTTTTCGCTTCTTCCGGAGACTCTCTTCGATGTTTGATTGCTTCGAGTCCGTGATCTCTCCTTCGGCATAGGAGACTTGGTCACATTGGTTTTGATCATTTGACCGAGTTAGCGACCACGATCTCATTCGGGTTTGCCCAAACTCAAGATGGTCAAAGACTTAGTTTGCTCTCCTTGCCGACATGGCAAGATGGTTATCGCTTCTCATCCTCCGATCCACCGTAGTGATGGTGATGCACCAGATAACTTTTACATATGGACACCGTTGGTCCGGCTAGAGTCTGATCACAGGAGGGAATTGGTATGTTCTTGTCATCATTGATAATTTTCTAGATACTCTTGGGTATTCTTCATGGCCTCGAAGGATGAGACCTTTTCTCACTTCAGGGTTTGATCAAGAGGTTGTCTATTGAGCTCCCATGTGCATTATGAGCTATACGCAGTGATAATGGCACGGAGTTCAACAATTCCTACTTTGAGAGTTTTGTGTGGAGTCTGGTTTAGAGCATCAGTTCTCTTCTCCCTACGCCCCTCAGCAGAATGGCGTAGTGGAAAGGAAGAACAGGACCACAGTTGAGATGGCTGGACGATGCTAGATGAGTCTGAGACTCCTAGGAAGTTTTGGGGTGAGGCTATAGCTCGCTTGCCATGTTTCTAATCGCGTGTTTTGAGAGCACATTTGCATCGCACTTCTTATGAGTTGAGGTATGGCGAAAGCCCGGTGTGTCTCATTTTCGCGTTTTGGTTGCAAGTGTTTTATCTTGAAGTCCGCAACCTAGATAAGTTTGAGTCTCGCTCTTCCGATGGTATCTTTCTAGGTTACTCGACTTCTTCTCGTAGCTATAGGGTCCGGAGCGTTGATGCGCATAGGATCATAGAGACTGTGATGTGACCTTTGATGAGGCTAGCCCAGAGCTAGACTCGATGTTTGAGCTCTTCTTATCCCTCCGAGACCATCTTTGTAGAAGATGAGGATGATGGAGATGATGGTGTTCCACCGGATCCAGTCCCTCTACACCGAGGTGCCTCCTGTTTCCATTTACGCACCTCGGGAGACTACCCTTGCCTTCCGACTCTCCTTCACGAGTGGCTCGCTCCTACCTCTTCATGCATGAGGTAGAGGCCATCGCTTACGGTCCTCCCGTCATATCCGAAGCTCATCCACCGATCAGATCATTGGTGATCTATTTGAGCGGTCACTTGCTCAAAATCAGGTTTGTCCAGTTTCTGCCTCCACTCTGCCTTTGTTGCCTCCTTTGAGCCGAAGGATGTTCCTCATGCATTATCCAATGAATCGTGGATTAATGCTATGCATGAGGAACTTGAGAACTTTGAGAGGAACAAGGTATGGCAGCTTGTCGAGCCCCCATCTGGTCATAATGTCATTGGGACTAAGTGGGTGTTCAAAAACAAGCAGAGTGAGGATGGGGTTGTCATTCGCAACAAGGCTAGGCTAGTTGCAGGGCTTTTCTCAGTTGAGGGTCTTGACTTTGAGGAGACCTTTGCCCTCGTAGCTAGACTAGAGGCTATTAGGATCCTGCTTGCATTCTCTGCATCCCGGGCTTCAAGCTCTATCAAATGGATGTCAAGAGTGCATTCATCAATGGCTATATTGAGGAAGAGGTTTATGTCAAACAACCTCCAGGATTCGAGAACTCCAAGTTTTCGAGTCATGTATACAAGCTCTCCAAAGCTTTGTATGGACTCAAGCAGGCCCCCAGAGCATGGTATGAGAGGCTCAAGTCTTATCTTCTCACCATGACTTCAAAATGGGCATAGTAGACAAAACTCATTCATCGACACCATGAGTATAATTTTCTTCTTGTCCAGATTTATGTGGACGATATCATTTTGGTGGCTCGTCTCATTCGCTTGTGTCTCAGTTTTACGAGGTGATGAGCACTGAGTTTGAGATGAGTATGATGGGCGAGTTGAGCTACTTTCTTGGCTTCCAAATCAAGCAGACTCGGGAGGGTACTTTCTTGCATCAAGGCAAATATACCCGTGACCTCCTGAGGCGCTTCGACATGTCTGATGGGAAGCCGGTGATGACTCCTTTGGCCACCACTTCCGTCCTCGAGCCCGATGAGGATGGTGAGCCTTGATCAAAAGGAGTTTGAGCATGATCGGCTCCTCTTGTACCTCACCGCTTCGAGGCGGACATACATTTTCTTTGTGTGTGCGTGCTCGATTTCAAGCTTCTCCTCGCGCCTCTCACCGCCAAAGCGATCAAGCGCATCTTCAGTACCTTCGTGCTACCACCGATTATGGTATTTGGTACTCTTCGCCTTCTTGTCTATCTCTTAGAGCCTTTTCGATGCCGACTTTCTTTGGTGTAGGATAGATAGGAAGAGCACTTCGCACTTGCCAATTCATTGGCACTTCTCTTGTTTCTTGGTCATCTAGGAAGCGATGCTGGGTTGCCATCCACCGAGGTCGAGTATGTTGTCGCCGATTCTTTGTGAGCTGTGTGCTCTGGATGAGATCGACCTTACGGGACTATGGGTTAGAGATAGAGAGTGTGTCACTTTTCGTGACAACACTTCAGCTATTTGCATTGCTAAAACCCAATTGCAACATTCCGGACCAAGCACATTGATATTAGATATCACTTCCTTAGAGACCATGTGGAGAAGGGAGATATCGCGCTTGATTCGAGAGAGTGACCTTGATTAGCGATATCTTCACCAAGCCTTTGGATAGCTCAGATTTGTTGCCTTGAGGAGTGAGCTTGGAGTCGTGAGCCCTTACGACCTTTCGTGAGGGGAGCTGGTTTGTATATTATGTATTATATGTTTTCTTCCACTTAGCTTTTCTTTTCTTTGTGTTTCTTTTGGGTGACTTTGGGCTTGTTTTCTTGAGTTGAGTTCACTCACTTAGACTTCTGGCATGCCTTCCATGGACCTCTTATCTTGTGCTTTAGGTTGCTATCATGCGTGATTAGTCGCTCCTCTTCTCTCTAGGTTGAGTTCCCTCACGCCTTATAAGTCTAGCGGTATTGGGCCTCCGGGTAGACAGTGGTCCTGTGCACTCCTTAGTTGGGATCTAGAGTCGACTTCTCTATGTCACCACTGGGAAGATAAGAGTGAGTCTAAGCCGTAGTGAGTCTCTTCTATCTTATCTATGCTCAATAGCCATCCGGTTTTGCGATTTCTCGCTTCTTCTCCTCATTCTGCTTTTTCGGTTGTTATTGAGTTCATTCGGGTTTTCTTTATGCCTAATCTTGATAATAACTCAACTTTAACCAGATTTGAGCTTAAAATTGATTCATTTGTTGAGGGGAGTTTGGGAATCTGTTCATGCATTGCATTTAGACTGCATTTTCATTTTATGAGCTTTTCTATTATGCAATTGATTTCTTCTTCATGCTATACACCATGCTACATCATTTGAAGAAAATCACTAGCTTAGGTATGTCCAAGTTCATTTAACTTGCTAAGCTTAAAAATGAAATAAGCCTTAAATGAAAAACTTGATGAAACTTGTTGCTTTTACTTGCTAGGTTTCTTCTCTAGAGGTTTGTGCTATAATTTGAGAAATTTAGGAGTTCTCTAGAGTCCCTATAGCAACTTGGGTGAAACTAGTTTGATCCATGCTAGAGTCCTTCAATTGCTCATGAATCATTGTGCAAAAAAAAAATGAAGATTAAACAAAATTGACTCTTCTTGTGTATATATGACTCAACACGTTGCATTCACAAGACCGCTTCCCATTGCACTTGGGATGAACTTGGAATACATCGTGTTTGACCTAGACCATCCTCTTAAGAGTTCATCTTGAGATGGTTGCATACGGCTTGAGTCAATTAGTTGTCAAAAGAAAATGCAAATAAATTAAAAACAAAGACATATGTGGGTAAAGAATGCAAATAATGTCAAACATTTGCACCCCGCTATGTCTTGTATGATGATAAATCAAAATTTGCATAAAGTGATAAATGAGCCCGAAGGACCTTGTATGCTCTTCTAGATTCCCCAAAGTGTTGAGTAGGTTGAACTCTAGGTTTTCCTTTTGATCCTTAGAGTGGCTATTCTTCTATTTTTGAAACTAAAGCTAAGTGTTGCACTTGTCTAATCTTGCTAAAAATGAAATATTCAAAACTAAGCTCGTATTTGCACTTGAACATGTCTTAGTTTAGTCATCTTCTGAAATTGACAAGCTTGGTGTAATATCCTTCCATTTTGATCAATTGGATAATCTTCAAAGCTCTTTCGATTGCATTTCATGCATAAATAAAAAAAATTGATGCCTATATTGCCAAAAGGGGGAGAAAACGTAGAAAAGGCATCACTAAAATGATAAAAATGTGAATGCTTATTTGGTTATTATGATCTTTGTAAAACTATGCTACTACTTCTGTTGGATCATAATCTCATAATCACATTTGACATGTTTAGTTGGATTTTAGAGTTTTTGTTGAAAACTTCTAAAATCTTAATTCCTCTTCGTCAACTTGGTCATGGTTCTAATTTCTATCTTTGGACCAAGTTTGACTTTGTAACTAAAAATTGCTTTCTTCTTCATTTTCTTCAAACTCAAATTTATGCCTTTTGTGTGGTTTGTCAATATACTCATCAAGGGGGAGATTGAAGGACCATGTGGAGGTCCTCTATGTTTGTGATGAGTATTTGACTTTATTTGAGCAAGGTGTGCTCAAGTTTGAGTTTGATTTGGATTGATTTTCCAAATGAAGCAATTTGAGTTGTCTCTGCCAGGAGTGGCAGTACCGGTCGTATGGACGCGCGGTAGTGATGAGTTGGATGGTTTATTGCACATCTTTGTGGGCATTGCTATGTGAGGAGTTTCCTTGTCTTTGATGGTTGCAGGGCGACGGTGCTAGGTCATGGTGAGGCGAAAGATGACCGGGACTAGGCGAGGAGCGTCGGAGGTCTAGACGGTTGGGAGATCGCCGGAAGATGATCGGAGACGGAGTCCGGGCAAGTCAAGAAGACAAGGAAAGGTGTTGATGCTAGCTAGATGCCGCGTGGATCAATGAGGGCCGTCGGATTGAGGTCTAGTTGATAGGTTAGCGGGTCTAGGTAGTATGCTTTGAAAACGTGCAAGAAAACCCGGATGTGTGTGGGTTTTGGGTTAGCCCTTGCATGGCTATGTGTGTGGGTTAATCCTAGCCCTTAGATGAGTGCTCTAGGGTTGAGGACTCATCCAAGGGTGGTAGGTGGCCCAAGAGTAGTATAAATAGGGGTGGAGGGTAGCCTCCTTCCCTTGAAGGTGTTGAGGTTTTGATGCTCATTTGAGCTTTGCCCACATGAATGTGAGGCTTTGTAACCTCCCCTTCCAGAAATGAAAGTTTTATCCATCCACCTCTGAATTTATTTTGCGCATTTACATTATGTCTTTACTTTACGCAATTTAAATTCAGCATTTACTTTCTCGCAATTACATTCCCACAATTTACTTTCAAGTAATTTGGATTTGCCTCCCCTCCTTCTAAATGCTGCTGATCTTGGATGTTTTGAGTGTGTTCATATGGTTTTACATCTCTTTTGCACTCTTGGATTGAGTAGAGAACATCTTTTCTTTCAAGTTCCAACTTTGTTCAGAACTTGTTCTTCATGCAGCAGTCAGTGTTTGATTTTTGTAAAAATATAGAAAAATTCTTTTTGAGTGATTCATGTTGTAGGAGGTGCGGGACTCTGATATACACCTGCAGCAAAATTTTGGAGTTCACTTGTTGCACCGTTTGGGCTCCATGAGGTGAAAACCGAGCCCCAAACTTTCTGCTCGAAGTTCTTGAGCATACTGTGTTCTTAGATTTTTCCTGTTTTTTATGTAAGGATTTTTGAGGAGAAATTTGGTGGAGTTCTTGACGACTCTGATGCTCATAGGGGGAAAAATTCTCAGAATTTTGTGAGCTGCAGAAACCCACCAACCTCCTGTGCAAATTGAGGACAAGTTCTGGAAATTCTGCTTTTGCTTTTCTGAAAGTGACTTTTGTGATTTGAATTGATGTCCTTTCTAAAAGCAAGAGTTTGAATTGATTCCTCTTTATCTTGGACACTAGACAACCAGGATTGTGACTCAAAAATCCCCACATATTTTATGGTACTTATCCATGCAAGCTTGGGGTACACATATTTGTCTAGTTTTTCGGGTTTTTCACAATTTCCTTTGAGCGATCTTGTCGAGGTTTTTGTTGGAGTATTTTTGGGGAATTTTTATTTGCGACCATTCACCCCCCCTCTGTTCGCCATCTCGGTCCTCCAATATGAAGGTGGTGAATTTCCATCACAGCTACTCTCTGAACTGGAAGGTAAGGGTGGAGGATCTTGCACTCCAACTGGTTGGAATCGGCGCAAATATTCGCGTCGATTTCCAACTCGTCGCCTTGGTTCTCTTGTTGGATTTTAAGACTCCACATAGGCCTCATATGAGCGGACATATGCCTTCATATTAATATGATGTGCTTTGCATATTCAGCGCATAAGCTTGCGGCCTGACTCCTGAATTGCTTCATGCTTAGATTTATTATGATGCTTCACATTATGACACAATCTAAGGAAAACGAAAGTTTCTCAAAACCCAAAAGTTTTCATTCATATAGATAATATTTTACATACCTAACAGTACAATACTAAGGACTTCCTTGCTGAATACATTACATAGTACAATACAAAAAGTCTGCCTTGCTAAGTATATTACATAGGGTCACTTCTTATTCCTACGGGGTCTAAGCTATCCTAATCATTGGTTTCAAGCCAACCAGCAAAACCCGTGTTGAGGTCATCTTCATTCAGTGGTGGAAACTTCTCCGAGGAGCTTTGTAAGGACCGAATCCACTGATTCGAACCCACTGTGTTTACCGCACTAGTCCCAGGATCAACGCTAGTGCACACAGCTCAACATTGGTACATATCACATCATACTCAACGATAATAGAATAATAGTTCATTCATTGATATATCTAAATGTATGATCTTATGACCAACTTACATTATTAAGCTACGCAGGGCAAGACTGAAAATATAAACTAATAATTATGCAGCGGAAAGTAGAAAACGTAGATATCTCATCAGTTCACCACAGGCAACCGACAAGGCTCGGACCGTAATGACTCGTGTCTTCCTGGACTTCCTCTTCCAACACAGGTGTAGATTCTTCAACTGTTGATTATTGTTGTTTGGCAAGGATGAGTACTTAAAGCACTCAACAAGTTGTGCACAGAATGCAACTTCTATATATCTATATGCAGGGCTTATTCCAATGGATAGGCTATCATGGCTATTTTGCAATAAGCAGCATTTATGAACAAATACAGTAAATAGATTGTAAAGACTGTAAAACAATTAACAATAGTAAATAAATTCAGTATTTCTCAAGTAAACCAAGTTTCCAATCCTAAGTCAAATTTCATCTTCCATATGGTCTTCCGCCATCCCAACCAAGTTGTCCAATTAATTAAGCTAACCCTTAACTGTAATTCCCGAGCATTGCTCAATACCGTGAGCACGGCTATCCGAATAGTTTCACACTCTGCAGAGGTTATGCACTTTACCAACGTGATACAACCAAACACCACCAAGGCGAGTGATTATAACAAAGCCTTTACAATGCACTGGCTTAACCGGATACTACCCGCTAAGGTTTCAACACTGGTGGGTCTGAAAACCATAACCAGGG
Organism: Otatea glauca; assembly: GCA_036346275.1. Lineage (NCBI taxonomy): Eukaryota > Viridiplantae > Streptophyta > Magnoliopsida > Poales > Poaceae > Otatea > Otatea glauca. Next base: position 18,506,472 of record CM070719.1, on the reverse strand, counting down.
CCCCCCTCTTGCGCCATGTGAATTACTCCATAAATCGGGAACTCACACCGACCACGATAGTACCAAAATTAAGACATTGCAAATTACTCAGCTAGGCTGGCCCATACCAGACATGTGGTTGCATGATTGACTCAGGTCAAAGGCTTGCAAGGTTAAGTCCTTAGTGTGATCAAGGCAAGACATCCACATACCCTCTGCCCATCGGGCCCACCTTGGCATCCTCGCCCCTTGTCACTTGCCCCAATCTAAGTTATTATCACCCAGTTGATTACCAAGTACCACGTGCCATCAACAATTCAACATCGTTGCGTGACATGACTCGCCACAACAACTCAATCTCATCGTGTGATCCCAGATGACACACAAGTTCATAATATTGTTCCATATTCCATTAATCAAGATTAATTATCAATGATTCTGACACATGTGATGACGTGGCATGGCTAAGCAACTAATACGGACTAATCCTCCAATGTTGATTATAATTACTAACCAACTATATTGAACCAATCTAGGGTGACAATGGATCATGGCATACAATGACAAGGTAGGGTATAGATCAATCTGGTATATTAGCTAAACCCAATCTAATTTAAAACAATTGTATATTTGAAATATACGCAATAGGGTAAAACAAACATAGCAATTTTATAAACATGGGTTCAACATGATCAAAGCACAACTTGCCTTGGAATAGGTCCTGATCTGGTTCTGGAACTTGCTCTTGAGTTGCTGGATCTTCCTCCGAATCGTAGCACAATTCAACGTCTACGCGTACCGAAGAAGAAAAGCAAATAAATACCAAAACAGAGAGCAATTGAACTCCAAAAAAATCAAATAAAATTCACTATTAAATAGATATCAATTTTACAAATTTTTAGAAATTGGAATCACTCAAATCCGAGTTACGATGCAAAAGATATAGCCTTTTGAAGTTTGAAATAAATACTGAAAATACAGAAATTAGAAATTCGGAATTAACAGATTTATTTTTATTCTGAAAAACCGATTATTGCGTCATCATGACGTCAGCCCTGGCGCCAGCCAATCAGAGCTTGCCACGTGGTTCCGGTGCATAGACTCGGTCCACGGCTCGCGCCAGCCCACGGTGGACTCGGCGCACCACGCTTCGGGTTCTGTGCCTGACACGCGGCACGATCTGGTTGGCTACTCGCACGGTTCGATCTGGTCCGCAGAAACACGATCGGATGGCCAGCGATCACGCGCGACGTGGCAGCGCATCGACCAACCGATCTAGATCTGACGGCCCCCGAGCTTCTGGTCCGGCGATGGAGGCACGACGGCGGAATCTTACCGGTGACGAAGAAGACGGTGCGCTACGCGGTGCTCTGGCGAGTTTCGCACGACGAGAAGCTGCGGTTCAACGCGGCTCGGTCTGGCGATCTCGGTGAGGGCACTGGTGGCGGCGGAGACTCAACGACGGCGACGAAAACCCGCGGAAACCACCACGGCGAGAACCACCAACTCCGGCGAGCTTCCTTGCGCGAACGACGACGACTCGGAGCTCCGGGCTTTGCGAAAGATGCGCGGCGCGAGGTGAGGGGTTCCGTGCCCGCGTCGGTGCCTTAAATAGCAGCACGGGGAGGCGTGCCCAGCACGGACTCCGAGGATGACCTCGTGGCGGCGGCGGATTCCGGCGGCGACACGGAGAGATGACGCGGCTGCATCCAGCGCGTCCACGCGGCGTCCATCCAACGGCCCAGGCGCTTTGACAACGCGGCGAAAGAGGAGCCATTGGATCTCGATCCAACGGTCGGCTTCCTTAGGTTTAGGGTTTCACCAAGCAGCGGGCATGGGCTATCTCGGGCCACACAAGAGTGGGCGACCCATCGTTCATTGGATTTTAAAATATTTTTGATTTAAAACAATTCCAGGAATTCATTTTATTTGTTTCAGGCAATAAAACTATTAGGAAAAATCCAAGAAAAATCTCAAAAATACTTTGAGACATTCTGGACCCAAATAAAATATTTTTGGCAAAACTTTATTTTAACTTTGCATAAATTTAAAAAGATTTGAATAAAAGGCAATAAACCTGATTTGAATTTAATTCAAATAAATTCCGAAAAATCCAAATAAATTCCAGAAAATCATAAATGCCCATTTAGGCAATAAAAACTTAATTAAGCCAAATTTTGGGATGTTACAAGCTTCCTGCTGAAGCAGAGCTAGCATCTCTTGGTGTCTGAGTTGTCTTGGGGCGACGGGAAGAAGAAGGTCCGGATTCTGCGGTGCGTTTGGCAAGGCGGGGTCGGCTACCTCCCACTGACATACGGGCGGTGCGACGAAGGCTGGTGGTTGCAGCAGGGGTAGGTGATGCAGCAGGTGCGGCTGGAACTTTGGGTGCCTCCGGTGCTGCATTTCCTAAGGCTGAGCGAGAGATAAACCCCATGTTTACAAATGGGGCAATCACTTTCTCCAGGTAGCCCACACGACGGCGATAGACAACTGCTTTCTGGGTTATGCGGCGATGATGCTCATCAATAGCATTACTAAACTCCACCAAGGTGTGAAGTCTATCCAGATGAATGCTTGCAGGATCTGGGTAAGTAGTATCTCCAAGCGGCGACCGGGAAGGATACAAGCGATAGGCAGAGTGCAGCTCAGGAAGAGCATGGTGCAGACGGACAACAGCGGTGTAAGCAGCATCATTCATGGCAACATCCATAGTTGAGCCATAGCCCTCAAAATTGCGCTCCCCTTCATCATACGAAGGGCAGGCAGGAATATGCAGTCGGGCTGCATACTCAATTGTAGAGGAACTGAAAGCCACATAGTACATCATATAGCGAGGATTCTCGGCATACTGAGCCACGTCCAACATCTTAGCTAGCACTCCCTTAATTCCCGCTTCCTCATGAGCATTTGACTCGTAGCATAGGATAATATTCATCTGATTTAAACAAAGAGAAGATTAGAATTTTGCAATCAAGAACAGATAAGGAAGTTAGCAGATATCTAGAATAAAGAGAAGTATTAATAAAGATATATTTATGAATTAAGCACTAGTTTTGAATGTTATTAAATTTTTCCTTGACTAACGATCATGCTAACTAAGGTTTTCCTACAGTCTGCATGGCTCTGATACCAACTTGTAAGGCCACTATTTTTGATAATAAATATCAAAAATAGGTTCCCTATGCATACAGTACTAGTCCCATGATCAGTGGCTAGTACGCACAGATTACAAATTGAAATCACATCCATACACAATAATATTACATATGCTAAGTGTCTTTAAAATTACACAGTAATATTACAAGCCAAAAACTCGAGAAGTAGCAGCGGAAACTTTGTTTCTCTTGTAGTATGCCCATTCAACCTCAGGCAACAGACAAGGTAAAACCCTAGAAAACATCGTCATCATAACCCCCGAATCCTGAATCGTCGTAAAGATCATCGGGGTAATCTATGTCTTCACCTAAAACAACATTGATAGCAAGATTGAGTACATTGTGTACTCAACAAGTCTTATAGTGTATCACAGATGCAATTATAAGTAAATGCAGGGCGTAGCAATGGAAGGGTTTCTACAGTTATTTTTGCATTGGCAAAATAAAGTATAAGCACTTACTAGATTGCAACTGAAGCTTATAAAGAAGCATTTTATTGTAATAAGTAAGTATTAATGTGGCATAAATCAATCCTCATATCACAGTCTATCCGACTGACCCAATCCATTCCCATGTCATCCCCTGATAGGGCTGGAAACAAGCCGAGCCAAGCTGGCTCGAGCCAAGCTCGGTCAAGCTCGATTGAAAAAACGGCTCGGCTCGTTTTGGAAACGAGCTAGAAAGCAAGCTCGGCTCGGATTGGTTGGAGGCTCGAGCCGGCTCGTTTTGGCTCGCGAGCTAACCACATGCAGGGCAAAGCCATCCTTCAGGATAAATTAAAAGGACTACTCTTGCTAATTTTTACTAAATCCCTTTCTTGGCTATGACATATTAGTAAAAGCAATAATTTTTTCTCCTTCTCTTTTGTTCACCGATCGCCTTGTAAAGTATTCATATATGTGGATGAAGTGCACTGCCTATGCGCCGTGCTTGGGATGGATTTTGCGACGATGGTAAAAGATGTGCATCCAAGTTTGCATGGAACCAACTCAGAAAATTCAACAAATATCAGTAATAGCACTCTTGAAGGTCTTACTCACGCTATACTGAAGCTCAGAGCAGAAAAGAAAACAAGAGTCTCGAAGGTGATTCCTCTTGGCAAAACTGTTGTGGCGAACTGTAATTTGAACTTATTAGTATTATTGTTGGGTTCTTTAGACAGAAGAGGAAGTCAAAAGACTAAACAAAAGGCAAGTAGAATGAAGGAGCTTGTTCTTAAGAAAAGCTAAGAACTAGAAGATATCTGCAGAAATGCACATATGGAGCCTGATATGAGCACAGCACCAGAGAAAATCATTGCTTTGATTGATTCTGGTATTTATCGAGCTGTCAAAAAGAGATAGCCTACATCTTCACTAATCTTTATAATTTTTTTGAAAAAGAAATAAGTAATGAAGCATATATCATTGCCAGCATAAGTAATGAAGCAGAATACATGCTCATAACTACATTGAGAGGCAGCATTGATTGAATCATCTTGAGGGAAAATATAAAGTGCACTTAAATCATGTAAAACATCAAACCTGTTTCCAAACATCAAGGATGCTTTTTGACATGTCCTTCCGTCCAACAACGTGTAAAATCAAATCCTCACCACACGACTAATCGTTGGCTGCACAAACACATGAACCCTGTAAATTTAAACCAATCCTTTTAAGAAAAGCTTAAATGATTTTACAACTGCACGAGCTACAACAAAATACAGAGAAGATATTACTTGGCTACTTGGCGTAGTTGTCTCAAGGCTGGAGCATAAAGGTCATTGCATATGCAAATTACACTGTAAAGGCACTAAACTGATGGCAAATTGGCAAGTGACAGCTTCATTGCTTACAGGCCTCAGCAGTTTTGCTATTTTATGACCTTTCCTTGAGGAAGCCTTTCGGGCTTGACTTTCTTCGGAACTAGTGCTTCTGTCAGAATTGTTGCTCTTTTCAGCATTGATCTGCATGATGTTAATTGGCCATGAACCACAGTAATGCAGTATATGAAATATGCCAGAGAAAATGTAGCATTTGTCACCTACACAAGACAATTCAATTCTTTTTTGTTTGGTAAAAAGAACACTAATGTCGAAAAGGTGGAAATAAGTCAAATGCAGCAAAATAACAATGATGACATCATGGTGATGAGAGAGGATAAGGATATTACCATCTTTAAAATAACCTCCACTGCACCTTTCCCATCACCAAGTGCTCCATCAATTTCATCAATTACCTACACAGGACAGCAGAACTTAACAGAATATGAGGAAAGTGATTTAAGTTAAAGATCAGGCAGCATAACTTAACTCACCAGGCACTTGGGTTTTGAATCTGACATGATAGAGTTCATCTGAATTACATCAAGAATCTTTGGTTCAATGGATGAAGCAGAACGATTGTCACTGACATTTATCTGCATGTAGCACTTAACATAAGCAATGTACAGACTTCAAATTGAGATAACAATAAGCTGCTGAGGACCCAATAGACCAATAGTCACTAGCCACTTGATCATTACTAGCTATTACATTTAAAATTAAACACATGTTACATACCTTTTGTGCTGATTCCCTGACACAGCAGGCCTAAAGACAGTAATCATCCTCAAGAGAAAATGGCGATTACATTTAAAATTAAACACATGTTACATACCTTTTGTATGTGCATTTCCTTTCTAGCTTCTTCTCAAGCCATTTGGTCCTGATCCAATACTGAACAAATAGCTACTAATAAGAAACTAAATCTACAATTGTTCATCAATCATTGAGAGTTGAGAGCACATAAAAAGCATCTCAGATCTACATATATCAGTTTTGAAATAAAAACTCTAGTGCAAATATATCAATGCAGTCAAAATAGATAGTTCAGCCCACCAACAGTCGAGTGCAAATACATCTCAAATCTACATACATCAGTCTAGTGCAAATAGATAGTTCACATGGTACTAACTAGTCCATGTAAATAGATAGTTATGATTTCTACCCAAACTAAAGATAGATAGAAGCAAAAGGTCTTTTCTTGAGCAATGACCACCAGCCCACCACCATTCCCTAGTTGCTCCCTTTCGCCTCCTCCAGTCCCTAGAAGTGTAAGGGAGTCCACCACAAAGTCATGTATTCCTTGTTTAAATCTGCATCAAGCAGATCAAACCCTGAAATTACCAAATTGTGTTCCAAATGGATCTGAAAACAATAGAGAAAATGATAGAAGGAACTATCTATCATGCAGAAAACAATAGAGAAAATGGATCTAACCTACTATTGCTTTCTTCACTAGTTGCTCCCTATGCCGCTTTGAGGAAATAGAATAGTTTCAACATTATCCTCATCATTTTCCTCCTGAAAAGAGGCATCATAATCGAGTTTACCATGATATAATAAACAATAAGATAAGAAATGGCATAAGAGTATGGAAGAACATACCACAAAGATAGGAGGGTTCATATCATTCCGGGCACCTCTTATCCAACTGGAAGCACACACCAAATATTGAACCATAGCCGGTCGTAGAGAACTCCGGTAGTCATCTAGAACTCTCCCTTCAGCACTAAATGTTGATTCCGAAGATACACTACTAGCTGGTACAGTCAAAAAAATCTTTGCCATCTTTGACACTACCGGAAATCTATGTGCATTCAAATTCCACCACTCAAGCAATTTGAAGTCTTTGTTATCTAAACTTTCATTCACTTCATCTAGATAGATGAGCAACTCTGACTTTGATAGCTCAGTAGAAGTTGAACGCAAGAACGACTGAAATTGGGATGATACTGAGGATAATGTGTTGCTACCCATAGTTGAAGATGATGATTCAGCACCTCTATTAGAGGCCTTGCTATGCCGATGATCCATCTCGTACTGTGCATAAAGATCTTCCAACTCAACCTTGATATTATCAAGGTCTTGTGCAGCTTTTGAGGGTTCATACATTTGACTGAAGCACCAAGTAATGAATCTCATCTTAAACCTAGGATCAAAAATAGTAGCAAGGACCATGACATTGTTCTTTTCTTCCCAATACTTGGCGAACTTATCCAACATTGCAGTTGCCATTTTCTCCAAATGTTCATCACTAGAGTTCAATGCAACCCTTAACGCAATCTTCACATTAAAAATGTAAGGATAAAATATATTTGCTGTGGGATATGTCGATCCATAAAATGCACTAGTCACTTCAGACAAGGACTTCAATATTGGTGCCACTTTTTCATACAATGCCCAATCTTGGTATGATGGCTACCATTGATAATTTGCATCTGTGTCGGCATAACACACTAATGCATCCTTGTAAGCAAGGCAAACTGATAACATTTTGTATGTGGAACTCCACCTAGTCGCCACATCAAGGCTTAACCCAGGACCAATTTCCAAAGCAAGTGATCTACAAATTTCTAAGAATTTGTGCATAAGAGATGGAGACTTCTTTATATACTTGACTGTTTCCCTGAGCTTGTTTATCAAAGGTGCTAATGGTTGTAGGCCATCATTTACTACTAAATTCACAATGTGAGAACAACAACGGACATGAAAATATTTAGCAATGAAACGAGCTGATCCTCTAGCAGCAAACTTGGCCATCAAACTACGTACAACAACAACATTTGAGGAAGCATTATCAAGAGTGATTGTGATAATCTTATCCACTATCTTCCATTCAACGATGCAATCAAAGACAGCTTGAGCTATGACAACCCCGCTGTGTGGAGGATCCAACTCAATAAAGTTCAACACACAGCATTGCATTACCCAATTTTTATCTATATATAATGCGCTACCAAACTCATGTAACAAAGGTTTTGGTTAGATGTCCATAAATCACAAGTTAAACTTATATGGTCCACACTTCTGAGACTCTTCCTAAGGGTCTCCCTCTCTGATTCATAAATCTTCATGCACTCATTTCTTATTGTCTTTTTACTGATAAACTGATATGATGGATTTAAATATCTCATCAAAACATTAAACCAAGTGTGCTCGACCATCCTAAAAGGATACTCATGGACAATTATCATCTTAGCAATTATTCGACGAGTTTCCTCTGGATCATATTCACTAGGAGTGGCAATAAGAGGTAAACCAGTCTCACCTGCCTTGTCGGGCCCAAAATTGAGCTTAGCTTGAGCTTTTAGCTTAGCCACCTTGTTCAAATATGGTGCACACTTTGGTATATGCCTCATCAGATGTGAAGTAGTACCCCCTTTTTTGTAAGACATTACTTTGTAGCAATATCTACACTTTGCCGCAGTCTCAACCTCCCCTTTCTTTGTCTTTGATGGAACATTCACCACTTTAGAAATCTTCCAACAATTTGATCGTTGTTTTGATCTTCCGCTTGTCATTGGAGAAACCTTCCGCTTTTTGGCCCCCCTCTTTGTTCTTCCTTGAGATACAGTACCATCATCTCCAATGGCTACTTCTTCATCATTTGAACTTGAATCCACCGAAACATGTGATGGCTGCCCACCCTCACTAGATAATGCGACACCATCGCCATCACCTTTTACCATGTCCTCCCAACAGCCATCATCGTCACTCGGTGACTATGTCACAAAACCAAACAAGTTCTACAATCAGTTACAAGTAAAGGTAAGAACTACTAGAAAGTTACAAATCATTAATGATGGTAAGCAAAAAGTAGTTCTCTGATTCCACATGACCAAGAAAAGCTTAAAGCCACATAATGTTGATAGACCAAACCTTACCAGGATTCAGGGACTTTTTTGCAAGCTTGGAAACACAGTCATAAATTGAACAAAAACATGAGGAGAAGATTGTAGCGTACATTCGTGGGAAAAATAAGAATAAAGTGAAGATGGCTGCCTAAAAGATGGTGGTATCATTGTCACAGCTCACAAAGAATGTATACCTCACAATCAAGTAAGATCAAGTGTAAGAGACAGAACGACCATTATCAGGCAAATTAATAATAATCTACTGCACATTACAATTCAATCCCATTCCCACCTTCAAACAGAGCAGATTTCAGGTCTATTGTCTTTCACTGTCCAGCCTAAAATATGCCCAGCATTTTCATCATGCCCAGCCTAAAATATGCCCAGCCTAAAACAGACAAGTATACAGTGTCGCGTTGAAACACAAAGGGATGTTCTTTTTTCTATTTACTTGTGCTATACTGAACACATAAATAAATTGCCGATTCATTATGTCACCCTCTTCTCTTCTACGTTTGGGACGAAATTTTCTGTTTACATGTTCTACAATGAGTTACAAGTATTCTAGATGGTTACTCTTGCTCTGCAAGTTGATTGATTAGGAAGCAAAGAAATAGGAAGTAGAACGAACTACAGATTAGACTCACAGAGACTGCCGCCGCTAGGGTCGTCCTTGGTTCACCGAGGTCAAGAGGCGCTTCAGACTTGGCGACGCGTCGCCCAGTTGAAGTAATGCCTACTGGGGCCGATCCAGACGCGGAGGCCCCAAGGTCATGCTTCTTCTTCCCTCGGATTGCACGAGACTCCAAGCTCTGTTCGGTGTGTTCACGCTCCATAAGGTGGATGGTGAGAAAGATGGGGACGGCGAGGCGAATGTTGATGACCGACGGGGTGGCGGATGGCGACGGGGCGGCGGATGTTGACGGGGCCGCGAATGACGACTGGGCGGCGGATGGCGACGGGCAACGGGGAGGATGAGGATGGCGACGGGGCTACGGACGGCGAGGGGGCTGAGGACGGTGATGGGGAGGTGAACGACGACAGCGATGCCGACGCTGACGCCCAACTGGGAATGGGGGCGAGGCAACTCGAGCTGGATGGGGAAAATGCGTATGCGATTAGGGATTTGGCTCATGTGGGATGCGGCAAGTGGGGCGGGCCGCCGGGTCCGGGTGCTAGCTAGGCTGGCAACGAGCTCTCGAGCGGCTCGTGAGCTGGCTCAGGCTCGGCTCGAAATAATAGCGAGCTGGATCAGAGGCTTGGCTCGGCTTGTTTACACTGCGAGCCCGAGCCGAATTCGAGCCGAGCTGGCTTGTTAGCCGCAAGCTTTTTTTCCACCCCTATCCCCTGACATGAAACATACATTTTTCAAAACACCATTTTCCCATCAAATCATTTTGGAAATATTAAAACTCTAGCCATGTGATGACTTTACCAAGTGCCTTTAACCGTAGGCGCGGCTAATTAATTAGATTTTCACTCTTCAGAGGCGTACAGCTTTACCCACAAGAAATGATCTGCCACTTTTGCCAGGCTAGTTGACACTCTTCCTTTGGAATGTCGGCATGGTGATCATGACATAACCGTTACATTGTTTAAGCTTAACTTTGCACCAGCCCGATGACGTTAGATCCTTATTATGGAAAAGGAACATGACAGTGAATCCATGTTATTTAAAGTGGTAACACAAGCAGTAATTCCCTGCATTAAAGGTAGTAAATCCCTGCGATAAGGGTTCCTTCCCATATCAAGGCGTACATCGTTATACCGATATGCATTTACCCACAACGAAGTGTGGAAGGCCCTCATAAGCAAACCTAGAAAGGATTGCTCATACTATCTCCCGCCTACCAATGTGCAAAGCCAGACCTAAGCAACTTAATAGGTTAAGGTTGCCCCATATCAGCACTCATGGTTGTATGATTTTCTTGGCTTGAAAACAACCCATAGCTCGGTCCTTAATCTGACACGGGCATTGCTCCACCCTACACTACATACAAGTCCAACCCTTGCACACCCGACTAATGCCAATAATTACCCGCATCTAAATCATAGTTTTTATTTTGGGGTTTACAGTCAAAATACCAATAATTGACATCATGTCATACCCACCATTTAAATTCTCAAGAATTAACTTTGATCATCAACCTCGTTGCTAATGAGCATGGCTAAGCAAGATTATTAGTCGTGTATACCCAATTTGACATTATGTAATGTCTACCCCTTTATCTATGGTTAACAAGGTTCATATATTCATACTTATTAAGGAAGTTCCTTGAAATATCAGGTATATCTACCAATATTCCAACAGAGCATTTTTATGACAAGTACGCGCATGCATAATAGTTTTGCAATCATTGAAAGTAAATATTTGAAGTATTAGGATAAAAAATGATCAAGGGGTGCTTACCTTGCTGATCGTAGTCGGGTATAAAGTCCGGATCGTCGACGAGGTCGTCGTCTGCTAATTCAGGTTCGTCGGAATCTACTCGTCGACCATCAAGAATAACATACAGCAAATAGCAAACCAGTATAAGGGCAAATAGCAAACCAGTATAAGGGCAAAAAGAAGTCAGATAGAAAATCCAACAAAAAATCTTACTTATAAAAACAGGAGTGTTCATTAGTAAGATTATAATCCAAGTTAATCTGGTTATACTGTTTCTTTTTGCTCGTGCTCACCCTTTGTTATTTTGGACTAAATGGTATTAAGTATTTCTTGCTTCATATGAAGTTTTCATTTTATTTTAATGAATTCTAGATGCTAAAATTATTGAAGTAGAAAGATTTGACTTATGGTGATATCATGGAATAGAATGTTGTTAATAGGATTCAGATGCAAACCAATGTATTTAAAGACTTTCTAAATTGAACATTTATCACCAAATTTTTGGTTGCCACTTTATCAGGCATAACACATTAAGTTACCTACCCTATCTTCATAAACTAATTACTAGATGCAAGCATGGTCTCATATGAACATATACTTATATATACATGTATATATATATACATATATACTTATTATGCTCTTCATATGAAATCACATCCTATTTGCATGAATCATTATTTGTTCAATATTTTTACCCAGCCTAACATTATTCTGCCATTATGCTGAAAAGAAATATGTTTAACAAACTACCAAAAATTCTTTTGTTATCCATTTAGTAATTATAGCGTAGTTACTAATAATATTAAACTTTAATAGAAAAGACATGAAACAACTAGTTACCCAAATATTTTTATAGAAATGGGTTCATAGCAGAATATGGATCTTAATAAAATTGGTTCCAAATAATATTAACTTTATTTGCAAAGTTTCCATATTTAGTCTACTTTCTTATGTACTATTCACCTTTGTATTAAAATATTTTTTCGAAATAGATCTTCAAAATATTTTTTGCATAATCTGGAAGCTCTTGATTTTTGATGAATTTAGAAATTGGTTTCATCTCATTTGGATTTCAAATGCGAAAGATATTCAAGTTTGAATTTGAACTAGTTCTGAAAATCAAATAGAAATAATGAAATACGCTTTCAATGTTCTGAAAACGCCTTTCACTGTGCGCTGGATTTCGTGTTTAAATCCCGCCAGGGCACTGAAATCCGGGGCCCACTCGTCAGCGACCTCGGTTTTGCGCACGCCCGCGCCTGACTCGGTCACTAACAGCGGGAGCCCACCGGTCAGCGAGTCCAAACAGAGGCGCTCGGTTTTTGGCTCGCCACCGGCGAACTAACTCCGGCCAAGAGGAATGGGTAGCACCTACGGCTTCAGCATGCCAATGCGCATCTAGGGGACAGCCTAATGACTTCCAACAATGACCGAAGATGAGTCGCCGTCGTGGCCGAGCGGCGGAGGTCACGGCGACTAGCCACGCCGGCGACAGAAGGCTTCTCCGGTGGAATGGATTCTGGTTCTAGCATCTACGGGTTCCGGGGGTTTCATTTTTGCCAAAAGGAAGCTCAGGGGAGAGTCGGATTAGCTCACCACCGATCACCGATTTCGGAGAAGAAGGGGGCGTAGTGGCGGCGGAGCTCCGGTCGTAATTTCCTAGAAATAACAGAGGAATTTTGATTCATGTGAGCTGGTGATGCTATAACAGAAAGCAATTGAGGAATGATTGTTTGTACCACCTTCAATCGGTCACGATCTGAAAGCTAGGGTTCTTCGGCTGGTTCAAAGAAACGCGAAATTGGCCGTGATCAGTGGAGTATACTGGATGAAACAAGAGGGGTTTTGATGAGCACTCTCTGGCGATCAAGCTGCGGTATTTATAGGCCGATGTGGACGCTTTAGACGAGCCAACACCTGGTGTGAACTCGACGGGATTTTGCGACGCTAGAACAGGAGTAGGGATGGGCGGTTTGCGGAAAATCTGGGCGAGGACGATGCGTGGCAGGGTTTGGCAGAGGCGGTTACCTCGGGCGAAGCGCAGGCGCTGCGGTGGCGCGAGCTACAGCCGACGAAAACGGCTCCGGTCATGCGCGAGCACGGCTACGAGGGAGGAGGAAAAAGGCGGTGGCTGTGGCTGATAGGTGGGACCACACAGTGATTCGGGCCCGCATGGCAGAGAGATCAAAGGAGAAGATTGGCTTGAACTGCAAGAGGCTGGATTTGATTCACTGAATCTGTTGCCTATCCAATCGGTAAATTAATGAGGAATTTACTGAGTATACCTGAGGTAGTTTAGGATCTACCATAAAAATTTAAGACCAATTTGACGCCTGAGGAATTTACAATAATTCTGACAGTGCACTGTGAACATATTCATGCATTCGGTTTTATATTTATTACGATACTTATATCATTCTCAAAAATTTAGAAACTTTTTTACAAGGTTTTTTATATGCACATTATCCCCCTGTAAAATCTTCAGATTTATATTCTTGACATTTTATTTAATAAAATTCTGACATTGAAGTTTCCAGATTTTGAACTATTCGGTTTTTGAATTTTTATAAATATCAAACCTAAAGATCATATCGTGATATTTTTACTGCAGATGACTCTATCCAGGGAGAAGATAATATAAATATTTTCCCATCGAAATTATGATCATTTAAGTTCTGAAATTTTCACTATTGCTAGTCTTGTTTCATTAATTACTTTTCTTTTCATCATTTAATATTTTGTCATAATTTTAAAAAATTATATTTTGAGTTCTGGATAGGTCCACGAATTTTTACAGTAATGTTTCTTATTTTTTGTTTTACTAATATTTTCTTATTACTTAAGTAATGGTTGATTGATTAGAAAAAGAATTGTCCTTACAAGCAATAATCAAAAGAAGTCAAGAAAACTCATATAAAAATTCAGAAAAATCCAGGTAAAAACAATTTAAAACTTCTTAAAAATATATCATTTAATTTCTTATTATCACTTATTTTTCAAGATGTTACATAAATGCAACAATTTTATTTGATTGTGGAGCTTCTAGTTAACTCAGTACCTAAGGATTTGCCTGGTATGCCGCTAGACCAGGATATTTAGTTTGTTATTGAGTTAGTGCCTAGTATAGCACCAATAGCAAAAAGACCATATCGAATGCCTACTGATGAGTTGGTTGAAATGAAGAAGCAAATCGAAGAGTTGCTAGAGAAAGGCTTCATTAGACCTAGTTCACTACATGGGGAGCACCTATTCTGTTTGTTAGATAGAAGGACTCAAGCTTAAGAATATGCATTGATTATCGTGCTCTTAATGAGGTGATGATAAAAAATAAATATCTGTTGCCCATGATCGATGATTTGTTTGATCAGTTAATAGGAGCTGGAGTTTTCTCCAAGATAGATTTTCAATCAAGATATCATCAGTTAAAGATTCATGCGGAGGATGTTCATAAGACTGTGTTCTCTACGCGATATGGACATTATGAGTTCACGGTCATGTCTTTTGGATTGACCAATGCTCCCGCATATTTCATGAACATGATGAATAAAGTTTTCATGGAATATTTTGACAAGTTTATCGTGGTGTTCATTGATGACATTCTTGTTTACTCCAAGTCAAGGGAAGAGCATGCGAAACACTTGAGGTTAGTTCTGGAAAGGTTTCGTGAGTAACAACTGTACACTAAGTTTAGTAAGTGTGACTTTTGGAAGGAGAAGGTCTAATTCCTTGACCATGTTATGACTGCTAAAGGAGTTCCTGTTAACCCAAGCAAAATGGAAGCAGTATTGCATTGGGAACAACTTAAGTCAATTACCCAGACTCAAAGTTTTCTGGGAATGGCGGGATATTACCGTTGATTTATCGAAGAATTTTTGACAATTGCAAGACCGCTTACGCAGTTGTTGAAAAAAGAGAAGAAGTTTGCGTGGACGCCAGAGTGCGAAAAGGGTTTTCAAGAATTAAAGAAGCGTCTCACGAAAGACCATTATTAGTGTTGCCATATGTTCAGAATAGTTTTGATATATATTGTGTTGCTTCCAAACAAGGTCTTGGATGCGTATTGATGCAGGATGGCAAGGTTATTGCGTATGCGTCAAGGCAATTGAGGTCATATGAATAGAATTACCCAATGCGTAATTTGGAGTTAGCTGATGTAGTGCATGATTTGAAGTTGTGGCGTCATTATCTCATTGGAAATAGATGTGAGATATATATAGACTACAAGAGTTTAAAAGCCGCTTGACCACCACATGCTATTCTCCAAGTTGCACCACAGTTTTTGCCCCGTGTTTCTTCGCCCGAAGTTTTGCCATGGAAGAGAACGTGCCCATCGAAGTTGGTGTTGAAGAAGTTGCAGTTTTTTGTCGCTTTTGTCACCATCAGGCCGTCTTCACTACAAGCAAGAGTAGATCCGGGGTTGTTGCATTGCACCGTACCAAATCCGTGCGTTCGCGAGGCGTTTTCATCGTTGTTGCACCGCGTACGTGTCTTCGTTCTCAGGTCCGGTGAGTGCCACCGCCGCTGCACTGCTGTCTTTGTTGTTGAAGCTTTCGGCCGTCAGATCTTCTTCGAGCGGTCGGGGATGCACCACGTAATCGTGTTCTATGTTGTAGATCAAATACATCTCGTCTGTCGGATTTCGCACGACCGATCGAGATCACGTAGATGTCGAACACCGGGGTAACCACGTGGGCGAGCTGACATCATGCGTGTGACGTCAGCGATGAAGTCGCGTGCAGAGACCTAACCTCAATGATTTCAGAATTTCTCACCCAAGTATTGCTTCCAACGAGAATATATCATGTTTTTTCGGGTGGCGACGGATTTTTTAGCCTCTAGAACAAAAGCAAAGGAGAGTTCAGCCCGAGGGTATAAATAACCTGCGAGGCACATCACAATTGATTCTCAGGTTAGAAGCGATTGTGATTATTATTAACACCCTCTCGTAATTCATCTATCACAATCGATTTTTCCTAAAAACATAAGAATTGACCTAGATGAAGCGATAGTGATGTACCATTCTGTACTAGTGCGTGAACCAGCGTCACATTGTGGACTAGGTCTATGTGCCATGGACAAGTGTTGGGATTCAATTGGTTGGCTCGGCTGCTGATGTTAGCTGACGTCATAAAAAGATTTTCCAGTATAAAATTAATTCAGGATAATTAATAATTTCTAATTTTCTTATTTATTCAACTCTTTCGAGAGCCTGTTCTCCCTGATACAAGATCCGATTGAGGCAATTAAAATTTCTAAAAATTTGTAAAATCGGGATATATTAATGGTGAATTTTACTTGATTTTTGGAGTTTTTTGCTTTCTATTTTGGTGTTTATTTGGCATTCTTTCTCGTACACGTAGACGTCGATGTGCTCGGAGCGTCCGAGGAGGATTCGTTGACACAAGACCAAGGTCTAGAGCAAGAACAAGAGCTTTTTCGAAGGAAGTTGTGCATTGATCATGTTGAACCCAGTTTATAAAATTGCTCTGATGTTTTACTTTATGCGTGATATTTTATGTGTATAACCGTTTCAAATTAAATTGGGATCTAGCTAATTAGTCCAATCGAATTATACCCTACCTTGTCATTTGTATGCTATGAATAATTGTCACCCTAGATTGGTTCAATATTTGTTGGTTAATATTAGTAATCAAAATGGGTTGGTTAGACCATGTTAGTATGCTTAGCCATGCCACGTACATCACATGTCTTATGAAATATCAAAAGTAAATCTTCATTAATGAAATATGGAACATGATTATGAATTGGTGTGTCAGGTGTTGAACACAACGATGTTGAGTTGTAGTGATAATGATGTTGACTTGTTGATAGTACGTGGTGCTTAATCAACTGGGGTGGAATCATTTAGTGAAGGACGCAAAAGGCGATCAGAGGGGGTGAATAATCACAAATAAATTTTTTCCCCTAAAAATCAAACCTCCAAGAGATCAAATCAAATGACTGCACAATCCAAACAGGTGGTCTGATTAACAGTACCCTTCAACCAGGAGGTTAAAAGAATAATGCTAGATAAACAAGAAAACTGCACTGCTCAACAGCACTGGTCAGATGAACAATATTCGGATGAACATTACTGCAAACTGGTTAGCAGCACTGGTCGCATGAATAGTACTACGATCTGGTTGGCAGCACTGGTCGGATGAACAGTTAAATCAGCACGATCTCATAACACAAGAATTGATATAACTTTCGATCGACTGATCTAAAACCCATGAAACTTTGTGTGCACCTTCCTATGGATGTCAGGAACCTATTCCAACCTTCAATCGCAAGGATTGACATCAAAGTTATAACCTTTTCCAGTTTAAGGAATGATGCACCAAAGCTAGGTCAAAAACTCAAACTTCACCCTTAGCTTGCTCGTGGGGAATTAATGATCAGGATGATCTTAGATGACCTCCCACATATCACATCAAGTAAGAACACCAATGAAGAATCTCAAAAACATGATCTTCTAAGGATGATTCCCTCAAGAGCAAAACATCGATTTCTTGCAAAGAAGAGCACAAGATTTGCCTAGATGATTGGGATATGGTCTGTAGAAGACTCATCCATCAATCATACATCCTTGGCACAAAATCCATAAGCATTTAGGAGGAGGGGAGGCAAATCCAAATGTGCGGAATTTAAATTGTAAGAATGTAAATTGCGGAATTTATAGATTGAATTTAAAGCATAATGTAAATGCATAAAATAAATTCAAAGATGAGAAAATGAAGTTTTTGTTTCTGGAAGGGAGGTTTATAAAGCCTCACAACAAAGTGGGCAAAGCTCAAAGGAGCACTAAAACCTCAAAACATTCAAAGAGGGGAGAGCCACCCTACCCCTCTATTTATACTACACTTGAGTCATCCTCCACCCTTGGATGAGTTTCTTCAACCATAAGGAACACCATCAAGGGCTGGGAATGACTCACACACTCATCATAGGCTAACCCGAAACCCACAACCATACTGGGTTTTACACGCTTTTCAAAGCAAACTAACTTGACCCGCTACTCTATCTTCTAGACCACGATCCAACAGCCTCCCTTGATCCGAGTAGCTCCAAGTTAGAATCTCATCCATTCCTTATCTTCTAGGTTCGCAGCGACTCCATCTCTGATCATCCTCTGACGATCTTTGACCATCTGGACCTCATCTCTCCCAGCTTAGCCCCGATCTCCTCCGCCTCACCATGACCTATCTCCGAAGACCTGCAACCATCATAGACAAGGAAAACACATCACATAGCAATATCCAACAATATATGCACAATCAAATCAACACATAGCTAGAAGGATACACAATTTGTCCCAACTAATTTACAATCTTCCTCACCAATTTACAAACTGTCCCGACCAGTTCACAACTAGTTCCAACCAGTTTACAACCTATTCCGACCAATTCACAACCAGTCCCAACCAGTTTACGACCTATTCCGACCAATTCACAACCAGTCCCAACCAGTTTACAAATTGTCCCGACCAGTTCACAACTAGTCCCAACCAGTTTACAAACTGATCAAACTCAAACTTGTGCACCAAAAGCTCAACTACAATCAATTACTCATCACAAACATGGGTAGACCTCCACATGGTCTTTCTATCTCCCCCTTGATGAATATATTGACAAACACCAAAAAGGCAAAATTTTGAGTTAGAAAAAGGAAAGAAGGGAGCAATTTGATTGCAAAGCCATACTTGGTCCAGAGCAAGAGAAAATAAGATCATGACCAAGTTGGCAAGGAGGATTTTAGAGTAAGCCAATAGAAAGAACAAGTTTTCCACAAAAGTTCTAGAAATCCAAAACTCACAAAAGCTCAAATATGCTTATAATCCTAACAAATAGCAAGTTTTTACCAAGATCATAAGAACTAAGATGCATTCATTTTTATATTTTAATGGTGCCTTTTCTATAATTTCTCCCCCTTTTGGCAATGTAGGTATCAAGATGGCATTTTCTCCCCCTTTACACATGTATGCATGAAATGCATCCTAAAAGAGCTTTGAAGATTATCCAAGTGACCATATGAACAAAGTATGATACCAAGCTACTCAAGTTCAGATTATGCTAAACAAAGACATGTCCAAGTGCAAATTTCAATTTTGCTAGCAAGCATAAATAAGGCTATGTCATTTTTGCATGATTTAACAAGTGCAACAGTTAGCAAGGTTTCCAAACTAGAAGCAAAGCCATACAAAAGATCAAATGGAGAACCTAGAGTTCAACCTACTCAACACATTGGGAAAGCTAGATGTGCATACAAGATCCTTCGTGCTCAATCAATTTTAAGAAGTGCGGTGCAAATGTGCTCTCCAAATTACATGATTAGAAACATGGCAAGCAGTAGCTATAGCCTCAGCACAAAACTTCTAGGAGTGCTGTACTCGTCTAGCATCGTCCTAGCCATCTCAACCAGGGTTCTATTCTTCCTTTCCACTACGCCATTTTGCTGAGGGACGTAGGGAGAGGAGAACTAATGCTCTAAACCAGACTCCACACATAAACTCTCAAAATAGGAGTTCTTAAACTCCATGTCATTGTCCTGCGTATAGCTTGTAAAGCACTAGGGAGCTCAAAAGATAACCTATGAACCAAACCTCTGAAATGGGTAAAAGACTCATCCTTCGAGGCCATGAAAAACACCCAAGAGTACCTCAAAAAATCATCAACAATGACAAAAACATACCACTTCCCACCCACTGACTGCACTCTAGCTGGACCAACAGTGTTCATATCTAAAAGCTGTCCTGGTGCATCAGTCATCACAACTGTGATTGGGGAATGAGAAGCAGCAATCATCTTGCCATGTCGGCAAGGAGAGCAAACTAAGTCTTTGACCATCTTGAGTTTAGGCAAACCACGAATGAGGTCGTGGCTGCTAACTCTGGTCAAATGATCAAATTCAATGTGACCAAGTCTCCTATGCCAGAAAGAGAGATCACGGGACTCTGAAGCAATCAAACAACGGAGAGAGAGTCTCCAGAAAAAGCAGAAAAATCAGCAAAAATACTCTCCCATATCTAGAAATCCCACAAACTAACCCTCCTGAAGAATCGAGGATTCTACAGGCACTACTCTTGAAGCTTACCTCGAAAGAGTTATCGATAAGCTGAGAAACAGAGAGCAAATTATACTGCAGCTTACTTTCTAAGGCAACATCCTTAAGAATGAAATTCTGATTAATGCAAATGGTACCCTTAGCAATGACTTTACCTAAAGAAGCATCCCCGAAAGTGATCAACTCATCACCAGGGGCTCGGGCTAGGGAAGAGAACCAATGAGAGTCTCTGGTCATATGACGAGAACAACCGGAGTCGACAATCCAAACATCTCCCTTTCCAATCCAACGAACCTGATCAAGACACAAGAGAGAGAGATGACTCAGTACTGGGATAAAGTGAAGATCTGGGAACCCAATACTAAACCACACGACGCCTCAAAGTACCAACCACAGAAGCAGAAGACTGGACTCTAGTGTCTCTCACACTAACAGAAACAGCATTAGTAGAAGATCTAGGAGCCGAAACTGGGTTGGTCCACCATGGTGCAAAGGATGGACCGTCCCAGTGAGGCTGCCTGAATCTCCTACCAGAAAATACCTCACGCCGCTGATATCTACCTCGATGGGAAAAATGAGAAATATCAAGAGGACGACGGAAAGAGTGATCACGAGCAACTGCAGGACTAAAACTCATCTGAACAGCCTGAAAACCGAGTCCTGGACACTTCCCAAAAATAGGCGACTTTCTAATCTGTCTAGAAGCAGTGCGTACCTTAGAAGCACTCAGAGTCTGGGGATGACCCTGAATACCCCTAAGAGTAGCAACACGCTCACGTCTTGTGATCTTAGCGCGTCTGAAGCAGAAATCTACTTAATGTCCATCCTTCTGATAGAGGGTGCAAGTATACTTTGCCATGCTAGAGGGAGAAGTAGCAGGAGGAGCAACCTTCTGATCAGAGATCTCATGAGCAACCCCGGCAGATCTAAACACTGTGGTACTCACCCTGGGAGCTACCACGATCTCACCACTCTTGGAGCCACGCACAATGGTGGGAGGATGAGCCCTAGCGTGCTCCAAGTAGTCAAATCCTAGACCCTGATTGAATTGGCAAATCTTAGATTGGTCTAGAATGAGATTGAGCTTCTTCTTGCCTCCTACAAATTTCTCGAGAGTGCTCATGAGATACTCATACTCCCAGAAGAAAGAGGCACAGGAAGAACAGGGGGAAGAAGAGGAAGAAGAACCAGGAAGAGAAGATCTAACAGCACGTGCATTTTTCTCCCTCAGCACGGCTGCCTCAATCTTGAGGGCCTCACATGAAACACAAGGGCATTTCTAATCCTAAGGGTCTGGGCCTCAAGTTTCTTCCTAAGTTCGACATGAATTTTATCCAAGTCCCCCTCAATCTCAGCACATCGCAAGAAACTTTCTTGTGACTTAACTAGTAAGTCCTTAGTAAGTTCAGCACTTTACATTTAAACATTCATTGTCAAGTTTTTAGTTGTCTACAACCCTCACATGAGCTGACTGAGTCCTTAGAAGCATGCATTTCAAGTTCATCATTTCTAGTAGAAAGCTTCCTAAGATGAGTGCTCATGGCATCAATTTCAGCAAGCAATTTAGGGCAATTTTCACAAGAGGGAGTAGAGTGAGCATGAAGAAAACTAGCCTCAACAGGAATAGCATCAACAGAACTAGTGCTAGCATTCTTCAACCTAAGACCATCAAGTTCAGCAAGCACACTATCATGTATAGTCCATAGGTTCTCTAACTCCTCAAGAAAGGCATCACATAAAGAACAGTCGAGGGGGAGGGGTCACCGAGGGGGAGGGGCCACTGAGGGGGAGTGCACCGTTGAGGGGGAGGAGCCACCACCGAGGGGGAGTGCGTCGTCGAGGGGGAGCCACCGGTGCCAATAGGGAGGAGGCACCGTCGAGGGGGTGGAGCTCGGGGGCGAGGCAGATGGGGATTAGGGTGTGATGGGGGCTAGGGTTTAGGGCGGTGCAAGGAAGGCGACGAGGGTAGAGGGTGGGCGGGCGGTGCAAGAGGAGAGGGTGCAAGAGGCAGCGAGGTCGGGTGGGCGAAAGAGCCAAAGTGATTGGAGGAAGACGGCTCGATGGGCAGTGGAGGAGAGGGAGGACAGAACAATGGGCTGGTAGTAATGAAGTTTCGGCCCATCCCAGACGGTTCTGGGCTTGAACCGGCTAGGATGAGCCAGTTTTCCTTTTTTTGCTATCAATATTTATTTATTTGTTCAAGTTATTATCATTAATTAAGCATGTTTTTAGTAGGTTTTTAAGCCTTTTGTTTTAAGTAGTTTTGTTAAACCTGTGATGACTAGTTTTTCCAATATTTTTTAAGCTTGTAGCCTGTAGAAGCCTATAGCCTATAGCCTATTTTTATCAGTCTCAAGTTAATTACAAGACATACATCTCATTAATTATAATAAATACATCTCATTAACTACAATACATACATCTCAATAATGCTAATAAATACACCTCATTAATTATAATACGTACATGATGACCTCATCACAACTCCACTTGCTTATTCTTTTGTATAAAAATTAGCCCTTCACGATTATCAACACGTGTGTAGCTAGCTTCCTCAGATTGTTCTTTTTGGACCATGATGCCGGTACTAATAGGAGGCAACTCGTCAAACTGATTGTACTCTTCCTCATCTAACACATTCTTTACTCCGACAATCCTCCTTTTCCCCTGAAGAACAACGTGGCGCTTCTTGTTGGACGGGTCGGTTACATCAAGACTTGAACAACTTGGTTAGCGAGAACAAATGGTTCATCTTGGTATCTGACACGTTCGAGGTCCACAGTTGTGACGCCGTACTTGTCAACCTTCACATGCTGCAGGTTAACCCAACGGTACCGAAATAAGGGGATCTTGAATAGTACGTAGTTGTGCTCCCAAATTTCCTCAATACCCATAGTACGAGCTCCTCGTCGATCTAGCGGTATTCAGCGCATCAATGCAAACAACGTTGTTCTGGTTAGTGCTCTTCATGTCCTGATCTCTTGTATAAAATGTGTACCCATTTAAGTCATATCCTTTCCATGTTACAACCATAAATGCTGACAAGCTTCCAGTGATGGGTTGTCGCTCCTTTAACTATCTGTTGAACTGAAGGTTATGATGTCTGATGATCCAGTACTCCTGCAGCGACGAATTCTCTTGCCGTAGCCAATTCTTGTGCTCGTTGATTGTAACTTCCCGAAAAATACAATAATAGGAAATTAAATATTTTGAATTTGAATATAATTACTTCTGATTTCTCCTGGCATTATTAGAATTTATTTGGATTTTCCCGGATTTTTGTATTGGATGAAAAATCAAACAAATAGAATTAAAGAATGGATAATGGTAAAAAGATAAAAAGTAAAAGTAAAATTTTGGAAAATTTACCATGGAACCCTAACCATTCTGGTAAGTCAGTAAAATCAACAAGTAAAAATTTTATGCACACAAAAATAAATAAATAAAATGAGTGACACCTCTTTTGACTAAAAACAGTGTAAGTCAGAATTAATGTAAAATATTCGTAACTTATATGGATCCATAAAAATTACTATAACACCCTCCGAGAATAATTTATATCTGGTAAAAGTTTCAGGAATTTATCATGTCATTAAGATCTCCTAAAAATTCAAACACTGAGGCTTTGAAAATCTCAGAATTATGATGTCAGAATTTTTATAAAATAATTACCAAATATTTTGAATTTACATTTTTATAGAGACATACTTAAAACAAAATAAACTCCTATAAAAAGTTTGTAAAATAATTAAGATGATTTACACCCTTAAATAAATCATATACCGAAATGAAAATTATGGCTGATGCACAGTGTCAGAATTTCTATAAATCAACCATAGGGTATTTTAGTCTCGAATTTTTACTAGAAGATAGAAATTACTAGGATACCTCAGTAAAAAAGTTCAGAAATATTTCAACTCGATTTGATAGCTAAATCAATGCATGTACTGATCTGTCTGAACTGAAACTTATCCCTTTTGCCTCGCCCCTCTCACTGACGTGTGGGTCCCAGTTGCTGTGTTGCAGCCATTCGCTGGAAGCAGCGAAAAGAGGCTCCTCTCGCTGCTGGTGGACCTGGTCCCGCTTGTCAGTCGCGTGCCTCGTCTCTTCTTCATCGCGCAGCCGAGCCCTTTGCTCTCTCTGTCTCGCCCGCGCCCCTCTCTTCCGAAGCCAGCCGAGTGCACCGACTCTCTGTGCGTCCACGCCACCTCCGTTTTACCAGAGCCCTTGCGCCAAACCTCACTGATCAAAACCCTGTCAATTTGTCGCTAGTAACAAGAGCTGAGCCGCAACCTTGAGTATGCGTTCAGACACCGGAGAAGCCGATTACCTCCAATTATAAATACCGGCTTAGCATCACATAGAGTGCTCCCTCCATTCTTCTGAACTTTACCCGAAACCATTTCTTTGCCATCCACTGAAACAGGCGCGAGACTAAAGCTCCTCTTCGTTTTGCCGCAAAAAGCTCAAAAGGGGGGGAGAACTTGATTTCGGCTTCACGGTGAGAGAGACTCAAATTCATTGTGCATAGCCTGTTCTAGTAAACCCTTAAGCCCATTCTATGACTCTATTGCAGCCTCCATCACTTATAAGCGGTACAGCCGCACTCGCTTTCTTCTCCAAATCCGACCGCTCGATGGCAGCCCGCTCCCGTCGTTCTTCGAACCAGCAAACAATATCAGCAGGTGTGCCTTGTCATGCTATAGCTTCCTTTGCCCTCGGCCAGACCGAAGTCTCGCCGGAGCATCGTCTCCACGTGCGCCCTTCTTCCCCATGGCCAGCGCGCGGTGGCAGCCCCACTCGGTGTCTCTCTGATTGAATTGACTGCCAAAACGGAATCCAGGTGCGACTATGATGCTCAATTCGTTACCATTCAACCTATCACACCTTCGTTCTTGATCCCAGCCAGTGCGCCACTAACGCCGCCCCGAGCTCTTGGTGGCGCGTTGCTTCGGGCGCCGTTGGTCAGCACGAGACCTACAATCGGATGCGCCCTATTGAGTTGATGCTCTAGCTGCCCCCCCCCTCGCCGGAGTCTCGCCGGAGAGTCGCCGCCGCCACGCCCTAGTTCTTCCCCTGCTTTCGGCTCACTGCGCAGTGGGACCAACCTGTCAGTGGCGTGAAGGCTCAACGTTCATAGAGCTGAGTACGTATTCATAAAACAGAAAGCGTATTTCTGAATTCTGTTTTAATTTTCAGAAACCGAGGCAATCAAATTAGCCATATCTTTTGCATTATAACTCCAAATGGAATGAAATAAATTTCTAAAATCGTCTAAAATCCAGTAGATTCAGAATATGTAATACTATTTTGAAAATGATCACTAGGTGAAATTGAAATTCAAATTTGAAAGAAAGGGCTAAAGATATGCTTCATATAGAAATTCTGCAAACAAACTTAGAAATGAATGAAACCAATTTTAGTGAAATCCTTATGCTTCCATAAGTTCAAATATATAAAAATATTTAAATTTCATCTATGTTTGAATTTCTTTCTATTAAAGATTTCATTCAATGTATTAGAAATTCAATTAAGCATAACTTGTATGAAAGAAATGTGAAATAAACAAAATTGATTTCTAAATATTAGTATGACAGTAGAATACCTGAATTTGCCAAAATAATTAAGAAATGAACTTAATTTGAACTATCTTGAAAAATATGAAATAACTTAAATGTAAAATGTATATATATGCATAGAAAATCAAATAGTTAAAATATGAATCAAATGAATTCAAATTATCACCAAACCAGTTTTGTTATACTCCTGGCATTGCAAAGATTCCAGATGTATAATAATATTTAAGGCTTCCCATAGAAAACAGTAAATGGTTAATAGTCGAAGTGTTAATGCTTGTATAATTTGAATAGCTATAACTTTCACAAATGAACACCAAATTTGTCAAAGCCAAATCCTATAACCCTAAAAAAATAATGCTCTTGCTGTCTATGTAAGAATACCTTATGTTTGTGTAAATTTGGAATAAGTCCATATTAAATCCTGATGATCGCTTATATGGAAAACATCTTGGATAAAAGCCAATCATCGCAAAATCAACTTTAAATCACTCCTAGTGTCATACCCTAGTAATACCTGAAAAATGGGTAAATTATCTTATAGGGTGTAGTTGCAATCTTATACAAAAAACTGAACCTTTGTCGTGTAGTAATAGAAACACTCAAGCTTTTTCATCAACCCGTAGAATACCTCGTCTAATTGCAAAAATTATGAAGATCAGTTTAGAAATGATATTTGGGATATGTACTATCATATCCTAGAAAAATATTTTATTTACAACTTGCCTTTCAACTAAATCCTGCTAGTTGAATACCCTTAAGTAATATAGTCATCGTAACCTTTAATGTCATATAAGCTCTTTCGACAGTGAATAGAATGTCTCGTCTAAACACTAAAGTTTATGAAATCAGTCTAGATATATTCCTCAAAGTATATGCTATTCAATTCCAAAGAAATAATCTTGTTTCATCATGTTTTGCATGTAAATCATGTTAGCCAAATAACCTTAAGTGTTATGATTAATGAACTTCATAATATGAATAAGTGAACCTTGTAATAATGAAGAAGTTGTAGCTAATATGTTTGTATCACCAGAACCTTCTTAAAAACCCTGAATAAATCTAGTAACCTAGCTTAATAGATCTAACTTATTCAAAACCCTTCTTATGCAAATCGCTTAAGGCTAAGTGCTATTCTCATAACCACTTTAATTAGTGTTTTAATTCTTTTAATCCAAATAATTTTAGCATCTATAATTCGAAGTTATAAATACAAGAATTCATAATTTTAGCCTCTTGAATTCGTAATTCAAGAATAGATAATCTATAAGATAAACCATGTTTTGTTTGTCATAAAGCCATTAAGTTTAAGAATAATGTAATTACCTAAATAATTCAAACCCTAAAGCGTCCCTGTTTTCTGCAGAGAATCTTTATTTGATTTTCTGTCTATTTTCTTTTTGCCCTTATTGAAGTTTATTATTTGCTATACTTTCCGATTGATCGACGTGTAGAATCCGACGTCCCTTCCTCCGTCGATTCCTCCATCAGCCATGGCCTCGTCTTCGTCGTAAGCAATAAATAAGCAAGGCAAGCACCATCCTTTGACCATCTTGATCCCAGAATTTAATTTGCATTGTATTTATTAAAATGTTTCATGCATGCGTTTATTTTCTGTAAATTCGCTATTTTGTGGTGCTGGTAGTTATACCTATTGTCTCATGAAACTTCCTTGATAAGTATGAATATGTGAACCTTGATAACCATAGATTGAGCTTAGACAATTACTTAATGTCATCATGGGTATATGCGATTACATTCTATCCATGCTTATAGCCATGCTTTTAGAACTAAAGAAGATGATGATCAGATCAAAATTTGTTTCTTGAGAAATGGAAAATGTTGGAAATAAAGCTGTTGGTTATGGGTATTTTGATTAAAAACCCAAAATAAAACTATGGTTTTGATGCGGGCGATTATTGGCAATAGCCGGAGGTGCAGAGGGATTTGCACGTAGTGTAGGGTGCAGTATCGCCCGTATCGGATTAAGGACCGAACTCAGTGTTGTATGATCCGAGATAATCCGTACAACCACGAGGGCTTATATGGGCGGGTCTTAGCCTATTAAGTTATTTAGATGTGGCTTTGCATCTAAGGAAGGCGGGAGATTTGCACAGGCATTCCGGTTTGGTCTGCTTGTAGGGGTTTCTACATACCAATGCAACGATGTACGCCTTGCCATGAACAGAAATGTGGTGTTGGGTGTGATGAAAATGGATCCACGGCTTGGGTGAGTGTTTCTGTTTCCATGGCGGGGGTCAAACGTCTCGGGCTGGTTCAAAGCCACGTCTAGATAATGTAACGGCTCTGTATGATCTCCTTGCTGACACACCAAAGGAAGTGTGTTAATTGATCTGGCGAAAAGGTTGATCATTCCTTGTGGGTAAAGTTGTACACCTCTGCAGAGTGTAAATCTAATCGATTAGCCGTCCCCTCGGTCATGGGAAACTTGGTGAACTTGCACTAGTTAAATGTTTTGTATTTTCTAAAATGGGTTTTGGTTTGAGCTTGTTTTAGCAGCTGTTACTTTATGTCAAAGGGTCGACATTGTTGGATTCCATTTCTGGATTATTCGATGCTCGCGAAGGGTTGTGAGTATTACTTATGCTTTACTTATTTCATATCAGTCAACTTGCTCTTACAAATTCCATTTGCAAATAACTTGTTTTACAATATCAATTCTGCTTTATGCAAAGCAACTGTAGTTGCCTCCTTTGAAATGGCCTGCATATATTATAGGTTTTGCTAAAGTCTTGCGGAGTACGAATGTACTTACCCTTGCTTATATGTTGTTTTTAGGTGGATAAGTTAGCGAAGCTTCGAGGATTCCTTTCATCGCAGGTTTCGGCAATTTCTTCATCGAATCTTTCTAGGGATTATGCCTTGTCAGTTGCCTACGGGTTTTGGATGGGCACACTACAAGACTTTGCTTCTTTTGCTGCTGCATTCTCTAAGTTGTAAAGTTCTCTTTATATAATAGCTTCCGCTTAATAATATTTGTTGTATGGTTGTGATTCCAATTGGTGTGTATGTGCGTACTAGCTACTGATCATGGGACTAGTACGGGATGCACATTAGATTTCCATTTTTATAGGTATGTGAAAATGGGGGTCGTCACATTGATATACGAGGCTAAAACAGCCATGTGTTGCAAAACTATGAAATGGGCTTTAGCGCACGCAACCGGATCAGGAGTGATTGCTTTCCTCCCGATGGTCCCGATGCCCTGGAGCCTTCCCTCATGGTGGGATCGAGGCACACCTATCGGTTCGGCCTGAGTCATATAATCCACGCAGAATTCGACGACCTCTTCGGTTGCATAAGCTTTGATAATGCTACCCTCCGATCGAAATCGATTCCGTACGTAGGACTTCAAAATTCCCATGTACCTCTTGAACGGGTACATGCTAGGTAGGAACACAGACCCGCACATCTTTATCTCTCTGACAAGGTGAACAATGAGATGGACCATGATATCAAAAAACAACGGAGGGAAATACATCTCATGATTTCATAGAGTCATTACCACCTCGGCCTGCAAAGCATCTAGTCCTTCGGGATCGATGATCTTCTGAGCAATTGTGTTAAAGAAATAACACATCCCTGTGATTGTCTCCCGGACCTTACTCGGTAAAATACTTCTAATTGCCACAGGGAGCATCTGTATCATAGGCACATGGCAATCATGGGACTTCATGCCAGTTAAACTCAAATCTTGCATCGAAACAAGTCTTTTTATGTTGGACGAGTAACCAGACGAAACTTTTACACCATGCAAGCACTGACACAGTTCGGTTCTCTTGGCCATTGACATAGTGTAACAAGTAGGTTCGCAGTATGTTCGGTCTTTATCGGTCTCTTTCGGTGCTAACTCAGATCTGATGCCCATATCGACCAAGTCAAGCCGTACGTTGATACCGTCCTTTGTTTTATCCTTACTATTTAGTAAGAGACCAATCAAGCTATCACAAACATTCTTCTCTACGTACATCACGTTGATGCAGTGCCGAACTTCTAGGTGCTCCCAATAAGGTTGGTCCCAAAATATTGATCTCTTCTTCCACATGCTCTTCTCACGAGTCCTCGATTTATATCCCTTTCTAAGCGCAACATTCAAGTTCTTAACTATATCATGAATGTCTGTCCCACTTAAAGGCTTTGGAGTTAAACCGTCTTCAGTCATTCCGTCGAATTGTTTCTTCATCTTGCAGTATGGGTGATTCCTCCGAAGGAACCTACACTGATGCATGTACACGGTTTTACGCGAGTGATTCAGCCACACACTCTTGGTATCATCCAAGTAGTGAGTACATGCTTTGGCTCCTTTTGTACTCTGCCCTGACAGGTTAGTAAGAGCAGGATAATCATTTATGGTGCAGAACAACAGGTAGCGCAAAGTGAAGTACTCTCGTTTGTGAGCATCCCATACCTACACCCCAGGAGCCCACAATGTGTTCAGATCTTCCACCAATGGTGCTAGGTACATATCAATATCGTTCCTAGGTTTCTTCTGGTCTTGGATGAGTATAGACAGAAATATGTACTTCCGCTTCATATACAACTAAGGAGGAAGGTTGTACACACAGAGATTCATGAGCCAAGTGCTATGACAGCTGCTCATGTTGCCAAAAAGATTCATTCCATTCGTACTAAATCCGAACCTTATATTCCTCGGATTTGCTACGAATTCTTGAAACCTCCTATCGATGTTTCTCTACTGCGTGGAATCAGCAGGGTGCCTAATCATTCCATCGTTCTTACGCTCATCCTAGTGCCACCGAAGCAATTTTGCCTCTTTTGGGTTCGTAAACAAAATCTTCAAATGGAGAATTATAGGAAGATACCACGCCACCTTAGCGAGAGGTCCTTTCTTCACCTCCATGCCCTCGTCGTCATCATCTGATCTATCTTTACGCTTGTACCGGGATGCATTGAACACCAGACATACATGCAAGTTTGTGTACTCTTTGCGGTAGAGGATACAGTCATTCGGACAGGCATGTATTCTTTGTACTTCCATTCCCAAGTGACAAAGAACCTTTTTGCCTTTGTAGGTGGTTGTCGGCAACTCGTTTCCCTCCGGAAGCATATCCGCTAATAGATTTAACAGCGCCGTGAAACTCTTGTCAGACCAACCGTTGCATGCCTTTAATTTCAGCAGTTCTAGCGCGGATGACAACCTTGTGTATTTGGACTTGCAACCTGGGAACAAAGGTTTCTCTGATTAGTCCATTAAGCCCTGGAATTTTACGTACTCCCGCTCATCACGGTTCCCTTCTGCATCCTATAGCATATGATCCAGATTGTCATCGTGAAACCTATCCTTATCGAAAGCACAGTCGATATCATCCGGAGTATCATGGACTTCGTGGACGATATCGAGAGTATTGTTGCTTCATCGACGATGGTAGTACTACTTGCTCCCTACATAATCTACTCTTCACCGTGACTGGTACAACATGTATACCCCATTTTGAAAACCCCGTAGAATCAAGTGTGCTTCGATCTGCGCTGGGTTTCAAAACATTCTCAGATTCTCAAAATCAATGCATGAACAAGGCATAAATTTCACCCTCTTGTTCAACATATCTTCCTCTACAGCTCTTCTAAAAGCGGAGACACAATTAATGTACTTGACGCTCGCACGATTCTCAGCATACATCCAGCTTCGGTCCATCTACGCTACGTATGTAACAATATGTGTTAAATAATGAATTAAGTAAACTAGTGTAACAGCCTCAAAAATTATAAAATAAAGAAAAATGAATTAAAAATCTTTTGTGTGTTATTTCTGAAATTTCTCAAATTTCTGGTTTTACTGAATATTCTTTTGGCTTTTTCTTAATACAAGAAAGTGAAGCAAAGAATACAATAAATGGAAAAAGGTAAAAAGTAAAAATACCAAGTTAATAAAAATTTACCAAAGTCACAATAAAAATCTGAGTGCTCTGCACAGCTTGTTTAAGTCGGTGGAAGAGCTGGGATAACTAAAAAAATATTTATTTAAAGCAAATCATGTGCAAGGAAATCAGGGTAAAAATGGTAAAAGAATTTGGTAACAATCTGTGTAAGTTATCCTAACCCAATATTTTTACCTTGCCGACATCAACACAGTGTCAACCTCCAGTAAAAATATCAATAATTTACTAATTAATTTTATAATTTTAAAAATTCAGAAACAGTGAAGAAATAAATTGGAAAACAGTAATGTCAGAATTATAAACATTAAATATTAATAAATAAAATCTGAAATTTTTACATAAGGTGTATAATAACATTTCCGACTCTCACAAAAAGTTTCATAAAATATAAAATTCATTTCAGTCATAAATTAAACGAAAAATCGAATAGGCAGAGCAGCAATAGCTGTGTTGTCAGAATTTTCTAAAAATATACATGCATCATAAAATTGTGAAAATTTTACATGAGTCTGCTAATTGTGTTGCCGGCCTATGGTAAAAAGTTTATAAAATTTCGTATCGGTTTGACCGTCGAAAACGCTGTGATCATCCCATTCTGTCCAGAGACTTCACCCGACTTCTTTTCTTGCTCTCACTGACGTGTGGGCCCGGTCTGTCAGTGAGACAAACCTGTCGGCACTCGCTGCCAGCTCACCCCCACGCGTCAGCGACCCAGCCGCGCCTTCTTCTTCCACTCTCCCTGCTCTCTCCCGCGCAGAGACGAGCGTCTCGGTTCTTCGAGCACAGCTCTCGCCCAACCGCCTTGAAGCCCATATAAAAGGCGTCCCTCTCATCGCAGCCGACCTAGCCACCGCCCTATGCAACCATTCCGCCGTTGCTTTGGTCATCTTCCCCAATTCTGGCAAAAACCGCAGAAAGAGGAAAACGTCAATTCTTCCACCCCGAACCATTTCGCCCCGAACCACTTCACCCAAAGCTTCCTAGGGCCTCCAGGAGTTCATCCCGAACCTTTCTTGAAGCCCTTTCTTCCTCGGCGAGCTTCCTCGCTGTGTTTTCCTTCCGCCGTCGCTGCGCTAGGTGAGAGCACTTCTCCTTCTCTCATCTTTCAAAGCGTTTGACGGAATTTGTTCCTTGAGTCGCGCAGATGCTCAAGTTGGTCCAAGCGAGGCTCGGTTGGCTCTAGTTTTGCGTCGCCGCCGCTCGGCCATGGCCGCCGCCACCCTCGCACGGTGGCGTCGTCAGAGCCCCTCAGGTCACCGCGCTGCCACCAACGTGTGCGCACGGGTGCCCTGAACCTCTGGGTGGAACCCATTCCACCCCAGAGGGCCTCCTCCGCCGTAGACGAGCTCCACCTGAGCCACCGCCGCACCCCGCCGGTGGAAACCCCCTTCCCGGCCACCTCAGACCGCCGCGCGACCGTCCCTGAGTTCGCGCGAGTGCGCTGATGCTCGGAGCAGAATCCATTCCGCCGCTCCGGCACCAGATCGCCGACGGCGAGCTCGCCTTGCCGCGCCCGCCTGGTCACCGCCAAGCGGTCCGACCGCCACCGCCGCACCACTCGTGGTTGCGCCATCGCTTATCCGGGCCCGGTGGTCGCCTCTTGCGCAAAGTCGTCGCCGCTAACGGTCCCACTTGTTTGTCGACGCGCAGCAATAGCTACACACAAGGCGGCGCTGGGCCACGACAAAGGGCCCCGGCTGTCGTTGTCTCAACAGATTTAGCCCGAAAAGGAAAAGCGCATTTTCTCTGCGAAAGCGCACTTTCCATTTTCGGCAGTTTTCTGATTTTCTGCATTTATTCAAAACCTAGAT
Source organism: Otatea glauca (assembly GCA_036346275.1). Taxonomy (NCBI): domain Eukaryota; kingdom Viridiplantae; phylum Streptophyta; class Magnoliopsida; order Poales; family Poaceae; genus Otatea; species Otatea glauca. Next base: position 18,472,920 of record CM070719.1, on the reverse strand, counting down.
ATTAAAATAGCTATAACTATTGAATCACTTGGCCAAATTTGATGAAATAAATTTCTAAATTCATATAAAATCAAGTAGATTCAGAACATGCAAAGATATCTCAGAATTTAATTTTATTTGAATTTCGAATTTAAATTAAAAGAAAAAGTTAGCAATATGTCATACATGAAAATTTTGCAAATAACCTTCAAATTTTGTAAAATAAATCTTGTTAGAATCCTTGTAACCTCAGAAACCAGAATATATAAAAATACTTAGGGTTTGTTATAAGAAAATTTTAAGTTATTAAATGGGTAGTAAATAATACAATAATGGTTTAAATGGATTAAATCTTTAAATTGCAAATGAGAACAAATAATGCTTACAACCATTTCTGAATTTGTGAAGTTGTTTTATTTGAATATTTCCATATGATTTCTTTTTGGCTCTATTGAAATTTGGTATTTGTTATATGTTGCCATACGACGTGTAGAACCCGACGAATCCGGTACATTCGACGACCAGGAGTTTGAGGTCGAGGATAGTCAACAAGGCAAGCAATCCCCATTGATCATATTGATCCCAGTTTTATAAATGTTTTCATTAAATATTTTATTGCATACTTTATTTTATTAAAGTCTGCTATCTTTCGGGTAATGGTAGTTGTACCAATAGCTTAGACAATATTTAATGTCAATCTGGGTTACTCACATTTAGTAACATGCTTAGCCAAGCTTAAATGAATGTAAAACTGTGACATGATCAAAGATTTTGGTTATGACATTTAAATGAATATGACCATTTTTGTGGTTGGTATTTTGGTTGGAAAATGAAAATAAAACTATGGTTTAGATGCGGGCAATTATTGGCAATAGCCGGTTGTGCATGTTTTTGCACGTAGTGTAGGGTGTGGATTATTGCTCGTGTCGAGTTAAGGACCGAACTATGGGTTGTTTTCTAGCCAAGAATAATCATACAACCACAAGTGCTGGTATGGGACAGCTCTAACTTATTAAGTTGTTTAAAACTAGCTTGCACTTGGAAGGCCAGAGTAGTACGAGCTGTTTCTTAATGAATTGCTCGACGGGACGTCCGCACCGAGGTGATCATGGATTAAACATCTACCAATATAACGGTGTACGCCATACTGTGGGTAGTTCCATCATATCTATGCTCTGAGTTCTTACGCCACAGAAAGGGTTTATCGTCACCGTGCTGGTGCAAAGTTAGGTTTGAATAATGTAACAGTTATAACATGACTCTCTGCGGCACACCAAAGGAAGTGTGCAAATATCGATTGCTCAAAGAGTTAGTCATGTCTTGTGGGGAAAGCTGTATACCTCTGCAGAGTGTAAAACTAATCGATTAGCCGCGTCCGCGGTCATGGATACTTGGTAAAGTCATCACATAGTTAGCTGTTTTGCTTATTTTCATAAAATACGGTTTCTACCTTGTGTTAGAAATTTCCATTGTATGTCGGTGGAAATTGGTTTTGAATATGGTCGTTATACTCAAGCTTTTGTGAATTATTTATGTTTACATTCTATCGCTTTCAATACTAAATTGCTTTTACTAAATTTCTGTTTTACAATCTATTATTTTGTATTTGCCATTCAAACTGGCTTTATGCAAAAACAACCTTAATAGCCTTCCATTGGAATGACCTGCATGTATTTTAGGATTTGCATAAGTCTTGCGAGTACGTAAGTACTCAACTTGCCCATGTTGATGTTTTCAGGTGAAGAATTAGATTTCCCCGATGATTCGTACGTTGATGCAGGATACGGGGGAATTAACGATGAATTTATCTAAGAATTTTTCCCTTGTCAGTTGCCTGTGGAACAATGGGTTAAAAGGCATACTACAAGAAATTGTCTCCACTGCAGTTTTACTTTTGGTATTGTAAAAATAATATGTAATCTTACTTCCGCTGTGTAATAAAATTTGTGTATGACTGTGATATCAATTTGTATTTGTGCGTACTAGCTACAGATCATGGGAATAGTACTGTATGCACATGGTATCCATTTTTGGTATTTATTATCAAAAATGGGGGCCTTACAAGTTGGTATCAGAGCCATGCTGATTGTAGGAAACCTTAGGTAGTTTGGGAATAATAAAAACCTAAAATTTGACATTAGGACCCAAACAAACTAAAATATTGAATTAGGACATCTTACCTATCTATTCTTTATATGCATGAAACTTCTCTTTTGATTATGCATATACCTGTTAATAACTCTTTTCTGTTTTTAAATTTCTGCTAGAATCTTTTCTTCCAAAAATTGCTTTACTGTCTTGCATTTAATCAGGAATGCTAATTCCTTGTTAAATGTGCAGATGGGCTGATACACCCCATGTTATACTTCCACTAATAGGGAGGATTCTGGCATGGCGGGATTTCTTGCTCGTTTGCTAGAGTTCGCCCATTTTCCCGAAAATCCACGATATATAGTATTTCACGCGGCAGTTAGTTCTGTCTCCGTGGAATACATAGCTAGGGTGGACATCCCTACCCGAGATGAGGACAGTGAAGAGTTTTTGTCTTTTGAGAGTCCCGATTCTTCCCTCATGATGGCCATAAATGAAGCCGCCTATATGGCTATTGTCAGTTTACGCCACATTCTACCTGAACTGGCAGTTGCATATAGGAGGATTCCATTTCGGCCACCAGGTGGGGAGAATAGCTATATGGATGCCACTGGGTTACAAAATCCAACTCTACGTAACCTAGTGGAATTCATAAATGCCTCTGATCAGTATTGCCATCAGCCAGTAACTGAATACAGAGAGGCGCGTCGTCGCATAGCATTCCTAGAGAATGCCATTGCCCCCTATGTTGCCAGAGGTATTGTCCCTCACTCAGTTCTAGGACAAGTCCCTCAGACGCCCGCGCCCGACGACACCCAAGTACCACCCAGGTGTCGCCAGGCAAGGATGTCAGTGATAGGGAGTCGCCCTAGATTGCCGAGCATCCAGGTAGACCCCCATAGTTTTCCTCCGCGGTGTCCTCAGAGGCCGCAGGAGCATCGCTGTCAGGAGATCTCTTTTCCTCCCGACGCCGAGAGTTCTAGTCGTAGGGATAGTAATAGTCCATGTGTAGATTAGGTGATGGGTAGAAAATGAGTAGGGCTTGAGAAAGTCTTTTTTTGCCCTTTTATGTAGTAGCGTCAAAAATAAATGTTACGTTTTGTTGTGAATATTATAAAGTTGAAATAAAGTTTTTGTTAATATTGTTTTGTGTGCTTTTGGTTCCTACTCGTAAATATTTAACTTTCAGTTAATATTTTTACGATGTTGTGATCCTCAATAATAATAATCAACTCATGAATAATGTTGAAACATGCTTCTAAAACAAATGGTAACAACTGAGATTAAAATTTATCAGATCTTATCTGTTAATTCATTAATAATCTTGTTCCAGATGCCTACCACCCGATCCTTGGATGAGATTCTGGGGAGTGAGGAAACCCCGGAAACTCAACCGCGGCGAGTGACTTCGGCCACTCCAGCCCAGTCTAATCCAGTCCATCCGATGGCAGTCCGAGGATCTTCGTCGCGTCGTTCAAGCCGTCGAGATTCTCCGCCCCCGCAAGTCCAAGAAGAAGAAGAAGTTCCGGAGGGGCAGTTTCCAGGTCCGCCGACCATGGCTCAGGTGCTTGCGATGATAGAACAGGGTCACCAGACGAATACCCTGTTGCTCCAACAGTTGGTCCAGAACACGACCAACCTTGGTGCCGCAAGTGCTAGGCCGGGATTTGGCGAATCATCCCGTCAGTCTAAGTTGGGAGAATTCCTGAAGACCCGGCCTCCAACCTTTTCTTCTTCATCCGATCCCCTGGACGCTGATGATTGGCTACGATCTATTGGGAGCAAGCTGACCATTGCTCAATGCAATGATCATGACAAGGTTCTATATTCATCGTACCAACTCTAGGGAGCCGCTGCAGTTTGGTGGGAAAATTTTCAAGCAACAAGGCCCCAAGGTCAAGAAATTTCTTGGGATGTTTTCAAAGAAGCCTTCAGGAAGACGCATATTCCTTCGAGCCTGGTGAATTTAAAAAGACGGGAATTCCTTGATCTGCGTCAAGGAAATATGTCTGTGATGGAGTATCTTCACCGTTTTAATTACCTTGCTCGTTATGCGTCGTCAGAAGTTAGTTCAGAAGCCCGAAGAATCGAGCATTTCCGGGACAATCTGAATAATGAAGTAAAGCATCTTTTGGCCATTCACGACTTTCATGACTTTCAAACGCTTGTGGACAAAGCTATAATAGCTGAGCATAGTTCACGGGACGTGATGGAGAGTCGTAAGAGGAAGTGGATGGCGCGGAAGGCCGCCAGTCCGAGTTTGTCGAGGCCGCGCATTGGTTAGCCGACCAATGTTCGACCTCCTCCGCCTCGCCAGCAGCAGCAGAGGCGTCAAGTTCAGGTTCCTCGGCCCCAGCAGCCCTCTGTTCGTCCCTCGAGCAGTAATGAAGGGAGGACTTCTGGAGTTCAGAATCAAGCAGCCGGTGTGACCTGTTATCATTGTAAAGAGCGTGGGCATTATGCAAATGCCTGCCCTAAAAGAGGCCAAGCGTCGAGGGCAAGAATGTCGCAGGAGCCCAGAGACCCTGTGTTGACCTCGTGAGCTGGGAATTCTCAAGTTTCAAGCCTCATCGCAGCTCTTAATCGCAAGGCGAGTAGCGGTCGCCTTCATCATGTGACCGCTGAAGAAGCAAGCGAAGCGCCAGATGTGGTACTGGGTATGTCTCCTGTGCACTCAGTACCTACTTTGGTATTGTTTGATTCTGGAGCATCGCACTCATTTATTTCTAAGAAATTCGCCGATCAGAATAACTTAGAAATTGATCTCCTTTCTGCCAAAATGATAATCTATTCCCCTGGTTCAGTCATGAATTCAATTAAGTTTTGTCCTAGGGTTAGCATTGGAATTAATGGAGTCATGTTTCATGCTGACCTTATCCTTGTAGAAACCTCAGGGTTAGAAGTAATCCTTGGTATGGATTGGTTGTCTAAGTTCAAAGGATGCATAGACTGTGCCAATCGATCCATTTCTTTGGTGAGCCCTGAAGGAATTCCAGTTCATTTCTCTTCCATTCAAAGTTCTTCAAATTATCAAGCTTCTCTTTGTTCAGTCATAGTAAAAGATTTAAGCCAGATTCCAATTGTCTCCGAGTTCCCTGATGTTTTTCCAGAAGAATTGCCAGGCCTGCCTCCAGATAGGGATATAGAGTTTGTTATAAACCTTGTTCCTGGAATAGCGCTAATATCCAAGCGTCCTTATCGTATGCCCCCTGATGAGTTAGTCGAACTAAAGAATCAAATTCAAGAACAGTTGAGAAAAGGCTTTATTCGACCTAGCTCTTCTCCTCGGGGTAGTAAAGTTCTTTTTGTGCCTAAAAAGGACGGTGGAATACGCATGTGCGTGGACTATCGCGCCTTGAATGATGTCACAATTAAGAACAAATATCTCTTGCCTCGTATCGATGATCTGTTCGACCAATTGACCGGTGCTCAAATCTTTTCAAAAATTGATTTAAGACATGGGTACTATCAATTGAAGATCAGACCAGAAGATATTCCTAAGACCGCTTTTACTACTCGTTACGGTTTATATGAATATACCGTAATGTCTTTCGGGCTTACAAATGCTCCTGCTAATTTCATGTGCCTCATGAATAAAGTCTTCATGGAGTATTTAGATAAGTTCGTGGTGGTATTCATTGATGATATTCTCGTCTATTCCAAATCTGAAGAAGATCATGCGCATCATTTGCGCATGGTACTCGAGAAGCTTCGAGAGCATAAGCTTTATGCCAAATTTGAGAAATGTGAATTTTGGTTAAAAGAAATTGCTTTCCTTAGTCATATCCTTTCCAAAGGTGGTATTTTCGTTGATCCCAGTAAAGTCAAAGCTGTTCTAGATTGGGAAGCCCCTCAGTCTGTTCCGAAAATTCGAAGTTTTCTCGGTCTAGCGGGATATTATCGCCGCTTTATCGAGAACTTTTCTAAAATCGCTCGTCCCTTGACCCAGCTTCTCAAGAAAGAAAAGAAGTTTGAGTGGACACCTGAATGTGAAGAAAGCTTTCAGGAGTTAAAGAAAAGGTTAACAACAGCATCTGTGCTGGTGTTACCCGATGTCCAAAAAAGCTTTGATATCTATTGTGATGCTTCCAAGAATGGGCTTGGGTGTGTGCTTATGCAAGAAGGAAAAGTCGTAGCTTACGCCTCCCGTCAGTTGCGACCCCATGAGCTCAATTATCCGACTCATGATTTGGAATTAGCTGCGGTGGTGCACACTCTGAAAATTTGGCGTCATTACCCGATTGGAAACAAATGCAGTGTATTCACAGATCATAAGAGTCTGAAATATTTCTTTACCCAGCCTGATCTAAATCTAAGACAACGAAGATGGCTAGAGTTGATAAAAGATTACGACCTTAGTATTCAATACCATCCTGGTAAAGCCAATGTCGTAGCTGATGCTCTGAGTCGAAAACTTCATTGTCTTTTCGTTTCATCTTTGATCGATAATTCTGATCTTGTGAAAGAATTCCAAAGGCTTAATCTGGGGGTTGTCGAAAAAGGTTCTCTGGCCGCACTAGAGGTGCAACCAACCCTTAAGTCCCAAATTAAAGCCGCTCAGCTCAAAGACGAAGCCATCATCAAAATCCGTGAAGAGTTAAAGCAAGGAAAGGAATCCAAATTTCATGAAAGTTCAGATGAAGTGCTTATGTTCGAGAATCGAATATATGTTCCTGATGATCCGGAATTGAAAGAATTGATCCTTAAAGAAGCCCATGAGTCTCCCCTCTCGATTCACCCTGGAAGTACAAAGATGTATCAAGACCTCCGACGGGATTATTGGTGGCCCAGTTTGAAAAGAGATGTTGCTGCATATGTCGCAATCTGTGATGTATGCCAGCGTGTCAAAGCCGAGCATCAACAACCCGCTGGACTTCTCCAACCTTTGAAGATTCCAGAGTGGAAATGGGAAGATGTCAGCATGGATTTTATTACTGGTTTGCCGAGAACCAGGAAAGGGCATGATTCCATATGGGTAATCGTTGACCGTTTATCTAAGGTGGCTCACTTTATTCCGGTCAAGACTACTCACTCTGGAGATAAGCTTGCCGAGTTATATATGGAGAATATTGTCCGTCTTCATGGCGTCCCGAAGACGATTGTTTCTGACCGAGGTTCCCAGTTTACTTCTCGTTTCTGGGAAAGTTTGCACTGTCTTCTGGGTACTAAGCTGAATTTCAGCACGGCTTATCATCCTCAGACAGATGGTCAAACGGAAAGGACCAATCAAATTTTGGAAGACATGTTAAGAGCCTGTGTGCTATCCTATGGCTCTGATTGGGAGAAAAGTTTGGCTTTTGTTGAATTCTCTTATAATAACAGTTTCCAATCTAGTCTTCAAATGTCGCCGATTGAAGCGCTGTATGGAGGGAAATGTCGAACCCCTCTTTTCTGGTCTGAAGTTGGAGAAAGGAAATTCTTCGGCCTAGATCTTATCCAGGAGGCTCAAGAGCAAGTGGATATGATCAGAAGCCGACTCAAAGAAGCTCAGTCTCGTAAGAAGAGTTACGCCGATAATCGTCGTCGTGAACTCAGTTTTGAAGTTGGTGATTATGTCTATCTTAAAGTCTCGCCTCTCCGTGGAGTTCGTCGATTTCAAATCCGTGGGAAGTTGGCTCCTCGATTCATTGGACCATTTCAGATCATTGGAAAGATGGGTGAGATGGCATATCAGCTAGAATTACCACCTCAACTATCTGACGTTCATAACGTCTTCCATGTATCTCAGTTTAAGAAGTGCCTTCGTGTTCCCTCTGACCTCGCCAATTTGGAAGGTATAGATCTTCAACCAGACCTATCTTATCGGGAGCATCCAATTCGTATTCTGGAAGAAGCAGAGCGCCAGACGAGGAACAAGACCATCAAGATGTTAAAAATCCAATGGAGCAATCATACCGAAGACGAAGCCACCTGGGAAAGAGAAGATCATCTTCGACAAGAGTTCCCCGATTTCTTTTAGTCATCTCCAAATCTCGGGGACGAGATTTTTGTAAGGGGGTAGATTTGTAACAGCCTCAAAAATTATAAAATAAAGAAAAATGAATTAAAAATCTTTTGTGTGTTATTTCTGAAATTTCTGAATTTTCTGGTTTTACTGAATATTCTTTTGGCTTTTTCTTAATACAAGAAAGTGAAGCAAAGAATATAATAAATGGAAAAATGTAAAAAGTAAAAATACCAAGTTAATAAAAATTTACCAAAGTGACAATAAAAATCTGAGTGCTCTCCACAGCTTGTTTAAGTCGGTGGAAGAGCTGGGATAACTAAAAAAATATTTATTTAAAGCAAATCATGTGCAAGGAAATCAGGGTAAAAATGGTAAAAGAATTTGGTAAACATCTGTGTAAGTTATCCTGACCCAAGATTTTTACCTTGCCGACACCAACACAGTGTCAACCTCCAGTAAAAATATCAAGAATTTAATAATTATTTTCTAATTTTAAAAATTCAGAAACAATGAAGAAATAAATTCAAAAACAGTAATGTCAGAATTATTAAAAATTAAATATTAATAAATAAAATCGGAAATTTTTACATAAGGTGTATAATAACATTTCAGACTCTCAAAAAAAGTTTCATAAAATATTAAATTAATTGCTTTCATAAATTAAACCAAAAACCGAATAGGCAGAGCAGAAACAGCTGTGTTGTCGGAATTTTCTAAACATATACATGCATTATAAAATGGTGAAAATTTTACATGAGTCTTCTAATTGTGTTTCTGACCTATGGTAAAAATTTTATTAAATTTTGTATCGGTTTGTCCGTCGAAACGCTGTGATCATCCCGTTCTGTCCAGAGACTTGACCCGACTTTTTTTCTTGCTCTCACTGACGTGTGGGCCCGGTCTGTCAGTGAGACAAACCTGTCGGCACTCACCGCCACCACCCCACGCGTCGGCGACCCGCGCGCTTCTTCTTCCCCTCTCCCTGCTCTCTCCCGCGCAGAGACGAGCGTCTCGGTTCTTCGAGCACAGCTCTCGCCCAACCGCCTTGAAGCCCATATAAAAGGCGTCCCTCTCGTCGCAGCCGACCTAGCCACCGCCCTATGCAACCATTCCGCCGTTGCTTTGGTCATCTTCCCCAATTCCGGCAAAAACCGCAGAAAGAGGAAAACGTCAATTCTTCCACCCCGAACCATTTCGCCCCGAACCACTTCACCCAAAGCTTCCTAGGGCCTCCAGGAGTTCATCCCGAACCTTTCTTGAAGCCCTTTCTTCCCCGGCGAGCTTCCTCGCCGTGTTTTCCTTCCGCCGTCGCCGCGCTAGGTGAGAGCTCTTCTCCTTCTCTCATCTTTCAAAGCGTTTGATGGAATTTTTTCCTTGAGTCGCGCAGATGCACAAGTGGGTCCAAGCGAGGCTCGGTTGGCTCTAGTTTTGTGTCGCCGCCGCTCAGCCATGGCCGCCGCCGCCCTCGCACGGTGGCGTGCCGCTGCAGAGCCCCACAGGTCAACGCGGCGCCACCAACGTGTGCGCACGGGTGTCGGGACCCGAATATGCAAATCCGGACCCTTTGTGTATTCAGCACTAGTCCAGGATCACGCTAGTGCACACAGTCTCAACATAGATGAAATATCACAATCATACACAGCGGAATAATAAACAAAGACTTCATTTATTAATATAGAACTATTGAACGACCTTAAGGTCAAACTTACACTTGCGAGGCCTTGGTGACTTCAACTCAAATTAAATAAATAGCAATGAATGAAGAACGCCGACGAATCCCATCAATATGCCACAGTAAGCGACAAGGTTCAACTCCTAGATATTCGCCCCTCGTGGAACTTTTCCTCTTTTGAAGTTGTAGTCTTCTCCTCAAGCGATGATTTTGTTGATGGCAAGGGTGAGTACATAAAGCACTCAACAAGTTGTGCATGTAATGCAATTCTAATATAACTATATGCAAGGCTTATTCCAAGGAATGGCTTATCATGGTTATTTTGTAGTAAAGCAAAGATTTGAGAACAATTACAATAAATAGATTGTAAAGACAATAAAACAAATAATCAGTAATAAATAGATTCAACATTTCTCAAGTAAACCAAGTTCCAATCCTTAATCAAGTTCCAACTTACCATGGCAACCGCCATCCATCCCAAGTTTTGTTTTATGAAATTCTAACCCTTAATCGTAATTCCGAGCATTGCTCAATACATGAGCACGGCTATTCAATAGTTTTACACTGCAGAGGTTATGCACTTTACCCACACGACATGATCGTCTCTTAGTGCCATGCAATTAACACACTTCCTTTGGTGTGTCGGCAGAGAGATCATGACAAAGCCTTTACAAAGCTCGCCTTAACCCAAGATTACCTACCGAGGTTTCAACATGAAGGGTTAAACCACCACGACAGGCCCCCTCTTGCGCAATGTGAGTTAATCCGTACACCCGGGACTCACACCGCCAATGGTAGTACCAAGCTAAAATATTACTAATTAATCAGCTAGGCTGTCCCATTCCAGACATGTGGTTGCAAGAGAGACTCAGGTCAAAGGCTTGCAAGGTTAAGTCCTTAAAATGACCAAGGCAAGACTTCCACATACCCCTGCCAATCCTGGCCCACCTTGGCACACCGCCCTTGCCACTTGCCCCAATCTAAATCATTACCACCCCAGTTGATTACCAAGCACCACGTGCCACCAACATTTCAATCTAGTTGTGTGACCTCCTCGCCACGACAACTTAATATCACTGTGTGACAACACATGACACACCAATTCATACACATTATTCCATATTCCATTAGTCAAGATTAAGTATCAACATTCGGACACATGTGATGACGTGGCATGGCTAAGCAATCTACGACGGTCTAACCAGCCCATGTCGATTATCAATATTAACCAACTATTAATTAACCATCCTAGGGTGACAATTAGATCATGGCATACAATGGCAAGGTAGGGTATAGATCAAATTGGTATAATAGCTTAGTCCCAATTTAATTTGAAACAATTGTATAATTGAAATAATATGCAATAGGGTAAAACAAATATAGCAATTTTATAAACATGGGTTCAATATGATCAAAGCACAACTTGCTCTGCCCTTGCGATTTTTCTTGTTCTTTACTCTTTATCTTTAATTCTTGATCTTGATCTTTACCTTCTTGATCTTGACTCCTTAGAACAACTTCCGGACGATGCGCCTAACGATTAAAGAAGAAGCAAATACAAACCAACTCAAAAGATAAATCAAATAAAATCCAAATTGAGAACGGATAGTATCTTGGATCACGAAGGCTTAGATGAATTTAGGAACTTGAATGGATTAGATCAAATATTAGACAAAGAGAACAAGCTTTGAATACAATCAAAAGGAAAAGATCGATAATCGAGAAAGAATGAATAATATTCCAAAGAATATTTCTTCTAAAGTTATTATATTGATTGGATAGACAATGACATATGGGCTCTCGATCTATAAACCGGGTCCATAAAGATACGTTAGTTCGCAATGAACTAAATCGATGCTCAATCTTGACTTTTGTTGACCAAATGAGTCTGATCAAACAAAAGAAAGATAGACTAATAGATTAGATATGGCACAAGGATATGACATATGGCCAATGGTCTATCGACCAAGTCCACGAATGACTTCTAGGTCAATGATGATTAGATTTTCAAGAATAGGACATGGACAAGCGGGTTGACATTCAGCGATTCGATTTGAGATCACCATCGTCGATCAAGATGCTTGACGATGACAAGGCAGCGAGGAAATGAAGACAAGGCTAAACTCATAGGTGATGGGGTTAGATTACAATAAGGCGATAGAGAGGATGATGATATTGCACTAGAGCTTTTGCGAGCATGCACACATGCGAAGATAGCGGTTAACGACGTGACACTCATGCAAAGATGAGATGTTGATTGTCATTACAACGATATGGTAGCAAGGATATGATATGGCTCAGGATTGATCTGCGAGTTGCGAGGTTTATATGACATGATGCATCATCAGCGACAGATTGGACACAAGGTTCAATTAGGGTTTGAGAGAAACGACTCGCGGATAGATCCATTTGGCATAGGGATAGGATAGGTAGGGTTGGCTCTGTAATAAATGATTACCAAGGGTGGCTAATCGAAACAAGATCCGATAATGAAAGGGCTAGATCGAAGACGACGGGTAGATTCTAGAATATGGCATTGATGGCAACCGAAGATCAAATTAACTCTAAAGATAAGCAAACCAGAGAATGATGGCCTACTGGACATGATGACACGACCAAGGCGAACTAAGATGGTTAGCGGCAAAAGGCGGTATGCGATCGACGAAAGGCGGCGGCTAACGAATATAAAAATTTTCGGTAGATGGAACAGCAAAGGGGAAGTGAGCACCACGTAGAATGCGGCGAGACGAGCTCAACGGTATAAGCAGATTTGGCGGCAACCCAATGGACAGATCACAAACTACTGATGAACAGCTGCTAAAGCTAATAGATCAAACGGCCATAACTATTAAGATAATGGATGAAACCTAACCAAAATTTACAGAGAGCTATCTGGGATCATTTGGCACAATATGACACGAACGGATCTGAGTTTTACCTTCTGGATCAACGGGGAACGCGCGACGAAATTTTCAGTCAGACGATGCGATCGATCGGGAAGATTGAATTTTCTGCAGCAATCCCATGGACAAAACCTTGAGTTAGGGTGAGCACCAGGTAGAGGACATCAAGATGAGTCTACAGAATAAATTTCATGGTCAAACTCGCAAAAACGAAGGAGAACGGGCGACGGCAAGATTCGAGATTGGAACGGCCGTGACTTTTGATTTGCTTGGTGAAACAGCACCAAATTTGGTGGAGAGGTAGATGGGACCATATGGCACGAGATGACATGAGCAGATTTTAGAAAAACTTATCATAATGACCGGGAACGCGATGCCAAGATCGGCCGGCGAGGACGGCGCCCCGGAAGACGACGGCTGCGGTTTTTAGGGTTTAAGAGGTGCTCTGGGGATTAGGGGTGCGTGGGAGGGGTCTTAGGACACTTATATAGGATAGGGAGTAGTGCCATAAAAAGAAACACGAAGAAAAACCGGATTTGGATTGAAAACGGATCGGATCGAACACCTGGCGCGCAAAGAACGAAGACGGGTGACGTGGCGATTCTCAGTGCGTCTTGATAGAGATCGGAAAGGTGAGGTTAAGCGATGACGTGGCGATCTGGAGCTGCCACGTCGATTTAGCCCAATTTCCGAATTAAAATAATTCTAGAAATTAAAATAATTCATTTAGAGCAATAAAAATACCAGAAAAATTCTAAAAAAATTCTAGAAAATATTTTAAGACATTTGGAGCTCGAATAAAATATTTTTAACCAAACTTTATTTAAAATTTTGCAGTATTTAATTAAATTTAACAAAAGGCTTAATTTAAATTAATTCCAAATAAATAGCAAACGAACTCCGAAAAATCTTTAAAAAATTACAGAAAATTCCTTGAAGCACAATGAACTCAAATAAAACTAAATTTATTTTAATTGAAGTTTATATTAGTCAAATTTAATTTATTTAGCATTAGAAAATTTCAGATTAAGCTTTATTAAAGAGAGAAAATCCGCGCGGATTTTTGGAAAGATGAACTAAACAAAAGATTTTTGAAAACCCAAATTTTGGGTTGTTACAACGGGTGCCCTGAACCTCTGGGTGGAACCCATTCCACCCCGGAGGGTGTCCTCCGCCGTCGGCGAGCTCCACCAGAGCAACCGCCGCACCCCACCGGTGGAAACCCCCTTCCCGGCCACCTCAGACTGCCGCGCGACCGTCCCTGAGTTCGCGCGAGTGTGCTGATGCTCGGAGCGGAATCCATTCCGCCGCTCCGGCACCAGATCGCCGCCGGCGAGCTCGCCTTGCCGCGCCCCTGCTCTGGGTCACTGCCAAGCGGGTCCGAGCTGTCAGCCGCTCGCACCCAGCTCTTGTTGCGTCACTGCCATCTGGGCCTGGGTGGTCAACCTCTTGTGCAAAGCTGTGTCGCTGCCAACCGGTCCCACTTGTCGGTCGCACGCGCAGCGCAGCCTGCACAATGCTGCGCCGCCATCGATAAATGGCCTCGGCTGTCGTTGTCTCAACAGAGTTTAGCCTGAAAAGGGAAAGCGCATTTTCTCTGCGAAAGCGCACTTTCCATTTTCGGCAGTTTTCTGATTTTCTGCATTTATTCAAAACTTAGATATTAAAATAGCTATAACTTTTGAATCACTTGGCCAAATTTGATGAAATAAATTTCTAAATTCATATAGAATCAAGTAGATTCGGAACATACAAAGATATCTCAGAATTGAATTTTATTTGAATTTCGAATTTAAATTCAAAGAAAAAGATAGCAATATGTCATATATGAAAATTTTGCAAATAACCTTCAAATTTTGTAAAATAAATTTTGTTAGAATCCTTGTAACCTCAAAAAACAGAATCTGTAAAAATACTTGGGGTTTGTTATAAGAAAATTTTAAGTTATTAAATGGGTAGTAAATAATGCAATAATGGTTTAAATGGATTAAATCTTTAAATTGCAAATGAGAACAAATAATGCTTACAACCATTTCTGAATTTGTGAAGTTGTTTTATTTGAATATTTCCATCTGATTTCTTTTTGGCTCTATTGAAATTTGGTTTTTGTTATATGTTGCCATACGACGTGTAGAACCAGACGAATCCGGTACATTCGAGGACCAGGAGTTTGAGGTCGAGGATAGTCAACAAGGCAAGCAATCCCCATTGATCATATTGATCCCAGTTTTATAAATGTTTTCATTAAATGTTTTATTGCATACTTTATTTTATTAAAGTCTGCTATCTTTCGGGTAATGGCAGTTGTACCAGTAGAATTATGGAACTTCCTTGATAAGTAGAAAATTGTGAACCTTGAAAACCCTAGAATAGCTTAGACAATATTTAATGTCAATCTGGGTTACTCACATTTAGTAACATGCTTAGCCAAGCTTAAATGAACGTAAAACTGTGACATGATCAAAGATTTTGGTTATGACATTTAAATGAGTATGACCATTTTTGTGGTTGGTATTTTGGTTGGAAAATGAAAATAAAACTATGGTTTAGATGCGGGCAATTATTGGCAATAGCCGGTTGTGCATGTTTTTGCACGTAGTGTAGGGTGGAGATTATTGCTCGTGTCGAGTTAAGGACCGAACTATGGGTTGTTTTTAGGCCAAGAATAATCATACAACCACAAGTGCTGGTATGGGACAGCTCTAACTTATTAAGTTGTTTAAAACTAGCTTTGCACTTGGAAGGCCGGAGTAGTACGAGCTGTTTCTTAATGAATTGCTCGACGGGACGTCCACACCGAGGTGATCATGGATTAAACGTCTACCAATATAACGGTGTACGCCATACTGTGGGTAGTTCCATCATATCTATGCTCTGAGTTCTTACGCCACAGAATGGGTTTATCGTCACCGTACTGGTGCAAAGTTAGGTTTGAATAATGTAACAGTTATAACATGACTCTCTGCAGCACACCAGAGGAAGTGTGCAAATATCGATTGCTCAAAGAGTTAGTCATGTCTTGTGGGGAAAGCTGTATACCTCTGCAGAGTGTAAAACTAATCGATTAGCCGCGTCCGCGGTCATGGACACTTGGTAAAGTCATCACATAGTTAGCAGTTTTGCTTATTTTCATAAAATACGGTTTCTACCATGTGTTAGAAATTTCCATTGTATGTCGGTGGAAATTGGTTTTGAATATGGTCGTTATACTCAAGCTTTTGTGAATTATTTATGTTTACATTCTATCACTTTCAATACTAAATTGCTTTTACTAAATTTCTGTTTTGTAATCTATTATTCTGTGTTTGCCATTCAGGCTGGCTTTATGCAAAAACAACCTTAATAGCCTTCCATTAGAATGACCTGCATGTATTTTAGGATTTGCATAAGTCTTGCGAGTACGTAAGTACTCAACTTGCCCATGTTGATGTTTTTAGGTGAAGAATCAGATTTCCCCGATGATTCGTATGTTGATGCAGGATACGGGAGAATTAACGATGAATTTATCTAAGGATTTTTCCCTTGTCAGTTGCCTGTGGAACAATGGGTTAAAAGGCATACTACAAGAAATTGTCTCCACTGCAGTTTTACTTTTGGTATTGTAAAAATAATATGTAATCTTACTTCCGCTGTGTAATAAAATTTGTGTATGACTGTGATATCAATTTGTATTTGTGCGTACTAGCTACAGATCATGGGACTAGTACTGTATGCACATGGTATCCATTTTTGGTATTTATTATCAAAAATGGGGGCCTTACAACTAGAGTGCACATGCGCATATATGCTACATATAAGCTACATTTCAACTCGCCGATTAACTTATATAGCTCGTAACATAAAAAAGAACGAATGGATATGTAAACGTATGTAAGCTACATTTAGACTTCTAGTCGTTCTTTCGCGCACAACATAAAAAAGAACGAATGGATATGTAAACATATGTTCTTTCGCGCACAGCCATAGCGGCCGCCGCCACGCACGATGGCGACCCACTTCTAGTCGTTGCCGGCAGCAATTAAGCTCTTCCCTAGAATCACGATAACCTACTGATGCTTACTATACCACCCATTCACTGTTTCCGACACCAGCTTGTCGCAGGCGAGCTCCATTAGCGCCAACTCTGCTTCGGTTCTATAGTGAGAGAGTAGGTAATGTTCAAGTAATTTGGCATGTCACCTTTTCACAACCGAGCACTTATCTCTGTGGTTAGTCCGCTATTCCTGCCCAGGAAGTCCAGTGTTTGAACCCCAGTTCAAGCAGCGCCCGCTCGTTTTTCTTCCATTTGTGGTTACCCATGCAGAATACCTCAAATAAATTCGCTTGCCGATTTGGTAGCAAAAAGCCTTGTAGCTCAGTGGTTGTGCGTTCTCTCTGGAAGCAGCAGGTTCTGTCTTCAAATCCCAGCATCCACCTACCCATTTAATTTCTTTTTACTTCTTTTTGGTTTATATCTTTATGTCTTTTGCTAGGAAGGTTCAAATAAGGTGAAATAAGTTTCTAAATTTGAATTAAGCCATAAGGATTCAGAATATCTAACAAAACTTAGATGATCACTGCAATTTAAATAATCTTAATCAAATTTGTTTAAAACCCCTTTTTGTACCCTAAAGCACATATAAAAACTTCAACTTCCAAAATCATGAATTTATTCTCACATGTTTCTGAGATCATGAATGTTCCATTTCTGCAAAAATATTTAGGATTGAACTTTGTTTGAATTATTTTCCATTAGAGGTTGTCCTCAACTCTATAAATATTCAAAAATATAGAATTTGTATAAAAGAAGATCCAAAATGAGTAGAATTGATTTCTAAATGCTAATATGACAGTAGTACTCCTAAATATGTCAACATATTTAAATAATAATCTCGACTTGAATTGTTTCATGAATAGAAGGAAATACTAAAGTAGAAGATACATATGTATGTGCATGCAACTAGCAGTTAAATCTATACACATGTGCATATGTAGAATAGACTATGGAACTAGTTTATTTTACAGCACCAAAATGTTTAATAGACTTGAGTTGGATAAGTCCTATAATTAGAGTAAATGATCCAAATGAAAAAGATGTATGTATAAATATATATATATATATATATATATGCATAGGTTAATTAGCAGTAGTATATACATACATATATAACCTTTAGAATGAATAATTTGTCACTATTAAAATGTTTTTAATGAAATATCATATGTGCACAAGTTTAAATTGCATCAAGAACATAAGCGTTGTATATGTAGAAAAATGTATACATGTATAGTTAATGAAAAGCAAAGTCATGAAAAGAAATTGGGTTCTAAATATCTAATGTGATCAAACTAAATGATTCAACAAGAACCATTATAACAAAGTTATAAATAACACTTAATCAAATAATTGAATTTCCAATACTTGTATAGTTTGAATAGTTATAACTTTCACAAATGAACTTCAAATTTGACAAAATTTAATCCTAGAATCTTGAGAAGTAATATCCTTCTTGGTTATGCAAAAGTACTTCATATTTATACAAATTGGGCTAAGTACGTATTAGGCCCTAATGATCGTTTATATGGAAAACATTTCGGATAAAAGCCAAATATCACGAAACTAACTTTAAAACACTCTTATAGTCATCCCAGGTTTATACCTGATAAATGGATAGATTATCTTATAAGGTGTAATCGCAAACTTAAATCAAAAACTGAACTTTATTGCGTTAACATTGTGACCACTAAGCCTTTTCAGAAGCTTATAAAGTATCTCATCCAAATGAAAATATTTATGAAAATAGCGTAGAGATACTCTATAAAGTGTATGCTACTATGTTCTGAAGAAAGAATATTATTTCGTTAAGGTTTATATATAAAAGAGTCTAGTAACTAACCCAAAATGTTATGTTTTCTAAATAAATGAAACACTTAAGCATTTTTAACAACCCGTAGAATATCTCTTCTAAATGCTAATATTATGAAGATCAGTTCAGAAATGATATTTAGGATATGTACTATCATATTCTGGAAAAATATTTTGTTTATAGCTTAATATTCATCTGAATCCAGCTCGTGCTATAACCCTAAGTGATAATTGTTCACTACACTTCTAATCCAATTCTTTGTGACATAAACCTTATTATCATATAAGCTTTTTCAACAATGAATATAATGTCGTGTTTAAACACTAAGATGTATGAAATCGGCTTAGGATTGCTATCCAAATTATAGATTACCCTGTTATGAAGAAATAATCTTATTTCACTATGTTTTGCATATAAATCCTAGTAGCCAAAAAACCCTAAGTTTTATGGTTCATGAACTTCATAATATGAATAAGCAACTTGGCAATAGTGAAGAAATCCATAGTTAATATATATTTGTATCACCAGAACCTTCTTAGAAACCATAAGTAAATCCAGTAACCTAACTTATCAGATATACCTTATTCTGAATCATTCCTTGTGTAATATCATTTCAGATTAAATGCTATTCGCATAACCCCCTTTTTCTAATGTCTTAGTTCTATTAATCCAAATAATTTTAGCATCTATACTTCATAATTCAAGAATAGATAAGCTATAAAAGAAGCTGTTTTATGCTCAATGTTAAAAGCTAATATCAATATGGATATTTAATCAACTAAACACGATATGAAATCATCTAATTCAAACCCTAATATATGCCTGTTTTCTTTAGTGAATCTTTATTTGGTATTCTATCTGTTTTCTTTTTGCCCTTATTAAAGCTTGTTATTTGCTATATTTTTTCGATTGATCGACGTGTAGAATCCGACGTCCCTTCCTCCGTCATCGACTCCGTCCGTTGCGACCTCATCTTCACCGTAAGCAATGATTAAGCAAGGCAAGCACTCCTTTGATCATCTTGATCCCAATACTTGATTTGCATTGTGTTTACTAAAATGTTTCATGCATGCGTTTACTTTCTGTAAATTCGCTATTTTGTGGTATTGGTAGATATACCTGTTGTCACTTGAAACTCCTTGATAATTATGGAAATGTGAACCTTGATAACCATAGAATAGGGCTAGACATTACTTAATGTCATCTTGGGTATATGCGATCATATTAATCATGCTTAGCCATGCTTGTTTGGCAAGGAGTCAGATAATCATGATTAAAATTGTTTCCTAAAATGTTTTATATGGAACCTAAATGGTCCTTTTTGGGAAAATGGTTGCTGATAGTTTGCTAAACCCCCCCCCCCCAAATTAAAACTATGGTTTGATGTGGGCGATTATTGGCAATAGCCGGATGTGCAGACGGGTTTGCACGTAGTGTAGGGTGGAGTACGCCCGTGTCGGATTAAGGACCGAGCAATGGGACGGTGAATCCATATTTTTCGTACAACCACGAGGGCTTGTATGGGCGGGTCTTAGCCTATTAAGTTGTTTAGATGTGGCTTTGCATCTATGGAAGGCGGGAGATTGCACAGGCATTCCGGTCAGTCATGTCAGAGGGTTTCTACATACCAATGCAACGGTGTACGCCTTGCCCTGGACAGAGACGTGGTGTTATGTGTGATAAATGTGGATCCACGACTTGGGTGAGTGTCTCTGTTTTTAGGGCGAGGGTTAACGTCCCGAGCTGGTGTAAAGCCACGTCTAGATAATGTAACGGCTCTGTATGATCTCCTTGCCGACACACCAAAGGAAGTGTGTTAATTGATCTGGCGAAGAGGTTGATCATTCCTTGTGGGTAAAGTGTACACCTCTGCAGAGTGTAAATCTAATCGATTAGCCGCGTCCACGGTCAAGGACACTTGGTGACATTATTCCATGCTAGAGTCTTTGGTATTTTGTAAAATTGATTTGGTTTGAACTTGTTTTAGCAACTGTTGTTTTATGTCGAAGGGTTGACATTGATGGACCTTATGGTTTGGATTATTCGAACTCACGTCACGGAGGACTGTGAGTATTACTTACAGTTGTATATATTTCTTATCAATCAACTTGCTTTTATAAATTCCGTTTGCAAATGATAACTTGTTTTACAATTCGATTTCGCTTTATGCAAATTAACTGTATTAGCCTTTCCTTTGAAATGGCCTGCATATATTGTAGGTTTTGCTCAAGTCTTGCTGAGTACGTAAAGTACTCACCCTTGCTTAATTATTATTTTAGGTGGAAGTTAGCGAGGCTTCGAGTCTCTTTCGTCGCAGATTGCGGGATCTTCTTCGTCATGTTCTATCTGGAGTTATGCCTTGTCAGTTGCCTGCGGGTCGGATGGGCAAACTACAAGATATTGCTTCTTTTGCTGCCTTATTCTCTGAGTTGTAGCTTTTCCTTTATGTAATAGTTTCCGCTTTAATCTATGTGAGGTATGGTTGTGATTCCAATTGTTGTAAACATGTGAGTGCTAGCTACTGATCCAGGGAATAGCACAGTAATCACATGGAGGTTCCTGTTCATCAGAACGGGGTCTCACAATTTTCTAAGAATTATACTCACTTGGAGCAGGTCGTTAGTAAGTTTCTGTTGCTCTAAAATTTTTAAGAATTTTTTCCCTATGATAAGTTGAGTCGTGAAATAGTCTGCCAAAAATCACATTAAAAAGCTTTGAATAATAGACATGAAAAATCGAGTATTACAGACAGTCATAAACTTCGACCAGAAAGTTTGAGGCTTGGTTTTCACTTCATAGCGCTCAAACAGTGCAACCAGTGGACTCACAAAATTTTCTAGAGATGGATATATGAGTCCCGCACCTTCTCCAATAAGAATCACTCAAAAAGGATTTTTCTAGATGTTTCTAAAAATCAAAGACTGACTGCTGCGCAAAGAACAAGTTGTGGACAAAATGACAACTTGATAGAAAACTTGATTTTTAGTCTATCCTAGGGTGCAAGTGAAGTGTAAAACCATATAAACAACCTCAAGACATCTTAGAACAACAGCATTTAGGAGGGGAGGCAAATCCAAATTGCGAGAAAGTAAATTGCGAGAATATAAATACGGGAAAGTAAATGCTGAATTTAAATTGCGTAAAGTAAAGACATAATGAAAATGCGCAATAAGGTAAGGAAAATTTTTGTATTTTTTGGATGGAAGGTTTACAAAGCCTCACTTGATGTGGGCAAAGCTCAAAGGAGCAACTCAAACCTTCAAGGGGGGAAGGCTACCCCTTCACCCCTATTTATACAACTCTTGGGCCACCTATCACCCTTGGATGAGCCTCTAAACCCTAGAGCATCCATCAAGGGCTAGGATTAACCCACTCAACTAGCTTTGCAAGGGCTAACCCAAAGCCCACACACATAGCGGGTTTTCTTGCACGGTTCTCAAAGCACACTAATTAGACCCGCTAACCTGTCAACTAGACCAAGATCCAATGGTCCTCATTGATCCACGCAGCGCCTAGCTAGCATCTCATCCGTTCTTTGTCTTCACGGATTGCCCCGACTCCGTCTCTGATCATCTTCCAGCGATCACCAACCGTCTGGACCTCCGACGCTTCTCGCCTAGTCCCGATCATCCTTCGCCTCACCATGATCTAGCATCAACGACCTGCAACCATCAAAAACAAGGAAACTCCTCACATAGCAATGCCCACAAAAATATGCAAAAAATTCATCGAAGTCCACACTTTAAAATTCATCTTTGTTTGTTCTGGCCGGTGCTACCGCCCTCAGGCTGGTAGCACCGCCTATGGTGGACCGATGCTACCGCACTGCACAAACACCAGAGAACACCATTCTCTGGAATTTTCACACTGCTCCAAAGTCCGGTGCTACCGCTCACCCGGTAGCACCGGGCTTCCATGGCCGGTAGCACCGCCCGGCCAAAAACCCAAAATAATGCCCTCTCTGAAAATATCGCACCGGCCATTTGGTCTGGTGCTACCGCTCGCTCGGTAGCACCGCGCTACCATGGCCGGTAGCACCGGGAAAACAGAGAAGACCTCAAATTGCTTCCATTTGAAAATCCATTTCAAATTAAACTCAAACAAGAGCAACCCAAGCTCAAACTTAGTCAAATACTCATCACAAATCTGAGTAAGCCTCCACGTGGTCCTTCAATTTTATTTGATTTCTCATCTGACTTCTTTTTTCCCTTATTGAACTTATTTGTTGTGTTCTTCGTTCGCGACATGTAGAACCCAACGTCATTGATTCCATCATCGACAACGCCAACTGTGACCATGACTTCGTCGTAAGCAATAAATAAGCAAGGCAAGCACCCCCTTTGACCATGTTGATCCTAGCTTTAAAAATGTTTTATTGCATGCATTATGTTCATTCAACTCTGCTATATTGTGGGTATGGTAGTTATACCTGTAATTTTATAGAACTTCCTTGATAAGTATGGATTTGGGAACCTTGGTAACCCTAGAATAAGGTAGACAATACTTGATGTCAACATTGGGGTCACTCACACTTGATAGACATGCTTAGCCATGCTTAAAAGAACCTTATGCTTTTTAAATGGTTAAAAATGTTGGATATGGCAAAATGTTGGGTAATGACCTATCTTTATGATTGGTATTTCGGATGAAAATAAAAATAAAACTATCGTTTTGATGTGGGCAATTACTGGCAATAGCCGGAGGTGCAAGTATTTGCACATAGTGTAGGGGGAGATTATTGCCCGTGTCGGATTAAGGACCGAACTATGGGTTATTTTCAGGCCAAGAAACTCGTACAACCACAAGTGCTGGTATGGGACAGCCTTAAACTGATTAAGTTATCTAGTTTAACTTTGCACATTTGAAGGCTGGAGTAGTACAAGTTGTTTCTTAATGGATTGCTCAAAGGGACGTCCAGACCGATGTGATTATGGATCAAACGTTTACCGATACACCGGTGTATGCCATGCTATGGGGAGTTCCATCATTTCTATACTCTGAGTTCTTCTGCCATAGTATGGGTTTAACGCCTCGGGTTTAACGTCTTGGGCTGGTGCAAAGTTAACCTAGGTAATGTAAAGGTTTTTGTCATGAACATTCTGGCCACACGCCAAAGGTGCGTGAAATATGCCGCAAAAAGAAAAGATCATGACTTGTGGGTAAAACTGTACACCTCTACAGAGTGTAAAACTAATCGATTAGCCGCGCCCGCGATCAAGGGCACTTGGTATAGTCATCACATAGTTAAATGTTTTTATTTTCATAAAACTTTGGATTCTACCGGGTGTTTGTAGAAATTGGTTCGTGGCTATGGTCATGATACCCAGGTTCGTGAATTTTACTTATTCGTACTTATATTCTGTTATTTTCTGTATTAAATTGCTTTTACATAAATTCCGTTTGCAATCTACTATTTTGTATTTACATTTCAAACTAGCTTTATACAAATTAACCGTAGAAGCCTTTCCTTTAAAATGGTTTGCATATATTATAGGTTTTGCAAAAGTCTTGCGGAGTACGAAAGTACTCACCCTTGCTTATCTGCTGTTTTTAAGTGAAGAATCAGATTAGAATGACAAAACTTATTTGACGCAGGATTCGGGAATGTTAACGATGAAGCTTTCTAGGGACTATGCCTTGTTAGTTGCCTGAGGGATTGGATGGGCACACTACAAGACTTTGCTTCTTTGCTGCTATAAACTCTGAATTGTAAGAATAGATTATATACATAGCTTCCACTTTAATAATATGATGTATGGTTGTGATTCCAATTGTTGTAAATGTGCGTACTAGCTACTGATCATGGGACTAGTACAGATTGCACATAGATTTCCATTTTTGCATTTATGTAAAAATGGGGGTCGTTACATGTGTGGAGGCTTGTCGCTGTTTATGGATCTCCTTATGATGAGGGAAAACTGGCATTTATTTCTGAACTCCATGAAATTTTTGCTGTAGACGATTACACCCCAATTTTGCTAGGGGGAGATTTTAATCTAGTAAGATATTAGACTGATAAGAACAATGTCAAGGTTGATCATAAGTGATGTGATAAATTCAATGAATGGATAGATATGTGGGGGCTTATGGAAATGCATTTGACTGGAAGACATTTTACGTAGGCTAATAATCAAGATAATACAGTCACGTCGGTGATCGATAGAGTTTTTTGTAGCACTTCTTTCGAGGAAAAGTTCCCATTAGCTATGATTTCTTCTCTTGCTAGAATTGGCAGTGATCATACACCTATTCTGTGGGATTTAGGAGAAAGTTGTCACCATGGTAAACCTAGTTATAAATTTGAGAAATGGTGGCTTCTACATGAAAATTTTAATCAGATTGCCCATAAAAGCTTGGAACATCCATCCCTACATGAGAGAATGATGCTATTGATAATTGGCAATGCAAAGTCAGAAATTTTAAGAGGATTACAAAGGGTTGGAGTCTTAATGTTGATTCTGAAATTAGGAAGAGAGAACTTACATTTTAATGAATTTGATGTTATTGACGTTCTTTTGGAATCTAGAACTCTTACTGTTAAAGAGGAGAATAGATTGTCTTATATTAAACAATAGATAAGAAATATTTGGGCTATGGAAGAAATTAAAGTTAGACAACGGGCCAAGGAAAAAGACATTAAAGAAGGAGATAGAAATACTAAATACTTTCATGTCATTGCTAACCAAAGGAGGAGGAAAAACTTTATTAATGTTCTTGATGGGCCGGTTCATGATACCAATAAAATGCTTAATATTGCTTGTGATTATTACAAGTCCCTTTTTGTTTTGAAGAAAAGCCTAATATTAATCTAGGGGATAATTTTTTTAGTATGGATGATAAGATATCTGTCGATGCGGATAAGGCTCTGGAAGCTCCTTTTACTGAAGAAGAAGTCAAAAAAGCAGTTTTTGATTCTTATTCGGATGGGACCCCTTTATTTTCTATCAAAAGTTCTGGAATATGGTCAAATATGACTTATTATCCTTGTTTAGAAGTTTGGAAAAAGGCAAGCTAGATTTATTTAGGCTTAATTTTGCTATGATTTCCCTGATTCCTAAAGAGAATAATGCTTGTAACATTAAACAATTTAGACCTATTAGCTTGTTGAATTGCAATTACAAAATTATTACTAAGGTGTTAACTAATAGGATCGGTTTTATCTGTAATAGGATTATTATGCAAAATCAAAGTGCTTTCATCAAAAATAGATATATTCTAGAGAGTGTGGTCACTGCTCATGAGGTAATACATAAAATCCGCCAGGACAAAGATAAGGGCCTCGTGCTCAAACTGGATTATGAAAAAGCCTATGACAGGGTTAATTGGAGTTTTTTACTAGACATTATGGTTAAAAGGGGCTTTGGGGTTAAGTGGCAGATGTGGATTCACTCTATTTTGTACAAAGGCTTTGTGGGGGTTAAAATCAACAATGTCGAAAGTGAATTTTTGCAATTTGGTAAAGGATTGAGGCAAGGTGATCCTTTATCCCCAATCCTTTTCAATCTAGTTGCCGATGTTTTCTCCAGAATTTTACAAAAAGCTACTAATAATGGGTTAGTTAAAGGTTTGTGTGAAGACTTTTATCCTGGAGGTATTATGAGTTTGCAGTATGCTGATGATACCATTCTGTTTTTGAAGAATAGCGAGGAGTTTGCTTTGCATCTTAAGTGGCTCCTTATTTGTTTTGAACAAATGTCTAGGATGAGGATTAAGTTTCATAAAAGTGAGTTGATTTCTATTGGTTGTGATAAGAGTGAGATTGAAAGGTTTTCTTGTATCTTTTGTAAGGTAGGTAACTTTCCTATTAAACATCTTGGTATCCCTCTCCATTATAATAAAATTAAGAGAGAACTTTCAACCTCTCATTGATAAAATGCTGGAAAGAATTGCAGGTTGGAGAGGTAAGCTCCTCTCGTATAGTGATCGGTTAATTCTTATCAAATCCTACTTAGCAAGTATTCCGCTTTATTTGCTTTCCCTTTTCAAATTCCCTAAATGGGCTTTAGATCTCATAAATTCTCACATGGCTAACTGTCTTTGGAATGATTATGAAGGTCACAATAAGATGCATCTTGCCAATTAGCATCTGGTGTGTATGGAGAAGAATTATGGTGGTCTCGGAGTACCTAATATTAGAGATTTAAATATGTGCCTTCTAGCTGCTTAGATCAAAAGATTTTGTGCTAATGAGAATAAGTTATGGAAGAACTTGATCAAATATAAGTATAACACTGAGAATCCTAACATCTTTTTGTCTGAGCCTGACCATGCTTCTATTTTTTGGAAAGGGATTATTTGGGCGATGCAGGCTACCAAATTTGGGTATAAGTGGTGTGTTGGGAATGGCGTTAAGGTTAGGTTTTAGGAGGATATTTGGTTTGGCAATTCTTGTTTAGCTATTCAATTTTGGGATCTTTATATATTAGTTAATGAAAAAGGTTCTACGATCGCTGAAATTTGGGATGGTGTTAATGTTCAGTGTACATTCAGGAGAACTTTCTCTGATACCATGCTGATTAGGTGGTTTGAGCTGGTGGAGGTGGCGAATACTTTAAGGCTCACTACTGAAGAAGATGCTCTGGTTTGGCAATATAACAGTAATGGTATTTTTTTTGGTCAATTCGCTTTACGTTATCATTAATTTTAGAGGGGTGCTTCCGGTTTTCATTCCTGCAGTGTGGAGTTTGATTGTTCCCCCTAAAATTCAATTCTTTCTTTGGCTTATTTCTCATAACAAATTAATGACTAGAGATAATTTGTTGAAAAGAGGTATGGATAGAGGGGCAAGCTGTAGCCTTTGTGATGAGGATGAAACTGTTATTCATCTTTTCTTTGAATGTGTGGTAGCTAGAAATATTTGGAGCCTAATTGGTGAGTTCTTTGATATGACCATTGGGTACAACTATGAATCTGTGGCTCGCTTTTGTCTTAGTAACAAGAAAAATGCTGCTTTGAATACTATTTGCGCTACTGCCCTTTGGAGCTTATGGAATAATAGAAATGACATGATTTTTCATTGCCAGTGTTAGATAAGTGTAAAAATAGTATGGAGAAGAATGCTCATAACATTGAAAGATTGGAGCCCATTGTACAAGGAGATTATGGTGCCCAAGCTGGATCAATTTTGCAGGGGACTGGAGACCAGACTTCGAGCACTGCTTCTTTTGGGACATGGAACGCCACAACCAAAGGAGACTAGTGGATGAATGAAACTCAGGAAGAAGTCAATATTCCAGTGATGAAGTCTCGTGCTCTCTTTGTTAACAACTTGGTAGATGGCAAGCTGTAATGGTGGTTCTTACCGTCAAATTTCTATGCCTATTTTCTCCTATGTTTTTGTCAGTGATGTATGGACTAAACTGTTGATGTTGCAACTTCAGTTTCTATAATGGAACTCCTTTTGATCTAAAAATGTATCTCAAAATGTCACTCTTTTCAAGTAGTGGGAAAATTATGTAATGAAACAATCTTCATGAATAATCAGCGGCCATAATAATTACCAGTAGGAGTGATCATCAATCTAAGCTCACTACTACAGAAAGTACTATATTAGACTCCTCGCCTCAGATTAGCATTCCAAAGGAATATTTCAGAGATGCTTTTACTAGCTCGGTGAACTCTTTTCCTACATTTAGAGCAGAGTGATCCACTCCTAAATAATTCCTTCTGAAAGCTCCCCATGTCGCATATATTTTTATGGGTTCATGAATGGACTTTAAAAATGTGGTAGCTAGGATCGGTGATGCATGTCAAGGTTTGCTAATATTACGATGTGTTGATATATGGAATGAAGCTACACAATGTTTACTTTCATGTTGTTATGTACTGCTTGCATCTGTTACTGATTTGCGCACGTGTATGTGCAACCATTGCCGTCCCACTGTTATTGGCCCAGTTTTAGGTCTAAACAGTGCTCCTTTTGTGTAGGGTAGATGAGGATCACAGTCTGTGATATGACTCATATCACAGACAGTTGGTAGTTTTAACCATTTGTGGTATACAATTATCACAGACGATCCTTTATTCGAAATCACAGACGGTTCTAATAAAGAACAGTCTGTATAGGGTTTTATAGACGGTTTAGAAATTGTTTGTGATGCATTATTATTTTCACTTATACATGTTTACAAACAGTTCACAAAACTGTCTGTTATGACATTTTATAACCATCTGTAATGACATTTTATGTAGTATATAGTGGCTACAGGACGGCTACTTAGTCTCTTTTTGAAACGCAAGAATTTAATAGAATTTTACATAAAACAATTCAATTTCTATCCCCAAATGGGACCTTTAAGGGGCGTGATTGGGTTGCCTGCCTCCCTAGCTTTAACATGACTTAATGGGATAAACTGGTTTGGTGACTTTGGTCTGGATATATATGGCGCCAAGTGAAATTGAATATGAGGGTATGTGAGGCTGCTATTGTTAGAAATGAGGTCCAAGTGGCCCATTTATCTCTAATGCCAAAGCTACAAATAATAGTACCATATTGCTAGTTGAGGGGAGAATACCACTTTAAAAGGGAGAGCTCCCACCATATCTTGTAATGAGACATATGGAGGGTGAGGAGCTGGCTAAAGTCACACGCATGCGCGCGCGCGCGTATTTCGCGAATTACCGCGTATTTCCGCGTGTTTTTCCCACGTGACTTGTGACTTGGGACGTCGCGAGTCGCCGTGCCGTGGATTAAATTCCTGGTACGTTTAAACCCTTTTTAAATTTTCGGTTTCTCTCTATTATTAGTGAATTAATTGGGTCATTTATCGAGAATTGAAACACCATGATAATGGCGTCGGTTTATAATAGAAATCATCAATTGAATGACCTGCGAGCTACTAGCATTTAATGGTGACCGCATCGTGTGAGGCTATAAAATGCAGAGACGCCCGCATGATAGGGTCTGTTGATCTTTGGCTCTGATACTCGTGTTCATCCACGTTGATCTGTGTTGCGTTTTTGTGTTGCGCTTGTTCTTCACCGACCTTCCTCATGGCGTGCACCGCGAGGCAAGGAGAGCTGGATCTTCGAACCGTTGCCGCTGAGAGAACCTGCACGGGGGCGGCAATAAGGTTTTTGGGCAGCGCAACTGCGCGACCGCTCGAGCTTTTCATCTTGCGATCCACGACGCCGACTACTTCCTCTACTACGGTCGCTCTTTCTGCCGCTTCCTTTTCGTTATCAAGCCTATCGTAAGAATTTTCCTATTCTTCCTCTGTGGATCGATCTACTTTACAGAAATATGTGGTGTCTTTTATCTTACCTGTTGTGTTTAATCATTTTGGAAATTAGCTTAAATTTCAAATCTAAAACACAAATAATACCTAGTTGTTTAACAATTCCAGAAACCTTATTGGTATTATTTGTGTGATTGTGATTCAGCAATGGCTGGTGCAAGTGATGCCATGAAACCTGAGAGGTTCAATGGTCAGAACTTCCGTAGGTGGCAAACTAGAGCCAAGTTTTGGCTCATGCATCCGGTATGTGGTGGGTGATTTTCCTCAATACCCGCTACGGATGAGGAAAATACGCAGTTTGAGAATGCGAATAACACCGCATTGGGCTGCATTCTGACCATCTTGGCAGATCAGTTATATGATGTGTATATGAGTTACACATCTGCCATTGAGTTGTGGTTGGCTCTTGAACAAAAATATGCAGTCGAGGTCGGTCATTGGTTGTATACGTCAGCGAGCAATTATTCGATTTTACCATGGATGAGTCTAAATCGATTGTTGCTCAAGCGCATGAGTTTCAGCTACTAGTGGGCGAGATTGCACATTTGGGACGTGCTTTACCTGCAAAATTTGTGGCCGCGGGCATTGTGGCTAAACTTCCCCCATCTTGGAGGAATTTTGCCATCGGTCTAAAACACAAGAGGAAGAGATTTCTATTGAAGATCTCATTGCTGCCCTCGATGTGGAAGAAAAGCGAGCCAAAGATGCGCCAAAAAGTTCTTCTCAGAACCAAACAACGCAAATGTGATTGAGAAGAAGGGTGGCAACAACAACAAAGGCTTGAAACCAAACAAAAATACTAGCTTCAAGAAGAAGAAGTTTGAGCAGAAAGATATGAAGAACATTACCTGTTATGTGTGCGGAAAAAATGGTCACATGGCTAAAGACTGTCGTTTGCAAGAACAAAGCCAAATGAGCAAGGCAAGAAAATTGCCAACGTGACCATAAGTGAGGAACTACTTCAGAGGGTATGGTAATTCTCCGTTGTTTTTTCAGCATGTCAATCCACCGATTGGTGGGTTGATACGGGTGCAAATGTTCACGTATGTTCTGACATATCTCTATTTTCTTCTTACCAGGCAGCAGGGGCTTCTTCCGTCCTAATGGGGAACGGGTCGCATGCTTTTGTTCTTGGTGTTGGCACGGTGGATCTAAGGCTTACTTCAGGAAGATTGTCCACTTAAAGAACGTGCAAAGATGCGCCAACAATAAATAAGAACCTTGTCGGTGGTTCCCTATTATGTCGAGATGGCTATAAGCTAGTATTCGAGTCTAATAAAGTTGTAATGTCCAAGTTTGGAAACTTTATTGGAAAAGGTTATGAAAGCGGAGGCCTGTTCCGCTTAAGTGTACTAGAGCCTTGTTTAAATTTAAATGTTGCTACTCAAGTTAATAATTGTGAATCCAATGTTTGGCATTCTCGTTTATGTCATATTGGTTATGATACCATTGCTCGAATGTCCAGATTACATGATTAATTCCAAAATGTGATATTGTCAAAGGATCAAAGTGCCATTCTTGTGTGCAAGCAAAGCAACCTAGAAAACCCTTTAAGAGATTAGAGGAAGAAAAGAACTTGGCACCACTAGATCTTGTCCATTCTGACCTGTGTGAGATGAATGGATTGTTGACAAAAGGAGGCAAAAGATATTTTCTAACTTTTATAGATGATGCAACACATTATTGTTATGTGTATTTGCTGAAAACAAAGGATGAAGCTTTAAACTACTTCAAAATTTATAAGGTCGAGGTTGAGAACCAACTAGGAAAGAAAATTAAACGACTAAGGTCCGATCGTGGAGGAGAGTATATCTCTCATGAATTCTCCCGCCTGCATTCGAGCATGGTATAATCCATGAAGTTACACCACCATATTCTCCCCAATCAAATGGGATAGCTGAGAGGAAAAACCGAACACTAACAGACTTGGTGAATGCCATGTTGGAGAGTGCCGGTATGCCTAAAATGTGGTGGGGGAAGCTATATTAACAGCAAATTTTGTCCTAAACAGAGTAATCACTAAAAGGTGTGAGATTACTCTGTATGAGGGATGGAAGGGGAGAAAACCCAATGTCAATTTTCTGCGAACTTGGGGGTGTTTGGCAAAAGTCAATATACCATTGCAGAAAAAGAGAAAGCTTGGACCTAAAACAGTCGATTGTATTTTTCTAGGATATGCACATAACAAAGACGACCTATAGATTTTTAGTAGTAAAATCGAAACTCCGAGATTATTTCTAATACAATAATGGAGTCCAGAGATGCTTCATTTTTGAGGATATTTATCCTATGAGAGCAGCAAGACTTCAAGAACGAGAATAATCAATCGATAATAATAATAATAATATTGAACCTACCACTATTTCTAAACCAATAAGTGATACATTACCGATGAAGATAATTCGAGGAGGATAACAATTTAGTCACAGAGGCTCCTCGAGGAGCAAGAGACAAAGGGTTGAGAAAACCTTTGGCGACGACTTTATTGTATACCTCGTGGATGATGTGCCAAAATCTCTTTAAGAGGCTTATGCACTACCCGATCCGAGTATTGAAAGAGGCGGTCCGTGAGCGAGATGGATTCCATCATGGCTAACGGGACTTGGGAGATCACCGATCTTCCTCTTGGGTGCAAACCTGTTGGATGCAAGTGGATTTTCAAAAGAAAATGAGGCCTGATGTTATGTTGATAAGTACAAGGCAAGACTTGTGGCCAAGGGTTATACCTAAAAAGGAGAGGATTATTTTGATACTTATTCTCCTCAGAGCGGATTAACCACCATTAGAGTGCTCATAGCATTAGTCGCTTCCCATGGTCTACACGTCCATCAAATGGATGTAAAGACAGCTTTCCTTAATGGAGAGTTGGAGGAAGAAATCTATATGGAGCAACCAGATGGTTATGTGATTACTGGACAGGAAAATAAAGTGTGCAAATTATTAAAATCCTTGTATGGCCTAAAGCAGGCTCCTAAGCAATGGCACGAAAAGTTTGATAAAACTTTGACATCTGCTGGTTTGGCCGTTAATGAGGCAGATAAGTGTGTATACTATCGTTATGGTGGGGGTCAATGTGTTATTTTGTGTTTGTATGTTGATGACATACTTATATTTGGGACAAACACTGCTGTAATTGGCGAGGTCAAAACTTTCTTATCTCGATGCTTTGATATGAAAGTCTTGGGAGAGGCAGATATTATTCTGAATATTAAATTGATCAAAAATGAGGATGGGATCATTTTGCACCAATCCCATTATGCTGAGAAAATTTTGAGTCAATTCGGGTTTGAGAATTGCAAAATCTCCCCAACACCTTATGATCCAAGTGTTAAGCTTCGGAAAAATCAAGGGTTAGGAAAAGATCAATTGAGATATTCACAAATTATTGGGTCCCTTATGTATCTAGTGGTGCCACAAGACACGATATCTCATTTCTTTGTGAGCAAATTAAGCCGGTTTACATCTAACCCGGAGATGATCATTGGGAGGCACTTGAAAGGGTGTTGCGCTACTTGAGAGGAACAACATCTTATGAAATACACTATACTGGGTATCCATCTGTTTTAGAAGGATATAGTGATTCCAATTGGATCTCTGATGCGGATGAGATCAAAGCTACAAGTGGTTATGTTTTTCTTTAGTTGGTGCATAGTTTCATGGAGGTCTTGCAAGCAGACCATATTGACGAGGTCAACCATGGAAGCTGAACTCGTAGCACTAGACACACCATCGTTGAGGCCGAATGGCTTAGAGATCTCATCGTTGGACTTGCCATTGGTTGAGAAACCAATACCGGCGATCTTAATGTATCTGCGATAACCAAACAAAGTGTTGACTAAGGTTATGAGTACTAAGGATAACATGAAGTCCTCCGGACATGTGAAGCGAGGCTTAAAGCGTCGTAAAATTGAGAAACTCCGGAGTTATTACTGTGAATTATATTCGTACTGAGAAAAATCTGGCAGATCCTTTTACAAAAGGACTTGCAAGGAAAGCGATTTCCATTGCGTCTATGGACATGGGAATGAGGCCCGTTTGAGTTACACCACAACAGTAACCCTTATCTTCCTGATCGGAGATCCCGTGAATTAGATAATGGGAAAAACAAGTTGATGTTGTAACAAAAGAGTACATATTATTAAATTTGTACATGTGTCCAAATAGACAAAGTACTCTCGACTGTATGGAAGGTTGGCTTAAAGCCTTAATGTATTCTAGTGTCAAAGGAAAAAGGTATTGGCCTACAGGATACCTCAAAATGAATACATCTACTTGAGCCTAACTGTGAGGTCGCAGTTCACGAGAAAGGGGCATTCTCTAGAAAGCTCATGAGAAGATTAGGGAGCATGACCATTTAACGCTCCGTTGAGGTGAAGTTCTTTGGTAGCCTAGTATCAGTTAAGATTTCGGGTGAAATCAAACCACACAAAGCTGTGAATTCAAGGCTTAGTCCATTCATTAGCTGTGGGAGGATGGATCACGTTATTCTAGGTGAAAGTTCAACCCGTATGGGACTTACACCAAAACACTGATATATTAAACGAAGATTCAGCACAGTGATCAAATTGTTTGAGCCTTTGTCAACTTCGGCATTGGTGGGGGATTGTTAGAAATGAGGCCCAAGTGGCCCCTTTATCTCTAATGCCAAAGCTACAAATAATAGTACCATATTGCTAGTTGAGAGGGGAGAATACCAATTTAAAAGGGAGAGCTCCCACCATATCTTGTAATGAGACAAATGGAGGGTGAGGAGCTGGCTAAAGTCACACGCACGCGCGCGCGCGTATTTCCGCGTGTTTTTCCCACGTGACTTGTGACTTGGGAAGTCGCCGTGCCGTGGATTAAATTCCTAGTACGTTTAAACCCTTTTTAAATTTTCGGTTTCTCTCTATTATTAGTGAATTAATTGGGTCATTTACTGAGAATTGAAACAGCCATGATAATGGCGTCAGTTTCTAATAGAAACTGTCAATTGAATGACCTGCAGTTACTAGCATTTAATGGTGACCGTTACTGGTGTGAGGCTATAAAATCTGGAGACGTCCAGACAGATAGGGGTCTGTTGATTTTTGGCTCTGATACTCGTGTTCATCCACGGTGATCTGTGTTGCGTTTTTGTGCTGCGCTTGTTCTTCACCGACCTTCCTCTTGGCGTGCACCGCGAGGCAAGGAGAGCGGGATCTCCAAACTGTTGCCGCTGAGAGAACCTACACGGGGGCGGCAATAAGGTTTCTGGGCAGTGCAACTGCGCGACCGCTCGAGCTTTTCATCTTGCGATCCACGACGTCGACTACTTCCTCTACGGCCGGTCGCTACTGCGCTGCTTCCTTTTCGTCATCAAGCCTATCGTAAGAATTTTCCTATTCTTCCTCTATGGATCGATCTACTTTACAGAAATATGTGGTGTCTTTTATCTTACCTGTTGTGTTTAATCATTTTGGAAATTAGCTTAAATTTCAAATCTAAAACACAAATAATACCTAGTTGTTTAACAGCTATGTGGGTCTACGCTGTCAGACATGTTTCTAGAAATGATAAATTATAAAATCTATAGTTTTGTGAAAAAATGAGCTAAATTTTGTTGTTTTGTGAAATTTACTGAAAATAATATTGAAGCTAGTATGTCTGAATACACTTTCATAATACTTTAATTTCCTACCTTATTAATCCTTAGTCCATACTACGAATGATTAGCACAACATAACCACTCACATAGACACACAGACTGCAAAGGATGTGCGAGGGAAACGGCCTTTTTCTGCCTATATATGATCAGCATGCAGGACCGGTTCGGTGTGGACTCCTTATGCATAGCTGGGGCAATGCTCCGTGGTGGTGGACGATCGAGCAATTAATCCAAACATAGCTGTTCGGAAAAGATTAAAATACTCTGCATCTTCGATCCCGGCCGTGCATTGAATGAATCACCATATATTCTGCATCTTCGACCGTCAAGCAGTAATCAACACTGCAAGACACAGCGAGAAAGTAGGTAGTGAACAATCGAGATGACTAGAACTCGAACAAAACCATATCGATCATGTGGATGGATTTATCCGTGCATGGCACTTTCGTGGTGTGAGAACGATGGGACTGCACGGTGGAACAGCCAACGGAGCCATATATGGGCATGATGCAAACGTCTATATATGGACTAGTAGCCAAACTGAACTGGGACCGACGGCGCAAATCATTGACGGCCCCAACATTTGGCAGAGCTGTTTATATATAATCTCCATATATGATGGCAATCATGGAGATCTTTTTGTCCGAAGGAAATAACTCCATTCATGATTGGTGGCGTGCTGGGGGCAAACTATAGTAGTAACAAGTTAAGTCCCTGTTTGAAAGGGAGGAATCTTCTATGATTGTCACAGGAAATAGTTTAATTCGTAAAGGATCCGAAAAACGTAGCATTCTAAATCGAATCAATTTTTTTGAAGATCAAATAACAAACTGTTAAGGAACCTCGCTATCGAATAGTCCGGGGTTCCCGAACAGATCTAAAATTGGAGAACAGAGAGAGGGACACAGGTATATGGGTAGCGACGATAGAATTCTTTATTGCTTTCTGATTGCTTGTATATAGGGGTGACCCCCCTCCTCCTTATATAGCGCTCATTTAAGGTTTCGGCTAAGAGACCATCGTGAGCTTTTCATTGAGCCACGTGGTTTCCCAACCCAAACTACTCCAAATTGTACATGTGTTTTTCCAACACTACTCTGGTACGTCCACCCCCAAGCAATCTCTCTCTCCTATATAATTGACTACAAAACAAGCTTTCTGGTTAAGACACGCCAGCAATAAATCAATAGTTGTTAGATCTTAACTTCATTAATTAGGAACCAGAGCTGTCCAAACGGGCCGCCCGGCACGGCACGGCCCATTTAAAAATAGGCACAGCCCGTTTAGGCACCCGATAGCCCGTTTAGCGTCAGGAAATTTGAAAAAAATTAGAAAAATAGATAAAATATGGTAAAAAATATGAAAAAAAACAGAAAAATGGGAAAATCTAGAATAATTAGAAAAACTCGAATGATGAATAAAAACTTTTTAAATATATATATAAATTAAGAAAAAGCTAAAATACAAGATAAATTCTAAAATAAGACAAATAATTTGAATTAAATAATGAGCTTTATTGATGTTTGGCTGCCTCGTTAAAAACTTTGCCAAGTAAAAACTCAACACGAGAAAACCTTAGCAAAGAAAAAAGAGTATGGCCTATAGCTCAGTGAAACAATAAAAAAGTGAAGATTACAATTATTCCTCCTCATTATCTAGATAAAGATTTTCGAACGTCTCCGCCAGCTCAGTATTTTTTGCAGTATGTTGAGCTCGTTGATCAGCTTGTTCCCAATCTTTCATAGTGAGAAGTATTTCCACCATCTCACTAGTCAGACTTGTTCTTCTCTCCTCAATTATTCTTCCGGATAGACTGAAAGCAGACTTCGAAGAAACCGTGGAGACAGGAACTGTTAACACATCCCGTGCTAGTATGGAAAGCACCGGATATGTTATCTTGTGCTCGTGCCACCACTGCAAAATATTGAAGTCCTCTTCCTTCTCTTGGTAGTTGACAGTGTCGCTGTTGAGATAGGCAGCTTGCTCCCCACCACTTGATGTGTCCGCACTTGTCGTTGATGTAGTTGAACTCCTTGAGGAAGAGCCACCTGTACCCCATATCTTTCCCCACGAGATTTTCTTCTTACCTGTTGTGGGTGCTGGTGGTGGTCGCTGCATGCGAACTCCAGCAAACTTCCGATCGTACTTATCATAAACTTCAGTTAAGTTAGCACGGACAGTTGAAAAATAACTAGAATAATCAGTACCTACCGCATCACTTAGAAGTGAGAGAACATTACCGAATCCCCGAATTTTAGCTCTAGGATCTAAAATAAATGCAAATGCATATAACATAGGAATTTCTTGCCAATATTTTAAAATTTTAGTTTTCATAGCATAAACAGCTTCCCGCAATATATTATCATTTTCGTGGCTCTTTAAGTGGGTAACAATTTCTAAAATATGATGCACAATTAAAGGAGAGGTTGAATAATAAACTCCAGATAAAGCAACAGTGGAATCAAAAAAGTTCTAAAATGAAAGCAAGTATTTAGCAACATACCAATGTTGCTTGTGAGTACCTGCTGACCATCCTGTATACGACGGTGCGTGTTAATAAAAAGAAAATGTGCTCTCATATGGTATGACATTCTTAAGCATCAAGTAAGTAGAGTTCCATCTAACAGCATATCCAAACCAAACTTACGCGGACGTACATTCATTGCAATACAATAAGTTTTATATGCTGCTACTCGTTGATTAGAATGAGTTAAGAAAGATATTGCAGTACGAAAAGGTTCAATATACTGATTTAACCTCTTTAAACCAGATTTAACTATAAGATTAATAATATGGCAAGCACAACGCTGATGTAATAAGAAAGATTCAGCATATGAATTGAAAAGCGGAGTAAGTATGTTCATGACAGAAGTATTTGCGGAAGCATTATCTAATGTTATTGCAAAAATCTTATCATTAAGTCCAAAATCTTCCACAACTTTTACAATACAATCAGCAATATTTTCACCAGTATGTGCTACATCAATTAATTTGAATCCTATAATTCTCTTTTCTAGTTGCCAATCATCGTTTACATAATGAGCAACTACACTAAGGTAATCCTCTTTAGCTCTACCACTCCATATATCAGATGTCAAAGACACAGAAAAAGTACAGGTACTAAATTTTTCTTTTAGCTTATTGCGACAATTATTATAATATTTAATCAAATCTCTAGTTGTTGTCTGTCTAGAAACTGCAGAAAATCTAGGATTATGAGCGGTCCTAATAAAGTTTTCAAACACAGCTGACTCACCAAAGTTTAAAGGAAGATCTTGAGAAGCGATTAAACGACAAAGAGATTCACGAGCTACCTCAGGATTGTAGTCGCCACGCATCGCATCGTCGGGGTTGTATCTGCAGATGCGTCGCCTCAAGCCATTCCCGCTTTTTCTACGGTGTCAAGATGCCTCTTCAATTGCCCCGTTCCACCTGAAGATTTCGCAGTTAATTTATGCTTGCAATATTTACAAACAGCATACCTGATTTGGACGTCATTTGATATCTCAAAAATCTGGTCGAAATCTTCCCAGACTCCCGATGTACTGCGTCTTGCTCTTTTCGCCCCGGTGCTTGCCGACGCAGTAGCACTTGTAGAGCCTGAAGATGGCACAGCTCCTGCAGCTTCTTCAGCATATGATGCAAGAAGCTCATCGGGTGAAATACCGAAATCAGAAGTTGGGAATGACAGAAAATCCCCGGGCTCCATAAAGCAAACTACAAGAAATAATGACGCTATTAATAATAAAATATGATTTAAAATACTAACAAAATAAAATAATAAATCACAATTATCACCTTGATTTCTTGAAGCGTTTAAAGCGGAATTTGGATTTTGACAAAACTATTTTAATTTTGCCAAATTACCACTAAGAGCAAAAGAATTTCCACAAGAGAATGATTAGAAGAGAATGCAAGGTTGCTGGTGTAGAAATGAGGAGGGGGCAGCCACCTATTTATAGGAAAAAATTCAGGATTTTTCGAATTTTTCGAATTTTTAAATCTGCAACGGCTATAAGCGGTTATTTTTTTAACGGGCCTAAACGGGCGGACCGTGTCGTCTTGCCGTGCCGTCGGGCCGTTGCCATGCCGGGCGCGTGCCGCTGGGTCGTGCGGGCCCGCCAGAACGGGCCGTGCGTGCGCCGCCCTCCGCCCAAGCACGGCCGCGGTGAGTTTGGCCACGCGCAAGACGGCCGCTTAGCTGGTTGGCCGCCGTCGCGTGCCGGCCGTCGCCGTGCGGGCCGTGCCCACGCATCGGCCCCGTGCCGGCCCATTTGGCCCGGCCCGTTTGGACAGGTCTATTAGGAACCATCCGATTTGATTTGACTTCCATGTGTTAATGCATTGAAGACAAGAATAGAAACAGTAATTTTGTAAAACTACACTAAGGGTGTGTTTGGTAGGGCTCCAGCTCCACCAAATCCCTGTAGCTGGAGCTGTGAGTACATTAAGAGTGTTTAGATTGATCATCTTATTAAATTTTAGACCAAAAATATAAACATATTTCACTTTGTTTTGGCTTACAAATTTCAGATCTCAGGTAAAGCTGGGATCTGGAGCTCTACCAAATAGGCCCTAAGTCTGTTAACACGATGAAACATATTCACAAAACCACACTATGTTTGATATAATGTTGCAAAAACACTACAATTCAGCCCATTCCTGCGGATCTGAAAGGCTGGTCCCAAGTGGCGGAGACAAGGCAAACCATTTATGCTTCACTAACGGCCCATTATAGGATGAACTAGGTAAGCAACCGCGGCGTGCCACATCGCGGCCATCGCTACCCACGCGAGCAAATCAAGAAAACGCGCGACCGCCGCTCCCTACGCGAGCAAATCGAGGACACGCGAAACGGTTGAAAGGATACAAACATATTTTTTCGCATTTATTCGGCGGAATGGTTGAAAGGATATAAATATATCTGAGCTACTGTGGCGTGCCACGCCGCGACCGTCGCTCCACATGTAAAAAATAGCAAAAACGATTTAAACGGGTTTCTTTTACTAGAAAAGGACATAAAAAGAACTTAAACGCTATTTTTTTCGGATAAGGACAAAATAGGATCTAAATGTAATGCTTAAAAAGGCCTAAAGGACATAAACGTAGTTTTTTTTTCCCGAAAAAGGACTTAAACGTATCGTTTTTTTCCCCGAAAAGGACCTATCCTCAATTGTTTTTCCGAAGAAGGATCTAAGGGCAATTTTTTTTTCGCAGCTCGGCCGAGCCGGCTCAAAGCGCTGTGGTGGCCGGGATTCCACCAACTTTAATAGAGGTAGGATTCCACTTGACAATAGTGGAGGTGTCTAAGAAGGAATGGAGTGTATTATTTTCTTTGTGTGTACTCAAGTTTGTTACTTTAGATCTCCCTCTAATGGATGTCCTACTCTCCTATATAATCCCATCTTTTTTCACCTTCCTCCCAAACCCTAGCTGCCGCCCCTGCCGCTGGGACATCTAACACCGTCTCTTCGTTGCCATCCGGCACGCCACCACCCCCACCACCCTCTGGGGCTATTGGTGCAAGCGGTGCGCCCCTCCTGCTGCTCCTCTTTCTTGCCCGTGCACTTCTTGCCACTCAACTTTGCCATTGCCGTTATGGGTGTTCTGGGTATGGACCACTGAAACTAACATAGGAGAAACAATCAGGGAGGTGAGGCAATGCTTGTGACGTGCTCAATTCAGAGGAAGAGCTCACAACGGTGTGTCCTCGGTATAGCGCAGTGGCGTTCTCGGGCAGACGAAGAGAGACGTCAAAATTCGATAGGCTCGCTGCATGAATAGAGGAAATTGGGTGAGGGGAATTGTAGTCGTGACTCGTGAGGCAGTAGGTTCTTGGATGGTGCTCACCCGTTCATCGGGAACGCCAAGGTTCATGCTGCGGTCGCTGCTTGGTTCAAATTTTCGCACCTTTCCTGTCAATCGGCTGCCTCTGGTTGCCGTTGCTGCTGCCCACTGGGCCGAGAAGGGGTCGATCGATCAGCTGCACCCCGGTGCCATGGAGCATGCAGCATATCATCAAGCGGGAGGGCGCCCTTTGCTTCGCGACTTGCGCGCGTGATGCTTTGCTGGGAGCCTGGGATGCCCCCACAACGTGCATAATGCCAACGTGGATTCCAGCCCATAGATATCCATACTAGCTGGACTAAATTACATCCACGTCCACCCACCTACAGTGCATCTTGAGGACAAATCTAAATTTATCTCTAATGGGTTTTTACTATAAATATAATACCCTATTATACAAAGACAATCAATCCAATAAAGAAAAGAGAGTTTTGCCTCCCTATACCCCCATGTGTTCTTCGTGATTGTTCTTGCTATTGGATCGGTGTATCGTGTTTGATCTATGGTGGTTGTTAGCATTCTACAACACATTATTAGCATGAAGCTCCCCGAGGCCAATTAAGATCGTTTGTCTGTATCAATCTACACTGCATCGAATTCGATAGGCATTAAGCAATTATATCTGCTGCAAGCCATACATAAGTTCAAAGCACATAAGTAAATCACACCTAAACAGTTCTTTAATCCAGCAGATTAATTTTCTCTAATTATCTAGACTAGTCATTCTGGATTTGTTTGATTAGAAAATTAGGGTTTCTTGAATTGGTGCTGTTCATAATCATAATAAAAAAAGAAGGATGTTGCAGGGCCATACTGCGTGTTTGTAGCATGCGCACCGCCGACCATGCCCACTCTCAAGCCGTGGGCGCTCACTGTTGTAGCGCCGGCCGCACATGCCCATACCCATGCCCATGCCCATGCGCACCGCCGATAATGTTTTTGAGCTATTCCCTCACTATTTTGCATTTAGACACGATATTTTATGGGCTGCCAGAAAGGTTTAAATGACATTGCTATTTGGGCGATTACGGCCTAGTTTTCGATTTGCGTTTGCGACCGCACCATATGGGATAATCTAACCATTTTTAGGCACAAGTAGGGGATAGCTGTAAGAGTGTTTTAATGTTAGTTCTGTTATATTTCGCATTTATTTGTGTTGTTTTTCATATACAAGATCATTAAGGCTTAATAGAGAATTTCAGCGAATCATAATAAAAACTCTAGAGATAAATCCAAATGAGAATTCCAAAATGCAACAAAGA
This sequence comes from Otatea glauca, assembly GCA_036346275.1. Taxonomy (NCBI): domain Eukaryota; kingdom Viridiplantae; phylum Streptophyta; class Magnoliopsida; order Poales; family Poaceae; genus Otatea; species Otatea glauca. The sequence goes on along the minus strand of CM070719.1, from coordinate 18,430,510 downwards.
TCAAAATATGCCACTTTATTATTTTCTTAGACTTGGGATGTTACACATACGAACTTCATTACAACAATACAACCGGCATGCATCTTGGAAACCTCAACTCTGATCCGGTCGCCGCTTTCAAGTACGGCGGACTTGGTCTTCTGGGTATGTAAACCAATCAGGTGCGTGCGTCGTACTGTGTATCCTATGTTGCACGACGAGCGTCATCAAGCTAGCTGGGTCTTAAATGTTGGGCGCCCAACATGTCAATCACCCACCCAGAAGGCTGAATTGGTATGTACTATTAGTGCTGTGACCAAAAGTGAGTGCAACCAGTAACTTACAACCCACAAAACACTCACTAAAGCCGACCGCGGGGTCATGGAGTCTTGTGCCCACCGGGAGAACTCGTCCCTAGAAACCTGCGAACACGTAGTGTTAGCACAACTCCACGCTGGTAATCACATCAACTGGACATACATACCTGTCACGGCGCACACACAGATGATGACCCTGCACCATATTCATACGTGGACTACGGGGTTTAGGTATGTCCGAACCAAGTCTACTGAGGTGGGTGCTGCGGTAAGTGTGCCGGTGCGAATGTACCCCAAGCTAAACTTCCTGGTGGCAAGTCCTGATCGGGGGTGTCCACATCGGTGTGTCTGTGGACCTCACGAGCTGTACTTGTTGGCTGTAGAAGGAGAGTTCGATCCCAGTGCTCATCTTGCAGAAGAACATGATACGAACAGAAATGTTAGGCACGTCAGATAAAGATATGTTGTATAGCACATAATAACTTCAAAAAAAGAGAACGTACTTAACGTGGCGCCTGCGTGGATGACGTGCCTGCACCGAAATCGTGCATGCCGTTGGGGGTGCACGTCTTCCCAAATCTGAAATCCTGTGGTAACCGTACCGGCATAGACGTACCCCGCCCAGAACTTGTAGGAGGCAAGTCCTGAGCGGGCGAGTTTGGGTCTGAGTCTATGTTCACCTCGGCAGCTGTACATATGGGTGACAAAGTGGGTGATTCATCGTGGTGCCCAGATGACGATGGCAGGATAGAGCGATCCCTGCGTGCGCGTTGCAAAAGAACATGGCATGGCCAACAAAATTACATTGCGTAAGTACTACGAAGTATTCGAATGAAATATATATGTCATACCTGCGTATCGTGGAGGCCAGGCTGAGCTAAAGATGAGTGAGCGAAGCTCGATTGTCTGCCGATCGCACTCAGTACCGACGACCTAGGAGAGAGGGGTTGTGAGCCTCCGCGAGAACCCGGTACGACGACGTCGCTATGACGGCCACACGTAACAGTCCTGACGATGCCCTTCACATCATCCACGAGGGATCGTATTACCCCAAGGAGGCCAGTCCGACTGATGCGCTTCTCATGTCGTAGTGCATCGGAACCCTGAATGACGATACGGTTCGCACGGTCGAACAACACGGCCAACACGAGAAGTTGGTTAGACGTGAATAAAAATATGAATGAAACATATGTTGTGCTCGTACCATGTCGTCTTGCTGTGATGCGCGGTGCAGAGGGTGGCCGAGGTCCAACCGGTCAGCGTGCGTGACCTCCTCGGGCATCAGAGGAGCAGGTCCCGTAAGCCTAGCATGCGTACATGGCACGTACCACTCCAAGTACGCGACGTACAACTCCAAGTCGTATGGTCGATCCTCTGCCACTATCTGCTTTGTGACAGACTACTCCCACGCGGTCCACAGTAACTGTGTCTTGCACCAGTCATCACTCTATTGGCCCTTCCGAGATTGCCTGCAATGAAAGAAATTCGCAAGTTATGAATTCGAATTACATACAGTACTCTAGTAGAATAGAGTAGAATTGAACAATACGAATTGCAATTACCTATGCACTTTTTGTGGCAGTGGTGGGCGAACTAGAGGGGGGATTTCCTGATGAAGTCCGAACTGGCGCATCACTCGGCCTAGGCAATGCGGCTATACCATGTGACAGAACACCAGGTGGCATATCATCAGCCAGTAGTGCATATCTTGGTTGCATTGCTCTGATAATCCATGCGGCACCGTAGTCAGCAAGAAATGCGTTGTCCATGGTTGCCATATAATATCATCCTCATGTAGGGTCTCGAAGTAGTTATGAAACTCTGTGTACACTCGACGAGGCCTCTCCCTAGCCCATGCTAAAAGGCTGGCCGTCCACCACGTGCCCATGGTAGGCCCGTCGATCGGGTCCCCACCATCATCGTAGAAACGAGGCTAGAAGGAATACGGGTGAATGAGCTCCTTGAAGTACGGCCGCCGGACAGGAAAGTGCTCCAAGGACCATATCTGAAGGACAGAGTAGCATACTGCAAGCACGGGCTCATCTCCTGTTGTCTTCAAGCATGCATTGCACAATCCCTTGTATGTAGCACAGAGCACCCCGATCCAAAGCTAAACTGTGGCACGTCATCCACCTGGGCGTCAGTCAATGCCTCGGCGATGTGGATGAAGCTCGGGTACACGCAGTCTCCCTGCGTAGAAGGGAACAAAAATAGTAGGTATGCCACAAGGTGACAATTCATTACATACTCTAGTGCATCAAGGGGACATCGCATGTAGCGATGAAGCCAGGACTGTGGAACCCACGACTGTTCTCCGGGATCGGATGACCAAACCTGTCCTGCAACCCGACCCTCCAATCAGGCCACTTCAGTGGTGGAACTATCGACCTGCCTCTGATAGGCAAACCGGTAATGAGAGCAACGTCCTGCAGGGTGACGGTCATCTCCCCCCAGCGGAAGTGGAACGTGTGGGTCTCCGGTCTCCAACGATCGACGAACGCGGACACTAGAGCCCTGTCCAAAGAGAAGCAATGCCCGGTGTCCATCATCCGTGCTAACGGCAACAGACCTGCCCGCCATAGAACAGGGACGTACTGCCCGTCCAAGGGCCAGTGGTCCTTCAGACCCCTGAGAACGAATGGTCGTGGATCGTCCCCCATCAATTAGGCTCTGCTACGATGCTTGCCATCATAGGATGGGTCAAGGAGAGTCTCGGCGTATTCGGCCATGTCCTACAAGAAGACAAAAAAACAAGATGGAACGAAGAGTTACATTAGCAAATAACACCAAACCACATAACAGGACAGTACATAACATGAAAGTACATGATATTACATAATATGACATTACATAACATGAAATTACATAACATGAAAGTACATGACATTATAAAATATGACATTACATAACATGACATTACATAACGTGACATTACTTGCTTCTACTGCAATCACATGTCAAAGTACATTGTCCGATGTTCCTATGGATAGTTAGATGAGCCTACCCTATTCGGGCAGTTCTTCACTGTATGGCCCACTCCCCTACACAACCGGCACCTTCGTGGACCTAGTGCATCTCCGCACTGACTTGTGTCCAAGTCGTTATGGATTCATCGCGACTGCCACCGTCCACACCCAGTCCTCTTCAGACTGTCATTCTGAAACCAAGTCACTTGGCCCGGCCATAACTCCCTGTAATGCATGTTTAGGCCGTAGGAGTTGAACTTCGAACTCCATGTCCCGAACAGATGGTCAGCGCTGAAGTACTCCATGTCCCGAACAGATGATTGGCAGGGATTGGACCCCCTTCTGAACACCGTTGTAAACCTTCAACATGTTGGTCGTCATTATGCCATACCTTGCGCCGTCGGTGTCATGGAGCAAGGATTCGACATGTTGCATGTCTCCTTATCCAGTACTCTCCATATTGCCTCAAACTTCCTTCTCTAGTTCTGCAAGCAGAGCCTCTTGAATGTCTTCATGATTTTCTTGCTGCGGAACCGCCTATGCAGGTTTGCGGCAAGATGCCTCATGCACCATCGATTGACAACGTCATTCCACTGGTACGGTGGCTGTGTACCTCCTTGCATAGTGCTGATGGCGGACATTAACCCAGCATGCATGTCTGTGATGAGGCACACCTTCGAGCGGTCCTGGACAACTGCCTGCTTAATATTTGCTAGAAACCACAACCAGCTCTTCGTGTTCTCGCTTTCGACGATCACATAGGCCATCGAGAGTAGCTGGTCATTGGCGTCTGTGGCAACCGCCATCAGTATGGTACCCTTGTACTTGCTAGACAGGAACATGCCGTCCATGGTCAGCACTGGCCGGTAGTACTTGAAGCCCAAAATGGTAGGTCCGAATGCCCAGAACACACGGTCCAAGATAGAACAGTTTGGAAACTTCGTGGGGTGGGGTCTGTCCATCTTGTTGATGTAGGTCCCCTGATTGGCTTCAGCAATCTGGTGAAGCATCTGTGGAAAAAGGTTGTACGCCTCTTCGGATGAGCCGTACAACATCTCTATGACTTTCTTCTTCGCTCGCCACACCTTACTGTAGCTTACAGGATATCCCATCATGTTAACCACGTCAGCCATCAATAGTTTTGGTGAAATGGTCACATCCGCTGTTACCAAGTGAGAAATCAAGCTGGCCACATATGAGGACATCATATTTCTGTGCTTCTGCAGTGGCTCAGCAAGCACACAGGTGTGATCCGTCCGGACCGTTATCCTGAAGTCTGAACTGGTGCCCTTAAATTTCTACGCATAGATCTTGCCGGGACAGATAGGATCCAAGCACTTCACAACGTACGTATCCGGGTTGGACTCAGACACCCGATGACGTATACCGATGTTCACCAGATATCTCGAATCGCACTCGTGGGCGGCACTCTTCGTAGGGAAGCTGTAACAACCCAAAATTCAATAAAGTCAGAAATATAATATTAAAAATACCCATATGATTTATTGTTATGTTTTCTGATTTTTCTTGAATTAAAGAGTTTCTTTTGGCTTTTCCTATTAAAAGAAATCCAAAATGCTATATAGTAAAATGGTAAAAGGCAAAAGGTAAAAATATAAAGTCAAGAAAATCCTTAAAAATCTCAGAATCATGATTATGCCTTTTGTTCTGTCTGGGAATTAATAAAATAAAATAAAATGCAAATGATCATGAAGAGAAAAAAATCAACCAAAATCTTTGATCAGGATATTTTTCACCTTAACCATAGTTGAAATTTTAACCATGCCGACATATTAACTTAAACCAACCCTGGTAAAAATATCATGAATTTATCTCTTCATTTAGTAATTTTAGAAATTCAAAACAAATAATCTTAAAATATGGAAAATGCAAGGTCGTAATTATTAAAAATAAAATATCAAATATAAAATTATTAAATTTTATTAAAGGTATATAATATTAGTGCCAATCCTGTCAAAAGTTTCATAAAATAATAAATTTATTTTATCCTCAATTTAACGAAAACCGAATCAATTAAAATCAAGAATATGATGCATTGTCAGATTTTTAATAATATTTATATTCATCAAATTAATCTGAAAATTTTTCTAGACCCTGATATTTATCTTTCCAACCTCAGTAAAAGTTTTGTAAAATTTTGATCTTATCCTCTAGCCTAGACTACCGATTTTACCTCGAGCTGTCGGAGAATTTCGATTTTTAAACCCTTGTCTCGTGACATGTGGGCCCCGCCGACAGCTGTCCTCGCGCCGACTCCTTTTCTCTCGCTGACCGCCTGGCCCCACCTGTCAGCTCCTTCTTTTCCGTTCTTTCCGTTTTCTCCGTTGTTTCGCTGTTCTCTCGCCAGAGCAAAGACCGGCCCCGCTTTGTCGCCACACGCCGCAACTCGCCACCCGAGGACGCCAAAGACGTCTCCCAAGCACGCCAGATCCGCCTCGGCCGCTGCGTCCTCTCTCCACCGAGGAACGGCCGAGAAGCCTCACCAAGCCGCCGTCTTCACCTCTCTGTCCAAGCACTGTGGCACCGCCTCATTTGTCTATTTAAACCCCGCCAAAGCGTCGCACGTCCTCCTGGAACCAGAAAAACCGAACCAAAGCGCTTCATCGCCGCCAGCCACCCTCTTCTTCCCCATCTCCAGCCAAAAACCTGAAAGAGGGGAAACTGCCCAAACTAGCTCTCCGCCGAACCATTGGTCGAACCAATTCACCAAAAGCATCCTCCTAACCTCTACTTTCTTCACGCAACCTCAGTTTTCCTTCTTCTTCCCCGGCGAGCCCTTGCGACGACCTCCTTCCGCCGCCGTCGTAGTCGCACGGTGAGATCACCTCTCCATTACTCATTTCTTTGCGCTAAAGCTAAAAATGAGATCTCCGTGGTCCACTGATGCTCTCTGTGGTACCCATTCGTCTCGGGATGCCGTCGTTTCGCCGGAACGCCGGTGAGCAGTGAGCTCCGCCGCCCCTCTCCGGTGGCAGGCCACCTCCGGCCACCTCCGGCCGAAGCATCACCTCCCCTAGACGCGCGTAGGTCCCCTGAGCACGAACTGAGTCCATTCCCTTCTCCGCCACCTCTCGCGCGGTGAGCTCGGGAGTGAGTTCTCTGCTCGGTGTCACCGCCATGTGGGCCTCCTGCTCGGTCTCTTGTGCGCTGGTAACACCGACGTCGCGGGACCACTGTCACCAGACGAGAGAACTCGCGGGCTCAGCGTGTCGGCCGCTCCGCAGGCCAAAGATCTCTCTGCGAATGGGCCCGGCCCGTCGAGCCTCACCCAGCGCAATACGGAAAAGGAAAGCGTGCTTGGTTAAGGCGTATTTTCCAATTTAGTAAAGTTTTTAATTTTCAGATTTACAAAACCGAATATATTCAAACTTGAATATCTTTTGAACTATCCAACCAAATGAAGTGGAATAAATTTCTAAATTCATCTAAAATCAAGTAGATTCAGAATATGCAAAAATATTTCAAAATGAACTCTGTTTGAATTTCAGATTTAAATTTAAAGAAAGAATTTGAAATATGTTGTGAATAGAATTTCGCAATTCAACTTCAAATTAAATGAAATAAATTTTAATAGATTCCATGCTTTGCTAGGAACCTGAATATGCAAAAATACTTAGGGTGTACCATGGAAAATATTTGAAGTATAATATAGGGTAAGAAAGTAGTTCCATAATAGCAATTTAAATAATTTTGAATTTAGAAATTGAAAATCCGAATAGTAAAACCTGTAAAAAAATGGTCTCTGAAAATGATAAATAAAAGTGAATTATTCAAGAAAATAAGATTGGTTAATATTAGAACCTAATCGGAAAATAAACACGAACTTGTAAATCGATGAACAACGGATATGTTGATTCAAGCGGTTGATTTTATTTGGCTCTTATGTCCGATCCTTTTATTTTATTGAATTGCCATGTTATTATTATTCGACGTAGCACCCGAGCGAAACTTGTGAGTTCGACGATCGAGTTTGACGTCAAGATCATCAACAAGGCAAGCACCCCCTTTGACCATATTGATCCCAGATTTACAAATGCTTTCACTAAATGTTTTACTGCATACTTTATTTTACTAAAAGTCTGCTATATTATGGGTACTGGTAGTTCTACCTATAGACTTATGGAACTTCCTAGATAAGTATGCAATTGTGAACCTTGATAAACCTAGAATAGCATAGACATTATTTGATGTCAATCTGGGTTGTTCACATTTAGTGACATGCTTAGCCATGCTTAAAGCAAAATAAAATCTTGACATGATTAAAAATGTTGGATATGACAACTTAATGGATATGACCTCTTTGGTTGGTAGTTTGGTTAAAAATGAAAATAAAACTATGTTTTAGATGCGGGCAATTATTGGCAATAGCCGGGTGTACAAGAGACTTGTACGTAGTGTAGGGTGGAGATTATTGCCCGTATCGGATTAAGGACCGAACTACGTGTTCGTTAAACCCAAGAATTTACCGTATAACCACAAGTGCTGGTATGGGACAGTCTTAACCTATTAAGTTGCTTAAAACTAGCTTTGCACATTGGTAGGCTGGAGTAGTACGAGCTTCTTCAGTGACTGGTTGCTCGTAGGGGCGCCCACACCGAGGTGTTGGGAGTCACGTTTGCTAATACAACGGTGAATGCCATACTATGGACATGCCTAATCATTATTGTGCAGTGACTGTGCAAACATAAATACCATAGTACGACTTGACGTCACCGGGCTGGTGCAAAGTTAGGATTAAACAATGTAACGGTTTTGTTATGATCTCCTTGCCGACACACCAAAGGAAATATGTTACTGGCCTGGCAAAAGAGGTTGATCATTACTTGTGGGTAAAGCTGTACAACTCTGCAGAGTGTCAAACTTTTCGAAAAGCCGTTCCCGCGGTTATGGGAATCTTGGTGCGCCAGCACTAGTTAGATGGTTTTTATTTTCATAAAACTCTGAATTTCTACCTGGGACTGGTAGGAATGGTTACTCAGAAATTTCTGCTGTGACAGTAGAAATGATTCTTGGAAATGGTCATGATACCTAGGTACATGTGACTTATTTATACTTACATTCTGTTACTTTTTATATTAAGTCGCCTTTACTTAAAGTTCGCTTTTCAATCTATTAATCAGTATTTACATTTCAATTTTAGCTTTATGCAAAACAACCATGAGCCTTTCCTTGAAATGGCCTGCATATATAATAGGTTTTGCAAAAGTCTTGCGAGTACGTAAGTACTCAACTTGCCATGTTGATAATTTTTAGGTGAAGAGCAGTTACCCGACGACACCTTTTACGATGCGAGATTCGGGATGTGAACGATGAGTTTTATTAGGTTCTCCTTGTCGCTTGCTGTGGGGATTTTGGGATAAAAGGCATACTACAAGATGAATGTCTCCACTGTTATGCTTTTACTTTTGGTATTGTAAGAATATTAAGTATTTGCTTCCGCTGTAATAATAAAGTTGTGTATGACTGTGATATCAATTTGTATTTGTGCGTACTAGTCACTGATCATGGGACTAGTACTGTATGCACATGGTATCTATTTTCGATATTAATTTATCGAAAATGGGGGCCTTACAGAAGCGTTGCCCAACCATGGCTGCCTTCTTGCGGCAACACGAGGGAAGACTTCACCAGATCATCGAGCCGCGAAGACACGTACTCCACAACAGTGGACACAATGCCACCAACGGGAGCTACATCTTCATCTCTACTACTATCTGTGTCGACGTCCTCATCTTCATCGGACATTGATGCTACACCCTCCATGGCTCCCAGGTCCTCGTGGCAGTCAATGTGAGCGGACCACCATTGCCCAATGTCTTCGTTTGCCTGAAATTCATCCACAGCAGCATCTTCCCGGATGCCCCCAGAGGATGCTTCGACGACGGCGCCACCACCACCACGAGGACTTGATGTTTCTCCTTTGTCCAAGAAGCGCACATACACCATCGGACGACGGTGTATCATCGCCAGAGGGTTCATCACAATTTGCATATATTCCCCCCACTGTGCGCTTCGTGCGATCTTGTATAGCGTCCACAAATAGTTCGTCGAACCTCCCACAGCTCTGACATGTACGGCCTCGATGACAAGCTTCTTTCGGGAGGTTTGCTCGTCAAATGCGCTCCACACGCATCTCCGAAGCTCGACCAGGTCCATCTCCATCAGACCCAAAGCCCGGATCAACTTTCGTTCGCAGTTTGAAAGGTCCACCCCATATGGACCCTCTCGAACAACGCCATCGCCATAAAACACAAACAAATCTAGGATATCTGCCATGTAGTACCTACCCTACCATAATAAATGATGTGTATTAAATTACCGTAACATTATTAAAATTATGCATGCATCACAGTATTATTTTCATTTTACATAACCTGTAAGAACAAATGACCATATTTTCATTATTCATTATAAAAGTAGCCCGATGGTTGAATAATCCTAATGTAATATCTAACCACATTTTTAGGGTGTTAGTTGCTGCTAAAAATGAGGATAACTAAAATGGGACATACGTGTCCAATAATATTGATGTGTGCATCCTCTTGCAAAATAACATCATGTACCCAGTTGCACTACATTAAAAGGATAACCATACGAGACCGTTTTCCTATGGTCAAATATTTACATGTCAAAGTGTTCAACTAAAGACAACTGATTTGAGTAAAAATATATTCACACAAATATTATGTTAATATAATCCTAAAATTATTAACATTATGCACTTATCGCAGTATTACTGTCATTTCACATAATAGTGATTATGTCACATCATACTGATACTACACTAATATTACAATATTCAAACAAATATTTCACTAATATTACACCATTACTTACGCCATGTACCGTTAATTTATGTATGGCTACTTATTGTAACATTGTCATTCCATATGCTAATACCCTTTTCTCATATAGTACTAATTACAAACCATTATTTACACCGTTTATGACCACTAACTACGCACTGTTAACGTATGTATTTACCATTATTCCAACACTGTCATTTCATGTACTGTTCGTTCGACTAGTACTGTAGTTTTATGTCATACTAGTTCTACTAATATTGTACTTATTATACTAGTATTATAACAATATCACACTAATATTTCTAAAGATTAAAAACTAACCTATGTGAAGCTCTAAGGAAGACTAGAAAACCTCTACCAACTTGCAAAATAACCTTCCTGGAGTGCACCTGTCAAATAGGGAACCCAAATCAGTTAATCCATAAAATAAAGATAGCTCGGAATATATTCCTACAAAACATGAACACCGATAATTGTGCCATTACTTATGCCATGTACTGTTATTTTATGTACGGGTAGTTATTCTAACATTGTCATTGCATATACCACTACCTTTATTTTATGTACTACTAATTGCACTACAATCACACAAAGTACACACTATTATTTACACCTTTCATGAACACACCATTAATTGCATTAAAATCAAGCTAAGTACACACCATTATTTACGCATTCTATCCTCAATCACGAACTAGTAAATAAACCAACATGGTCATTTCACATACACTACTTGCAGTAATATTACAATAATTATACCTCATGTTGCGTACTACTCATTACACTACTACTGTCATTTTATGTAATACTGGTTATACAGTTACTGTCATTTCATGTACTGTTCATTGTACTAATGACATGGTTTTATGTAATGCTCCTTCTACTAATGTTGTACAAATTACACTAATATTACAAAAATACTATACTAGTATTCCTGAAGATTTCTAACTAACCTTCTCGAAGTTGTACCGAGATCACTAAAGCCAAGCAACGTACCGAAAAACCTTCCTGAAGAATACCTATAAAATACGAATCACAAATAAAATACTCGAAAACATGGTTAAATTAGCGTAAACTTCACCAAATTATGAACACCCTCTAAATTTCTCTCGAATTCTGATTTGAAATTCTATTTCCACTTATTTTTCGCTCCCTGTTTTCCTCGCGTCTCTCCTCTTGGAGATCTCTCTTTTCTTAGCTCTCTCCGCGGCTGCCGAATGCCCTCGCTCTATCTCTGGTTTATTTGCCTTGCCCATTGCCTAATGCTAGTCCGTCACTTATAGCGAGGGAAAGAGCCATTGCGCACGAGAAGCAAAATTCGGTCGCTGCTTTCGGCGTGTGGATGGGACGGATCAATGTGACACAAAGGAAAAACACGTGACCCGTGTAGTGCTTCGGCCCGGGGCCGGTTTTGCGGAGCCGCCGCGTGCCAACACGATCCAGGGCCGATCTTCGTCAGGCAACGCGTGTGAACACCGGTGAGAAAAGCAGCAGAGGCTAGGTCGCTTTTTCCAAAAAATGAGCCAAATGGCAGGACCCGCACGAGAAACTTCGGTCTTTATGCATGCACCCGGTTTCTTCTCTCTGCATGCGCCTGGTTTCTCCTCCGTTTGCACATGCGCGAGGCCCACCGTTGTAGCGCCCGGGAGACGCTGTTGCCCAGTGCAGCGCCTGGCGAGCGCTGCTTCCCAGTGCGGCGCCCGCTGCTCCCGGTCATGCAGCGTCTCACGTCCGCTGCTTCGGCCTGCGCAGTGCCTTGCGTCCACGACATTCCGTCTGCAGCGCCTGACGTGCGCGGTTCACCCAGAGCAGGGCCTCCCACACGCGCTATTGTCCAGCCAGGGGGCCATTTTCCGCAAAAAATGAATGCCAGTGGCTATTCGCACAAAAATATTGTTCAGACGAGCGAAAACAATAAAAATTTCGAAAATGACGATCAGATGGGGTTAATGATCAACAATTATTTCCCATAAAAGAACCAACCAAAACCTCACTTCATCAAAAGACAAGAGAAAGAATACATTTTCATAGAAATCAACCAGAGGCGGTACTACCGTAGTCCAGAGTCCGTTACTGCTGGATAAATAGTAAAATCAGGACGAATAGGAAAATTGGCATAATGTCAGATCCAATAAATGATGTAACTTTTGACTGGATCATCTAAATCTTGTGAAATTTTGCATGCACCTTCCTATTGATGTCAGGAACATATTCCAATCATTAATCACAAGGATTGACATCAAAGTTATATCCTTTTTCAAATATAGAGAAGGTTTCACCAAAACCAGGTCAAAAGCCACAAACTTCAATCTGAGCGTACTCGTGGGGATTTAATGATAAAGGTGATCTTGGGTGACCTCCCACATGTCACAGCAAGCAAGAACAATAAAGAAACATCCCTCAAATGTGTAAGAATATGATCTACCACGAATCCTTCCTTTCCAAGCTAAAAACCGATTTCTTGATAAGAACTTTGTAGATATTGTTGATTCTTTCCTAGATGATTGGGATATGATCTACAGAGAATTCATCCATCAATCGTTCATCCTTGGCAATACAATATCAAGAAGGAAAGAAACCAAAGAGAGATCAAAAACTCAAGAAGGGAAAGAGTCAAAACTTGAGCAAGATCACGAGCACAAATTTGATTTCTATTTCATCTTTAGAGGGATGATTTCGAAGCTTCTCCACAAGAGCTCAAAGCTCTCTCTAGAGCACATATCCACACAAAAACTCTCCTCTTTATCTGTCTTTAGGAGGTCACTTCTCTCACAAAGCTTATCACCTCCCTCTACACCTCTCAACACCATATATAGAGGAGGCAACCCAAAAACCCTAACCTAGACACAGTGGATTTCATCTACACTCAACATGGGCTAACCTGCTAACTCAACACCATAACGATTTTTACGCTTTCACATGCATACTTCTCAAAGTGGCCTTCTCTATGACGCTCCAATTAGCTCCACGAGCTCGAATCACGTCCATCTCGTCTTTGGCTTGCCTAAACCACTTAGGCTAATGCTGCGATTTTCTAAACCGCCTCTACCTCTGGTAATAGGCAAGTTATCAATATGCCACACTACCTGTCTTTTATCATTTCCTTCATCCTAAAACATCACCCATGCTCTGTCACCTTTCATGTGGTCCCAATGACTTGCCATCAAGCCTCTCATGCGTTTGGACCCCCGAACCGTCCTCCCTAGCAAATAGGCCCAAGTCATTTGGCAAACCATATGTTCTTGTCTGCTTGACCATGATGGCCCTAACTTCCTTTATCATTCTGGACCTTGGCTACTCCTTGAAAATATTTCCGGTCCACCTTGCTATTGCACGCCATATCCATTACCAGTAGCTCATGCTTCAACTCTTTGTCTTCCAGGCTTGTAGCAACTCCATGACCTTAGTCATCTTTCGGAGTCACCGTGATCGTCTAGATCTTAGCTCTTCTAGCCTAGTCTCGGTCTCCTCTGCCTCGCCATGACCTGGTCTGAAGTCCTACAACCATCACAGACAAGCAAAACGTCATGTAGCATTGCTCAACAAGAATATACAATAAACATCACTTAACCACAATTGTCAATACTCCAATATTACGTTCTGGAAAATAACTACCGCTTCACAAGACCGGTAGTATGGCCTGGCCAATACTACTATATTTTTAATACTGGTAGTACTGCCCTCACTCAACCCAGAAAAACTCCCCTCTAGAAAATAACTACCACCTCACAAAACCTTGTAGTACCACAATCCCAGGACTACCGCCCTCAACTCAAATTGCTCAAAACCAACGCAAACTCATTTCAAACTCAAACCTGAGCATCACAAACTTAAAACACAATTAAATACTCATCACATACTTGGATTGACCACCACATGGTCTCTCAAATATGAATAGGATATGTTAGACATTGCTAAGCAGGAATTTATAGAGCTCGTCGTGAATATCAGCAATTACCTCACTTGGGCAATGGATGCTAAGATCAACTTGACAGCTCGATCTCTTCGAGCTACCATCACTCAGCCTAAAGCTGACGCCCCCTACTTTTCCTGAAGCCGCCAAGTGTGCAGCCTTGCACTTCCTAAAGCACCATTTCCATCCAGACTTGAAGGCTGAATATTTGATGGAGTGGGACCCACTGGCACTATGGAATTCCCAAAAAGAGATATACAACCTACAAAGATCTACCCTACTGCCAGAAGCACAGCATGAGTGGACCCTCCTATACTTTCGGGATTTTAAAACTATGGCAACATACAACTCCACTATGCACAAACTTGTCTCTAAACTGACATTATGCCACCAGAAAGTTACTGGTGCTGAAATGATTGCCAAGACATTATGCACCTTCCACCTTAATATAAGGATACTGCAGTAACAGTATCATCATACCAAGTACTAGAAGTACTATGAGCTTATCTGCATTTTGCTAGAAGTAGAAAAGCATGATGAACTCATGATGAAGAATCATTACACCATCCCTATTGGGACACATGCTATACCCGAAGCACATGCACATGCACAGTAGGCTAACAATAGACATAGTTGCGGATAGGGTCAAAGGCATAAAGGGAGAAAATGGAATAATGAAGAACACACAAGGGAGGTGGTAATCCCAAGTGGAAAAGTACATGTAAAGGATTAGGCAGCTTATAGAAGCAAGACTTAACCAACAAGGTTGTAAACACCGCACAACCCTATTTTAGGTGTGGATGCACTGGCTATTGGTCATGTATCAGCCGTACCTTGAAGCATTTGGTGGAACTTTACAAGTAATCCACTGAAAAAAAGTAAAAAAGATCAAGGGGATCGAACAATATAGAGGCACACTTTACTATTCAACCTATTATTAACACGGACGATGAGTACTAAAAGCACACCCACGACTCATATAGAGACCTAATTTAGTCTCCTAAATATTCCTTCGCTTTACTAGTCGATGTCACATATTCCTTATGAGTCTCCTTATCAGTTTAGTCGTAGTTCCTAAATGAACATTAGTCTACGATTTTGTTGAGCGATTATCATTTTAAAGTGAATAAATGCTTATTTTTCATATATTTTATTCATTTATTGCACTATGCTAGTTCTATATTTTACAATATATTCTTGATGTAATAATTGTTTGATTGAATTCATTCCTTTAATATAGAACATTGTATAATCTAACGGCGAATGAGGAAATCAATCTTGTAGACACTTGCACTGTAAATGAATTCTTCAGGAGATTAAATATTTGCAGACTTTGACTAAGAAAAATAAAAATATCTAATAGAATATAGTCTAGTAACAACAAAATATGAGTGACTGACGCAAGTTTTTGATCGTTAGTAAGACTTTCAAAGTAAGAGAGGTGCTTCCATGCTTCTCTTTTTTACAGTTGCATAAATATTAAAGCATGAATAAAAGGTAGATAGTGATTACTTACCGCTTCGCTTGCTTTAAGATTTGTGCAATTTGTATTAGGAGGGAAAGCATTGAAGCACTGCTCTCAAAGTAATCCTACGCTAAAAACCGGGCAGAACTTCTTACTAGCGATCACACAACGGCCCGTCGTTAAGCCCTTCTGTTCCGTGGTCGTTGATGAGTTTTCCTAGTTCCGAAATACAGGGTAATCACCTCCTAGAACTTTTCCTTATAAGATGCTTTCGCCAAAACCAATCTGTTCTCTCTCTCAAAAATTCCGATCTGACCTGCATCTCCTGATCTCCTCCTCTCTTGATCTGCATCGTGTGTGGGTCATGTCGCCATTGTCACTTGGACCTTGTCAGCGGAGCCCCTTCCGGCCGCTCGTCCAAGACACCACGCCGTTCAAGCGCCCATTCCCGGCTCGACCCTTCCAACTGCAACTCGATCACGACGCTGCCCGTCCATGGTGTTGTCCCATACCCGCCGCCTCGTCGCCGGGGATGCCACATCTTGGTTCCCCTTCCCATCCCGCTCTGAGCCAGAACCACCTTGTCCGCGGCCTCGACCTGTCTCAGCATCGTTGCGTCCTGACGCCGCTCTCCGGCGCCGCCTCTCCGGCATTGTCAATATTGCAGGTCTTTCCCGGCCTCTCTCCCATCCCCAACCTGGCTTTACAGCCCCTCGACGGCGTTCTTAGGCCACAACAGCATCTTCCCCAAGCCTCCGCGGTCTCCTTCCCAATCCCCGTCGTGCGGGGGGCCACTTCCACTTTAGAATACGGTATGTGATTGCTTTGATGTGTCAAGTCTTTATTCTCCCGCTAGCTTTGTAGTTGTGTTGCTGAATTGATTCATCTTGTTCGATCAATTCAGACTATTCGGTGATTCCAAATAGTTATGTATTGTTTGTCAATGAAAACATTTTGGGTACACTAATCATATTAGAGATTAAAAATTTTAAACAATGAAACAAATTGCTTCTGTGTTAGTGTCAACTATCAAGATGAGAATATTTTCTACTGTGTGCTATCCATTGCTTTTTCTGCTCTGTTGGATGCTGCATGCTGAAATATAGTTAAAGGTGAGTCTATAATGCTCTGTTGATAATGAAATGTTTCCTTGTACATTCTTTTCCTTTCAAATCTATGTATTCTTCAAAAGATCAGTCGATCTAGAGGGTATGCAATCTACATTGTCGTCATCTCGAGAAGTCCAGCAGATCTCCCCAATGTCAATCGATCTAATCCATCCAGTAGGTTTTGACGGCTTGTTTCTGCACCCATGGCCCATCCAGTTGATTTAATTATCCATCGATTCAGTCATTCATGTAGTACGCGTGTTCTAATGGTTCTTGTTTATTATTGTATTGTTGATCCACGGATTTAATTTATCCATTGCTTCTTCTTGATTGTTCCATTAGCAAGTTAGCCAGAAAGGGTTTGATCTGGATGTGTTCTGTTCTCCGAATATCGTGAATTTTTTGTTTGTATCATGCATGATCTTGGCATATTAGTAAATTATTAAGTTATAAGAAGCCATAAAATTGAATTTCTTTATTGCCAGGATCAAACTCAAGTCAGATGTTAGATATTTGATGGCCCAAGAAACTTTGACACTATCTGTATTGGTTAGGATAACTGTACAGCACCCTTCTGAAGATTTTGATGATTATGCTTATTGTCACTGAAGTTTCAGGTCCTCACAACAAATTATTGGTGTCTGCTGGATTGATGAAGGTATGCAGGTGGACAATTATTAGAACCTGCAGTAGTTAAGTTTTAATTCAACCTGTGATGCATAGCATATTTAGTTTTCATATGTGCAAAAGTTTAATAAGGAGATAATAAATTAACTCTTGACCCTCTGCAGATCCAACCAACACGGTGAGTTATACAAGTGGGAATGGTCTACCTTTACTATTTGTTGTTCCCTTCCCTCCATGGTAAGTTATGTGATGAATAATAGAAGATGTGCTAGCTTTATTTTAGTAATAAGATAATAAAGAATGGTACTCCCAAATAATATTGTGTTCATTTTTCCATTTCTGATTTTTAGATATGATTTGAGTTGTGACCCTAAGGAAAGAGATGTGCAGAGCTTGGCTGCAGATATTGGCAAAAAAACTTGGCAGTTCTCACCATCTAATTTCTGGAGACATGTTGGGTTATTTTTTATCTTATCAGCTTTGTGTGCAGTGGTAAATGAAGTTCGTGTGAGAAACAGAGTCATTGCTCTATTCAAGTGGTAAAATCTTCAGAAGCATCAGAATGGTCCGTAACTCCTGTACTTAGTGGTTGTCTTATTTTTTAAGTACTTATAATTGTGTTCTCCATTGAACAGGGGTCAGAGCAATGCCGTTTTGTATCCGTTCTCGATGATTGGGGAGGCATATAAGCGTGTTTGTGAGCTAACTGCGTCAGGTGGCTGGTGCGAAGGAACATAATTTATAATTCCGCAACATTTTTTCTTCTTTTTTTTGCCTTATATGGCTGTCTATCCATCATTATTGTTAGTAGATAGGGAGAGCTCAAATTTCAATAGAATAGTTGCTGTACATATCAATTGATATGAATGTGTATGTTTTGATTGTACTTTTAGATTTCAATAAAAAGAATTTCTATTCATGGTTGTGGATCCTCGATGTTTTGACTGATAAAAATTTTCTTAAACCTATAGAAGTATTCATTATACATAAATGATCAATAGGAATATAGCTAGGGCTAGTGTTAGCAAACAACCAAAAAGTGATCGTTAATACTAGAAAGGTGGTCGTTGTTACTTCATAATTAACGAGGGCGTCCTATCCCGTCGTTAGAAAAATAACAATGGTAAATTGTACGCGGTCATTAATACTATTAACGATGGCTAACGACTATAGTTTTGTAGTCATTAATGACTTTTACGACAACATCTAGACTTTTAACAACCATATCTTCCATCGTTAATAATCGCTTCTCTTGTAGTAATTATGGCCATCGCTGGAAGCGATGCCCTAATAGTTGGCACTAAAAGAGCCATCATAGTCCTCTGTATGGGTACACATATAATAATACAGAATACCCTATTATACCCTAAGTTCAGTTGCACTCTATTAAGTTTTAAAGACATCTATCTAAATGGTTTCTATATGGAGATAGATAATGTGGATGGTAGATAATAGCTACTCATGACTAAGTTGACAGATATAATAAACGTGTGGTTGAAAAAAAACTCCCTTTCCTTCTGTGGGTTATAGTATACATATATTAAAGCAGAAGTTTATGTTACGATGAAAATTATACTTAAAAGTCTAGAAATATTTAAGATATAGCTTGATCGATAGGGTTGTCCTCAGTTGAATAATATGAGAAGAATAATCAATAATTCTGCTGGCCATATCATAAAAACTACAGACTTTCCTAGACTTGAAGACTTCTTATGCTCTGCCTGTGTTATAGGGAAGCTCATAATTAAACCATCTTATCTAAAAGTTAGGGAAGAATCACTGAATTGTTTGGAGAGAATTGAAAGTGATATTTGTGGACCTATGCAGCCTTGTCGGGACCCTTCAGATACTCTATGGCACTAATAGATGCTTCTTCTAGATAGTCCTATGTATGTTTCTTATCTACTCAGAACCATACTTTTGCTAAATTAATTACCCAAATAATTAAAGTAAGAGCCACCTCAAGATGATGAACCCAACAAATAGTTGCACACATAATTTGACGCTAGGAAGCTAGAACAGCTAGACTCCATCATTGTGGGCAATCATGAGGCTAGAAGAATTTAATGAAGAGGTTTCCACCAATTACGTGGATTCCAAAGAGTTGTATAAAAGAAAGACTACAATTGTTGACATATATTTTGTCTTAAAAATTGCTAAAACACTTGAACTAGACCTAGATGCAAAATCCATGGCACAGTGGTAGAATCACTCTGATTGGGTCAAATAAAAAGAAGCAATTGAGGCAGAATTTCGCTCACTTAATAAAAGAAAAGTATTTGGTCCTGTTGGCTGAACACCTCCTAAAGTATTGCCTGTAAGATCAAAATGGGTTTTCATCCGAAAGAGAAATGAAAATATTTAGGTGGTAAGATATAAAGTGAGGCTTGTAGCACAAGGGTTCACGCAGAGACCCATCATCATTTACAATGAAACTTACTCTCCTATAATAAGTGGAATAATGTTCCAATACTTGATATCAATGCCAGCTAGCTTAAATTTATTAATGCAGTTAATAGATGTAGTGACCGCATATTTATATGGGTAACTGGATACAGATATTTGTATGAGATTCTATGAATGAGTTAAAATTCCGGATCCTAATAAAATTAATCGCAACAAATATATCATCAAATTGCACAGATCGCTATACAGATTAAAATAGTCCGCAGAAATGTGGTACAATCGACTTAGTGATTTCCTCCTGAAGATGGGATACTCCAATAATGATGATTGTCCCTGTGTGTTCATAAAGAAATCTCATAATACATTCTGTATCATCTCAGCCTATGTTGATGATCTAAATATCATCGGAACCACACAGGAAATAAAGGAAGCAAGTTCTTACCTTATAACGGAATTTGAGATGAAAGATTAGGGTAAAACCAAATATTCCTTAGGCCTATAGCTATAGCATTTCCTAGAAAGATTTTTTGTACGCCAGGCTACCTATACCAAGAAGGTATTGGAAAATTCTAATATAGATAAATCTCATCATTTGAAGGCCCATATGGTATATATATCATACTAGGGTTTGTGTGTATCGTATTCTTCACCCAAACAAAATCTTATAGCCGATGATCGGTCTCCTCCCACAACACATCGCCAGCCACCTCTGCCTTGAGCCCGTCACTGACCGCCTCATCCCTGATCCCGTCACCTCATCCCCGAGCCCGTCGTTGATCGCCTTATCCTAGAGCCTGTCACAAGCCATCTCATCCTCGAGCCCGTCGCTGCCGCCTCCTCGAGCCAGTCACCGCCTCCTCCCCTAAGCCCATCGTCGCCTCCTTCCTAAGCCCTAAGGTATCTGAAGGGTGCAAATCAATTGCTTAGGGCTACATGGTCTTTGCTCCTCCATTGCTTATGGTCAGGTGCATATGGCTTATTGATTTGCTTTCTTTGGGTTCTCCTATTCTAGGATTGTTGTTTGGTTAGGTTTGATGATAGAAGAAACTACTGGGACTAGGTGACCAGGAGCATGTTGCCATTTTTGTCAACACCACCAACATGCATAATTCACTTTATAATACCATTAAAAAAGTGACATACCTAGCTCTAAAATGGTCCACATCGATTGTTAACTTCTTATAGCTATGTTAGAATCTCTTGCTACTGAATCCAATGTAGCATCGCTGGCCTCCCCCTTGAGCCCTTGTGCCACATGGATGATTTTCCCCTAGATCTACATATTGTATGCTCAATGATGCTATGAGTCTGTTGATGAACTAAAACAATTAAAGTTGCAAATGTGGCTTTGAACTATAGAGAAGCTTCCTATTAATGGTAGAAAGTATTGCTTTTATTTTACTGTCTTTGAGCTTGATCATCATATTCAGTATTCAGTAATTCTAAGAACATGACATGTAATTATAATAATATGACTTGTTTAAGCAGATGCCCTATTATTAGAAATTCTAATCTTTCTATGATTATGTCATATTTTTTTATATGATATATTTGACCATTGCCTTGAACTAATAAATATTTTTACCATAGTGTTACAAACTAATGACATTCTTTATCCTTTAAATGTGTTTCCTATTCAAGATGTTTTTTGTCTGCTTCTCTAGATGATGACAAGAAAATTTTCTATATGGGTAATTGAGGTTGCCCATAGTGTTTTCCTTTTCCTATACACTAGAAGAACACTTAGATACTATTCATAATATGATTTTGATCATTTAAATAGCGAAATTGACTTTAAATACTTTATGGTGCATAATTTAGGAATATAAGAGTTTAAGGCCTTATTTACTTAGTTAATTGTTTAGTTCAATTGTGATTATATGACCCTGATATACTGAGGGTAAGAGATTAGTCTCGAACAGCCCTATACCTTGTGTCAAGGAGGCTGAAGATCGACTAACCTTTAGTAGCCTGACACTTGAGAGCGCTCTATCATACAATTACTCATTAATCTGTTAAGTTAACATGATTTAATGTCAAGTCGACATAATAATTATGAATTTCTTTATCCTTTTTATTATGTCATTTTTGCATGCTTTGAATTGTGCACATTATATAAAATGGAGCCTACAAACAAGATAGATGATATGGAAAAACTGTTGGATGCTAAACAAAAACTTGAGATAGAGGTAGAACAACTAAAGGGAAAGTCTGAGTTAACAGAAAAGATTTATGAGATGAAACAAAAACTGAAAGATATAGATAACAAATAGCAAGATATTGATTCTCTTAACAAGGCACTCATCATTAAGGAGCGCAGGGTGAATTTAGAGCTCGAAGAAGCCAAAGTTGACCTTATAGAGGTAATATAAAAGTTTCTAGTATTTAATTCGATGTGGTTGCTGATAATATACTAAGACTCCCTTTTCACAACAATATGATCACTTTGTAGGGATTAAGAGATATGATTGAAAGTCAATTAGTTATTGGTGTTAAACAAATGGGCACTATGCCAAAGCTATGGAACTTTCGGGAGAACCGAAAAGCCTCTATTGCAGAAGCTATGGCGCATATGATGGCACACTTGGAAAAGCCCTAAGGTCTCCTTGTCTTGATCTATCAAATAATTAATGTTGTTTCTCAATGTGTGCTTGTTGATATTTGTGGTATCATATCTTATCAATGCATTTTCACCTAAAATTAGTCTTAATATTTGCCCATCTTGAATCCAATGACTGAATAGAGTCTTGCTTGTTGGAACCAAAAGTTTTTCTTCCTCTTTTTGTAGGACTTCCATAAATAGTAGCTGTTGTTCAAAATTTTCTTCTCTTTTGATATTTCTGCAATGACATTTACAAGGCACAACCAATTATAAATTTCATAATTGAATATCTAAACATCCTAGATGCATCGAGGTATAGCTTGTCTGGTCGAGATCAGCTTAAAATATGAACATTTATAGCACTTTCATCATCTTCAAGTATGGATTCCAAGGCAAAATCTAATTCCATCCACAGGTCATCCCGAAAGTTGTCATGCTCTGATTTATTGCTTCCACTTCATCCTCATCCCCAAATGAGAATACCATAAGTAGCCTATTTTCATTCTGGTGTTGTGCAGGAATAGATCATTTTGATGGTTCTCAATTTAAAGATCAAATAGAAAACCATCAAAATGATCCTGTTCCTGCACAAGACCAAAGTGAAAATATGTTTCCTATGGTTTTCTCTTTCGAGAATAAGGATGAAGTGAAAGATAAATCAGATCATGACAACTTTCAGGACGAACTGTGGATGCAATTGGATTTTACCTTGGAATTCATCAACATTAGGATAAGAAAGTAGATGAAAGTGCTACAAATGTTCCTACTTTAAGTTGATCCTAGCCAGAAAAGTTGTTCCTCGAAGCATCTCGGATGTTTAGATATTCAATTACAAAATCTATAACTGGTTGTGCCTTGTAAATGTCGTCGCAGAAATATCTAAGGAGAAGGAAATTTTGAACAATAGTGTAACGACCTTTATTTTTGCATAAAATGCTAAAATGAGAATCTATATGCATATAGTACAAGTCCCATGATCAGTGGCTAGCACGTACATGTACAACAATTGATATCACATCCATATTCATTATTATATATGATAATGGTAATTTATACAATAAGGTCTTACAAAGCAGAGTAAAATGCAGCGGTTAGAAGCAAAAGTCTTGTAGTGTGCCTATCCAACCCTTAGGCAACTGACAAGGCATAAACCCTAAAGAAACTAACTAACATAATTCCCGCAACTTGCGTCAAGATACATGTCATGTGGAGGTTCGCTATCTTCACCGAAACCAACAAATTAGCAAGGGTGAGTACTTTCGTATTCAGAAGGACTTAATGTGGTATTTGCAAAATACAAAATTGCAGGCTAAGTCAAAGGAGGCATCTTCAATTAATTTGCAAAATGCAAAATTGAATTTGGAAATCATATAGTAATTTACAAACGGAATTTGTAAGAGCAAGGTTGATTGATATGAAAATAACAAGTATGCAAAGTATAAGTAACAACTCATAGTCCTCCATGACGTGAGCAACGAATTGTCCAATTCCTTCCAACACATGGCTCCACACCATTCTTTGCCAACTATAACATCCCAAATTTTTCTTTCATTGGATTTATTACGCTTTTCTCTTATTAACGAATTTTTTGAGATTTCATTTAATTTATTTGGAACTTATTGAGTTAATCCTTTTGCTATCTTTTATGTATTCAGTGAAAATTATTAATGATAGCTTGTTGGAAATATTTTATTTGGGTTCCAAATGTCTTAAAGTATTTTTTAAAATTTTTCTGGATTTTTCTGAGTATTTTTGCTATTTATTTGGGATTTGTTTATTTATTTGAATTATTTTATGCCTAAAATGATTTAAAATCGCTAGAATAGTGTTTGGGCCGAATCCTTCCAGTTTGGCCTGTTTCCTCTCACGCAACCCAGCCCGCGTCAACCCGTGTATCCCGCTCCGCGAAACCCTAGCCGCGCACTGTTAGATTTTGATCCAGTGGATGCGAGTGCGCCACGTCACCGTTCGTTGCGGGTTGTCTGATTGAATCTACGTGGGCGCTCTGGATTGCGCCACGTTGACTCACCCGAATCCGCCACCGCCGTCGAATCCGTTAGGGATTTCCGCGCCCTACGTGGAAGCCGAGGGCCCTATTTATTGTGCCGCCGCCTCTATGATGCGCACGTCGAGACGAACCTGTAGCCCCATCGCATGCCTCCCGAGCCACCGCCATTTGCTCGCAGGAGCTCGACGAAGTTCGTCAAGCCTCCGCCGTGGTCTTTCATTGTTTGCTCGTCGTCCGTTGAGGTTCTGCCATCGCTAAGGTCGCCGTCATGTTCGCCTCGTCGAGACGTGCTGGTTCCGTCATCCCTCGTTGCCGGAGTCAACCTCTAGCGTTGTCGTCGTGATCATCATCCTCAGTGTTGGTAAGCCCTCGCCGCCCCGTGCCATCATCTGTCGCAAAGCTTTTGGCTGTCGAATCTTGGATCAACGGTCCGTGTTGCGCCACGCGTTTGCTTCTCCGTCGTCGCTCGAGTTTAGCCTCATCCATTTGATCCTGATCAGACCGCGTATAGTCAGCCACATAGCGATGGTGTTAGCTAGCCACATGTCCACCGCCGTAGCCTCCATTCGTCGGATCTTGACCATCGATTTTGAATCATGCGGCCACGATCGTACCACCCGCCGGGCCAATCCCGTGCTGCCACGTGTCATGCCAGAATCGAGGTGTCGCTACTGTCGGTCACTGCTGACGTCATCGCCTTTGATCCCCACCGTCCAATTTAGCGTGAACGGTTGAGATCTTCACCGCCACATGTCTTAATCGCGGTTGTTGATTCTGTGCCACGTGTCATCAATCCAACTGAAGGACCATGTGGAGGTCCATCCATGTTTGTGATGAGTATTTGACTTTATTTGAGCAAGGTGTGCTCAAGTTTGAGTTTGATTTGGATTGATTTTCAAAATGAAGCAATTTGAGTTGTACCGGCCGTATGGACACGGTAGTGGTGAGTTGCATGGTTTATTGCACATCTTTGTGGGCATTGCTATGTGAGGAGTTTCCTTGTTTTTGATGGTTGCAGGACGACGGTGCTAGGTCATGGTGAGGCGAAGGATGACTGGACTAGGCGAGGAGCGCGGAGGTCCAGACGGTTGGGAGATCGCGGAAGATGATCGGAGACGGAGTCCGGGCAAGTCAAGAAGACAAGGAAAGGAGATGATGCTAGCTAGATGCGCGTGGATCAATGAGGATCGTCGGATTGAGGTCTAGTTGATAGGTTAGCGGGTCTAGGTAGTATGCTTTGAAAACTGCAAGAAAACCCGGTATGTGTGTGGGTTTTGGGTTAGCCCTTGCATGGCTGTGTGTGTGGGTTAATCCTAGCCCTTAGATGAGTGCTCTAGGGTTGAGGACTCATCCAAGGGTGGTAGGTGGCCCAAGAGTAGTATAAATAGGGGTGGAGGGTAGCCTCCTTCCCTTGAAGGTGTTGAGGTTTTGATGCTCATTTGAGCTTTGCCCACATGAATGTGAGGCTTTGTAACCTCCCTTCCAGAAATGAAAGTTTTATTCATCCACCTCTGAATTTATTTTATGCATTTACATTATGTATTTACTTTACGCAATTTAAATTCAGCATTTACTTTCCGCAATTACATTCCCGCAATTTACTTTCAAGTAATTTGGATTTGCCTCCTCCTTCTAAATGCTGCTGTTCTTGGATGTTTTGAGTGTGTTCATATGGTTTTACATCTCTTTTGCACTCTTGGATTGAGTAGAGAACATCTTTTCTTTCAAGTTCCAACTTTGTTCTGAACTTGTTCTTCGCGCAGCAGTCAGTGTTTGATTTTTGTAAAAATATAGAAAATCCTTTTGAGTGATTCTTCTTGGAGGAGGTGCGGGACTCTGATATCCGCTTGCAGAAAAATTTTGGAGTTCACTTGTTGTACCGTTTGGGCGCCATGAGGTGAAAACTGAGCCCCAAACGTTCTGCTCGAAGTTCTTGACCAGACTGTGTTCTTCGATTTTTCGTGTTTTTCTGTAAGGCTTTTGAGGAGAAATTTGGTGGAGTTATTCAAGACTCTGATGCTCACAGGAGAAAAAGTCTCAAAATTTTGTGAGCTACAGAAACCCACCAACCTCCTGTGCAAATTGAGGACAAGTTCTGGAAATTCTGCTTTTGCTTTTCTGAAAGTGACTTTTGTGATTTGAATTGATGTCCTTTCTAAAAGCAAGAGTTTGAACTGATTCCTCTTTATCTTGGACACTAGACAACCAGGATTGTGACTCAAAATCCCCACATATTTTATGGTACTTATCCATGCAAGCTTGGGGTACACATAGTTGTCTAGTTTTTCGGGTTTTTCACAATTCCTTTTGAGCGATCTTGTCGAGGTTTTTGTTGGAGTATTTTGGGGGAATTTTTATTTGCGACCATTCACCCCCCCTCTGTTCGCCATTTCGGTCCTTCAATTGGTATCAGAGCCAGTTTTGCTCTTCCATAGATCTTGACCGGTCTCAAGAGCCATGGCGACGGACAAATATTCCACCAAGCCTCCAATCTTTAATGGAGTTGATTTTCCTTTTGGAAGTCCGGATGGAGTCATACATCACGCTGGGGCTACGATATGGCGGAAGGTGAAACTCCGTATGAGGTTCTGGCGATGAAAATGTCACGGCCATCAATATGGTTGACGTTGAGGCGAATGCTAAGGCAAGGAACATTCTCATACTGAGGTCTTAGCGCATGTGAGTATGATAGGATTTTCACATTCGCTCCGCTCACGAGATTTGGGTAACCCTCGATGCTTACCATGAGGGCTCTACTCAAATCAAGGCGTGAGGCAGACTCAGTTCAAGCGCGAGTACAACAAGTTTGATCAACGCTTGGTGAGAGTCTCGACGAGTGTTTTGGTCGGTTTACAAAGATTTTGAGCGACCTCCGAGCAGTTGGTTGCATATACCCCGACTCGGACAATGCTCGGCATTTCTTGACCGCACTCGACCTTGGGTTTGGGAGATGAAGGTGACCACCATCAAGGACACCACCGACTTATCGACTCGACTCTTGACGGGCTTTATTCCGCCTCAAGACTCATGAGATCGATGTCGTCTCTCGGAAGACGAAATCTCAGTCGATGGCTTTGGTCACCGATCCCATTGGATCTTCTTCTTCTGATCCTTCTATTGGTTTCTCTCTTTCCGCCCTTTGCGAGCTAAGCGATGACCAAGCTGGAAAAATTTCGGAAAATGAGCTTGCTCTTCTCGCCGCAAGTTTTCTCATGCATACAAGAGGGTGAGAGAGAGGAAGAGAGGTGGCATGATCACCGCTTGAGTGTGGTGGCCCCAACCACATTCGCGAACTGTCCCAAGCCGGAGAAGGGCAAGAATGACGTTGGCGGTTCGGGCAAGAACGACTACACCGACAAGAACCGCAACAAGAAGCCTCCGGTTCGTGAACCGCGCGCACGAGAAGAAGTACCGCAACTTCTCCAAGAACAAGAAGCTCTTCCACCGCGTCCTTGCCGCGCTTGACGACATCAACCTCTCCGACACGGAGACATGGAGCGACGAGGCGAGGATGATCCGCAAGAGAAGAAAGGCGGCGACGACTTCTCGGCATGTGCTTCATGGCCGACACCAACGACATCGGCGACTCCGAGCTCTCAAATGACTCGGACGAGGTACCCTCCTATGACCACTCAACGAAGCTTTACGCAAATTAGGAAAATTTCATGCTAGAGCTAGAGCTAGGTGTACGGAGCTTGAGAAGGAAGTAGGTACCTTGACTCGGAGTTAGCTTCACATAGATCTTCTCCTCCCGAGTCACCGATGATTGCTCTTTGTGTGATGCTATTCTTGTGGAGTTGGAGAACCTAAGGACCATACATGATAGTGTGCTTGTTGAACTTGATGGTCTTAGGTTGAAGAATGCTAGCACTAGTTCTGTTGATGCTATTCTGTTGAGGCTAGTTTTCTTCATGCTCACTCCACTCCATCATACTCTAATTGCCCTAAATTGCTTGCCAAATTGATGCCATGAGCGAACACCTTAGGAAGCTTTCGCTAGAAACAATGAACTTGAATCACATGCTTCTAAGGACCCGGTACTCATGTGAGGGTGTAAGCAATTAAAACTTGACAATGAAACCACTGAATGTCAAGTGTGCTAAACTTGCTAAGGACTTACTAGATAAGTCACAAAAATATTGCTTGCGATGTAATCGAGATTGTGGGGACTTGGATAAAATCCATGTCGAGCTTAGGAAGAAATTAGAAGACCAAGCCCATAGAATTAGAGATGCTCCTTGCGTTTCTTGTAAGGCCCTCAAGATTGAGGCGGCCGTCTTTGAGGAGAAAATGCACGTCTTGAGAGAGCTCATCTTTCCGGTTCTTCTTCCTCTCCTTCCCCCTGTTCTTCTTATGCTTCTTTCTTCCGAGATTGCCAGTATCTTATGAGCACTCTAGAGAAGTTTGTTGGAGGCAAGAAGAAGCTCAATCTTATTCTAGACCAATCCAAGATTAGTAGATTCAATCAAGGTCTAGGATTTGATCCCTTGAGCACGCCAGGCGCATCCTCCCACCATAGTGCGGCTCCAAGAGTGGTGAGATTGTGGTAGCTCCTGAGTGAGTACCACCGTGTTTAGGTCTCACTGGGTTGTCCATAGGACTTGACCTGAAGGGTGTTACTCCTATTGCTACGCCTCTAGCAAGGCGAAGTACACATGCACCTTCCGTAAGAAGGATGGTCACCTAGTAGATTTACGCTTCAGCGCGCCAAGATCACTCGGTGTGAGCGTGTTGTTGCTCTTAGGGTATTCGTGGTCATCCCGCACTTTGAGTGCTCCTAAGACACACACCGCTTCTAGACAAGTTAGAGAGTCGCTGTTTTTGGGCGCCCGTGACTTGGTTTTCATGCTAGTTCTTGAGTTTTAGTCCCGAGCTGTTCGTAGTCGATCTTTCCGCCGTCCTCTTGATATTCCTCGTTTTCCCATCGAGGTAGATATCGGTGGCGTGAGGTGTTTTCGGTAGGAGATCCAGCACCTTCTTCGGGATGGTCGGCTTTTGCACCACGGCGTGCCAACCAGCTTTGACTCTAGATTATCTACGAGTTGCTCCGATCGTGTGAGAGTTGAGCGTCGGAGAGACACTCGAGTCGATCTTCTTCATGGTCGGTACTCACGAGGTGTCGTATGGTTCAAGATTGGGTTCCTAAGTCTTCACTCTATCCCGAGATCGAGTCATCTTTCTCTCTTGTGTCTTGATCGGGTTAAATCGGATGGGGAAGGGCGATGTTTGGATTGTTGACTCGGTTGTTCTCGTCATATGACCGGAGATTCTCGTTGGTTCTCTTCCTAGTCCGAGCCCCGGTGATGAGTTAATCACTTTTGGGGATGCATCTTGAGTAGAGTCATTGCTAAAGGTACCATCCGCATTAACCAAAATTTCATTCTTAAAGATGTTGCCTTAGTAAGTAAGCGCAATACAATCCGCTCTCTGTTTCTCAACTTATCGATGACTCTTTCGAGGTAAGCTTCAAGAGTAATGCCCGAGAATCCTTGATTCATCGGGAGGGTTAGTTTATGGATTTCTAGATTTGGGAGAGTCTTTCGTGCTGATTTTTACGCTTCTTCCGAGACTCTCTTCGATGTTTGATTGCTTCGAGTCCCGTGATCTCTCCTTCCGCATAGGAGACTTGGTCACATTGGTTTTGATCATTTGACCCGAGTTAGCGACCATGATCTCATTTGGGGTTTGCCCAAACTCAAGATGGTCAAAGACTTAGTTTGCTCTCCTTGCCGACATGGCAAGATGGTTCTCGCTTCTCATCCTCCGATCCACCGTAGTGATGGTGATGCACCAGACAGCTTTTACATATGGACTTTGTTGGTCCAAATAGAGTGCGATCGGCGGAGAGGAAGTGGTATGTTCTTGTCATCGTTGATGATTTTTCTAGATACTCTTGGGTATTCTTCATGGCCTCGAAGGATGAGACTTTTCTCACTTCAGGGTTTGATCAAGAGGTTGTCTATTGAGCTCCTGTGTGCATTACGAGCTATACGCAGTGATAATGGCACGGAGTTCAAGAATTCCTACTTTGAGAGTTTTGTGTGGAGTCTGGTTTAGAGCATCGGTTCTCTTCTCCCTACGCTCCTCAAAGATAATGGCGTAGTGGAAAGGAAGAACATGACCTGGTTGAGATGGCGTGACGATGCTAGACGAGTCTGAGACTCTAGGAAGTTTTGGGTGAGGCTATAGCTCCGCTTGCCATGTTTCTAATCGCGTGTTTTTGAGAGCACATTTGCATCGCACTTCTTATGAGTTGAGGTATGGGCGAAAGCCCGGTGTGTCTCATTTTGCGTTTTTGGTTGCAAGTGTTTTATCTTGAAGTCCGTAACCTAGATAAGTTTGAGTCTCGCTCTTCCGATGGTATCTTTCTAGGTTACTCGACTTCTTCTCGTAGCTATAGGGTGCGGAGTGTTGATGCGCATAGGATCATAGAGACCGTGATGTGACCTTTGATGAGGCTAGCCCAGAGCTAGACCGATGTTTGAGCTCTTCTTATCCCTCCGAGACCATCTTTGTAGAAGATGAGGATGATGGAGATGATGGTGTTCCACCGATCCAGCCTCTATACCGAGGTGCCTCCTGTTTCCATTTACGCACCTCGAGTGACCACCCTTGCCTTCCGACTCTCCTTGGTGAGTGGCTCTGCTCCTACCTCTTACATGCATGAGGTAGAGGCCACTACCTCGGTCCTCCCGTCATATCCAGAAGCTCATCCACCGATCGGATCATTGGTGATCTGCTTGAGCGCCACTCGCTCAAAATCAGGTTTGTCGATTCTGCCTCCACTCTGCCTTCGTTGCCTCCTTTGAGCCGAAAGATGTTTCTCATGCATTATCCGATGAATCGTGGATTAATGCTATGCATGAGGAACTTGAGAACTTTGAGAGGAACAAGGTATGGCGCTTGTCGAGCCCCATCTGGTCATAATGTCATTGGGACCAAGTGGGTGTTCAAAACAAGCAGAGTGAGGATGGGGTTGTCATTCGCAACAAGGCTAGGCTAGTTGCAGGGGCTTTCTCAAAGTTGAGGGTCTTGACTTTGAGGAGACCTTTGCCCCGTAGCTAGACTAGAGGCTATTAGGATCCCGCTTGCATTCTCTGCATCCCGTGGCTTCAAGCTCTATCAAATGGATGTCAAGAGTGCATTCCTCAATGGCTATATTGAGGAAGAGGTTTATGTCAAACAACCTCCGAGATTCGAGAACCCCAAGTTTCGAGTCATGTATACAAGCTCTCCAAAGCTTTGTATGGACTCAAGCAGCCCCAGAGCATGGTATGAGAGGCTCAAGTCTTATCTTCTCACCATGACTTCAAAATGGGCATAGTAGACAAAACTCGCTCATCGACACCATGAGTCTCATTTTCTTCTTGTCCGATTTATGTGGATGATATAATTTTTGGTGGCTCATCTCATTCGCTTGTGTCTCAGTTTTCTGAGGTGATGAGCACAGAGTTTGAGATGAGTATGATGGGCGAGTTGAGCTACTTTCTTGGCTTCCAAATCAAGCAGACTCGGGAGGGTACTTTCTTGCATCAAGGCAAATATACCCGTGACCTCCTGAGGTGTTTCGACATGTCTGATGGGAAGCCGGTGATGACTCCTATGGCCACCACTGCTGTCCTCGAGCCCGATGAGGATGGTGAGCCTGCTGATCAAAAGGAGTTTCGGAGCATGATCGGCTCCCTCTTGTACCTCATTGCTTCGAGGCCGGACATACATTTTGTTGTGTGTCTGTGCGCTCGATTTCAAGCTTCTCCTCGCGCCTCTCACCGCCAGGCGGTCAAGCGCATCTTCAGGTACCTTCGTGCTACCACTGATTATGGTATTTGGTACTCTTCGTCTTCTTGTCTATCTCTTAGAGCCTTTTCCGATGCCGACTTTGTCGGGTCAGAGGATAGATAGGAAGAGCACTTCTGGCACTTGCCAATTCATTGGCACTTCTCTTGTTTCTTGGTCATCTAGGAAGCAGTCCGGAGTTGCACAGTCCACCGCTGAGGCCGAGTATGTTGCTGCAGCTAGTTGTTGTAGCCAGGTGCTCTGGATGAGATCGACCTTACGGGACTATGGGTTAGAGATAGAGAGTGTGCCACTTTTCTGTGACAACACTTCACTATTTGCATTGCTAAAAACCCATTGCAACATTCCGGACCAAGCACATTGATATTAGATATCACTTCCTTAGAGACCATGTGGAGAAGGGAGATATCGCGCTTGATTCGAGAGAGTGACCTTGATTAGCCGATATTTTCACCAAGCCTTTGGATAGCTCAGCATTTGTTGCCTTGAGGAGTGAGCTTGAGTCGTGAGCCCTTACGGCCTTTCGTGAGGGGAGCTGGTTTGTATATTATGTATTATATGTTTTCTTCCACTTTTCTTTTCTTTGTGTTTCTTCCGGATGACTTTGGGCTTGTTTTCTTGAGTTGAGTTCACTCACTTAGACTTCGGCATGCCTTGCATTGACCTCTTATCTTGTGCTTTAGGTTGCTATCATGCGTGATTAGTGTTCTCTCTTCTCTCTAGGTTGAGTTCCTCACGCCTTATAAGTCTAGCGGTATTGGGCCTCCAGGTAGACA
Organism: Otatea glauca; assembly: GCA_036346275.1. Lineage (NCBI taxonomy): Eukaryota > Viridiplantae > Streptophyta > Magnoliopsida > Poales > Poaceae > Otatea > Otatea glauca. The sequence goes on along the minus strand of CM070719.1, from coordinate 18,397,718 downwards.
GTGCATGTGCACTCCTTAGTTGGGATCTAGAGTCGACTTCCTATGTCACCTTTGGGAAGATAAGAGCGAGTCCGAGCCGTAGTGAGTCTCTTCTATCTTTTCTATGCTCTATAGCCATCCAGTTTTGCGGTTTCTCGACTTCTTCTCCTCATTCTGTTTTTTTGGTTATTATTGAGTTCATTGGGTTTTCTTTATGCCTAATCTTGATAATAACTCAACTTTAACCAGATTTGAGCTTAAAATTGATTCATTTGTTGAGGGGAGTTTGGGAATCTGTTCATGCATTGCATTTAGACTGCATTTTCTGCTTTATGAGCTTTGTCTATTATGCAATTGATTTCTTCTTCATGCTATACACCATGCTACATCATTTGAAGAAAATCACTAGCTTAGGTATGTCCAAGTTCATTTAACTTGCTAAGCTTAAAAATGAAATAAGCCTTAAATGAAAAACTTGATGAAACTTGTTGCTTTTACTTGCTAGGTTTCTTCTCTAGAGGTTTGTGCCATAATTTGAGAAATTTAGGAGTTCTCTAGAGTCCCTATAGCAACTTGGGTGAAACTAGTTTGATCCATGCAGAGTCCTTCAATTGCTCATGAATCGTTGTGCTAAAAATGAAAATTAAACAAAATTGACTCTTCTTGTGCACATACGACTCAACACCTTGTATTCACAAGACCGCTTCCCATTGCACTTGGGATGAACTTGGAATACATCGTGTTTGACCTAGACCATCCTCTTAAGAGCTCATCTTGAGATGGTCGATACGGCTTGAGTCAATTGGTTGTCAAAAGAAAATGCAAATAAATTAAAAACAAAGACATATGTGGGTAAAGAATGCAAATAATGTCAAACATTTGCACCCCGCTATGTCTTGTATGATGATAAATCAAAATTTGCATTAAGTGATAAATGAGCCCGAAGGACCTTGTATGCTCTTCTAGATTCCCCAACGTGTTGAGTAGGTTGAACTCTAGGTTTTCCTTTTGATCCTTAGAGTGGCTATTCTTCTATTTTTGAAACTAAAGCTAAGTGTTGCACTTGTCAAATCTTGCTAAAATGAAATATTCAAAACTAAGCTCGTATTTGCACTTGGACATGTCTTAGTTTAGTCATCTTCGAAATTGACAAGCTTGGTGTAATATCCTTCCATTTTGATCAATTGGATAATCCTCAAAGCTTTTTCGATTGCATTTCATGCATACATAAAAAAAATTGATGCCTATATTGCCAAAAGGGGGAGATAACGTAGAAAAGGCATCACTAAAAAGATAAAAATGTGAATGCTTATTTGGTTATTATGATCTTTGTAAAACTATGCTACTACTTCTGTTGGATCATAATCTCATAATCACATTTGACATGTTTAGTTGGATTTTAGAGTTTTTGTTGAAAACTTGCTCTTTCTTAAATTTAACTCTAAAATCTGAATTCCTCTTCGTCAACTTGGTCATGGTTTAATTTAATTTCTATCTTTGGACCAAGTTTGACTTTGCAACTAAAAATTGCTTTCTTCTTCATTTTCTTCAAACTCAAATTTATGCCTTTTGTGTGGTTTGTCAATATACTCATCAAGGGGAGATTGAAGGACCATGTGGAGGTCCATCCATGTTTGTGATGAGTATTTGACTTTATTTGAGCAAGGTGTGCTCAAGTTTGAGTTTGATTTGGATTGATTTTCAAAATGAAGCAATTTGAGTTGTACCGGCCGTATGGACACGGTAGTGGTGAGTTGCATGGTTTATTGCACATCTTTGTGGGCATTGCTATGTGAGGAGTTTCCTTGTTTTTGATGGTTGCAGGACGACGGTGCTAGGTCATGGTGAGGCGAAGGATGACCGGACTAGGCGAGGAGCGGAGGTCCAGACGGTTGGGAGATCGCGGAAGATGATCGGAGACGGAGTCCGGGCAAGTCAAGAAGACAAGGAAAGGAGATGATGCTAGCTAGATGCCGCGTGGATCAATGAGGATCGTCGGATTGAGGTCTAGTTGATAGGTTAGCGGGTCTAGGTAGTATGCTTTGAAAACCGTGCAAGAAAACCCGGTATGTGTGTGGGTTTTGGGTTAGCCCTTGCATGGCTGTGTGTGTGGGTTAATCCTAGCCCTTAGATGAGTGCTCTAGGGTTGAGGGACTCATCCAAGGGTGGTAGGTGGCCCAAGAGTAGTATAAATAGGGGTGGAGGGGTAGCCTCCTTCCCTTGAAGGTGTTGAGGTTTTGATGCTCATTTGAGCTTTGCCCACATGAATGTGAGGCTTTGTAACCTCTCCTTCCAGAAATGAAAGTTTTATTCATCCACCTCTGAATTTATTTTATGCATTTACATTATGTCTTTACTTTACATAATTTAAATTCAGCATTTACTTTCCGCAATTACATTCCGCAATTTACTTTCAAGTAATTTGGATTTGCCTCCCCTCCTTCTAAATGCTGCTGTTCTTGGATGTTTTGAGTGTGTTCATATGGTTTTACATCTCTTTGCACTCTTGGATTGAGTAGAGAACATCTTTTCTTTCAAGTTCCAACTTTGTTCTGAACTTGTTCTTCGCGCAGCAGTCAGTGTTTGATTTTTGTAAAAATATAGAAAAATCCTTTTAAGTGATTCTTGTTGGAGGAGGTGCGGGACTCTGATATCCGCTTGCAGAAAAATTTTGGAGTTCACTTGTTGTACCGTTTGGGCGCCATGAGGTGAAAACTGAGCCCCAAACGTTCTGCTCGAAGTTCTTGACCAGACTGTGTTCTTCGATTTTTCGTGTTTTTCTGTAAGGCTTTTTGAGGAGAAATTTGGTGGAGTTCTTCAAGACTCTGATGCTCACAGGAGAAAAGTCTCAAAATTTTGTGAGCTACAGAAACCCACCAACCTCCTGTGCAAATTGAGGACAAGTTCTGGGAATTCTGCTTTTGCTTTTCTGAAAGTGACTTTTGTGATTTGAATTGATGTCCTTTCTAAAAGCAAGAGTTTGAATTGATTCCTCTTTATCTTGGACACTAGACAATCAGGATTGTGACTCAAAAATCCCCACATATTTTATGGTACTTATCCATGCAAGCTTGGGGTACACATAGTTGTCTAGTTTTTCGGGTTTTTCACAATTCCTTTTGAGCGATCTTGTCGAGGTTTTTGTTGGAGTATTTTGGGGGAATTTTTATTTGCGACCATTCACCCCCCCTCTGTTCGCCATTTCGGTCCTTCACCAACGGTGCCACATGTGTGCTTCCGTCAGCCGGTGCTTGGGCACAGTGCAGCCAGTCCACTGTGGACTAGCGTCGACCGTAGACTGAGTCCATACACCAGTGACACATGTCGCACCGTGATTATGCCACCTGTCAGCACCTAATTGGGCCACGTGTTCACTGACGTCAGCGTGACGTCATATATCCTATTTTTCTTTAGAAAAATAATTAGCCAAAAATCATATTCGGTGCTGACATCAGTGACATCATAAATGCTATTTTCCAGTGTAAAAGTAATTCGGCAAAAGTAATACGGGACTACAAAAGTCGACAGTTGGAGCACTATAATCTTTTTCTATAGACTCGATGGCAACGATCGGTGGGATCACCGCCACCTTCGTCTTCGGCCAGGCTTTCCGCTTCGGGAGCCTAGACTTCGTCGCGGATAAGCGCGGAGAGATGGTCTGCCTAGACTTGAACCAGATCCAACCTGGTAAAAATCAGGCCGACCCATCTCAGGTACGTCACTCTGCCTTAGCCGGCAAACCAGTAGGCTTCGCAAGAAGTTGCTACGATCTTCGCGGCATCTTTGCCATAGAAGAGCAGAGGATCGATCTCCAACGTCAGCAAGAGGATCAGGAAGCTACGGAGGAGGATCATCCACCCCCGTAGGGGAAAGGAGGCACAATCGCTTCGGTCTCGCGGCCGCCATGTCCGAGAAGACATCCTGCAGTCCAGATTGGGAGACCAAGTTGTCTTCCATACTCCGCAGCAGAACGTTGTCGCCTCAAAGACGCTACTCGATACGTTAGATCCAATGATTGCGTCAGACAGCCCGGCAGCCCCGATCGTGGCCCAGATCAAGGCCATGGTGACGGCGGCGGTGATTCAGCAGAATCAAGGAAGGCCGGATGGGGAAGCGCAATCACGCTCTCACGCAGCCACGCGTGTCGCTAGTAGCCGGACTGTAACCAGTCGGAACACCGGCAGTCAGCGCCTCACGCCACCAGTCGGAGACGCACGCCGCATCCTCAACTGCGACCTCCGCCAAGATATCACCACCAGAAGGCAAGAGCGGGAAGAGGAAGAACGACGTGGGCACCGAGACGACTTCGAGCGTTTCGGCACCAGCTATGATCGGCGAAGCGATCGAAGGTACGACGATTATAACGACCATAGGGACCGTCATCACAGGGGTCGGAACAACGACGATCGACGAGTTATGGACTCGCCGTGCCGAACTCCACCCCGACATAGTGACGACAATCGCCGAGCTAAAGGCTCACCGCGCCGCTCTTCCCCTCATCATGAAGAGAGATCCATCGACAGGATTTGAGCGTTCACTCCTCGGCTGCGCCGGGTGGTATTGCCTAAGGGTTTCAACCCTAAGGGCATTTCAAGTTTGACGGTGAGCGAGATCCGGAAGCTTGGCTGCAGGTATACGCCCTAGCGGTCAAAGCGACCGGAGGCTGAAGGGAAACGCGGTATGCTACGCTAGCACAAAAAAAAACTACCGCGCAACCAGAAAGCTACTCGCAAGAAGGGGATCATAGATAAGATTACCACTAGACGCGCAGTTGCGGAATCCTTCGCGTCGATGTAGTGGTTCGTCCTCGCCGCAATGATCGTTGCGTCGATGTAGTGGATCGTCCTCGCCGCCGTGGATCATCCTCCCACGCCATGCCGCAGCAGCGTGACACCGCAGATAGTCCACACGTCCAGAGATGGAACGCTGCGTGCGCCGTGTGCAAGCACCTAGTCGCTCGGCGAGGGCAGCGAGAGGAGGAGGCTAGGGTTTCAAGTGAATCAAACCTAAACCGTGGAAAGCACACTCTGCGCCTCCCTCCTCCCTCCTTATATAGCCACGAGATGAAACCCTAAACCAGGTCCCACCAAAGATGCTAAGCCCACGAGGTTCATTAATTACGGATCCAATCCAAATTAATGCGTCCCACCATTAAGTGTGTGACCGCAGGTTCACATACGTTTGGACATGGATTCGAAAACTCCTTTTCAATCCAATAGTTGGTAGCGGCTTCTTGCAAAGTATGCCAACTCCCAAACATACTGTGATCAAATCGAGCAGAACCTATCAAAAGAACTCATGTAATAATCCCTTTGCCAAGTATATGAAGATTGATCTCAAGGCAGAAGCATGTCATCCTTTGATGATTCAATCCATCTCTCGTATCCGTGATATATTAATAAGTTGTGATTGACTCTCAATCACGGCATGGCCATGCACTTTCTTAATCATATCACACGAGTGGACTTGTCATATATCTCCGTTTCATTGGAGTGGCAAATTCCATCTTGATCGCCACTTCCTCTCGCACGCTTCATAGTAAACATGAAAGCTACCTTTATAACTATCCGGTTAGGAAGTAGTGTTTGATAGCCCCAAGGAAAACTATTACACATGTAGGGAATATGACAATCTCAGGTCTAAGGATCATACATCTTCTAGGTATGAGATACAATCGATGACACATAAGAATGAAACATTCTCGCAGTTGTCCCATAGCGGGTCTATCTAACCCATGTTCTTCAACATGGTCCACAATGTAGAGATGATATCTCCATATCCCATGATCTATGAAGCATGATCATCGATCACTACATGTGCTGATCTATTCATCGTAGTCCTATACGATGATATCCGATCAGAGATATTTATCGAATTACATCATTAAGTAAAGAGCTTCATAATCAAGTCACATACTTGTTGATCAATACAATGATATACATTCATTGGACCAATAATCATATTATTATTCATAAACATAGTCATGTTACAATCATCTAAATGATTGCCTCAAGGGCATAACACTAACAGAGGCAACCAGAATGTGATGGCAAATTACCTGCCAATCAACCTTACCCCCTCGACTCAAGCGTAGCTCACGGGACTCCCTGCAAATTTGGTGGACTCCTAGAGCGATCTTTGCGATCAATTCATCGCGAACTTCTAGGGAACCTACGAGAGACCTGGCACCCTGTGAGACCTGTATCAGCTTCATCAGAAGAAGGACGAGACGCTGAGGGATTTCATTCGGCGTTTCATGCAGAAGAAGAACACCATCAGGGATGTTTCCGATGCCGTGGTGATAGCCGCCTTCCAGAAAGGGGTCAGCGACCCCAATCTGATCAAGAAATTGTCTAGGAAGCCCCCAGCCTCCGTAAAGGGGATGTTTGCGTTGGCCGATCGCTATGCCACAGCCTCACACGCCCTGGCCGAGCGCCAAGAAGATTGACCACAACACAAAAGCAAGGGCGACAAGGCCGAGTCCTCCAAGCACAAAGATAAGAAACGGAAAGGCGAGGAGCTGGTCGCGGTGACAGAACGCAATCGGCCCCGAACCACTCGGAGAGAGGCGCTCGATTATAACACTGTTATGGAAGCAATCTGTCCCTTCCACCCCAAGGGAAAACACGCCGCCAAGGACTGCTTCACTTTGAAGCTTTTTGCACGGGAAAGCAACAAGCAGCCAGCTCCAACCAAGGATGAAGTGGCCAAGAAGAAAGATCTTCCTAACGAGGATGACTTTCAAGAACCCGAGCACGAGCTGAACTACATATACGGGAGCTCCATCGGATACGAGTCCAAGCGAAAGCAAAAGCTTACCACTCGGGAGATCAATGCGATGGAACCGGCGGCCCCCAATGTCTAAGGTGGTCCGAGGTACTAATCACCTTCGACCGATCGGATCACCCCAACCGGGTTCTACATCCGGGTATGTTCCCTCTGGTGCTCAACCCTGTTATTCGCAGCGTGAGGCTCAAGAAGGTACTGATAGATGGAGGGAGTGGACTCAACGTTTTGTTCTCCAAAACTTTCAGCGACATGAACATTCCCCGTACCAAGCTTAGGCCGAGCACTCAGCCTTTCCATGGAGTAATTCCTGGAGCATCATCATTTCCACTCGGGCAGATTTCCTTACCCGTCACCTTCGGCACCAAGGACAACTATCGGACCGAGTACGTAAATTTTGATGTGGCGGATTTCGAAACAGCGTATCACGCTATCTTGGGAAGACCCGGACTTGCTCGGTTCATGGCCATCCCGCACTACACCTACTTGATGATGAAGACGCCGGGACCAAGAAGCGTCATCACGGTTCGCAGCGACATCAAACGGTCCCTGGAGTGCGACCGAGAGAACCATGAACTCGCCGAGTTGCAGGAGGCAGCCGACGAGAGAAGGGAAATCCAAGCAGAAGCGGCCACAATACAAGAAGAGGGCGACATCCCGTCCAAGAAGCAGGCCATGTCAGGAATGAAACCTGGCAAAGGGACCAAGAGAATCATTCTCGACCCGTCCGATTTGTCAAAAACGATTCTGATCGGGACAGAGCTTGAGGACAAATAGGAAGACAAGCTCGTCACCTTCCTCCAAGCTAACAAAGACATCTTCGCATGGAAGCTATTCGACATGCCGGGTGTCCCTTGGGAGGTGATCGAGCATTCTCTGCACGTCAACGAAAGTGCGAAGCCAATCAAGCAAAGACTTCGGCGGTTCGCTCCAGATCGCCGGAACGCCACCAAACAGGAGATCACCAAGCTTTTAGCCGCAGGCTTTATGAAAGAAGTGTATCATCCAGATTGGCTGGCAAACCTTGTACTAGTTCAAAAAAAGAATAAAACTTGGCGCATGTGCGTTGACTATACCGATCTCAACAAAGCATGTCCGAAGGATCCTTTCGGGTTACCTCGGATTGATCAAGTGGTTGACTCAACCGCCGGGTGCGAGATGCTGAGTTTCCTTGATGCCTACTCGGGATACCACCAGATTCGCCTAAAGGTGGAAGATCATATCAAGACTTCGTTCATCACGCCCTTCGGAGCCTTTTGCTATACCATAATGGCATTCGGGTTAAAAAATGCCGGAGCGACGTATCAACGCGCGATACAGGGGTGCTTTCATGCCCAACTCGAACGAAATGTGGAGGCGTACGTGGACGACGTCGTGGTGAAGACTCGGAAGAGGAAGGACCTCATCACCGACCTAACTAAGATGTTTGAAATTCTGAGGGCTTTCAGCATGAAGCTTAATCCCGAGAAGTGTGTTTTCGGAGTGTCTTCGGGAAAACTGCTCGGGTTTATCGTATCCCATCGAGGCATCGAGGCCAACCCAGAGAAGATCAGGGACATATCAAGTATGGAACCGCTAACTTGCCAAAAGGACGTCCAGAAACTTACATGATGCATGGCCGCACTCAGCAGGTTTATCTCCCGACTGGGTATGCGAGGTATGCCATTCTTTAAACTCCTCAAAAAGCAGGACAAATTCCAGTGGACTCCAGAGGCACAGAGGGCGTTTGAAGATTTGAAGACTTTCTTAACGATGCCCCCGATCTTGGTTTCACCAATGCCAGAGGAGCCCCTCTTGCTATACATCGCGGCAACGACTCTTGTAGCCAGTGCTGCGGTCGTCGTAGAAAGGGAGCAGCAGGGCCATGTGCAGAGGGTCCAGCACCCAGTTTACTTCGTCAGTGAGGTCTTGAGTGAATCTAAGGTGCGGTATCCGCAAGTTCAACAATTTCTATGACGTACTTCTCACATCTCGTAAGCTCAAGCACTATTTCCATGAACATGCGATTTCGGTGGTCACCTCCTTCCCAATTGGAGATATTCTCCACAACCAGGAGGCCACCGAAAGAATTGCAAAGTGGGCAGTCGAGCTTGGAGCTTTTGATATCTTATTCAAGCCTCACACCGCCATTAAGTCTCAAGCACTCGCCGACTTTACGGCCGAGTGGACAGAACTTCAAAACCCGGCAGTCACAAAGGAACTCGATTATTGGACGATATATTTCGATGGTTCCCTAATGCTCAGCGGTGCGGTGGCTGGAATCGTGCTCATATCACCAAATGGGGAAAGGTTGAGGTACGTCCTTCAAATATTTTTTCCCACATCAAACTACGTCGCCGAGTATGAGGCACTCATCCATGGGCTCCACATCGCCATATCACTCGATATCTGACGTTTGGCGGTTCGCGGAGACTCAATGCTCGTGGTCAACCGAGTGCAGAAAGAATGGTCCTGCATTGAGGACAACATGGCTGCCTACTGCCAGGAGGTACGCAAATTGGAAGGCAACTTTGACGGCCTAGAGCTCATTCATGTGCTCCGCCGAGATAATGAAGTTGCCAACGAGTTAGCGAAAATGGGAGCCTGCCGGTCTACAGTACCTGTGGGAGTGTTCGTCAAAGAAATTCACAAGCCCACGACTAGCACTTGGACAAAGCCAGACATCCCGACAGAGAAAAAATTAGAGGCAGAAGTCCTAGTCATTACCCCCGATTGGACAGTTCCGTATCTGGACTACTTGACGAAGGACAAGCTACCCGAAGACCGCGTGCAGGCCGAGCGAATAATGCGCCAAGCAAAAGCTACGTGGTAATCAGGGAAGAACTCTATCGCAAGAGCAGCTCTGGTGTACAAAGATGGTGCATATCAGAACAAGAAGGAAGAGATCTCCTCAAGGAAATCCACTCGGGAGTTTGCGGGAATCATGCTGCGTCATCATCCCTAGTTGGCAAGGCCTATCGTCAAGGTTTTTTCTGGCTGACTGCTGTCACTGACGCGGAGGACATCATCCGGACATACAAAGGATGTCAGTTCTTTGCTCGACAGATGAACAAACCGGCACAGGAACTACAGATGATCCCCATAACCTGACCGTTTGCAGTCTAGGGGCTCGACATGGTAGGACCTTTGAAGAAGGCCCAGGGCGGTCATACTCATCTCTTTGTAGCCGTCGACAAATTCACCAAGTGGGTGGAGGCCAAGCCAGTTGCCGCAATTACGGCAACCAAGGCCAAAGAATTCTTTCATGAAATCATGGTTAGATTCGACGTCCCGAACCGGATCATCACGGATAACGGCACCCAATTTAGAGGCGGCATATTTCAAGACTGGTGCAGCGAACTCGGCATAAAGATTTGCTTCGCGTCGGTAGCGCATCCACGAAGCAATGGGCAGGTCGAGCGAGCTAACGGCATGGTGCTACAAGCCTGAAGGCAAGGATTTTCGATCGTCTCAAACCATACGCCACCCCGTGGGTGAAAGAATTGCCTTCGGTACTCTGGGGGCTGCGAACCACCCCTAGCAGAGCAACCGGGCAGTCACCTTTCTTCCTGGTGTACGGCTCAGAAGCGGTCCTCCCCACCGAACTAGAATTCGGATCCCCGCGGGTTCGGAGCTATGAAGAAGTTGCCTCAGAGGAAAACCATTTAGAAGACCTCGATCGACTGGAGGAAATCAGAGACGTCGCAATGATTCGATCGGCAAAATACCTTCAGGGCTTACGTCGCTATCACGGTCGTAATGTAAGGAGCCGCACTTTCTACAAAGGAGATCTGGTCCTTAGAAAGAATTAGAAGTGCGAGCACAAGCTCTCCCCAAGCTGGGAAGGCCCTTATGTCGTCGATGAGGTGGTACGCCCTGAGGCTTATAAACTCAAGCGTGAAGACGGCACAGCTATCGGCAACACCTGGAACATAGAACAGCTACGTCATTTTTTCACTTGAATTCTGTAATTCTATTGTTCTTATATAAATGAAAGCTCATTTTTAAAGTTGTTTTCATATAATCTACCTCGATCTTACGCATATGATTGCTTCTCTCCCAAAAATTCTAGACTCCGGGACATGCGTCATGAACCATGCCCCAGAGCTTGGGGGCTGGACCTGTCGGAGGCAAAACCAGTCGGGAGCAATATTTAAAGATATCAAAACCACTCAGACAAAAACATAATATCGAACAAATGCCTTCATATATTCTCATAGGTCCAAAGTCTCCACTACAGCGGAAGAAGCATCTTTGACTTCCACCCAAAGCTCGGCGGCGCGGTCCTCATCTACATTGCAGGCATAACCTTCCTTGATAGCCTCAAGATCCACTTGAGGGTAAAGCGACCTTGTGATCGCCAGAGCCTGGCAAGCACCATTGGTCGCCGCTTCCTTCAAAAGTCTCTTGAGCTCCTTGGGGGCTTCCTCCAACCGATTCATAACCTGGTCCCTGCTGAGCGGCCTCTCGCCTTCGAGATGAAGCGAGCTCAGCAAGGGTCCTGAGGCTTCGCAAAGTTTTGAGCAAGATGTCTCAAGGGCGTTAACCTTGTCGTTGAAAACAGCGTACTGTGCCCGCGTCTTGATCTTATAATCTGCAAGTGGAACAGATTTCAGGGACCATGCAGAAGACGACGGAGACAAAAGAGGGTAGGGTGCCCAAAAAGTACCTTCCAGCTCCTTCCCCGAAGCTTCGAGCCGTCCTTGGAGCTTCGCAATATCGGAATTTCGAGCTAGCACGGACACCAGGAAATCAAAAAACCAGTCGACTCAGTCAGAAATGCGGGGAGGTTAAAAAAAATATTCACCTCGAAGGGAGCCGACAACGTCCAGCTTCTCCTTCGCTAGACCTTCTATCCCCCCGTAGCGCGTGCAACTCCGACCGGAGAACCAGCAACTCGGCCGCGTGCCCAGCCTTGATACGCTCCAATTCGGCCAGATATTCCTGGCACGTTCGGACTTCAGGGAGCATCTTCCGGATGTATTCGGCTTTCTTTTCAGAGCGCTCCCCTATTTTCTGTAGTCATTATAGGGAAAATTAATTGCATGATAGATAACGGAAGCAGCAAGATATCAAGTGTCGAGAGGCGCTTACCCAGGCCAGGTGCGCGCAAGCCGTGGCATGACTATAAAAGTCATTTCTTTCCTTCTCCTCCTCCTCCGGGTCGTCCAAAAGCTTCAAGCCTTCCTCCTCGTCAACCCACGCAGCTTGCATGATGGGCCGGGGGCGAGTAGGGGTCGGCGGAACTCGGAAGATCTCCTCAACCTCGGAGATGGGCGGGAGGCCGTCTCCAAATCAGCAGAGCCTAATCCCGAAGCGAGAGCAGTCAGAGATGGTGCTGGGGGCCCGGGAGGCACTTCGATGCCCCCGGTCGTGGCCCCCGCGACTGGGGCGCTAACCTCTGGGGGCTCAATCCCCACAGGGGCCCCAGACGGCGCCCCGATAGGAACATCGAGCGAAGGTTTTGCTACAAGAAGAACTGTCAGCAAACAAGCCAGCGAAGCATATCAACCAAGAGTTGATAGGTTCACGAACCTGTCGGACTTTTTCATCTCCATTGGGGGCTTCTTCCGTGCGGACGAGCCGCCCCGGAGGGACCACTCGGGGCGCTGCCGGCTAAAGCCTTAGGCTCCCCTAGACCTCCCTAGTCCCCCGGAATAGGGCTCGGTTGCGCAGCAGTTTGGCTCGGGAGGGGGCCGCAGGCGCTGGAGCTCGGGCCGGCGGGTCCTGGATCTTGGGGCCGCCAGTCAGGCGCGGGGCTTCGCGGGGTCCTGCGCCACCGCTTTCTTCCCCTTTTTGGCGGCAGGGTCTCCCGCAGGAGACCACGCTCGCCGCTTCGGAGAATCACCCACACGGGTGGGCATTTCTAGGAGGGGCGCATCGCTGAAGAAAGCCGCCCGATCCTGGAAAGAAAGGTTAAAAGTTGGAAGATATTCAGAGACAAGGGCAGAAACCACTCAAACCAAACTCGCTAACCTCAGGAGGGGGGCGCGAAGTGGTGAAAGACTTCGGTCATCTGACAGAGGATACATCGACGCTCGGGATGAAGAATTCGTCGACCCGAGCGAATATTTGTTCCCCCAATAGTTCATCAGGCCTTTCCTGGGTCGGGTCATCTTTCCCTCCGTATGCGAATCCCAGATGAACTCGCTCTTTCAGGGGTTGTATCCGGCGAGCAACAAAGTGCAGAGGCAGACCTACCCCTGTGAGTCCACCCTCCTTCAATTTTTCGATCAGCGCCAGAAGGTCATGCAACTGGTCCATGTCAGCGGAGTTGGGGGTGGACACCCAAGAAAGAGACGCCTTGGGACGGCGCCCAGCAAAGGGGGAAGGGCAGGATCGGGGTTGGCGCAATAGAACCACTCCTGATGCCAGCCTTTGTTGGAAGTTTTGAAAGGAATTGCGAAGTAATTTTTCTTCAGCCCCTCCCGCAGCTGAAATCTGGTTCCCCGAACAACCTTGGGGTTGCTCTTTGAAGGATAAGGTTTCAAGAGGTAAAAATGGCGGAACAGATCGAAATGGGGGCTAATGCCTAAGAAGGCTTCACAAAGATGAACAAAAAGGGAAATCTGCACGATGGAATTGGGATTCAAGTTCACCAATTCAATCTCATAGAAGAAGAAAAGGCCGCGAAGGAAAGCGCAAGCGGGAAGGCCCAGCCCGCACTGGAAGGACTCAAAACCACTACCTCTTCGGGACAAGGAGTGGGGATGGTTTCACCGGCAGCCGACCGGGTGGAGATCAAGGCCAAGCTTGGGAGAATCCCGTCATCCACTATGGACTGCAGTTTCTCCTCTGTCGTTGTCGAGGTCGTCCAATCCTGGGGCAAAGGCTGCGAAGAGGAAGGAGAAGACATCTTCGAGAGAGAGATCGGTGGCAATGCAAAAACACGAGCGCAGCAGTGGATAACCCTAGCGGCGGAGAAGTCGAAGAAACAGGGAAGCAGAAGAGAGCAGGAATGCGCGCTGAAAGGATGAACCATCGGGCGACGCATGGCCTAACCTTTAAAGGAGGGAAAAATTAGTTTTTCTCCAAACCGGCGGGAAAAAAGATTGCGAAACATCTCGCCCTTCCGGATTCCCCATAAATGATTTGCAGGCCCGACGTTCTGACTCACGGATGTAGGCGCGGTTTGACCAAGTCATGTTTGGGACACGTTGCTCCCCATGATGGGATGTTTTCTCCACTTCCGCGCTAACCGGGACATGGATGTCCTCCAACTTGGATAAAAAATATATCTTCTCGTGATATGCCCCACGATGGGTCACTAGGTGGTTACCGCATGTCGGAATCATATATCACGGGTCGAGACCAAACGGGCACAAATTCAATGGAATGCCCCAGGAGGGTCAAAAAGCTGTACGTCGTAATAAACGAGTACAGATACCATTCAGATAAAACCTTGATATGTCCAATGTTGGACCAGAGCTGTATCTTACATCAGTCGGGTACAGGTATCACTCGGCCACGAGCTAAGAAAAATTTGGTATGCTCCAAGTTGAGCCTGAGCTGTATCCTACACCAGTCAGATATGGGTACCACTCGGCTAAGGGCCACGTAAATCCTGATGCACTCCAATAGGGCTAAAGCCATATCCTGCACCAGTCAGATATAGGTATCACCCGGCCAGGAGCTAGACAAACCCCGGTACACTCCAAGTCGAGCCTAAAGTTATATCTGGCGGCCATTAGGTATAAATACCATTCGGCCATGAACCGTGCAAATCCTAATGTGTCCCAAGTCGGACCTAAGGTATATCTCGCGCCAGTCGGATCTGGATGCTGCCTGGCCAAGAGCCGCGCAAACCCTAATATGATGCGCTCCACGTCGAGCCTAAGCTACATCTTATGGCAGACAAACGCGGATATCACCCAAAGAATCATGCGAGCTTCGAAACACCACAAGATGGGTCTGAGCTACATCAAGCGACAATCATGAAACACGCTTTAAGAAAAAAGGTACTTTTTTATTATATTAATTCCCCAGGCATTATGCCTATTACATTGGCAGGAACCCTAGACCTCCTCGCGGCGCACACGGCCGAGCGCCTACATGAGCGCCTCCCTCGCCCTATAAAGAGCAGGGGAAACCTCGAGAAACGCGTCAACGGCGGTGCGGTCATGGGCGACCGCCTCCTCTTCAGCAAGCTCCGCCATGGCGTGGGCAAAGTCCTCCCATAGCTCGGCGAGCCTGGGATCTTGCTCCGCCACGCAATAGCACCGCCTCGACATGAAGAAAATGAAGACGTGAAATAGAAAGATGGAGGACCAAGCATGAAGGGATGAATTCTGCAAATGCTCGTTCGCCTTTTATAGCCGATACAGTAAGGATGAAGTAAAGGCATCAGAAGTCGAAGAGATTTGGTGTTAATGAAGTTTTGGAAGCCAAGGAGTTTTTCAGCAAACGAGTTGACACAGAAAAAGCTGACCTCGAAGACTGTCTGGTGGTTATCCGTAAAGAGAGAATATTAAAAGTTTCGCTTTGGGCGGGAAGAAGTATTCAATCCACATCAGAAGTATTAAACCGGTCCGTAAGGCCGCTCACAACAAATCCGTCTGACAAAGAATTATACTCAGATAAAGCAAAAATCAAGGGTTATATTCGAGTCCTTTATAATCCACCCGTCGCAAGAAGAAGCCTTCAGATCCAATGAAGAAACCAGTCGGAGGATTGTACAACAAGTTGAAGACAATGATTCAAGTTAGGACATAGCTAGAAGCATAGCAACTGGATCATGAATCACTCGGGGGCTACTGTGGAATATATGGAACCAGGTATCTCCATGACCGGCCCAGCGACACCTGAAGAGAAGAAAGGCCCAAAGGTTGTGTCCCGCGCCAAGCACAAGCTGCTATATGGAAGGGGCATGACTTATAGATAGTTATTCATATTTGGATATAAAAGATACAGTTGTAATCCGAGTCGCTAATAGGGTAGATAAAGATGTAAACTCTATCTTGTAACCGACTAGAATTTTGTAACCGATCGGGATCTCCTAACCGATCAGGGGCTTGTAAAACCGCCTCACCCCTGGTATATAGGGGAGAGGGCGAGCATGCGCCATAGGCAGGAAATTAGTCTATCATCAAGCCGTAGAGCATAGCACACCTCATATCGCCCAGAGCACTTTGCGCTTTGAGCAACCTTAGATCTAAGAGATCTGCATAATCCCAGCACACAGGATTAGGGTATTACCTCCATCACTGAGGGCCTGAACCTGTCTAATCCCTTGTCTTGTGTGACCTTCGAGTTTGAGATCAAGCGCCTACCCCATAAATTCATTGCCGACTACAAAAGTCGACATTCGGTTAATTCGTTTTTTTTTCTATTTTTCAGATTTATCTTTTGTTCCAAACTTTGAATAGCTATAACTTTTGCATTTGAACTCCAATTGAGGTGATTCTTGTTTCTAAATTTTTTAAAATCATGATCTATTTAATGGTGAATTTTATTTAATTTTTTGAGTTGATATTGCTCTTCGTAGTTGCTATTTATTGCTTTCTCACTCATTACGCGTAGACGTCGAGTTGCCTGGTTAGTTTGTGGTTGAGGAGGCAGTGCCCGAGCAAGGTCCAGAGCAGGAGTCAGAGCTGTTTGAAGGCAAATTGTGCTTTGATCATGTTGAACCTATGCTTTAAATATTATATTGTTTCAAAGTATTGCATATTAATTCAAGTATCGTTGTTTCAAATATGTTGAGATTAGTTATTGTCCACTTTGAGTTACATCCACCTTGTCATGTCGTATCTCATTTTTCACCCTGGAATAGTTTAATATTAATTGGTAGCTATAATTGCCAATGTGGTTAGTTAGAACGCAAGTAGAATGCTTAGCCGTGCAACGAGCCATCATTTTATGTAAAAATGGTTAATCTTCCTTAATGATTATGGAACATGTTTATTAACTTTTGTGTCGGGTGTTGTCACACAATGTTGTTGTTGTTGATGGCACGTGGTGCATGGAAAATCAACCAGGGCGGTAAAATGATTTAGACTAAGGCAAGTGGCATGTATTTGTGGTGGGCCAATGTGGCAATTGGGCGGTCGCATTTCTTTTTCTGATAATGGTTGGTTCATAGTTATGATGATTTTTTAGTTAGTCTTGCCTTGGTCAATTAAGGACTTAACCTTGCAAGAATTTAAATTGAGTCATTCATACAACCACATGTCTGTTATGGGATAGACCTAGCTGATTAATTTGTTGAGTCTAAACTTTTGTACTATTTCTGGTGGTGTGAGGCCCGGGTAGTGGTAACCAGTCCTCACACGAGTGTGCTCACATGGCCAAGAGGGGGGCCCTGGATGTGGTAACCAGTCCCACCAGTGTTGAAACCTTAGCGGATAGTACTGAGTTTAGATAAGCATTGGAAAGGCTTTGTTATAATCACTCGCCTCTGTGGTGTATAGTTGTATCTTGTGGGTAAAGTATATATCCTCTGTAGAGTGTAAAACCTATTTGAATAGCCGTGCTCGCGTTATTGAGTATTGCTCGATGATTACAGTAAAGGGTTAGATTTTATTAAAAACAAATGTGAGTATGGATGTTGAAATGTGGAATAAGGTTATGAGTTGGTTATTGGAAAACGAATGGAAAATGTATTATGGTTATTATTTGTTTTTACTGTCTTTCAATCTATTCATGCTATTCCTTTACAAGTGCTGCTTATGCAAAATAATCATGTTAGCCTATCCTTTGTAATAAGCCATGCATATAGTATATTAGACTTGCATTCTGTGTGCAACTTGTTGAGTGCTTTATGTACTCACCCCCTTGCAACAAAACATCACCAGTTGGAGAAGAAGCAACGCCTGCTTTTGAGGAAGAGTATCAAGAAGAGGCGAATAACTAGGGTGCGAACCTTGTCAATTACCTGTAGCAGATTGACGGGTTTCTACGCTTGTGTTTATTTTTGCTGCTATTTAATTACTTTTCAGTCTTAGCCCTGCGAGGGTTTTCATGTAAAGTTAACCATAAGGTCATCCAACAGTTATATTTAATATTGATGAAGTCTTTATTATGTTACCGTTAAGTATGATTGTGATATTCATCAATGTTGAACTTGTGTGCACTAGCGTGATCTTGGACTAGTGCGATCTTGGACTAGTGCGGAATACACAGATGATCCGGATTTGTATATTCGGGTCCCGACAGAGGTGATATCAGAGCCATAATGATTGTAGGTCAAACCCTAGCTAGTTTGTCATCTTAGGAGTGTCCAAAACTATTTTCTAAAGGCAAAATTAACTTGAAAGATTAAAAAGGATCTTGACTTATCCCTTCTTTCTTGCTTTCCACCTTTGCCGAAATTTTCTGTCTTTTCTCTTGTTTTGAGTTGAGGTTTTTACAAGAGCCACTTTCTGCAGGTTGAGATGGAGTGTCTTTATGGAGAGCGTAAGGGAGGATTTGCCGCTGAGCTTTGGAGGATGCTGCAGCTGTTGGGAGGCTTTGATCGTCCTATCTATCGTGGTACCAGCTGGATCATGAATAGGAAAATAAGAAGGACAATCTACAATATCACGGTCTAGCCAGGGAGAACACCATCAGGAGCCGCCCTGTCCACATCTCAATGAGGAGATCCACATTTGAAGCTGGGAAAAAGGAGACTGCCCGTCTTGAACTTCGTTTCCTTGCCTGTGACTACGCTTCAGAGCTGGAGTCCACCGTATTCATATACCATCTCAACGAAAGCGCCATCACCGAGGACAGGATCAAGTGGGAGGAAGATGCCACCGTCGTCCACTTAGCATGTCTTGCTTCAGCACAGGAGACCCTCATGAAGACTACGAATCAAGAGCTTACAGAGGTATATGAAGCATTGGAGAAGGCCGAAAAGGATCTTCGAGAATCTAGGAGGATGGCTTCTGAGAGGATAGCCGAGCTGGAGGAGGCTCTCTACCTTAGGGAGGAGGCATCTGAGTTGGAGGAGTCCGAGGAGGATCCGGAGGAGCTTGTGCTAGAGCCTGAGAGTCAGGGATCAGTGTCATCCAACGAGACCCCTGGTCATCGAAACAAGTTCGCCCCAATGCCGCGTCATCCATCGCAGTGTCCACCTAGAGGCCCGCATCCAGGATGGCTTAGTGACTAGGTAGAGTCTTGAGTTTAGTAGTAGTAGTGACTCAAGTGTCCGAGTCGAATAAATCTAAGTTTAGAGTGTTGCCATTAGTTGATTAGAGATGCTTGATTAGCTTAATGAGAGTTTTTATGGTCTTTTTGAGTGTGCAGTATGCGTTGCATTTCCCTTAGGCACTTGTGAGTAGCCATACCAAGTATTAAATAAAGTTTAATATATTTAGAGTTTGAGTTAAAGCTTTTCCCCTACATAAGATCTTATATTACTTGTCTATGTTATTTCCCTCTTTTCTCTAAATCTTGGAGTAATCAGCAGATGGTTCAGACTCCCGGAAACATCGGAGCTAGTGGAAGTGGAAGCCGTCAGAATGAGAACCAGAATGAGTCGCCAATTCCTCAAGCAGCAACACCAGTTGACATGAGTAACTTTGGAGCCTTTCTTGCTGTACAAACTATGCTTTTGCAAACCATGTTGCAGCAAATGCAGCACTTCACCAATCAATCGGTGGCCAGCAATGCAAATCAAGGTGCTAATAATGGGAACCTTCCATACTCGAAGCTGTCGGACTTTGTGAGGACCCATCCGCCAATTTTTTCTAGGAATGCTAACCCAATTGAGGCTGACGACTGGCTAAGGACAATTGAGAGAAAGTTGCATATCACCCAGTGTGAGGGAAATGAGAAGGTACTCTATGCTTCTCATCAGCTAGAAGGCACAGCTGCCGAATGGTGGGAGAATTATTGCGCATCGCAGGAGAACCCACAGGAGATCACTTGGGAAGAATTTTCTGCTTCTTTTCGTCAGTGTCATGTTCCTGAAGGTATCATTAACTTAAAGAAGGAAGAATTTAGTGTTATTAAGCAAGGAGGCCAGTCTGTGGTAGAATACCTGACTGGTTCACCCAGCTTGCTCGCTATGCACCTGAAGACGTAGCGACTGATAAGGCAAGACAGTCTCGCTTCATGAAGGGACTGAATTCTGGACTACAGGTTGGGTTAATCACCCATAATTTTCCTGATTTTCAAGAATTGGTTAGCAAGGCCCTTATGCTTGAGGACAAGCACAAAGAATTAGATGACAACCCCAAGATCACTTGAGCACAACCTAAATCAATTTGAATGATTAATTGTGTCTTGAGACTTTGATGCAACTAATTCATCATTAACTTTCCGTTTGTCCTTAATCAATCAAAGGAACACCATCAACACATGATGAGGCGTTCTTTGATGATTAAAAGACAAGCGAATCTCAATTTAAATTTCATTTAAATTGATATGAGTATATATAACTACACAAGTTTCATGTACTCATTTTGATGGATTCTCAAAGTAAAGATCTAATATATTGGAGTGATGGAAAATGATCAATACTCTTGAGACCATCAACTATAGAATAAACTCCATTAAATATGTGCATATAAATAAATGAACTTGGAACCAATATGCACATAATTAATCTTAGATAGCATTTGAGTTTATCCTATATTTGGAATCAATATGCACATAATCAATCTTAGATAGCATTTGCGTTTATCCTATATTTGCATGAGTATATTACAACTACATAAGTTATATATACTCAAAGGGTTGATTCAAAGTCTTGATCCTTTACATTTTTGGCAAGAAGATATGGATCAATACTATTGAAATATTAAGTTAAATTATGAACTCCCCCTAGATGTGTGCATTCATGTAATGTATGAAATTGAAAACATAATGCATATCTTTAATGTATAAGCAATAGAAGAGTTTATCCTTTAACTTGAGTCCTAAGTATGCATTAAGATAATACAGTGAATACGAGTGCATACCTTGGGTTTTTCATTTTTCATTCAAATTTGAGACTAATAAGAACAAAGCTCAATAACCATGTTAGTCTCATAATGATTAAATTTGTCATTAAACAATGATTAAGCATTAATCTAAAACCAATCACCAAAACCAATGGAGCTTGAACTTACAAAGCCCCTACGAGCAAATCTACTGGGAGAGCCCGTACTACTCTGGTCTTCCAATGTGCAAAGCCAAATCTAAGTTACTTAATAGGTTAAGGCTATCCCATACAGCACTTGTTGTTGTACGTGTTTCTTAGCTGAAAATAACCCATAGCTCGGTCCTTAATCCGACATGAGTGATAATCTCCTGCACTGCGTGCAAGACACATGCACCTTCGGCTATTGCCAATAATCACCCGCGTCAAAACCATAGTTTTATTTTGAGTTTTTATACCAAAATACCAGTTACTATCACCAACATCTCAAAGTTTTATCTGATCAGTTTATCCATCTTGTTCATTCCAAATCTAAAGCATGGCTAAGCATGATTATTAATCGTCATATATACCCAAATTGACATTATATATTATCTAACCCTAATTCTAGAGTTATCAAGGTTCACATGTCAATATTTATTAATGAAGTTAATTGAGATAACAGGTATATCTACCAGTACCACAATATAGCAAATTTACAGAAAATACACGCATGCATAAATAAATTTGATAAAATGAAATGAAAAACAAAACATTGGGATCAATATGATCAAAGGGGGTGCTTGGCTTGTTGATTGTTGTTTGTGATGAAGTCGAGATCATAGTTGGCGTTGTTGACGACGAAATTAGTGACATCGGGTTCTACACATTGTTCAACGGAAATATAGCAAATATCAAACTTTAATAAGGGCAAAAAGAAATCAGATGAACACCAAATAGAAACCTACTACATAAGACAGGTGTGGTTTAGGGTTAGGGTTTATTGATTTTATGAAGTCGAGATCGTAGTTGGCGTTGTTGACGACGAAATTAGTGACATCGGGTTCTACACGTTGTTCAATGGAAATATAGCAAATATCAAACTTTAATAAGGGCAAAAAGAAATCAGATGAACACCAAATAGAAACCTACTACATAAGACATGTGTGGTTTAGTGTTAGGGTTTATTGATTTTATGTTCAAGCATTTTACTCTTACTTATTACTAGCAGTTTTAGGCCATGTGTAAGGCTTCTTGTTTTCTATAGATTGTTTATCTTTATTTTATGAATTCAAGAGGCTAAAATTATATATATTTATATATATAATTTCAAATTCAAGAGGCTAAAATTATTTGGATTAATAGAATTAAGATATTAGTCATTATATAACATGTTAGGTTTTATTCGGGTTTCCAAACGAGGCTAGCTTTGGTTTTGATGAGAATGAGATTCAAGTTCGATTATTAGCACAGAGGTGAGGTCTCAAGGTTATAATAGATTTAGACGTTGATCTTTATGGCGTTTGCTTCCAAGGGCTATGCATGTTTAAGCTTAAATGAGTTACGAGGCATTATTGTTTAACAACAAACGTATATGAGGTCTAAATGAAGGCTACTTGATATAGGACATAAGTTCATGGTCTTAATAAGGTTCTCGTGATACAAATGTTTTAATTACTAATTTCTTATTACTTAAGTTCATTTACCTATGTTATGGATTTTTAGGGTTTATATTACGCAAGGTTTGGTTTTTAATAGGATTCAGATGTAAAGCATGATGTAATAGAATTATTTCTACAGAATAGGATAATCTTGCTTTAGGGAGCATTTCTAAGCTGGTTCTATTAATGTTTATCCATGTTGTTCTATTCATTTCTTAATCTTATATATTTTTACGTTATAAACGGTTAGATTTCGTCTTAGATTTGTGACTGCACTTTACATAGATATGTAACCATTTTTATAGCATTAGGAGGTTATGACCCTAGAAGTTCCTTGAAACTAGTTTTGCATCCTTTTGCTTTTATTTGTGAAAGTTATTAATAC
Source organism: Otatea glauca (assembly GCA_036346275.1). Lineage (NCBI taxonomy): Eukaryota > Viridiplantae > Streptophyta > Magnoliopsida > Poales > Poaceae > Otatea > Otatea glauca. Next base: position 18,375,109 of record CM070719.1, on the reverse strand, counting down.
TTTAGTTTATGTGTATATGGAAAATGAAGTTATTTGCAAAGTTAATTCAAATTAGACATTTTTGCCGACTAATGTGATCTTGATCTTAGGGATACTTTGAGATTAGTCCTTCATGATCTAACATTTAATTATATCATTTTGTTTTCTTATACTTGAACCCTTAAGTATGTATATATATATAGTACATAAAAGCATATTCTGATCAAGAGGCTAAGTGCAGACTATGATTGGTTACAATGATTTTTACTATATTAAGTGATTTGGTCATATAGGTTATTTAGGAACTAGTTTCTTTTACATTTGCACCTATTTATGGATTTTACATACTAATCATATGTATATATTTAAAGCAAGATCATTTACAAACTTGATTCAAACTTAAACAAATATGAAATATTTTTTCATAAAAAGGGGTATTATGGTCCTAATGAAGCATAGGAATTGGTTTCACCAACATTTGAATTTACTTGTAATAGTTGCAATTATTTTGATTTCTATACATTGAAAACAATCTATTTTAAAATTTAAATAAAAATAGATTCAAATCTAAATATTTTTGTATATTTGGAATACTCATGACCTCAGGAATATTTTGAAATTTGTTTCATGATTTAATAAATTATGGTTTATATATTTCTAATTGTAACCAATTTATGGTTTACTCAAGTTTTAAACCCAAATAATTCAAACTAAGTTAAAAAATTAAATATTTTTTTGGAAAGATGGGTTTTTTATGGTCTCAAGAGCATATTAAAATTATTACATGATTTTAGAATCTAGAGTTTTCAATTTTTGTATAGAGACCATATTAGGGTTTTCTTTAAATTTGAATAAAAATAATTTAAACTTAGTTAAACATTAAACATTTTTGTATATTATGAAACTAAATGATTTTATATGAATTTAAAATTTTATTTCTCTGGTTGGACTAAAAATGCATAAGATATTAATGTTTGAATATTTAACCAGTTTGATAAAGGATGAGAAAAGAGAAAATATGTTTCCTGAGTTTGAAAGCGTATTCACTGACTTGAACATACCCTGTTGCGTGCATGGCTGACCAAAGGGCCCCACCGAGCAGCGATTCAAAACAGGGGAAGAGCTAGGGCTCACCGGTGATGAAGCTACGACCGCGGGAGTGCTCAACCGATGGCATGGCTAGCTCTAGGACGTTAATTCACATCTACCAGTGGGTTCGATTGAGATCGGTGGTGGTCGGAAGGCACTTGCCACCTAGGGCCAGCAGCGGTTGGTGGAGCAGCTAGCCAGCGAAGTAGAAGGAAGCCATTAGGCTTGAGTCTAACTTGGGTATTAGCTTCTAGGCTTACCTTGGTCGGAGAGATTGGCCGGAGGGTTCTGCCACTGGTGGACCGGAGCTAGGGACAAAGAGAGGGTCACGACGGTGCTTTAGCTGATGACAACTACAACCAAGGCCGGGGAGAGTACTAGGAACCCACTAGGATGATTCAAGCCAAAAATATTGCCAAATTCCTCACCGAATTACTCAATTGAGATTTTGACTTGAGCTTCGGCTTTTGGTGGTAGCGCTGAGATGCAGTCGGCTGTGGTCTTGGCTGAGGTTAGAGAGGGGCAAAGGATTGGCGCATGATATTTCTTGAGCTCTAGTTTGCCTTTAGTTGTCTTTTATAGACTCAGGGAGGTGATGCAACAGAATGTGAACCGGGCAGCTCATTTGCGGCCTGGGCAGAGTGGTGTGGGTCAAGCTGGCGCAAGGTAAGGTAATGGCCAACATAGGGCATGGGCTTGGCACGGGCAGAGAGTTGGAAAGTCAATGCAACATGTAGTGTTTTGGTTAGCTTGATTAGCCCAAGAGCAGAGGAGAGGGGTAATGGCTGAGCGCAGGTGAAGAAAGGGTCAGAGGCGAGCTATGTTCCTGGTGACGAGATTGGCACTGAATGCGCAGCAAGAATCTCGATTTGGTTCACACGACGTGGCAATCTCACAGCCGGAGTCCTTCGCTTGCCGTGGCAGTGGAACCGAAGTCAGATCCTGTCGTGGCAGTGTTTCTTTGCGTGGAAACTTGCCGTGGTAGAGAGAAGACAGGGCCAGGGCGAGCTGGAGCTGGAGTGGCCGTGGCAGCAAATCAGTGAGCTTTTTCATTGCCATGGCAGAGAAACAGTGGTCTTTTCCTTGCCGTGGCAGCCAATCGGTTCAGCTTTTAATTGCCGTGGCAGCTTTCAGGCGAAGCAGTGGCTAGCTGTAGCTTTAGAGCCGTGGAGAAGAAGCAGGGCATGGGGTGCTGTGGCTGCCAGGTGGGGAAGCTACAGTAGGTGGTCCTACTGCTCAGTGATATAAAAAGAGAAACTGACTTACATGTTCAGGACATTGTAAAGCCTTTGCATTAAATGAGGTGTCAAAACTTGTCAAACAATTTTAAAACTTTTAATGGATAATCTGGAGATGATCTTTATCCTACTGTTAAAATTTCTGCTGAAAATATTATTAGTGTAAATTATCAAAATTCTGAAAGGACTGCTACACCAAAATTCTGTTTTTTTATTTTATTTTTTCATAGATTACAAATAAGATTTATTGTAACATCCCAAAAATTTGCTTAAATATTATTTTATTGCTTAAAAGTGCATTTATGATTTTCTAGAATTTATTTGGATTTTTCTGGATTTATTGGAATTAATTTTAAATTAAGAGTATTAACCTTTTGTTCTAATCTATCCAAATTATTGCAAAGTTAATATAAAGTTTTGCCAAAAATATTTTATTGGAGTCCAGAATATCTCAAAGTATTTTTGAGATTTTTCTTGGAATTTTTCTGATTATTTTATTGCCTAAAACAAATAAAACGAATTAAATTATTTTCTGTAATTATTTTAAATGAAAACTCTTTTAAAAACCTTATGAATAGTTTCGGGCCGTAGCCCATTTCTATTGCGGGCCAGCCCACTTTCTGTGCGGTCCAATCAGCCCGTCTCCCTCACCCTTGCCGCTTCCGATCTCAGCCGATGAATCTTGATCGTGCGATCATGATTGGTCCGCATCGCTGATGCTTGTGATCCGTCGGTTGATGCCATGTGGACGCACGGGATAGAGCCTCGTCGCTTCTCCGTGTTGCCGCCGGAGTCCGCCACCGCCACGAGACCATCTCCGACTTCCGCGCTGCGCACGCCTTCCCAAGCCCCCTATTTAAGGCGCAGCCCTGTGCATCGTGAAGGCCGAGTCGCGCCGCCCTTTTGCCCTAGCTCTCGAAGCTCGAGTCGTCGTCTTTTCCCCGTGCGAAATCATCGGAGTTGTGAAGGAAGCCGTCGCGGGTTTGGCCGTTTTTCGCCGTTGTCGTGTCGTCCTGAGACGCGTGGATTCCAGATTTGTGACCCTCGGGCCGGATTGCATCTAGCTCGCTTCTTCCTGCCGCCAGATCATCGCGGATAACCGTCGCCGCCATCGTCTTCTTCGCTGCCGGTGAGGCTGCGCCGCCGCATCGCCATCTTCGAGATCAAGCGTTGAAAACCGTCTGATCTAGGGTGAACGCTTCGGTTTGAGCCGTGCAGTCGCCGTCATCGCCATCATCCGAGGCCGTCTGATCTTCCGTGGGCAGTTCTGATCCTGCCACGCGTCGATGATCGGGGCGCGCATCGCATGCGGTGCTGCAGCCAACCAGATGCAGCTGCGTGTCGGCACGAGTTGCGAGGCGCCGTGGACCGTGTCCACGGTGGGCCAGAGGTGGTCCTATGGACCGAGTCCACGGACCAAGACGCGTGGCAGCACCTGATTGGCTGGCGCCAGGGCTGACGTCAGCATGACATCATGGTGACGCAATAAATCTGTTTTCGATTTAAAAATAAATCTGTTAATTCTGATTATCTAATTTCTGCAATTTCAGTATTTATTTCAAACTTCAAAAGGCTATATCTTTTGCATCATAACTCGGATTTGAGTGATTCCAATTTCTAAAAATTTGTAAAATTGAGATCTATTTAATGGTGAATTTTATTTGATTTTTGGCGTTTAATTGCTCTCTGTTTTGATATTTATTTGCTTTCCTCCTTCGATACGCGTAGACGTTGAATTGTGCGAAGTTTCGGAGGAAGATCCAGCAACTCAAGAGCAAGTTCCAGAACCAGATCAGGACCTATTCCAAGGCAAGTTGTGCTTTGATCATGTTGAACCCATGTTTATAAAAATTGTTATATTTGTTTTACCCTACTGCATATATTTCAAGTATACAATTGTTTCAAATTAGATTGGGTTTAGCTAATATACCAGATTGATCTATACCCTACCTTGTCATTGTATGCCATGATCCATTGTCACCCTAGATTGGTTCAATATAGTTGGTTAGTAATTATAATCAACATTGGAGGCTTAGTCCGTATTAGTTGCTTAGCCTTGCCACGTCATCACATGTGTCAGAATCATTGATAATTAATCTTGATTAATGGAATGTGGAACAATGTTATGAACTTGTGTGTCATGTGGGATCACACGATGAGATTGAGTTGTTGTGGCGAGTCATATCACGCAACGATGTTGAATTGTTGATGGCACGTGGTGCTTGGTAATCAACTGGGTGATAATCACTTAGATTGGGGCAAGTGACAAGGGGCGAGGATGCCAAGGTGGGCCCGATGGGCAGAGGGTATGTGGATGTCTTGCCTTGATCACATTAAGGACTTAACCCTGCAAGCCTTTGACCTGAGTTAATCATGCGACCACATGTCTGGTATGGGCCAGCCTAGCTGAGTAATTTGCAATGTCTTAATTTCGGTACTATCGTGGTCGGTGTGAGTTCCCGAGTTATGGAGTAATTCACATGGCGCAAGAGGGGGGCTCTGGATGTGGTAACCAGTCCCACCAGTGTTGAAACCTTAGCGGGTAGTACTGGGTTAAGTCAGTGCATTGTAAAGGCTTTGTTATAATCACTCGCCTTTGTGGTGTTTGGTTGTATCACGTGGGTAAAGTGCATAACCTCTGCAGAGTGTGAAACTATTCGGATAGCCGTGTTTCATGTATTGAGCAATGCTCGGGAATTACAGTTAAGGGTTAGCTTAATTAAATGAACAACTTGGTTGGGATGGCGAAATGCCATATGGAAGATGGAATTTGACTTAGGATTGGAAACCTGGTTTACTTGAGAAATACTGAATCTATTTATTATTGTTATTTGTTTTACAGTCTTTACGATCTATTTGTTGTATTTATTCATAAATGCTGCTTATTGCAAAATAGCCATGATAGCCTATCCATTGAAATAAGCCTTGCATATAGTTACATAGAATTGCATTCTGTGCACAACTTGTTGAGTGCTTTAAGTACTCACCCTTGCCAAACAACAATAATCAACAGTTGAAGAATCTACACCTGTGTTGGAAGAGGAAGTCCAGGAAGACTCGAGTCATTAGGGTCCGAGCCTTGTCGGTTGCCTGTGGTGAACTGATGCGCTATCTACGTTTTCTTCTGTCCGCTGCTTAAATATTAGTTTATATTTTCAGTTTTGCCCTGCGTGGCTTAATAATGTAAGTTGGTCATAAGATCATACATTTAGCTATATCATTAAATGAACTATTATTTCTATTATCGTTGAGTATGATGTGATATGTACCAATGTTGAGCTGTGTGCACTAGCGTTGATCTTGGGACTAGTGTGGTAAACACAGTGGGTTCGAATCAGTGGATTAGGGTCCTTACAGAGGTGGTATCAGAGCATACTGACTGTAGGTATTGGCCCTAGATAGTATGGAGGTGTCCTGCGTGTGTCCAAAACTATTTTCTAAAAGAAGATTTAAACTTGACTAATAAAACACTCTCGACTCATCTCATTCTCTACTTCTCGCCTTTACTGAATTTACCATTTTACTTGCCGTTTCGGGTGAACTTATTCAAAGTTCTTGTGGAGCAGATGCCGATCGTTCTGACTTTCGAGGAATCAGCTGGTGGCTACGCCATGGAGCTGTGGAGAGTTCTTCAGACGCTGGGAGGCTTCTATCGTCCGCTTTACCGAGGAGGCAGCTGGACAGTTAATGGTGTACACCGAGGATTTATTTGCAAGCTGATTATCTACGCTCGGGAGAACGAGGAAGCTAGCAGGCCAATCAACATCTCCGCCAGAAGATTCTTGTACGAGGATGCAATTCAGGAGGTTGCTCGACTTGCTCTTCACCGTGTTTGCCGCGACTACGCCGACGAGCTTCACGACTCAGTGTTCCGACTTCACCCAGACGTTCAAGCGTGCCGAAGTCGATGGATCGTGGAGGACGAGTGTGCCACTGCAACGCACCTTGCGGAGTTCGCCCTTGCCCAGGAGGATCATATGAGAGAGACTACCCAGGAGCTGGAGACTGTGTACGAGGCACATAGAGTGGCAGAGCAGGAGCTTGAGGTGACCCGTGCTTCAGCCATCGGGATGATCACTGAGCTAGGAGAGGCCCTAGAGGCGGTCGAGGACGAGTTGGAGCGCGTGACTCGAGGAGTTCAGGAGCCAGCTGAGGAGTCCGAGGAGGATCCAGAGGAGCGAGAGTGGGAGCCAGAGGGGAGTGCAGACCCTGTTGTTGCAGAGGAGCCAGTAGTAGGTCATCAGGATAGGTTCGCTCCTATGCTAGCTCACCCGCCAGTGTATGCGCCGGATCAGTCTCAGCCAGGGTGGCTGGATGAGTGAGAGTCAGCCTTGGTGCTGTGTTGAAACTCGAGTGTGGAGTCGCGTCTTTAAGTTAGTCTTTACCTCTTTAGTTGACATTGAAGTTTCGTGTTTAGTTTGCTTCTTTGTAATGCTGAGTGTGCAGTATGTGTTGCAAAGCTTGTAGGCTTAAATAAGCAGCCATACCAAGAATAAGTAAAGAATTATTTCAGTTGGGTATAACCTATCTCCCCGCTTTAGAAATTCTTGCTTCTTATCTATGCTACATCTACCTTTCCTGACCCAAGAGGCAATCATCAGATGGTGAATACTCGAGGGAACAACGGTGCTTCAAGAAGTGGACTGCGCCAGAATGACAACCCCAATGACGGAGGCAGCCCTCAACCACCGCCAATTGACATGCAGAATCTGGGAGCGTTTCTGGCTGCACAAACTCAACTGATGCAGACTATGATGCAGCAGATGCAGCAAATGACCAACGCAGCACCAACCAACAACAACCCTGCAGCTCAGAACAACAATGGTGAACCTCGACCTTACTCCAAGCTGTCAGATTTCATGAGGACTCAGCCACCAACTTTTTCAGGAAATGTGAACCCTTTGGAAGCCGATGATTGGCTTAGGACTATTGAGAAGAAGCTGCACATCACGCAATGTGAAGGCAATGAGAAGGTGCTCTACGCCTCATCAACTGGAAGGGACCGCCGCAGAATGGTGGGAGAATTACTGTGCCGCACATGGAGCCCCGTAAGAGATCACCTGGGATGAGTTTACTACTGCTTTCCTCCAATACCATGTACCAGAGGGAATGATGGATCTTAAGAAAGAAGAGTTCAGGGCTCTGAAGCAAGGAGGCCAACCAGTGGCCGAGTATCTGAATAAATTTACTCAGTTAGCTCGCTATGCCCCTGAAGACGTAGCGACAGATAAAGCTAGGCAGTCTCGTTTTATGAAGGGACTTAATTCAGGACTGTAGGTGGGACTGATTACCCACAATTTTCCAGACTTTCAGGAGCTAGTTAATAAGGCTTTGATCCTAGAGGATAAGCGCAAAGAGCTGGGTGAAAACCGTAAGCGCTTGATGACTAATCAGGGTGGACGTCCAAACCATCTACGTCTGAGGATGTCACCACAACAATTTGCTAGATTCCAACCACCAGCCGTGAACAAGACGTCAACCCCTGCGCCTCGCCCTGCCAATTAGAACTTTCAGACCCCAGCACAGGGCAACAATGCACCAGGAGGGAGTCAGCAGTCTGCAGTGAAAAGATACTATACGTGCAATGAGCCAGGGCACTTTTCTAATAGTTGTCCACAGAAGGGAGGCATCACGCCAGTTCGTTTCAACTTGGGAACAACACCTGCCAAGGCACCAGCCTCGGGAGAGAATCGTGCGCCAGGTCAAGCTGGAGCAACGCCGCAATCAACAGTGCGTGGTAGGATCAACCACATCACCGCAGATGGAGCTCAGGAGGCTACAGATGTCGTACTGGGTAAGTTTCGTTAACTAACTCGAGACCTTTCTGCTTTGTTTGATTACGAGCTTCGCGATTCGCTTGTTTCTCAAAGTTTTGCAACCAAGAATGGATTTAAAGTGGTGAATCTTAAGAGTGTGCTCTTAGTCCAAGCCCCAGGATCTGAGCTTAGATCTAGCCTTGGGTGTTTGGGAGCTAAGTTGCTTATGGATGGGATAGAGTTTCTAGCGAATCTTATCTTGATAGATGCGCAATCCCTAGACGTCATCCTTGGAATGGATTGGCTGTCCAAACATAAGGCTGTTTTGGATTGTGGCCGAAGGATTGTAACTTTGGAAGGTCCTAGTGGCAAGAAGGTAGAATTTCAAGCGACCGTAGTTCGGGATGGACAGTTAGTGGTCAACAGCGTGAAAGCCATCAGCATGGAAGATGTGCCAGTAGCCAGAGAATACCCGGATGTGTTCCCGAAAGATTTACCAGGACTGCCGCCAGACCGCGATATCGAGTTCGTTATCGAGTTAGCACCAGGGACAGCACCGATATCAAAGAGACCATATCGGATGCCTACCGACGAGTTAGTGGAAATGAAAAAGCAGATTGAGGAACTACAAGAGAAAGGTTTCATTAGACCTAGTTCGTCACCGTGGGGAGCCCCGGTTTTGTTTGTTCGTAAGAAGGACGGAAGTCTTAGAATGTGCATCGACTATCGTGCACTTAATGAAGTAACGATCAAGAATAAGTATCCGTTGCCCAGGATCGATGACTTATTTGATCAGTTAAGAGGAGCTGGAGTCTTCTCCAAGATAGATCTTCGTTCAGGATACCATCAGTTGAAGATCCGAGCGGAGGATGTGCCTAAGACTGCGTTTTCTACGCGATATGGACATTATGAGTTCACAGTCATGTCATTTGGATTGACTAATGCTCCTGCATATTTCATGAACATGATGAATAAGGTTTTCATGGAATATTTGGATAAGTTTGTTGTAGACTTTATAGACGATATCTTGGTTTACTCGAAGACCGAGGAGGTGCAAGCAAAACATCTAAGGATGGTTTTAGAGAGGCTGCGAGAACATCAGCTGTACGCTAAGTTCATCAAGTGTGAATTTTGGAAGGAGAAAGTCGAATTTCTTGGTCATGTAATGACTACTAAAGGAGTGGCCGTCGACCCAAGCAAAGTGGACGCAGCGTTGCATTGGGAGCAACCGAAGTCTGTTACCCAGATCCGTAGTTTTCTGGGAATGGCGGGATACTACCGTCGGTTCATAGAAGGATTCTCAACAATTGCTAAACCCCTTACGTAGTTGTTGAAGAAAGAAAAGAAGTTTGCATGGACGCCAGAGTGCGAGAAAAGTTTTATGGAACTGAAGAAGTGTTTAACGACAGCCCCGTATTAGTGTTGCCAGATGTGCAGAACGGATTTGACATTTATTGCGATGCTTCAAAGCAAGGCTTGGGGTGCGTGTTAATGCAAGAAGGCAAAGTCGTTACTTATGCGTCGAGATAGTTAAGACCACATGAAGTGAATTACACAACGCATGATTTGGAGTTAGCTGCCATAGTGCATGCTTTGAAGATATGGCGTCATTATCTCATAGGAAATAGATGTGAGATATATACAGACCATAAGAGCCTAAAATACATATTCACTCAAGCAGATCTGAATATGAGACAGCGAAGGTGGCTAGAGCTAATTAAGGATTATAATGTGGGAATCCATTATCATCCCGGAAAAGCCAATGTAGTAGCAGATGCTCTGAGTCGAAAGAGCCATAGCGCAAATACGCTAGCAATGGAGGATCAACCAGAACTATGCAAAGAATTTCAGAAGCTAAGGTTGGAAGTCGTTCCGCAAGGAATGGTAGCTGCACTAGAAGTGAAGCCAACACTAGAGGATCAGATTAGAGAAGGCCAGAAGGACGACGATAAAATTTCTAAAATCAAGGCTAAAAAGGAAGAAGGCCTAGCTGTAGATTTCACTCTGGATGAGCAAGGAACCATGTTCTTCAAAGGCCGAATTTGTGTGCCAGATAAAAAGGAACTAAGGCAGCTGATCCTTAAGGAAACTCCCGATTCTAAGTACTCGATTTATCCAGGAAGTGCTAAGATGTACCAGGATTTGAAAGAGAGATTTTGGTGGCCTAATATGAAGCGTGAAGTAGCTGAGCATGTTGCTCTATGTGACGTATGTCAGAGAGTAAAAGCCATGCATCAGATACCAGCTGGTTTGTTGCAGCCATTGAAAATTCCAGAATGGAAGTGGGAGGAAATCGGAATGGATTTTATCACCGGTTTACCTAAGACTCAGAGAGGTTACGATTCCATTTGGGTTATTGTGGATCGTCTAACCAAGGTCGCCCATTTTATTCCAGTGAAGACCACTTACTCAGGAGATCGTTTAGCAGAGTTGTACATGTCAAGGATTGTATGTTTGCATGGAGTGCCCAAGAAGATTGTGTCAGACAGAGGTACCCAATTTACTTCGAGATTTTGGAATAAGTTGCACGAAGCAATGGGAACCCGTCTGAATTTCAGTACAGCATATCACCCGCAGACAGATGGTCAGACGGAAAGAGTAAATCAGATTTTGGAGGATATGTTGAGAGCCTGTGCTTTAGTTTACGCTACATCTTGGGATAAATGTTTGCCATATGCAGAGTTCAGTTACAATAATAGTTATCAAGCTAGCTTGCAGATGTCACCATTTGAGGCGTTGTATGGACGTGCTTGTCGTACTCCGTTGAATTAGAACGAAACAGGAGAACGTTTGGTTTTTGGGCCAGATATCCTCGAAGAGGCAGAAAGTCAAGTTGCGATGATTAGGGAGAGGTTGAAGATAGCACAGTCAAGGCAAAAGAGCTACGCAGATAACTGTCGTCGAGATTTGAGTTTTGAACCAGAAGATCATGTGTATCTCAAGGTTACCCCTCTTAAGGGCGTTAAAAGATTTCATGTTAAAGGGAAGCTTGCACCAAGATATATTGGTCCGTTCAAGATTCTGAGCCGTCGTGGAGAAGTAGCTTACCAGTTGGAGTTGCCTCAGTCCTTGGCAGGAGTGCATGATGTATTCCATGTGTCGCAGCTCAAGAAATGTCTCAGAGTGCCAACAGAGCAAACCCCGTTGGATGCAATAGAGCTGCAATAAGATTTGACTTACAAAGAGCAACCGGTCAGAATTTTGGATGTTATGGAGCGCAAGACCAAAAACAAGTCTATTCGCTTTTGCAGAGTTCAGTGGAGCAATCATTTCGAAAGTGAAGCCACTTGGGAGCGAGAAGAAGATTTGAAGTCAGAATTCTCGAACCTATTCTCTAGTTAGCCCTGAATCTCGAGTCGAGATTCTGTTAAGGGGGGAAGGTTTGTAACATCCCAAAAATTTGCTTAAATATTATTTCATTGCTTAAAAGTGCATTTATGATTTTCTGGAATTTATTTGGATTTTTCTGGATTTATTGGAATTAATTTTAAATTAAGAGTATTAACCTTTTGTTCTAATCTATCCAAATTATTGCAAAGTTAATATAAAGTTTTGCTGAAAATATTTTATTGGAGTCTAGAATATCTCAAAGTATTTTTGAGATTTTTCTTGTAATTTTCCTCATTATTTTATTGCCTAAAACAAATAAAACGAATTAAATTATTTTCTGTAATTATTTTAAATGAAAACTCTTTTAAAAACCTTATGAATAGTTTCGGGCCGTAGCCCATTTACATCGCTATGGCGGCCCACTTTCGTGCGACCAATCGGCCGTCTCCTCACCCTTGCCGCTTCCGATCTTAGCCGATGAATCTTGATCGTGCGATCAGGATTGGTCCGCATCGTTGATGCTTGTGATCCGTCAGGTGATGCCACGTGGACGCACGGGATAGAGCCACGTCGCTTCTCCATGTTGCCGCCGGAGTCCGCCGCCGCCACGAGACCATCTCCGACTTCCGCGCTGCGCACGCCTTCCCAAGCCCCCTATTTAAGGCGCAGCCCTGTGCATCGTCAAGGCTGAGTCGCGCCGCCCTTTTGCCCTAGCACTCGAAGCTCGAGTCGTCGTCTTTTCCCCGTGCGAACTCATCGGAGTTGTGAAGGAAGCCGTCGCGGGTTTGGCCGTTTTTCGCCGTCGTCGTGTCGTCCTGAGCCGTGTGGATTCCAGATTTGTGACCCTCGGGCCGAATTGCATCTAGCTCGCTGCTTCCTGCCGCCAGATCGTTGCGGATAACCGTCGCCGCCTTCGTCTTCTTCGCTGTCGGTGAGGCTGCGCCGCCGCATCGCCATCTTCGAGATCAAGCGTTGATAACCGTCCGATCTAGGGTGAACTCTTCGGTTTGAGCCGCGCAGTCGCCGTCATCGCCATCATCCGAGGCCGTCTGATATTCCGTGGGCGGTTCTGATCCAGCCACGCGTCGATGATCGGGGCGCGCATCGCATGCGGTGCTGCAGCCAACCAGATGCAGCCGCGTGTCGGCACGAGTTGCGAGACGCCGTGGACCGTGTCCACGGTGGGCCAGAGGTGGTCCTGTGGACCGAGTCCATGGACCAAGACGCGTGGCAGCACCTGATTGGCTGGCGCCAGGGCTGACGTCAGCATGACGTCATGGTGACGCAATAAATCTGTTTTCGATTTAAAAATAAATATGTTAATTCTGATTTTCTAATTTCTGCAATTTCAGTATTTATTTCAAACTTCAAAAGGCTATATCTTTTGCATCATAACTCGGATTTGAGTGATTCGAATTTCTAAAAATTTGTAAAATTGAGATCTATTTAATGGTGAATTTTATTTGATTTTTGGAGTTTAATTGCTCTCTGTTTTGGTATTTATTTGCTTTCCTCATTCGATACGCGTAGACGTTGAATTGTGTGAAGTTTCGAAGGAAGATCCAGCAACTCAACAGCAAGTTCCAGAACCAGATCAGGACCTATTCCAAGGCAAGTTGTGCTTTGATCATGTTGAACCCATGTTTATAAAAATTGTTATATTTGCTTTACCCTATTGCATATATTTCAAGTATACAATTGTTTCAAATTAGATTGGGTTTAGCTAATATACCAGATTGATCTATACCCTACCTTGTCATTGTATGCCATGATCCATTGTCACCCTAGATTGGTTCAATATAGTTGGTTAGTAATTATAATCAACATTGGAGGGTTAGTCTGTATTAGTTGCTTAGCCTTGCCACATCATCACATGTGTCAGAATCATTGATAATTAATCTTGATTAATAGAATATGGAACAATGTTATGAACTTGTGTGTCATGTGGGATCACACGATGAGATTGAGTTGTTGTGGCGAGTCATGTCACGCAACGATGTTGAATTGTTGATGGCACGTGGTGCTTGGTAATCAACTGGGTGATAATCACTTAGATTGGGGCAAGTGACAAGGGACAAGGATGCCATTGTGGGCCCGATGGGCAGAGGGTATGTGGATGTCTTGCCTTGATCACACTAAGGACTTAACCTTGCAAGCCTTTGACCTGAGTTAATCATGCGACCACATGTCTGATATGGGCCAGCCTAGCTGAGTAATTTGCAATGTCTTAATTTCAGTACTATCGTGGTCGGTGTGAGTTCCCGAGTTATGGAGTAATTCACATGGCGCAAGAGGGGGGCCCTGGATGTGGTAACCAGTCCCAACAGTGTTGAAACCTTAGCAGGTAGTACTGGGTTAAGTCAGCACATTGTAAAGGCTTTGTTATAATCACTCGCCTTTGTGGTGTTTGGTTGTATCACATGGGTAAAGTGCATAACCTCTGCAGAGTGTGAAACTATTCGGATAGCCGTGCTCGCGGTATTGAGCAATGCTCGGGAATTACAGTTAAGGGTTAGCTTAATTAAATGAACAACTTGGTTGGGATGGCGGAATGCCATATGGAAGATGGAATTTGACTTAGGATTGGAAACCTGGTTTACTTGAGAAATACTGAATCTATTTATTATTGCTATTTGTTTTACAGTCTGTACGATCTATTTATTGTATTTATTCATAAATGCTGCTTATTGCAAAATAGTCATGATAGCCTATCCATTGAAATAAGCCTTGCATATAGTTACATAGAATTGCATTCCGTGCACAACCTGTTGAGTGCTTTAAGTACTCACCCTTGCCAAACAACAATAATCAACAGTTGTAGAATCTACACCTGTGTTGGAAGAGGAAGTCCAGGAAGACTCGAGTCATTAGGGTCTGAGCCTTGTCGGTTGCCTGTGGTGAACTGATGAGCTATCTACGTTTTCTTCTGTCCACTGCTTAAATATTAGTTTATATTTTCAGTTTTGCCCTACGTGGCTTAATAATGTAAGTTGGTCATAAGATCATACATTTAGCTATATCATTAAATGAACTATTATTTCTATTATCGTTGAGTATGATGTGATATGTACCAATGTTGAGCTGTGTGCACTAACGTTGATCCTGGGACTAGTGCGGTAAACACAGTGAGTTCGAATCAGTGGGTTCGAATCAGTGGGTTCGGGTCCTTACATTTATTTTATGTCAAACTTTTTCTGTATAATCCCAATGGTCATTCCAAGCTAACAAAACAATTTTAGATTATTATCAGTTATATTTTTGTTATAAAATTCTCACATTGATAATATTGCTTTTAAATTAATTCTGTTTTTGATTTTATAAAATGGCCAAATCAACTTTATTATTTTTGAAAATTTTCCTACAAGTTAACCTAGTGTTGTAGGTGATTTTTAAAATTTGTAGAAGAAGATAAGGTTGAGAAAAATTAAATAATTCTGACATTGGACTGTTCTTAGTCTTATGTTAGAGTTTTTGATTTCTTTTCAGCACTACATGAGTTCACATTGCTTTAAAAAATTTTGGGAATGACCCGGAGATGATTTGGGATTTATTTGGATTTTTCTAGATTTTATTTCTTAAGAGATTTTAGCTTTTGCATTTTGAACGAGAAGAAAACAATTAATATAAAAGATTTTCTTAAAGAAAAAAATTCAAGAAAAATTCAGAAAAGATGGAAATTCACAATAAGATTATATTTAAAATTCATTTGCATAATTTGTTCATTTTGGAAGAAAAAAGTTTTAATATTGCAAGTTATTCTTTTCTAAAATTCAAGAAAATGAGAGAAAAGATAATATTTTAGATAAAAATCTTCATACCAATTAAAATTTTTATTCAATTCCATTTTTAAATTTTATTTTTTTCTATTTTTAAATTTTTTGGGATGTTACAAATAGATACTACGAATGGAAGTTCTGCCAACAGAGGTAGAAAACATATTATCACAGACGGTTCAAATAAAAACCTTCTATGATAGACACATATCACAAATTGTTCTTCATAAAAACGGTTTGTGATAGAGTCATATCACAGATGGTTCTTCATAAAAACAGACTGTCATAGTGTCATATCACATGGTTCTAGATAAAAATTGTCTGTGATAGACACATATTGCGACAGTTCTTCATACAAACCATCTGTGATACGTGCAAAAATCGTTTGTGATGCACTGTATTATCAGTGACACATGCTTAAAGCCGATTCAGAAAACTGTCTACGATGACATTTTTGAACAGTCTGTGATAGCCTTTTGTGTTGTAGTGGGATTCAAGGCTACATCACCAGCTACTCATGCACTCGGAATGGATGGGGAGGGGAATCTTTTTTGCTCTAGGGACCATGGTCAGTACAGCAGCAATAGCATGGCAGTCGAGGAGGACACTGTCATGGCTGCGGGCGTACCAAGGGTGGTTACGATGACTCCTCACCATTGGGCAAAGCCAACCGAAGCACTTGAGGTGGCAAGGACAAAAGCAAGACAAGTGTTTTAACATTGATATTTATAGCCTTTATGCATCGGAGTGCTATCAACCTTTCCATAATCATGATTAGGATGAATAAGCTTATCAAACCCAAGCATAGGATGGCGCTCCTTTCCGTCTACATACATGAGTCACATGACATGGTGCTGATGAATGAGGAGAAGGTGACATCAAGGCTTTGCATAAATGGCGAGGCGCATCCCATGTCCAATGAGTTGTAACTAGACATCAGGGCCAGCAACCGCATGACAGGGCATCAGTATGTGTTCAACGAGCTAGATGAAAGCATCTACCGACAAGTCCAATTTGATCACAGATCCACAATGGAGATCATGGGAAAGGGATCAATCATTCCTCAATGCAAAAATGAAGAACATCATGTACTGCCGAGGTATATTTCATATCAAACCTTTGCAATAACATTGTAAGCCTTGGACAGCTTGCAGAAGATAGTTGCAGCGTGGTATTGTACCACGCACTATTGTGGGTCTACGAGTGCAGTAACAGACTTCTCATGAATGTGAAAAGATCCAAAAACAGGTTTTACATGATTCGGTTTGAGATAGGAAACCAGGTGTATCTTATGACCAGTTTGGAGGATCCTACATGGTGGTGGCATGCGTGGTTAGGGCACGTGAGCTTCCATGCCCTAAACTATAAGGCAGAAAAGGAGATGGTGCTAGGGTTGCCGAAGATCGACCACCAACGCAACTATGTGAATGTTGCTTGGTGGGGAAGCAAACCAGAAACTCGTTCCCTTCATAGGTGTAACATCGGGCGTTGAAACCATAAGAACTTGTACATGTGGATTTATGCGGATCAATAACTCCACTTACAGAAGCCATTAACAAGTACTTCATACTCTTTGTTGATGGTTTTAGCATATACTTATGGGCACATATGCTAAAAACTAAGGATGAGGTTCTCAGTGCTTTCAAGAAGTTCAAAGTATGCGTCAAGAATGAGAGTGAGCTCAAGGTGAAGGTCCTTAGATCAGACCATAGAGGAGAGTTTGTCATGTGAGTTTGGTGCATTCTATAATATTGAAGGGATAGCACGATACTTCACGGCACCGTACTCATAACAATGAATCAGTGTTGTGGAACACTGAAACCATACCATATTATCCATGGAACACTACTACAGAAAAGACCATCACAAACGATTTTTTGAACCGTCTATAGCATGTGTTTGTGATAATACGGCACATCATAGATGGTTTTTGAACCGTCCATGAAACACCTATCATAGATAGTTATTCATACAGACCGTCTATGATAGCCTATTATCACAGAGGATTCTGAGTAGAGAACTATCTTTGATAATGGGCTATCGCAGATGGTCTATATCAAGAACCTTCTATGATAGTCTATTATCATAACCGGTTCATAGTCCGAGTTGTCCGTGATATGAGATAAATCATATATGCTTTTTTTAAGGAACCATCTGTGATATTATTTTGTATTGATGAAGCTTTTTCTGTTTATTGTTTAGCCTCAAGAAATGCTAGCCATGCCCTTTGAATAAGCAGATTACATATTACACATCCACAAGTACACATATGCCATCATAAATCAACTCAGATTACATCATAGGACAAGCAGATTACAGATTACACCACAACACATCCATTTTCATAAATCTATTTAGATATATTAACCAATTGAATGGAAACATACATGTGCCACTACAATTCATAAATTCAAAGCACAAGTTTCTCTACACATATGCCACTACAAATTATCAGGTTAGGCATAGTTGAACTCGCCTTTTGGATTTATGACCTCATGCAGCAAGAAGGAAACGAGTTGACCTTGAATTTTGTTCAAATCGGCCTATTCCAATGCTGTTGTAGCATATTTCGAAACTTGTTGATGGGAAGATTAAAGTCGTGCATATATATAAATTGATTAGTATGAAACAATTATTGCAATATTGATAAACCTCTAGGTCATTGGTCTTCGTTGTACCCATGATGAGTTGCATGTTGTGGCAAATATAGAATCCACATTGGTTAGTTCCCATTGGATGTTGGGGGCACTACAAAAATAGAATTGGTTAGTTCGAGTGGCATTATTATAGAGTGCGATATAGAATTATTGCATACTAGGAGATACCGAAAACTTCAAATTGTGGTTCAGTTGCGACCCTCCCATGGATGATCCTCCACGAATTTTGTACACTTTGAACGATATACGTGATTCCAAAAATTTAGACTCAGCCATTCCACAAGCAATGTACACCTGGAACAACCTACAACAGAGTTATCTATGGAGGAAATATGATTACCTGTTGAGTGATATTGCGACAGGCCTCAAGTTGTGGGTGCCGCCCCTTAAGGAATCAAGGTAGATTACCAAGTTCTTTCTTGGTGCTCCTCTATTACGAATGGCTCTCCTAGCTTATATCTTTGGGCCGATGAGGCCAACAGAAGTCGGGAACCTCCGTGCTCTACATTGATTTGCCTGTGTCGCTACCTCGTTTTCTAATATAGGTTGTCTTCACAGGAGACGACTGGACACGAAGTGATGTAATGGCCTGTGATGTACAGTTCACGGTAGTCAATTTGGTGGGCCACTTCGGTGCAGCAGTTGGCTTCAATAGTGTGGGTATTTTCAGTGCAGTAGATGGCTACGATAGTGCGGGTAGCTTCGGTGCTGGAGGATAGTCGTTTAGAAAGATGTCATTCCTAGGCTGTTGGATGAATGTGCCAATGATATTCCCTAGTTTCACAACCTCATTATTTGGGGGCATCTGCAGCATGACAGCCTTGAAATTTTCATGTACACTGTCGACATTCACCATCACGAAACCGAGCGCTATTGGGCGACCGTGCACCATAGACCCTCAACCGGATGGATATCATGCCCCCAAGCAACCTGTAGGGGAATGGAGCCATTGGCAAGCCACACTTGGAGATTGAACCACGTGGCCACCTACATAACAGTACACAATTAGCTAAGGTGTCCAACAGGTCAATCTATGGAGCATTCCAGAGATATATTACCTCAATGTAATTGACAGGAAATTTGCCATCATCTTCGCCTGTGTGAGGGGAGAAAGCGCAGTTGCTCTGACGGTTAGTGGGGCTAAACTGCGTCGATACTTCTAGGGCACACACAATCCATCTTAGCCTCTCTGCAAACCTTTCCTCAAGGTTTCTTAGCTCATTATTGAACTGCTCTCTCAGCCTTTCCTCAACCCTTTCCTTAATCATTTCTACTAGCCATTCCTCACAGTCGATTTTGGCTCTCTTCCTACTCTGGTACGTGTTGGAGTCTTGTGGGAATCCCATTTTCCATGGAATGAAAACACCTTTGCCTCATGTGCGACTCGGGTGCTCCTTGTTACCCAAGGCCGTGGAGAGTATATCTTTCTCCATGTTAGGCTGGGAAGAGCCTTGAGAAGATTCTATACTCAACGCTTCGTGCAAGATCCCGACATGTTATTTCACTTATAAATTTATGGACTAATTAAAAACTAGATAGTTCGATATCTTACTTGGCATTGGG
The DNA here is from genome assembly GCA_036346275.1 of Otatea glauca. Classification (NCBI taxonomy): domain Eukaryota; kingdom Viridiplantae; phylum Streptophyta; class Magnoliopsida; order Poales; family Poaceae; genus Otatea; species Otatea glauca. The sequence goes on along the minus strand of CM070719.1, from coordinate 18,355,724 downwards.
ACACTTCGTCCTCTTTGGGGTTTGTAAAGGACATGGGCCTGAAGATGTGGGACGTGATCCTGCTCTTAGCCAGTTTCTGGCATGATGGACTATGATCGAGGCAAATGGCGGAGAGGCCTCCATCAGGGTTGCCTCTTTATCCTTCCTCCTCCATTGCGTGCTCTTACCCACATACCTAGCGGTGCTGAGTCTGTGGGGTGGGTGTTTTTTACCTAGAGGGCCTTGTGCGCTTCACTTTGATGCATGAATTCTTTCGTCATCTTAATCTCAACTAATCATGGCCATACATATTTCATCAATGAACCCATACTTCTCTAAGGGAGTCATTTCCTTCTTCACGTAATTGCTGACATGTGTGCTCTTGATGTTCTTCCAAGCCTTTGCTGCCATTAGCAACGCATACCATCGCACTACACGCATGACGTCTCTTGGGATCTAGAACAATGCCAAAATTTCCATCATCAGGCTATTGTGTTCCTCATCTGTCAGCGACTTCTAGGATGGATAGGTGGTAGGGACCCATTCCCATCCAACTATCCCACACACTGTCCGAAATGCTGCCACTACTTTCGGAGGTTCGGTAGGGGTCCCATCCTTCAAATCGACTGTCGTGATGGTATATTAGGCCTAGGGCCATTTATTTGCTCCTCTGGGACTGTGCCTCGGTTTTCCTATCGTTGGCTCCTCAGATTTATTCAGCGACAAAGAATGAGGGGATGGCATCTTCTTTTTAACTTGACTGTTTTAGGTCGTAAAACATATATACTTAAAAGATATATCACTTTGTAGTTTTTTTTTAAAAAAGGTTAAGACTTGAGTACAACACTTGTGTAAGGCAAAGCTTACATGCAAAGATAAAAAAAGAAAATAAAGCAATGCCTACATCGTGCTAAAAAAACAAGCATGGAAGCCTACATGTGCAAACTAATGCACCATGCCAAAAAAAAAGAGAAGGCAAAATCTAAACACAAGTTGATATGAGTCCTACTTTTGTATTATTCACATATTGGACATCTCCTATAAATCTTAATTCTATTCATCTATTGTATATACACATGCAACATCAAAATCATTCTAAAAGGTAGCCCCCAAAAATCCATGCGTGTAATATTGATTACATGCGCTTAAGTTCTCACACTAGGAATTTGACCATCACTAGTGCAGTAGAATATTTCTATGGCAATATTTTAGTTCAAATAAGTAAGACACTATTCAGTAATTGAATTCAAGATGAACAACTATTAAGGATAATTCATCACACCAATAAAATGTTAATAACTTGTGAAGTTTACCTTCGGCATATGCATATCCATAAACAAAGGATATTTTTAGGTGATAATACCTATGCACAATGATAGGAAAATTTCAAGATTTGCATTCTGTAATCATACATAGCTACTTCTAAGCCCCAAATTGGAATGCATTATCATGTTGTCACATGGACTTCATAATCTTAAATGCAAAGCTTTGGTTTGGAAGCATGTATTATAAAACACTAGTCTTAGATAGTTAGATCAAGCATGGGTAAACGATGAATGCATTTGCTATACAATATTAAGGCACTCAAGTTGCAAATAATTAGTGTTGCTTTACACAGATAAATGTATCACATACATCAAGAAAGGAATCAATGTGAAATTCAAAAATCAAGAACGCTAATTTTTATGAAAAAAAGATATCGTCTATGTTAAATCTAATTACAGACGGTTTTGCTAGCGTGGTTGTTTAAGATACTGGATATACTAAGAACCATCTGTGATAAGTTGATATCACAGATGGTTCATACCACGAACAGCCTATGAAGTATCACTGATGGTTTGTATCATGAACCATCGGTGATACATAGTCATATTACAAATCGTTCATGGTACAAAAACCATCTATGATATATCACAGATGGTTCGTGGGATAAATCGTTTGTGATACTTAACAAACTATTCATCAGACGAACTGTCTATGATATGATTACAACAGAGGATTCATCTATCAATCATTCATCCTTGGCAAACCAAGATCAAGAGAGATTGAAAAACTCAAGAAGGAAGAGAGACTAAAACTTGAGGAAGAACTTGAGCATGAATTTTATTTCTATTTCATTTTCAGAGGAAGGATTACAAAGCGTCTCCATAGGAGGGCAAAGGTCCCAAGGAGAACACACAAAAAGAGCTAGTTCTACCACCTTGTGCCCTAATTTCTCTAGTTTCCTTCCTTGCCTCCCTCTTCACCTCTCAAGGCCTTATATACGAGCAACACTATGAACCCTAAACCTAGACACACAAGTAGATACAACTCAAAATTAACTTGGGCTAACCTGTTAATAAAACACATAACGGGTTTTACTCACTCGCATGTACGCTTCTCAAAGCGGCCTTCTCCATGACGTTCCAGACAACTCCATAAGTCCAAATCGTGTCCATCTTCACTTTGGATCGACCTAAACCACTTAGGCTATCGCCGTGGTTTTTCCAAAAACGCCACGATCTCCAAGATTGGACAAATTACCAATTTCCCCATGACCAGTCTTTCCTTCATCTCGTAGCATCACCCATGCTTTGTCACCTTCATGTGGCCCACATTGACTTCCCACTAAGCCCATAACATGTCTGAACTCCCTCGAGATCAGGGCTACTGTTGACTGGTGGGGTCAGGCTATGGGGTGGACCCACAGGTCAGTGATATGCAAGGAACCGACGTAAGTCATGTGCTGGACAGGGTAAGATTAAGAGCATTGAAAGGGCTGTCATATCATGAATATTATTTTTCAAACATTTTGTGAATGATCTAGAGATAATATTCATACTATTGTAGAAAATCCAGCTGAAAATATTATATGTAGAAATTATTAAAATTTTGACATGACTGCTGCTTCAGGGTAATACTAATGACTATTTTATACACATCAAAGAAAATTTATTTTAAATGAAACTTTTTATGGGTAATACTAATGATTATTGGGAGTAACCATAAAAATTTTAGGTGATTATTAGTTAGATTTGTTTTTATATAATTTTGACATCGATAATTTTGCTTTTAAATTAATTCTATTTTTGATTTCTTTTTAGTAGTAAATGAGTTCACATTGCTTTGAAAGTTTTTGCGGAGATCCTGGATATTATTGGGATTTATATAAAGTTTTCTAGAATTTATTTCTTAAATGATTTTAGGTTTTACATTTTGAAGAAAAGAAAACAATTAGCATAAAAGTTTTTCATAAGATACAAAATTCAAGAAATATTTTAGAATAGATGGAAATTCAAAATAAATTTATATTTTCAACTCATTTTCATAGTTTTCTTATTTTAGAAGTAAATTTTTATATTGCAACTTATACTTTTCTTAAGTCTTAAATTCTAGAAAATGAGGAAAAAGGATGATATTTAATTTAAAATCTTGATTCCAAATTTAAATTTTAATTAATTCCATTTTAAAATTTTAATTTTAATTTTTCCAATTTTTGAAATTTTCAGGATATTACAGACATTATTCCACCTTTTAAAAATTTTCAGCATGAATCAGGCAGTTATCCGTCTATTCATTTTGTTTAAATGTAATTTAAACATCCGTTTGAATTCGGTTTAATTGACATAATACCATCAGTTACTACTGAATAAATAGTCATAATAGCATCAGTTACTAGTGAGTAACTAATGCAGGTCTATATAAAGGCCTAAAGGATTGCTGTACTATGCTGTTGAGCGGCTATGTGTTGCCGGCTATCCTTCGCAGTGTGCACTGTGAAGTAGGGTAAGCGGTACCTCAGAGATGTTGCCGCAGAGCTCATCTACATGAGGCAACAATAAGATTGCTAGGCAGTGCATGAGTGTGACTGCAATGCTTCTTCCTCGACATCAGTTACTTCCACAACTGTGTTTGCAATGCTTCCCGTTTTTCTTCAATCCCAATTGTAAGTTGTTTGTATGACCGATTGACTCTGTTACTTTTCAATTCTTGAGCATATTCAGAAGTACAATGTGTTGCATGTTGATTTGTACATCTCTAGTCTTTTGTTATATTTGGATCAAAATAATATCTAAGATAAAAATATTGCACATATTTCCAACGCAACGCTAAGAGAGAGAGAGAGGTAGGGAGTAGTCAATGGGAGGGAAGATCAAACGAGGGCTGTATATTGTCATCTTTTTTATAAAAAAAATTAACATATCTAGGTTGGTCGAAGTACATTAACCTGATGAAGTGTGGCGAAAAACATGAAGTGCACTGATAGCAAGATGGCAAAAATGAGAGGCTGCAAAAATCAGTGGGATAAGTCAGAAGTGGGCTTTAGTGACAAATGTTTCCCAAATAAAAAACATAAAAAGAAATGGAAACCACAAGTTTTTTTTCTAGAATCCTGTGGGCACTCGAAAATACGAATCGATCCTCGCTCATGTGTTGGACTCAGAGGTGACACCTATACTCCACTTAAGTGTATGATCACTATCACCCAAAAATCCTATGCACGGAGTATTAACGAGATGGCTCTCACTCAAGCAAATATGAGCCACGTAGTTGCATTGTACACACTTACATAACCAAGAGAGTTTCGATTCCATTCCGAACAACCATACCGGGATTGAAAGCAACTCATCCAAGCATAGTACTCGTCGTCCGTCTCAAAACCTTGGTATCGCTCACACTCACCAAGGGGAGCGCGAGCAATAGTCAAAGAATGACGACCGCTCGAGTTTATGCATTAGATGGTTGAAAACAATTCCAGGTACCCGGATATGTGTCTAGTACTAGTTCCCAAGATCAACGCCTAGCACCCACATATCCCGCATTCGAGATGTATCGCAACACATACACACAAGACTAAGTAGTTGGCATAGCATAAACACAAACTAGAGACTAATACAACTACTTAATATTACAAGTAGTGGCCGACCGGCCAAATATTACAAGTCCATAAGTAAAGTGCAGCGGAAATAACACATATAACAAAAGCGGGACAGTGGTATGCCCATCCCTACCCAAAGGCAACCGACGTGGGAAAAACCCAAGTTCATCCGTCAACATGATCGTCGGTCCCCGGAGTATAATACGTGTCGTCGGGGTAATCCTCCATGTCTTCGTCTAAATTGTGTTAACCAAGCAACCGTGAGTACACGTATGTACTCGCAAGACTTTAGTGTATGGAAATAAGGTAAATGCAGGCTAGAACAAGGATTACAAGTTTCTATACTAGTCTCATTTCAGCATAAAGCAGATTTTGTTTAGCAAGTGAATGTTGCATAAAACAGTGACGGAATTGTAAAGAGCATTTAACAGGAAGTTAAATAACTATAAGTAGCATTCATACACAACATTTCACATCACTGCCGGTTGCAAAACCCCATCACTGCCGATCATTGGCGCCGGCAGTGATTGGTCGGCAGTGATACTCGGGGATTATCACTGCCGGCTCAGGAACCGACAGTGATAAGGATTATCACTGCCGGTTCTATCTACAACCGCAAGTGATATTGACTATCACCGCGGATCAAACCAAAATCCGGCAGTGATAGGATTATCACCGCCGGTTCTACCTACAACCGGCAGTGATATTGAACTATCACTGCTGGATGAAACCAAAATCCGGCAGTGATGATAATTATCACTGTCGGTTATACATAAAACTGGCAGTGATATCGAACTATCACTACCGGGTTGTACCATAATCCGACAGTGATATGTACATATCACTGCCGGTTTTCTCCAAGAACCGGCAGTGACAAGCTTGCATATTTTTTGTGCAATATATATATTTTTATACAATTGTTTATACAGTGTCCATATGTAGTATATAAAGCATCGTTCAAATCATAATTCGAATATATCCATGTATATATGAAACATCGTTAAAATCATAATTCAAATATATTAAATTAAGCATCACAATATTTTGTTTTTACAATTATTTGTTTACAATTAATGTAGCTCGACTACATCTCATCCCATTCGCTTTGATTATGCAAGGACTACAATACAAAGAGTCGAAGTAGACATGTTACGCGTCTAGGTCGAAGGAATGAGGGCGATGAGGCTACTCGTGGAACTCGCCGTTTGGATTGATGATCTCCTCATGGATGAATCCGGCGATCTGTTCTTGAATTGCTATAATTTTTGTCAGCAATAATCTATTGGTTCTCAGTTTGGAGCGCTGTTTTTGAAGAAAAAAGGAAGTTAATTAATGATGATATTTGTTAAATGAAAAAAGGCATCAATGTGTAATTACGTACCATAGCTTCGTTATAACCGACACTCTCCGTGAAAATTGAATGCATATTTGTACATACATAGTATGCACATAAATTGTTTCCGGGGTCCTGCCTCATGCATGGAAAGTCATTTATTATTTAAAAAATTTTCCTGTATGGACGATACCGGACACTTTTCTTGCGATCGCGTCGTAAAGCCCGTGAATGATTTTGAATAGTAATTAAACTTAAATGCAATAGAATGGAATTTTGCTAGAGTAATAACGCAACGATCGAGTTTACATTGCTCAAAGATGTCCCAAAGGTCTTGGTACAGATTAGTTTGTTTTCTCCTAGAGTCCAAGACAAAAATCCTGCTAGCATCTAACTGGATGACGAGGAGGACCAAGTGAAACCTGCACATATATGACAACGTAGTCAATTACTCCACATCGTACGTGTTACGTAAAAATAGTAAAACGATATTAGAAGTAAGGAGATACGTACTTGAAGTTATAGGGTAAAAGTACGGAGGTTTTGTATTGCAGCTTCAAAAAAGTATTAAATAAATAGTCTTCAATGAACTATGGATTGTCGTTCACAAGCTTCTCGTTGACGAGCCCTGAATCTAGGAATGCTAGATTGTCATTGTTATTTCTTCTACATGTCTGTATCTCCATTCTACATAAGAAAGAAGTTAGACATGCAATTAAACAGTACAAAAATGCTCAACGATATACGGACAGACTTACAAAGTCCATATTCTAAGTATATTCACGTCCAGGGCATCTTGCTGGTACAACAAATACAGCTCCGTGAAAAGAACCCAGCAGATGTTATCCCCATTGTGGAAATCTTGCTCTGTGTATCTGACTGCGAACGCCTCCATACCATCGCTGGACTGCTGCATGTACCACTGATGGACGTGCCGAGTTGTGTTGTAAGGTTGTCGAAATGAGCTAGTTCAACCAGCGGTTTTCCCATAACGAACTTCCACCTTAGACCTTGTGCCAGAGCATCTAGTTGAGCAGCATCTGCTTGAGCATCCCGCTTTAACGTGTCGGCACTAGCCGCCTGCAAGTATTGCTTTCTGGATATGTGCTCGTAGTCCGACATTTTGCAAGGTTCAGAAGCCTGCCCCGTCTTTTGCACTTTTGCCATACTCAAGAAAAACTTTTGCGTGTTAGTATCAACTTTAGTCTTCTTACATGATGGCACCTTTTTAAAGTGAGATGTTACGCAGGCGCTTACATGCTTTTTTCGCTCTTCTTCAGTCATGTCAGCTGATAATTTCTTCTGGGATTGTCCTGGGTTCAAAGATGGTTGAGATTTCTTCGAGGACGGTGCTGATTGCCGAGATGTTCCTGGTGTTCGATTCTTTTCAAATTTTGGCGGAGGACTCGGGCTTTTTCTGGTTGGTGCCGGCGGAGGAGTTGGACTTTTTCTGGTTGGCGGCGAGAAGGGCGGGACGTCTCTGTGTGGAGAGTGCGGCTGATCATCATCTTCGTCGCCCTCATCATTCGAGCCAAACTTAATCAAGCTCTTGCGCCACACGAGGAAGCCATGCACATTTTCTCCTAGTTTCTTGTTTCCATCCTTGCCAGGGATCTCTACCTCCATTTTTCGGTATTGGCGGACTACACTGTCCACTTCGACCCTGGCGAATCCCCGCGGTATCGGGCGACAGTGCAAAACCTGCGACTCCTGGCATGGCTAGGCCCTGCCCTCAGCCACCTTTATGGTAATGCCATGTGCGGCCAAGTGTAGCTTGCATGGTGTCGGTTCTCTGATGTCATCCACAGGAAAATGCAGTCCATGCTCTTCGGGCATCCCTGTGGACGCGCAACTGCTCTTACAAGCACCGGGACTGATGAGCTCAGGGCTTTCACCGGGTGGCGGTCGTGAGCTGAGAGCTTTCTGTACGGCTTGCTCCACAGCCTTATCTAGTTCCGCTCTCTGTTCCTCTAACGCTTTCGCCACAACATCTTTTATCTGACGTTCCAGTTGATCTTCTCTTAATCTCTTTGAACGCTTGTACAACCATGCGTCTGCGGGTAAGGCTTCTTTCCACGTGACCAAACCAACTCCTCTGGTGTGACCTGGATGCTCCTTGTTACCCAAGGCTACGGTTATCTCGTCATTCTCCCTTCGTGGCACGAAATATCCTTGGGAAGACTGCATGTGAGCATCTGTGATTCTGCTCAGCACTTCCTGCTCTCTATCGCTTCTGAAGCTTAAGCTGCCATCATATGAGATAGTGGCACCCCTCCCAAGCAACCAGTGCTTCGATCGTTCGCTTAAGGCAGCCGTCGCGGGAATTATACCCTTGCGGGTTAGTTCTTCTTCGGACCGATCCCATGCTGGTATTTTCTTCACGTACCCTCCTGTTCCTAGTTTGTGAGGGTGAATATTCTTATCCGTGTTTGCTTTGTTCCTTTGACTTACTATGTGAGCTTCTTCAGACCTCTTGTACGCCACAAATTCATCCCAAAACTCACTTAACTTTGGGTACGTGTCAAAATTCGGCGTTTCATTCTTTTTCACATAATTCTTGTTTAGTGCTGTCTTACAATTCTTCCACGCTGTGCACATGATGCAGAGTGCTCGTTTCTTTGCAACCAGCTCGGTCCCTTGGGGGAACTGGAAAACTTGTTTCAGCTTGTCCCATAATGAGTTCTTCAGGTCATTGGGTACCACCTATGGGTCACCTCCGTGGCCAATCCATGATCTATAGCTGATGGGCACATCATCCCTAGCAAGAACCCCGCAGCTGTCCCTGCACGCCCCAATGATGACTCGTATAGCAGGTTCCCCGACTGCCGAGAGCTCCACTATGTTAAAAATTCCCTTAGGCATCTTGTTCGGACCACGACTTGCGCGCTGCCTTCGTTGATCAGACGTCTGAGCCTACAATTTGATCTTCTTAATTATTAGTCGTTTGGGCCTACAATGTTTTGGGAACGGATCGATGTACTAAAACTTTACCTCGCCCACGTTAGTAACGTCAGGTTGGTCCATGGCAAGATCCTGCAAGTTCAGATAGGACGTTGGGCTATGGTTCGGGCTACCCCTTCCTCCTTCGTCCATATTTGAGGGCCCAACTCCCTCCAGCACTTGTCCTTGGTCCGAGGCCATTCCTAACAAGTTTACCAGAAATTTCAAATTAACAAGGTCATTTTTTAAAGACACATACAAATGAAGATTGACATTAAAGTTAATCCCGTGATAAGATGTTTACATATTCTACATTGTGACATGCTTGTTTACTAAGTTTTTTCCCAAAAGGTAGGTGCACAACTACGACTGTGTGACAAGTATGACAGCAAGTACAATAGGATGGACAAAGGCAAATCATGAATATGTGGCAAGTATAAAAAAGACAACCTAAACGTCGACATGTGGATTGAATAGTCATATATCCAAATCATCTTAACACATTTTGTATGCCTTAAACATGAATGTACAGAACTTCAAATACTTACACCACAAACATCTTTCCAGGATACATACACATATACATCTTTCGAGGATACATACACATATACATCTTTACAACAGTTCTAAGTTGCTAACATCTAATCCACCAATTGCGATAATGGTTCATGAAGAACTAATTAAAACATCGAAGAGGCAATAAATGATACTTAAGCACCTTACAAACCACATATCAGCAATGTTGGAAATACACAGAAGACTTCAATCTGCACATACATATTTTTCTAGAATGGATAGAAGGGCTTTTATTCAAGCAATTATTTTTTCATGACACCGAAAATATAATGTACCAGCAGGCATAAAGGATTCTGGATCTTGTTTCATATATCTAACTTTTGGAGGCTGAGAATGTTTAAATCAATTAATGTCCTTAAACTTTTTTTATCATTCTCTAGAAACATTTCAGTACAGAGCTTTGCTCAGCTTTGTGACCCTTGAATAATGTACATGATCAAAGACAACCTCCAGAAGACATGATGCAGGTATCATGCACAACTTTGCTATCTGTACAAGAGAGAAGAATTATACAAGTGTTAATGATTAAATTCACATAATTTAACTAATGATTTAATGTCACATAATTTCGCTAACTCATTTTGCATTTTAGTATCAGTCTAGCCAGAAAAGACTACAAATTCATAGCAGGGATGGCAAGTTAATTATTGAGTACTACTTGTAAGAGAATAAAGACTTCTTATCAGGAGCTCATGACTTTTGTATCAATGATATGAGATCATCTATTTCCTAAACAACCAGTTACATATGAAACCATTGAGCTTAAATTTCCTTACAAATATAAAATGCGTATTTGAGTTTACAAATATAAAACCAACCTGTATGTTAAATTCTAATAATCACTGAATCATCCAAACCTATTAATACCCACTATGATCAGTACAACAGCTAGGACATACAAATTTGTAAAAAACGATGCTCAATTTCTTAGTTTTTTTATTACATCTATGGATGAATCTTTAATTAGCAGCAGGTCAAAATTTAGCACCAGAAAGTACTTTCCTCCCTTTCCTGAATCATACGTGCTGCAACCATCTAATGTTCATGCAATCCTAAATGTTTCCTTGAAATGGAAGAAAAGACCGCAACTTTAGATGAATTTTCCATGATCTTCAAAATTTTTCCCATAATCATACTCAGTAATCCAAGGTAATGTGGGCTAATTGTATAATAGGGACAATGACCTCCAAGACAAGCAGCAGTGTCACCACCAGCAACAGCACCACAGGGAAGCACTCCTCTGTGGGCAGCAACTTCATGGCCTTTGCCGGCAACCACGGTACAAGCAGTGGATTCGATGAGGGGGTGTATTAGTACCGAAGCAAACAACGGCGGCGCACTCCAAGGCGATGCGGCGGGGAGGTTGAGGCGACAGCGGCGCACTCCGACGCGACGGCGAGGCGACGACGGCGCACTCCGAAGCGACGGCGGAGAGATGGCGGGATGCGGCGCGATGCAGGCGACGGCCCGGGCGGGAGGTCGGCGGCGGCGCACTCCGAGGCGACGGCGGGGAGATGGTGGGGAGCTACGAGGAGGTGGCGGCGTTAGGTCGAAGTGGAACTGAGTGGAGGGCGCGCGACGTTTCAATATATATAGGACTAGACTATCACTGCCGGGTCTCCACAAAAACCGACAGTGACCAAATATCACTGTCGGGTCCCATTTATAACCGGCAGTGAAGTTGACTTATCACTGCCGGGTAATATGTAGAACCGGCAGTGATACTTCGGTTATCTAATTAACCTGCAGTAATACTTAAGTATCACTGCCGGGTAATATATAGAACCAACAGTAATACTTAAATGTCACTGCCGGTTATTTCATTAACCGGCAGTGATAAGGCCACTATCACTGCCGGTTAATGATATAACCGGCAGTGATATGTAAGTTCAGGTCAATGAACTCAAACTTTCAGGACATGTAATATTTCTTTTAAATATTTACCCTTGATTTTGACCTTCATCTAAATTTCTAAAAATATAGATTGTTCACTGTTTTAATGGTTTTAATATTTTCAATATCAAATAATGCTTAAAAAATTCGCACAAATGCAGTAGACCAACCATTGCTTCAAAAATTCACACAGATGAAGTTTATTTCACACAAATTGTTACATATGAGAAAAGAATACATTAATTGTTGCATATGAGAAAATAAACATGTATTTAATTAGGACAACTAAGCTACGATTCGACCTTCGTTATGATCCCGGAGTATGTATGTAGCTTCGTCCTCACTCTCTTCCATAAGACCTAGGTCAACGTCCTCTCCGAAAGGAGCTAGCTCATCGAATTGGTTATACTCTTCCTCGTCGACAACATTCTCAACTCCGACAATCCTTCTTTTTCCTTGAATAACCACGTGGCGCTCCTTGTTAGCTGGATCGGTTACAAAAAAGATTTGTGTAACAGAATTAGCAAGTACGAATGGTTCTTCTTTGTATCCGACCAGTTTGAGGTCCACGGTAGTGATACCGTACTTGTCGATGTTCATGCCCCTTGGAAGTCTTACCCATTGGCACCGAAAGAGAGGGACATTCAAAGGTCCGTAATCAAGCTTCCAAATCTCTTCTATGAATCCGTAGTAGGTTTTCCTATTTCCGTTGCTGTCGTAGGCATCTATACGGATACCGCTGTTTTGGTTGGTGCTCTTTTTATCTTGTGCTCTTGTATAAAATGTAAAACCATTTATATCGTATCCTTGGAATGTCCGAATTGTAGTTGACGGTCCCTGAGCAAGCACTTTCAACTGAGCGCACTCTGTCTCCGTATGCATCATGTGCCTACGCAACCAATCGCCGAAGTTATGTCTATGCTCTCTCGCGATCCAACCCTCTAACTTCGTTGGGTTTGTTCTGGATAGCATGCTCTTGTGCATGTTGACATACGGGGCCACCACAACTGTCCCAAAACTGCGAAATGTGCTTGTGTGAATGAAGCTAGATTGTTTGTATGGAGTGATTTCTCGCCCAGTGTCCCTTTTCCCTGTAGCCTGCCCTCATGTCGTGATGTAGGCACACCAATCGGTTTGAGATCCATGTAATCGACGCAGAACTCAATGACCTCCTCGGTTCCCCAACCATCTGCAATGCAACCTTCCGGCCGATGTCGGTTACGAACATATTTCTTTATAAACCCCATGAACCTCTCAAAAGGATACATCTGATATAGAAACACGGGACCGAGAATCCGTATCTCTTTCACAATGTGAACAATGAGATGGACCATAATATCAAAAAAAGATGGAGGGAAACACATCTCGAGCCTGCAGAGAGTGTGGACCACGTCTTCCTGCAGCTTATCTAGTTTCAATGGATCGATGGCCTTCTGTGAAATCACGTTGAAGAATGAATACAACTTTATAATTGGGTCTCAGACTTTCTCTGGCAGAACACCCCTAATTGCAATTGAAAGCATCTGCGTCAACATCACGTGGCAATCGTGAGACTTCATGCCAATTAATTTTAAGTCTTTCATTGAGACTAGTCTCTTTATGTTGGTAGAGTATCCGGACGGAACTTTCACTCCGTACAAGCATTCGCACAAGCTAATTTTTTCTTTCTTGCTCAGAGTGTAGCAGGCTGTGGGAAGGTACTTTTTCCTTGTATCCATGTCTTCGTGATGCAGCTCCTTCCTGAGTTTCATATCTTCAAGGTCCATCCGTGCTTGAAGAGTATCTTTTGTTTTTCCAGGTATATCCAGTAAGATACCAAGCAAGCTGTCACACACGTTCTTCTCTATGTGCATGACGTCGATTGCGTGTCGAACTTCCAAGTGCTGCCAGTAAGGTAGGACCCAAAATACTGATCTCTTTTTCCACAAAGGAGCCTTATCACGGGAACTTGGGATAGATGTACTGCCTGCTCCCTTTCCATGAATAATTTTAAGATCCTTTACATCCGCAAATATCTCTCTCCCAGTGTGATTCTTCAGAGCAAAAGCAGTCTCCTTCGTCCCGTCAAAAGCTCTCTTATTATTGCGGTATGGGTGATCCTTGCGGAGGAACCTACGATGCCGCATGTAAGACATTTTTCGACAGTTCTTCAGCCACCGACTAGCTGTACCATCTAAGCACTGGACGCATCCATTGAATCCTTTTGTCGTGCGCCCGACAGTTACCAAGGCGTGGTAATCATTGATGGTTACGAACAACAATACGCGTAGGATAAAGTTCTCTCTTTTATACTCATCCCATACCTGTACTCCATCGTTCCACAAGATTAGAAGATCTTCAACCAATGGTTTGAGGTACACATCGATATCGTTGCCAGGTTGCCTAGACCCTTGGATCAGTAGTGGCATCATAATGTACTTCCGCTTCATACAAAGCCAAGGAGGAAGGTTGTAGATACATAGAGTTACCGGCCACGTGCTATGACGACTACTCATGTTGCCGAAAGGATTCATCCAATCCGTACTCAACCCGAACCTTATATTCCTCACATCATATGCGAAGTGCTTCTTATATTTTCTGTCGATGTTCCTCCATTGCACAGAGTCTGCAGGGTGTCTGAGCATTCCATCCTTCTTACACTCTTCGGTGTGCCATCGTAGTAATTGGGCATGCCTTTTGTTCGCAAACAATCGATTATGACGGGGAATTATACGAAAATACCACACCACCTTACGGGAGGATCTCATCTTCTTACGCTTCACCCCGATATCGTCATTATCGATGTCATCATCGTTGCCCTTATACCACTTTGCTTTGCAAAGAGCACAGCCATCGAAGTCCGCAAACTCATTGCGATACAACACGCAATCGTTTGGACATAGGTGTATCCTTTGTACTTCCAGTCCCAACGGGCAGACAACCTGCTTGTCCTGGTACGTACTTGTAGGCAACACGTTACCCTCTCGAAGCAAATCCCCCAAGAGACATAACAGCTCAGTGAATCTCTTATCGGACCAACCATTGCTTGCCTTCAACTGCAGTAGTGTAAGCACGGTCTGCAATTTTTTGTGCTCCTCCGTGCAGCCTGGGTACAATGGTGTTGTGGAGTCCTGTACCATATGTTGGAACTTTTGAAACACTCTTTCACTCGTGAAGTCTCCCTCCCCATCACGCAACATTTGATCCAGATTGTCTTCCTGGATATCGACAAACGTATCTTCGACTGCAGTCATATCGTTTTCTCCGTCATCTTTAGCAATGTGTTGCCCTTCATGTACAATCTCATCTTCGCCGTGCTTGGTCCAACAGGTATAGCCAACCTTCAAACCTCTTCGAAGCAAGTGTGCACGTATCGACTCTATGGTAGAAAACAACTTCTAATTTTTGCAATCAACGCATAGACAGCACATGTAGTCTGCCAGATTCTTCGACTTGTGCACCGCAGCTACGTTTAGAAAATAACTCACACCATTAAAAAACTCTGCCCCGCAACGGTCCGTGTCATACATCCACCTTCGGTCCATTTACAATCAATTAAATCAAACATTACATAAGCATATAATTGCAAATAACAAATAATTGTAAACGATTAGATTTAAAAACCTATGTAGCAATTTTGACTATATTAAAATACATGAACGTTTTTCTGTTATGTAAATATCCATGTAGCAATTTTTTATTATTGTAAAAAATGAAAATAATTGTAAATAGTTAGGATATATTTGGACTATATTAAAATATATCAATCTTTTTTCATTGCGTCAATATCCATCTTGCAATTTCTTATTATTTAAAAATTTGAAAAAATTGTAAATACTTAGGATATACTTTGAGTACATTAAAATACATCAACATTTTTTCATTAGGTAAATATCCATCTAACAAGTTTTTATTATTTCAAAATTTGAAAATACATGAACCTTTTTTCATTATGTAAATATCCATGTGGCAATTTTTTATTATTTACAAAAATAGAGATCAAATTACTAACCTCGAAAAGAAGTACAATATGAATTTTAATAGATTTTTCAGAAGCAAATCGTCGCAATCCACAAATCGAAGAAGACAGAGCGCCTCTCTGTCTTTGCTCGATCGGTCGAGGCAGGGTCTCATTAGATAAACAACTTATCACTGCCGGTTCTACGAAGAACCGGCAGTGATAAGCTCGGACTGCGCGGGAAAATCATATTGCGCGGGAAAGTAATATCACTGCCGGTTCTAGTCTCAAATCGGCAGTGAAAAATCAAGTACCACTGCCTGTTTAAGGACGACCCGGCAGTTATATATCTCTGCTAGTTGTTGTCTCAAACCGGCAGTGATATCTCCTCCCAACTTAAGTTTCGAACCGGCAGAGACATGTTATCACTGTCGGCTCGGTCCTAACCGATAGTGATATGCCGGCAAGGATTGCCTGTTCTGTAGTAGTGAGACCTCCTTGGCTGCGAATAACAAGTAAAATCAGCCATCATTGGCTCCCAAAGTTTTCCATACCAACCCAACACTGTTTCCAAACGTTTTGGCAAAAACAAAGACTATACTTGACATTATTTTCCCAAGTTGCTCATGACCGCGAGCACGACTAGTTAATTAGATTTTAATCTCTGCAGAGAGTGTACACTTTACCCACATGACACATTCTAGCAATCATGTCAACCATGCCTCGCGATACGGTACCGTACCCGATTTGCTAGACTGTGATGAAACCGTTCAACTAGTTAAAGCTTAGCCTTGAACCAGCGACAATGATGTTAAACCCTTGCCATGGTCTGGAGACCTGGACCAACACGTGCTGTGCTAGACGATGGTATATCCCCATCGGGTCAGCTCCACATGGCAAGACATGCACCATTGTATTGGAGTGCTTGGGCCCCAATACCTCGGTGAAGGGAGCACCTAGAACGACACCAGTCCTTCGGATCGTCCATACTACTTCGGCCTACCAAAATGCAAGGTTAAACTTCAACTAATCTAGTGAGTTTAGGCTATCCCATACTAGCACATGTGGTTGCACCAAAACACTTAAGTGATATCATCAAGTTCGGTCCTTAACTGACCCGGGCAAGAATCTCCCCCTAACTACGCGTGAGGTCCTTTTCACGCCTCAAGTTAAGTAATAACTCGCCTGTGTATAAATCATAAGTTTGAGTTGGATTTTTAACAAATTGAGTGGAAACCATACCGTGGTTCCATCCATTTAAACAAAGTTTGCTCATAGTAGTTGAAATGTGTGCCATCATTTAAAAGTCGTTCTAGTGAGCAAGTCTAAGCAATTACATAAGTTATTTCGCAAGTATTACCCAAGTGACATTAAGTAATGTCTACACCAATACTAGGTTACAATGGCACGTAATCAATTGACAATGTAAAGGAAATGCATACAATTGGGATTAGCTACCATCACCCACAATATAGCAAGTTTAAAACATACACGCATGCATATAGTTTGATAAAACATGATAACTTTGTAAATATGGGATCAAAATGGTCAAAGGAGGGTACTTGCCTGGTTGCTCTTCTTCTGGATTAAAATCCGGGTCGTAGTCGACGTCGTTAATAACCGAATCCGAAATATCGTCGTCTATGCGTCGAATAATAAAAACCAAGACGAAAGCAAATAACAACGTATCAAATGGGGCAAAAAGAAATCAGATGTATATACCAAATAAAAACTTACCAAGAAGAATATGGTGATTGTGAGTTCTTGATTTATCACTTTCATAATGATTTCATTAGCACTTTGTTTATGTGAGACTCTTTTTCTTGAATGTGTTACTTTCATCCTCTATTATAACAAGTTAAAGTTATAATCATAGCTAGGGTTATTTATGATTCAAGAGGCTAAAATTATGTATTTTTGCATATATAATTTCGAATTATAGATGCTAAAATTATTAGGATTAATAAAGGTAATTTTGGTTAAAAGGTTTTGCTAGCTTGGCACTTAGCTTTAAGTGATCATGCATGGGAATGACTTCTATATGTTGGATCTGAAATTTTAGGTCATCAGCTGATGCTACTTGGTTATGATACGATTTTGCATTGCTGATGTTTTAGTTTAAGTCCTACGATTTCATTCGCCCATATAAATGATTCTAGCAATGCTATCTTTTAGGGTTTTTGCTCTTGCAAGTTTTATATGTTAAGTAAGTTGAAATTAAAATGTTTTTCCATATTTTGGTTGTCCATATACTGGTTTGTGATTATGGGTCAATTCTCCCAAAATTTATGTTTAGCCGAGTTATTTTCCAAGCTGCTGAAAGTGCTTTAGTGTTATAGTCTTAGTGCAGTTTGTAGTCTTTGAAGGGTTTTGCTTTAGTAGGATTCAGATGCAAAGCAAGTTATAATTAGATATTTTTGCAGAATATGGTAGTATATATACTAAACACTGATTCTGAACTATTTTCCTTTAAATTTGCATTCGGACGAGATACTTTACGGATTGCCGAAAAGGCTTAAGCATTGTAGTTTTGGTGCAGTTTGTGGTCATTTAAGGTGTTTGCGGCGACAAGTTTTATATGCTACACAGGTTATAAGTGCAATATTTTTCCATATTATGGTAGCATAAACATTTTCCATTACTACAAGATATTTTATGGTTCGCCGAAAAAGCAAATGATTATGCCGAGGTTACGGTCCAGTTTTCATTCTTCGATTGTGACTGCACCTTATTGGATAATCTAACTATTTTTCGGACATAAGCAGAGGATATCCCTAAAAGTGTTTTAAAGTTAGTTTCATAATATTTCGCATTTATTTGAGATGTTTTTCACGTATAAGGTCATTAGGGCTTAATATGGCTTATCTTAAAATTGTTCAGAACAATGTCATTTCTATACAGCAAGCTAGTATATGTTATTTTAAGGTTATAGCATTTGATTTCGCCAAATTTGAGGTTCGTTTGCGAGAGTTATCAACATTTGATCATTTTTTCGATTGAATATTTGAGCAACTAGCAAATAGATTAAACTAAAGCAAAGTCTAAATGTTTTTGACCATTTATAACCTTTCAAATCCCAGGTATGCATCTAAGTTGGGTTCATCAAATTTTGAGCTTATTTGAACATTATTTCAACCACTTGAAACTTGAATGTTATTAAGGAGTTAAACCAACAATCTTTGATTCAAAATACATTCAAATTTAAATGTTTTTGCAGAAATGGATTGCATAGTGTTGGAGTAACTTATGCTATTGATTTTATGATTTATGGGTCAAGAGAAAATATACTTCCTTTATAACACCTAATTAGGGCCAAGCATTCAAACTCTAATAAAATATTTTTCTGCAAGAAACATATAACCATTTATTTCAGATTCTAATTCCTCATTTTAAAATTTAAATTTAGAAACTGGGTTCACTTTATTTGGACATTCCTACCAAAAGATATGAATATTTGAATTGCAAAAGGCAAAAATAAAAATTTAAATGGCCAAAGAAGGATTCGAACTGAGACCTCTCGGTTGAAATCGAGCATTTCAAACACTGAGCTAAGCACTGACTTGAGTCAAGAGTGAGTGGACAGTTACTTCTTGCTAACCCTAAAGCTTGACGGGAGTTTTGACAGAGGCAAGGCCAGGCTCGAATGCTCACACGGGAAGGACGCTGGAGAGGATGAGGCACGGCTGGGGGAGTTCTTTGGCGTCGGCGGCGGTCACCGGAGAGGGCCACCACCTGTGAGGGGCGGCGGCGCTACAAGCTTTGGAAACAATTTGTCGGATTGTGCTTCGCTCCGTTCGAAAGCTCACCGAGACAGTGAAGGGCGAAATGGCTTGGTCTAGCCGGGAAGAAAGGGAAGCATGCAATGGGGGCTCCGGCCTTGCTTTTATGTCGTGGCTTGGCGGAGACAGCTATGTGCAGCATGGGCGCACGGCGGAGCTCGCGAAGTCTGGCACCTGCGGCCGCGTGGCAGGAGGCTCCAGGCGTACGTCCACGCGCATGGCTGGGCAAGGAGGAGGGAGGTGCTGGCATGTAATGGCGTGACCCGGTATGGGCTAGGCGGAGAAAGCAAGGAACAGCGTGGCGTGGCGTGAGCTCCCTGCGGTGCTGACGCATGCGGCATGGGCGGCAAGAGAGGAGAGGAGGCCAGGCGTGAGCTGTGCTGGTTTTGTTGGTTTAGGTTGATTGTTAGCTAGTCACTGCTTTGCATTTGAAAGTACGTGCGTTAGTTTGAGCTGGCCGAAAGCTTCAGTGCAGTTGTCTTCTTGAGTTTTTGGTATATATCTATTTAAGCAAATGAGTCATGAGTGTTGGAAATGATCTTGTCGAAAGTTTACTTCTTTGCATTTGCATGAGATTTGCAAGGTCGTGTGTGTTTGTACGGTGCTTGCTGGTCATGCAGCCGAAAACTGGACAAGTTTGCTAGTGGTGTACGTGAGTCGAGATTCGTTGCTTTGCACATGCATCTGTTCGTTTCGGTCACAAGTTGAATAGATTCAAAAGTGGTCTTAAATTTCCTAGAAATTTTTATGTGGGTAGTCGAACGCATATAGTTTCCATTTTCCTTGGATTCACTTGATTCTCTCATGCAATTTAAGAACAGTAATTCATCAAAATTGACTGATTTTCATACAGTTTTTGAATTTTAAAGCTATCTAGATAGTGTGCAAAAATTCTGAAAAATATATATTTATTCATAATTTGGACTCTAGTATTTTATAAAATTATTTTCTATAGTATGTTATTTGGGATTTTCATGAGTTTCTTTAATGTGCTTGGTTAGACCTTCAAAAGACTTTATTTGCTCACTTATGTTTTTATTTTTCTTGAGGATGAAATTGATTCATAAATTTTTGGAACTTTTTGAGGGACTTTAATATGGGATATTATTTCTTGTGTAAAATTTTCATATCAATATATTATATATTCATTTTCTATTAATTATGATATTGCAGATTTCAGATTTTCATGGTTTCAGTTTTTGAATTTTAGAAGGCACTAAAAGTAATTATTAATTTTTGATATGTTTACCAAGATTTAATGCAGCCATTATTAAGACTTGGTAAAATTCTCAACCGGAGATAATCTACAGTTATTTTTGTAAAATTCTATCATACCACTGTTTTTGAAGTTAAATCATATCACTTCACTATTTACTTCTTTACCTAACTTATTAAAAATCTTTTACAGGTGAAAAGATGTGATGGAGACTTCTCAAAATTTAATAGCATTTTTGCTTCCTTTTTACTTTCATTTTTTTACCTTTTTACTTTTACTAATTTCATTACTTGATTTTTTCTTTAAAGCCAAATATCTAAGAATAATCAATAAGGTTAGAAAAATTCAGAAAATATGTGAATTCAAAATAAGAATTTATTTTCAACTCATTTTCAAAATTTTCTTATTTCGGATAAAAATTTTAATGTAGCAACTTATTCTTTTCTTATAGGTTGGAATACTAGAAAGTAATAAAAGAAAAAAAGATAATGTTTAGAATGAAAATCTTGGTTGCAGTTGAAATCTTTAATCAATTCTATTTTTCAAATTTTAATTTTTTTTTCTATTTTGAAATTTTTACGATGTTACAAACCTGAAACCACAACTTTTTTTGTACACTATTCTAAAGTCGATGGCAAAGAAAATAGTGCCACATAACCTTATTTATTTCCTATCGTCTGATATGCATCCAGCGTTGCTCCCTTAGAGTGTAGAGTATAACCTCCCACAAACTTCTAGAAAATGATCCTATAGAGTATAAAGTTTAAGCATTGTCACAAGTTTGTTGAGAATGCTACCGTAGAGTTTAGAGTTAGGCTCTTCCACAAACTTCTAGTGCAAACTTTTGATTATAAAATAGAGAGGTGTGTGTCCTTGAGAAGCATGGTAGAATTGAAAGAGAAAACCATCTTCCTAATCCATGCATTCTCACTCATATAGGCATAGTTACACACATATTACTCATCCATTTTTTTTAGTTATTGAATAACCTCTCAATTTTTCTTTTTAATCATGAACAACTTTAGTCCTCTTCATATTTTTTTCAATTTTGTACACCACGAATCTTTTCTTTATTTACTTTAAATTATACTTCATCCATCATATTTTAAAGACTAAAAATTACACTACATATTAAATCACATATATATTTGCCAAATGTTTGTATTATATAATACGTTAAACAAAAGAGATTTATTTAGTAATAAATGTTCCATCAAGGTTGTTGATTACATTCTCGAAAGTAAACTTTTACGCGTAGCGACAATTCATATATGATGGAATTATCGAACGTATATTTAGATGGATAAATAATAAATTTAAAAAATAAACAGCTCCTTATTATTTTTGCAAAAAGTATGATAAAGAAAAAAGATTGACCTCTCTTATTGGCTCTGTTGGAAAAGAAAAAAATTAATATGTACAAATACCATCCAATAGAAATTCCATGCACTCCATTCGATGTCAACGATTGCGAGTTAATACAAGCAATGGATCACAAGCACTTCTTTCCGTCATTTGATGGTGGCGAGGTTATGCTTTTCCAGCACTGTGCAATGTCATTGGCAACTTTCATAGCATCAATAGATGAGCCAAGGAGACCCTTTCGTGCAAATCCAACTGCGTATAGCCCATGCTTTCCCTTCCAACCATTCGAAGATGACTTTCTAGGGAAGCCGTCTTCTTGTGAGAAAAACTCTTTCTCCTATATATTCATAACACAAATATGTATTACCTCATTTATTGTAGGTATAAATAGTGCAAACTAACCTAAGAAAAAAAAGGAAATAACATAGGATTTAGTTAAATGTATGTAATATACCTTTAGCCACAAAGGCACATTGCTTCGATAACCAGTGGCAAGTATGATAGCATCAAAGTCCATTGACCTACAATCGATGAACTCTGCACCATATTCTAGGAGGCGCTTCACTGCCGGGAGCACCTGCATACAAATCCAACAAATGACATGGCATTCATACACATACTTAATGGCATCGTTATATAGTATAATATAAAGAGATATGTATTAGTCACACATATTTAACATTTAATCAATATTTGTACCTTGATGTCACCGGACTTGATCTTGTCTAAGGTGCCAACATCGAGCACCGGGGTCTTACCATTGATGGCCTTGAGCTGGAGTGGGCCGATGGCCGGACGAGTGATTCCAAGGCGGGCCGTATCGCCGATCACAAGACGACATAGCAACAGTAGAAGGCAGTCAACGGCTTGGATCGGTAGCCAACGGAGGAGCCACATTGACAAACCAAAAGTGGAAAACCCCATCATCTCTCTAGGCATGACATGCATCTGACAAAAAAAGTTAAACAAAGATTAGGAATTATATCGTTAATTGCTCTTTTAAATGATTAGTGTTATTTAGATTTACAAAAGGAAATCAATTTGATATCATATATGTTTAGCTGCATTAAGTGAATGGCTTAATTAAAAAACAGAAAAAAGAGTAGATTACATCGAAATGATATGTATTTGGTCTAATACAAAATTGTTTTGGGACACTAAATGTTTAAGGGTATGCATGAATACATATATAGTATTTTTAGAGTTTTTGAAAAATAATATGTTCTAAAAAAATATTGTCGTATTAAAAACTTTATGGCGTTAGATACAACAAATCATATAATTTTGTAAACCATAGTACGCCCAAATACCATAATATTTTTGGAGTTTTCGAAAATATGCTCTCCACCCTTTTTTTTAACCGAGCCACGCCTTGTGCCTTATGTGCTCGCCGTGCTGCGCTTTGCAATGTTATTTCTAGTCACGTGTGTACATCGGCAGCGCCAGCTAATTTCTTTTTGGCCACGTTGATCTCCATGGTATCAACGAATCTTAGTTAAGTAGATCTACGAATCTTAGTTAAGTAGATCAGGTACTGGTCTATATGAATCTACTTACAATAAAATCGTACACCCGAAGATAAGTAGCTACATACCATTATATATGTATATAACTTTGATAAAATTTTCTTAATAACAACTTTTGTTAGCCTAATTAAGAGAACAATTTTTTAAAAGTAAATATTGTATTAGTCCTGTAGCTATCAACACGCCATGGTTTTTTTTTTGGCAAATCTATAAAAAAGAACTATACCCACAACATGTACTATATCATTCCTGGTTCCTCAAAAACTGTACGGTTTTCAGATATTGTTCTTTTTAGACATACACAAGACAATTTTAATATAATCTTAGAAAAACTTATTTGATGACATGGATAAAATGACAAGCAAAACGAATGGCTAGATGGATAAAGAAAACGTACAGTTACGTGATTCATGGCCATGCATGTTGTAGATCCAACCTAACCAAATTAATTACCTCCGTCCATGAGAGAGAGAGAAAGAAGGGCGCTGTTACATGTTCACCTTGTCACGCACGACCATATACGGCCGTGCGTTGTGGTTGGCGAGGTCAAGCGCCACCTCCATGCCGGAGTTACCGCTGCCGATGATGAGCACCTTTTTACCGATGTAGTTGTCGCCGTTCCGGTAAGCGCTGGTGTGAAACACGTCGCCATGGAACTTGCGCACGCCCTCAATCTCGGGCATGAACGGCTCAGCGTTCTCCCCGGTCGCCACCACCAGCCACTGGGACTTGTACGTCACCCCCGGCAATCCGTCCTTACAGGTCCGCACCACCCAAAACTCGCCGTCGTGCTCTGCGCTCACCACGGTGGTGCCAAACACCGGATGGATGCCGAACTTCTTGCTGTAGCACGTGATGTAGTGGATGAACTGCTTCTTGTTGGGGTACGTCGGGTAGCTCCGCGGGAACGGAAGGAACGGGAGCTCGCAGAACTGCTTGGGCAGGTGCAACTTCAGGCGGTCGTACGTCCAGTTCTGCCACAGCGGCACCAAGCAGTTGGACCGCTCCAGCATCGTGTACGTTATGTTCGACATCTTCAAGCACGCCGCCACCGCCAGCCCCGACGGCCCGCAGCCGACGATTAGCGGGCCCTCCACCATGACACATCGCTCACCATAAGCATCAGCGCCAGCGCGGGCGAGTGATGGGTCCTGCGCCTTCTTCTCCTCGCACTCGCTGGAGCAATCCATATGGCTCTGCGTAGTAGTGTGGTAATAGTCTACGTATCGATGGATTTATCTAACAGGGCAGTACAAGTCTTGGTCGAGTGGTGTGGAAGATGGAACGAAGAGGAACGACCTCTTATAACAGCATCGGGTTGAGAGAATTAATTGTGTGGCGAGATTAGCGCACGTATACGTTGTGGGTGCTGCATGTTATCCATGAACCACGGCAGGGAATATGCCACCTAAATTTAGAATGCTAACAGAACGGGAGAGAGGAAGACGAATTCCTAACAAAACGGGGGAGAGGAAGACCATGGAAGTATCCCAGTATCTAATCTAGGTACGTAGTTTTGGGTCTTCATGGAGAGAACCTGATCCAACTTATACTCGTACAGAAGTTTCGCATGCATGCATGCATGCATGCACTCGAGTCGCATGAGTGTGCATGGATCCGCAGTTCCCGTCCCTGGCACTGTTTGGGAGTCACGTACCCGGCGTAGAACCATTTAGTCCCCATCTATATTGATAGAAATAGACCTTCATCTAAAATCCTAATCTATTTACATAGATCTCATCACAAATATACCTCTGCTATGAGAAAACTTCCATGGGGATATTACGCACGTCGGGTTGCCTTTGTCAACGCCCCATTCAGCCTCGAAGTTCGTGATATCACAATCGGACGATCCACGAAGAGTTTTCCATCTCTGTCCCTGTATCTCTTATCCACTTTTCCAAGCCGTTATCCATGAACGGATGCATGCAGCCATCCACTGCTTACGTAGGGAATATTCTACTCTGAGTACAGCGAAATTTGTTAGTGTAACGTTCTGAAAATCAAAATAGTAAAAGATGTACGGTATAAATTCCAGGATAAGTATTTCTGGGGTTTCTTGGTATTATTTGCTCCAAATGGAATTTCGTTAGACTTTTGTGTTCTGTGAAAATATTAAATAAAAGGAAAACATAGGGGTAAAAAGATAGAAAGGGAGATAGTCAAAGTAATAAAAATTGCTAGTAACCCAAGCTGCACTGGTATTTCAGTGGGACCAACAAATAAATTTTTCATGCATAAGAATTTAAAAGGGATAATTAATATGACCAACTTTGAATATAAACAGTGAATCAAAAAGGAGAAAGAAAAATAACCAATGTCAAGTAAATCCAAGAAAATTTATATAAAGCCCTGGCTATGTAACACACCACTGGCAAAATTTTTATAATTTAATAAGTGGGGTTAAGCTTCTTAAAAATTCAAATACAGTGGGTCCAAAATTTAAGGAAAATGGTTGTCAGAATTTCTATAAAATAATTGCTCACAGTTTTGACATGAAAATTTTATGATGATCCCTTCATAAGGATCTGAACCTCTCCAAAAAGTATCAAAAATAAAACCTAGAATATGAATGTTTAATTAAATCAAAAACCGAAATCAAAGTTAAGGGCAGAGTATAGTGTCAGAAGTTTAGTAAATTATATAAAAAGAGTTTTTATCTCAAATTTTTACAGTAGATGTGTGACTCCCATTAAGTCTTGGTCAAAAATGTTGAAAAAATCTTGACTAAGTTTAAAGCTTAAACAAATAAAAATTCTAGAGAAATCCCGTCCAGTCAAATCGCATTAAACGTATCTTCTCGCCGACAGGTGGGCCCGGCCACTGTTGAACTTGTCGCGCTGGCAAGGCTGAGGCAAAGCCTCGTCTCACTGCCAGTGGGCCCCGGACCCGCGTTTCAGCCTCAATTCACAGCGTTCTTCTCCCCTTTCTCTTTTCCCGACCCAGGCGAGGCGACGTCGCCGTCCTTCGCCGTCCGGTCTCCACCCGCCCCGTCCGGCCGAGCTCATCGCCCTCCACGTCGCGTAGAGTCTTCCCCGCGCCTGTGCCTGGTCGTTCATGGTCGAGCTGCACCAGGGGGGTGGCTACGCCGCTGCTTGCGCTCGGCACAGGAGAGAACCGACCGAAGTCATGCGCCCAAAACCGCACAATTGATCAATCCCATTCGGCTTTAAGCCTTCCACTCGCGTCGCAGTGCCCTCGCGCACTTCGCCTTGCCGTTTCTGCGAGCCGAGAGCGCTAGGTGAAGCATTTCTTCTTCGTTCGCCCGCAGGAGCTCGAAAGAGGGGAGCTTGGCGATTCGTGTCAGCCCCTCCTCAATCCTTTGAATCAGTTGCCTTCTAAGCATCCTTAGTGTTCCAGGGTTACTGATCAACCGCCATTTTAGCTTCTTCTCGCTCGCAGCGCCGTCCCGCCGTCGCCCTTCTTCCTCCCGGCCGGTGCTCGACGACAGCTTGTGTCGGGCCTCCTCCGACTCAACCATCCGGTGAGTCCGAATCCCTTAGTGCCACTGTAGCTCACCTAGCCCTAGTTCACCGGAATGGCGGCCGTTAACTGAGCTTTCGCCGTCACGGCCATGGCGCCGCCGCACCCTCGCAATGGCAGCCACCTTCCCGGCTACCACTCGGCGAATGGGTACCGCCCTTAGGTGCGCCGTGACATGCTGATGCTCACGGTGCCGCCCATTCAGCCGCGGCGGAGCTAGTTCGCCGGCGGCGAGCAAGGAACCGTGGCGCCCTGCTTTGAGTCACTGACTAGTGGACCCCGCCTGTCAGCGAGCCCGAGCGTTTAAACACATTTTTGCGCGCGCGAGAGAAGACGTTTTCTCAGTAGTGAAAGCGTATTTCCGATTTTGATGATTTTCAGCAAACCGACTGAAATTCAAATGCCAATAACTTTCTAATCATCTGGCCAAATTGAGTGAAATCAGTTTCTAAATTCGTATAAAATTCTGTAGTTTCAGAATATGCAAAAATTTGTTGAAGATGAGTAATATGTGATTTTAGGAAAATCAAAGAGATGCTTAGGTGTAAATGAGGTCATGTGAATAAAATATTTTTGGGATGATCCAATTAGTGTAAGATAAATTTTTATGGAACCTTTGGGTTATAAGTATTCCAAATAAACAAAAATGTTTCCATGATACCTTATTGTATATCATATTTGCACAAAAATGAATACTAAGCATAAAGATGATGTTATGTAAATAAAAGAAAGGGCTAAAGTTTAAGTGTTTAAAAGTTCATCCTGGAGAGGCATAGACCAATAGGAGCTAGCTCATGTGAAAATACTTAGGGAAAAGTATAATTGATAGTTGTTTAATTAAGAAAAACAACACTTGTAATGGCAAAAATAGATATAATTTGTTATGAACAGATTCAAAATAGTTCAAATTCAGCTTTGAAATGTTTTTAAGATCATGCCCTGATGTCAGGAAGAAAATGAATAAAAGATGATGAGTGGTTTAGTAATAAATGAAAGTGAAAGATTGAAATATTAAGGCAGTTTTTATGTCCATATAGCCTTTTTCATCATCTTTTAGTTTCCGTTGTTAAATGTTTTAAATTTGTACCGAACTCTGTATAATTATTTCTGTTATGTAAGTTATGTAAGTCTTTCTGTTTGCTTGCGTGTATGATTTTGATATGAATGTTGTAAACATGTGAGTGCTAGCTACTGATCCAGGGAATAGCACAGTAATCACATGGAGGTTCCTGTTCATCAGAACGGGGTCTCACAGTTAGGGAGTTAGGATCTAATGACACGTGGAATGTAGTGTCTAGCCTTCATCCGGATGTTTTGTTTCTTAGAAACATCCAAATTTTAGACCTTTAGATCAAAGTATCAAACCATCCATCAAAACACAATCCCACCTCCCTTCATGTCTTACGGATCTCACCGCAGATCCAATGCTCCAAAATTTGGATGTTTTTTTGCTAAGAAAACATCCGAGTCATGTTTATCAAAACCCAAATTAAATTGGCCACTATTGTTTAGCGGATTATCTCAATAAATTTGTGCAATTAATCTAATAAAGAGAGAGTTTTGCCTTCCTATATTAAGTGTGCTCCCTTGTGATTGTGCTTGCTATTAGTTTGTGCATTGTGGTTGATCTACGACATGCATCATCGTGTTACAACATGTTATTAGCACGAAGCTCCACCAAGGTCAATCCAGATCGTCTACCTGCACCAAATTCAACTGCAATCAAACGATTAACACCACTACAGAATGGTACATCACTATCGCTTCATCTGGGTCAGTTCTTAAGTTTTTAGGAAAAAACGATTGTGATAGATGACTTAGGAGGGATGTTAATAATAATTACTATCGGTTCTCAGGTTAGAAGCGATTGTGATGTATCACTGGGCACATCACAATCGGTTCTTATATGACAAGCGATAGTCATGAGTATGCTCATCACTATCGGTTCTCAAGTTACAACCGATAGTGATGTGCACCTGCTCATGACTATCGCTTCTTATTTGAGAACCGATAGTGATGAGCGTGCACATCACTATCGCTTCTCACATAAGAACCGATAGTGATGTGCATGATCATATCACTATCGCTTCTTAAGTGAGAACTAATAGTGATGTGTGTGAATATCACTATTGCTTCTTAAGTGAGAACCGATTGTGATGTGCCTCGCTAGGTTATTTATATCTCTCAGGCTGACTCTCCTCTGTTGTTGTTGTAGAGGAGATTTCTCTGCCGCCATCCGAAAAATAGCATATTTTGGTTGGAAGCAATAGTTAAGTGAGAAAATTTGAAATCCTCAAGAGTGGGTGTTAAGAGGATTCTTTGCACAGATGAGAAACAACACACCCATCATCACAATCGATTCATTGCAAGAAACGATAGTGATGAGTACCTCATTACAATCAATTCTGAGATAGAAGCGATAGTGATAAGGCCGGTTGATGCATTTATCACAATCGTGCAATCTCCTGTTGTTTCCTTTCAAAAAAATACAATCAAAGTAATTATTGTTGGGAAATTATCACAACTAGGTAGAAACACGTGCTATACCATATGCGATCATAAGGCATAGAGAACTATGTGCATGCAACGATTGCACTTTCAAAAGCGTGTATAAAACAAAAGGTTGCTCTTTATCATTTATACGTATTGCCGATAACAATAGATGTGGCCTACAGGTTTTGATTGCGCAACAAAAAAAACGCAGACAGCAGATTGAGTACATGTCAAAGGATGTTAGCTGATCATAGACCATCGATATAGATCACAAAAGGGCTCTACTCTACATAGAATGGCAATCGATCAAAGGTACAAATAAAACCTTTAATTGTGTCAGTTCTAAGTGAAACCTGATAGAGGTGAAGGCTTTAATTGTATATGGTTTTATAACAAACCGACACAAATGACTACTTTAATTGCATCAATTCTTATAAAACACCGACACAGATGACACCTTAATTGTATCAGTTCTTATAAACAACTGATACAGATGACTCCTTAATTGTATCGGTTCTTATAAAAAATGACACAGAAAACTAATTTACTTGTATTGGTTTTTATAAAAAAAAACTAACACAGATGACTCCTTTAATTATATCAGTTCATATAAAAAACTGACACAGATTATTCTTTACTTGTATTGGTTCTTTTAGGAAACCGACATAGATAATAGAGTTACTTGTGTTGGTTCTTATAGGAAACTGACACAAATGATGCAATTACTTGTATCGGTTCTTATAAAAAGCGACTCAAATGGAAGTTACTTGTATCGAGTCTTTTAGAAAACCGACACAGATGAGTGATTATGCCGCATAAATCGACAAACTTCCCTAGCTCCTTCCTACAGACTTCACTCGAGCTAGCTCTAGGTTAGTACTCACCCCGGCTCCCAGTGCCGCCATCTTGCTCCCGCGACCCCCGATGCCGCCGTCATCCTCCCTCGACCCCCGGCGCCGTCGTCGTCCACCCCCACCCACCGGCGCCGTCGTCGTCCACCCCCACCCACCGACGCTGTCGTCGTCCTCCCCGGCCGACTCCACCTCAGGCTCCAACCCCAACTGGGCTCCGCAGCGGCGGCTACGGTTGTGTTTTCCTCTTCCAGGTTTGCTCCTCAGTCTCTTTTCCTTGAGCTACCAAAAGGATAGATCAATATTCAAATCCGTAAACTGTGTTGGGGCGGTCGATCGAGGAGAGATTGGCTGATGTTTAGGAGCCCAGAAGAAAAAAAGCAGGAGGGTGGCAGCGCTTGATGCCTTTAGAGGGCTAACCATTGTGGTATATATCCGTATCCATCCATATATGCATATATTAATATCGCACTTATAATCAGAATATGTGGATGTCCTTCTAGTTGCACTTTGCTACAGCTGCTTTATGTTTATGAAAATATTTCGAATAAGTTTCATTCATAGATTCCAAGGAAAATGAGGAGCTAGGAGTAACTACTACTTATATGTGATTTCTGATCTATGCAATTTTCTTTTTATGACGTGTAGAAATTAGCACTCTTTCTTTTTAGCGAAAATAGAAGCTAGCAATCCTATGAAATGCTCTGGTCCATACGCCATTTTCATTGCATACCAGTGGCAATGGTACACAAACATTACCCTGCCACTTGGCTAATACCGTGACTGCACACATCTGTCCATTTTTCTTATGTCTGGAAATGAAGAACATTTCTGATCCTTTCTCACGACCAAACAGGTTAGGCAGTTTGATCGCGTTTGTCATATACATGATCACAACATTCTCACTAAATGTCCCATATTGGAGTTTTGTTTACCACAATGATGGTGATGTTAACGATGGGAAGCGATTTACGGTACTTGGAATTTTCCCTGAGCATACCAGCATTGCCAAAGTTTCATAATTGACACTACTAACTTGTTCTTGTAGGTACATTGTGGTGTGAAAGGCCACCTAGACCCTGCCTGCGATGCAATTTGCTATGTTGATAGGCAGGTTTGGGGGATTAATCATCTCTATACGCAGCCCGTTTGGATATGATAAAAGGTACAACAGTAATCTTACTATGATTATAAAGTAATTGTTGTTACATTACATTACAGCAAAGTATAGCATTTTATTTTATTTACTAGCTGATCTAGTAGAGATTAAGCTAGAACTAGCAAGTCTGAAATTTTGTGCACTGAAATCACCTTGACCAGTAGAGATTAAGCTAGAACTAGCAAGTCTGAAATTTTGTGCACTGAAATCACCTTGACCAGAATTGTACATTTAGCTCACCAAGCACCGGTCCTCTTAGAGCCGATGCTCCAGCATGGTGTCTCGTGCTTTTCGATCCAAAAGGCTTGTTAAGGTTGGAAATTGGACATGTACCGACTGAATCTGAAGTTGAATTTATCTCAGATGCTTCTTTGTAGTCAAGAATTCGGGTACACAATGTGTAGTTTTTCAGTTTGATATCATCGATTCTATCAAGGACAATCGGAATCCACTATGTTCTTGTTCTTATCCACTGTCTTGCAGCCATTCCAATCAACAATGCATGAACAGGTAAATGGTTTCTCTAAAAGAGCACTGCGTTGTACTTTGGTGGTTTAGATGCAGTGCTTGAATAATACTTTGTCTGAATCTTCTCTGTCTATATCAAATACTTGCTTTATTTTCCTTTTTTTTCTTGTGTCTTGGTAACTGAAGAACCAATAAATATTAAAGAGAGACAATTCACACAGTTAGTTAATCTTTTACCAAACACTTAACTATCTTCCCTCACATGGATATTTTGTTGACTTGGTCAGTGCAGAGTTGCTTGAACTTAGTTGTTTTCCATGTTTGAACTGTAACCTATCTATTCTAACTGACATAATGCTTTTGATCATTCAGGCTGGTTTACCGCAACATATGGTGGACAAGATTCTCGATTCTGTGTTATTTATTCAATTAGCTCTTCATGGCTGTTCATTAAAAAGGTGCTCTTGTCAACGATTCTGTTGGTATGTGTTGAGCCTGAATTACCTGTTCACTTCATGAGGGTAGAATAAGCTTTGTGTTATTGGGAGCCTATAGAATCTGTAGATTGTGATGAGCTTTATTTCTCATGTAGGAAGGAAAGTACAATAGCTTTATTTCTCATGTAGCTTTATTTCTCTCACAATAAAAATTCTTTTGCTTAATAGTGTGGTATGTTTTTTGTATTCCTGGTAGATAGTAAGGAATCAAGTTTTCATTTTATTTGGGTCTCTTTCATTGATGGCTTAAAAAGGTTGCCATGGCTGCCACTTATGAAGGTATATTTTCTAAAATATGGTAGTTTGCTCCAATCCCTTTCTCTTGTACTGAATCTGCTGCTCAACTGTGAATTCAGACTTCTGGTGTGTTACAAATAGAATAATTATGAAGATGGCATTGGGATGGGAGATGAATTCTTGTGCCAAGCTCCCAATCCTTATTTAACATGCATTGGACAAACTTTGTAAAGCTTGGGATTTAGACCTATATATTTGCTATATTTGAACTAATCCTCTCAATATGTATATTAAGGTTTTAATTCTAATAAGCTTGCTTTTGGTAATATAGAAACTTCTCATGTCATTTCTAATTTACTCTGCCATGTATGTAATGAGACTAGATTCCTCTGGAAATGTATGTCCTAAATTCGTAGTCAAATTTGTCAGCTGACGAAGATATTGATACGTTTATGGAAGTATCATATTGAATCTTTTCCAACCTTCATCATCTTATGTTGTACAATTTCAATTTAATGTTTCAAAAGACCCTAGTATTTAATCATGACTATGAACTTTGATGATCATTTTAGCTAGAACTAATTGTGATAATAGGGTCATCACAAAATGATGACCCTAATGGGTCATCACAATCGGTTCTCAGAAGGAATTGATTCTTTGTAAGAAATGATAGAGATGACCATCCCATCTCTATTGGTTCTCACAAGGAACCTATACAGATGAAGTCTTCATCTCTATCGGTTCTTTGGAAGAAGCGATAGAGATGACAACATCATCTCTATCGGTTCTCAGAAGGAAACGATAGAGATGATGTTGTCATCTCTATCGGTTCTTTGTAAGAACCTATAGAGATGAATCCATCATCTCTATCGGTTCCTAGAAAGAACCGATACAGATGAGGGTTCATCTCTATCGCTTCTCACAAAGAACCGATAGATATGATCCCTTCATCTCTATTGCTTCTTTCTGAGAATCGATAGAGATGAGGGTTCATCTCTATCGCTTCTCACAAAGAACCGATAGAGATGACCCCCTCATCACAATCGGGCAAGAACCGACTATGATAGCGCTGCCTCATCTCTGTCTAATGACTTTGTGTCACCACCAAAACCTACTGTGATGACAAAAAAGAACCGATTGTGATGTATATTCTTGTAGTAGTGTAATCTACAGCAAGCCATATGCAAGTTCATGGCACGTAAGTTAATCACATCTGAATAGTTTTTTAATCCTACAGATTAATTTTTCTAATTGCCTAGATTACTTGTTTAATCAAATTGGTAAGCTAGAATTTTGATGTTACTGTTCATCAAGATAAAATATATTGAATAATGCCGCCCGCATGCTGTTCGGCCACACCTCCCATCACCCATAGCGCACTGCCAATGGTGTCAGCACCGCATCGTGCCAGTGGCCCACGACTTCCGCGCAGCCATCACCGCCGTGCTATGGCCCCCCGTGCCACCACACCATGCCCATGGCCCATTTTGCGCCAGCCCCTACCTTGGCCGAGCCAGCCACACATCCGTTGCACCAGTAAGGCCCTATCATGCCAGCATCTAGCCGCAAGCCCGCATTCACGCCAATTAGTGCGCCGAGCACCCGACGCCACGTTGGCACCTTGCGTTGCTCCCGTGCCATCCACTATGCCCACAGCAGCACCATGCTCCGTGCTGCATCACCGACCGCTATTGGTCCCCGTGCCCCAGCTAGACATCGTGCTAGGCGGGAGTGCACCACGTCGCCCAGCCGCATTGAGCCACCGCCACTACCTCAGACTTGAAGCGGCTAGGGTTAAAAAACCCTAGCTTCCCGGTCTTGGGCCAGTCGCCATAGGCCGCACCTTTAATTGGCCTCGGTAGGTCCACATGCCCAGTGGTTTTTCCGAAAAAGAGGGGAAAAAGAAGGTAATTTTGTGTTTTAACCCCTAGAGTTATGGTTAATTATGGCCGGCCGTAGGGATATTCATTTAAGGGTCCTGAAGTTCATTGAAGTTCTGAAAAATAGTTAATAAATATAGAAAATTCATAGTAAATCCTAGAAATTGAATTTTTAAGTATACGGGCTTCCATAAATTTGTTGAACCAAATACATAGCACGCATGGAAAGCTCCATGTCTCTGGGTTTATTTTTTCGAGCATAATTCCATATTTATTCATGTTGCATTTTTTTTGTTATTTACAATACTTCTAAAAATTATTTAATAATCAGCAAAAAATTGTGAAAAATGCTAGAAATTTTTTGGAAAATTTTAGATAATTATCTACTGAATAGATATAGACCAAACTTTACTAATTTAATGACAAGTATGCAAAATAATATTTTACCAGCAGTAAAATTCCAATCACTACTACAGAATGATACATTATAACATCTCAATTCTTGGCTTATTTGGATTTAATAAGGTTTTCGTGGATTTTCTGAATTTTTGAGATTTTTTTGGAATCTATTTCGATTTATTTATTATTATTGAATATGCCCTATTATGAGAATTATTTAAATAATGGGAAAGTTTACATAATTTTTTTCCAAAAGTACTTTATTTTAGTTCTAAATGTTCCAAAATATTTTTAGGAATTTTTCTAGAATTTGTCTGATACTTTTTATCACCTTAACCAAATTATTTTAATTACCAGAATAAGTTTAAATCAAAAATATTTTGAAAATGTTTTGCTACAGTGTTGTGCTCGCCCTGACTGACGCTGCGTGGCCCCAAACCACTACTCAGCCTAGGTTCTAGAAACCCTAGATCGCGAGCTATTCGTTTTCGATCGAGCGATCGAAATCGATAGCATGTAGTGGGAAACCCTAGAGCGTCTAGCCATTGGATTCCACGAATGGCTCAGATTGGGCCGCGTCGCTGCAAATCATATTCATCGTTGTGCTATGTGGACAGATTGGATGGAGCCGTGTAGCCATGCCGCAACGCCCGTTGCATGGCCGCCTTGTGTACGGCTGAGACTTAGTCTCCCTCGCGGTGCAGCCACCGTTTCAGAACAATAGTCCTCACCTCGTACGAGAGGGATTCCATGTTGTGCATGGACACTGAGGGCTATAAAGGTCACATTAATCCCGTCCCCATGTTCCTTGTCCTTTGCTGCTTCATTTGCCCCACTTGTTGTCACTCGAGACGCGTTCGTCGCATAAATCGATCTCACCATAGAAAGAAGAGGAAGCCACTGTCATTTTTTGCCGACTGCTTGGCACCTGTTGCTGCTCTATGGGCACCCGGATATATGAATCGAACCTCACTCATGTGTTGGACTATAGGTGACACCCATACTCCACTTAAGTGTATGTACACTTCCACCAATAGTCTCGCGCACGGAGTATTAACCAAATGGCCCTGACTCAAGCAAATATGAGCCATTCAGTTGCACCGTACACACTTACGTGACCAAGAGAGCTCCGATTCTTTTTCGAATAACCATACCGGGATTGAAACCAACTCTTTCAAGCGTAATACACGCCGGCCGCCTCAGAACCTTGGTATTTCCCACACCCACCGAGGGTGTGCGTCGCAATAGACAAGGAACGACGGTCGCACGTGTCCACACGTTAGACAATTGAGAGAAATTCTGGGTACCCAGATATGTGACTGGTGCTAGGTCCCAAGAGCAAAGCCTAGCGCTCACATATCCCGCATTCGAGATGTACCATTACTCATACACACATATCTAAACATTCGACGTAGCATAAACATAGATTAGAAAGCTATTATAGCTACTTAATAGTATAAGTATGCGGCCGACCGGCCAAATATTACAAACAAAAGTAGATTGCAGCGGAAATTATGCATAAAGCAAAAGTAGAACAGCGGTATGCCCATCCATAACCCAAAGGCAACCGACTAGGAAGAGCACTAGTTCATCTGTCCAAGTAGTCGTCGGACCCTGGTGCAAAGTATGAATCATTGGGGATTTAATCTGTACATTTGTCTATATGTTATGAATTAAGCAACAATGAGTACACGTATGTACTCGTAAGACTTTAGTGTATGGAAATAAAATAAAATAGATTTTATTTGCAAGAGAGTAGTTCATCAAACAGTAACGAAATTGAAATGAGCACTTGTTATGAAACTAACAAAAGCAAGTAAAGTTCAATACCATCATTTCATAGCCTTCGATGGCCATGAACAACGAGAAAATTTGAGCCATCCTTGGCTCACAAATATGCCAACCCATCACAACACATTTTCCAAAACCTTTGCAAAAACAAAGCTATACTTGACATTACTTCCTTGAGTTGCTCATGACCATGAGAATGGCTAATTAATTTGATTTGAATCTTTGTAGAGAGTGTACACTTTACCCACCTGACACATTCTATCAATCATGTCAACTATGCCTCGTGATACCTACAGTACCGATTTGCTAGATTGTGACGAAACCATTCAACTACCTAGAGCCTAGCCTTGCACTAGCCTGGTAATGACAAAACCTTGCTATAGCGCTAGAAATCCAAACCCGTACACACAGTACTAACGATTGTTTATGCCCCATCACATCCTTTCCATATAGTAAGGCATACACTGTTATATTGGAATGCTTTAACCCAAACACCTCAGTGAAGGGAGCACCTACGAGGGACACCGTACCCCGGTATGCCCATACTACTACAGCCTACCAAAATGTAAGGCTAAACCCCAGCTAATTTACTAAGCTAATACTATCCCATAATAGCACATGTGGTTGCACTCAAATACATAGGTGGTTGTGGGCACATGAAAATGTGAATCGAATCTCGTTCGTACGTTGGACTTAGGGGTGACACCCATACTCCACTTAAGTGTATGCTCACTATCACCCAAAAGTCTTGTGCACGGTGTTTTAACTAGATGGCCCTTACACAAACAAATATGATCCACCTAGTTGCACCGTACACACTTACGCAACTAAGAGAGTTTCGATTCTTTTCCGAATAACCATAATAGGATTGAATCCAACCCATCCGAGCATAGCACACGCCGTCCATCTCAGAACCTTGGTATCACCCACACCCACCAAAGGGAGGTGCGTCTCAATAGTCAAGAAACGACGGTCGCTCGTGTCCATGCGTCAGACGGTTGAGAGTAATTCCAGGTACTCGGATATGTGTCTAGCGCTAGTTCCCAAGATCAACGCCTAGTGCCCACATATCCCGCATTCGAGATGTATCGTTACTCATACATATTTAACTAAACATTTGACTTAGCATAAACTTAAACTAGAAGCTATTACAACTACTTGATATTACAAGTACGTGGCCAACCGGCCAAATATTACAGACAAAAGAGAAACACAACTGAAATTAATCATATAGCAAATGTAGGATAGTGGTATGCCCATCCATAAACCCATAGGCAACCGACTAGGAAGAGCCCTAGTTCATCCATCCAAGTAGTCGTCGGAACCCGGTGCAAATTATGTGTTGTTGGGGATTTCTTCTGTACCTTCATCTATGTATTATAGATTAAGCAACGGTGAGTACACGTATGTACTCGCAAGACTTTAGTATATGGAAATACAATAAATGAAAAATTAGAACAAGGATAACAAGCCATTACACTAAGTTTCATTTCAGTATAAAGCAGATTTTGTTTTCAAGTGAATAGTTAATCAAATGGTATCGGTATTGAAATGAGCATTTGTAATGAAACAAATAACAGTAAGGAAAGTTCAACATCATCATTTCACAGTCCTCCTTAGCTGTGAACAACGAGTAAAACGCAGCCATCCTTGGCTACAAGTTCTCCAACCCATCACAACACCGATTTCAAAAGTATTCACAAAAGCAAGACTATACTTGACATTATTTCCCTGAGTTGCTCATGACCGCGAGCACAGCTAATTAATTAGATTTAAATATCTGCAGAGAGTGTACACTTTACTCACATGACACATTCTAGCAATCATATCAACCATGCCTCGCGATACTTATAGTACCCGATTTGCTAGATTGTGATGAAACTGTTCAACTTGCTAAAACCTAGCCTTGCACCAGCCCCGGTGATGACAAACCCTTGCCATGGTCTGGAGATCTAGACCCGCACACATAGTACTAACGATGATTTACGCCCCATCGCGTCCTCTCCCCATGGCAAGGCATACACTGCTGTATTGGAATGCTTTAGCCCCAACACCTCGGTGAAGGGAGCACCTACGAGTGACACCGTACCCCAGAGTGCCCTTACTACTCCGGCCTACCAAAAACAAGGCTAAACCCCAGCTAATCTACTAAGCTAAGGCTATCCCATATTAGCACATATGGTTGCACCAATTCACTTAGGTGATAACATCAAGTTTGGTCCTTAACTGACCTAGACGAGAATCTCCCCCTAACTACGCATGAGATCCCTCCTGTAATGACCCCTATTTCCACATAAATGCAAAAATAGAAATCCCATGTGCATACAGTACTAGTCCCATAATCAGTGGCTAGCACGCACATTTACAACAATTGATATCACATCCATACTCTTTATTACAAATGATAATGGTAACTTATATAATAAGATCTTACAATACAGAGTGAAATGCAGCGGAAAGGATCAAAATTCTTGTAGTGTGCCTATCCAACCCTCAGACAACTGAGAAGCATAATCCCTAGAAAAGCTCATCGTTAATATCCCGAATCCAGCGACAAATATGTTTCCTCGGGCTAATCTGATTCTTCACCTAAAAACAACAATTAAGCAAGGGTGAGTACATTCGTACTCCGCAAGACTTTTGCAAAACTTATAATATATGCAGGCCATTTCAAAGGACATGCTACTACCACTACTACAGAAAACATCATCTCAGACGGTTCAAAATCGTCATCTCAGACGGTTTTATGAACCGTCACTAACAATGTGTCAGTGATGTAAGGGCACATCATAGACAGTTTTCGAACCGTCTGTGATAATTCTCATCACATGCAGTTCTACATTATAACCGTCTGTGATGAGTACTCATCACATACGGTTTTCAAGTAGAACCGCCTATGATACATAAAAATCACAGACGGTTTATGAATATAACCGTCTGTGATACAACATCACAGACGGTTTATGAATAGAACCGTCTGTGATTCTCTAGCAGAACTTCCATCATTAGTATTTGTTGCTCGAAATTTTCTTCTGCTTAGGTATTTCTGCAAAGAAATCTATAAGGCACAACCAAGTTATAGATTTAGTAATTGAATATCTAAACTTCCTAGATACATCGAGGCAACAGCTTGTATGATCATGATCATCTTAAAATATGAAGTTTTGTAGCACTTTCATCTCTTTCTTATTATAATATTGATGGATTCTAAAGTAAAATCCATTTCATTCCACAGTTCGTCATGAACGCTGGCATGCTCTGATTTATCGATTCCACTTTATCCTCATCCCCGAACGAGAATACCATAGGCAGCCATTCTTCTTGAGCTATAGAGTTGATTAAGTCATCATATGGAGTTGATTAAATTATCGTATGGCTCTATACGATAATTTAATCAACTCCATATGATGACTTAATCAACTCTATAGTTCAAGAAGCATGGCTGCCTATGATATTCTCATTCGGGGATGAGGATAAAGTGATAACGATAAATCAGAGCATGACAACGTTCATGACGAACTGTGGAATGAAATGGATTTTACCTTAGAATCCATCACTATTATAATAAGAAAGAGATAAAAGTGCTACAGAACTTCATATTTTAAGACGATCCTGATCAGACAAGCTGTTGCCTCCATGTATCTAGGAAGTTTAGATATTCAATTACTATATCTATAACTTGGTTGTGTCTTATAAATTTCGTTGCAGAAATACCTAAGCAAAAGAAAATTTCGAACAACAGATACTAACGATAGAAATTCTGCTGGGAGTGTAGGGAAAAACAGAGGATCATAGACGATAGTGTGCTGAAGAATTGGATTAAGTAAGAAAGATAGTTTTGGATTAGGTAAGAAAGAAGTGCAATAGTAGCCATGTGAAGAGGAGAAGAGAAGCTAAGAGAAATTAATTTGGTGATCGACAATAATTATATTCTTAAACTAATTTGATTTCACGTCATTATTATTTTTCGAGCAGGGACAATTGGCTAATGTAATAATCTTTCTCACAACCCATATGTCAAAGGTTTTAATCCAAAACTTAACATGTGGTTGCCTCTATGATTACTTCACACAATATGTACTTCACATGATCACATATTCACATCCAACAACACATGGTCACATAATCATTAGCTTAATGCATGTTACGGACAATTATTTGATACTTGTCAATTAGTTTCAATTTTGATTCTACCAGTTTTACACAAAGATATGCCCTATCAAGCTCCTCTTTCTTGATCAATCATCAAACACAACGTAAAATATACTTACTGGTTCTAGCTCTATTTTCAAGCACATGAGTAGACATTTCCATGTGAAATTGACAAGACAAATGCAAAGATGTATGTTCTAAGAGATACTTGTCTTCAGGAATCATGTATAAAAATATTTATCTTCAGGAATCATGTATGTTCTAAGATATACTTTGGTCACCTTTCGAATGATCCATAGTATCAACCCTTGCAACATATATCAATATTAAACATGAGAAGCGAATTTCTTCGCCCAAGTAAACATGAGAAGCAATTTTCACATCATCAAAGAAAAATATGGTAGCAACCCACCCATTAGTTAGGGTTGGGCAGGACGACGTCCATGTGCATGCCGACGAAGGAGACGACGAGGCCGGGGACGGTGACGGGGTACTCGATGATGACGTTGCTTTGGCCGTAGGCATAACTCACCTTCCGCTGAGCCTCGCGAGGTGGGCGATGAAGGGGTCACGGTCGAGGCCGCTAATGGCGTCCTTGAGCGGTGGCACCGGAGATGCCATCTGAGACGTGCCCTCGAGCGACGGCGCCAGCGTCCCTTGTTCGATCGAGGAGGCCGAAGCACCGGGGAGGAGGTCGAGAATCGCTGGGGGGCTAGCTAGGGTTTGCGGGAGACGAAACACATAGGTCTGCGCTATGAACCTCTATCGATATGTTTATATAGTGGTCTGGGTCATATCACAGACGGTTCATAGTTAGAACCGTCTATAATGTGAACTTATCACAGACGGCTCGTATTTTAAACCGTCTGTGATATTATCACAGACGGTTTTTAACTAAAACCGTCAGTGATATGGATGTATATCACTGACGGTTCATGAAGAGTACCGTCTGTGATTATATCACTGACGGTTTCACTATAGAACCGTCAGTGATGTTCTTTAGCATAGACGGTTTTTTCAAACCGTCTGTATTGAGGCGTCTAATATAAGCCTTTCTGTAGTAGTGTACGGTTAATTTGCATAAAGCCAATTTGAAATGTAATTACAGAATGGTAGATTGCAACGGAATTTTAAGTAAAAGAAATTTCATATGTAGAATAACAGTATGTAAATACGAATAAGTGAAATCACGAACATGGGTATCATGACCATATCCACGAACAATTTTTCGCCAACACATTGTAGAAATCACCGATACACGGTAGGAACCAGATTTAGTGAAAATAAAAACATCTAACTATGTGATGACTTTACCAAGTGCCCATAACCGCGGGCGCGACTAATCGATTAGTTTTACACTCTGTAGAGGTGTACAGCTTTACCCACAAGACATGACTAACTCTTTGTGCAGATCATTAGCACACTTCCTTTGGTGTGCCACAGAGAGTCATGACATAACCGTTAGATTACTTAACCTTAACTTTAAACTAGCCCGGTGATGAACCCATACTATGGCAGCAGAAGATGTGTGACTAGTACGACAAGTGGTGACACACACCAAATTGTCCCATGTAACATCATGAAAATACAATAATATGAAAATAAATATTTTGAATTTGAATATAATTATTTCTGATTTTTCCTGACAATATTGGAATTTATTTGGATTTTCCTGGATTTTTGTATTGAATGAAATGTCCAACAAATAGAATTAAAGAATGGATAATGGTAAAAAGACAAAAAGGTAAAAGTAAAATTTTTTAAAACTTACCATGGAACCCTAATCATGCTGGTAAGTCAGTAAAGTCAACAAGTAAAAATTTTATGCACACAAAAGTGAGTAAATAAAAAGAGTGACATCTCTTTTGACTAAAAACAGTATAAGTCAGAATTAATGTAAAGTACTCGTAACTTATCTGGGTCCATAAAAATTACCATATCACCCTAAGAGTAGAATATATATCTGGTAAAAATTCCATGAATTTATCATGTCATTTAGATCTTCTAAAAATTCAAAAATAGAAGCTTCAAAAATCTGAAAATTATGATGTCAGAATTTTTATAAATTAATTACCAAATATTTTGACTTGAAATTTTTATAGATACATACTTAACCAGAAATAAACTATTATAAAAAGTTTTGAAAATAATTAATATGACTTACACCCTTAAAGAAATTAAAACCCGAATGAAAATTCTGGCTGATGCACAGTGTCCGAATTTTAATTAATTCATTATAGGATATTTTGGTCCAAAAGTTTTACTGAAGGATAAAAACTGCCAGGAGATGTCGGTCAAAAAGTTTCACAAATGTTGGCTGTGAATTGATTGGTTATTTAATGCATGTACTGAACTATCTGGTCTGAAACTTATCTCTTTGCCTTGCCCCTCTCACTGACGTGTGGGCCAGCCTGTAAGCCGTAACTGTTCGCTGGCAAAGAACGGGAATAGCTCCCTCTCGCTGCCCGGTGGCCCCGGTCCCAGTCGTCAGCCCTATTTCCCTCTCCCTCTCCTCTTCTCCCTTCTGCCGACCGAGCTCTCCCGAGCCTTCACGCCTGCGCTGCGACAACCCCTCCGCACCACCCGTGCAATCATCCACAGCCACGTTCATCCTTGAAAGTTACGCGCCATGCCCTGCCTTTTCACGTCACCTCCGTGCCGGTGAGAGACCCTCGCCATCTCTCTAATCACGAACAAGACCGAGCCGCAACTCCTCTCCGCGTTCAAATACTGTAAGTCGCCTCGTGCCGGCAATAAATACCACAGTAGCGTCGCATTGAGGCCCCCTTTCCCTTAGCTACTTCATGAACCAAACGCCTGAGCTTGAGACCCTTCCTACGCCATTTTTTCCAGAAAACCGAAAGGGGGAAAACACCAAATTGAGCCAATCCGACGCAACTCATCTCAATTCCTTCTATCTGGAGCTTCTAAGAGCATCTCTGAACCCACACAACAACCCAACTTCAGCTCTTCTCTGCCGATCAACCGTCGCCGCGGGCACCTTTCTTCCCCACGGCCGACGCACGGTGGCAGAGCAGCTCGGTCAAGCTCCGG
Source organism: Otatea glauca (assembly GCA_036346275.1). Lineage (NCBI taxonomy): Eukaryota > Viridiplantae > Streptophyta > Magnoliopsida > Poales > Poaceae > Otatea > Otatea glauca. The sequence goes on along the minus strand of CM070719.1, from coordinate 18,311,858 downwards.
CCCAGAAAATCGGTAAAATGGAATCCTCTGACCTCACTAATGCTTAATCCGTTACCCATTCGAGCCAAAGCTCACCCATTTTCTTCCCCGGTGAGCCACCCCTTCCTCCGCTGCAGGTCTCCGGTGGCAGCCCTCTCCGACCATCCCCAGAGGTGAACTACCCCACCCTCAGATGCACGATGATGCGCTGAAGCCCATCGTGCCATTGATTTCGCCAGAGCTTCACCGTAGAACCGTCGCCGGCGAACCCTAGAGCCTGCTCTGTTCTTCGGTCACCAAGCAGTGAGGCTCGACTGTCAGCCAAACGTGCAGAACTCCAGTTCATCCGGTAAAGACGCCTTCGCAGTGGGAAAACGTATTTATGAATTTCGTTTTGATTTTCAGAAACCGAGTTAATTCAAATGCCTGTAGATTTTGCATTATAACTCCAAAATTAATGAACTGAATTTCTATATTCATGTAAAATCAGGCACCATCAGAATATCCAATAATATTTTGAAAATGTTCATTGGGTAAATTTGAATTTCAAATTTGAATAAAAGGGCTAAAGATATGCTCTACACAAAAATTCTACAAACAAACTTAGAAATTAATGAAACCAATTTTAATGAAATCCTTATGCTTGCAGTGGTTCAAATATATAAAAATATTTAAATTTCATTTATGTTTGAACTACTTTCTATTAAAGATTTCATTCAATACATTAGAAATCCAAATAAGCATAACTTGTATTAAAGAAATGTGAAATAAGTAAAATTGATTTCTAAATACTAGAGTGACAGTAGAATACCTGAATTTGCCAAAATAATTACGAAGTGAACCTGATTTGAACTATCTTGAAAAATATAAATAACCTAAGTGCAAATGTATATATATGCATAGAAAATCAAATAGTTAAAATATGGATCAATGAATTCAAATAATCACCAAACCAGTTTTGTTATCCTCCTAGCATCACAAGGATTCTAGATGTATAATAATATTTAAGGTTTACCATAGAAAACAGTAAATATTTAGTAGTCGAAGTATTAATACTTGTATAAATTGAATAGTTATAACTTTCACAAATGAACATCAAATTTGATGAAACCAATTCCTAATAACTTGAAAATAATATCCTTGTTGTTTATGAAAAAATATCTTATGTTTGTTCAAGGTTGAAATAGGATCATGTTAGACTCTAATAATCTCTTATATGGAAAACATCTCGGATAAAAGCCAATTGTTGCAAAATCAACCTTAAAACACTCTTAGAGTCATACCCTGTTAATACCTGAAAAATGGATAAATAATCTTATAGCGTGTAGTCACAATCTTATACCAAAAACTGAACCTTTGTCGTGTAGTTATAGAAATATTTAAGCATTTTCAACAACCCGTAGTATACCTCGCCTAAATGCAAATGTTGTGGAGATCAGTTTAGAAATGATATTTAGGATATGGACTATCATATTTTGGAAAAATATTTTATTTGTAACTTGCTTTTCGACTAAATCTTGCTAGTTGAATACCCTTAAGTATTATTGTCATCATAACCCTTAATATCATATAAGTCTTTTCAACAATGAATATGATGTCTCGTCTAAACACTAAAATGTACGAAATCAGCTTAGAAATGTTCTTCAAAGTATATACTATCCAATTCCAGAGAAATAACCATTTTTCATCATGCTTTCCTCATAAATCATGTTAGATAAATAACCCTAAATATTATGTTTGATGAACTTCATAATATGAATAAGTGAACCTTGTAATAATGAAGAAGTTTGTAGCTAATATATTAACCTTCTTAAAAACCCTGAGTAAATCTAGTAACCTAGCTTAAAGATTTATCTTCTTCAAAACCCTTCTTTTGCAGAATCACTTAAGGCTAAGTGCTTTTTGCGTAACCCCTTTAACTAGTGTTTTAATTCTTTTAATTCAAATAATTTTAGCATCTATAATTCGAAGTTATAAATACAAGAATTCATAATTTTAGCCTCTTGAATTCGTAAAATAAGAATAGATAACCTATAAAAAGAAACCGTGTTTTGTTTATAATAAAAGCCATTAAGTATATGAATGTGTATTTATCTATATCATGAGATCTTGAAATCTCATAATTCAAACCCTAAAGCATTCTTGTTTTCTGCAGTGAATCTTTATTTGGTTTTCTGTCTGTTTTCTTTTTGCCCTTATTAAAGTTGGTTATTTGCTATATTTTCGGTTGATCGACGTGCAGAACTTGACGCCCCTTCCTCCGTTGATGCCTCCGTCAGCCGTAGCCTCATCTTCGTCGTAAGCAATAAATAAGCAAGGAAAGCACCTCCTTTGATCATCTTGATCCCAGTATTTAATTTGCATTGTGTTTATTAAAATGTTTCATGCATGCGTTTACTTTCTGTAAATTCGCTATTTTGTGGTACTGGTAGTTATACCTGTTGTCTCATGAAACCTCCTTCATAAGTAAGGACATGTGAACCTTGATAACCATAGATTAAGCTTAGACATTATTTAATGTTATCATGGGTATATGCGATTTCATAATAATCCATGCTTTGCCATGCTTTAGAACCAATAAGGTTGATGATCAGATCAAAATTTGTTTCTTGAGAAATGGAAAATGTTGGAAATGACATTGTTGGTTATGGGTATTTTGATTAAAAACCCAAAATAAAACTATGGTTTTGATGCGGGTGATTATTGGCAATAGCCGAAGGTGTAGAGGGATTTGCACGTAGTGTAGGGTGGAGTATCACAAGTATCGGATTAAGGACCGAACATAGTGTTGTATGATCCAAGATAATCCGTACAACCACAAGTGTTGGTATGGGACATCCATAAACCAATTAAGTTATCTAGTTTAACTTTGCACATTGGTAGGCTGAAGTAGTACGGGCACTCCTTTCAAGGTTTGCTCTACGGGGTGCCCACACCGAGGAGTTGGGAATAACGCTTGCCCATATAACGGTGTATGCCATGTCTATGGGAAGTTCCAACATTTCTATGCTCTGAGTTCTTCCAGCATAGCATGGGTTTTATCGTCGCGGTGCTGGTGCAAAGTTAACTTAGATAATGTAAAGGTTTTCGTCATGAACATTCTGGCCACACGCCGAAGGTGCGTGAAACATGCGGGGAAAAAAAAGGTCATGACTTGTGGGTAAAGTTGTACACCTCTGCAGAGTGTAAATCTAATCGATTAGCCGTCCCCTCGGTCATGGGGAAACTTGGTGAACTTGCACTAGTTAAATATTTTGGTATTTTCTAAAAATGGTTTTTGGTTTGAAACCTGTTTAGCAGCTTTTGCTTTATGTCAAAGGGCCGACATTGTTGGATTCCATTTTTGGATTATTCGACGCTCACGAAGGGTTGTGAGTATTACTTATGCTTTACTTATTTCATATCAGTCAACTTGCTCTTACAAATTCCGTTTACAAATAACATGATTTACAATATCAATTCTGCTAAATGCAAATTAACTGTAGTAGCCTCCTTTGAATGGCCTGCATATATTATAGGTTTTGCTAAAGTCTTGCGGAGTACGAAAGTACTCACCCTTGCTTATATGTTGTTTTTAGGTGGATAAGTTAGCGAAGCTTCAAGGATTCCTTTCGTCGCAGGTTGCGGGATTCTCTTCATCGTGATCTTTCTAGGGATTATGCTTTGTCAGTTGCCTGCGGGTTCACACTATAAGACTTTGCTTCTTTTACTGCTATAATCTGTGAGTTGTAAAGTTTTCTTTGTATAATAGCTTCCGCTTAATAATATTTGTTGTATGGTTGTGATTCCAATTGGTGTGTATGTGCGTACTAGCTATTGATCATAGGACTAGTACGGAATACACATTAGATTTCCATTTTTGCATGTATGCGAAAATGGGGGTCGTTACATCCCACTTCTCCCTAGGCGGCAGAAGATAAGGTGACTAGTACGACAAATGATGACACATACCAAATTGTCCCACTTCTTTTCATAGCATGGTGTACACACCGCTTCAGCCTACCAATGTGTAAAGCTAATTTTAAGTAACTTAATAGGTTAAGACTGTCCCATACCAGTACTTGTGGTTGTACGCATTTCTTGGCCTGAAAACAACCCATAGTTCGGTCCTTAATCCGACACGAGCAATAGTCTCCCCCTACACTACGTACAAGTCCCTTGTACATCCGGCTATTTCCAATAATTGCCCACATCTAAACCATAGTTTTATTTTTATTTTTGATCAAAATACTAATCATAAAGAAAGGTCATACCCATTAAATATCATATCCAACATTTTTAATCATGTCAAGGTTTTGTACCTCTTTAAGCATGGCTAAGCATGACACTAGGTGTGAGCAACCCAAGTTGACATCAAGTACTGTCTATGTTATTCTAGGGTTATCAAGGTTCACAAATCCATACTTATCAAGGAAGTTCTATGAAACTTGTCGGGACCCGAATATGCAAATCCGGACCCTCTGTGTATTCAGCACTAGTCCAGGATCACGCTAGTGCACACAGTCTCAACATTGATGAAATATCACAATCATACACAGCGGAATAATAAACAAAGACTTCATTTATTAATATAGAACTATTGAACGACCTTAAGGTCAAACTTACACTTGCGAGACCTTGGTGGCTTCAACTCAAATTAAATAAATAGCAGCGGAATGAAGAACGTCGACGAATCCCATCAATATGCCACAGGCAACTGACAAGGTTCAACTCCTAGATATTCGCCCCCTCGTGGAACTTCTCCTCCTTTGAAGTTGTAGTCTTCTCCTCAACTGATGATTTTGTTGATGGCAAGGGTGAGTACATAAGGCACTCAACAAGTTGTGCACAGAATGCAATTCTAATATAACTATATGCAAGGCTTATTCCAAGGAATGGCTTATCATGGTTATTTTGCGAAAGCAAAGATTTGAGAACAATTACGATAAATAGATTGTAAAGACAATAAAACAAATAAGCGTAATAAATAGATTCGACATTTCTCAAGTAAACCAAGTTCCAATCCTTAATCAAGTTCCAACTTACCATGGCAACCGCCATCCATCCCAAGTTTTGTTTTGCAAAAGTCTAACCCTTAAGTGTAATTCCGAGCATTGCTCAATACCATGAGCACGGCTATTCGAATAGTTTTACACTCTGCAGAGGTTATGCACTTTACCCACACGACATGATCGTCTCTTAGTGCCATGCAATTAACACACTTCCTTTGGTGTGTCGGCAGAGAGATCATGACAAAGCCTTTACAAAGCTCGCCTTAACCCAAGATTACCCACGAGGTTTCAACTTTGAAGGGTTAAACCACCACGACAGGCCCCCTCTTGCGCCATGTGAGTTAATCCGTACACCCGGACTCACACCGCCAATGGTAGTACCAAGCTAAAACATTACTAATTAATCGCCTAGGCTGTCCCATTCCGGACATGTGGTTGCAAGAGAGACTCAGTCAAAGGCTTGCAAGGTTAAGTTCTTAAAATGACCAAGGCAAGACTTCCACATACCCCGCCAATCTGGCCCACCTTGGCACACCGCCTTGCCACTTGCCCCAATCTAAATCATTACCACCCGGCTTGATTACCAAGCACCACGTGCCACCAACATTTCAATCTAGTTGTGTGACCTCCTCGCCACGACAACTTAATATCACGTGTGACAACACATGACACACCAATTCATACACATTATTCCATATTCCATTAGTCAAGATTAAGTATCAACATTCGGACACATGTGATGACGTGGCATGGCTAAGCAATCTACGACGGTCTAACCAGCCCATGTCGATTATCAATATTAACCAACTATTAATTAACCATCCTAGGGTGACAATTAGATCATGGCATACAATGGCAAGGTAGGGTATAGATCAAATTGGTATAATAGCTAAGTCCCAAATTAATTTGAAACAATTGTATAATTGAAATAATATGCAATAGGGTAAAACAAATATAGCAATTTTATAAACATGGGTTCAATATGATCAAAGCACAACTTGCTCGGCCCTTGCGATTTTTATTGTTCTTTACTCTTTATCTTTAATTCTTGATCTTGATCTTTACCTTCTTGATCTTGACTCCTTAGAACAACTTAGGACGATCGTCTAACGATTAAAGAAGAAGCAAATACAAACCAACTCAAAAGATAAATCAAATAAAATCCAAATTGAGAACGGATAGTCTTTGGATCACGAAGGCTTAGATGAATTTAGGAACTTGAATGGATTAGATCAGATATTAGACAAAAGAGAACGAACTTCCGGAATACACTAAAAAGGAAAAGACTGATAACTGAGAAAGAAAGAATAATATTCCAAAGAATATTTCTTCTGAAGTTATTATCTTGATTGGATGGACAATGACATATGGGCTCTCGATCTATAAACCGGGACCATAAAGATACGTTAGTTTGCAATGAACTAAACTGATGCTTAATGATGACTTTTGCTGATTAAACAGATACACAGTCAAACAAAAGCAAGATAGACTAATAGATTAGATATGGCACAAGGATATAACATATGGCCAATGGTCTATCGACCAAGTCCACGAATGACTTCTAGGTCAATGGCAGATTAGATTTCAAGAATAGGACATGGACAAGCGGGATTGACATTCATACGATTCGATTTGAGATCAGTCATACGTCGATCAAGATGCTTGATGATGACAAGGCAGCGAGGAAATGAAGACAAGGCTAAACTCATAGGTGATGGGGTTAGATTACAATAAGGCGATAGAGAGGATGATGATATTGCACTAGAGCTTTTGCGAGCATGCACACATGCGAAGATAGCGAAGCAACGACAGGACACTCATGCAAAGATAAGATGTCGATTGTCGTACAACGATATGGTAGCAAAGATATGATATGGCTCAGGATTGATCTGCGAGTTGCGAGGTTTATATGACATGATGCATCATCAGCGACAGATTGGACACAAGGTTCAATTAGGGTTTGAGAGAAAGGACTCGCGGATAGATCCATTTGGCATAGGGATAGGATAGGTAGGGTTGGCTCTGCGATAAAAGATTACCAAGGGTGGCTAACCGAAACACGAACCGATAATAAAAGAACTGGATCGAACGACGACGGGTAGATTCTAGAATATGGCATTGATGGCAACCGAAGATCAAATGAACTCTAAAGATGAGAAAACCAGAGAATGATGGCCTACTGGACATGATGACACGACCAAGGCGAACTAAGATGGTTGGCGGCAAAGAGGCGCGCAGATCGATTTAAAGGCGGCGGCTAACGAATATAAAAATTTTCGGTAGATGGAACAACAAAGGGGAAGTGAGCACCACGTAGAACGCGGCGAGACGAGCTCAACGGTATAAGCGGATTTGGCGGCAACCCAATGGACAGATCACAAACTACTGATGAACGGCTGCTAAAGCTAATAGATCAAATGGCCATAACTATTAAGATAATGGATGAAACCTAACTAAAATTTACAGAGAGCTATCTGGGATCATTTGGCACAATATGACGCGAACGGATCTGAATTTTATCTTCTGGATCAACGGGGAACGCGTGACGAAGTTTTCAGCTGTACGTACGTAGTCTGATCGGGGAAGATTGAATTTTCTGCAGCAATCCCATGGACAAAACCTTGAGTTAGGGTGAGAACCAGGTAGAGGACATCAAGATGAGTCTACAGAATAAATTTCACGGTCAAACTCGCAAAAACGAAGGAGAACGGACGACGGCAAGATTCGAGATTGGAACGGCCCTAACTTTTAATTTGCTTGGTGAAACAGCACCAAATTTGGTGGAGAGGTAGATGGGACCATATGGCACAAGATGACGCGAGCGGATTTTAGAAAAACTCACCAGAATGACGGGGAACGCGATGCCAAGATCGGCCGACGAGGGCAACGCCCCGGAAGACGACGGCTGCGGTTTTTAGGGTTTGAGAGGTGCTCTGGGGATTAGGGGTGCGTGGGAGGGGTCTTAGGATACTTATATAGGCTAGGGAGTCGTGCCATACAAGGAAACATGAAGAAAAATCGGATTTAGATTGAAAACAGATCGGATCGAACACCTGGCGCGCAATGAACAGTAACGGGTGACGTGGCGCATTCTGATGCGTCGGATGGAGATCGGAAGGCTGAGGTTAGACGATGACGTGGCCGGTTCTGGATCTGCCATGTCGATTTAGCCCAATTTCCGAATTAAAATAATTCCAGAAATTAAAATAATTCATTTAGAGCAATAAAAATACCAGAAAAATTCAAAAAAAATTCTAGAAAATATTTTAAGACATTTGGAGCTCGAATAAAATATTTTTAACCAAACTTTATTTAAATTTTGCAGTATTTAATTAAATTTAACAAAAGGCTTAATTTAAATTAATTCCAAATAAATAGCAAACGAACTCCGAAAAATCTTTAAAAAATTACAGAAAATTCCTTGAAGCACAATGAACTCAAATAAAACTAAATTTATTTTAATTGAAGTTTATATTAGTCAAATTTAATTTATTTAGCATTAGAAAATTTCAGATTAAGCTTTATTAAAGAGAGAAAATCTGCGGGGATTTTTGGAAAGATGAACTAAACAAAAGATTTTTGAAAACCCAAATTTCGGGTTGTTACAAAACTACAGGTACAACTACTAATACCCATAATATAGCAGACTTTAGTAAAAGTTACGTATGCAATAAAATATTTAATGAAAACATTTATAAATTTGTGATCAATATGATCAAAGGTGGTGCTTGCCTTGCTTAGTTGCTGTTTACGATGAAGTCGTTGTCGTAGCTGACGTTGTCGATAATGGAATCAATGACGTCGAGTTCTATGCGTCGTTCAATGGAAATACAGCAAGTAACAAAGTTCAATAAGGGCAAAAAGAAGTCAGATGAAAAATCAAATAAAATCAACTATAGAAAACAGATGTAACTTAGGGTTTGTGTTGAATGATTTCACGTTCTTGCATTATAGTCGAATATACATTCATATCTCTAACGGCTTTTAGGTTGAGCAATTTACGCTTTCTTTTATAGATTATTTATTCTTGATTTTCGAATTCTAGATTCTAAAATTATTTGGATTAATAGAACTAATCACATTAGATCATTAAGTTGCCTACTATGAATGAATAGCACTTAATCCTTAATTGATTTTGCACGAGAAGTTGAATATATATTAGATATGTTAAATTAGGTTACTGGATATTTATTTGTGGTTTTTGAGAAGAATTTGATGATACAAATATCTTAACTACAGTTTTCTTCAATACTACTAAGTTTGCTTATTCATATTATGAAGTCTAGAAATCATAACACTTAAGGTTATTTTGCTAATACGATTTATATGCAAAACATGACGATATGAGATTATTTATTTAGAATAGGGTAGTCTAAACTTTAGGGAGCGTTTCTAAGCTAATTTCATAAATTTTTGGGTTTGGACGAGACATTATATTCAATGCTGAAATAGCTTATATGGCATTAAGATTTTTAATGACCATGACACATAAGGGTATTGGGCTAGCAGGATTCAGATGCAAGACAAGATGTAATAAGAATATTTTTCCAGAATATGGTAGTCTATATCTTAAATATCATTTCTAGGATAGGCTGCTGAAAAGGCTTAAGTGTTTATAATTTTTATGCGACAAGGGTTCAGATTTAGTTCTTAGTTTGTGACTACACCTTACAGAATAATTTATCCATTTTTCAGGCATAAGCAGGGAACATCACTAAGAGTGTTTTAAAGTTGGTTTCGCAGTATTTTGCTTTTATCCGAGATGTTTTCCATATAAGTAAACATTAAGATCTAATATGCACTTAATCCAAATCTGCACAAACATGAGCTATTTTTGCATAACAGGGGTATTATGGTGTTATTAAAGACCTAAGAATCAGTTTACCATTATTTGAATTTGTATGCTTTAAGTTATATTTATTTTAATTTCTATGCATTGGAAAATAATCTATCTTCAAATTTAATTCAAAATAGATTCAATTCTAAATGTTTTTGCATATCTAGGTAGATTACTAACTTTTAAACACATAGAAACTGGTTTGACATGATCTTAATCATTTTTCCAAAAGATATTCATATTTGAATATTCAATACATTAGAAACAACTTACTTTAGAAAATGATGTAAATAAATTTAAAATCTAAATAATTTTGCATATTTAGGTTCCTGAGGAGTTCTGGTTTCTAACAAAATTGGTTTCATCTCAATTGGAGTTTATTTGCAGAAATTCTATATATGGCATATTTTTGTTCCCTTTCTTTAAAATTAAATTTAAAATTTAAAAACAGTTAATTTTAAAAATATTTTTTTATATTCTGAATCTACATGATTTATCATGAATTTAGAAATTTACTTCATTTCATTCGGAGCTGAAATGTAGAAGTTATAAGCATTTAAATGTTCTAAGGTTTGAAAATACTGAAAATCAGAAAAACTACCAAAAATGGAAAGTGTGCTTTTGCCATGGAAATGCGCTTTCTGATTCTAGCTTGCGCTGGGTTAACCCACTGACAAGCGGGCCCCGACTGGCAGCGAGAGGCTGAGCGCTCGAGCGACTGACGCGTAGACCCACTAGCTGTGCGACACAAGGCTGACTACGGGGTCCGCTTGTTAGAGGCACAGCGCACGCGGGAGGCTGACAACCATGGCCCTCTTGGCGGTGACCCGGAGCAGGGGAGACAGCACCGAGGCTCGTCGCCGGCGAGGGAAGGCCGGAGGCGAGGAATCGGTTCCGCCATGAGTACCAGGGCATTTGTGCGCACCTAGGGGAAGTGCTAGTTCGGCCGGTGGTGGCCGAAGGTGGCGCGCCACCGTGAGGGGGGGCGGCAGCAGCCATGGTCGACGACGGCGGAGCTTAGGTGCAGGTTTTTGCAGCGCTATTTCACCACCATGAGAATCAGTGAGTCTATAGGATTCCGTTTTGCTACTTTTTCATGAAAATGTGTGAAGGAATCGGGCTGTCACCGTGCGGGTGCGGTGGCGGAAGAGGATGCACGGTGCGACAATTCATCGGGGAAGGACAGCTCCAATTGAGGGTGGTGATGGATTGTAGGGACCATGAGGTAGCTGCAGGTTGGATTAATTGAACAAAGGTTTACTAGAGAAGACCAATTTTGGATTCCCCCTTTGCTCTGGTTTGAATCGGCTACGAGGAAGAAGGTGGTGGCCGAGCTAGGTTTTGGCCATGGAGCAGGCTGAGGAAAAGTTGAAGTGCTAAACAAGGCTTTGAGGCGCTTAAATAAGCGATGAAGTCGGCTAGAACAGGGTTTGGACACTGGTTCGGTTTTGCAGCGGCTGAGCAAGTGGCAGCAAGGCTTCTCGATGCCAGGGCATAGAATGAGGCTCTGGAGGTACTGGCATGGTAGAGGAATGGCAGAGGGATGGCAGGTCGGTGCCTTGGCTACGGATTGCGGCGCAGGCGAGACAAAGGCTGGAGGCAGTGCGCTCCTGTCTCTACACGAGAGAAAGAGAGAGAGAGCGAACGGAAGATTGAAGAAGAAACAGAAGGCTGGCTAACGTACGGGAGTAGACGGCAAGGAGAGCTGTTCGGCAGGGACAGCTGCAGCAATTGGGCCCACAAGTCAGTGAAACAATTCGGCAAAATGCATGAAGACCCTAGACAGCAAGAGATAAAAATCAAGGTTTGGGTTAGCAGATGGACTCAAGATTTTATGTAGATTTTTATGTAGGTCGGCAAGGTAAATATGAGAGTCCCATAAAATTTGTAGATAAAAATTCTTGGTAAAAATATTGATAAAAATCTGACAATGCATAACTGTCATTTTCTATTGATCCTAATTTTTATTTAATTGAGGATCAAGATCAGTTTATTATTTTAGGAAACTTTTTGAAAAGATCTAGAATGATATTCTTTACATTATATAAAATTTTAGATTTTTGTATTTTTATATTTTAATTTTAATAATTTTGACATTACTATTTTCAGAATTATTTCCTTTCTGTTTTTGATTTTTTAAAGATTTCAAATATAACTTTTAATTTATGATATTTTTATCAGAGGTAAGGATAGAGTTGATATCAGCATGGTAAAAATCTTGGCTTTAGATAAGCTACAAAGATTTCTACAAAAATCTGACATGCTCTTTGATTGATATCATTTCTCATGATTATAATATCTAATCTTTTATTTCATGTATTCAGATTATCTTTGACAGCATGGCCAGGGCTATGACGGTTTATAATATTTTAATATTATTTCTGTAGATTTTTATTGCTATTGTGTTTTTACCTTTTTTACTTTTACCAGTTTACCATTTCAATATATATTACTTTTCTTTTAGAGCAAAACTCAAGACAAACCAATAATTCAGAAAACTCAGGAAATTAAAATTCAAATTAGGTATCACATCTCATGTTCATTTTTATAGTTTGTTTGATTTGGAAGAAATAGTTTTAATATTGAAATATTTCTTTTCTTTAAGATTAGAATGCAAGAAAGAAGGAAAAGATATTGTTTAAAATCAAAATCTTGATTCCAATTGAAATTTTTATTCAATTCTATTTTTAAATTTTTAAATTTTCATTTTTCATATTTTTGAATTTTATGGGATGTTACACCTCCTCACACCTCAAGTTTAAACAGTAACTCACCCGTGTATAAACCATAAGTTTTGGGTTGGATTTTTACCAAAATACACAAAAACCATAACTCGGCTCCGTACCTTCACAAATTGCTCATGTTTGGATGGAAATGTATCCCAACATTTAAAAGACGTTCTAAGTAAGCATGTCTAAGCATGTACAAGATATATTTCGCATTTAATACATAAAATGACACTAAGTAATGTCTACAATAGCAGGTAATCAAGTGTCAAGGTATGGGTAATGCAATCTACACGAAGTAACTACCGGTAACCACAACATAGTAAGTTTAACATAAACATACGTGCATGCATATAGTTTGATAAAACAACATAAACACAGGAAAATAATGGGATTAACATGATCAAAGGAGGGTGCTTGCTTTGTTACTTGTCTTCCAGTATGTAATCGGGGTCGTAGGTGAGGTCATCGTTGATGGATTCTGACACGTCGGCGTCTACGCGATATATAACAAGCACGGCAAAATAGCAAACAACGAATTGTCATTAAGGGAAAAAATCAAATGTAAAGACCGAATGAAACTTACCAAAGAAGAGTTGGGTGGTTTAGTTTTTCGAAGTCATTACTTTGTGCATGATAGTTTCATTAGTTCTTTATTCGTGTTTTGGTTCTTTTGTGTACATGTTACTTTTATTTCTCAAATTCTAGAAGCTAAAATTATAATCATGTATGTGGATACTTATGAATTCAAAAGGCTAAAATTATGTATCCTTGTATTTATAACTTCGAATTCAAGAGGCAAAAATTATTTAGACTTAATATGATTAAGACATTAGTCAAGATGTTATTTATAGATAGTACATAGGCCTAAATGTTTTTGCATAAAAAATGATTTGTACATGTTAGGTCTATTAAGTTTAGGTTACTGATTATACATTCATGGTTTTAGGATGGTTCTTGTAATACCATTATCTTAACTACTGATTTCTTAAGTTCGTTTGTTCGTATTATGGATTTTAGTGTTCATAATACTTAAGGGTTATGTTTTTAATAGGATCCAGTTGCAAAGCAAGTTGCAATGAGATTTGTTTTTCAGAATAGGATAGTCTTTGCCCTAGGGAGCATATCTAGGCTGATTTTATTGGTATTGGTGTTTAGCCCAGATGTTTTATTATTTGCTGAAATGGCATATATGGCTTTAAAGTTTGCGCTATATTGGATCAGATTTCATTTTTGGTTTGCGACTACACTTTACAGGATTATTCAACCATTTTTCTGGCATTAGTAGGTTACGACCCTAGAAGTGTTTTAAAACTGGTTTTGCCTCATTCTGTTTTTGGCCGCGGCAATTTATATATATATGAAAGTTAAAGTCTTTTATGAACTTAATTCAAACTTGAACAAACATGAAATATTTTTGCATAAACAGGGGTACCATGGTTCTATTAAGACCTAAGAATTTATTTTACTAGAATTGGGACATATTTGCTCTAGTTGTAACTAATTAAGTTTTTATGCATTGAATAATGGTCTATTTACAAATTAAATTTAAACTGGATTCAATTCTAAATATTTTTGCATGAATGGGTTTCTTAAGGTTTCAGGAGCAGAAAAAATTATTTCATTATTTTATAATTTATGGTTTACATAATTTCTATTATAGTCCATAATAGGGTTTGTATAATTTTAATTTCAATTAATTCAAACTGTAATTTAAAAATAAATATTTTTTGCATATTCAGAATCTTCATGATTTAACATGAATTTAGAAATTTATGTTACTATAATTGGAAATAAATTACAAAAGTAAATAAGGTTTAAGTTTCTAGGTCTTGGAAATTCTAGAAAAAGAAAAAGGGGTTTGACAAATTACTTATGACAGTAATTTTTTTAGGTCTTAACAGGTCATGAATATCATACTCTTATATTTATAACAGCATTTTTATTGTAGAATTCATGTGGGGACTTTCTCTCAGTGTGTATACGATTGCAGATGTTATGCATAAATATAAAATAGGAACAGAAGCATTTGAGCTAATCAAAGTTTACTTAAGGCCTTGTCATGTGAGTTCAAAGAGCAAACAAACTGTTTGTCTGATAAGTTATCTTCTAGCTAGAAATGTTAGTTAGAGGTGCTGACTACACAAAATAGGTTTATGAACTTACTATCATTTGGCTCTATGTTCCGGACTTAATCAACTCAAATCCAGCTGGTCCCACCTGCCATAGAGCTAAAGGGGCAACACTGAATTCCTTTGAACCTGGGGCCACAAAACACAATATGAAAGTAATCAGAAGGAAGGAAGAAGCAGAGCAGAGGAACACGCATGGTTCCAGGGCGGCGGCATTGGCGAGCAGGGTCGGCAGCGTAGCAGGCGTAGGGAGGCTAGGGAGACAGTAAAAATGGAACGCTAGGGTTCTACTGGTGCTATAGGAGGCGGTGGCTAGGACCACGGTGGTATGAGGCGGCGGCACGGCGGCTCCAAGCGGTGGCGCAACAGAGCCACAGGCGAGCCGGTGCTAGCGAGCTTCTTGGCATGAATGGGGCAGGGGAAAAGGTGCAGCAGGCCACTGTGAATGCGTCTGAAAAGCTGCCGGAGCTGGGGTGATTGGAGGTGGACGGATGGCAGTGCCTAGCAGCGGTTCCGAGTGGCGAACGACGTTGGCTCTCCTCATCAAAGTGGTTATTAAAATGGGTGAGGGAATTTGCTTAGTAGTGGATGAGGTTGCTCTTAGTGCTTGGAATTTGAAAATGATGGCTTGAACAAGAAGTTGGCCGGCAATGGTGCTTGCGGCTGGAGCCAGTAAAATGGTGGCTTTGCACTGAATTCGTGTTTGTCTAAGGGGAAAGAAGGCTTCAGGGTCAGTGGTGAATGGATTGAATTCTCGAGCCAGCTTACATAGGCGTTGCCATGGGTTGAATCTGCAAGTGTGAACGGTGGCTTGGTTGCGCGGGGAAGTTGAGTCATGGCGACAGGGTGTGCGCGAGTTTTTGCGGCTGCTGTGGTAGCGTATTTTACAGAGACGTCATGCCGTGGCAGAGGCATGGGCAATGGCGGCGAGGTTGACCGGAGACATGACAAGGGATTTGAGGCTTGCAGCGATCTCCTCTGGCTTTTGATTGCCACGGCTGAGAAAGCAAAAGAATTTGGCTGTCGTGGCAAGAAATGGCAAGGTAAGACAGTGACTGACCGTGGCGTGGAGGAGGAGAACAGGTGCGAGCTGGTCTGCGACGAGACAGGCAATGAATACGCCGCAACAATTGCAATTCGGTTCACACGGTGAAAATGGAGTTTTGCGCTCGGGGAGGAAGACTGGGACTACGGCGCAGGATCGGGCTGACGATTTTCTTGGGTATTCAACGGCGCACGGTTTGGCCAGAGGAAGAAATAGCTGTGGCAGTGAAATTAAGGAAGAAATGACGCCGTGGCAGGGTATGGTGAGCTGGATTTCACGCGATGCGATTGACGGAGCCGAGCGGCGGTGTTGACAGTGGAAAAATCAAGACACAGAGCAGTTGGCGCTGTGGAGAAGAAGGCTGGGTGAGGTGCTGTGACTGTCAAGTGGGGACAGAAAAAAAAAAGAAATTGGCTCCATACTCTGGTCTAACAGAGGGCATGGGCATGAGAGGTCTAGTCGACTCAAAACAATTTCGACAATTTTTGTGAGTGATCTAGAGACAGTTTTTACTTTGCTGTAAAATTTTCAGAGAAAAATATTTTTCAGACAAATTATGGTAATTCTGACTGCCCAATTTCTATCTTTCTATTTTTATTTTATTTGACGATAAAATGGATTAAATAATTTTTCAAACTTTTTGAATGAGTTTCATATGTGATAGTAATTCTTGTATAAAAATTTTAGATCAAGATAGTGCATATTTATTTTCTATTAATTCTTACATTGCAGATTTCAAATTTCCAATTTTCTGTCTTTGAATTATAATAGGAATTAAATATGACTATTAATTTTGTATATTTTTACCAGAGGTTAATAATTTTATGAGGAAGGCTTCGTTAAATTTTTAGCCAGATATAATTTCCTAATATTTTTATAAAATTCTGACAATCCATTGTTTTGCAATCAAAACATGTCATTCCACATTTCACTTCATTATCTAATGCATTTAAGTTCTTTTGACTGCTCAAAAGAAGTTCTGGAGAGATCTAAAAATTTAATATTATTTTTGTAGATTTTTACTGGCATTTACTTTTATCTTTTCACCCTTTTTCACTTTTATCTTTTTACTAATTCTATTAAGTGATTTTTCTTTAAAAGCCAAAAATCCAAGAAAAGTCAATAAATCCAGAAATTCAGAAAATATAGGAATTCAAAATAATCTTATATTTCAAACTCATTTTTTCATAGCTTGTTTATTTTGGACGAAGATTTTTAATATTTCAACTTATTCTTTTCTTTTAGGTTAATATACAAGAAAATGAAGAAAAAGATGTTATTTAAAATAAAAATCTAGATTTCAGTTGAAATATTTATTCAATTCCATTTAAAATTTTTATTTTTCTCATTTTTGAAATTTTCGAGTTGTTACAGTGTTAGCATCAAGTTCGGTCATTAATTGACCCAGGCGAGAATCTCCACCTATCTTTGTGCGAGGTCCTCCCCATGCCTCAAGTTTAATTGTTATCTCACCCACGTCTAAACCATAATTTTTTAGATTGGAATTTTATCAAAATACCCGGAGATTATAACTCAGCTCCATACCTTTAGAAATTGCTCAACCCTGAATAGAAGTACAAACCTACATTTAAATGACGTTCTAACTGAGCATGACTAAGCATATGTGTGAAGTACTTCGCAATCATTACCCATAGTGACACTAACTAATATCTAAACCATAAACTAAGGTTACAATAGTAGGTAAATAAGCGTCAAGGTAACAATAATGCATACAATAGGAAGTATCTAACGGTACCCACAACATAGCAAGTTTAATATGAACATACACGTATGCATATATCATTTGATAAAACAACATAAACTTCATAAAATAGTGGGATCAACATGATCAAAATATGGTGCTTAACTTACTGATCGTTGTTCGGTACGTAATCTGGATCGTACATGTTGTCGTCATCAGCAATTCTTGAATCGTCGGTGTCTACTGGTTATCCATCCAGAAGTGCGGCAAATAGCAAACAACAAGTTGTCATTAAGGGAAAAAAGAAATCAGATGTAAAACCAAATTGAAATCCATTAAAGAAGTGGGGTGTCTTTAGGGTTCTGAAGCTATCGTTTTATGCATACGGTCACTTTAGTTCTTTGTTCGCAGTTTGGTTCATGCATACCATTCAGTTGTAAGACAACTTTTGGGCTCATTCTAAGGCTCGACTCCTTGATTCTTATAGATATGTTGTTCTTAACTTACAAATTCAAGAGGTTAAAATTATGATTATGTGTGTGAGCATTTACGAATTCAAGAGGCAAAAATTATTTGGGTTCATTAAAACGTAATGTCGAATTAAGCATAAGTTAACTACTAAGGCATTTTAAACCTAAGATTAAGCTACTGTCACAGAACCTTATTTCGTGATTTTTCAACGTTTTGGGTTCCATTTCTACAGGTTTTAGAAGCTCTTTGTTCTATTTTCTTTCTTTTTACTTTCCTAACATTACTTGTCCCTTCCTTAGTCTTAATTGTGTACAAACAGAGAATACCATTTTTTGTATGAACAGGTTGAATACCATTTTTAGAGATCGTAGGAATTTGTTTCACTGATTTTTAATTTCATTTGCACAAGCTACAAGCAATTGAATTTTTCAAGCATTGAAATTTGTCTAATTATACATTTGATACAATCTAAGTCCAAATCTAAATATTTTTATATATTTGGAGATCTTGTGATCTTAGGAACATGTTAAAATTTGTTTCATCATTTTTAGACCTGATTTTTTGAAATTTTGTTTATGCATATTTTAGGCCTAAAGCATATATTTGAGCTCATTTACTGCATAGTGACCAAAACCAAAATATTTTTGCATATTCAGATTCTACATGTATTTAAACAAATTTAGAAAAAAAATTCACAAGCTAGGGTTTAAAAAAGTCACTGGAAAAAGAAAATTTCTGAAAACGGAAACTACGCTTTCCTTTATCGAAAATGCATTCCCTTTTCAGCAGGTTTTCAAAACCCATTTACTGCCAGACAGCCGGGGCCCGTTGTTATCTACTGGGAGAGAGCAAGCTCATGTGAGACTGATGTCTCGGGCCCGCGCGTCAGCGACGAAAAAGCAGAACGCGGCTCAGGGGAGGCTGCCGACGGTGGAGCAGCGGCAGCGGAGCCCGGTCATCGACTCAGTGGGCAAGAGGTGGTCACGGCGAACCTGGGGAACTGGTCGATGGCGGAGAGGTGAGGCTGTGGTGAGCTGGCAGTGTTGAGGGGCAGTGCTCGGCGAAGGCGGCTGCCGGAGAGGAAGAAGAAAAGGTCTTGAGCTCGGTTGTGATGGGGGAAGCATGAGGGGGTAAAGATGAGTGATTCTGCTACCTGGGTGTGGCGGAGGGTGGTTGAGGTGGCTTGCCACCGTGCGACCGGAAGCAGGGAAGAAGGTGGTCAAGGCGACTTCAGCAACGGTCAGCTTCAGCTACAAATAAGGTAGGGGAAAGATTAGGGGGATCGAGAAATGGCCTCGTGCGAGCGGAATTCGAAGGGTGAGCTCACTTGCGGAAGATCGGCTAGGAGGTGTAGTCGCTGATTTTGCCTGTTCTCTGGGCTTTTCGTGCACACAGCGAGCTCGAGGCAATGGCAAACGGTAGAGAGCTGAGGCAGCAGGTGAGCGAGCTAGACAGCTTTAAGTGAGGCGCAATGGAGCAGGTGAGGTAGGATGGACGATGGAGTCGGCAAGGCTTGGCTGGTCACGGCCTTATGGCGGGCAAACTCTGCCGTGGCCGCGTGTGGCAAGGGCCGGGCAGAGGGGAGAGGAGAGAAATTGGCTGGTGGGTCCCTAGCCTGGGCATGACCCACTGTCAACGGCAGCGATGCAAGCAAAACGTCAAACACGTGGCGCACAGACTGTAGTGTCTCTCAATTTTTCAACAGAATTCGGTTGGTAGTTGAGGTGGTTCAAACGTGGTTCCATCCAATTTATAAAATACTAGAGAAAATTGTAGAGGTAGCTTAGATATTGTAGTTTCCATTTTCCTTAGTTTCACTCATTTACCTTTTGTTGTTTTTAAAATATAATTCCTAAAATTTTGCTATTTTTGAAAAATATTTGAATTTCTAAGGCACATAATATTGTGCAAAAATTATGGAAAATTTATATTTGTTCATCTGAGACATTTTAGTATTTTATAAAATTATTTCTCCAGTTGGGTTATTTGGAATTTTATAAGTTTCTTTTGAATGCTCGAACTTGAAATAAAAGGGTTTAAATTAAGCATTTAAATATTAAAACAAGAAAACCCAGTGGAAAAAATCCAAAAAGGTATTAAAAGCATGCTAAGTTACTTTATTCTATTTTCACAATTTTTGGAATGTTACAAACCTACCCCCTTATATTAATCTCGTCCTCAAGATTAACTAGACTCGATGAAGAAGGATGAGAATTCGGCTCTAAGGCAGTCTTCGAGTTCCCATGTAGCCTCTTCCTCAGTGTGGTTACTCCAGTAGACCTTGAGCATCTTGACGTTATGGTTGCGAGTATGACGCTCGGCTTCGTAAAGGATGTGAATTGGATGTTCGCGATAAGAGAGGTCGGGTTGCAAGTCAATGATATCCAAATGAGTGAGTTCAGTGGGAGCTCGAAGGTACTTCTTGAGCTGAGAGACATGGAACACATCATGTACATCTGAGAGTTGATGCGGAAGTTCAAGTTGATATGCCACTTCACCTTTTTCACAAGGATTCGATATGGACCGATAAATTGAGGAGCCAATTTTCCATGGACTCAAAATCGTCGAGTGCCACGCAGTGGTCAGACCTTGAAGTAAACAGAATCGTTCACATCAAAGCTCAATTAGCGGCGGCGATTGTTAGCGTAGCTCTTTTGTCGTGATTGCGCCTCCTCCAAATGACTTCTTATCAGCCTGACATGGTCTTCAGCCTCTTGGACTACAACTGGTCCAAAGAATTACCTTTCACCTACTTCAGACCAAAATAGAGGAGTTTGGCACTTTCTTCCATAAAGTGCCTACAAATTGCGACATGTGAAGACTTGTTAGGAAACTGTGGTTGTAAGTGAATTCAGCGAACACCAAACATTTCTCCCAATTGGTGCTATACGACAGCACATAGGCTCTCAACATGTCTTCTAGGATTTGATTTGTCCGTTCAGTTTGTCCATCTGTTTGAGGATGATAAGCTATGTCAAAATTTAGCTTAGTCCCCAAGAGACGGTGTATGCTTTCCCAGAAACGAGAGGTGAATTGAGAGCCACGATCTGATACAATTGTTTTTGGAACACCATGCAACTGCACAATGTTATCCATATACAACTCAGCGAGTTTATCTCTAGGATATGTGGTTTTGACTAGTATAAAGTAAGCCACTTTAGTTAACCGAACCATAATGACCCAAATAGAATCATGTCCTTTATGAGTTTTGGGTAGACCAGTAATGAAATCCATACTGATATCATCTCATTTCCATTCCAAAATTTGTAAGGGTCGAAGGAGTCTGGCTGGGTGTTGGTGTTCAGCTTTGACACGCTGACATATGTCACATTTAGCGACATACGCGGCAATGTCCTTTTTCATACCCGGCCACCAATACTTTTTCTTAAGGTCTTGGTACATTTTCGTACTCCCAAGATAGATGGAAAGAGGTGATTCATGGGCTTCTTTTAGGATCAACTCCTTGATTTCTTGGTCATCCGGAACACATATTTGTTGTCCATGCATGACCAACCCATCGGCATTCTCGGAGGATCCTAGTTGCGCATCTTCTTTCATCTCGCGCTTAACTTTAGCCACCCCTTGTCCATAAGTTGAGCGGATGTAATTTGTGATTCAAGGGTTGGTTGTAGGGTAAGGGCCGCAACATACCACTTTTCAACTACTACAAAGTTGAGTTTGCAGAATTCTTCAATCAATTTGGTCGATCGACAAGATTAGTGGTATTGATGGTATGTAGTTTCCAACTGAGAGAGTGGGCCACTACATTTGCCTTGCTCGGGTGATAATGGATGCCCAGATCATAATCCTTGATTAGCTCAATCCATCTTCGTTTCCTAAGGTTCAGATCTGTTAGGTAAAGAATATTTCAAACTTTTTTGATCGGTGTATATTTCACACCGGTTGCTGATAAGGTAATGCTGCCATATCTTGAGAGCATGAACGACGGCAGCCAACTCTAAGTCGTAAGTGGGATAATTGGCTTCATGAGGCTTTAGCTAGCAGGAAGCATAGGTTTTTAATAGGATCAATATGATCTTATTTTCTAAGCGCATGCATAAGGTCTGTATGTTTTAAAAATTCAGATAAAGTTCCTATTCATAGTCAAATTTTACTATTTTTGCGTTCTTATCATTACTTAATACGTCCATATTACTTTCAAATTTTAGATAAGGTTTTATTTTGATTTCATATATTTTAATAATATTTTTACACAATTTTTTGTTATGTGTTTTCTGTTTCCATGATTTATCTTTCAAGGATCCCTTATTAAAAATGTTTTTCCTTTCGGCCAAAAATCAAGAAATCCAGAAAAATGCTAGAAAACTAAGGAATAAATCACAATCAAACTTTAAAATTTTCATTTTCATTTCTTGTATTTTGAGGATGTTACAACTATGGATTCATCTGAGAGGCATGGGCTGAGGATAACCCATAGGGTCAGGTTGATGATGCAGCGGAGGACTAGGTGGATTAGTGGATCATACAGCGGAGACTGTCAATCCATTAGATATCTAGTATTTATGTAAATTATTTATAGATGTACTATATGTAATATGGAAAAGGTTGATAACGATGGACCTATAGCCAGCGTGGCAATGGATTGTAATAAGTTTCCATTTCAGTCTCTAATTATTGTTCTGGTGTAACACTATGAATACCTTACATTAACTGATAAAATGTTGAGTAAGCTCGATATTTTGTTAGCTAATATGCCGAGAACTATATAATTAACTCACAGTAATAGCGGTATTACTGTTATTACCCTTGGTAATTATGCGGATCGCCGTAGATTCATGATGGATGCAGTGGTTGAAGAATTGCTTTGATGCCATGTAGAAAAGAGCACGCAATAGATCGAAGACAATGAAATCCCACACTCACAAAATGAGTCATGGCTCCGTTATATGTTGATATTGTCAGTTGAGCTACAGTACATACCACAACAGAAACAGAGAAGAATCAGGGGTATTTAGCAAGAGATTAGGAGAGCATCTAGGACATAAGAATAGGTCCAGAACAGGCTACATGACTCTTTCAACAGACGTCACACGACTTCATCCGCCACGTACAGCTCCTGAGCAGAGTCGGCAATCCTACGTACCCATCATCTCTTAAGCACGCAGACCATTGAACTGTCGGACTAGCTAGGGGCGCAAGCTTGCAGACTGCGGAAATTTTCCTCCATTGATTTCCCGCCTCCCGCAATTCTATTCTCTCAAGATACATCACTTGTCTTCTTGCTCATCATGATTACTCTCTCTCTCTCTCGCCAAAATGCACCTGCATCGATTGAATAGAAGTTGGTGCCGTCCATGTGTTATCTGATTGTTGGACTTGCAGCCAGTCAGATTGGCCAGATCATTGTACAAGTGCTGTTCATGCATATTGTCATTAATTTATTCGTGCAGAGTCATAAATATATGGCCGAACTGTGGTTCAGGGGAGAAACTAAGATGGAATTTGTCATATCTGTTCTCCCAACAATCAAACACACGCGATTAGTGTTAACACAAGTTCAAAACTCAGCTAACATGCACGGAAATTTTTTTTGTGCTGCGTAAGGATGTAGCTTTTCTTGATTCTTCTCTATTCCTTTTATTCAAAAGCTAAGAGCTAAACAAAGGAAAGAAAAACTGACAGCCACGATCAGTGCTTGACAGAAATAAGAAAGGAAACTAACAATCAGTGCTCCTTGCTATTCTTGGTGCCAAACATTGTGCTTGACAGAGTTAAGGAAGCTAACAACTAATAACCAAAAACAGCGAGATTACCTAACAAACTCCCCCTAATCTAGTTGTTCTGGATGTTGACGACGCCGAGCTTCGCGCGCAGGTCCTGAAACTTGACCCGCCCGAGTGGTTTTGTCATAATGTCCGCCAGTTGATCGTTGGTGTGGACATGCTCGACGACAACCTTGCCGTCTTCGACGCACTGCCTGATGAAGTGGTAGCGCGTCTCAATGTGCTTGCTCCGGTCGTGAAGTACCGGATTCTTGCACAATTGTATTGCAGATTTATTGTCCACAAGTAGAGTAACAGCACCAGTCTCCTTGCCGTGCAGGACTCCAAGCAGCTGCGCGAGCCAAACACCTTGGCACGCCGCAGTGGTCGCGGCGATGTACTCCGCCTCGCACGATGATAATGCAACCACCTTTTGTTTCTGTGATTGCCAACTCACGAGACTCCCCCCGAGAACGAACACCACACCGGTAGTGCTCTTCCTGTCGTCGACGTCGCCGGCCATGTCAGCGTCGCTATATCCAACAAGCCTTTCTCTTGCAATGTCCCTGGCGTAGCGACACCCATATCCTAGAGTGCCTGCTATGTACCTGAGAATGTGCTTGACGGTGCTCCAGTGCTCGGATGTGGGCGACTCCATGAAGCGACTGACATAGCCAACCGCAAACGATATGTTGGGCCGCGTATGCACCAAGTAACGAAGGCTCCCGACGATGCTTCGATAGAGCGTCTTGTCCACCGGAGGATTTGAACTTTGCTTGCTTAGTTTCAACCATGGCTCCATTGGCACATGAACCGGGATGCAGCCGTCATGCCGGCCTTCTCAAGTACCTTTTTGCAGACGCTCTCGTCGCAACGTAACGGCGGCATACCGGTGAACTTCTATGCCGAGGTAGTAACTGAGCTTGCCAAGATCGCTCATCTGGAATTTAGACTTCATCTCCTCCTTGAACAAATCAATGGCCCTAGCCTGTGCACCCGTCATGATGAGATCGTCGACGTACACACCCAGGAGTAGCCGCTCTTCGCCTATGCCTCGAGTATACACGGCGTGCTCCGTCTCGTTCTTGTGAAACCCAAGTGACAACAAAGTGTTGTCGAGCTTGGTGTTCCACGCACGAGGAGCCTGCCGCAGCCCATATAACGCCTTGTGCAAGCGCAGTACTTTGTCCTCATCGCCGTCGCGGACGAAGCCGGTTGGCTACGTCACGTAAACTTCCTCCTCAAGGTCCCCGTTCAGGAACGCAGACTTGACGTCAAGATGGTGAATGTCCCACCCGGCATGGGCGACGACAGCCAGGAGCAGTCGGGCTGAGTCTAGCCGTGCCATCGGCGCGAATACCTCATCGAAGTCGATGCCGGCAAGCTGAACATAGCCTTTTGCGACCAGCCTGGCCTTGTGCTTGATCACCTCGCCAGCGCTATTTTTCTTCAACTTAAACACCCACTTGAGTCCAATCGGACGCTTTCCTGCAGGCAATTCAGTTAGAGTCCATGTCCCATTGTCCACGATCGAACTTAGCTCATCGAGCATTGCCATGCGCCAACATGCATGCGGCTCAGCCTCTGCAAACGTTGCTGGCTCCTTACCAGAAGCCAGCAGGAGCTCCTTCGGGTCTATCTCAACCTGTTCGATGGTGTCGTACACGTTCTGCACGGCGCGGTACCGCCGTGGCCCTTCGTCATCCCCGAGTACAGACGCGGGCGTTGCGTCCACGGGTGGGGATACGAACTCCACGCCATTTGGCTCAGGTGTCAGAGGAGCGCGGATGGGCGTCAGTGTCGCTGGCTCTGGTGGTTTTTCAGACTCGGCTGGTGATGCATCTCCCCCATGTTGTGGTGACGCGCCACTGCCCGTCGCGACAGCAGGTACTGAGTACTCCACGCAGAAAGTCTCCGAGCCGCCATCAGTGTCATGCCAGGCCCAACTGGCACTCTCGTCGAAAATGGCGTCACACGTCACGTGTACGCGCCTCTTCACCGGGTCGTAGACTCTGTACGCCTTGGAGCCGTGCTCATAGCCGATGAAGACAGTGGGGAAGCTACGGTCGTCGAGCTTCTTTAGGTTCGGCCACGTCACCTTGACGTGCGCGACGCACCCAAAAGTACGAAAGAAATGCACCGCCGGCTTCTTACCATGCCATGCCTCGTACGGCGTCATGCCTTGCACGCTCTGGGTCGGTGAGCAGTTTAGTATGAATACCGCCGTGCTCACTGCCTCCCCCCAGAACGCACTTGGCATCTTGCGCGCCTTGAGCAGACACCTCTCCATGGAGACCACCGTCTGGTTGCGACGTTCCACGATGCCGTTTTGCTGTGGTGAATACGGCGCCGTGAGTTGTCTGTGCATGCCTTGATCTGCACAATATTCCCCAAACTCCACCGACGTAAACTCGCCGCCGCGGTCTGTCCGCAACGTGCGAAGCTTGCGGCCAGTCTCCACTTCCACGCTGGCCTGGAACTTCTTGATCGCCGCCGGCGCTTCATCCTTGCTTGCCAGCAGGACACCCCACATGTACTGTGACATGTCATCGACAGAAGCAAGAAGTACTTCCTCCCGCCATGTGTTGTTGGTGTGATGGGGCCGCAGAGGTCACCGTGCACAAGATCGAGATGATCCTTGGCGCGGTAGCTTGAGGCTTGTGGGAACGGAGCTCGACGCTGCTTCCCAACCAAACACGCATCGCACAACTACTCGACGTGCTCAATCTGAGGGAGACCACGCACCAAGCTGGCGCGCGCCATCCGTCAGAGCGAGTCAAAGTTGAGATGCCCAAACCGACCATGCCAGAGCCATGCGTCGTCGCCGGTCGTTGCAGACATACACACTGGCTTTGTGATGTTGAGTGAGATCACGTACAACCGGTTTGCTGTCCGCGTTACCTTGGCAAGAAGTTGCTGCCGCCGGTCTCGCACACACATGATGTCGTTCTTGATGAGCACTTCGAAGCCCACCTCGTCGACCTGTCCCAGTGAGACGATGTTACTGCGTAGCTTGGGGATGAAGTACACATTGGTGAGGACTCGGTGCCGTCCGCCGACCGCCGTGAACAGGACTGAGTCGCGACCCCTGATTTCGACCAGTGAGCCATCGCCAAAGCGAACAGACCCGGAGACATCACCGTCCAACTCGGTGAACGCTGCTCTGTCTCCGGTCATGTGGTTTGAAGCTCTGGTGTCAAGATACCACACTGTGTCCTTCATGTCATGTTCCTTGCCGAGGTGTACTTCAGCGCGCTCCTCATTCAGGAAGACGGAGCCGCCGCCACCAACAGACTCGTCATGCGCCGTGGTAAGCGCCGTGACCTGAGCCATGAGCAAGGCCGGCTCCTCGTCCTCCACCTGCGTGAGATTCGCCGCCTCGTCCCTCTTCTTCTGTAACATCCCAAAATTTGAAGTTTTGGAATGTTTGAATTCAAAAATAATCAATTTGCATTCTCTTGAAATAACTCCAGCTTAATTTGAATTTCTAAATAATAAAAGGATTTAATTTGGCTAAACTATTCATCAAACTTAAGAATTTCAGTTCTTGTTGGGTTCCTTGTGCTCCAAGGAATTTTTCTGTATTTTTGGGGATTTTTCTGAATTTATTTGATATTTATTTGAATTTATTTGATTTTATTTGAATTTCTGGATTTTTCTTAATTCGGAAAAGGTTTTATTTTCCAAAAGCTCTTGGGCGAATCTGTCCGCCCGTTCCCGATCTGCAGCGTCCGGCCCAGCTCGCCTTGCCCCGCCAGATCGCCTCGGCCCATCTGCCGCCCGCCCGCACAAGGCTCGGCGCCGATGCGCGACGCGTGGACGGATCGCGATGCGCGCCACGCCGCCACGCAAACCCTAACCGCCGCCGAATCGAGTCCGGCCGCCCGACGCCTCGGCGTTCGTGCGCGCCCTTTGCGCGTTCCTCGAGGCTTTAAAAGCCGAGCGCGACACCCCGAGGATTGCTGTCTCGCGCCGCTTCTTTTGCCCTCTTTTCGCCGTCGCCGCGATCGCCCGTTGCCCGCGCGCGCTCGCCGGAGTTTGCCGCCGTGTTCGAGCCCTTCCGCCGCTTTTTTCGTCGCCGCCGACGCCTCTCCGCCGCCGCCGCCGGTGTCCTTGCCTTGCCCGCGTCGTCACCTACCCGCTCCGCCTTGCCCCGCGCCCGATCCGTTGCCCTTTCGCCGCGGGCCGTGTCTTCTTCTCGAAGTCCGGTGAGCACCGCGCCGCTTCCTCGCCGTCGTTCTCCGTCGAGAGACCGTGGCCTTCCGATCGCCTGCGTGCGCTCCCGATCGCGCGCCACGTCTCTCCGCCGCACTCGCTCTGGGCCGTCCGTCCGCCGGGTCGCTAGATGCGCGCCGCGTGGTGCTTACATCGGCCGCTGCGTCGGTACCGAGCTCGCGTCGGCCGCCGACGTCGACCATGCGCCGGCGCGACGGTGAACCCAACCGCGCCGTGGACCGAGTTCACCGTGAACTGGGTGACGTCGGCGTTGCGCAATAAATCGCTTTTCAGTACAAAAATAAATCCAAAATTCGATTTTCGATTTTCTGTATTTTCTCTGAATTTAATCTTTCGAGGCCTGCTCGCTCATACGAACTCCGATTGAGGCGATTCAAGTTTCTAAAATTTTCTAAAATCAAGATCTATCTTCCAGAGCCATTTATTTTCAGTTTTGAGCTTGTTTGAGTCTCTGTTTTGTATTTATTTGGTTTCATCGTTTTCTTTTCGGTAGACGCTAATTCCGAGGAGCAAACGAAGACTTCAAGACCAAGATTCAGCACTAGATCAGCAAGGCAAGTCGTAACCTTTGATCATATTGATCCTATGTTTGCAAAGTAATTTATTTTATACACTTGCATGCTATTTACGTATCAATGTTTATTTAATGGGAGTAGATGTATGCCTAGTTGACATTATACCACCTTGATTCGTTGTATGCCATGTATCCATTGTTAAACCTAGGTTGGGACATTACTAGTTGGACATAATCATAATACCAACATTGGGTTATCGTAGCTATGCTTAGGCATGCTTACATATACGTTGGGATTCATGTCACATGTTGAATAATGTTAATCTTGACTTAATGAGATATTGAATCGTGGCGTTAGCCATCGTTGTAAAATTTGTTGTACCATGGCGGGTTTGCCATTGGTCTTGGTTGAACGAATTGTTTTCCCTCGGGCAAGTGATCGTGCAAGAAAGGGGTGCTTTCTAGCATGTTGGGATGTGGATGTCTTGCCCGAGACAACTTAAGGACTTAATCTTGTGCGCCATTGAACTGGTCTAATCGCACTACCACATGTCCGGAATGGGACAGACCTAGTGATTAATTTGTAATGTCTAGTCTTGAGTACGCCAATGGTGGTGTGGGTTCCGGATGGACGGGTAGATTCACATGGCGCAAGAGGGGCCTTATGGGCGAAACCTTAGCGGCAAGATCGAGCTTAGACATGCATTGGAAAGGCTTTGTCATGATATCTCTGCGACACACCAAAGGAAGTGTGTTAGTAACGCTTGCACAAAGAGATGTTCATGTCTTGTGGGTAAAGTTGTACAACCTCTGCAGAGTGTAAAACTATTCGAATAGCGCGTCATGATCATGGACAAAGCCCGGAATTTCACACGGGTATAGAGTGTTTCATAAAATGTGGAATGTGGAATGGTTGGGATGTGAACGGGAGTTCACCGTTGTTTTGTTGTCTATCATTGATCTATCGATTATTTATTTATGTTTTCATAAATATGCTTTCAATCTATTTATTGTATTTCAATTCAAGTTATTGCTTTCGCAAATGAAACATATAGCCATCCTTATCAAGCCGTGCATAAATGTATTGCATCAATTCCTATGGCTTGTCGAGTACCTTTGTACTCACGGCTTTATGCCCTTGTTGATCGATTCTGTGAAGGAGATAATGAATCTCATGAAGAGGAATTCTATGAAGACTACGTGGATTAGGAAGGCGTTCCCCAGACGATTGCCTGTGGCATGTCGAATGGTTCAAGTTATCTTTTCCGCTGCAATAGTATTTGTTTCTTAAGCCCTTAAGGCACAATGGTGTAAACATTGACCATAAGGTCGTTTGCTTTATTTAATAATAATTTGCTTCTTCTTAGTTAATTCGTTGTATGGAATGATATTACATCTGTGTTTCCACTTGTGTGCACTAGCGTGATCTCGACTAGTGCAAGATATACAGAGGGTTTGGATTTGTAAATCCGGGTCCCGACAGAGATGGTATCAGAGCCATATCGACTGTAGGTCGCTATCCTAGTTAGCATGGTCTTCAAAATTATTTTCTAAATCAAACCATCAAAATTGGTACTTAATAGTTTTTGTCTCCTCTCAACTTATTCTTAGGTTCTTATTCCTTTCCTTTGCTGAAACATGGTTTCGAAATTTAAATTGATCTTATCCTATGAAACTTCTCAAAGCCTCGAGTCTTCTGTAAGGAATCAAATCAAGGAAGATGATGATCAAGCCATCAAAGACATATCCGAGAAGCCTACCATATAAGTTAGGTTTTTTTTTGGTGCTCAACGGTATTTGAGCATGTGTTACCCTTTTCAGTTTAGTTACGTTTAGTCCGCGTATACTAGGATTTTTCTTGCTGGAGCGTCTGGTATGTTGTACACTTGCCTCAAGCACGGTGTTACAACCATACCTTTAATTGAAAAAAAAAAAAAAAAAACTTGATTTGCCTCCTTAATTTGAAGCCTTTCGGTTGTATCCTTTTGTCCCTGGGTATTACCTTCTCCCCTAGATGATCTTACCACGCATCTACTGCTTTTTCCTCTTACCTATCAAACCCTTGCGCTGCACCTCAGATGGTTGACACTCGTTCTGGAGCCGGTCGTGGATCGCCAGTGGATGCCAGTGCCAGTGCCAACACCAACTCCAACCCCAATGCACCACCACCACCAGCTGTGACAGACCAGAACATGGGACATTTTCTAGCAGCTCAGACTCAGCTTATGAACACAATGATGCAGAACATGAACAACATGATGAATCGCCAGAACTGCATCGCAGCTTGCTCTAGCCAATCTGTTGAACCAAAGAAACCAAGCTGCCGCTGCACCTCCTCAAGCTCGTCTCCACCCAAGCTAGCGAATTTATGAGGACTCGTCCGCCAACTTTCTCCAACTCTTCGTAACCATTGACGCCGATGATTGATCCGCTCCATTGAGAAGAAGCTTGAAATTGCCCAGTGCACCAATCGTGAGAAGGTTCTCTATGCCGCCATCACCGGAGGGCACCACCGCCGAATGGTGGAGAACTCTGATCTTGCCATGATGATCCTCGACTATCACTTGGGCGAGTTTTCCACCGCTTCCGCCACTCTCATATTCCTGATGGAAAAGTGGAAATGAAGAAGAATGAATTTCGAGAGCTTAAGCAAGAAGGAATGTCAGTGAGTGAATACCTTAATAAGTTCACTCAACTCGCTCGCTACGCACCAGAGGATGTAGCCACAGATGATGCTCGTCAGAAGAAGTTCAAGCGTGGACTCAATCCAGGATTAAAGGTGCAAGTCATTGGCAATGACTATGCAGATTTCCACAGATCCGTAGATAAGGCTATGCTCATTGAGGAATCTCGTCGGGAATTGGAAGAATCCCGTAAGAGAAAGATGATGCAGCATGGAGCCCATCAGAGTCACCAGCAGAGAGTCAGAACCAATGCTCAACAGCCTGCTCGTTTCACTCCTCCGAATACATTCAGGACCCCTGCACCAGCACCTCGCCCAGCTCCTTCAGGCAATCGCAACCCTAGCGCCAACAGCAACCCACCTCAGAGGAACAGTAATCCAGCTGCAGGAGTCACCTGTTTCAACTGTCATGAACTCGGTCATTATGCCAACAATTGCCCCAGAAAGCAAGCTGTGACGCCAGTCCGTTTTAATTTGGGATCTACGCCAGCCAAGACCCCCGCACCAGGATCAGGACGTGGAGTGCCCCAAACTCCTAATCAAGCCACGAGACTCCGCTTTCACCGGAAGAGGCGCGTGAATCACGCCACCACCGAGGATGCCCACCGCACTGGACGTCATACTAGGTAAGCTCCTAGTCAACTCAAAGATCCGCCATGGTTTTGTTTGATTCTCGAGCTACGATTCGCTTGTTTCTGAGTTTTGCCGCAAATCATCAATTAAAGACAATGCCTCTTAAAGATGTTTTACTAGTGCAATCTCACAGTTCGATTTGAGTACGAACCAAGGCTGCCCCGGTTAAGATATTAATTGAGGGTAGAATTTCTAGCCAACCTTATTGTCCTAGACACCAAGTCCCTAGATGTGATCCTAGGAATGGATTGGCTCTCCAAGAACCAAGCGATTTTGGATTGTGGGAATAGAGATCACCCTAACCACCCAGATGGAACCAAGTTAAAAGTTCAAGCCGATTCAGATCGGTCCAAGGATTAGAGTTTGTAGTGCCAAAGGAATAAGCTTTGAAGATGTGCCATCGCCGGTGAATTTCCGATGTGTTTCGGATGAGTTGCACAGGATGCCACCGGATCGAGATATAGAGTTCTTGATAGAACTAGTTCTCGAACACCACCCATTTCCAAGAGACCCTATAGGATGCCGCTAATGAGTTAGCCAAGTAAAGAGACAGATTAAAGAGCCGCAAGATCAAGGATTTGTTCGACCAAGTTCTTCGCCATGGGGAGCGCCAGTTCTTCTAGTTGAAAAGAAAGATGGAACTCAGAGAATGTGTGTAGATTATCGCCACTCAATGAGGTCACCATCAAAAATAAGTACCTCCGCCAAGAATCGATGATTTATTTGACCAACTTCAAGGAGCCGAGTGTTCTCAAGATTGACTTAAGATCGAGATACCACCAGTTGAAGATTCGTCAAGAGGATATACCCAAAACAGCTTTTGTTACTCGGTATGGACAAGATGAGTATACAAAGTGATGTCTTTTGGATTGACTAATGCCCCGCCTACTTCATGACCTTGATGAATAAGGTATTCATGGAATATCCGACAAGTTTGTTGTTGTTTTCATTGACGACATTCTAATCTACTCCAAAAGTGAGGAAGAACATGAGGAGCACTTGCGCCAAATTTTAACGGCTAAGAGAGAATCACTTTATGCAAAGTTTAGTAAATGTGAGTTCGATGAAAGAAGTTGCTTTCCTAGGACATGTCATATCGGAGAAGGAGTCATTGTTGACCCGGAAAGGTACGAGATGTGCTAAGTTGGGAGTCACCCAAGACGGTACCCCAAACCAAGTTTTCTTGGAATGGCGGGATATTATCGCTGTTTCATAGAAGGGTTTTCTAGAAAAGCTAGACCGCCACTCAACTTTTAAAGAAGGAAAAGAAATTTGTTTGGACATCGAGTGTGAGCAAAGTTTTCAAGAATTAAAGAAGTGTTTGACAACCGCCCAAAGTGCTTATTCTCGCGGATAATAGGAAGGATTTTGAGATATTCTGTGATGCATCCCGACAAGGACTCGGTTGTGTGCTAATGCAAGATAAGAAGGTTGTAGCGTATGCTTCATGCGACAACCGAGGCCACATGAAGTTAACTATCCTACCCATGATTTGGAATTAGCCTGTAGTGCATGCTTTAAAGATTTAGCGTCACTATCTCATTGGTAATTGTTGTGAAGTTTATACGATCACAAGAGTTTGAAGTATATTTTACCCAAGTCGACCTCAATATGAGACAAAGAAGATGGTTGGAATTGATCAAGGACTATGACATTGGGATTCATTATCATCCGTGCAAGGCCAATGTCGTAGCCGATGCTTTGAGTAGAAAGAGCTACCGCAACACTCGATGATTAAGGAAAGTCACCACCCTTTATAAGGAATTTGTGCTTAGTTTGGAATTGATTCAGAAGGGTATTTAGCTACCTTGGAAGTACGCCCTACGTTGGAAGATCGATTCGAGAAGCACGGGTAGATGATGCCGACATTAAGGAGATTAAGAGCAATATGAAGAAAGGAAAAGCCTCGTGTTTCTCTCAAGATGAACAAGGTACTATTTGGTATGAGAAGCGATTTGCGTACGGATCGTAAAGAGCTTAAGGAATTGATTCTCAAGGAAGCGCATGAGACTTTATACTCCATTCATCCCGAAGTACCAAGATGTATCAAGACCTCAAGGAAAGGTATTGGTGGCCTAGTATGAAGCGTGAGATTGCGAATATGTTGCACTTTGTGATGTCCGCGGAAGGTCAAGGCAGAGCATCGAGGCCAGCAGGATTGCTGCAGCCATTGAAGATTCCAGTGGAAGTGGGAAGAAATTGGTATGGATTTCATTACCGGATTTCCTAAAACCCAAGCGTGTTATGACTCGATCCGGGTAATAGTGGATCGATTGACTAAGGTAGCTCACTTCATTCCGCTTAAGACTACCTATGCAGGAGATAAATTAGCGAGTTATATATGTCAAGGATCGCGGTCTTCACGGAGTGCCTAAGAAGATAGTGTCCGATAGAGGAACCCGATTTACCTCTCGCTTTTGGCGAGTCCGCACGAAGCCATGGGAACTCATCTCGATTCAAGATCGCCTATCACCTCAAACCGATGGATGACCGAGCGTGTGAATCGATTCTTGAGGATATGTTAAGAGCTTGTGCCTTAACTTATGGTGTCAAGTGGGACAAGTGTTTGCCCTACGCCGAAGTTTTCGTACAACAATAGTTATCAAGCCACCGCAAATGTCGCTTTTGAAGCCTTATATGGAAGGAAGTGCGTAACCCTCTCAACTGGAAGGAGTCGAGAAAGACAATTGTTTGGTCCTGCCATATCGCAAGAAGCCAAGAGCAAGTTCACTAATTCGAGACCGCTTGAAGATAGCTCAAAGCGCATGTAAGAGTTATGCGATAATCGCCGCAGAGATTTGAGTTTCGAGCCCAATGATTATGTTTACCTCAGAGTTACCCCTCTCAAAGGAGTTAAGAGATTTCAAGTAAAAGGAAAGCTTGCCCCTAGATATGTGGGACCGTTCAAAATCTTGGAACGAAGAGGCGAGGTTGCCTACAAGTTAGAATTGCCTCGATCTTTTCTTTGGAATCCATGATGTGTTCCATGTATCGCAATTGAAGAAGTGCCTGCGTGTGCCAGAGGAACAGATGTCATTGGAAGCCATTGATTTGCAAGAGGATCTTACCTACAAGGAGCAACCAGTGAAAATTTTGGATATCGCAGAGCGTATCACGAGAAGCAAGATCATCCGTTTTTGCAAGGTCCAGTGGAGCCATCATTCAGAAGAGGAAGCAACTTGGGAGCGAGAAGAAGATCTGAAGTCCGAGTTTCCCCACCTATTCCCTAGCACCGTAATCTCGGGTCGAGATTCCATTTAAGGGGGGGAGGTTTGTAACATCCCAAAATTTGAAGTTTTGGAATGTTTGAATTCAAAAATAATCAATTTGCATTCTCTTGAAATAACTCCAGCTTAATTTGAATTTCTAAATAATAAAAGGATTTAATTTGGCTAAACTATTCATCAAACTTAAGAATTTCAGTTCTTGTTGGGTTCCTTGTGCTCCAAGGAATTTTTCTGTATTTTTGGGGATTTTTCTGAATTTATTTGATATTTATTTGAATTTATTTGATTTTATTTGAATTTCTGGATTTTTCTTAATTCGGAAAAGGTTTTTATTTTCCAAAAAGCTCTTGGGCCGAATCTGTCCGGCCCGTTCCCCAGTCTGCAGCGTCCCGGCCCAGCTCCGCCACCACAGATCGCTTCGCCCATCTCGCGGCCGGCCGGCCAAGGCGGCATCTCGATGCGCCGTCGCGCGACGCGTGGGCGATGCGATGCGCGCGCGCCACGCCGCTGCTGCAAACCCTAACCGCCGCCGAATCGAGTCCGGCCGCCGACGCCTCGGCGTTCGTGCGCGTCCTGCGCGTTCCTCGAGGCTTTAAAAGCCGAGCCGCGACACACCCCGAGGATTGCTGCTCTCGCGCTTCTTTTGCCCTCTTTCGCCGTCCGCATCGCCGCCGTTGCCCGTGCGCGCTCGCGGAGTTTGCCGCCGTGCCCGAGCCCTTCCGCTGTTTTTTTCGCCGCCGACGCCTCTCTCCGCCGCGCGCCGGTGTCCTTGCCTTGCCGCGTCGTCACCTACCGCTCCGCCTTGCCCCGCGCCCGATCCGTTGGTTCTTTCGCCGGGCCGTGTCTTCTTCTCGAAGTCCGGTGAGCACCGCGCCGCTTCTCGCCATCGTTCTCCGTCGAGACCGTGGCCTTCCGATCGCCTGCGGCGCTCCCGAGCGCGCCACGTCTCTCCGCCGCACTCGGCTCTGGCCGTCCGTCTGACCGCCGGTCGCTAGATGCGCGCGCGTGGTGCTTACATCACCGGCCGCTGCGTACCGAGCTCGCGTCGGGCTGACGTCGACCATGCGCCGGGCGACGGTGAACCAGCCGCGCCGTGGACCGAGTTCACCGTGAACCGCTGACGTCGGCGTTGCGCAATAAATCGCTTTTTCAGACAAAAATAAATCCAAAATTTCGATTTTACGATTTTCTGTATTTTCTCTGAATTTAATCTTTGGAGGCCCGTTCGCCATACGAACTCCGATTGAGGCGATTCAAGTTTCTAAAATTTTCTAAAATCAAGATCTATCTTCCAGAGCCATTTATTTTCAGTTTTGAGCTTGTTTGAGTCTCTGTTTTGTATTTATTTGGTTTCATCGTTTTCTTTTCCGGTAGACGCTAATTCCGAGGGAGCAAACGAAGACTTCGAAGACCAAGATTCAGCACTAGATCAGCAAGGCAAGTCGTAACCTTTGATCATATTGATCCTATGTTTGCAAAGTAATTTATTTTATACACTTGCATGCTATTTACGTATCAATGTTTATTTAATGGGAGTAGATGTATGCCTGGTTGACATTATGCCACCTTGATTCGTTGTATGCCATGTATCCATTGTTAAACCTAGGTTGGGACATTACTAGTTGGACATAATCATAATACCAACATTGGGTTATCGTAGCTATGCTTAGGCATGCTTACATATACGTTGGGATTCATGTCACATGTTGAATAATGTTAATCTTGACTTAATGAGATATTGAATCGTGGCCGTTAGCCATCGTTGTAAAATTTGTTGTACCATGGCGGGTTTGCCATTGGTCTTGGTTGAACGAATTGTTTTCCCTCGGGCAAGTGATCGTGCGAAGAAAGGGGTGCTTTCTAGCATGTTGGGATGTGGATGTCTTGCCCGAGACAACTTAAGGACTTAATCTTGTGCGCCATTGAACTGGTCTAATCGCACTACCACATGTCCGGAATGGGACAGACCTAGCTGATTAATTTGTAATGTCTAGTCTTGAGTAACGCCAATGGTGGTGTGGGTTCCGGATGGACGGGTAGATTCACATGGCGCAAGAGGGGCCTTATGGGCGAAACCTTAGCGGCGTCTCGAGCTTAGACATGCATTGGAAAGGCTTTGTCATGATATCTCTCGCGACACACCAAAGGAAGTGTGTTAGTAACGCTTGCACAAAGAGATGTTCATGTCTTGTGGGTAAAGTTGTACAACCTCCGCAGAGTGTAAAACTATTCGAATAGCGCGTCATGGTCATGGACAAAGCCCGGAATTTCACACGGGTATAGAGTGTTTCATAAAATGTGGAATGTGGAATGGTTGGGATGTGAACGGGAGTTCACTGTTGTTTTGTTGTCTATCATTGATCTATCGCTTATTTATTTATGTTTTCATAAATATGCTTTCAATCTATTTATTGTATTTCAATTCAAGTTATTGCTTTACGCAAATGAAACATATAGCCATCCTTATCAAGCCGCATAAATGTATTGCATCAATTCCCTATGGCTTGTCGAGTACCTTTGTACTCACGGCTTTATGCCCTTGTTGATCGATTCTGTCAAGGAGATAATGAATCTCATGAAGAGGAATTCTATGAAGACTACGTGGATTAGGAAGGCATTCCCAGACGATTGCTCGTGGCATGTCGAATGGTTCAAGTTATCTTTTCATTTGCAATAGTATTTGTTTCTTAAGCCCTTAAGGCACAATGGTGTAAACATTGACCATAAGGTCGTTTGCTTTATTTAATAATAATTTGCTTCTTCTTAGTTAATTCGTTGTATGGAATGATATTACATCTGTGTTTCCACTGTGTGCACTAGCGTGATCCTGGACTAGTGCAGTATACACAGAGGGTTTCGGATTTGTAAATCCGGGTCCCGACATCTTCTTCCTGCAATCACTAGCCCAGTGCCCCGGTTTATCACAGTATCGGCACCCGTCCTTTTTGACATTTCGGCCTGCACCGGGTGCCTTGCCGTTGCCATCGCGTGCGCCCTCCTTGCCGCGCATGTCCTGTGCCTTGCCGCGGCGCTTGTTCTGGGTGTAGCCGCTTCCACCACTACCGGAGGAACCGTCCTGCTCACGTCGCTGCATGCGCGCGAGCCATTCTTCCTCCGATAGCAGGAGCTTGCCACCTCCCTCCTCTGCTGCCTCCTGCTCGAACCGCTCCTCGGCCGCTTTGAAACAACCAGTTAAATCTTCCATCGAGAGGGTGCTCAAATCAAGCAGACTCTCGACAAACATGGCTAGCTGGGATTAGCGCTTGGGAATGACGCGCAGGAATTTTTCCATCACGTGTTTTTCCGTTATCTCATCTCCAAGCATGGAGAGTTTGCGGACAATGCCGGTTAGATGCAAAGACAACTCGTCGATCGTCTCACCGGATTTGTGCTTAAACTCATCAAACTCGGTCCTGAGAGTTTGTGCTTTCGCGTCGCGGACACGTTCAGAACCCATGCGTAGGGTCCTGATCGTCTCCCACGCATCCTTCGCCGTAGGCTTCATCACCAGAGTTGCAAGCATCTCCGGCGGCACGGCGCGGAGGATCGCCTCCAGCGCCATGCGGTCGTTGCGGTACCCGACTTCGTCCGTGACATCCTCGGTACCCTCAACAGCCCGCCACAGGCCTCTTGCCTGCAGGATGATCCTCATCAAGAGGACCCAATCGCCGTAGTTTGATCGTGTCAGAGTGGGGTAGGTAGTTGTCCCGATCGGCTCCCTCATCACCCACGGTAGCGCAAGCTCGCGCTCCCGGCTGCTTGCCGCTGGATCGCGTAGTGATTTCTCGCCGTCGCCATCCTTGCCCTTTGTGCCAGACATCACAAAGGTGCCGAAAGACACGATAAATAGGCTCTGATACCACTTGTTCTCCCAACAATCAAACACACGCGATTAGTGTTAACACAAGTTCAAAACTCAGCTAACACGCACGGAAATTTTTTTTGTGCTGTGTAAGGATGCACCTTTTCTTGATTCTTCTCTATTCCTTTTATTCAAAAGCTAAGAGCTAAACAAAGGAAAGAAAAACTGACAGCCACGATCAGTGCTTGACAGAAATAAGAAAGGAAACTAACAATCAGTGCTCCTTGCTATTCTTGGAGCCAAACATTGTGCTTGACAGAGTCAGAGAAAGGAAGCTAACAGCTAATAACCAAAAACAACGAGATTACCTAACAATATCTGATACCAAGATTGTTGGAAATAATCTTATTACTTAGTAATATGAGAAATATTAAGTTAGTTGACTTAGTTTGTATGTGCGTGTGTCAGCTTTGCGTGCTAGATATTCTGGACTCAGTTCTGTTTAATTTTGATTTAGTTTCGGACTCTGCTTTTATCTATTAGAGTTCGTAGCAGTTTCAGAGTTTGAAAAGTACTTATGGTAGTTTTGTCGAATGAGGTATAGTGTCTTATTCAATTAAGAGTCTGAAGGTCTTGTTTGAGTCTGACATGAGAAAGGATCGGATGGCCTTGTATGCCATCTATCAGGCCGTGCTGGAGCAAGTCATGCCTTCCCTCGTTGGGAAAGACACGACGAAGTCGGCATGGGAAGCAATCAAGACGACGCACATGGGAGATGAGTGTGTGCGTGAGGCTAATTTGCAGACCCTCAAGAGGAACTTCGAGGAGCTAAAGATGGAGGAAGGGGAGACCGTTGAAGATTTCGCCGGTCGAGTGACGTCGGTCATCACTGACATCTGCTCGTTGGGCGACAATACGGTGGACAAAATTGCTATTGTGCGCAGGTTTCTTCTATTAGGGATATGTGTATATCTGTACATGCCTAGTTTAGCCCCTCTAATAAAGGGTTGTTGTAACTGCCTTGTATACAACCTGATCGGGCTATATATATACATAAGACACCCCCTGATTTGGGTGCGGTGTTACCTATCTTCTTCTATTGCTTTACATGGTATCACGAGACCAGTTAGATTGCATCTTCCGCTGCCTCCTTCTGCTGTGCATGCGCTAGGGTTTAGTCACCGCCGCCGCCCTCAGCACCACCCACACGAGCACCTCATCGCCATAACGACGCCCGTGTCTTCTTCCTCCTCTTCCCAACCGATGACGTTCGCTGCCCTCTCCAGCAGCTCGACCTTGAAGGTCGCCAACGCCGTCGCGCCAATCTTCCTCAACCCCTACGCCACCGTCGCCGTCAAGTCCCACGTCCTCATCATCCTCGAAATGAAGAACTCGAACTTCGTCAAGTGGGCAACGTTCTTCCGCACGATGTGTGGCAAGTTCGGCCTCCTCCAGCACATCGATGGATCCGCCGCGCTGGTTCCCGGTGATCCTCAGTGGGATCAGGCTGATTGCTTCGTCCGAAGTTGGATCTTCGGCTCGGTCTCCCCCGACATCCTCGACCTCGCCATGGAACCTGACCAAGACACGCGTTCCTTGTGGGTCGCCATCGAAGAAATCTTCCAAGCGAACTGCGAGTCCCGCGCCATCTTCCTCGCACATCGGTTTCACTCCATGATCCAGGGCGATCTTTCCATCTCAGAATATTGCCAACGTGTCAAGGCTGCTGCTGATGCCCTACACGACGTCGGCAATAGCATCAAGGAGTCCCAGCTCATCCTCAATATCCTTCGCGGCCTCAACCCCCGCTACTCCAACACCGCGGATGACATCGCCAACATGTTCGTGTTCCCCACCTTCGCCAAGGCATGTAACATGTTGGTGCTCAAGGAACTTCATCTGGCCAACGAAGACACGGTGGCCTCGACTACCGCCCTCCTTGCAGCCTCCTCGCCGGGATCTTGCACCTTGGGCCAATGTCGCTCTTCCGCTTCTGCTCCCACCGGGGGAGGTGGCAATTCTTCGCGGGGCTATGACAAGCGCGGGAGTAAGCGCTCCAACAAGCACCGCCAGCAGCAGCAGCAGTATAGCTCCATCGCTACCCCTCGTCCGACTGGGCCCTGGATCTGCTTCTCCCCGGGCACGGTTGCGTCGTAGGGATCCTTGCAGTGGCAGCGCTCATCAAGTGCTAGTGTCCTCGGGCCCTACCCGCAGGCCAATACGGCGCGGCACTCAACCAGCTGAACGTCCAGGGCGCTGGTCCTTGGGTCCTTGACACTGGAGCTACCTCGCACATGTCATCCACTGATGGTATTCTTTCCTCCCGCCTCCCTCCTCCTACTTCTCTCATCACCATCGGTAATGGCGCGTCTGTTCATGTCACTCTCCAAGGTCGCTCCTTCCTACATACACCTCAAACCAAATTCGTCCTTAATAACGTCTTAGTTGTCCCTACTATTGTTCGTAACCTTCTCTCGGTTCATTAATTCACTCGTGACAACTTATGCTCCATCGAATTTGATCCTTTTGGTTTTTCTATTAAGGACCTCCGGACCCGGTTCGTGATTCTTCAGTGCAATAGCGGCTGTGACCTCTACACTTTCCCTGCCACCAGCACACCTCATGCCGCCCAAGCCAACATCGCCATCACCGCCTCGCTTTGGCACCAGCGCCTCGGTCACCCCGGTCCTCATGTTCTCTCCACTCTCAATAGAAACTCCATTATTTCATGTAATCAAGCACTGTGTTCGATTTGTCATTCTTGTCAGGTTGGCAAACATGTACGCCTGCCCTTTAGTAGCTCCACCTCAAAAACATCTGCCCCATTTGAGTTGCTTCACTGTGATGTTTGGACGTCACCTCTGCCCAGTGTTTCTAGCTTTCGGTACTATCTGGTGATTTTGGATGATTTCACCCATTTTTGTTGGACTTTTCCTCTATGACATAAATCTGAGGTTCATGATCGTCTTGTCACTTTCATCACCTATGTGCAAAATCAGTTCAGTTTTCCAGTAAAATGCTTTCAGGCTGATAATGGTGGAGAATTTGTTAATCATGCCACCGCTACTTTTCTTGCTGCCCATGGCATTTTAGCTCGCTTCTCCTGCCCCTACACCTCACTGCAAAATAGAAAAGCCAAACGGATTCTTCACACTCTCAATAACACCTCTTGCACTCTTCTCATACATGCATCCCTACCCCCACATTACTGGGTCGAAGCCCTAGCTACCGCCACATATCTTCTGAACCGCCAGCCCTCATCATCTGTTCATCACGCTATACCCTTCACCCTCCTCCACGGCAAGCCACCGGATCTTTGCCATCTCCGGGTCTTCGGTTGCCTTTGCTACCCAAACCTCACAGTCACATTCGCTTATAAACTCACGTCGCGGTCTATGGCGTGTGTCTTCCTCGGGTACCCAGCATCTCACAAAGGATATCGCTACCTCGACGTCGCTACTCATCGCGTGATCAATTCTCATCATGTCATCTTCGAAGAAAGCACCTTCCCTTTTGCTGCACCCACGGTTGTGCCTTCTTCCTCATATGATTTCCTTACTAACGATGATGCCACGGTACCGCTCATCTTCGCTGGCGCTTCATCCTCTCAGGGTGTTGAGCAACGATGACTTCTCCCTATAGGTACCTCACCATGACCATCGTTGGTGCCTTCTTCACCCAGTGTTGGCACTCTGTCGCTTGCTGGCGTCGAGTCCCAACCTCCACCGATGGGTTCCCCATCGCTTGACGATGCCGAGCATCTGCCAGACATGCAGCTCCCAATGGCCACATAGCCACCGCTCATACCTCCCGGTGGGTCTCCTTTGGCACTGACGGACATCCCGCCGTCCTCTTCACTGACGTCGGTTGGGTCCCACAGTCTGCGCCCTATCCCCCAATCGGTTCCGCCCGACCCGGTGCCTGCCTCACACCCGATGACGACTCAGGGCAAGGCCGGTATCACAAAGCCGATCACTCGGCTCAACTTGTCTGCGACGCATGCCTCTGCCATGCCTCTTCCGTCCAACTACCGCAGTGCCGTCGCCGATGCCAACTAGCGCGCGGCCATGGCGGACGAGTACCAGGCGCTCCTCGACAACAACACATGGCGCCTGGTACCTCGCCCACCGGGCGCCATTGTCGTCACTGAAAATGGATCTTCAAGCATAAGTTCCACTCCGATGGTACCTTGGCTGGCCACAAGGCACGCTGGGTTGTTCGCGGCTACTCCCAGCAGAACGGCATCGACTACGATGAGACGTTTAGTCCCGTCATCAAGTCTTGGACCATTCGAGTTGTCCTCAGTCTTGCGACTTCTCGTTGTTGGCCGATCCATCAGCTCGACGTCAAGAACACCTTTCTCTATGGCCATCTTGACGAGACTGTCTACTGCCAGCAGCCTTCCGGTTTTGTCAACCCCTCCGCTCCTAACGATGTTTGTCTATTGCAAGAATCACTCTATGGTCTCAAGCAAGCTCCCCGGGCATGGTACCAACACTTTGCGTCTTATATACAACGCCTGGGATCCGTCGCTTCTTCCTCGGACACCTCCCTCTTCGTCTACAAAGAGGGCGCTCTGCTTGCATATCTTCGACTGTATGTGGACGACATCATCCTTACGGCATCCTCAGAAGGTCTTCTTCGTCGCTTCACTACGCTCCCCCACTCTGAGTTCGCCATGACAGATCTCGGTGAACTACACTTCTTCCTCGGCATTTCGGTTGCACGCTCCCACGACGGTCTTCTTCTCTCTTAGCGCCAGTACGCCATGGATCTCCTCCAGCGGGCAAGCATGGCTGAGTGTCACTCGACCTCGAGACCAGTTGACACTCATGCCAAGCTTTCTACGACAGATGGTGCTCCCATTGCTGACCCGACAAGCGCATCAAGCATTATTGGGGCTCAAGATCTCACGACGACTCGCCCGATCTAGCGTGACATCAGGCAACAAGTGTGCCTCTTCATGCACAATCCTCGCGAGCCTCACCTCGCGTTAATCAAGCGCATCCTGCGGTACGTGAAGGGCACGCTCTCGGTTGGGCTTCACATCAGCAGGATTTCAGCTCACACTCTGACTGTGTAATCGGACGCGGATTGGGCTGGTTACCCCGACTCTCGCCGCTCCACCTGAGGCTACGCGGTTTATCTTGGTGACAACCTCGTATCCTGGTCTTCCAAGTGATAGACGACTGTTTCTCGCTCTACTGCTAAAGCCAAATATCGCGTCGTCGCCCATGCCGTTGCTGAGTGTTGTTGGCTATGTCAACTTCTCCACGAGCTTCATTCTCCCATTGCTTCAGCGATTGTGGTATACTGCGACAACGTCAGCGCCGTCTACATGTCAACAAACCCAGTCCAACACCATCGCACGAAGCATATCGAGATCGACATTCACTTTGTCCGTGAAAAGGTTGCTCTTGGACAGGTCCGCGTGCTCCATGTCCCATCCTCGCACCAATTCACGGACATCATGACTAAGGGATTGCCTGTGCAGCTGTTTACTAATTTCCGGTCCAGTCTTTACGTTCGAGAACCTTCCGCTGTGACTGCGGACGGGTATTAGAGATATGTGTATATCTGTACATGCCTAGTTTAGCCCCTCTAATTGAGGGCTGTTGTAACTGCCTTGTATACAACCTGACCGGGCTATATATATACATAAGACACTCCCTGATTTGGGAGAGTGAGCATTTGTTGCTCATGCACTCACAATGGGAAACCTTTGCCACTAAAGAGAAGAAGAGTGGAGAATGGTCAGGCAATGGCGCGAAGAAGAACCATGTCCGTGGTAGTAGCCGCAACAAAACCGGTGATGGCCGTGGTGGCAGCC
Organism: Otatea glauca; assembly: GCA_036346275.1. Lineage (NCBI taxonomy): Eukaryota > Viridiplantae > Streptophyta > Magnoliopsida > Poales > Poaceae > Otatea > Otatea glauca. The sequence continues at coordinate 18,267,327 of CM070719.1, read as the reverse complement.
ATAAGATGAAGAGGATGGCAGCAACTCCGACGTCAGTGAGCGCAAGTTCAACAGGAAGAAGGTAAAATGCTACAACTGTGGCATACGTGTACATTTTACCCCTGATTGCCGCAATCCGAAGAAGGAAGAAGCACTTTACTGCAGCAAATGACGAACCGGCGTTACTATGATGTTTTCCTTGAATGAACTCAAAATAATGGCAACAGGGTTAAGGAGGAGATTGTTGGAAATAATCTTGTTGATCAGTAATTTGAGAAATATTATGTTAGTTGACTTAGTTTGCCTGTGCTTGTGTCAGCTTTGTGTGCTTGATATTCTTGTCTCAGTTCTGTTTTGAGTTAGTTTCGGACTCTACTTTTATATGTTAGAGTTCGTAGCAGTTTCAGAGTCTAAAAAGTACTTATGGTTGTTTTGCCGAATGAGATATGGTGTCTTATTCGGTTAAGAGTCTGAAGGTCTTGTTTGAGTACGACAGGAGAAAGGAGTCTAGATTTCTTACTGTAACTGCATATGTATTTGCTTTATAAGTAATAAACAAAAAATCTGAAAATACTGCATTGCGCAGCACCAAAAAATCAGAGCCTTTGTATTACCTGTGCATTGCCTGAAGAACTTTGCTGTCATGAGTTTTTGATACTAGTAAGCAGCGATTGTCTTGTGTGTCTTCCGTGAACATCTGGTGTTCAAAGGAGGGCTTCGACTTCGCAACATCGAAGGGATTTTCCGACTTCTGTAAAGCAGAACTGCGACAACTCTGAATTGCAGTCCGACAAAACATAAGTGTTGTTTTTCGTTCATGAAGCAAAATTTAGACAATAAGCTGTGAAGATTTCAAACATTGCTCAGCGCCTCAGCAATGTTTTTATTTTCTGTAAATATCGTGTTGGGAATTGCTTCGTCGCTGGTGCTAGCGCTACAAACTCGAACGCGCTACCACTTCTACCTTGCAGTGCAGCATGCACAACTTCTCCGCCGGCACTGCTACTTTTACCTATCCACCAGCGTAGCGTAGCTGACGAGGTGACAACGAAGACTACCCGGTGAGATTAGGATTTACCGGAGGTTAGGGAGGGGTTCACTGGAGCCCTCGATTGTGAAGGGAGGGAGGAAGACGGTGGGCCAAGATAGCGGAGGAATTTTAGGGTGGGTGGTGCTTACGGTAGCATGGGCAATGAGTGGCAAAGGTGTGGTGAGGCACCGCCGACCATGGGAGGTGGTAGCATGTGGTGGACAGGGAGGTACAGCAGGTGTTGGAGGCACGAAGGTTGGCACCAGAAGTCGCATGGGAGGTGGGCCGACAAGGTGGGAGCGGCGGTTGATGGGGTTGCTATAGTTGGATGGGAAGGGCTAGGTGGCAACGGTCGATGGGGTCACATGGGAGGGAGGGGGAGAAGATGGGGAAGCAAGAGGCGGCAGAGGCTAAGGACCATGGCAACATAGGAGCGAGGAAGATGACTTGCTGAAGGAGAGGCTATGGTGCGGTGGTTGCGTGGCATGACTAACATGCTTCCTATTGTGTTAGTAGATAACTATAGATAGTAGTCAATTGGATGCTAAGAATTTATCACTACTACAAAAGGGGTTATATTACACACATCATCTGTGATTGTTTTTTACAAAAATTGTCTGTGATGTATTTCGGGCATATCGCAGACGGTTTGTAGCTGAAACTGTCTGTGATGTCGGAACATCACACACAGTTTCATCCACAAACCGTCTCTGATGAAAGTGAGAACTTCACAGATGGTTTGTAGATAAAACCATTTGTGATGTCTGACTATCACATACGGTATCATCCACAACCGCCTGTGATGAAAGCGAGAATTTCACAAACGATTTGTGGATAAAACCGTCTGTGATGAGGAAAATATCACAAACGGTTTTATCTACAAACTGTCTTTGATGGTTAGCCAGCTAGTGAATCATTCAGAACACTAAAATTAAACATCATATATATATAAGCATCACAATATATATATGAAAATTTCCCACCAAAAATTCTGGATGGGAAAGACTACTGGGAAATAATACTTAGTCGATCTGGTCCGCGTTGTCATCGTCGGAGTCATCGCTGCGATCGTCGGGGTCCTCGCTCGAACCAGCTCTATCTAGGTCATCCTCCAGCTCCCAGCCGTCACGATAGCCCTCCAACGAGTCGTAGCTATCGTGATCTTCGTCGTCGTCAAAGATTGATGTTGGCGGCAGACGCTTCTGCCTGACGACGACGCTTGAGGCGGAGGGAGTGGTACTGCCCAAGGAGGTGGGCGACGAACTGGCCGGTAGATTCATTGATATGGCACCGGCGTGGCGCCGCAGCCATTGCCATAAGGGTCTCGGAGGTGAATACGGTGACGGTGGCGGAGGGTTAGTCGGTGGTACTGGAGGCGAAGGTGGTGGCGGAGCCGTCGTCGGAGGCCAGGTGGCGGAGCCGACAGAAGAGGGAAGTCTTTTTTGTTGCTCATGGTGGCGTCGAAGGCAATTGCAATTAACGATCGAGGAGGGGATGTGGGATGCTATCGATCGATCGAGTATGTATCGTCGTGGAAGTGCAATTAACGATCTGCATTAGGGAAACGAAACGGCTAGAACACAGCCTTCAAAGTGGAATTTGAATAGATGGTTTAATTATCTCGGAACACGAAACGATCAACTCGAAATACTGCAAGCGCCTGCCTTGGGAAGATGAAAGGCTTTGGGAACATCACAGATGGTTTTTGGATAAAACCGTCTGTGATGAGTGAAATAATATAGACGGTTTTATCCACAAACCATCTGTGATGATCAATTCTACTAAATAAGAAGCCTCGACCTCCTCTGTATTTTTAGGGTTTCGTAGATATTTTTGAGGTGGCTGCGAATGAGAGGCGTTCTGGTGAAAGAGACTCTAGATTTAGAGGTGTAATTGTAGATCCTTGTGCTCTAAGTCATCTAAGGTTAGTAATTGCTTCAAATTTGCATTATATTTTAGATCAAGCTTGGTAAAGAGGGAAATGAAGCTGGTTTCTAAATCTAGCTTGGTGTAAATCCATTTATTCTCTGTGATGTAAAGTATTAATTGGTTCAAATTTGCATTATATTTAAGATCTAGCTTGGTAAAGAGGGAAATGAAGCTAATTTATAGATCTAGCTTGGTGTAGATACATTTATTCTCTGTGATCTAAAGTAGTGATTGGTTCTAGTAGTGTTATACTCAATATGTAGATAGTTACTTAAAGGAAGGTGACATAGGCTAATAATTGGTTTTAATAGCTTTATATTGATGGTACATACATCTAGCTTGGTAAAGAGGGAATTGAAGATGGTTTTGATATAGCTTTGTGTAGATCCATTTGTTCTTTTTGATCTAAATTAGTGACTGGTTCTAATTGCAATACACTGAAGATGTAGCTAGCCATGTGAAGGGAAAATTGACAATGCTGAGTCTAACTGTAGCTTACATGCATATGTTTACATATCTATTCGTTCTTTTTTATGTTAGGAGCTATATAAGTTAATTGGCAAGTTGAAATGTAGCCTATATGTAGAATATGTGCGAATGTGCACTCCTAGTGTACTTAATTCATTAATTAACACCTATTGTTACATACGTTGCGTAGATGGACCAAAGCTAGATGTACCCTGAGAACCGTGCGAGCGCCGAGTACATTAATGGTGTCTCCGCTTTTAGAAGAGCTGTAGAGGAAGATATGTTGAACAAAAGGGTGAAATTTATGCCTTGTTCATCCATTGACTACGAGAATCTGAGGATGTTTCTAAACCCATTGCAGATCGAAGCACACTTAATTCTACGGGGTTTCAAAAGGGGGTATACATGTTGGACCAGTCACGGTGAAGAGCAGATTATGCAGGGAATAAGTAGTACTACCATCGTCAAGAGAATCCTTCGCAGCAGGAGTACTAGATCATCAGACAACATAACCTTCAGTTCAACATATGGTTCAAGGAGCAACAACCCATCACTGAAAGCTTGTCAGGAGATACGCTGACATGGTTGGTAAAAGGGCCAGCATTTACGGTTGTAACATGGAAAGGATATGACTTAAATGGGTACACATTTTACACGAGAGATTAGGACATGAAGAGCACAAACCAGAACAGTAGTGTTCGCATTGATGCGCTGAATACCGCTGGATCGAGAGGAGCTCGTACTATGGGTTCATTGAGGAAATTTGGGAGCTCGACTATGTACTATTCAAGATCCCCTTATTTCAGTGTCGTTGGTGAACCTGCAGCACGTGAAGGTTGACAAGTACGGTGTCACAACTATGTTCCTCGAACATGTCGGATACCAAGATGAACCATTTGCTCTCGCTAACCAAGTTGTTCAAGTCTTCTACATAACCGATTCGTCCAACAAGAAGCATCACATTATTCTTCAAGAAAAAAGGAGGATTGTCGGAGTCGAGAATGTGGTAGATGAGGAAGGATACAACCAATTTGACGAGTTGCCTCCTATTGGTGCTATGATGGGAACGGTGGCCCGATCTTTTGATAGGTAGTACTAAATCGATTGGTGGAAAACTCGATGTTGACGATCTGACTTCCAATCAAAACTGATTCGAAACCTACAATCGCTACACCACGGCTCCTTTGGTTATCAACCACGCACAAACATGGTTGACCTCACCAAGAAGGCTTATCCCTACATTCAAATAGAGAACACAAGCAAGAACGCAGAAGATGTAATCTGAAATTGCGAATAATATTAAGCACACGAGTTGGGGTTCCATAAACTGATGTACAACGAAAAACTAACAAAGTGTCTAGTTGTAATCTAAGCAAAACCTATCTATTCTAGCGATGGCTACTGAATATATAAGGATGAAGGCAAGGGAGGTGGCCAAGGGGATGGCTGTGCAACCCTAGATCGTACAAGGCCTTTGGGCCCAAGTGGAGGTGTCACAGCACCTAGCAGATTTTGTTCGTCATATATTTTAGATGATTCCTGTCGATCTATAAGGAGTTTGAACGTGAAACTACTTCCGTTGGAATGCTCTTGTCGTGGGCTTGTCCGTAGAGTCCAAGAACGCCTCAATCGGTCTTCATATAACCCAGATATGATCGTTTTATGTTGGACTGCTCCTGGGGGCCGAACTGGACTCGTGAACGAATTGGACTTAATCTCGGACTGGTCTTGGAGCTTCAGAAGTTGTTGGGCCCTTGTCTTGGCTTGAGGTAGAAATATGGCTTGCTGGGCCGGTATGGTCACATTATCCTACCCTTCTTGATTTTGAGTCATCCTCGACTCAAGCTCATTGTCCTGCAAAAGGTTAGTAAAAAGAAACGGCAAAGAAACCAATATATTCTTTGGTTGTTGATAGTGTGGCACATTAAAAGAAGATTTCAAAATGGTACAAATATAAACTCGATGCACCATGTACTTTCCTTTATCATTATGTTTGCCAATAACATGAAAACTAACACTGGATGACCATGACAAATTTGCAGGCATAGAAAATCTTTCCTCTATACAATTGAGATCACATATGATATCAAATTCAATGTAACCTAAAGTATTCAAGGAAGACAACAGTTTAATCTCATCCTTTTCATTAGCAAGGTGAATAACATGTCATCACACGTGTTTAGATCAGAAATAAAACTGACATGTTCATTCACTAGTTGAGGCATGAATATAAATGAGAAATTGTCACACAACTCTTCTTTATCACCAAGGACATCAAGACAATCATATTGTGACAAAGGTGATTCAATTTGAGTGTCCACTAACTGTTGTTCTAGCATAACACCAGTAGTGGCCAAATTTAGCACATCAACAGAATCCTCTCCTCGTGTGAAAATAGCACCTATATTGTTACCTTTATTTTCTATCTCGACCGATTTAGGCATATCATGATCTGTACATTCTTGAGGCATGCATGGGATAGCAAGTATCTCCTGTTCTCCTTCTCTGGCGTGTTTTCCTTCTTGTTATTGTTCTCAATGTCCTGTGAAAAGTTAGTACCAAGTGGAAACTCGACAAGATTCCATTCTTCCAAAGAAAATTGCTCACTTTTGCAATTATAGACATTAATTTCAGCAAGAGGTCTTTCATATTCAATTTGAGTTTCAACCTCACAAGCAATATTAAATAAACTAGAGAGAGAATTGTATTCCCTATCAACAAGAATACTCTGAATTTACTTGTTAAGTCCATTTAAGGATCTTATGTCCTTAGCTTCTTCAGATTCATCTAAATCACAACGCAACAACAAAGTTTCTAATTCCTCGTAATATTCCTTGACAGTTTTATAACATTGTTGTAAACATTGCAATTCATAAGGTAACATTTTAGAATGATAAGCAGGAACAAATTCATCTCTCATAAGTCGTTTCATATATTTCCATGTTTGTGGTACTGTCTTATAAGCACAAAAATCATTCCACCAAATTGATGCACAGCGAGTTAAAGCACTAGCGTCAACTCTAATTTTTCCTTTATCACAGAGGTTACGTTGCGAAAGAATCTTATCTACTTGTATTTCTCAATCAATATAAGCATCAACACCAAATCCGCTATAAGAAGGAAGAACTGGAAAATTCTTACCTTTACCAGCAGAAGGAGATAGACTAAAGTTGGGTTGGTACTTATGCTCTTTTCTGTCAAGTGCATTCTCCATGTTTTGAATTTGCTTGTTCATAGTCTCATTCATCTCTCGGAGATCATTATGAAGAATACACTGGTTACCGTCCTGGTCCTCCGATACCCCTGCAATTGCTAGTAGAAAACAGAAGATAACACAAAGTATTACCCTTATCAACTACTAGGTACTGGACAGTGGGATCACAAACTCTCACGCGTCTTACCACACCCTTACAAATGTTCTTATCAAAGCAGCAGGTGGTACAACCGGTGGCTAGTTCGTGACACCGTGACTGGAGCGTGAGGCGATTGCAAAGGAGAACCTAAACTGATAAGAAGTATGTGGAGCTCGGAAGGCAATATTTAGTAGCAAGGAATAAGCAATATCAAAGTCAGATTAGCAAGCTGAATAAATGTCAAACATACTTATCATAGTTGCTAGCCTAAACGTGTTCCTAGAACTAGTTCAACCTAGCAAGGGATATATCAAAGCACATAGGACTCAAAGGATGCAAGCAATTCTGATTATCTACTTCTCTTTCCCTCTTTTTACTTCTTTTCTTCTCTCTGATTTTTTCAGTGCGTCTCTTCTTTTTTTTTTTTTGCACTTGCCTTTTGTTTTCCTTTCTTTTAACTCAAAGGCAAAACAAAAATATCACGTTTTGGAATGAGAGAAAATGTTAAACAGATGACCGAAAAATTCACAAAAAAGCAAAAGAAACTTCTGGGGTCTATAACTTAGCCTTAGAGGCCAATTTTGAGGGTCAAAAATTGCACAGGTCCTTTGACCTGTGAACTTTTCAGATGCGTGTCGTCGTCCTCTTCGAAATAAAAAAAGTACGCCACAATCAGATATTGTATGCAAAAGATATGGTTGTTTTACTGAACACTGCGCAATCTAGAATTGCTTGCGACTTCACTTCTTCCTTCCGGTTAGGGCTAAAATAACAATAGGATCGCGGGTGAAAAAGGATGGACAGCGAGCGGTGCAGGGCAATTGACACAAGGTGGCTCGTGACCTATCTAGGGCTTGCGAAGTGGGATATATAATACAAAGCGGCGGCAAGGACCAACCAAGTAGGACTCAGTTCGGTTCTAGGGTTGTGATGCGGAACGGTGGTGGGATGACTAACAGTGCAAACAAGAACTAGGGCAACGGAAAGGGACAACTAGGAACTAGGATCATGACCTCAAATTAGCAACAAGACGACGATGATGGACACAAATTCAACAAAGCGAAACTGAAAAAAAATTGCAAAGGCATAAGGGGTTGTACGACAGCGGAACCGATGATGAACTTTTTGTGGGGAAATTTTTATGGACTCTAGGTAGATGGCAAAAAAAAGTAGGGATACAAGAATTACCTATTAGGCAACCCAGGCTCTGATACCACTTGATGGGAACTGTGGTCCGATCTTCTGATAGGAAGTACTAAATCGATTGGTGGAGAACTCAACGTTGATGATCCAGCTTCCAATCAGAACTGATTCGAACCCTGCAATCGCTACACCACAGCTCCTTTGGTTATCAACCATGCACAAACATGGTTGACCTCGCCAAGAAGGCTTATCCCTGCATGCAAATCGAGAACACAAGTAAGAACGTAGAAGGTGCAATATAAAATTATGAATAATATTAAGTACACGAGTTGGGGTTCCACAAACCGATGTACGGCAAAAAACTGACAAAGTGTCTAGTTGTAATCTAAGCAAAACCCATCTATTCTAGCTACGGCTACTGAATATATATGAGGATGAAGGCAAGGGAGGCGACCAAGGGGATGGCTGTGCAACCCTAGGTCATACAAGGCCTTTGGGCCCAAGTGGAGGTGTGGTAGCACCCGACAGATTCTGTTCGTCATATAGTTTTGATGATTCCTGTCGATCCAGAAGGACTTTGAATGTGAAACTACTTCCGTTGGAAAGCTCTCGTCGTGGGCTTGTCCGCGTAGTCCAAGAACATGTCAATCGGACTTTGTATGACCCAGATATGGTCGTTTTATGTTGGATCGCTCCTAGGGGCCGAACTGGACTCGTGAATGAATTGGACTTGATCTCGGAATTGTCTTGGAGCTTCAGAAGTTGTTGGGCCCTTGTCTTGGCTTGAGATAGAAATACGACTTGTTGGGCCGGCATGGTCACATCATACTAGTGTACAATCCAGGAAGACCAACCTGAGGAAGCTAGCTACACACATGTTGATCATCGTGAAGGGCTAATTTTTGTACAAAAAATAATTAATGAGAAGTATGTTTGTATTAAAATTAATGAGATGTATGTTTGTATTATAATTAATGAGATGTATGTTTATATTATAATTAATGAGATGTACACTAATTATAATTAGTGAGATGTATTGATTAAATTAATGAGATGTATGTATTATAATTAATAAGATTTATGTATGTATTATAACTAATAAAAATAAAACTGGCTCATCCCAGACGGTTCTGGGCTTAAACCGCCTGTGATGACTTCATTCCAGACGGTTCAAGCCCAGAACTGTCTGGGATGGGCATTTTTCCACCTCTCATTGTGCCAAAAAAAATAAAACTGGCTCATTCCAGATGGTTCTGGGCTTGAACCGTCTTTGATGACTTTATCCTAGACGGTTCAAGCCCAGAACTGTCTGGGATGGGCCTTCTCCCACCTCTCATCGTGCCAAAAAATAAAACAGGTTCTCCTTCACTTAAGTCCTGCGAGTAGCCGCGCATCCAAAAACCCCGCTCCTTGGCTAAGTCGTGCGCACCCTAAACCCCCGTCCTCCTCAAACCCTAGCACCTGTACCCGCACCCGTAGCCGCCTCCCCCCGTCAATCTCCCTCTGCCTCCCCCTGGCCTCCTCTCGCCTACCTCCCCAAACCTAGCACCCGCACCCGCATGCCCCTCCTCCCGCACCCTTGGTGCGGCGTTTGACCCAGTTGCTTGGACCTTCCCTCGACGCAGCGTCCTTCCTCTGTCGGCCCTCCACCGCCCGACACTAGCTCCACCGGTCGACGCGATTTGCGCCTAGTTCGTGATAGGTCGGTACTCCTTACGCCCTACCTGATAACTTGTCGAAGCCGCTGAGATTTGGGAGCGGTGCTTGCAGATCTGGTTGTTTTGTTAGGGGTTGCGAATTGGGGATTCCATTTACGGTTCAGAGAAGCATGGGTTTAGTTCAGTCAAATTCAGTCAGACATAAGCGTAGAACAAGAAAATTTTGGTGCTATTTCTTCCTTTTGTATCATAGTTATTTCTGGTTATTCGATTCATATATTACTTACTAAGTGTTAATGCTCTATATGCTAGTGCTCTATATGTTAGTTTTGTAATCCACTTGGTTTGATCAAATGTGTTCATAGATTTTTGTTCCAAAATAGACTTTTTAAGTTCAGTTGGCTGCCTCCACTAGTCCTACACTCCTACTACCTTGAAATGAACTTCATTTGGCTTGCTTTGGTTGATCTGAGCAACTCCAAGTTGCATGAGTAATAGCAACTAATACACACACTGTCGAAAATATCTTAAAGTAGACTACGCTTCAATCAAAAACTACAAATATGCATATATGTTCTATGATTTATAACATGCTATTCTATGATATGTTATTATTTTTAGCTGCCAAATAGCTTCTCTTTTTGTGGAATCTCTTAGCAAGTTCAGTTATTTTTTTTATTTTGTACCTTTTCTGTTTGTGTCATGGAATCTCTCAAATACCCATATCTTAACTTACCTACTCTTAACATTGCATCATACAAGATGGCGTCCCCTCAATCCTCATCACCGAATGTATCTAATGAGGCACCCAACATAGGAGGAAACAGGCGCGGTCCAAGAGGGCTTAGTAAAAGGCCTCAAAGCCGATACACCATCACTTCGGTTGATCCGCACGATAGGTCCCCTATTGCGCCTCCAAAGGCTGCAGCAGCTTTCCGAACCATGTGCGGGATCGTTGGGCGTGAAAGAGTCCCCATCACTAATCCATCATGGAAGATGCTGACAGATGAGGAGCGCGATAACCTGGTGACAGAAATATTCGCGTCGTTCGAACTTCCACAAGACGCCATGCCTGCACTGCTATGGTACACGTTGCTAGTGGCGGGAAAGGCGTGGAAGAACTTCAAGAGCATCCTCGTCACTAATTACGTGAATAAGGAAATGACTCTGTTCCCGAAGTACAGGTTCATCGCTGAAGAAGTGTGGGGACAATTTGTTGAGTTGAAGATGACGGAAGAGTTCGTGAGTCAAAGTGCGGCGCACAAGACCGTCCAGTCAAAAAACATGTTACCTAATTACTTGTGTACCCTTATGTAGGTGGTCACCCCGTGCAATCTGCAAGTGAGGCTTGCCAACTGCTCTATTCCCCTGCAGGCTGCTTGGGGCGAGCGTATGCATCCGGTGTAGGGCGTTTGTGCACGGACGTACTTTAGAGCCTGGCTACACGAAGGTCCATGTCGACGGTGTACATGAAATTTTCAAGGCCATCACGCTAGAGATGCCCCCAAATGACGAGATCATCACACTAGAGGATGCCATTGGCACATTCATCCAGTGGCCCAAGAAGGACATCTCCTTCGACGCCTGCCCAGAAGCATCGAAGCTACAAGTCGTACCGGAGCCATGTGTTGCACCGAAGCTACTAGCACTATCAGAGCCATGTGCTGCACCGAAGAAGTGCACTAAATCGATTACCTGTCCCATCAGGCATAGGCCGAAGCTGCAGTTTAGGCCAAGTCATCTCCCGTGAAGACGACATTTGGTAGACGGCGAGGTGGCGACAAGGGCAAATCGAAAGGGTGGACCATGTCAGCCCATGACTTTTCGTTCGCCCCGTTGGGGCAACAATTCTAGCTGGGATAGCCGTTCATATCGAAAGAGCATGAGGACACACTTACAGTAGCGTGCATTAGATTGCAAGATTGGTGCATGGAACAAGCCAACAAGCCGGTGGCACAACGTGCATCGAGTATCTCGGTCAGCTTCAAGGAGGAGCATTTCTACCACCGGTTTTTGGATGGCTTTTTCATAGTCGGCTTCAACGACCTATTTGATCTGTACAATCTCAACGCCCTTGACGCATCGCTCATGAGATTCTAGACATTGTAAGTGCGTGCAATCACGACGTACATTCATGTCGTATCGATAAATGTCAGATATATATGGTCCTTGATTTTGTATATGTAGATACATGGTCAAGGAAGCAGAATCAAGGAAACAACCGGTGGGTTTCGTCGACCAACACCTAGTGTCCAAGCAAACCATGGACGAAAATTTACAAATCGTCCACGAGTACGTGGAAACAGTATTGTTGGCTCACTGTAACAAAAACTTCATACTTTTACCCCACAACTCGGGGTAAGTGCTTCAACCAATTGCTATACTTGTTGATTTATACTATTTAACGCAGCTTGAAGTTAGGTTGAATGACCATGGCGATATACCTGTGCAGGTATCACTGGGTTCTACTCGTAATTATACCAAGGCAGAACCAAGTAATTTACCTTGATTCTAAAAAGAGCGGCATGCACGACTTGAAGCCTATCAAATATTCACTCGACGCATCGTTCTGTGTGTACAATGTTCTTGGAGGTCCACATAGGAAGAAACCAGCGACGCTGACGCTTATTTATAAGTTTTTGGTATGCGCTAGTACATAATAATCCTTCACACTCCACAATAATATCTTCTGAACTAATTAACCTATTATATTTTGGCAGTGCCACTAGCAGCCAAAGGCGACTAACCTATGTGGATTCTATACTTGCCATAACATGCAACTCCTCATTGGTTCAAAGGAGACCAATGTCATAGAGGTTTGTCAATCTTGCAACAACTGTTTCCACCTACAAATTTATATAGACGCAAGACTTTACTCTTCCCATCGACAGGCTTGGTAATGCGCTAAATCTGCGTTGGAGTAGGCTGACCTCCTAGGTATCCGAGGACAACTCTGCGCCTTCTTCATGTGTGAGGTCATTAATCCAAAAGGCGAATACCACTCAAGCTCGCCTGATGAGTTGCAAATTTGTTAGATACCATTTGGATTAATTTGTAAACCTTGTGCTGTGAATTTGTCATTTCTAGCTCTCAATTCAATTGGTTTTTGTATATATGAGTTGATTTCTCAAATGGATGCGCAGTACATTTTATTGTATGACCAGAGTTCATTTCTATAATGGATGTGACGTATTTTCATATGAGATCCGATCTCATTTCTGAATTGTATGTCATAATAATGCTTGGTGATGCTCTGTACTGTCTTTTTTCATAGGGCATAGCTAGCATTTCCTGAGGCAGGCCAATAAAACAAAATTAAAGAAAAAAATAGAAAATCAACATCCCAGACGGTTCTAGTTTAGAACCGTCTGGGATGTGTTTTTCCACAAACGGTTGCAAAACTGTCTGTGATGACGTATTGTCACCACTGACACTTTAATATAGACGGTTCGGAAAACCGTCTGTGATGACGTATTGCCACCACTAACACTTTGATACAGATGGTTTGGAAAATCGTGTGTGATGACTGTTCCGAACTGTCTGTGATAAGTGGTTCTGCAGTAGTGTATACATGTAACAACTAGTGTTTCCTAAAAAAATAGTTGGTAAGTTACATGAGTTAAGCTAATCAGGTGAGAACTTCATGTTACTCAAATTATCAAGAGGACAAACATATCAATGGAATGAAACATTTTACACATCTACATATGGTTAATCAATATTTTTTTTCCGCCAGTCGTTAGAGTTGATCATGTAGATGAAGGCACGCTTTTGTGAGGCATGCTTCCTCAAGCGTGAGTAGGGGTGGGCATAAAAAAATTAAAACCGAAAAACCGAACCGAACCAAATTGAATTAATCGATTATTTCGGTTTTTTCGATTTTCGGTTCGGCTTTTATTCTAGTGCTATTCGGTTTTGGGATTTTGGTTCGGTTTCTGACTCTCAAAAACCGAAAAACCGAACCAACCGATATACTCGACTGAGACACCACGCGAGTGCCCACATTCCCCATTCCCCATCAGTGACTTCCACTAATACAAAAGAGGTTATATTAGACACGTCATCACTGACTGTTTTTTAAGAAAATCGTTTGGGAAGAGACTTGCGCACATCACCGACGGTCACATCACAGACGGTTTTATCCACAAACCGTCTCTAATATTACATGGTTCAACAAAGACGGATTGTGGATAAAACCATCTGTGATGAGACATACATCACAGACAGTTCTATTCACCAACCGTCTGTGATGATGTGGGGAATTTCACAGACGGTTTGTGGATAAAACCATCTGTGATTAAGGAAATATCATGGTCGGTTTTATCTACAAACTGTCTCTAATGATTAAACGAACTTACGCGTTAAAGGAAACATGCATTAATTTCATATATATATATATATATATATATATATATATATATATATATATATATATATATATATATATATATATATAGAACTAGCTAGCTTGCATGCATCACATATATACAAAAATTTCGATCCCTAGCTACTAGCTATGCCTAGTCAATCTCCTCGTCGTCACTGGAGTCGTCGTCGTCGGTGTGACCATCGGGGTCCTCACTCGAACCTACTCTGTCTGGGTCATCCTCTAGTTCCCAGCCATCACGATATCCCTCTGACGAGTCGTAGCTATTGTCGGAGGAGGAGGAGATTAGTATTGGCGACGCCGGACGCTTGCTTCCGACGCTTGCTGAGGCGGACGGAGCGGTGCCCGAGGTGGTCGATGGAGGAGATCGTCGATAAGCCACGACCGGCGGATTCATGGATATGGCACCGTGGCACCGCAGCCTTTGCCGCAGGGGCCGAGGAGGCGAAGACGGTGGAGGTGGCAGAGCGGAAGTTGACGATGGAGGCAAAGGCGGTGGCGGAGGAGGTGGCAGTGGCAAAGTCAGCATAGTTCGAGGCAGTGGGGCGGCGGTGCCGACAGAGGAGCTTGAGATGCTCATGGTGTTCTATGGAATGCGATCGATCGAGTACATTTTGGACTCCAGCGCTACCATATATAGTGCGAGGTTGCGGAAGTACAATTAATTATGAACTTCGTTGGGGAAATGAAATGCCTGAAGACGAAAGGTCTTCCTCGGAACCGCGCAAGCTTGGAAGACGAAAGCTTCTTCCTCGGAACCGCGCCAGCCTGGAAGACGAAAGGTATCATCATAGACGGTTTTAGGCATCCAACCATTTGTGATGACGGAGAACATCACAGACGGTTTGTGGATAAAACTTTCTACGATGTGCAAATATCCAGATGGTTTTATCCACAAACCGTCTGTGATGATCAATTTTGATATATATACAAACAGAGAGCCTCGACCTCCTCTGTATTTATAGGGTTTCCTAGATATTTTTGACGTGGCTGCGATTGAGAGGCGTTCCGGTGAGAGAGACCCTAGATTTGGAGGTGTAATTGTAGATCCTTGTGCTGTAGGTCATCTAAGGTTTGTATTTGCTTCAAAATTGCATTATATTTTAGATCTAGCTTAGTAAAGTGGGAACAGAAGCTGGCTAGTTTTACAACTAGGTGTAGATCCATTTGTTCTCTGTGATGTAAAGTAGTAATTGGTTCATATTTGCGTTATATTTAAGATCTAGCTTGGTAAAGAGGGAAATGAAGCTGGTTTTTAGATCTAGCTTGGTGTAGATACATTTATTCTCTATGATGTAAAGTACATACATTTGCTATAGCTGGTCAATTTCTAGATCTAGCTTGCTGTAGATACATTTCTTCTCTGTGATGTAAAGTACATACATTTGCTATAGCTTTGTGTAGATCCTTTTGTTCTAATTGCATTACACTGAAGATGTAGCTTACATGCATATGTTTACAGATCCATTTGTTCTTTTAGATGTACCGAAGTTGGATGAACACTGAGAACCGTGCGAGCACCAAGTACATTAATGGTGTCTCCGCTTTTAGAAGGGCTGTAGAGGAAGATATGTTGATCAAGGGGGTGGAATTTATGCCTTGTCCATGCATTGACTGCGAGAATCTGAGGATGTTTCGGAACCCAGCGCAGATCGAAGCACATTTGATTCTACGGGGTTTCAAAAGGGGGTATACATGTTGGACCAATCATGGTGAAGAACAGATTATGCAGGGACCAAGTAGTAGTACCATCGTCGACGAAGTACATATCGACTGTGATTTCGATGAGGATAGGTTTCACGATGACAATCTGGATCAGATGCTACGGGATGCAGAAGGGAACCATGATGAGCGGGAGAACGTAAAATTCTGAGGCTTGCTGGACGATTCAGAGAAACCTTTGTTCCCGGGTTGCAAGTTCAAATAGATAAGGTTGTCATCCGTGCTGAAACTACTGAAATTAAGGGCAAGCAACAGTTGGTCCGACAAGAGTTTCACGACGCTGTTAGGTCTTTTAGCGGATATTCTTCCGGAGGGAAACGAGTTATCGACAACCACTTACAAAGCTAAAAAGGTTCTTTGTCCCTTGGGAATAGAAGTAGAAAGAATAAATGCCAGTCCAAACGACTGTATCCTCTACCGCAAAGAGTTCGTAAACTTGCATTTATGTCCGGTGTGCAACGCATCCCGGTACAAGCGTAAAGATAGATCGGATGATGACGACAAGGGCATGGAGTTGAAGAAAGGACCTCCCGCTAAAGTGACGTGGTATCTGCCTATAATTCCCCATTTGAAGCGTTTGTTTGCTAACCCAAAAGAGGCAAAATTGCTTCGGTGGCACTCGGATGAGCGTAAGAACGATCGAATAATTAGGCACCCTGCTGATTCCACACAGTGGAGAAACATCAATAGGAGGTTTGAAGAATTCGCAGTAGATTCGAGGAATATAAGGCTCGGATTGAGTACGGATGGAATGAATCCTTTCGGTAACATAAGCAGCCGTCATAGCACTTGGCCCGTGAATCTTTGTGTGTACAACCTTCCTCCTTGGTTGTCTATGAAGCGAAAGTACATATTGATGTCTATACTCATCCAAGGCCCGAAGCAACCTGGGAATGATATTGACGTGTACCTAGAACCATTGGTGGAAGATCTGAACACATTGTGGGCTCCTGGGGTGCAGGTATGGGATGCTCACAAACGAGAGTACTTCACTCTACACTGCCTGTTGTTCTGCACCATAAATGATTATCCTGCCCTTGCTAACCTGCAGGGCAGAGTACAAAAGGAGCCAAAGCATGTACTCACTGCATTGATGATACCGAGAGTGTGTGGCTGAATCACTCGTGCAAAACCATGTACATGCGTCACCGTAGGTTCCTTCGGAAGAATCAGCCATACCGCAAGATGAAGAAATAATTCGACAGCACGACCGAAGACGCTTTAGCTTCAAAGCCTTTAGCAGGATAGGCGTTCATGACATGGTTAAGAACTTGGATGTTGTGCTAGGAAAGGGACGTAAATCGAGGACCCATGAGAAGAGCATGTGGAAGAAGAGATCAATATTTTGTGACCTACCTTATTGGGAGCATCTAGAAGTTTGACACCGCATCGACATGATGCACATAGAAAAAATGTCTGTGATAGCTTGATTGGTCTCTTACTGAATATTAAGGGTAAAACAAAGGACGGTATCAACGCACGGCTTGACTTAGTCGATATGAGCATCAGACCTGAGTTAGCACCGAAAGAGACCGATAAAGGTCGAATATGCTGTGAACCTGCTTGTTACACTATGTCCAAGGCCGAGGGTACCGAACTGTGCTAATGCTTGCATGGTGTGAAAGTTCTGTTCGGTTACTCATCCAACATGAAGAGACTTGTTTCGATGCAAGATTTGAGTTCAACTGGCATGAAGTCCCATGATTGCCATATGCTTATGACACAAATGATCCCTGTGGCAATTAGAAGTATTTTACCGAGTAAGATCCGGGAGACAATCAGAAAGCTGTGTTTTTTCTTTAACACAATTACTCAGAAGGTCATCGATCTCGAAGGACTAGATGCTCTGTAGGCCGAGGTGTTCATAACTCTATGTTATCTTGAGATGTATTTCCCTCCGTTGTTTTTCAATATCATGGTCCATCTCATTGTTCACCTTGCGAGGGAGATAAAGATGTGCGGGCCTATGTTCCTACGTAGCATGTGCCCGTTCTAGAGGTACATGGGAATTCTCAAGTCCTACGTACGGAATCGATCTCGACCGGAGGGTAGCATTATTGAAGGTTATACAACCGAAGAGGTCGTTAAATTATGTGTGGATTACATGGCTCAGGTCGAACCGATAGGTGTGCCTCGATCTCGCCATGAGGGGAGGCTCTAGGGCATCAGGACCATCAGAAGGAATGCAATCACGCCTGATCCGGTTGTGTGCGTTAAAGCCCATTTCACAGTTTTGCAACACATGGTTGTTGTGGCCCTGTATATCGACGAGCACAAGAACTGGTTACGGCAAGAGAATCCGTCGCGGTAGGAGTACTGGATCATCAGACAGCATAACCTCCACTTCAACAGATGGTTCAAGGACCAACAACCCATCAGTGGAAGCTCTTCAGGTGATACGCTGATATGGTTGGCAAAAGGGCCAGCATATACGGTTGTAACATGGAAATGATACGACTTAAATGGGTACACATTTTACACGAGAGATCAGGACATGAAGAGCACAAACCAGAACAGCGGTGTTCGCATTGATACACTGAATACAGTTGGATCGACTAAGAGCTTGTACTATGGGTTCATTGAGGAAATTTGGGAGCTCGACTACGTACTTTTCAAGATCCCCTTATTTTGGTGCCGTTGGGTTAACCTACAGCACGTCCAGGTTGAAAACCATAGTGTCACAACTGTGCACCTCGAATGTGTCAGATACCAAGACGAACCATTTGTTCTCGCTAACCAAGTTGTTCAAGTCTTCTATGTAATCGACCCATCCAACAAGAAGCGGCACGTTGTTCTTTAGGGAAAAAGGAGGATTGTCGGAGTCAAGAATGTGGTAGATGAGGAAGAATACAATCAGTTTGACGAGTTGCCTCCTGTTGGTATCGGCGTCACGATCCGGGAAGACTAACCTAAGGAAGCGAGCTACACACGTGTTGATCATCGTGAAAGGCTAATTTTTGTATAAAAAATAATTAATGAGATGCATGCATGTTTGTATTATAATTAATGTGATATACACTAATTACAATTAGTTAGATGTATTGATTAAAATTAATGAGATGTATGTATGTATATAATTAATGACAGAAACTTATATAAATATTGACAGCAAAAAAAAATTAAAACTGGCTCATCCCAAACGGTTCTGGGTTTAAACTGTCTGGGATGACTTTATCCCAGACGATTCAAACCCAGAACCGTTTGGGATGCCTCTCTCCCACGCTAAACCCCTTGCCTCACGCTTGCCATTTACTAAGTCCCACACAATCTTAGTTTGTAACCCTAGCGCTCTCACTGGTGGCGCCCTCCTCCCTCCCCTGTGCCCTCCCCCTCAGTGGCGCCCTCTCCACCCGTGCCCTCCCCCTCGACGACGACTCCCAGCCACGCCCTCCCCCATCGGTGGTGCCCTCCTCCCTCCCCTGTGTCCTCTCCCCTCGGCGGCGCCCTCCCCACTTGGCAGCGACTCCCAGTCGCGCCCTCCCCCTCGGTGGTGCCCTCCTCCCTCCCCCGTGCCCTCTCTCATCAGCGGCGCCCTCCCCCGTCAGTGGTGCCCTCCTCCCTCCTGTAAGGACCCGAATCCACTGATTCGAACCCACTGTGTTTACCGCACTATTCCCAGGATCAACGCTAGTGCACACAGCTCAACATTGGTACATATCACATCATACTCAACGATAACAGAATAATAGTTCATTCATTGATATAACTAAAGGTATGATCTTATGACCAACTTACATTATTAAGCCACGCAGGTAAGGCGAAAATATAACTAATGATTAAGCAAATGGAAAATAGAAAGCGTAGATAGCTCATCAGTTCACCACAGGCAACCGACAAGGCTCGGACCCTAATGACTCGTGTCTTCACGGACTTCATCTTCCAACACAGTGTAGATTCCTCAGCTGTTGATTATTGTTGTTTGGCAAGGGTGAGTACTTAAAGCACTCAACAAGTTGTGCATGAATGCAATTCTATGTATCTATATGTAAGGCTTATTCCAATGGATAGGCTATCATGGCTATTTTGCAATAAGCAGCATTTATGAACAAATACAGTAAATAGATTGTAAAGAATGTAAAACAAATAACAATAGTAAATAAATTCAGGATTTCTCAAGTAAACCAAGTTTCCAATCCTAAGTCAAATTCCATCTTCCATATGGCATTCCGCCATCCCAACCATGTTGTCCAATTAATTAAGCTAACCCTTAACTGTAATTCCCGAGCATTGCTCAATACCGCGAGCACGGCTATCCGAATAGTTTCACACTCTGCAGAGGTTATGCACTTTACCCACGTGATACAACCAAACACCACCAAGGCGAGTGATTATAACAAAGCCTTTACAATGCTCTGGCTTAACCCGATACTATCCGCTAAGGTTTCAACACTGGTGGGTCTGAAAACCATAAACAAGGCCCCCCTCTTGCGCCATGTGAATTACACCATAACTCGGGAACTCACACCGTCCACGATAGTACCAAAATCAAGACATTGCAAATTACTCAGCTAGGCTGGCCCATACCAGACATGTGGTTGCATGATTGACTCAGGTCAAAGGCTTGCAAGGTTAAGTCCTTAGTGTGATCGAGGCAAGACATCCACATACCCTCTGCCCATTGGGCCCACCTTGGCCTCCTCGCCCCTTGCCACTTGCCCCAATCTAAATTATCATCACCCAGTTGATTACCAAGCACCACGTGCCATCAACAATTCAACATCGTTGCGTGACATGACTCGCCACAACAACTCAATCTCATCGTGTGATCCCACATGACACACAAGTTCATAATATCGTTCCATATTCCATTAATCAAGATTAATTATCAATGATTACGATACATGTGATGGCGTGGCAAAGCTAAGCAACTAATACGGTCTAAACCTCCAATGTTGATTATAATTATTAACCAACTATATTTAACCAATCTAGGGTGACAATGGATCATGGCATACAATGACAAGGTAGGGTATAGATCAATCTGGTATATTAGCTAATCCCAATCTAATTTGAAACAATTGTATATTTGAAACATATGCAATAGGGTAAAACAAATATAGCAATTTTATAAACATGGGTTCAACATGATCAAAGCACAACTTGCCTTGGAATAGGTCCTGATCTTGATCTGAAGCTTGCTCTTGGGTTGCTTGATCTTCCTCCGAGCGTCACACAATTCAACGTCTCACAGCGTCTAGAAGGAGAAAAGCAAATAAATACCAAAACAGAGAGCAATTGAACTCCAAAATCAAATAAAATTCACCATTAAATAGATCTCAATTTTACAAATTTTTAGAAATTTGAATCACTCAAATCGAGTTAAATTGCAAAAGATATAGCCTTTTGAAGTTTGAAATAAATACTGAAATCAGAAAATCAGAAATTCGAAATTAACAGATTTATTTTTAAAACGAAAACTGATTTATTGCGTCATCATGACGTCAGCATGACGTCGCGCTGAACGGACCAATCGAAGCGACGCGTGGCCTCGGTGCATAGACACGATCCACGGGACCTTCTACGGTCCACCGTGAACCCGGCGTATGACGCCTCGGTACCGCACCGACACGCGTCTTGTTTCGATTGGTTGCAGCGCCGCCCCGCCGATGCACGACACGCGGCATGCATCCACGGCCCGATCCGATCGAACGGCGATAGATGCGTGCAACGCGGCTCGATCCCCTCCGTTCATCCGGATCTAACGGTCCACGAACTCACCCGGCTTCGCGGTGGCGCGCGGCGAGAAGTCCACGGAGATGAAGAAGAAGACTCGGCGGCGGCGTTTGGCGTATCCCGATTTAAAAGAAGTGATGCAATGGATGCGGCACGCCCGGCGAGTTGAATCCGGGACCAAAGCGTCGAAAAACCACGGATCGGCGGCGATCAAGGCCAAAACGCAGCGGCGCAAACTTCAACTCCGGCGAGCTCCTGCGGATGCGTGGCGGCGGCTCGCGAAACCTTACCGAGAGCCAAAAGACGCGGCGCTGCGGTTGAACCTCGGGTGCTACCCTCCTTTTATAACCTCGGCAAATGCGCTAAAAGCGAAACCTAGGCTTTCCCGTGGCGAAGTCGTGTCGGCGGACTCGAGTTCGCGATCGGAGGCGACAACCCTCACCGTTCGATTCCGCTCCAGCGGTCCACGATCACACGATCACGATCTAATCCTAACCGCCCACGATTTCTTTCCAACGGCGAAGATCTCCGAATCCGAACGCAGCACGCTTCATCCATGATCATCGATCCGGATCCAGCGCCGCAGATTCAATCGCTCTAGGGTTTACCCGAGATGGGCCAAATGGGCGCTTCTCGAGACCCACAGCGACAAAGATTACGGGCGAGCCCATTCTTTATTCGAGAGGTTTTTCAAAAGGTTTTCATTTAAAATAATTCCGAAATTCATTTAATTTGTTTTAGGCAATAAAATAATCGGGAAAAATCCAAGAAAAATCTCAGAAATACTTTGAGGCATTACGGACTCAACTAAAATATTTTGGCAAAACTTTATTTTAACTTTGCACTGATTTGAATAGATTTAAATAAAAGACAATAAACTTGAAATAGGAATTAATTCAATTAAATCTAGAAAAATCCAAATAAATTCAGAAAATCACAAATGCACTTTTAAACAATAAAACTTAATTAAACCAAATTTTGGGATGTTACAAACCTCCTCCTTAATGAGAATCTCGGCAGAGATTGGGGCTAACTAGAGAATAGGTTCGGAATTCGACTTCAAATCTTCTTCTCGCTCCCATGTGGTTTCATTTTGGAATGATTGCTCCTTGAACTCTGCAAGCGAATAGACTTGTTTACGGTCTTGCGTTCCATAACCTCCAAAATTACGCCGGTTGCTCTTTGTAAGTCAAATCTTCTTGCAGCTCTATTGCATCTAACGGGGTTTGCTCGTTGGTACTCTGAGACACTTCTTAAGCTGCGATACATGGAATACATCATGCGCTCCTGCCAGGACCGAGAGGCAACTCTAAGCGATAAGCCACCTCTCTCTCGGCTCGGAATCTTGAGCGGACCGACATATCTTGGCGCGAGCTTCCCTTTAACGTGAAATCTTTTAACTCCCTTAAGAGGGTAACCACGAGATACACATGATCTTACGGTTCAAACTCAAATCTCGGACGCGGTTATCTGCGTAGCTTTTACATCTTGGTGTGCTATCTTCAACCTCTCTCGATCATTGCAACTTGACTTTCGGCTTCCTCGAGGATATCGGCGAAAACCAAGCGTTCTCTGTTTCGTTCCAATTCAATGGAGTACGACAAGCACGTCCATACAACGCCTCAAACGGTGACATCTGCAGGCTAGCTTGATAACTATTATTGTAACCTGAACTCGCATATGGCAAACTTTTATCCCATGGCGTAGCATAAGCTAAAGCACAAGCTCTCAACATATCCTCTAAAATCGATTTACTCTTTCGATCGACCATCCATCTGCGGGTGATATCTTTGTACTAAAATTCAGACGAGTTCCCATTGCTTCGTGTAACTTATTCCAAAATCTCGAGGTAAATTGGGTACCTCTGTCCGACACAATCTTCTTGGGCACTCCATGCAAACATACAATCCTTGACATGTACAATTACGCTAAGCGATCTCAAGAGTAAGTGGTCTTTCTTTGGGATAAAATGGCGACCTTGGTTAGGCGGTCCACAATTACCCAAATGGAATCGTAACCTCTACGAGTTTTAGGTAAACCGGTGATAAAGTCCATTCGATTTCCTCCCACTTCCATTCCGAATTTTCAACTGGTGCAACAAACCGGTGGGTCTTTGATGCATAGCTTTTACCCTCGACATACGTCGCATAAAGCAACATGCTCACCACTTCACGCTTCATGTTAGGCCACCAAAATCTCTCTTTCAAATCTTGGTACATCTTGGCACTTCTGGATGAATCGAGTACTTAGAATCATGAGCCTCCTCAAGAATCAATTGCTTTAGTTCCTTTTATCAAGCACACAAATTCGGCCTTTGAAGAACATGGTTCCTTGCTCGTCAGAGTGAAATCTACTGACTAAGCCTTCTTCCTTTTAACCTTGATCTTAGAAATTTTATCGTCATCCTTCGGCCTTCTCTAATCGACCTTCCAGTGTTGGCTTACTTCAAGTGTAGCTACCATTCCTTGAACGACTTCCAACCTTAGTTTCGAAATTCCTTGCATAATTCGGTTGATCCTCCATTGTCAATGTTTTTGCGCTATGGCTCTTTCGACTCGAGCATCCGCCACCACATTGGCTTTTAGGGATGATAATGGATTCCCACATTATAATCCTTAATTAGCTCAAGCCATCTTATTTGTCTCATATTGGATCTGCTTGAGTGAATATGTATTTGAGCTCTTATGATGCGTATATATCTCACATCTATTTCCTATGAGATAATGGCGCCATATCTTTAAAGCATGCACTACGGCTAATTCCAAATCATCGTTGGGTAGTTCACTTCATGCGGTCTTAAGCGTCTCGGCGCATAAGCAACGACTTTGCCTTCTTGCATTAACGCATCCCAAGCCTTGCTTTGAAGCATCACGATAAATATCAAATCCATTACGCACATCTAGCGGTACTAATACGGGGTACATTGTTAAGCGCTTCTTTAACTCCATAAAGCTTTTCTCGCACTCTGGCGTCCATGCAAACTTCTTTTCTTTCTTTAACAAGCTGCGTAAGGGTTTAGCAATCGTTGAGAATCCTCTATGAACCGGCGGTAATATCCCGCCATTCCGTAAAACTACGGATCGGGTAGCGGACTTGGTTGCTCCCAATGCAACACTGCGTCCACTTTGCTTGGGTCGACTACCACTCCTTTAGTAGTCATGACATGACCAAGAAATTCGACTTTTTCCTTCCAAAATTCACACTTGCTAAACTTAGCATATAGCTGATGCTCTCGACCTCTCTAAAACCATTACGAGATGTTACGCATGCTCTTCCTCTGTCTTGAGTAAACCAAGATATCGTCTATGAAGACTACAACAAACTTATCAAAATATTCCATGAAAACCTTATTCATCATGTTCATAAAATATGCGGGCATTAGTCAATCAAATGACATGTTGTGAACTCATAATGTCCATATCGCGTAGAAAACGCAGTCTTAGGCACATCCTCGCTCGGATCTTCAAGCGATGGTATCGAGCGAAGATCTATCTTGGAAAACTCCAGCTCCTCTTAATTGATCAAATAAGTCATCGATCACCGGCAGCGGATACTTATTCTTGATCGTTACTTCATTCAGTGCACGATAATCGATGCACATTCTAAGACTTCCGTCCTTCTTACGAACAAACAAAACCGGGGCTCCCCACGGCGATGAACTTGGTCTAATGAAACCTTTCTCTTGCAGTTCCTCAATCTGCTTCTTCATTTCCACTAACCTCGTCAGTAGGCATCCGATATGGTCTCTTTGATATCGGTCTTTGTCCACGGCGCTAACTCGATCACGAACTCGATATCACGGTCCGGTGGTAATCCTGGCAAATCTTCGAAACACATCCGGGTATTCCCTGGCTACTGGCACATCTTCCATGCTGATGGCTTTCACGCTGTTGACCATTAACTGCCCATCTCGAACTGCGGTCGCTTGAAACTCTACTTTCTTGCCACTAGGGCCTTCCAAAGTCACGATCCGTCGGCCACAATCCAAAACGGCCTTATGCTTAGACAGCCAATCCATTCCAAGGATGACGTCTAGGGATTGCGCATCTATCAAGATAAGATTCGCTAGGAATTCTATCCCATCCATAAGCAACTTAGCTCCCAAACACCCAAGGCTAGATCTAAGTTCGGATCACGGGGCTTGGACTAAAGCACACACTTAAGATTCACCACTTTAAATCCATTCTTGGTTGCAAAACTTTGAGAAACAAGCGAATCGAAGCTCGAGAATCAAACAAAGCAGTGGCAGTAATCGAGTTGACGAAACTTACCCGGTCAAGACGACGTGCGTAGCTTCACGAGCTCCATCTGCGGTGATGTGGTTGATCCTTCCACGCCCGTTGATTGCGGGGTTGCTCGGCTTGACTGGCGCACGATTTCCTCCGAGGTGGTGCCTTGGCGGTGTTGTTCCCAAGTTGAAGCGAATGGCGTGATGCCTCCCTACGTGGACACCTATTGGAAAAATGCCTAGCTCATTGCGGGTATAGCATCTTTTCACGTGATATTGATTCCCTCTGGCGCATTGTTGCCTGTCTTTGGTGTCTGAAAATTCGATTGGCGGGCGTGGTGCGGGGTTGATGTCTTGTTCACGGTGGTGGTTGGAACCTAGCAAATTGTTGTGGTGACATCCTCAAGCGTAGATGGTTTGGGCGTCCACCACGATTAGTCATTAAGCGCTTACGGTTCTCACCCACTCTTTGCGCTTATCCTCTAGGATCAAAGCCTTATTCACTAGTTCACGAAAGTCGGAAAATTGTGGGTGATCAGTCCCAACTGCAGTCCTTAATTTAGTCCCTTCATGAAACGAGACTGCCTAGCTTTATCTGTCGCTACGTCTTCAGGGGCATAGCGAGCTAAGCGAGTAAACTTGTTGGTACTCGCCTTTGGTTGGCCTCCTTGTTTCAAAGCCACGAACTCTTCCTTCTTAAGGTCCATCATTCCCTCGGAACATGATCTTGGCGGAAAGCATTAGTAAACTCCTCTCGGTGATCTCTTGTGGGGCTCCATGGCGCACATAATTCTCCCACCATTCTGCGGTTCCTTCCAATTGATGAGAGGGTAGAGCACCTTCTCATTTCCTTCACATTGCGTGATGTGCGACTTCTTCTCAATAGTCCTAAGCCGGTCCATCGGCTTCCAAAGGGTTCACATTTCTGAAAAGTTGGTGGCCTAGTCCTCATAAAATCGATAGCTTTGAGTGAGGTCGGGGTCCACCATGGTTGTTTCGAGCTCTGAGGTTGTTGTTCTTTGGTGCTGCGTTGGTCATCTCTTTGCATCTGTTGCATCATAGTCTGCATTAGTTGAGTCTGCGCGCAAGAAGCGCTCCAGTTCGCATGTCTCCGGCGGTGGTTGAGGCTGCCTCATCATTGGTGTTGTCGTTACGCGCGATCCACTTCAAGCTCCGTTGTTTCCTCAGTATTCACCATCGATGATTGCCTTTTAGGTTAGGGAAGGTAGATGTAGCATAGATAAGAAGTAAGACTTTCTAAAGCGGGAGATAGGTTATACCCAGCTGAAATAATTCTTTATTATTCTTGGTATGGTGCTTATTTAAGCCTACAAGCTTTGCAACACATCGCACACTCGGCATTACAAAGAAGCAAACTAACTGAAACCTTAACGTCAACTAAAAGGTAAAGACTAACTTAAAGACGCGACTCACACTCGAGTCTCAACACGGCTCAAGGTCGACACTCACTCATCCACCACCTGGTGAGGTTGATCCGCGCATACACCGGCGGGTGAGCCGGCATAGGAGCGAACCTATCGATGACCTACTCTGGGTCCTCTGCAACCACGGGTCTGCACTCCCCTCGGCTCCCACTCTCGCTCCTCGGGATCCTCCTCGGACTCCTCTGCTGGCTCTGAACTCCTCGAGTCACGCGCTCCAGCTCGTCCTCGACCGCCTCGGGGCCTCTCCCGGCTCGGTGAATCATCCCGATGGTCAAGCACGGGTCACCTCAAGCTCTGCTCTGCCACTCTGAGTGCCTCGTACGATCTCTAGCTCCGAGTAGTATCTCTCATATGATCCTCACGGCAAGGGCGAACTCGCAAGGTGTGTGGTGTGGCACACTCGTTCTCCACGATCCGTCGGCGTCGGCATGCTTGAGCGTCAGGTGAAGGCGGAACATCGAGTCGTGAAGCTTCGTCGGCGTAGTCGTGGCGGACACGGCGAAGAGCAAGTCGGCGACCTCTGAATTGCAACCTCGTGCGAGAATCTTACGGCAGAGATGTTGATTGGCTGCTAGCTTCCTCATTCTCCGGCGTAGATAATCAGCTTGCAAATAAATCCTCGGTGTACACCATTAACTGACCAGCTGCCTCCTCGGTAAAGCGGACGATAAAAGCCCCCAAGCGTCTGAAGAACTCTCCACAGCTCCATGGCGTAGCCACCAGCTGACTCCTCGAAGGTCGGAACGATCGGCATCTGCTCCACAAGAACTTTGAATAAGAGCTCCACCCAAAACGGAAAGTAAAACGGTAAATTCAGCAAAGGCGAGAAGTAGAGAATGAGATGAGTCGAGAGTGTTTTATTAGTCAAATTTAGATTTTCTTTTAGAAAATAGTTTGGACACACACAAGACACCTCCATACTATCTAGGGCCAAGACCTACAGTCAGTATGCTCTGATACCACCTCTGTAAGGACCGAATCCATCGATTCGAACCCACCGTGTTACCGCACTATTCCCGGGATCAACGCTAGTGCACACACTCAACATTGGTACATATCACATCATACTCAGCGATAATAGAATAATAGTTCATTCATTGATATAACTAAAGGTATGATCTTATGACCAACTTACATTATTAAGCCACGCAGGCAAGACCGAAAATATAACTAATGATTAAGCGGCGGAAAATAGAAAACGAGATAGCTCATCGGTTCACCACGAGGCAACCGACAAGGCTCGGACCCTAATGACTCGTGTCTTCACGGACTTCATCTTCCAACACAGTGTAGATTCCTCAACTATTGATTATTGTTGTTTGGCAAGGGTGAGTACTTAAAGCACTCAACAAGTTGTGCACAGAATGCAATTCTATGTATCTATATGTAAGGCTTATTCCAATGGATAGGCTATCATGGCTATTTTGCAATAAGCGACATTTATGAACAAATCTGATAAATAGATTGTAAAGAATGTAAAACAAAAACAATAGTAAATAAATTCAGGATTTCTCAAGTAAACCAAGTTTCCAATCCTAAGTCAAATTCCATCTTCCATATGGCATTCCGCCATCCCAACCATGTTGTCCAATTAATTAAGCTAACCCTTTAACTGTAATTCCCGAGCATTGCTCAATACCGCGAGCACGGCTATCCGAATAGTTTCACACTCTGCAGAGGTTATGCACTTTACCCACGTGATACAACCAAACACCACCAAGGCGAGTGATTATAACAAAGCCTTTACAATGCTCTGGCTTAACCCGATACTATCCGCTAAGGTTTCAACACTGGTGGGTCTGAAAACCATAACCAGGGCCCCCCTCTAGCGCCATGTGAATTACACCATAACTCGGGAACTCACACCGTC
This sequence comes from Otatea glauca, assembly GCA_036346275.1. Lineage (NCBI taxonomy): Eukaryota > Viridiplantae > Streptophyta > Magnoliopsida > Poales > Poaceae > Otatea > Otatea glauca. Next base: position 18,238,442 of record CM070719.1, on the reverse strand, counting down.
CACGATAGTACCAAAATCAAGACATTGCAAATTACTCATCTAGGCTGGCCCATACCAGACATGTGGTTGCATAATTGACTCAGGTCAAAGGCTTGCAAGGTTAAGTCCTTAGTGTGATCGAGGCAAGACATCCACATACCCTCTGCCCATTGGGCCCACCTTGGCCTCCTCGCCCCTTGCCACTTGCCCCAATCTAAATTATCATCACCCAGTTGATTACCAAGCACCACGTGCCATCAACAATTCAACATCGTTGCGTGACATGACTCGCCACAACAAATCAATCTCATCGTGTGATCCCACATGACACACAAGTTCATAATATCGTTCCATATTCCATTAATCAAGATTAATTATCAATGATTACGATACATGTGATGGCGTGGCAAAGCTAAGCAACTAATACGGTCTAAACCTCCAATGTTGATTATAATTATTAACCAACTATATTTAACCAATCTAGGGTGACAATGGATCATGGCATACAATGACAAGGTAGGGTATAGATCAATCTGTATATTAGCTAATCCCAATCTAATTTGAAACAATTGTATATTTGAAACATATGCAATAGGGTAAAACAAATATAGCAATTTTATAAACATGGGTTCAACATGATCAAAGCACAACTTGCCTTTGAATAGGTCCTGATCTTGATCTGAAGCTTGCTCTTGGGTTGCTTGATCTTCCTCGAGCGTCACACAATTCAACGTCTCACAGCGTCAAGGAGAAAAGCAAATAAATACCAAAACAGAGAGAAATTGAACTCCAAAAATCAAATAAAATTCACCATTAAATAGATCTCAATTTTACAAATTTTAGAAATTTGAATCACTCAAATCCGAGTTAAATTGCAAAAGATATAGCCTTTTGAAGTTTGAAATAAACATGAAATCAGAAAATCAGAAATTCGAAATTATGATTTATTTTAAAACGAAAACTGATTTATTGCGTCATCATGACGTCAGCATGGCGCCTTGTGTGAAGCCGGACCAATCGGAAGCGCGGCGTGGCCTCGGTGCATAGACACGATCCACGGGACCTCCTCGGTCCACCGTGAACCCGGCGTATGGCGCTCGATACCCGCACCGACACGCGTCTTGTTTCGATTGGTTCTGGCGCCGCCCGCCGATGCACGACACGCGGCATGCATCCACGGCCCGATCCGTCGAGCAGGGCGAATCGCAGCAGCGGCTCGATCCTCCGTTCATCCGGATCTAACGGCCACGAACTCACCCGGCTTCGCGCGGCGGCGGCGAGAAGTCCACCGAGATGAAGAAGAAGACTTCGGCGACGCGTTCGGCGTATCCCGACGAAAAGAAGTAGCGCAATGGATGCGGCACGCCCGACGAAGTTCGAATCCGGGACCAAAGCGTCGAAAAACCACAGACGGCAGCGATCCAAGGCCAAAACCGCGGCGGTACGCAAACATCAACTCCGACGAGCTCCTGCGGATGCGTGACGACGGCTCGCGAAACCTTGCCGACCAAAAAGACGCGGCGCACGGATGAACCTCGGCGCTACCCCTCCTTTTATAACCTCGGCAAGCGCGCTAAAAGCGGAAACCTAGGCTTTCCCGGCGAAGTCGTGTCGGCGGCGGACTCGAGTTCGCATCGGAGCGACAACCCTCGGTAGTTCGATTCGCTCCAGCGGTCACGATCACACACCACGATCTAATCCTAACCGCCACGATTTCTTTCCAACGGCGAAGATCTCACGAATCCCGACCGATGCGCTTCATCCATGATCATCCGATCCGGATCCAACGTAGCAGATTCAATCGCTCTAGGGTTTGCGAGATGGGCCAAATGGGCGCTTCTCCGAGACCAGCGACAAGACATTACGGCCGAGCCCATTCTTTGTTCGAGGTTTTCAAAAGGTTTTTCATTTAAAATAATTCCAGAAATTCATTTAATTTGTTTTAGGCAATAAAATAATCAGGAAAAATACAAGAAAAATCTCAGAAATACTTTGAGGCATTCTGGACTCAACTAAAATATTTTTGGCAAAACTTTATTTTAACTTTGCACAGATTTGAATAGATTTAAATAAAAGACAATAAACTTGAAATAGGAATTAATTCAATTAAATCTAGAAAAATCCAAATAAATTCCAGAAAATCACAAATGCACTTTTAAACAATAAAACTTAATTAAACCAAATTTTGGGATGTTACACCTCCCCCGTGCCCTCTGTGAGTTTTCTGAGAATTACTCTCCATTTTTTGTTGCCTTACTTTCTCGATGATGATAATGGGTATTGTGATGACTAGAACATTTATTTCCATGAACTAGGCCTTGAACCATAGACTTATATGCTGGAAAGTGTAGATTCATTCACTGATTAGAGTATAATTGGCTAATAGCTTGTTCTTGACTGTTATTACCTTTCTGTCAGCACTTCATTATATATAGTAGCTTCTGGTTTAATCTTGATTGTGCTATCAGTCATAGCATTCTGGTTTTTTTTATCCATGCGCAGATTGTTATATCAGTAGATGTGCTATTTAGATGCTTATCTAAATGCACTTTGTTATCTTAACTATTTACTGGTGTGCTTAATGTCTGATTGAGTGAATCAGTTTTAGTTTTGTTCGACTATTTTAGTGCATATTAAGGGTAGTCTATTGTTGATTTAGTGCATATTAAGGTGGTAAGGGTTCAAGGCCTTATTCACTGAATTAATTGTTAGCCCATTCGTGATTAAGGTTGAAGGTTTAAAATCTTCAACCAACCCCAATCTGAGAGCAATGTAATACAATCTTCAGTTCAATTTGTGATAGAAGATATGATTCATTGTATGAATGACAAGTAAATACATTTTATGCATCGACTTGCCTTAACATACCTACTCTTAATTGAAATTTGCTTCTCTTAACTTACCTATTCTTAACCTTGCATCATACGAGATGATGTCCCATTAATCTTGGTCGCCGAATAGGTCTGATGATGCACCCAACGTAGGAGGAAACAGGTGCGGTCCAAGAGGGCTTAGTAAAAGGCCTCAAAGCCGATACACCATCACGACGGTCGATCCGCATGATGGGGCTCCTACCTCGCCTCCAAAGGCTGCGACAGCTTTTCGGACCATGTGCGGGATTGTTGGGTGTGAAAGGGTCCCCATCACCTATCCTTCATGGAAGATGCTGACAGATGACGAGCGCAATAACCTAGTGACAGAAATATTCGTGTCATTCGAGCTTCCACAAGATGCCATGCCTGCACTGCGACGGTACACGTTGCTAGTGGCGGGAAAGGCTTGGAAGAGCTTCATGACACTACAAGAAACAGAGAAAAATTCGTGGGTTTTTTAAATTCGTGGGCCCAAAAAAAACCCACGAATTTATTTATTTAAATTCGTCGGTTTGTATAAAACCCACATTTTTAATTAAATTCGTGGGCCAAAATGAAACCCACGAATTTAATCATTTAAATTGTAATGAAGTAACCCACAATTTAAATATTTAAATTATGTGTAAAAATTACCCGAATTTAAAAATTTAAATTAAATGGGCCACCAATTACCCACAATTTAAGTTTTTAAATTCGTGGGCCCACCTTACCACGAATTTATCCGGGCAAAACCCTACGGGCCCAACGAGACCTTTGCCTCCTTCCCCACGCCACTTGCATCGCCGCGCCCGCCCGCGCGCGCCGCGCGCAACTGCAACGCGCCTGGTCTGCCGAATCCCACGCCGTCGTCGCCCTCCCCGCCGCTGCCGCCCGCCCGCCCCTGCGCGCCCGCTCCACTCGGCCGGGAGCCACCACCCGGCCGCCCTCCCGCCCGCATGCGCTGCCGCTTCGGCCGCCGAACCGTCCCGGCCGGTGGCCGCTGCCTGCCGCCCGGCTTGCCCGCCCGCCGCGCCCCTCGCCCGGTCGGCCACGACGCCGACCCGCCGCCCGCCGCGCCGCCCGCCGCCCTCCGCCGCGCCGCGCAGCCGGTCGACCGCCCGCACGCCGCCGCCTCGCCCAACGCCGGCCGGCCGGCTCGGCCCACGCCCCCCGCCCGCCGCGCTGCCCAGCAGCCGTCCGGCGCCGCGCGCCGCCTGCCCCTACCTCGCCGCCGCCGCCGCCTGCCGTCTTGCGCCCCAGCCACCGCGCTGCCTGCTGGCTGCCCGACCGCCGGCCGCCCTCTCCGCCGCCAGCGCCACCGCCGCCTTGCCCGCTTCGCCAGCGTCGCCCGGCGATCGCCCGTCCACTTTGCCCCGCCGCCAGCGCCGCGCGGCGAGCCGCCCGGCGCCTGCGCCCGCCAGCGCCCTCGCCGTGCCACCACCCGCTCGATGCGCCGAGACGCCGCCACGCCCGGCCGCGGCGGCGCGCGCCCACCCGCCCGCTTGTCGCCGCGCGCGCCACGCCACGCCATCGCTGGCGCCGCCGCCGGTGACGCCTCGCCGTCGCTGGCGCCACCCACCCTCCCGGAACCTCGCGGCGTCCCCACCGGCGTTGGAGAAGGTATATTCGTCTCTTTTATATTCGTTTAAAGTTATTTCATCTCATTTATATTATTTGCATATGATATATTTTTATTTTTTGCTTGCGTTGTATATAACGTTAGAGTTTAGGGTTTGTGTCGAACGAGAGAGAGCATAGGCGTCACTGTTTGGGAACGGCGCATCTCACATTTGCTTGTGAGGTGCGCGGTTCGAAGTATCGGCGTATTTTGGACAACCCGAGAATGTTGGTTGTTGCATAGGACACGTGGCGTGCGGCGATCCGAGCGTGATTTCGGCCACATAACCTGTTGTTCTCCGACGCACCAAAGATCAGGCGTGCGTTTGGAGAAACGGCGGGGTTATCTTGCCGAAATTTCGTTCGGTTAGAGCGCACGCGTCGTCGCAGTCGCATGCAATAGCCTCCATTATTGGGTGGGTTTAGGACAAATCTTTCCTAATAGGGTTGTCATTGTCACCTAAGCCACGATCGATGCGTTGACATTGTTTCATTTGTTTAGCTTTGATAATGGGTGACGATCGAAGGCGATGTATGATGGATGGAGGAGTGATGGGGGCACTCAAGGAATGGGGCGAGATCACGGATGCTTTCTTGAAGCAAGCATTCGTTGGAGGAGTGAATATGTGTATTGCCGTGTACCCTCTGCGAGAATAATAGCTACTACAGCAAGGATATAGTGCAGTATCACATTTGCAAAAACGGGTTCATGCCTAACTATTTGGTGTGGCACCGTCATGGAGAGGCCGCAGGCGAGCCATTGAGAGCGAAGAGATCTTTGGACCATGTGGAGGATCACGACCGGATGGAAGACATCTTTGGATGATCTTGGCAGGGGGACTGAATTTAACTCCGGGGAGGGGTCACAGCCGGAGGAGGTTAAGGAATTCTATAGGCTACTTGACGCCTCGGACGAGAAGCTGCATGACTTGACCAATGTGACCGTCCTGCAGGCGGTTACACGCCTTATGTCGATGAAGTCGAAGTTCAACTTTTCGAACAAATGCTTCAACGCTTTGCTTGAACTAATGAATGATGTCCTTCCGCCTAACCACAAGATGCCAAAGGATTTGTACCAATCGAAAAAGTTGATGGCCGACCTCGGGATGAATTACCAGAAGATTGATGTGTGCGAGAATAATTGCATGCTGTTCTGGAAGGATCATGACAACGATACCCATTGTATGCATTGCGGTAAGTGCAGATTCGTTGAGGTGGTAGATGAGGAAGGGGTATCAGTCACTACAAAGGTCACGACTAAACAGCTTCGGTACATGCCGATCACGGATAGGCTTAAAGGACTGTACATGTCAAAAGAAACAGCGAAACATATGCGGTGGCACAAAGAAGGTAAACGTGAGGACCAAGACCCGGATATGATGGTGCATCCGTCTGATGGCGAGGCATGGCAGGCATTGGACCGATTCGATCCTGCATTTGCAAGTGACCCTAGGAGTGTCCGTCTTGGTTTGTCCACGGACGGTTTCACACCTTTCAGCACAAGCGCTAGCCCCTACTCTTGTTGGCCGGTCTTCATCATGCCATACAATCTTCCACGAGATTTGCTTGAAAGAAGGGTTCATATTCCTTGCTCTTGTCATTCCGGTCCTAAGCATCCAGGAAGGATCTCAATGTGTTCATGCGGCCCTTAATTGATGAGTCAAGAAGTTGTGGCGAGGAAAAGGCATCTGACAGCGTTGGTGGCGAAGAATTTACCTTACGAGCCGCATACGTGGTCGGTCCATGATTTGTTGGCATATGGCATTTGGGCGGTGGTGTGTTCATGGTCGCTGTGTTGTCCAATTTGTATGGTGACTACGATGCATTGAGCTCACGCGCGGTAAAAGATCACATTCTTCGATTGCCATCGACGATGGCTTCCGGCGAGCACCCTTTTAGGAATGACGCCAAAGCATTTGAAAAGGAGAAAGTTAAAAGGGCGCCGAAGGCGACTCACGGGAGAGGAGATAGCTGAGTGGCATAGTCGGCTTGTGCGATCTACTAAGTGGGTTTCATCGGCTATGGAAAGGAGCACAACTGGACTCATATTTCTTTTCTTTGGGAGCTGCCTTACGAAAGCTTTGATTCTGCCAAGATAACATAGATTTGATGCACCAAGAGCGCAATGTGGCGTAAAGCATCATAAGCATGGTGTTTGATGTAACCGACAAAACAAAGGATAACGTGAGTGCTAGGAAAGACATGGGTGATCATTGTGCTAGGCCGTGGCTCGAGGTTAAAGTTGGTTTAAATGGGAATGAGAGCCGCCACGAGCTCCATCTTGTGTGAAGCCGTAAGACCGTAAGCAGATTTTGAGGTGGTTGAAAACTCTAAAGTTTCGACCGCTATGCATCTAACATAAAGCGGTCTGTGAATGTCAAGACCGTAAGCTAAACGGGCTAAAGAGTCATGATTACCATATTATCATGGAAAGACTTGTTCCGTAATGTTTCGTGGCTATTTTGATAATGAGTTGTGGAGGATGTTGGCGAGCTCGATTTACTTCTATGAGCAGATATGCGGTAAGGAAATCTCTAAGACATTGATGCGAAGTTAGAGAAGGGAATTCCATTGCTTGTATGCAAGTTGGAAAAACTTTCCCACTGGTTTTATGAATGTGATGCAACACTTTGGTGCATCTACCTTGGGAAGCGAAGGTTGGAGGTCTGCGTGATTCGGATGGATGTATAGTCAGGAAAGGGAGTTGAAAAAGCTTAGAGCTACAGTGCGCAACAAGGCAAGGGTAGAGGGGTGTATCGCAGAGGCTTATGCAAGTAAAGAGATCACAAACTTCTCAACAAAGTATTTCGCACGCAAGCACAACGTGAATGTCCGTAAGAATCGGTACCGTGCCGCGGAAGATGAACCATTGAGCGAACTTAAGCTTTTTCAATGCAAGGGTCAACTGTTGGGTCGTACATCGCACACCATGTTGAGTATGAGTGGAACATGGCCATGCTTTACATGTTCACTAACATGGTAGAAGTTGAAAAATATTTTGAGTAAGTGACTTTCAATTATGTTTTCATCATTTCGGTGTAGTGTCCTTTTAACCCGAGAATAAATGACGCGAGTATTTGACAAAGAAAATTGAAGTCAACTCGACAACCCACAACTAAGCAATTGGATAACCTACGTCGTGATGGGTTGAAAGGCGGCCCAAGCTTCGTGCAATGGTTCCGTCAACATGTAATTTGACTATTTATTTATTTTTCTAAAATGAATTGTTGTAGTAACTTAATATTAGACTAACAGTGATGAATGTTGCTATATAGTGTATGCGTGATGCCTCCGTCCCTAAGGATCTCTGACAGCTCTCACATGGTGATGTGACGGCAATGAGCTATAGTCGCTGTGATGTGAATGGGTTTCGTTTTCGAACAGTGAAATTAGAAGCTAGCCGTCCACTTGCGGCCACTTCTAACAGCGGAGTAGTCACAACGTCATCCGATTCCAGCGGCGATATATTAGACTACTACGGTGTTGTACAAAACATAATTGAGTATACCTTTGGGGGTGGCAAAGATCTGAAGGTCGTGTTTTTTGATTGCCATTGGTTTGATCCACACAACGGCACACGTGTCGATGACTTTGGGATGGTGGAGGTGAAGCACAGTTCGCGGCTTCAGGGCCATATCAATAACATCGTGCTTGCACATTAGGTTGAGCAGGTGTACTACCTGAGCTATCCTCACCGTAGCTTGAAGGCTTGGTGGGTTGTATTTAAAGTTAACCCTGAAGTATACCCTCCTGGGGATGTTTCGTATGTGGCAAGTAACGTAGAGGATGATGTGGGTGATGTATATCAAGAAGAAGCTATAGGGGATTCTTTCCTTGTCTCCGACGGGGCAGGACTCGATCAATTACCTACCGATGCCACAGACGTAATAACAGATGAACCCGGCCCGTCACGGAAACGCCCTCAAAAGTCAGTAAGGATTGCACGTCTTCAAGCACGTCTCAATGAAATACGAGTCGCAGAAGCAGATTCCGACGCCGACGACTTTTGATATGTATATTTTGTGAGATTATTGTTGCCTCGTTCATTTGTACAAGTCATTGTTGTCTCCTTCATTTTTTACATGTTATAGTTGTCTCATTCTTTTTTGCAAGTTATTGAAAATTATTTGTAAACTCAGATACTAACTCTTGTCAAATTTGAACAGATGAGTATGTTCAGGCATCAGGTTGACAAGCTTAAAGGCAAGTTCAGCTGGTCGTCCTCCAGAAGGTCGAGGAGCAAGGGTTCTGATGGTCAGGACTCGACGGCCGGCAGCGCCATATTTGCTGGGGTGGCGCAGATTAGACAGCGGCAGGAGCAGCTCCAGAGGTGCTTCGATGAGCAGGCACGAGAACAGGCGCGGGAGCAGCCACAGGAGGACGAGGCGCAGGTAGGGGTTGCAGAGGAGGGGCAGTTGGGATGTGAGCATGACGACATGGGCGAGGCGGACGACGAGGAGGTCGTTGGGGTGGTGGCGGTGGGACGAGCAGATCTGATGATGCAGACGCCGAGGCCGTGGCAGCGGCAGATGCAGAGTTGGAGGCGACCTTAGAGCCAGTTGAAGAGGGCGGGTCTTCTTCGGGTACCATCAGGTATATGTGTAGTATTGGATTATCATTTAATCTCCATATTTACATTGTAATGTCTATGAACTAATTATTTGCATTTCAGTGTTTAGAAACCGTCTCGGTTCGTCGAGATGCAACCGGCCGATAGGAGGTTGATAGAGGTACACGGGAGCGAGTAATGATTTATCTTCTCCTTTAGCATTAGCTAGGTGACAACTTATTGTTTTGATGCATCTTTGTCTTGTATTTTGTTGTAGGCATTGGAAAGAGCCGGGTTGGACTGAGACGGGCCACATTACAAAGGTTAACGCCGTCTTTGGGAGCCCTTGGCGGTACTACTACCCCGGCATGGTTGAGTCGGCGAGGAAAGATTCGCGCCCACAACCGAAGCATCGGGCGTTGAAGGAGAACGTGGAAGGAGGCGAAGACAACCAAACATGTCGTATGCAGTGTGGGTCTGGCTCGGGTGAGTTTGCGTTATTTATTTACTCTATTTGAGTATTGCTTTAAATGTAAGTACAATTTGACAAAGGTGTGATTATATGCGGAGAGGTTCCGCCTTGAGAACGAAGACGATTACAACGCTTTGAAGAAGGCCAAAAGCGTCTTCAATGTGGTGGCACAAAAGGTTGTTTGAGATTCATTCAAAGAATGCACGATTCAAGCTGTCATCAATTTTACAAGAGGGTGAAGAAGGTGAACATGAGAAGAGGACGAGGCGCAGGAGGATACACCGATGTAACAAGAGTATCTCCGAGCTCGGTCGATTGGATAATGAAGGACATGGAGGTTTGGAGGTGGATGTGCAGATTGGGGATCTGAGGATTTTCAAGAAAAATCAAATAGAAATTGAGGGAATGAAGAAGTAGATTGGGGAAGCACAAATGGGCGCAGACGGACACATTGGCCTAGAGCAACACATGGTAAGTATCGGTATTATAATTGTTAGTGAATTTGTCACTATGTTTCTAACTTTGCATCGTAGGAGGTGAAAGTGGGAGTATTCCCACTTTGTGGAAGTTTACATCCGGGGCACCAAGGCGAGGATCCACAGAACCTTGATGTGTTGTGCGATGACGGGCTAGTGAGAGGATGGTAAATATAAATGACACAATATGTTTTGTGCAAATTTACATCCAGAGCACCAAAATGTTGTTTTGTAGGCGTCATATGCGTAACAAATGACACAACGCCATGGGCCGGAGGTTGATTGGAGAGCCGCACTGGCCGATGTGGAAGCGCTGTACCACGCCGAGGGGGCCTAAAGCATGGGAGGTTCGTTAATAAAACTGATTTTATTTGTTTTCGCCTACTAAGGAAAAAAATTGCATAGTCACATTTTAGTATATATCGTTTGTAGGTGGGCCATGGGGATGGAGTTGTGGATCGCGATCGCCCTCCACGAGGCTCGGTTTCCACAGGGAGTGCTCGCTCGCCGAGGTCCGTGACGGAAGCACAAGCGCACGAGGAGGCTCGTCAAGCGCGAGAAGAGTCTCGCAAGCACGAGAGGAAGCTCGCAGGAAGCCGAGAAGACTCGAATACATGAAAATGTATCTGCAGTACAATCTCAACTTTGAACAAAACGCCAAGTTTACATTTGTGATTAAAATCTAACAAACAATCTATATGCAAAGAATCGTCACAATCTCTTGGACCTAACGTGCGGTGTTTCGCCCTCTGTTCCGCAGTAAAGATACTTGAGTTCATTACGCTTTAATTCACTTAGCTCAGAAATCACGAATTCACAAACCGGACTATTATGTCATAGGGCTCCCACCACCTCCCTTCTACATGTTTTCTCCGCATATGCAGCCACCACCACAAGGAGAAGCATCACAGGTGCTCGGCCTCCCGCGCCCTTCATAAACCCTCTTGGGATGCAGTGCACCACCCTAGGAGATGCACCTCAGGTTATATGATATTCTCATGCATTCTTTATTTTCAAAAACTCTATTATGTGTACTTCATATCACAAACTATGATCCACAGAGCTCCCACCTCCTCCTCCTTTCTACATGTTCAATCCATGATGCGCCCACCTTCTATGGAGAGGCACCACAGGTAAAGACGGATCGGTTCAATTCGTTATTTAAAATTTGAATGAATGATTTATATGTGGCATGATGTACTGTCTATGCCTTACAGTGGCTCCCACCTCCAAACCCGTTCTACATGTACCCACCACCTATGCCAAGCCAAGGAATGCCTATGTACTTCAACCCGTGGGCCTGCACCACCTCAGGCGACACCACATGTATGGATGTTGAAAATATTATAAGTTTGCGACACGAGCTAAGTTTGTAAATTCTTGTACAAATTGTTGTTTTGGATGTGTGATTGATTATCTAAGGATCTGCTAGAATGTCTCCTTCGGTTTGAGAGATTGGTATATATATTATAACCGCAAATGTTTCTTTGTCTCACGAGTGGATGTCCTATTTACTAGAGAGGTCATGCCGAAAATTTGTACATTTCAATGACTTAGTTTTAAGCCGGTTTTAAAGAGTTGAAAGGTTGGTTTGGTCTTTTAGTAGAGGTAGTAGGTTTGGTGTCTCGCTTGTTAATTTTTCGTTAGCTTGAACTTTGTTGTGGAGTTTGATGACTTGGTGAGCTACCCGCCCCATCCCTTCCTTTCTCTTGCTCAAATTTAGGAACATATGCTTCCGTAGGAACTTTAGTTCATTCTTTGAATATGAGATTACATATGCTTCATTGAATATGAGATTACGTGCAAATGGATGGAAATATACTAGTAGGGAAATCTAGTTCATTCTTTTAGTATATATCAATCTTAGTAATCTGTTGCAAAAGTGATAATTTTTGTTGAAATGCACAACCGAGTCGATTTTAGGATATTTAGGCAACTCTTTCTTAAACCTTGCCCAAATCATCTCAATGTTCATACTTGAAAAGGTTAACTTGTGTGCTTATGAAAGTTCATTGTTTGTGTTCTCAGAGATAAGTGATGGTTTACCAAATTATTAACCCATTACGTGCTATTTGATTTTTCTTTCTCACAATAACTTTTTGATTTGAACCTTATATTGTGTCGAGTTCTTGAATTGAAAAGTTATCTTAAGACAACTTGTTCAATTGTGAACTTATGTTTTAAATGCTTTATATGGCATCCTTGTAGAATGTTGTTTGCCCATATACAACTGATTGTTTATCCTTGTAGAATGCTTCATATTTGTACTTTGTATATTGAACTCTTAAAATGACTACCAAAACTCTTAATTGCTTCTTTGAACTATTTTCACTGCTTGTTATCTTTTGAATACTCAAGTGATGCAATTGGGGTCTTTGGAAGTTGAATTAAGTAATTTTAGTTGTAATCTTGGCCTTATGTTAATACTAGAGAGTATTACTTTGATACTTCATTGAATATGAGATTGATGTTCATATGATTATTGCAAGATATCTTGACTAGCTAAATGACGTGAAGTTCTTATATATAGTATCTATTCTTGTTTAGCTTGACTGTCATATTGATATTCTCATATTGTGTCTTGGTTGAATAGTACTATTGATATTCTCATATTGACATTCATGTGAATCAAAGATAATGTTACTTGTAGCACAACCTAAGTTAATCTTGAACTTGCGGTGTTTCTAGGTCACGCTCTCCAAAGACGCGTACTAACGATTTACATCATAGAAGACATCTTCAACAGCGCCGACGGTGGTGGTAGCGCCACAACTCTAACCCCGAGGCATGAATTCCATTGTGAGCTCGATTGGTGTATAACTGTTGTACTTTATAACTTGTTGTGATGGATACATTGTGATCGACTTATTGTGATGGACTTATTTTAATGGACTGCAGATTGTATCTATTGCGGTTGTAATGTGTTGTACGTCATTGCGTAGTTTACAAATTGCCGTTGGATGTGTGATTGGATTATCTAAGGATCGCTAGAATGTCTCCTTCGGTTTGAGTGATTGATATATATATTATAACCGCAAATGTTTTTTGTCTGCTGAGTGGATGTCCTATTTACAAGAGAGGTCATGCCAAATTTTGTACATTCGGAGACTTAGTTTTAAGCCGGTTTTGAAGAGTTAAAAGGTTGGTTTGAGATTTTAGTATTGGTAATTGGTTTGGTGTCTCGTTTGTTAATTCTTCGCTCGCTTGAACTTCATTGTGGAGTTTGTCTTTTGTGTTAGTGTTTCGATCGATTTGAACAAAATAGATGATCCTTCTTATTTATTCTTCGCTAGCAATTTTTAGTTTCAATTTTCTTTTGCCTTTTCTTTTCTTCTTTAGTTGTTATATGTATTGAGTGCGATATATATATATATATATATATATATATATATATATATATATATATATATATATATATATATATATAAATACATACATTTGGATATATATACATTTTTTGTAAAATGATGATTAAATTGTGGGTTTATTAAACCCATGAATTTAATCTGTTTAAATTGTGGGTTTAATAAACCCACGAATTTATCGATTAAATTGTGGGCTAAAAACCCATTTAATTTATCGATTAAATTCGTGGGTTTAATAAACCCACTAATTTAATCTGCTTAAATTGTGGGTTTATTAAACCCACTAATTTAACTCGAAACCCAATTAAATTCGTGGGCTTAGCGTAAACTCACGAATTTAACTTAAATTCGTGGTACCCACGAATTTAATTAATTAATTTCGTCGAGTTAAATTCGTGAACTAAATTCGACGGTTTGCTCACGAATTTAAATTAAATTCGTGGGTTTTAGCTTAAATTCGTGGGTTTTTGGCCCACGAATTTTTCCCTGATTCTTGTAGTGTGAGAGTCCTCATCACTAATTACGTCGATAAGGAAATGACTCTATTCTAGAAGTATGGGTTCATCTCTGAAGATGTCTGGGGACGATTTGTTGAGTTGAAGATGACGAAAGAGTTTGTGCTTCAAAGTTCGGTGCATAAGACTGTCCAGTCAAAAAACACCCACCCACATAGACTCGGGTCAACTAGGTACGCTGGCAAGATCACGCAATGGACGAGGGAGGACAACGAGGCAGTCCAAAAGGAGGTCACGCCACTGTTTTCCTCCATCGTGGGCCCACGTGCCCGAAACTAGGTAAGAGCGACGTCACATCCCACTTCTTCGGGCGGCATGTCCTTTACAAACCCCACTGATGAGGAAGTGGCCCAACGCCTAATATCGTTGAGCACGGAATCTTCCCAGGGCTCTTTCACTTCAAACAAAGAGAAAGACATACTCTCCAATGCCTTGGGAAACAAGGAGCACCAGGGTCACACCCGAGGCCTAGGTGTTTTCATTCCCTAGAAAATGACATTCCCACATGACTCGAACATATACCGGAGTAAGAAGATAAGCAAAGCCGAGCATGAGGAACAGCTAATAGTCCTGATTGAGGAAAGGGTTGAGGAAAGGCACAAAGCGCAGTTCGATAGTCAGCTACCAAGCCTTGAGGAAAGGATGGAGCAAAGGGCGGTTGCGGAGAGGCAGGCATGGAATGTGCAAGCCCAGGAAGCACATGCGTTCAGCCCAACCAACCATCGGAGCAGCTGCGCGTCCGCTCCTGAAACGGACGTGGATGAAGGCAGATTTCCTCCTGACGACACCTTGGTAACATGTCTGCAATGCTCCTTAGATAGACTTTAATGTTTGACGTGTTAGCTAATTACTTTTGCACCCTTGTGTAGATGGCCACAACGTGCAATCTACAAGTGAGGCTTGCCAATGGCTCTGTTCCCCTGCAGCTTGCTTGGGGATGTGCGTATGCATCCGGCGAAGGGGCGATTGTGCACGGTCATACTTTAGAGCCAGGCTACGTGAAGGTCCATATCGACGGTGTACATGAAATTTGTAAGGCCATCACGCTAGAGATGCCCCCAAACGATGTGAACATCACAATAGAGGATGCCATCGGCACATTCATCTAGTGGTCCAAGAAGGACATCTCCTTCGACGCTCGCCCAGGAGCATCAAAGCTACAAGCACTACCAGAGCCACATGATGCGCCGGAGCTACCAGCACTACCGGAGCCATATGATGCACCGAAGGAGCCCTCCAAATCTACTACGTGTACCATTAGGCATGCATCACATTACATTCGGGCGATGCGTCTCAGTAAAGACGGCATTTGGTAGAAGGGGAGGTGGAAACAAGGGCAAATCGAAAGGGACCACGTCAGCCCGTAACTCTCCATTTGCCCCATTGGTGCGGCAATTCGAGCTGGGCAGCCATTCGTACTGGATGAGACCAAGAGACGCTTACATTATTCTGCATTAGATTGCAAGATTGGTACATGCAACAAGCCAACAAGTCGGTGGCACAACAGATATCGAGTATCTTGGTGAGCTTCAACGAGAAGCATTTCTTACACTGGTTTTTAGATGGCATCTTCGTGGTTGGCTTCTCCGACTTGTTCGATCTATACAACCTCAGAGCGCTCGACGCCTTACTCATAAGATGTTAGATACTGTAAGTGTGTGCAATCATCATGTATATATAAATGTCATATATCTATATATGATCCTTGATTTTGTATATGTAGATACATGACCATGGAAGCAGACGCAAGGAAACAATCTGTGGGTTTCGTTGACCCACACATGGTGTCCAAGCAAACCATGGACGAAAATATACGAGCCGTCCATGAGTGTGTTGAAAAAGTAATGCTGACTGATTTGGACAAAAAATTCATACTTTTACCACACAACCCGGGGTAAGTGCTTCGTCTAGATGCTACACTTGTTGATTTGGACTATATATCGCACCTCGAAGGTAGGTTCAGTGACTATGACGACATACCTGTGTAGGTTTCACTGGGTTCTACTCGTAATTATACCGAGATAGAACCGGATCATTTACCTTGATTCCAAAAAAGGTGGCACCCACAACTTGCAGCCTATCAAACAATTGCTCGACACGTCGTTTGGTGTCTACAAATATAGGAGAGGGAGACAAGAAGGGCAGCCCAACGACTCTAAAGCATACTTACGACTTTCCGATATCCGATAATCCTTACACTCCATAATAATAACTTAGGAACTAATTAGCCTATTATGTTTTGGCAGTGCCACCTGTAGCCAAAGGGCACTGACCTATGTGGATTCTACGTTTGCCACAACATAGGACTCCTCGTTGGTTCACACAATACCAATGACATAGAGGTCTGTCAATCTTGTAACAATTGTCTCCACTTATCAATTTATGTTCACGCAAGAGTTTAATCTTCTCATCGACAGGCTTGGCAATGCACTAAATTTGTATTGGAAAAGTCTAACCTGCTAAGTATTTGAGGACACCTCTGTGCCTTCTTGCTGCGTGAGGTCATACATCCAAAGGGCATATGCTACTCAAGGCTCAACTGATGAGTTGTAAATTTGTTACTTACCATGCATCCAGAATTAATTAATTTGTGAACCTTATGCTGTGAATTTGTCATTTGTAGTTCTGAATCCAAATAGTTAATATATATGTGAGTTGATTTCTGAAATGGATGCATTGAACATATATTATAACATGCGATCTGAATTGATTTATGAAATGGATGTGCTGTATGTGGTGTAACATGTGGTTGGAGTTCATTTTTTAAATGTATATCGTAATAATATGCTGCTGATTCTATGTACTGCCTTTTGTTTCAGAGGGCATGGCTAGCAATTCCTGAGGCTAGCCAATAAATTAAAATTTAGTACAAAATACAAAATTAACATCATAGACGTCGGTCATGTAGTACCATCACAGATTATTCTATTTTGGAACCGTTAGTGATGTTACTACATCACAGACGGTTCCTATTAGGAACCATCTGTGATGAGGTCACCATCTCAGACGGTTCTATATTAGAACCATCTGTGATGATGGGATCTTCACAGACGGTTATTCCTTAGAACCGTCTAGGATGATAACCTCATCACAGATGGTTCCATTTGGAATCGTCTGTGATAATGCTACATCACAGACAATTCTAATTTGGAACCGTCTATGGTGAGTTTTTTCACTGACGGTTGCAAAACCGTCTGTGATGACTCTTTGTCATCACTGACACTTCGATACAGACGGCTCACAAAACTATCTGTAATGTGGTTTGCGAACCGTCTGTGATGGCCTTTTCTATAGTAGTGTTTGGTCCTTCCCCATTCGGCGTTCCGCATCGCCATGAGCTCCCATCTCGGCCATTCCCCCGTGAATTGCCCGCTTGTCCCGGCCTCCATCCGTAGTTCCATGCCATGCAATGCCTCCCTCGCCACGCTGCCTTGCAGACACCACCCACTCCGAGTCTAGGGCACCACCGAGCGGACTCTACTCCTCGCGAACTCACCTCCTCGACCTCGCGGTCACTCCACACCACCCGCGACCAGATCGGACCAGATCTGATACGCAGAAGTGGCGCAGAGGAGCTCGACGGCCAGATCTGGTCAAGACGGGGCAGATACGTGGAGGCGGCAGATCCAGCATGGAGGCGCCGCGCGGTCCCAGCCATCGTCGCCAGTAGTCGGCATCTACAAACCCCTGAGCGGCCAATGGTCGAGCCGTCGTTGTCCTCTCCCCCGAGGCCTGAGCTATAAGTAGGTTATCCCAGATGACCAAATCTCATTATGCTTTTTCACTTCATTACTTGTTGTGATTTGTGAATTGTGATGTGTGCTTGTTGTTGCTTAGCGAATTTTATATTGGTGTAGCTTTCGAATTCCAGTTCATTTGTGTGCAAGATTGATTGTTCATTTGTGTGTGAGATTGATTGCTAGTGTTTTGATAGCTACTGGTTAGTGGAAGAAAACCTAGCATCCAAGAAATCTTCCAGGTTTAGTTAGTTCATCCAAGGACTCTTCCATATTTAGCTACTGGTTAGTCGAACAATTAATTTAGCTACTGCCTAAAATTCGGTTTACTTAAAAATCGAATTAACCGAACATTCGGTTAATTCGGTTCGGTTTTGAATTTTGTTCGGTTTGGTTCGGTTTACAATTCTCAAAAACCAAAAAATTTTAAACCGATTAAACCGAACCGATAAAACCGAATTAACCGAATGCCACTACTACAGAACAGCACATCACTGCCGGTCATTGGCGCCGGCAGTGATTGGTCGGCAGTGATACTCGAGGATTATCACTGCCGGCTCAGGAACCGGCAGTGATAATCCTTATCACTGCCGTTCTACCTACAACCGGCAAATGATATTGACTATCACCACGGATCAAACCAAAATCCGGCGAAGATAAGGACTATCACCGCCGGATCAAACCAAAATCCGGAAGTGATAAGGATTATCACCGCCGTTATATCTACAACCGCAGGATATTGTACTAGCACCGCCAAAGTTGTACCATAATCCGACAGTGATATATACATATCACCGCCGGTTTTCTCCAAGAACCGCAAAGTGACAATCTTGCATATTTTTCGTGCAATATATATATATATTTATATAATTGTTTACGGTGTCCATATGTTAGTATATAAAGCATCGCTCAAATCATAATTCAAATATATGCATGTATCGACTAAGCATCGTTAAAATCATAATTCAAATATATTAAATTACGCATCACATAATTTGCTTTTACAATGTAGCTCGACTACATGTCATCCCGCTTGCTTTGATTTTACAATGAGTCAAGTAGACATGTCACGCGTCTAGGCCGTAGGAATGAGGGCGATGAGGCTACTCGTGGAACTCGCCGCTTGGATTGATGATCTCATCATGAATGAATCCAATGATCTATTCTTGAATTGCTATAATTTACAAGAATAACTTATTGGTTCTCGCTTGGAGCGCTGCTTTTGAACAAAAAGGAAGTTACTTAATGATGATATTTGTTAAATAAAAAGGGCATCAAAGTGTAATTACGCACCATGGCTTCGTTATAGCCGACACTCTCCGTGACAATTGAATGCATATTTGTACATACATAGAATGCACATAAATTGTTTAGGGTTCTGCTTCATGCATGGGAAGTCATTTATTATTTCAAAATTTTCCGGTATGGACGATATCAACACTTTTCTTGCGATCGCAAGTAAAGCCCCGTGAATGATTTTGAGTAGTAATTAAACTTGAATGCAATAGAATGGAATTTTGCTAGAGTAATAACGCAACGATCGAGTTTAATTGCTCAAAGATGTCCCAAAGGTCTTGGTACAGATTAGTTTGTTTTCTCCCGAGTCCAAGACAAAAATCCGCTAGCATCTAACCGATGACGAGGAGGACCCAAGTGAAACCTGCACATATATGTCAACGTAGTTAATTACTCCCACATCGCACGTGTTACGCAAGAATAGTAAAACGATATTAGAAGTCGAGATACGCATTTGAAGTTATAGGGTAAAAGTACAGAGGTTTTGTATTGCAGCTTCAAAAAGTATTAAATAAATAGTCTTCAACGAACTGTGGATTGTCGCTCACAAGTTTCTCGTTGTGAGCCCGGATCTAGGAATGCTAGATTGTCATTGTTATTTCTTCTACATGTCCGTGCCTCCATTCTACATAAGAAAGAAGTTAGAGATGCAATTAAACAAAGATGTAAATGCTCAACGATATCTCGATGCACTTACAAAGTCCATAGTCTAAGTATGTTCACGCCCGGGCATCTTGTCGGTACAACATATACAGACTCGTGAAAAGAACCCAGCAGATGTTATCCCCATTGTGAAAATCTTGCTCCGTATCCGATCGGGAACGCGTCCATACCATCGTTGGATCTTGCATGTACCATCGATGGACGCGCCGCAGCTTGAGTTGTAAGGTTGTCGAAATGATTTGGTTCAACCAGCGTTTTCCCATAACAAACTTCCACCGAGACCTTGCGCAGAGCATCTACTTGAACATCATCCGCTTGAGCATCCCGCTTTAACGATGTCGGCACTAGCCTTTGCAAGTACCGCTCGGATATGCGCCGTAGTCCGATATTTTGCAAGGTTCGTAAGCTCGCCCGTCTTTTGCACTTTTGCCATACTCAAGAAAAACTTTTGCGCACAAAGATCAACTTTAGTCTTCTTACTTGATGGCACCTTTTTAAAGTGAGATGCTACGCAGCGCTACATGATTTTTCCGCTCTTCCTCACCATGTCACCGATAGTTTCTTTTGTGGTTGTCCCGGTTCATGATGGTTGAGATTTCTTCGAGGACGGTGCCGATCGCCGAGATGTTCCGTTGTTCGATTCTTTACTGATTTTTGGCGGAGGAGTCGGGCTTTTTCTCGTTGGTCTTGGCGGAGGAGTTGGACTTTTCTGGTTGGCGAGAAGGGCGGAGGTCTCGTGTGGAGAGTGCGGCCGATCATCATCGTCGCCGCCTCATCGTCCGAGCCAAACTTAATCAAGCTCTTGCGCCACGCGAGGAAGCCATTCACATTTTCTCCTAGCTTTTGTTCCCATCCTCGCCAGGATCTCTACTCCATTTTTCGGTATTGACGGACGACATCGCCCACTTCGACCTGGCGAATCCTCGCGGTATCGGGCGGCAGTGCAAAGTCCGTGACTCTGGCATGGCCAAGCCCCGCCTCGGCCACCTTTATGGTAATGCCATGTGCGGCTAAATGTAGCTTGCACGGTGTCGGTTCTTTGATGTCATCCACGGAAAACGCATCCATGCTCTTCGAATCCTCGTGGACGCGCGAATGCTCTTACGAGCACCGGACCGAGGAGCTCGTGGCTTTCACCGGGTGGCGGTCGTGGTGAGAGTTTCGCACGGCTTGCTCCACGGCCTTATCTAGTTCGATCTTTGTTCCTCTAGCGCCTCGTGACAAAGATCTTTATCCGACGTTCCAGTTGATCTTCTCTTAATCTCTTTGAACGCTTGTACATCCATGCGTATGCGGGAAGGCTTCTTTCCACGTGACCAAACCAACTCCTCCGTGCGACACGGATGCTCCTTGTTACCAAGGGCTATGGTTAGCTCGCCATTCTCCTTCGTGGCGCGAAGATCCTTGGGAAGGCCGCGAGTGAGCATCCGTGATTCTCGCGCAACACTTCTCGCTCTCTATCGGTTCGAAGCTTAAGCCGCCATCATCGGAGATAGAAGCACCCTCCCAAGCAACCGGTGCTTCGATCTTTCGCTTTAAGGCGGCCGTTGTAGAATTATACCCTGCGGGTCATTTCTTGTTCTGACCGATCCCATGTCGGTATTTTCTTCACGCACCCTCCCGCTCCTAGTCCGTGAGGGTGAATATTCTTATCCGCGCTTGCTTTGTTCCTTTCACTTACTATGTGAGCTTCTTGG
Organism: Otatea glauca; assembly: GCA_036346275.1. Classification (NCBI taxonomy): domain Eukaryota; kingdom Viridiplantae; phylum Streptophyta; class Magnoliopsida; order Poales; family Poaceae; genus Otatea; species Otatea glauca. The sequence continues at coordinate 18,217,224 of CM070719.1, read as the reverse complement.
ACCTCTTGTACGCATACAAATTCATCCCGTAACTCCCTTAACTTTGGGTACGTGTCAAAATTGGCGTTTCATTCTTTTTCACATAATTTTTGTTTAGCTTGTCTTCCAATTCTTCCACGCAAAGGCACATGATGCTGAGTGCTCGTTTCTTTGCGGCCAGCTCGGTCCCTTGGGGAACTGGAAAACTTGTTTCAGCTTGTCCCATAAAGAGTTCTTCACTCATTAGGTACCACCCATTGGTCACCTCCATGGGCAATCCATGATCTATAGTGATGGGCACATCATCCCTAGCAATAACCCGCAGTCTGTCCCAGACGGCCCCAATGATGACTCGTATAACAAGTTCCCGATCGCCGAGAGCTCCACTATGTTAAAAATTCCCTTAGGCATCTTGTTGGGACCACGACTTATGCTACGCCTTCGTTGATCGACGCTTTGAGCCTACAAATTGATCTTCTAAATTATTAGTCGTCTGGGCCTACCATGTTTTGGGAACCACGGTGTACTAAAACTTTACCTCGCTTACGTGAGTATCGTCGAGTTGGTCCATGGTTGGATCCTGCGCAGTTCAGATAGGACGTTGGGCTATTATTGGGCTACCCTTCCTCCTTCGTCCATATTTGAGGGCCCAACTCCTCCGGCACTTGTCCTTCGTCTGAGGCCATTCCTAGCAAGTTTGTTGAAAATTTCCAATTAACAAGGTCACTTTTGAAATACACATACAAACGAGGATTGACATTAAAGTTAATCCGTGAAAAGATGTTTACATATCCTGTGATACATACACATGTACATCTTTACATTAATATTGTAGAGAACTACTTGAAATTGAGAATGGTCAGTTGAAGTGTTGCTCTCTTTCATTTTTCTTTATAATTACGTCATTACAGACTCTTTATAATTGTACTGCTGCCCCAAATTCCAAACTAAATCAAGCAATTCTACTAAATAGAAAGCTACATGGCATGTTTATTGAAAGGAGTACTCAATAATACACATCTTTAAAGAACATGTACACACATATATTTTTTATCTCAGATACACAAACATCCTTGAAGGACACATACACATATCAAACATATAGCAATACACATAAGTGCCCCACTAAATTTAGTATTTATTCACCATTTGAATACGTTGTAATTTTGGATTCCCTCGAAGAAGTTGCATAGTGCGAGGTGTCGCGGGAGATCTCGTCATACTCCATTGGCTACTCTGAAGTTTAGATAAGAAAAACATTTGCTACTACTAGCACTTACGGCTAATTTTCTATAACAAAGTTTTGCAGTTATTAGAGGTTTTTCTATCTATTTCTTGGCTCGTTGATCCGCCAAAAATTACATCAAATTCTTGTAGCCGCATGAGGAAGCTTGCAAATGATAGCCAGATCCGCATTGCCTCTACCTTCACGAAGGACCAGAGCATACATACGCGTCCGACGACATAGTCTGAAGAGTCTTGAGCACCACATCTTCCTTGGTCCCCAAAAGGGTGAGCCACATCACACAATGTGAAAGTACAAAGTATTAACAAAAATTTTGTGCAAGAAGGGCAAAGATAAACAAGAAGCATCTCATTCATCCATAGTACTAGTAGTATTTGCATTGTCCATTATTACATCGAGAAATCACAGAATTTGCACAAATGAAGGTCGAGAAAAGGAGACATGAAAGCTTACTCCAATTGCCTCTCTGCACAAATCAAACATATAGCAATAAACATATGCACGGCGGGCGACGCATGGTCATTACCAAGCAAAGAACGGCGGGCGACGGCCGAGGCGATCTTGCGGTCGCGCGACGGCGGGTCGGTGAGGTTCGAGCGACGGCGGGCGATGAGGTCCGGCGGTGAGGTCGAGGCGACGGCCGGGGAGATGCGGGGCGACGGCGGGGCGATGCGAGGAGACGAAGTGGCGGCGTCTGGTTGAAGGGGAAATGAGGGGCTGAGTGGCGCGGCGTTCGAATTTATAGGGTTAGAGTATCACCGCCGGGTCAACACAAAACCCGGCGGTGATAAACTATCACCGCCGGATAATAAAGAGAACCGCGGTGATAGTTGAATTATCACCGCCGGCTCAAGCTCAACCCGGCAGTGGAAGTATTATCACCGCGGCTCAATCTCAACCCGGCAGAAAAAACTTATCACCGCCGGTTCAATGTCAACCCGGCGGTGATAATACATTATCACCGCCGGTTGTTTCTACACCGGCAGTGAAAGTATTTATCACCGCGGTTCAAAACAAAACCGGCAAGAATACTTGATTATCACCGTCGGGTTAATACTACAAACCGCGGTGATAAAACACTTCACCGCCGCTTAATGATACAACCGCAGTGATAAGCTCCATCAATTATGTCAAAGTTTTCAAAGGATGATTGCTTTGGGAGTTTTTAAATCCTATCAATTTTTATCCAAATTTTTGGAGGAATTCTTCAGATATGTAATATTTGATTTAAATATTTCCCTAAGTTTTGACAAAGTTGTAAAATTATAAAAATCCAGAGTGCTCACTGTTTTCATAGTTTTAATATTTCAAAATAAAAAATTCAAATTGTCGATTGCTTTGAAATCCTATCAATTTTTATCCAAATTTTCCGAAATTTTTGGAAGAATACTTCAGACATGTAATATTTGATTTAAATTCAAACAAATGCAGAGACCAACCATCGCTTCAAAAATTCACACAAATACAAAAAAACACATGATGAAGTTGAATTCACACAAATTGATACATATGACAAAAGAATACATTAATTGTTACATATCGTAAAATAAAATGTATTTAATTAGGACAACTAAGCTACGATTCGACCTTCGTCATGATCGCGGCATATGTATGTAACTTCGTCCTCACTCTCTTCCATGAGACCGAGGTCAACGCCCTCTCCGAAAGGAGGAAGCTCATCGAATTGGTTGTACTCTTCCTCGTCGACAACATTCTCAACCCCGACAATCCTTCTTTTCCTTGAATAACCACGTGGCGCTCCTTGTTAGTCGGATCGGATACAAAAAGATTTGTGTAACACAATTAGCAAGTACGAATGGTTCTTCTCTCAGATCCGACCAGTTTTAGGTCCACGGTAGTGATACCGCATTTGTCGATGTTCATGCCCTTGGAAGTCTTACCCATTGGCACCGAAAGAGAGGGACCTTCAAAGGTCCGTAATCAAGCTCCCAAATCTCTTCTATGAATCTGTAGTAGGTTTTCCTATCTCCGTTCTTTGTCGTCAGAGGCATCCAGACGGATACCGCTGTTTTGGTTGGTGCTCTTTTATCTTGTGCTCTTGTATAAAAAGTAAAACCATTTATATCGTATCCTTGGAATGTCCGAATTGTAGTGGACGGTCCTTGAGCCAACACTTTCAATCGAGCGCACTCTGTCTCCGTATGCATCATGTGCCTACGCAACCAATCGCCGGGTTATGTCTATGCTCTCTCGCTATCCAACCCTCGACTTCGTTGGGTTTGTTCTAGATAGCATGCTCTTGTGCATGTTGACATACGGGCCACCACAACCGATTGTCCCAGTAATCGCGAAATGTGCTTGTGTGAATGAAGCTAGATTGTTTGTACGGAGTGATTTCTCGCTTGATGTCCCTTTTCCTCGTAGCCTACCCTCATGTCGTGATGTAGGCACACCAATCGGTTTGAGATCCATGTAATCAACGCAGAACTCAATGACCTCCTCGGTTCCCCAACCATCTCGCAATGCAACCTTCCTACCGATGTCGGTTATTGAACATATTTCTTTATGACCCCATGAACCTCTCAAAAGGATACATCCGATGTAGAAACACGGACCTAGAATCAGATCTCTTTCACGATGTGAACAATGAGATGGACCATAATATCAAAAAGATGGAGGGAAACACATCTCGAGCTGCAGAGAGTGTGGACCACGCCTTCCGTAGCTTATCTAGTTTCAATGGATCGATGGCCTTCGTGAAATCGCGTTGAAGAATGAACACAACTTCACAATTGGGTCTCGGACTTTCTCCGCGTAACACCCCTAAGCGCAATTGGAAGCATCTGCGTCATCATCACGTGGCAATCGTGAGACTTCATACCAATTAATTTTAAGTCTTTCATTGAGACTAGTCTCTTTATGTTGGCAGAGTATCCGGACGGAACTTTCACTCCGTGCAAGCATTCGCACAGCTAATTTTTCTTTCTTGCTCAGAGTGTAGCAGTGCGGGAAGGTACTTTTTCCCCAGATCCATGTCTCTCGTGATGCAGCTCCTTCCCGAGTTTCATATCTTCAAGGTCCATCCTTGCTTGGAGAGTATCTTTTGTTTTGCTGTATATCCAAGAAGATACCAAGCAATTTGTCACACACGTTCTTCTCTATGTGCATGACGTCGATTGCGTGTCGCACTTCTAAGTGCCGCCAAGAAGGTAGGACCCAAAATACGATCTCTTTTTCCACAAAGGAGCCTTATCACGGAACTCGGGATAGATGTACCGCTCGCTCCCTTTCCGTGGATAATTTTAAGATCCCTTACAGCTGCAAATATCTCTCCCAAGGTGTGATTCTTCGAGCTAAAGCGGTCTCCTTTGTCCCATCAAAAGCTTTCTTATTATTGCGGTATGGGTGATCCTTGCGGAGGAACCTACGATGCCGCATGTAAGACATTTTTCGACAGTTCTTGACCACCGACTATTTGTACCATCTAAGCATTGACGATCCATTGAAGCCTTTTGTCGTCTGTTCCGACAGTTACCAAGGGCAGGGTAATCATTGATGGTTACGAACAACAATGCGCGAGGATAAAGTTCTCTCTTTTATACTCATCCCATACCCGTACTCCATCGCTCCACAAGATTAGAAGATCTTCAACCAATGGTTTGAGGTACACATCGATATCGCTGCGGGTTGCACGGGCCCTTGGATCGAGAGTGGCATCATAATGTACTTCCGCTTCATACAAAGCCAAGGAGGAAGGTTGTAGATACATAGAGTTACCGCCAAGTGCTATGATGATCGCTCATGTTACCGAAAGGATTCATCCCATCCGTACTCAACCCGAACCTTATATTCCTTACATCATATGCAAAGTGCTTCTTATATTTTCGTCGATGTTCCTCTATTGCATGTAGTCGCAGGTGTCCGAGCATTCCATCGTTTTACGCTCTTGGCGTGCCATCGTAGCAATTGGGCATGCCTTTTGTTCGCAAACAATCGATTCAGACGGGGAATTATAGGAAAATACCACACCACCTTACGGGGAGATCTCATCTTCTTACGCTTCACCCCGACATCTTCATTATCGATGTCATCATTGTTGTCCTTATACCGCTTTGCTTTGCAAACAAGACGACCATCCAAGTCCGCAAACTCATTGCGATACAACATGCAATCGTTTGGACATGCGTGTATCCTTTGTACTTCCAATCCCAACGGCAAACAACCCGCTTGGCCCGAAGACGCACTTGTAGGCAACACGCTACCCTCCGAAGCAAATCCCCAAGAGACATAAGAGCTCGGTGAAGCTCTTATCTGACCAACCATTGCTTGCCTTCAAGCGCAGAGTGTAAGCACGGTCCGCAATTTTTGTGCTCCTCCTTTCACCGGGTACAATGGTGTCGTGGAGTCTGTACCATATGTTGGAACTTTTGAAACTCTCTTTCACTCGTGAAGTCTCCCTCCCCATCACGCAACATTTGATCCAGATCTTCGTCGTGGCTGTCGACAAACATATCTTCAACTGCCGTCATACCGTTGTCTTCGTCATCTTCAATAATGTGTTGCCCTTCATGTACAATCTCATCTTCGCCGTGCTTGGTCCAATGTATAGCCACTTTGAAACCTCTTCAAGCAAGTGTGCACGATCGACTCTATGGTAGAAAACGACTTCGATTTTTGCAAATAACGCATGGACAGCACATGTAGTCCGCCAGATTCTTCGACTTAGCGCCGCACCACGCTTAGAAAATAACTCACACCATTAAAAACTCGCCCACAACGGTCCGTGTCATACATCCACCTTGGTCCATCTACAATTAATTAAATCAAACATTACATACGCATATAATTGCAAATAACAAATAATTGTAAACAATTAGATTTAAAAACATATATAGCAATTTTGACTATATTAAAATACATCAACCTTTTTCCGTTATGTAAATATCCATATAGCAATTTTTAGTATTGTAAAAATGAAAATAATTGTAATAGTTAGGATATATTTAGACTATATCAAAATATATCAATCTTTTTTCATTGCGTCAATATCCATCTTGCAATTCCTTATTATTTACAAATTTGGAAAAATTGTAAGTACTTAAGATATACTTTCAAGACATTAAAATATATCAACATTTTTTATTAGGTAAATATCCATCTAACAAGTTTTTATTATTTCAACATTTGAAAATACACCTTTTTCATTATGTAAAAATCCACGTGGCAATTTTTTATTATTTACAAAAATAGAGATCAAATTACTAACCTCAAAAGAAGCACAATACAAATTTTAACAAATTTTTCTGCAGCAGATCGTTGCAATCTACAAATCGAGCAAAGGCAGGCGCCTCTCTGTCTTTTGCTCGATCGGTCGGGAGGCAGGGTCTCGATTATATAAAGACTTATCATCGCCGGTTCGCTGCGCAGAACCGCAGTGATAAACTCAATGCGCGAAAAACATATTGCGCTGGAAGATAATATCACCGCCGGTCCTCGCTTAACCCGGTGAAAATGCAAGTATCCTGCCGGTTTAAGAACGACAAGAAGTGATATATCTCTGCCGGTTGTTGTCTCAAACCGCAAAGTGATATCTTGCTTTTATCGCGGTTGGTTGCATGAACCGGCAGTGATAAGTTCTCCCCAACTTAACTTTCAACCGGCAGAGATACGTTATCATCGCCGGCTCGATCTAACCGCAGATGATATGCCGGCAAGGACGGGTCGTTTCAGTAGTAGTGTGCCCACCCCTAAGGCGAGCACATCCACACAACAATCTCTACAATCTTCACACATCAACGTCTCACATTCGGCCCATTAATCTTCACATGTCAACGTTTCACATTGGGTCTACTCCAGTCACCAAAGGCTCAAAACACTGGGAACACGATGAGGTGATGGTGAGGGCTGGGGGAAAATGAAGAGAGATGTGAGAGATGTGGGAGATGTGAGAGGTGAGCTAGGGGAAGAGAATTACCTTGGTGAGGGAGAGGGCAACGGTTACAAGGGAAGAGAAGGCGTCTATGGTAATGGTGAGGGGGATCAAATAACTCGGTTTGTCTGGTAGGTTGGCCTAATGTTGAAGAACATTCAACTAGAGCCTAATTAACTAATTACTAGTTTCAACTTGTTAGCATGGTCATGAAAATTTGATAATCTCACACATGGTGGTGAGAACTAGATTGAGCCAGAGCTACAAAGCACATATCAAACACCTTATCTTAATCTTTTAATAATATAATACAAATTTGTATGTCCTTTTAAGATTTACATATAATTATTTATGCATGTTGAATAGGTATATGGGTCCTTATTATTAGCTAACTGATAATTTTCTGTGCATTATATATTTCATATGGTTACTTTTGGACGTTGATTAGTGCAAATTGTTTTGCGTTTTCAAGTAACCTACGACTCACGTATACAGAAAAATTCGCATTGTTTTACTTTTTATGTTTCTAGTTTGTGATATTGTTTATTTGTGAGCGAGCTATTCCTACACACGGGTACTTGGCAAGTGTTGGAAAAAAATGAACATGTCCTTCAAACCACCCCAATTGATTGACGGCTATCTTTGTTAGTCATCATGGAGATTTGGAGGACAATTTCACCGATCATCTCTAGTTTCTAAATTTCTAAAATCTCTTTTTTTTTTAACTAAAAAATTTCTTAATCTGCCGGTTGGTACTTCCTAGCGCTATGCTCTTGATTCCTCGAAACATAAATTCCACAAAGTGGATCTGATTCGGCAGCACGTCCAACAAAATAATAAGCTTCCCGCATCTTCTGGGTAATGGAATATTTTCGCAGCCAGATAATTGCAAACAAGAATGCAAGGACAGCCAGCCTCAGGAATGGCATTCCAGACTGGAAGATGATGAAAAAAAAAAACAGCAACGGTCCTCCATGTGAGCGGGGCCCACCGCCGGCGCAATACGCCATCGCGATCCCAGCGAGGTCCAGCGGTTTAGAGTGAGAGAGAGAGATCCGTTATATTTATGAAGTGGCAGCCGTTATATAAGGAGAGAGAATAGGCACCATTTGGCCACAGAGATTACTCTCCAGCATCTCCAAATCACACACGTACGTAGACTAGAGTCAGGAGAGGAGACACGCACGCCTGCCATGGCAAGAACGCCGTTTGGTCTCGTCGCCGCCGCGGCCCTCGCCTTCGCCTTCGCCATCGCCAAACCGGCCGTCGCCACGCAGGCCCCCGCGCCGGCGCCCACCAGCGACGGTGAGTCATCGGATTGTGACTACAGTCTGCTCTTTCCTGCTTCCTGTAGCCTCTTCTCGGTCTTTCCCCAAATACACCGAGGTCTGAATTTCTGGTCTGTTTCATATGCAGGAACGTCAATTGACCAAGGCATCGCCTACCTGCTGATGATCGTGGCGCTGGTGCTGACCTACCTCATCCACCCGTTGGACGCCTCCTCCCCTCACAAGCTCTTCTGAGTCCCTGAGCATAGCGGCCTTTCTCATTCTCTTATTCGTCTTCTCCATTCTTCCTCATTTTGATAGACTAGTGGATGTATTTCTTGAGAGGTTGGTGGTGTGAGATCCGGTTTGGCTTCATGTGTTGCTTGTACTCCGCTGGATTCGCGTGTGTATACCATTTCTGCATGTACATGTCCTGTGTTCCGGTGCTTCGCAGATCTTGTGCCAGTTGCCATGTTCTGTGAGTTCTGCCTAGAGGAAGCCATTTCCCGTGTGAAAATTACCGCTTCGCTTTTTCTTGCCTTTGCAATTTTGCATCAGGGATCTTCCTGTCAATTGATCACGTCACGTTGCATGTGATGCGGTCAAAAACGCCTACTGCCAATGTCCACTCGAGAAATGTAAATGAAATCGCCAATCCATCCGTTCGTACAAACGAACCCTCGGCCCAGCCTGGCCTATATGTGATCAATCCATGTTCTATTCATTCTCCCTATCTAATTCAAACGATGTGCACAGGAACATCGCAAATGAAATAATGGAACACCAGAAAGAAAGACGAGGAACATTTTACATTTTGTTTTTTTAATGAAACATACACACTACTATAGAAAAGGATGAGACGATTTTTTACAAAAACAGTCAGTGATGAGTCTCGTGTTCATCACAGACGGTTTTTGGCTAAAATTGTCTGTGATGTGCCCCTTATCACAGATAGTTTTAACCAAAAACCGTCTGTGATGAGATTTTCTACGAAATAAGTACACAGAGCCCCAACCTCTATGTTTTCAGCGTTTCCCGACCTATTTTCAAGGTGGTTGCGATTGAGAGCCGATCTGGTGAAAAGAGATCCTGGATTTGAAAATGTGATTGTAGATCCTTTTGTTCTAGGTCACCTAAGGTTAGTAATTGGTTGTAATTTGCATTATATTCGAGATCTAGCTTAGTAAAGAGGGAAATGAAGTTGGTTTCTAGATCTAGCTTGGTGTAGATCTATTTGTTCTTTGTGATCTAAAGTAATAATTTGTTCTAATGTCATTATACTCAATATGTACCTAGTTACTTAAAGAGAGAATTGAAGATGGCCGGTAAGGTGATCTAGGTTAATAATTGGTTCTAATTGCATTATATTTAAGATATATCTAGCTTGGTAAAGAGAGAATTGAAGATGGTTTTGATCTAGCTTGGTATAGATCCGTTTGTTCTTTTTGTTCGAAAGAAGTAATTGGTTCTAATTGCATTATACTCAAGATGTAGCTAGCTACGTAAAGAGAGAATTGAAGATGCTGAGTTTAAATGTAGCTTATATATGTATATATATATTCACTTGTTCTTTGTGATCTAAGGAGCTATATAGGCAAATTGGCAAGTTTAAATGTAGCATATATGTAGAATATTGTAGATCCGTTTGTTCTTTTGATCTAGCAGGGTTATGATTCATGGTGAGGTTTTAGCTAGTTAATATGTACTCCAGTTTAACAATATGTGCAAGTGCACTCCTAGTGTACTTAATTCATTATTTAACACATTGTTATATACGTAGCGTAGATGGACCGAAGCTGCAGAGGAATTTATTTAACACTTATTGTTATTTTTATATGTTGAACAAGGGGGTGGAATTTATTCCTTGTCCATGCATTGACTGCGATAACGTGAGGATGTTTCGAAATCTAGCGCAGATGGAAGCACACATGATTCTAAGGGGTTTCAAAAAGGAGTATACATGTTGGACCAATCACGGTGAAGAGCATATCATACAGGAAGCAAGTTGTATTAACATCGTCGACGAAGTCAACGATACGCCAGATGATATCAACTGTGCTTTCGATGAGGATAGATTTCATGATGACAATCTGCATCAGATGCTGTGCGATGAAGAAGGGAACTGTGATGAGCGGGAGTATGTAAAATTACGGGGCTTGATGGACGACTCGGATAAACCTTTATTGCTGGGCTGCAAGTCCAAATACACAAGGTTGTCATCCATGCTTGAACTGCTCAAATTGAAGGCAAACAACGGTTGGTCTGACAAATAGTTTCACGGCGCTGTTACGTCTACTAGCGGACATGCTTCCGAAGGGAAACAAGTTGACAACAACCACCTACAAAGCCAAGAATGTTCTTTGTCCCTTGGGAATGGAAGTAGAAAGAATACATGCATGTCCGAACGACTGTATCCTCTACTGCAAAGAGTACGCAAACTTGCATGTATGTCCGGCGTGCAACGCATCCCGGTACAAGCGTAAAGATAAATCTGATAATGACGACGAGGTCATCGAGGTGAAGAAAGAACCTCCTGCTAAGGTAGCATGGTATCTGCCTATAATTTCTTGTCTGAAGCGTTTATTTACGAACCCAAAGGAGGCAAAAAACACCCAATCGCATAGACTCATCTCCACTCGATATGCGGGTAAGATCGCGCATTGAAGGAGGGAGGACGACGAGGCAATCCAGAAGGTCTTGCCACCATTTGCCTCGATCTTGGACCCACGCGCCCGAAATTGGGTAAGAGCGAGGTCACGTGTCACATCTGCGGACGGCGTGTCCTTTGCCAACACTACATACGAGGAAGTGTCCCAACGTCTTGTAAGATATCGAACTACATAATTTGTAGGAAGACCATTTATACCTTCATATGAGAAATAACATGTTGGGATCTTCGATGCAGGTAGCGTTGAGCACCGAATCTTCCCAAGACTCTCTCACTTCAGACAGAGAAAAAGATATACTCTCCACGGCCTTGGAAAACAAGGAGCCACCCGGTCGCACATTTGTTCCATAAAAAATGGGATTCCCACAAGACTCCAACATGTACCGGAGTAGTAAGAGAAACAAAGCCGAGCGCAAGGAACGGCTAGTAGCCCTCATTGAGGAAAGGGTTGAGGAAAGGCTGAGAGCACAGTTCAATAATCAGCTAAGAAGCTTTGAGGAAAGGATGGAGAAAAGGGTGACTGCGGAGAGGCATGCACGGAACGTGCAAGCCCCAGAAGCATAGACGCAGTTCAGCCCACCTAAACGTCGAAGCAGCTGCGCGTCAACCCTTGAGACAAACGTGGACGACGCTAGATTTCCTCCCAGTGACACCCAGGATAATATACATGTCTGCAATGCTCCTTACATAGACCTTTTCGACATGTTAGCTAATTGTGTACCCTTATGTAGGTGGCCACGTCGTGCAATCTCCAAGTAAGGCTTGCCAATAGCTCTGTTCCCCTGCAGGCTGCTTAGGGCGCGCATATCCATCCAGCCTAGGGGCATTTGTGCACGGTCACATGGTAGATCCGGGCTACGTGAAGGTCCTTGTCGACGGTGTACATGAAATTTGCAAGGCCATCACACTGGAGATGCCCTCAAATTACAAGATCGTCACACTAGGGGATGCCATTGGCACATTCAACCAGTGGCCCAAGAGGGACATCCCCTTCGACAACCGTCCTGCATCACTGAAGCTACCAGTACTACCGGAGCCACGTGATGCAGAAGAGCTAACAGAACTACCGAAGCCACATGCTGCACCGAAGGAGCCCACCAAATCGGCTACCGTGTCCCGTCAGGCATAGGCATAGGCCGTTACTGCAGTTCGGATCCAATCGTCTCCCGTGAAGATGATATTTCGTAGACGGTGAGGCGGTGACAAGAGCAAATCGAAGGGGACTACGTCAGCCCATGACTGTCTGTTTGCCCCCGTTGGTGTGGCAATTGGAGTTGGGACAACCGTTCGTACCGAAAGAGCGCCAGGAGACGCTTACATTAGCCTACATTAGATTGCAAGATTGGTGCATGGAACAAGCCAACAAGACGGTGGCACAACGGGCATCGAATATCTCGGTCAGCTTCAAGGAGGAGCATTTCTTACACCAGTATTTGGATGGCATCTTCGTGGTTGGCTTCAATGATTTGTTTGATCTCTACAACCTCAACACCTTCGGTGCCTCACTCATGAGATGTTGGTTATTGTAAGTGTGTGCGATCATGGTCTACATTCGTGTCATACTGATAAATGTCATATATATATATATATGATCCTTGGTTTTGTATATGTAGATACATAATTATGGAAGCAAAAGTAAGAGAAATACTGGTGGGTTTCCTCGACCCACACATGGTGTCCAAGCAAACCATGAACGAAAATTTACAAGTTATCCACAAGTACGTGGAAAAAGTATCGTTGGCTCAACGGGATAAGAAATTCATAGTTTTACCCTACAACCCGGGGTAAGTGCTTCGTCAAGTTGCTATACTTGTTGATTTGTACTTTATACGTATTTGGAAATTAGGTTGAATGACCATGGTGACATACCTGTGTAGGTTTCATTGGGTTCTACTCGTAATTATACCAAGACAGAACCGAGTAATTTACCTTGATTCCAAAAAGGGTGGCTCTCACGACTTGGCGCCTATCGCAAATTTACTCAATGCATCGTTCGGTGTCTACAAAGCTCATGAAGGGCCACACAGGAAGTACCCATCGGAGTCGAAACATGAACATAAGTTTTTGGTATACGTTAATATGCAATAATCATTCACACTCTATAATAATACCTCCACAACTAACATATTGTATTTTGATAGTGCCACCAGCAGCCAAAGGCCACTAACCTACATGGATTCTACATTTGCCACAACATGCAACTCCTCATTGGTGCATAGAAGACCAATGTCGTAGAGGTTTTGTCAATCTTGCAACAATTGTTTCTACTTATCAATTTATATGCACACAGGACTTTACTCTTCCCATCAACAGGCTTGGAAATGCGCTGAATCTGCGTTGGAACAGGCTGACCTGCTAGGAATTTGAGGACAATTCTGTGCCTTCTTGATGCTGAGGTCGTAAATCCAACTGGCGAATGCCACCCATGACTCACCTGATGAGTTGTGAATTTATTAGTTACCACTTGGATTAATTTGTGAACCTTGTGCTGTGAATTTGTGAGTTGTAGTTCTAAATTCAATTGATTTTTATATATGTGAGTTTATTTCTAAAATTCATGCGCTGTATATTGTAATGTACGATCTGAGTTGATTTCTGAAATGGATGCGCTGTATTTTGTAATATGTGATCCAAGTTCATTTCTAAAATGTATGTCATAATAATATGCGAGTAATGCTCTGTAATCTCTTTTGTTTCAGAGGGCATGGCTAGCATTTCCTGAGGCTAGCCAATAAATAAAAAATTATAAATAATAGAAATTCAACATCACAGACGGTTCTAAACAAGAACCGTCTGTGTTGTAGACCCTTCACAGACAGTTCCAAATTGTAACCATCTGTGATGTAGGCATCATCCCAGACAGTTCTAAATTGGAACCGTCTGTGATGAAGTCTACATCACAGACAGTTCTAAACAAGAACCGTCTGTGATCTAGGCCTCATCACAGATGGTTCTAAAGTGGAACCGTCTGTGATATATGCCTCATCGCAGACGGTTCGAATTTAGAACCGTTTGTGAATGGTCTACATCACAGATGACTCTTGTTTAGAACCGTTTGTGATGACTATTTTCACTAACGGTTCACAAACCGTCTATGATCACTCCTCTCATCACTGACAGTTAGTTACAGATGGTTCACAAAACCTTCTGTGATGAGCCTTACGAACCATCTGTGATGTAGTGTTGTGCAGTAGTGACGTTTCAATATTATTATCAATATGATCAATGCACAACTTGCCTTGGAATAGGTCCTGATCTTTATCTTGAGTCAACTCTTGTCCTTCGAAAGCTCTTGTCACTTTAACGTCTATGCGAAACGGGCAATGAAAAGAAAATAAATACCAAACATAAGCAAAAAAAACTCCAAAGATCATGTGGAAAGGATGCGCGGCTAACTCGACAATACGTGGTGACAACTGGCTTTGACATGGCATTAATGTGGTTGCCACATCATCGGTAGTGCTCGGGGACCTATGGTCACCAGAGAACATCGGTGAGTGGTGGCGCAACTTCGGCGATGACAACAGTTGGCAGCTACGGGCATATGGAAGATACCACGTGAGAGATCTTGATGTGGAGATCTTGGTGACGTGGGAGTCATGGCCGGTGGTGACCTTCGGTGGATGGTGGCGTGATGAAAGTGGCGATGGTGATGGGCTGTATGGTGATGGTAGCCTCCAACAACACACTGGTGGAGTTAAGGCATGCACCTTGTAGAACGTGGAATGGTGAACCCGACAATGTAGATGATGACAATGAAGACCCTTCGACAGTGATGGAATTAAGCGAAGATGCTCGGCGGTAGTGCTGCAAAGATCCTCGAATTTCGGGGTGACGTCGACTCGACCCGGCATCTAGGGTTTGGGTTTTAGAGGTGGGGCTCCTGGCGATGCGCATCTAAGGCACGGTCGCGACTTTCATACCTAGGACAGGGGTTCAAGGGATGGTGTCTGTGGCGGACACAACGCGGTGCGACGAAGAGTTTGGCTCGGACATATGAAGATGACAACTTACAGGTGGGTCCCACGTCTTAGTGACATAGCGCGGGCGCTTGGGCTAGGAGGGCGGTTACGCAGAGATGGGTCAGGGCGACGTGGAGCGGGCTGACATGCTGGTGCACCGGAACAATGGGCCAAGGGAGAGAAAAATGGGTCGGTGCATTGGGTTTTAGCCCATGAACCGTTTGTAGTATTTAGTTAGTTTTTATTTTTTGGAGAAATATAGAAAATACAAAAGAACAGAAATAAATAGTAAATTCACTCAAACAACTGCTAGAAAATTTTGGAAAATATTTTTAAGCACAAGGAAGTCAAATAGAATAATTTTAATAACTATTCATTGGGGGTTTAATCATAATAAATTACTTTTTATTTATGAAAGCTGACTCTTTATTTATGAAAGCTGCATATTAAGCTTTAATTATCAAATAAAATTGTGAAAATTTTTGGAGGGTTAAACTACATAAAAGATTTTTAGGAAGGAAAAAATTGGGATGTTACATTACATCATACACACACAAGACTCAACAGTAACACAATCTTATATAAGATTTTGAAGACTGAATAAGGCCAACTTCAGAGTTTATCTACATTAGTTACTTCATGGGATATTTTTTGTAATGAATTTAATCATATCATAGCTCAACACAATTTTTTGTAATGAATTACTAGTAATGAATATTACTTAAAATCAATTTATACTTCATATGTGGTATGCTTTCAGCATCAGAGCATTAGAAACTAGAAAGAACAATTTCCTCGTTCAGGCTACAGCTCAAAATCTCTTCGAAGAAAGGCAGGAAAAGGACAAATTTGGTTGTTTCATCTTACTAAGTAGAGTCTAACTGCTGCCCTAGCAAATTTAACATGGCAAAACAAGTTACATGTCTTGTGTAAAGTATAGCATCACCTTTGCTTTAATTCAATCCTTCCATTTGTTAGACTCCATTGTTGCTTACATACCACATTCAAACGTGCAGGCAAACAGTGGGGAAATAATCAGGAAAGGCAAATCATCCTGCAAACTCCACCTAACCCAAAGTCACCGAAATGCCCCACCCTACAACATCCCAAATTTTGATACTACACAAGTGAAAGTGCATCTAGGCCCCTTAAGAAGCTTTGGTGATAGATGGCAACACAATTAAAATACTAATGATCAAGTGAGAATCTATGCAGAGGTAGAGACTATATCATCATGAGAAAGCAATTGAAGATCCCCGCCGCATTTAAAATTTGTGAAGACGGCATCAAGACTTGTTGTAATTTTCTATTTTATTTGAGTCTAAGGATAGCCGTACTATTAAGAGGGATACAACGGGAAATCACTTTTAGGATATACTTGTGCTCAAGGATAAAAATTGCATTGCATAAGAACTCCAAGCACTCCATTTTCATTAAAAAAGCACACCTTTGGCCGAGTGGGCCAGCCCAGAGTATCCGTACATTTGGTCCGAACTCTCCGGGTTGACACCCTCGGTAGCTGCTTCTGGATAGTCCGGAGTATCCGGACATTTGGTCCGGACACTCCGGGTTGACACCCTCTGTGGCTGCTCTCAGTTAGTCCGGAGTATCCGGTGCCAAGTCCGAACTCTCCGGGTTAATTAGTCCGGAGTCTCCGGGGTTTTTATCCGGAGTCTCCGGGTTAGCTCTCTCGGTATGAACCAATCTTTTCCGATCCGGAGTCTCCGGGGTGTTTATCCGAAATCTCCGAGTTGTGCGCAGCCCTCTCCCAACGGTTGGATTTGGAAACCCTATTTAAGCCCTCACTGCTCACCTAACAAGGGAGAGCTCCATTCATTGCACTCATTCACTCACAAACTCACTCTCTCACTCTTTTGAGCCCTAAACTCCTTTCTCCACTTGAAGCTAGTGTTTGATTCAAATCTTTTGGGAGAAAGGGGTGCATTGGAGTGTCTTAAGCTTGCATCTTTCATTCTTGAGCACAAGATTCATCCTCCAAGTAGTTTTCACGTAGTATTTATTACTCTTGGAGTTGGAAGGGCTCCTAGACGTCAAGGAGTCACCGGGAGCCTCCAATTCTTGTTGTGGTGAGCCCCAGAAGTTTGTAAAGGCAAGTCTCGCCTCCGAAAGGAAAGAGGCAAGAAGTGAAGACGGGCAAGTGCTTTGTGCAACACCGGGAGGATAGTGGTCAAGAGAGACCCGGGCTTTGTGCCTCCTCAACGGAGATGTAGGATTCCCTTCAAGAATCCGAACTTCGGGTAAAACTTATTGTCTTCGTGTTCTTCATTTGTTTCTTGCTAGGGTTTGTGGTCTTAGACTTTGGGAGCCCCGATCTACTCTTTTGTTGTGTTTGGCTCCAGATCTACAATATCCCCAGGTACCTGATAGTATTTAGATCTTTTGTATTCAAGTAGATTGTTGAAAAATTGCAGGGATTTAAAATCTCATTTCGAGGTCTTCAATCCGGAGTATCCGAACTTCTGAACCCGGATAGTCCGGACATTTCGGAGTATCCGGAGATAAGTCCCGGACACTCCGGACTTAGACCCTCTGGAGATTTTATTTTGCTGCAAATTTTTAATTCGCCTATTCACCCCCCTCTAGGCGACATCCCCGGTCCTTTCAATTGGTATCAGAGCCAAATATCCATAGTTTGGCTTAACCGCTTGGAGAATCAAGATGTCGCTAATAGAAAAGAATGACGAAATCCGTGACTGTGATAAGGCCACGTTCCGCAAAGGGTTGAAATTCCATATGATTATCCTTCTCTTGGAGTCTCAAGCTCTTCATCTTATGTTTCCGTGTCATCTGGTAGAGCACCTCACTTTGATGGTACTCGCTATGCCGCATGGAAACATAAAATGAAGATGTACTCACTTCACCCGTGTATTTGGGAGATTGTAGAAATAGGTTTTAAAGCAACGGATCCAAACAAGCTTACTCCCGAAGAGAAGAAAGCTCAACATTTCAATGACCTGGCCATCAATGCCTTATTCAATGCCTTAAGTGACTCCGAGTTTAATCGAGTCGATGGACTTGAAGATGCCAAAGCTATTTGGGAAAGACTTATGGTTACTCGTGAAGGGATATCAAGTGTCCGTGAGTCCAAGATTGAGCTCATTATTGGTGAGCTAAGCAGATTCACTTTAGAAGAAGGAGAATCATACACAAAAATGTTCCACCGCTTGATGGTGTTGGTGAATCAAGCTAAGGGTCTTGGAAGTACCGATCTCACTGACAAAGCTGTTGTCAAAATCATTCTTCGAGTGATCACTCCCACCAACCGCAATTTAGTGCAACTTATCCGGGATCGACCAAACTTCGACACTCTCACTCCCCATGATTTTATTGGGAGGCTAATGATGGATGAGATGATGATCAAGGAAGCGGAGGTAGTAGAAGAACTTAAGTCAGGAAAGAAGAAAGGGATCGCTTTGAAGGCAGTGAAGATCATGCAGGAAGCCGAGGAAAGTACAAGTGATGATGAGGAGTCAAGTGGCCCCTTAACCCATGATGACATGGCTTTGCTCGTAAGAAGATTCAACAAGTTCCTCAAGAAAAAAGGCTACAAACCGGGGGGCCACTCCAAAAATCAATGGAATAAATCAGGAGGAAGGCACTCAACTAGAAAGTGCTATGAGTGTGGAGAGCCCGGCCACTTCATCGCCGAATGCCCGTAAAAAGAGAAGGAAGACAAGTCATACAAGAAGGATAAATACCGAGGCAAGGAAAAGGAGAGGAGCAAGAAGTTCAAACATTACAAGCACAAGGGACAAGCTCACATTGGAGAGGAGTGGAATTCAAACTCCGACTCCGATTCAAGCTCCAACTCCGACGAAGAAGGAGGAGTTGCCTCTGTCGCCATCGCCACGCCTTCCACCTCAACAACGTTGAAGAGCCTCTTCAACAACTTGAGAGATGACGATGAAGATACTCCAATGTGCCTCATGGCTAAGGGGCGCAAGGTATTAATCAAAACAACATCTCCTTCCATTGTCAACTCATGCCTAGATGATAGCGATGACGCTAGTGACAATGATAGTGCATTCAAGTCCATGAAAGATTTTGATGCTCAAAAATTAGATTTACTTTTAAAAGATATTGAGAATTTGGAGAACCATTGAGCAAAAGGAGGCTACTCTCGAAGCTCAAGAGGATTTGCTCATTTTTGAAAAAGAGAAAAACCTTGAGCTAGAGAAGAGTCTAAGTAATGAAAGGACAAAGTATGAGGAGTTGGTCAAAAGTTCAAAAATGACCAAATCCGAGCTAGCTAGTCTTGTGATCACCAACGCTTCACTCGTAGAGGAACTCGCAAAAGCAAAGGATGCTTGCAAAGCTCTTGAAGTGAAGCTTGTTGATCACTTGAATAGCACCTCTAACTCTTTGATGGATAACTCCAATTCCTCATCACCATCTACTAGCAATGAATGTGCTAGATGCTACAATGTTAATATTGATGCTTGTGCCACTAACATTGAGACTTTGCAAGTACTAGCTCATGAAAATGAGAAGCTCAAGGGAATGCTTGAAGATGGACTTCAAAAGTCCTATAAGGCTAGCAAAGGATTAGAGGGGTTTCTCGGTAAGCGTCAAGGTAACTTCATGAAGCATGGGCTTGGGTATATTCCACCCAAAGGCAAAAAGAGCCACATCGTGATTGCGCCGTTGAACGAGCCTATTCATTTTGTTAAGGGCAAAAGAAATTATAAGTATAAGGATCATGATACTTTCTTTGCTTCTTATGTGCTTAAAAGAACTAACCTTGGCCGTGTAGTTGCTTATCATATTGGGCGCAAACCCAATTATGCTTCTCATGTGCGATCTATTTGGGTTCCGAAATCTCTTGTCACTAACATGCGCGGACCTAAACAAGTTTGGGTACCAAAAGGAAAATTCTAAATTTATTTTTGTAGGCCTATATCTCCGGTGGATCAAGTTGGATATTGGATAGCGGATGTACGCACCACATGACCGGAGAAAAGGCGATGTTTGCACACTTGGATACAAATGGAACAAATAGTGAAAGCATCATATTTGGGGACAACGGAAAAGGCGAAGTGGTAGGTTTAGGTAAGATTAATATCACAAATGATTTTCATTTAAACAATGTTTAGCTTGTTGAATCATTGAGCTACAATTTGCTGTCCGTTGCTCAATTATGTGAAACGGGCTACAATTGTGTGTTTAGTGATGAAGGAGTGGATGTCATTAAGAGGGTTGATGGTTCAATAGCCGTTAAGGGTCGTTTAAAGGGAAATCTCTATCTCGTAGATTTTACTACGGATATAATTAATCTTGAAACGTGCTTAATGGCTAAATCTAGTATGGGTTGGTTATGGCATCGCCGACTTGCTCATGTTGGAATGAGGAACCTTCACAAACTCATGAAAGGCAATCACATCCTTGGACTAACAAATGTGGTCTTTGAAAAGGATAGGGTGTGTAGCGCTTGTCAAGCCGGAAAGCAAGTTGGTGCCTCTCATCCCACCAAGAATGTGATGACTACCTCAAGACCTCTAGAGATGCTCCATATGGATCTATTTGGCCCAGTAACATACATAAGCATCGGAGGAAACAAGTATGGTCTTGTTATTGTTGATGACTTTTCACGTTTCACTTGGGTGTTTTTCTTGCATGACAAAGGTGAAGCCCAAGTAACTCTAAGGAATGAGAAGGGCACAAAATGAATTCGAAGTGAAGATCAAAAGAATCCGAAGTGATAACGGCACCGAATTCAAGAATACCGGTGTGGAGGAATATCTTGATGACGAGGGTATCAAGCATGAGTTCTCTGCTCCCTACTCTCCTCAACAAAATGAGGTGGCCGAGAGGAAGAATCGAACTCTCATCGAGATGGCGCGCACGATGCTTGATGAGTACAAGGTCTCCGACAGTTTCTGGGCGGAGGCCATCAACACTGCGTGCCATAGTACCAATCGTCTTTACCTCCACAAGATTTTGAAGAAGACGGAGTACGAACTACTCACCGGAAAGAAGCCAAATGTATCCTATTTCCGAGTCTTTGGAAGCAAATGCTATATCCTCAACAAGAAAGCTAGATCATCCAAATTTGCTCCTAAAGTAGATGAAGGTTTCTTGCTTGATTATGGGTCAAATGCTTATGCATACCGAGTGTTCAACAACAATACTGGTGTAGTTGAAATCTCGCGTGATGTAACTTTTGATGAAACTAACGGTTCTCAAGTAGAACAAGTTGATTGTGCTGTGTTTGACAGGGAAGAATCTCCATGCGAAGCAATCAAGAAATTGGCAATTGGGGAAGTGAGACCTCTTGAGCAAGAAGAAATTCCGAGCGCTCCAACTCAAAATGTCCGAGATGAGACCTTGAATATCCGGACTAGTCCAAAAAGTCCGAATGCAACGTTGGATACTCTGGATGATGCTCCCTCTTCCTCAAGGCAAGCCCAAGATGGCTCGATCACCGATAAAGACGATGAGGATCCCATCCAAAGAACCAATGCCATTGTCTCTCATCCAAGAGTTCATCAAAGCATACAACGGGATCATCCAGTCGACAACATACTTGGAGATATTAACAAGGGAGTATCCACTAGATCTCGAGTTGCAAATTTTTGTGAATTTTACTCGTTTGTTTCTTCTCTTGAGCCACTAAAGGTAGAAGAAGCACTACAAGATCCGGATTGGGTATGCAAGAGGAGCTAAACAACTTCGAACTGAATCAAGTATGGAAGCTTGTCAAAAGACCCAAGCAAAACGTGATTGGCACCAAGTGGGTATTTCGGAACAAGCAAGATGAGCATGGAATGGTGACTAGGAATAAAGCCTGGTTGGTCGCTCAAGGATTCATGCAAGTCGAAGGTTTGGACTTCGATGAAACATATGCTCCCGTAGCTAGGCTTGAATCTATTAGGATATTACTTGCCTTTGCTACTCACCATGATTTCAAGTTGTATCAAATGGATGTGAAAAGCGCCTTCCTCAATGGGCCACTCTCTGAGATGGTCTATGTCGAGCAACCACCCGGCTTCGAAGACTCTAAACATCCGGACCATGTCTACTTTCTACACAAAGCACTCTATGGGTTAAAACAAGCTCCAAGAGCATGGTTCGAATGTCTTCGAGATTTTCTCCTTGAACAAGGTTTTGTAGTCGGAAAGGCCGATCCTACTCTATTTACTAAGTATATTGATAATGATTTATTTGTTTGTCAAATTTATGTTGATGACATTATTTTTGGGTCTACTAATGAACAACTGTGTAAGGAGTTTAGCAGAATCATGACTAAAAGATTCGAGATATCCATGATGGGCGAATTGAAGTTCTTTCTCGGCTTTCAAGTCAAGAAACTCAAGGAAGGAACCTTCATATGCCAAACAAAGTACATCAAGGACATGCTGAAAAAGTTCGGTATGGAAGACGCCAAGCCAATCAAAACTCCCATGCAAGCTAACGGACATCTAGACCTCGACAAAGAAGGTAAACCGGTCGTCCAAAAGGTATATCGTTCGATGATTGGTTCTCTTCTTTATCTTTGTGCATCTAGGCCCGATATTATGCTTAGTGTATGCATGTGTGCACGTTTTCAAGCCGCTCCAAAAGAGTGCCACATGGTGGCCGTTAAGAGAATCTTGAGATATTTAGTGCACACTCCTCATTTTGGGCTTTGGTTCCATAGGGTTCATCTTTTGAATTAGTTGGCTATTCCGATGCGGATTATGCCGGTTGTAAAGTGGATAGGAAGAGCACTTCGGGGACTTGTCAATTTCTAGGAAGATCCTTAGTTTCCTGGTCTTCTAAGAAACAAAATTCTGTAGCCTTATCCACACCGGCCGAGTATATAGCGGCTCGAGTGTTGTGCCCAATCGCTTTGGATGAGACAAACCTCGAATGATTATGGCCTAACCTATAACCATGTACCACTCTTGTGTGATAATGAGAGCGCCATAAAAATTGCCAACAATCCCGTTCAACACTCCCGTACAAAGCATATCGATATTCGCCATCATTTCTTAAGAGATCATTCCACAAAAGGTGATATTGATATTCAACATGTGAGCACAAATGATCAACTAGCCGATATTTTCACCAAGCCGCTCGATGAAAAGAGATTTTGTGATTTGAGGAGTGGACTAAATATTCTAGACTTTCGTAATTTGGCTTGAAATATGAACGCAATTGGTTAATGATTGCTAAATTTTCAAGAAGCTTAATTGACCTTTTACTTTGACCTTTCTGTGTTAATTGAAGTCTTTTGATCGTTGGATCTAGCCTCTACTATGTGACTATAGCTTGGTTGTTTGAATGTTCGCTAGTCACATAGTGGGTAGGGCCTGGTGATCTTCTCTTCTCTTGCCGCAAGCCATCTAAGCTCACCCCTTGAAAAATCCTCTGTTGTTTTCCCGAAAGCGTCAATCCGGACATTCTGATACTTCTATCCAGGACTCTCCGGTTAATCCGGAGTATCCGGACTAAAGTCCGGAGTATCCGGGTTGAGGTGGCTGTCTCCTATAACCCTTGCGGGACTTTTCTTTTTCCTCTTTCATCTCTCTTCTTTTTTTCTTCAACCTCCTCACCATTGTTGCCCTAACTTTCGCCTCCGGCCTCTCCTCCGTCTCTGGTGTGCTCCTCACCCTCTGGAGTCTTCGGATTGCTCTCCAAGTCTCGGGAAGAGCCCTCCGCTTGCAATCATCCTCTTTGTGCGGTGAGTTCTCCTTTTGCTTCCTCTTGCTCTTTTTGGTCTTAGAAATGCCTTGAAATTGGATGCCTTGGTAGGGTTCTTTCATTTGGTATTCACCCTGTAGATCAATCCCTACAATGGGCTCCTTGTACTTTAGATAGATTTGCAATTTAGGTTTTTGGGATGATGCTGAACAACCCGGAGTATCCGGGTGGTCTATCCGGAGTATCCGGATTATTCGGACACTCCAGATCAAAAACACCAGAGTATCCGGGTTATACTGCTCGGCCCAAATACTTAAGTTGCTATCTATACTTTCTTGCAATATCCTGTTCATCCCATTCTTTGGTTCCTTTTAGATGGCATCCTCTCAAGGTGGTTCTGGCGCCGGCAAGCATCCATCCGGTGACGATATTCCCGGTTCTTCTTCCTTAGCGGGTTCCACCCCCAAGAAGCAAAGGCATTCTATGAGGAAGATCAGTCAGGGACGGGTCAGCCGACCGACCGATCCACCTCATGCTACCTCTTCTCATATCCCAACTCCTCAAGCCAATCCTGATGAACATCCTGCCGACTCTCATGCAAGACTCCGTGAGCAGAAGAAGAAGCATCATCAAGCAGCTCGAGTCGTGATTGGCCCTCTTGTGAAGAGCAGGCCCGTGTGGAGCTATCCTGGCCAGATGAGTCGCCCGCGCGCGATAGACTACAGAGTTGGGTCAGGAAAGGGCAAAGCAATTATCAAGCATAGAAATAAGGATCCGCTGGAGTTTCACCAAGATGAGTATGTGGACAAGCGGTTTTGGAACAAATTTCATTCAGATTTCTATGGATCAGTGCTTTTTCCACTAGAGCACTCCGTTATAAAGATGAAGACCATTGATTGGGCTTACATGGCAGACCTTCAAAATCCAATCTTTGATGAAGTCATTCAAATCTGCGAGCGCCATCAGGTGAAGAATATAATGAGTTTTTGCTACTCTTGGAATGATGAAGTTATCATGCAGTTCTACTCCACCCTGTACTTTGGCAAGACAGAGGATGCCATATGGTGGATGACTGATGGAGTGTGGTATGTAGCCACCAAGAGGTTTTTGCTCGGGTACTGCAGCTAAGGTCAGTTGATGGAGATGCCAAGCTTCATGACAAGAAGGTCATAACTCCTAGCCAGCTTGAGGACTTGTATGATCATTCGCAGCACTTCGTTGTTGGAACCACTAAGGGTTTGAAAGAAGTGCCAGCAGTCCTCCTCAGAATGCTCAGAGTCTCCTTATGGCCCAAGGAAGGTGATGCGTCGTCCATCAATTCTTATGGCCGGAACTTGCTTTTTCACTTGGTGGAGCGCACTCATGGTTTTGATGTTGTGGATTTCTTATGGGAGGCCATTCGCCACAACTCGATGAGCAACATCAGCAGTTGTGGGTATGCTCCCTTCATTATGGCCTTGGTGGATCATTTCACTGGCTTGGACTTTGTGAAGGATGTGGAGCACCTTTCCTACAAGGTTTGAGCCCCTTCAGCTTCCGCTGCCCCAGCAGCTCCGAGTGCCCCAGTTGGTAGGCGGACTGGGGGTCGACCGTATCAGGCCAGCTCGTCAGCTCCTCCTCCAGCTCCCACTACAGCTCCAGGTTCTCCCTCCTCTAGCCGAGATACCATTAAAAGGATGCTCAAGCGTCTCTTCTGCATGTGCCAAGGTGTGTCCTCTCAAGTCAAGGAGACACAGCGAGAGATTCGTGAGCATCGCCGAGAGTTCAGGGCCTATCGCCGTCAACAAGGCGAGGACATTCCTGCTAGCGAGTCAGAGGAGTCTTCTGGTGGACCCTCTGTAGACTCTGCCACTCGTCGCCTTTTTGGACTTCAATCCTCAGCAGCTCAAGCTAGTGGCAGTGGCAGCGGTGATAACAGCGAGGAAGATGAATATCTACCCTCCGGCGACGACGAGTGATCCTCTATCCAGAGCGCTTCCTCCTTTTAGGTGTCTTGATGCCAAAGGGGGAGTGTTTAGTCTAGCTTAATGTCGTTTCACAGGGTCCTTTATCTTGTATGTGCCTTGTGAATTGCTTGTTTAATTGCCTTTTAGCTGTCTTCTGAACTTTTAGTTGTGTGTGGCGTGATTTATGCTTGTTTAACAAATTGTCGCTGTTTATGGTTGAATGATGTTTGTTATATATATGGTTGAATGATGTCTTTTATATACTATCTTGCATATCTACATTTCGTTATTGCTCATCTTTGATGAATGCAAGGATTTAGGGGGAGTTTTTCAAATCTTTGTTATTTCATTTAAAGCTTTCAAATTGTGTTATCATCAATACACCAAAAAGGGGGAGATTGAAAGTGCATCTAGGCCCCTTAAGAAGTTTTGGTGATAGATGGCAACACAATTAAAATACTAATGATCAAGTGAGAATCTATGCAGAGGTAGAGACTATATCATCATGAGAAAGCAATTGAAGATCCCCGCCGCATTTAAAATTTGTGAAGACGGCATCAAGACTTGTTGTAATTTTCTATTTTATTTGAGTCTAAGGATAGCCGTACAATTAAGAGGGATACAACGGGAAATCGCTTTTAGGATATAC
This sequence comes from Otatea glauca, assembly GCA_036346275.1. Lineage (NCBI taxonomy): Eukaryota > Viridiplantae > Streptophyta > Magnoliopsida > Poales > Poaceae > Otatea > Otatea glauca. The sequence continues at coordinate 18,190,973 of CM070719.1, read as the reverse complement.
TTATGCTCGAGGATAAAAATTGCATTGAATAAGAACTCCAAGCACTCCATTTTCATTAAAAAAGCACACCTTCGGCCGAGTGGGCCAGCCCGGAGTATCCGGACATTTGGTCCGGACTCTCCGGGTTGACACCCTCGGTAGCTGCTTCTGGATAGTCCGGAGTATCCGGACATTTGGTCTGGACACTTCGGGTTGACACCCTCGGTGGCTGCTCTCAGTTAGTCCGGAGTATCCCGTGCCAAGTCCGGACTCTCCGGGTTAATTAGTTCGGAGTCTCCGGGGTTTTTATCCGGAGTCTCCGGGTTAGCTCTCTCAGTATGAACCAATCTTTTCCAATCCGGAGTCTCCGGGGTGTTTATCCGGAATCTCCGGGCCAGCGCACTCTCTCCCAACGGTTGGATTTGGAGCCCCTATTTAAGCCCTCACTCCTCACCTAACAAGGGAGAGCTCCATTCATTGCACTCATTCACTCACAAACTCACTCTCACTCTTTTGAGCCCTAAACTCCTTTCTCCACTTGAAGCTAGTGTTTGATTCAAATCTTTTAGGAGAAAGGGGTGGATTGGAGTGTCTTAAGCTTGCATCTTTCATTCTTGAGCACAAGATTCATCCTCCAAGTAATTTTCACGTAGTATTTATTACTCTTGGAGTTTGAAGGGTTCCTAGATGGCAAGGAGTCACCGGGAGCCTCCAATTCTCGTTGTGGTGAGCCCCGGAAGTTTGTGAAGGCAAGTCTCGCCTCCGAAAGGAAAGAGGCAAGAAGTGAAGACCGGCGAGTGCTTTGTGCAACACCGGGAGGATAGTGGTCAAGAGGGACCAGGGCTTTGTGCCTCCTCAACGGAGACGTAGGATTCCATTCAAGAATCCGAACTTCGGGTAAAACTTATTGTATTCGTGTTCTTCATTTGTTTCTTGCTAGGGTTTGTGGTCTTAGACTTTGGGAGCCCCGATCTACTCTCTTGTTGTGTTTGGCTCCAGATCTACAATATCCCCAGGTACCTGATAGTATTTAGATCTTTTGTATTCAAGTAGATTGTTGAAAAATTGCAGGGATTTAAAATCTCATTTCGAGGTCTTCAATCCAGAGTATCCGGACTTCTGAACCCGGATAGTCCGGACATTTTCGAGTATCCGGAGATAAGTCCCGGACACTCCGGACTTATACCCTCTGGAGATTTTATTTTGCTGCAAATTTTTAATTCGCCTATTCACCCCCCCCCCCTCTAGGCGACATCTCCGGTCCTTTCAGCAAGTAGCATAATCTAGAAAAAAATCACTAGGAGACCGATGAGGAGCTTGGTAGTGGAGCAATCATTGGAATATGCAGCAGCAAACAAGAGAGTGGAGACGCGGAAATTGGAGGGGGGCCACATGAGGGCAGCAGCCAGTAGGAGGGCAGAGCAAAGGCAGCGGGATGGCGGAAAGAGAGTGACAGGATGGTGGAAGGAGGGCGGTGGGATGGCAGAGGGAGGACGGAGGCCGACGGGAAAGATGGTGGCATGTAACATCCCAAAATTTGTCCATATATTAAATATTGAGTTACCAAAATATTCACCTACATTTACAATGAATTTTTATAATTTTACAATTTCTAGTTGCTGTTTTAAAATTTTAAAAATTTATTCGAAACCATGAATAGTCTGAAAATAATTTAATTAGGTTATAGATAATCTATAGTGCCTCTCCAAAACTTTTTATGAAGCTTGGAGTTAGGATGCCATTTTTGCAAACATGCATCTTGTATTAAAAACAATGGTTGTAAAAGTATTTATGAGACAAATCCAGAGCTTTTAAAATTCTGGAAATTTTACACAAATATCAGTGCTATGTCAGGTATGTTCACAAAAAATTTTATAACTTTTGGAGTCATTTTATTATGCCTAAAAATTAGGGCACGAATTTTGGCCAAAACAAAAATTTCAAATCCCATCAATTCTCTCACTAACCACTTGGTCCCACGCGTCAGCCCCTTACCCATTGTAAGGACCCGAATCCACAGATTCGAACCCACTGTGTTTACCGCACTAGTCCCAGGATCAACGCTAGTGCACACAGCTTAACATTGGTACATATCACATCATACTCAACGATAATAGAAATAATAGTTCATTTATTGATATAGCTAAATGTATGATCTTATGACCAACTTACATTATTAAGCCACGCAGGGCAAGACTGAATTATAAACTAATATTTAAGCAGCGGACAGAAGAAAACGTAGATAGCTCATCAGTTCACCACAGGCAACCGACAAGGCTCGGACCCTAATGACTCGTGTCCTCCTGAACTTCCTCTTCCAACACAGGTGTAGATTCTTCAACTGTTGATTATTGTTGTTTGGAAAGGGTGAGTACTTAAAGCACTCAACAAGTTGTGCACAGAATGCAACTCTATATAACTATATGTAAGGCTCATTCCAATGGACAGGCTATCATGGCTATTTTGCAATAGGCAGCATTTATGAACAAATATAATAAATAGATTGTAAAGAATGTAAAACAAATAACAATAGTAAATAAACTCAGTATTTCTCAAGTAAACCAAGTTTCCAATCCTAAGTCAATTTCCATCTTCCATATGGTATCCCACCATCCTAACCAAGTTGTCCAATTAATTAAGCTAACCCTTAACTGTAATTCCCGAGCATTGCTCAATACCGCGAGCACGGCTATCCGAATAGTTTTACACTCTGCAGAGGTTATGCACTTTACCCACGTGATACAACCAAACACCACAAAGGCGAGAGATTATAACAAAGCCTTTACAATGCTCCGTCTTAACCTGATACTACCCGCTAAGGTTTCAACACTAGCGGGACTGGTTACCACATCGAGGGCCCCCCTCTTGCGCCATGTGAATTACACCATAACTCGGGAACTCACACCGACCACAATAGTACCAAAATTAAGACATTACAAATTACTCAGCTAGGCTGGCCCATACCAGACATGTGGTTGCATGATTGACTCAGGTCAAAGGCTTGCAAGGTTAAGTCCTTAGTGTGATCAAGGCAAGACATCCACATACCCTCTGCCCATCGGGCCCACCTTGGCATCCTCGCCCCTTGTCACTTGCCCCAATCTAAGTTATTATCACCCAGTTGATTACCAAGCACCACGTGCCATCAACAATTCAACATCGTTGCGTGACATGACTCGCCACAACAACTCAATCTCATCGTGTGATCTCACATGACACACAAGTTCATAACATTGTTCCATATTCCATTAATCAAGATTAATTATCAATGATTCTGACACATGTGATGACGTGGCAAGGCTAAGCAACTAATACGAACTAAACCTCCAATGTTGATTATAATTACTAACCAACTATATTGAACCAATCTAGGGTGACAATGAATCATGGCATACAATGACAAGGTAGGTTATAGATCAATCTGGTATATTAGCTAAACCCAATCTAATTTGAAACAATTGTATATTTGAAATATATGCAATAGGGTAAAACAAGTATAGCAATTTTATAAACATGGGTTCAACATGATCAAGCACAACTTACCTTGGAATAGGTCCTGATCTGGTTCTGGAACTTGCTCTTGAGTTGCTGGATCTTCCTCCGAAGCGTCGCACAATTCAACGTCTACGCGTACCGAAAAAGAAAAGCAAATAAATGCCAAAACAGAGAGCAATTGAACTCAAAAAATCCAATAAAATTCACCATTAAATAGATCTTAATTTTACAAATTTTTAGAAATTTGAATCACTCAAATCCGAGTTACGATGCAAAAGATATAGCCTTTTGAAGTTTGAAATAAATACTGAAATTGCTAAAATCAGAAAATCAGAATTAACAGATTTATTTTTAAACTGAAAAAGCGATTTATGACGTCGACGTGACATCAGCCCTGGTCCGAAATGCTCCGGTGCTGACACGTGCCCCCTCGGTCCATGGACTGCGTCCACGCTTTCCTCGGGTCCACAGTGCACCCGTTTCACGCGGTTTTGGGCCATCGACACGCTGGCCCGTGCATGTCGTCGACTCGGCGCCAGCCAGGCTGCTACCCGACGCGCCACGCCAGCGCCACGTCGCTGCCCGGTCCGATCTCGCATCCACGTGGGTGACACGCGGCGACGAACCAAAGAAGCGCGGCCGACGGCGGCGCGCGCAGATCCTAAGGTCATCGGCGGCGAGGTTGATAAGACCTTTGGGCACGCTTCGACGTGGCGAACCGATGACGCGTCGATGCTCCTCTCGACCACCAAACGCTGGCGACGAGGACTTCTTCATCGGGCGGCGGCTTCCTCGGTGATCTTCCTTCCGGCGCCGCCCGGCAGATTCGACGCACGCACGAGATGCTCCGGTGAAGGCGAACTACCGGGCGGTCTCGGACCTTGCGATGGCTTAACGACGGTGAATCGACAGTTCTTCGACGCGGCGGTGCTCGCAAACTTCCGCGAAATCACAACGAATCGGCAAGGCTCTCACGGGCTAAACCTAGGTTTCGGCCGCAGGGGTATGCGCACCCGTGCTCGCTTTTATAGCGCTTAGGGCGCGGCTTTGCCCGATTGTTCGCGGAGTCCACGGCGAACACGGGAAGGAATCCGGCACGGACACGCGAAGAAGATGACCGGATCGGCGACACGTGGCAAATCCGACGGCGATGATAGAACAAAAGTCCCAAACCGGTACGCTTTGCCCTCAACCCTCTGATCTGGATTCAACGGCCGGGATTAAACTTCCAGAAGACGGGTTGAGCGGCCCGCGCCACTCCGGGCCACTCCCGCACAGGAAATGGGCCAAGCCCACTACTGTTCACGCCGATTTTAAAAGGTTTTCCATTTAAAATAATTGCTGAAATTCATTTAATTTGTTTTAGGCAATTAAATTATCAGGAAAAATCCAAAACAAATCTCAAAAATACTTTGAGACATTCTGGACTCAAATAAAATATTTTTGGCAAAACTTTATTTTGACTTTGCACAGATTTAATTAGATTTGAATAAAAGACAATAAACTTGATTTGAAATTAATTCAAATAAATCCAGAAAAATCCAAATAAATTCCTGAAAATCATAAATGCACATTTAAGCAATAATAACTTAATTAAGCCAAATTTTGGGATGTTACAAACCTCCTCTTAATGTAATCTCGACCGAGATTGTGGCTAGCTAGAGAATAGGTTCGGGAATTCTGACTTCAAATCTTCTTCTCGCTCCCATGTGGCTTCACTTTCGGAATGATTGCTCCATTGAACTCTGCAAAAGTGTGTAGACTTGTTTCTGGTCTTGCGCTCCATAACATCCAAAATTCTGACCGGTTGATCTTTGTAAGTCAAATCTTCTTGCAGCTCTATCGCATCCAACGGGTTTGCTCAGGCACTCGAGACACTTCTTAAGCTGCGACACATGGAATACATCATGCACTCCTGCCAAGGACTGAGGCAATTCTAGCTGATAAGCTACCTCTCCTCGACGGCTCAGAATCTTGAACGAACCAACATATCTTGGTGCCAGCTTCCCTTTAACATGAAATCTCTTAATGCCCTTAAGAGGGGTAACCCTGAGATACACATGATCTTCTGGTTCAAAACTCAAATCTCGATGATGATTATCTGCGTAGCTTTTCTGTCTTGACTGTGCTATCTTCAACCTTTCTCTGATCATTGCGACTTGACTTTCGGCTTCCTCAAGAATGTCGGGCCCAAAAACCAAACGTTCTCCTGTTTCGTTCCAATTTAACGGAGTACCACAAGCACGCCCATACAACGCCTCAAATGGTGACATCTGCAGGCTAGCTTGATAACTATTATTGTTACTGAACTCTGCATATGGCAAACATTTATCCCACGACGTAGCATAAGCTAAAGCACAAGCTCTCAACATGTCCTCTAAAATTTGATTTACTCTTTCAGTCTGACCATCTGTCTGCGGGTGATATGCTGTACTAAAATTCAGACGAGTTCCCATTGCTTCGTGCAACTTATTCCAAAATCTCGAGGTAAATTGGGTACCTCTGTCCGACACAATCTTCTTGGGCACTCCATGCAAACATACAATCCTCGACATGTACAACTCTGCTAAACAATCTCCTGAGTAAGTGGTCTTCACTGGAATAAAATGAGCGACCTTGGTTATACGATCCACAATAATCCAAATGGAATCGTAACCTCTCTGAGTCTTAGGTAAACCGGTGATAAAATCCATTCCGATTTCCTCCCACTTCCATTCCGGAATTTTCAACGATCGCAATGCATCGGTGGTCTTTGATGCATGGCTTTTACTCTCGACATACGTCACATAAAGCAACATGTTCAGCTACTTCACGCTTCATATTAGGCCACCAAAATCTCTCTTTCAAATCCTGGTACATCTTAGCACTTCCTGGATGAATCGAGTACTTAGAATCGTGAGCTTCCTCAAGAATCAATTGCTTTAGTTCCTTTTTATCTGGCACACAAATTCGGCCTTTGAAGAACATGGTTCCTTGCTCATCCAGAGTGAAATCTACGGCTAGGCCTTCTTCCTTTTTAGCCTTGATCTTAGAAATTTTATCGTCATCCTTCTGGCCTTCTCTAATCTTATCCTCCAGCGTTGGCTTCACTTCTAGAGCAGCTACCATTCCTTGCGGAACGACTTCTAACCTTAGTTTCTGAAATTCCTTGCATAGTTCTGGTTGATCCTCCATTATTATCGTATTTGCACTATGGCTCTTTCGACTTAGAGCATTTGCTACTACATTGGCTTTTCCGGGATGATAATGAATTCCCACATTATAATCCTTAATTAGCTCTAGCCACCTTCGCTGTCTCATATTCAGGTCTGCTTGAGTGAATATGTATTTCAGGCTCTTATGGTCTGTATATATCTCACATCTATTTCCTATGAGATAATGACGCCATATCTTCGAAGCATGCACTACAGCAGCTAACTCCAGATCATGCGTTGGGTAATTCACTTCATGCGGTCTTGACTGTCTTGATGCATAAGCAACAACTTTGCCTTCTTGCATTAACATGCATCCCAAGCCTTGCTTCGAAGCATCGCAGTAAATATCAAATCCATTCTGCACATCTGGCAACACTAATACAGGGGCTGTTGTTAAACACTTCTTTAATTCCATGAAACTTTTCCCGCACTCTGGCGTCCATGCAAACTTCTTTTCTTTCTTCAACAACTGCGTAAGGGGTTTAGCAATCGTCGAGAATCCTTCTATGAACCGACGTTAATATCCCGCCATTCCCAGAAAACTACAGATTCAGGTAATGCACTTCGTTGCTCCTAATGCAACATCAAGGCCCACTTTGTCGGGTCAATGCAACTCCTTTAGTAGTCATTACATGACCCAAGAATTCAACTTTCTCCTTCCAAAATTCACACTTGCTAAACTTAGCATACAGCTGATGCTCTCGTAGCCTGTCTAACACCATCCTCAGATGTTCTGCATGCTCTTCCTTTGTCTTTGAGTAAACCAAGATATCGTCTATGAAGACTACAACAAACTTATCCAAATATTCCATGAAAACCTTATTCATCATGTTCATGAAATATGCAGGGGCATTAGTCAATCCAAATGACATGACTGTGAACTCATAATATCCATATCGCGTAGAAAACGAAGTCTTAGGCACATCCTCTGCTCGGATCTTCAACTGATGGTATCCTGAATGAAGATCTATCTTGGAGAAAACTCCAGCTCCTCTTAACTGATCAAATAAGTCATCGATCCTGGGCAACGGATACTTATTCTTGATCGTTACTTCATTAAGTGCACGATAATCGATGCACATTCTAAGACTTCCGTCCTTCTTACGAACAAACAAGATCGGGGCTCCCCACGGTGATGAACTAGGTCTAATGAAACCTTTTCCTTACGCCTCGACCGCTTCTTCATTTCTACTAACTCGCTTGTAGGCATCCGATATGGTCTCTTTGATATCGGTGCTGCACCGTGCTAACTCAATGACAAACTCGATATCGCGTCCGCGGCGCCCCGCAAATCTTCCGAAACACGTCCGGTATTCTCGACATCGCACATCTTCCATGTCGATGGCTTTCACGCTGTTGACCACTAACTGCCCATCTCGAACTGCGGTCGCTTGAAATTCTACCTTCTTGCCATTAGGGCCTTCCAAAGTTACGATCCTTCGGTCACAATCCAAAACGGCCTTATGCTTAGACAGCCAATCCATTCCAAGGCTGACGTCTAGGGATTGCGCATCTATCAAGATAAGATTCGCTAGAAATTCTATCCCATCCATAAGCAACTTAGCTCCCAAACACCCAAGGCTAGATCTAAGCTCGATCCCGGGCTAGGACTAAGAGCACACACTTAAGATTCACCACTTTAAATCCATTCTTGGTTGCAAAACTTTGAGAAACAAACGAATGCGAAGCTCCAGAATCAAACAAAATCAGAAAGGTAATCGAGTTGACCAAGAACTTACCCAGTACGATGTCTGTAGCCTCCTGAGCTCCATCCGCGGTGATGTGGTTGATCCTTCCCCGCACTGTTGATTGCGGTGTTGCTCCAGCTTGACCTGGTGCACGATTTCCTCCTGAGACTGGTGCCTTGGCAGGTGTTGTTCCCAAATTGAACCGAATTGGTGTGATGCCTCCCTTCTGTGGACACCTATTAGAAAAGTGTCCTGGCTCATTGCATGTGTAGCATCTTTTCACTGCAGACTGCTGATTCCCTCCTGGTGCATTATTGCCCTGTGCTGGTGTCTGAAAGTTCTAATTAGCAGGGCGAGGCGCAGGGGTTGATGTCTTGTTCACAACTGGTGGTTGGAATCTAGCAAATTGCTGTGGTGACATCCTCAAACGTAGATGGTTTGGACGTCCACCTTGATTAGTCATCAAGCGCTTACGGTTTTCACCCAGCTCTTTGCGCTTATCCTATAGGATCAAAGCCTTATTCACTAGCTCCTGAAAGTCTGGAAAATTGTGGGTAATCACCCCACCGCGATCCCGAATTCACCTTCATGAAACGAGACTGCCTAGCCTTGTCCGTCGCTACGTCTTCAGGGGCATAACGAGCTAACTAGGTAAACTTGTTCAGGTACTCGGCCACTGGTTGGCCTTCTTGTTTCAGAGCCCTGAACTCTTCTTTCTTAAGATCCATCATTCCCTCCGGGACATGATATTGGCGGAAAGCAGTGGTAAATTCATCCCAGGTGATCTCTTGTGGGGCTCCATGTGCAGCACAGTAATTCCCCCACCATTCTACGGCGGTCCCTTCCAGTTGATGAGAGGCGTATAGCACCTTCTCATTGCCTTCACATTGCGTGATGTGCAGCTTCTTCTCAATAGTCCTAAGCCAGTCATCGGCGTCCAAAGGGTTCACATTTCCTGAAAAAGTTGGTGGCCGAGTCCTCATGAAATCTAACAGCTTGGAATGAGATCGAGGTCCACCATGGTTGTTCTGGGCTGCAGGGTTGTTGTTGGTTGCTGCTGCGTTGGTCATTTGTTGCATCTGTTGCATCATAGTCTGCATCAGTTGAGTTTGTGCAGTGAGAAACGCTCCCAGATTCTGCATGTCTACTGGTGGTGGTTGAGGGCTGCCTCCGTCGTTGGGGTTGTCATTCTGGCGCAGTCCACTTCCTGAAGCACCGTTGTTCCCTCGAGTATTCACCATCTGATGATTGCCTCTTGGGTTAGGAAAGGTAGATGTAGCATAGATAAGAAACAAGAATTTCTAAAGCGGGGAGATAGGTTATACCCAACTGAAATAATTCTTTATTTATTCTTGGTATGGCTGCTTATTTAAGCCTACAAGCTTTGCAACACATACTGCACACTCAGCACACAAAGAAGCAAACTAAACACGAAACCTTAACGTCAACTAAAGAGGTAAAGACTAACTTAAAGACGCGACTCAACACCCGAGTCTCAACACAGCTCCAAAGCTGACTCTCACTCATCCAGCCACCCTGGCTGAGGCTGATCCGGCGCATACACCGGCGGGTGAGCGGGCATAGGAGCGAACCTATCCTCGATGACCTACCACGGGTCCTCTCGCGCCACGTGGTCCGCACTCTCCTCCGGCTCCCACTCTCACTCCTCCGATCCTCCTGACTCTCCGGTGGCTCCGAACTCCTCGAGTCACACGCCCAACTCGTCCTCGATCGCCTCCGTGGCCTCTCCCACTCGGTGATCATCCCGATGGCTGAAGCACGGGTCACCTCAAGCTCCTGCTCCGCCACTCTGAGTGCCTCGTACACAGTCTCCAGCTCCTGAGTAGTCTCTCTCATGTGATCCTCCTAGGTAAGGGCGAACTCCACAAGGTGTACCGCAGTGGCACACTCGTCCTCCACGATCCGTCGGCGTCGACATGCTTGACATCTGGGTGAAGTCGGAACACTGAGTCGTGAAGCTCGTCGGCGTAGTCGCGGCAGACACGACGAAGAGCAAGTCGAGCGACCTCCTGAATTGCAACTTCGTACGAGAATCTTCTGGCGGAGATGTTGATTGGCCTGCTAGCTTCCTCGTTCTCCCGAGCGTAGATAATCAGCTTGCAAATAAATCCTCGGTGTACACCATTAACTGACCAGCTACCTCCTCGGTAAAGCAGACGATAGAAGCCTCCAAGCGTCTGAAGAACTCTCCATAGCTCCATGGCGTAGCCGCCACCTCCTCAAGGTCGGAACGACGGCATCCGCTCCACAAGAGCTTTGAATAAGTTCTCCACCAAACGGCAAGTAAAACGGGTAAATTCAGCAAAGGCGAGAAGTAGAGAATGAGATGAGTCGAGAGTGTTTTATTAGTCAAGTTTAGATTTTCTTTTTAGAAAATAGTTTTGGACACACCCAGGACACCTCCATGCTATATAGGGCCAAGACCTACAACAAGATGCTCGATACCACCTCTCAGAAGGACCCGAATCCACTGATTCGAACCCACTGTGTTTACCGCACTAGTCCCAGGATCAACGCTAGTGCACACAGTTTAACATTGGTACATATCACATCATACTCAACGATAATAGAAATAATAGTTCATTTATTGATATAGCTAAATGTATGATCTTATGACCAACTTACATTATTAAGCCACGCAGGGCAAGACTGAATTATAAACTAATATTTAAGCAGCGGACAGAAGAAAACGTAGATAGCTCATCAGTTCACCATAGGCAACCGACAAGGCTCGGACCCTAATGACTCGTGTCCTCCTGAACTTCCTCTTCCAACACAGGTGTAGATTCTTCAACTGTTGATTATTGTTGTTTGACAAGGGTGAGTACTTAAAGCACTCAACAAGTTGTGCACAGAATGCAACTCTATATAACTATATGTAAGGCTCATTCCAATGGACAGGCTATCATGGCTATTTTGCAATAGGCAACATTTATGAACAAATATAATAAATAGATTGTAAAGAATGTAAAACAAATAACAATAGTAAATAAACTCAGTATTTCTCAAGTAAACCAAGTTTCCAATCCTAAGTCAATTTCCATCTTCCATATGGCATCCCACCATCCCAACCAAGTTGTCCAATTAATTAAGCTAACCCTTAACTGTCCGAATAGTTTTACACTCTGCAGAGGTTATGCACTTTACCCACGTGATACAACCAAACACCACAAAGGCGAGAGATTATAACAAAGCCTTTACAATGCTCCGTCTTAACCTGATACTACCCGCTAAGGTTTCAACATCATGGACAAGTTACCACATCTGTGGCCCCTCTTGCGCCATGTGAATTACACCATAACTCGGGAACTCACACCGACCACAATAGTACCAAAATTAAGACATTACAAATTACTCAGCTAGGCTAGCCCATACCAGACATGTGGTTGCATGATTGACTCAGTCAAAGGCTTGCAAGGTTAAGTCCTTAGTGTGATCAAGGCAAGACATCCACATACCCTCTCGCCCATCGGGCCCACCTTGGCATCCTCGCCTTGTCACTTGCCCCAATCTAAGTTATTATCACCCGCTTGATTACCAAGCACCACGTGCCATCAACAATTCAACATCGTTGCGTGACATGACTCGCCACAACAACTCAATCTCATCGTGTGATCTCACATGACACACAAGTTCATAACATTGTTCCATATTCCATTAATCAAGATTAATTATCAATGATTCTGACACATGTGATGACGTGGCAAGGCTAAGCAACTAATACGAACTAAACCTCCAATGTTGATTATAATTACTAACCAACTATATTGAACCAATCTAGGGTGACAATGAATCATGGCATACAATGACAAGGTAGGTTATAGATCAATCTGGTATATTAGCTAAACCCAATCTAATTTGAAACAATTGTATATTTGAAATATATGCAATAGGGTAAAACAAGTATAGCAATTTTATAAACATGGGTTCAACATGATCAAGCACAACTTGCCTTGGAATAGGTCCTGATCTGGTTCTGGAACTTGCTCTTGAGTTGCTGGATCTTCCTCCGAAGCGTCGCACAATTCAACGTCTACGCGTACCGAAAAAGAAAAGCAAATAAATGCAAAACAGAGAGCAATTGAACTCAAAAAATCAAATAAAATTCACCATTAAATAGATCTTAATTTTACAAATTTTTAGAAATTTGAATCACCCAAATCCGAGTTACGATGCAAAAGATATAGCCTTTTGAAGTTTGAAATAAATCAAATTGCTAAAATCGTAAAATCGAATTAATGATTTATTTTTAAACCGAAAAGCGATTTATGACGTCAGCGTGACGTCAGCCCTGGTCCGAACGCCCGGTCGACACGCCCCTCGGTCCATGGATCGCGCCCACGCTTTCCTCGGGTCCACGGTGCACCCGTTTCACGCGGTTTGGGCCATCGACACGCGGCCCCCGACGACGGCCGACTTCGGCGCCAGCAAGGCCGCTTATCCGACGCGCCACGCGCGCCACGTCGCTGCCATCCGACCGCATCCACGTGGGTGACACGCGCGACGAACCGCCAAGCGCGCCGACGGCGGCGCGCGGATCCTAAGGTCATCGGCGGCGAGGTTGATAAGACTTTGGGCACGCTCGATGTGGCGAACCGATGACGCGGTCGATGCTCCTCGACCACCAAACGCTGGCGACGAGGACTTCTTCATCGGCGGCGGCGGCTTCTCGGTGATCTTCCTTCCGGCGCCGCCCGGCAGATTCGACGCGCACGAGATGCTCGGGTGAAGGCGAAACGGGGCGGTCTCTGACCTTGCGATGGCTTAACGACGGCGAATCGACAGTTTCGACGCGGCGGTGCTCGCAAACTTCCGCGAAATCACAACGAATCGGCAGCGCTCTCACGGGCTAAACCTAGGGTTTGGCCGCAGGGTATTGCGCGGCCGTGCTCGCCTTTTATAGCGCTAGGTCGGCGGCTTTGTTCGATTGTTCGCGAGTCCACGGCGAACACGGAAGGAATCGCACGGACACGCCAAGAAGATGACCGGATCGGCGACACGTGGCAAATCCGACGGCGATGATAGAACAAAAGTCCCAAACCCAGACGCTTTGCCCTCAACCCTCCGATCCGATTCAACTACCGGGATTAAACTTCAGAAGACGGCCGAGCGCCCGCGCCACTCGGGCCACTCCTCAAGACAGAAATGGGCCAAGCCCACTCATCGTTCACGCCGATTTTAAAAGGTTTTCCATTTAAAATAATTGCTGAAATTCATTTAATTTGTTTTAGGCAATTAAATTATCAGGAAAAATCCAAAACAAATCTCAAAAATACTTTGAGACATTCTGGACTCAAATAAAATATTTTTGGCAAAACTTTATTTTGACTTTGCACAGATTTAATTAGATTTGAATAAAAGGCAATAAACTTGATTTGAAATTAATTCAAATAAATCCAAAAAAATCCAAATAAATTCCAGAAAATCATAAATGCACATTTAAGCAATAAAAACTTAATTAAGCCAAATTTTGGGATGTTACACCCATCTTGGTGACATACTAACCCCACCCATCAGTCGCATGTCACCTTCTGAGCCGCCTTCCCCTTCGCGCCTTCCCTGTGCAAAATGCCCAAGTGCAACGCCATTTTCTCTCTCGCACCCCTCACCCCACCACTAACAGCCCGAGCCCGCAGGCAGGTCATCTTCTCCATGGGGCATGTGGCTATGGCCACATGCATCTTTGCCGCCTGTATCACCTGGTCTCATTGCACGCCTAATTTCTCGCCGCATTCCATCGCCTCGAGCGCCCTGCCCGATGCCACCATTACATCGCCTTCGAACTACTGCTGTACACGGAAAAACCGAGCATCACGCTAGCGGCTAAGAGGAAGATTCACTGTTCATCTCCTACTTAAGCTCTCCAACATTGTCATTATTCTTCACCGTGAAGTGACGAGCTCGTTTTGTCCGATAGCAATGCCTCATTCACTCGGAACGTGAGCGCCACTTGAGCTTGCCCCACCATGCTCCGTCAAAGCAACACCCCATCACGATGAGCTCTAGCCTCGACGACCGCGTTACATTGGGCATTTTTCCTTGCGCTTCAGAAGCCCTAAGCTGATTTGACCTATTGTGCCCAAAGCAAAAGATGCATGAGGATTAGAAGCTAAGTCATTATTTAGCACTAGATTCTTGTATAGGGTAAAGATCCAAAATTCTTAAAAGGTTCAAGAGGATATGAAAGAACAATCCTTTGTACTCTATTAAAGTTATGCTTAAAGAATTTGCAATCGATTTTACCAAATCTTCTCTTGTTGTAATTGTTTCATCATCGTTATTTTAATTCTTTCTACGAGATTCATCTTCTTCGTTCTTGAAACCGTACACGCTTATACCTTATCTCACAAAGAGTATCAGAGTATAACACACACTAATGTCTCATGCAATTAGGTTCTTAAGATATGCAACAGTTGAAGGCCACCTAAACCTTAAGCTGCTATTACAATACCAACAATCCAACATCTATATTAGTAACAGAAGGTGGATGTGCATGTATGCGACCATCAACCATAGCTCGAGAAATAATGAAGTACTGCTGGATTCCCCAGCTTGTTGCTTTAGGGCTAACCCATGGCGTACTTCTGGGCCCAGCTCCTTGCAGTGGTCTCGTACTTGGTTCGGTCCGTCTTGTACATGTGGGCGATCTCTGGTACAAGTGGATCGTCCGGGTTTGGGTCTGTCAACAGTGAACAGATAGATAGGAGTACCTGAACAACCAGAAGACTCAAAATTAGCTGCCAAGGTAATAAGGCTACCTTCTTGTGTACTGCAATGTACATGAGCATCACAAAACATTATTATTCGGATATTCTGTGCTATCGCCACAAAACTGACGAACCTAGTATTGGCATGAAGCTCATACAGGAAAAAATCACAGTTAAAAAGGTAACAGAAAAAGGTGCATATTGGTGTCTTTAAATCCAAACTTAAATACTATCCAGAAGTCTAGCAAGCTTCTTCCGCTGTTTCTTTCCAGGTGAGATGGTTGTTACTCGTGTGTGGGTGCTAGGCATGAGATGACAATATGCCATACACCTAGGCAGAAAACAAGTAGACTTATTGACTTTCGATTGTGTATTGTAAAAATCAACAGTAGATCTTTTTGATGGAGTAAATTACATGCAATTATACGAACACCAATTAGCACACCTGAACCTAGATAAACCTTAAATGCTGATATTGGTTCTGATGATAACAGTTGGCATGATTTAAAATAACTGCAGACATGGTTCAACTGGATGCAGCTTTGGTTATAATAAATAATACTTTCTGTACAATGTTCAAATAAGATGACAACAGACAGAAGTGTTCAAAACTTCAAATAGGTCGTTCATCACAGAACCATATATTGTACTGAGCCATTCCACCAATTATACGTAGTTAGCTATAGGCTATAGCTACACTGCAAATAACATTAATTTGAGATAAGATCATGTAAGAGAATATAGGTGCATGGTCTCAAGATCAGGAAAAACTGGCGTTGATCAAGTTGGTTATGCAAATCCATAAAAAAAATACACACGCATTGTTTACCAAAACTGTCTGAAATGCTATGTTCAGTTATGTATGTTATGTGGGGAAAGTACTATAGCCGCAGGGGCAATAAGAATCAGGCTGAATAGCCTTATTTCTATATTTGGTTAGTTTGCTAAAGATAGGAAGAGCCTAAATCAAGGGATTAGTTGCCAAACTAGTTGGCTGTTGGCATAATATAAGCCAATGGGTTGTACTGGGAAGGCTTAAGCAAATAAAGGACTATTCCTAATCTATGTCTCTTCCTTCTACCTATCTCTACCGCCACCATAGATCAACGGCCAGCCGCCGGTGATCACCACCACCTCCGCAGTAAGGGTCCGGCACCGCCGGCCTTACCCCTACCGAGGCGACGATTCCGGCGCCACAACATCTTGGTATCAGCTTCCAGCGATCCTGCCGCCACCATGTCCGGCGACGACGCAGACAAACCCTCCTCGCCTCCCGCGCCCGGCTATGTAAGACCTCACCGCCACGGTCCGCCATTGGCGAAAGATCGACGCTAACGCGCTGGCACTTGCGCTGCGTGGAAACCAGCCACTGTGGTGCTCGCACCAACACCTCGGCGGCGATGCCGGGACCTTCGCCGCCGGCCCACCACGACGACCCGAACCCAACGACGCTCGGGCGGCGATGCTGAATCTTCGCCGGGGCCACCACAATGACCGCCCTCCGCGGTTTCGTGGTTGACTTCCCAAGTTCGACGGCAAAGGCGATCCGCCCATTCCTCCATCGCTAGAATCCTATTTCCACCAGCCTTCGCATTGTGGAAGAGGAGAAGGTGTGGATGGCCTCCTTCAACTGGAGGAGCCGCAGCCTTTGGTATATGCGGATCCGGCGGGAGGAGGGTACTCCCTGGCGCCGATTCTCCGAACTCTTGAACCTCCGCTTTGGGCCTCCGCGGTCCAATCCACTGGAGAATTACGGCATGTCGACGACGGGACGACCGTCGAATACCGTGATCGGTTTTAGAGCCGCGCACGCGCAGTCCCCGACCGAGGGCCAACAGTCCAATTGTTCACCGTCGGGTTGCACGAACCGCCGGCTTGGACGCCGAGCCCGTAACCCGCAGACTTTGAGGTCGCCATGAGCCTCGCAAGGTCCTTCGAGCGCCGCGAGCACGCCATTGTCCAGCATCACGCGCGGCCGTCGGGGCATCCTACCCACTCACGCAAGACAGCTGGCGCCGCTTCCACGGGCCGCTAACACACCGCCGGCGCTTCAGACCGTCAAAGCAGACGCCGCAGACGGTGAAACGCTCGAGTCCGGAGGAGATGGACGAACGCCGCCGGGACTCGCTTCAATCGGAGGAGAAGTATGTGCGCGCCATAATCGCAGTGCAAGCACCTCTTCCTCGCTGAATTGACGATTCGCACCGACGACGGATCGCGGTCGCCGACGGGCCGAAGTTGGAGGAGCCCGATCTCCCGCACGCCATGGCGGAATCGGGACAAGCGAACGATGCAAGTCCGCCACGCCGGACGATCGTTTCACTGATTGATCGACTCAGCTCCACGCACAACTTTATATCACAGCGCACCGCCGCACCTCTCTCGCGAACCAAGGCCCGTGATAGCCTCTCCGTCATAGCCGCCAATGGCGAACGCGTTCCCTCGCGCTGTCCTTCGTGAAGGCGCACTTCGCCATCAACTCTAAGATTTCCATGATGACTTCTTCCTTCGCCACCGGGCGGATATGACGTGGTGTTGGGCACCCGCTGGTCGGCAACCCTACCGATCCTATGGGACTTCGCCGCCTAACCATGTCGCTCGCGAGGCGACCACACGGTGCGATGGCACGGCTTGCGACTTCGGCCGCTCGCGACGCCTACACATGTGCGACGGCCCCGACTTGCTCCAAGCACTCCTCCATGACTTCGACGACATCTTCCAAGAGCCCCACGGCTTGCCACCGCAACGGATCAAGACCACAAGATCCGCTCTCGCTACAGTGCTCTCAGACCGGCCGCGGTTCGACCATACCGCATTCGGCCAGCATAAGGACGAGCCGAACGCCGCTACTCCATGCTCAACCACGGCTTAATTCGCCGCAGCCTCCTCCGCTTCGCCACCGGTTCTCTTGGTCAAGAAACCGAGGGTCTTGGCGCTTCAGGTGGACTATCGCTACCAACTCCATCACCATCAAGGATGCCTTTCCGATTCCGTCCGCCGACGAGCTCTTGGATGAATTGCATGGCGCCCGTGATCTTCACAAAATTGACCTTCGCTCGAGGTATCACCAGTGCGATGTGCCTCGCGACATCCATAAGATGGCATTCAGACGACGATGGCCTCTACGAAGTTTTCGTGATGCCATTCGCCTCGCAACGCACTCGCTACCTTCCCTACCGATGAACAATATTCTCCTACCAGATCTCCGCCGCTTCGCCCTTGTCTTCTTCGACGACATCCTAATTTATAGCGCGACTTGGGTCGAGCACCTCCAAGACGTCCGTAGCCCTCGATTTGCTTCACCAAGAGTGTCTTCGTCAAGCGCCCAAGTGCACCTTTGGGAATCTCGTGCAAGACAGGCCATGTCATTTCGCCACGGCGCCGCCATGGACTCGCTAAAATTCAGACGCCGCCGATCGCCACACCACGCCCGCTCGGGCGCCGCGGTTTCGGCCTCACGGCCACTACCGCAAATTTGTTCAGGTTATGGCACCATCGCGCTCCCTAACCGCGCTTCAAGAAGGAAGGTTTCTCCGACACCGTGGTTACACCGATTCGACCAACTCAAGGCCGCGATTGACGACGCAGACCGGTGCTATCCTTGCCCGATTCGCTAAACCGTTCACCGTGGAATGCGACGCCCACGGTGGGTTTCGGCGTGCTCTCTCCAGAGGATAAAGCATCGCTTACTACAATGGACGGCCGACCGCGCCATCGCTCGGCAACTTATGAGCGGAGTTGATCGGCTCGCCCAGCCGTCCGCCATCGAGGCTATACCTATGGGGCGCAAGTTTTGGTACGCACGACCACTACAGCTTGAAGTTTTTGTCGATCGCTCGCCACCATTCCCAACACCATTCAGCGGGCAACCATCGGGCTTCGACTTTCGCTGGAGTTTAAGTCCCACGACAAATGTTGTGGCGACGCTTTGTCACGACAGACACGGACAAGAATACTCTTCACGCCGTGTCGCCGTCCGCTTTGACTTCGCCGAAGCGGCCCGACAAGCGCAGGCACCGATCCCGCCTTAGTGGCTCACCAATGAAATCGCCATCAACGCCGGGCGCCATGGGGCTCGGATCGACGCAAGATGATCACCTTCAACGGCCGGCTCTATGTGCCTCCCGCCGCTTACTCCTAGAGCCACATCGCCGCCGCCCACGACAATGGACATGAAGGGTCCTACTCACTCGCAGCTTTCGCCGAGACATCCATGCGCCCAACCTTCGCCGCGGTCCAGACTATATCAAAGGGTGTGTCACCGCCGCTACAAAACAGAGCACCTCCATCCCGCTGGGCCGCCGCCCACTCCCAGCCCCACGGTGGTTTGGGCGATGTTGCCATGGATTTCGTGGAAGGGTCGCCGAAGGTGGGTGGCAAGACCGTGATCCTCACAGCCGCCGACAGATTCTCCAAGTATGCGACTTCATACCTCACAAGATCCATACTCACCGAGACAACGCGCGTTTTTTCGCGGAAATCGTCCGTCTCACGGGTGCCAACCTCAATTGTTTCGACCGTGACCCGCTTACATCTATATTCGAGAGAACTACTCCAGCAATGGCTCCAAGCTCCACATGACCACAAAGATTCCACCCATTAACTGATGGGCATCCGAGGCTACCAACAAAATTATAGCAATGTACCTCGTGTGCTTCACCGGATCGACCACTTGCAATGGATTAGATGGCTCCCCTGGGCAGAGTACACTTACAACACAGCTTATCGTGACAAAGACTCAGGTGTACACCATTTCAGTTAGTCTATGGCAGGGAGCCGCCATCCATCAGATCCTATGAGCCGGGGGAGAGTCGGGTGGCCGCCGTCGACGCACCATGGCGACAGGACGAGCTATTAGCAGAGACGACGCTACCGATTGGAACAAGCTCGTGCATCGCTAAGCGGCAGATGACAAGCAGACAGGCGCCCACTTCAAGGCGGGTGACTATGTATGGCTTCACGGCGCAGACCGGTTCCATCGTCACTACCACGGTGCAGACGGGCAAACTACGGCCGCGGTATTATGGGCCCTACCGCATCACGAGGAGATCAACCCGGTGGCATTCGCGCTTGACTTGCCTCCGGAACGCTGTGATGCATAACGCCTTCCACGCCGGCTGTTCAAGACATTCGTGGGCTCTCCTCCAACACAACCGCCTCCGTTGCCTTCCATTCAAGACGGCAGCAGCCTCTATTGGCCCGGCAAAGGCGGCCGAGTCGTGGTGGCACGCGCAGATACGTCAAGTGTTGATTCGCTGGGTCGGCGAACCACCATCATCTCGCTACGTGGAAGACATCGACTCTTCAAACAATAAGTTATCCGTAATTTCATCTCTGGACGAGCCGCTTGTCGAGGGAGAGATGTTATGCGGGAAAGTACTATAGCCATGGGCATAAGAATCAGCCAATAGCCTTATTTCTATATTTGGTTAGTTTGCTAAAGATAGGAAGAGCCCAAATCAAGGGATTAGTTGCCAAACTAGTTGGCTGTTGGCATAATATAAGCCAATGGGTTGTACTGGGAAGGCTTAAGCAAATAAAGGACTATTCCTAATCTATCTCTCTTCCTTCTACCTATCTCTACCGCCACCATAGATCAACGGCCACCGCCGTGATCACCACCACCTCCGACTAAGGGTCCAAAGACCACTGCCTTATTCCCTACCGAGGCGATTTATTAGGCGCCACAACATGTACTACATCAAAAATAGTGACTGGCTTCACTTGCAAAGCTGCAATCAAGCTTTCCAACTGAGACAGCTAATATATTCAGAAAATTCTAGATTGGCCACATAAAAAATGATGCCATAAATTCATTACCAAAGTACTTCCATAATATCATAATTTTATAAAATTTTGCTAACATAATTTTCTATCTTGGAGATCATGCAGTGTGTAAAACAACATATTTATAAATGGATGAAGTAAAATTGTCAAGAATGCAATGTAGTTCCCACATTATTTCATCATATAGACGCGTTGTTTTGTGTATAAGTTGAGAAAAATATAATTCACTCATGGGCTTCAATGGGAATGTACTGGTTCTCTGTAGGCTCTGGATGAATTCAGGGCAAACCTACCTAGCTAAAACAACTGAAAATCCACCAGAAACTGGTACTAGTTCGGTAATACCCTTCAGGAACCAGGCTTGGACTTTGGAACAATTCTTGTAAACTAAATAGCTTTGAACCATATTGCTACGTGTATAACATAACAAAATCAAATGGGCAACATAATTGTGTGAATGTAAAGTTATGACAATATTCATTTCAGTATTCATTATGAGTTTCGCATGCTGCTGAGAGTAAGCAGGCACCAATAACCTTGGAAATAGTTAAAGCTGGGCTCCATTGCTCCTTCAGGATATCTAGGCAAATGCTCCCATTGCTATTAATATTTGGATGAAAAACCTTTGTCTTGAAAGCAACCTGCACATCAGATGTACTTTCAGGAATACAAAAACACTGGACGTTTTCATTTCTATATTTCGAGAAGGTATTTAATTAAAAATGTACCTGAGTACCC
Source organism: Otatea glauca (assembly GCA_036346275.1). Classification (NCBI taxonomy): domain Eukaryota; kingdom Viridiplantae; phylum Streptophyta; class Magnoliopsida; order Poales; family Poaceae; genus Otatea; species Otatea glauca. The sequence goes on along the minus strand of CM070719.1, from coordinate 18,169,364 downwards.
ATCAATCAAATTGAAAAGAAATCATATGCAGTCAATCATATATCAATTATTTACTGGCTAAGTGGCTAAAGAAAATTCAGTTTCCGTCCATAATTCCACATTATCAGTAGCCATAAAGGACCAGCGACATTACAAAGAGCCATTTATACTAGCTGACCAACCTTTGGCCAAGAAACAGAAGGAAAAACACTAACAATGCCACCACAAATGGTATGGACTATAGAGTGAAACTCGATGGAGAACATCAAATCAACTTAATTGCATACTGCAACATTCTGCTTATGTTACTATCATTGATACTTCACTTATCTCTACATATCTTTCAATGTGACAACAACTGAATCATTACCATGAAATTTCAGTATAGCAGAGAAAATCAGACTATTACAAAGAAAAAAGTGACACATGGCACATGACTCACATGGTATAAAACAATATCACAGCATAAAGAAAAGGAAAAGGTATGATCCATAAAAGTATTAGGATGTTCCCACTGGGGTAGCAGAACTCCATTAATATATACTTATATGTTACACTAACTCATGTTTGGTTTGCAAGTTGTAACACTAGTGCCCCGTGTAAAGCCAACCTGATAATATAAGAAACAAGAGAGCCTTGCTCGTAATGCAAACATCATAACATTTACTTACAGTGTGACTTGCTGAGGTTTGCTAAAGTTTGGTCTCATTGTTCACAGCCACTTTTCCTAAAAGACTCGATTTGAAATAGGCTTCGTATTTATAATGACCCAAACAAGCTGTAGTAACAAAAGATTTGACCAAATGCAATGTTGCTTGGTAGAAAACAGAATCTCAAAGGCGGCATTTTTAAGTGCAATATTAGTTTGTTATGTATACAAGTCAAAGTTATAGCTAACTACAGAAATGATCTGGCACTGGCAGGCAAACAGATAACAAGGATGCACAACATAAGAACACATTTTACAGGACCTACATGGAAATTCAGTGACCCTGTGTTTGAGGAACAAGAACAATGAGAACAAAAATAGATAAACGTGGAAAGTAAGAAAGCTGAATAGGAAGGGGGAACACAGACTTGTAACATGGCACAAGTAAATAACATGACGTGTAGCATCCTTTGCATCTTGAATAAAATTTGTGCTTGTTCAAACTAATAATAACTTTGTGATACCTTAGGTGGCTTGAATGGATAATCCGGAGGAAAGTGGATCGAAACTAGAAAAACACCACCAGCATAGGGACTATCAGGAGGACCCATGATGGTTGCTTGCCAATGGAACATATCTTCTCCTACTGGTCCTGCCAAATGAAAAGATTGCTGCATCCCAATTAAAGAGGTGGCATATATAATCATAGCAGAAGCATGGTTAAGTACTTAAGAGTGAAACTATCCTATATATTACCTTCGGATATTCATCGGCTACTAAACAGAACAGGGACACGTAAGAACAGGGTAAGACAAATGGGCTGTCCGGAACAGGGTAAGTTTGGGTTGTAGCAAAACTAGTGCAGCCAAGCTACTAAACATGTAAGAAGAATGGGTTGTGCGGACACGTCGGACAGATATGTGCGTGCAAAATTTGTATTCCTAACTTCTGGTACAAATTGTACAGCCCTAAATTTTCATTGTGCTATTTACTTAAAAATTAAAATGTAAAAATTCAGATCAATAAAGGACAAAATTCAACTATAGTAGTGCAGAATTTTCAGTTGTCCAAGGAAGAGTAAAGAATTTCATAGTAACTGTCTTCGTCCTCAAATGTTGGGCTCTGGTCCATTCTGGGAGTAAACTTTTCGAACCATTTTGGTCCCAAAACCTTGCCCCATGTTATAAAATAAGTGATGTCAGAGAGGTGGTTTCAGCCTTTCAGGCTCAATATGTCACTGACCCAAAGGCACACTAGATTTAATGACTTCTAATCATAAGGACCAAAATGGCTCCTTTGAAAAGTTTTGATTCTAAAAACGATTGAAGGATCAGACAATACTTTTCCCAGTCTCTTCGGAGAAATCTGATAAAAAAAGGGTACTTTTCCCAAAATTAAACATGATGTAGATCTACGAAGCATTGTCTACACAAATTAAATTTAGATTCACATACATATATGATCCTTGATCCATAGTAATATAGTATTATGGTGAGGATACGAAGCATTGGCTCAACACATTGATTGCATAGAAAAAAAAATGTTTCGATGGGAAAATCTTAGTCAAATCTGCATTCAGTAGTTGTATAATTCAGATAATGCCATATTATTTTCAAAAATAATTAATATTGTCCAACATAAGTGACAATTGAAGATGATATTTTATGGGGCCGATTAATGAAGCATGAAGAATATCACACATAATTTGAAGAATGGTGAAGCCTCGTAGGGAAATGAATTATATATATGGAACTAACCAATCGAGTAAATATGGAGTCAAAGTTGGAATAAGGCATTTTCAACCAGTTGAGGAATTTCAAACTTTCAATCATGATAATGGATGGTGTCATAGTCAATTTGCATGTGAACCAATATGTTCGGCACCAGGCTGGGCCAGACAAGACTAGATATGACTTAATTGAGACCTATATGAACCTAACCAGAGCTGGGTTTCATACATTCTAGGTCTCAGCCAAGCAAACTCAGCAAGCTATATGTAACACTCTAGACATGTTTATTCCAACATACAATCATTTAGGCTTACATCCTCTCTTTGCGTAAAATGGTTAAGCTGGTTGGTATGGATGTTTCCTAAGGTTGGTATGCAACTTTAATGCAACTAGAACTAACCCTGTGGAACTCATCCCACCAATACCAGCCCAAACATGGACCAAATTGGGCTAGGGTTACACAATTTATAAGCCCAGCTTTACTGAACTAATTCCACTACACTAAATCAGGTTGCAATCTTTTATATCTTATAAATTCAACAAATAATATGTTTTCATATTAATTTACATGTTAAGTACCGTTGTAGGATAGTCAAGGTCTTTCTACAACTCTACCACCAAAGTAGGATGTAAAACATCAAAAATATCTAGAATTATTAAATCGAGGGCCAGGGTTCTGCAGTTGCAATATTCAACTTGAGATAGTTGTATGTTATATTTTCATATTGCCATGTCTAGCATGAAGAGTTCATGGTGCACATTGATTACGAGGCTTTTACAGCTCCTCCAAATTTAAGTAGGCTAACCTCATCCAACAACAAGGATGATGACTTTGATATAGCTAGAACTTAGGAGGATCATTTTAGTATTGTATAAAAAGGCTATAGAACAGAATCAAGTGGCCAATGCACTGAGCTACTGAACTCACTCATTTAGTAACATGTAGGATCTACCTGATATTATTCCCAGTGTTATTACGGCGTCGCCTAGGCGACGCCTAGGCGCCGACTAGGCTTCCAGGCGGCCGGCCCGAGCCGCCATGGCTCGGCGCCTCGCCTGAAGCTAGCTAGGCGGTCGCCTGGTCGCCATGGCGTCGCGGCGCGGGCGCCTAGGCGTCAACATGGTTGTCTGGGCGGACGACTAGCGTTGGCTGAAGTATTTGAGGACACGAAGAGCCGTCTGATCGGGGGAGGTTTGGGAAAGATCGGAAGACTCACCGTCTGGAGATTGGAATCGGAGAAACCCTAGTTTCGCCGCCGCCGCCAGCAACTTCTCCGCCCCCGGCGCTTCCACCACCGGTAATCCTCCGCCTCTCCTTCCCCGTTCGTTGCTTCTCCGCTCGGTACTCCGCTCGGCACTCCGCTCGGCGCTTTGCTCTGCGCTCTGCTCGGTGGCTCAGTTCGGCGCTCCGCTCGGCGGCTCGGCGTCGCGAGGTAGCAGCTCCGCCTCTTGCTCAGCAGCTCAGGAGGATGCGGGAATGCAGCGATGCGGGATGCGCTGAGCCGCTGAGCTCGGGGCTTTGGGAGGATGAGATGCGGCGATGCGGGATGCACTGAGCCGCTGAGCTCGGGACTTCGGGTCTCGGGAGGATGAGGAAGGGGCGAAGGGCTCTCGGATGAGGAATGAGTGGGGGTGGCTGAAGTAGTAGTACTAGTATCGAGCACGAGCAGTGAGAAAGGATTGACCAGGATGCAGCTCGGGAGTAGTAGTATTGAGCACTAGCAGTGAGTAGTGAGAATGAGTAGTGAGTAATGAGTACTGATTAGTGATTACTGAATATTAGTATTGACTATTGAGTACTGAAAATGATCACTGACTAATGACTATTAGTATTGAGTAGAGTACTGAATATTAGTATTGTGTAATAAGTAGACTGCTTAGCAATTAGCATTGAGTATTGATTGCTTGGTATTGAGTAATGAGTATTGACTGCTTAGTATTTCTTTTGGTCGCCTAACTGTCGCCTGGGCGGGCGCCTAGGCGTCCAGGTGCCCCGGAGGCGACTCGCCTCGCCGGGGCGCCGTGATAACCATGATTATTCCTCATTTTAGCATTCTGCATACAACAAGGTTGGCAAAGAATTGTGAGGGTACAAGCGAGTAGTGACATTATCGAGATTATCAAGGACATCATGTCAAGTCGATGCAATGTTTATTGTAGGCACATGACGTGTCCAGGAAGAAGGTTAAAGCTTTCCTTGCAAGAGAACCTCACGCACTATATTCTATAGCATTCTTGCTTTCAGGTGGATGTGCATTAGCATGGTGCTCCAAGATTACCGATTATAATTGTGAGACAAAATATTGCACGCACAGCCAGAACTATTTGCAAGGCAATATGACAGCCAGAAATATAATCGACAGGCAAAGGTGGAAAGTGACAGCTTGGGTAATCCACTACATTTTTCTCGTTGGGGATGATTGAATCAATGATCCATAATCTTGCAGATGCAGGCGTAAGATTTCCGAGTTGATTCCACAGAATGTAATCCCCTCATAGTTAGTATATGTATGGTGTAAACTGTGGACTGCAATCTCCCAATTTGGTTGTGGTAGTGAGGTAGTCACAGTATCCCCCTGATAAAAGTTCAGAAGATATCTAATCTGTATACTGCAACCAACCAAATAATCATATCAAGAAGACAGCAACTATTCACCTCAGAAAGTGGTGCTAGGGTCCAAAAAACCAATCAACCCTCCCTGTACACTCAGAAAACATGCCCTCATCTAGTATTCTAGTCTATCCTATTATAAATTGCACATATCAACACCTTCTGTCCAACCCAACGGAAGGATCACGCAGGACGCAAGAACGATTCAAGAGCTCCTAGGTAACCAACAACCTTCCAAGAAACGTAGGGGAGAGAGAGAAACCCTCACCTGCGCTGCAGGAGGTCGGCGGATCCTTCTGCAGGTCCTTGAGCTCCTTCAGGATCCGCTTCGACGCCATGTCCACCGGCTCAAGGACTGCGCCCACGGATTATCCCATCAAAACAAGCAACAATTCAAGAACCGATTATAATTGAAAGAAGAAAAAAAAGAAGCAAGAACAAACAAATTCGGAGTTGGTGATCACTCGATTGCAATTGGCACCTGCACGAGTGGAGGAATAGGGCGGATGGATCGAACTGCTACTGCTACAGGAGGTGAATTTCTTGCCGGAGAGAGAGAGAGAGAGAGAGAGAGAGAGAGAGAGAGAGAGAGGGAGGGAGGGAGCACGCGGCGGGGCTGGACCGCTGGACGCGCGGGTGGGAGAGGAAGAGGCAGGTGGGGGCTCGACGCCAGAAGCGAAGCGACTGGTCTCTTATTTTCATCGGTGGGCCCGGGGAAGGTTGGGCTGGGAGTCGGGACAATTGAAACCCATGTTTGGTTACCAACTACACATGGGCCTTGCTCCCACGGCCCGGTTCCAAGGACGTTGTTTTCTGGAAATTTTTTTTCTTTAATATTTATTTTTATTCTTTTTTTCAAAACTAGACGTCCGGGGTGAAAAATTGCAAGTTTAGGCTCCCGTCGCCCGTACATGGGGCGATCGCCCCATGTACGGTGATCGATGTCGTCTAACGGCAATGACGGCGAACTGAGGACTACACAAGACCTATTGCCCTATGCACTGCGACATGGGCCAAAGGCAATTTTTTATTTAGTATTTTTTGTAATTATTTTATGCCTTTTAAATATGAACCCCATAACTTTTGATAGGAGTGTCCAAATGAAATGAAACTTTTTCTAAATTTAAGTTTTGGAATGAGGAGTTTGATTCTAAAATAAAAATCTATGTGTTGTTTGCAGAAAAATAATTTTATTTGAGTTCGAATGCTCTACTGTAATTATGGATTGTGAACGAATTACTTTGTGTATTGATCCATAAATCATGAAATAAAATAGAATAATTTAGTACAACCTTATGCACTTCATTTCGCAAAAATATCTAAGTATGATTGCATTTTGAATCAAAGTTGGCTAATTTAAACCCTTTATAGCATTCATGTTTCAAATAGTTAGAATAATGTCTAAAGGCCTTCAAAATTTGATGAACCAGCTTTGTTGCATTCTTGGGCTTGCATAGGTTACAATTATGTAAAAATATTTAGATGTCACTTTAGGTCGCACTATTTTATTGTTGTCCTAACATGCACCCAGAAACATCAAAATGGTCGTATCTTTCGCAAACGAGGGTCAAACTCGATGAAACCAAATCTGATGAACTTAAAATGCTATAACCTATCTTGATGGACAAAAATAACATTATTTGGGACAACTAGAGCAGTAGGACATATCGGAGCCCTCCAGAAATGGAATCGGTTCCCTCTCTAAGACTAGTTGAGGACAGTGAGCATACACTTGAAGGATAGGCCGCACTCTTTATTACGGCTTAAAACTGAAAGGAGTACCACGAACAAGAAAAATCAAAGATAACACCAGACGTCTACTGAGTGCTTCGAGGCCACTTCCCATTCGCCCATGCCTCCAGCGGGGCTTCTCTGGCACGCCGAGCCCTCTCTCGTTTCCTCTCTCTCTCGGCCTTCTTCTCCTCCGCTTCCTTCCTACATGCCTCCTCGCGTACGACATCGCGTTGTTCTTGAAGTCGCCGCGTGAACTCGTCCTGCCGGTTGGCTTGGTCAAGAAGCCGTTGGTCCTCGGGGTTGATCTCCGTATCAAACCACTGCTCAAATTCACACATTGGCGGAGGTGACTGCATGAAACGTAAATTAGCAAAGTTTCATTCACAAATGTTATGTAACCCATACGATTGTTACCATGCGGCGATCCTTCAGGCTCTTCTCCGGCGGATCGAAGGCGTAGTTGCGGCACTTCCAATACCTCCCCTTCCAAGTTGAAATTTCCCAAGAGCGGACAAGCCTACAAAGATCACCGCACATACACATGGGTGCTACAGCTCCACGAGGTAGAAAGAGATCTTGGTACGCTAAATTGCGCGGGCATGCACTTGTTTCTTCCTTTGCTTTCCCCTTTCCCTTTGCACTTGCACACCTCGGCATTTTCGATTGATCTTGATTTATCCCCCCTCCTCTATTCTTTTTTCCTCTATTCTTTGTGAGACCGCTTGTGAGAACGAATGTTATAAAGGGCGGATATCGCCATGGTATGGAGCGATCGCCCCAACTAGAGGCGATAGGTGCACCGAGTCGTTGGTGTGTTGTCACGTCGTGTGGCATAGGCTAGCAATGCATACATGGATTTGCACAATTTAAAGTGATAAGGTGTCATGTTACTAACTCTGACGGTTATACAATATGTCTTTGAACGTAAAGGCATTACAAAATACGTCCGCATAACTAGTCAAACACGCCACGCTTCCCGATCCGCCCATGGGGTAGGTGAGTGGCGACGGCGACGGACGTCCCTCCTAGGGCCGCCCGCGCGCAGCGTAGAGTAGTGTGGCGGCGACAAGGGCGTGTCCTGTGGCGGCGCTCCCGAGAGCTGAGAGGGGCGAGGTAGTCGGTCGAAGGTACTCCTCCGTGTCGAACTCGACATCCGCAGGTCGCCGAAACCACCCCGGGTCTATTTGGGCGCGAGACGACGAGGAGCCTCCAGAGCCCATCGCCCCCACCGCCGCGTGGGAGCGTAACGAGGAACCGGCGGAGTAGGGCGAGACGAGGAAGGAGCCTCCTCAACCCACTGTCCGCACTGCACCTGCGTGGGAGCGTAACGAGGCACCAGCGGGGTAGGGCGAGGTGTTGGGCCGCGGGGACGTGGTGTGCTGCGTCCGTCGACGTCTCCGCAGCCCCGGCAGGTGGCCAAGCGACCCAACTGCCTCATCCTATCGAGGACCCGATCCCAAGCTGACTCGGCCTCGGCAGTGGTCACCTGTATGCCCGCCCGAAGGCACGTCAACATGGAGATAGCCTCCGCCTCAACCTCCCCGACGAGATGTGCCTGCATGTAACGTTAGATTGTTATTACGTAATTTACATGAGAAAGATGTGACCATGTAGCTTCGATTGCGACACTTACCGAGGAGTTGTCCCTCTGGGACATCTGTGAAGGGTACGTGTCCATCACCGATGCCTGCCGTGCGACATACGGTGCTGGTGTGTACCCCACCCTGAGGCGAGTGCGTGGGGAGAACCACTCCATGTACTCATCGTACATGTCAGGGTCGTACGGCCGGGTCTCGGTGACTCTCTTGTCGAGTGCGGCGTCCCACTGCACTGTCCATGGCTGCATATGGTGCGCGAACTGAGTGCCCACTGCAGCACCCATCCGGGTCATCCTGCAATGCAAGAACAGGAAGTACACACCACATTCATTTTGCAAAGATGCGGAGTAGTAGGATCAGGGTAAGTACCTGTGAGCACCACGTGTGACAACGTGACGAGGCGGCAAGGGAAAGGACTGGAATAGGCCGAATCGCCACAAAGACTCGGTGCGGGAGTACTCGACACACGTGTCAAAGACGAGGACCTTACGGTGAGCGAAGGCCTCATCTCGCGGCAAAGCACGGAGACCCGTGAGGTGCTCGGGCGTGGACGTCGACGCTGCCAGTATGGCGCCCATCGACGCCCTCGTCGTGGAGGCGGTCGAACTCCCGAACGAACTCGAGGTAGGACCTCCTCACCTGTCGGTGCGCGAATGTCCGCTGCGAGGAAATAAGAAATGGCGGAGGTTATACAAGTGCCTAAGTGGAGAAAAAGATACGAGGGAGCATACCTGTCGTCGAACCTAGTAGTGGCCCACGGCGGGCCAGTCCACTGGGTCATCGCCGTAAAGGTCATGAGGGTACGGTGCGGTATCAACAACAGGCCTGCCAACGGAGAAGCGCTCCCAGGACCACAACTGAAGGAGTAGGACGCAACCCGACATCGTCGCGTCCTGCTCCGCCCGAGAGACGGCGTCGCACAAACCTCTGTACGTCGCCGCAAGCACAGCTGAGGCCCACGACCACTGCATCATCTGTTTACAATGGAGAAGTTAGACGTGCTCCGCTGATGTGAGATTTGAACTTAGTGTGTTACCTCATCCTCCGGGGTGTCGGCGATGTGCTGGGCGTACTCGATCAGGTGCCGGTCCACCGTGTTCCCGTGAGAGGACGGGAACATCACCCAACCGAAAAACAACAGGAGGTATGCCTCCAGATGGCGGGCCACGTCCTCCTCCTCTGCGTGCGGGTGGAGAAGTTAAGCCTGCAGCGTTCGTAACAAACATTATTAGCAACATAGCGCTTCTCTGTTAATTCGCAAAGAAAGAGGTACTCGCCGTGGCCTGGCGACCACGCCGTCGGTCCGCGCCGCCACCCCGCTCGAGGGGCTAGTAGGGGTCGCCGGGTGCCGCCGCACCACGGTGAACCGCGCGACAACTCGCGTACACGTGATTTGGGCGTCGTGCGGCACAACCGCCGACCCGCATGGGAGGCCTAGGAGGTACGACACATCCGAGCGCCGAGCCATCTCTCTGCACGGAAGGTGGAACGTGTGCGTCTCCGGTCTCCACCGGTCCACGAGTGCGGCCAACAGGGACCGATCGTACCCGAAATGCGGGACCTCCTTGCCCTCTAATGGGGCAGTCACCTGCTCCACCATCCTACAGAGAGGAAGTAAGCCGGCCGCTCGCAACCTGCATGTAGTGCATTGCGTCGTTAGAATTGCATTCACAGGTAAATACATATACATAAAACAGTACAAGCGTTGGCAGCTTACCGTGGAACCCAGCGTGGGTCAATGCGAAGCAGCTCGTTGGGCACCCGAGGTCGGAGTGTCCTTAGCTCTCGGTTCTGCTTTGCAGAGTACCTAGACCGGTGGGTCGCATCGACGGTCGTGTCGAGCAGCTCAGGGCAAGGTCACGCCATCGTTGCCTGTTACAAAGCAAATACAACAAATTTGTCAGTAATGAAATGTGCACACAAAATGAAATGCGAAATAACGAATTGTACCATACTCAACAAATAATACAAAAGTTGAAGATATGTTCGCTGAGGCACACAACACCGAAAATTACATTACCCTCGTAGCAATTAATTGGTACATCGAAAAATACATGATGCGAAAAACAACTAACTGGTACATCGAGAAATACATGATGCAAAAAAACAACTAAATGGTAAATCGAAAAATACATGATGCGAATAACAACTAACTGGTACATCAAAAATTACATGATGCGAATCACAACTAACTTGTACATCGAAAATTACATGATGCGAATAACAACTAACTGGTACATCGAGAAATACATGACGCGAGTAACTACTTACTGGAAGTGCGAAAATTACATTATTGGCACAACAGTTCACTGGTACATGATCGAATCTTACAAGATGCGAAGAAGATCGAACATTACATTATCCGCGGTTGCGGCGCGCCTCGGACTCGCCCATATCGTTCGAACGCGCGCGTGTCCTTCGACGCCGACCTTCACTTCAACATTCGGATGTCCGGCACCCATCGATGGTCCGGAGGGGGTTGTTAGAACGATCAATCCACTCGGTATCCGTGACACCTCGTGATGCCATGTGTTGAGAACACTTTGCTTGTAGTAGTAGGGGAGATGAACGGACGACGTGATTGATGCGCCCTCGGTAGTGCGGCAATGATGTGCGAGCACGGCAAGTGCAAGAAAGCGTGGTTTCTAGCAGAGCACTCGCATCACCGCCGAGTATGCACAGATGGGAAGTCCTCTCCGATGGGCACCCTGCGACCTCGGCCACCACAAAGGCATGTGGTATCTCCGCTCCACGCCACTCTCCTGTCACCCGATGTGTCCGCGCTTTCTTGTTTTCTTGGACATGTATGTAGATACAACCGCTGAGTACGACAATCGATTGTCCGACATACATGCTGCGGAGCTCTTGTATCGCTAAATGAAATATCTCTGTGTCCCTAGTAAGAAACATTCAACTATACCCACCAGCGGAAGGCATCTGGTGCATTTCATTACCCAGTTGTAAATCTCCGTCAGGTTCATTGTCATTATTCCGCAACGTGAGCCGCCCTCGTCATGCAGAAGGGACCATTTCTCCAAAGGCTCGTGCCGTATCCAGTCGGTGAAACTCTTTATGCTGGTCCCGGCCACGCCGAATGTTTGGGGCATCCGTCGAGTGCACACAAAGCGTGAGGTCTTCTCCTTGCTCATGGTACACCATCGGGTTCCTTGATGAACCAACAGTATCTCTTGGATTCATTGATCGCTTCTTCGTTAGTTCATCCAACGCCCTCCAAAGCGCGTCGAACTTTCTCCGCTGGTTCTGTTTATACACCGCTTGAACATGTTCATAAGCTCCTTGTTCCTGAATCGACGGAAAAATTGGCACCCATGTGCCTCATGCACCACCGCTCTTGGTCCGCCACTTTCTTCGCTCCCACGACGACGGACCCTTGTTGCATATCCACGATAGCCCTTAGCAGCCCCGCATGTCGGCCATGGATGACACAAACATCGCCCGCCCGTAACAAGCGCCACTTCACTCTTTCAAGGAACCGCATCAGCTCTCCGTGTTTCCCCCTCCACGAAGGCCAATGCAACCGGTAGAACCTAGTTGTTGGCGTCCACCGCGATCGCAGTTAGAATCTGGCCCTTATACTTCCCGTGAGGATTGTGCCGCCCATGCAAATGACCGGCGACGAAAGGTTTTAACGCATTTATGCATGCGCCCACGGCGAAGAATGCACGCTGCAAGACCCACTTACCCGCGCACACACCACCCGCAGGAAACTCCGCAAGGTCGACGGATGTACCGGGGTTCCTACGTGCTATTGCCCTCAGCAGGTGGGGAATATTCTCGTAGGAAGCCTCGTACGTCCCGAACTGCATTTCCAGAGCTATCCTTTTCGCTCTCCATGCCTTTCCGTAGCTAATCTTGTACTAAAACCTCTCCTCCACGGTGTGATAATAGATCGAGGTCTGAAAGTGCGGATTGTCCACGATCGACCATAAAACACATTTGCCACCCAAGTGGACGACAGATTATGTGTACCGCCCGCTTCTTCCAACACGCAATTGTGTTCCATCACTATGGAACATTTCCAGTAGTCCTTCCACTTCCCCTTATATGCATGCACCCGCCATGTTCACGAATCAACTACGCACTTCACGTCGTACTCCTTCTTGCTGGACTTCACTACCCTGAATTACCGCCGGAGAGACATTGCCCAGTACTTCACCGCACCCATCATAGACTCCTTGTCTTTATATATGGTCCCCTCCGTCACCTCGTTCTCACGATACTCCCATGCATCAGTGTTCCCTTCATTCGTTGTTAGGTCTTCGAAAATGTAATTGGTCCACGCACTAGGGATAGGCATCTCAAGAGCGTTGTCCTCCTCGTCGGAGTGCTCACCATCAGGGACTTCCTCATCCGCACGGTCCTCCTCTTCCATCAGGTCAACTATGTCCTCTACCTCCTCCCCCTCGTCGGCCACCCCTCGCGCCTCCATCGCTGTCTCCTCCGCCTCCGATCCCTTCGCTGCTTGATCTCGTGCTCCTCGTCTCCATGGTCCTCGCCGCCTTCCTCTTCGCATCCTTGCACATTTGACGTCCCCTCCCCCGTAATGTCCACCCCGACATCTCGAACTTGCGACACCGATGGAGCTACCGGGTAGTATTGTACCAACAACATGAGCGCCCAACCCCGCTCTACGGCAAAACCAACATAACTCCTCCATGTTGATGTCGAGTTAATAGGAATCAACTCTCCGTAAAAACAGTCTTGCGCACGGCTCACTACCGCTCGACCAAGAACCAACAAATTGGGATCCAAACTGAACATGCGAGACATCCACTCCAACAAACCCCTGTATGTCCTATCGCTAGGTCTGCATATGCCCCATACGACTCTTGAAAATGATGATAAATCCACCCCATCCGCCCCCTATGCTATCTCCCCATCTCCATAAAATATTTGGAAATACAATTTCTCCGACATGCTGCAACGTCCGACGGAAAAATATTACTCTAAAATACAATATACAAAACGTACATTGATCGTACTACAAAATACGACTATAAATAAGTGATTCGACTATAAATAACTAATTCGACTTGCCTACCATATGGCCTAACATTATATTTGTGTCACATTACATTAACCCTACCAAATTAAAGTTTTAAATATTGCCTACTATTTTCACTGTATTCACTTTCTATATACTGAATACTACAATAAATTTGAAACGTACTAAATACTATACAATCCTGAAATTTCTAAAAACTAAGTACTACATTAAAGTTCTAAATATGAACTGCGACATTAAATTTCTAAACAACACTATCCGAGAAATTCTAAACGCTACACAATCCTAAATTTTCTAAACACTACAATAAATTTCTAATACTACAATAAATTTGTAACGTACTAAATACTATACAATCCTGAAATTTCTAAAATCTAAGTACTACATTAAAGTTCTAAATATGAACTGCGATATTAAATTTCTAAACAACACTATCCGAGAAATTCTAAACGCTACACAATCCTAAATTTTCTAAACACTACAATAAATTTGTAACGTACTAAATACTATACAATCCTGAAATTTCTAAAAACTAAGTACTACATTAAAGTTCTAAATATGAACTGCGACATTAAATTTCTAAACAACACTATCCGAGAAATTCTATACGCTACACAATCTTAAATTTTCTAAATATTAAATGCTACATTAAAATTCTAATAACACACAGTCCTACAAAATTATCTAAACACTACAAAATCCTAAAATTTGTAAATAATAAATGGTACATTTAACTTCTACATAACTAAACAATCATAAAAAAATTTATAAAAATACCTTCGCAGAAACGACGAATCGACTTTTTTCCCCCTCTTCTTCTTCTTTCTCTTCTTCTTCTTCTTCTTCTTCTCCTCTTCTTCTTCTTCTTCTTTCTCTTCTTCTTCTTCTTTCTTTTCTTCTTCCATTTCTTCTCGTCTCTACCGAGGCAAAGAAGCCGCTGCTTTAAAAAGCACTGTCGCTCTGCTCTCAGGCGACATGTGGGGCCCACCTCCATTTCGCCGTTTTTGGCCGTTAGACGACCAGTTGGGCAAGCTATTATCGCTGTATGGGGCGATCGCCCCCCATACACGGGTTATGGGCGTCTAAAACTATAAATTTTCACCCCGGACGCCTAGTTTTAAAAAAAGAATAAAAATAAATATTAAAGAAAAAAATTGTTTTTCGAGCTCGTCTCGCTCTAAAAGGGTAATCGGGTGTCTCCGAACCGTCGGATCAAGATTTTGCTGGCGAAAACAGAGACAGAAGAGATATTCAAAAGGTTTTGGTTTCTCCATGGCCGTCAGATTGAGCCTCGGTCGGTTTAGATTAAGGCGGGCATGAAATATTTGAAATCCCCGTGAAATCAAAGCTAGCCAAGGAGAAATCCCAATTTCTCCTTGTTTCTCGGGTTCTCTCTTGAAATAAGTTTACTTTACCCCCACAACTATGTTGTTTGTCTAATTTTCAATATCCAACTATGAAACCGGGTATCAATCACCGGAAAACACTAATTTACTGACGCTCGCACAACGATTTTCTGACGGACCCCTTCAAATTTGTGACATGTGTTCCTTCACCTTGAACCTTGTGGCGCCACGTGGTGCAACCTCACTGACCTCGCTCGATCCCCTTTCTCCATCATCAATCCATTTCTTCTGGATGGCTTCCAATTTACGTCTGCCCTTAAGAATAGAAACATACGGACGCACTCCCGACACCCAATCGAACGACACGTGTCTTCCCTATAGTGCCCCTTCCCTTTTCCGCACTGTAGTATGCAAAACACAAGCTACATGCAGTCTTCCTTTTCCCTTTTTAAACTCTCTTTCGGGCAAGCGGGATTTTGGGGGTAAAATTGGGTGGGAGTCTAAAGGCAACTTTTAAGCTGAGTCCAAGAGTTTTCAACTAACAATAGTACGGACTTTCATTAAAAAAGTTTGCTAAAAAAGTCTTTCGACCAGAAGCAATACTAACTTTTGTTTTAAACTAGTCTATGAGTAAAAAGAACTATCAACCAGAAGTAGTACCCATCTATCATTCGAGCTGAGAAAAAAGCAAATGCTAGCTTTCCATGTGTAACCACTACGTTGGTTAATACTATTTCTTGTGGGTTAACACTCCACATCATGATTTTTCTAAAAAAGAAGACGACACTCGAGTGCGAAGTATATCAATCTGATATCATATTTTTCGCCTTGGCAGAAAACATTAGCAAGATGCCCCAGAAACTTCATCGTATGGCTCCAATGTTCTATGGACAAAAAAAAAGGAATTTGTGATAATCTGAAATAAAAGGAGAGCAAAAGTACTTAGGTTCATTTTGGAGTAAATAAGGGAACTTACATGCCTTTGGAGATTCATTAATATATGCATGGGTGTCTCTTCTGATTGTACCATGGACAATCATCTAGTATCTACATGTGAGATGTTGCCACAAAGCTTTTGTATCTATCTGAATAAATAATTTGGCAAAGTTAAATGAGAGATGACATGACAACCTACGAAAAAGATATATTCATAACAGCAAATTCAATAAAGAAAAGAAAGAAAGACACTAACGGCTTTAAAGCTCAACGGTGGATTTCCGTTGTATTGCTGCATGAGCTTCGTCGTCGTAATTGTTTCTGTCAATCTGAAACGCATTGCACCAATCCTTCCCCCATTTACACAACGTTTACCCTCTATGTGTAACAACCTCAGCTAGTCAGTTTCGTTATCATCTAAAGTATATATTCCCATTGTAATACATTGACTAAGTTTGAAAACTTTTAACTTGAGAGCGTAAACTTCCAACCAAAGATTAAAAACTTTCATATGGGAAATTTTCTACCAAATATGTGAGACCTTCAACTAGTAGACTTTCAACTAGTAAACTTTCAAACCATAAATTTAAGGACACCCTCCTAGGATGCCATTTGTTATCTTCTTCATCCACCTCCACTCTTCCCCCTTCCCTACTCAATTCCCCCACCCTCCTCCTTCCTCAGTAAAACAAAAATTACAAATCAGAAAAATTTTAACTATGAAGATTGTAGATAGAAATTTTCACCTTGAAAGAATTCAACTCGAAAAAAAATTAACTCAGAAAAATTTCAAGTCATAAATTTCCAACTCGAAAATTTTTGAATCACGCGATTTTCAACTTAGGAAACTCCAATTTGGGAACTTTCAACATGGAAAATTTCAACTCGAGGAACTTTCAACTAGGAAAATTTCAAATCAGGAAATTTCAAATAAAAAAATGGTGCCAAGCTATAAAAACACAAGTTCCACGATTAACTTTTAAACCACCATCTACATAACTTACAGATAAAAGAAATAGCTACAACTAGAAAATTAATACAAACCTCTAATGCATGCAATGAAAGTTGTTATTGTCTCCTTAACAAGAACATGGACACCCTGATGGAAACATTGAATACAGAAGTTATGAAACATGTTACTAATTAACTAGTAACACAGACCTCTAATGCACGCAACAAAAGTTTCCCAAGTGAAACATTTCAAATTGAATTGGAAAAAAACTAATAAGTTGAAAGTTCCTATTAATTCCTAGTAGGAAGTTTTAATTTTCCTACTGAAAGTGTTCCACCTACACTTGGGATTTGAACTTTCAAACGCAATCCCACACTTGAAATTCAGAAACTTTTGACTGGAAATAAAAAAAGGAAACTGCAAAATGGAAAAGTTTCAAATAAATTTGAGAAACTCCCTATTGGAATTGCATAGAAAACCCCTAACTATTGTCTACTTGTAAGCTAATCTGCATAACCATGTAACTCTTAAAATAAAAATGCTAATACAGTATAAATTATCAAATTGCCATTGAGAAAGTATATAATGCATGAAGATCTTAGAATATTCTGATGGCAATACATATCATGATGCACACATAGCACAATCCAGAATAGTAGAAAACGAATACGTGCACGATATATATAAAATACCACTTGCTTCCACTCCAATGTCAAGAACACAAAATGATATTAAGTTATATTGTTTAAATCCACACTTCACCAAAAGAAAAAAAAAGAGACAGAATGAAAATAGTGCTAATGACTACATGCTAAAAACAAATAGACCTTGTAGACCATTCATGTTAAAAATAGATGATTACGAATCACATGCATCACATTATTATCTAAAAACATTTTGCACTACCTTAACAGGAGAACGATGGGTAAAATGCACATTTAATCATACTAATGCATTTATACAAATCTTCAAGCAGCACCGGTACAAAAAACGAACTTGTCATGCCCCCATCCACTCCATCACGAAGCCACCGGCGAACAGCGACGTCCCCGAGCAAGTTGCTGCAACCACCTCATCTCATCTTGCCGTCGTTGCTCTAACTAACGCCGTCGCCTCCGGCACCGTCGCTTCACCAACTGTCGTACCTCGAACCAGCGCCACCGCAGTCACTCAAACTAGCACCATCATCATCAACTCATCCGCCGCATCCCCACCACAATGCATCTCATCCAAATACCCCCCTTCCCACTATTTCCTCTTGTTCTACCTCCGTCACCTAACCAAGAAAAAGAAACCCACGAATCCCACCACCTCATAGAGAAGAATATGAAGAGCTCGAAAAACTCACTAATGGCGGCGCACCCCATGACCTGATCTCCTTCCCAAAATGCCCCGACCAACCACTTCTAGGGCGAAATCAAGCTACTACACCATTGATCTGCTCACCCACATTGACATCGAACAGTCTGCCTCCTCTCCTTCCTCATAATATAGAACCGATTTGGGCAAGCGAGAATAGGCAGCACGACTCCCGAATAGCGGTGTCCAGTGAGGACAATGCGCTGTGGCGCGCGAGATCATGGCTAGCGGTGAGCGGCGGAGGTAGGTGGTGAGGCGGCGGCAAACACAGAAGACCAGAAACACTAATTTACGGGCGCCCGCACAGGGATTTTCTCACGAACCCTTTCAAATTTGTGACACGTGTTCCTCCACCTTGAACCTTGTGGAGCCACATGGTGCAACCTCGCTGACCTTGCTTGATCCTCTTTCTCCATCATCAATCCATTTCTTCTGTGTTCATCGCCACCTCCCCATCTACCTCTGCCGCTCACCGCTGGCCGGGATCTCGCGCGCCACCGCGCGTTGTCCTCACTGGACACCGCTATTCGGGAGTCGTGCTGCCTATTTTCTCCTGCCCAAATCGGTTCTGAATTTGGACGAAGGAGAGGAGGCGAACTGTTCGATGTCAACATGGGCGAGCAGATCGATGGTGTAGCAGCTTGATTTCACCCTAGGAGTTGTTGGTCGGGGCGTTTGGGAAGGAGATCATGTCATGGGGTGCGTTGCCATTGGTGATTTTTTTGAGCTCTTGATATTCTCCTCTATGAGGTGGTGGGATTCATGGGTTTCTTTTTCTTGGTTGGGTGACGCAGGTAGAACAAGAGTAAACAGTGGGAACGGGGGGGTGGGGTATTTGGATGAGATGCACCTTGGTGGCGATGCGGTGGATGAGCTGACGATGATGGCGCTAGTTTGAGTGATTGCAGTAGTGCAGGTTCGAGGTACGGCGGTTGGTGAGGCGACGGCGTTAGGTGGAGCAACGACGGTGGGATGAGATGAGGTGGTTGCAGTAACTTGCTCGCGGGTGTCGCTGTTGGCCGGTGGCTTCGTCATGGAGTGGATGGGGGCATGATGAGTTCGTTTTTTTCCTGGTGCAAAGCAAATCGATGGTGAGTTTTGCTGATTTTTTTTCCAGGCTACTAGATGTTATCATCCGGATTGTTTTTTTTCTAGAATAACAACATGGTACATAGGATATGAGATCTGGTGGTTGGATAGCTGAATCGAGTCACTCTCTATTCATATCTGCATCAGACCAGTATGGGTAGTAACTCATACAGAGATGCTTGAGCAAAATTTTCTTAGAGTAACTAGGATTGGTGTTTATGAGGAAGCATGGACTTGGGTTCAGCAATCCCACAGAAACAGGAAGGGAGGAATGCGCATGCATCGCCTAGATGACAAATATATGATTCTATTTAGGAATTCATGAAATCAACAGGCAAATGCGTCGATCTTTTCTATATAGTTCTATGAACTATTTTTGAATCTGGGAGTCTTATATATGTATCTGTTCCTTCTACATAGGTGAAGTGAATGATGCATGCAATGAGTAGTAGCAAGGAATTTGGGGCCCATGTTTCTGGTAGCTTATCAACAAGTTTATGCAGGTCTGACAAGTTGAAGGTGTATATGATTTTGTTATACTGCATCTTTTCATTGGTTTTATACCATTTCAAACGGCAAAAGTAGGTTTAATATAAAAGTTTCATTAGTTCGGAGATACATGCAGTTTTCAGGTTTTGTACTACTTTTTTATTTAAATGAGGCGTACCGGTGCTGCTTGAAGATTTGTATAAATGCATTAGTATGATTCATTCTCGTGTTAAGGTAGTGCAAAATGTTTTTAGATAAGAATGTGATGCATGTGATTCGTAATCATCTGTTTTTAACATGAATGGTCTACAAGGTCTATTTGCTTTTAGCATGTAGTCATCATCATTGTTTTCATTCTCTCTCTCTCTCTCTATTTCTTTTTGGTGAAGTGTGGATTTAAACAATATAACTTGATATCAGTTTGTGTTCTTGACATTGGAGTGGGAGCAAGTGGTATTTTATATATATCATGCACGTGTCCGATTTCTACTATTCTGGATTGTGGTATGTGTGCAGCATGATATGTATTGCCATCAGAATATGCTAAGATCTTCATGCATTAGATGCTTTCTCATTGGCAATTTGATAATTTCTACTGTATTAGCATTTTTATTTTAAGAGTTACATGGTTATGCAGATTAGCTTACAAGTAGACAGTAGTTAAGGGGTTTCTATGCAATTCCAATAGGGAGTTTCTCAAATTTATTTGAAACTTTTCCATTTTGCAGTTTCCTTTTTTTTATTTCTAGTCAAAATTTTATGAATTGCAAGTGTGGGATTGTGTTTGGAAGTTCAAATCCCAAGTGCAGGTGGAACACTTTCAGTAGGAAAATTAAAACTTCCCACTATGAATTAATAGGAACTTTCAACTGATTAGTTTTTCTGAAATTCCAACTCAATTTGAAATGTTTCACTTGGGAAACTTTTGTTTTGTGCATTAGAGGTCTGTGTTACTAGTTAATTTGTAACAATAACAACTTTCATTGCATGCATTAAAGGTTTGTATTACTTTTCTAGTTGTAGTTATTTCTTTTATCTGTAAATTATGCAGATGGTGTTTTAAAAGTTAATTGTGCAATTTGTGTTTTTATAGCTTGGCATCATTTTTTTATTTGAAATTTTTCTAGTCGAAAGTTCCTCGAGTTGAAATTTTCCATGTTGAAAGTTCCCAAATTGGAGTTTCCTAAGTTGAAAATCGCCTAATTCAAAAAATTTCGAGCAATTCAAAATTTTCCGAGTTGAGAATTTTCTGACTTGAAATTTTACTGAGTTAAATTTTTTTAGTTGAATTCTTTCAAGTTGAAAATTTCTATCTACATTCTTCATAGTTAAAATTTTCTGATTTGAAAATTTTGTATTAGAGAGGAAGGACGAGGGTGGGGGAATTGAGTAGGGAAGGGGAAAGAGTGGAGGTGGATGGAGAAGATAACAAATGGCATGCTAGGAGGGTGTCCTTAAATTTATGGTTGTAAGTTTACTAGTTGAAAATATCTCATATCTGGTAGAAAATTCCCCATATGAAAGCTTTTAATCATTGGTTGGAAGTTTACGTTCTCAAGTTAAAAGTTTTCAAACTTAGTCAATGTATTACAATGAGAATATATACTTTAGATGATAATGAAACTGACTAGCTGAGGTTGTTATAGATAGAGGGTAAACGTTGTCGAAATGGGGGAAGGATTGGTGCAATGCGTTTTAGATCGACAGAAACAATTACAATGATGAAGCTCATGCAGCAATACAACGGAAAACCACCATTGAGCTTTAAAGTCGTTAGTGTCTCTCTTTTTTATTTATTGAATTTGCTATTATGAATATATCTTTTTTGTATGTTATCATGTCATCTCTCATTTAACTTTTGCCTAATTGTTTATTCACATAGATACAAAAGCTTTGTGGGAATATCTCATATGTAGATACTACATGATTGCCCATGCGTACAATCAGAAGAGGCACCCATATATTAATGAATCTATGAAGACATGTAAGTTCCCTTATTTACTCCAAAATGAACCTAAGTACTTTTGTTCTCTTTTTATTTCAGATTATCACAAATTCCTTTTTTCCATAGAACATTAGAGCCATACGATGAAGTTTCTAGGGCAGCTCGCTAATGTTTTCTGCCAAGGCGAAAAATATGCTATCAGATTGATGTGGAGTGTTACACATGGAAAGCTAGCAATGGAGTGTTGTCTTCTTTTTAAAAATATCATGATGTGGAGTGTTAACCCACAAGAAATAGTATTAACCAACGTAGCTGTTACACATGGAAAGCTAGCATTTGCTTTTATCTCAGCTCGAATGATAGATGGGTACTACTTCTGGTTGATAGTTCTTTTTACTCACAGACTAGTTTAAAACGAAAGTTAGTATTGCTTCCCGTCGAAAGACATTTTTAGCAATTTTTTTAATGAAAGTTCGTACTGTTGTTAGTTGAAAGCTCTTGGACTCAGCTTAAAAGTTTCTTTTAGACTCCCGCCCAATTTTACCCCCAAAATCCCCCTTGGTTGAAAGAGAGTTTAAAAAGGGAAAAGGAAGACTGCATGTTGCTTGTGTCTTGCATACTGTAGCGCGGAAAAGGGAAGGGGCACTATAGGAGAGACACTTGTCGTTTGATTGGGTA
Source organism: Otatea glauca (assembly GCA_036346275.1). Classification (NCBI taxonomy): domain Eukaryota; kingdom Viridiplantae; phylum Streptophyta; class Magnoliopsida; order Poales; family Poaceae; genus Otatea; species Otatea glauca. The sequence continues at coordinate 18,147,243 of CM070719.1, read as the reverse complement.
CCGGAAGTGCGTTCGTATGTTTCTATTCGTAAGGGCAGACGTAAATTAGAAGCCCCCAAGGTAGTTACGAGCTCCTATATGACTGTGAGAGCAGCGAGGCGGCGTCATGCTATGGAGAGCAGCGTGCCACTCGGCAAACATGCCAGGCTCATGAAAGAGTAGGGAGGAATAGAGAGGAGGAAGAAGAGTATGGAAAATGAAATATGAGCCCCATCTCTTTTTTCTTGGCTGATTTTGATTACTAGTTGCCATATCACCCAAAACTAGCTTACTTGTAAAAAACTAGCACCATGACGGTGCCACGCGATGATGAAAACCAAGGTGGATTAGGTTCTAGGGGTTAATTTGGCTGGTTTTGATAGTTTATGGGTGTTGCATACCCGGTTTTATTGTTGGAGGTTGAAAATTAGACAAATGTGATAGTTGCAAGGGTACAGTAGACTTATTCTTTTCTCTTTGATCTCAGATGTCTATGTCCATGTCATCATTGGAACGATAGAGGACATACCTACAATTTTTTTAAGATGTGACGGTAGAAGACTTATTTTTTTGGGGTATAAGAACACATACACACAACACCCACTCACACACACACACCACACACACACGCGTGTGCATCCTACACACTCGTGTGTGCATCGTACACACGCAGGGAAATTTTGTAGAGGCCCTCCGGGCCTCTAACTATCTTAGTGAAGCACACGTGTGTATGTACCCTATTGAGGCGAGAAACGCTAGGTTCGATCCCAAGGATTGAACCCAGGTTGAAGGCTTGAACAGCATCAAGCCCTCCCACTGAGCTAAAGCTCAGGTCTCATATAAGACTTATTCCTTCACACTTCAAATTTAAAGTAGAAATGAGACTCTAAACTTGGGTAGATGGATTCACAATTTTATGTGCCCATCATTGCACCCGAAGATAACTGAACAAGAGATCCACATAATCGATGAGAGATGCTCATCAATCTTGTTCATCTTCAAGCTGATAGTCTCACCTCGAGGGCTTGTTTGACAAACATCGATGACAATTAATCTTCCAGATATACCTACTTGAGTTGGTAATCAGCTATGCAAGTGCCCTACTATCTTGATGTAAATGTTTCTCTTCTACTTATTGCTTCTGCCCTCTCTGTGCTACAGATGGGTTGCCATATATCATGAAGCTAAGGCAAAACAATAAATACCTTTGAATTATCTTCTGATGTGAAATATGGATTGTCTTATGGCTCCAAATTAATAAAATGGGTGTGATTAAGACTGATACTGACTCAATATTGACAAGTTAGTTAATTCCATAGCCAGACAAAAAAACTATTCCACCCAGCTCTTTCTTCCCCTCAACAATTTCTCTATTAACTGTGAATTTATAGTGCCTCGTTCCCTACTTCTCTTGCTGCTCTCGTTAATAGCTTTGTCCCTACCACACATGTGACACCTTATCCTTTAACCACTCCGTCCTCACCACACATGTGACACCTTATCCTTTAACCGCTCTGTCCCCACCACACATGCGACACCTTATCCACTTGTCACCCCTCCCTCTCTGCTCTCTCTTCACAAAGTGTCTGTCGGGACCCAGATTTGCAAATCCGAAACTCTCTGTATATACTGCACTAGTCCAGGATCACGCTAGTGCACACAGTAGAAACATAGATGCAATATCATTCCATACAATGAATTAACTAAGAAAGAGGCAAATTATTATTAAATAGAGCATCAAACCTTATGGTCAAAGTTTACATCACTATGCCTTAAGGGCTTAAGGAACAAATAACTATTGCAGCGGAAAACATAACTTGGGCTATTCAACATGCCACGGGCAATCGTCTGGGGAACGCCTTCCTAATCCACGTAGTCTTCATAATATTCCTCCTTATGATATTCAGCATTTCCTGATCCTTCCTCAACAACTGATCAATAAAGGCGTATAGCCGTTAGTACAAAAAGTACTCAGCAAGTCGTTGGGAATTGATGCAATATATTCATACATGGCTTGACAAGGATAGCCATATGATTCATTTGCAGAAAGCAATAACTTGAATTGAAATACAGTAAATAGATTGAAAGCATATTAATGAAAAAGATAATAAATAACCGGTAGATCAATGATAGACAACATGAACAGAATGGCGAGGCATCACCCTACACCATCTAAAACAAGTATCAACCAATAAATTCAACGGTATTAACTTTAGACAACAAAACAACAGTGAACTCCTTGTTCACATCCCAACAATTCGACCATCCAAAATTTCATGAAACACTCTATACCTCATGTGAAATTCCCGGGCATGTCCATTACCGCGAACGCGGCTATTCGAATAGTTTTACACTCTGCAGAGGTTGTACTACTTTACCCACAAGATATGATCATCTCTTTGAGCAATCGATATTAGCATACTTCCTTTGGTGTGCTACAGAGAGATCATGACAAAGCCTTTACAATGCCCTGTCTAAACTTGGTACTGCCCACCAAGGTTTCGCCCCTCGGGGCCCTCTCTTGAGCCATGTGAGTCTACCCGTTCACTCTGTAACCCACACCACCAATTGGCAGTACTTAAGGCTAGACATTGCAAATTAATCAGTTAGGTCTGTCCCATACCAGACTTATGGTAGTACGATTAGGCCCAGTTCAATGGCGCACAAGATTAAGTCCTTAAGTTGTCTCAGCCAAGACATCCACCCCCCAATGTGCTAAAAAGCACCCCCTTTACTACACAATCACTTGTCCGAGGGAAAAACAACTTTGTTCAACCAATACCAATGGCAAACCCTGCCATGGTACAACAAATTTTACAACAGTGGCTATCGGTCACAATTCAATATCTTATTAAGTCAAGATTAAAATTATTCTTCATATGATATGAATCCCATCGTACAACTAAGCATGTCTAAGCATAGCTACAGTAACCCAGTGTTGGTAATATGATTATGTCCAACTAGTACTGACCCAACCTAGGGTTAACAATGGATACATTCATCCCAATAATCAAGGTGGTATAATGACAACTAGGTACATAGCTATTCCCGCGAAATAATCATTAATACACAAATAGCATGCAATTGTATAAAACAAATTACTTTGCAAACATAGGATCAACATGATCAAAGGTTACGACTTGCCTTGCTGACGTAGTGCTAAGTCTTGGTCTTCGAAGTCTCCGTTTGCTCCCTCGAAATTAGCGTCTACCAAAAAGAAAGAAATAAATACAAATAAATACCAAACAGAGACTCAAAATTAAAAATAAATGGCTCAGGAAGGTAGATCTTGATTTTAGAAAAAATTAGATACTTGAATCGCCTCAATCAGAGTTCGTATGAGCGAGAACGACCTCCTCGAAAATTAAATCAAAGAAAATAGAAAATGAATATTTTCTGGAATTATTTTTCTAAAGGAAAATCTGTTTGTTGCGCAATTGCCGACGTCATCCCGAATTTGATGGACTGGGTCCACGGCATTATCCGGTTCACCGTGCACCTGGTGCATGGCCGACGTCGGCGCTTGCGTCAGCACTAGGGCTGAGGTGGAGGCTGACGATGCGCTGACGAGGCGGCTGACGCGGATGACCGCGTGTCACGCATCCAGCGGCTCTGGCAAAATCTGGCGCACACGCTGGCGATCGAACGGCCGAGGTCCATGGTGAGGAACGACGGCGGCGGCACTGGCGCAGGCTCACCGGACTCGGAGAAGAAGACGCGGTAAATGGTAGAGAATGACCAGATCAGGCCTGGGTTTTGACTGATCGGGGAGAGGGCAACGCGAGCAACACAATGACACAAGCAGCAACGTCGGAGACGAACCAGCGGCAGAGACCGACACGGCAGAAGGCCTTGGCTGCGGTAGAGGAACTTCGGCTAGATCGTGCGCGAAGACGGCGGTGACTTGAGCGACGAGACCTAGGGCAAAAGAGGTGGCGTGGAGCGGAGAACCTCGGGTGGGGTTTGGCGGCGCCTTAAATAGGCCTAGCGAGGCGTGAGGGGCACGGAAACCAAGCGGCAGTTTGTAACATTCAAAAAATTTGAGTTTTAGAATGTTTAAATTTAAAAATGAACCATTTGCATTTTTCTTGAATTAATTTCAGCTTAATTTGAATTTTCTATTTATGAAAGGATTTAATTTGAATTTTCTATTTATGAAAGGATTTGATTTGAATTTTTTTGTATTTTTGGAGATTTTTCTGAATTTATTTGCTATTTATTTGAATTTATTTTATTTTATTTTTATTTTCGAGATTTTACTAATTCGGAATTTTTTTTTTATTTTTCAAATATCCGCGGGCCGAATCCGTTTGCGGCCCATTTCTTTTTCGCCGCCCGGCCGCTTACGTCCGCCCAGCTCCTCTCGCTCGGCGCTTCGGCGCGCTCGCCGCCTACCGGCCCGTAAGGCGCCTCCGCCGTCAATCGCGCGCCACGTGGGCGGCTCGGATCTGACCGCGTCGCCGCGTCGCTGCCGCCGTGAAACCCTAGCCGCCTACGCGCCGTTTTCGGCGTTCGTGCCGTGCACGCCTCCCCAGGGCTATTTAAAGCCCCGAGGTTCTTCGTGTTGCGTTCTCCGTCTTCCGTCGCACCCGCCGCCCTATTCCACGTAGCCCGAGGCGCCGTCATCTTCGCGCACGACCTCGCTGGAGTGCACCGCCATTGTCGAAGCCGTCTGTCGCCTTTTTCTCCCTCGCCTGTGAGCCTCCACCGCCGTCGCATGCACCGCCGAACTCCCCGTGTCGCCCGCGTTCTTTTGCCCCAAAAACCTGAGCCGACCCATTGCTCTTATGCCGTATCCCGCATCTTCTTCTTCGGCGCCGGCGAGTTCGCGCTGTCGCCGAGCCGCTCCGCCGCCGCGCGCCGCCGTGCCCGCTAGCGCCTCGTCGGCGCCGCGTCTCGCCAGCGTGGCGCCACGTTGCCTCGCCTTCGCCCGGTCGGCGCCGCCTCGCCTCCGCGCCGCGTCGCGTCACCCGCCCACGTGGCAGCCGCGTCAGCGCCCCGTCAGCTGCCACGTCCGCCCTAGCTTGCCGCGTGGCATTCCAAGTCGGCAGGTTTGCCACGTCGCCCTTGCTCCTCTCGGTGGACGCAGTTCACCCTGGACCGAGTCTCTGACTCGTGGGTCCCGCTTGTCAGCTAAAAATCCTTTTTCTTTTTATTCTTTTCCGAAAAATCCAGAAATTCTAGCCAATCGCAGAGCGCCACGTGTCAGCCTTTCTGTTTTTTTCCGAATTTCTAACCTGGGAATCTTCCAGGAGCCCGTTCTCCTTCGTTCGAGCTCCGATTCCAGTGATTCAAATTTCTAAATTCATGATCTATCTTCCAGTACCATTCTTTTCAATTTTTGAATTTTGTTTGAATTTGTATTATTTATTTGCCTCGTTTCGCGTGTAGACGACGCAGCTGAAGTTCAAGCGAATCAGCAGTCAGAGGTAGAACCAGCAAGGGGCAGCGAAGGCAAGTCTTCCTTGAACATATTGATCCAAATTCTACAAAATGCTTATGTTGTTTTAAATTATGCATGCTTACTTTTATGCAATGTACTTTAAATATAGTTTTAGAATATAGTTAAATACCAGAATTTGTTATACCCTCATTGGTATTGATCATGTCAAACCTTTGTCACCCTAGTTAATACTAGATATTTTATTTGGTAATAACCAGTAGATTAGTATGGGATGGTAGAATTGCTTAGTCCAGCTTAAACGTTTCGGTATTATGCCAGTATGGGAATCATTTCAATCATTGTTGAATCTTATTTGTGAAGTCGCGGCAATTGGTGTTGTTGCTGTTATTTAAATGAAATAAAGTGAAAATATGGTTTAGACCAGGGCGGATGGATGTTTGGCGGGTGCAGAAAGCACGAGACCTTGGTATGTGAATGTTTCGCCCTAGTCAATTAAGGACCGAAGCATGTGTTATCATGGACCAAGCACTACCGTACAACCACAAGTCTATATGGGTACGACCTGGCTAAATAATTTGTGCGTCTCATTATTAGCTTCGCCAGTTGGTGAGTGCCAGATGATGGCAGGCGCATGAGGGGGCTTCTGTACTGGGCAGCTAGAACCCTAACAGCGGTGAAACCTTAGCGGGCGATGTTAATGGTGGGGTTGTGCATTGTAAAACCTTGTCATTATCTCTCTGCCGACACACCAAAGGAAGTGTGTTAATTGCATGGCAACAAGAGTCGATCATGTCTTGCGGGTAAAGTGTACACACTCTGCAGAGTTAAAACTACTTAAGTAGCCAAGCAGGCGAGGTACGCTTGCACATTGTAGATTTCATGGTTTTGTTTTAAACGAAAATGGTGGTTTGGGAATCCGTGAGCAGATGGAACTCTCGGGTTATGGTTTGGCAGATGGAGCCAGTCAGGTAGATGGAACCTGTTTAGTTGACATATCAAATTCAATTATTATGCTATTACCTTTTGGTCAAATGATGCTTTGTGAAATTACTATTGGTATTTACAGTTAAACTTTGTTTTATACTAAAAGAGCCAGTATGCCTTCAATTGTTTAGCCTTGCATATAGTTATCATGCATTATGTTTCCAAGACTTGCGGAGTACATTTTGTGCTCACCCTTGCAACATCCCCAACCTTCTACAGAAGAGTGTGCAGAAGCTGAAGGTGACTACAATTTCTACGCTTGTGGTTACGACGAAGGCGATCAGGAATGCTAGGACGCGAACCCCGGTCAATTGCCTGTTGGGCAAATGGATGGGCTTACTTTACTGCTGTTATTTCGTTTCCGCTGTTTCTTATTGAACTCAAGCTATGATGCTGCTTATTTGTAATAATTGGCCATAAGGCTAATACTCTTTTGCTTAATTAATATTATTTGATTCGTGATATGGATGTGTTGTCATCACTGTTTCCACTGTGTGTGCTAGCTTTTCCTGGACTAGCACAGGTTATACACAGAGGGTTCGGATTCGAAAATCCGGTCCCGACACGGTTGCAGTGTGTCATGCGGGAGATGGAGTTCGACGGCTGCTAGGGTTAGGGCACGGTGCGGTGCGTGGCTGCATCCCAGCCGTCCACGTGTCGCCCATCTAACGGTGGTGGCGCGTTGGCTGGCTGGGCCGGGCGAATGCGCGAAGAGGGCGGGCAGGCCGAAAAAAGGTGGGCCGGTGGAAAATTCGGTCCGAAGCCAAATTTGAAAAAAAAAATAATTTCCAAATTAAGAAAATTCAAGAAATTTGAATAAAAGCTAATAAATTCAAATAAATAGCAAATAAATTCATAAAAATCTCCAAAAATACAGAAAAATTCCTTAAGGCATAATGAACCCAACTAAAATCTTTTGTTTGATTAATAGTTTAGTCAAATTAAATCTTTTCATTAATAGAAAATTGAAATTAAGCTTGATTAAATTGGGAAAAATGCAAATGGTTCATTTTCAAATTCAAACATTCCAAAACTCAAAATTTTGGGATGTTACAGTGGAGCACATACACCTCTTCTTCCTCCTCCTCCTCTCTTTCTACACACACAGATGAGCTTCTGATGAGGACATCACTCTTCTGGATACACATATACATCATAGTCCAATGACAAGAGCTCGTGCATGTAAATTAAATCATGAGGTGAGCTCGTTTCTCGCTATTCATAATAATGATATTGAGGATAGGATGCTAATAAATATTTGTGATGTTCTACTACTTAGGAACATGTAACGACCCCCATTTTAGCATAAATGCAAAAATGGGAATCTAATGCGCAAACAGTACTAGTCCCATGATCAATGGCTAGTATGCACATTTTCAACAATTGGAATCACAACCATACAACAATTATTTAAGCGGAAACCAATATACAAGAAATTCTTACAACTCAGAGAAAATGGCAGCAAAAGAAGCAAAGTCTTGTAGTGTGCGCATCCAAACCCGCAGGCAACTGACAAGGCATAATCCCTAGAAAGATCACGTCAAATAAGCTCCCGCAACCTGCGACGAAAAAGAGACTTCGAAGCCTCACTAATTCTTCCACCTAAAACAACATATAAGCAAGGGTGAGTACTTTACGTACTCCGCAAGACTTTAGCGAAACCTATAATATATGCAGGCCAATTCAAAGGAAAGGCTTCTACAGTTAATTTGCATAAAGAGAAATTGAAATTGTAAAACAGGTTGTAATGTGCAAACGGAATTTATAAGAGCAAGTTGATTGATAAAAATAGATACAACATAAGTAATATTCACAGTCCTCCATGACGTGAGATTCGAATAGACCAAATCATGAAGTCCATCAATGTCGGCCCTTTGACATAAAGCAACAGTTGCTAAAACAAGTTCAAACCAAACCCAATTTAGAAAATACCAAAGACTCTAACATTCGAATGACTTCACCAGGTGCCCATGACCGCAGGCGCGGCTAATCGATTAGATCTTACACTCTACAGAGGTGTACAACTTTACCCACAAGGAATGATCAACCTTTTTGTCAGATCAATTAACACACTTCCTTTGGTGTGTCGGCAAGGAGATCATAAAGAGCCGTTACATTACTTAAACATGGCTTTGAACCAGCCCGGGACGTTTGACCCTCGCCATGGAAACAGAAACACTCACCCAAGCCGTGGATCCACTTTCATCACACCCAACACCACGTTTCTGTTCATGGCAAGGCGTACACCGTTGCATTGGTATGTAGAAACCCGTACAAGCACACTTGGAAAGGAATTCCTGTGCTATCGCCCGCCTTCCTTAGATTCAAACCCACATCTAAATAACTTAATAGGCTAAGACCTGCCCATACCAATCCTCGTGGTTGTACGGAATCTTGGATCTACCGTCCCATTGCTCGGTCCTTAATCCGACACGGGCGATACTCCACCCTACACTACGTGCAAATCCCTCTACACAACCGGCTATTGCCAATAATCGCCCTCATCAAAACCATAGTTTTATTTTGGGTTTTTAACCAAAATACGAGCAACCCACAGTTCCATATAAAACATTTCAGGAAACAAATTTTGATTTGTTCATCTGTCTCAAAGATTCTAAAGCATGGCTAAGCATGGATAACATGATCACATATACCCAAGATGACATTAAGTATTGTCAAGCCTTATTCTATGGTTATCAAGGTTCACATGTGCACAATTATCAAGGAGTTTCGTGAGACAACAAGTATATCTACCAGTACTACAAAATAGCGAATTTAAAGAAAGTAAACGCATACATGAAATATTTTAATAAACACAATGCAAATTAAATACTGGGATCAAGATGATCAAAGGGGGTGCTTGCCTTGCTTATTCATTGCTTACGACGAAGACGCGGTCGCAGCTGACGGAGTCGACGACGGAGGTAGAGACGTCGGATTCTACACGTCGTTCAATCAGAAATATAGCAAATAACAAACTTTAATAAGGGCAAAAAGAAAACAGACAGAAAACCAATTAAAGATTCACTACAAAAAACAGGAATATTTTAGGGTTTGAACTGCATGATTTCACATCTTGTGTTCTAAATGATTAAGCATTCATATCGATAAACAACTTTTAGGTTGAACGAGACACGGTTTCTTTTATAGGTTATCTATTCTTGCTTTACGAATTCAAGAGGCTAAAAAGATGATGCATTTATAAGACCGAATTCTAGATGCTAAAATTATTTGAATTAATAGAATTAAAACATTAGATAAAGGATTATGCAAATAGCACTTAAACCTTAATTGATTTTGCATAAAAAGAGGTTTCGAAGTTAGATCTGTTAAGCTAGGTTACTGGATTATATACTCAAGGTTTTTAAGAAGGTTCTGGTGATACAAATATATTAAATACATATTTCTTCATTATTACTAAGTTTGTTTATTCACAACATGAAGTTCAGAAAACATAAAACTTAGGGTTATTTGGCTAATAGGATTTATATGCAAAACATGAAGAAAAGAGATTATTTCTTCGGAAAAGGATAGTATATACTTTGAAGAACATATTGAAGCTGATATCATACATTTTAGTGTTTAGACGAGACATTATATTCATTGTTGAAAAAGCTTATAAGGTATTAAGGGTTACGATGACCATAATACTTAAGGGTATTCAACTAGCAGGATTTAGTTGAAAAGTAAGTTATAAATAAAATATTTTTCCAGATTATGTTAGTCCATATCCTAAAGAGTATTTCTAAACTGATCTTCATAATGTTTGCCTTTAGACGAGATATTCTACAGGCTGTTGAAAATGCTTGTGTTTCTATTATTTAGAAAACATAACATTTAGGGCTATGTTACTAGATCCTTTTATATGCAAACCTTAACAAAATGATATTCTTTCTTCAGAACATAGTAGCATGCACTTTGTAGAGTATTTCTATGCTATTTTTCATAGATCTTTGCATTTAGACGAGTTATTTTATTTGCTGCTGAAAAGGTATAAACGACCACAAAGGTAACATCGCAACAACTCGCATTTCAAGTTTGCGACTGCATCTTATAAGATTATTTATCAAATTTTCAGGCATTAACAGGGGATGACCCTAGAAGTGTTTTAAAGTTGGTTCCGCTATATTTGGCTATTATCCGAGATGTTTTCCCTTATAAGTAATCATTAGGGCCTAACATGGACTTATTTCAATACTGTATAAACATGGAGTACTTTTACATAAACACGAAGGATATCACTTTTCAAGATTCTAGGATTTGGTTTTGTCAAATTTGAACTTTGTTTGTACAAGATTTAACTATTCAAACTATAGAAATATTGGAACTTCAACTATGTGGTTAAGTGTTAATCATAACCTTATTGTAATGATTCTTGTTGAATCAATTAGTTTGAATATATTAGACATTTAAAATCTAGTATCTTTATCATGACTATGCTCTTCACCAAATATACATGCACACATTCTTCTACATATACAAGGCTTATGTCTTGATGCAAATTAAACTTGTGCATATATGATATTTCATTAAAACATCTCAACAGTGACAAATTACTCATTCTAATACCAATTCATGTCTTTGTACACCAATTAGATACTTTTCATATGCATATATTTATTGCTATTGATTATTATATGCACTTATATATATACATCTTTTTCATTTAACCATTTATTATTCATAAACAAGTCTAAATCAGGTTCATACCTTAATCATTTTAGCATAATAAGGTAGCCTACTATCATACAAGGGTTTACAAATAAATTTTTATTTATTTTTTTGATTCCTTTTGCACAATTTATTCATTTTTTATTATTTATTTCATTGAGAATAACTTTTAATGGAAAATGATTCAAAAAAAGTTGAAATCTAATTATTTTTAATATATTTGAGTTCCTGGAAGTATAGGGATTATAATAAAACTGGTTTCATTCCATTTTGAGTTTGTTTACAACATTTTTATATGTAGCATATTGAAGGACCGAGATGGCGAACAGAGGGGGGGGGGTGAATTGTCGCAAATAAAATTTCCCCCAAAATACTCCAACAAAAACCTCGACAAGATCGCTCAAAGGAAATCGTGAAAAACCTGAAAAACTAGACAACTATGTGTACCCCAAGCTTGCATGGATAAGTACCATAAAATATGTGGGGATTTTTGAGTCACAATACTGGTTGTCTAGTGTCCAAGATAAAGAGGAATCAATTCAAACTCTTGCTTTTAGAAAGGAATCAAATTCAAATCACAAAAGTCACTTTCAGAAAAGCAAAAGCAGAATTTCCAGAACTTGTCCTCAATTTGCACAGGAGGTTGGTGGGTTTCTGCAGCTCACAAAATTTTGAGACTTTTTCTCCCTATGAGCATCAGAGTCGTGAAGAACTCCACCAAATTTCTCCTCAAAAATCCTTACATAAAAAACAGGAAAAATCTAAGAACACAGTCTGGTCAAGAACTTCGAGCAGAAAATTTAGGGCTCGGTTTTCACCTCATGGCGCCCAAACGGTGCAATAAGTGAACTCCAAAATTTTTATTCAAGTGGATGTCAGAGTCCCGCACCTTCTCCAACAAGAATCACTTGAAAAAGATTTTTCTAGATGTTTATAGAAATCAAACACTGACTGCTGCGCGAAGAACAAGTTTTGAACAAAGTTGGAACTTGAAAGAAAAGATGTTCTCTACTCAATCCAATAGTGCAAAAGAGATGTAAAACTATATGAACACACTCAAAACATCCAAGATCAGCAGCATTTAGAAGGAGGGGAGGCAAATCCAAATTACATGAAAGTAAATTGCGAGAATGTAATTGCGGGAAAGTAAATGCTGAATTTAAATTGCGTAAAGTAAAGACATAATGTAAATGCGCAAAATAAATTCAGAGGTGGATGGATAAAACTTTCATTTCTGGAAGGAGAGGTTACAAAGCCTCACTTTCATGTGGGCAAAGCTCAAAGGAGCATTCACAAACCTCAAAACCTTCAAGGGAAGGAGGCTACCCCTCTACCCCTATTTATACTACTCTTGGGCCACCTACCACCCTTGGATGAGTCCCTCAACCCTAGAGCACTCATCTAAGGGCTAGGATTAACCCACACACACAGCCATGCAAGTGCTAACCCAAAACCCACACACATACCGGGTTTTCTTGCACGGTTTTCAAAGCATACTACCTAGACCCGCTAACCTATCAACTAGACCTCAATCCGACGGCCCTCATTGATCCACGCGGCATCTAGTTAGCATCAACTCCTTTCCTTGTCTTCTTGACTTGCCCGGACTCCATCTCCGATCATCTTCCAGCGATCTCCCAACCGTCTGGACCTCCGACGCTCCTCGCCTAGTCCCGGTCATCCTTCGCCTCACCATGACCTAGCACCGTCGTCCTGCAACCATCAAAGACAAGGAAAAAACCTTTTACATAGCAATGCCCACAATGATATGCAATATAAACCATCCGACTCATCACTACCGCGTCCATACGATCGGTACTTCCACTCCTGGCAGAGACAACTCAAATTGCTTCATTTTGAAAATCAATCCAAATCAAAATCAAACTTGAGCACACCTTGCTCAAATAAAGTCAAATACTCATCACAAACATGGATGGACCTCCACATGGTCCTTCACATATCTTTAGGACTTTTATTTGAATTTGAATTTCAAATTCATCCAATACTATTTTTCAAAATATTTTTGCATATTATGGAAGAACTTGATTTTATATGAATATAGAAATTTGGTTCATCTCATTTGGAGTTATAACGCAAAAGTTACAGACAATTGAATCATTTTGGATATACAAAATTATGGAAAATATGAAAATACGCTTTCACAGAACCGAAAGCGCCTTTACCGGTTTGCACTGAAGAAGCTCATGCTAGCTGATAGAATGGGCCTGCCGCGCAGTGAGAGAAGCAGGGGAGGCGGCTAGGTCATCCCGCCGGCGAGGCTACGGCGACGGAGTCAGTCGGAAGAAGGCTCGAGGAGCACTAGGGTGGCGACGCGCACCAGCTGGTGGGGCTAGATTTCGTCGGTGATGGCCGGAGGTATGGCACCACCGAAGACCTACGGTGGAGGAAAAGGGTGGCTCACCGGGGAAGAAAATGAGTTAGGCTCGGCTTGAATGGGTAACGATGCAAGCATCAAGGAGGCCAGAGTGTTCCATTTTTGCGGTTGGATGAATTGGGGACTTACCGGGGAGCTCCACCACCGAGAGACCACCATTGGGGAAGAAGAATAGTGGCGGTGGTGGTTGATCGGTAGGAAGGAGCTGAAATTGATGAGCGAGATGGGTTAGTGATGCTACGGTTGCGAGGAATTTGAGAATGTCTCACCTGATTGCACGAATTACTTTTTGCCCCCAGCTCAGCCTCCGGAGGAAATGGTTGAGGAAGGAGCTTCAGGTTTTAGGATGCGACTCAGTGAATGGATGAGAGGTGGAGGTTCAAATGAGTGGAGAAGGGTCTCAATGCATCGTATTAGCGGTATTTATAGCCTCGCTGAGGCGGTATGGCAAGAGAGAAATGAAGCCGAACGTTGCAACGGCAAGGCGAGGCTGGCGCGAGATTTTTGCAAGCACAGACCATGCGGCATGGCCGAGATACGGTGCGGAGGAGCCGAGGATGAGCGTGGTGCGTGCAATTGAATGGACAACAGAGTGGTTGCTGAGACCCAGGGACGGCGAAGACTCGGGAGAAGGCATGCGCGACTCGGCTGGGGAAAAGTAGGGAGAAACGGGATTGGCGACTGACAAGCGGGACCGGAGACCACTGGCAGTGAGAGAGAGGCTTTTCCGGTGCTTCCAGCGAGTGGTTATGGCACAGTAGACGGGCCCACACGTCAGAGATTGAAGATGAGATAAAGGGATAAGGTTTGGCTCGGACAGATCAGTACTCGCATTAAGGAGGTGTTTGGGACAGCTCCAGCTCCACCAAAATCCGTGGAGTTGGTGGAGCAGGGTATTCCTAGCTCCAGAAATTTATGGAGCTGGAGCTGTGAGTACATTAAGAGTGTTTATGTGGATCATCTTATTTACATTTTAGACTAAAAATATAAACTTAATTCACTTTATTTTAGCCTACAAACTCCAGCTCTGAGGTGAAGCTGGGATCTGGAGCTCTGCCAAACAGGGCCTAAATCACCATCAATTCATTGTCAAATTTTATGAAACTTTTTTAACAGAGTCTCCTGGTAATTTTTATATTCCAATAAAATTATTGGGTCAAAATATCATATATTTAATTTATAAAAATTCTGACACTGTGCACTGCCCAGAATTGTCATTTTGGGTTTTGATTTATTTAAGGGCACAAATTATAATATTTATTTTTCAAACTTTTATAAAGAGTTGTATTTAGGTTAAGGCTGCTCCCATAAAAAATTTCAAGTTAAAATATTGTGTATTTATTTTATAATAATTCTGACATTCTATTTTGCAGATTTTTAAGGTCTCTATTTTTGAATTTTAAAAGGCCTTAAATTACATTATTATTTTATTATAATTTTACCAGTACCATATTATGCACTGATGGTGTTATTTTAATTTTCATGGCTCCAGATAAGTCTTGAAGATTTTCTAGTAATTCTATCTTCTACTGTTTTTAGTCAAACATGCTATCACTCAATTTATTTATTCATATTCCTGTGCATAAAAATCTTATTTGGCACCTGGACTCATCCACCTGCACGCCTAAGGTTTCCATGGTAATTTATTTCCAAATTTTACTTTTACCTTTTTATCTTCTTACCATTTTCCATTCATTAATTCTATTTATTGGATTTTTCATACAAAGCATAAATCCAAGGAAATCCAAATAAAAACCAATAATGTTAAGAAAACTCATAAATAAATATATTCAAATTATAAATATATATTTTCACTTTATTAGAAATTTCGGGATGTTACAGAACATGGGAGAAACACCACCAGGATAGCCACAAGCACTCAGTTTGTTAGCACAATTCAGATTGACGCCAAGTTGAACCGGCCACCTCTACTCCAAGTTGGCGCACTTTTCGAAGGGTGACACCACCTCCACGAAACCACATCCCCAGTTGGACTCCACGCTTGCCACGCCAAATCAAGCCGGACTTCAAGTCATCCACAATTTGGGCTCTGTGTTCAATTCTGAGTCAGAAGACAACACTGCATTAAAACAGGCATATCTTCCTCATACGGAGTCCAATGGAGGAGTTTTTGTACTCATTAGAAAGATAACAATGATATATTTCTAAAGGATCTGTTCCCAGCCCTAGATTTGTTGCAAATCAGCCATAATCATCGAAATAATACGTTGTATTACTGTTTTGGGTTGTTTCGTGCCTTGTAAGCGTGTGGGGGTCTAAGCCCAGGTTGTGTGTGCCCCCTTAGCGGCACACAACCTTAGCTCATCCCTCCCACGACCCTCTCTCTCATATACTTAGTAGCCGCTGCCTTAGACAGGTTTTGCTTAGATTACAACTAGACTCTGTCAGTTTTTCACCATACATTGGTTTGTGGAACTCCAACTCGTGTGCTTAATATAACTCGCAATTTCAGATTGCGTCTTCTACATTCTTGCTTGTGTTCTCGATTTGCATGTAGGGATTAGCCTTCTTGGTGAGGTCAACTGTGTTTGTGCGTGGTTAATAACCTATTTTGCCGTGGTGTAGCGATTGCAAGGTTCAGATTAGTTCTTATTGGAAGCCGGATCGTCAACTTCGAGTTCTTCATCAATCGATATACTACTACCTGTCGAAAGATCGGGCCACCATTTCCATCAGCTCCAGTTTTGCCCCATCTCCGCTCTCTACTTGTAACACCCTGACCCAAACACGCTCAAAGCCCATCCCAACGCTTACACTTTCATTCTTGCTTCGATAAAAGGGCTAACTCGAAAGTGCTATATTTGGACCCAATAGGCATTATATACTACTAAAACTCACTTTATGTAAGAAATATGGGACTAATCCCACTAGTGCTTCATATGAGCCTTCACATTAAATGCCCAGGGTATTACACTCACCTCTTTAAGGGCTGACTCCCTCGGTAGCACACCGTATACACGGTAGATACTCAGAACCACCATTCAATACATGGGTGTGCGTCCAGTGTAGGCACATATGCCATACCGTGTGGCTACTCTGGGCCCTCACACATCATGCATGCACCACATTCCCACATCTATATCCCACACACTGCAAGGAAGGTTGATACTCTGATACTATCTTTAATACCTTGGCCCAAACTCGCTCAAAACCCAACCCATCGTGGGGCAGGTCCACACATGCATAGCACGTACGGGTTAACTCTTTTACATGAAACATGAATGAATGTGTAAATAGAGTGCTATGCAGCGTGGGCCCACCCCATAGTAAGTTGGATTTGAGTGAGTTTGGGATAGGCTTTTATATGACCTCAAATTAGCAATTCCCAATATTGTCGGGCCCCGAATCTGCAAATCCGGACCCTCTGTGTATTCTGTGCCAGTCCAGGATCACGCTAGCACACACAGCATACTGTGGTTGCACATCGAGACATAATCACAAGGATATAAGAATAAATAGTGCAAACATGTATATAAACCGAGTTATGCGACCTTATGGTCTCCTTACAGATAAGTTAGCCACACAGGCTTACATTAATCAAAGTAAAGAAATAGCAATGAACATAAGTAAAAGTCGTGGAAGCCTTCATCTTGCCACAGCAACCGACTGGCTTGCCCCTAGTTCATCGTGTCCTCGATGTACTCCTCCTCCCAAACCGTGTAGTCTCCTCCACCGATGTTGGGGTTGAAAGCAAGGTGGGGTGAGTACACAAGGCACTCAACAAGTAATGCATGAATGCGGCGCTATTACTATATGCTGAGCTTATTCCAAAGGATTGGCTTAAATGGTTCTTTTGCATCAAGCAAGCATTTTTAACCAATATCTTAGTTAGATTAAAGCGATGGAACAGTTATACGTAATAATAATTTCAAATGGGTTTTCCCGAGGATTCTCGACACACTCTTTAATAGATTCATTTTTAACACTTGGCACATGTACCACCCCTTCCATGTTTTGTTTATGAAAATCTACCCTTGATCAGTAATCCCGAGCAATGCTCAATACCGTGAGCACGGCTATTCGAATAGTTTTGACACTCTGCAGAGGTTGTACACTTTACCCACAAGATCTGACCGCCACCACACAGTGATTGTCCGCAACAAAGCTTTTCAGGACTTCTACCTTAACTAAAGAACCTCTCCCAGATTGCCTTCACTATCACTTCCTCTCACAGAGCCAAGTATAGGACCGGCCAATCACCGTTGGATGGGCACCAAGCCGTAGCACAGTACGCTCCCCATACAGATACACCCCGTGTCTTGTCACCCGAGGTATCGGAGGAAAGATATCGTAACCCTAGTCAACTAGGTCTGTCCCATATCGGACATGTGGTTGTACGGGTGAATCGGATCAAAGGCTTGCAAGGTGAAGTCCTTAATCGACCAAGGCAAGGCTTCCAACACTCAACAATGGCACACACCCAATGTGGCACACAGACTCACATCACTCATCAACCCATCGCCACACAGCCCACGAGCACACTGACCTCTTGCCACTTGCCCGATCTAAAACATTTCCCACCCCATTGATTATTGTGCAACACATGCGGCAATAACTCAACATCGATGCGGAACCACACAGTCGCGGTACCTCAATCTCATCATGTGGCATCATCACACCACTTTTCAAAATACATTCAATATGTCTTTAATCAATATTGTAGCATTTTTAGAAAGAACACTCATGATTCGTTGCAAGGCTAAGCATTTACTCGCGATCTAGCCTCCGTGTTGGCACAATATTAACATCGAACTAATATAATCAAACTTAGGGTGACAATGATTTAGGGCATACAGTTAATAATTCAAGGTGGCATAACAAAATGGGTTGATTAACTACATTATCCCAAATTAATTTAAATTCATTTTAAATAATTAGCATGCATAGTTTCAAAGCATAAATTACATTTTAAAATCTGGGATCAAAATGATCAAAGCATCACTTGCCTTCAAAGAGTTGCTGGTCGTGTTCAAGCTTGGTCTTGAGCGACTAATTCTTCCTCGAAACTTTCCGCAAATTTGCGTCTACGCGTACAAACAAAATATGCAATAAATAGCTAATACAGAAGACTAGATGACCTCAAAAATTCAAATAAAATTCACCATTAAATAGCTCATAATTTTATGAATTTTTAGAAATTTGAATCACCCAAATCCGAGTTAAAATGCAAAAGTTATAGTCATTTGAAGTTTGAATAAAATCAAAATACGAAATTAAGAAAATCCGATTTTTCTGAATTATTTTTATACTGGAAATTCGCATATATGACGTCAGCATCGCGTCATGATGACGTCAGCACAGAAATGAATTTCGGTCGAAATATTTTTATATATAAAAATATTTATGACGTCATCGCTGACGTCATCTCGACACGTGGCACGCCCAGAGGCTGCCACGTCGCTCTGGTCTATGGGCTGGGTCCACGGTTCGGCTCTGGTCCACCGTGGACTTGGTTCTGAAACAGTCGCAGCCACGCGGCAAAATCCGCACCGTTCGCTAAAATCGACGGCCGATCCTATGCTGCGCGCGGCTCGACGACGCTCGATTTCCGCGACGACCACGCGTCACGCATCGAGCGGTCCCCTCGGATCCAACGGCCAACGACGCGCGGACTCGACGACGCCGGATACGCGCGGCGACACGCGGCGCAATGGCAACGGCTCGCTTGAATCAACGGCCGAGATTGGTCACGCCGGTCAAAGGAAACACGCGGCCGCACGCGATTGGTTGGAGTGCGGCGCTATCACCGCCAAGACGCTCAATTTGAACGGCGCGGATCCTAGGGCAAAACCGGATCCGAACTCAACCGCTCATATCCGATCCAACGGCTCAGTTACCGGGAGTTTACTATTCATGGCGCGACGTGGCTCAATCCTACGCGTACACTAACGATCCAACACCGAGATGAAACTAAGATCAGAGACTAGATCTAATCTCTACCGCTCAATCCAGATCTAACAGTGCAGATCTACTCTAGAAGAACACAAAGAAGGGTGACGTGGGCGAACCGAGCGTGCGATGAAGATCGGACGGACGACGAAGCTTCGATGAAAGCGATGGCGGCAGAAGAAAAGGTCACGAGTCGAGGAAGATGACGCGCCCACGGCGCTCTGAGGCTTCTCCGGCGTGATGAAGTGGCTCGTTCGACGCGGCGTGGCGGAAGGATTACTCCGGTGACCTTGGCGACGGCGAGAGAAACCGCGCGAAGCAAACTCCGGTGACCTTGGCGACGGCGCTAGAGGAGTCTCGGCGTGCGTGCGAGGAGTCAAAGATGCGAGTGAAAGCCTCGCACGACGCCTTCAACGGGACTTAAGGGCTGCCTCGGCGCGGCGCGAAGCGGCGGCGGAAGTCACGGCCATCAACGCCACGCCTCCGATGATCTCGCGGGACGGCGACGTGGCGCGATCTCGTGCGTTCGGCGGCGACGATCAGAAGGCTCAGCGCTGCGGGCGACGTGGCACACGACAGCGTCGCGATCCGGATCGGATGGCTTGGGCTAGGCGGCGCTAGGGTTTTCAGGCGGGTTGCGACACGCACAAGAATGGGCTCGGCCCATTATCATTCATGTGATTTTAAAACATTTCACATTTAAAATAATTCCAAAATTCAATTAAATCATTTGGGGCTTTTAAAATAGCAGAAAAATTCTAGAAAATTTCCAGAAATTACTTTGAGATATTTGGAACTCAATTAAAATATTTTCAATAAAACGTTTCAAAAACTTTTCCTTTATCTAATTTGTTTTCAAGAAAGGCTATATTTGAATAATTCCGAATAAATTTCAATAAATTTCCAAAATTTCTCAAAAATTAAAAATACTTCAAACTTTAAATTAGAGCAAAAATTAGGGTGTTAAAAACCTCCCCCCTTAACATAATCTCGTCCCCGAGATTCAGGGCTGTCTACAGAAATAGGTTAGGAAACTCCTTCTTCAGGTCTTCTTTGCGTTCCCACGTGGCTTCACTTTCCGAATGGTTACTCCATTGAATTCTGCAGAAACGTGTTGACTTGTTCCTTGTCTCTCCGTCCATTACGCCCGTAATCTTCATCGGATGTTCTTTGTAAGTCGATCTTCTTGCGGATCAATTGCCTCCAAAGGTGTTTGCTCCTCCGCATCAAGACACTTCTTTAGTTGTGATACATGAAATACATCATGCACTCTCGCCAAAGACCGTGGTAATTCCAAGCGATAAGCAACTTCACCTCTGCGGCTCAAGATCTTGAATGGTCCGACATATCAGGTGCGAAGTTCCCTTTGCATGGAACCTCCGACTCCTTTGAGAGGTGTGACTCTAAGGTACACAAAATCTTGGGTTCAAAGCTCGGTTCCTGCGACGGTTGTCAAGATAACTCTTACGCCTTGATTGTGCAATCTTCAATCTTTCCCCGATCGAGCGATCTGTTCTTCCGCTTCTTGAAGAATGTACGGTCCAAAAACATGTCGTCACTGTCTCATTCCAATTCAATGGTGTTCGACAGACCGACCATACAAAGCTTCAAATGGAGACATCTCAGAACTCGCTCGATAATCTGTTGTTGTAACTAAACTCAAAGATAAGGCAAACACTTGTCCCATGAGGTGGAATATGCTAAAGCGCAGCTCTCAACATATCTTCCAATATCCGTTAACCCTCTCGGTTTGACCATCCGTCATGCGGATGGTAGGTCAGATCAAGTTCAAACGAGTCCCCATTGCCTCATGTAGCTTACCCAAAAATGGAGGTAAATTGGGTACCTCATCGACACTATCTTTTTGGTACTCCATGCAAGCGCACGATCCGTGCCATATAAAGTTCTCGCTAACCGGTCTCCTAATAAGTGGTCTTTACTGGTATGAAATGTGCCACCTTGGTTAAGCGATCCACTATGACCCATATGGAATCATATCCACTTTGTGTTCTGGGCAATCCGGTTATGAAATCCATACCAATCTCTTCCCATTTCCATTCAGGTATCTTTAAGGGTTGTAATAGCCCTGCTGGTCTTTGGTGCATAGCTTTGACTCTTTGGCATGTGTCACATAATGCAACATATTCGGCGACTTCTCGTTTCATGCTTGGCCACCAAAATCTTTCCTTTAAATCTTGGTACATTTTCGCATTTCCTGGATGAATTGAGTATCTCGAGTCATGAGCCTCCTCGAATTAATCGCTTCAACTCCTTTTGTTCGGTACACAAATGCGCCCTTTAAACCACATAGTACCTTGTTCATCCAGTTTGAAATCTTTTGCTTTGCCTTCATCCATTTTGCCCTTAATTCTTTTGATCTTATCATCATCTTTACGCCCTTCCTTGATCGATCTTCCGAGGTAGGTCTTACTTCCAAGGTTGCTAGGAATCCTTCCGTACTATTTCAGTTCTAATTTCGAATTCCTTACACATTCGCCTCGACTGTTTCCATCAAAGATATTTACATCGTGGTTCTTTTCGCTCATAGCGTCGCCACCACGTTGGCTTTACCAAGGTGGTAGTGAATTCTATATTATAATCCTTGATTAACTCTAACCATTTTCTTTGCCTCATATTTAGGTCACTTGTGTGAAGATATACTTAAGACTTTTATGATCTCAGATACACTTCACATCTATTTCGATGAGATGATGACGCCATATTTTTAGTGCATGCACCACGGCAGCTAATTCCAAATCATGAGTCGGATAGTTCTCCTCATGTGGTCTCAATTGCCTCGATGCATAGGCAATTACCTTCCTATTTTGCATCAACACGCATCCCAATCCCTGACGCGATGCATCACAATAAATGTCGAAGTCTTGATGAACGTCAGGTAAAACTAGTACAGGTGCCGATGTTAATCTCCTCTTCAACTCCTGAAAACTCTTCTCACACTCAGGCGTCCATAAGAATTTCCTTTCCTTTTTCAACAATTGCGTAAGAGGTCTCGCAATCGTAGAGAATCCTTCGATGAATCGACGGTAATACCCCGCCATTCCAAGGAAACTACGGATTTGGGTTACCGACTTGGGTTGCTCCCAATGCAGAACCGTCTCCACTTTCTTTGGATCTACCGCAACTCCTGCTGCAGTCATTATGTGTCCAAGAAATTCAACCTTATTCCTTCCAGAAATCACATTTGCTAAATTTCGCAAACAACTGTTGCTCTCTCAACTTTTCAAGGACTAGCCTCACATGCTCTGCGTGCTCTCTTCTCGCCTTGGAATAGATAAGGATATCATCTATGAATACGACGACGAACTTGTCCAAGTATTCCATAAAACCTTATTCATTAAGTTCATAAAATATTTGGTGCATTTGTCAAACCAAAGGACATCATTTGTAAACTCGTAGTGCCCATATCTTGACGAAAATGCGGTCTTGAATATCCTCGATCGGATCTTCAATTGATGGTATCTCGATCGGAGATCAATTTTGAGAAGACTCTGCTCCTCTTAATCGGTCAAACAAATCATCGATCCGGTAGAGGATACTTATTCTTTATCGTCACATCATTGAGTGCACGATAGTCTATACACATCCTAAAACTCCGTCCTTCTTCTTGTGAATAAGGCAGTGCTCCCCATGGCGATGAACTAGGTCTTATAAATCCCTTTTCAAAGCAGACTCTTCAATTTGCTTCTTCATTTCCACCAATTCCTCTGTGGACATCCCGAAGGTCTCTTAGCTATGGAGCTGTCCTCGAACCACTCTATCACGAACTCAATATCTCTATCTGGCGGCATTCGGGTAAATCTTTCGGAAAACATCCGGATATTCATTGACTATGGAAACTTCTTCTAAGTCGAGTCTTCATCTTTGTTGACCATCAATTGTCCATCTCAAGATCGATTTTGCGTCAAATTCAATCTTCTTTCCATCCGGCTATCGATCGATATGACTCTTTTTCCTGATCCAAGATCGCCTTGTGATTGGTTAACCAATCCATTCCTGTGATAACATCCAAGGTTTGGGTATTAAGGACGATTAAGTTTGCTAGGAACTCAACTCCATTAATTATTAGTCTTACCCCAGAACATCCTACTTTAGATCGGAGTTCTGATCCAGGGGATTGGACTATAAGCACACATTTAAGATTCACTATATCCATATCATTTTGAACAGCAAAATCTCGGAAATAAATGAATGTGAAGCTCCGAATCGAATAAAGCGATGGCTGATATCGAGTTTACTAGGAACTTACCCAAGACAACATCCGTGGCGTTCTGGACTTCATCCGTTGTAATGTGGTTGACTCGGCCTCGTGCAGTTCCTTGGGATGGAGTTGCTGCTATTGATGCCCCGCGGTTCACGATTGGCGCGGGAGTCCTTGCCGGTGTGTTCCCCAGGTTAAAGCGGACCGGGGTGACACCTCCCTTCTTAGGGCAATTATTGGCAAAATGCCCCATTTCATTGCAGTGATAGCAACGTCTTCCCACCGCTCGAGAGGTTCCTCGACTGCGCTACGATTCGGGCCGAGATCGAACATTCGACCCATCGGGCGATTTGCCGGCAGTGGTACCCTATCATTTCCTCTGGGCTGGTACCGGATGAACTGTTGAGGTGCCGTCCTCTGCCTCTGCTGGCCCTGACGACCTCCTTGTTGCGCCATTCTGCGCTTCCTGTTGTCATCCAACTCTCGGCGCTTGTCCTCTAATATAAGAGCTTTGTTAACTAGCTCTTGGAAGTCAGGGAATGTGTGGGTGATCAGTCCCACCTGCAACCCTGCATTTAATCCCTTCATGAAGCGGGATTGTCTGGCCTTATCCGTAGCCACGTCCTCTGGTGCGTAGCGTGCCAGTTGGGTGAACTTGTTCAGTAATCGCCACCGATCGCCACCGCCGAGCTCGAAATCCTCCTTTTTGAGATCCATGATACCTCGGGTACATGGTGCTGGCGAAAGTCGAGGTGAATTCCTCCCACATGATACTGTGGGTCCTCATGAGCCGCATGAAGTTTTCCCACCATTCTGCGGCGGTCCTTCGAGTTGATGAGAGGCATAGAGTACCCTCTCATGTCCTACACTTTGGGTAATGTGCGGCTTCCTTTCAATTGTCCTTAGCTAATCGTCCGCTTCCGGTGGATTGGCGTTACTCGAGAAAGTAGGTGGATGGGTTCTCATAAACTCCGACAACTGGAGTAGGGTGTGGTCCATGGTTACCCCTGTGTTGAACATTCGCAGCAGCTTGGTTGGATATTTGCCGCATGGTTTGAACCATCGTGTTCATAAGTTGAGTCAGGCGATCAAGAAGGCCCCTGTGTTACGCATATCGACTGCGGCGGTTGAGGAATCGGCTCTTCATTACGTTATCCGCCTGGTTAGCTCCACTTCACTGGCTCCAACATTTCCACGTGTCCTCACCATCATTTGCAAGCTTCCAAGGTTAAGAAAAGAAGAAAGCATAGACAAGTAGAAGAATTTATGTGGGGAGCAGGTGTAACTTAATTTATTTAGCCACTTTATTGATATAATATAAAGTCGTATGGTTGCTCACAAGTGCCTAAGGGCAATGCAACGCATACTGGGACACTCACAACCAAAACAAGTAAGCAAACATAGGAACCCATGACGACTCACACCTAATGGTGACTCAAGAAAAGACGCGACTCAACCTTCGAGTCTCGACACTATACTCTACTAGACTCGATCACTCATCGAGCCAACCCGGCCGCGGCTCCCGGAGCATACATCGTGGGTGCTCGCATCGGGCAAGCGGTCTCGTGACCAATCTGCGGTGGTGCAAAAGACCCCATCGACTACTGGTCCCGGTCGCTGCCCGCAGATGGTGCCTCTGCTGGCTCCTCCGATCTCGATCGTAACTCGTGGATCGCTCGGGCTTGGGTCCATCTGAGCCATCTCCAACTCCTGGATCTTCGCATGGAGTGAGCTAAGCCCTCCCGGTGGATCCTCGCTCTATGACCTCGCGCGGGTCCTCTGCAACTCCCGGACTGTCTCGCCCAAGGCGTCCTCTGGCGATGGCGTACCTCGCCAGTGGGTGATAGTGGCGTCCTCCTCCACAAGCTCCATCTGTCAAAATGATTGTCTCGACACGGATGGTGATGAAAGACGGTGCCTCCAACTCTGCGGAGTAAGTGCGGGCAACCGCCGACGCTCGTCGCGCCGTCTCTCGGATTCCACCTCAAAAGAAGACCTCGGCCAAAATGTAGATAGGACGGCTCGCCTCGTCCTCTCCCAAAGATACATCTGCTGTGATCTTGACATCCCAGCGACGTCAAGTCCTGCCTGCACCACCAAGTCCTCGTCATGCTGGTCATCAAAACCTCCGAGCAATCGCATCATACGCCATAACTCCATGGCGTATCCTCGGTGCGCTCTCCATAGGTGTGGATCATCCTCATCGCCAAAATAAACCTTGTTTAAATTAAGCAGAGAATAATAAAAATTCAAACATAGGTATGAATAAGGAGAAGAGATAAGTCGAGATTTCTTTGACATTCTTGCTCAAGTTGATTAGGTCTTTAGAAAATAGTTTTACCCTCCTAGGCACAACCAAACTAGGGTCAAGACCTACAGTCAACCTGCTCTGATACCACCTCTGTCGGGCCCCGAATCTGCAAATCCGGACCCTCTGTGTATTCTGTGCCAGTCCAGGATCACGCTAGCACACACAGGCATACAGGGTTGCACATCACAGACAATCACAAGGATATAAGAATAAATAGTGCAAACATGTATATAAACTGAGTTGTACGACCTTATGGTCTCCTTACAGATAAGTTAGCCACACAGGGCTTACATTAATCAAAGTAAAGAAATAGCAGCGGAACATAAGTAAAAGTCGTGGAAGCCTTCATCTTGCCACGAGCAACCGATCGGGCTTGCCCCTAGTTCATCGTGTCCTCGATGTACTCCTCCTCCCAAACCTGGTGTAGTCTCCTCCCGCGATGTTGGGGTTGAAAGCAAGGTGGGGTGAGTACACAAGGCACTCAACAAGTAATGCATGAATGGCGCTATTACTATATGCAGAGCTTATTCCAAAGGATTGGCTTAAATGGTTCTTTTGCATCAAGCGACATTTTTAACCAATATCTTAGTTAGATTAAAGCGAAGGGAACAGTTATACGTAATAATAATTTCAAATGGGTTTTCCCGAGGATTCTCGGCACACAGTATATGATTCATTTTTAACACTTGGCACACACCACCCCTTCCATGTTTTGTTTATGAAAATCTACCCTTGATTGTAATCCCGAGCAATGCTCAATACCGTGAGCACGGCTATTCGAATAGTTTTGACACTCTGCAGAGGTTGTACACTTTACCCACAAGATCTGACCGCTCACCACACGTGTGATTGTCGCAACAAAGCTTTTCAGGACTTCTACCTTAACCAAAGAACCTCTCCAGATTGCCTTCACTATCACTTCCCTCACAGAGCCAAGTATAGGACCGCCAATCACCGTTGGATGGGCACCAAGCCGTAGCACAGTGCACGCTCCCCATACAGATACACCCCTGTGTCTCGTCACCCCGAGGTATCGGAGGAAAGATATCGAACCCTAGTCAACTAGGTCCGTCCCATATCAGACATGTGGTTGTACGGGTGAATCAGATCAAAGGCTTGCAAGGTGAAGTCCTTAACTGACCAAGGCAAGGCTTCCAACACTCAACAGTGGCACACAGCCCAATGTGGCACACAGACTCACATCACTCATCAACCCATCGCCACACAGCCCACGCACACTGACCTCTTGCCACTTGCCCCATCTAAAACATTTCCCACCCCATTGATTATTGTGCAACACATGCGGCAATAACTCAACATCGATGCGGAACCACACAGGTCGCGGTACCTCAATCTCATCATGTGGCATCATCACACCACTTTTCAAAATACATTCAATATGTCTTTAATCAATATTGTAGCATTTTTCCGAAAGAACACTCATGATTCGTTGCAAGGCTAAGCATTTACTCGCGATCTAGCCTCCGTGTTGGCACAATATTAACATCGAACTAATATAATCAAACTTAGGGTGACAATGATTTAGGGCATACAGATTAATAATTCAAGGTGGCATAACAAAATGGGTTGATTAACTACATTATCCCAAATTAATTTAAATTCATTTTAAATAATTAGCATGCATAGTTTCAAAGCATAAATTACATTTTAAAATCTGGGATCAAAATGATCAAAGCATCACTTGCCTTCAAAGAGTTGCTGGTCGTGTTCAAGCTTGGTCTTGAGCGACTAATTCTTCCTCGAAACTTTCCAAGCAAATTTGCGTCTCACGCGTACAAACAAAATATGCAATAAATAGCTAATACAGAAGACTAGATGACCTCAAAAATTCAAATAAAATTCACCATTAAATAGCTCATAATTTTATGAATTTTTAGAAATTTGAATCACCCAAATCCGAGTTAAAATGCAAAAGTTATAGTCATTTGAAGTTTGAATAAAATCAAAATACGAAATTAAGAAAATCCGATTTTTCTGAATTATTTTATACTGGAAATTCGCATATATGACGTCGAGATCGCGTCATGATGACGTCAGCACAGAAATGAATTTCGGTCGAAATATCTTTATATATAAAAATATTTATGACGTCATCGCTGACGTCAGCACGACACGTGGCACGCCAGAGGCTGCCACGTCGCTCTGGTCTATGGACTGAGTCCACGGTTTGGCTCTGTCCACTGTGGAATTGGTTCACAGAACAGTGCAGCCACGCGGCAAAATCCAGACCGTTCGCTAAAATCGACGGTCAGATCCTATGCCTGCGCGGCTCGACGACGCCTCGATTTCCGCACGACCACGCGTCACGCATCGAACGGTCCCCTCGGATCCAACGGCCAACGCACGCGCGGACTCGACGACGCTTCGGATACGCAGCGACACGCGGCGCAATGGCAACGGCTCGTTTGAATCAACGGCCGAGATTGGTCACGCTTCGGTCAAAGGAAACACGCGGCCGCACGCGATTGGTTGGAGGTGCGGCGCTATCACCGCCGCACGTTTGAATTTGAACGGCGCGGATCCTAGGGCAAAACCAGATCTGAACTCAACCGTTCATATCCGATCCAACGGCTCAGGTTACCGGAGCTGTTTACTATTCATGGCGCGACGTGGCTCAATCCTCTGCGTACACTAACGATCCAACACGGTGAGATGAAACTAAGATACAGAGACTAGATCTAATCTCTACCGCTCAATCCGATCTAACGGCATGCAGATCTACTCTAGAAGAACACAAAGAAGGGTGGCGTGGGCGAACCGAGCGTGCGATGAAGATCGGACGGACGACGAAGCTTCGATGAAAGCGATGGCGCGCGAAGAAAAGGTCACGAGTCGAGGAAGATGACGCACCACGCGCGCTGAGGCTTCTCGGCGTGATGAAGTGGCTCGTTCGACGCGGCGTGGCGGAAGGATTACTCCGGTGACCTTGGCGACGGCGAGAGAAAACCGCGCGAAGCAAACGATTTAAAAACAGCGGCGGCACAAAGAAGCAACCACGGCGAGCTCGACAGCGCTAGAGGAGTCTCGGCGTGCGTGCGAGGAGTCAAAGATGCGAGTGAAAGCCTCGACGACGCCTTCAACGGGACTTAAGGGCTGCCTCGGCGTGCGCGAAACGGCGGCGGAAGTCACGGCCATCAACGCCACGCCTCCGATGATCTCGCAGGACGGCGGCGTGGCGCGATCTCGTGCGTTCAGGCGGCGACGATCCGAAGGCTCACGCTACGGGCGACGTGGCACACGACAGCGCGCGATCCGGATCGGATGGCTTGGGCTAAGCGGCGCTAGGTTTTTGTGGGCGGGCTGCGACACGCACGAGAATGGGCTCGGCCCATTCTTCGTTCATGTGATTTTTAAAACATTTCACATTTAAAATAATTCCGTAAATTCAATTAAATCATTTGGGGCTTTTAAAATAGCAGAAAAATTCTAGAAAATTTCCAGAAATTACTTTGAGATATTTGGAACTCAATTAAAATATTTTCAATAAAACGTTGCAAAAACTTTTCCTTTATCTAATTTATTTTCAAGAAAGGCTATATTTGAATAATTCCGAATAAATTTCAATAAATTTCCAAAATTTCTCAAAAATCAAAAATACTTCAAACTTTAAATTAGAGCAAAAATTAGGGTGTTACAAATATTAACATCCTTATAGCGGAAGAAATCCATGTGACTAGGGTCACATCATGTCAGCATGTAACTTTTGCGGAAAAGCCCTCGTGTTTACTATAATTACGTACAGGTCCCTATTGGCAAGAGCCTAGATTACAGATGGGTGGCGATCAGCCCGTCCACATGTCCTCGAACCTAGACCCTTCCATCATCATGAATTTGAGCCCTATGAAGCCCTCGGGTATTGATAAATAGAGCTTATATGTGAGGACCCACCTTTATGGCTAGGAAGGCCTCCATGTGCATACAATATTAGTCCCATTATCAGTAGATAGTACACACATTTACAACATTGATAACACAACCATACACAATTTATATTACATATGATAATAAAAGTTTAATTATACAAATGTCTTACAAACCAAAATAAATTGCAGCGGAAATCCCAAGTCTTATAGTATGCCTTTTTCCCAAAACACCACAGGCAACTGGCAAGGTAAGACCCTAGAAAAACTCATGACTGTATTCCCTGTAACCTGCATCATAATATGCGTCTTCTGGAGTTTGTTCATCTACTAAACAACAAATATAGCAACGTTGAGTACTTGTGTACTCAGCAAGACTTGTAGTGTATCACAAATGCAGATATAGTAAATGCAGCTTATGTTAATAGAAAGGATTCTACGGTTAAATTGCCAATATGGGTTAACTAGAATGTAAATAGTTTGCTTAGCCCTGCAACGAGTTATTGATATCATTTTATGTGAAAAGGTTAATCTTGCTTAACGGAATATGGAACATGTTTATGAATATGTGTGTCAAGTGTTGTCACATATTGTTATTGATGTTGATGGCATGTGGTGCATGGTATCAACTAGAGTGGTAAAATAATTTAGACTGAGGCAAGTGGTAAGGGTTATGGTTTTATGGTGTAACAACCTCAAAATTAATAAAATAAAGAAAAGTTAATTAAAGGTCTTTTGTGTATTATTTCTGAATTTTTTGGAATTATTGGACATTCTTTTGGCTTTTCTTTAATAAAAGAAAGTGAATTAAAGGATATAGTAAAATGGTAAAAGTAAAAAGTAAAAGTGCCAAGTCAACAAAAATTTACAAAAGTCATAACAAAAATCTTAGTGCTCTCTAAAGCCAGATTAAGGTGGTGGAAGACCTAGATCAATTAAAATACAATTTAATTAAAGGAAATCCTGTAAAAGAAAATCTGGGTAGAAGGTAAAAGAATTTTGAAGCATTTTCAGGAAGCTATCCTGAGTCAAGATTTTTACCCTGCCGACATCAGCACAGTGACTATCTCCTGTAAACATATCAAAAATTGAATGATTAATTTTTTAATTTTAAACACTCGAAAACAGTGAAGAAATAAATTGGAAAATAATAATGTCAGAATTATTAAAAATCAAATATTAATAAATAAAATCTAAAAATTTTATAGAAGGTGTAAAATACCATTTTAGACTCTTATAAAACGTTCTATAAAATTTTAGCTTTATTTTAGTCATGAATTAAATGAAAATCCTTAAAGGCAGAAATGGAGAAGCTCCATTGTCAAAATTATTTAAAATTTTACAAAGAGAATAATAAGGTGAAAATTTTACTGGAAGCTGATAGTTACATTGCCGACACAGGGTAAAATTTTTATAAAATCTTGAGTCGGTTTGACCACAGAATTTCCGTTTTCATCCCGTTCAGTCCAGAGCCTTCACCTGAGTTCTTTCTCCCTCTCGCTGATTTGTGGGCCCGGCGTGGCAGCCAGCCAGTTCATGCGCCAGTCGCTGCCACCTCGCCCCCACACATCAGCCAGACTCCCGTGCGTCTTCTCCCCGTCACTCTGTTCTCTCTCACGCCAGCTCGCTTGTCCGATCTTTCTCGCGCCGCCTAGCGCCAAACCGACTCCGAGCCACCCTATTTAAGCGTCGCCCGTCGTCAGTAGCCAGACATTTCATCCCCCGCGAGCCACATTTCGCCGCTCTTTCCCCCGTCTTCCCCAGCGCCGGCAAAACCAGAGAAAAGGTGAAATCCGTTGTTTCGCCCCCTCAACCAATTTCCCCTCAATCCACCCGTGCCGAAGCATCCTTGCATCGCTAGAAGTCATTCTCCAACCTCAGCTTGAGCCCTTCTTCCCCGGCGAGCACCCGCGATGAGCTTTTGCTTCCGCCGTCGCTGCGCACGGTGAGAACACCTCTCCGAGCACTCTTCCTTTTGAGCAAGTATCAAAATAGGCTCCTCGTGATGCATTGATGCTTTTGGTGGTGATATTCAAGCTCGGGAAAGCCTAATTTTGAGGAATCGCTGGTTGGCCGTAGCCATCGTCGCCCCTCGCCGGTGCCGACCCCCTTCCCGGCCACGTCCGGCCATCGCACCACCGCCCACGTGTGCGCACGGGTCCACTGATGCTCATGGTGGAACCGATTCCGCCGCCGCGATGCTAGTTCGCCGGCGGCGAGCTCGGTGTTCGCCACCCCCTGCTCTGAGTCGCTATCAAGCGGGCCATGGCTGTCAGCCGCTTGCGCCAGCCGTGCCTGCGTCGTTGACTTGCAGGACTGGCCAGTCAGTCGCTCATGCTAAGCCGTGTGACTACCGTGCGAACCCCGCATGTCAGCCACCGCGTCGCGCAACCGCGCGGGCCCGTGCGTCAGTTGCGCACGCGCGCACCAGCCGCTGCCAGATGGGCCCGTCCTATCAGTGCCTCATCCCGACGTGACCCGAAAAAAGAAAGCGTGTTTTCCTCGCGAAAGCGTATTTTACGTTTTCGGCATGTTTCTGATTTTCTGCTTTTTAACAATCCCTAAATATTCATACTTGAATATCCTTTGAACTAACGGTCCAAATTATATGAAATAAATTTCTAAATTCGTCTAATATCATGTAGATTCAGAATATGCCAAAATATTTCAAAATTTAATTTTATTTAAATTTTTTATTCAAATTTAAAGAAAAAGGTAGAAATATGTCATACATGGAATTTTTGCAAATGACCACCAAATTTAGTAAAATAAAAAAATTTATTAGACTCCTTGTAACCTCAGGAACCTGAATATGTAAAAATAATTAGTGTTTATTATAAGAAAAATTTGAGTTGTTAAATAAGTAATTAAATGGTGCAATAATGATTCAAGAAGATTAAATCTTTTAAATTGCAAATAAGAACAAATAATGCTTGGAGCCACTTCTGAATTGTGAAATTATTTTATTTGAATATTTGCATCTGATTTATTTTTATCCCTATTGAAATTTGGTATTTGTTATGTTTTGCCAAACGACGTGTAGAACCCGATGAATCCGATATAATCGCCGATCAGGAATTCGACGCCGAGGAGAATCAACAAGGCAAGAACCCCTTTGATCATATTGATCTCAGATTTATAAATGTTTTCATTAAATGTTTTACTGCATACTTTATTTTATTAAAGTCTGCTATATTACAAGTATTGGAAATGATACCTGTAGCTACATAGAACTTCCTTGATAAGTATGGATTGTGAACCTTGATAACCCTAGAATAACATAGACATTATTTGATGTCAATATGGGTCACTTACACTTAGTGTGATGCTTAGCCATGCTTAAAGTAATATAAAACTGTGACATGATTAAAAATGTTGGATAAGACATTTAAATGGGTATGACCTTTCTCATGGTTGGTATTTTGGTTGGAAAATGAAAATAAAACTATGGTTTAGATGCGGGCAATTATTGGCAATAGCCGGGAGTGCATGTCTTTGCACGTAGTGTAGGGGGGAGATTATTGCCCGTGTCGAGTTAAGGACCGAACTATGGGATGTTTTCAGGCCAAGAATTATCATACAACCACAAGTGCTGGTATGGGACAGCTCTACCATATTAATTTATTTAAAACTGGCTTTGCACTTGGAAGGCGGAAGCAATACGAGTTGTTTCTTAATGAATTGCTCGACGGGACGTCCACACTGAGGTGATCATGGAATAAACTTCTACCAATATAATGGTGTACGCCATACTGTGGGGAGTTCCATCATTTCTATGCTCTGAGTCCTTCCGCCACAGAATGGGTTTATCGTCACCGTGCTGGTGCAAAGTCAGGATTAAATAATATAACAGTTATAACATGACTCTCTGCGGCACACCAAAGGAAGTGTGCAAATATCGATTGCTCAAAGAGTCAGTCATGTCTTATGGGGAAAGTTGTATACCTCTGCAGAGTGTAAAACTAATCGATTAGCCGCGTGCGCGGTAATGGGCACTTGGTAAAGTCATCACATAGTTAGCAGTTTTGTTTATTTTCATAAAATCTGGTTTCTACCGTGTGTCGGTAAACTCTACTATATGTCGGTAGAACTGGTTTTGGATGTGGTCATTTTACCCTGGTTCGAAATTTTATTTACTCGCACTTACATACTGTCATTTTAAATAATCTACTTTTAAGCAAATTTTATTACAATTTACTATTCTGTATTTACCATTCAAACTGGCTTTATTCAAAATCAACCATAATAGCCTGCCATTGAAATGACCTGCATGTATTATAGGATTTGCAAAAGTTTTGCGAGTACGTAAGTACTCAACTTGCCTCTGTTAATGTTTTTAGGTGAAGAATCTGATTACCCCGATGACTCATACGTTGATGCAGGATACGGGGAATTTAACGATGAATTTTTCTAATGTTTTACCTTGTTAGTTGCCTGTGGGACAATGGGTTTAAAAATACATACTACAAGAAGTTGTCTCCACTGCAGTTTTACTTTTGGTATTGTAAAAATATTATGTAACTTTGCTTCCGCTGTGTAATAAAGCTTGTGTTTGACTGTGATATCAATTTGTATTTGTGCGTACTAGCTACTGATCATGGGACTAGTACTGTATGCACATGGTACCCATTATTGGTATTCATTATCAAAAATGGGGGCCTTACAAGTTGGTATCAGAGCCATGCTGACTGTTGGAAAACCTTAGGTAGAATGGGAGTGATTAAAAATTTAAAACTTGACATTAGGATCCAAACAGACTAAAATATTGAGTTAGGACATCTTACCTATCTATTCTTTATATGCATGAAACTTTTCTTTTGGCTATGTATATACCTGATAATAGCTCTTTTCTGTTTTTAAATTTCTGCTAGAATCTTTTCTTCCAAGAATTGCTTTACTGTCTTACATTTAATCAGGAGTGCTAATTCCTTATTAAATGTGCAGATGGGCGGATACACCCCATGCTATACATCCACTCATAGGGAGGATTCCAGCATGATGGGATTTCTTGCTCATCTGCTGGAGTATGCCCACTTTTCTGAAAATCCACGATACATAGTATTCCACGCAGCAGTTAGTTCTGTATCCGTGGAGTACATAGCCAGGGTGGACATCCCTGCCAGAGCTGAGGATAGCGAAGGAGACTTATCCTTCGAGGGTTTCGGTTCTTCCCTTGTGATGGCTATGAACGAAGCCGCCTATACAGCTATTGTCAGTTTACGCCACACTGTACCCGAATTGGCAGTCGCGTATAGGAGGATTCCATCCCGACCGCGTGATGGGGAGAATTGTTATATGGATACCACTGGGTTACTAAACCCAACATTATGTAACCTAGTGGCATTCATAAATGCCTCTGATCAGTATTGCCGACAGGCAATACCTGAATACAGGGTGGCTCGACGTCGTATAGCATTTCTGGAGAATGCTATTGCCCCCTGTGTTGCCAGAGGCATTGTACCCCCTTTAGTTCTGGGGCAAGCCCCTCAGATGCCCGCGCCCGACGACACTCGTGTACCCTTGGGGCGTCGCGAGGAGAGGATGTCGATTATAGGGAGTCACCTCAGGTTACACAGTATTTCGGTGGATCCTCGTATTTTGCCCCGCGGCGTCCTCAGAGGCCGCAGGAGTGTCGTCGTTAGGAGACTTTTTCTCCTCCTGACGCAGAGAGTAGTAGTCATAGGTCAGTGCATGATAGTAATAGTCCGTTAATGGAATAGATAATAGTTAGAAGATGAGTAGGGTTATGAAATAACTTTTGTTGTCTTTCCTTATTTTAGTAGTAGTCAAGAATAAATGTTATGTCATATTTTGTTGTGAATATTATGAGTTCAAATAAATTTTCCGTTTAATATTGTTTTGTGTGCTTTTGGTTCCTACTCGTAAATATTTAACCTTCTGTTAATATTTTTACGATGTTGTGATCCTTAATAATAATAATCAACTTATGAATAATAATATTGAAACATGATTCTAAAACAAATGGTAATATTCGGAATTTAAAACCGAATTAGATCTTATCTGTTAATTCATTGTTAATCTTGTTCCAGATGCCTGCCATTAGATATTTGAATGAGATTTTGCGGAGTGATGAAACCCCAGAAACTCACCCCCAGCGAGTGACTTCAGCCACTCCGACCCAGCCTAATCCCATCAATCCGATGGCAGCCAGAGGTTCTTCTTCGCGGTGTCCAAACCGTCGAGATTCTCCACCTCCGCAAGTCCAAGAAGAAAGTCCAGAAGGAAAATTGCCGGGACCGCCGACCATGGCCCAAGTACTTGCAATGATTGAGCACGGTCACCAGACTAATACCCTGTTGCTCCAACAGTTGGTCTAGAACACGACCATCCTTGGCACCGCAAGTGCTAGGGCTGGGATTGGTGAAGCATCCTACCAATCTAAATTGGGAGAATTCTTTAAGACACGGCCCCTGACCTTCTCTTTGTTGTCGGATCCTCTTGATGCTGATGATTGGTTACGATCAATTGGGAGTAAATTGACCATTGCCCAGTGCAATGATCATGAAAAAGTTCTGTATGCATCGTACCAGCTTCAGGGAGCAGCCGCAGTCTGGTGGGAGAATTTTCAAGCAATAAGGCCCCAAGGTCAGGAAATTACTTGGGACACCTTGTAACATCCCAAAAATTTGACCTATAATTTCGCTCACGTGCATTTTTGTGATTTTCTAAAATTATTGGATTTTTCTAGAAATTATTTGAATTTATTTTAATTAAGTATATTGAACCTTTGGTGAAAACTAAATATATATAGATAAAGTTAATATAAATTTTTACCAAAAATATTTTATTTGAGCTCAGAATGTCTCAAAGTATTTATGAGAATTTTTTGGGATTTTTCCTGATATTTTAATTACTTAAAATAGATTAATCTAATTTTGAGAATTATTTTAAATCAAAAAGCTTTTGAAAAATCTTAGAACAGTACTGGGCCAAGCCCAGCACTGTGCGTGCGCGGCCCATCGCGGTGCGGCCCGTCAGCCCGCTTCGCCGCCGCCGCGTGTGTGATCGTTGGATGATGATCGGGCAGTCCGCTTCATCGCGTAACCCTAGTGCTGCGAGCCGTTGGATCGAGATCAAGTGGTCGGGATCGCTTCGCGTTGTTTTGGTAAGTTTAGATCTCGCCCGTTGGATTTGGAAGGAGCGGATCGGATCGTATCGCTTCGGATCTAATCGTGGCCGCTCATCTTGGATCGGACGGTCGCCAGTCGTCGTCCCCGATCCGGTTTCCGTTTCGCCGCCGCGCGCCGTCTCCGCCGGGATTGTCTAGGGTTGCCGTTTTAGCGCGCATGCCGAGGCTATAAAAGGCGTGGGCTGCACCCCGAGGTTCCTCATCGCCTTGCGCTTCCAGTCGCTCTAGTCTTCGCCGTCGAGTCGCCGTCGCCCGTGCAGTAGAGCTCGCCGCAGTTTTTCGTAGCGCCGCCGGTCGTTTTCTTTAGTTTGCGTCTCCGTCAAGCCGCCGTTCGCCGAATCGGTTCCAGATCCGGGCTCGTCGCGTCAAAGCGCATCGAGTAGCCACTTCATCCGTCGAGTCACGCCGAACGCCGTTCGGGTGGTCGTCGTCCTCGCTCGGTGCGCACCGCCGCCGTCTTGCCATCTTCGTCGGAAGCTTCATCACCGTTGGATCTTCGTCGGACCACTACGATCGCGCCACGTCTCGGTAAGAAGCGATGGCGGCTCGGGTAGCGTCGGCCGTTGGATCAGTTTGTTCGGTTGAGATCGGCGCGTGTGCGTTAGGCGTTAGCCGTTAGATCATCGCCGGATGTGCGCCGCGTGTCGAGCATCGGCACGGGCGGCGTTGCAGCCAGTCGATGCGCACCGCGTTTCAGGCGCGTGGCGCGAGCCGCCGTGGGCCACGTCCACGGTGGACCAGAGGCGGTCCTGTGGACTGAGTCCATGGACCAGGCGACAAGTCAGCGCCTGATTGGTCCGAGTCAGGGCTGACGTCAGCGTTGCGCAATAAAGATCTTTTCCAATAGAAAAATAATTCAGAAAAATCAGAAATTCTATTTTCTGTATTTTCAGTATTTATTCAAACTACAAAAGGCTATATCTTGTGCATTTTAATTCGGATTTGAGTGATTCAAATTTCTAAAAATTTGTAAAATCAAGATCTATTTATTGGTGAATTTTATTTTATTTTTAGAGTTTGGTTGCTCTCTATTTTGGTGTTTATTTGCTATTTTGGCATCGTTTCGCGTAGACGTTAAACTGCTCGGTGATCCGGAGGAAGATTCGTTGCTCCAAGACCCAAGCTCAGATCAAGACCAGCACCTACTCCAAGGCAAGTTGTGCTTTGATCATGTTGCACCTAAGTTTCACCAAAATTGCTATTTTATCTCTTAAACTTTATGCATGATATTTTATATGTATAAATGATTTCAATTAATCTGGGAATTAGATAATATGCCTATTTGAGTTAAATCATACCTTGTCAATTTTATGCCATGATCTATTTGTCACCCTAGGATGTGGAATTATAGTAGGTTAATATTGATAATCAACCTGGGCTAGTTAGACCGTCATAGATTGCTTAGCCATGCCACGTCATCACATGTGTCCGAATGTTGATACTTAATCTTGACTAATGGAATATGGAACAATGTTTATGAATTGGTGTGTCATGTGTCGTCACACAGTGATATCAAGTTGTCGTGGCAAGGAGGTCACACATCTAGATTGAAATGTTGATGGCATGTGGTGCTTGGTAATCAACTGGGGTGGTAATGATTTTAGATTGGGGCAAGTGGCAAGGGGCAATGTGCCAAGGTGGGCCAGGGTTGGTAGGGGTATATGGAAGTCTTGCCTTAATCACCTTAAGGACTTAACCTTGCAAGCCTTTGACCTGAGTCCTTCTTGCAACCACATGTCTGGAATGGGACAGCCTAGCTGAATAATTTGTGAAACCTAGATTTGATCTTGTCGTGGTGAATAGTGAGTCCGGGTTACGGTTTAACTCACATGACGCAAGAGGGGCCACGATGTGGTGGTTTAACCCTTGATGTTGAAACCTTAGCGGCGATCTTGGGTCTAGGTGTATCATTGTAAAGGCTTTGTTACGATCACTCGCCTTGGTGGTGTTTGGTTGTATCGTGTGGGTAAAGTGCATAACCTCTGCAGAGTGTACAATCTATTCGAATAGCCGTGCTCACGGTATTGGGCGATGCTCGGGAATTACAGTTAAGGGTTAGACTTTTGTTAAATGAAAACCTATTGGGATGGCAAGGTGCCATGGAAGGTGGAAATTGATTTAGGATTAGGAACTTGGTGTATTTCAGAAATACCGAATTTATTAATTACTGTAATTGTTTTACCACTTTCCAATCTATTTATTATATTCTTGTTAAATGCTGCTTTATTGCAAAATAGCCATATTAGCCATTCCTTTGGATTAAGCCAAGCATATAGAATATTAGACTTGCATTGTTGTGCACAACTTGTTGAGTGCTTTATGTACTCACCCCAACAACAACTTCAGAAGAGGAAGAATCTACGCCTTTCGTGGAGGAAGATTACTTGGATCACGAATGCTTAGGTGCGAGCCTCGTCAGTTGCCTGTGGCGAACTGGAGCGCCACTGCGTTTATTTTATTTCCGCTGCTACTCATTGATACTTTTTAATTAAGCCCTTTGAGGCAGTATTCATGTAAGACAATAGTTATTATTAATTATTGAAGTTATGCTATATTTCGCTGTGTATGACTATGATAGCATCTATGTTGAGCCTGTGTGCACTAACGTGATCCTGGACTAGTGCGGTATACACAGAGGGTCCGGATTTGCAAATTCGGGTCCCGACACACCTTCAAGGTAGCCTTCCGGAAGACGCATATCCCTTCAAGTCTGGTGAATCTAAAGAGACGGGAATTCCTTGATTTACGTCAAGAAAATATGTCAGTGATGGAGTATCTTCATCGCTTTAATTATCTCTCTCGATATGCGTCATCAGAAGTTACCTCAGAAGCGAGGAGGATTGAGCGTTTCCGGGATAATCTAAATAATGAAATCAAGCATCTTTTGGCTATTCATGACTTTTATGACTTTCAAACGCTCACGGACAAGGCTATTATAGCCGAGCATAGTTCACAAGACATTATGGAGAGCCGTAAAAGAGAGTAGATAGCGCGGAAAGCCGCCAATCCAAATTTGTCGAGGCCGCGCGTTAGTCCACCAACCAATGTTTGACCTCCTCCGCCTCGTCAGCAGTAGCAAAGGCGGCAAGTTCAGGTCTCTCGGCCTCAACAGCCTGCTGTCCGTCCCTCGGGCAATATTGAAGGAAGGACTGCTGGAGTTCAGAGCCAAGCGGCCGGTATGACATGTTATCATTGTAAAGAGCGTGGGCATTATGCAAATGCCTGCCCAAAAAGAGGTCAAGCTTCAAGTCATCAGTCGTCGCAGGGAGCCCTTCAGCGACCCCCAGGCTGACCTCAAGGAGCTGGAAGTTCTCAAGTTTTAAGGCCATCTGCAGCTCCTAATCGAAGTGCGAGCAGCTATCGTCTTCATCATGTAACCGCCGAAGAAGCAAGTGAAGCACCGGATGTGGCACTGGGTATGTTTCCTGTGCACTCAGTACCTACTTTGGTATTGTTTGATTCTGGAGCATCGCACTCATTTATTTCCAAGAAATTTGCCGATCAAAATGACTTAGAAATTGATCTTCTTTCTGCAAAAATGACAATCTATTCCCTTGGATCAATCATGAATTCAATTAAAATATGTCCTAGGGTTAGCATTGAAATAAATGGAGTAATATTTCATGCCGACCTTATCCTTATCGAGACCTCAGGGTTAGAAGTAATTCTTGGTATGGATTGGTTGTCTAAGTACAAAGGATGCATAGACTGTGCCAATCGATCCATTTCTTTGGTTAGCCCTGAAGGAATTTTAGTTCATTTCTCCTCCATTAGAAGTTCCTCAAAATTTAAATCTTCTCTTTGTTCATCCAGAGCAAAAGAGCTTAGCCAAATTCCAATTGTCTCTGAGTATCCTGATGTTTTCCCAGATGAATTGTCAGGCCTGCCTCCAAATAGAGACATGGAGTTTGTCATAAACCTTGTTCCTGGATGTAACATCCCAAAATTTGGCTTATAATTTCGCTCACGTGCATTTTTGTGATTTTCTGAATTTATTGGATTTTTCCAGAAATTATCTAAATTTATTTTAATTAAGTATATTGAACCTTTGGTGAAAACTAAATATATATAGATAAAGTTAATAAAAAGTTTTACCAAAAATATTTTATTTGAGCTCAGAATGTCTCAAAGTATTTATGAGAATTTTAGGATTTTCCGATATTTTAATTACTTAAAATAGATTAATCTAATTTAGGAATTATTTTAAATCAAAAGCTTTTGAAAATCGAGTGAAGCGATCTTGGGCCAAGCCCGACCTTGTGCGTCTTGTGCCCATTCTTTGTCGCGGCGCCCGTCGGCCGCGCCGCCGCCGCGCGTGTGACCGTTGGATGAAGATCAGATGGCTGCCTCCTTTCGCGAAACCCTAGTGCCGCGAGCCGTTGGATCGAGATCAAGTGGTCGGGATAAACCAGCGTTGTTTTCGTAAGTTTAGATCTCGTCCGTTGGATTTGGAAAGAAGCGGATCGGATCGTATCGCCGGATCTAATCTTGGCGCTCATCTTGGATCGGACGGTCTCGATCGTCGTCTCGATTCGGTTTCGAATCGCCGCCGCTTGCCGTCGCCGCCGCGTGATTTAGGGTTTCCTTCCCTATGCGCATGCCGAGGCTATAAAAGCCGCAGCCCGCACTCCGATGTTCCTCGTTCCCTTGCGCAGCTAGTAGCTCTAGCCTCTTCGCCTGTTTCGCTGCCATCATCGCTCAGGAGCTCGCCGTAGTTCTTTGCAGTGCCGCGCGCGAGTTTTGCGCCATTCGCCGTCGTCGAGCATCCTCCCGCGAATCGGTTCGGATCCAAGTTCCTCGCGTCGTGTCGCGTCGAGTCGCCCTTCTTCTTCGCCGGAGTCGCGTCGAAACGCCGTTCGGGTGGTCGTCTTCCTCCGCTCGGTGCAAGCCGCGCCGTGTCTCGGAGCTTGGCGCATCCGTTGGATCTTCGCCAACCGTCGGATCAAGCCACGTCGCTTCTTCATCGATGTTTCGCTCGGGTAAATTTCTAACCATTAGATCCGAATAGACGATCGGGATTGAGCCACGTAGGGGTAGATCGGTGGCGTTAGATCGTCGCGCAGATGCGCGCGCGCGTGTCGAGCATCGGCGCGGCGGCGTCGCGACCAATCGATGCTTGCGCCGCGTGTCGGGCGCGTGGTGCGAGGCGCCGTGGGCCGCGTCCACGGTGGACCAGAGGCGGTTCCGTGGACCGAGTCCATGGACCAGGCGACGTGTCAGCGCCTGATTGGTCCGAGTCAGGGCTGATGTCAGCGTTGCGCAATAAAGATCTTTTCAATAGAAAAATAATTTAGAAAAATCGAAATTCTATTTTACGTATTTTGATGTTATTCAAACTTCAAAAGGCTATATCTTTTGCATTTTAACTCGGATTTGAGTGATTCAAATTTCTAAAAAATTGTAAAATCAATATCTATTTATTGGTGAATTTTATTTTATTTTTGGAGTTTGTTTTCTCTCTGGTTTGGTGTTTATTTGCTATTTTGGCATCGTTTCGCGTAGACGTTGAACTGCTCGGTGATCCGGAGGAAGATTCGTCGCTCCAAGACCCAAACTCAGATCAAGACCAGCACCTACTCCAAGGCAAGTTGTGCTTTGATCATGTTGCACCTAATTTCACCAAATCGCTATTTTGTCTTTTAAACTTTATGCATGATATTTTATGTGTATAAATGATTTCAATTAATGTGGGAATTAGATAATATGCCTATTTGAATTAAACCATACCTTGTCAATTATATGCCATGATCTATTTGTCACCCTAGGATGTGGAATTATAGTTGATAATCAACATGGGCTAGTTAGATCGTCATAGATTGCTTAGCCATGCCACGTCATCACATGTGTCCGAATGTCGATACTTAATCTTGACTAATGGAATATGGAACAATGTTTATGAATTGGTGTGTCATGTGTTGTCACACAATGATATCAAGTTGTCGTGGCGAGGAGGTCACACATCGGGATTGAAATGTTGATGGCATGTGGTGCTTGGTAATCAAGCTGGGTGGTAATGATTTTAGATTGAGGCAAGTGGCAAGGCGGTGTGCCAAGGTGGGCCAGTTTGGTAGGGTATGTGGAAGTCTTGCCTTAATCACTTTAAGGACTTAACCTTGCAAGCCTTTGACTGAGTCTCTCTTGCAACCACATGTCGGAATGGGACTGACCTAGTGAATAATTTGTGAAACCTAGATTTGATCTTGTCGTGGTGAATAGTGAGTCCCGGTTCTGATTTAACTCACATGGCGCAAGAGGGGGCCTGTTGTGGTGGTTTAACCCTTGATGTTGAAACCTTAGCGGCGATCTTGGGTCTAGGTGTAGCATTGTAAAGGCTTTGTTATGATCACTCGCCTTGGTGGTGTTTGGTTGTATCGTGTGGGTAAAGTGCATAACCTCTGCAGAGTGTACAATCTATTGAATAGCCGTGCTCACGGTATTGGGCAATGCTCGGAATTACAGATTAAGGGTTAGACTTTTGTTAAACAAAAACTTGTTGGGATGGCAAGGTGCCATGGAAAGTGGAAAATTAATTTAGGATTGGAAACTTGGTGTATTTGAAATCTGAATTTATTAATTATTGTATTTGTTTTCTTGCTTTCCAATCTATTTATTGTATTCTTGTTAAATCTTTGCTTTATTGCAAAATACCCTTACTAGCCATTCCTTTGGATTAAGCCAAGCATATAGAATATTAGACTTGCATTGTTGTGCACAACTTGTTGAGTGCTTTATGTACTCACCCCAACAACAACAACTTCGTAAGAAGAGGAATCTATACCATTCATGGAGAAGGATTACTTGGATGCGAATGCTTAGGGTCCGAGCCTCGTCGGTTGCTCGTGGCGAATGGAGCGCCATGCGTTTATTCTATTTCATTGCTTCTCATTGATACTCTTTTTAAGCCCTGTGAGGCATTATTCATGTAAGACAACAGTTATTATTAATTAATGAAGTTTATGCTATATTTATTTGTGTGTGACTATGATAGCATCTATGTTGAGCTGTGTGCACTAGCGTGATCTGGACTAGTGCGGTATACACAGAGGGTCGGATTTGCAAATTCGGGTCCCGACAGAGGTGGTATCGAGCCATCCGACTATAGGTCTTGGCCCTAGGTAGTTGGTATCTCTTATGAGTGTCCAAAATTATTTTCTAAAGAAAGCGGTAAAATTGACTAATATGAAACTTTTGGCTTATCTCATCCTTCTACTCTCATCCTTGCTAAATTACCTTCTTTTCGTTGTTGCGTTGAGTGGAGATCTTATTCAAAATTTTGTTTTGAATAGATGCCGATCTTCGATCCTTGAGTCAAGACAGGTGGCTATGCCATGGAGCCGTGGAGAGTTCTTCAAGTGATTGGAGGCTTTGATCGTCCGCTCTACCGAGGAAGCAAGCTGGGCGTCAGCGGTGTGCATCGGGGTTCTTACGCAGTCGATCATCTTCGCTCGAGAGTGCGGCGAGACCACGAGACCGATCCACATCACCGCCCGAGGTTCACTTACGAGACCGGAGTTCGGGAGGTCGCTAGACTTGCTCTCACGACGGATGCGCCACGACTACGCCTACAAGCAGCGACACCGTGTTTCGACTTCACCCGACAAAGGCGGCGTGCAGCGTCGGCGGATCGTGGAGGGAGAGTGTGCTCTGCAGTACACCTTGTTGAGTTCGCCACCGCCGGAGGATCACCGAGGACACTGCGCAGAGCTGGAGACAGCGTGTGTGAGGCGCCGAGAGTGGCGGGCGAGAGCTTCAAAGACCCGTGGCGCCGCAGCCCGAGTCATCGGCGAGGTGGAGGAAGCCTTGCGGTGGCCGAGGAGCTAGCGGACCAGGTCGCCCAGAGCCGGATGA
Source organism: Otatea glauca (assembly GCA_036346275.1). NCBI lineage: Eukaryota > Viridiplantae > Streptophyta > Magnoliopsida > Poales > Poaceae > Otatea > Otatea glauca. Next base: position 18,102,491 of record CM070719.1, on the reverse strand, counting down.
GGTCGCCGAGGAGGAAGAGGAAGACCGGAAGAGCGTGAGTGGGAGCCCGAGGAGCCGCAGAGGGTCACGGGGTAGGTTCGCACCCATGCCAGCCCACCCACCGGTGTATGCACCGGATCAGTCTCAGCCAGGGTGGCTGGATGAGTGAGAGTTGGTCTTAGAGTTGTGTTGAGACTCGAGTGTTGAGTCGCGTTCTTAAGTTAGCCTTTACCTTTTAGTAGACGTTAAGGTTGCATGTTTAGTTTGGTTCTTAATTGTTTGCTGAGTGTGCAGTATGTGTTGCAAAGCCCTTAGGCATTGTAAGCAACCATACCAAGTAATAATAATAAAGATTATTTAAGTTGGGTTTAACCTGTTTCCCCCGCCTTAGAAATTCTTGCATCTTATCTATGCTACATCTATCTTTCCTAACCCAAGAAGCAATCAAGCGGATGGTGAACACTCGCAAACAACAATGGGGCTTTGAAGTGGTCTGCGCTCAGCAACAATCCCAATGAAGGAGCACCACCGCAGCAAGCACCGCCGGTGGATATGCGTAACTTGGGAGCTTTTCTCTGCGCAAACTCGGTTGATGCGAGACTATGATGCGTGAGATGACCAATATGGCTGCGATCAACAACCCATTGCTCGAACAACAATGGCGGGCCTCATCCTTACTCCAAGTTGTCGGACTTCATGAGGACCCGACCACCAACATTCTCGAAATGTCAATCCCTTGGAAGCGGATGATTGGTGAGAACCATTGAGAGAAATTGTACATCACTCAATGTGAAGGCCATGAGAAGGTTCTTTACGCATCCCATCGGCTAGAGGAACAATTGCAGAATGGTGGGAGAACTATTGTGTTGCTCATGAAGCACCCATGGAAATCACATGGGAAGAGTTTGCAACGGCCTTCCGCGATACCATGTCTGGAAGGGATGATGGACTGAAAAGGAAGAGTTCAGGCGCTTAAGCAAGGAAGCCAACCGGTGGCGATTACTTAAACAAATTCACGCGATTAGCTCGCTATGCTTCGAGGACGTAGCGACGGACAAGGCCAGCGATCCGCTTCATGAAAGGACTAAACTCGAGGTGCAAGTGGGTGATTACCCACACTTTTCCGATTTCCAAGAATTGGTAAACAAGGCTTTGATTACGGAGGATAAGCGCAAGGAGCTTGGGAAAATCGCAAGCGCTTGATGACTAACCGGTGGGCGCCTAACCACCTGCGAATGAGGATGACACCGCAACAGTTTGCTAGGTTCCAACCACAAGCTGTTAACAAGCCAGCAACACCTGCACCGCGACCATCAGGACAAGGTTATCAGACGCCGGCCCAAGGTAACAATGCTCAAGAAGTCGTGCGAATACCGCCGAAGGTGCTACAGTTGCAATGAGCTGGGGCATTATGCTAATAGATGTCCCCAGAAAGGAGGAATCACGCCAGTGCGTTTCAACCTTGGAACGACACTTGCTAAGGCACCGATGACGGAGCGAATCGAGGAGCCGGACAGCGGGAGTGGCGCCTCAAGCTACTATTCGAGGCGAGTCAACCACATCACCGCCGATGGAGCCGGGAAGCATCGGATGTCGTCTTGGGTAAGTTTTTGTAAACTCGATACCATAAAGATTATTTGATTCAGAGCTTCGCATTCCTTTGTCTCTCGAGCTTTTGCATCGAAAATGGTTTGAGCATGAAAAATCTTAAGTGTGTGATGCTAGTACAAGCCCGGGATCGAGTTAAGATCTAACCTTGGGTGTTTGGGGTGAAGCTAATAATTAATGGGGTAGAGTTTCTAGAGAACTTGATTATTCTAGATGCCCAAGTTTTAGATGTCATTTTGGGAATGGACTGGTTAACCAAGCATAAGACAGTTTTGGATTGTAGTCGAAGGGTTGTATCCATTGAGAGCCCTAGAGGAGAAAAGGTGGAATTCCGAGCGACATCAGTTCGTAAGGGTCAATTAATGGTTAATAGCATGAGAACCGTCGTCATAGAGGACGTGCCAGTAGTCAGGGAATATCCAGACATATTTCCAGAAGATCTGCCGGGAATGCCGCCAGACCGTGACATCGAGTTCGTCATTGAGTTAGCACCGGGAACCGCACCAATAGCAAAAAGACCTTATCGGATGCCTACCGATGAGTTGGTGGAGATGAAGAAATAGATCAACGAGTTATTAGAGAAAGGTTTTATAAGACCAAGTTCGTCGCCATGGGGAGCGCCAGTTTTGTTTGTCAGGAAAAAGGATGGAAGCCTTAGAATGTGTATTGATTACCGTGCACTTAATGAAGTGACGATTAAGAATAAGTATCCGTTGCCAAGGATTGATGATCTGTTCGACCAGTTGAGAGGAGCTGGAGTGTTCTCCAAGATAGACCTTCGTTCCGGATATCATCAACTAAAGATTCAAGCGGAGATGTTCCAAAGACCGCATTCTCTTCAAGATATGGACATTATGAGTTCACGGTCATGTCTTTTGGATTGACCAATGCGCCAAAGATATTTCATGAACTTGATGAATAAGATTTTCATGGAATACTTGGACAAGTTTGTTGTTGTGTTCATAGATGATATTTTGGTATATTCGAAGACCGAAGCAGAGCACGCAAATCATCTGAGGCTAGTGTTGGAAAAGCTGCGTGAGCAACATTTGTATGCTAAATTGAGAAATCGACTTTTGGAAGGAAAAGGTGGAATTTCTCGGTCATGTCATGACTGCAGAAGGAGTTCTTTGTCGACCCAAGCAAAGTGGAGGCGATGTTGCATTGGGAGCAACCAAAGTCATCACTCAAGTCCAAGTTTTCGGGAATGGCGAGGATATTATCGCCGGTTCATAGAAGGATTTTCGACGATTGCGAGACCTCTTACTCGCTTATTGAAAAGGAAAAGAAATTTTCATGGGCCTTGATTGTGATAAGAGTTTTGAGGAATTAAAGCGTTTAACATGACCCGATGTTGGTTTTGCCTAATGTTGTAACGACTTGATATATCTTGTGATGCGTCAAGACAGGTCTTGGATGCGTATTGATGCAAGAGGGTAAAGTGGTCGCATATCGTCAAAGCGATTAAGACCGCACGAAGGAAATTATCCTACGATGACTTGGAATTGGTGCCGTGGTGCATGCCTTGAAATTGTGGCGTCATTATCTCATTGGAAATAGATGTGAGATATATACGAACCATAAGAGTTTGAAATATATTTTCACTCAATCGATCTCAATATGAGGCAAAGGAGATGGATGGAATTAATCAAGGATTATAACATGGGAATTCATTACCATCAGGGAAAAGCAAATGTAGTAGCCGATGCCTTAAGTCGCAAGAGCTACGTGGCGAATATGATGGTGCGGGAAGGACGATCAGGCTATCAGAGAATTGCAAAATTTAAAATTGGAAGTAGTTTTAGAAGGATTCCTAGCTGCTTTGGAAGTGAAGCCAATGCTCGAAGATCAAATTCGGGAAGGACAAAAGATGATGAGAAAGTCAACCGAATCAAGGCTAAAAGGATGAAGGATTAGCAAAGGACTTTCCGTGGACGACCAAGGTACCATGTGGTTCAAGGGTCGCATTTGTGTGCCAAACAGACTAGAACTTAAGCGATTGATTTTGGAAGAGGCTCATGATTCCAAGTATTCAATTCATCCAGAAGCGCTAAGATGTACCGGGACTTAAAGGAGAGGTTTTGGTGGCGAATATGAAGCGTGAAGTCGCGAGCACGTTGCCTTGTGCGATGTATGCGAGAGTTAAGGCAATACATCAGAGACCAGCAGGTTTGCTACAACCGCTAAAAGTCCCAGAATGGAAGTGGGAAGAAATCGGTATGGATTTCATCACCGGATTGCCAAGAACTCAAAATGGGTATGATTCTATATGGGTCATTGTGGATCGATTGACCAAAGTTGCTCACTTCATTCCAGTCAAGACAACTTACTCAGGGGACCGGTTAGCAGAACTATACATTGCCAGAATCGTGTGTTTGCATGGTGTACCAAAGAAAATAGTGTCAGACAGAGGTACTCAGTTCACCTCGAGATTTTGGGATAAATTGCATGAAGCCATGGGAACGCGTTTGAACTTTAGCACAACATATCATCCTCAGACCGATGGTCAAGACAGAAAGAGTAAATCGATTTTGGAAGATATGTTAAGAGCTTGTGCTTTAGCCTACACTACATCATGGGATAAATGTTTGCCATATGCGAGTTGATTATAACAACGATCACGAGCTAGTTTGCGATGTCGCCATTTGAAGCTTTATATGGTCGTGCCTGTCGTACCCCGCTAAATTGGAATGAGACAGGAGAGCGTATGATATTTGGCCCCGATATTCTCAAGGAAGTCAAGAGCAAGTTGCTATGATAAGAGAGAGGTTGAAAATCGCGCGATCAAGGCAAAAGAGTTCTGGCGATAATCGACGTCGTGATCTAAGTTTGAGCCCGATGATTTCGTGTATCTTAGGGTTACCCTCCGAAAGGAGTTAAAAGGTTCCACGCTAAAGGAAAGCTCGCCCAAGATATGTTGGACCGTTCAAAATTTTGAGCCGTCGAGGAGGTTGCTTATCGCTTGGAATTGCCGCAGATTGTTTGGCGGCGTGCATGATGTGTTCCATGTGTCACAACTCAAGAATTGTCTTGGTGCAGCAGAGCGCGACACCTATGGAAGAGATTGAGTTGCGAAGGATTTGACCTACAAAGAACATCCAATGAAAATTTTGGATGTCATGGACCGAGAACTGTGAACAAGTCGGTTCATTTTTGCGAGTTCGATGGAGCAACCATTACGAGAATGAGGCAACCCGGGAGCGTGAAGAGGACTCGAAGATGGAATTTCCAAACCTATTCCTAGTCGACTTTGAATCTCGGGTCGAGATTACATTAAGGGGAGGTTTGTAACATCCCAAAATTTGGCTTATAATTTCGCTCACGTGCATTTTGTGATTTTCTCAATTTATTGGATTTTTCCGAAATTATCTAAATTTATTTTAATTAAGTATATTGAACCTTTGGTGAAAACTAAATATATATAGATAAAGTTAATAAAAGTTTTACCAAAAATATTTTATTTGAGCTCAGAATGTCTCAAAGTATTTATGAGAATTTTAAGGATTTTTCCGATATTTTAATTACTTAAAATAGATTAATCTAATTTCGGAATTATTTTAAATCAAAAGCTTTTGAAAATCGAGTGAGCGATCTTGGGCCAAGCCCAAGCCTTTGTGCGTCTTGTGCCCATTCTTTGTCGCCCGTCGGCGTGCCGCTGCGCTGTGTGACCGTTGGATGAAGATCGGATGGTGCCTCCTTTCGCGAAACCCTAGTGCCGCGAGCCGTTGGATCGAGATCAAGTGGTCGGGATCGCCAGCGTTGTTTTGGTAAGTTTAGATCTCGTCCGTTGGATTTGGAAAGAGCGGATCGGATCGTATCGCCGGATCTAATCTTGGCGCTCATCTTGGATCGGACGGTCTCGATCGTCGTCTCGATTCGGTTTCGAATCCGCCGCCGCTGCGTCGCCGCTGCGTGATTTAGGGTTTCCTTCCCTGTGCTCATGCCATGGCTATAAAAGCCGCAGCCCGCACTCCGATGTTCCTCGTTCCCTTGCGCAGCTAGTAGCTCTAGCCTCTTCGCTGTTTTTCACGCCATCATCGCTCGAGCTCGCCGTAGTTCTTTGCGATGCCGCCGCGAGTTTTTGCGCCATTCCGCCGCCGTCGAGCATCCTCCCGCCGAATCGGTTCGGATCCGAGTTCCTCGCGTCGTGTCGCGTCGAGTCGCCTTCTTCTCGCCGAGTCGCGTCGAAACGCCGTTCGGTGGTCGTCTTCATCCGCTCGGTGCAAGCCCGCCGCCGTGTCTCGAGCTTGGCGCATCCGTTGGATCTTCGCCAACCGCCCAGATCAAGCCACGTCGCTTCTTCATCGTTGTTTCGCGGGTAAATTTCTAACCATTAGATCCGAATAGGCGATCGGGATTGAGCCACGTAGGGGTAGATCGGTGGCCGTCGGATCGTCGCGCAGATCGCGCCGCGTGTCGAGCATCGGCATGGGCGCGTCGCGACTAATCGATCGCGCCGCGTGTCGGGCGCGTGGTGCGAGGCGCCGTGGGCCGCGTCCACGGTGGACCAGAGGCGGTTTCGTGGACCGAGTCCATGGACTAGGCGACGTGTCAGCGCCTGATTGGTCCGAGTCAGGGCTGACGTCAGCGTTGCGCAATAAAGATCTTTTCCAATAGAAAAATAATTCAGAAAAATCAGAAACTCTATTTTCTGTATTTTTAGTATTTATTCAAACTTCAAAAGGCTATATCTTTTGCATTTTAACTCGGATTTGAGTGATTCAAATTTCTAAAAAATTGTAAAATCAATATCTATTTATTGGTGAATTTTATTTTATTTTTGGAGTTTGTTTGCTCTCTGGTTTGGTGTTTATTTGCTATTTTGGCATCGTTTAGCGTGAGACGTTGAACTTTCGGTGATCGGAGGAAGATTCGTCGCCCAAGACCCAAACTCAGATCAAGACCAGCCCTACTCCAAGGCAAGTTGTGCTTTGATCATGTTGCACCTAATTTTCACCAAATCGCTATTTTGTCTTTTAAACTTTATGCATGATATTTTATGTGTATAAATGATTTCAATTAATCTGGGAATTAGATAATATGCCTATTTGAATTAAACCATACCTTGTCAATTATATGCCATGATCTATTTGTCACCCTAGGATGTGGAATTATAGTTGATAATCAACATGGGCTAGTTAGATCGTCATAGATTGCTTAGCCATGCCACGTCATCACATGTGTCCGAATGTCGATACTTAATCTTGACTAATGGAATATGGAACAATGTTTATGAATTGGTGTGTCATGTGTTGTCACACAATGATATCAAGTTGTCGTGGCGAGGAGGTCACACATCGGGATTGAAATGTTGATGGCATGTGGTGCTTGGTAATCAACTGGGGTGGTAATGATTTTAGATTGAGGCAAGTGGCAAGGGCGGTGTGCCAAGGTGGGCCAGTTTGGCGGGGGTATGTGGAAGTCTTGCCTTAATCACTTTAAGGACTTAACCTTGCAAGCCTTTGACTGAGTCTCTCTTGCAACCACATATGCGGAATGGGACACCTAGTGAATAATTTGTGAAACCTAGATTTGATCATTGTCGTGGTGAATAGTGAGTCCCGGTTACGGTTTAACTCACATGGCGCAAGAGGGGGCCTGTTGTGGTGGTTTAACCCTTGATGTTGAAACCTTAGCGAGCGATCTTGGGTCTAGGTGTAGCATTGTAAAGGCTTTGTTATGATCACTCGCCTTGGTGGTGTTTGGTTGTATCGTGTGGGTAAAGTGCATAACCTCTGCAGAGTGTACAATCTATTGAATAGCCGTGCTCACGGTATTGGGCAATGCTCGGAATTACAGTTAAGGGTTAGACTTTTGTTAAACAAAAACTTGTTGGGATGGCAAGGTGCCATGGAAAGTGGAAAATTAATTTAGGATTGGAAACTTGGTGTATTTGAAATCTTGAATTTATTAATTCTTGTATTTGTTTTATTGCTTTCCAATCTATTTATTGTATTCTTGTTAAATGTCGCTTTATTGCAAAATACCCTTACTAGCCATTCCTTTGGATTAAGCCAAGCATATAGAATATTAGACTTGCATTGTTGTGCACAACTTGTTGAGTGCTTTATGTACTCACCCCAACAACAACAACTTCGTAAGAAGAGGAATCTATACCATTCATGGAGGAGGATTACTTGGATGCGAATGCTTAGGGTCCGAGCCTCGTCGGTTGCTCGTGGCGAATCGGAGCGCCACTGCGATTATTCTATTTCCGCTGCTTCTCACTGATACTCTTTTTAAGCCCTGTGAGGCATTATTCATGTAAGACAACAGTTATTATTAATTAATGAAGTTTATGCTATATTTCGCTATGTGTGACTATGATAGCATCTATGTTGAGCCTGTGTGCACTAGCGTGATCCTGGACTAGTGCGGTATACACAGAGGGTCCGGATTTGCAAATTCGGGTCCCGACACTGGAACAGCGCCAATATCCAAGCATCCTTATCGTATGCCCCTAGATGAGTTAGTCGAACATAAGAATCAAATCCAAGAGCAGTTAACAAAAGGCTTTATTCGACCAAGCTCTTCTCCCTGGGGTAGTCCAGTTCTTTTTGTGCCTAAAAAGGACGGTGGTATACGCATGTGCGTAGACTATCGCGCCTTGAATGATGTCACAATTAAGAACAAATATCCTCTTCCTTGTATCGATGATCTGTTCGATCAATTGACCGATGCTCAAATCTATTCTAAAATTGATTTAAGGCATGGGTACTATCAATTGAAGATCAGACCAGAAGATATTCCAAAAACCACTTTTATCACTCGTTACGGGTTATATGAATATACCGTAATGCCCTTCGGACTTACAAATGCTCCTGCTAATTTCATGTGCCTCATGAATAAAGTCTTCATGGAGTATTTGGATAAGTTCGTAGTGGTATTCATCAATGATATTCTTATCTATTCCAAATCTGAAGAAGAGCATGAGCAGCATTTGCGTATAGTGCTCGAGAAGCTTCGAGAGCATAAGCTTTTTGCCAAATTCGAAAAATGTGAATTTGGATTGAAAGAAGTTGCTTTCCTTGATCATATCCTTTCTAAGGGTGGTATCTCAGTCGACCCCAGTAAAATCAAAGCTATTCTAGACTGGGAATACCCTCAGTCTGTCCCTAAAATTCGAAGTTTTCTTGGTTTAGTGGGATATTATCGCCGCTTTATCAAGAATTTCTCCAAAATCGCCCAACCCTTGACCCAGCTTTTAAAGAAAGAAAAGAAGTTTGAGTGGACACCTGAATGTGGAGAAAGCTTTCAGGAACTGAAGAAAAGGTTAACAACAGCACCCGTGCTGGTGTTACCCGATGTCCATAAAAGCTTCGATGTCTATTGTGATGCTTCTCAAAGCGGGCTTGGGTGTGTTCTTATGCAAGAAAGAAAAGTCGTAGCTTACGCCTCCCGTCAGTTACGACCCCATGATCTCAATTATCCAACTCATGATCTGGAATTAGCTGCGGTGGTGCACGCTCTGAAAATTTGGCGTCATTACCTTATTGGAAACAAGTGCAGTGTTTTCACAGATCACAACAGTCTAAAATATTTCTTTACCCAACTTGATTTAAATCTAAGACAACAAAGATGGCTAGAGTTGATAAAAGATTACGACCTTAGCATTCAATACCATCCTGGTAAAGCCAATGTCGTAGCTAATGCTCTGAGTCGAAAACTTCATTGTCTTTCTGTTTCATCTCTTACCAGTCAATCGGATCTTATAAAAGAATTCCAAAAGATTAATTTGGGAATCGTCGAAAAAGGTTATTTGGCCGCACTAGAGGTGCAACCAACCCTTAAGTCCCAAATTAAAGCTGCTCAGCTCAAAGATGAAGCCATTATCAAAATTCGTGAAGAGTTGAAGCAAGGAATTGAATCCAAATTTCATGAAAGTCCGGATGAAGTGCTTATGTTCGAAAATCGAATCTATATTCCTAATGATCCTGAATTGAAAGATTTGATCCTCAAAGAAGCCCATGAGTCTCCCCTCTCAATTCACCCCAGGAGTACAAAGATGTATCAAGACCTCCGACGGGAATATTGGTGGCCCGGTTTGAAAAAGGATATTGCAGCATATGTCGCAATCTGCGATGTATGTCAGCGTGTCAAAGCCGAACATCAACGTCCCGCTGGACTTCTCCAACCTTTGAAAATCCCGGAGTGGAAGTGGGAAGACGTCAGCATGGACTTTATTACTGGTTTGCCAAGGACCAGGAAGGGACATGATTCCATATGGGTAATCGTTGACCGCTTAACTAAAGTGGCTCACTTTATTCCGGTCAAGACTACTCATTTTGGAGATAAGCTCGCCCAATTATATCTGGAGAATATTGTTCGTCTTCATGGTGTCCCGAAGACCATTGTGTCTGACCGAGGTTCCCAGTTTACTTCTCGATTCTGGGAAAGTTTGCACCGTCTTCTGGGTACTAAGCTGAACTTCAGTACGGCTTATCATCCTCAGACAGATGGACAAACGGAAAGGACCAATCAAATTTTGGAAGACATGTTAAGAGCCTATGTGTTATCATACAACTCTAATTGGGAGAAAAGTTTAGCCTTCGCTGAATTCTCTTATAATAACAATTTTCAATCCAGCCTTTAGATATCGCTTTTTGAAGCGCTTTATGGAAGAAAATGCCGAACCCCTCTTTTCTGGTCTGAAGTTGGAGAAAGGAAATTCTTTGGCCCAGATCTTATTCAGGAAGCTCAAGAGCAAGAAGATATGATCAGAAGCCAACTTAAAGAAGCTCAGTCTCATCAAAAGAGTTACGCCGACAATCGTCGTCGTGAACTCAGTTTTGAAGTTGGCGATCATGTCTATCTAAAAGTCTCGTCTCTCCGTGGAGTTCGTCGGTTTCAAATCCATGGAAAGTTAGCCCCTCGATTCATTGGACCACATCAAATTCTCGAGAAAATGTGTGAGATGGCATATAAGCTGAAATTGCCACCTCAGCTATCTGATGTTCATAACGTCTTCCATGTATCTCAACTTAAGAAGTGTCTTTGTGTTCCCTCTGACCTCGCCAATTTCGAAAGCATTGATCTTCAGCCGGATCTATCATATCGGGAGCATCCAATTCACATTTTGGAAGAAGCAGAACGCCAGACGAGGAACAAGACAAACAAGATGTTAAAAGTCCAATGGAGTAATCATTCAGAAGACGAAGCCACAAGGGAAAGAGAAGATCATCTCCAACGAGAGTTCCCCAATTTCTTTTAATCAACTCCAAATCTTGGGGACGAGATTTTTGTAAGGGGGTAGATTTGTAACAGCCACAAAATTAATAAGATAAAGAAAACTTAATTAAAGGTCTTTTGTGTATTATTTCTGGATTTTTTGGAATTATTGGACATTCTTTGGCTTTTCTTTAATAAAAGAAAGTGAATTAAAGGATATAATAAAATGGTAAAAGTAAAGAGTAAAAATGCCAAGTCAACAAAAATTTACAAAAGTCATAACAAAAATCTTAGGGCTCTCTACAGCCAGATTAAGGCGGTGGAAGACCTAGATCAATTAAAATACAATTTAATTAAGGAAAATCCTGTAAAAGAAAAATCAGGGCAGAAGGTAAAAGAATTTTGAAGCATTTTCAGGAATCTATCCTGAGTCAAGATTTTTACCCTGCCGACAAAAGCACAGTACCTATCTCCTGTAAAAATATCACAAATTGACCGATTAATTTTATAATTTTAAAAATTCGAAAAAAGTGAAGAAATAAATTGGAAAATAATAATGTCAGAATTATTAAAACTCAAATATTAAGAAATAAAATATAAAAAAATTACATAAGGTGTAAAATACCATTTCAGACTTCTAAAAAAATTGTGATAAAATTTTAGCTTCATTTTAGTCATGAATTAAATGAAAAACCCTAATGGCACAAATGGAGAAGCTCCATTGTCCGAATTATTTAAAATTTTAAAAAGAGAATAAAATGGTGAAAATTTTACTGGAAGCGGATAGTTACATTCCCGACACAGGATAAAATTTTTATAAAATCTTGAGTCGGTTTGAACATAGAATTTTCCGTTTTCATCCCGTTCAGTCGAGAGTTTTCACCTGAGTTCTTTCTCCTCTCACGACTTGTGGGCCGGCGTGGCGACCGGCCGGCTCGTCGCGCGATCCACCATCACCTCGCCCCACACGTCGGCCCGGACTCCGTGCGTCTTCGCCCTCTCTCTCTGTGCTCTCTCGCGCCAGCTCGCTCGCCCGATCTTTCTCGCGCCGCCTCGGGCCAAACCGACTCCGAGCCACCCTATTTAAGCGTCACCCGTCGTCAACAGCTAGCCATTTCTTCCCCTGCGAGCCTCATTCCGCCGCTCTTTCCCCCGTCTTCCCCATGCCGGCAAAACCAGAGAAAAGGTGAAATCCGCCGTTTCGCCCCCTCAACCAATTTCCCCTCAATCCACCCGAGCCGAAGTATCCTCGTGTCGCCAGAAGTCATTCTCCACCCTCAGCTTGAGCCCTTCTTCCCCGGCGAGCACCCGCGATGAGCTTTTTCTTCCGTCGTCGCCGCACACGGTGAGAACACCTCTCCGGGCACTCTTCCTTTTGAGCAAGTAGCAAAATAGGCTCCTCATGATGCACTGATGCTTTTGGTGGTGATCTTCAAGCTCGGGAAAGCCTAGTTTTGCGGAATCGTCGGTTGGCCGTAGCCATCGCCGCCCCTCGCCGGTGCCGACCCCCTCCCCGGCCACCTCCGACCATCGCGCAACCGCCCACGTGTGCGCACGGGTCCACTGATGCTCATGGTGGAACCGATTCCGCCGCCGCGGTGCTAGTTCGCTGCCGGCGAGCTCGGCGTTCGCCACCCCCTGCTCTGAGTCGCTGTCAAGCGGGCCATGGCTGTCAGCCGCTTGCGCCAGCTATGCCTGCATTGTTGACTTGCGGGACGGCTGTCGATCGCCGCCATGTTGCAAGCAGGATGCCGTGCGGACCACGCTGTCGACCACCGCGTCGCGCAGCCGGGGCGAACTGCGTGTCGATTTTGCGCTTGCATCACCACGCCAGATGGGCCCGGCCTGTCAGCACCTCAACCCGGCGTGACCCGAAAAAATAAAGCGTGTTTTCCTCGCGAAAGCGTACTTCCCGTTTTCGGCATGTTTCTGATTTTCTGCATTTTAACAATCCCTAAATATTCATACTTGAATATCTTTTGAACTAACTATCCAAATTATATGAAATAAATTTATAAATTCGTCTAAAATCATGTAGATTCAGAATATGACAAAATATTTCAAAATTTAATTTTATTTAAATTTTGTATTCAAATTTAAATAAAAGGTAGAAATATGTCATATATGGAATTTTTTGCAAATGACCACCAAATTGAGTAAAATAAATTTTATTAGACTCCTTATAACCTCAAGAACCTGAATATGTAAAAATACTTAGGGTTTGTTATAAGAAAAAATTGAGTTGTTAAATAAGTAATTAAATGGTGCAATAATGATTCAAGAAGATTAAATCTTTTAAATTGCAAATAAGAACAAATAATGCTTGAAGCCACTTCTGAATTGTGAAATTATTATTTTTGAATATTTCCATCTAATTTCTTTTTGGCCCTATTGAAATTTGGTATTTGTTATGTGTTGCCAAACGACGTGTAGAACCCGACGAATCCAATATAATCGCCGATCAGGAATTCGACGTCGAGGAGAATCAACAAGGCAAGCACCCCTTTGATTATATTGATCCCAGCTTTATAAATATTTTCATTAAATGTTTAACTGCATACTTTATTTTATTAAAGTCTGCTATATTACAAGTATTGGAAATGATTCCTGTAGCAACATAGAACTTCCTTGATAAGTATGGATTTGTGAACCTTGATAACCCTAGAATAACATAGGCATTATTTGATGTCAATATGGGTCACTTACACTTAGTGTTATGCTTAGCCATGCTTAAAGCTATATAAAACTGTGACATGATTAAAAATATTGGATATGACATTTAATGACCTTTCTCATGGTTGGTATTTTGGTTAGAAAATGAAAATAAAACTATGGTTTAGATGCGGGCTATTATTGGCAATAGCGGGGAGTGCATGTCTTTCCACGTAGTGTAGGGGGGAGATTATTGCCCGTGTCGAGTTAAGGACTGAACTGTGGGTTGTTTTCAGGCCAAGAATTATCATACAACAACAAGTGCTGGTATGGGACAGATCTAACTTATTAAGTTATTTAAAACTGGCTTTGCACTTAGAAGTTCGGCGTAGTACGAGCTGTTTCTTAATGAATTGCTCGACGGGACGTCCACACTGAGGAGATCATGGAATAAACTTCTACCAATATAACGGTGTACGCCATACTGTAGGGAGTTCCATCATTTCTATGCTCTGAGTCCTTCTGCCACAGAATGGGTTTATCGTCACCGTGTTGGTGCAAAGTCAGGATTAAATAATGTAACATTTATAACATGACTCTCTGCGGCACACCAAAGGAAGTGTGCAAATATCGATTGCTCAAAGAGTCAGTCATGTCTTGTGGGCAAAAGTGTATACCTCTGCAGAGTATAAAACTAATCGATTAGCCACGCCCGCGGTAATGGGCACTTGGTAAAGTCATCACATAGTTAGTAGTTTTGTTTATTTTTATAAAATCTAGTTTCTACCGTGTGTCGGTAAACTCTACTGTATATGTCAGTAGAACTGGTTTTGGATATGGTCATTTTACCCAGGTACGAAATTTTATTTACTCGCACTTACATACTGTCATTTTAACTAATCTACTTTTAAGCAAATTTTATTACAATTTACTATTCTGTATTTACCATTCAAACTGGCTTTATTCAAGATCAACCATAATAGCCTCCCATTGAAATGACCTGCATGTATTATAGGATTTGCAAAAGTTTTGCGAGTACGTAAGTACTCAACTTGCCTCTGTTAATGTTTTTAGGTGAAGAATCTGATTACCCCGATGACTCATACGTTGATGCAGGATACGGGGAATTTAACGATGAATTTTTCTAATGTTTTACCTTGTCAGTTGCCTGTGGGTCAATGGGTTTAAAAATACATACTACAAGAAGTTGTCTCCACTGCAGTTTTACTTTTGGTATTGTAAAAATATTATGTAACTTTGCGTCCGCTGTGTAATAAAGCTTGTGTTTGACTGTGATATCAATTTGTATTTGTGCGTACTAGCTACTGACCATGGGACTAGTACTGTATGCACATGGTACCCATTATTGGTATTCATTATCAAAAATGGGGGCCTTACAAGTTGGTATCAGAGCCATGCTGACTGTTGGAAAACCTTAGGTAGAATGGGAGTGATTAAAAATTTAAAACTTGACATTAGGATCCAAACAGACTAAAATATTGAGTTAGGACATCTTACCTATCTATTCTTTATATGCATGAAACTTTTCTTTTGGCTATGTATATACCTGATAATAACTCTTTTCTGTTTTTAAATTTTTGCTAGAATCTTTTCTTCCAAGAATTACTTTACTGTCTTACATTTAATCAGGAGTGCTAATTCCTTATTAAATGTGCAGATGGGCGGATACACCCCATGCTATACATCCAGTCATAGGGAGGATTCTGGCATGATGGGATTTCTTGCTCATCTGCTGGAGTTTGCACACTTTTCTGTAAATCCATGATACATAGTATTCCACGTAGCAGTTAGTTCTGTATCCGTGGAATACATAGCCAGGGTGGACATCCCTGCCAGAGCTGAGGATAGCGAAGGAGACTTATCCTTCGAGGGTCCCGGTTCTTCCCTTATGATTGCTATGAACGAAGCCGCCTATACAGCTATTCTCAGTTTACGCCACACTCTAACCGAACTGGCAGTCGCGTATAGGAGGATTTCATCCCGACCGCCAGATGGGGAGAATTTTTATATGGATACCACTGGGTTACTAAACCCAACATTATGTAACCTAGTGGCATTCAAAATGCCTCTGATCAGTATTGCCGATAGGCAATAACTAAATACAGGGTGGTACGACGCCATATAGCATTTCTGGAGAATGCTATTGCCCCCTGTGTTCCCAGAGGCATTGTACCCCCTTCAGTTCTGGAGCAAGCCCCTCAGACGCCCGCGCCCGACGACACTCGAGTACCCTTGGGGCGTCGCTAGACGAGGATGTCGGTTATAGGGAGTCACCCCAGGTTACCCAGTATTCAGGTGGATCCTCGTAGTTTTCCCCCGCGGCGTCCTCAAAGGCCACAGGAGTGTTGTCGTAGGAGACTTTTTCTCCTCCTGACGCAGAGAGTAGTAGTCATAGGTCAGTGAAGGATAGTAATAGTCCGTTATTGGAATAGATAATGGTCAGAAGATGAATAGGGTTAGGAAATAACTTTTGTTGTCTTTCCTTATGTTAGTAGTAGTAAAGAATAAATGTTATGTCATGTTTTATTGTAAATATTATTTGTTCAAATAAAGTTTCCGTTTAATATTGTTTTGTGTGCTTTTCGTTCCTACTCGTAAATATTTAACCTTCAGTTATAACATGACTCTCTGCGGCACACCAAAGGAAGTGTGCAAATATCGATTGCTCAAAGAGTCAGTCATGTCTTGTGGGGAAAGTTGTATACCTCTGCACAGTGTAAAACTAATCGATTAGCCGCGCCCGCGGTAATGGGTGCTTGGTAAAGTCATCACATAGTTAGCAGTTTTGTTTATTTTCATAAAATATGGTTTCTACTGTGTGTCGGTAAACTCTACTATATGTCAGTAGAACTGGTTTTGGATATGGTCATTTTACCCAGGTTCAAAATTTTATTTACTCGCACTTACATACTGTCATTTTAACTAATCTTCTTTTAAGCAAATTTTATTACAATTTTCTATTCTATATTTACTATTCAAACTGGCTTTATGCAAAATTAACCATAATAGCCTCCCATTGAAATGACCTGCATGTATTATAGGATTTCCAAAAGTCTTGCGAGTACGTAAGTACTCAACTTGCCTTTGTTGATGTTTTTAGGTGAAGAATCAGATTACCCCGATGACTCATACGTTAATGCAGGATACGAGGAATTTAACGATGAATTTTTCTAAGGTTTTACCTTGTCAATTGCCTGTGGGACAATGGGTTTAAAAATGCATACTACAAGAAGTGTTCTCCAGTGCAGTTTTACTTTTGGTATGGTAAAAATATTATATAACTTTGCTTCCGTTGTGTAATAAAGCTTGTGTATGACTGTGATATCAATTTGTATTTGTGCGTACAAGCTACTGATCATGGGACTAGTACTGT
This sequence comes from Otatea glauca, assembly GCA_036346275.1. Classification (NCBI taxonomy): domain Eukaryota; kingdom Viridiplantae; phylum Streptophyta; class Magnoliopsida; order Poales; family Poaceae; genus Otatea; species Otatea glauca. The sequence goes on along the minus strand of CM070719.1, from coordinate 18,085,690 downwards.
ATGCACATGGTACCCATTATTGGTATTCATTATAAAAAATGGGGGCCTTACATATGGTGGGCCAATGTGGTATTTAGGTAGTCGCATTATTTTTGATATTGTTAATTGATGGTAATGGTAATGGTTAATTTTTTGTTAGTCTTGTCTTGGTCAATTAAGGACTTAACATTGTAAGTATTTGAACTAAGTCATTCATACAACCACATGTCTGGTTTGAGGTAAACCTAGCTGATTAATTTGTTATGTATAGGCTTTGATACTGTTGTGGTGGTGTGGGTTCCGGGTGTACGAGTAGACTCACATGGCGTAAGAGGGGGGCTCTGGATATAGTAACCAGTCAAACCAGTGTTGAAACCTCAGCGAGCAGTATGGGTTTTGACAGAGTATTGGAAAGGCTTTGTTATGATTACTCGCCTTTGTGGTGTATGATTGTATCTCGTGGGTAAAGTATATAACCTCTACAGAGTATCAAACCTATTCGAATAGCCGTGCTCGTGGTATTGAGCATTGCTCGGTAATTACAATAAAGGGTTAATTTTTATTAAAATGAATTGGGAATGGAGGGTTACTTTTTATTAAAATGAATTGGGAATGGAGGCTGTATGCCTATGGAAGTTTGGAATTGATTTAAGGTTGTGAGTTGGTTTACTTGAGAAATAACAGAGAAATTTACTATTGTTATTATTTGTTTTATTGTTGTTTCAATCTATTTATGTTACTCTTCAATAAATGATGCTTTATTGCAAAATAACCACGATAGCCATTCTTTTGGAATCAGTCATGTATATAGTATATAAGACTTGCATTTCTGTGCACAACTTGTTGAGTGTTTTATGTACTCATCTCGGAGAAGAGGCTACCCTTACCTACGAGGAGGAGTCGATCTGTTAGGGTGCGAACCTTGTTATTTGCCTGTGACAGATTGAAGGATTTCTACAAATAAATTTATTTCCGTTCCTATTTCATTTATTTTTCAGTCTTAATCGTATGCGACATACTCATGTAAGGTGGATGTAAGGTTGTTTTTGGCTTCACGAACTCAATGATGACAGCAATGACGCAACATTACATGGACTTACTACGATGCCAGCTACTCTAGCTCGTCGCGTTCCGCAACAATCTAAAAAACTGATAACGAAGCTCTCCAAGTGCACAAGAAGAACCCAAACACTCCCACTCCACTCCAAACACTCACGAAAATCCACCAGTTCGACACATCGCCGGAGGCCGTCGCGCGTGATGGGACGGGACCAAGAACCCCTGCAGCCGGCGAGCGTCCGGCCGCGCGTATTGCTCCTGTGCAGCCCGTGCATGGGGCACCTCATCCCCTTCGCCGAGCTCGCGCGCCGCCTCGTCGCCGACCACGGCCTCGCCGCCACGCTCCTCTTCGCCGCGGCCACGTCTCCGCCGTCGGTGCAGTACATCGCACTGGCCGCGACCGTCCCCGAATGCGTTAACCTTGTCGCGCTGCCCGCACCGCAGCCGGACGCGCTCCCGCCCTCCGCCACAGTGCGTGACCGCGCAGTGCACGCCGTCGTCTCCAACGTCCCGCGTGTCCGGGATATCGCCCGGTCGCTGGCCACGACCGCGCCCCTCGCCGCGCTCGTAGTGGACATGATCAGCGTGCCGGCGCGCAGCGTCGCGGATGAGCTGGGCGTCCCGTGCTACATGTTCTTCACCTCCCCGTGGATGCTGCTGTCCCTGTTGCTGCACCTCCCGGAGCTCGACGCGTCGCGCACCGGGGAACACCGCGACGCGACAGAGCCGATCCGCCTGCCCGGCTGCGTGCCTATCCACGCACATGAGCTGCCGAGATCGATGCTCGCCAGCCGGAGCAGCGACACGTACGCCGGGTTCTTGTCCATGGCCGTGGGGGCTGCAAGGGTCGACGGGATTCTTGTGAACACGTTCCGTGAGCTAGAGCCTGCGGTGGGCGACGGTACGGATGGTCTGAAGCTGCCGGTCCATGCCGTCGGGCCGTTGGTCTGGACCAGATCGGTCGGAATGGACCGAGACAACCATTGCTTGAGCTGGTTGGACCGGCAGCCACACGGATCCGTGATCTACGTGTCATTCGGGAGCGGCGGCACGCTTACATGGCAGCAGACGGCAGAGCTAGCACTGGGGTTGGAGCTTAGTCAGCATCGATTCGTTTGGGCTATCAAGAGGCCGGATCAAGATACAGAAAGTGGAGCATTCTTTGGAACTCGGCAGGGCGAAGACACTGCACTGGATTTTCTGCCTGAAGGCTTCATCCAGAGGACTAGAGAGGTGGGGCTCGTGGTACAGTGTTGGGCCCCACAGACGGCGATACTTGGCCACGCCTCCATTGGATGTTTCGTGACGCACTGCGGGTGGAACTCGACGCTGGAGAGTGTTCTGAATGGCGTGCCGATGGTCGCCTGGCCACTCTACGCGGAGCAGAAAATGAATGCCGCCATGTTGGAGGTCCAGGCCGGGGTGGCGGTTCGTGCTAAGCTCGGACCTGACAGGATTGTAAGCAAGGAGGAGGTTGCAGGTGTGATCAAGCGTGTGATGGAAGGGGAGGAAGGCAAAGCAATGAGAGAGCGGGTCGTTGGACTTAAAGACAAGGCAGCGCATGCTTTGAGCATGGATGGTTGTTCAACTCGTGCACTAGCACAAATCACAAGCGTGTGGAAATCTCCTGCCGAAAGAAAGTAAATAAAAATGCGTTGGAAAATCACTTTGGCCTTTTGTTATCTGTCACCATTATGCTTAATTTGGATGATCTGTCTCGTCAAAGTTGGCGTAGATTCTTTTAGCTTTACTTCTGAGATGTAACTTGTTTCTACTTTCAAAGTGCTTAAGCCCTCCTATAGTGTCTAATCTTTCGTCGCAAATGTTTGAAAATTGCTGATGTTACGGAATCGCTTGGCCAGTTTGATGCCTAAGCAGGTCTTGATAAAACATGGCTGAAAGATCAATGAATGGATCAATGTGATTTGCTAACATAGTTAGTCACTACTACACGAATATACATCACAATCGGTTCTTTTTTATCATCACAATCGGTTCTGGTGGCGACACAAAGTCATGAGACAGAGATGAGACAGTGTTATTACAGTCGGTTCTTGCCCGATAGAGATGAGTGTGTCATCTCTATCGGTTCTTTACAAGAAGCGATAGAGATGACCCCATCATTTCTATCGGTTCTTATAAGGAACCGGTAGAGATGAGCGTGCCATCTCTATCGGTTCTTATGAAGAACCGATAGAGATGACACACTCATCTCTATCGCTTTTTCTAAAGAACCGATAGAGATGAGCGTGTCATCTCTATCGCTTCTTCTAAAGAACCGATAGAGATGAGGGGCTCATCTCTATCGCTTGTTCTAAAGAACCGATAGAGATGACCCAGTTATCTCTATCGTTTTCTTCTTAGAACCGATAGAGATGAGAGGGTTTGCTGTTTTCTAATTCACCCTCCAATCAGTACATATTTCACACAGTATACACATATCACATTCACACAGCAATAGCACACATTATGCACATATCACATTCACAAAACACAAACATTTTATTACAACACATATCACATTCGTTCACAAAACAAAACTCAAACATGCTTCACAGTTAGTACACATGCAATCGCATTCACATATATAATATTGTTCACATATGGACTAGTAGGAGCTTTCAGGATCTCTAAACCTACCCATCTGCGAGATAACTTCCATCCAGTACCACTGGATTAAGTGGTCTCGTAACTTGTTGAGTGCAAAGCTGTCTAAGCTCTTCTGGAGGATATTGATATGCTGCAAAATAGAACCAATTACTCTAATTTAAGTTTTGAAATTTCTATGTGAAAGGCTAATTGTATTATTATGCATGTACATATACCTTAAGAAAAAGGTCTGAGATGCCGACCACGATAATCATGTGCTTCATGACGTATAAACCGCAGTGGTCATCGCTGCCCTATTGATGATACTGTGAAGAAAGAAAAACAATGTGCCGAAATGGCATATTCATAAACATGTACCCTCGAACGGGAGATATAAATACCAAATTAAAACTTACCAAAGAAGAACAAGGTGATTTTGAGTTCTTGAATTATCTCTTGTATAACGATCTCATTAGTACTTAGTTTAGGTGAGGCCCTTTGCATGAGTGTGTTATTTTCATTCATCGATTACAAGAAGCTATAACTATGAATATACATAGAGTTGTTTACGAATTCAAGAGGCTAAAATTATGTATCTTCGTATTTATAACTTCAAATTCTAAATGCTAAAATTATTTGGTTTAGAAGGAGTGAGTCATTAGTTAAAGTATTATGCATGAATATTGCTTAGCATTAAGTGTCTTTGGATAGAAGCAATCTCTACAAGTTGGGTCTGAAATTTTAAGTTATTGGTTGCTACTACATGGTTATAAGATGATTCTTGTGTTACGGGTACTTTGGTTAAAGGCATTTAAACTCAACTATTCATACAATGTGGCTCCGGCAACTTTATCACTTAGGGTGTTTGCGTTAACTCAAAGTTGTTCAAACTAACATTATCTTTGCATAGCAAGCAAGGACATAACATTTTAAGGTCATAGTACTTGGTTTCGTTGAATTTGAGGTTCGTTTGAGGAAGTTACGATTATTGAACATTTCTCTCATTACAAGTTCGACTATTGAGCAATTAGTGCAAACCAAAGTAAAATCTAACGAAGTTTTGAGCCTATCTGATTTATTCCATGATTTTTGGAACTAGGGATTGCACAGTTTCTTCATGTTACCTAAAAAGGGGTTTTCATTCAATCTCTATTTAAAAGTTTTTACTGCAAGTAACATGTGAAGTTTCATTGCATAATCCAAATCCTTATTTCATAACGCAAATTTAGAAACTATGTTTGCTGCATTTGGATACTTCTAGCAAAAGATATGAAGGTTTGATTCACAAGGGCAAAAAGGAAAGATAAAATGAATTTTCTAGGATTTGAACCCCAAACCTCTCGGTTCAAACGGCAAGGCTGTACCACTGGGCCAAGGTGTTGCTTGTGACAAGGCTATATGCGAAAATATTTGAAGCTTACCCTCACTTACCCTAGAGCTTTCTTTGAGCAGCAATGGCGGCAGCGGTGCTAGAGTTAGGAATGAGTGGGAGTGAGTGCAGGAGATGGGGTTCGGCTAGGGCGGTCCTTGGCGCGGCGGCGACCACGAGCCGCCACGATGGTGTCGGTGGGGCAGGCTACCACTGAGTGCAGCTACTGGGGAATGGAAGCCACGGCGAGTCTTCGGCTAGCGGATGCTGCATGCAATACATAGATCAACCTCAGGAGATTGTATGGCAGCTGTGTGGGGCGTCGGGGCTAGGGTTAGGAGAGGTGGAGGCTGCGCGTGGCGTCGGGTGGAGTGGAGGTCGGGAGGAGTTGGCTGCAACCAAGGGGAGCGAACGGCGGGGGAGGGGGCGGCGGGGGAGGGAGAGAGCGGCAGCGGGAAGGAGCGAGCGGGGGGAGGGGAGGCGGCGGGGGAGGCGTGAGCGGGAGAACGAGAGTGAGTGCGGGAGAACACGAGGGAGTGCAGGAGAACGAGTGAGTGTGGGATATATATGGCCGAAATGAGCTATCTCTATCGGGTCAAAGGAAAAACCGACATTAATGAGTATATATCTCTATCGGGTTTGATAAAAAAACCGACACAAATGAAGCATATATCTCTATCGATTTTGGGAAAAAACCGACACTAATAGGAAATGTATCTCTATCGGTTTTTACTAATAAACCGACACAAATAATAACAATATCTCCATCGCTTTCAACAATAAAACCGACACTAATGACTTTATATCTCTTTCGGTTTTGGACACAACTGGAAAATATATCTCTATCGATTTTGACCAAAAAACCGACACAAATGAATCATATATCTCTATCGGTTTTGTACCAAAACCGACACTAATAGGAAATGTATGTCTACCGGTTTTTACTAATAAACCGGCACAAATAATAAAAATATCTCCATCACTTTCAACAATAAAACCGACACTAATGACTTTATGTCTCTTTCAGTTTTGGACCCTTCTGGAAAAGATATCTCTATCGGTTTTGACTTAAAAACCGACACTAATGAAGAATATATCTCTATCGGTTTTTAAAAGACTGATAATAATGAGAAATAGATCTCTATCGGGTTTGAGGAAAAAACCGACACTAATGAGACATATATCTCTCTCGGGTTTGAGGAAAAAACCGACACAAATTGTACATCTGTATCGGTTTTGTTAGGAAACCGATACAGATGAACATAACATGGCTCCTTTTTCTTGCAATAAGTAGCTACATACCAGAATTATATAGATAACATCACATGGAGACTGCACCATGTAATTGCTAGACAACAGCACATGAACAAACGTATTTCTTACATGCATCTTTCTCAGGTTTAATGAGGGTCTAGGAAGTGCTATAATTCAATATGACAAATGAAATGTGTGAACCAATAAACAGGAGCTAGTCTCATCATTAAGACAATGAGATGAAAACCCGATACAATTAAGGCCTTCACTTGTGTCAGGTTTCACTCAAAACCGACACAATCGTGCACCTATCATTAAAATGATCATAACTTTTGCATATGGTGTCCGTTTTCGACGTACAAGTACTCGAATCGAAGGGGATGAAGAGATAGATTCGAAAATTCATAAAGTCCAAGTCCAAGTCGCGAATTCTTCGCGAGGATTTGGAAAAGTGTCAACCCCAAAAAACGACGTTTAAGGCCTCAAAACAGCCTCTGAAGTTTCGGTACCCGTTTTCGTCGATTGTTTGTTGCTAGTTTGAATTGTTTTTCATTATAGCTTGTGTAATCCTTGTTTCAAGTCTATATTTTAGAGTATGCTCATTTGTGAGAGTTTGATTCTGAAAAAAAATTATATAAAATAGATATTACATATAATATCAACAGTCACAATCTGTTCTTTTCAGCACAGATATTACACAATATCAACAGTCAATTCAGCAATATCTAACACAATATCACATAACATTACCAAATATATGTACATTCACAATAAAAGCATATCACATTCACAGTACACAATAAAACCTAGCGAGGCTCATCACAATCGGTTCTTGCTCAAAACCGATTGTGATAATACGGTGTCATCACAATCGGTTTTGATATAGAACCGATTGTGATGAGGTGGTATTATCACAATCGGTTCTTACTCGAAACCGACACGGATGAGTGCCCTCATCTGTCGGTTCATAGCTAGAACTGATTGTGATAACACCCCATCATCACAATCGGTTCATAGCTAGAACTGATTGTGATGAGGGTCACCCTCATCTGTGTCGGTTCTGAGGACATAGATGAGGGGTGTCATCACAATCGGTTATAGCTAAGAACCGATTGTGATGATGGGCACCTCATCTGTGTCGGTTCTGAAATAGAACCGATTGTGATAATACCCCTCATCACAATCGGTTCTATATCAGAACCGATTGTGATGACCCTATTTCCAAAAATTACAAATTACATACACATATCACAATCGGTTTTTCCTTCAAAAGTTAGGAACCGACACAAATGAAGTGATAGTGTTGTACCATTCTGTAGTAGTGAGTGACTGTCATATCCCACAAGAAAAGGCAGTAGCAGCTGAAGTTCCTGCATTTCAATTCACTAACAGACAGCAGCAAAATGCCACACGCTCGGTTAGAGAATAAGTGAAGTTCTTGTGGCAGTCTTGAAGACATAACTTTCACTATTCATTAACATATATAACAATATGTTCAAAAATTTAAAGACAAACATTGATGAGAAACCTACTAATATTGTTGCCATGTAATATGATGCAGATATTCTTACAAATATTTTCAGATAAAGTTGTTGGCAGCGTGTCTTCCATAACTTATTAAGGAAAGAGAGGATCATAAAGGTAAGTTCTTCAGCTCATCAGACGCAGGGAGCAACATGTTCATTTGGGGACAACCATTTCTTAGCAAATGGCCGGTGTCATAGCATAAATTGTGCGTAGATGGCACTGCTAAACTCGATACTCATTATGGATAGCATTGACCTCTAGCTTGTTTATGGATTGTGATCTAGATCCCAAAGATTCCCAACTTTGTCTTTCTGATTCTTGCACGACTTCGTTTTCTTTTGGTAAAAACTGGGCACATGCCCATCTGCTCAAACTAATATTTCCCACTGCTGAAAAGCTACTTGCTGAGATCTAGCCCCGTAGTTGACCTTCATAAGAACAAGTTAGGAAATTATATTGTCAATTTGCCATTCACCAAAGCTCAAGATCCAGCAAATATATATAATCATATAAGCAAATGACCTTGAAATATCGAAGTAATCGACTCGAACAACGTACCGGCATTCAACGTTGCCTCGGAGCTGGGCATCCCCATGTACATGTTCTTTGTTTGGATTACAATGTCCGTGTTCTTGCTACCATAGCTACCAGAAATGCTGTTGGTCCGAGTTGTAGTATGGGACTGGGGTTCACAGTTTACTATTTTTTTTCAATTTTTACTGCAAACATGAATCTGTACCCTAAACTAGTTAAGGTTGGACGAATCCGGTTCGCGATTCGCGGGCTTTTCTAATGAATCTGAAAACTATGGTTCTTGCACCTCTTTGACCTCGATGTGACACTAACTGGCGGGTTACAGGGACACAACGGAGCCAATTCACCTGCCCAGCTGTGTGCCGGTCGCTGTGTCTGACTTGCTGAGCTCTATGGCTGACCGGAGTTAGCTGCCATGGTGCATGCATTGAAGTTGTGGTGTCATTATTTCATTGGTAATCGTTGTGGGATGTATATGGACCACAAGAGTTTGAAGTATATTTTTACTCAATCAGATCTCAATATGGGTCAATGATGATGATTGGAGTTCATAAAAGATTATGATATGGGAATTTACTATCATCCAAAAAAATCAATGTGGTGGCAGACTCTTTGAGTCTCAAGAATTATAGTGTTAATCTGTTAGTTCAGAGAGTTAGCCTGAGTTGCTTGAAGAGTTTCAAAAGATAAAGTTGGAAGTGGTTCCAGAAGGATTCCTAGCTACCTTAAAGGTATAGCCAACTTTAGAGGATCAGATTTGTAAGGCTCAGAAAGAATGTGCTAAGATCAAAAGCATTGAGTTCAAAATGGAGGAAGGCAAAGATTAAGATTTTTCTTTGGATACTCAAGGTACTCTATGGTTTAAGAGTCGAATTTGTATGCCGAATTGAAAAGATTTAAAATAGTTGATTCTTGAGAAAACTCATAATTATAAGTACTCAATTCACCCAGGAAGTGCAAAGTTATATTAGGATCTTAAAGAGTGGTTTTGGTGGCCCAATATGAAGCGTGAAGTTATTGAATATGTTGTTTTGTGTGGTGTGTGTTAGAAAGTAAAAAGCAATGCATCAAAGTCTGATTGGTTTGTTACAGTCGCTTAAAACTCCTGAATGAAAATGGGAACAAATTGCCCAAGAGTCAATCTGGTTATGATTCTATATAGGTCATAGTAGATCATTTGGTCAAAGTTGTCCATTTCATACTAGTTTAGACTACTTATATTGGAGATCACTTAGCAGAGTTGTATATGCCAAAGATTGTTTGTTTACTTGGAATGCCAAGGAATATAGTGTCTGCTCCTGCCTCACCAACCCTAGCCGCCCCTATAAGCTGAAGCAACCCTACATGCATCGCCCTTTGTTTCGCAACCCGTGCTTCCTGTTTTCGCCGAAGAAAGCTGCTCCTACCATCTTCTCCATGTACAACAACAAGGGCCACCACGTCTACCACATGCTCGTCCTTTCCTTGCTAACCAAGTAAGACAAACTCAAATCCGTCACTACGCCAAAACCTGCAATAGGTGACGGTCTATTTGTGGCGGGTTTTTTTCGAACCGCCACAAATATAATTATCAGTGGCGGTTCTATACTGAAAATGGCGGGAAGAATATCAGTGGCGGTTCTATCCTCGAACCGCCAAGGATAATTCATTATCATCAGTGGCGGTTCGAGGATAGAACCGCCACTGATAACAAATACATCATTAGTGGCGGTTCGAGGATAGAACCGCCACTGATAAGTAGGTTATCAGTGGCGGTGCTATCCTCCAACCGCCACTGATACTATTGGATTATCTGTGGCGGTTCTATCCTAGAACCGCCATTGATAATTCACCATTGATAATTCATTATCAGTGACGGTTCGAGGATAGAACCGCCACGGATAATGTTATCAGTGGCGGTTCTAGTTAACAACCGCCACTGATAATATTGCCTATAAATAGGTTGTCAGTAGCAGCACTGGTCTTCTTCCTCCCGAGAGCAAACCAAAAGTTCTAATTTTCAGATTTCGTTTTCTCCAATTCTTGTGCTTGTACTTCCTCTAGTTGTTCCTTGGTGAGTTATTTTTTCTCCTTTCTTGATTTGTGTTAATCTTGTTGCAATTTAATTTTTAAACCTAGTTTAATTAAGGTTTATATGTAGATGAGATAAAAAGTTTAGATTTTGTTTATTTTTATTTACCTACCATTTTGTAGTTGATGAATTTATTTCCTAGCTAGGTTCATTAGGTGATGTTGTGTTCCTTTTATAGATGATGAATTATGATCAAGCATATATTTAATATAAATTGCATTTTAAGTTAATTTGGTAGATGATGAATTTATTATCTAGCTTCTTTAGATGATAAGTAATTAGGTTAGTTTTTTAATTACTATTAATTTGGTTCCATTAGTGTGGACATATACATCTTGCATATATTAAAATTTATTTAATTAAGATTATTGGATATTAATATAAATGAAATTTTAGTTAATTTGGTAGTTGGGTGCTCATCATTTTTAGATGATGAATTTATTATCTAGCTCCTTTAGATGATAAGTAATTAGATTAGTTTTTTAATTACTATTAATTTGGTTCCATTAGTGTGGACATATAATATACATCTTGCATATATTAAATTTGTTTAATTAAGATTAGTGGATATTAATATACATGAAATTTTAGTTAATTTGGTAGGTTGGTGCTCATCATTTTTAGATGATGAATTTATTATCTAGCTCCTTTAGATGATAAGTAATTAGATTAGTTTTTTAATCAATTTTTATATGTTAATTAATTTTAGATGGACTGGAGATGGATGTACAATGCGAACCATTACAGCCGAGATTACATCGACGGGGTATCTGCTTTTCTAAGAGCCGCTGAGGAGAACAAGTTGTACAAGAAGACGGAGTACATACATTGTCCATGCATTGATTGCAAGAATGAGAAAATGTTTTCAGACAAAGAGCACATCCACTTGCACTTGATTCGAAGGGGTTTTGTACTTGGCTATACACGTTGGACAAGTCACGGTGAAGAAGAGGAAAACATACATGAAGGTGATAACGTATTGCATGATTGTGAAGGCATTATGGTAACTGACATCGGTTATGGATCTGATGAGGATAGGTTGGACATTGACGACGATAATAATCTTGCTCAGATGTTGCGCGATGCAGAAGGGAACTACACTAGTGAGAGAGAGTTCAATCAATTCAAGGGTTTGTTGGACGACTCGGACACACCTTTGTTCCCGGGTTGCAAGGAGGAATACACAAAGTTGCACACCGTGCTTTCACTTCTGAAATTGAAGGCAAGCAATGGTTGGTCCGATAAGAGTTTCACTACGCTATTACATCTCTTAGCGGACATGCTTCGGATGGAAGCGTATTGCCGATAACCACTTATTTAGCTAAGAAGGTTGTATGTCCATTGGGATTGGAAGTAGAAAGAATACATGCATGTCCAAGCGATTGTATACTCTATCGCAAAGAGTATCTGAGACATGCATGTATGTTCGATGTGCAAATCATCACGATACAAGCGTAAAGGCCATGGCAATGAGGGCACCGTGGTGAAGAAAGGAGCTCCGCTAAAGTGGTGTGGTATTTGTCAGTAATTCCTCAGTTGAAGCGTTTATTGGGAAACAAAAAGCATGCCCAATCGATGCGATGGCACTCGTAAGAGCGTAAAAGGATGGAAAGTCGAGACACCTGCTGATTACGCAATGGAGAACCATCGATAGGCTCTTTAGGAAGGACTTGAGGAATGAACCGAGGAATATAAGGTTTGGGTTGAGTACGGATGGAATGAGTCCTTTCGGTAACATGAGTAGTATTCATAGCACTTGCCCCGTGACTCTCTGTATCTACAACCTTCCTCCTTGGTTGTGTATGAAACGAAAGTACATTATGATTTATTTGCTTATCAAGGGCCGAGACAACTGGCAATGATATTGATGTATACCTACAACCATTGGTGGAAGATCTTGTGGTCTTGTGGAGCGAAGGTGTACAGGTATGGGATGAGTACAAGCGAGAGTACTTCATCCTACACGCATTGTTGTTTTGCACCATCAATGATTTCCCTGCCCTTGGTAACCTATCCAGTCGTACTGTAAAAGGGGCCAAAGCATGCCCCCAGTGCATGGATGAAACCGCTAGTGTGTGGCTCAATCACCATAGGTTCCTTCGCAGGAATCACCCCTACCGCAATATTAAGAAACAATTCAACGGGACAAAAGAGGATGGTATAGCTCCAAGGCCTCGTTGTGGGGAAGAGGTATATGATATGGTTAAGGATATTAATGTTGTACATGGAAAGGGAGATAGTAATAATAAATCGAGGTCTCGTACTGAGAAGACCACGTGGAAGAAGTGATCGATATTTTGGAACTTGCCCTATTGGAAGGACTTAGAAGTTCGACACTGCATAGACGTCATGCACGTAGAAAAAATATATGTGGCAGCTTGATTGGTCTTTTGCTGAACATTCCTAGCAAAACTAAGGACAGACTGAAGGCACGAAGGGACCTGGAAGATATGAAAATCAGAGCTGAGCTACATCCTCAAGACAAGGAAAAGGCGACTTTACCTTCCCCGACTTGCTACACTCTATCCAAGAAAGAGAGAAGACCTCTGTAAATGCTTGCATGGTGTGAAAGTTCCGTCGGTTACTTCGCAAGCATCAAGAAACTGGTCTCGATGAAAGATTTGAAGTTAACTGGCATGAAGTCTCATGATTGTCATGTGATGATGACACAAATGCTTCCTATTGCAATTAGAGGTATTTTGCTTGAAAAGGTCCGAGAGGCAATCATGAGGTTGTGTTTCTTCTTCAACACGATTTCACGAAGGTCATCGATCCCATCGGACTTTCAAGCTGCAGAATGATGTGGTCAAGACACTATGCCGCCTAGAGATGTATTTCCCTCCATCATTTTTTGATATAATGGTTCATCTCATTGTTCACCTTGTGAATGAGATAAATGTATGTGGCCCCGTATTCCTGCATCAGATGCACCCGTTCGAAAGGTACATGGGTATCCTGAAGAAGTATGTTCACAATTGATCACGGCCGGAGGGCTGCATTCTGGAAGGTTATGCAACTGAGGAGGTTATCGAGTTTTGCGTGGATTACATGGACGGGGTGGAACCGGTAGGAGTGCCTGTATCTCGCCATGAGGGTAGGCTAGCTGGGAAAGGGAGATTGGAAGGAAATCAACAAATTCTTACGATAATGGACTGTTCGAAAAAACTCATTTCACAGTCTTGCAACAGTCATTTGAGGTGTCCTCGTATATAGACATGCACAAGGATAAGCTACGAGAGGAAAATCGTGGACGATCAGAGGTTTGGGTAAAAAAAGAGCATAACCGTTTGTTCAATCATTGGTTCAAAGAGCATATGACTGGGAAAGAAACGAGTGTTATGTTGATGTGGTTGGCAAAAGGGCCATCAGGTACAATCTTGACATGGCAAGGATACGACATAAATGGATATACCTTTTACACGAGATCTCAGGATAGCAAAAGCACTTACCAAAATAGTGGTTTCCGCATAGATGCCTATGACAACACAGGCAGTAAGAAGAGTAGCTCTATGGGTTCATAGAAGAGATTTGGGAGCTCGACTATTGTATTTTTAAGATCCCGATGTTTCGGTGTCGTTGGGTACAACTCCCAAAGGGTGTCAAGGTGGACAAGTACGGCTTCACTACTGTGGACATCGAACATGTCGAATACAGAGACGAACCATTCGTTCTTGCGAAGCAAGTAGCACAAGTCTTTTATGTAATCGACCCGTCAGATAAGAAGCGCCATGTAGTTCTTCAGGGAAAAAGAAGGATCGTCGGAGTTGAGAATGTCGTGGATGAGGATGAGTACAACCAGTTTGATGAGTTGCCTCCTGTCGTAGATGGCAACATCAGACTCGAGGAAGAAACCACTCAGGAAGCTACCTATCATCGCGACGATCATGAAGAAGGGCAAATTGTGAAAGAAAATAATGAGCTATATACGAGTAATGGCAATGTGATATAAACAATATGCATTTGTATGGAGTAATGGAAATGTGGTGTTATGCATTTGTGTGGAGTAATGGAAATGTGGGTATATATTAGGATTATATATGGTATATTACTATATTAGAATTATATATGGTCATTACTATATTAGGATTATATAGGGTATATAATATTTATTAGGATTATATAGGGTATATAATGTTTATTAGGATTATATAAGGTCATTAATATAGTAGAATTATATAGGGTATATAATATTTAGTAGGATTATATAGGGCATATAATATTTAGTAGGATTATATAGCGTATATAATATTTATTAGGCTTATGTAGGGTATATAATATTTATTAGGATTATATAGGGTATATAATATTTATTCTGATTATATAAGGTCATTAATATAGTAGAATTATATAGGGTATATAATATTTAGTAGGATTATATAGGGTATATAATATTTAGTAGGATTATATAGGGTATATAATATTTATTAGGCTTATGTAGGGTATATAATATTTATTAGGATTATATAAGGTCATTAATATAGTAGAATTATATAGGGTATATAATATTTAGTAGGATTATACAGGGTATATAATATTTATTAGGATTATATAAGGTCATTAATATAATAGGATTATATAGGGTCATTAATATATCAGTGGTGGTTCTTAACAAGAACCACCATCGATAATATCGATGGCGGTTCTTCAAAGAACGCCATCGATACACTATCTGTGGCGGTTCGAATAAAGAACCGCCACGGATAGTAGATCGATGGCGATTCTTGTGAAGAACCGCCACATATATCGATGGCGGTTCTTCGAAGAACCGCCAGCGATAATATGCCCCATATATAAAAGTCGTCTGATCTCTCTTCTCACCAAGTGCACTAAACCCTAAACTCCGCCGCCCGACGCGCCGACGCCGCCACGATCGCCGCCCCGCGCGCTCACCCTTAGCGCCGCCGACGTCGCCCCGACTCGCCGCCTTCCCGAGCGACTCGCCCGACGCCGCCCGAGCGATGCTCGCGCCGACACCGTCGCCACGGCCGCCGCCCGACGCCGCCGCTCTTGACACCGCTGATGTCGCCCCGACGATGCCGCCCTCCCGACGACTCCGCTTGATGTCGCCCCGCCGCCCCGCGCCCGACACCTCCCCGACGCCGCCGCCCTTAAGCTTGAGCGCCGCTCGCGCCCGACGACCCCGCCTCCGACGCTGCCCCCGACGCCGCCGCCCGCGCCCGGTATCAACAATTAAGGTTGGTCAAAGTTTAGTATTGATGCTTCTCCTCGTGATGCATTTTTTTGGGCGTGTGTTATATGTTGCAATCCTACATGAAAAAGGAAAACCTATAGCTGCTATCAAAATATTCCAATGACTCTGCTGATTCCTATTACTAAGATAGTCAAGTGGCCATATTCCAGTTTCAGAGTTTAGGCTTGGGTGGTAAATGGAATACTGAATACAATTGTTTAGCACCTCTTGACCTTATTTTTATTTTTTATCCAGAAGCATGCAATGAACATTTTTCCATGTATACATATCTAAACATGTACATTTCATCAGTGCATATATGCCACAACATTTTTCCATGTATACATATCTAAACTAGTGCATATATGCCACAACTAGCTTTGACTATATATAATTGAGCACTCAAATTCACAAGTTCTAGAGTCAACAAATAGCACTTTCACTCCCTAAATCAAATTTGCCCCAAAACTTTGAATTCATACAAAACTAGTTTAGATAGCCCACTTCACCACAGCATAACTACAGCTATATAACTTTAAATTGAGCAAACGAATACATTTTAAGCATCTACATAAAATTTTCCATCTATCTCTAGGTAATTGCAAATTCCAACTCGGCCTCTAACTTGTCCTAAATCACAAAACAAAATTGAATCTGCTACTAGTCACAATTTGGACAGCAAAAGGTAAAACTTGCATAACTTTTTAATGGTTAAACCAAATTTAATAACAAGAGGATAATCTGCAACTATATTATAGCCATTTATTCAGAAGATGCATTACTAGTTCCCAGATTAGAGATGAACAGAGTTTATATACATTAACAATAGTTCTGAACAGCAGGTACTAAAATGAACATAGCTTTTAATTGGCTAAGTAAAATTTTGCATTCTTCCACTTGTTGCATCTGCATGCTTTGTTCTGTAATCATCAGAGACAATAACAGGTTGCAAAGACCATTTAGAGATCTTACTCACAAGCCATGCAAAGAATTTTTGTTCCTTTTTATGCTCATGCCTTGTCATTTTAGTGGTCACTGTATGCACCATAGCTACATATTGGGTCCACAAAATTTACAACCAATCAGCACTAGTTCAAGAGTTAATGCTTGCTTAATTAGTTTTGTTCTAAGATAATTAAGTCTCTTGCTCTTGCAAAATCATTTTCATCTTAGCACCACACAATATTACACACAGGACAGTACATCTGTACTTTGAAATTCCATGAGATGATTCTGTAATAATTGACGAAAATTATGTTTCGGGTCGAAATGTAGTTCTAATATAGCCCGAAACCGAGCCTATAATGGAGGAGAGCCCGAGTAGGTAACTTACCCTCCACCCAACCACCGAATGTGCCGAGGCCTCCACCGCTGTAGCAGATGATGCTCCTGTTGCAAGACGCCGAGGACAAGGGAAAACTAAGAAGCCTGAAGGCCGATACACCATCTCAGAGCTCTTAGATATGGGGCCCCCTGTTGCGAGAAAATCAAGAAGACAAAATACAGGTCAACATGCGGGTACATCGTAAGGGAGAAAGTGCCAATCACCTATTCGGATTGGCATAAAGTGCCCCGAGCCACCAAAGAGGATCTGTGGACAGAGCTCAAAGAAACCTTCGAATTCCCCGAAGGAGCCAAAGATCTCGTGCGTCGCGATGCATTGATGACCATGGATGCGGCACGGAGAAACTTCAAGGCGAGGCTGAACACAAATTATGTGAAGCAAAACCGGTCAGCCATCGGAGAGTACCCAAGATTAGAAACATTTTGGGATGAGTTTGTGATGATGAAGCAATCCGAAGCAGCAAGGAAGTCCAGTGAGGACCACATTAGCATCGCAAGAAGGAATACTCACCCCTATAGACTTGGCACGAGTGGGTACGCGGGTAAAATTGCTCAATGGGAGAGGCAGTAATTAGAAGCGGTCCAATTGGCTGGCACAAGTCCCTTGATCGGACTACCAGACCGAGTGAAGCACTACGTGCTAGCGAGGCGAATATCTTGTCTCATTGGGGTTTATCATTCAAGAGCAGCGAAGACGAAGCAATGACGCAAAGAGTTCATGAGTTTCACGCCCAGTTCACCCAAGGATCTTTTCACCCAGATAGGGAGAAAGACGAGCTAACAGCGTCCCTAGGAAACAAAGAGCACCCCGATCGGACACTAGGCGTCGGGGTCAAGGTTCCATGGAGGAGTGGATTCCCTAAGCACGAAGACTCTTACAGGAGTCGGAAGAGAGCTAAAGAAGAGCGGGCCGAGAAGGAAATGGAAATGATGAAGGAGAGGGTTCCGCGAGAAATACAAGGCACCATTGAAGAACAAGTTGAACAACAAGTACAACAAGCCTTGAGCCAGTCGTAGGCCCACAACGTTCTCTCCAGCCCTACAGGTCGTCGCAGCAGTTGCGCGTCCACGCCATTGGCAGAAGCGGACAACAACCATTATCCTGTGGACGATATACAGGACCCCACACCCTGTCAGCTCAACGTGCCCGTGATGAACATATTTGTACAGGCTACTACAGGGGTAGTTTATCCATGCCAAGAAGGGGGTGTCCTGCACAATACCCCGATAGCGCTAGGTTATGCAAAGGTCCAAGTAGACACGGTACTTGCACAGTTTGCTGAGATCGGGCTAGAAAAACCCGCCAATGATGAGATAACAACTCTAAGAAGTGTCGTCCGCTCATTCATCCAGTGGCGCAAGCGTGACATCGTCTTGGACCATGCAGTGCCAGCCTCTCCTGCAGTACAATCCTCGCATCCGTCACCACCACCTGAGAGTGAAACGGTGAAGAAGCAAGATGAGGTAGAAAAGAAATACATTGAGGACCCCATAAAGATGGCCACTATTAGTACTCCAAAGCAGAAACCTATAACACCTGGTACTTCAAAGGACAAACCTAGAACCCCTGATCCCAAAAATTAGCACATTAGACAAGCCGTATCAGCCAGATCAGGCGAAGCTAGGACCGAGTATGATGTTGTGCGACAAAAAAGTAAGGGCAAGGCGAAGTCTGATGACCAAGATAATCAACAAAGATTGAAATTCAAGGTAGGGAAGCCCTTAGTCACCGCTTCGAAGTTAAAAAGTCTAACACCCATGATGCAGCGATTACATGCATGGTACATGGATCGATCCAACCAAGACGTACTCCCGAAGGTGATCACTGCAACTTTCCGTGAGGAACATTTTCACCATGCGGGCTATGGTTACTTCTTAATAGAATTCGATAACTTGCACAACTTGTTCTGTCACGACGCCCTCGACATATCTTTTTTGAGATACTGGTTACTGTAAGTGTCTAATATATCAATCTTGGCCTACATTCACGTAATACTGATAAATGTCATGTCTAACTATTTCGTTATATAGATACGAAATGATTAAATTACGAAGAACCAAGGAGCCAATGGGATTCCTCGACCTGGGAACGGTTTGCCAATCTGAAATCAAAAGAGCACCAAAGGAGGTCGAGGAGTACGTATATAAAGTTTTGATTAAACTACAAGACAAGGAGTTTATACTTTTACCATACCATTTTAAGTAAGTTCCTCACTAGCTAGTTAAATTACTCGTTTATTTCGTTATTTACTCTGATGTAAGGACTAATGACTATAGCATCATGCATGTGTATGTAGCTTCCACTGGATTCTCGTAATAATTCATCCAGAAAAGAGCAAGATACTGATCATGGATCCACTGGATAAACCTAAAAAAGACTTTGAAGTGATGACACATTTAATAAATGAGGCGTTCAAAAGATATTGTCAGAAGAGCTCGAGATACCGCCCATACCACAAATCCCTTACAATCCGTACTAAGTTTCCGGTACGCACGCAAGGAATATTCTTATGTCGTATTTCATAGTAAATAGATCCTTCGACGACACCTTAGTTCATTCGATTTTTGCAGTGTCACAAGCAGCCGCAAGGAACAAATTTATGTGGGTACTTCGTGTGCTAGTACATGCGTGAAATCTTATCATGCACAATAAAATACAATGACGTAGAGGTCAGTCATGCTGACATGACACATTGATTCGCACCACTCAATTTCTATATACTCTCTTAATTTTGTTTTTTATACTTATAGCGCCTCAAGTTGTCTACTTCCTTCTGAAATCCAAGCCATTCAGGGCCAGCTCGCCTACTTCATCATGAGGAAATAATCAATAAAAAAGGCAAGTTTTATGACGAAGACAACAATGATCTAGTCATCCATACTCTTGTCTCACAGCACGTGTCTCCAACCTCCAAAGACCCGTAGGCTTCTAGTTTACCTCCACTAGTTTTGGCTTTTGTTACTTCAATTCTGTTTCATTACAAAGTGTAAATAACTCTTTGTTCCTTTCAAATGGGAAACCCTTCTTTTGTCAATGCCACTTCTTTTGTCAGTGGTCGTGCTAGTGTATCATGTACTTTTGTCTTCTTTAGGAACACACACACATGCGAGTGACACTTCTAAATATTTAATGTGTTTGCCTTACATGGTTATTTTTTCATATGAAGTTATTTCATGTGTTTGTAATAGTTCGATAAACTAACCAAGTGAAAAAATTACTAAAGAAATACGTGGTTTTCTGAGTGAATCATGCTTTTCTTGCTCATCATGCTGGTTTCTTCTTAGAAACAATTGCTCATCAGGATCAAGTTCTTCACACACAAAAATAAAGCTCAAAAACCATAATAACTCTAGCATTGAGAAACTCATGGCTCAAAGAACAGAAGGACAAACTACTGATGGGCTTAGTGTCATGGTCATCGATGAAGATAAACATCATGCGAATTTAGTAAGGTCTATGCTCTGTAAACTCAACTTTTATGGTAAGCACCATCAATTCCTGCCAGCAATCCATGTTCTTTTCAAGAAGTAGATATTATATTACTACTACTTTTTCTATCCTTCATAATATTCCTCAGTCACTGATTCTAACTTTGCAATGGTCTACACTGATACTTGTACCTTTGGCGCACTGATACGCTACCTATGTGTAAACATCCATGTGTCTACTTATGTTGATTTTGTCAATTTAGGTAAGGTTAGGAACAAGTTCCCACTTGAGATGGCTGAGATCCATGCACCAGTCATTGCTGCGGACATCAATGATGATGGGAAAATCGAGATGGTTCTCACGATGCCCATAGAAATGTAGCGACATGGATGCGGAGGAGAAGAAATCGGGAAGTGCATCCAAGAGTCTTATTCCACAGGCAAGTTTCATCCATTTATTTTGTATGGTGTTAACAGATTGCTTATATAAATAGATTGTCTATCCACATGCAAAGGTAATACATGTCTCTTGACAATCTATACACGCTATTGCTACATGTGTCAAGTTGCTTTCTTAGTTTAGCTAAGGAGAATACATTCATCCATAATCTTGGTTAGATCCATTACTTAGAGATTCTACCATTCGGGCTTCATCTTGTGCTATTACTATTTTTGGTGATTGATTGAGAACATTATAACTTGGTTATAGTGAAAATGAAGATACCACGTACTTTCACCACAACATTTTCTTAGTTGTATATTTGTTTGTTACTAGGCTATGTTTTTATATGCAATCGATTGTCATTATCATATGATGACAAATGACCTACTGATTGGTGATGTCAATGGAGATGGTCACACTGATGTTGTGGTCCCAATCAGTATCGAAACATATATGTTCTCAGTGGAAAGGAAAGGATGGATTGAAAATTCTACCTTTCCCGTATAGAGCACATGGAAGAATCATGAGTCCAGTTCTATTACTCGACATGAGCAAACGTGGAGAAAAGCCACAAGGGCTAACCCTTGCTAGAAGGTTGTTTTAGCAGTTAGCAACAAATTCATCATTTCTTCCGCACTGGTATATTGTTGTTGTTTGATCAAATCGGTATATTGTTTGTACATTGTAATTGTGTATATGCAAAATCTGTGATTGATGTATATGTTTCAGAGGGCATGGCTAGCAGCACCTGAGGCTCGCCCAAATGCATTTTTTTATTTTTTCAGTCAGGTACTATCTATGGCGGATGGTGGATAGAACCGCCACAGATAACATTGTTATATGTGGCGGTTGGTGGATAGAACCGCCAGAGATAATATTGTTATCTGTGGCGGTTGGTAGATAGAACCGCCACAGATAATATTGTTATCTGTGGCGGTTGGTGGATAGAACCGCCAGAGATAATATTGTTATCTGTGGCGGTTGGTGGATAGAACCGCCACAGATAACTATTATCTGTGGCGGTTAGAAAATTGCCACTGATAATCTTCGATTATCAGTGGCACTATATCTGTGGCGGTTCAATAACCGCCACTGATGGCAGTTATAAACCGCCACTGATGATCTTTTTCAGTGTAGTGCGTTCACGTCATCTCATGTCCCATTTCGATCTACTCATCCATCAGTTTATCCACTGTGCACTACCATGGAAACAAATCAATCTCTTTTGTCACCACCCCTTCATTGTATGATTTCTCCACCATCGGTGAGCCTCTGCCGCCGACCTCTTTGCTTGTACACCTTCTCGCATTTTGTCTGGTGCTCCCATTCCTATAGCTGAATCACCCACCAACATCTCTCGCTGAAGGATGCTGCGGGTCTTGTCATCCACGTCATCGAGTTTGTGACATTGCATTATCTTGGTCGCACCCTTTTCTTAGCCAAAACTTGTCCTCATTACCACTGCCACCATCCGACAAAGCACACCGCCGTAGATTTTTTTTAAATAATATTTTTATTAAAAATTTACAGAAATAATATGCCGTTTAATAAAATAGCAAAACTACCTCTCTGTCGTCATTTAAAATGACGAGAGGCAAAACGGGAATTTTCCTCTCTGTCGCCATTTGAATCCAAATGGCGACAGAGAGGTCTTTATGTCTCAGCGAATTTTTTTTTAAATAATACTATTTTTATTCTATTTTACAAAAATAATATGCCGAATTTTTTTTTACAAAACTACCCACCTGTCGCCATTTCAAAAGGCGACAGAGAGTCTGTCGCCATTTCAAATGGCGACAAACAGCCTGTCGCCGTTTCAGATAGGGACAGACTCTCTGTCACCATTTCAAATGGCGACAAAGAGCAACCGTCACCTCTATCGCCAATTTAAATAGCGACAGCCTGTATGTCGCCATTTCAACTGGCGACAGACTCTCTGTCGTCGTTTGAAATGGCGACAGACAGCGCTTATTTATACCCGAGCGCGGCCTGCCCCCCCACTCGAGCCAGCACGCGCACAGAAAAAAAAAACAGAAAAGAAGAAGAGAAGAAGAGAGGAGGAGGAGGAGGAGGAGAAAGGGAAGGAGATCTGCATTTCGTTAGGTACTAATTTTTTTTAAAGTATTTAAATGTTAAATATGTAATATAGTAATCAGATTAAATAGAGTAGATGACTTAGTTAGGAATGAGAACCTGATGCAAGTTGTTTAGCTAGTTGACTTAGTTAGGAATTTATATTTATTTCGGTAAGAATAGATGTTTAGTTAGATGAATTAGTCAGGAATTTATAGTTATGTCGATATGGACAGATGTTTAGTTATGCGACTTAGTGAGTAATTAATTTTCGATGTAGGGATGACCTAGAGGTAGGGATTAAAATTTAGATTGTAATAATAGTTTTTTGATTAGAGATTCGGATAAATTTTCATTTAACTCGAAATGTAGAATCCAAATTCGATTATTTGTGTACTTAGAATTCGAGATGTCATGTAGAGTTGGGTGGCTAAAATTGTCGACCGAAAAATAACTCAATCTGTAGAGGTTCTGACACATTAGTTTAGTTATGTTCTCGTAGAAATTTGAAAATGATCACGAATCAAGAATTTGTAAGAATTGAAATATTGCAATCATCTTCGATTAAATTGTTCGGAAAGTATGGACCAAAGCGTAATGAATTAAACTACGTTCTTAGAATTCAAATTTGTGATCATTATTAGTCGTACAATGTAGCGTTAAATTGTGCAAATGTTAAGAATTCATGAATTTGCATGACAGGTATGGATGATAGAGTGTAATTTAAAATATATTATGGAGAAGGAGTTCCGCACATGGGTGTTGAAGGGGTAGATCTAAGTCATTTCGCAAGTGTAGAGGCTAGCCTGTCACACACAGGGGAGCGTTCATGGGCTACGGTTATGAGATGGTTGTACCACATGTTCTCTTTAGACCGTGAATTGCATGATCAGAAGTTACATGGAGTAGTTTGCCAAAGAATAGATTGCACGTACTGGGAGTTAATGGAAATGAGAGAGCCGAAATCTTGGAGTTCGTACGTAAGAATTGCAATTGAGAAAGGATGGCCATTAGTGTTATTGGCACAAGCATTTGAGAAAGTCAATACCGGGCATGCGACGCAGCAAGAGGTTGTTGATGAAGAACCAGAGGAAGTTGGGGAGAGCAGTAGAAGTAGAGAAGGCTTAGTAGAGCAGGATGTAGGTTCGGGTCAGTACGAAGTGCAAGGTGAGAGAGCTGATGTTGCAACAGGAGAGGTTCAAGAAGCAATGGGCATGGTAGATGAGGGCGAAAACATTGAGTCAGTGGTCGAAGCGATGGACACAAAGAATGAGGACTATGAGGCTTTAAGTAATGATGAAGCCGCTGAAGATCTATTCCCCGCAGAGTGGGATGAGTATCCGTTCGACAGGCTGGTGGTGAACGATGACGAACAGTTCCCTTCGCAGTATGATCAGAATGAGGTGAGAAAAGATGCAATTTACAAGAATAAGAGTGAGGTTCAAGAAGCAGTAATAGCATGGTCGATTGTCGTATGCAGAGCCTTCAAGGTTGTAAAGTCCGATCGGGTGTATGATGTAAGATGCCAGACGGAGGGTTGCCCGTGGCGCGTCCATGCGTACCAGCCTAAATGGGACACCATTTGGAAGTGTTCTATAGTCGTTCCACATACATGTGTACTAACGGAGTCTGTGCGATCACATCGAACATATCATCGTGCTTTATTGCCAATGCAATGTACGGAGAGATTGTAGGCAACCTAGATTTAGAGCCACGGGCCATCGTACTGCAATACAATAGAGGTTCCAGATACAATAAGCTACGAAGGCATGGAGAGCAAAGCGAAGGCATTGGAAACACGGTTCAAAGACGCACGAAGACTCCTATCGAACTTGCGAGTTTGCTTGGTGATAAAGGACGAAATCCTGGAACTTATGTGGACATTTGTGAGCATCTTTCGCAGCTTCTGCGGGAAGATGGTTTTGAAGCGGCATTCTTCGCTTTAGGTCCATGCATCAATGCGTTTAGGTATTGTCGCCCTTGTTATGTGTGGATGGGACATTTTGGTGGTAAATACAAAGGGCGATATTGACCGCCATAGGAGTGGATGGCAATAATCAAGTTCTCCCGAGCGCCGCATTCGTGGAGGGTGAAAACACGATAGTGGCATTGGTTCCTACGGAATGTCAAAGCGGTGTCGTTCATCGGCCGGAGTGTGTATCATACACGATCGGCATTCCGGCTTTTGAGGGCAATTATTGGTTGAAGCAAGGTGTGGATGAGGCTCATCCATGGCCCGACGGCGTAGTAGGTGGTGCAAGCGCCATATGGGTGCCAACTTCTACAAGCAGTTCAGGAACAAGGAGCTGACAAAGCTTTTCAAAAGGCTCTGCGACCAGAACCAGTAGAGAAAGTTTGATGTACTCTGGAAGAAATTGGATGAGCTGACATCGAGGCACACAGCTGAGGCAACGAAGAGGGCAGCCCCAGCCTTAGGGGAGGCCCCAGTCGCGCTGGAGGAGTTACCCACTGACCCTTCCCACCTGGTTCGAAGGAATGGGAGGGCTCTGAAACGCTTCTCCGAATGGATAGAGCATGAGCCTAGGGAGAAATGGGCTCTGCTTTACGACACCGATGGTGCGAGGTATGATGTCATGACAACAAACCTTGCGGAGGTTTACAACTGGGTGATGTGAGGGTTGAGACCCCTTCCCTTGGTTGCTATTGTTGAGGGTGTTCTTCGTGGCATCACAAAGTACTTCGTTGATCGCCATGCAAGGGCGATCACGCGCATGAACGATCCTGCTATGAAGTACTCAGAGATAATTTCTGCATACATGGAGGACAAAGGCAAGAAGGGAGAGATGCATGCGCAACGAAGATGGGTACGAGGAGCTCCGTTCGAGGTGATGTGCAGGAGAAAGCGGTCGTGGGACGAACCGGCGGAAAGTTGCTCACGAATGCATCATACACAGCAAACTTGTGTATCGCACCGCAATAAGCCTCGTCTATTACATGTGCCATGCTCCCATGTTATGGCTGCTCGCTCGATGATTCATATGGATCCAGGTATATTCATGTCTCAATTCTTTAGTAAGGAAGCTGTGGCTGCAACTTGGAGCGCGGAAATGTACGGTTTTCGAGTGGTGGGTTTATTCACGGAGCACAAAAGCTGGGAGGATACACGTTGGGTCCCAGACATGAGCAGGCTGAAGGGAGTAGGAAGAAGGCAATCCAGGCGTATAAGGAATGATATGGCCACCGCTGAAAGTGGCCGGCGCATAAAGAAATGTTCTGCTTGCAAGGAGACAGGACACTCTTTCAAGAGTTGCCCGAAGATTCAGAAGCCGTGAAGTGTTATATTTTCTTTCCGTTCTGAACTGTGGTTTACTTTGATGCACTAGAATTTCATTTGCTTGTATCGAATTTGTACGTGTGGTCAAAATATGTACTATGAATGTTATTGTACTTGATTAAATGACAGTGTAGTATGTCGTATTCATTTTGTATCTTTTTAACGCTTTGCGTGTGCTCTAAATTATGACAGTACTTGTTCTATTCATATTCTATTTGTATTTGTTGTATTTATTTTGCACCTTTTTTTACACCTTATGTAACATAAACATTTTTATTTGCAGGCATGGCGGCGACACTGTTATGCGAGTTGCTTGACCCGTCGGTCGACGCGACTCACCGGAGTCGTTTAGCGACGTTGCCCCCGCAGGATGGGGAGGCGGCCTTGGAGATTGGGGCCCTGCGCTTGCGCACCCCCATGAGGGCGTGGCGTCTCGATCCGCGATGGATCCCGAGGTTAGTTCAATTTCGTCGCAGTGTTGTACTCATATCCCCTTCGACACCACAATAATACTTCTCACATTCTTTTGCAGGTTGAGGGCGGCTGCCCTACTACCTGTTGCCCTTATGGTCGAGGCGACCGCCGCGGATGCGCAGGACCGACGAAGTGCCTCTAGGCGGTTCCTTACGGCGTGAGCTTGCCGATCGCTCTAGTGGACCGGTGGCGGCCTGAGACCCACACCTTTCACCTGCCGTGTGGTGAGATGGCGCCGACACTAGAGGATGTCAGTTACCTCCTGGGCCTGCCCTGCTCAGGGGATGCGGTGGTTCCTGCAGACGTCCACCAGCAGTGGCGGCGAGATATCCTTCGGCGGTTCGGGTGCTACCTAGCCACAAGACACGACTTTCGCGGTGCGCACGGTCCGACGCAGCGGTGGCTTGTGCAGTTCTACGTAAGCGCGATTTTTCCTTATCGTATCTGATTTAACTCACCGTGTGTGATTTCCATTGCATTTAACAACCTAACCATTACTTCACTGCCGAAAGGATGGTAGCCGAGTCGGGAGCGAGCCATCGCCCGGCACTTGGAGGCGTACCTTCTGTGGCTCTTCGGGTGGGTCTTGTTCTGCTCGTCGCACGGGGACACTGTCGATAGGCACATGATCCAGTTTGCGAGGACGATCGCCGACGCCGACTTGGAGGAGATCCCGCAGCTGGCTTGGGGACCTGCGGTACTTGCCGCGACGCATCGCAGTGCGCGGCGATGGGTGTCGCCGCGTGTCCGACTCGTCTCTCGCCGGCTGCCCTTTGCTACCGCAGCAGGTGGTCGCTCGAGAGGTTCCAGATCGGACGACCACCGATAGACCTCGCTACCTACCGTGCGATTTCTACAGGTTCCCGGGACGAGGTTGATCGTCTGACGATGGGGACATTGTGGTGTCGCCGACCGGTCAGTATTACTTGTCGAGCCGTATGTTGTTTTTAATTCTCCACGTGTTGTACTAACGCTCATCGCTGGTGTTTTTTGTAGCCGCGTTCACGGTTATGGCGATGACGCACGCCGCACCCTCAAGACGTAGCGATGTTGGCCAGCCCACGGACGACCGCATCATATGGCGCCCCTACGCTCCTGAGCTTGTCCAAGCACGTCGCGCGCTTGGCTTGGTCGCTGCGATGCTGCCGACGCGGCATACTGGTTGACCCGACGTCACTTGGTGTTCGATGTGTTCGTCGAGCCGTACGCCGCCCACCTCGTCTTGAGGCAGTTTGGTCTACAGCAGGCGTTCCCAGTACCCACAGGCGCCGTCTTTCCAACAGCCGTGCACTCGTTAGTATTTTTACATTTTTTCCCTTCTGTTAGTACCTACGATCTCGGTGGCTTGCGAATTAATGTTGTGCTTTCTTGTTTTGCAGGTACACACGCAAAGGCTTCGTTGGCACGCAGAGCTGGGCAGCACGCATGGTACCTCATGCGCAGCAGTGGGCACTGGCTCTTGCGAATGTGATCAACGAGATCGCCTCACGACCACGCGCGCACGCACGACGATATATCGAGTGGTACAAAGACGCGCGCGCTGCTCGAGTTATGCGTGTCGTGGAGTCTCCTCCCGTGCACGATCCGACCACTTCCGACACGCACCCACCCACGGACTCGCTTCCACCGCGGTTCGTACTTCTTCCATTTGTCATTCAACGTAACGCCTTGAAAATTATGCCAACTAACTAGCCTCTTTTCGTTGCAGAGCGACCTTGCCAGGAGGCACACGAGGCGACGTCGGCGTTGATACAGACGGTCGGTGCCACCCATACGATAGGGGTCACAGCGGACGGCCTTCGAGGGGCGCTGCAACATATTCAGGACTTGATTTACCGTGTCGTACACCTGACGTCGTGTAGGCGGCCCAGGTATGACGACGTGGTACGATCCCCTCGTTAAATGCTCACGACGAGGTCGACACAGCAGACCCGACGCGCCTCATCCGGACTCGCCTGGGCTCCGGCTAGTACCGACCGGCGTCATCTCCGATGACCGCAGTACAACAGTGGTCTCTTTTTCATATATTTTGTTGTTCACATAACGTGTCGTTCTAACTTGAAAAGTTTGTCAACGGCCGATCCTCGCCGACGAGAGTGCGAGCACCTCGGGGACTACGGTACTTTCCGGGACGAGGACTTGACTTTCTCCGGATCCTTATCGCCGATCGCGGTGTGGTACTTGGTTCGTCGCAGCTCGATCGGCCCCGGCCCATCTCGGCCGACACAGACGCCACATTCGCTACAAATGGCCGGCCGGCCTCCTAGGAGTACTCGTGGACGGGCCCTCGACCAGCTCACATATCCGTGCGGACATGTGCGTCAGAGGAGGCCCGGACCACACGAGGTGTTGCATCGCGCAGGGCCCTAGCTAGTTTGTTTCTTTTACACATGATGTACCGTAAACAATATCGCTTTTACTTCCTTAGCTCATGTAATATCACATATGTTAGTTTTATTTATGAAGTTTTGTGCTATATATAATCTTTTACTTCGTGGCGCTATTTGTAAATATGCTACAAGACCTTTGTCACGTCGATAGGACAGCACACACGTAGCTACTTTGTCAGTGTGATGCGACCTTGTAGCAGCTTTTCACGCTCGATTAGACAACTCACGGGCGTAATGCTTTCAACCTTTTTAGGCCGATTGGACCACACGCTGACAGACCTCTACTGTTTCGCACACAGGCTTTTGTCACACATGCAGGCATAGTTCAAAGTGACCACTCACTGCCTACTTTTGTTCGTGATGACAGGTCGTATGGCTTTTCTCAGATGGTGACAAGTCGTGCAGCCTTTCGCAGAAGGTGACAGGTGGTGCAGCTTTGATGATGGGTGACATGTTGTGCAGCTTTTCACAGAGGATGCCAGACGCCAAACCGACAAGTCTTTGTAGTCGTGCGGAGTAACCACTCACCACCACTATAAAACCGGCCTAGGGTTACACATCCAACACCGCCAAACAAGCAATACACGCCATCTGAATCTACACAAATTAGGGCACGATGTCGTTCTACCGTCGCCTCTTCAGCAAGCAGAAGTCATCCCGCCCCGAATACCCGGATACTAGTAGCGTGCACGCCCCAGTTCTACCGGAGTTGCCTAGACCCAAATGCGACTGCAACCTTCCGGCGAAGATGATGCAATCTACCCACGGAGAGACGGCCGCCGCGCCACTATCAAGCAGTTCGCCCCTACCAGTAAACCTACCGTATCCATAAAATACAGGCTAACAGTACCATTTCATGCATCGTTCTTTCTTTTCTCAGCATAAGGACCGGTGTTGCTTCTTCCAATGGATCGACGGCCCGGAACGACGTGACTACAAATTTGTCTACAACTGCCACGACGCCGAACCCGCTTCGCCCAAGAACTTCAACCGGTGGGAGAGGCCGCCAGGATACATCCCCGTTCTAGAGCGACCAGAGTTCAGGACCGGTGAGCAAGAGGCCAACCAATCGGTGAGTTTCATGCGATGAACTCATGCTTCACTCACAAAGTAGTAATTCTAAACCAGTTCATCGCATACAGGAGTTCAAAAAGAAAATTGTGAAATTGCTCGAGTCAAAGGAGAAATCTCCTCAGGGGCCACCCGAAAGCCCTGACTTTTGCGAACATGGCCTTCAGGCAGTGGTTGATACCTGCCACGATGAACTAGCGGTCAGGAGATTCTACCGGTGCCCCTTGGCCGAGGATGAATGGTGCGGCTACTTCAACTGGGTGGACCCGGAGACGTACCACCCACATCTCAAACTTCCCGTATGGGATAACTGGGGGGAGCAACCCTCCCCGTGGTGCTACTACCGCCCAAAAAAGCCAGACCACGAGTATGCCTACGGTGTTATTCAACGGCCAATGCGGGCATCTTGCATTGATCGCAGGCACGCTTCGGTTGTACAACGATAAGCCCAACACACACCTCCCGCACCATACGGTGGAGTGCGAATAAAGCAGGCGGCGTCTCGGCAAGTGTCCGCTAACGCCAACACACCGAGGTGCAAGAGGGTACCTCCTCTCGAAGAGGAAGGGACAAGGAAGCAATGCACGAGGTCCGCACCATGCAACAAATCCTTGACGCTACACGCACCATCCGGAACCCTGTGGTAATAACATAAGGGACGCCGGGAATTGGGATGACATGCCCATGTGGGAGGGCAGAAATCCACATCAAAAAGACCAAAAATTTCGGTCTTACACACCCGAGACGTACGACATAGGCCACCCATTCGGCGACACCTGGGAGCACTGCGGATCCCCATGGAGTTCTTTCATAGTGGGGATTGTGCGGTGTCCGAGGACAAATCTCCAAATTTACACGGGTTAGGTAATATGCAGAAAATGTGGGACATCATTCTTGCTGTACCCAGATAGGCGGAACAATCATTTGTTCCACCATGACAACCAGTGCTTTCGTTAGTTAGTTCGGCAAGCAATTTCGTCACTGTTGTAATGCCCTTGCAATATAATCTATCTATTGCTTATTTTATCATCTGAACTTTCGATGTATGTGCCCTTATATATATGTTCAACAAATAATTGAAGTGCTTCGTGGGAACTATTTATAACATGCGTTGTTGTCGACTATAATACTTAGGGTTGTTGCATTAGTGGAAATTAGATGCAAAGCAAGGTGTAAATTAAATATTTTCCTAGAATATGGTAGTGCACATATCAAAGAGCAAATCTGGTCTACTCTTCCTAAAAATTACATTTAAACATTAAATTTACTGTCAAAAGGTGAAAAATCATTCTCCCTGATCTCAAATTTGCACTCTTTTTGATCTCCCTCTCGTAAAACATCACAACAACTAATACTGACTTTTTATTAACTACACTACAGCTCATAATTTACATACATTGCAATTCGAATAAAAAATAGGCTAAACACATGCATCGCCATTTGAAGCGGCGATGAGAGTCCTTCGCTATTTCAAATGGCGACACAAAGTCTATCGCTTTTTCAATCGGCGACAGACTATTTGTCGCCATTTGAGAGTCTGTCCCTATCTGAAACGACGACAGGCTGTCTGTCGCTATTTCAAATGGCGACAGACTCTCTGTCGCCTTTTGAAATGGCGACAGGTGGGTAGTTTTGTAAAAAAAATTTTTGGCATATTATTTTTGTAAAATAGAATAAAAATAGTATTATTTTAAAAAAATATTCATCTCTCAGCCGCGTAGGAACTGAGGGGGGCACTCGCAAAAGAAGAAAGAAAGAAAGAAAGAAAGAAAGAAAGAAGAGAAGAGAAGAGAAGAGAAGAGAAGAGAAGAGAAGAGGGAGAGGGAGAAGGAGGAGGGGAAGAAGAAGAGGGAGAGGGAGGAGGGGAAGAGGAGGATGATCAGATTTGTCGCACATAATTTTTTTATTTGTATTAAAATTTTAGAATACGATTTAGTACGCGCTTAGATTATTTAGATTGTCAACTTAGTGTTCAGATTAGTTAGGATTGTAAGTAGTTAGCTGTGTAGAATAGCAATAATTTTTTTAGATACACAATTTAGCGACCAGATTAATTAGATTTATAAGTAATTAGCTGTGTAGAATATAAATTTTTTTAGATACACGATTTAGCGACCAGATTAATTAGATTTGCAAGTAGGTAGCTGTGTACAACAACAATTATTTTTTGAGATACACGATTTAGCAACCAGATTAATTAACTGTGTAGAGTAGCAATAGTTTTTTTACATACATTACTTGGTGATCAGATTAATTAGGATTGCAAATAGTTAGCTGTGTAGAATAGTAATAATTTTTTTAGATACACGATTTAGCGACCAGATTAATTAGATATGTAAGTAGCTAGTTGTATAGAATAGCAATAATTGTTTAGATACAAGATTTAGCGACCAGATTAATTAGATTTGTATGTAATTGGCTGTGTCGAATAGCAATAATTTTTTTACATACAATACTTGGCGACCAAATTAATTAGCTGTGTAGAGTAGCAATAGTTTTTTTTTACATACAATACTTGCGACCAGATTATTTGATGAATAGAAAAAATAGGTTTGTAAGTAGTTAGCTTTGTAGAATAGAAATAATTTTTTTAGAAAGACGACCGAGCGACCAAATTAATGGTTGACAGGTATAGATGAACGAGTGTAATTTAAAATACATTACGGAGAAGGGGTTGCACACATGGGTGCACAAGGGGTGGAGCTAAGTCATTTTCCAGGTATCGTGGCTAGCCTGTCATGTCTAGGGGAGCGTTCATGGAGCACGGTTAAAAGATGGTTGTACCAGTTGTTTTCCTTGGACCGTGAATTGCATGATCTGAAGTTGTATGGAGTAGGGTGTCGAAGACAAGATTGCACGTACTGGGAGTTAGTGGAACTGAAGGGGCGGAAGTCGTGGTGTTCGTATGTAACAATGGCGATTGAGAAAGGATGGCCATTAGTGTTGTTGGCGCAAGCATTTCAGAAAGCCAATGCCGTCCATGTGACAGAGGAGGAGGTTGTTGGTGATGAACCCGAGGACATCGGGGAGAGTATCCAAGCTAGAGAATGCCTAGCGAGGCAGGATGTTAGTTCGGGTCAGGAGGCAATGCAAGACGAGGAAGTTCATGTTCCAATGGTAGAAGTGCAGGAACCAATGGGTGTGGCAGATGAGGGAGAACATATTGAATCACTGGTACAATCGATGGAGACAGAGAGCCAGGAGTATGAGACTTTAAGTAATGATGAAGATGATGAAGAGCCTTTCCCTGCGGAGTGGGATGAGTGTGGGTTCGAGAGGCTATTGGTCAATGAGGGTGAGCACGTCGCGTGGGGGTATGATTCGAATGAGGTGTGGCAAAGAGAAATTTACAAGAATAACTGCAAGGTGTAGGAAGCAGTGAAAGAAATGGCAGTGTCACTACGTAGGACTTTTAAGGTTGCGAAGTTAGATCAGCGGGTGTATGATGTCAGATGCCAGATGGAGGGTTGACCATGGCGTGTTCATGCTTACCAGCCTAAGTAGGACACCATTTGGAAGTGTTCTGTAGTCGTCCAACACTAATGCGTGCTGACGGAGTCTACGGGGTCTCATAGAAATATCTTTAGGGTTTGTTGCAAATGCAATATACGGAGAGATTGTGGGCAATCTACATTTAGAACCACGTGCCATCATACTTTCAATAGAGCAGAGGTTCTAGTACACGATTAGCTATGCCAAGGCATGGAGAGCAAAGCATAAGGCATTGGAAGCAAGGTTTGGTACGTACGAAGACTCCTATCAGAACCTGCCAGATATGCTTCAGGTGATCAAAGAAAGGAATGCTGGGAATTATTTTGATATTTATGAGTAGCCTTCACAGCGCTTCCCGGGGAAGATGGTACTGAAGCGGACATTCTTTGCTTTCGGTGCATGCATCAATACGTTTAGGCATTGCCGTCCATTGTTATGTTTGGATGGGACATTTCTGATAGGTAAATACAAAGTGCAAATATTGACTGCCATAGAAGGGGACGGCAACAATCAGGTTCTTCCCGTAGCGCTCACATTCGTGGAGGGTGAGAACACAGATAGCTGGCACTGGTTCCTACAGAATGTCAAAGCTGGTGTCGTTGACCAGCGGCCTGGAGTATGTGTCATACACGATCGGCATCTCAGGAATTTGAGGGCAATCATTCAGTTGTAGCAAGGTGTGAATGAGACTCATCCATGGCTTGATCTACGTAGTAGGTGGTGCAAGCGCCACATGGATGCAAACTTCTATAAGCAGTTCAGGAACAAGGAGCTAACAAAGCTTTTCAAGAGGCTGTGCAGCCAGAACCAGCAGAGAAAGTTCGATGCACTCTGGAAGAAGTTGGACGAGCTGACATCGAGGCACACAGTGGAGGCAGCGAAGAGGGCAACGCCTGCACCAGGGGAGGCCCCAGTTACACTTGAAGAGTAACCCACAGACCCTCCGTACCTGGTTCGGAGAAACGGAAGGGCTATGAAATGCTTCTCCGAATGGATAGAGCATGAGCCTAGGGAGAAATGGGCTCTACTTTATGACACCGATGGTGCTAGGATGGGGTGATGATGACAAACCTAGCTGAGGTTTCCAATTGGGTCATGTGGGGGTTGACACCCCTTCCTCTCATTACTACAGTGGAGGGTGTACTTCGTGGCATCACGAAGTACTTTGTGGATCGCCATACTAAGGCCGTCGTCCACATGAATGATCCTGCTGTGAAATACTCCGAGATGATTTGTACATACATGCAGGAAAAGGGCAAGAAGGGGGAGATGCATAGAGCATTGAAGATGGGCACGAGGGAGCTTCATTTTGGGTTATTGTGCAAAGATAAAGCCGATCGTGGGATGAACTGGCGAAAAGTTTCTCATGAATGCATCCTACATAGGCAAACATGTGTATGCACCTGCAACAAGCCTCTTCTGATACACAGGCCATGCTCACACCTAATGACTGCCTGCTCAACAATTCATATGGATCCCAGTATATTCTTGTCACATTTCTTCAATAAGGAAGCGGTGACGGCAACTTGGAGCGCAGAAATGTATGGTTTTCGAGTGGTGGGTTTATTCACGGAGCATCACAGATGGGAGGACACACGGTGGGTTCTGAATGTCAGCAGGATGAAGGGCGTAGGGCGACGGCAGACAAGGCGTATAAGGAACGACATGGATGCAGCGGAAAGTGGGTGTCGTGTAAAGAAATGTTCAGTTTGCAAGGAGACGGGGTACACTTTCAAGTATTGCCCGACAGTTTAGAGGCCGTGAAATTGTTGTATTGACTTAGCATATGAAATTGTTATTATTTAGTCACAGGTCAATTTAGTTAATCGCATTGGTATGGTAATGAATGTATGGAATTTGTATGTGCAATTATTGCGTATGTTTAATTCTAGACTTTGTATTTGTTTGTGTGGACTTTGTATGTGTAATTTAGTTAATCGCATTGGTATGTTAACGAATGAATGAACTTGGTATGTCAAATTCTAATTGTAATTGTTGTTTTTATTTTGTATGCATATTCGAAGTTGTACTAACATTGAACTATTGAACTGCAGGTATGGCGGATGTCCACCAGTACGAGTTGCTTGACCCTGTGATAGACGTGACTCACCAAAGCTGCTTAGCCACCTTGTCGCCGCCGGACGGGGAGCCAGCATTCGAGCTTAGCACCCTACGCTTGCGCACCCCCCTGAGAGTATGGCGGATTGATCCGCGATGGATTCCGAGGGTAGTGCACTATTCTCATAGTTGCGTTACGATGTCTTCTATGCATGCAGCGATCGTACTTACTTTGTTTTTGTAACATCCTAAAAAGTTCAAATAGTAAAAATGTACGGATGAAATTGAAGAAAATAAATGTTTATGAGTTCTCTAGTGTTATTCATTTTTATTGGTTTTTCTGGAGTTTTATATTGTGTCAAAGCTTGATTAAAGAAATTGAGAAATGAGAAAGAGGTAAAAAGATAAAAATAAAGGTGGTAAAAAGGAATAAATTTTTTTATGTGATCCTAGATGCACTGGTGTCTCAGTGAGATCAATAAACAAAATTTTTATGCACAGGATTGGGAATAAATAATTAATATAATCATCTTTTGACTAAAAACAGTAAACCAAATATTTAAATGAAAAATGGTCAATAGCTATCTGGGGCCAAGAAAATTTCTATAGAGACCTGACTGTATAACACACCACTGGTAAAATGTTTATAATTTAATAAGCTAGTTTAAGCCTATTACAATTCGAATACAGAGAGTCCACAAAATAGGGAAAATGACTGTTAGAATTTTTATAAAATAATTGCTAGCGGTTTTGACTTGAAAATTTTTGGGTAATCTCTTTAGAAGGATCTGAACCTTCCAAAAAATTTAAAAAATAAATCTTGAAAGATGAACCTTTAATTAAATCAAAATCCGAAATTAAGCTTTAGGGCAAGGCACAATGTCAGAATTTTAGTAAATCATCTGGAAGGTGTTTTTATCTCAAAATTTTACAGGAGATGTACGACTCCCAGTAAGTTTTGGTCAAACATTTTGGTAAAAGTTTGACTGTGGATGAGGCTTAAACTAATGCAAAAATCTAGAGAATTCTAGTTCAGTCCCATCACAATAAACGTCTCCTCTCGCCGACAAGTGGGCCCGGCAACTGTTGGAGCCCGTCGCGCTGGCGACGCTGAGGCAAATCCTCGGGTCACTGCCAGTGGGCCGTGGTCCCAATTGTCAGCCTCAGAGCGCGACTTTCTTCTCCCCGCTGAGGAGAGGACAGGGCGCCGCCGTCCTTGCCGTCCAGTCGCCGCTGTTCCTTTGGCCACGTCGCATGAAGCCCATTCCACGATATGGCATCGCCCTCACCGAGCCATGCCGAGAAGTGGTGTGAATTGCCGCGAGAGCACAGTGGGGCGGCGGGCGTGCACTCGGATTGAGCCAAACGTATTGCGATTGCACTTGTTGGGCTATAAGCCATTCCTTTGCGTCGCAATGAGCCTCGCCTCCTCTTCTTTGCTCATCTTCTGAACCGGAAGCCTCGCACGAAGTTTTCCCCTCCGTTTCGCTGCAAGAGCCCAAAAAAGGGGAACTCGGTGATTTAGGTCATTTCGTCCCCAATCCTTCAAATCAACTCCACCCCGAGCTCTCTTAGCATCACCATGCTACTGATCAACCACCGTTTTGGTTTCTTTTTGCTTGCAGTAGCACCGCGTCGCCGTCCTTATTCATCCCGATCGGCGCATGGTGGCAGCTCGTTTCACGCCTTCTCCGACCCAGCTGACTGGTGAGTCCGAATCCACTGATGTCTAGATGTGGCTTTGCATCTGTAAGGACCCGAATCCACTGATTCGAACCCACTGTGTTTACCGCACTAGTCCCAGGATCAACGCTAGTGCACACAGCTCAACATTGGTACATATCACATTATACTCAACGATAATAGAATAATAGTTCATTTATTGATATAGCTAAGTGTATGATCTTATGATCGATTTACATTATTAAGCCACGCAGGGCAAGACTGGAAATATAAGCTAATAATTAAGCAGCGGAAAGTAGAAAACGTAGATAGCTCATCAGTTCACCACAGACAACCGACAAGGTTCGGACCCTAATGACTCGCGTCCTCTTGGAACTCCTCCTCCAACACAGGTGTAGATTCTTCGACTGTTGATTATTGTTGTTGGCAAGGGTGAGTACTTAAAGCACTCAACAAGTTGTGCACGGAATGCAATTCTATGTAACTATATGTAAGGCTTATTCCAATGGATAGGCTATCATGGCTACTTTGCAATAAGCAGCATTTATGAACAAATATAATATTTACATTGTAAAGACTTGTAAAACAAATAGCAATAATAATTAGATTCAGTATTTCCCAAGTAAACCAGGTTTCCAATCCTAAGTCAAATTCCATCTTCCACATGGCATTCCGACATCCCAACCAAGTTGTCCATTTATGTTAAGCTAACCCTTAACTGTAATTCCCGAGCATTGCTCAATACCGCGAGCACGGCTATCCGAATAGTTTCACACTCTGCAGAGGTTATGCACTTTACCCACGTGATACAACCAAACACCACCAAGGCGAGTGATTATAACAAAGCCTTTACGATGCGCTAGCTTGACCTGGTACCACCCGCTAAGGTTTCAACACTGGTGGGACTGGTTACCACATCCAGGGCCCCCCTCTTGCGCCATGTGAATTACTCCATAACTCGGGAATTCACACCGACCACGATAGTACCAAAATTAAGACATTGCAAATTACTCACCTAGGTGGCCCATACGGACATGTGGTTGCATGATTGACTCAGTCAAAGGCTTGCAAGGTTAAGTCCTTAGAGTGATCAAGGCAAGACATCCACATACCATCGCCCATCGGGCCCACCTTGGCATACTCGCCTTGTCACTTGCCCCAATCTAAGTGATTATCACCCAGTTGATTACCAAGCACCACGTGCTATCAACAATTCAACATCGTTGCGTGACATGACTCGCCACAACAACTCAATCTCATCGTGTGATCCCACATGACACACAAGTTCATAACATTGTTCCATATTCCATTAATCAAGATTAATTATCAATGATTCTGACACATGTGATGACGTGGCATGGCTAAGCATCTAATACGAACTAAACATCCCATGTTGATTATAATTACTAACCAACTATATTGAACCAATCTAGGGTGACAATGGATCATGGCATACAATGACAAGGTAGGGTATAAATCAATCTGGTATATTAGTTAAGCCCAATTTAATTTGAAACAAATGTATACTTGAAATATATGCAATAGGGTAAAACAATTATGGCAATTTTATAAACATGGGTTCGACATGATCAAAGCACAACTTGCCTTGGAATAGGTCCTGATCTGGTTCTGGAACTTGCTCTTGAGTTGCTGGATCTTCTTCCGAAGCGTCGCACAAATCAACATCTACGTGTACCGAAGAAGAAAAGAAAATAAATACCAAAACAGAGAGCAAATGAACTCAAAAAATCAATTAAAATATTCACCATTAAATATATCTCAATTTTACAAATTTTTAGAAATTTGAATCACTGAAATCCAAGTTAAGATGCAAAAAATCAGAAATTCAGAGTTAACAGAATTATTTTTAAACTGAAAAACCGATTTATGATGTCAGCGTGACCTCATGATGACGTCATCATCATAGAATTTCCAATCGGATTATTTTTCCAATTGAAAAATGCAATTATGACGCAAGCATGACGTCATGCTGATGTCAGCCATGGCGCCAGCCAATCAGATGGCGACGCGCGTCTTCGGCGCATAGACTGGGTCCACAGCGTTGGTCGGTTCACCGCAGACGCGGTCCACGGCGCCTCGTCCTCTGCGCCTGACACACGTCGACTCCCGATTGGTCCACATGAGTGGCGGAATCCCACCGCATAGATCGCATCTAACGGCTACCGATCTCAACCCTACGGGGCACGATCCTGGCCCTTCGCTCGAGATCCGATGGTGGTTACTTTCGAGCCTAGCGATGGCGGCACGGCAGCGCTTCTTCGCCGGACTTGGAGACGAAGACCACAGCGACGGCGGAAGGAAGGGTCTCCGGCGATGCTTCTGCCCCACACGGACGCGACTCATCACGGCGAACACGCTGGCGACCTCGGCGACGGCGGAGACTCCACGGATGGCGAGCTTCAAGCGAAAAAACGCGGCGAAGTCTTCGGCTAACTCCGACGAGCTCGAAGCTGCGTTCTAGGGCTGCTCTCGAGGAATCACTCCGACCAAAAGATGCGGCGCTCGACTGCGAACCTCGGGGTGCTACCCCCCTATTTATAGCCTCGGCGTCCGAGCTCTACACGGCGAAGGAATCCGGCGATGTCCCGGCGGTGGACTCCGAGTCCGAAACGAAGATGACGACACCTCAGCCGTACGCGTGTCGCGAATCCACCGGCCGCGACGCGAGCTCCTACGTGGCGCGACCGCCCGAGAAATGCAATCGACTTGCGGGACTTAGGGTTTCGAATCGGCCTCGTGGGCCAAACTGGCCGCATGACCATCGACTACACAAGACGTGTTGGGCTCTACCAACACTGCTTCTGCAGATATTCACCGATTTAACCTTTAAAATAATTCCAGAAATTCACTTAATTGGTTTTAGGCAATAAAACTATCCATAAAATTCCAAGAAAATTCTCAAAAATACTTTGAGACATTCTGGACTCAAATAAAATATTTTTGACAAAACTTTATTTTAACTTTGCACAAATTTAAACAGATTTGAACAAAAGGTCAATACACTTAATTTAAAATTAAGTTAAAGAAATCCAGAAAAATCCAAATAAATTCCAGAAAATCATAAATGCACATTTAAGCAATAAAATAGTATTTAGGCAAAATTTTGGGATGTTACAGCATCTATGGAAGGCGGGAGTTAGCACAGGCATTCCGGTCAGGTTTGCTTGTAGGGGTTTCTACATACCAATAAAACGGTGTACGCTTTGCCTTGGACAGAGACGTGGTGCTGGGTGTGATAAATGTGGATCCACGACCATGGTGAGTGTCTCTATTTTCAGGGTGAGGGCCAACGTCCCGAGCTAGTGTAAAGCCACGTCTAGATAATGTAACGGTTTTGTATGATCTTCTTGCCGACACACCAAATGAAGTGTGTTAACTGGCCTGGCAAAAGGGGTTGATCATTCCTTGTGGGTAAAGCTGTACACCTCTGCAGAGTAACAAATCTAATCGATTAGCCGCGCCCACGATAATGGGCACTTGGGGAAAATCCTCCCGATGCTAAAGTCTTTTGGTACTTTCTGGAAAATTGGTTTGGTTTGAGAAATTGTTTTACAACCAACTTTTGTGTCAAAGGATCGACACCGGGGACCTATGCAGTCGGGTAGACTGGGTTGAAAATTTGGAATAATTGCTTAACATATTGTTTCTTTATTGCTTTTATTAAAATGCGATGTTGCAATCTAGCATACTTATATATATTTAATGCTTTTGTGCAACCGCAAAAACAACCATAACCTGTTTATTATTCAGCTTGCATATTTAAATATTTTCATCTGTGAACCACTATAAGACTTGCTGAGTACCAATGTAATCAATCTTGCATCTACTGTCTTAGAGGATGAAGACTGCGATCTGCCAGACGACGCTCTTTTCCATGCAGGTCTCGGGGGTTTCGGCGATGGTTTCTTCTAGGGTGCCTAGTCAGTTGCCTGGGGGTTTAGTGTGCAACCGCAAGGTTGTTTGGAGTTGTTCGGCTCTCTTTTGTTTCCGCTGTTAAATGTTTTATATTGTACTAAGCTCTGTATAATTAATGCTGGTACGTATGTCTTTCTGTTTGTTTGCGAGTATGGTTATGATATAAATGTTGTAAACATGTGAGTGCTAGCTACTGATCCAAGGAATGGCACAGTAATCACATGGAGGTTCCTGTTCATCAGAACAGGGTCTCACAGCAGTGGTATCGAGCCATACTGACTGTAGAAACCTTGGGCAGAAATGATCGTTAGTTAGAAGTATAAAAATTTAATTTGGAAGTAAACAAAAATTTGTCCACTACTAATAATGGAATTTAGCCTACTGCTAATTTTCTTGTTGTAGTCTCTTAACTCTTGATAATTATGTTATAAGCTTATCTTGTCTTCTATTTTTGTAGATGGCCCGGTTTGTTCCTTGCCATGAGTCGAGGGTTCCTGAGCACTCGGGTATGATGGGAGTGCTGCATTCATTGTTAGAAAGTTGCCATTTCGAAGGTTATCCAAGATATGTGGTATTTCAGGCGTACTTGAGTCTGGTGACTAAGGAGTATGCCACTCGAGTGTTCATCCCTCCCAGGCCGTCTTGCAGTGAGGGAGAGAGGTGCTATGTTGGTAGTGGGTCGTCTATAGACGCGTCAATGAATGAAGCGGCGTACCAAGCCATAGTGCGACTTCGACATGTGCTACCCAACTTGATCCCTCACCATTACTACTTACCTAGGAGACCCTTGGTTGGGAGTAATGTGTATAGAGACCATGCTGGAGTGGGTAATGGTAGTCGAAAGTCATGATGGAGTTTGCTAATAAGTTGGATAGCCACTATGTTAGAATGGCTCAAGAATTGTTGGAGACTCGGCGACGTGTAGCATTCTAGGAGT
The DNA here is from genome assembly GCA_036346275.1 of Otatea glauca. Taxonomy (NCBI): domain Eukaryota; kingdom Viridiplantae; phylum Streptophyta; class Magnoliopsida; order Poales; family Poaceae; genus Otatea; species Otatea glauca. The sequence goes on along the minus strand of CM070719.1, from coordinate 18,043,493 downwards.
CACAAGTAGCATTGTGTGTGGCGAGGCGTGCTTTACCACGCACAGTGCTAACTAGTGGGGCTCAAAGAATTCCGGCGGAGCAACATCCTCCACCTATGAGTGGGTGCAAATGCTATGATGTCGTGCATAGATAGTTGCCCTAGGCTTATAAATGACAAGGGCATCAATCCTTATAGTATTTGTACTTACCGCCCCAACACTCCCCGAGTGTATCGCCGAAGAAGGTGTGTGTTTAGAAATGTGGAGTTTGGAGGTGTTGCTGGGACATCTTCCAGGCCGACTGGTTTGGAAATGTGAGAGTGGACATGAAGTAGTTGAGTAAAAAGTGATAGAAGCTAGTAGCATGTGGTATTGTAATGAAGAAAAATATTTTGGTTGTGTATTGTAAGTGTTAGTAATATGTGTGTGAAAGGTGCTTTTGTTGTAATGAAAATGATGTAAGAACCTGGTAAGTCTGAAGGAATGTTGTGAATTTGCTAAGTAAAGGAATTCTAATATGTTCAGGAAGTAAAACTTGTGGGAAAGTTAAAAGTAGTTAAAGCTTCCTGTGTTAAAATAGTGTTCTGTGTATGCTTTTGAAGAAATGCATTGTGATATTTTCCTGTGTTCCTATTAGCATTTCTTTTAGTGTTAACTGCGTCTTGTTTTAAGGTTTCAGATGGTAAACTCCACAAACTGGACAGCAATAGTTAGGGAATTAGCAGAGAATTTGGGGCAGGAAAGGAACTGCGCTATGCTCACTATTAGACAAACGGCTACTGGGTTTAAAGTCCATGCACACGCAACTACCAAGATGAGAGCTCATAGTGTGCACCATAGAGTCAAGCACCATCGCGTCTGTAGAGTTCACGCTATCTAGGAAACCGGTCGCAAGTTGAAGAGAAAAATTTGTCAAGTGCATCGGGTAAACATGAGTGCCTATGTGAGGTTGTATGAAAATTATATAGGCCACCAAAGGGCTGAATTGGGGCCTAGGAGGCACAGGACACGAAATCGGCAGGAGTATCTGCACCAATTTCGTCCTGCGGGAATTCAGGAGCCGCTTCCTGAGACGTCCAGTTCGGGGAGTAGTTGCGACGTGGGTTCGCCACCACATTTTCCAATGATTGGTGGTGTATGGATCCTTTCCAGTGATTCTGATGCATGAGCGGTAGCGTTCTGGAAGTAGCAAACAGAGTCACCGGAAAGTGTGTTAGAGTCTGTCATGTGAAGTAAATTATGTGCATGGATAGTAAGTATGTGGTGTATTTTGGTATTGTAAGTTCCTGAATTACACTCCTTTATGTGAAATAATAGTAATGATTTTTTTTCTCTCGCAAACTGTAGATATAATGTGAAAAATTTCGATGAGACAATCAGTCAAGCTAGATAAATGTAGCAAGGTTTAACCGTGTGTGCGGTTGTGCTGTAAGTAGAAATCAAAACATTATTCTTTCTGTGGTATACTAAAAGGTTGTGGTTTAGGATGAGGCCAACGAGATCGCTTAGTCAGCTGTTGGAGAGTGACATGGCCCAGGATGCTCGCCACCCTCAAGCAAGTATTTCTACACCGGCCCAACCGAATCCTCAACATCCCACGACGCGAGCTTCTTCTTCACGAGCCGCTCGTCGTGATGTCCCTGTTCCACCTTCTATCCAGGAGGATATTCCGGAGGAGCAGTTGCCGCAACCGCCCACAATGGTGCAAGTATTGGCCATGATCGACCAAGGGAGGCAAGCGAATGCTTTGTTGCTGCAGCAGATAGCTCAAAACACAGCGCCACAAAATATGGCTCGCGGAGGGAACGGTGGACCACCTCAAGTGTCCAAGCTGAGTGAGTTCTTAAGAACTCAGCCACTGGTTTTCTCCTCTTCTGCTGAGCCTCTTGATGCTGATGATTGGCTAAGGGCTATGGAGAGCAAGCTGATTATTGCCCAGTGTGAAGACCGAGAGAAGGTCTTATATGCCTCCTATTAGCTTCAGGGAACCGCAGCTATTTGGTAGGAGAACTACCAAGCGGTGTTGCCGGAAGGACGGGTAGTCCTATGGCCCGAGTTTAAGGCCGCTTTTCGCCGCACTCACATTCCCGCCAGTGTAATTGAGGTGAAGAAGCGGGAGTTTCTGGACTTGAAGCAGGGATCAATGACAGTAATGGAGTACTTGCATCGCTTCAATCAGTTGTCGAGGTATGCTACCTATGAGGTAGCTGATGAAGCAAGGAGGATTGAGCGGTTTCGATAGAATTTGAATGAGGAGATCAAGTGAGATTTAATAGCCCAAGATATTGATGATTTCCAAACTCTCGATGATAAGGCGGTGAGAGTGGAGCATGGTAGGCGCAGTGTGTTGGAAAATCGGAAGCGCAAGTGGCTTGCGCGTAGTTCTGCTGGAGCTGGATCATCTCGATCACCAGGGTGGCAGTCGACTAATGTACGTCGACCACCACCAATTCAAGCCCAAAGGGTACAGCGCCAGGCTCAGCGGTACAGATTCAAGCTCCCCGTTTTGTTCAGCGACAGTCGTCGCAATCAGTTCGCCAAGTGCAACAACCTAGATCGGCTGCTGTTGTTCAGAAGTAGGCCCCTAATGTTACTTGTTTCCATTGTAATGAGCGTGGGCACTATGCCAATGCTTGCCCTAAGAAGAAGGCTGGACAGCAACCTCAAGCCCAAGGCCAACCTCAGGAAGTGGCAAAGCGGCAGTCCCAGGGATCGGCTCCACCACCTGCGCAAGGTGGTAGTGTTGGGCGCCTTTATCACATGACGACCGAGGAAGCGCAAGAAGCACCGGATGTCGTGCTTGGTATGTTTCTCGTGCAATCTATTCCTACCTTGGTTCTATTTGATTCGGGAGCTTCTCATTCTTTCATATCTAAGAAGTTTTGTGAGCAACATAAATTGGAAGTTTCTCTTTTACCTACCGACATGATTGTGCAATCACCTGGAGCCACTATTAGAACTACTAGTTTCTGTTCTGGGGTTAGCATAGAAATCAATGGAGTTATGTTTTATGCTAATCTCATTATGATAGAGACATCTGGTTTAGATGTGATTTTAGGCATGGACTGGTTGGCTAAACAAAAGGGTTGCATAAATTGTGCCAATCGATCCATATCCCTGGTAAACCAAGATGGAATACATGTAGAATTTGCCTCAAGTACCAAAGTTTCAGCACCTCAGCCAGTTTGGTATTCCGTATCTGCTTCTGATCTAGACAAGGTGCCAGTCATTAATGAATTTCCTAATGTCTTTCCTGCTAAATTGCCGGGAGTACCTCCGGATCGTGATATGGTGCCGGGTACTACGCCGATATCAAAACGACCATATCGAATGCCTCCAAATGAGTTGGTGGAATTGAAAAAGCAACTCAAAGAACAGTTAGATAAAGGATTCATTCGTCCCAGTTCGTCGCCCTGGGGAAGTCCAGTTCAAAAAAGGACGATAGCCTGCGCATGTGCGTGCACTACTGTGCTTTAAATGAAGTAACCATCAAGAATAAATATTCACTTCCCCGGATTGATGACCTGTTTGATCAGCTAAATGGGGCACAAGTCTTTTCCAAGATAGATTTAAAGCTGGGATATTTTCAATTAAAGATCAGACCTTCAGATATTCCAAAGACCGCTCTCACTACACGTTACAGTTTATATGAATATACCGTAATGTCGTTCGGACTGACAAATGCTCCAGCAAGCTTTATGAATCTAATGAACAAAGTCTTTATGGAGTATTTGGATAAGTTCGTGGTGGTCTTCATTGATGACATCCTCATTTATTCTAAGAGTGAGGAAGAACATGAGCAGCACTTGCACATGGTCCTTAGCAAGCTTCGAGAAAATAAGTTTTATGCCAAATTTGAGAAGTGTGAGTTCTGGTTGAAGGAACTCGCTTTTCTTGGGCATGTTTTGTCTGAAGGTGGAGTTGTTGTTGACCCAAGTAAGGTAGAAGCAGTATTGGCTTGGGAAACGTTGCAATCAGTTCTAAAGATTCGAAGATTTCTGGGCTTCGTCGGTTATTATCGCCGGTTTATCGAAAACTTCTCTAAGATTGCTAAGCCACTAACTCAACTCCTAAAGAAGGAAAGGAAGTTCGAATGGACTCCTGATTGTGAAGAGAGTTTCCAAAGACTGAAAGAGAAGTTAACATCTGCTCCAGTGCTTACATTGCCAGATATTCACAAGAGCTTTGAGGTATATTGTGATGTATCACTTCACGGCCTGGGTTGTGTATTAATGCAAGAGGGCAGGGTCATCGCTTATGCTTCTCGACAACTCCGTTCTCATGAGAAGAATTATCCTACACATGACCTTGAGATAGCCGCTGTTGTGCATGCTCTTAAAATATGGCGGCACTATCTTATTGGTAATAGAACGAAAATCTACACTGACCACAAGAGCCTCAAGTATTTCTTTACACAACCAGATTTGAACTTGAGACAAAGAAGATGGCTAGAGCTGATTAAAGACTATGATCTTGGCATTCACTACCATCCTGGTAAGGCCAATGTCGTAGTCGATGCTCTTAGTCACAAGCTTTACTGTATGTTGGGTTCAAGTCAAATTGAGTTAGTCAATGAATTCCAAAAGCTCAATTTGAACTTAGTTGAAAATGGTTATGTGGCTACTCTGCAGTTGCAGCCGACTCTTAAAAGTCAAATTAAAGCTGCACAATTTAAAGATGAAGCCATTATTGAGTTTCGGAATCAGTTGAAAGAGGGCATAAATTTTGAGTTCATGGAAAGCCCTGATGGGATAGTCATGAGAGGAACTCGTACTTATGTGCCTAATGATTCTGAAATCAAGAAGCTAATTTTAACAGAAGCTCATGAGTCACCATTATCTATTCATCCTGGTAGTACCAAGATGTATCAAGATCTTAGGGGGGGATATTGGTGGCCCGGTATGAAGAAGGATATCGCTGAATATATCACGAAATGCGATGTATGTCAGCGAGTCAAGGCTGAACATCAGTGTCCAGCTGGGCTTCTCCAGCCATTGCAAATTCCAGAATGGAAATGTGATGATATCAGTATGGACTTCATTACTGGTCTTCCTCGAACCCAGCAAGGGAATGATTACATTCGGGTCATTGTCGACCGGCTAACAAAGGTAGCTCATTTCATCCCTGTTAAGACTAGGGATCCTACAGTTAAATTGGCAGAGCTCTATGTTACCAATATTGTACGCTTGCATGGTGTCCCAAAAATGATTGTGTCTGATCGTGGATCACAATTCACATCTCATTTCTGGGAACAGCTGCACAATTTATTGGGAACTAAATTAAATTTTAGTACTGCCTACCATCCACAGACTGATGGGTAGACTGAAAGAACGAATCAAATCCTGGAAGATATGTTACGGGCTTGTGTACTATCTTATAGCACCAATTGGGAAAAGTGCCTCGCATTTGCAGAGTTTTCATATAACAATAGCTTTCAAGCTAGTCTGCAGATGTCGCCATTTGAGGCCCTTTATGGAAGGAAATGTCGAACACCACTTTTCTGGTCTGAAGTGGGTCAAAGACAATTCTTTGGCCCAAATTTGATTAATGAAGCTCAAGAGCATGTGGATTTAATCAGAAGCCGGTTGAGGGAAGCTCAATCTCGTCAGAAAAGTTATGCCGACACTCGTCGACGTGACTTAAGTTTTGAGATTGGTGATTATGTTTATCTTAAAGTTTCGCCTCTTCGCGGAGTTCGACGGTTCTAGATTCGAGGTAAGCTAGCCGCTCGATATATTGGACCTTATTGCATCCTAGAAAAGATGGGAGAGAAGGCATATAGATTGGAGTTGCCTACCCAATTGTCCAGCGTGCACAATGTCTTCCATGTGTCACAACTCAAGAAATATCTTCGTGTTCCTTCCGAGCTTACCCAATTAGAAGATCTTGATCTTCAATCTGACTTGACTTATCGAGAGCATCCCATAAAGATTCTTGAAGAAGCGGAGCGACATACTCGAAACAAAGCCCATAAGATGATAAAGGTGCAACGGAGTAACCATACAGAAGAAGAAGCGACATGGGAGCGAGAAGATCAACATAGGGAAGAATTTCCGGATTTCTTTTAGACCCCTTGTCTTTTGACCTGTCAAATCTCGGGGGCGAGATTTCTGTAAAGGGGGTGGATTTGTAACATCCTAAAAAGTTCAAACAGTAAAAATGTACAGATGAAATTGAAGAAAATAAATTTTTATGATTTCTGTAGTGTTATTCATTTTTATTGGTTTTTCTGGAGTTTTATATTGCATGAAAGCTTGATTAAAGAAATTGAGAAATGAGAAAGAGGTAAAAAGATAAAAAAAGAAAGGTGGTAAAAAGGAATAAAAAATTTTATGTGATGCTAGATGCACTGGTGTCTCAGTGAGATCAATAAACAAAATTGTTATGCACAGGATTGGGAATAAATAATTAATATAATCATCTTTTGACTAAAAACAGTAAACCAAATATTTAAATGAAAAATGGTCAATGGTTATCTAGGGCCAATAAAAATTTCTATAGAGACCTGACTGTATAACACACCACTGGTAAATTTTTTATAATTTAATAAGCTGGTTTAAGCCTATTAAAAATTCGAATACAGAGAGTCCAGAAAATAGGGAAAAGGACTGTCAGAATTTTTATAAAATAATTGTTCACGTTTTTGACTTGAACATTTTAGGGTCATCTCTTTAGAAGGATCTAAAGCATTCCAAAAAGTTTCAAAAATAAATCTTCAAAGATGAACCTTTAATTGAATCAAAATCCAAAATTAAGCTTTAGGGCAGGGCACAGTGTCAGAATTTTAGTAAATCATCTGGAAGGTTTTTTTTATCTCAAATGTTTACAGGAGATGTATGACTCCCAGTAAGGTTTGGTCAAAAAATTTCGTAAAATTTTGACTGAGGATGAGGCTTAAACTAATGCAAAAATCTGGAGAATTCTAGTTCAGTCACATCACATTAAACGTCTCCTCTCGCCGACAAGTGGGCCCGGCAACTGTTGGAGCCCGTCGCGCTGGCGAGGCAGAGGCAAAGCCTCGATTCACTGCCAGTGGGCCCTGGTCCCACTTGTCATCCTCAGAGCGCGATGTTCTTCTCCCCTTTTCTTCTCTCGGCTGAGGCGACGAGAGGGCGCCGCCGTCCTTGCCATCCGGTCGGCGCTGTTCCTCTGGCCACGTCGCGTGAAGCCCATTCGGTGACTGTGCAAGCTGTCCCTCACCGAGCCACACTGGAGAAGTGGCTGCGCTGCTTCGTCGCGAGAGCACAGCGGCAGCGACCGAAGCCGTGCACTCGGATTGAGCCAAACGCATCGCGATCGCACTTCTTGGGCTATAAGCCATTCCTTTGCGTCGCAATGAGCTTCGCCTCCTCTTCTTTGCTCATCTTCTGAGCCGGAAGCCTCGCACAAAGCTTTTCCCCTCCGTTTCGTTGCAAGAGCCCGAAAAAGGGGAACTCGGCGGTTTAGGTCATTTCGTCCCTAATCCTTCAAATGAACTCCACCCCGAGCTCTCTTAGCATCACCAGGCTACTGATCAACCGCCGTTTTGGTTTCTTTTTTCCTACAGTAGCACCGCGTCGCCGTCCTTCTTCTTCCTGGCCAGCGCACGGTGGCAGCTCGTTTCAGGTCTTCTCCGACCCAGCCGACTGGTGAGTCCGAATCCCCTCGCTCCATTGTAGCTAGCCCAACCCTAGCTCGTCGGAATTTAGGCCGTTAGTTGAGCTTTCGCCCGCTCGGCCATGGCACCGCTGCACCCCCACGGTGGCAGCCACTTTCCCAGCCACCTCCCGGTGAATGGGTACCGCCCCTGGGTGCGCACGAGAGTGCTGATGCTCATGGTGCTACACATTCAGCCGTGGCAGAGCTGGTTCACCGACGGTGAGCCGGAAACCGTGGTGCTTTGCCCATCATCACCGACCGTGTGTCCGGTGTCGATGGGCCGACGATTTGAACGCGTCGTCGGCGACGTTAGAGGAAGGCGCTTTCCAGTAGAGAAAGCGGATTTTTGGATTTTTGATGATTTTTCAGAAAACCGAATAGACTCAAATGCCAATAACTTTTAAACTATAACTCCAAATTTAATGAAACCAATTTCTAAATTTGTATAAAATACTGTAGATACAGAATATCCAAAAATTAGTTAAAGACGAGTAACGTGCGATTTTATGAAATTCAAAGAGATACTTAGGTGTGAGTAAGGCTATTTAAATAAAATATTTTTCAGATAAAGTTTAAATGGAATGAGATAAGTTTTATGAAACCACTGGTTGTGAGCACTTCAATTGTGTAAAAATTATTACAGATCACTTAGTTAAACCTTTTGTTTAAATAGAATAAATTTTAATATGAAGAAGGATAAATGAGAGAAACATATACATAAATTGAAGTTTATATGGATAAAACTTAAGTTGAAGAAGCAAATACCAGTACAAGCTCATTTATGTAAAAACATTGAGGAAAAAGTATGGGTGATGGTTTTCCAATGAAGAAAGATAGTAGTTGTAATGGTAAACAGAGGTGTAATTTACTATGATTAGGTTCAAAATAATTCAAATTCGGTTTTAAAATGTTTACAAAACTATGGCCTGATTCTAGTAAGAAAATGGATAAAAGTTGGTGAATAATCTGGTTACAAATGAAGGTGGGAGTTGAGATGTTGTAAGGTTTGTTTTGTAATCATTTAGGCCTTTTCATCAATAGGTAAAATAGGTTGCCTAAATGAGAAAGAATAGAAATCTGAAGTAAGAACACTCCACACAGTATGTTCTATTAGGTTCTGAAGAAATTAAGCCGTTTTGCTAAAGTTTGTGTATTAAATAAGTTAGTGAAATAAGCCTAGCTATTATAGTTTCAGGATAATTGAATTACTTAGCAGTTTCAACAGCTTGTAAAGTAGCTCATCCAAGTGAAATTTTTTGAGAGGATAATGTAGAAATGATCACCAAAGTTTGTACTGCTAGATTCCAAGAAAAGATTCTATTAGTAAGCTGTGCTTCACTCTGTTTTCATAAGTATAATAACCTTAAGCGATGTTGTTTAGCCTATTTCCTTAGCCAAATTTTATAGACTAAGTTAAGGTTTCGATTAAGCCTTTTTAGCAGTTGATTTCATGTCTTGTCTAAACACAAAAGTTTAGAAAAAACCAATAAGATTGTTAACCAAAGTATATTCTTGCCTGTTCAATATTAAAACCCTCATTTCATTAAATATGCCACATAAATCTTATTAGTTGAACAACCCTTAATGTCATGATTTTGGAACCCACTTTATGAATCACAGAGAAGATCAGAGAGATGATTTTCAATTCTACCTCTTCCATGTCACCTTCTAAAGAAGCTAATGAACTATTTTTCCTTAATCTAATTAATAATTGTATCTTAATTTCGAAATTTAATTGGAAATAATTCATTTAGAGCAATCCCTGTCTTGGTGTGATTTTGTGTTTATCTTTGCTGTCTGTTTTCTTTTTGCCCATTTGGAGTTTGCTGATGTTCTTTTGTTCCTTGTTTTCTTAACGTGTAGACACCGACGTCCTCGAGGAGGAAGACGACTCTGTCGCAGAACCAGAGTTTATACCGGACAGTGAGCTGCAGGGCAAGCAACCCCTTGAGCATATTGAGCCCGATAATTTACCTACATTATGTTGTTTTTGTCTATGTACGATGCATCTGAATAATTCTCCATAGAAGTGGTAATTTGGGTTAGAATTGTAGTTAATCCTGTACGTTATGGTTTATCTCAATCTGTACGGACATGTGAACCTTGTAAACCCTAGTTTGAACTAGACATACTTAATGACATTTTGGGTATAACCGCTAGCATAATATTCCTGCTTAAGCTACTCGTTTTGTGTTTTTAGTCTTTTCAACCAATGTATGGTCTTTTTTTGGAAATGATCTGGTAGTTTGCTATAAAACCACCAAATAAAACAATGCTTTGACGCGGGTGATTATTGGCAATAGCCGATTGTGGAAGGGAATTGCACGTAGCATAGGGTGGAGTATCGCCCGTGTCGGATTAAGGACCGAGCAAATGGGATGTTGTAGATCCATGTTTTCGTACAACCACAAGGGCTGGTATGGGATAGTCTTAGCCTATTAAGTTGTTTAGATGTGGCTTTGCATCTATGGAAGGCGGAAGTTAGCACAGGCATTCCATTCAGGTCTGCTTGTAGGGGTTTCTACATACCAATGCAACGGTGTACGCCTTGCCTTGGACAGAGACGTGGTGCTGGGTGTGATAAATGTGGATCCACGACTTGGGTGAGTGTCTCTATTTTCAGGGCGAGGGCCAACGTCCTGGGCTGGTGTAAAGCCATGTCTAGATAATGTAACGGCTCTGTATGATCTCCTTGCCGACACACCAAAGGAAGTGTGTTAACTGGCTTGGCAAAAGGGGTTGATCATTCCTTGTGGGTAAAGCTGTACACCTCTGCAGAGTGACAAATCTAATCGATTAGCCACGCCTGCGGTAATGGGCACTTGGGGAAAATCCTACCAATGCTAAAGTCTTTTGGTACTTTCTGGAAAATGGGTTTTGTTTGAGAAACTGTTTTACAACCAGCTTTTGTGTCAAAGGATCGACACCGGGGTCCTATGCAGTCGGGTAGACTGGGTTGAAAATCTGGAATAATTGCTTAACATATTGTTTCTTTATTGCTTTTATTAAAATGCGATGTTGTAATCTAGCATACTTATATATATTTAATGCTTTTGTGCAACCGCAAAAACAACCAAAACCTGTTTATTGTTCAGCTTGCATATTTAAATATTTGCATCTGTGAACCACTATAAGACTTGCTGAGTACCAATATACTCAATCTTGCATCTGCTGTCTCAGAGGACGAAGACTGCGATTTGCCAGACGACGCTCTTTTCCAGGTAGGTCTCGGGGGTTTCGGCGATGGTTTCTTCTAGGATGCCTAGTCAGTTGCCTGGGGGTTTAGTGGGTAACCGCAAGGCTGTTTGGAGTTGTTCGGCTCTCTTTTGTTTCCGCTGTTAAATGTTTTAAATTGTATTAAGCTCTGTATAATTAATGCTGGTATGTATGTCTTTCTGTTTGTTTGCGAGTATGGTTATGATATAAATGTTGTAAACATGTGACTACTAGCTTCTGATCTAGGGAACGGCATAGTAATCACATGGAGGTTCCTGTTCATCAGAACAGGGTCTCATAGTTTTCCTACAGGCTGAGAGTGGCGGGGTTACTTCCTTTAGCCCGGATGGTGGAGGCCACATCCGCTGACGGGTAGGATAGACGGGGTGCCTCTAGGAGGTTCCCCTACGACAGGAGCTTACTCGCCGCTTTGGTGGGCCACTGGCTCTAGGAGGTTCCCCTACGACAGGAGCTAACTATGCAAATGACGATGACGATTTTATGTCACCTAGACCTCGACGTTCAAACACTACTACAATAGGCCATTCAAGAAATAATGCAAGAGGACGTTCAACCAGCATTGAAGGAGGGCTAGCTCCTAACCATACAAATGACGATGATGATGACGATTTCATGCCGCCTAGGCCACGAACCTCGTTCTCCAAGTCCTCCGAATCCTGACGATGATATTACATTAAGCCCTATCAGGTATCCAAACATAGTGCCCCGTCAGCAACCAATAGATAACTATCGTCCATTTCACCATGCCCTATTCCGACAACCATGGCCATAGAATGTTTAGTTTTGTGACTTAGTCCTTCACCAGAGGCATGTACCTATGTTGTATCCAAATTTTATGAATTCCCTAAGGCATGTATGTATCTTAGGTGTAGTTCACATGCCATCCTATTGTACTTGTTGTACTTACAGCACTTTGTAATATCAATGTTGGGTTTTATTCAATATTATACTATGTGAAGGACCATGTGGAGGTCCATCCATGTTTGTGATGAGTATTTGACTTAATTTGAGCAAGGTGTGCTCAAGTTTGAGTTTGATTTGGATTGATTTTCAAAATGAAGCAATTTGAGTTGTCTCTGCCAGGAGTGGCAATACCGGTCGTATGGACGCGGTATGATGAGTTGGATGGTTTATTGCACATCTTTGTGGTCATTGCTATGTGAGGAGTTTCCTTGTCTTTGATGGTTGCAGGGCGACGGTGCTAGGTCATGGTGAGGCGAAGGATGACCGGGACTAGGCGAGGAGCGTCGGAGGTCCAGACGGTTGGGAGATTGCCGGAAGATGATCGGAGATGGAGTCCGGGCAAGTCAAGAAGACAAGGAAAGGAGTTGATGCTAGCTAGATGCCGCGTGGATCAATGAGGGCCGTCGGATTGAGGTCTAGTTGATAGGTTAGCGGGTCTAGGTAGTATGCTTTGAAAACCGTGCAAGAAAACCCGGTATGTGTGTGGGTTTTGGGTTAGCCCTTGCATGGCTGTGTGTGTGGGTTAATCCTAGCCCTTAGATGAGTGCTCTAGGTTGAGGGACTCATCCAAGGGTGGTAGGTGGCCCAAGAGTAGTATAAATAGGGGTGGAGGGTAGCCTCCTTCCCTTGAAGGTGTTGAGGTTTTGATGCTCATTTGAGCTTTGCCCACATGAATGTGAGGCTTTGTAACCTATCCTTCCAGAAATGAAAGTTTTATCCATCCACCTCTGAATTTATTTTGCGCATTTACATTATGTCTTTACTTTACGCAATTTAAATTCAGCATTTACTTTCCCGCAATTACATTCCCGCAATTTACTTTCAAGTAATTTGGATTTGCCTCCCCTCCTTCTAAATGCTGCTGATCTTGGATGTTTTGAGTGTGTTCATATGGTTTTACATCTCTTTTGCGCTCTTGGATTGAGTAGAGAACATCTTTTCTTTCAAGTTCCAACTTTGTTCAGAACCTGTTCTTTGCGCAGCAGTCAGTGTTTGATTTTTTTTAAAATATAGAAACATTTTTTTGAGTGATTCTTCTTGGAGGAGGTGCAGGACTCTGATATACACCTGAAGAAAAATTTTGGAGTTCACTTGTTGCACCGTTTGGGCGCCATGAGGTGAAAACCGAGCCCCAAACTTTCTGCTCAAAGTTCTTGAGCATACTGTGTTCTTAGATTTTTCCTGTTTTTTATGTAAGGATTTTTGAGGAGACATTTTGTGGAGTTCTTCACGACTCTGATGCTCATAGGGATAAAAATTCTCAGAATTTTGTAAGCTGCAGAAACCCACCAACCTCCTGTGCAAATTGAGGACAAGTTCTGGAAATTCTGCTTTTGCTTTTCTGAAAGTGACTTTTGTGATTTGAATTGATGTCCTTTCTAAAAGCAAGTGTTTGAATTGATTCCTCTTTATCTTGGACACTAGACAACCAGGATTGTGACTCAAAAATCCCCACATATTTTATGGTACTTATCCATGCAAGCTTGGGGTACACATAGTTGTCTAGTTTTTCGGGTTTTTCACAATTTCCTTTGAGCGATCTTGTCGAGGTTTTTGTTGGAGTATTTTGGGGGAATTTTTATTTCCGACCATTCACCCCCCCCTCTGTTTGCCATCTCGGTCCTTCAATTGGTATCAGAGCCGGTTCTGCTCTTTCTAGATCTTGGCCGGTCTCAAGAGCCATGGCGACGGACAAATATTCCACTAAGCCTCCCATCTTTAATGGAGTTGATTTTCCTTTTGAAGTCCGGATGGAGTCATACATCACGCCGGGGCTACGATATGGCGAAGGTGAAACTCCGTATGAGTTTCCTGGCGATGAAAATGTCACGGCCATCAATATGGTTGACGTTGAGGCGAATGCTAAGGTAAGGAACATTCTCATACAGGGTCTTAGCCGCGGTGAGTATGATAGGATTTCTCACCTTCGCTCCGCTCACGAGATTTGGGTAACCCTCGATGCTTACCATGAGGGCTCTACTCAAATCAAGACTGTGAGGCAGGACCAGTTCAAGCGCGAGTACAACAAGTTTGATCAACGCGCTGGTGAGAGTCTCGACGAGTGTTTTGGTCGGTTTACAAAGATTTTGAGCGACCTCCGAGCAGTTGGTTGCATATACCCTGACTCGGACAATGCTCGGCATTTCTTGACCGCACTCGACCTTCGGGTTTGGGAGATGAAGGTGACCACCATCAAGGACACCACCGACTTATCGACTCTGACTCTTGACGGGCTTTATTCCCGCCTCAAGACTCATGAGATCGATGTCGTCTCTTGGAAGATGAAATCTCAGTCGATGGCTTTGGTCACCGATCCCATTGGATCTTCTTCTTTTGATCCTTCTATTGGTTTCTCTCTTTCCGCCCTTTGCGAGCTAAGCGATGACCAACTCGAAAAATTTCCAGAAAATGAGCTTGCTCTTCTCGCTCGCAAGCTTTCTCTTGCATACAAGAGGGTGAGAGAGAGGAAGAGAGGTGGCATGATCACCTGCTTTGAGTGTGGTGGCCCCAACCACATTCGAGCGAACTGTCCCAAGCTGGAAAAGGGCAAGAACGACGTTGGCGGTTCGGGCAAGAACGACTACACCGACAAGAACCGCAACAAGAAGCCTCCAGTTCTTGAACCGGCGCACGAGAAGAAGTACCGCAACTTCTCCAAGAACAAGAAGCTCTTCCACCGCGTCCTCGCCGCGCTTGACGACATCAACCTCTCCGACACGGAGACATGGAGTGACGAGGGTGAGGATGATCCGCAAGAGAAGAAGGGCGGCGATGACTTCTTCGGCATGTGCTTCATGGCCGACACCAACGACATCAGCGACTCCGAGCTCTACAGCGACTCGGATGAGGTACCCTCCTATGACTAGTTCAACAAAGCTTTCTGCAAATTAGGAAAATTTCATGCTAGAGCTGAGCTAGGTGTACGGAGCTTGAGAAGGAAGTAGGTACCTTGACTCGGGAGTTAGCTTCACTTAGATCTTCTCACTCCCGAGTCACTGATGATTGCTCTTTGTGTGATGCTATTCTTGTGGAGTTGGAGAACCTAAGGACCATACATGATAGTGTGCTTGCTGAACTTGATGGTCTTAGGTTGAAGAATGCTAGCACTAGTTCTATTGATGCTATTCCTGTTGAGGCTAGTTTTCTTCATGCTCACTCCACTCCATCATGTGCTAATTGCCCTAAATTGCTTGCCGAAATTGATGCCATGAGAGAACACCTTAGAAAGCTTTACGCTAGAAATGATGAACTTGAATTGCATGCTTCTAAGGACCCGATACTCATGTGAGGGTGTAAGCAACTAAAACTTAACAATGATGCTTTGAATGTCAAGTGTGATCAACTTGCTAAGGATTTACTAGTTAAGTCACAAACCGGTTGTTTGTTTGTGTGTTGGGGTTAAGGATGATGTGGATCAAATCCATGTCGAGCTTAAGAAGAAGTTAAAAGACCAAACCCTTAGGATTAAAGATGCTCCTTGCGTTTCTTGTGAGGCCCTCAAGATTGAGGCAGTAGTGCTAAGGGAACAAAAGCACGTCTTGAGAGATCTTCTCTTTACGGTTCTTCTTCTTCCTCTCCTTCCCCTGTTCTTCTTGTGCTTCTTTCTTCCGAGATTGCAAGTATCTTATGAGCACTCTCGAGAAGTTTGTTGGAGGCAAAAGAAGCTCAATCTTATTCTAGACCAATCCAAGATTAGTAGATTCAATCAAGGTCTAGGATTTGATCCCTTGAAGCACGCCGGCGCATCCTCCCACCATTGTCGCGGCTCCAAGAGTGGTGAGATTGTGGTAGCTCCTAGAGTGAGCACCACCAAGTTTAGGTCTCTTTGGGGTTGTCCATAGGACTTGACGAGAAGGGTGTTACTCCTATTATACGCCTCTAGCAAGCGAAGTACACATGCACCTTCAGTAAGAAGGATGGTCACCTAGTAGATTTACGCTCAGCGCGCCAAGATCACTCGGCGTGAGCGTGTTGTGCTCTTAGGGGTATTCGAGGTCATCCCGGACTTTGAGTGCTCCTAAGACACACCGCTTCTAAACAAAGTTAGAGAGTCGCTGTGTTTGGGCAGCGCCCGGGACTCGGTTTTCATGCTAGTTCTTTGAGTTTTAGCCCAGAGTTGTTCGTAGTCGACCTTTCCGTCGTCTTCTTGATATTCCTCGTTTTCCCATCGAGGTAGATATCGTGGCGTGAGGTGTTTTTCGGTAGGAGATCGAGCGACCTTCGGGATGGTCGGCTTTTGCACCACGGCGTGCCAACCCGCTTTGACTCCTAGATTATCTACGAGTTGCTCCCGATCATGTGAGAGTTGGCCGTCGGAGAGACACTCGAGTCGATCTTCTTCTATGGTTGGTACTACGAGGTGTCGTATGGTTGAGATTGGGTTCCTAAGTCTTCACTCTATCCCAAGATCTTGAGTCATCTTTCTCTCTTGTGTCTTGATCAGTTAAATCGGATGGGAAGGGCGATGTTTGGATTGTTGACTCGGTTGTTCTCGTCATATGACCGGAGATTCTCGTTAGTTCTCTTCCCTAGTCCGAGCACCGGTGATGAGTTAATCACTTTTGGGGATGCATCTTGAGTAGAGTCATTGCTAAAGGTACCATCTGCATTAACAAAAATTTCATTCTTAAAGATGTTGCCTTAGTAAGTAGTCGCAATACAATCTGCTCTCTGTTTCTCAACTTATTGATGACTCTTTCGAGGTAAGTTTCAAGAGTAATGCCTGTAGAATCCTTGATTCATCGGAGGGTCTGCTTTCTGGGATTTCTAGATTTGGGAGAGTCTTTCGTGCTGATTTTTACGCTTCTTCCGAGACTCTCTTCGATGTTTGATTGCTTCGAGTCCGTGATCTCTCCTTCGGCATAAGAGACTTGGTCACATTGGTTTTGATCATTTGACCCGAGTTAGCAGCCACGATCTCATTCGGGGTTTGCCTAAACTCAAGATGGTCAAAGACTTAGTTTGCTCTCCTTGCCAACATGGCAAGATGGTTCTTGCTTCTCATCCTCCGATCCAGTAGTGATGGTGATGCACTTGGACAGCTTTTACATATGGACCTTTGTTGGTCCGGCTAGAGTGCGATCGCGGGAGGGAAGTGGTATGTTCTTGTCATCGTTGATGATTTTTCTAGATACTCTTGGGTATTCTTCATGGCCTCGAAGGATGAGACTTTTCTCACTTGAGAGGTTTGGTTAGTAGGTTGTCTATTGAGCTCCTAGGTGCATTACAAGCTATCTGTGATGATAATGGCACGGAGTTCAAGAATTCCTACTTTGAGAGTTTACGTGTGGAGTGCGGTTTAGAGCATTAGTTCTCCTCTCCTATGCCCCTCAACGAGAATGGCGTAGTGGAAAGGAAGAACAGGACCACAGTAGAAATGGCGGGACGATGCTAGACGAGTACAAGACTCCTAGGAAGTTTTGGGTGAGGCTATAGCTCTTGCTTGCCATGTTTCTAATCGCGTGTTTTTGAGAGCACATCCGCATCGCACTTCTTATGAGTTGAGGTATGGGCGAAAGCCCGGTGTGTCTCATTTTCACATTTTCGGTTGCAAGTGTTTTATCTTGAAGTCTGGTAACCTAGATAAGTTTGAGTTTCTCTCTTCTGATGGTATCTTTCTAGGTTACTCGACTTCTTCTCGTAGCTATAAGGTGCAGGTGTTGATGCATAGGATCATAGAGACTGTGATGTGACCTTTGATGAGGCTAGCCCAGAGCTAGACACGATGTTTGAGCTCTTTTTATCCCTCCGAGACCATCTTTGTAGAAGATGAGGATGATGGAGATGATGGTGTTCCACCGGATCCAGTCCCCTCTACACCTGAGGTGCCTCCTGTTTCCATTTCTGCACCTCAGGGAGACCAGCCCTTGCCTTCCGACTCTCCTTCAGCGAGTGGCTCTGCTCCTACCTCTTCTGTGCATGAGGTAGAGGTCACTCGCTACGGTCCTCCCGTCATATCGGAAAACTCATCCACCGATCGGATCATTGGTGATCTGTTTGAGCGGTCACTCGCTCAAAATCAGGTTTGTCCAGTTTCTGCCTCCACTCTGCCTTTGTTACCTCCTTTGAGCCGAAGGATGTTTCTCATGCATTATCCGATGAATCGTGGATTAATGCTATGCATGAGAAACTTGATGTAACATCCCAAAATTTGGCTTTATTTAAGTTTTTATTGCTTAAATGTGCATTTGTGATTTTCTGGAATTTATTTGGATTTTTTCGGAATTATTTGAATTAATTTGAAATCAAGTTTATTGCCTTTTATTCAAATCTATTTAAATCTATGCAAAGTTAAAATAAAGTTTTGCCAAAAATATTTTATTTGAGTCCAGAATATCTCAAAGTATTTTTGAGATTTTTCTTTGATTTTTCCTATTAGTTTTATCGCTTAAAATAAATAAAATGAATTTTTGGAATTATTTAAAATGGGAAATCCTTTTGAAAATCAGTGAACAGTGTTGGGCTCGGCCCATACACTGTACGCGTGCAGCCCAGTGTAATGCGGCCCGGTTAGCCCATGTCTCCAGAAGGAATAGTGTCGAGCCGTTGGATCACGATCGTATGGCTTGCGTCTTGCCACGTCGCCAAGGGTGCCTAAGCCGTAGGATTGTGATCGCGTGGTCAGGGTGGAACGTGTCTTCTCGTAACCCTAACCGATCGCAGCCGTTGATTCAAGCGAAGGCCCAGATTGGATCTCGTCGGGGAAATCTGGTGCGTCCGTTGCGCCACGTGGACGGTCGCCATGCGTCGTCTCCGGCAGACTTGGCGCCACGCCAGATCCGAAGGACTCGCCACCGCGTCGGTTAGGATCCGAGCGCCGTCTTGCGCCGTCGAGGCTATTTAAGGGGTCCGCAGCCTTCCCGAGAATCCTCATCGCGGCGCCGTATCTTTTGGTCGGAGGGTTTCGCGAGAATCGTCGTGGAGTGCGCCCGGAGCTCGTCGGAGTTGAAGCTCTGCGGCCGCCGTGGTTTTTGCTCGAGTTCATCGCGGTTCCGGTTTTGGCGTTTTGGTCCCGATCCGAACTCGTCGAGGTGTGCCGCAGCGATTACTTCACTTCTTCACGTCGAACGCGGCGAACGCCATCGCCGTGGTTTCTTCTTTGTCTCGGTGGATTGCCTCGCCACGCCGCCATTGTCGTCGGGTAAGCTTTGGACCATCCGACCAGTAGCGGAGGGTTGAGGTTCTGCCACGTTGCGCGCGATCACTAGCCGTCCGATCGGATTCATGCGCTCTGGATCGCGCCGTCGCCGTAGCCAATCTGGCCGTGCCGCGTGTCGGGCGCAAGCGCTGAAGCGTCGTGGACCGGGTCTGCGGTGGACCAAAGGAGGTCTCGTGGACTCAGTCTATCCGCCGGAATACGTGGCAGTGTCTGATTGGCTGGC
Source organism: Otatea glauca (assembly GCA_036346275.1). Taxonomy (NCBI): domain Eukaryota; kingdom Viridiplantae; phylum Streptophyta; class Magnoliopsida; order Poales; family Poaceae; genus Otatea; species Otatea glauca. Next base: position 18,024,294 of record CM070719.1, on the reverse strand, counting down.
GCCAGGGCTGACGTCAGCGTGATGTCATGCTGACGTCATAAATCGCTTTTTCAGAATAAAAATAAATCTGTTAATTCCGAATTTCTGATTTTCTGATTTCAGTATTTATTTTAAACTTCAAAAGGCTATATCTTTTGCATCGTAACTCGGATTTGAGTGATTCCAGTTTCTAAAAATTTGTAAAATTGAGATCTATTTAATGGTGAATTTTATTTGATTTTTGGAGTTCATTTGCTCTATGTTTTGGTATTGATTTGCTTTTCTTTTTCGGTACGCGTAGACGTTGAATTGTGCGACGCTTCGGAGGAAGATCCAGCAACTTAAGAGCAAGTTTCAGATCAAGATCAGGACCTATTCCAAGGCAAGTTGTGCTTTGATCATTTTGAACCCATGTTTATAAAATTGCTATGTCTAATTTACCCTATTGCATATATTTCAAATATACAACTGTTTTAAATTAGATTGGGTTTAGCTAATATACCAGATTGATCTACGCCCTACCTTGTCATTGTATGCCATGATCCATTGTCACCCTAGATTGGTTAAATATAGTTGGTTAACAATTATAATCAACATTGGAGGATTAGTTCGTATTAGTTGCTTAGCCTTGCCACGTCATCACATGTGTCAGAATCATTGATAATTAATCTTGATTAATGGAATATGGGACAATGTTATGGACTTGTGTGTCATGTTGAATCACACGATGAGATTGAGTTGTTGTGGCGAGTCATGTCACGCAACGATGTTGAATTGTTGATGGCACGTGGTGCTTGGTAATCAACTGGGTGATAATAACTTAGATTGGGGCAAGTGACAAGGGGCGAGGATGCCAAGGTGGGCCCGATGGGCAGAGGGTATGTGGATGTCTTGCCTTGATCACTCTAAGGACTTAACCTTGCAAGCCTTTGACCTGAGTCTATCGTGCAACCACATGTCTGGTATGGGCCAGCCTAGCTGATTAATTTGCAATGTCTTAATTTTGGTACTATCGTGGTCGGTGTGAGTTCCCGAGTTATGGTGTAATTCATATGGCGCAAGAGGGGGGCCCTGGTTATGGTTTTCAGACCCACCAGTGTTGAAACCTTAGCGGGTAGTATCCGGTTAAGCCAGAGCATTGTAAAGGCTCTGTTATAATCACTCGCCTTGGTGGTGTTTGGTTGTATCGCGTGGGTAAAGTGCATAACCTCTGCAGAGTGTGAAACTATTCGGATAGCCGTGCTCGCGGTATTGAGCAATGCTCGAGAATTACAGTTAAGGGTTAGTTTAATTAATTGGACAACTTGGTTGGGATGGCGGAATGCCATATGGAAGATGGAATTTGACTTAGGATTGGAAACTTGGTTTACTTGAGAAATACTGAATTTGTTTACTCTTGATATTTGTTTTACAGTCTTTACAATCTATTTACTGTATTTGTTCATAAATGCTGCTTATTGCAAAATAACCATGATAGCCTATCCATTGGAATAAGCCTTGCATATAGATACATAGAATTGCATTCTGTGCACAACTTGTTGAGTGCTTAAGTACTCACCCTTGCCAAACAACAATAATCAACAGTTGAAGAGTCTACACCTATGTTGGAAGAGGAAGTCTAGGAAGACACGAGTCATTAGGGTCCGAGCCTTGTTGGTTGCGTGTGGTGAACTGATGAGCTATCTACGTTTTCTACTTTCCGCTGCATAATTATTAGTTTATATTTCCAGTCTTGCCCTGTGTGGCTTAATAATGTAAGTTGGTCATAATATCGTACATCTAGCTATATCAATAAATGAACTATTATTCTATTATCGTTGTGTATGATGTGATATGTACCAATATTAAGCTGTGTGCACTAGCGTTGATCCTGGGACTAGTGCAGTAAACACAGTGGGTTCGAATCAGTGGATTCGGGTCCTTACACTTGAGAACTTTGAGAGGAACAAGGTATGGCAGCTTGTCGAGCCCCCATCTGGTCATAATGTCATTGGGACCAAGTGGGTGTTCAAAAACAAGCAGAGTGAGGATGGGGTTGTCATTCGCAACAAGGTTAGGCTAGTTGCTGGGGCTTTTCTCAGGTTGAGGGTCTTGACTTTGAGGAGACCTTTGCCCCAGTAGCTAGACTAGAGGCTATTAGGATCCTGCTTGCATTCTCTGCATCCCAGGGCTTCAAGCTCTATCAAATGGATGTCAAGAGTGCATTCCTCAATGGCTATATTGAGGAAGAGGTTTATGTCAAATAACCTCCAGGATTCGAGAACCCCAAGTTTCCGAGTCATGTATACAAGCTCTCCAAAGCTTTGTATGAACTCAAGCAGGCCCCCAGAGCATGGTATGAGAGGCTCAAGTCTTATCTTCTCAGCCATGACTTCAAAATGGGCATAGTAGACAAAACTCTGTTCATCAGACACTATGAGTCTAATTTTCTTCTTGTCTAGATTTATGTGGACGATATCATTTTTGGTGACTCGTCTCATTCGCTTGTGTCTCAGTTTTCTGAGGTGATGAGCACAGAGTTTGAGATGAGTATGATGGGCGAGTTGAGCTACTTTCTTGGCTTCCAAATCAAGCAGACTCGGGAGGGTACTTTCTTGCATCAAGGCAAATATACCCGTGACCTCCTGAGGCGCTTCGACATGTCTGATGGGAAGCCGGTGATGACTCCTATGGCCACCACTTCTGTCCTCGAGCCCGATGAGGATGGTGAGCCTGCTGATCAAAAGGAGTTTCGGAGCATGATCGGCTCCCTCTTGTACCTCAGTTCTTCGAGGCCGGACATACATTTTCTTTGTGTGTGCGTGCGCTCGATTTCAAGCTTCTCCTCGCGCCTCTCACCGCCAAAGATCAAGCGCATCTTCAGTACCTTCGTGCTACCACCGATTATGGTATTTGGTACTCTTCGTCTTCTTGTCTATCTCTTAGAGCCTTTTCCGATGCCGACTTTGTCGGGTCAGAGGATAGATAGGAAGAGTACTTCTGGCACTTGCCAATTCATTGGCACATATCTTGTTTCTTGGTCATCTAGGAAGCGATGCAGGGTTGCACACCATCCACCGAGGCCGAGTATGTTGTTGCGACCAATTGTTTGAGCAGTGCTATGGATGAGATCGACCTTACGGGACTATGGGTTAGAGATAGAGAATGTGCCACTTTTACGTGACAACACTTCAGCTATTTGCATTGCTAAAAACCCGATTGCAACATTCGGACCAAGCACATTGATATTAGATATCACTTCCTTAAAGACCATGTGGAGAAGGAGATATCGCACTTCGATTCGAGAGAGTGACCTTGATTAGCCGATATCTTCACCAAGCCTTTGGATAGCTCCATTTGTTGCCTTGAGGAGTGAGCTTGAGTCGTGAGCCCTTACGGCCTTTCGTGAGGGGAGCTGGTTTGTATATTATGTATTATATGTTTTCTTCCACTTAACTTTTCTTTTCTTTGTGTTTCTTTTGGGTGACTTTGGGCTTGTTTTCTTGAGTTGAGTTCACTCACTTAGACTTCGGCATGCCTTCCATGGACCTCTTATCTTGTGCTTTAGGTTGCTATCATGCGTGATTAGTCGTTCTATCTTCTCTCTAGGTTGAGTTCCCTCACGTCTTACAAGTCTAGCGGTATTGGGCCTCACAGGTAGGCAGGTGCATGTGCACTCCTTAGTTGGGATCTAGAGTCGACTTCCCTATGTCGATCCTGGGAAGATAAGAGCGAGTCTAAGCCGTAGTGAGTCTCTTCTATCTTATCTATGCTCAATAGCCATCCAGCTTTGCGTTTCTCGGTTTCTTCTCCTCATTCTGTTTTTCGGTTGTTATTGAGTTCATTCGGTTTTCTTTATGCCTAATCTTGATAATAACTCAACTTTAACCAGATTTGAGCTTAAAATTGATTCATTTGTTGAGGGGGAGTTTGGGAATCTGTTCATGCATTGCATTTAGACTGCATTTTCTGTTTTGTGAGGTTTGTCTATTATGCAATTGATTTCTTCTTCATGCTATACACCATGCTACATCATTTGAAGAAAATCACTAGCTTAGGTATGTCCAAGTTCATTTAACTTGCTAAGCTTAAAAATGAAATAAGCCTTAAATGAAAAACTTGATGAAATTTGTTGCTTTTACTTGCTAGGTTTCTTCTCTAGAGGTTTGTGCCATAATTTGAGAAATTTAGGAGTTCTCTAGAGTCCCTATAGCAACTTGGGTTAAACTAGTTTGATCCATGCTAGAGTCCTTCAATTGCTCATGAATCATTGTGCTAAAAATGAAAATTAAACAAAATTGACTCTTCTTGTGCACATACGACTCAACACCTTGCATTCACAAGACCGCTTCCCATTGCACTTGGGATGAACTTGGAATAAATCGTGTTTGACCTAGACCATCCTCTTAAGAGTTCATCTCGAGATGGTTGCATACGGCTTGAGTCAATTGGTTGTTAAAAGAAAATGCAAATAAATTAAAAACAAAGACATATGTGGGTAAAGAATGCAAATAATGTCAAACATTTGCACCCCGCTATGTCTTGTATGATGATAAATCAAAATTTGCATTAAGTGATAAATGAGCCCGAAGGACCATGTATGCTCTTCTAGATTCCCCAAAGTGTTGAGTAGGTTGAACTCTAGGTTTTCCTTTTGATCCTTAGAGTGGCTATTCTTCTATTTTTGAAACTAAAGCTAAGTGTTGCACTTGTCTAATCTTGCTAAAAACGAAATATTCAAAACTAAGCTCGTATTTGCACTTGGACATGTCTTAGTTTAGTCATCTTCTGAAATTGACAAGCTTGGTGTAATATCCTTCCATTTTGATCAATTGGATAATCTTCAAAGCTCTTTCGATTGCATTTCATGCATACATAAAAAAAATTGATGCCTATATTGCCAAAAGGGGGAGAAAACGTAGAAAAGGCATCATTAAAATGATAAAAATGTGAATGCTTATTTGGTTATTATGATCTTTGTAAAACTATGCTACTACTTCTGTTGGATCATAATCTCATAATCACATTTGACATGTTTAGTTGGATTTTAGAGTTTTTGTTGAAAACTTGCTCTTTCTTAAATTTAACTCTAAAATCTGAATTCCTCTTCGTCAACTTGGTTATGGTTCTAATTTCTATCTTTGGACCAGGTTTGACTTTGCAACTAAAAATTGCTTTCTTCTTCATTTTCTTCAAACTCAAATTTATGCCTTTTGTGTGGTTTGTCAATATAATCATCAAGGGGGAGATTGAAGGACCATGTGGAGGTCCATCCATGTTTGTGATGAGTATTTGACTTTATTTGAGCAAGGTGTGCTCAAGTTTGAGTTTGATTTGGATTAATTTTCAAAATGAAGCAATTTGAGTTGTCTCTGCCAGGAGTGGCAGTACCGGTCGTATGGACGCGGTAGTGATGAGTTGGATGGTTTATTGCACATCTTTGTGGGCATTGCTATGTGAGGAGTTTCCTTGTCTTTGATGGTTGCAGGGCGACGGTGCTAGGTCATGGTGAGGCGAAGGATGACTGGGACTAGGCGAGGAGCGTCGGAGGTCCAGACGGTTGGGAGATTGCCGGAAGATGATCGGAGACGGAGTCCGGGCAAGTCAAGAAGACAAAGAAAGGAGTTGATGCTAGCTAGATGCCGCGTGGATCAATGAGGGCCGTCGGATTGAGGTCTAGTTGATAGGTTAGCGGGTCTAGGTAGTATACTTTGAAAACCGTGCAAGAAAACCCGGTTTGTGTGTGGGTTTTGGGTTAGCCCTTGCATGGCTGTGTGTGTGGGTTAATCCTAGCCCTTAGATGAGTGCTCTAGGGTTGAGGGACTCATCCAAGGGTGGTAGGTGGCCCAAGAGTAGTATAAATAGGGGTGGAGGGGTAGCCTCCTTCCCTTGAAGGTGTTGAGGTTTTGATGCTCATTTGAGCTTTGCCCACATGAATGTGAGGCTTTGTAACCTCCTTCCAGAAATGAAAGTTTTATCCATCCACCTCTGAATTTATTTTATGCATTTACATTATGTCTTTACTTTACATAATTTAAATTCAGCATTTACTTTCCGCAATTACATTCCCGCAATTTACTTTCAAGTAATTTGGATTTGCCTCCTCCTTCTAAATGCTGCTGATCTTGGATGTTTTGAGTGTGTTCATATGGTTTTACATCTCTTTTGCGCTCTTGGATTGAGTAGAGAACATCTTTTCTTTCAAGTTCCAACTTTGTTCGAAACTGTTCTTCGCAGTGATCGGTGTTTGATTTTTTTAAAATATAGAAACATTTTTTGAGTGATTCTTCTTGGAGGAGGTGCAGGACTCTGATATACACCTGAAGAAAGATTTTGGAGTTCACTTGTTGCACCGTTTGGGCGCCATGAGGTGAAAACCGAGCCCCAAACTTTCTGCTCGAAGTTCTTGAGCATACTGTGTTCTAAGATTTTTCCTGTTTTTTATGTAAGGATTTTTGAGGAGACATTTTGTGGAGTTCTTCACGACTCTGATGCTCATAGGGATAAAAATTCTCAGAATTTTGTGAGCTGCAGAAACCCACCAACCTCCTGTGCAAATTGAGGACAAGTTCTGGAAATTCTGCTTTTGCTTTTCTGAAAGTGACTTTTGTGATTTGAATTGATGTCCTTTCTAAAAGCAAGTGTTTGAATTGATTCCTCTTTATCTTGGACACTAGACAACCAGGATTGTGACTCAAAAATCCCCACATATTTTATGGTACTTATCCATGCAAGCTTGGGGTACACATAGTTGTCTAGTTTTTCGGGTTTTTCACAATTTCCTTTGAGCGATCTTGTCGAGGTTTTTGTTGCAGTATTTTGGGGGAATTTTTATTTGCGACCATTCACCCCCCCCCCCCCTCTGTTCGCCATCTCGGTCCTTCACTATGATTTATCATCAAATTTGTCACACATCGAAAGAGAATGACGACCTACGAAATTTGAATTTTTTGTCAAAAAATTGTAACTGATAAATAATTTTTTAAAATACTACATGAACTATCACTGACAAATATGATTTTTTTTGAATTTATTGAACCCTGCTTTGAACCCTAAAATTCTAGCAACTGTCAAAATAACACTGACTTCTAATAATTAATGCTCACAACTTACATCGACTTTTCGAATGAAATAATCAGTGCAAAAATGTTCGTCATAAATTTAATTCCCTCGCAAATAAATTTTTAGAATTTTGTAAGTGAAGGCTCTCTGTAGCCATTTGGATTGGCGATAGATAGAGAGGGGATAATTTTGGTATTTTGCAATTTCAAATGGCTGCAGAGGGGTAGTTTAACAATATTCTTAATCGGTATATTATTTCTGTAAATTTTGATTTAAAATAAAATTCAAATCAAGAAAACAAAAAAACAAAACTGCAAAAAAAAGAAAATTTAGTCTATGTCACTGTTTGGATTGGTGACAGGGGCATTTATAGTATTATGCCCTCTGTCGCCAATCCAAATGGCAACACAGGTCCATCCACTATTTCACAAACCCGATGTACTGTTGACCCAAACCCTAGTCCATGTTCCTAATTGATGGACATTGACCCCACCTGTTAGCCCATTAGCATTTTCTATAATTACAAAAATAAATATTCCTAGAATATTCCCATGTGGTCCCACTTGTTAGTCTCTGTTCTCACTCCTTTGTTAGTTTTCTTAAGTAATCTAGCCGAGCCACTTCTGATAGCCTATTCTCCTTCATATGACTCCAATTGCATCCGTTGAAGTTCCTAGGTTCTTATAAAATCAAACCGTACCTTCAAATATATATTTTTCTTTTTGGAATTTGTGTCGTTGACTATGTGTTGGATTGTGTGGTTCTATGTATAGTTTTAGTGTATTCGGTAGTCTCGCCCCGGACAATTAAGGATTTCACTATGTGTGCCTTCGAATTGAGCCCCAATATACAACCACATGCTCTAATGGAAATAACGTGGCATAGTAATGTTGGAGGGAGATCCCGTCACACTCCAGCGACCCCCATTGGAGAGAGTACGTGATGCAAGGTGTTGAGGGAGATCCCCTCATAGCCCATTGGACCTCTAGAGAGGCTACATAATGTGGGGTGTTATGGGACATCCCCTCATATCCTGCTGGCCCTCTAGAGAGGGTATGTGGAGTGGTGCTCGGTCCTTCAGGGTGCTTTGGCCCATTCCGATGCATAGGTAGTGAGGCTGTACTCCCGGTCCATGAGGGCACCCCCATAGACAAATGAGTGGGGCCCCTAAGTCCTGTGGTTCCCGTGAGGTCGGCCCCGAAGGAGGGTCCAAGCCTTGGGACCCCGGGGTATGAGGCCCATCCCTAAGAAACAAAGACATGGGATCCACTACCATCTCCCAAGAATGACAAGCATGCCCATGCTTAAGCCACCTGTAACATCCTAATTTTTGCATTTTGTGAAATTATTGTGCCTTTTATGTTTTTGTGAATTATCTATAATTTATTAGGATTTTAAATAATATATTTTAATTAATCCTTTTTTGAAAACTATTTTAAAATTTGAAAAGTTTAAATAAACTTTTGTTGAAAATATTTTATATGAGTCCCAAATGCCATAAATATTTTTTTGAATTTTTATATTTTTATTACTTTATTTGAATTAATATATTTTCTGGAATAAATTTTAAAGAGAAAAGATTTTAAAAGTCTTAGTTACAACGATGGGCTTGGTCCAATATTGTGCTTGTTCGGCTTGGCCCATTTGCGTCGTGGCTTGTTTCTGTGAAAACCCTAAGATCCTGACTGTTGGTTGGAATCGACGGCCCTAGCAGATCGTGACCATTGGATCGAGTCAGTGTTGACGGCCGAGATTTTTCCATGTCTCTTGCTTCATCGGCCATGCAATGTGCGCCACGTGGAGGGTTGTGATTGCGCCACATCGCATCGTCATCTCTGTCGCAGACAAGGAGTCTAGCCCGTAGCCGCCATGGACTCTGTCTCAAGCATAAACGTCGAGACCTTTATAAAGCACATTATCACCATCCGAGGTTCGCCATTCCACGACTCTACTTTTCTCCAAAGAACGTCACCTGAGGAGCCGCCGTCGTCAAGAACAAGCTCACCGGAGTTGGAGTCATTGTTGTCATCTTCTTTTGAGTTGTTCTCCATCTACGTTGGGCCTCCGCCATCCCCGAGGGTTCCTTCGAGCTCACCGCATCGTGCTGCGTTGGACCCGTCAAGCTTCATAACCGTTTCGTCGACCAAACGCTACGCACAAGGTCATCATCCTCAAGTCCGATGAGCTTGCGTCGTCTTGTTCCTAGATGTGATCTTCAGCTGTTAGATCTAGACCGCATGGCCCAGATTGAGCCATGTATCCATCCTGCCCGTGCGCCACATGTACTCATCGTCGTCGTCGATGTGCACATAGTCGCCGCTGTTTGATTTGGTATGAGCAGACCAGATCAGGATGAGTGTCACGTTGTCCATCTGCCTTGTAGCATCATCACCATCATGTCTCAGCCATAGGATCAGTCCATACACAATCCAGATCGTGCCGAGCTTTGTCGCCCACGTCTTGTCGTGTGTCAGCCCCTTGTTGTGCCACGCATGCACACTTGCGTCACCCTGACGTCAGCACCTACCATTGGTCAACCTTCTCGTGGATGGAGTCCATGATTGACTCGTGTACTTCGTGGACCGGGTCCATGGACCTGTGGTCCCACATGTTAGTCTCTTTAGTATTTTTCTTGATTTATATTAATTCGGTAATTAGGTTTGTGACGTTAGCATGACATCATAATTCGGGTTTTCTTTAGGAAAATAATTCGACCGAAAATCAATTTTTCCGGTGATGTTAGTATGACATCTTTAATCCCATTTTCTAGTAAAAAATAATTCAATTAATTTGGGTTTATTTATTTCTCTAATTTTCTTTTATTTCAAACTTTAGTGAGCCCATTCTTCCTCATATGATCTCCGATTGAGGCGATTCAAGTTTCTAATTTTTTTTAAATTGATATGTATTTAATAGTGAATTTTATTTGATTTTTAGAGTTTTTTCTCTCCATTTTGGTGTTTATTTGGTGTTCTCTTGATATGCGCAGATGTTGAAGTGCTTGCTTGGTGTGTCCGAGGGAGAATTGTTGATTCAAGACCAAGGTCTAGAGCGAGGACAAGACCTTTTCTATGAAAAGTTGTGCTTTGATCATGTTGAACCCAGTTTTACAAAATTGCTATGTTGATTTAAATTATGCATGATATTTTATGCGTAGAACTACTTTGAAAATAGTTTGGGATCGAGTTAATCTACCCAATTGGATTATATCTACCTTGACATTGTATGTCATGAAAATTTGTCACCCTAGGATGGTTCATTATCAGTTGGTTGCTAATAGATACCAACTTGGGTTGGTTAGACCGTGGTTAGTTTGCTTAGCCATGCCACGTTAACTCATGTCTTTTGGAATATCAAAATCAATCATGACTAATGGAATATGGAACATGTTTATGAAAGGTGTATCAGGTGTTATCACACAATGATGTTAAGTTGTAGTGACATGTGTCACGAAACGATGTTGACTTATTGATGGCATGTGGTTCATGATAATGAACAGGGGAGGCAAATAATTTAGATTGAGGGAAGTGGCAAGGGGCAGGGTGCCAAGGTGGGCTAGTATGGCGGATGGATTGTAGAAATCTTGCCTTGGTCCATTAAAGACTTAACCTTGCAAGCCTTCGAACTGAGTCAAACGTACAACCACATGTCTAGTATGGGACGTACCCAACTAAGTACGAATACTGATGTCTTGACATGTGATAACTTAGGAGGATAATCACACAGAAGTGTGGTTGTGGAGAGGGATGTGGTGTACTACAGTCTCACATCAATCTAACGGTATATTGGTCCTATACTTCACCTACACTAAGGGAAGGGATAGTGTATGGCTTACCGGGAGGGTCAGTGTTAGTATAAAGGTTTATGAAAGATTTTGTCATGATCTCTCTGCCGACACACCTAAGGATGCGTGTTAATCTGGAGGCAAAAGGAGATGATCATGTCGTGTGGGTAAAGTACATAACCTTTGCAGAGTGTAAATACATTCGGATAGTGTTTGCACCAAAATTTGTCTAGGTATGACCAAATTGTCAGGCTAAGGATCAAGAAATATCTTGGCCAATATTGGACAAGGAAAAAGAGTTTAAATATGGATTGTGACCAATATTGATCTAACTCTCTTGGTGATGTAGGGGTTACGAATTGCACGATAAGTCAATATATACTTGCACAAGTCGAATTATTGGCTATGATCAATCAATCTGTGCATCACACCTTAATTAACTAATCATCAGCTCTAGTCACAACTCTTAAGCCGATGATAGCCAATAGCGTTAAGACCATTGCTCAGGAGTTCGCATTAGTTGGGAGCCTGCTCAACCCAATGCAGGCCCTGCCAAATTATCCTATTTATTCGGTAGCAAAAAACACTCAAACCACAGCAGCCGACCCAAAACCATCGGCTACAATTCCATCTTTGACTATGATGACAACCCAACCCACTGTTATACTGCCATGAGACCCCTATGTGAGTGGGGTTAAGTTAGATGCATCGTCTAACTTGCCACCATCAACTCCGTTTTACGCGTTTCAACAATCGGTTCCACAGCCAGCTGAACCCAATAGGTATTCATAATATGCTAAGCCGATTCCACAAAGGAATGAGGCCCCATACAAAGTCATAACATACTCAGAACCCTTTGTCCCTGTACAAGAGCGACTGCTAGGAGGAACAATAGATATGAACAATTTCTTCAATACACATCGGCTCAACCAAATAGTCAACCCGAGCTTATGCTCGGGGGGAAGAATGCCAATTACGACCATAATTGGCAGAATCCTAACATTACGTCGGCTAATACTGTTAACTGGGCCGACCAGATATTTGTCATATTGAGAGATCAATTCGGCATACAACCCAAGTGGAAGGTTATCGACTATAGAAAACCATATCCAGATTATATTGGCCGTATGCTTTACCCCAACAATTTTAAGGTTCCTGATTTTGCCAAGTTCTCTCGAGATGATTCTGTTACCACATTAGAACATGTCAGACGCTTTATTGCACAATGTGGTGAAGCTGCTCAGTCCGACAGCCTAAAAATTAGGTTATTCCTGCTATCACTATCAGGAACTGCTTTTACATGGTTCACTAGCTTATCCCCAAATTCGGTTCACTTTGGACCGATTTGGAAAGTCGATTCCATGAGTATTTTTTCTCTGGTAGTCATTGTAACGTCCTAAAAAGTTCAAACAGTGAAAATGTATGGATGAAATTGGAAAAATAAATGTTTATGAGTTTTCTGGTGTTATTCATTTTTATTGGTTTTCTTGGAGTTTTATATTGTGTGAAAGCTTGATTAAAGAAATTGAGAAAAGGGAAAAAGGTAAAAAGATAAAAATAAAGGTGGTAAAAAGTAATAAAAATTTCTATGTGACCCTAGCTGCACTGGTGTCTCAGTGAGATCAATAAACAATTTTTTCATGCACAGGTTTGGGAATAAATAATTTATATAACCATCCTTTGACTAAAAACAGTAAACCAAAAATTTAAATGAAAAATGGTCGATGTCTATCTAGGCTCAAGAAAATTACCATAGTGCCCTGAGTGTAGAGCCTATCACTGGTAAAATTTACATGAGTTAATAAGTAGTTTGTGCCTTTTAAAAATTCAATTACAGTGGCTTCAGAAAATGGAAGAATTGAATGTGAGAATTTTAGAAAAATAACTACAAGAGTTATCAACCTGAAAATTTTATGGTGATACCTTTGGGGGAAACTAAACCTTTACAAAATGTTTCAGAAATAGATCTTGCAAGATATGTCTTTGAATAAATCAAAGTCTGAAATGAATATTTAGGGCAGGGCATAGTGTCAAAATTTTAGTAAATCATCTAGAGGGTATTTTTATGTCAAAATTTTACAAGAGACGTCTGACTCCCAGTAGGATATGGTCAACAATTTTCGTAAAAGTTAGGCTGAAATTGATGCTTAAACTAATGCAAAATTCGGAGAATTCTCGTCCTGTCCTGTCACATTTAACGTCTCCTCTCACCGACAAGTGGGCCTGGCACCTATTGAAGCTCGTCGCGCTGGCGAGGCTGAGGCGAAGCGTCGGGTCACTGCCAGCGGGCCCTGGTCCCACCCATCAGTCTCAGAGTGCGTCATTCTTCTTCCTTTCTTCTCCCCTGGCCGAAGCAAATCGACGACGACTTTCGCCGTCCTTGCCGTCCGGTCGTCGCTGTTCCTCCGGCCACGTCGCGTGCTGCCCATTCCGCGACTGTGCCGGCTGTCCTTCGCCGAACCGTGTTGGAGAAGAGGCTGCGCCACTACATCGCGCAAGCTGAGAGCATCTAGGCTCCCTAGTTGTGTAATTTATGCTTATTATATAGGTTTTGGTGTTGATGACTAAAAAGGATACTCAGTGTAAACCGAAAATAGTTAGATTTGATGATCAAGGCTAAGGTGTTTTTTCTAGGTTTAGCTTGGGAGTTGATCCAAGTCATATAGTTAAAATCACCGTACTATTAAGAGCGATTATACATACGAAATAATCTTGGTTCATATGCAAAATCACTAAGATTACTTGGAGCATAGTACTTTTCATGTTTCTCTCTCAAAAATCCAAAGCTCTATCCTCTTAGCCAAAACAATTCTCTCTGGACCAAACTTCTTTTACTCAAGAGCTCAAAGATCCTAAGTTCAAACTCTAACCGAGCGTACACCAGGTACGACGGACCGATATTTTCGGTCCGGCGCTGAGAATTGTCTTCACCAAGCGTAATCCATGTACGCCGGACCGACTTTTTCAGTCCGGCGTTAAGAATTCTTCTTTGATTCTTTTCAACCAAGTATAACTATCTTCTTCGTCGAACCAATCTAACTTCTTTCTTAAAATTAGTCCGACATAAGTTATATTTTCACTCTAAATAAAATTCTTGTCTGTGTTAAAAGTTGTTTTAACCAGAAATTTAAAGTCTGATGCAGACCAGAATTCCTATGTACGTCAGATCAATTTTTCCGGTCCGGCGCGAACATATTTCGCTCGTATAAAACCAGCCATTTTGCCATGTACGCCGGACCAGCTTCTTTGGTCTAGCTCAAATGTTATTTGCCGGTACTCATAAGAAACGAAGACATGTGTACGCCGGACCAACTTTTTCGGTTCGGCGCAAGCATTGTCTCTCTGATATCAAAATCAAACAAATACATGTGTACGACGGACTAATATTTTCGGTCTGGCGTAAATGGATCATTCTGAGCATAAGAATGCTTTCCAATCCAATGTACCCCGGACCAAAATTTTCGGTCCGGCGTGTGTGTAGTTTGACTTATGGTTCATACACCATAGAATTCTTGCAAAAGGGTAGCAGTTGACCTACCCCATCTAACCTACCAACCCCCAACGGGCAAATGGCAGGTGTAACGATTATTTTTGTTCAGGGTCTATATATAGAAAGCCTGGGTTCACAAATAGATATAGAGCTTTGCACATTCACATCCTTTGATATCCTGAACATCTTTGACATCATTCAAATCATATAAAACTCTTTGATCTTTAGAATTCCTGAGCTTCATTCCATCAAAGAGTTTTGAGCTTCAACTCAGAAATCACAAACACTAATTCTAGACATTTAGAGTGCTTGCTCCAAGCTAAGTCTAGTTTGCATCTAGCTACTGAACTAAGAGACAGGGCTTGTGGATAGTCTATTACTCTTGGAACTAGCTGTTCCTAGACGGTTGGAGAAGTTGTTGGTGCGACCTATCCAACAGTGATTGTGGAAGGCCACCATTGCTGTGAAAGGTTGAGACTCACCTCACTGGAGTAGTGAAAGAGTCAAGATAGTGGAAAACCAAAAGCTATTGAGATTGGCTGTTTGGTGGAGCAGTACTTCTGAGGAAGTGCTCTAACGGGGATGTAGGAGTCATCTCTGAACCTCGGTGGAAAATCCTAGATTTCTTTTGTTTATCATTGCTTATATTCTCTTATTATTTCTCATTCGAAATTCCCTTCCATACAAAGCCTTTCTTCAACAAGTGTTGTGCTGGACTTTTATACTAATTGCTTCCGTTTCTATTTTTTTATTGAGAAAAGTTTTTCATAACAATTAAAAAGTTTTAAAAGTTGCCTATTCACCCCCCTCTAGGCCAACTTGATCCTTACAAGTGGTATCAGAGCCAGATTACCCTTTTAAAAGCTTAACAGCTTGGGTAAAGCTACGAGGAATAGGGTCACCATGATAAGTGTACGAAGGGTTCCTATTTTTGATGGCACAAATTATGCTTATTGGAAAATTAGAATGAGGTGTTATCTTAAGGCCGTAAGTTATGATGTGTAGAGGGTTACAGAAAGACCTTTGCCTCCACGGGTCATACCTGAATGGCAATCGTCATCCTCAGAACCTGCACCTGGAGAGATAAGGAATTTGCAATTTGATGCTCAGGCTAGAAATGCTATCGTTTCATGCCTCAATGTCGAAGTTTTTGATAGAGTCAGTAATTTGTCAACTGCCTATGATATATGGACGACTCTTCAAGAAATTCATGAGGGTACCTCTGATGTAAAAGAGGAAAGATATTTTGTTGTCAGAGAAAAATTTGATTAGCTCAAAATGGTCCCTCATGAAAATGCTAATGATATGTTCTCTAGATTAAACCCCATTGTAAATGAGCTTAAGGGTCTAGGAACTAAAATTGATGATGTTGAAGTATGCAGGAAAATGATCAGGGTTCTACCTAGAGCCTATCATAGCCTAATCACTTATCTATCCAATAGTGGTGATCTGAAGAAGCTCACACCCACTGAACTATTAGGCAAGATATCAGCTTATGAGCTTACCTTGGGTGATGAAGTTGAGATCAAGAAGAAATCAATTGCACTCAAGACCAAGGAAAAAGTTCAAGATTCTTCTCATAATGAAGAAGAAGATACATCCTATGAAGAGGATGAAGATGTAAGACAATTGGCATTACTCATGAGGTCAGCAAACAAAATCATGAGAAGGGTAAATGCCAAAGGTAAATCCTCTAATCACTTCTCAAAAAGAAACCCTTTCTCTAACATTGTCTGCTTTGAGTGCAATGAGAAAGGACACATAGCTGCCCGATGCCCTAACAAAAGCAACAAAAAGGGCAAGAGCAAAAGTAACGATGACAAAGATGAAGAAAAGGCTCAGGGAAGCCATAAGAGAAGTTATCACAAGAAGAGCTACTCCAAGAAACATTGGAGAAAAGGGAAGAAGGAGGCACACATTGGTGAATGGATCACTGATGAAGAAAAATCAAGCGAAGAATCCTCCTTCTCCTCAGATGAAGATGAGCCAAGGCCCAAGGGACTAGCAGGGCTTGGTTTGGATGAATCTACACGACCTTCACTTTCAACTTCCTTACCTTTGTGCCTAATGGCCAAAAATGATGAAGAGAAGGTAAATGATTCACCTTCGTATGAAGAGCTTGTAGAGATTATTAAGGAACTTAATAATGCCTTATATGTTAAATCTGCTAAAGACAAAGCTCTTAAGAAAAATATTATCAGTTTGATAAATAAAGTTGATACTCTTGAATCTGACTTTAAGATCATGCATGAAAATTATGATGTGACGCAAATTAGTCAAAATGAGCTTTTAGATAAACATGAGAAACTTTCACATGCTCATTCTGTACTAAATTCCGATCATACTCTTCTTATTAATTCTCATGAATCTTTGAAAACCACTCATATACAACTTGTTAAAGATCATGATGAATTACTTAACAAATACTATGAGCTAGAAATTGATAATGAAATACAAGGCAGCAAATCTGACAATATTTCTTCTCGCAATATTTCAATCAGTTGTGACTTGCTATCTGATAATATAATTACTCCCAGCTCACCTAGCATGTGCCATGAAAACTGCAAAAATGCCTTGTATGCTAAAAAGCTCATGATAGAAAACAATGAGCTAAAATCCAAGGTAGCAAAATTTGACAAAGGATTAGAAAATGCTTTCTTGGTAGTGCTAGTCTTGATAAGATTCTTGCGGAGCAAAAGGTTGTTCTGGGTAAAAAGGGATTAGGTTATAAAACCAAATCTGTGCCCAAAAGGAATGAACAGCCAAAACCCAAGATAAATTTTGTCAAAAGTAGGACTCAATGCTGTTATTGTCATAACTACAATCATGCTTCCATAAATTGCAAGTTTGCCTGTGCCTCATATGCTAAGATTAACAGAAGATGCATGGTTGATGCACACTATATGTTGTTTAAGGATTTTAGGGGTAAAATGAATGTCAAATATGTTGGCCCCTCTAATCTGGATAAGAATCTTAAAGCTATTTGGGTGCCCAACTCCTTACTTACTAATCCATTTGGCCCCAAATTTGTTCAAACTAATGCTAATGGACCCAAAAGTATTTGGGTACCTAAAATCAAGAAGAGGACATTCTTTTAGGTAAATTACAAGAGTGGCGGCCAGCACTGGGTAATCGACAGCGGCTGCACACAACACATGACCGGCACCTCAAGAACGATCATTTCAGTTGAAAAGGAAAAAGATTCAAGTCACAAAATTACTTTTGAAGATAACAGTAAAAGAAAGGTAAAGGGTATTGGTAAAATAGCTATCTCAAATAATCACTCTATTGAAAATGTATTACTTGTTGATTCTTTAAATTTCAATCTTTTGTCTGTTGCTTAACTCTGTGATCTAGGCTTCCATTGTATTTTATCCAGTGATGGAGTAACAGTTCTTGACAAAAATGAGAAACTTATTTTTAAGGGTTTTAGATTTCAAAATCTCTACCTTGTTAACTTTAACTCTAATTCCTCATGCATCTCAACCTGCCTGCTTGCTAAAGTTTCACATGGTTGGCTTTGGCACAGAAGACTTAGGCATGTAGGTATGTCTAATCTTAAAAAGCTTTTCAAAAATGAGCTAGTAGTGGGCCTAAGAGATGTTAAATTTGAAAAAGATAAACTATGCAGTGCTTGTCAAGCTGGCAAGCAAGTAGCTAACTCTCATCCTGTTAAAAATATTATGTCCACTACTAGGCCCCTAGAACTTTTACATATGGATGTTTTTGGTCCTACCTCATATGCAAGTATAGGTGGCAACTCATACTGTATTGTAATTGTGGATGATTTCTCTAAATTCACATGGGTATTCTTTTTGCCAAATAAAAGTGAAGTTGGAAGAATATTTAAAACCTTTGCAAAAAGAGCTCAAAATGAATTTGATTGTCCCATTAAGAAGATCAGGAGTGACAATGGATCTGAATTTGTCAATACTAACATTATTGAATACTGTGATGAGTTAGGTATAAAGCATGAACTTTCAGCCACATACACTCCTAAACAGAATGGTGTGGTTGAAACAAAAAATAGAACTCTCATAAAGATGGCAAGGACAATGTTGGATGAATATAATACTTCTGATGCTTTCTAGGCAGAAGCTATCAATACTGCATGTCATGCTATCAACAGGCTCTATCTTCACCGACTTCTCAAGAAGACTTCATATGAGCTTCTGGTAGGAAGAAAACCTAATATCTCATATTTTCGTGTGTTTGGATGCAAGGTATATATCTATAAAAAGAGAACACACTTAGGAAAATTTCAAAAGAGATGTGACACAGGTATCATGCTAGGTGATTCTTCTAAATCTAAATCTTATAGAGTGTTCAATAATACAACAAGGCTAGTAGAAGAAACTTATGATGTTAAATTTAATGAATCTAATGGCTCACAAGGTGAGCATGAGAATCTAGCTGATGTAGGTGAAGAAGCTCTTAAAGAATCCATGAAGAAAATGGAAATTGGCGAGATCAAGCCTAAAGAAGACAAAGATGATCTACCACAAATGTCTACAATACCTCAAGATGGATCACAACTTGAAGATGATGAAAGGAAGGATAAAGGACTGAACTTCATAAAGAGCCATCACACCATAACAAAGGATCATCCTGTAGATCAAATCATTGGTGAATTTAGTAAGTGTGTTCAAACTCGTTCTAAACAAGCATATTTTTGTGAACATTATTCTTTTGTTTCATGTGTTGAGCCTAGAAATATAGATGAAGCTTTGAAGGATGCTGATTGGATTGTGGCAATGGAAGAAGAGCTCAACAATTTTGAAAGAAATAAAGTCTGGAGCTTAGTGGAAAGACCCACAGATCACAATGTCATTGGAACAAAGTGGGTTTTCAGAAATAAACAAGATAAAAATGGTGTGATCACACGCAATAAAACAAGGCTAGTAGCTCAAGGATACTCTCAAGTTGAAGGTTTGGATTATGGAGAAACCTATGCACCTGTAGCTCGACTTGAAGCCATACGGTTCCTCCTAGCCTTTGCATGTCATTTCAATATTACTCTTTTTCAAATGGACATTAAAAGTGCTTTTCTTAATGGTATCATTGAAGAAACTGTCTATATTGAACAACCTCCTGGCTTTGAACATATGAAATTTCCTAATCATGTATATAAGTTATTTAAGGCACTATATGGTTTGAAACAAGCCCCTAGGGCATGGTATGAGTGCCTTAGAGACTCTTTACTAGAAAAGAATTTCAAAATAGGGAAGGTTGATCCAACATTATTTCTAAAAGACTTCAATAGTACATTAATGATTTGCCAAATATATGTTGATGATATTATCTTTGGAAGTACTAGTCTATCTCTATGCAAAGAATTCAGTAATCAAATGGCTAAATAATTTGAAATGTCAATGATGGGATAGCTTACATTCTTTTTGGGATTTCAAGTCAAGCAATTGATGGAAGGGACTTTTATCTCACAAGAAAAGTATACTAAAGACCTTCTCAAGCGCTTTAATCTGGAAGAATGCAAGCCTCTTAAAACTCCTATGGCAACCAATACACATCTTGATCAAGATGTGAGAGATAAGTCTATTGATCAAAAGTTATATAGATCCATGATAGGTTCTTTACTTTATTTGACAGCATCTAGGCCAGATATCATGTTTAGTGTATGAATGTGTGCTAGATTTCAGGCTGCACCTAAAGAAGTACATCTTAGTGCAGTAAAAAGGATTTTCAGATACTTAAAGCATACTCCTTGTTTTGGCTTATGGTACCCAAAAGGTGCTTCTTTTGAACTTCTTGGCTACTCAGATTCTGATTATGCCGTTTGCAAAGTTGATCGAAAAAGCACCTCTGGGGGTTGTCATTTACTTGGAAGATCTTTAGTGTTTTGGTGTTCAAAGAAACAAAATTTAGTAGCATTGTCAACTGCTGAAGCTGAATATGTTGCTGCAGGCAGTTGTTGTGCCCAAATTCTTTTTATTAAACAAACCTTTTTGGACTATGGTATTAAGTTTGAAAATGTGCCTCTTTTATGTGATAATGAAAGTGCAGTGAAAATAGCCAACAATCCGGTCCAGCACTCCAGAACTAAGCATATTGAAATAAGACATCACTTCATATGTGATCATGTTGCTAAAAGTGATATTATGCTTAGTCATGTAAGGACTGAGAATCAATTGGCTGATATTTTCACTAAACCACTGAATGAGGCCAGATTTTCAAAATTAAGAAATGAACTAAATATTCTTGCTTCTTCAAACATTGTTTGATTCTTTCAAATATCACACTAAGGGGGAGTCAAGTTTGCCTATCATGCATATCTTGCTATCCTTATATGATCAAAAGAAATTACTGGTGCAGAATAATATTAAAGCTATATTATAAAATTAAATAGGTTCACTTGAGAAAACTATTAGTCATAAAATTGTTGCTGAAAGCCTTCTCTCTCTCTAGTATAATACTACACTTTCCTAAAACACAGTAATTAGGTTAGGTAAGTTTCAGAAGAAAAATACTTATATAAATAAGAACTCTTGAAAACCTAAATTACTCAGCAATGAGTTCTCTTTTCTTGAGCTTGAAGTTAATCATACTCATGCTCTTATGAAAATTAGGACTCATACATTTCCATTTGAAATCCAACATCTCTCAAATTTATTGGTTGACTAATCTATATATTAAGATTATTCTAAGATCCCTCTAAAAATTTGTGTGTTATTCCTAAAAGAGAGATCTCAGAAAATCCTTAAATAATTAGTTATATCTGTATTTTCAAATATCATGGACTGTTGAACCTAACCGAGAGCTTTCTAACTACGGCGGACCAAATTATGTCTTATACGGACACAGTCCAGCGCAGATGGAAAACCATCAGGAATCGGTCCGGCGCAGATAAAGGGTTTCAGTCTTATCTGAGAAAGCTGTCCGAGGCCTGTTCAGTAATAACTCTGTTATCTAAGCACTCATCTTTTTCAAACCATGTTCATCTCAAAACTCTAAAAGATCTTACCCTTGCTATTCTTGTCAAAATCTTTCCTATTCTTAGGACTTATCTTTGCTAAACCTATCCGAATTTGGTAATCTTGTTCCTTGGATTCTCTGTTTCTGACCCCACCATAAAGAGACTTCCTTCAAAACCGGACAGTTGCAGTCAGCTCTTTCCCCATTTTTTGTCCGTACTCAAAACTACTACAATAACATCCTTATTTTACTCCTCGCATTGAGCGCTACTTACAGCCTCATCTTCCTCAGAAGTTCCTCAAGCTCTTTGACCTCCAAAATCTTCTCGCAAACTTGTTCTTGAGCACAAAACCCTCTACTCACTGAAGCTCATCCTGACCGGGTGATTGACGACGGTATCTCTGTGTACTCACAGCAAGGCATTGCGTCTAGGGTTCTGTAAGTTCTTCAATATTTATATCTCATCTTTTCTTAGAAACCCTAAGTTATAAATCGTCTCTTAAGGTCTTCTCCGTGTTCTTTAGGGTGCTTTTCAGTTCTTGCATTTTGCATTATCTACAAACAGCCTGCTTGTCTGTCAACCAAATCAGCTCAGTTTTTCTGCTTGATAAAGAAGCCTTAGTCAAAATGAGTTCTCAAAATCCTGACAAAAGAGGTCTTTTTGGAAAAATTGCTGATAAGGTCAAAGGGAAAAAGAAAGCCAAAACAGACCAATCCAGTCAAACCCAGCAGTTTGTTGGTGTAGTAAAGAAAGTAACTACTAAACCATCAAAAAGGGGAAAACAACCAGTGCAACATGATTCAACCTCCTCTTCAAATGATAGTGACTATCAGCCTAGTGCAAATATATCTTCTGATGAAGAAATAGAGCTGAGTGGTGAAATTGACATAATTTGTGGACATGAGCTAGCTACTTTAGGTGGAAAGAAACTAAGTGCTACTAGATTAGTGCCTGAAAGGGTCTGGTTTCCTTTTGATAGATCTTCCTTTAATGAGCAGTTCATCACCTCATTCTAGAGAAATATATATATGGGCTACAAAAATAGGAGAAATAAGAATGGTAAACTCCTGTCAGCCCTATGCAAGCATCAATATGTTGACTGGAACCAGATTAGCTCTGTTCTAGAATCAAATAGAATTCTAGATTGTGTAAGGTCAACTCCTGGGCTTGCAACTCTTATGTCTTCTGTTCGGCCAGCTTGGAATGAAAACATAATTATGGAATTCTATGCATCTCTGTTAGTAAACAAGAATAGGCACTATATTTCATTTACTATTGATGGAAATAAGAGAAAAGTGAGATCACCTCAGTTTGAAGCTGCTATTGGAGCCTCAAGTCCTTTGCTAAACAGAACTAGGATTCATGATATGATGTTTCCTGGAAATAGATGGAGGCAGATTGGTGACATGCCTGACTTGCAAGTATCTGCTCACATCTACAGAAATATCCATGAGGGTGGATTTAATTCTAATAGGGTTCATTGTTTAACTGCCGAGGCCAAGGCTCTGCTCCTGATTCTCAGACACACAATTTACCCTAAAAATGGCTACAAAGAGGGAGTAACTCCATGTCTTGCTTGGCTGCTGCATCTAATTCTGTCAAGATAACCCATTGATCTGACAGACTATATTTTTGGAGAGATGGAAGAAGCTATTTACAGAAAAATAGGCAGTCCTCTCCCTTTTGCCATGCAAATCACTCGAATGCTATTGGCTCAAGGGATCATCTCCCAGCTTGAGGGGGACAGGGATTTCAATTCTGGACCAAAGCAATACAAAATGCCCAAGCCAGTTGCTCAAGATGAAAGGCCAGCAAGAATTTCTACTTCACTACCAGTAATTCATGAGCCAAGTGCTCAAGAAGGCACTGAGGTACATGGAAGTTCAGATGATGATGATAGAGCTCCAAGTCATAGCTATCATACTCAGGAATATCTTTTTCCAGCTCCTCACTTTCCACATACTCCTACAGAAATAGTGGACTACAGCTCTGAACATCATAGTCAGCAAAGGTTTGAACAATCTAAACATACTGAAATCCATGTCAGCTCAGAGTCTCATCATGAAGATGAGGAAGTGCATAAATTACAAGAACTAGCAGCTGCAGCTAGGTTCATGGAGGGTCAAAGATTTCCATTAGCAGCTCATGAACATGAAGCAGGTGGTTCTAGGCCACCTCAGGGTCATATGCCAACACTTTCTCAGCACTCAGATGAGGATTCTCATTGTTCCCATTTTGCTGAACCTGAGTACACTCATGATTTTGGTCAACATCCAACTTGGTGGGATTCTCAGCCAATTTGGTTCACTACTTTTGAGCAACAATACAATTCAGACCACAGACATGCCCAAGAAAACATTGAAGAAGAAAGAAGGTTGGCAGCACAAAGACACAATGAACAAATGGCAACCAATCAACAGCAGCAAAAAATGCTGCAAAAGATCTATCAAGACCAAGCAAAACTCAAAGATGAAACTTATAAAAGATTTGATATGATCAGAGGAAATCAATGGGATATGAGGAAATGGTTAGGTGAGATCAAGATTGAGGAACTAGTAATCAAGGACAGAATGTATGATCTGAACAAAAAGCAAAATGCTCAAGATGCAAAGATTGACAAGTTTGCTCAAACTGTTTACAAGAACTTTGAGAAGTCTGGCAGTTGTTTGGATTGGCAAGGGGATATGCTTGATTATCTCTGAGATTACTCTGAAGATACGAGAAATAACTTGGTGTCTAATCAGGAACAACTTGCACAAATCTTGTTGGATAAGTCTGAAGAAACTCAAGAGCGATCGAGATGTCGGCATGATTTCAGTGAACTCACATTCAACCCTCAGCCTGGTGATCCTGATTATCCGAGCTGGCATGATCAAGCCATGGCAACTCCACACTCTGACAAAGACCAAGAGCAATCATCTCCTTCTCCTCCAAGAAGAAGCACAAGTTCCAGGATGGCAAGCATGTTGAAAAGGACTTTTTCAAAACGCAAGAAGTAACCTTTTTGGTTTTTGATGCCAAAGGAGGAGAAGAATAGTATATATTTAGAGCCCTCTATCTTAGTAATCTAAACCTGGTTATCTAAAGAGTTTGTTATATAGAAACTCAAGTCTTTTATGGATCTTGCTTTGTGCATATTTTTTCTGAATGATTCTGATATTGCTTCATGTGTTCAATTAAATCTCATGCATCATGTGTTCAATTAAATCGCATGCATTCATTCAGGGGGAGTATAAAATATTTGAGTTATTTGTTCTATCAGACTAACTTATATCGCAGGATAAGTAATCCTTTCATAACTCCGAGTAGTATATCAAAGACATTGTCATCAATCAACAAAAAGGGGAAGATTGAGAGCATCTAGGCTCCCTAGTTGTGTAAATTATGCTTATTATATAGGTTTTTGTGTTGATGACTAAAAAGGATACTCAGTGTAAACCGAAAATAGTTAGATTTGATGATGAAGGCTAAGGTGTTTTTTCTAGGTTTGGCTTGGGAGTTGATCCAAGTCATATAGTTAAAATCACCGTACTATTAAGAGGGATTATACATAAGAAATAATCTTGGTTCATATGCAAAATCACTAAGATTACTTGGAGCATAGTACTTTTCATGTTTCTCTCTCAAAAATCCAAAGCTCTATCCTCTTAGCCAAAACAATTCTCTCTGGACCAAACTTCTTTTACTCAGGCACTCAAAGATCCTAAGTTCAAACTCTAACTGAGCGTACACCATGTATGTTGGACCGATATTTTCGGTCCGGCGTTGAGAATTGTCTTGACCAAGCGTACTCCCTGTACGTCGGACCGACTTTTTCAGTCCGGCGTTAAGAATTCTTCTTTGATTCTTTTCAACCAAGTATAACTTTCTTCTTCGTCAAACCAATCTAACTTCTTTCTTAAAATTAGTTTGACATAAGTTATATTTTCACTCTAAATAAAATTCTAGTCTGTGTTAAAAGTTGTTTTAACCAGAAATTTAAAGTCTGATGCAGACCAGAATTCCTGTGTACGTCAGACCAATTTTTCCGGTCCGGCGCGAACATGTTTCACTCATATAAAACGAACCATTTTGCCATGTACGCCGAACCAGCTTTTTCGGTCTAGCTCAGATGTTATTTGCTTGTACTCATAAGAAACGAAGACATGTGTACGCCGGACCAACTTTTTCGGTTTGGCGCAAGCATAGTCTCTCTGATATCAAAATCAAACAAATACATGTGTACGACGGATCAATATTTTTGGTTTGGCGTAAATGGGTCATTCTGAGCATAAGAATGCTTTCCAATCCTATGTACCCCGGACCAAAATTTTCGGTCCGGTATGTGTGTAGTTTGACTTATGGTTCATACACCATAGAATTCTTGCAAAAGGGTAGTAGTTGACCTACCCCATCTAACCTACCAACCCCCAATGGGCAAATGGCAGGTGTAACGGTTATTTTTGTTTAGGGTCTATATATAGAAAGCATGGGTTCACAAACAGATATAGAGCTTTGCACATTCACATCCTTTGATATCCTGAACATCTTTGACATCTTCAAATCATATACAACTCTTTGGTCTTTAGAATTCCTAAGCTTCATTCCATCAAAGAGTTTTGAGCTTCAACTCAGAAATCACAAACACTAATTCTAAACATTTAGAGTGCTTGCTCCAAGCTAAGTCTAGTTTGCATCTAGATACTGAACCAAGAGACAGGGCATGTGGATAGTCTATTACTCTTGGAACTAGCTGTTCCTAGACGGTTGGAGAAGTTGTTGGTGCGACCTATCCAACAGTGATTGTGGAAGGCCACCATTGCTGTGAAAGGTTGAGACTCACGTCACTGGAATAGTGAAAGAGTCAAGATAGTGGAAACCAAAAGCTATTGAGATTGGCTGTTTGGTGGAGCAATACTTCTGAGGAAGTGCTCTAACGGGGACGTAGGAGTGATCTCTGAACCTCGGTGGAAAATCCTAGAGTTCTTTTGTTTATCATTGCTTATATTCTCTTATTATTTCTCATTCGAAATTCCCTACCATACAAAGCCTTTCTTCAACAAGTGTTGTGCTGGACTTTTATACTAATTGCTTCCGTTTCTATTTTTTTATTGAGAAAAGTTTTTCATAACAATTAAAAAGTTTTAAAAGTTTCCTATTCACCCCCCTTTAGGCCAACTTGATCCTTACACAATCGCAGAGGGAGGCGACCGAAGCCGTGCACTTGAGTTGAACCCAAATGAAATCGCGATCGCATTCCTTAGGCATTAAGTCTCCAATATGCGTCGCATTGCCCTCTCACGTCGCACACTTGTTTTTCTCTCTGAGCTGAGAGCGTCGTGCGAGTTCTTCTTCCCCAGTTCTTCCGCAAGAATCCGAAAAGGGGGGAATCTCAGCAATTCGGTCAATTCGCCTACATCTCTTCAAATCAACTCCACCCGGAGCTTCCTTAACATCGTAGGGGTACTGATCAACCGTTGCTTTCCATCTTTTTCGCCTGCAGCAAGGGCGCACCGCCGCCCTTCTTCTTCCTGGCCGACGCACGGTGGCAGCTCGATCCAGACCTTCTCCGACCCGGCTACCTGGTGAGTCCGAATCCCCTCGTGCCACTGTAGCTCACCCAACCCTAGCTCGTCGGAAAATCGGCCGTTAGTCGAGCTTTCACCTGCTCGGCCATGGCGCCGCCGCACCTCTGCGATGACGACCATCCTCCCGACCTTCATCCGCCGAATTGGTGCCATCCCTAGGTTCGCCTTGACGCGCTAAACGTGTTAGTAGAACCCATTCCGCCGTTCTGGAGTTGGTTCGCTGACGGCGAACCGAAATCCGAAGCTCTCTGTCCGCTGTCGTTGACTAGTGGGTCAGGGCGTTTGAACGCGTTCGTGCGAGTGCAGAGAGGAGGCGTTTTCCAACAGAGAAAATGTATTCTGGCATTTTAATGATTTTTCAGAAAACCGAGTAGATTCAAATGCTAATAACTTTTGAACCAAAGCTCCAAATTTAGTGAAACTAAATTCTAAATTTGCATAAAATCCTGTAGATTCATAATATACAAAAATTAATTGAATAGGATTAATGTGCGATTTTAGGAAATTCAAAGAGATGCTTAGGTGTGAGTAGGGCCATTTAATCAAAATATTTACAGATAAAGTTTAAATGGAATGAGATAAGTTTTATGAAACCACTGGTTGTGAGCACTTCAATTGTGTAAAAATAATTACAGATTAATTAGTTAAACCTTATGTTCAAATAGAATGAAATATTAATATGAAGAAGGATAAGTGAGTGAAACTTATATAAATTGAAGTTTGTATGGATAAAACATAGGTTGAAGAAGTATGTACCAGTACAAGCTCATTTGAGTAAAAATGTTTAGGAAAAAGTATGGGTGATTCTTTTCCAGTGAAGGAAAATGATAGTTATAATGGTAAACATAGATGTAATCTACTATGATTAGGTTCAAAATAATACAAATTAAGTTTTAAGATGTTTTTAAGATCATGCCCTGATACAAGTGAGAAAAGGAATAAAAGTTGATGGATGGTCTGATTGCAAATGAATGTGGAAGTTGAGTTGCTATAGGGTTGTTTTGTGGCCATTTAGGTCTTTTCAATAGCAAATAAAATGATGTTTCTAAATGGAAAGAATTGTGGAATTAGCTTAGTAGTATTCTACAAAGTTCATGCTGTTATGTTCTGAGGAAATAATGTCAGTTTGTAAAGGTTTGCTTGTAATGTAAACTAGCAACTTAAGCCTAGTTGTTATATTTTTCAAAGTAACAAAATCACTTAAATGTCTTTGATAGCTTGTAGAATACCTTGTCTTAACAAGAATTTTATGATGGATAGCATGGAAATGATGTTAAAAGTATGTACTACTAGGTTCCAGAAAAAGATCTTATTAGTAAGCTATGCTTCACTTAGTTTTCGTTACTATAATAACCTTAAGTGATGTTGTTTATTCTGTTTCCTTAGCCCAAATTTTATAGCCCAAGTTAAAGTTCGATTAAGCATTTTTAGCAGTAAGTTTTATGTCTAGTCTAAACCCAAAAATTTAGGAAAAAAAATTAAGATGGTTAACCAAAGTTTATTCTAGCTAGTTTAGGACTAAAACCCTTATTTCGTTAAGCGTTGCACATAAATTTTAATAGTCAAATAACCCTAAATGTCATGGTTTTTGGAAGTTCATTTTGTGAATCAGAGAAAAGAACAGAGGGTTGGTTTTCAGAGCTAATCTTTCATGTCACCTTCTAAAGAAGCTAATGAACTAATTTTTCTTAATCTAAATAATTTTTGTATCTTGAATTCGAAATGTAAAAAAAGATAATCCGTTTAAAGTAATACCTGTCTTGGTGTGTTTGTGTTTATCTTTGCTGTCTGTCTTCTTTTTGCCTTTTTGCAAATTGCTGATTTTCTTGTATTCCACTTTTCGCGTCGTGTAGACACCAAAATCCTCGAGGAGGAAGACGACTCTGTCGCAGATCAAGAATTTGTACCAGACAGTGAGCTGCAAGGTAAGCAACCCCTTGAGCATATTGAGCCTGATAATTTACCTACATTATGTTGTTTTTGTCTATGTATGATCCATCCAGATAATTCTCCATAGAAGTGCTAATTTGGGTTGGAACTGTAGTTAATCCTGTACATTATGGTTTACCTTAATCTGTATGGACATGTGAACCTTGTAAACCTTAGTTTAAACTAGACATACTTAATGTTATTTTGGGTATAACCGCTAGCATAATATTCCTGCTTATCGTTATGTGTTTTCAGTCTTTTCAACCAATGTATGGTCCTTTTTGGGAAAT
The DNA here is from genome assembly GCA_036346275.1 of Otatea glauca. Lineage (NCBI taxonomy): Eukaryota > Viridiplantae > Streptophyta > Magnoliopsida > Poales > Poaceae > Otatea > Otatea glauca. Next base: position 17,995,283 of record CM070719.1, on the reverse strand, counting down.
GGTCACTGGTAGTTTGCCATAAAACCCCCCAAATAAAACTATGGTTTGACGCGGGTGATTATTGGCAATAGCCGGTTGTGCAAAGGGAATTGCACGTAGTGTAGGGTGGAGTATCGCCCGTGTCGGATTAAGGACCGAGCAAATGTGATGTTGTAGATCCATGTTTCCGTAAAACCACGAGGGTTGGTTTGGGACAGTCTTAGCCAATTAAGTTGTTTAGATGTGGCTTTACATCTAAGGAAGGCGGGAGTTAGCACAGGCATTCCGGTCAGGTCTGCTTGTAGGGGTTTCTACATACCAATGCAACGGTGTACACCTCGCCATGGACAGAGACGTGGTTTTGGGTGTGATAAATGTTGATCCACGACTTGGGTGAGTGTCTCTGTGTTCAGGGCGAGGGCCAACGTCCCAGGCTAGTGTAAAGCCACGTCTAGATAATGTAACGGCTCTGTATGATCTCCCTGCCGGCACACCAAAGGAAGTGTGTCGTATGGCCTAGCATAAAGGTTGATCATTCCTTGTCGGTAAAGCTTTACACCTCTGCAGAGTGTAAAATCTAATCGATTAGCCGCGTCTGCGGTAATGGGCACTTGGGGAAAATCCTCCCAATGTTAAAGTCTTTTGGTATTTTCTGGAAAATGGGTTTGGTTTGGAAACTGTTTTGCAACCAGTTTTTGTGTCAAAGGATCGACATCGGGGACATATGCAGATGGGTAGAGTGGGTTGGAAATCTAGGATAAGTGCTTAACATATTATTTCTCAATTGCTTTTATTAAAAGGCGATGTTGCAATCTAGCATATTTATACAATTTTAATGCTTTTGTGCAACTACAAAACAACCATAGCCTGTTTATTATCCAGCCTGCATATTTATTTATTTGCATTTGTGAACCACTATAAGACTTGCTGAGTACCAATGTACTCAATCTTGCATCTGCTGTCTCAGAGGATGAAGGCTGCGATTTGCCAGACGATGATCTTTTCCAGGTAGGCCTCGGGGATTTCGACGATGATTTCTTCTAGGGTGCCTAGTCAGTTGCCGGAGGGTTTAGGGGGCAACCAGTAGGTTTTTTGGAGTTTATTTGCCCGTCTTTAAGTTTCCGTTGTTCAGCTTTTGATTTGTATTAAACTCTGTATAATTATTGCTTGTATGTAAGGACTTGGTGTATCTTGCGAGTTTGGTTATGATACAAATGTTGTAAACATGTGAGTGCTAGCTCCTGATCCAGGGAATAACACAGCAATCACATGGAGGTTCCTGTTCATCAGAATAGGGTCTCACAGCGTTGGTATCAGAGCCATACTGACTGTAGAAACCTTGGGGAGAAATAGTCGTTAGTTAGAAGTATAAAAATTTAATTTGAAAATAAACAAGAATCTGTCCACTACTAATAATGGAATTTAGCCTATTGCTAATTTTCTTGTTTGTAGTCTCTTAACTCTTCATAATTATGTTATAAGCTTATCTTTTCTTGTATTTTTGTAGATGGCCCGGTTTGTTCCTTGCCATGAGTCGAGGGTTCCTGAGCACTCGGGTATGATGGGGGTGCTGCATTCATTGCTAGAAAGTTGTCATTTCGAAGGTTGTCCAAGATATGTGGTATTTCAGGCATACTTGAGTTCGGTGACTAAGGAGTATGCCACTCGAGTGTTCATCCCTCCCAGGCCGGCTTGCAGTGAGGGAGGGAGGAGCTATGTTGGTAGTGGGTCGTCTATAGACGCATCAATGAATGAAGCGGCGTACCAAGCCATGGTGCGACTTCGGCATGTGCTACCCGACTTGAGCCCTCACCACTACTACTTACCTGGGAGACCCTTGATTGGGAGTAATGTGTATAGAGACCATGCTAGAGTGAGTAATGGTAGTCTGAAGGTTATGGTGAAGTTTGCTAATAGGTTGGATAGCCACTATGTTCAGATGGCTCAAGAGTTGTTGGAGACTCGGTGCCGTGTGGCATCCTTGGAGTCACAAGTAGCATTGTGTGTGGCGAGGCGTGCTTTACCACGCACAGTGCTAACTAGTGGGGATCCACGAATTCCGGCGGCGCAACATCCTCTACCTATGTCTCATGTGCCTACACCGGGAGTAGGTGCAAATGCTATGATGTCGTGTATAGGTAGTTGCCCTAGGCTTATAAATGACAAGGGCATCAATCCTTACAGTATTTGTACCTACCGCCCCATCACTCCCCGGGTGTATCGCCGAAAGAGATTGTGTTTAGAAATGTGGAGTTTGGAGGTGGTGCTGGAACATCTTCCAGGCCGGCTGGTTTGGAAATGTGAGAGCTGGACATGCAATGGATGGATGACAAAGTAGTATGAGCAAGTAGTGTGTGGTAATGTAATGAGGGAAATATTTTGGGTAGTGATCTGGTAGTGTAAAAAGTGCGTGTGTAAAGTGTAGTTTTGCTGTAATATAAGTGTTGCAAGAACCTTGTAAGTGTTGGAAGGTTGTGCTGGATTTACTAGTTGAAGTAGTTCCATTCTGTAACAGGGAGTAGAATTGTAGAAATGTTAAGTGTGGGATTAAAGCTTCCTTTGTTCAAACTAGTGTGTATGCTTCTAGACAAAAGTGCTAAGTTGCTGAAAATGGTAGCCCCAGTTTGTAGAAATGGTAGCGTTTGAGTTCTCTGTTAAATGTAAGAACTGGATAATGGTTGAAAGTTACTTTCTCTGTTAGACTAATACTTTGTGTGTGCTTGTGGAAGAATGCATTTTAGTTCTTTATGTGTTGTTGCTTGTGTTGCATCTGTTAGTGTTCTGGAAGTGGGATCAAAATCACAGGGAAGATGTGTAGTGGCTGTTGTGTGAAAATAATCTATATGCATGTGTGCAAACAGTATGTATGTGCTGTGATGTTAGTATTGTAAAATTTTAAATTGCATTTTTGCATATGAATATATATATGCATATGTTCTGGTGGCATGAATCTAAGTTTCAGGAAAGAGTGCAGTAGCTAATGTGTGAACTAATCTACGTGTATGTGTGTAGATAATATATGTGTAGCATGTTTGGTAGTGTAAATTTTTTGAGCTGCTTCTTTTCTGTGTGAATTAATAGTGATGATTTTTCTCTCGCAAATTTTAGCTTTGAAGTGGAAATTTTCGATGAGATAATCATTCATGATAGATAAAAGTAACAGGAATTAGCCATGTGAAGTATTGTGCTAGGAATAAATTTCAAAACAGCATTCTTTCCTGTGGTATACTAAGAGACTGTGATTGCAGGATGAGGCCAACAAGGTCGCTTAGTTAGATTTTGGAGACCGATGCAGCCCAGGATACTCGCGACCCTCGAGCGAGCATCTCAACGCTAGGGCAGCCAAATCCGGAGCATCCAACGACGAGAGCTTCATCATCTCGAGCGGCTCGTCGTGATGCTCCCGTTCCATCTCCTACCCAAGACAATGTCCCTCACGAGCAGTTGCCTCAACCACCTACTATGGCGCAAGTATTGTCTATGATCGAGCAGGGGAGGCAAGCCAATACTTTGCTACTCCAACAGATTGCTCAAAACACAGCGACACAAGGTGTTGCTCGTGGAGGGAACGGTGGACCGCCACAAGTGTCCAGGCTGAGTGAGTTCTTAAGAACTCAGCCACCGGTTTTCTCCTCTTCTGCCGAGCCCCTTGATGCTGATGATTGGCTGCGCGCCATGGAGAGCAAGCTGAATATTGCTTAGTGTGATGACCGAGAGAAGGTTCTTTATGCCTCCTATCAGCTTCAGGGAGCCGCAGCCATTTGGTGGGAGAACTACCAAGCGGTTTTGCCGGAAGGTCGGGTAGTCCTATGGCCCGAGTTTAAGGCCGCTTTTCGCCGCACTCATATTTCCACCAGTGTAATTGAGGTGAAGAAGCGGGAGTTTTTAGATTTGAAACAAGGCTCAGTGTCAGTGATGGAGTACTTACATCGCTTCAACAAGTTGTCACGGTATGCTACATATGAGGTAGCTGATGAAGCAAGGAGGATTGAGCGATTTCGGGAGAACTTGAATGAGGAGATCAAGTGGGCTTTAATAGCCCAAGACATTGATGACTTCTAGACTCTTGTTGATAAGGCGGTGAGAGTGGAGCATGGTAGCCGCAGTGTGTTGGAAAGTCGGAAGCGCAAATGGCTTGTGCGTAGTTCTCCTGGAGCCGGATCATCTCGGTCGCCAGGGTGGCAGTTGACTAATATCCGTCGAGCACCACCAGTTCAAGCCCAAAGGGTCCAGCGCCAGGCTCAGCGGGTTCAGAGTCAAGCTCCCCGTTTTGTCCAGCGACAATCATCGCAGCCAGTTCGCCAAGCGCAACAACCTAGGTTGGCTGTTGTTGTTCAGAAGCAGGCCTCTAATGTCACTTGTTTCCATTGTAACGAGCGTGGGCACTACGCCAATGCTTGTCCTAAGAAGAAGGCTGGACTGCGACCCCAAGCCCAAGGCCGATCACAGGAAGTAGCAAAGCGACGGTCCCAAGGATCGGCTCCACCACCTGCACAAGGTGGCAGTGTTGGGCGCCTCCATCACATGACAACCGAGGAAGCGCAAGAAGCACCGGATGTCGTGCTTGCTATGTTTCTCCTGTAATCTATTCCTACCTTGGTTCTGTTTGATTCAGGAGCTTCTCATTCTTTTATATCTAAGAAATTTTCTGAGCAAAACAAATTGGAAGTTTCTCTATTACCTACCCATATGATTGTGCAATCACCTGAGGCCACCATTAGAACTGCTAGTTTCTGTTCTGGGGTTAGCATAGAAATCAATGGGGTTATGTTTTTTGCTATTCTCATCATTATAGAGACATCTGGTCTAGATGTGATTTTAGGCATGGACTGGTTGGCTAAACATAAGGGTTGCATAAATTGTGCCAATCGATCCATATCCCCTGTAAACCAAGATGGAGTACATGTAGAATTTGCCTCAAGTACCAAAATTTCAGCACCTCATCCAGTTTGGTATTCTGCATCCACTTCTGATTTAGATGAGGTGCCAGTCGTTAATGAATTTCCTGATGTTTTTCCTGCTGAATTGCCGCGAGTGCCTCCGGATCGCGATATGGAATTTGTTATTGATTTGGTGCCGGGAACTGCATTGATATCAAAACGTCCATATCGAATGCCTCCAAATGAGTTGGTGGAATTGAAAAAGCAACTCAAGGAGCAGCTAGATAAAGGATTCATTCGTCCCAGTACGTCGCCCTGGGGAAGTCCAGTTCTTTTCGTGAAGAAAAAGGATGATAGCCTGCGTATGTGCGTAGACTACCGTGCTTTAAATGAAGTGACCATCAAGAACCGCTTCCCCGGATTGATGACCTGTTTGATCAACTGAATGGGGCACAAGTCTTTTCCAAGATAGATTTAAAGCTGGGGTATTTTCAATTGAAGATCAAACCCTCGGACATCCCAAAGACCGCTCTCACTACACGTTATGGTTTATATGAATATACCGTAATGTCATTTGGACTGACAACTGCTCCAGCAAGCTTTATGAATCTGATGAACAAAGTCTTCATGGAGTATTTGGATAAGTTCGTGGTGGTCTTCATTGATGACATCCTCATTTATTCCAAGAGTGAAGAAGAGCATGAGCAGCATTTGCGCATGGTTCTCAACAGGCTTCGAGAAAATAAACTATATGCCAAGTTTGAGAAATGTGAATTCTGATCGAAAGAAGTTGCATTTCTTGGGCATGTCTTATCTGAAAGTGGAGTTGTTGTTGACCCGAGCAAAGTAGAAGAAGTATTAGCTTGGGAAAGGCCGCAATCAGTTCCAAAGATTCGAAGTTTTCTAGGCTTCGTCGGCTATTATCGCCGGTTTATTGAAAACTTTTCTAAGATTGCTAAGCCACTAACTCAACTCCTGAAGAAGGAAAGGAAGTTTGAATGGACTCCTGATTGTGAAGAGAGTTTCCAAAGACTGAAAGAAAAGTTAACATCTGCCCCAGTGCTTATTTTGCCGGATGTTCACAAGAGCTTTGAAGTTTATTGTGATGCATCGCTCCGTGGTTTAGGTTGTGTGTTAATGCAAGAAGGCAGAGTCGTCGCATATGCTTCTCGACAACTCCGTCCTCATGAGCAGAATTATCCTACACATGACATTGAGCTAGCCGCTGTTGTGCATGCTCTTAAAATCTGGCGGCACTATCTTATTGGTAATAGAACAGAAATCTACACTGACCACAAAAGCCTCAAGTATTTCTTTACACAGCCAGATTTGAACTTGAGACAAAGAAGATGGTTAGAGCTGATTAAAGACTATGATCTAGGCATTCACTACCATCCTGGTAAGGCCAATGTCGTAGTTGATGCTCTTAGTCGCAAGCTTTACTGTATGTTGGGTTCAAGTCAAGTTGAGTTAGTCAATGATTTCCAAAAGCTCAATTTGAACTTAGTTGAAAATGGTTATGTGGCCACTCTTCAGTTACAGCCAACTTTTAGAAGTCAGATTAAAGCTGCGCAATTCAAAGGTGAAGCCATTATTGAGATTCAGAATCAGTTGAAAGAAGGCATAGATTATGAGTTCATGGAAAGCCCTGATGGGATAATCATGAGAGGAACTCGTATTTATGTTCCTAATGATTCTGAAATCAAGAAGCTGATTTTAACAGAAGCTTATGAGTCACCATTATCTATTCATCCTAGTAGTACCAAGATGTATCAAGATCTTAAGAGAGAATATTGGTGGCTCAACATGAAGAAAGATATCGCTTGAATATGTTGCGAAGTGCGATATATGTCAGCGAGTCAAAGCTGAACATCAGCGTCCAGCTGGGCTTCTTCAGCCATTACAGATTCCAGAATGGAAATGGGATGATATTAGTATGGATTTCATTACTGGTCTTCCTCGAACTCAAAAAGGGAATGATTCTATTTGGGTTGTTGTCGACCAGCTGACAAAGGTAGCTCATTTCATCCCTGTTAAGACTAGAGATCCTACAGTTAAGTTAGCAGAGCTCTATATTACCAATGTTGTGCGCTTGCATGCTGTCCCAAAAACAATTGTGTCTGATCATGAATCACAATTCAGATCTCATTTTTGGGAACAACTGCACAATTTATTGGGAACTAAGTTGAATTTTAGTACTACCTACCATCCACAGACTGATGGGCAGACTGAAAGAACAAATCAAATTCTGGAAGATATGTTGCGGGCTTGTGTGCTATCTTATAGCACCAATTGGGAAAAGTGCCTCGCATTTGCAGAATTTTCGTATAACAATAGCTTTCAAGCTAGTTTGCAGATGTCGCCATTTGAAGCCCTTTATGGAAGAAAATGTCGGACACCACTTTTCTGGTCTGAAGTGGGTGAAAGGCAATTCTTTGGTCCATATTTGATTAATGAAGCCCAAGAGCATGTGGATTTAATCAGAAGCCGATTGAGGGAAGCTCAATCTCGTTAGAAAAGTTATGCCAACACTCGTCGACGTGACTTAAGTTTTGAGGTTGATGATTATGTTTATCTTAAAGTTTCACCTCTTCGCGGAGTTCGTCGGTTCCAGATTCGAGGTAAGCTAGCCCCTCGATATATTGGACCTTATCGCATCCTAGAAAAGATTGGAGAGAAGGCGTATATATTGGAGTTGCCATCCCAATTGTCCAGCATGCATAATGTCTTCCATGTGTCGTAACTTAAGAAATGTCTTTGCATTCCTGCTGAGCTTACCCAATTAGAAGACCTTGATCTTCAGCCTGATTTGACTTATCGAGAGTGTGGAATATAAGAACCCGGGTACCCTCATGACAGGCCCAAGAGGGAGGCCCAGAAGATACTCCCGCGTCGGGCCCATTGCTGCATGCAAGGGGACATATCCTAAAGGAGGTTGAACTTATATTTAGATATGATAGATACGGTTGTAATCTGAGTCGTTAATAGGGTAGATAAAGATGTAAACTTTATCCTATTAACCTCCAAACCGATCAGGACTCTGTAAGCCGCCCCGCCCCCGCTATATAAGGGAGAGGGTGGGCAACAACATAGGGATCCGATCATCCAAGCATAGAGCAATCAAGATATAGAGCATAGAACACCTCATATCGCCCAGAGCATATTGTGCTTTGAGCAACCCCGAATCCAAGAGATCCATATAATCCCAGCACATAGGATTAGGGTATTATCTCCTCCGCGAGACCTGAACCTGTATAAACCCCTTGTCTTCTGTGACCTTCGAGTTTGAGATCGAGCGCCTACCCCATAAATTCATTGCCGACTACAAAAGTCGACACCAGCAATGTCCCTTGTGCCTAGCCCTACTTCGACTGGGTGACAGGTGGGTCTGCCCTATCAGCCTCTCTCTCACCCTAGCCGAGTGGCTGACCGGTGGGGCCCTATTCAGCCTCTATGCTGAAAATCAAAAGAAAACTTGGAAAACCAAAAAATAGAAGAAATCGTTTCCTCTATGCAGAAAGCACATTTTCTAATTAAATTGAGAATGTCCAAAACATACAACATTCAAACATTAATAACAGTTGAATTTAAGTCCAAATCTAGTCAAATAAATTTATGAATTCATCTAAAGTCATGAAAGTTTAGAATATGCAAAAATATTTAATTTTAGATCCCATTTCAATAATTTTGAATTTGAATTTGAATAAACCTAATATGGTCATTATTTACAATTGTTATACCCTAACTCCTAAAATGATAAAATAAATATCTCAAAATTGCTGATACTTTAAGCATTCTATTTGTGCAAAAAAAATTAAATTTGAGTTTAATTTGAATTAAATTCGTAAGTATATTACTCTCCAATACATCTAAAATTCAAATAGCTATAATTAATGCAAATAAATTACAAATTTAATGAGACCAATTCCTATGCTCTTTAAATGTGATAGTATCTCTGCTTATATAAAAATTTTGTGATAGTATCTTTGTTTATGCAAAAATAGTTAATTTTGACCTTGGTTCATTAATTTGAATTTGAAATTTGAATAAAATTTAGAATATGCGCTATTAGGAACTTTTGCAAACTAACATCAAATTTGATAAACCAAATTTTTAAATATTCTAAAGACCACAAGCACCTCATTTTTGCAAAGAAATTTGAATTTAGACTTAGCTAAATTGAACTCTAAATAGAGTTAGTGTTCATTATATGCATTATTCAAATATGAATAACTTGTGCAAAAAAATTCAAAAGTTGGTGAAACTAGTTCCTAAAATTTTCTAAAACCATGAGCCTCAGTGTCTTTAAAAATGAGTAAAAGTTCTTGCACTAAAATATAAATACAAATAAACCTTAACCTAAGATAATTATAACATATAAAAACAAACTAAAAAATTTGGTATTATTTGACTTCTTTTTGCCTCTTAATTGTTATTTCTTCAACAAATCACGTGTAGATACTAACGTTTTCGAGGCTACTACTGTCGACCTCGACCTCAAGGGAGTTCTTGAATTCACTGAGCAAGGAAAGCGCCCCCTTTGACCTTGTTGATCCTACTATTTCAGTTAATTTATGTTGTTTTGCCAAATCTATTATGCATACGTGTATTTTCTTTAAATTCGCTATATTGTGGTACTGGTAGCTATACTTTATCTCATAGAACTTCGATAATAAATATTGAATTATCAACCTTGATAACCATAAGATAAGGTTAGATAATACATAATGTCAACTTGGGTATACGCGATAACTTAATCATCTTGCTTAGCCATGCTTTAGCAACAAAATAATGGGTGAAGAGACATGTGGTTATATGTAATTTAAAAAGGTTGGATATGATTAAAGGTTGCTGATATTTTGGTAAAAATGAAAATAAAACTATGACTTGAGTACGCAAATATTGGCAATAGCTGAATGTGCATTGGACTTGCACATAGACAGGGGGAGTATTCTCGCCCGGGTTGTATAATCCAAGAATTATCAGTACAACCACAAATGCTAGTATGGGATGGCCTTAACCTAAAAGTTACTTAGATTTAGCTTTGCACATTGGAAGTCCATAGTAGTATAGGCTTTTTGGGATGGATCGCTCGAAAGGGTGCCCTCACCAAGGTTTTGGAAAAAATGCCTGCCAATATAACGGTGTACGTTGTACTATGAGGAGAAGTGGACAATAGGGAGTTTAGCTATTGGTCGTACAGTGATTGTACAAATATCTTTTGCCACAATAGTATGGGTTTGTCGTCACCGGGCTGGTGCAAAGTTAGGTCTCGGTAATGTAACGATTATGTTATGATCTCTCTGCCGCACGCCAAAGGAAGTGTGTGAATAGCTTAGTAAAAAGAGTTGGTCATGTCTTATGGGTAAAGATGTACACCTTTGCAGAGTTTAAAACTTTTTGAAAAGCCATTCCCTCTGTTATTGAAAACTTGGTGCACTGACACTAGTTAGAAGTTTTCATATTTTCAAAAAGAATTGATTTGAAAATATATTTGTTGGAAAGTCTTTATTTTAGATGTTACGCCTGGGATTGGCAAACAATGGTATGATACTCTCAACCTGTGGGCACCCGAAAATACATATCAATCCTCGCCCGTGCGTTGGACTCAAAGGTGACACCCATATTCCACTTAAGTGTATGCTCACTGTCACCCAAAAGTCCCATGCTGGGAGTATTAACTAGATGGCCCTCACCCAAACAAATATGAGCCACCTAGTTGCACCGTACGCACTTACGCAACCAAGAGAGTTTCGATTCCATTTCGAAAAACCATACCGCGATTGATACCAACTCATCCAAGCATAGCACTCGACGTCCCTCTCAAAACCATGGTATCACCCACACCCACGAAGGGGAGCGCGAGCAATAGTCAAGGAACGACGACCGCTCCAAATTATGCATTAGATGGTTAAGAGCAATTCCAGGTACTCGAATATGTGTCTAGTACTAGTTCCCAAGATATCCCGCATTCGAGACGCATCATAACATATACACATATGTCTAAGCAATTGTCATAGCATAAACATAAACTAGAAGATATTACAACTACTTAATATTACAAGTACATGGCCGACCGGTCAAATATTACATACCAACTAAAAACACAGTGGGAAGTAAATATAAACAAAAAGAAGGACAGCGGTATGCCCATTCATAAACCCACAGGCAACCGACAAGGAAGAGCCCTAGTTCCTCCATCCAAATAGTCGTCGGACCCCAGTGCAAAGTACGTATCGTCAGGGATTTCTTCCGTACCTTCATCTATATTATTTAGATTAAGCAACGGTGTGTACACGTATGTACTCACAAGACATTAGTGTATGGAAATACAACAAATGCATGATTAGAACAAGTATAACAAGTCGCTACAGTAAGTCTCATTTTTAGCATAAAGCAGATTTTGTTTGCATATGAATGTTTCATCAAACGGTATCGAAATTATAAAGAGAATTTAATATGAAGCTAAATAACAGTAAGTAAGGTCAATATATATCATTTCAAAGCCCTTCTTGGCTGCGAACAGCGAGTAAACACAGCTACCCTTGTCTCACAAGTTTACCAACCCGTTCCAACACCGTTTCTAAAAGTTTTCGCAAGAACAAGACTATAGTTGACAATATTTTCCCAAGTTGCTCATGAGTGTGAGCACGGCTAATTAATTAGATTTAAATCTCTGCAGATACTATACACTTTACCCATATGACACATTATAGCAATCATGTCAACCATGCCTCACGATACGTACAGTACCCGATTTGCTAGACTGTGATGAAACCGTTCAACTAGCTAAAGCCTAGCCTTGCACCAGCCCTGGTGATGTTCAACCTTTGCCATAGTTCGCAGATTCGGACCAACACGTACTGTGCTAACGATGGTTTACGCCCATCGGGTTGAAAGACCAAGTGGAGGTCTACCCTTGTTTGTGATGAGTATTTTGACTAAAATTGAGCTTGGTATGCTCTGGTTTGGGTTTAGTTTAAATTGGATTTTTAATTTGAAGAAATTTGAGCTCTTTCGGATTTTCCCAGTGCTGCCGACCATGGTACCGCGGTGATACCAGTCGAGCGTTAGCACCGTACCCCAGAGCGGTGTGGAAAAACCCGAGAGGGTGTTTTTAGTGGATCAGGCAAACCGGTGCTACTGGCCATGACAGCCCGGTGCTACCGGCTGAGCGGTAGCACCAGCCTCGTAGAGCGGTGTGATTTTTCCAGAGAGGTGTATTTTTGGGCATTCTGGCGGTCTGGTGCTACTGCCCATTGTAGCCCAGTGCTACCGGGCTAGCGGTAGCACCGGCCCAAATATCTAGTGTGAATTCTAGAGAGCACCTTTCTCTGGTTTGGCTGTAGAGCGGTGCTACCAGCTTGGGAGCGGTAGCACCGGCCCTTATGAGCGAAGATGAATTTTTAACTTGGGACTTTGATGGATTACATCGCATATCTTTTGGTACATTGGGACTTTGATGGATTACATCGCATATCTTTTGGTACATTGCTATGTGATGTGTTTCCTTGGTTTCGATGGTTGCAGGACAACGGTTCTTGATCATGGTAAGGCGGAGGATGAATGGGACTAGGTGAGGAGCATCGGAGGTCCAGATGGTCGAGGATTGCCAAAAGATGATCGGAGACGGAGTCGGTGCAAGCCAAGAAGACAAGGAATGGACGAGATGCTAACTAGAAGCTGCATGGATTAATGAGGGCTGACAGATTGCGATCTAGTTGATAGGATAGCTGGTCTAGTTAGTGTGCTTTGGAAACCGTGCAAGAAAACCCGGTTTGTGTGGAGGGTTTTGGGTTAGCCCTTGCATGGCTATGTGAGTGGGTCAATCCTAACCCTTGATGGAGTGCCCTAGGGTTGAGGGACTCATCCAAGGGTGGTAGGTGGCCCAAGAGTAGTATAAATAGAGGGGAAGGGGTGGCCTTCCTCCTCTTGAAGGTTTTAGAGGTTCTGTTCTGCTTTGAGCTTTGCCCACTTTGTTGTGAGGCTTTGTAAACCTACCTTCTAGAAATGCAAATCCTTTACTCTTATGCTTGAATTTACTTTACGCATTTAAATTCCGCACTTACATTCTTGCAATTTACATTCATGTAATTTGGATTTGCCTCCCCTCCTTCTACATGCTTTTGGATTTGCCTCCTCTCCTTCTAAATGCTTTTGCTTCTTGTGCCGAGGATGTTGATTGATGGATGAATCTTTTTCAGATCATATCCCAATCATCTAGACAATCCATGCTTGTTTTTCTTGGAAGAAATCGATCTTGTGTTTTTGAGTGAATCATTCTTATAGATCGCGTTTGTGGAGTTTTTGACTTGTGTTCTTGCTTGCTGTGACGTGTGGGAGATTACCCAAGATCATCTTAATCATCAAAACCCCACGAGCAAATCCAAGATTAAGTTCTTGAGTTTTTGCTCAAACTTGGTGTGTTCTTCCTTCAAGGTGAAAAAGGTTAGAAGTTTGATGTCAATCCTTGCGATTGAAGGTTGAAATAAGTTCCTGACAACCTTAGGAGTAAATCTACCGAGTTTCATGAGTTTTTGTCTAGCCGATCAAAAGATTTCTCAAAATTTACTTTTGAGTCGTGCTGTTTTCAGACTCTGTTCTTGCTGCTATTCTTGAGTCCGGTGCTACCGCCCATCGTGCGGTACTACTGGCCTTCCAGCGGTAGCACCGGTCATCCAGGCCAGTTTGGTACATCTCATTTGCTCCTTTTGATTGTTTTGTTTGTGGGCTTGGTTGGATCATTTTGAGTGGAGGAAATTTTATTTGGGATCATTCACCCCCCTCTGATCGCCATCTTGGTCCTTCACAGGTTCTCTCCCCATTTTTCTAGAATTAGTAGGGGATGACCCTAAGAGTGTTTTAAAGCTGGTTCCGCGACATTTCGCATTTAGCCGCGATAGTTTTCTTATAAGTGAACATTAAGGCATGTTATTGACTTAATTCAAATTTGCACAAACATGAGATATTTTTGCATAAACAGGAAGATTATTATTTTTCAAGGTCATAGGATTTGGTTTCATCAAATTTGAAGCTCATTTGCGAATGTTATGACCATTTGGACTTTTCATGTATTGAAACTTCAACTATTAAACATATGGTGCTAACCATGGGAAAACCTAAATATTTTTAGATATTTGGGATTCTTGTGACGTCAAGAATATGACAAAGTCAGTTTTACCAAGATTTGAGTTCATTTAATCCAAGTTGTAACTATTTGACCTTCTATGTATGAAAAGCATTCTATATTCAAATTTGGTTCAAACTAAATTCAAATCCAAATGTTTTTACATAAATAGAGCACTCATGACATGAGTAGTATCTCAAAATTTATTTCATGATTTAAAGAGTTACGGTATGTATACTTGTAATAGTAACTAGATTAAGGTAAACTCAAGTTTGATTTTCAAGTAATTCAAAATTTGTTCAAAAACTAAGTATTTTTGAATAAATGGGTTTATATTGGTCTCAAGAGCATATGAAAATAATTTTATGATTTTATCATCTAGGGTTTTCAAATTTTGTATACAGACCATATTAGGCCTTATTTCAATTTTGAATTTAAATAATTAAAACTTAGGTTCAGAAATAAATATTTTTGATATTCAAATACTAAATGATTTAAAATAAGTTTATAAATTCGTTCTACTGGATTCTGACAAAAGATGCATAACATACAAATGTCTGAACCTTTACTGATTTGAAAATGACAACCTAATGGGGTGGATACGTCTCCAGTGTAGCGAAGGCGTCTTTTGGTTGAATGCCTCCCGACTGGTTTCTTGGTTAACCGTAGGGGCCCATGGGCAGAGGAACAACTGAGCTGGCCAACTGACTATCGGGGCCCGACCCTCAGTGACACAAAATAGCGCACCTTGCCTCCATGGCCGCCGGCGGTGAACTGGGGGCGGAGCGGCCAGCCGGCGGGCGATGGAGCAAGAAGGTGGCCCGCCGACCTCGGGGCACAGCTCGGTATTGGCCGGTGACCACCGAAGGTAGGCCGCCAGTGGTGAGGGGCGGCGGCGCCAATGGCGCACGGCCGTGAGGAGGAACGGAGGGCGCTTAAGCTCGGGGCAGCGAGGACAAAGCATAAATGTATCTAGGGAAACCCATTTTATTGGTTGGTTTGGGCGGAGGCTGGCCGAGTTGATCTACCACCATGCACCGGAGCTCGGGGCGGAGGAAATGGCCACGGTGGCGGTTCGATCAAGGTTTGATGGATTTGGGCAAGGGATGAGTTCGTGTGTGATCTAAGAGGCTCCTGGTTCAATGAATTGGTGCGTTGTTCGCAGCTTCTACTAAATCGGGTTTTCATCTCTTTGCTGCGGGTAATGGCGGTAGATGATAGAGCCGGGGGCGGCATGGAGCACAAGCGGGCTTGTACGCACGGTGAGGGTGGTACTCGTGAATCACGGAGTGGACGGCAGCATGGGCGCACGGCGAGCTCGACGGGGCTCGCTGGGGCGAGGCCGCCTGGCGCAAAGGTTATGTCGGGGCAGCGAAAGTGGCGTCAACTCTTTGCCGTGGCAGCAATATTGTGCGGTTTTTGGCTGCAGTGGCAGCAATTCGGCAAAGCATGGGCAGCTTCGGCCGTGCCGTGGCATGGATGGGCGGAGCTGCTGAGGAAGAAGGCTGGTCTTTAATCAACATCATAGCAGGGCATGGGTGTAGCAGGGCTTGAATGATCGGCTATCATGGCGTGTTTGAAGTGATGCAAACGAAATTGGCAGCTTTGGCTAAGGCACAGAGGATAGCCATTTGGTTTGCTGGCTTGGAGCCATGAAAAAGAAGGCTGCTGGTTTGCTGGTGAAGTGAAGCGTAGAGACTGCCAAGTGGGGCCGGAGCCCGCTGTCAGTCAGACCAAAAGGGAATTCGGTTTTGGCTAGCTCTGGACATCTCGGGTTTGGTATAAAATTGGCCATCAAATCTTTTTTTCAATTTTCGAAATTTTTTAATGAGGTCCTGGGATAAGGATTGACATGTAGTAAAATTTTTGGATTAAAATCTGTTACAGATAAATTATGAAAATTCTGACAATGCTGACTGAGCATTTTGCTATTTTCTGTTTTTATTTTATTTGTGGATGAGAATTGATTCAAGAAATTCTGAAACTTTGTGACAGAGTTTTCTATGGACTAATAATTCTTTTTTAAACATTTCAGATCAATATCATGCATATTTATTTTCTATTAATTCTGACATTTCAGATTTCAAATTTTTAGGATTTCTGTTTTTGAATTTTAAAAGGAATTAAATATAATTATTAATTTTTTATATTTTTAACAGAGATTAAAAATGTTATGGAAAAGACATGGTAAAATTTTCAGATAGATATAACCTTTGAAGAGTGTTTTAAAATTCTGACATGCCACTGTTTTGCAGTCAAAAGGAGTCATATCACATTTCACTTTATTATCTTATTGCATTAAAAAGCTCTTGACAGCTGAAAAGAGGTACTGGAGACTTCATACAATTTAATATCAATTTTGTATATTTTTACTGGCATTTACTTTTATCTTTCACTTTTTCACTTTTATCTTTTTACTAATTCCATTAAGTGGTTTTTCTTTAAAGCCAAAATCTAAGAAAAGCAAATAACCCTAGAAAAATTCAGAAATGTTGGGAATTCAAAATAAGATTACTTTTTCAACTCATTTTCAAAGTTTATTTATTTTGGACAAAAAATGTTAATGTAGCAACTTATTCTTTTCTTTTAGGTTATAATAAAAGATAATAAAGATGATATTTAAAATGAAAATCTTGGTTTCAGTTGAAATTTTTATTCAATTCTCTTTTTAAAATTAAAATTTTTATTTTTTCTATTTTTGAAAATTCCGGGTTGTTACACAATTATAGAGGACTGTGAGTTTATATTTATGCTCTCATAATTGTTATTTACATATTACTTAAATTGCTTTTTAAATGCCATATACAACTTAATACTTAGTATTTATATTCAACTTCACTTTATACAAAATAACCGTTGAATCCTTTCTATTGACATAGCATGCATTTATTTTATATTTTGCGATACACTACAAGTTTTGCTGAGTACACAAGTACTCAACCTTGCCTAATTTGTTGGTTCAGGGAATGAGGAAAATGAAGTTCCAGATGACACATACTTTAAGCAAGACATGGGGAATATGATAACGAGTTTTTCTAGGGTTTATACCTTGTCGGTTGCCTGAGAGATTGAATGGGCATACTATAAGACTTTCGTATTTCCGGTGCAATTTATTTTGGCTTTTAAGACTTTACTGTATAAATAGCTTCCGCTATCATATGTAATATAATGTGTTTGGATGTGCTATGAATGTTATTAATGTGTGTACTAACTACTCATCATAGGACTAATACTAAATACACATTGAAACCTTACTTGGTGTTCCAAGCCAAAAAGGATGGTCCTCACATCCATAGATAGCTGATAGAGATTCAAAGCAATTCGACCCTTCAAGAAACACATTAATTGTATGGGAGCCTCCAATTGATAAACAGTATCATCACGTGCATGTGAATCAATCATCTTCCGCACTCGTGGTCTCGAACTCTCGATTCGATAACGCCCAAACCTTTGCCTTGCCACAAAATATCTCCCTCAATGAACATGAACCGGATACCCACAAATGGAAAATTAACGGAATATAAATTAGTGGTCCTAATTCAAAGCATCTCCTTTTTAAAACAATTAAAATCAAAGCCAGAACAATAAAGGTGACAAGATGCCGTAACGACGAAGATACAAGGGAAAACAATCTCGACTGAAAACTGCGCAAATTGGAGAGAACCAATTTCCTTGTAGGTCTGAAATTTGTGTTGATTGGTAAATTATTTTGGAATTTTAAGTTTTAGATTCAAGTTTAAAAGAGTTTCACACCCGTTGTGCAGAAAAGCTCCTTTGGCTGGTGAGAACGCACTGGAAGTTTATCTGTACACAGTACCACACTTGTCAAAATCATACTAGAGGCTATGCCGGTTTGGTTTTTAGAATGGTAGATTCCGGTACTAGTCCATACCGAAATATCATTTCGGGTTTAATATAATAATATATATTTATAAATATACACATGTTTAATTATATGTACATCAAATTTCACTTATAATATTACTCTAAATACATACTAGTACTATCAAATATAACATATAGTTAATATACTATATTATTATCCACCGGTATGATTAGTATTGACTGGTATCGAATCTAGTATGGTCGGTATTCACCCATATCAAAGCTAGTATGGCCGGTATTGACCGATACCCAGCCGATATGATCGGTATTAAGGTTGGTACGATATATTGCGCTACACACCATTAATAATTACTTTTTCTAATCATATATTAGTAAAATTGATTACACTACTACATAAATGGTCTCATTTGGATCGGTTCTTTTCCGTCATCTTGGTCGGTTTTAGTGGCGATACAAAGTCCTTAGACAATAATGAGGAGTGGCTATCACGGTCGGTTTTTTACCTGATAGAGATATAGCATCATCAACCAATAGAGATAATATTTGAATCCTATCAGTTCCACACTTAGAACCGATAGAGACGTCCTCCTGATCCCTATCGGTTATTAGAGTTGAACTGATAGAAATTCGTGCATTGTCTTTGTCGGTTCCACACTCGAAACCGATAGAGATTACATGTCTCTATTGGTTTTGAGCGTGGAACCGATAGAGATAAATCTCAGGGTATTTTCCTAGAACGACATCAAGAGTTCACGGATTCACAGTATATTCACATTCATAATATACTCATATATTGACAAATTCACTGTATATTCACAGATTGATAAATTCACAGTATATTCACATTCACAAAACCGTTGATAGTGTTAATTTATGGATACGTACTTAATGCATAAATCAGTAGCACAATCCTCTAACGTAAGCCTCCTCAGGATACATACTTAATGTAGAAATCAGTAGAACAATTCTAACATATCTCTCCTTAGGCAGCCCTGACATCCCAATAGAAAGTTCTTTGCCCCAAGCAATTGCATCTAGAGTACCACAGAGATTGTCCACTGATATAAGGCACATACTTCTTGACACAAGAGTAGTCATTTTTATAGCCAACTTTTATCTGAAGTATTTCCTGTTAGGTTACAAAGATACAATAAACTAGTTAAAATAATTTTAAATGACAATACAATGAGAAGATATAATACCACAAATATCAACAAGCATACATTGAGAAACAACATTATTTGGTAGATCATGATAAGGAGAGACCTTAGAGCTTTTCCATGTCTGCTATCATATGTGCCACAGCTTCCACAACAGAGGCTTTTCGGTTATCCGAGTAGTTCCACAGCTCTGGCACAATACCCATTTGTTTGACACCAATAACTGATTGACTTTCAATCATGTCTCTTAATCCCTACAAAAGCAATCATTTTGTTGTGAAAATATACTGTCGGTATATTATCAGTTACCATGTCGAATAAAATACTAGAAACCTTTATATTACCTTTATAAGCTCAGCTTTGGCTTCTTCCAGCTTTGCATTCGCCCTGGGCTTTTTAATGATGAGTACATGATTAAGAGATTAAATATATTGCGATTTGTTATCTATGTCTTTTAGTTTTTGTTTCATCTCATAAATCTTTTCTTTTAACTCAGGCTTTCCCTTCAAATGTTCTATCTCCACCTCAAGTTTTCGTTTAGCATCCAACAACTTTTCTATATCGTCTATCTTGTTTGTAGGGTCTATTTTATATATGTGTGCAATTTGCAATCACTGGGACATAAAAAATATGTGATGAATAATTGTAGGATAGAGTGCTCTTAGGGGTCGAGCTACAAAAGGATAGACCTTCAGCATCCTCGCCACAAGGTGTAGGGCTGCTAAAGACTAATCTCTTACCTCCACTACACTATAACATTGTAAAAAAATGAAAAATTAAAAAAAATATAAAATTAAAATTTAATTATGATATTAATCAGAATTTCTATTTTTCTATGTTTTTCTTGAATTTTGACCTTAAAGAAAACCATTTTCAATATTGAATTATTAATTTATAAAACCATTTTCAAATGGAATGGTCAAAGAAAGCCAAAGTTACAAAATGAATAAAATAAGAATTCATGTGGCATTATGATTTTATTTCTGATATTCCATACTTTTCTCTATTTTCTTGCATTTTGGTCTTTTCAAAAAAATTATTTTCAACATTTGATTCTTGAGTTATAAATTATGGAAAAAGAAATTAAATAATAATAAAATTTATAAAAATATTATTTAAATATAAGACCATCATTAAAAATCCCTTGCAAAGCCCCAAGGAGGTATGAATACATTAAATATGGATAAGGGATTAAAAACAGTAAATTTGGACTAGCAATATAACTTTGTCAGAATTTATTAAAAATGTACCTCCATTATCTTCATCTGCAAATTTTACCACGTAATATAAAGGACTACATATTTTACAATAAATTATCAAAAATAATAAAGAAAATTTAATGCCCTTATAAATTCAAAAATTGAAACCCTAGAAATTTCATAAATTCAATTTTGGAATTTTTATAAAATAAATACAAGGTTCCATAATCTTAAAATTTTTCAGTAGAATCCTCAACACAATAGGAACCTGTAGAAAAAAGTTTTAAAAATTTCTAACAAATTTGTGATCTTCAGAAAAATCAAAATCAGAGAATGCAAAATCTGGAAAGTAGGATTGTCAGAATTTATATAATTTTCGTACACAGTATTTGGAGATGAAATTTTTACATCATAATAAAAATTGTCCTAGGTTCACAGAAAAGAAGTTTAATAAATTCAGGACAAATATAACTAGATCGAATAACCTATAGAGCTCTGCTCTACCCAAACAATAAAACCAAATGGCTCCTTGTCTCTATGCCAAGTCGGGCCCACATGTAATAAGCTTATTCTTCCCCACTCCAAACCAGGCAGCCACTTCTCTGTTCTTTTTGCAAAACCAAAATCCTGAGCAAATCAAATCCATGTTCATTGCACCAACGTCACGTAGGGCACCGAAATCATTGTGCCGGTCTTGCCCATGCCATGGCACCCGCAAAAACCGGTCACCATCAACAAGTTCTTCTCCCCAGCGCCGCAATTCGCAGCTTTGTTCATACCTCTGTTCCACCAACATCCTCATCTATTTAAGCCGGCCCAAGCACCCAACTCGCTCCTCACATGTCCCTAGATCCTCCTCCTCCAAAAACAAGACCCAATTCTACCCAAGCCACCTCCAATTTCACCATGGCCGAGCTTCCCCATTGCGACCAAAACCAGCTAACTTCGTAATCACAGCTCCATTTTCCAATTAATTTGGCATGAAGCTTCACCACTAGCCGCTAAACAAAACCCCCAAATTGACTTGAGGATTCCTTCGCCGTAGTGTTCCCCCACCGTGTCCCTACTGCCATTGTCGCCCATGGCCATGGCGCCACTGTTACGGGCTGTCCTAGCCTCGGCCGAGACCATCTATAGACTCAGCAAGTTCTCGGGGTTCCGTTTTGGTGCTCGGTTCTTCCTCCCTGCACTTACCACACCACCGGCCAGAGCACAACCAAAACAGCTGTGGCGCCTGCTCCCTACGTGCTTGCTCTGTTCTTCCTTTTCCCCATTTTTTTCCACTGACTGGTGGTCCCTCAATTGAAAGTATCATATGTTAGCAGGTGAGACCAACTAGTTGAATATAAAATCAGCTAACTAATCTACAGCTTAAATGTCAAGGGAAGATTCTTAATCAATTTGGTTTAACCTCCAAAGAAGTATTAAGGCCATAAGTAAGTAGACCATTTGCCTGTATACCGTATAAAATCTCCATATGAATATTTGCATAATGTGTGAAGATGAGTAAATGACATGCGTAGCATGTAGGGCTATATGGTTATATGAAAAATTGACCATTTAGTCAAAAGGTAAAAGACAAGGAAGATTCTCAAATATTTTTCTAAAATCAACAACTTAAATGAATCTGACAAAGTTTGATTAATTACTAACCCAAAAAGTTAACTTTAAATAGTTCAAACAACCTTTATCTCAAATATACCTTTATACATGTACAACCTATAAAACTTTCATGTAAATTTCGCAAGTTTAAAATGAATATAAGAAATTGCTCATGGGCCGATTAGATTAGAAATTTAATTGGTTGTCTAGTTCAAAGACAGAAGGTAAATGAGCTTCATTATTCTAATCCTCCAATTCATAAGATCAAAATATTAACTAAATTTGCTTAGTTTAATTAGAATCTAATTCAAAATGTCAAGATCATAAATTAAGTAAGCTTTTATTAATTCAAATGATCTTTATTATGGCTTTATGCAAGTATGCCATACAAAATCGTTATATGAACTTTGGCAAATTAAAATGATGCTTTAAATTTAAGAAGATGACTCACGGGCCACTCGTAAGGTTTAAACTACTACCATATAGGGCCCATTGCCATCAAATCATCAATAAATCAGTTAGGTCACAAGTTAAGATCTGATTAAAATTCCCAGTTCAAAAAAAAACCCAGTATTTCAACTCAAGAACCAAACTGGCGTAAGTGACCCCTAACTCAAGTTTCAATACCTCAAGCTAAACAACTTTAATTAGTGCAAACAATATTATTGTAACATCCCATATTATTGTAACGTCCCAGAAATTTTAAAAATGGGAAAAATAATAATTTGAAATTAGAATCAATTAAATTTTTTAATTGGAATTAAGATTTTAAATTAAATATCATCCTTTTTCCTCATTATCTTGAATTCTAGTCCTAGAAAAAATATAAGTTGTAATATATTTTCTTCCAAAATGAAAAAAAATTGAAAATAAGTTTGAAATAAAATTCTATTTTTAATTTCCATATTTTCTGTATTTTTCTTGAATTTTATTTCTTAAGAAAATCGTTTAACTTAATTGTTTTCTTTATCTCTGCAACACAAAACACAAAATCACTTAAGAGATAAAATCTGAAAAATCTATATAAATCCCAAATTATCTCCAGGTCATCTCAAAAAGTTTTCAAATACATGTGAACTAATTTATTGCTAAAGAGAAATTAAAAACAGTATAATTTGACTATGAATAATACCCATGTTAGAATTATTAAATTTTGTACTTGCCATGTCATATCCTAAAATTTTTACCAAATCATTTAAAGCACTAGGATAACTTGTAGGAAGAGTTTAAAAAATAATATATTTGATTTTAAAATTTTATAAAATCAAAAATAGGATCAATTTAAAAACAATATTATCAATTTCAGAATTTTATAAAAATAAATATAACTTATAATCACCTGAAATTGTTATCGTACATCCCAATATCTATTATTATTATACATAAAATTTTTCATATAAAATAAATCTTATTTGTTTTCTAAGAAAAATAAAAACCAGAAAATAGAATTTTAATACAGCTGTCATGTCAGAATTTTAATAATTTACAAAGAAACTATCTTCAGCTGAAAAATTTACATTATGGTAAAAACTGTCTCTAGATTACTCAGAATTTTTTCTATAAATTGTAAGTCATGAATTGAAAGCTCATTTATTGCCTTAACCTTGTCCTGTCCGGTCTGCTAAAAATTGTAACCCTCTTCTTTCACTGAGGGCCAGTGCTGTAGCTGGTCCCACCTGGTAGCTTCACAGCACAGCTCACAGCGTCGACTTCTTCCTCAGCCAGCCGCTGCTTGCCCATTTCTGCCATGGCAGGGATTTGACCCCGATTTCATTGCCGCGACAGAAGAAGCATGCCACACGGCTCACCGGCCTAGCCATGCCCATGCCAAGCCTCGCCTGCTCCGTCGCGTGCCCATGCCGTTGCTTCACAGCTCACCATACCCCTATCACGGCGGTCCCTTCTTGCATTTAGAGCTGCCATGACTGAGCTTTTCCTTCTCCAGTACCACCGCACTGCTTCGCCCATCCAAACTCTGTTTGCAACCGCCTTAACCCAGCTATAATGCACCCGAGGCATCTGTATGCTCTCACATCTCCTTCACCTCACCCCAACCCAAGACCAGCTCAAAAGCTCTGCCAATCTCTTCATTGCAGTAGCCTCACCGCAGAGGGGAAAAGCCCGATTCAAACAGCTTGATGAGTCTCCTCCCAATTAATCGAGCCTGGAGTGATCTCATGAATCTCTAAAGTATAAACCCTAAGCCACCCTCATTTCCAACCCTGGACGGCTGCAATGCCATTGCGCCGCTGCCTTCTTCTCTGAGTTCGGTCACTGGTGGCAGGTAACTACAACAAATTTCGTCGCCATGAACTCCTAAAATGGGTTGCAATGCGTCCACTGATGCTTAAATTTTGCTGTCCCGAACTTAATTCCACTCGACTTGCTAAATCCTTGGTTGGACGGACTTGCTAGATCCTTGGTTGGCCGACCACCACCAAGACCTGCTTGCGCCACGATCCCCATGGAGCTCACCCCGCCGACGAACGCTCACCTCCAGCCTTGTCCCGCCGCCGGCAACGCCGTGACCGAGCTCCTCTATGCGGTGGGGCACTACTATCAGTCCGCGCGAGACAGAGAAGGTTCAAATCAGCGAATTTGTATTCCAACTCAGGAAACGTATTTTCCTTTTTTAGTCTTTTTCGAACTAGTATTAATTCACATGTTAATATCTTTTGCAATTTAAGTCCAATTCCAGTAAAGTAAATTTATAAATTTATGTTAAATCATGTAGATTCATAATATCGAAACATATTTAATTTTTAACCTAAGTTTGAATTATTTCAATTCAAATTTGGAATAAACCCTAATATGGTCTTTATACAAAATTTGAAAACCCTAGATTCTAAAATCATGAAATTATTTTCATATTCTCCTGAGACCATAATAAACTCATTTGTGCGAAAATATTTCATTTTTTAACAAATTTTGAATTATTTTAAAATAAAACTTGAGTTTACCTTAATATAGTTTCTATTACAAATTTACAAACTCTAAATTTTAGAATCATGAAATAAATTTTAATATTTTCTTGAGTTCATGAGTGTTCCAAATTTTAAAAAATATTTAGATTTGAATTTAGTTTGATTCAAATGTTGAAATAGATTGTTTTTCAATATATAGAATCAAAATAGTTGCAACTAGTACAAATAAATTCAAATGTTGGTGAAACCAATTCTTATGCTTCATTAGAACGATAATACCACAGTTTATGCAAAAATACTTCATACTTGTTTAAGTTTAAATCAAGTTTGTAAGAGATCTTGCTTTGAATATATATGTATACGATTAATATATAAATAAATCCATAAATAAGAGCAAATACAAAAGAAAGGCTCTAAAGGACCAGATTGCTTGATACAATAAAAATCATTATAATATGTTATAGTTTGCACTTAAACTCTTGACTAGGATATGCCTTCATGTAATATATACTTAAGAAGTCAAAATATAAACAAACCAATATAAACAAAATATTATAAGTTAAAAGATAAATCAAGTAGGGCTAATCTCAAAATATCCAAAAGATCAAGATCAGACTAGTTGGTAAAAAGATCTAATTTAAAACAAGATCATCAAAGACTTCATTTTCCATGCGTATATAAACTAAAACATCAATAACTATTACGGATAGAAGCAAAAAGATGCAAAATTAGTTTCAAGACATTTCTAAGGTCATAACCTACTAACTCTATAAAAATTGTTGCTTGATTATGTAAAGTGCAGCCACAAATCTAAAACAAAATCTAACCATTTATAACATGAACTTTAGAAATATATAAGGTTAGGCAATGAATAAAGCATCTCGGATAAGCATTAACACTAATAAAATTAGCTTAGAAATACTCCCTAAAGCAAGACCATCCTATCTTTGTCTAAATTGTTCTATTATAACATGCTTTGCATCTGAATCCTATTAAAAGTATAACCTTGCGTATTATAAACCCTAAAAACCATAATATAAATAAACAAACTTAAGTAATAAGAAATTAGTAATTAAAATAATTGTATCACTAGAACCTTCTTAAGACCATGAACAACCTATGATAAACATGAAACCAATTCCTACGCTTTATATAAATAATGATCTTTCTGTTTACCAAAAACATTTAGGGTTAAGCGATAGTTGCATATAACATACTATAAGATGATTATGTCTTAAGTTTATAAATTCAAATAATTTTAACCTCTTGAATTCAAAATTATAAATATAAGAATACATAATTTTAGCATGTTGAATTTGTAAATATTCTTATACATGATTATATTTTTAGCTTCTTGAAATCGAGAAATAAAAATGACATATACATGAGAAGGGCCAAATCACGAACAAAGGACTAATGAAACCAACATGCACAGAGTGATAACTCTGAAATCCTAAACCACCCAATTTTCCTTTAGTAGATTTAATTTGGTTTTTACATCTGATTTCTTTTTTCCCTTGATGACAATATGTTGTTTGCTATTTGCCATGCTTCTTGTCGTATAACGAGTAGACATCTACCATTCGAAAATTGTCGATGACGACAACATCTACGACCCAGACTACGTACCAGATGATGATCAACAAGGCAAGAACCCTCCTTTAATCATGTTGATCCCACTATTTTACGATGTTTATGTTATTTTATCAAACTATATATGTATGTGTGTATATTTGTATTCAACTTGCTATGTTGCGGATACCATAGATACTTCTTATTTGTATGTATTACCTTTACCTTGACACTTATTTACCTACTATTGTAACCATAGTTTTATGGTTTAGACATTAGTTAATGTCACTATGGGTAACAAATGCGAAAATCTTCACACATATGCTTTGCCATGCTCACTTAGAACGTCATTTAAATGTTGAGCGGCACTTCTATTAAGGCTTGAGCAATTTCTAAAGGTACAGAGCTGAGTTATGGTCTCCGTGTATTTTGATAAAAATTCAACCTAAAAACTTATGGTTTAGACGCGGGTGAGTTACTATTTAAACTTGAGGTGTGAGGTGGGACCTCACGCATAGATAGGGGGAGATTCTCGCCCGGGTCGGTTAAGGACCGAACTTGACGCTCTCACCTAAGTAAAATAGTGCAACCACATGTGCTAGTATGGAATAGCCTTAGCTTAATAGATTAGCTGAAGTAAGCCGAAGTAGTAAAGGCACTCTGGGGTACGGTGTTGCTCGTAGGTGCTCCCTTCACCAAGGTGTTAGGGTTAAAGCATTACAATACAACGATGTATGCCTTACCATGGGGGAAAGGACGCGATAGGGCATAAACCATCATTAGTACTGTGTGTACAGATCTGGATTTCCAGCGCCATGGTAATGCTTTGCCATCACCGGGATGGTGCAAGGATAGGCTTTAGCTAGTTGAATGGTTTCATCACAATCTAGCAAATCGGGTACTGTAAGTATCATGAGGCATGGTTGACATGATTCCTAGAATGTGTCATGTGGGTAAAGTGTACACTCTCTGCAGAGGTTTAAATATAATTAATTTGCCATGCTCACGGTCATGAGTAACTCAGGGAAGTAATGTCAAGTATAGCTTTGTTTTTGCAAAGTTTTTGGAAATCGTGTTGTGACTGGTTGGTATATTTGTGAGCCAAGGTTGGCTGTGATTTACTCACTGTTCATGGCCATGGAGAGCTGTGAAATCATGGTATTGAACCTTACTTACTGTTATTAATTTCATATCAAGTGCACTTTTCAATTCCATTACCGTTTGATGAACTACTCTCTTGCAAATAAAATCCGCTTTATGCTAAAAATGAGACTTAGTGAGTGGTTTGATTTCCTTTGACTAATCTTACATGTATTTTATTTCCATACACTAAAGTCTTGCGAGTACATACGTGTACTCACCGTTGCTTAATCCATAATATATAGATTCGTACGGAAGAAATCCCCGATGATTCGTACATCGCACTGGAGTCTGACAACTACTTGGATGGATGAACTAGGGCTCTTTTGGTCGGTTGCCTTTAGGTTATGGATGGGCAGACCACTGTCCTACTTTTGCTTTATGCTTCATTTCCTCTGCGTTCTACTTTGTTGTTTAATATCTGACCGGTCAGCCGCATACTTGTAATATTAAGTAGTTGTAATAACTTCCTAGTCTATGTTTATGCTAAGTCAAATGCTTAGACATATGTGTAAGTGTAATGGTACATCTCGAATGCGGGATATGTGGTCGCTAAGCGTTGTTCTTGGGAACAAGCGCTGGTCACAAATCCGGATTCTCGGAATTGCTCTCAACTGTCTGACACGTGCAACCATCGTACCTTGTCTATTGCGACGCACACCCCTCGGTTGGTGTGGGCTATACCAATGTTTTGAGGCGGCCGACGTGTGTTACGCTCGGAAGTGTTGATTTCAATCCTAGTATGGTTATTCGGAAAAGAATCGGAACTCTCTTGATCACGTAAGTTTGTACGGTGCAATTAGTTGACTCATATTTTTTTGAGTGAGGGCCATTTGGTTAATACTCCGTACACGAGACTATTGGTGATAGTGAGCATACACTTAAATAGAGTATAGGTGTCACCTCTAGTACAATGCACAAGTGAGGCTTGGTTCATAATTCCAGGTGCCCACAAGAGGTGGTATCAGAGCCCATACGACTATAGGGAAGGCCTTAGTTAGCATGGTCGATAGAGTTAAGGACAAAATTTTCTCTCCAAAGATTATTTTAAGTTAGAAAAGGTTTATTTATGAAAATGTAGAATGCTATTCTCATCCTTTTTCCTTCTCATCCTACCTTTCAAATGGTTTTGTGCTTATCTTACTTTCAAAACTTGGCTTTTTGGGAAGATAACACAACTTGAAAAAGAATGAATTTTGTTCTACTCCTTATGCATGCTCTTCAAAATGTGAAAAACTATGTTTACGAAGACATTAAGCTAATATGTTTTGAAGAGAGATGTAAAAATTTAAAATCTAATAGGACTAGCATGGGGCTTCTCCAATCTCATCTTACTCTGCACGACCTCTTTTAGAGACAATTTTTTTTACAATTTTACCTTGTTTCAAAAGACTAGACATGCAGTGAGTAGGTGTATGAGTAAGGAGATATAGGATGCTGTTTGCCTGACTTAGATACATCTAACATGCCACAAAAATTCTGGATGGGACTTTACTAAGTCAAGACCAAACCCACAAAATTTCATAGACATTCTAGCTAGGGAACAGGGGTTAGAAATTCAAGAAAAGGGTTTGTAGGCGCAAGATAGAAAATCTGGACAGGACCTCGCATGTTCAATTTTATAGGATGATCTGGCCAAGTAAAAATTTTGAAAATTTTACCAAAGGTACATCACATCACTAGGAAGCTATAAAAAAATTTCAAATTTTTATATTCCATATAGCAGTAACTAAAAATTTTAGGAATCTATTGGACAGAACTGTTAGCATTGCTGATTTCCTATTTCATCACCTCTCCTTTACTTGGATTATTTCATTCCATATAAGGTCATGCTAACCTGAAACTTTTCTCTTTCTTAGATGGCACGCCACTGGGAACCATGCTACTGCACCCGACCTATAGTCGAGGGCTCCGTGTAGCAGACCCTTTGGGACATGATGCGCCGCGCCGATTTTACCGAGCAGCCGGAGTATCTCATCTCTCGCGCAGCCAATAGCCCAACATCCGAGATATTTATCACAGAGGTGACCATCCATGGGCGTCACAACGGGGAGCCAGCCCGACGCTACCATGGGATGGCACCGAATCCACTTTTGGCAATGCACGATGGGGCATACGTTGCCATCATTCATCTCCATCACGACCTCCCGGACAAGACACATGGGCATATCCTTGAAACTGAAGAATCTCCACCACTCTCTCCACCTCACCGCTTTGGCTGGGTCATATAAAGTGATTTTAAGATAAAAGCAGAGAGAACCTATATTTTCGAGAAAGAATGGAAACCCCAAAATGAGATCCCAACATCATCAAGCCGTTCCATGAAGAACTAGTATCACTAGACCAAATACGCTAGGTTTGTAGCTAGAAGGGAACTATAGACCCCTTGTGCATTGGTTTTGAATATGTGATCTTTTGTAGTTTGGAGTTCTATTGTAAGATCTTTTTGTACTGCTTCTCGGGTTACTCTCGTAAATGCTAAACTATTAGGTTGAAATTTACGATGTAACAACCCTTAATTAATAAGAAAATATAATTAAGAAAATTCTAAGGAACGAAATGTTGCCTTATAATTTGATTAACCCCCATCTAACCATCTTTCCCTGATTCCAACATTTTGACAAACATTATTGCAGGATGCCTATTACCCGATCCATCAATACACCCACTAGAAGTAATAAATAATAAGATTCTCAGTCTTCGCAAATTAATCTTCTCATCCCACCTTAACCCAATCCTTGAGTATCTCTGCCCTGCTGTCAACCTAAACATTTACCTCCCATCTATGCTTAAGAGGTCATCCTAGAATGATATTTATTCACAACTAACCTCATCAACCCTCGTTGAACCATAAAAATTAGCTGTTTTATTTGAATACCATCCTTGATGTCAACATTCGGTTCTTCCCAAAAATCTATAATTGCTATACATCCTTTCTTTTCTAACATATCCCATACCTCTCCTTAAACCGGCTTATCATTGCCAATGATTCTTGGTATAAATTGGATATCCGATCAAAAGAGATATATAGAATATGCTAATATCCCTCATCTACTTACGCAAAACTCGAATAGAAATCTTCTTTTTTCTTGGCACATCAAGTCGGAATCACAAGAAGATGAGATTTTTTTAAAGGTGGCAGATTTTAACATCCCAAAAATTTTAAAAATGGGAAAAATAAGATTTTAAAATTTGAAAATAGAATCAATTAAAAATTTTAATTGGAATCAATATTTTAAATTAAATATCATCCTTTTTCCTCATTATCTTGAATTCTAGTCCTAGGAAAAGCTTAAGTTGCAATATCTTTTCTTCCAAAATGAAAAAAAAATTAGAAAATGAGTTTGAAATATAATTTTATTTTGAATTTCCATCTTTTTGTATTTTTCTTGAATTTTGGTTTTTTAGAAAATCTTTTAAATTAATTATTTTCTTTTTCTTTGCAACAAAAAACCCAAAATAACTTAAGATATAAAATCTAGAAAAATATATATAAATACTAAATTATCTCCAGGTCATCTCCAAAATTTTCAAAGACAGGTGAACTCAATTAGTGCTAAAGAGAAATTGAAAACAATATAATGTGACTAAGAAAAATACCCATGTCTGAATTATTAAATTTTGTACTTACCATTTCATATCCTGAAAATTTTATCACATCATCTAAAGAACTAGGGTAAATTTCATGAAAATTTTAAAAATAATAAAGTTGATTTAATCATTTTATAAAATTAAAAATAGGATCAATTTAAAAATAATATTATTAATGTTAGAATTTTATAAAAATAAATATAACTGGTAATCGCCTAAAATATTTATGGTATATCTCAATAACTATTATTATTGTAAATAAAAAGTTTAATATAAAACAAAGCTTATTTTTTATCTATGAAAAATAAAAAGCAAAAAACAGAATTTTAATACAGATGTCTTCTCAGATTTTTAATAATTTCCACAGAAAAGATATTTAGCTGAAACTTTTACAGTATGGTAAAAACTGTCTCAAGATTACTCAGAAATGTTTTTAGAAATTGAAGTCATGAATTGGAACCTCATTTATTTCCTTAACCTTGTCCTAGTCCAGTCTGCTAAAAATTGTAACCCTCTTCTTTCACTGAGTAGTAGGGCTAGTACTGTAGCTGTTCCCACCTGGCAGCATCACAGCATAGCTCACAGTGTCGACTTCTTCCTCAGTCAGTTGCTAATTTCCAATCTTCTTCCACGGCATGGATTTGACACCGATTTCATTGCCATGGCAGAAGAAGCACGCCACACGGCTCACCGACCCAGCCATGCCCATGCCAAGCCTCACCCACTCCATTGCGTGCCCCATGTTGTGGCCTCGCAGCTCGCCATACCCCTATCACGCTAGTCCCTTCTTGCATTTAGAGCTGCCATGACCAAGCTTTTCCTTCTTCAGTACTGCCGCACTGCTTCACCCATCCAAACTCGGTTTGCAACCACCTTAACCCAGCTTTGGTGAAGGAGGTTGGTCTTTTCATTGACCTTCTTTCAAGAAGTTCAAGGAGGGACAGCGTCCCTCATCCATGGCCAAGTCAAAGCATCTCAGTAGCCTTCCTCATCAGCACCCCGTTCTTCATCGATGACTTCAGCATTTCATTCTATCCCTGGGCAGGGCATGATGTGCTTCAAGTACGGTGGTGAGCACTGCGCTGCTAAGTGTTTTTACCAGAAAGTGCCATCGCTTTGGCCGGCCTAGTCATATGGAGCATGTGGGCCGAAAGAATCCCAATAGCATCTTCAAGTGGGAGCCGATGTCAATTACCTCGACTGCAGTTGCTTCTTCTAGAAGGTCAGTCCAAATGTTGGTTGCTGCTCCTGGTCTTCCACAGCCATCATCGTGGGTGCCACCTACTGGTTTCTACTAGCACCCTTCGCCGACAGCTCCACCATAGATTGTTGCACCACCTCCAGCTTTTGTGCCACCACCACAATGTGTTAGGGCTTCCACTGCTCCGGCACCACCAAGAGTGTATGCCATGCCATCCTCTGGTCGGCTGGTCGTCCGGTCGTGGTGATAGGTACTTCGATTGTGGGTTCTTGTTGGCGCCAAAAACTTGAAGTAGGGTTTATCAGCTGCAACACACCATATGAACGACGGGTTCACTTGATCAAGGCGTGCCAACTGATTTGATCCTGTAATCGGTAAGATGAACATATGATATCAAGAGACAATCGGCTTAGATCTGAACAACTAAAAAGCTGATCAAATCAAAGGGTAATGATAGGTCTAATTAACCGATTAGGACTAATTAGTTGGTAAATATAGATCCTTTTTGAAGAAGGCAATGCGCAACAAAATCGAAGAAAAAACAAACCTGATGGCATAATTGACGAAGATTAACAATCGGCGATGCACAAATTTATTGATCAAGATCGAATAATCGACGATGCGCAACTTTATTAATCAAGATCGAATTAAAAAGACTCTAAATTAAAGAAGCTACTCCTAGTCGACGAGAGAATAAAAGAGTAAATGCGATTTTTTGGATTGATTGTGTTGTGTATCGCTTGTCTATGGACATCTTTTATAGCTATTGGCCGACTGTGTCCATATCCAATACGCTGGTTGCCATGACCCGTGTCGGCCTTAACTCGAATAACTCCTTTCATCTTTAGATGAATATCAGTCATATCTCAAATTTAAACCTTTTTTCCTATAGCTGATATCAGCCAAAATCCCCCTGATCCTTAACCTAACAATTCCATCATGCCTTACCAAAATCTGGTGCAAACATATGCCCCTATTTTTGGAAGACAACTTGTTATTTTCCAAAAGTCTCTTCTATCGGCTTCTTTCTCCATCAGCTTGTTGCAATATTTTCATCAGTAACCGCTCCTTTATGGCGCCGTAAAAATCTCGATATGCGCATTGTATGTTTTAACTATACATGTCCCTCAATACTCTTCCCGTTGTTTCACTTTTTTCACCCTGCTATAAATATGTGGCCCCCACACTGTCATTCTCATGCTTTCAAGCTCTCAGAACACTTGCCATCGGCTTCGAGTTCATCTTCTGTCGATGACTCTTCAACCTTTTCAACAACTTTCAATCGGCCAATCGCCTCTTTCCTCAGATCGGCTGAATGGATCCCAACCAGGTATTCATCCCAATCCCAAATAGTATCGACCAGTACTATCGAGGCCCGTTAAGAAACCTAGATTTTGACACGGTCATAAACCAAGAAGTTCCACGTCTCCCCTTATCGGGGACATAATATGGAGGGGTGGAGCAACAGTTTTAGGGCTTGGCCGACTGCGCTCAGAGGGTGGAGAAGCTGGTACAACCGGGTGGCAGCTCAAAAGAGAGAAGTATGGGAGAGGATGGGAATAGCCGAGTGCCTCCCTCTTTCACTAGCCGATCCAGAAGACAACGAGCCCTTAGTAGCCATGTCTTGTTATTTCTGGTTGGACAGTTTTAATGCTTTCATGTTCTGCACTGGTCCCATCAGCCCAACTCTCCTCGATTAGCCCAATTGTGTTGTTTATGGCTCAATAGAGAACAGATATCGGCT
Source organism: Otatea glauca (assembly GCA_036346275.1). Classification (NCBI taxonomy): domain Eukaryota; kingdom Viridiplantae; phylum Streptophyta; class Magnoliopsida; order Poales; family Poaceae; genus Otatea; species Otatea glauca. Next base: position 17,961,318 of record CM070719.1, on the reverse strand, counting down.
TATACTGCCAAGCCGAAGTACAAGTTGATCAAATCCAAGGGCGAAGGATGGGGAAAATATATCAGCAATAACAACAAGGAAATCGGGCTCGTATCGGATGAAGAGCAAGTTTCTTTTCTTAACCTTTGGCTGGATCGTTTTGTCTTTTGCGGAGCTTCCCTGGGGCCGACTCAAGTATATCAAACCATGGCAGAGTAAATGGTAGAAGGTTGTCGGTTGGCCTTAGGAAAAATGTTGCTAGGGGCAGTGTACTGGTTTTGGGCAGTTTGACATCGGCATTGTAGGAGGACCGATGTGGTTCATGCAGACTTGGTTATACTGCTTATTAAGCTAGTCATTTAATCTGGACCTAACCGATGATACCCCCTTTCCCAAAGAAGAAACTCCTGAAGATATGGAGCCTCAATACAGAGCAAGCCGATCCTTTGGCGAAAGATTCATCATGTGCTCTGGGAATGGGACAAGAATAACTCTTGTCGGCTCGAGGAAGTATTTGGCGTTCTTCCTTCAACTTGATAATGAAGACTTCAAACAACGGGACTTCTTCAACTACAACCACGCAGCCAATTTCCCAGGCCCTCTTTCCTGCACTTAGAGGCCGACAACTCCTTAATGCCTCAGGAAACCTTGGACCTTTATAAGTTGTTCATTTTGCCAAGTGTATTACATGTCGGCCTTCATACTAGAAATCGGACGTTCTAGAGTTCATATGAGTTTTACCACCCATCAGTTTATGCTAGGCAGTTGGGCTTCGGGCAAGTGAATCCTTCTTTCCAACTTCTTGATCGGCTTTAGCCTCGAGCCCAGGTTCGCAACGCCACAGCGGCTAGGATTGTCTTGGAAATAGCCGATAATCTTCAAATCTGGGACTTACCTCGCTTTTCCCTGAATACCCGTCGAGGCGAAGGCTTCACATCATGGTGGTCAACTATTGCAGAAGCATTGTATTTGGGGAAGTCACCGTCGGCCATTATTAATGAATTTTTTCCCAATATGCCAAAGCCGACGGTAGCCTCTAACAACGATTGTAGCAGTGAAGCTAGTTCATCAGGATATACTAACTCAAGCTTAGTAGACATTACCAACGAGGTATCGGCTTGAATAAGTTCTCTGTTATATGTACTTCTAACTCTTTCTAAATATCTTTTCACGAATCGATTAAATTTTTCTTTTTTCAGACCAAAGTGGTCGGGAAGAAGCCATCTTCTAGCCAATCAGGTAGCGGCCATCAGACCAAAAGGCTGCACTAATCGACTAGGCTAATGGGGTACACCTCCGACAAGTTGGGCATCCAAAGCCCTTCTATGTCAGACTTAGAGAAACAGCAGTAGCCCAGTAAGCCCTTTGATTGGCTGTTACTTTCTCTCATCTTGAACATCTACCAACCACTAACATTTGCAGCCGACCAATTTCCAGAGAGGAAGCGTGCAAAGTCCATCAAGGTTCCTGCCACAGAGGAGCCAAGCCTCAGGAGTAGAGCGGTGAAAGCCTCCCGCATTCTCCTCATGCATCCGCTATGGGAGGGGTAGGTTGCTTCATAAACTTGAGATATAGTAACTTTATCAGGTTTGTCTCATTACAATTCTCATTTCAGCTGACCGCATCAGCTCAAGTGGTGAGCATCTTGGCCGATCTGCCGGCCGCTTCGCTTGAACCCCCTCCGCTGTCCTCTCAGCCGACGCCATCGGCCCCGGTCGCTAACACGCTCCCAACATCGTCTGACCCATCAAATCTACTAGGTTTATGTCTAGATGACCTGGAGGACCTAGAAGTGATAGCTACGAATGACTACTCTGCCGATATCAAAAAAATTATTGAAGTGTCGAAGGAGGCGTCGGCTGTGGTAACTTCTGCGTTGGGCATGCAGGAGAGGCTTAAGAGGCTTTTTGATCAAGTCATGCAGCTTGAAGCCGATCTCCTGAACAACATGCAACCCCTCCGAGATGCCATGGCTGTTGTTTAAGCCATCTCCCTCTGGAGACTATGAACGCGCTTTTAAACGTCTGCCACTTAGATGGTAAGAAAGCAGAAGTCGAAGCGGCTAGGGCTATAATTGCTCGGAGGGAGGCGCAGGAAGCCGATCAGAGCCTGCTCGACAAGATGGTGGCAGAGGCCAAGGCTAAGAAATTTTTTTTTGATGAAGATACTTTGGTCCTTAAGACCAACAAGGCAGCCATCCAAAAGCTGGATTCGACCAAGAAACTCCTTGGGGAGGAGCTAGCTAGCCTGACAAAGCAAATTGCCGATGGCTAAGTGATTCTCTTCGCAACAGCCTTGTCCATCAAAGAACATAACCATGAAATTGCTTTGGCCGTTGCGGGAGTCCGGGAGCAATCGGCTAGGGTTGTTCCTGTGCCTGGGAGAACAAAGAAGGCGATAGGATTGTCAACAAGGTGTAAGGGACCATCGCGAAGGCTGCAGGAGCCCTATCGGCTTTGGGCGCATGGCTTCTAGGTTCCGGTTTTAAATATTAACTCGTAATGAATTAATACTCTCTCGTCGGCTTTGCTTAGAACTATGAAACATTTTTGTAACTTTAAATCGGCTGTTTAACTAATTTTATTATCAACCTTCTTTTGTATGTCTATAATTCTATTTTTAGCCATAATTAAATGCACCGAGTTAATTTGGCCTTTCTGACAACACATTCTCAAAGCCGATTAAGAACCAATCCAAATGTTAGGATGATATTTCTTCAAGTACTTTCCGTTGATCGCCTTAGGGAGCACAATTCGTTCCAATGTTTGTAGTCTGTAAGAGTTTCCATCGACAAGTCGATTTATCTTAGGTAACATCCCAAAATTTGAGTTTTGGAATGTTTGAATTTGAAAATGAACCATTTGCATTTTTCTTTAATCAATCAAAGCTTAATTTGAACTTTCTATTAATGAAAAGATTTAATTTGATTAATCTATGCATCAAACCAAAGATTTTTCTGAATTTATTTGATTTTATTTGAATTTATAGATTTTTCTTAAGTTGGAAATGTTTTTGTTTTCGAAAATTTCCTTCTGGGCCGAATTCCCGTCGGCCCGTTTTCTGCGCGTTCGCCACCCCTTTTTCCCTTCGCAGCCCGCTCGGCCTGCTCTGCCAGCACAGCCATGCCCACGCCTTGTGGACCATCCGATGCGCGCCACGCGTGCAGCTGAGATGCAGCCACGTCGCCCCGCGCCGCCGACCGAAAACCCTAACCCTAACCGTCTCGGAGTCCTATTGCCGCACGCGTCGCCGTTCGGTTTCCATATTTTGCATGCCTCCCAGGCTATTTAAGCCGCCACCGCACCCAGCTCGAGGTTCCCCGCTCCGCGCCGCTCCTTTTGGTCCATCCCTTGCTGCCCGAGACCCCTCCGTCGATGAGATCGAGCTCACCGGAGTTATCCTCTGTAGCTGAGCTCTTCTTCCGCATGGATCTCCAACGCCGGTTCATCTCTGACGTTGCTGCTTGCGTCATCGTGTTGCTTGCGTCACCCTCTTCCCGATCAGCCAAAACCCGAGCCCGATCCGGTCATTCTCCGCCGTTTACCGCGTCTTCTTCTCCGAGTTCGGTGAGCCCACGCCAGCGCCGCTACCATCGCCCCTCGCCGTGAACCTTGGCCGTCTGATTGCCCTCGTGCGCCCTAGATCGCACCACGTCCCCACCGTCTCTGCCTCGCCTCTTCTATCGTCCGATCCCGCGCCACCGTGAGATGCGTGACACGTGCCCATCCGCATCAGCGCCGTGTTAGTGCCAGGTCAGCATCCTCGTGTGAGCCGTCGCCGCGTCAGCCGTAGCCACTATTCTGCAGACCCGATCAACCGTCGACCAGTGCAAGCCTGTGGACTCGATTTATAGACCGTGGGTCCCGCATGTCAGCGAAATAGGATTTTTCAATTTATTTTTATTTCGGAAAATTGATTGCTGACGTAAGCAAATGCGTCATTAATTGATTTTCCATTAGAGAAATAAATCAGAAAAAATCGGATTTATTCTTTTTCACCCTTTTTCTCTGAATTTAATCTTTCGGAGGCTCGTTCTCTCTCATACGAACTTCGACTGAGGAGATTCAAGTTTATAAATTTTTATAAAATCAAGCTCTATCTTCCAGAGCCATTTATTTTCAATTTTGAGCTTGTTTGAGTCTCTGTTTGGTATTTATTTGGTTTCATTGCTTTCTTTTCTGGTAGACGTTAATTTCGAGAGAGCGAACAGAGACTTTGAAGACCAAGACTCAGCACTAGATCAGCAAGGCAAGTCGTAACCTTTGATCATATTGATCCTATGTTTGCAAAAGTATTTTGTTTTATACAATTGCATGCTAATTGTGTATCAATGCTTATCTTATGGGAATAGCTATATACCTAGTTGACATTATGCCACCTTGATTATTGGATTGCCATGTATCAATTGTTAACTCTAGGTTGGGACATTACTAGTTGGACATGATTATACTACCAACATTGGGTTGTCATATCTATGCTTAGACCTGCTTAGTTGTATGATGGGATTCATATCACATGTGAATTAGTGTTAATCTTGACTTAATGAGATATTGAATTGTGATCATCAGTCACTGCTGTAAAATTTGTTGTACCATGGCGGGCTTTGCCATTGGTCTTGGTTGAACGAATTGTTTTCCCTCGGGCAAGTGATCGTGCAGTAAAGGGGGTGCTTTCTAGCACATTGGGATGTGGATGTCTTGGCTGAGATAATTTAAGGACTTAATCTTGTGCGCCATTGAATTGGGCCTAACCGTACTACTACATGTCTGGTATGGGACAAACCTAGCTGATTAATTTGCAATGTCTAGCATTGAGTACTGCCAATTGGTGGTGTGGGTTCTGGAGTGAACGGGTAGACTCACATGGCTCAAGAGGGGCCCCAAGGGGCGAAACCTTAGTGGGCAGTACCGAGTTTAGACAGGACATTGTAAAGGCTTTGTCATGATCTCTCTGCGACACACCATAGGAAGTGTGCTAATTGCGCTGCACAAAGAGATGATCATGTCTTGTGGGTAAAGTTGTACAACCTCTGCAGAGTGTAAAACTATTCGAATAGCCGTGTCCGCAGTCATGGACATGCCCGGGAATTTCACACGAGGTATAGAGTGTTTTATGAAATGTGGAAATGTGAAATTGTTGGGATGTGAATGGGGAGTTCATTGTTGTTTTGTTGTCTAAAGTTAATACTGTTGAATTTAGTGGTTTGATAGTTGTTTTAGATGGTGTAGGGTGATGCGTCACTATTCTGTTCATGTTGTCTACCATTGATTTACCAGTTATTTATTATCTTTTCATAAATATGCTTTTAATCTATTTACTGTATTTCAATTCAAGTTATTGCTTTTTGCAAATGAACCATATGACTATCCTTGTCAAACCATGCATGAATATATTGCATCAATTCCCTACGGCTTGCTGAGTACTTTTTGTACTCACGGCTATACGCCTTTGTTGATCAGTTGCTGAGGAAGGATCAGCAAATGCTGAATATCACGAGGAGGAATATTATGAAGACTATGTGGATTAGGAAGACGTTCCCCAGAAGATTGCTTGTGGCATGTCGAATGGCCCAAGTTATCTTTTTCGCTACAACAATTTATTTGTTTCTTAAGCCCTTAAGGCATAGTGGTGTAAACTTTGACCATAAGGTCATTTGCTTTATTTAATAATAATTTGCTTCTTCTTAGTTAATTCGTTTTATGGAATGATATTTTATCTATGTTTCTACTGTGTGCACTAGTGTGATCCTAGACTAGTGCAGTATACACAGAGGGTTTCATATTTGCAAATCCGGGTCCTGACGTCTTATAAGGCCCTTCCCATGTAGGGGACCATTTACCGAATCAATTATCTCTAGATCCGATAGAAAGTATAGTTTTCCAAACTAAATCATCTTCATAAAAAGATTTTGGCATGACTTTTTTGTTGTAAGCTTAGCAACTCTCATCTTATTCTTCTTAAGCCGATCCAGTGTACACAGTTTTAACTCTGCCAAATCGTCTAAGCTATCTATAATTAAATCTTTGTAGTCTAGAGCCGACAAACCATTTTATCTGGCCACCCTTATGGAATCAATATTGATTTCTACCAGCAAAACAGCTTCCTGACCATAAACCAGCTGATAAGGTGAAAGTTTTGTCGCTCCATGGTATGCAAGCCGATAAGCCCACAAAGACTCCGACAACATTGAATGCCAATTTCTTGGTTTTTCATCAATTTTCCTCTTAATCTGTTTAATCAAAGTCTTGTTGGACGATTCAACTTGACCATTGGCTTGAGCATAATAAGGTGATGAATTCAATAGCTTAATACCCATGCTTTTGGCAAAATCCAAAAAGTTATCGGACATAAACACAGTTCCTTGATCGGTTATTATAGTTTGTGGGATTCCAAACCGATGGATAATATGCTCATTAACAAATCTGATAGCTTCAATACTTGTAACATTTTTGAGTGGTATAGCTTCAACCCACTTAGAGAAGTAATCGGTCGTAGCCAAAATGAACTTGTGTCCTATACTTGAAGCGGGAAAGATTTGGCAGATTACATCTACCCTAGCCTCTAAATGGTCAAGGTTTGATAATAGGGTGCAAAGCTAATGTTGGAGCCAATTGTATATTACAAAATTTTGGACAAGTGTGGCATTCTTTGTAATACTTAAAATAATCTTCCAACATTGTCGGCCAAAAATATCCCGTACGCTGTAGCATCCACTTCATCTTATAAGCCGATTGATGGGATCCACACATACCTTCATGTACTTCACCCATTGCCACTTTAGCTTCATCGGCTTCAAGACATCTTAGCAGCAAACCTTCCATTGTTCGATAGTATAATATATTATCCAATATTACGTACTTCAAAGCTTGCCGCCTAATTTTCCGCTCTGTCGGCTTAGAATGATCAATCAAGTACTCCATTATCTTTGTCCTCCAATCGACGACGTTGACACACATTACTGTTTTCTCAATCGACTCACACTCTTCTAGTCGGTCAAAATTCTTATAGCCCAACACTTTCTGAGCTAACAAGTTTGCTCTGTCATTCATTTCTCGAGGAATATGACTGATAGTGAATCCTATAAATGAGCTGATTACATCAAGGCATTGTTCTAAGTATTTAATCAAAACATCATCATAGCAATAATATTCTCCCTTAATTTGTTGCACAACTAACAGAGAGTCACCATAGGCTTCAACAGTGTCTACTCCAATATTTTTGAGCAACTGCAGGGCACTAAGCAATGCCTTGTACTCTGCTTGATTATTTGAGCATCGAAAATTTAGTCGAAATGCAAACTCAAAACTATGCCCCTTGGGCGAAACAAGCACTATTCCGATACCATCACCCTCTCGACATACCGATCCTTCAAAATATAGTTGCCAAGGGGCTACAGATACTAGATCAGTAGCAGTTTCATGACCTATTATAAAATTGGCTATCGCCTGTCCTTTAGTTGCCTTAGCCGATTCATATATCAGGTCGAACTCGATGAGCGCATAGGCCCATTTACCAAGTCGACCTCGTAGAATTGGAGCTGCCAGATTGTACTTTATCACATCAGTTTTACAAACAACTTTACAAGCCGATGCTAAAATATAATGCCTTAATTTTGTACAAGCAAAATATAAAGATAAGCAAAGCTTTTCTACAACAGGATACCTGGTTTCAGCATCAAGTAAGTGTCGGCTTAAATAGAAAATTACCCATTCTTTACCATCAACTTCTATTGCTAAAACAGCTCCAATAGTTTCCTCCTCAGCCGATAGATATAATTTAAAAGGTATACCTCTTTGTGACGCGGCCAAAACCGGAGGATTAGTCAAGTACTCTTTGATGTTATCAAAAGCTTTTTGTTGATCGGCTCCCACACAAACTCCTGATTATCTTTTAATTTTAACAATAGGGTAAATGCATGAATACGGCCAGAAAGATTTGAAATAAACCGGTGCAAATAATGTATTTTGCCGATCAACTTTTGCAACTCATTTTTGCACATTGGTGGCTTTGTTTTGGCTATGGTTTTTACCCTTTTTTGATTGACTTCAATCCCTCTCTCATGAACCATAAAACCTAAAAATTGCCCAGTCGACACACCAAAAGCACACTTGTAAGGATTCATCTTTAAACTGTGCACTCTTGTATTTTTGAAAACCACTTCTATATCGACTAGATGTTGCAAATCTCGTGTAGATTTTACCACAACATTGTCGATGTAAATCTCCACAATAGAGCCAATCAAATCATGAAAAATTAAATTCATGGCTCTCTGATACCAGCATTGTTTAAGCCGAAGGTCATCACAGCCCACTCAAATAATCGCAAGGCACCAGGACATCTAAATGCTATTTTTGGTATATCGACTTCTGCCATGAATATTTGATTATATCTGGCATTGCCATCAAGAAAGCTAATGATCTTATTTCCTCATGCAGCATCGATAAGCATATCAGCTATTGGCATTGGATATTCATCTTTCATCAGCTTTGTTTAAATCCCTAAAGTCAACGCATACCCTCAATTTGCCATTTTTCTTCATCACAAGAACGATGTTAGAGACCCACTCAGCGTATCGACAAGGCCTGATAAACTTGGCCTCTAGCAACCGTTCGATCTCTTCTTTTATAATATTATACAAGGCCGGATTAAATCTCCGAGGGGACTGTTTAAACGGCCGATAGCCTAATTTCGTAGGTAGACGATGTTCTACAAGTTGTCGGCTTAATCTAGGCATTTCGTGATATTGCCAGGCAAAACAATCTTTATATTTTCTAAGAATTTTTACCAACTTATCCTTATAATTCACATCTAATTTTGCGCTAATAAAAGTTGGCCTCTTCCTATCACCATTTCATATATCGACTTCTTCGAGTAAGTCAGTCGATGTAAACCCTTGGCCTAACTTCTCGATTTCTTAGAAATCCTCAATGGTCTCATAGATATACGTTATTTGCCGATAGCTTTGCATTTTGCCTTGTAAGATCTTTACTGCTTGCTTGGACTCCAGCAACGTAAAACTTCACTTGTCTGATCAAAGGTGCTAGGCCTCATGTTGATCGGCATAAGCCCTGTCTTACTAATGCAAATGAAATCACAATCATCCAAAGCTTTTCCAGATAGGCACTCGGCCTCTTCGTGCTGCCAATTTGCGTCCGAACTGGCCATAGCAATGTGAGCCGATGTATCGGCTTGAACGACCTCAACCTCATCTCCATTCCATTGAACGAGTAACTGATGCATAGTCGATGGAACACAACAATTGTCATGAATCCATTCTCGCCCAAGCAACACACTATAATTGCCCTTGGTGTCAACTACAAAGAAGGTAGTCGGTAATGTTTTACTGCCGACAGTTAATTCTATCACCATGACACCCTGATCTTAGTGGGATCGCCTGTGAAATCATTCAGAACCATGTTAGCCTTAATGAGGTCCTCATCGGTCTTACCTAGTTTTTTACAGGTGGTGTATGGCATCAAGTTGACCGTTGCCCAGCCGTCAACAAGCATCCTAGAAATCGGCTTGCCGTTAATATGCCCTTTCAAGTATAATGGCTTAAGATGCCAATGTGCGTCTTGGGGTTTTTCAAAGACTACATCTTGGGCCCCTAAACATAGTTGAGCGAAGGTCTCCTTAGCCGATTCAGTCTTTACTTTAAACTCAGCTGGTAGGGTGAACACCATATTGATGTCCATCGGAGGAGTATCGTCTCGGATCATTGGAGAATCTAAGTCATCGGCTGAATCGAACTCTTCCTCAACCGGTTCTTTCTTTCTCCACTCTCTTTTAACAGTTTTAATTGACCGAAGTTCATTGAAAACTTGATCCCTTTGTTTTTCCTGCTCGGTCTCTCTAATCTCTTGAGTTCTTAGCCTCTGCAACCGTCTGCGCTATGATCGACTAAGGCCAGGAAGGCACCATCATGGCTTGGGCTCAATCGGCTTTCGTATTTTACCAGCCAAATTTTCCTAGGTCACAGAACTTGACCCTTCTGCTTTTGCCATGGCTTGATTTGGCGTAGAGATTCTTTCATGCATCGGCCTTTTATAACTTCTATTGTTGTAATCTCGCACTAGCTCAGATAATCTATCTTTAGCCGATTGCCTTGGCCAATGGTTCTGAGGGTAATGTTCCATCAGGCAAGTGTAGGGTGATGGCAACGTTACTCCCCTCTCCTAGCAAAACTGCCAGAAGGGACATCATTCATGAGCCCTCTCCAAATTTTTGGGTCAATACAGGTTATCTGACTAACACGCAGGATAGCGTGGCCTATTGATTCTACTTTCATATTTCTCAAACAGTTGAGAAAAAGTTGTCTTAAGCTTGATTATCGGCTGTCGTGGTTGTGATTTCTCTGCCTTGTACCACTTGCCATCTTCCAAATCTCCCTTAGGCTTAACAGTCTTGGAATTTGTACCCTCACAGTCGGTTTCTATTTGCAATGAACCGACCATAATCTATAAGGTTTCTTTACCGCTTGAAGTTGACTGAATATCGACATGTCGAGCCCTTTTTGGTTGCTCATCTTGTATCGGCTCTTTTACCTTTCCCGAGCACTGCACCATGTTTATTGGGAAGGGGTTGACATCCACCTGCATCATCGGCTCTTCTGCGAATTTATGCCGACCATCTTCTATAGCTGATTGTATTTGTAGCCGAAAAATATTACAATCATTAGTATTATGAGAAAAAAAATGGTGCCATTTGCAATACCTTCGCCTTTTGATTTCGTTAGCTGATGGTAAAACATGCCCCTCAGGTAACCGTATAATCTTTTCTTGTAATGATAGATCAAACATTCAGTCACACCTGGAAACATCAAATGCATATTTTACCTCTGACTTACTCTTAGTCGGCTTGAGCTAAGAAAAGACTAAGGACTTCTTAGATCCTTTCACCCATTCGGCTATGTTTATTTTCGCCTCCTCATCTTCAGAGGACTCACTCGAAAAATAGTCGACAAGATTAACCTTAGCTTTATCCCTATCTTTATTAATTTTAAACTTATCCTTGAATCCTCTGTTATCAGTAAATCAACTTTCTTGAGCCGACACCCTATGAAGAAGATGGCTTAAATCATTGAACTCTTGCCCACCAAACTTGTCCCTAAATGGAGGAATTAAACTCTCAAAGGCTAAATCGGCTAACTAGTTATTGGGTAAAGTAACAATAAAAAACCGATTTCTAACCTCCCTAAACCATTTTATATAATCTATTACCAATTCCCAAAACTTCTGGTGGACAGAGCTCAGATCAAGAATCCTGAGTTCCAGACTGCTAGACAAAAAGTACTCATAGAATCGGCTTTCAAAATCGTTCCAGAAGTGAACCGAATTTGGAGGTAAACTAGTGTACCAAGTAAAAGCAACCCCTCATAACGATAATGGGAATAATCTAATTTTGAGTCCGTCGGACTGAGAAGCCTCGCCACAATGCACTGCGAAGCGTCCGATGTGTCCTAACGTAGTAACATAATTATCCCTAGAAAACTTAGCGAAATCAGGAACTTTAAAATTATTTGGGTAAGGCATACGATCTATATAATCAGGATATAGTTTTTTATAGCCGATAATCTTACCCTTTGGCTGTATACCGAATTGATCCCTCAACACGGCAAAAATTTGGTCGGGCCAATTAGCATTGTTAGCCAATGATATGTTAGGGTTCTGACAATTGTGATCATAATTGGTACGCTCGGGTTGACGATTATGCGAAGCCGATTGATATTGAGGGAACTGCTTGTATCCATTGTTCCTCCTAACAGTCAGCTCTGGCACTGGGACAAAAGGCTTCGAGTATGTCACAACTTTATATGGGGCCTAATTCCTAGGTGGAATCAGCTCTGTGTATTGTGAATACCTATTGGTTTCAATCGGCTGTGGAACTGATTGTGGAAACGCGTAAAACGGACTCGATGGCGGCAAGTTAACCGATGCATCCAACTTGGCGGCATCGGTGTACGCTTGATAATGCGCGACCCCACTCGGGCGAGGATCCCTCGGCAGTATGACAGTGGGCTGGGCCAGCATCATGGTCAACGATTGAATTGCAGCGACTACTTTGGGTTGGCTATAGTGTTTTGAGTATTTTGCACCACCGAATAAACAGGATAATTCAGTAGAGTTTGCATCAGGTCGAGTAGGCTTCCAGATGACGCCAACTCTTGAGCAATTGTTTTGACACTATTGGCTATCATCGGCTTAAGAGTCGTAACTAGAGTCGATGATTGATTGATTAAATCATGATGCACAGATTGATTAATCATAGCCAAAAGTTCAGCCTGTGCATGGATGTATGCATCGTCGAGGGCGTTAACCATCGGCAATGCGGCCTTTTGAGACGCCACGTCGGGTTTTCTGATAGCATCCCAGCATCATCTCTTCCAGAGCAGCTTTTCGATTCTTAATTTCTTTACACTGTTCTGATGTTAAATTGTCTAATGTAGGGTCAATTATGGCTTCGGCATTAAGATCGGACAGCGGAATCGATTTGCTGGACGTAGACATCTTTTCTATCCCACTAGGCGTGCCAAGAGTGTGTTGGCGCCAAAAACTTGAAGTAGAGTTTATCGGCCACAACACACCAGATGAATGCCGGGTTCACTTGATCAAGGCGTGCCAATCAATTTGATCCTGTAATCGGTAGATGAATATATGATATGCTCAAAGCCGATCTATCAAGAGACAATCGATTTAGATCTAAATAGCTAAAAAGTCAATCAAATCTAAGGGTAACGATGGGTCTAATTAACCAATTAGGACTAATTAGATGATAAAGGTAGATCCTTTCCAAAGAAGGCGATGCGCAACAAAATTGGAGAAAAATCAAACCTGATGGTGTAATTGGCGAAGATCAACAGTTGGCGATGCGTAACTTTATTGATCAAGATCGAATTATAAAGACTCTAAATTACATAAGCTACTCCTAGTCGATAAGGGAATAAAAGAGTAAATGCGATTTGTTGGATTGATTGTGTAGTGTATCTCTTGTCTAGGGACATCTTTTATAGCATCGGTCGACTATGTCCATATCCAATACGCTGGTTGCCATGACCTATGTCGGCCTTAACTCCAATAACTCCTCCCATCTTTAGATGAATATCGGTCATATCCAAAATTTAAACCTTTTTTCCTATATCCGATATGGGCTAAAATCCTCCTGATCCTTAGCCTGACAATTCCATCATGCCTTACCAAAATCTAGTGCAAACAGTTCTCATGATGCATTTTTTCTTTTTTATTCAGGGCATCCTATTCCTTTTTGTCGATTGAGTTCACTAGAAGGGTTAATTTGGGGATGTAGCTTATTGCTAAGTCTGTGATAGTCAGCACACCAGGTGGTTCCATTTCTAGTTCCATGGTTTGTCCGGGTTGCACTATTACCTTAGATGATGAGGGGTTCATCGCAAATCTCATGGTGATTTAGTTGGCTCTTTTTGATGTTATTTTGGGTATGGATTGGCTGAATCAGTACTGTGCTAAAATTTACTACTTTTGGAAGACAGTTAGCTTTCAGGCTCCATCAGGAATTCAGGTGGTCTCTCAGGGTAGTACATCAGCTAATTCCCTGTTTTTATTGGCCAGTTTATTTCCTGGTCACCTTATGCTGAGGTCAGGGACCTTGATGGCTATTGCAAATAAGTCAATTACCATTGTTTGTATTGAGGGGATCCTTGTGGTGAATGAGTACTCAGATGTGTTCCCTGTTGAGCTTCTATGTTTGCCACCTAAGCAGAATGTGGAATTCCAGATTGATCTTATTCCATGCACCCGACCTATTTCTGTGTCTCCTTACCATTTGGCTCATCTCTTCAGGAGGAATTGAAAAAGCAATTGGATAACTTGCTGTCCAAAGGGTTACCTCGGCGTAGTGTGTCGCCTTGGGGAGTGCGTGTGCTATTTACAGTTAAGAAAGATGGGAGTTGGCTTATGTGCGTTGACTACCGCGCTCTCAATCAGGTGACTATCAAGAATAATACCCTTTACCCCGTATTGAGGATTTGTTTGATCAATTGAAGGGATCAAATGTGTTCTCTAAGATTGATTTTCATTCTGAGTATAATCAGATTCATGTGCAGGAGCAAGATATTGAAAAGACGGCTTTTTCCACTAGGTATAGGCACTTTCAATTTAAAGTTATGTCTTTTGGACTAACCAATGCCCTTGATGTTTTGTTGGAGACGATGAATAGTATGCTGCATAGATATCTTGATGATTTTGTGGTGGTGTTCATCAATGATATTGTGGTTTATTCCAAGTTAGAGGAAGAGCATGAGCATCATCTCATACTCGTGCTTGAATTTTTGAGGGAACATCAGTTCTATTCTAAGCCTAAGAAGTGTGAGTTTTGGATTTCAGAAGTAGGTTTTCTTGGCCATATAATTAACTGTGAAGGTATTTTTGTTGATCCTAGGAAGATCTCAACGGTAGTTGATTGGGAGAGGCCTTCCAATGTCAAAGAGGTGTGGAGTTTCCTAGGTTTAGCTGGTTACTACCAGCGCTTTGTTCAGGATTTCTCCATCATTGCCAAGTCAATGTCTCAGTTAATGCAAAACGGTGTGAAATTCCTTTTGATTGTGGATTATGAGAGCAGTTTTTGCACTTTGAAAGAGAAGCTAGTGACCGCTCCAATTCTCACCTCCCTGAGCCCGGGAAGTGCTTCACAGTTTATTATGATGCATCTCGAGTAGGTCTTGGTTGTGTGCTTATGCAAGATGGCAAGGTGATTGCCTATGCTTCGAGGCACCTGAAGAGCATGAACAGAATTATCCCACCCATGAACTTGAGCTAGTGGCAGTGGTCATTGCTTTTAAAATTTGGAGGCATTACTTGCATGGTGAATCCTGTGATATATACACTGATCACAAGAGCCTCAAATATATCTTCACTCAGAAAGATTTGAATTTGAGGTAAAGAAGATGGCTAAAATTGATTAAAGATTATGACCTCACAATTCAGTACCATCCAGGTGAAGCGAATGTAGTGGCTGATGCTCTTAGTCGCAAGGCTATGACCCATGTTCTTGATTGTTCATAGCTGATTTTGAGCGTATGGGAATTTTATATAGTTTTGCGGGCACCGTGCAAGTTGAAACTCAACTGATTTTGTAGCCAGCAATTCCAGAACATGTGCATGAGGTGCAACAGCTTTGACCGGCTACTTCAGCAAGTAAGAAAGCGCATTGATGAGGGCAAAACTAGGGATTTTAGCATTGATGAAGTTGGTGCTTTGCGGTTTAAGGGCCGCCTTTGTGTACCCAGAAATCTCATGTTAAGGATGATATCCTGAAAGAGGCACATCGTACCCCGTACACAGTTCATCGTGGTGAGACTAAGATGTATCAGGACTTGAAAAAGTGTTTCTAGTGAAAAAGAATGAGGGTTGATATTGTTTATTTTGTAGCATCTTGTGGGATTTGCCCAAAGGTGAAGGTTGAATATAAATGACCAGCTGGGTTATTGCAACCATTGGAGGTTCCTATTTGGCCTTGGGAAGACGTATCCATGGATTTCATGGTTGGCCTACCTCGTACTCAGCAAGGGAAGGATGCTATTTGGGTAGTAGTGGACCGTCTCGACAAGTCTGCTCACTTTATTCCTATTCGCACAACCAATTCAGCGAGTGAGTTGTCTCTCAGTTATGTGAGAGAAATTGTGAGACTGTATGGTCTGCCAAAGACGATTGTGTTTTATCGTGATGCTAATTTTGTCTGCAAGTTTGGGAGAGTTTGCAGAGTGCCATGGGCACAAAGCTACTTATTAGCACCGCCTTCTATCCTCAAACAGATGCTCAATCTGAGCTACCATTCAAACCTTGGAGGATATACTTAGATCTTGCGTGTTGGCATGGAAAGGTAGCTGGGAGGATCACTTGGCTCTTGCTCAACTTGCTTATAATAATAGCTTTCAGGCAAGCATTCGGGCCGCGCCATGTGAAGTACTTTATGGGCGGAAGTGTAGGTCACCTCTATGCTAGGATGCCGTAGGGGAAAGAGTAGTTCTTGGTTCTGACTGGGTTCAGCAGACTGTTGAGCGAGTGGCAGAGGTTAGGCAAGGTCTGCTTGCAGCCCAGAGTATGCGAAAAAGTTATGCTGATGTGAGGAGGCGAGATTTGGAGTTTACGATGGATGACAGTATGCTTTTCAGGGTATCTGCCACCAAGGGAGTGGTTCGGTTTGGCACTAAGGGAAAGCTTAGCACGAGTTGTGTTGGCCCATTCCCTATTGTTGCTCGAATCAAAAAGTTGGCATATCGATTGGAATCTCACATGCGTGAGAAACATCCCGAGCTATTCAAATCAGGTATGTGATAGGATTCATTTTGCCTGGTTGCTTGTCTTGTTGGGTAGAGGCGAGTTTTGAATTCAGGGTCAAATTCCGTTAAGGGGGAGAGAATGTAACATCCTAAATATTATTTTGTGCTAGTTTTGGACTGCTATGGGGTATGCATGGGCTGATTCAGGACTAGAGGGACAGTTTTGGGCT
Organism: Otatea glauca; assembly: GCA_036346275.1. NCBI lineage: Eukaryota > Viridiplantae > Streptophyta > Magnoliopsida > Poales > Poaceae > Otatea > Otatea glauca. The sequence continues at coordinate 17,944,857 of CM070719.1, read as the reverse complement.
GTCTGTGGCTAATTTTGGCGCAAGTGGAGGGGGTTTCTTGGTCAAACCCTAGCCCACCCCCTCCCACCACCCTAGCCGCCCCTAACCTCTCCCCTAGCCCCTCCTTGGTGCAACAAACTCCTTCCCTTGCACCCTAACCTCCACAGCCGCCCCTGGCTTCTTTCCCCTAGGCGCCCCTCCTCCTCTCCCTTGGGTGCCCCCTGGTTGTATCCTCCCCTGGTGCACCTCCTCTTGGCTCCCTCTTGCCCTTCCTCAGTTCCGCTACCAGGTGATGCTGCGTTGCAAGGACGGGTGAGTAGATTGTGAGTTCCAGAGGGAGAATTCCTTGTTCGTCGTTGATCTCGTGGGTCTATAGGAAGGTATAAATCTTTTTCTCTAGGTGATGCTGGTTTTGGTGCTGCAATTTGGTTATACCATGTTAGGGTTCTTGGTTTGATGCTGCGATTAGATGGGGATTGGGGGAAATTAGGTCTGGGATGGTTCTGGATTCGTGCAGCACTGTTTGTGAGTTTAGTTCTGAGTTTCGAAATATTGCTCGTCGTTTTCTGGGGGTTTGGTTGTTGTCAAAGTTGTAGATCGTTGTCTTAAGTTTAATTAGATACCAAGAACACAAATTTTGGTTCAGCGGTTTAAAAGTTATGGCCTTTTGAAGCACTGCTGTCCAGAATTATTGCCTATTAGCAGCGGCCATGGTAATTAATATATTAGGGCTAATTCGAGGCTGAATTAAATTATTTCAATAACTAGAGTTATCAAGGAAAGTTCCTTTAGATTTCAAAAATGTCATCGTTTGCTTAATTTGGAGTTGTATAAAAATAGTTACAAAATTGTGAAGTCTACTATTCAGTGAAACAACAGATTGGTTTTCTAGGCTGAAATCGAGGGATTAGATGAATTCATTAAAAAAGATATTTAACTAGAAAATTGTGGGTGATCCTCTATAGTTTTCATAAAGTATATGTTTTTCAATGTTTGCGCTCTTGGGTTAAGGGTTATGGTCGTCCGACCGCTGGGACAGCAAAAGAGGAGAGCTGCCCGGTGAGTGAGAAGGTTAAAAACGGGTTGTGCGTAGGTGCGTTATCATTATGGTAGATATTTGTACTACTAGTATATGATTTTGAGATGGATAAATATGTTTATTTTAGGAAGTGTGATTTCGGGAGTGGCTTCAACCTCATGCCACTCCATTCCACATGGATAATGAGGCAAGTACATCGTATAAAGATGATGAAATGACATGAATTGATATTTAACTTGCTAATTGGCATCTTGCTGTCCTATATGCATGCTTTCTATTTTCTCTTATCTTTTATGCTGATGATATGTTGCAATTATGTTAATGTTGGAAAGAATGTAACATGATATAATTCATGTCATTTGCATATGTGTATTTGAAGGACCGAGATAGCGACCAGAGGGGGGGTGAATGATCCCAAATAAAGTTTCCCCCACTCAAAATGATCCAAACTATAACATCCCAAATATAACAAAGTTAATTTAAATATTTGGACTTCTGCTTGAGTTTCATTTGAGGTTGATTATTTTTGGAATTTTCTGGATTTTCTGAATTTGTCAAAAACATTTCCAATAACTCAAGCAAGGACTATAAAACCTTAATCTCAAAATCTCCATTCACAACAACCTCTGGAACAAATTTGTTTAAAACCATGAATGCTCTCATTATCATCTCTGAAGATTTCTATAAAATCCTTAGCTCATTTATCAAATTATAGAAAATTAAAATTAGCAAGTGGAAAATTTTAACAGAAGCTATATCTGAATTTTTATAAAATAACTAGGCATGATCTGGATCTAAAATTTTTTAGTATCATCCCCAGTATATCCAGATCCTCCAGTAAAATTTTCAGAATATTTTTATATCGTTTGACACCTTTATAAAATCAAAAAGACAGAGGTGCCAATATCCAGACTGTATCCTTGTCAGAATTTTTAAAAATTCTTTGTGTCATATTTTAAGTTGAAAATTTTATGTTAGATCCATTATATTTTCAAGTTCCATGTAAAAACTTTTCAAAATTTTCCCCCTTAGTTTTAAGTCTCTAATAAATCTAAAATCACTTGGCTGTCAAAAACCCTGAATTTCGGTTTCCCTTCTTCCTCTCCATCTCTCTGCCATGTGGGCCCCACCCGATCAGCCTCTGGCATCTCGCTGCGTCCCCGGGCCTGTTGGGAGCCGCTGCAGAGCCACCCAGCCCCACCTGCCAGCCACCTCCCTCTTCTCCTCTCTTCTTTCTCGCGCGTGCCGTCTCCCCTGCCGAACGGTCGCCGTGGCAGCGTTTTCACCACCGTTTCCTTGCCGCGACAGCATCTGGGCAGCCATGGCAGCCAGCCTTCTCCGATGCCATGTTGATCAGCTACCGCCCACCTCTGCCCAATCCCCGCCGTGGCAGCGTCATTCTGTATCCTTAGTTGATATATCGTTGGAACTTCTTTTAAAAGAATGCTTTGGCACCAGGACATGGTTTCGTTAGGTTTCATAATCTTGCTAACCCTGTTATCCGGCTTTCTTTGGTCAAAACTTGTAGATGCGTGTCCGTTGGGAGCCTTGCTACCGTACAAGCGCCTATGAGAATGGGACTACACCCCATACCTTGTGGTTGATGCTGCGGTAGCTACGCTATGTTCACCCACCGGTGTACATGGCTTACTCCGCGCCCGCCGGTGCAGCGTCAGAAGAGTTTATGGCCGAGGTACTCATCCCTGGCACGGATGCTTTAGAAAAACCTATAAAGTACTATGGGCAAGGGTCATGTATCCGTATGGCATTATATGAGGCAGCATATATCACCATTGTGCGACTCCGCCATGATCATCCCATGATGCCGTGGACGTTTTACTTCTAGCCTGCTCGCCCTACTGATGGAGACAACCACATCTACAGGATCAACCACATGGAACCCAATGGCCCGTTTTTGCATCTTGCCGGCTTGGTAAAATCGATGGACCGCTACCTTCGTCAACTGTTCCAAGAAGGCATGGCAGCTCGTCAGAGGATTGCGACCCTGGAGAATGCTATCGCACCTTTAGTCTCTACTGGCCTTCTCCCTAGGAAGCTTCTCTATGGAGATGATGCATCGCCAGTTCCTGTCGAGGAACGGCTAGAGCCAGACCCCTCATTCGAAGAATTCAGGCGTGGTCCTCGTATGTCTGCCATTGGGACCCATCGCCGCTCATGGGGATTTCGTCCTATTGCGAGACAGACAACACCGGCACCCGCATATCCCGAAGAAATACCCATGACCAGGATAGGAGAAGCCATTCTTCAAGGAAGGCCTGTGCAGGAGGTTCCCTCGAATATCGATATCCCTGTCACCTTGGAAGAGGGAGAGGTTTCGATGAATCTCGATCTGACCCTTGGATGAAGATTCGTACTGTTTGGTCGCTAAGTGCACTAGAATAAGTTAGTAGAATAAAGTGCCTTAGACTCCCCTTATGAAGTAATTCAAGTACTTGGTGTATTGTATGATTATTGTGCGGCATTGTAATTTACTTCGTACGGTTGTTAGGGCTACCCTCGTGAAAGCTTAACCCTTAGGTTAAGACTACCACGATGAGTTGACCCTTAATTCATGGGCTTTCTTAATTGGAGCTTTTAATGATCGGAACGTTGACTTGTGACCTCCCTCTCAAAGTTTTTATTATGCTTCACCCCATATCATCTTCTATAGTTGGTGGTGTGTTTCAGGATGCCTGCAACCAGGTCAATGAGTGAGCTGATTGGGAGTGGTGATACTTCGGACTCTCAGACATTGAGAGATGATATACCCGCTCCACCTCAGCCTAACCCGGTGCATCTAAATGCCAGGGCACCATCCCCCCAGCACTATAGAGTCCACCAAGGGGCTCCACCACCAACTTCGGACCATCATGCTAATGTTCAAGAGGAGGAATTGCCAGGACCTCCAACCATGGCACAAGTGCTTTCCATGATCGAACAAGGGCGTCAAACTAATAACCTTCTTCTTCAGCAGCTTGTTCAGAACACCACCAACCTTGGTGCTACTGCTGCAAGGGGTGGAAATGGTGACGCCCCTTATCAGTCCAAGTTAGGCGAGTTCTTGAGGACTCGGCCTCCCACCTTCTCGTCGTCATCGGACCCTCTTGATGCTGATGATTGGCTTCGCTCCGTAGAAGGCAAGCTAAACATCGCTCAGTGTGACGACCGAGAGAAGGTACTGTATGCATCTTATCAATTGCAAGGCGCTGCAGCAACTTGGTGGGAGAGTCACCAAGCCTTGATCCCTAAAGGACAAGCTATTAGTTGGACAACTTTTAAGGAAGCTTTTCGTCGAGCCCATATTCCTGCGAGTATCGTGGAACTTAAAAAGCGTGAATTCCAAATGCTGAAGCAAGGTAACATGACGGTGATGGAGTATCTCCACCGCTTCAACTATCTGTCACGTTATGCTACCTCAGAAATATCTGATGAGGCAAGGAAGATCGAGTGCTTCCGTGAGCATTTGAATGAAGAAATCAAGTGGACTCTTGCAGCTCATGACATCCATGATTTCCAGTTACTCGTGGACAAGGCTGTCAGAGTCAAGTACAGCACCCGTGCAGTTGTGGAGAGCCGCAAGCGCAAGAGTGGTTGGCGCAAAAATCAGCAAGTGCTAGCTCGTCGAGGCCGTGTCAGTTTCAGCTTTCCAATGCCCGTCCGTCCGTGCCTCAACCGCCACGGTATCAGGGGCAAGCTTCTCACCCCTAGTTGCCGCCAGTTCGACCAACTCAGCCAGCTAGGCAGCCTTCCGGTTCTCCGAGTCAAGCTGCTCATGTCACTTGCTATAGCTGTGGCGAACGTGGGCACTTTGCCAACGTCTACCCCAAGAAGAATCAAGTGCCATCTCACCCTCAGCCTATGGGAGTCCAGCAGCAACCCCATGCACGTCCCCAAGCACCTGGAGGCCAGCAAGCCCCGAGGCCAGCTCCTGCTCCAACTCAGGGCTTTGGTCGTGGTCGTCTCCACCACGTGACTGCGGAAGAGGCACAGGATGCACCCGATGTGGTTTTGGGTATGTTTCTTGTGCATTCGTCGCCTACCTTGGTACTATTTGATTTTGGAGCTTCTCATTCATTTGTGTCCAAAAAGTTTGATGAGCAAAATGATATTAAAGCTGATTTGCTACCAACCAAAATGCTAATCCATTCACCTGGAGCCACCATGAAAACATCAAGTTTATGTTCAAAGGTTGAAATTGAGATAAATGGGGTAGTGTTCCTCAATGACCTTATTCTGATATTCACCTCAGGCCTAGATGTAATCCTTGGGATGGATTGGTTGTCCAAGCACAAGGGATGCATAGACTGTGACAACCAATCTATATCTCTCGTCAGTGCAGATAGGGTCCAAGTTGAATTTTCTTCCGTCCCCAGCACCTTAGTTCATCGGTTCTCTCTCAACTCCATTTCCATCACAGAACTTAGTCAAGTACCTGTGGTATGTGAGTACCCTGACATAATTCTAGAAGAATTACCAGGGATGCCTTCGGACCGTGACATCGAATTCGTCATTGACTTAATCCCGGGGACTGCTCCTTTATCCAAACGTCCCTACCGTATGCCTCCCAATGAGTTGGTTGAATTGAAGAAGCAACTCGATGAGCAATTGAGTAAGGGTTTTATTCACCCTAGCTCATCTCCTTGGGGAAGCCCCGTGCTCTTTGTCAAAAAGAAGGATGACAATTTGTGCATGTGCGTAGACTATCAATCTTTGAATGATGTCACCATCAAGAACAAATATCCGCTTCCACGGATTGATGATTTGTTCGACCAAATGAATGGTGCCTGTATATTCTCCAAGATTGATCTAAGACTTGGATATTTTCAATTGAAAATCAAGCCTGAGGATATACCAAAGACTGCGTTCACCACACGTTACGGTCTATTTGAATACACCGTAATGTCATTTGGACTTACCAATGCTCCAGCAAGTTTCATGAATCTAATGAACAAGATTTTCATGGAGTATTTGGATAAGTTTGTGGTGGTCTTCATCGATGACATTCTCATCTACTCCAAAGATGAAGTAGAACATACTCAACATCCGCGAGTGGTACTTGAAAAGCTTCGAAGTCACCAACTCTACGCCAAATTCGAGAAGTGCGAGTTTTGGCTGAAAGAAGTTGCTTTCCTTGGTCATGTCTTGTCTGAAGGAGGACTTGCAGTGGACCCGAGTAAAGTTCGCGATGTGTTAGCCTGGAATCAACCCCGGACCGTTCCTCATGTTCGGAGTTTTCTTGGGTTAGCCGGATATTATCGCCAGTTTATTGAAAATTTCTCAAAAATAGCAAGACCTATGACTCAGCTACTCACAAAAGAGAAAAAGTTTGAGTGGTCTTCTGAATGCGAGCAAAGCTTCCAAGAACTGAAAAAGTGGCTAACCACAGCCCTAGTGCTTGTGTTGCCCGATATTCACAAAAGCTTTGATGTATATTGCGACGCCTCAAGACATGGTCTTGGTTGTGTGCTAATGCAAGAAGGCAAAGTCGTTGCTTATGCATCTCGCCAGTTGCGGCCTCATGAAGTGAATTATCCCACTCATGACTTGGAGCTAGCCGCCGTAGTTCATGCTCTGAAGATCTGGTGTCATTATCTCATTGGGAATCGGTGTGATATATATACTATTTTTTCACTCAGCCTAACCTAAATCTAAGGTAAAGAAGATGGCTTGAGTTGATCAAAGACTATGACCTTGGCATTCATTACCACCCTGGTAAAGCCAATGTTGTGGCCGATGCTCTCAGCCGAAAGCTTCATTGTGTCCAAATAAGTCGGCCAAGGCTACATGAAGAATTTCTAAGGCTCAACCTAGTAGCAGTTGAGGAAGGTTATGTCGCTGCCTTAAATTTGCAACCGACCCTCAGAACTCAAATAAAAGCCACTCAACTCGAAGATGAGGCCGTTGTTAAAATTAAGAATGAGTTGAAGGTCGACGCTGAGTCAAATTTCTCTAAAGATTCTGATGGAATGATTATGCATGGACGGCAAATCTTTGTTCCAAATAATCAAGAGATTAGAGAGCTTATCCTCAAGGAAGCCCATAACTCCCCGCTTTCTATCCATCCCGGTAGCACAAAGATGTATCAAGACCTTCGAAGAGAATATTGGTGGCCCGGTATGAAAAAGGACATTGCCGCATGGATTGCCATTTGCGACGTTTGTCAGCGGGTCAAAGCTGAACATAAGCGACCAGCCGGACTTCTCCAACCTCTGAAAATACCTTAGTGGAAAAGGGATGACATTGGTATGGACTTCATTACCGGTCTACCCAAGACCCAAAAAGGGCATGACTCTATATGGGTCATTATTGACCGATTAACTAAAGTAGCTCATTTTATTCCGGTCAAAACCACCTATCTTGGAGACAAGCTTGCCAAGCTCTATGTAAACAACATTGTCCATTTGCATGGCGTACCCAAAACAATAGTCTCTCATCGAGGTTCTCAGTTCACCTCTCGATTTTGGGAGAGCCTGCACGGCCTCTTGGGTACAAAGCTGAATTTCAGCACGGCATATCATCCCCAAACTGGTGGACAAACGGAAAGGACCAACCAAATCCTGGAAGATATGTTGAGGGCTTGTGCTTTGTCTTATGGTGCAAATTGGGAGAAAAGTTTGGCATTTGCTGAGTTTTCTTATAACAATGGCTTCCAATCAAGCCTTCAAATGTCTCCATTCGAAGCACTTTATGGGAGGAAGTGTCACACTCCTCTAATTTGGTCCGAGGTGGGCGAAAGGCAATTCTTTGGCCTGGATCTCATCCGGGAAGCCCAAGAACACGTTGATGTGATAAGAAGCCGATTAAAGGAAGCTCAGTCTCGTCAGAAGAGCTACGCTGATCATCGTCGGCGTGATCTAAGCTTTGAAATAGGTGACTATGTCTAAAGGTCTCTCCATTGCGTGGTATTCGGCGATTCAATGTTCGAGGGAAGTTGGCACCCCGATACATTGGCCCATACCACATTTTGGACAAGAGAGGTGAGATGGCATATCAGCTGGAATTGCCACCCCAACTCTTGGACGTTCACGATGTCTTCCATGTCTCTCAACTCAAAAAGTGCCTCCGAGTTCCGACGGAAGAAACCCAGTTGGAAAATATCGATCTGCAACCCGATCTCTCCTATCGGGAGCATCCTCTTCGTATCTTGGCAGAATCCGAGCGCAAAACCCGCAACCGCTCTATCAAGATATTGAAAATTCAGTGGAGCAATCATACCAAAGCTGAGGCTACATGGGATCGAGAGGACCGGCTTAGAAAAGAATTTCCCTACCTTTTTCTTGATGCCTAGCAAATCTCGGCGAAGAGATTTTGTTTAAGGGGGTTAGGTTTGTAACATCCCAAATATAACAAAGTTAATTTAAATATTTGGACTTCTGTTTGAGTTTTATTTGAGGTTGATTATTTTTGGAATTTTCTGGATTTTCTGAATTTGTCAAAAACATTTCCAATAACTCAAGCAAGGACTATAAAACCTTAATATCAAAATCTCCATTTACAACAACCTCTGGAACAAATTTGTTTAAAACCATGAATGCTCTCATTATCATCTCTGAAGAGTTCTATAAAATCTTTAGCTCATTTATCAAATTATAGAAAATTAAAATTAGCAAGTGGAAAATTTTAACAGAAGCTATATATGAATTTTTATAAAATAACTAGGCATGATCTGGATCTAAAAATTTTTCAGTATCATCCCCAGTATATCAAGATCCTCCAGTAAAATTTTCATAATATTTTGATATTGTTTGACACCTTTGTAAAATCAAAAAAGGCAGAGGTGCCAATATCTAGATAGTATACTTGTCAGAATTTTTAAAAATTGTTTGAGTCATATTTTAAGCTGAAAATTTTATGTTAGACCCATTATCTTTTCAGGTTCCATCTCAAAACCTTTCAAAATTTTCTCCCTTATTTTTAAGGCTCTAATAAATCTAAAATCACTTGGCTGTCAAAAACCCTGAATTTCGGTTTCCCTTCTTCCTCTCCATCTCTTGCCATGTGGGCCCCACCCGGTCAGCCTCTGGCATCTCGCTGCGTCCCCGGGTCCATTAGCAGCCACTGCAGAGCCACCCAGCCCCACCTGCCAGCCACCTCCCTCTTCTCCTCTCTTCTTCCTCGCGCGTGCCGTCTCCCCTGCCGAACGGTCGCCGTGGCAGTGCTTTCGCCACCGTTTCCTTGCCGCGACAGCATCTGGGCAGCCGTGGTCAGCCAGCCTTCTCCGATGCCATGTTGATCAGCTGACGCCCACCTCTGCCCAATCCCCGCCGTGGCAGCGTTCTTCCCTGCCTTTTCTTACCGTGGCAGCGCGCGGGGAACGCCGTGCCAGGGAGCCACCGCCCGCGCTACCCAATCCTCGCCGTGGCAGGACTCCTGCAGTACCGCGTCAACACTCCACCGCCCATCTCCACCGATCCTTTGCTGCGACAAGCCAGCAGCTTGTCACTCCGGCCACGGTACGATCTTGTCGCCCGGAATTCGCGCCACTTCGCCGAGTTCCCAAGCACCGTGCCCATACCTCCCTGTCACTGAGCCTGTCTCCACCTCTGTGGACTTCTGTCCAATCCAGCTTCGCGTGTGTGCACGGTTTCCGTAGAGACGATGCCAAATTTGGCAGCGCGCCCATCCTTCCCTGTCACCCAGCTTCGCTACTTAAACCCCGTGGTGCCTTTGGTGTCCCCTCGTGCTCCGCCCCCTTCTGTTGGCCTCCACGCCATTGCTGCTCGGAAGAGCTCTAAGGGGGGGCAGAGGGCGCAAATAACCGAATCGACTGCCCAGGTGAGTTTTTTTTTTAAAATCATATAGCCAATTGCATCTGAGGTGCACCCTGACCATTTCTCCTTGCTCAATTCCAGTGTCACCAACCCGGAGCACCGCCGCCCATCCTCTCTTCTTCCCCACGGCCGGTCACCATTGGCAAGCTTCCCTGGAGTTCCTCCCCTAGGTGAGATACCAAAATAGGGATCCCCTCACCTCGGTGATGCTTTCCCCCACCTTTCCCGAAGCCAAGCTCCACTCCTTCGCCACCTCCGGCTCGCCGCCATGGCCGTCGCCACACCCTCACGGTGGTGTGCCGACTCCGGCCACCACCAGCCTCACCGACACCACCCCTAGACGCGAAATCTCGAGCTACAGCTTATTTTGCTACCCATTCCTCCTCCTCGGCCCTCCCTCACTGCCGGCGAGCTCCTCTGTGCCCTTCCTCTGTCTCAGTGAGACTAGCGAGCGGGTCCGGCCTGTCAGTACCTCACGCCCACTCCAAGCTGTTGTCAAGCCGGTCCCACCTGTCGGCGCAATGACGCAGGCGCTATGCCGAAAAGGGAAAGCGTATTTCCTTTGCGAAAGCGCACTTTCCCGAAATGGAAAATTTTCCTTTTCTCAGTATTTTTGTAACCTAGCACATTTTGTTGCTCATAACTTTTGCACCCTAGCTCCAAATTTAGTAAAACAAGTTTCTAAATTCATATAAAATCATTATCTATCAGGATATCCAAAAATATTTAAATTTTGAACCCATTATCGAATTTTGAATATAAAATTTGAATATGACCTAAGGTATGTCCTATTACAAAATGTTGCACCCTAACTCAAAGATTATTGGGATAAAATTCTGTAGACTCCAGAGAACCTAAGGACTTTAATCCTGTAAAAACATTTAAATTGAACTTCATTTAAACTGGACTTTAAATAAGTTTGGCCTTTTATGTAGTCAATATTGAAAATTTAATAACTTGTGCAAGCAAGCTCAAAAATTAATGAAACCAGTGCCTAAGATTTACAAAAATCATGATCTTATACCTCTGTAAATTAGAATAAAAACAAATAAGTTTTGCACCTAATGAACCATAAGTAAAATAGGCACCCTAAATAGAAACTTAAATAAAAGCCTAGCTCATTTAAATAAACCTTAAAAATCACGAACACTCAAATAAAAACTCAGTATAAAACCAAAGTTTTATGGTTCTGAAATCTTTATTTGAAGTTGATGTTACTTGATTTCTTTTGGTCCTTATGGTTGCAACACGACGAACTACGTATAGACACCGACGTCCCCGACACTGCTACCATCGACTTCGGCTTCACCACTGAACCCAGCGAGCAAGGCAAGCACCCCCTTGAACATGTTGATCCCAATATTTCAATTAATTTATTTTACTTTTGTCAAACCTATTATGCATGCGTGTACTTTCTTAAACTTGCTAGTTTGTGGGTAACAGTAGATATACCTGTAATGTCATGGAACTTCCTTGATAAGTATGGACATGTGAACAATGGAAAACTATAGGATGTGGGTAGACAATGCATAATGTCAACTGGGGTATATGCGATTACATACTAGTTGTGCTTAGTCATGCTTTAGCTAGAAATAATTAAATTAAAACTGTTTCTCGAGGACTCAAAGTGTGGGATGCGATACTCATGGGTATTGGCATTTACTGTAAAAACTCAAAATAAAACTATGGTTTGACACGAGCGAGTTATGGCAATAGCCGGATGTGCATGGACTTTGCACGTAGTGTAGGGAGAGTATTCTCGCCCGGGTCGGTTAAGGACCGAGCTAATGTGTCGTTTACTAGCCAAGAATTTAGTGCAACCACAAGTGCTAGTATGAGATAGCCTTAACTTATTAAGTTATTTAAGTCTAGCTTTGCATGTTGGAAGGCCGGAGTAGTACGAGCTATTCCATTTTGGATTGCTCGAAGGGGCGCCCACACCATGGTGATGGGGACAACGCTTGCTAATATAACGGTGTACGCCATGCTATGGGGAGTTCCATCATATTTATGCTCTGAGTTCTACTGCTATAGTATGGGTTTGTCGTCACCGGGCTGGTGCAAAGTTAGGATTAAATAATTTAACGATTATGTTATGATCTCTCTGCGGCACACCGAAGGAAGTGTGTCAATTGCGCTGCACAAAGAGACGATCATTTCTTGTGGGTAAAGTTGTACACCTTTGCAGAGTGAAAATCTTTTCGAAAAGTCGCGTCCGCGGTCATGGACACTTGGTAAAGTCTTCACATAGTTAGTTGTTTTATCATTTTCAAAAGGAAATGTATATTTTGGAAAGCTTACCCTGCAGGTGATACAATACTATATCATGTGTTGGCAAGTATTGGTATCAGCTGTTGTGTCATGTGTTGGCAAGAACTCGATTATGCCATGTGTTGGAAATGGTCGACTCGTTGCTCACGTCGTGGAGGACCGTGAGTTGTTACTATATTCTTTACTTACTTTATTACCATATCAGTCAATCTTGTTTTCTATAAATTGCTTTTTGCAAATTTATTGCTTGGTATTCATGTTCACCTTTGCTCACTGCAAAATAACCATAGAAGCTTTCCTGTTGATATAGCCTGCATTTTATGATATATGCATTTGTCATACACTATAAGTCTTGCTGAGTACAAATGTACTCAATCTTGCTTAAATTATTGGTTCAGTGTACGAGGAAAGTGAAGTTCCTGAGGACATATATCACACCGCAGGTTACAGGGACTATACCGACGAGCTTTTCTAGGACCTACTCCTTGTCAGTTGCCTGTGGTATTGTGGGCAAAAGGCATACTGCTAGGCCTTGTATCTTCCGCTGCAATTTAATTCGGCCTATAGGCCATGTTGTAAGAACTATGTGCTACTATTGTATTATGGACCTATGTATGGATGTGATAACAATGTTGTGATATGTGCGTACTAGCTACTGATCACGGGACTAATATATTATGCACATGAGACCTCCTTGGTATTCCATGCCACAAAGGGGGGGTCTCGACACAAACAAGCCCTCAGACGAAACAATCAAAAGGAGCAAATGAGAGGGAGCAATTTACCCTGTAGGGCTGATGCTACCACTGGGAGGCTAGTAGTACCGGAGGTCGTTAGCACCACACAGGGGGCAGTAGCACCGGGCCTCAAAAATCAGCAAAGAACACAACACGATCTCAAAAGGAAAAATGATGCAACTTTTGATCGGCTGATCCAAACCTCATGAAACTTGGTATGCACCTTCGTATGGAGATCAGGAACCTATTCCAATCTTCAATCCAAGAGATAGATGTCAAAGTTTTGACCTTTTCGAATCGAAGGAAGAATGCACCAAGTAAGAGGAAAACCCAAAAACTTGATCTTCAACTTGCTCGTCGAGTTTTGATAATCAAGATGATCTTGGATAACCTTCCACATGTCAAAGCAAGCAATAACACAAGTCAAGAACACCACAAACCCGATCTTCCAAGAATGATCTTCTAAAGAGCAAAAGATCGATTATTGCAAAGAAGAGCACAAGATTTGCCTAGATGATTGAGATATGATCTGAAAAAGACGCATCCATAAATCATACATCCTTGTCGCAAAATCCACAAGCATTTAGACGGGAGGGGAAGCAAATCCAAATGCGCGGAAATTAAATTGCAAGAATGTAAATTGCGGAATTTAAAGACTGAATTTAAAGCATAATGTAAATGCTTAAAATAAATTCAGACATGAGGAAATTAAACATGCATTTCTGGAAGGGAGGTTTACAAAGCCACACAAAAAAGTGAGCAATCCTTCACCCGTAGATGAGTTCTTTGAGCTACCCCTACCCCTCTATTTATACTACTCTTGAGACATCCTTCACCTGTAGATGAGTTCTTTGAACGCTAAGGATCATATCAAGGGCTAGGATTGACTCACTCACACAACCATACATAGACTAACCCGAAACCCCACAATAATATCGGGTTTTTGCACGCTTTTAAAGGCATACTAACTAGACCCGGTACTCTATCACTTAGACCGCGATCCAACGGCCCTCCTTGATCCGAGTAGCTCCAAGTTAGCATCTCATCCATTCCTTGTCTTCTAGGTTTGCACCGACTCTGTCTCCGAACATCTTCGGTGATCCTCGACCGTTTGGACCTCCGGCGCACCTTACCTAGTTCTGATCCTCCTTCGCCTCACCATGGTCATGTACCGACATCCTGGAACCATCAAAAACAAGGAAACACATCACATAGCATTGCCCAAAAAGATATGCAATGAATCTCATCAAAAATCAAAATTCATACTCAAACCTCGCTCGGAAAGTCGATGCTACCACCCCTAGGACCAGTAGCACCGCACCCTAAAAACCCTACTAAGGTGCTCTCTCGAATTTTCACATCGGCCTGAGGGCCAGTGCGGTATGCCTCAAGCTGGTAGCATCGTTATTGCTGGGTCTTTCTCCCATTGCTTCATAATTTGAAAGTGACTTCAGATAAACCCCAAACTCTAGCACCACATGTTTAAATGATGTCAATAATTCATCACCAACACGGTTAGACCTCCATATGGTCTTTCAGCATACATGATGGAAGAGGTGACCTGTGTGGGCCTCTGTGACCACTTGCGGTGGGCACAAAAGTCCTACTATGGTAGGCCCCTCCACGGGATGTGAATGGGAGTAAGACCTACATCGTAGGCCCCTCCACGGGATGTGGATGGGAGTAAGACCTACATCGTAGGCCCCTCCAATAGGATGGAAGGGAATTAATGTGTGACATCGACGAGTGTGCACTCAGCTATACCGGTATAAGCAAAGAGAAAAAGAGATGCATTTGGGCATAAAGCATGATGCATTGCATGAATGAAGTGAATGAAGAGATTTAAATTGATTAGTTCTTGTATCATGACATGAGGTATTCTATTCAATGGTTATTTTGGTATGTTGATATTGTTGTATGATGTACTTTACTGAGTCTTGGACTCACACTTGTTTGTTTAATGTTTTAGGTACTTTGAGGACGTTACGAAGGGATGGAAATTAGCTTCACCATGTCACATATTCATGTCCATCATAATATTTAGCTTTAGAACATTTTAACCTTAAAGAATAAAGTAGTTGTTCAGTCATGGATCATTGCCTAACTTTGGTTGCGTTCTATTTGGTCTTGTTGATCAAATGCTATCTTGGTCCATAGCGAAACTGTGTTACCTGTTGAGCATAAATGTTGGACAAGTTTTGAGATGTTGATATTGCTGAAATTACTTACTGGAATGCTTTCCTAGTTGTCGTTATACATGAGATTAATGTTGTGTGGTTGCTTATTTAATTATGCTCATGTTCTTGGTTCATGACTTATTATTTATGTGAGATTTTATTTAGTTTTCTTGCTAGAATTTATGTGTAATTAGAACATTTGTTAGTAGTTGTGGTTATTGTGATGACATTCTGGGCACATGTAGTGCCGGGGTGTTACATTACAATAAGGTTGTGTTATTTTTTGAAATTTGAAGATAGCATAATAAAATATTGTGAAGCAATTTAGTGTGTGTTTGGAAAGTTTTATGATGGAACAGTGGACTCTGTTGATTATTTTTAAGAGTATAATAAACTGATATTTGCATGGTTTTGGGTAAGTGAATTTGAGGGTGGTTAAATCTATTGGGAAAAAAATTGGATTGTTATTCGGGATATCATTTAAAGGTAATGTTTGGGATTTGTACTCGTAATTTTTGGGTTTCATGGCTTATATGGTAGCCGTATTTTTTTCATAAAAAATCTCTAGTAGAATGTTGGAAGACCCCCATGTGTTTATAAGTTATAGATATGCATGCATCTTAAAGGTATTTCTTGATTGGTAAAGCAAAGTAATGTTGGGATAAAAGGAAATAGCTTTCTTTGTTAAACGAGAATGTGTAGTAAAGTATTTCTGACCACAGTCAAGTCTTGTGACTTGCATCATTATGGTGTACGCTTAACCTTTTGCTTTTGCCATACAAAAGTTTTTTTTGAGTTTCTAGTGCCACAATATTTTCTTTCCTTCTGTTGTGGAGCTCTAATTTTATAACTTGTGGTCATGTACCCTTAATTGTGGTTTTTTCTTTTTTAATTTAAAAAATTGCCCTTTGTTTTTATTAAACATATCATTCCATGCAATGTAATTATTTTCTTGGAAGTGAGCTCAATACAAGTTTCTAAAGATTTTCCAGTGTACTAAGTTTTATTTCCTCTTTTTTGTGAATAAAATATTAAATTCCTAATGTGAAGTATTTTTTGGATTAATTGTGTGGTGGAGATTAATGGCATTACTTAGTATGGATGTGAATGCCAAGCTATGTAAAGTGCATAGAGGATGGGTTGATCACATGCTATAATCCTTGGGAAGAAATTTAATAATGTAATGATTGCCTTTTGACCAACACTAATCATATCATATCGTTGCTACTAGAAGAACCCATAGTGAATAGTGATTAAGGATGTTCTGATTAAGTTTGTGAATCATGGGTGTCATCGAGAGTATGGGATCTTGATGAATGACTTCGATCACCAAGAATGAGCAAAATATTTAATTTTGATAAATTGATTAGATCTTTGGGATTTAATGTACTATCGAAATAATTACAATTGTGAGGTTTGGTGATGACCTTTTGTCAATAGGTTAATCCAAATGATCAGGTAGTCAAAAGGCGAAGGATATTAAAACATTACCGTGATGTAATTTTCCTTGTGTATGTTCTTTCTGGAATTACATTTCTCTTTCTGGGTATCACATTAAATTGTTGATTATGTTTGGTTGCTAAAATCATATAAAATGGAATAGAGAATGTCAATACCAATGATAACAGTATTATTGCAGGAGTCTTTGAAAAGAATTGAGAATATGAAGTTATATCTCTTGATAGCTATTGATGGCTAGACCATTATAGTAATGATGGTGTAGTGTCTTACAAAAATTTAATTATAATAGAGTACATCATTAAGATCCCAATGGGATTTTACACCATTCCATGGATAAGAGAAAATGAGGTTGGATGTGGGTTATGATAAAACTACAGTTTTTCATTGATTAATTGTAGTGGGAGGACAAGGTTGGTTACATGATCTATATTAAGAGTTGATGGAGTACGGTTAGTGTGCTAACTAAATTTTTTTGAGGATGATTATCTATCATTTCTATCTCTTGAGTAAAAGATTATTGCTAGTATGTTTTATAGTTTGGATACTATAACTTGTATAGTTTTATATTAGTGTTTTATCAAGATTGTGGTTTTTTTGTGGTTATAAAGAGGATGTGGGGGAAGTAAAAGTACTATGAATCTATGTGGTGATCTGTTAGAAGGTGGAACATTGGATTTTGATGAACCTTTTAAGGAGTTCTGCCAAATTAATATTTGCAAGCTTTTTCATGAGGGGTGCAATTCATGCTAATTTTCAAGGGATGAAAATTTTCTCTCTTTGTTGTCATCTCTTTACAGGTGCTATGGATATGGGATTATATGTGATCATGAGTGCTCATGATTTAAGTTTAGTCCATATCATTGTTTTATCTTGAGTTCTCATGATTTAAGTTCAGTCCAAATCTTCTTTTAGTATATCATAAGTTCAGTATCGATTTGAGAGGTTAAGTTTTTTGTATAAGGTTCTTTATAATTGTTTATTCGCGAAGAGGACTTATTTTCATTAATATTTCCTTTCTTGTAGAAGGATTGTTCAAAATTAAAGCTAGATGATTCTGTTATACCCCCTACTGCATTTACAAAGGAGTTGGGCTTTTGAGAGTGAAGTGGAGTGATTGTCGTAGATTTTTTTTAAAAAAAAGGTGAACTGATGTTGCCAGTGTTATGGAATACTTCTGTCTTAAAATGTTTTTCCTTTTGAAAAAAATGGTGTGATCTTTCGAGTGGTTCTTTTTGTTAAGGAGGAATGAGTATGATTTTATCTTGTGCCACAGAGTAACTAAAAAACATTCTTCCGATTAGAGTTGAAAGACGTAGAATTTTGGGTCAAATTATTTTAAGGGGAAAGAATGTAACACCCCAAATTTCTACAACTAGGATTAAAAGAAATTAATAACAATAATAATAATTAATTAGGAGGTGAGAGGGCTTATTGGGCCGGCCACCGAGCCATGGGGGAAGAGGAAGAGCCTCACCTCTCTCCTAGGATTGCATCTCTCTCACCTTGGGTAGCCACTACCTTTCCCTAGGGGGGCACACCACTCCTAGTTATGTTCCCTCTTTTCCCTAGGGCAGCACTATGGTTGTTTGAGGGAGAGGAGAGCGAGGTAAGCGAATGATTGAGAATGAAGAGAAGAGTTACCATGTTTTTCTCATTGGATCTTCATCGATGCATAACTCTCCACTATCCTCACCCTTTCCTATAGATGAAATTTTATGTGGATTTATTCAGTAATTAGGGTGTAATTAGCCTTATGGATCATGCCAATTCTCCTTTCATGTTGTTGGTTTTTTCTCATTTCACGTAGTTTAGATTTAATTGATTTTCAAGGGCACTGGGGGAAGAACATGAAAAATGGTGTACTAAAGAGTTGAGTATAACTTTTTTTCTTTCCAACAAGATCTAGATCACAAAAATTCATTGGATAGATTGCAAGTTATGGCCTTTGGATGTCTGTTGTTCCGCAGGTTGTCATCAGTCGAGTGTTGACACGGTTTTGGATGGTTTATACCTTGAAGATGACTGAATTATGTAGTACTCTAGCTCATTAATATGAAGGCTCATGTGGCCTATATGGAGCGGTGATGGTAAGATTAATCCCACATTGGTTGTCTAAAGTGAGGTGTAGAAGTATATAATACCCGTTGGATCCATACATAGCACCTCTAAGTTAACCCTTTTACAACAAGTGAGGACGAAATTGTAAGTGGGGTGCTATGAGCGAAATTTGGATCAGGGTGTTACAGATGGTATCAGAGCATCAACCTTCGTTACTATAACATCCCAGAAAAATTTAAATTTGAATAAAATATAAATTTTAAATTTAATTATTGTTTCAATCTGAATTTCCATTTTTCTATGCTTTTCTTGAACTTCGACCTTAAAGAAAAGCCAAAGTTACAAAAGAGATAAAATGTAAACTTCAGTTGGCATTTTCTTATTATTCCGGATTTCAATCTTTTCCTTGTTTTTCTCAAATTTTGGTTTTAAAAAAATTATTTTTAACATTTGATTCTTGAATTATAAACTATGGAAAAAGAAATTGCATAATAACAAAATCTACAAAAATTATATTTAAATGTAAGGCCATCATTAGAAACCCCTTGCGAAACCCCAATGAGATATGAATGCATTAAACACAGGTAAGGGTTTAAAAGCAGTAAATTTGGACTAGCAATAGTAATCTTGTCAGAATTTATTAAAAATATTCATTCCTTATCTTCATACTGAAAATGTTTACATGTCATTTAAAGGACTGCAGTAATCTACATAAAAATTATCAAAAATAATAAATCCAATTAATACCTTTAAAACTTCAAAAACAGAAACCCTAGAAATTTCATAAAATAGATGTCAGAATTTTAATAAAAGAAATATAAGGTTCAAAAATATCAAAATTTTACAGTAATATCCTTAAACCATTAGGAATTACCCGTAAAAGTGTGAAATATTTCTAACAAAGTTTTGATCCTCAGAAAAAATTAAAAACAGAGAATGCAAAATCTGGGCAGCCGGATTGTCAAAATTTTAAAAAATATAGAAACATGATTTAGGTCTCAAATTTTTAACTCATGATAATAACTATCCTAGGTTCACATACAAAAAGTGTCAAAAAATTTGTAACCATTCTAACTAGATTGAATCAGATAGGAAACTCTGCTCTGTCTAAGGTTCAAACCAAATGTTTCTTTGCCATCTGGGGCCCACCTGGTAGCCACTCCCAGGTCCCTTCTTCCCCAATGAGCCAGCACGCCATTCCTCTATTCTCATTTTAACCAAGCACATGTAAGCATTGCCGCACCAGCTGACGTCGCCCAACCATCAATGCATTGCCATAGTGCTGCCCTCCATATGTTTTGCGCTGTTATAGCCATACATTACCCTATGACATGCCGCAACCATGGAGCCCGGTTCACACCACTGTCGCTGCCACCATTTGCGCCTATTTAAGCCGGTGAAGCTCCCTGCCATGCTCCTCACCATCCCTAGTGCCTCCTCCTTGATCAACAAGCTCCAATTTTACCTAAGCCACCCAACTTTTAATTAGTCTTTGTTGTTGCTTGTCTAGGCTTACTTATGTGTGAACTTAACCCTTAGATTAAAGTTTCATGATAAATTGCCCTTATGTATGAACTTGGAAACTTCAACCCATAATTTCTAGAAAGAAAAATCCATAAAATAACTTATCTCTTCTTTATGTAGAACTTCACATCTGCATATTCTTTTAATCATTGACCTTCCCTAAAATCTAGCCCAACCAGAATTAATAGCATAGCCTCCATTACCGCCTCCAGCTGTACTTGAGCCTACACCACCCATAAATGAAACAAAGCCAAGACCTCACTGTACTGGCAACCACTGAGAATACCTAAAAGTTATTTCAGGTCAATCGCTATCCAATCTCTCCCACTAGTAACCCTGCTTCTAAATATGAAGAATTTCCATCTCGTCACTTTGTTTGAACTATATACAGTGACTCTGAGTCGGAGTCAAACAGGTCCTACGTTTCTGAGACAGAATGGGAGCCCTATATTAGATCCCAATGTCATCAAGCCACTCCATGAAGATGATATAGTGCCATTATACCAAATAAAAACACCCAAGAATAGACTAGCAGCTAAAAACTTAGATCCCCTTTATGCATTAGTTTAGGGCATATGATCTTTTGTATTGTTGGACTTTTATTGTAAAATCATTTGTACTACTTCTTGGGTTACTCTCATGAATGCTCAACCCTCGGGTTGAAATTCACGATGTGACAAACCTTAATTAATAAGAAAATCTAATTAAGAAAATTTTAAGGAATGAAACATTGCCTTATAAACTGACTAGAGATTACTTAATCTATGAAGAAACCATTCTTAAAATAATATTTTAATGAATGGAATGTTGCCTTGTAACTCCTTTCCTAACCCACATTAAACATTTCTCATCTTGATCATTCTTAATAGATTAGTAATATGTAACAAATACCTACACTAGTAATGGCACTCATAAATCACAAACACTAAGTAGTAGTACCCCTGTTCTATCTCAAACTAAGCCTTAACATCATGCTTACAAGTTGTTTTAAAGTACCTATCTCTTGCTGACCCCATCAACACTCGTTGAGCTATCCAAATTTGCCATTGCACTTGAACACCCTCCTCGAATCACTCTAGTTATTATGCAACCTTTCCTTCCATTTCAAACACTTTGACGTATCACATATCCTTTCCCAGATTGAATTCTTTTCTATTCATGGCACCTTGATTCGGCATCCATTCCTTTAATATGCCTGAGTTACAAAACTTAGTCAAGTACCTGTAGCATAGAAGTACCCCGATGTATTTCCGAAAGAATTGTTAGAAACACTTCCGGACCTCAATTTGTTATTAACTTGTTGCTGGGGCGACACCCATATTCACCATTTCCAAATCCGAGGAAAACTAGCTCCTCAATGCATTGAATCCTATCGCATCTTTGAAAACAAGGGTGAACTAGGATTCCAGTTAAAATTGCCACCTCGACTATCTGACCTTCCGAATGCCTTTCACATGTAACATTTAGGCTTCGTATCTCCACCAAACTTGATAACATGGGAGAAATCAATCTGCAACATAATCTAACGAAAATATCCAGCCCGTGTCTTAAGAAAAGCAGAGCAAGAAACCTAGAGTCATTCTCTCAAGGTGCTAAGAATCCAATAGAGCAACCACACTGAAGATGAAGCAACAAAAGAACGAGAAGATTATCTTTGAAATAATTTCCATGACTTCTTTTAGGTCCCGCCGAATCTCAAGGACGAGATTCTTGTAAGGGGGTAGATTTGTAACATCCCAGAAAAATATAAAATTGAATAAAATATAAAATTAAAATTTAATTATAGTTTCAATCTGAATTTCTATTTTTCTATGCTTTTCTTGAACTTCGACCTTAAAGAAAAGCCAAACTTACAAAAGAGATAAAATGTAAATTCCAGTGGGAATTTTGTTTTTATTATGGATTTCTATCTTTTCCTTGTTTTTCCCATGTTTTGGTCTTTAAAAAAATTGTTTTTAACATTTGATTCTTGAATTATAAACTATGGAAATAGAAATTGCATAATAAAAAAATCAACAAAAATTATATTTAAATGTAAGGCCATCATTAGAAACCCCTTAAAAAACCCTAAGGAGATAGGAATCCATTAATCATGGGTAAGGGTTTAAAAACAGTGAATTTGGACTAGCAATAGTAACCTTGTCAAAATTTATTAAAAATATTCAGAACTATCTTCATCTGAAAATTTTATCACGTCATTTAAAGGGATACAGTAATCTATATAAAAATTATTAAAAATAATAAAGCTCATTAATACCTTTAAAAATTCAAAAACAGAAACCATGCAAATTTCATAAAATCAATGTCAAAATTTTTATAAAATAAATTTAAGGATCCAAAGTCTTAAAATTTTAATGTAATATCCTTAAACAATTATTAATTCTTGGTAAAACTTTGTAAAATTTATAACAGAGATTGTATCCTCACAAAAATAAAAAACGTAGAATGCAAATTCTGGGCAGCAAGATTGTGAGAATGTTTAAAAATTATGGATACTTTATTTAGGTCTGAAATTTTTACAGAGTTATAAGCACTGTCCTTGGCTCATAGATAAAAAGTTTCAAATTTTTTTAACCAATCTAGCTAGATTGAATCAGCTAGAAAATTTTGCTCTGTCTAAGGTTCAAACCAAATGTCTCTATGCCATCTGGGGCCCACCTGTCAGCCTCTGCTTGCGGCCCTTCTTCCCCAATGAGCCAGTATGCCATTCCTCTGTCCACAGTCAAACCAAGCTCATGTAAGCATTGCCACACCAGCTGATGTCACCCAACCATCAATGCATTGCCACGGTGCTGCCCTCCTCGCATTTTGCGCTGCCATGGTCATTCCTTGCCCTGTGCCGCGCTGCTACCATGGAGCCCGATTCACACCATTGTCGCCACCACCATTTGCGCCTATTTAAGCCGGCGAAGCTCCCTTCCATACTCCTCAACATCCATAGCGCCTCCTCCTTGATCAAAAAGCCCCAATTTTACCCGAGCCATCCCAATTTCACTAAAGCCGAAATAACCGAACTGCAGCCTAGCTCCCTACTCCCCAAGCCATTCGGTGTCTTGTGGAATATAAGAACCTAGGAGTCTTTATAGCCGGCCCAGAAGTGCCTGAGGGAGACACAGGGCCGAGTAGAAGGCCCAGAGGATAAGCTCCGCGCCAAGCCTTGCTGCCGTGCGCAAGGGGATATATCCTAGTCGAAAGTTGAACAAATATTTAGATATGAGAGATATGATTGTAATCCGAGTTGTTAGCAGGATAAGATAAAGATGTAAACTCTATCCTGTAACCGATTAGAATCCAATAACCGATAGGAATCCCTTAACCGATCGGGACTCTGTAAACCGCCACACCCCCATTATATAAGGGAGAGGGCGGGCAACAACAGGGAGACGAGCAATCTTAAATCCAAGAGATCCAAATAATCCCAGCACACAGGACTAGGGTATTACCTCCTCCGTCGAGGGCCTGAACCTGTGTAAACCTTTGTCTTGTGTGACCTTCGAGTTTTAGATCTAGCGCCTGCCCCATAAATTCATTGCCGACCACAAAAGTCGACAGTTGGCGCGCCAGGTAGGGGAAGCGCTATAATCTTTTCCTACAAACTCGATGGCAGCAATCAGCGGAATCATCACCACCTTCATCTCCGGCCAGGCTTTCCGCTTTGGAAACTTGGACTTCGTCGCAGATGCACTAGGAGAACTTGTTTGCCTAGACCTAAACCAGATCCAATCTGGTAAAGATCAAGCCGACCCATCTCAGGTGTGCCACTTCGACTCGGTCAACGAACCAGTCAACGTCAGGAGAAATTGCTACAATCTTCGTGGCATCTTCGCAATAGAAGAGCAAAAGACTGATCTCCAACACCAACAAGAGATTCTAGAAGCCGCGAAGGAAGATCGCCTTCTTCGTAAGGCTAAGGAGGCACAGGCGCGATCACTTCGATCTCGCGGCCGCAATGTCTACGAGGACACCCTACAATCAAAATTGGGAGACCAAGTTGTCTTCCATACACCGCTGCAGAACGTCGTCGCCTCCAAGACGCTTCTCGACACGCTGGACCCGATGATTGCATCTGATAGCCCGGTGGCCCCGATCGTGGCCCAGATCAAGGCCATAGTGACGGTGGCAGCAATTCAGTAGAATCAGGAAAAGCCGACAGGAGAAGCGCAATCACGCTCCCACGCGGCTACTCGCGTCGCTAGCAGTTGGAGTACCAGCAGTCGGCGCCCCACACAACCAGTCGGAGACGCCCACCGGAATCTCAACCGCGACCTCCGCCAAGACATCACCGCCATATGGCAAGAGCGGGACGAGGAAGAACGACGCTGGTGCTACGATGACCACGAACTTTTTGGTACCGGCCATGATCGACGAAGTGATCAACGGTACGACGACTGCAACGACCATAGAGACCATCATCGCTAGGGGCGGAACGACAACGACGATCGCCGAGTCATGGGCTCGCCGCGTCGAACTCCACCCCGACGCGTTGATGACAATCGCTGAGCCAGAGTGATTCATGATCCATCGACTCCCCCTCATCATGACGACAGATCCATCGATGGAATCCGAGTGTTCACTTCTCGGTTACGCCGAGTAGTATGGCCCGAAGGTTTCAACCCCAAGGGCATCGTTAAGTTTGACGGGAATCGATATCCGGAAGCTTGGCTGCAGGTCTATGCCCTGGCGGTTAAAGCAGCTGGGGGCAATCAAAACATGATGGCAAATTATCTGTCAGTCAATC
This sequence comes from Otatea glauca, assembly GCA_036346275.1. NCBI lineage: Eukaryota > Viridiplantae > Streptophyta > Magnoliopsida > Poales > Poaceae > Otatea > Otatea glauca. Next base: position 17,920,102 of record CM070719.1, on the reverse strand, counting down.
TCACCCCTTCAACTCAATCATGGCTCATAGGACTTCCTGCAAACTCGGTGAATTCTTGGAGCGATCTTTGCGATCAATTTATTGCGAACTTTCAGGGAACCTATGAGAGGCCTGGCACTCCATGGGACCTATATCAGCTTCACCATAAGAAAGACGAAACGCTGAGAGATTTCATCCGGCATTTCATGCAGAAGAAAAACACCATCAGGGATGTATCTGATACAGTGGTGGTAGCAGCCTTTCAGAAAAGGGTCAGCGATCCTGATCTGATCAAAAAAATGTCCAGAAAACCACCGACCTCCGTAAAGGAGATGTTTGCATTGGCCGACGCTATGCCACGGCCTCAGATGCCCTGGCCGAGCAACAAGAAGATCGCCCGCAACAGAAGAACAAAGGCGACAAGGCTAAGTCCTCCAAGTACAAAGACAAAAAACGGAAAGGCGATGAGCTAGTTGGGGTGGCAGAACGCAACCGGCCCCGAGCAACACGGAGGGAGGCGGCCGATTACAATACTGTCATAGATGCGATCTGTCCTTTCCACCCTAAGGGAAAGCACGCCGCCAAAGACTGCTTTACCCTGAAGCGTTTTGCGCGTGAAAGCAACAAGCAACCGGCTCCAGCGAAGGATGAGGCTGCCAAGAAGAAAGACCCTCCTGGCGAGGACGATTACCAAGAACCCGAGCACGAGCTGAACTACATATACGGGGGCTCCACCAGATACGAGTCCAAGCGGAAGCAAAAGCTTACCGCTCGGGAGATCAATGCGGTGGAACCGGCAACCCCCCAGTATCTAAAGTGATTTGAAGTCCCGATCACCTTCGACCGCTCGAATCACCCCAACCGAGTTCTACATCCGGGTAAGTATCCTCTAGTGCTCGACCCTGTTATTCGCAATGTAAAGCTCAAGAAAGTCTTGATTGATGGAGGGAGTGGACTCAACGTTTTGATCGCCAAAACCTTTGACAACATGAACGTCCCCCTCTCCGAGCAAAGGCCGAGCTCACAGCCGTTCCACGGGGTGATCCCTGGGGCATCTTCATTTCCACTCGGGCAGATTGCTTTGCCCGTCACCTTCGGTACCAAAAACAACTATCGGACCGAGTATATAAATTTCGAGGTAGCGGATTTTGAGACAGCGTATCACACTATCTTGGGAAGGCCCGGTCTGGCTCGGTTCATGGCCATCCCGCATTACACCTAATTGGTGATGAAGATGCCAGGACCCAAAAGCGTCATCATGGTTCGCAGTGACATCAAGCGATCTTTGGAATGCGACCGAGAGAACTATGAACTTGCTGAGCTGTAGGAGGCAACCGTCGAGGGGAAGAATATCCAGGCAGAGGCTGCCACATTGCAGGAAGAAGGCAACATCCCATCCAAGAAGCAGGCCATGTCAGGGATAAAGCCCGGCGAAGGAACCAAGAGAATTATTCTCGACTCATCCGACCCATCCAAAATGACTCTGATCGGGATAGGGCTCGAGGATAAATAGGAAAGCATACTCCTCACCTTCCTCTAGGCTAACAAGGACATCTTTGCCTGGAAACCATCCGACATGCTGGGTGTTCCTAAGGAGATGATCGAGCATTCTTTACACATCGATGAAAAGGCAAAGCCAATCAAGCAAAGACTCCAGCGGTTCGCTCCAGATCGTCGGAACGCCATCAAGCAGGAGATCACCAAGCTATTAGGTGCAGGTTTTATCAAAGAAGTGTATCATCCAGACTGGTTGGCGAACCCTTTACTAGTTCAAAAGAAGAATAAAACTTGGCGCATGTGCGTTGACTATACTGATCTCAACAAGGCATGTCCGAAGGACCCATTCGGGTTACCTCGAATTGATGAGGTGGTTGATTCAACCACCGGGTGCGAGATCCTGAGTTTCCTCGATGCCTACTCAGGGTACCACCAGATTCGCCTAAAGGCGGAAGATTATATCAAGACTTCATTCATCACGCCCTTTGGGGCCTTTTGCTATACCACGATGTCGTTCGGGTTGAAGAAAGTTGGTGCAACTTATCAGCGCGCAATACAGCAGTGTTTTCACGCCCAACTCGGACGCAATGTGGAGGCATATATGGACGATGTCGTGGTAAAGACTCAGGAGAGGAGGGACCTTATCGCCGACCTAACCGAAACGTTCAAAAGTCTAAGGACTTTCAACACGAAGCTTAATCCCGAGAAGTGTGTTTTCAAAGTATCTTCGGGAAAACTGCTCGGGTTTATCGTATCCCAATGAGGCATTGAGGCCAACCCAGAAAAGATCAAGGCTATATCAAATATGGAACTTCCGACTTGCCAAAAGGACGTCCAGAAGCTTACAGGGTGCATGGCCACACTCAGCAGGTTTATTTCCCGACTAGGTATGCGAGGTATGCCATTCTTTAAACTCCTCAAGAAGCAGGACAAGTTCCAATGGACACTTCAGGCATAGCAAGCATTTGAAGATTTGAAGACCTTATTAATGACACCCCCAGTCTTGGTTTCACCAATGCCAGGGGAACCTCTGTTACTTCACATCGCAGCAACGACTCGCGTAGTCAGCGCTGCAATCATCGTAGAAAAGGAGGAGCCGGGTCATGTGTAGAAGATCCAACACCCGGTCTATTTCATCAGCGAGGTCCTGAGTGAATCTAAGGTGCGGTATCCACAGGTGCAAAAATTATTATACGCCGTACTTCTTATATCTCGCAAACTCAAGCACTACTTCCAAGAGCACACTGTTTTGGTCGTCACTTCCTTCCCAATAGGAGATATACTTCACAACCAGGAGGCCACTGGGAGAATTGCAAAGTGGGCAGTCGAGCTTGGAGCTTTTGATATCCTATTCAAGCCTCGCACGGCCATCAAGTCTCAAGCGCTCACCGACTTTACTGCCGAGTGGACAGAACTTCAAAACCCGGCGATCGTCAAGGAACTCGAGTATTGGACGATGTACTTCGATGGTTCCCTCATGCTCAGCGACACGGGGGCTGGTATAGTGCTCATATCACCAAGTGGAGAACGGTTGAGGTACGTTCTTCAAATACTTTTTCCTGCGTCGAACAACGCAGCCGAGTACGAGGCACTCATCCATGGGCTCCGTATCGCCATATCACTCAGTATCCGATGTTTAACGGTTCACGGAGATTCAATGCTCGTGGTCAATCAGGTGCAAAAAGAATGGTCCTGCATCGAAGACAACATGGCTGCCTATTACCAGGAGGTACGCAAGCTAGAAGGCAACTTTGACGGCTTGGAACTTGTTCATGTGCTCCGTCGGGACAATGAAGCGGCCGACGAGCTAGCAAAAATGGGATCCGGCCGGACCACAGTGCCCATGGGAGTATTCGTCGAAGATATTCATAAGCCCACAATAAGCACTCGGCCAAAGTCGGACATCCCAGTGGAGAAGAACGTAGAGGCAGAAGTCCTGATCATTACCCCCGATTGGACAGCTCCGTATCTGTACTATTTGACGAAAGACGAGCTACCCAAAGACCGCATGCAGGCCGAACGAATAATGCGCCGAAGCAAGAGCTATGTGGTAATCAAGGAAGAACTCTATGCAAGAGCTCCTCTTGTGTACTAGACGGTGCATATCAGAACAAGAAGGAAGAGCTCTTCTCAAAGAAATCCATTCGGGAATTTGTGGGAATCACGCGGCGTCAACAACCCTAGTCGGCAAGGCTTATCGTTAGGGATTTTTCTGGCTATCTGTTGTCACTGATGCAGAGGACATCGTCCGAACATGCGAAGGATGTCAATTCTTTGTGCGAAAGGTGAACAAACCGGCACAGGAACTACAGACCATCCCAATCACCTGGCCATTTGCGGTCTGGGGGCTTAACATGGTGGGACCTTTGAAGAAGGCTCAAGGTGGTTATACTCATCTCTTCGTGGTTGTCGATAAATTCACCAAATGGATTGAGGCCAAGCTAGTCGCCATAATCACAGCCGCAAAGGCCAAAGAATTCTTCCATGAAATCGTGGTTAGATTCGGCGTACCAAACCGAATCATCACGGATAACGGCACCCAATTCAGAGGTGGTATATTTCAAGACTGGTGCGGTGAACTCAGCATAAAAATTTGCTTCGCATCAGTAGCACACCCCCGATGTAATGGGCAGGTCAAACGAGCCAACGGCGTGGTGCTGCAAGGCCTAAAGGCAAGGATTTTTTATCGTCTCAAACCATACACCACTCGGTGGGTCAAAGAATTGCGTTCGGTACTCTGGGGGCTGCTAACCACCCCCAGCAGAGCAACCGAGCAGTTACCTTTCTTCCTGGTGTATAGCTCAGAGGCGGTCTTCCCCACCGAGTTAGAATTCGGATCCCCACGGGTTCGGAGCTATGAGGAGGTCGCTTCGGAAGAAAGCCGGCTAGAAGACCTCAATCGACTAGAAGAAGCCAGGGACATTGCAACAATTCAGTCGACAAAGTACCTTTAGGGCTTATGTCGCTATCACGGTCGCAATATAAGGAGCCACGCATTCTCCAAAGGAGATCTGGTCCTTAGAAAAAATCAGAAATACGAGCATAAGCCCTCCCCAAGCTGGGAAGGCCCTTACATCATCGATGAGGTGATACGTCCTGGTGCTTATAAGCTCAAGCGTGAAGACGGCACAATTGTCAACAACACCTGGAACATAGAACAGCTACGTCGTTTTTTCACTTGAACTCTGTAATTCAATTTCTTCTTTATGAATGAATGTTACTCTTAAAGTTGTTCTCGTATAATCTTCTCGAAAATTTTGCGTCTGAGTGCTTCGCTCCTACGAATTTTAAGACTCTGAGATATGCGTCATGAACCATGCCCCAGAGCCTGGGGGGCTGAACTAGTCGGACATGATATTTAACATGTTAAAACTACTCGGATGACTTCATCGAGCATAGCAGCATATTTAAAGAAAAAATGCAAGGTGAAAGAAACACTTTCAAATATTTGTTCACAGGTCCAAAGTTTCTGCGACAGCCGAAGAAGCATCCTTAACTTCCTCCCAGAGTTCGGCGGCCCGGTCTTCATCCACTTTGCAGGCATAGCCATCTTTAATGGCTTCAAGATCCACTCGGTGATAAAGCGACTTTATGATCGCCAGAGCCTAGCTAGCACCGTTGGTCGCCGTTTCCTTCAAGAGTATCTTAAGCTCCTTGGGGGCTTCCTCCAGTTGGAGATAATGTGGTCCCTACTGAGCGGCCTCTCGCCTCTGGGATGAAGCAACCTCAACAATGGTTCAAAGGCCTCGCGAAGCTTAGCACAAGACGTTTCAAGGGCCTCGACTTTCTCGTTATAAGCGGCGTATTGCGCCCGCATCTTGAACTTGTAGTCTGCAAGCAAAACAGATTATATTAAGAAATACCAAGAAGACAACGAAGGCAAGGGAGGGCCAAGCTGCTGAGCGTACCTTCTAACTCCTTCTCCGATTTCAAGTTGGAGGCCTTCGAGAACTTAAGTTGCTCTTGGAGCTTTGCAATAGTAGAATCCCGAACTGACACGGAGATAAGGAAATCAAAAGACCAGACGATTAAACGAGAGCACGGGATGGTCCAGGAAATATCTACCTCAAAGGGAGCCAACAACATCTACCTTCTCCTGCCACAGGATTTTCTTCTCTTCCCGCAAGGCCTGGACTTCTTACCGAAGATCTTGCAGCTCGGCTGCATGTTTAGCTTTGATCTGCTTCAAGTCGGCCAGATATTCCTGGCACGTCTTGACCTCCGAGAGCATCTTTTGGAAGAATTCGGACTTTTTCGCAGAGCGTTCTCCCAATTTCTGTAACCATTGCAGGGAAAGGTGACAACATGCTAACCAGCACAAGCAAGAAGGTGACAAGAGTAGTCAAAATATTACTCGGGCCAGGCTAGCACAAGCGGCGGCGTGACTATAAAAGTCATTCCTTTCTTTCTCCTCCGCCGGGTCATCGAGAGATTTCAAGCCATCTTCCTCAACAACCCACGCGGTTTGCATTATGAGTTGGGGGCGAGCAAGAGTCGGCGGATCTCAGAGGATCTCTTCTACCTCGGGGGATGGACGGGAGACGGGCTCTCGAGCAGCGGGACCCGATGCCGAAGCACGGGGTGTCGATGAAGGCGGCTGTGGTTCGGAGGGCGCCCCTGTGTCTCCAGGCGAGGCAGATTGTGGGGCCTCCTCAACCAGGTCAAGTACGTCCTGGGACTCAGTTCCTTTAGAGGCCCCAGATGGTGTCTCGACGGGAATATCATAAGAAGGATTCCTATAAGAAGAACGATCGGTGAATAAGCCGGCAAAACGCGTCGAATAAGAGTCAATGGGACATCCAACCTGTCGGACTTCTTTATCCTCATCGGGGGTTTCTTTCGAGTGGTAGAACCACTTTCGGAGGGACCAGTCGGGGCGCTATGATCTGGAACCCTGGGCTCCTCCCGAATGCTCGAGTCACTCGGAGTTGGACTCGGCTGTACCACGGGCTTATGTGGAAGGGGAACTGAAGGCACCGGGGCTTGTGCTGGCGCTTCTTGGATTTTGGGACCACCAGTCGGGCACCGGGGCTTCGGAGGGTCCTTGATAATCATTTTCTTCCCCTTCTTGGCGGCCAGGTCTCCGGCTTGGGAGCTTGCAGGTCGCTTCCAGTGGGCGCTCTTATGTACAGGCATTTCTGGGAGAGGCGCGTCACTAAAGAAAGCCAATCGATCCTGAAAAGGAGTATTAAAACAGTTAAAAGTCATTCAGAGACGAATGTGGAAGTCTATCAGCTAAACTTTCTTACCTCAGGAGGAGGATTTGATGCAGTAAAGGACTTTGGGCATCTGGCGGTGGACATCTCTACGCTTGGGGTAAAAAAGTCGCCTACCCGAGCATATACCTGCTCCTTCGACGCTGTTTCGGGCAGTTCCCGGGTTGGATCGTCCCTTCCTTCAAATTCATATCTCAGATGGACTCGCTCCTTTATAGGTTGTATTCGGCGAGCGACAAAATGGAGGGCCAGACCAACTCCCGTGAGACCGTCTTCCTTTAATTTATCAATCAGCACCAAGAGATCCTGCACCTGATCCATGTCGGCAGCATTGGGAACAGATGTCCAAGAAAGGGACACCTTAGGCTGGCGCCCGACAAAAGAAGGGAGAGCAGGATCAGGATTGGCACAATAGAACCATTCCTGGTGCCAGCCTTTATTTGAAGATTTGAAGGGAATGGCAAAATAGGTTTTCTTTAATCCTTCCCGCAATTGAAATCCGGCTCCCCTAATTACCTTGGGGTCGTTTTTTGAGGTATAAGGCTTTAAAAGGTAAAAATGGCGAAAGAGATTGAAATGAGGGCGGATGCCCAAGAATGCCTCGCAGAGGTGAACGAAGATGGAGATTTGCAGGATAGAGTTGGGATTCAATTTCACTAATTCAATGCCATAGAAAAAGAGAAGACCACGAAGAAAAGCGCAGGCAAGAAGGCCCAGCCCGCGTTGGAAGAAAGATTCGAAAACCACAATTTCTTCAGAACGAGGGGTAGGGATGGATTCACCTGCGGCCGGTCATGCGAAAGTTAAAGTCAGGGCTGGAAGAACCCCGTCATCCGCCATGGGCTTCAACCGCTCTTCCGTTGTTATCGAGGTGGTCCAATCTTGGGGCAAAGGCAACGAGGAGGTGTCTTTGGAAGAATGAGAAGATATTTTCGGAGGAAAGATCAACAACAGCGCAAGAATGCGAGCGCAGCAGCAGTTAACCCTAGCGGCAGAGAAGTCGGAGAGACAGGGAAGCAGAAGGGGTAGGAGTGTGCGGTGGAAAAAATGAACCATCGATCAATGCACGGCTTAGTCTTAAAAGGGGGAAAAATCAGGTTTTCGCCGAGTCGGCGGGAAAAAGATTGCAGAACACCTAACCCTGCTCTGTGCTTCGTAATGATTCGCTAGCTCGACGTCCTAACATACGGAGGCAGTCATGGTTTGACCAAGTCATATTTGGGATACGTTGTTCCCCACGATGGGATGTTTAACCACTTATTGAACTAAGCGGGACGTGGGTATCCTCCAGTTTGGATTAAAAATATCTTCTTGTGATATACTCCACGTTGGGTCGCTAGTTGGTTACCGCATGGCGGAATCATATATCACAGGTTGAGCCTAATAAGGCACGGTTCCAATGGTATGCCCCAAGATGGGTCGATAAGTTGTGCATCGTAATAAATGAGTACGGATACCGTTCGGATAAACCTTGATATGTCCCAAGACGAACCAGAGCTATATCCTGCACCAGTCGGATATAGATATCACTCGGCCATGAGCCAAGAAAATCCTGATACGCTCCAAGTCGAGCCTAAGCTATATCCTACAGCCGTCGGATATGGGTATCACTCGACCAAGAGCCATGTAAATATGATACGCTCCAAGTCGAGCCTAAGCTATATTCTACAACAGTTGGATATGGGTATCACTCGGCCAAGAGCCACATGAATATGATATGTTCCAAGTCAAACCAGAGCTATATCCTACAGCAGTCGGATATAGGTATCACTCGGCCAAGAGCCGCACAAATCTTAATATGTCCTAAGTTGGACGTAAGATATATCCTGCGATAGTCGGATATGGATATCACCTGACCAAAGAGCCATGCAAACTTTGATATACCCCAAGTTGGGTCTAAGCTATGTCTAACGACAGTCATAGATATTATTCGGAAGGTATTTCTTTATTATATAAATTCCCCAGGCACTATGCCTGGGAAAAGACTCTCTTACATTTACAGGAGTATTATACTTCTCCACGGCGCACACGACCAAGCGCCTCCACGAGAGCTTCCTTAGCCCTATGAAGGGCGGGGACAATTTCGAGAAAGGCGTCGATGGCGGCGCGGTCGAGGGCAACAGCTTTTTCTTCAGCCCATTCGGCCATGGAGAGGTCGAATAGCGCCCACTCCTTGGCAAGTTCTGGATCCCGGCTATCCATGAAATCCTTCAGGAAGAAGATGGAGCTTGGTGCAAGAAAATGGAGGACTAAGGGTGAGAGAATAAATTCTAAAAGCACTGGTTCGCCTTTTATAGCTGATACGGAAAGGTTGAAGTAAATGCAAAGACATAATGACATCAAAAGCCGAGGAGACTTGGAGTTAAGATAGTTTCAGAAGCCAAAGTGGTTTTTGGAAAATGAATTGGCACAGGAAGTCAAAACAACTTCGAAGATTTCCCGGTATTGATCCTTGAAGAGGAAGGATATTAGGGTTTCGCCTCGAGCGGGAAGAAATATCTAATCTTCATATGAGATATGGGTCAGATCCACGAAGCTACCCATAATAAACCTGTCAGACGGAAGATTAAAATCAGTTGGAACAAAAAACTGGGGGTTATATTCGAGTCCTTCATAATCCCGTTGCTGCAAGGAGAAGCATTCAAATCAAAGAAAAAACCAGTCAGAGGTTTATGCTGGAAGCTGAGAACGTTGATCCAAAGTTGAGACCTAGATAAAGATATAGCAATCAGATCATGAATCACTCGGGGGCTACTGTGGAATATAAGAACCCAGGTGTCTTTATAGCCGGCCCAGAAGTGGCTGAGGGAGAGATAGGGCCGAGTGGAAGGCCCAGAGGATAAGTTCTGCGCCAAGCCTTGCTGCCATGCGCAAGGGGATATATCCTAGTCGACAGTTGAACAAATATTTAGATATGAGAGATATGATTGTAATCCGTGTTGTTAGCAAGATAAGATAAAGATGTAAACTCTATCCTATAACCGATTAGAATCCAATAACCGATCAGAATCCCTTAACCGATCGGGACTCTGTAAACCGCCCCACCCCCATTATATAAGGGAGAGGGCAGGCAACAACAGAGAGACGAGCAATCTTAGATCCAAGAGATCCAAATAATCCCAGCACACAGGACTAGGGTATTACCTCCTCCATCGAGGGCCTGAACCTATCTAAACCTTTGTCTTGTGTGACTTTCAAGTTTTAGATCTAGCACCTGCCTCATAAATTCATTGCTGACCACAAAAGTCGAAATGTCTCCCTCACCGGTGTGCTGCCGCCACGAGGCCCTGCTTCCATCGGTGCCCAACGCTGTGGAGCTACCGCAACAGGCCACCTCCGCGCCGGCCGTCACCTTCCACGGCATACATAAGGTCCCATCATTTCATTTTAACCCTCGCCCACAGCTCCGAGTAATTACTGCACCGTCGGCAATGCTAGCCCGAGGCTCCACCATGACGCTGCCTGGAGAGCTTGCCCTATTTCTCCCTTCGCTTGGTTTTCTTTCTCAGTCATACAAGAAAAACAACAATAGTGACCATCAATACATATGTCAAGACCTTGAGTTATGTAAATTTTAGATGGTTCAAATAATCCTTAACCCAAACAAGATTTAAAACAAGTAAGTAGAAAAGTTGAGGAATAAGCAACATTGAAATCATCTCTAAACTGCACCTCCTAAGGTAAAGATATCTTGGTAGGGTCATTGGTATTTCCTGAAAAAAAGATATCTTGCTAACCAGGAAAAGGTACTTAACGATGTTAGAACTCTGAAGTTGTGTCATATGAAAAAAAAGAACAGGGAAACAAGGAACTCTGAACTTTGAAAGAATAGGAATCAGACAAAAACTGGGAAGAGATTTATGCTGTCAAAATCCGCGCAATTTTTATGTTTTCTCTTTTTCTTATATAAGCTAAAGATTACAGAAAATATGGATAACTAACACAATTACCGAAGCAAATCACAAACCAATCAAAAACTAATTAGAGTTTGTATCAAAAGGTTAATGTAACCCGTCTAGCAAACTGTAAAGGGAAGACTGACTCCATACTTCTGGAAACTCATTAGCAAAACTAATTCTAACTCTAAACAGCTAATTAGTCAACAAAAGACAACTTGAATGGGAAGAGGTTTTCTGTAACATCCCAATTTTTGCTTTTTATTAAGTTAATATGTTATTTGTGCATTTTATGGTTTTTCTAAATTTATTGGATTTTATTTGCATTTATTTTGTTTATTCGCCTTTTGTGAAAACTAATTAATTAAGAGAAAGTTTAATAAAGTTTAATAAAAAATATTTTATTTGAGTTCTAAATGTCTTAAAATATTTATGAGTATTTTCATGGATTTTTCCTGTATTTTCATTGCCTTAAACAAATTAATCTAATTATGAGAATTATTTTAATTGAGAAATTCTGAAATAGTGCTTGGGCTGGCCCATTACTGTGTGCCAAGCCCAAGTCACTGTGTGGCCCATTTCTAGAAACCCTAACCGTGTGTACTGTCAAATTTGGATCGTGAGGTGCAGAAATAGCCCCGTCATCTCAGAGTTTGTGACCGTTGGATTGATGATCGAGGGCTGAGATTGGTCGTAGTGTTGTAACCCTAGGATATGTTAGCAGTCAGATCAAGATCGTGTGGCTGTGATTGATCGTGACAGTTCGGGTCTCTTGCATTTGTGTTCGTTGGTTGCGTTGCATAGTCGGTTGGGATTGGGCCACGTCGCGAGAGGTGCGGACCGTTGGATCTGGACACGTGTCATGCTCACGGTCTTTGTCTCCGATGGGGTCACAGACTCCGCACCGTAGCAAACTCAGAGACCTCAGCCATGAGGAGCATGGACTCCTAGGCCTTTAAAAGCCACTTGACCACCGCAAGTTGTTGCCCAGGTTGCTCCATAGTCTTTGCTCCGTGTTTCGTCACCCGAAGCACTGCCGAGGAAGAGGATGTGCTCGTCGAAGTTGGTGTTGAAGCTGCAGTTTTCGTCGGGTTTGTCACCATCGGGCTGTCTCCGCCGCAAGCAAGAGTAGATCCGGGGTTGTAGCGTTGCTCCGCATCAGATCCATGCATTGGTGAGGCGGTTTCGTCACCGTCACACCGCGTGGGTGTTTTTGTTCTCAAGTTCGGTGAGTGCCGTCACCGTCGCGCCGCCGTCTCTGTTGTTGAAGCTCTTAGCTGTTAGATCTTCTACAAACAGTCGGGGATGCACCATGTATTCGTGCTTTGTGCAATGGATCGTGTAAATCTTCGTGGGATTTCACACGAACGACTAAGATCATGACAGATGTTGGACACTGGGGTAACGACGTGGGCGAGCTGACGTCATGCATGTGACGTCAGCAATGACGTCGCGTGCGAGTACCGAGGCGCCATGCATCGGGTACATGGTGGACCGGCGTCGCACCGTGGTCTAGGTCCATGCGCTGTGGACAGGTGTTAGGCTGCGGTTGGCTGGCTCGATTGCTGACGTCATAAATATGTTTTTTTAGTGTAAAAATAATTCGGTTAATTCTGATTTTTAGTATTTTCTCTTTTATTCAAATCTTTGGAGAGCCCGTTCTCCCTCATACGAGCTCCGATTGAGGCGATTCAAATTTCTAATAATTTTTAAAATTGAGATCTATTTGATGGTGAATTTTAATTGATTTTTGGAGTTTGTTTACTCTATGTTTTGATATTTATTTTGTATTTTTTCTCGTTACACATAGACGTAAAAGTGCTCGGATCGTCCGATGAGGATTCGTTGAACCAAGAGCAAGGTCTAGAGCAAGAACAAGAACTTTTCCAAGGCAAGTTGTGCTTTAATCATGTTGAACCCAGTTTATAAAATTTCTATGTTGTTTTACTTTCTGCATGTTATTTTATGTGTATAACTGTTTCAAATTAAATTGGAATCTAGTTAATATGTCCAATTGAACTATACCCTACCTTGTCATTTGTATGTCATGATTAATTATCACCGTAGATTGGTTCATTATTAGTTGGTCAATATTAATGATCAACGTGGGTTGGTTAGACCGTGTTAGTACGCTTAGCCATGCCATGTACATCACATGTCTTATGAAATACGAAAGTTAATCTTGACTAATAGAATATGGAACATGATTATAAATTGGTGTGTCAGGTGTTGTCACATAATGATATTAAGTTGTAGTGACGAGGAATATCACGCAACGATGTTAACTTGTTAATAGCACGTGGTGCTTGGTAATCAACTAGGGTGGTAATCATTTAGATTAGGGCAACTAGCAAGGGGCAGTATGCCAAGGTGGGCCGAAGGGTAGAGGGTATGTGGAAGTCTTGCCCTAGTCATCTTAAGAACTTAACCTTACAAGCCTTTGATCTGAGTCTAGCATGCAACCACATGTCTAGAATGGGACGGACCTAGCTGATTAATTTGTTATGTCTTAGCTTTCGTACTACCAGTGGTGGTGTGTGAGGTTTGCCTCTTTATGAACTCATATGGCACAAGAGGGGGCTCTAAGTGTGTAACCAGTCCCTTCAGTGTTGAAATCTTAGCGGGTAGTACTGGGTTAATTTAGAGCATTGTAAAGGCTTTGTGATGATATCTCTGCGACACACCAAAGGAAGTGTGTTAGTAACGTTTGCACAAAGAGATGTTCATGTTGTTTGGGTAAAGCACGTAACCTCCATAGAGTGTAAAATCTATTCGGATAGCCGTGCTCGCGGTATTGAGCATTTCTTGGGAATTACAGTCAAATATTAGATTTTATAAAATGAAAACTTGGTTGGGATGGCAGGTTGCCATTGGAAGGTTTCAAACTTGACATAGGGCTGGATGCCATGTTTACTTGAGAAATGCTGGAACTTATTATTTAATGTTATTTATTTTACTATCTTTACAATCTACTTGCTGTATTCATTTATAAATGCTGCTTTACTGCAAAATAACCATGTTAATCATTTCTTTGGAATAAGGCTTGCATATAGTTATGTTAGAATTGCATTTTGTACACAACTTGTTGAGTGCTTTAAGTACTCACCCTTACCAACAACAATATCAACAGTTGAAGATTCTACACCTGTTCTGGAAGAGGAGTACCAGTAGGATACGAGTGTTTAGGGTGCGAGCCTTATCAGTTGCCTATGGTAAACTGAAGGGTCAATTACGTCTTTCATTCCACTGCAATGTCTTAGTTAATATTCTTAGTCCAGCACCGCGTGGCTTAGTTATGTAAGTTAAACATAAGGTTATTCAACTAGTTATATTTAATATATGTAGTCTTCATTTATTTATCACTGTGTATGATTGTCATATTCATATATGTTGAGCCTATGTGCACTAGCGTGATCCTGAACTAATGCTATATACATAGTGGGTTAGGATTTGCATATTCGGGTCCCGATATTTCTATGGTAGATAGAAACAATCTTCTTTCTTACTGCACCAAAATATTGAGCCTTAAACTTATATGCATGTATATGCCATAAAGATCCTCATATAAATTCTTGTTTTGAAAATAAGATTATGACAAGCAATGACCTACTAGCAAAACTGAATTCCTGACATATAGGACATAGGGCTATAAAAAAAACTCAAGGCTCGCGAGCTACTCGAGCTCGGCTCAAGAAAGGCTTAGTTCGAGCTCGGCTCGAGCTCCGAACGAGCCGAACTCGAGCTCGTGAGCCTAACCGAGCCGAGCTCGAATAGCTCGCGAGCCTACTTGAGCTTGGACCAAGCTTCCTTGAGCGAGCTTACTCGAGCTTGTTACCGAGCTTACTCGAGCCTGTTACCGAGCTTCTTTGAGCGAGCTTACTCGAGTTTGTTACCGAGCTTACTCGAGCCTGTTACCGAGCTTACCAGGTTTACCGAGCTTACTCGAGCTTACCAAGCCTACCGAGCTTACTCGAGCCGAGCTCAAGCCTACTCGAGCTTGGATCGAGGCTCGAACCCTAACTCGAGCTCGACTCGAGCTTTACCGAGCTCGAGCCTAGAGAGTTAGGCTCGCTCGAGCTCGGCTCGTTTACAACACTAATAGGACCCATGCGGTCCTAGTTTCATAATATTTCTATTGATACAAAAATATGTAGGTGTTAGGCTCAATTGATTTATAAGACCACCTTGTGATAAGTCCTTCTCTTTCTGAAAAAAAAAATTCAAATGATCATGGCCATATCAACCAACCTCCAAAATTTTATGAAATTAGTATCTAAAAGCTTGTATGATGAAATATCAATTGGTACATGTAACATCCTAAAAATTTAAATAAAGTAAAAATGAAAATTTTGAATTTAAATATGTTTATTTCTGAATTTTCTCTGACTTTATTGATTATTCTTGGATTTTTGCTCTAAAGAAAAATCATTTAATAGAATTAGTAAAAGGGTAAATGTAAGAAGTAAAATCAAAGTGCCAAAAAAATTCTACAAAAATTATAATAAATTTTTAGAAGCCTCCAGAACTTCTTTTCAGCTGTCAAAAGGTTTTTAATGCATTAGGTAAAGAAGTGAAATTTGAAATGACCCAATTTGACTGCAAAACAGTGGGTTGTCATAATTTAATAAAACTCTTCAAAGCTTATCTCTGGCGGAAAATTTTACCATATCTTCAAAATAACAGTATTAACCCATGGTAAAAATATTAAAAATTAATAATCAAATTTAATGCCTTTTATAATTCAAAAACAGAAAATAGGGAAATCTGAAATATGCAATGTCAGAATTAATAGAAAATAAATATGCACGATATTGATCTGAAATTTTTATGAAATAATTATTAGCCCACTTAAAATACTTAAAAAAGTTTAAAAATTCTTGAATCCATATTTATCCTCAAATAAAATAAAAACAGAAAGGAGTAAATAGAATAGTCAGCCTTGTCAAAATTTCTATAACTTTTATGTAGACTATTTTAGTCTGAAAATTTTGCAGGATAATAATCCTTATCTACTGAACCTGGTAAAAAAGTTTAAGAAAGAAAATACTAGAAATGATCCCTCAATTAATGAGCACGGCGTTGCCTGTCAGCTTGTGATACAAGCCGGTTCATCCATGTAGCTCTGTCATGTGGGCCCGGCTATTTAATAGGACCCATTAGCCAGGAGGGAAACGAGCTAGCCTCACTCGCTGACACTGCCTAATGGGTCCTGGTCCCACGCACCAGTTCCCTCTTCTTCCTCCTCCTAGTTTTTTCTCTCTCCTCTGTGCAGAAGCAAGCCACGCGGGATCACCGGCCAGCCATTCCCATGCCGCGCATCGTCAACTCCCTCGCTCGCCCATGCCATGGCCTCAGAGCTCGCCCCATGCCCTGCCATCTCTGCCACGCACGCTGCCTTTCTCTGACATTCGCTGCCAAGGCAATGAAATCAGTCCCGAATCGTTGCCACGGCGACCAAACCTCATTCAATTCGCTGCCACGATCACAGCACCTCACCTCTACCCATCCAAACTCTGGTTGCAAAATCCTTCGGCGCTGCCGTTTACACCAAGGGCCGAAGCAGGCGCAATATTCTAATCAAGAGCTTCAGTGAATGAAAATCAAATTCACTTGGCATGAAACATCCTTAGGCATCACTAATATTCCTAGTACATGCTTCATTTTCAGCTTTCTTCACGCAAAGACTTGCCGCCCCCGAGGAGCTTCTTCCCCAAAACCAGCCGTCGGTGGAAGAGCTGCCTGGTAAGCTTCCAACCTCAACAACCGGTAAAATGGGATTATCTCACTCCGGTTATGCTTTTCCCCAGTCCATTTGAGCTGATCACCCTTGCTTCTTCTTCACGGCTCACCGCCAGTGTTCACGCCGCCCCTCGCCGTTAGAGACTGTACTCCGGTCATCGCTGGCCCCGTCGGAGACCACCCTAGGGTGTTTCCGGACCCACTGGTCCTGACACGGCCGACGTTTATCGACCTCCGCCTCTAGCTCACCGCCGGCGGCTACAAAGGTGAGGTCCTCTGTTCTCTGTCGCTGCCTTCGGGCCCCTACTGTCAGCCGCTCAGAGCACAAAACAGGAGGCGCTTTAAGGAAGAATCCGTATTCAGTACTAGAACACGCATTTCCTCTTTTCAGTTCATTTTCCAAAACCGACTACTATTCAAACCCTTGTATCTTTTGCAAAATAGGTCTGAATCCAGTGAAGAAAATTTATAAATTCATAAATTATAATTTAGTTTTATAATATGCAAAAATATTAAAATTTTCACGTAAGTATAATTTATTTGGATTTAAAATTTACTTAAACCCTAGTATGAGCATTACTGCAAATACAAAGACCTAACCCATAAAATTATGAAATAAATTTATAAATACTTATAAGATCATAATACACTCATTGGTGCAAAAATATTTAATTTTAAAACTCATTTAAAATCATTTGGATTAAAAGTTAAAGAAAAGCCCTAATATGGTTACTATTAAATGTACATAAACAATTTCTCCTAAAATCATGAAATTAATTTTTGAAAATCCTAACACCTAAAGTACTAAATTTCTGAAAAAATATTTAGATTTGGATCTAGTTGGTATCAAATTAGAAAATAGATAATATTCAATGCATAGAAATGAAAATAAGCTAAAAACTTGAGCATATAAATTCAAATAATGGTAAAAATAATTATTGGACCTTAGTAGTATCATCATACCTCTGTTTATACAAGAATAATTCATATTTTTTTACAATTTGAACTAAGTTTGTAGCTCACCTTGCTTTAAATATATATATATAGCATATGAATAAGTGACTAGTATATAAATAGAGTCCATAAATTCAAAGTAAAAGAAAGGCTCTTGAGGATCAGATTAAATTATGCAATGAAAATAATTATAATGAGATATAATTTTGTAACATCCCAGAAATTTCAGAAATAGGAAAAATGAAATTTGAAAATGGAATTGAATAAAAATTTCATCTGAAACCAATATCTTTATTTTAAATATCATTGTTTTCTTCATTCTCCTGTATTTTTAACCTAAAAAGGGAAAAGAATAAGTTGCTACATTCCAAAATAAACTTATTTGAATATTTCCATCTTTTCTGAATTGTTTCTAGATTTATTTAACTTTCTTAGATTTTTGGCTTTAAAGAAAAATCAACTAATGAAATTAGTGAAAGAGTAAAAGTAAAAAGGAAAAAACATGAAAGTAAAAAGCCAGAACAAATGTCTAAAATTTGAAAAGTATCCAAAACATCGTTTCAGCAGTAAAAAGGTTTTTAATGAATTGGACAATGAAATGATTTATGAAGTGACATGTTTTGACTTCAAAACAGTAGCATGTCAGAATGTTACAAATAAAATCAAAGCTTATCTCTGGCTGAAAATTTTACCATGTCTTCGACATAACAATATTAAGCCCTGGTAAAAATATAAAAAAATTAATAATTATATTATTGCCTTTTAAAATTCAAAAATAGAAATTATGAAAATCTGAAATCTGAAATGTCAGAATTAATAAAAAATAAATATGCATGATCTTGATCTGAAATTTTTCTAAAAGAATTACTATCCCATATCAAACTATTTCAAAAAGTTTCAAAAATTATTGAATTAATATTTATCCTCAAATAAAATAAAAACTGAAAGGAGTAAATAAAACAGTCAGCCTTGTCAGAGTTTCTATAATTTTTCTGTAAACGATTTTAATCTGAAATTTTTTTCCAGGTGACTAAAAAAACTTTGTAAAATTTTAGGACTTGAATGATAGCTCATTCAATACCTTCATTTTGTCCTGTCAGATCATGAGAGTAGTTTTCCCCTTTTTCTCACTGACAGTGGGCCACTCTTGACCCTTGGCCCCACTCGGCAGCCACAGCAAACCAGCAGCCTTCTTCTGGCTCCAAGCTAGAAAATCAAAACGGCTATCCTCTGTGCCCAGCCGAAGCTTGCCACGGAAAAGAATTAGCCGCCAAAATGCTGCCACGGCAGGACGTCGTCAAGCACAGAACACCTCAGCGTCGTAGCACGGCTCAAGTTGCCTCAGTCAAACTCAGCCGGTGCTCTTCTGCCTTGTCTTGCCCGAATTGTGCCATGGCAGCGACTTCATCGCCCAAGAGCTGCCACGACAAAGTATTGATGCCAACTTTACTGTTGCGGCAGACACCTTCCTCCACGCGGCGTCGCCGGCCCGACCACTGCCATACAACGCATCGTCAGCTCCGTGGCGCCCGTACCCTGGATTCCTCCGCACCCTGCTCAGTCCTAAATCAGCCTGTCATTTCTGTCCCCGGCTACCATTCACCCTCACATCCACACCTGTGGCGCTACATTATTCCGGCTACAAGGATCATTGATTGCCATTCCCACGACATTGCATGCCTCCTTGGAACCCTCACAGCTCACCACACTTCTATGCTTCTCACTCAGCATGAGCGCTCTTGGACCATTGCCCATTTCCGCCATAGCAGTTATTCCCCATTTCGGCCAAATTTCGGCCAATCCTTCACCAGACATGCCATCTTCTAATTGCAGCCGCTTGTAGCATCATCGTGTACCCCTGAACACGTGAGCCAACTCAATTGAGCCGTTCTTTTATCATCAAACCACCACGCCACTGTGTTTCTTCCCCAAAGCCGGTCACACGGTGGCGGAGTTTCCCGGTCAATCTCCGACCAACTCGGGTAGCAAAATGGGTTGATATGGACTCACTGATGCCTTTAATCCAGTTAATGCGAGCTCAATCACCTCCACCTTCTTCCCCGGCTGACCGACACCATGCCTGCCGCCTGCGCACATCACCGACCTTCCTCAGTGTGCGTTCAGCTCAATCCGATGCATCGGTGGAAACTAGCTCGATTCAACTAAACCATAATGACTTGAGCAAGCATTGACCACTATTCCTTGCTCATTTTCAGCTCCCAAAGCTTGTACCAATGCCGCCGCGGGCACCTTCTTCTCCACCCCAACCGGTGGCAGAGCTCCCCAGTGAGCATTTGACCTTTTCGGTTCAGTGAAATGGAACCCTTGGCGGTCCCTGAAGCTAACCGCGTTACCCATTCGAGCGCAGGAGCCACCGTCTTCAACCTCAGCCAACCTTCACCACTTTCGCCGCCCCGCCTCGGTGGTAGCCCGTCGCAGCCACCACAGTTCGTGTGAGCCCCCATTTTTGATAATAGAAATATCAACAATGGGTTCCTGTGCATACAGTACTAGTCCCATGATCAGTGGTTAGTATGCATAGATACAAATTAAGATCACATCCATACACAATAATATTACATATGCAAAAGCATTATTGTTTTACATTCCATGGATTATGTCCCAAAAGAAAAGGCAGTGGAAATATTAGGTGTCTTGTAGTATGCTATAGCCCAAACCTTCAGATAACAGACAAGGTAAAATCCCTAGAAAATATCGTCGTCATAATCCCCATATCATGTGTGATCATAAATATCATCGGGATACTTGGTATCATCACCTAAAAACAACAATGATAGCAAGATTGAGTACATTGCATACTCAGCAAGACTTATAGTATATCATAAATGCAAATATCATAAAATGCAGGCTATGTCAATAAGTGGGTTTCTACAGTTATTTGGCATCGGCAAAAATGAATCATAAGCATATGGTAAAATTGAAATCGTAATTTTTAAAAGCTAACATGTTTCATTATACAGTATTGACATAATCATAAATTTTGCATTATAGTCTACCCGACTGAACCAATCACTTCATAGTCGACCCTCGACATGAAGTACATTTTCCAACATCCTTTCTAGGATAAACCAGTTTTGAAAATACCAAAGCGCTAACTATGTGATGACGTTACCAAGTGCCCTTGACCGCGGGCTCGGTTAATCAATTAGATTTACACTATGCAGAGGTGTACAACTTTACCTACAAGTAAAGATCTACCGCTTTTGCCAGGCCAGTTGACACACTTCCTTTGGTGTGTCGGTAAGGAGATCATACGTAAACGTTACATTGCTTAGACCTAACTTTGCACCAGCCCGGTGACGTTAAACCCTTGCTATGGCGGCATAAACACATATATAAATCATGATATCATTTTCTCAAAACAGTCTGTCACCGTTTCTCCCCACAGCAAGGTGTACACCGTTGTATCGACATGCATTTACCCACACCTCGGTATGGAAGCCCCTTCCAAGCAAACCTAACCAGAATGCTTGTACTACCTCCCGCCTACCAATGTGCAAAGCCAGTTCTAAGCAACTTAATAGATTAGGACTGTTCCATACCAACCTCGTGGTTGTACGGTTTTCTTGGCTTGTAAGCAACCCATAGCTCGGTCCTTAATCCGACACGGGCGATACTTCTCCCTACACTACGTTCAAACCCATCTTCACAACTGGCTATTGCCAATAATCACCTGCGTCCAAACCATAGTTTTATTTCGGGTTTTTAGCCAAAATACTAACAATGTCATATCCAACATTTTTAAATTCTCAAGAAGGAATTAAATCTATTTGTCCCAATTTTTACTGCTAAGCATGACTAAGCATGGTTAATATGTGATCATATATACCCATGTTGACATCATGTATTGTCTACCTCTATTCTATGGTTATCAAGGTTCACATATCCATATTTATCAAGTAAGTTCCATGAGACAATAGGTATATCTACCAATACCCACAATGTATCATTTTTATAGAAAGTACGCGCATGCATAATAGTTTTAACAAACACAGTGTAAAGTAATTAATTGAAATAATAGGAGCATAATGATCAAGGGGGTGCTTGCCTTACTGATCGTTGTCTGGTAAATAATCTGGGTTGTCAGCGAGCTCGTCGTCAACCAAATCAGAAATGTCAGGATCTACTCGACGTTCAATAGAAAAATCATGCGACAAATAATAAACCAAAGTAAGGGCAAAAGAATACGAGTAGAAAATCCAAATGAGAACTTTCTTGTAAAGACAGATGTGATTATATGTTTTACGCATATGCGTTTAAGCGGTCTTTATTTTGGTATATTCTTGTTAGTAACATTAGCAATGCTATGATAGTTCAAAGAGCTGCATTGTTAATATGAATCAGTTGCACAGTATATTAGGCTAGAGTTAAATCTATGTTCAGTGTAATAAAGACTTTAAGAGTTGACATGAGTCCTACTTTAGCTTTTTCATTATCTCCTTCTCTCAATAAATATTCACACATATACATATGTATGCAAAAATTCTTGGGTATGGTTAAAGCTTATAGCCTTTATGCGTGATAACTTGTATATATGAGGATCTTCCGGATGTTATCTAAATAGCAATCTGGTCATGAGTTCTAGTCAGCCATATTTTATGTATTTACTCATTGAGAGTTTATGGAAACATGGACATATACATTTATATGTTTTACTTCTTAAGACAAGATCAACTCACATAACATATCTAAGCCAAAACAAATCCTTATATACTTCTGCATGCAGCTAGCCTACTGCTTTTGTAATGAAAAGAAATAAATTCTATTCAATTTAGAGCCCATCTGCATTTTATAATACTTAACACATTAAAATATATCTTCGCTGGAAAATGATTCAAAACAAGTTGAAATTTAAATATTTTTACATATTTTGGTTTCAGACAGCATAAGGATTCAATCAAAATTGGTTTCATTTAATTCTAAGAATGTTTGCAGAAATTTTGTATTGATCAAATTTCTACCATTTTCTTTAAATTTAAACTTCAAATTTTTACAAAGCTTAATTTCAAAATGTTTTTACATATTCTGAAAGAACTTGATTTTAGATGAATTTATAAATTTGTTTCATCTAATTTAGATTAAAAATGCAAAAGTTATTCACATGTTAAATCTTGCGGTTCTGGAAAATCAGAGAAAATCCAAAATACGCTTTCCTTTCAAAAAGGCGTCTTTCTGATTTTCCCGGATTTCTCTCATTTCTTGATTTTCTTACAGCCACTGATGGATCTGGCCCGCATGTCAGTGACTCTGAACACTTTGAATGACTCACGCCATCTGACAAGATGGTCCCGCATGTCATAGTCACAGACAGGGCACAAACTCTAGCTCGTCGCCGGTGAGGTTTTGGCCAGAATCTCGCTAGGTTGATGGCCTCTATGGATTAAGGGGGTTCTTGCGCACATGAGGGTGGTACCCATTCCGTCGGCGACCACCGGAGATGACCTGCCACCACGGCCAAGCGGTGGAGGCCATGGAGGTTGGCCGCACCAGTGACAGAGAACCTCATCGACGGAATCGGTTCCACCTAAAGCACCTACGGGACCTACGCATTCCATTTTACCTGTCGTTGGCTTCGGAGGGTAGTCAATTCAGCCTGGTACCGAGCACTGTGACTGGAGAAGAAGAACAGTAGGGGTGTCGGGTTTCAAGGGGCTAATTCCTGGAACAAAATTAGGGCTTTTGATCAGAGAAGGTCCTAGATGCTTAGCTCCAAGGAATTGGAAAAAGAATCAACAAACCATCCCAATTTGATGTTCTCTCGAGCTCAAAGTCTATTGGAAATGGTGGTTCACTGGGGAACTTGAGGTTTCGGCCATGCGTGACTGGAATGGGAGAATGGGAGTCAGGTGTGAGGAGTCATGAGGCACTCGAAGGCATGAGAGGGACAAATGGCGGCCGCTCTGCTCTCGCGTGAAGCTTCGTCCAGTCTGCGCCAATTCAAGTGAAAAGACTAGCGTGGCAGAGGTATGGCGGTTGTCACTCCCGGCTATAGCTGCGTCATCTTCGGGCTTCCCAAGACGCGTCGTGGCGGCAGATCAGTCGACTTCCTTTCACTGCTTCTGTGCTCTGTGGGGAAGAACAGACAGGAAGCAACTGACGCATGGGTCTAGGACCACCGGCCAGAGACCGAAGGTTGGCGAGTTCGGCTGGTTTGTTTTAGTGAAAGGTTCCACTCGTCATACTAAGAGAAGGAAATTCACCCCCCCTGTGTTCTGACAGTAAGGGAAGGTCATTAATTGGCTGTCAATTTTTCATCAAGAATTTCTGAAAAATTTTATGTGAGACGTTTTGATAAGGCTGACCTCACTATTAAAATTTCAAGCTGAGATAAGACACCCAGAATTTGAAATAATTCTAACCATGCACTGTGCTCAATTTTGTGTTTTCTATTTTTAATTTTTGTGGTGAGTGATTTCTTATCAAACATTTTTAAAACTTTTGTACAGGTTCCTTATGGCTATAATGATCTTCAGAAAAAATTTCAACTTCATATCTTTCTTATTTAATTAATAAAAATTCTGACATTTGTTACCTCTAGATTTTCAATCTTTCTGTTTTTGAATTTTTAAATGTATAAAATTAATTTATTAATTCATGATTTTTTTACTGTTCATATATATATCCTTTCAAAAAATAATCTAAAATTTACGGGTCAAATTAAAATTGGATTATTTTTATTTTCACTGTCAAATCTCATTAATTACCTTTCAATTCACCATTAAGTGTGCCTCATGACATTTTTAATTCATAAACAGAGTTATGGATATCTCTCACGATTTTGCAGAGATTTAATTTATTTTATTAACATAGGGTTTTATTCTTACTTATTATTTCTTACTTCAATTGATATTTTAAAAAGGATTTCTCCTTTAGAGTAAAATCAAGAAAAACCAAGAAAATCAAGAAATAATCCAGACAAAAAATAAAATAAAATCTTTGAGATATACTTCTTACTTAATTAAATTTTCAGGATGTGATAGTTCACCACCGAGCCTTTCTACAGCTGCGCCACACACCCCTGAAGCTCACCCTGCCGGCAAACTCCCTCTTCCGGTTGTCGTTCTCCGCCGGCGCCACGCCCTAGCCACCGCCAACACTTCCTATGCTTTGTGAGACTAACCGAAGGGCCCCCCTGGTCAGTGAATTGCAGCGATCTCAGTTCAAACGAAAAAGGCGCCTTCAATCACAGAAGGCATATTCTTTATTTTCAGTACATTTTACTAACCGGTCCAAGTTCAAACAGTTATATCTTCTGCTAGAAAGCTTCAAATTTAGTGAAATAAGTTTCTAAATTTGTGTTAAATCACGAGGATTCAGAATATGTAATAAAATCTAATTTTTCATGAGAGATTAAATTAGTTGGGTTTAAAGTTTGTGCAAAGCTCCTTTTACGTACCCTATAGCAATTACAGAAATTTCAACCCCTAAAATCATGAAATTATTCTCACATGTTCCTATGGTCATGGATGTTACATTTTTACAAAAAAACTTAGTTTTGAATTCATTTTGAACCCAATTTTGAATATAGAAAGCTTCTCATACATAGAAAGTCAAATGGTTAAAAATTGGATCAAAGTAACTCAAATCTTGGAAAAAATAGTTTTGTTATGCTCCTGAGGTCCAATGCATTCCAAATATATAAAATATTTAAATGTTAACAAAGTTTGCTCCATATGCTTAATAATCGAAGTTTCAATGCATGAAAAGTCCGAATAGTCATAACTTTCGCAAAAAAACTTCAAATTTGATGAAATCAAATCCTAGGACCTTGAAAAGTGATACAATTTATGTTTATGCAAAAATATCTCATGTTTGTGCAATGTTGAATTAATTCCATATTAGCCTTAATGTTCACTTATATGTAATCTATCTCGGATACAAGCGAAATGTCGCGGAACCAACTTTAAAACACTCTTAGAGACATCTCCTACAGTCTAAAAAATAGTTAAATAATCTTATAAGGTGCAGTCGCAAACTTAAAACGAAAACTGAAATCTTATCGCGTAAACTAGAGAATCACTTATGCCTTTTCGGCTACATATAAAACATCTCGTCTAAATGTAAATATTAGGAAGATCAGCCCAGAAATGCTATTTAAGATAAGGACTACCATATTCTGGAAAAACATTCTCATTACAACCCTCTTTGCATCTGAACCCTGTTAAGAATATAACCCTAAGTGTTATGGTAGCTAAAACCCATTATATGAATAGTCGAGCTTAAGAAATCAATAATTAAAGTACTTGTGTCGCAAGAATCATTGTGTAACCATGGATATGCAGCCAGTAGGTTGAACTTGTGGACTTAACATGTATAAATCACCTTGTATGCAAAACACCAAGGGCTAAATACTATTCATACACTACACCTTAACTAACGTCTTAATTCTATTAAATTCAAATAATTTTAGCATCTTGAATTCGAAGATATAGATACAAAGATACATAATTTTAGCCTCTTGAGTCCATAAATAACCTTAGGCATGATCATAACTTTAGCTTCTTGAATTCGAAGAATGAAAGTAGCATATTCATAAAAAGGCCTCACATAAGCAAAAGTATTAATGAAACATTTATGCAAGTGATAATTCAGGAACCCTAAATCACCATGTTCTTCTTGGTAAGTTTCATTTGGTATTTACATATGATTTCTTTTTGCCATTATTGATACGTTGTTATTTGCTTTTTTCGTGGTTCTTGATACTTAACGCGTAGACGCCGACATTTCGAAATCGGTTGACAACGATCCCGACTACGACCCTGCTTATGTCCCCGACGAAGAGCAACCAGGCAAGCACCCTCCTTTGATTATGTTGATCCCATATTTTACAATGTTATGCTGTTTTATCAAATTATATGCATGCGTGTATGTTATAAACTTGCTATGTTGTGGGTACCGGTAGCTATTTCCCACTTGTATGCATTACCTTTACCTTGACATTGATTACCTGCTATTGTAACCTAGCTTATGGTGTATACATTACTTAGTGTCATTTTGGTAATAATCGTGAATTATCGTATGTACATGCTTAGACATGCTCACTAGAACGTCTTTTAAATGTTGGGACACATTTCTCTGTAGCTTGAGCAATTTCGTTTAATGATGCGGAACCGAGGTATGGTTTCCATGTGTTTTGGTGAAAATCCAACCCAAAACTTATGGTTTAGACGCGGTCGAGTTATGGTTAAACTTGAGGCATGAAAAGGGACCTCACGTGTAGTTAGGGGGAGATTCTCGTCCGGGTCAATTAAGGACCGAACTTGATACTATCACCTAAGTGATTTGGTGCAACCACATGTGCTAGTATGGGATAGCCTTAACTTACTAGATTAGTTGAAGTTTAACCAGCATTTTGGTAGGCCAAAATAGTAAGGACACACCGGTGTGGTGTTGCTCGTAGGTGCTCCATTCACTGAGGTGTTGGGGCCAAAGCATTCCAATATAACGGTATATGCCTTGCCATGGGGAGAGGACACGATGACGTACACCAACTTTAACATAGCAAGTGTTAGTCCAGATCTCTGGACTGTGGCAAGGGTTTAACATCACCGGGGCTGGTGCAAGGCTAGGCTTTAACTAGTTGAACTATTTCGTCACAGTCTAGCAAATCGGGTACGATGAGTATCGCGAGGCATGGTTGACATGATTGCTAGAATGTGTCATGTGGGTAAAGTGTACACTCTCTTAAGATATTAAAATAGAATTAATTATCCATTCTCGTGGTCATGAGCAACTTGGGAAAATAATGTCAAGTATAGTCTTGTTTTTGCGAAATTTTTTGGAAACGGTGTTGGAACGGGTTGGAAAACTTATGAGCCAAGGGTGGCTGTGTTTACTCGCTGTTCACAGCCAAGGAGGGATGTGAATTGATGCATATGAACTTTATTTACTGTTATTTAACTTCCTATCAAATGCTCTTTACAATTCTGTTATCGTTTGATGAAACATTCACATGCAAATAAAATCTACTTTATGCTGAAAATGAGACTTAGTGTAGAGACATGTTATCCTTGTTCTAGCCATTCATTTACTGTATTTCCATACACTAAAGTATTACGAGTACATACGTGTACTCACCGTTTCTCAATCTAAATAATATAGACGAAGGTATGGAAGAGTACCCCGACGACTCGTACTTTACTCCGGGGTCCGACGACTATGTTGATGGGTGAACTTGGGCTTTTTCCAAGTCGGTTGCCTATGGATTTAAGGATGGGCATACCACTATCCTTATTTTGGTTTATGTTTATATTCCACTGCATTTTATTTTGGAATGTAATACTTGGCCGGTCAGCCACTACTTATAATATTAAGTAGTTATAATAGTTTCTAGTTTATGCTTATGCTATGCCAACTGCTTAGACATGTGTGTATGTGTTATGATGCATCTTGAATGCGGGATATGTGGGTTCTAGGCGTTGATATTGGGAACTAGTACTAGACACATATCCAGGTACCTGGAATTGCTTTCAACCGTCTAATGCATAAACTCTAGCAGTCGTCGTTCCTTAACTATTGCTCGCACTCCCCTCGGTGGGTGTGGGCGATACCAAGGTCCTGATATGGACGGCGAGTACTATGCTTGGATGGATTAGACTCAGTACCGGTATGGTTGTTCAGAATGGAATCAAAACTCCCTTAGTTGCGTTAGTGTGTACGGTGCAACTCGGTGACTCATATTTGTTTGGGTGAGGGCCATCTAGTTAATACTCCGTGCATAGGACTTTTGGGTGACAACTGACGAGTACTCGTACCATGGGTACCCCAACGGCCCGGAGTAACGAACGGGCCGCCCCAAGACCGACTCCGACCAAGGGCCCCACGGGGCCACGAAGGACGATCGACCCCGACCTAACGAGCTGCCCAAGCTCGTCCCCGACCCAATAGGGCATCCGACCCCCGCAGGTCGGACTCCCACGATCTCCAAACAAGCCGAGGCGATCTCCGCCAAGGGCCAACTGTCGGGCCTCCACCGGCCGTTAGCTACGTGCCCTACGGATACGATAGCATAGAGTGACTGTGCGAGGCAGGTGGCTCCTTCCCGAGGTGGTAAGGAGATTGCCAAAGTCAAGCTCTGGTCTCATCGTCCAGATGCGCACGGCATGAGGACGCGCTCCCTCCCGAGGCAACGTCAGTGCCTGACAGGCTTGCAGGGAGCAGGTGCGCTGTTTCCCGGTGAAACGGCGAATTGCTCTGCTCAGTGAGTCCACCTACCCGACGTGGAAGGAAGCAAACGCTGTCCAAACGACAAGACGAAGGACCAGAGCTCCTAGCATAGATCACTGTCGTCCTTTCCTCTCCCAACTTCCCATGTAACCTTCCCCCTCTGGCTATATAAAGGGAGGTAGGATCCTCTGGGAGGGGCGACGGACTCCCGGCTCTCAATCTTCACGAATAGGCTTTCTTGCTCTCACGTTTTCGAGCTCTCAGCTTCCGCTTGAAAAACAGTGCAGTCATCTGCACCCGCGGTAATATAAGCACCACCACACGAACTGGAGTAGGGACGTTCGGCCCGAACCAGTATACGTCTTGGACTCCTGAGTCTAACCATTCAAGGAGACGGAGCGCGCGACCCCTTAGACTTAAAAATTCACTCGCCGGTGCTCGAAACGCCGACAGTTCGCGCGCCAGGTAGGGGTCTTTGCGCGTCCTCATCGTCATCTCCGGATTCCCATTCGCTTCCTTGATGGCTTCCTCCACCCGCGACGACGTCTCCGCGTCAAGGAGCTGGATCCGCTTCGGCTCCCTCGACTTCGTTGCCACTCCGGCGGGAGAGCTCATGCTCGTCCCCGCCACCTTTCAAGACAAGGCATCCACTGAGAACCTGGACTCCATCTCCAGCGTTCTCGGCAACCTCCGGCTCGAGGCTCCCATGCGAACCTCGAAGCCGGAACCTGCCAAGCCCTGCGCCGTCTCTAGCAACGACACCCGTGAGCTCAGGCAGGTGACTATGTCACCTCCCGTGGGCTCGCGCCTCGTGGCAATGGCCAGCTATATGCCGGCCTCCGTCCATGACTTGTTGGAGGACTCCTCCAGCCACGACTCCAGCTCCAACATGGAGCGCGTTGCCGGCGGGCCGCACTCCCGCGAGTGCAACATGGCGGGTGTGGTCGACCCAACCGCAACCACCGTGACTATGGGAGTTCTCATCCAGCGCACCAGAGCGCAGGAAGAGGAATATCAGCACGAGCGCGTTGAACGCACCCAAGCTCGCCGCGCCGAGCTCCAACAACAGCGCGAGGAACTGGAGGCCTGAAGGGCCAAGCTCAACAAACTCCAGGCCGACATGGAGCAAAGTCATCCCGAGCTTCCACTCGCGCCTGGCGCCGCGCGCGAACGCACGCGTCAGGTACATCACCAGCTGGGGGAGGAATCCGACGGCCCTCCGTTCTTCCCCCATGCAAGCCAAAACGTGACCACAGCCCAATGCTACTCCGCGGCATTCCCGAGCCGGACGACCCGGAGGCCAAGGCAATGTACCAGAACCTCCGGGGGCTGGTAGAACGCGCTGTCGTGCAACACATGCAGGGCTCCGGCTCCCACCACTCAGGCGCCTCTTCCAGCCGCTCGAGCCATATGCACGCCGTAACCATTGGGTCCGGCAAAGACGGCAGACAACGCTAACGGCCCTGTGCCTCGCGACACCCCAAAGCGCGCCTCGGCAACGACTACGACGTACGCGCTACCATCGAAGCGCGGAAAAAAGCGGCGGACGAAGCGGCCCGGTCACGGTCGTGAGAGCGTGAGCCGCGACAACGCGCGACTGAGCCCCGATGGTCGGGACCACGGCCTTCGTCGGGGATCCGTTACGCGGATTTCCCTGCTAGGTTCAGGGCACCGATCAACATAGCCAGGTACACTGGGACGACGAACCCCAGCGTCTGGCTGGAAGATTACCGGCTCGCATGCCGGGCGGGGGGAGCTACGGATGACCTTTTCATCATCCAATACCTCCCCATCTACCTCATGGACTCAGCTTGAGCCTGGCTCGAGTATTTGCCCACGAAGACGATTAGGAACTGGGCCGACTTGAAGAGCCTCTTCGTCGGGAACTTCCAGGGCACTTACAAGCGCCCCGGAAACTCCTGGACCTGAAGAGCTGCAAGTAGTAGCCGGGAGAGACTCTCCGGGACTACATCCGGCGCTTCTCCCTACAATGCAATGAGCTCCCCGCATCTCTGATGCCGATGTTGTCGGGGCGTTCATCTACGGCACCTCCTGCAAGGCCTTGGTGCACAAGCTGAGCTGCTTTAAGCCCAGAACCACCAAGGAGCTCTTGGACATCGCCACCAACCACGCCTCTGGCGAAGAGGCTGTGGGAGCCATCTTCAAGAGAATAAAGGCCAAGCAAGAGCCCAGCGCTCGAGTCGGGTCCCCTTCCGACCGCTCCGACAAGAGGAAGCGGCAAAGGAAGCAAGGCCGAGAAGGCCACCAGGTCGCAGATGCCGACTACCCTGCCAAGCAGAAAGCGCGACAGGCTGTCCCCCCGACCACTTCGAAAAGCTGATGGAGAGCCCGTGTCCGAACCACGGGTTCCCCGTCAAGCACAAATACCGGGACTGCAAAGTCCTGGGGCACTTCCTCTTCGGCACCCCCACAACGACTCGGGGTAAAGGAAAGAAGTAAGACCCGGCACCACGGGCCGAGGAAAAGAGGGCCGACGACGAGTTCCCAGAACCCGATGGCTGCCTGATGATCTTTGTCGGACCGGCATGCTACGCCGACAAGCGGCGACTCAAGCTCGCCTTCCGCGAGGTCCACACGGCAACTCCCGCCGTCCCCCAATACCTTCGTTGCTCGGAATCTCCGATCACCTTCGACTGGGCCGACCACCCCGACCACATTCCGCAGCCAGGGAGATATCCACTGGTGGTCGACCCCATTGTGGGGACAAAGCGCCTGACTAAGGTGCTCATGGACGACGGCAGCGGTCTCAACATCCTGTATGTTGAGATGCTTGACGCCATGGGGGCCCCCCGCTCGAGCCTCCGGCCGAGCAAGGCGCCTTTCCACGGCGTCATCCAGGGCCAGCAGGCCCACCCACTCGGGCAGGTCGACCTACCCGTGACTTTTGGAGGACCGGACAACTTTCGCACCGAAACCCTCACTTTTGAGGTTGTGGATTTTCCTGGCTCCTACCACGCCATCTTGGGGAGGCCGTGCTACGCCAAGTTCATGGCGATCCCCAGCTACACCTACCTCAAGCTAAAGATGCCTGGACCACGGTGGGTAATCACCCTGGCCTCATCTTTTCAGCTTGCTTACAACTGCGAGCGAAGCAGTTGCGAGTTGGCACCGGCAGTCATCGCCTCAGCCGAACTCATGAACCTCCGACTCCGCCCTCGATTCCGGCAAGTCAGGGTCAGGATCCTTCAAGTCCGTCGAGGACACGAAGGAGGTTGCGGTCGATCGCGAAGATCCGGCCAAAACCGTGCGGGTTGGAGCCGTGCTCCCCGCCAAATACGAAAGCGCGCTCGTCGACTTCCTCCGCGCCAACCGAGACATCTTCGCATGGAGGTCATCCGACATACCAAGAATCCCAAGGGAGGTCGTCGAGCACCCCTTAAACATCTGACCAGGCTCAAGGCCGGTCGCCCAATGCCTCCGCCGCTTCTACGAGGAGAAGCGCAGGGTCATAGGGGAAGAGATCGCCAAGCTTTTGGCCGCGGGGTTCGTAAAAGAAGTACGCCAAGCTTTTGGCCGCGGGGTTCGTAAAAGAAGTGTGAATCCTTGTCCTTCTTGGACGCTTACTCAGGCTATCACCACATAGCGGTGAAGGAGTCCGACCAGCTCGCAACCTCCTTCATCACTCCGTTCGGCTCGTTCTGTTACGTGACGATACCATTTGGTCTGAAAAATGCGGGCTCTACATGCCAGCGATGTATGCAAACGTGCTTTGATGATCGGATAGGCCGTAACATCGAGGCGTACGTCGACGACATCATCGTCAAAACTAGGAAGGCCGGTGACCTCATCTCCGACCTGGAGGAAACCTTTGCAAACCTCCGCTGGTATCGAATACGGCTCAACCCCGAGAAATGCGTCTTCGGGGTCCCCAGAAGAAAGCTACTCGGTTTCATCGTCTCCGAGCGTGGCATCGAAGCCAACCGCGAGAAGATCTCGGCGATCATGAAGATGGGCCCAATTGGCAACCTGAAAGGGGTCCAAAAACTAACCGAATGCCTTGCAGCCTTAAGTCATTTCGTGTCTCGCCTCGGCGAGCGCGGAATGCCACTCTACAAACTACTCAAGAAGTCCGAACAATTCCGCTGGACCCAGGAGGCTCAGGAAGCCCTCACCCGACTGAAGACTTTCCTGACCTCACCCCTAGTACTGGTCGCCCCGGCACCAGAAGAACCGCTGCTCCTCTACATCGTCGCTACGACCCAAGTCGTCAGTGCGGCCCTCGTCGTAGAACGATCGGAAGAAGGCCATGTACTCAAGGTACAACGGCCTATCTACTTCATCAGTGAAGTCCTCTCCGAGTCCAAAGCTCGGTACCCGCAGGTGCAGAAACTGCTCTATGCGGTGCTCATCACGAAGAGGAAGTTGGTCCACTACTTCGACCGGCATCCCGTCACAGTGGTGACCACGTCACCGCTCGACGAAATCATCCACAACCACGACGCCTCAGGAAGAATAGCCAAATGGACGCTCGAGCTTAACGGCCACGACATATCGTACGCTCCCCGAACGGCCATCAAGTCACAGGCCCTAGCTGACTTCGTCGCCGAGTGGACCGAATCCCAATCGCCACCGGCGCTTGAAGACTCCGAGTACTGGACAATGTACTTCGATGGGTCCTACACCAAGAGCGGCGCAGGTGCGGGAGTCGTCATCGTCTCCCTGCTCGGAAACAAGCTCCAGTACGCCATTCGGCTGCTCTTCGATGCGACCAACAACGTCGCCGAGTACGAGGCCCTCGTCAACGGTCTCCGGATCGCTGCCGACCTCTCTGCTCGCCGACTCTACGTTCACAAAGACTCCAAGCTTGTCGTCGACCAAGTCATGAAGGCCGCCGAGCCCCGAGATGCTCGCATGGCCGTGTACTGTCGGGAAGTGCGCAAGCTCGAGGAAAGGTTCAAGGGGTTCGAGCTTCACCATAGCTATAGACGCTACAACAGTGAGGCCGACTACCTAGCAAACCTTGCCTCCGGAAGAGGTCTGGTCGCACCTGGGATTTTCGTTTGCGATCTTCGACACCTTCCGTCCAATTGGACTCAGTGACCGAGCGACCGTCCGACCTGTTCGATATGACCACTCCGACCGCCGAGCGGTCAGACGTAGAGTCGCCTGGGTCAGGCCGCGACGTGCTGATGACCGATTTCGATTGGAGGAAGCCCTTCGTCAACCGACTGACTGATGGATCGCTCCCCACCGACTCGACTGAGGCACTGCGCCTCGCTCGTCGGGCGAAGTCTTTCATCCTGGTCGGAGAAGACCTCTACAAAAGGAGTCCCTCTAGAGTCCTCCTGAAATGCGTTCTAGCCGACCAAGGGAGACAGCTGCTGCTCAATATCCATGGCGGTGTTTGTGGTCACCACGCCGCACCCCGGTCCCTAGTAGGAAAAGCCTTCAGGCAAGGCTTCTACTGGCCGACCGCCATGTCCGACGCCGAGCAAATTGTTCGTACCTGCGAGGGATGCCAATTCTTTGCCCGGCAAACTCATCTTCCGGCGCAGGCCTTACAGACGATCCCCATCGCATGGCCATTCGTGGTCTGGGGACTTGATCTGGTCGGGCCCTTTAAAAAGGCGCCCGAGGGCTTTACCCACCTCGTCGCGGTGGACAAGTTCACCAAGTGGATAGAGGCCAAGCCGGTCGCCAGCATCACATCGGCGCAGGCGGCCACCTTCTTCCGCGACATCGTTTTTCGATGTGGAGTCCCGAACTCCATCATCACCGATAACGGCACGCAGTTCACGGGGAAGGAATTCCTCGAGTTCTGCGACGACTTCAGCATCCGTGTCGATTGGGCAGCCGTGGCTCATTCGCGGACCAACGGCCAGGTTGAGCGGGCAAACGGCATGATTCTCCAAGGGCTCAAGCCGCGAATCTTCAGTCGACTGAAGAAATCCGCGGGACGATGGGTGGCCGAATTACCCTCCGTCCTCTGGAGCCTGCAGACTACACCAACCCTAGCGACCGGGTTTACACCATTCTTCATGGTGTTCGGTGCTGAAGCCCTCTTGCCGACCGACCTGGAATACGGAGCCCCGAGACTACAAGCCTTTGACGAGGCATGGGGGCTCGTCTCGCAATAAGATGCCATCGACCAGCTCGACGAGGCGCGTGACGTGGCCATTCTGCGATCGGCCAAGTACCAGCAAGCTCTACGACGCTACCACAACCGTCAGGTCCGCGGCCGATCCTTCAACGTGGGCGACCTGGTCCTGCGCCAGGTTCAGTCCAGCAAAGACAGGCACAAGCTCTCACCGCCGTGGGAAGGACCCTTCACCGTCGTGGAGGTTCTCCGACCCGGCACCTTCCGACTCAAGGACACGGATGGCAACATCGTCTCCAACGCGTGGAACATAGAAAAGTTAAGGCGATTCTATCCCTAAAACTCTTTCTTGTCCCTCTCTCTTTTTTACCCTTCTACCGAGTACTCGGTCGCCACGCGGCGCTCAGGGGCCACCGGTCGGCACACCCATGCGGGTCGCTTCCAGTCGGCGCGCTCACTCGGGTAGGTGACCCGACTGACTACGGGGGTCCTCCTAAAGCGGTAACCCTCTCGACCCGAGTACTACGGCCTACGCCCCAGCGGCTACGGTTGCTAAGTAGTGCTTTGTGGAAGAAGGAAGTGCCCACACGGAGCGATCCTTGGTCAGTCAGGAACACTCCTTTCCCGCGCGAGCACAGCCAGTTCACGCACTCACACGGGTCGGTGACCCGACCAACTACGGGGTTCCTCCTAAAGCGGTAACCCTCTCGACCCAAGTGCTACGGCCTACGCCCCAGCTGCTACTGTTGCTAAGTAGCGCTTTGCGAAAGAAGGAAGTGCCCACACGGAGCGACCCTTGGTTGGTTGGGAACACTCCTGTCCCGAGCAAGTGCGCATGAATGCTTCGTAGCCAAGTTCCTGTCCTCTTCACGCTTCCCTTGTAAGTGGTAATGCCCTGACCTACGTTTGACCAACCCTCGCGGTTTCTAGAGCTATGGTCGCCAAGCGTTCATCACAACAGGAAAGTATAAGAGACAGATTGGAATTTGCCAACTTCAGTTTATTACATACTAATGTTTCGTACATCGCAAAAAAAAATAAAAATATGTTTCTCCTATTCTCGATGGAGGATGCTTTGGGGCAGTATCCGGCAGCAATCACCCTGGCGTACGGTTCGACTTGGAGCTCGAACCTATCGATCTCCTCCTTAGTCCGATTCCCACCAATCCCGCTGCTGACCGTGGTGAGGTTGATACCATCAAAATAAGAGATGGTGCAGACGAGCGCCGAGCAGGCTCCAAGCACGACGCCCTCGCTCACCGAGCTATTGACGTGCTCGGGCACGTGGGCTAACTCGGTGACGAGCGAGCTCGGGCCCGGCACGGTTCCGAGCACTCGGTCGTAAACATCCCGACCGGCCTCTTGGATGGTCGTCAGCTCAGCGACCAGCTCAACCCGATCTCCCTCCGCCAGCTGCTGCGACGTCAAGGCCACATCGCGCGCTGCGACCGCCACGTCACGCTCCTCCACCGCCGACCTCCGCGCCTCCACGGCATCGCTAAAGTTCTTCTGCAGTACTGCGGACCAAAAACTGCGTCAAGCGAGCACACCTCGTGTGCCGCGATCGCGAAGTTGACTACAAGAGTTGGGTTACTTACCAGCCGTGGAGTCCTTCAGAGCGTGGAGCTCCTCCTGGGTCCACTCTTGCAACGTCCTCACCGAAGCCAGCTCCTTCCGAGTGGCGTCCCGCTCGGAACGCGCTTGTTCAGCACCCTTTTGGGCCAAGTCGCGCTCGCCTTGGAGGCGGGATACTTCCGACTGCACGGTCTCCTCCGCGGCGACGGCAGCATCCTTGGCGCTGTTGGATCCCGCCAGGAGGGACTCAAGCTCAGCTATCCTCGCCTTCAGGGATTGGTCTGACCGACGCACATCGTGCAAGACCCCGGCGACCTGGCTCAGCTCCTGGCGGACCTTCCCCGCCTCCTCCCGCTCGCGGGCCAACGCCCCCAGAGCTTCGCGCAGCTCGGGGCGCAGACGATCGCGCTCCTCCTCGGCGGCCGCCCTTTGGCCATCCGAGCGCCGAAGAAGCTCGGACTGGCCCTCCGAACGAGCCCACAAGCGCTGCGAAACACGAACGCCCGGTTAAGTTCACTGCAAAACTCATCAAAGGCAGCAAAGATGGGAGTTTGTTCGGCTTACCACACAGATCGAGACGATTCCCCCGCTGATAGCATCCAGTACCTTGCTAGAGGAGTCGAGGGAGAGAGCCAACCCCTTGTGGATCTGGCCCATCTCAACCTCGACCCCCCCGAGTACTTTCCTGGAAAGACTCCCACTCCCCGCACACCGCCGGGTCGTCCTGTGCGGGAGACGGCCTCGCGAGTGGATCGTCCCCCGGCCATGCCAACAAAGGCGAGAGCGGCCGAGCGGACCCCCCGGAAGCGACCCCGGCGACCTGTCCTTGGAGGGGGTCATCCGGCACCTTCCCCCGTGTCTCAGGGATGATCGCCGCCGACGCCTGGGCCACTCCCGCCGATAGGCCCCCAAGCGGCGGTGGCAGGATCACCTCCGAGATCCGGACCGCGCAGGCCGGCGGCCTCCCCGGCGGTGGCGGTAGGAGTTCTTTCGCGCCCCCCTCGATCTCCGGGCGAGGCCCCGACTCGCCGAGGGTCATCGAACTTCCCCTGCACTCGGGCTCGACCACCGCTGCCACGACTGATGTCGGCTCCGCCGACGACTTAGGCGCCGCCCGAGGTGCCTCGACCCCTGTCGCTCCAGCCAGCGGCGCCGCCCCCGCCGGTAGTTCCGGCTTGACCCGCGTCTCCTCGCCCCCGCCGGCTGCGTGGACGACGCCGACCCTCCCGGGGCTCCGGCGGCGCGACCGCCCGCTACGACTACCCACGTGTAAGACCTGTACACAACGGTTGGTCAAAAGCTACTCGACTACTCTACTACAATGCGACTGGGACGGAGAGTACTTGGCGCAAGCGGGTGCGGGCAACCGCGCCTCTTCGCCGGCCTCCTCGCGGAGGCGATCGCCTCCGCTTCCCGAGGATGCCTCGCCGAGGCGTGACGGCGTCGCGTGAGCTGGCACTCGTCCGGACCGCCGCCAGTCGACGGCCCGAGCTCCAGCCCACGGTATGGGTCATCACCGCCACCACTATCGCTGGAGGTCGACCTCAGACCGACTGATTCAACGACGATCGTGTCGAAGACCTCCTCGCCATGTGCAGCCCTCGCCGCGCGCTCTTTCTTCTTCTCCCTCCTCTCCTCCTTCTGCCTTTTGCGCACGGATTCGCGCTGCGCGAAGTCCACGCGGACCGCGGCCCTCAGCTCCTTCTCCCCCGGCAGCAACGCCCGGGAGACCATCCCGACGAGCCCCTGGAAATCACGGAGATACTAGTCAGACCAACTGCGAGGGGCCGAAAAGGAAAAAGAGGAAGGGAAGAGATCTGCTCGGGTTACCAGGTTCGGAAGATTGCGCGCCGAGAACGGCTCGGGGTGGCCGCCCGCTGCCTCGGAGGTGCTGCCACCCGTAACGGCGAACACCCGAGCCTCCACCTCCGACGCAGAAAGCTCTGGTGTCGCCATCCTCATGGGATCAGACTCGCCCTCATATTGGAACATGGGGCGGATCCTGTCCATAAGGGGTCGCGCATCTTCATGAATGCGCGTACGACGACGTCGCCGGTCAGACCTCGCTCCCGCTGGGCCTTGATCCGGTCGATGATCTCGGTCACCTTGTTCCTCTCCTTCCGTTCGGCGCCCCAAGTCCACTGGGCCCCGCCGAAGACGGGCCAAGACCGGCACTTCCTCCTGTGTTCGAACATAGAACCACTCTGAGTGCCAGCCCCGATTTGACGACGGCAGCTTCACGTCAATTTAGTCCGATGCACGGCCGTCGCGCAGCTGGAAGGCCACACCACCAATGGGCGCTGGGACATCCGTCGGCTTGTCCTTCCTTAGCCGAGCATGAAAGAAATGCCTCCAAAGCGCACAATGGGGATCGATCCCCAGGAAAGCCTCGCACAGCGTGATGAAGACTGCTATATGGAGCACACCATTGGGGTTGAGATGGTGCACCTCCGCCTCGTAATAATGCAGCAGCCCTCGGACAAATGGGTGCAGCGGGAGCCCGAAACCCCGCTCGAAGAATGAGGCGGGCACCACGATTTTGTCGTCCCCCGGCGAAGGGACGGCGACCCCCGTCGGCACATTCCACTTGGAGACATCCCGCGGGGGAAGGAACCCCTTCTTCTCCAGGCCAAGCGTGCGGCTAGGCCGAGCAGAGCACTCTGGCCATGACATCTCCGAGGCAAAACAACGAAAAGGTGAGAAGGGGAAGGTGGGGATCTCTCTTCTCCGCTCCTCGCCTCAGTTTTCTTGTCGCAGTAAAGACAGAAGGCGAGGAAAGCAAAGGCAAATGACCTGCACAAGCGTCCCCACGCCGGATTTATAGGAGCCGAACAGGCGCCGAGACGAGCGAGCACCAGTCGAACAGACACCTCCTCGGGTGAAGCATCGCACGCCCTCGGCTGCCACTCCAGGCCCCTGGTAACTGCAATGATTTCCAATTCCTCTCTATGCATTTAAGTCTAATAGGACTACAGGAGGCGCAAAGACACCGTCTTGAGGAGCGCACCCTATGGCCTCTTGGTCTCTGCCTTCGGCCGGGTCGGCTGCTCCGAGATGCGTGCGACAGGCCCGCTATGGCCCCCAAAGTGGCAAAAGAGCTCGATAGCTCGCGCCCGGGGCCCAGTCGAAAGTTGCGGGCTCCAAAGGCGCGATCCACCAAGTGGACTCAAGCCGCCCAGCAGAAAATTGAGCAAGGGGCGAGGACAAGGCGAGCCCCCAGTGGGCCTCTAGTTGGGTCGGCGGACGACCCAATCGCCTTAACTTGTGTCCGAGACCATACTTCACGCTCTCCCGCGGAACCTATCGATGGGTGACAGCCAGCTGTACTCTGGGTCGGCGGACGGCCCAGAGTCCGATACGGGATCGAGTAAAGAAAGGTTTCTCATGGGTCGCCCCCAGTGGGCGGACACCCTGTTTGGGATCGTCCGCTTGGAAAGGTCCCCCTTGGGAGGGATCTCTAGGTCCCACTCGGATCACCCGTTATTAGCTTCACAAGCACGGCGTTCAAACCGACGCAGGTAAACGCGCGTTCGCTCACCCCCTCCAGGTCCCACACCTGCGGACAGGGCGTATACGTGGGATAGACAATGGCCACTCCTCTCGTAGCTACCCTCTCCCGATGGGGACTCGAGATGGACGCCCTATGTCCAGCTACGACGTAAAACGAGCACACGTCCAGCTACGACGTAAAAACGAGCACACGTCCAGCTACGACGTAAAACGAGCGCCCGTCCAGCTACGACGTAAAACGAGCATTCGGACGCCGGAACCTCCCGAGAGGCATCTGGTCGTCCGCGCCGACCAAGGCACGTCCAGCTACGACGTTAAACGAGCATTCAGACGCCGAAACCTCCTGAGAGGCATCTAGTCATCCGCGCCGACCAAGGCACATCCAGCTACGACGTTAAACGAGCACTCGGACACCGGAACCTCCCGGGAGGCATCTGGTCATCCCCGCCGACCAAGGCACGTCCAGCTACGACGTTAAACGAGCACTCGGACACCGGAACCTCCTGAGAGGAATCTGGTCAACCGCGCCGACCAAGGCACGTCCTGCTACGACGTTAAACGAGCACTCGGACAACAGAACCTCCCGAGAGGCATCTGGTCGTCTGCATCAGGATACCCGCGCTTAAGAGAAACGATCGCGTACCAATTACTAACCCTCGGGGGCTCGAGTAGTTTGGGAAAGCGCCTAAAACGAAGTCATCACACAGATGCAGCGATCAAAAAGAAAGAAGAAATTTTTATTATAGACCCCTCGGTTCGATCATTACATAATGCTATGAAAGAACCTAAGGTCTACGCCCGGCGCGCGCGCCCTACCGCTTCGATGAGGGTGCTCCTCGCCTTGGATAGCCGTGGAACGATCTCGAGCAGTGCGTCGACGGCAGCGGTATCGCGGGCCACGGCCTCCTCCTCCGCGAGTTCGGCCATCACCCGATCGTAGTCTGCCCAGTACTCGAGCTAGGGATCTTCCTCCTTCACCTCATTGTCATCACCGAAGCTAAAGACCAGCGGATGCGACGAAGCCATCAAAAGGTTGCAAAGGAGGATTCTAGGCTGGGGACAACCGTTCAAGCGAGCGGTGATGTCCTTATATACCCGAATGAAGGAAGGCCGAACGACTCCTAGTAAATGCAAACGCGAAAAGACGAAATGTCCTTCGCCGGATTCCGAAGCGGCCGGGAAGATGTATGGTCAAGACGTGCTAAATCATGCGCGATGCGCGCAACGAAGCAATTAAAGGCTTCCGGCGGCAGAGCTACCCCTGCCCAGTCCTCTGGCAGCTGCCAGATGCGCTCAAGCACACCAGGCTAGAACCAACCGACCAGGTCAGTCGGATCGGCCGACCAAGTCTGGTCGCCACACTCAACCATGTTTCGCCAACCAAGCTAAACCCCCGACCGTATCTAACGAACTCGCTCGGGGGTTCGGGGGCTACTGACGAGTACTCATACCATGGGTACCCCAACGGCCCGGAGTAACGAACGGGCCGCCCCAAGATCGACTCCGACCAAAGGCCCCACGGGGCCACGAAGGACGATCGACTGTCAGCGTTTCGGGCACCGGCGAGTGAATTTTTATGTCTAAGGGGTTGCGCGCTCCCTCTCCTTGAATGGTTAGACTCAGGAGTCCAAGACGTATACTGGTTCGAGCCGAACGTCCCTACTCCAGTTCGTGTGGTGGTGCTTATATTACCGTAGGTGCAGATGAATGCACTGTTTTTACAAGCGGGAGCTGAGAGCTCAAAAACGTGAGAGCAAGAAAGCCTATTCGTGAAGATCGAGAGCCGGGAGTCCGTCGCCCCTCCCAGAGGATCCTGCCTCCCTTTATATAGCCGGAGGGGGCAGGTTACATGGGAAGTTGGGAGAGGAAAGGGCGAGGTGATCTATGCTAGGAGCTCTGGTCCTTCGTCTTGTCATTTGGACAGCGTCTGCCTCCTTCCACGCCGGGTAGGTGGACTCACTGAGCAGAGCAGTTCGCCGTTTCACCAGGAAACAGCGCACCTGCTCTCTACAAGCCTATCAGGCGCTGACGTTGCCTCGGGAGGGAGCGCGTCCTCATGCCGTGCGCGTCTGGACGATGAGACCGGAGCTTGACTTTGGCAATCTCCTTACCACCTCGGGAAGGAGCCACCTGCCCTCGCACAGTCACTCTTTGCTATCGTATCCGTAGGGCACGTGGCTAACGGCCGGTGGAGGCCCGACACTTGGCCCTTGGTGGAGATCGCCTCAGCTTGGTCGGAGATCGTGGGAGTCCGACCTGTGGGGGTTGGACGCCCTATCGGGTCGGGGATGAGCTTGGGCAGCTCGCTAGGTCGGGGTCGATCGTCCTTCGTGGCCCCGTGGGGCCTTTGGTCAGAGTCGGTC
The DNA here is from genome assembly GCA_036346275.1 of Otatea glauca. NCBI lineage: Eukaryota > Viridiplantae > Streptophyta > Magnoliopsida > Poales > Poaceae > Otatea > Otatea glauca. The sequence goes on along the minus strand of CM070719.1, from coordinate 17,878,128 downwards.
TTGGGGCGGCCCGTTCGTTACTCCAAGCCGTTGGGGTACCCATGGTATGAGTACTCGTCAGTGAGCATACACTTAAGTGGAGTATGGGTGTCACCTCCAAGTCCAACGCACGAGCGAGGATCGATTCGTATTTCCAAGTGCCCACAAATTTGTACTTAGATTCTTAACCAAGATATGCTTCCATGTAATATATATAAACTTAAAGAACCAAAATGTAAACAAACAAAAGATGAATCAAATGTCATAAGTAGATGCTAATACATGAAGAACTGGTTCCTAGATATTCTATATGGTCAGACCACCTAGTACAGTAAAAATCATTATAAACTGACATAGCTTGCACCTAGCTTAAGTAGAATACGCTTTCATGAATACTTAAAGATTCAAGCATAAGCAAACAAAATGACGTAATTGAATGTTAAGATCATGAAAGGCTAATCTCAATATATTCTTAAAGTCAAGATCATATTAGTCGGCAAAAAGAAGTAATTTGAATAAAGTTCATAAAAGACTTCATCTCTCATATATGTATAAACTATCACGGCTAAAAACAAAATGATGTGAAACTAGCTTTAAAACACTCTTAGGGGCATCCCCTGCTAATACCGGAAAAATGGTTGAATAATATTGTAAAGTGCAGTCGCAAGTCTAAAATGAAATTTGATCTCTTTTAGCGTAAACTTTAAAACCACTTATGCTTTTTCAGCATTGTATAAAACATCTCATCTAAATGCAAAATATTAAAAAGATTAGCCTAGAAATGCTCTTTAGGATGAGGACTATCCTATTCTAGAAAAATAATCTCATTTCAACTTGCTTTGCATCTAAATCTTGTTAAAGGTATAACCCTAAGTGTTGTGAACGCAAAAAATCCGTAATACGAATAAACGAACTTAAGAAACCAGTAGTTAAGATATTTGTATCGCAAGAACCATCTTAAAACTATGAATGAATAACTAGTAGCCTAAACTTAATAGACCTAACATGTTCAAATCACCTTCTGAGCAAAAACATCTAGGGTTAAGCACTATTCATACATAACACCTTAACTAATGACTTAATTAATTTAATCCAAATAATTTTGCCTCTTCAATTCAAAATTATAAATATAAAAATACATAATTTTAGTCTCTTGAATTTGTAAATAACCTTATGCATGATTATAACTATAGCCTCTTGAATTCGAAGAATAAAAGTAGCACATACATGAAAAAAGAGCCACATACAAACAAAGTACTAAGAAACCAAAATGCACAAAGTGATAACTCTAGAACCCTAAACCACCCTGTTTTTCTTCGATAAGTTTCATTTGGTATTTACATCTGATTTCTTTTTGCCCTTATTGACAAGTTGTTGTTTGCTATTTGTCGTGATTCTCGTTATATAACGTGTAGACGCCGACGCATCAGAATCTGTTGACGACGACCTCACCTACGACCCCGAATACATACTGGAAGATGAGCAACAAGGGAAGCACTCTCCTTTGATCATGTTGATCGATCCCAATATTTTACAATGTTCATGTTGTTTTATCAAACTATATGCATGTACGTATGTTATGTTAAACTTGCTATGTTGTTGGTACCGGTAGTTATATCCTACTTGAATGCATTACCCTTACTTGACACTTGAACTACCTGCTATTGTAACCCTAGCTTATGGTGTAGACATTACTTAGTGTCATTTTGGGTATTAAATGCGAAATATCTCATGTGCATTGTAATACCCCGGCCCGTTAATGTGAAGGCCCATGTGGCCCATGTGGAGCGGTGGTGGGATTAGTCCCACATTGCTTGCACAAAGTGAGTTATAGTAGTATATAATGCCTGTTGGGTTCAAAAATAGCACCTCCAGGTTAACCCTTTTACACGAAGGGAGGACGAAACTGTAAGTAGAGTGCTATGCATGCGTAGGTTCGCCCTACGGTAGGCTGGACTTTGAGCTAATTTGGGCCAGGGTGTTACAGATGGTATGAGAGCATCAACCTTCGCTGCACGGGCGCATGTGGGACAAGGGTGCGGGCATATGGCACATGGCGCGTGTGGGCTCGGAGTGGCCACACGGCATGGCATATGTGCCGGCATTGGACGCACAACCATATACCGAGGGGTGGTTCTGGGTATCTGCCATGTATACGGTGTGCTGCCGAGGAAGTCAGCCCTTAAGGGGGGTGAGTGTAATATCCCGGCCCATTAATGTGAAGGCCCATGTGGCCCATGTGGAGCGGTGGTGGGATTAGTCCCACATTGCTTGCACAAAGTGAGTTGTAGTAGTATATAATGCCTGTTGGGTCCAAACATAGCACCTCCGGGTTAACCCTTTTATACGAAACGAGGATGAAAGTGTAAGTGGGGTTCTATGTATGCGTAGGTCCGCCCTACGGTAGGCTGGACTTTGAGCTAATTTAGGCCAGGGTGTTACATGCATGCTTAGACAAGCTTATTAGAACGTCTTTTAAATGTTGGGATACATTTCCATTTGAATTTGTGCAATTTGTAAAGGTACAGGACCAAGTTGTGGTTTCCGTGTATTTTGGTAAAAATCCAACCCAAAACTTATGGTTTAAACGCGGGCGAGTTATTGTTAAACTTGAGGCATGAGGAGGGACCTCGCGTGTAGTTCGGGGGAGATTCTCGCCCGGGTCAGTTAAGGACCGAACTTAATTCTATCACCTAAGCGATTTGGTGCAACCACATGTGCTAATATGGGATAGCCTTAGCTTAGTAGATTATCTGGGATTTAGCCTTGCATTTTGGTAGGCCGAAGTAGTAAGGGCACTCCGAGGTACGGTGTCACTCGTAGGTGCCCCCTTCACTGAGATGTTGGGGCAAAAGCATTCCAATACAACAGTGTATGCCTTGCCATGGGGGTGACTCGATGGGGTGTAGACCATCATTAGTACAATATGTGCAGGTCCGGATCTTTGGACCATGGTAAGGGTTTAACATCACTGGGGCTGGTGCAAGCCTAGGTTTAGCTAGTTGAACTGTTTCATCACAATCTAGCAAATCGGGTACGGTGAGTATCGCGAGGCATGGTTGACATGATTGCTAGAATGTGTCATGTGGGTAAAGTGTACACTCTCTGCAGAGATTTAAATCTAATTAATTAGCCATGCTCAAGGTCATAAGCAACTTAGGAAAATAATGTCAATTATAGTATTGTTTTTGTGAAAACTTTTGGAAACGGTGTTAGAACGGGTTGGTAAACTTGTGAGCCAAGGGTGGCTGTGTTTACCCGCTGTTCAAAGCCAAAGAGGGCTGTGAAATGATGTAAATTAACTTTACTTACTGTTATTTAGCTTCCTATCAAATGCTCTTTACAATTTCGATATCGTTTGATGAAACATTCACATGTAAATAAAATCTGCTTTATGCTGAAAATGAGACTTAGTGTAGTGTAGTGACTTGTTATCCTTGTTCTCACCTTGCATTTACTGTATTTCCATACACTAAAGTCTTGCGAGTACATACGTGTACTCACCGTTGATTAATCTAAAATATATAGATGAAGGTACGGAAGAATACCCTGACGACTCGTACTTTGCACCGGGGTCCGACGTATGTTTTGATGGATGAACTAGGGCTCTTCCTAGTTGGTTGCCAATAGGTTTATGGATGGGCATACCGTTGTCCTACTTTTGATTTATGCTTCATTTTTGCTGCGTTCTACTTTTGTATGTAATATTTGGTGGTTGGCCACATACTTGTAATATTAAGTAGTTGTATTTGCTCTAGTTTAAGTTTATGCTATGTCAACTTCTTAGACATGTGTGTATGTGTTATGATGCATCTCGAATGCAGGATATGTGGGCGCTAGGCATTGATCTTGGGAACTAGCACTACACACATATCCGGGTACCTGAAATTGCTCTCAAACATCTAACGCGTGGACATGAGCGACCGTCGTTCCTTGTCTATTGCAACACACCTCCCTCGGTGGGTGTGGGCGATACCAAGGTTCGGAGACGGACGGCGTGTGCTATGCTTGATGAGTTGGATTCAATCCCGGTATGGTTATTCGGAAAAGAATCGAAACTCTTTTGGTTGCGTGTGTACAGTGCAACTAGGTGGCTCATATTTGTTTGGGTGAGGGCTATCTGGTTATTTCTCAGTGCACGGGACATTTGGGTGAAAGTGAGCATACACTTAAGAAGAGTATGTGTGTCACCTCTAAGCCAATGCACGAGCGAGGATCGATTCATATTTCCGGGTGCCGATAGTACAAAAACATGTGGCGCTTACGCTCTTAGTAGATCAAAAGTTAAAATCAAGAAGGTTACCATTAACATCTAAGGCTAATATTTGCTAGGTCATTTGTATGTGGAATTCAGGTATATAAAAGGATCATTTTCTATAGTCCTAAAATGTAGAGAAACTAATATGTGAAATAATGAAAATATATGTGACCATAATATTGTCAAGCTATTAAGATTTAACACTCTAAGAACTAAACCTATACAAATTAATAATACATATATAAAACTTAGGTAATTATAATGTCTCAGTTTACACAAAGAAACTTAGATTTAGACCTTGTTCAATCATAATTATATTATAGGATCTTTGCAGAATCAATAGGTTAAATGTCTGTAACTATAGCAATTAACCATAAAAGCTTGAACATGTACCCTATGGCAATAACCTAACCCTAGACATTAGTTTGTTAATTATTAGTACCTTGTAGCTCGTTTAAACATGTATAGCCTTTGTAAGCAAACATCAAAAGTTGTAAAGATCGACACCTAAATCTGATAGAACCTTAATTGAGCTTGAACTCTATATCTCCCTAATACCTACTAAAAGCTAACCTCAATTGGTAATTCGAGAAAAACCTAATATGTACAAATGACCCCAAATACCGTAAAACCAATTCATATGTTATAGCAAAGTGATAACCTATATGGTTATGCACAAACATTTAATGTTAAGCACTATTTGCACATAACATACTACAGGATGACTATAACTTCATTTTATAAATCTAAATAATTTTAGCCTCTTGATTTCATAAAAACAAGAATCAGAATCCTATGAAAATTTTAAGTTCAACCCATGGTGTAAACCTAATTCATATTTAACACTCAAAGGTTACTAAAGGCCAGTTTATACTTAAAAGCCCGAATAACCAAATGCACGTAATATCATAAGCCCAAATCATGAAACCCTAAGCCCTAAACAATCCTTGTTTTCTATAACAGATTTCTATTTGATTTTTCTATTTGTCTTCATTTTCTTGCCCATATTGAAATTTGTTATCTGCTATGTTTCTCGTTAAACGACGTGTAGACTTCGACGTTCCAGATTCTGTCGTCGATGACACAAACTATGATTTCGACTTCGTAGTAAACAACAAACAACAAGGCAAGCATCCCCTTTGATCATATTGATTCCAGTGTTTTAATTTTGTTTTGTTTTGTCAAATCTATTTATGCATGCGTTTATTTTCAGTAAATTTGATATATTGTGGTATTGGTAGTTATAACCCTATCTCATGGCACTTTCTTAATCAATATTGAACTGTGAACCTTAATAACCTTAGAATAAAGTTACACAATACATAACATCAACTTGGTATAACAGATTACATAATGATCATTCTTAGCCATGCTTTAGTAAAGGAACATGTTACTCTTTATGATTAAAAAGGTTGGATATGAAATTAAAGGTTGTTGATATTTTGGTCAAAAAATGAAAATAAAACTATGATTATAACGCAGGCAATTATTAGCAATAGTCGAATGTGCATGGGACTGCACGTAGTGTAGGGGAGATTATCGCCCGGGTCAGATTAAGTACCGAACTACTGTGTTGTTTTCAGGCCAAGATAACCGTACAACCACAAGTGCTGGTATGGGATGATCATAACTGTCGGCGTTTCGAGCACCGGCAAGTAAAATTTGTAAGTCAAAGGGGCCACGCGTTCCCTGTCCCTGAATGGTTAGACTCGAGAGCCCAAGGTGTATACTGGTTCGGGCCGAATGTCCCTACTCCAGTTCGTTTGGTGGTGTTGTATTGCCTTAGGTGCAGACGGTTGCACAACGTTTTACAAATGAGGGAAAAGAGTTTGAGCACAAGAGTATTCGCAAAGGCCTAGTGAGAAGAGGAGATCTCTCCGGTGCCCCACTCCCAGAGGCCCCTGCCTCCCTTTATACAACTGGAGGGGGCAGGTTACATGGGAAGTTGGGAGGGGGTAGGAGAGAAAACCTACGCCGGAAGCATTAGTCTTTTCTCTTTGGTGATGGGTCGTGGCCCGGTTTGCCCACGCCGGGTCGGTAGCCCAGTGGGCGTGGCGATTATTTCTTCTTGGCCGAAGCGGGCGCACCGCCTTCTCGTGAACTCGACGATGGTTGGCGTTGCGGGCGTAACGCGTTGGTACCGCCTCGGGAGGGGCGTGCCTTCGTATTGTATGCGTGGATGGTTGATGAGATCGAAGCTTGACTTCGCAGACCATTTATGCCATCTTGGGAAAGAGCCACCTACTCCGTACAATCACTTCGATTGTCCCGTCCGCGCAGGCACGTGGCCGTAGATAGCGGAGGCTTTGACACGTGGCCCTTGGCGAGGTTGCCTTAATTTGGTGCGAAGTCGGAGGATCCCGACCGCCGCGGGGGTCGGGAGCCTTACTTGGTCGGGGACGCTAGTCCTGATCGGTCGGGGAGGGGCGTCCTTTGTGGTCCCACGGGTCCTTTGGTCGGTAATGGGCTTGAGGTAGCCTGCTTGTTATCCTGGGCCGTTGGGGTACCCCTGGTATGAATATTCGTCAGTAGCCCCCGAACCCCCGAGCGAGTTCATTAGATACGGTTGGGGGTTGATCTTGGTTTGTGAAAGGTAACCGGGCCCGACCGGTCGGTCCGACCGACTGGGTCGGCGGGTTTCCATCAGGTGTGCCCCAACGCATCCGACGGCTACCCCGGAGCCTGGCCGGGGGCATTCGAACCGCCGAAAGCTTTTAATTGCTTCGCTGCGCGCGCCGCGTATGGCTTGGCGCACCTTGACCGTATGCCTTCTTGGCTGCCTCGGGTTCCGCTGAAGGGCGCTTCGTTTTCCTGTGTTCGCATTTATTTTGAAGACGTTTGATCTTCCTCCGTCTGGGTATATAAGGGTACGACCGTTTACCAGAACAATTGTCCCTCAGACCAAAGTCCTCTTTCGTAATCCTCGAAATGGCTTCGAGGTATCCACTGATCTTCAGCTTTGGCGATGATGTCGAGGTAGAGGAAGAAGATCCCATGGTCGGGTTCTGGGCTGAGCGTGACCAGGCGATGGCTGAGCTCGGGGAGGAGGAAGAAACCGTAGCCCGAGGTATCGCCGCCGACGCCTTACCGCTCGAGGTCATTCCAAGGCTCAAGGTGGTAAGGAGAGCCCTCTTGAGGCGATGGCGCGAGCGCGTCGGTAGTACCCGATCTTGTGGCGGCAAACCGATGCGCTGGTTGCGATCGCCACGTAGCAATGGCGACGACTTCGCTGAACTACAGGAAGTGCGTCACCGTTGGTGAGTGCATTGACGCCGCATCGATGCTCGATATATAATACTTGGGGCAGAAATAGCTCCACCATATCTTATAGCTCTGCGTAGCTTTTGAGCCTGTCGGGCGCTTCATGTAATATTGTGTAAAGTTTTGAGCCTGTTGGCCTATAACGAAATCTTCTTTTCCTTTACAAATATCTTTGCGATGAGCTTGCTTTGGTTTGTTCCTTAACTCGGTCCTCGAGAATCGGCAATCGGCAGGTGATCGCTTCTTTCTGGGCGCGAGTAGTCGGACGTGCGAACTCATGAATGCTTGTTTAGGGGGTGTTCGAGTGCAGGCTAGACGGTGCCTTGGTCGGCAGGGACGACCGGATGTCTTTTCGTGAGGTTCTGGTACCCAAGTGCTCGTTTTACGTCGTAGCTAGACCGTACCTTGGTCGGCAGGGACGACTGGATGCCTCTTCGTGAGGTTCGGGTGTCCGAGTGCTCGTTTAACGTCGTAGCTAGACCGTGCGTTGGTCGGTAGGGACGACCGGATGCCTCTTCGCGAGGTTCCGGTACCCAAGTGCTCGTTTTACGTCGTAGCTAGATCGTGCCTTGGTCGGCAGGGACGACCGGATGCCTCTTCGTGAGGTTTGGGTGTCCGAGTGCTCGTTTAACGTCGTAGCTAGACCGTGCCTTGGGGATCGAGCCATCTTCATCACGCTCTGTGAAGCTTTTCTGGGGATCGAGCCCCATTGGGCTTTGTGGAGGCATTTCTTTCAGGCCCGGTTGAGGAAGGACAAGTCCTCGGACGCGGCGGTGCCTGTCGGAGGTGTGGCTTTCCAGCTGCGCGCGGGGCGCGCAGCGGATTATATTGAGATGAATCTGTCGTCGTCCAACCGGGGGTGGCACTTCGAGTGGCTCTACGCCACGAACTTGGGGGACAGCGCTCCCGGCTACTCCGGTCGGCTCCCAGAGATGAAGCCCTCGTGGGGTTGGGGCGCCAAGAAGAGGGAGAGGAACCGAGTGGAAGTAATAACGGACCAGATCAAGGTCCAAAAGGAACGAGGGCTTACAGGTGACGTTGTTGTGCGCGCGTTCATGAAGATGCGCGTGCAGCCCCTTATGGATCGGCCTTTTCCCATGTTCAAATTTGAGGGGCCAATCGACCCGGCGAGGATGATGGCGGAGGAGCTCCCCTCGTCGGAGGTCCGGGTGCGGGTATCCGCCGTTACGGGCGGATGCGCGATTGAGGCGGCGAGCGGCCATCCCGAGCCATTTTCGGCCCAGAATCTGCCGAACCTGGTAATTTGAGTGTAGCTTCCTTTCTCCTTTTTTCTTTTTGTCCCTCGGCGTTGGCACTCTGCCTGATCGTGGTCTTTACGTTCCCCAGGGGCTTGCCGGGATGGTCTCCCGGGCGCTGCTACCAGGGGAGAAGGAGCTGAGGTCTGAGGCCCGCGCGAAGTCTGCGCAAATTGAGGCCGCGCGCAAGAAACACAAAGAGGAGAGGAGGAAGCGGCGGGAGAAGGAACGCGCTGCAAGAGCCGCGCGCGGCGAGGACGCATCGGAGACCACTTCCGCGGTGTCAACTTCTACCGACGATGAAGAGGAACCGGGCGGACACCCATACCACGGTATCTGTCAGGTCGCGGCCAGGCAACCCGGTCGGAGGTTCGGCGGGGGGCGAGCACATAGGCGCGGCCGACGTTGTGCCCCAAGTGGAGATGTCCCCAGTGGAATCATCCTCGGGGAAGCGGAAGGCCGACTCGTCCCCGCAAGGAGCACCGACAAAGTGGGCGCGGCTGCCACGCGTCCGATCAGCGCAGGAAGTGTCCCCTCTTTGACTGGTAACGGTAGGGTAGTCTGAGCAAATTATTGATTGTTTGTGGCACGCAGTGTTTACTCGGCGATCGCAATCGCTGCGGCCAGAGCATTAGCGCGCGATCGTCAGGAAGGCGAGCGCAGGTCGGGAGGCCTGGTCGGTCCGACCGGGACGGTTCCGGGCGGCGGCGTCGGAGCTGCCAGTGGAGCAGACGATGGTTTTCGGGCCGGCGGCCGGGGCAGAGGGCGAGACGATGGTTTTTGGGCCGGCGGCCGGAGCGGAGGGCAGAGGTGAGGAAGAATTGCCGCCGCCGCCGCCAGGGAGCCCGCCAGCAGATGCGGCCCGACTTCCCGAAGCAGTGGCGACTCCGCCGCCCGGGGGCCAGCCGGAGGAGGCGGTCCAAGAGTTCGAACCGATCCTCCCGGAGTCGCAGGGGGAGGTGCCGAGTGGCCTTCCCTTGGTGCAAGCCGCTGGGGTCGGCCCAAGCGGCTCGAATCTGCCGCCCCCGCTGACGCTGACTTGGTCGGTGGGCGACCGATCCGGCGGGCCGACCATCTCGATGGACGACCCGGCGGAGGGCCGCAAATGGGCTGTCCTCCGGGACAGCATTAAGCGCGCCGCGGTGGAGACCAAGCGGATCCAGGAGGAGCTGGGTCGCGCCTTCGAGAGCTCCGGCAAGGCGCTGGACGCGGTTGCCGAAAAGATTCTTCCGGTTAGCTGGGTAAGTCGTCGGGGCCTGGCTCTCATAACCTTCGGCAGATTTGTTGTGAGCTAACAGAGTATTGCGCCTTGTAGCGCTTACGTGCCCGCTCGGGGGACAAGTCGCGGTTCATCATGGGCGTGCACGGCTATAAATTAGCCACCGAAGAGGCGCGTGACCGGCTTGGCCCTGAGTTGCGCAACGCCCAAGAGGCCCTGGGCCGCGAGCAAAAGGCAGCGGAGGAAACCCGCCAGGAGTTGGCTCAATCCGGCCGGGCCTTGCTAGAGGAGCGCCAGACGAGCCAGTCTTTGGCCGCGCGGGTGGCCGATCTCGAATCCCTCTTGACGGGGGCGAGCGACGCCAAGGACCGGGCCGTGGCCGGGGAGGCGACCAACCTTCAGATTGAGTTGGTCCGGGCTCAAGAGGGCGCCGAGCTAGCACGACGCGAGCGTGACGCCGCCCAACGAGATCTGGCCAAGTCGGAGGCCAGTCTCCGCAACTTGGAGAGCTCTTCGAGCGGTAAGAGCTCTGACTCTTATGTCGATTCTGTATTAGCAGTTTGGGGGGCGCGTTTTCTGACTCGACCCAGATCTGCAGAGTTGCAGAAGAACCTTGGTGGCGCTGTGGAGGCGCGGAAGGATGCCCTGCAGGCCCGTGACGAGGCGGTCACGGCGCGGGACGTGGCGCAGGCGGCGCTGAGGGAAACCGAGGGTAGCCGAGCCGTGCTGGCCGCAGAGCTGGAGGCCCTTCGCGGGGTCGGCCAAGATGTCTGCGACCGGGTTCTTGGAACCGTGGCGGGTCCGAGCGCGCTCGCCACCGTGCTGGCTCAAGTGCCGGGGCACGTCGAGAGCGTGGTGATCGTGGGCGCGACACTCGGGGCTTCCTCGGCGTTGGTAAACACCGTCTCCCATTACGACGGCATCGACCTCACGGTGGTGAGCAGCGGTGTCGCCGGGAATCGGACCGACGACGAGATCGACAAGCTCGAGCTCCAAGTCGAGCCGCACGCTCGAGAGATTGCCAGCCACATCTCGCCGCGGAGTGCCCTCCAACAAGAATAAGAAGAAATTAGATAGATCCCTCTTTTATTGTAAAGACTATCTGTTCGTAAATAATTTTAAGACTTAGCAAGTTCCAGCATGCCTCTCGCCCTTGTTTACATTATGGTGCGTGCTTGACCGGCCATAGCCTAAGGACCGCTGGGGTCGCTTATGCGTAAGTCGGGTTATTTTTTGGAAGGGCAAAAAGGATGGGAACTTTGGCTGCGCAGCATTCTTACGCACTTGTGAGGGATAGGAGTGTTCCCAACCGACCAAAGATCGCTCCGCTCGGGCACTTCCTTCTTCCGCTAAGTGCTACTTCGCAACCGTAGCCGCTGGGGCGTAGGCCGTAGTACTTCGGTCGAGAGGGTTACCGCTCGGGAAGGACCTCGTGGCCGTCGGGTCACCGACCGCATGAGCGCGTGAGTTAGGCGTGTTTGCGCGGGATGAGTGTTCCGATGACCAAGGGCCGCACCGCTGGGCACTTCCTTCTTCGCTGGTGCTACTGCAACCCTAGCCGCTGGGGCGTAGGCCGTAGCACTTGGGTCGAGAGGGTTACCACTCCGAAAGGGCCTCGTGGTCGATCGGGTCACCTACCCAATGAGCGCTGACCGGAAGTGGCTCTGAACGGGGGGTGTCAACGGGCAGCCCCTGAGCATCGCACGGCGACTGGGTGCTTGGAAGGTAGGGTAAAGACGATGCAAGGAAAAAAAAAGAACTTAGGGATAGAATCGCCTTAACTTTTCTATGTTCCATGCATTGGGAAGGACGTGACCATCCGCGTCCTTGAGTCGAAAGGTGCCGGGTCGAAGAACCTCCACGATGGTAAAGGGCCTTCCAGGCGGCGAGCTTGTGCTGTCTTTCTTGGCTGGACCCGTAGCAGACCAGTCACCGGTCTTTGAAGGATCGCCCTCGAACATGACGGTTGTGGTAACGTCGCAGAGCTTGCTGATACTTGGCCGATCGCAGAATGGCCACATCGTGCGCCTCGCCGAGCTGGTCGATGGCGTCTTTTTGCGAGGCGAGCCCCTGAGCCTCGTCAAAGGCTTGTAGTCTTGGGGCGCCGTATTCCAGGTCGGTTGGCAGGATAGCTTCAGCACCGAACACCATGAAGAATGGTGTAAACCCGGTCGCCCGAGTTGGCGTGGTCCGCAAGCTCCAGAGGACGGGGGGTAGCTCGGCCACCCATCGCCCCGCGAAATGCTTCAGTCGACTGAAGATCCGCGGCTTGAGCCCTTGGAGGATCATGCCGTTCGCGCGTTCGACCTGGCCGTTAGTCCGCGGATGGGCCACGGCTGCCCAATCGACGCGGATGTTGAAGTCATCGCAGAACTCGAGGAATTCCTTCCCCGTGAACTGCGTCCCGTTGTCGGTGATGATAGAGTTAGGGACTCCAAAACGAAAGACGATGTCGCGGAAGAAAGTGGCCGCCTGCATCGATGTGACGCTCACAACCGGCTTGGCCTCTATCCACTTGGTGAACTTGTACACTGCGACAAGGAGATGAGTAAAGCCCCCGGGCGCTTTCTTGAAGGGCCCGACCAGATCGAGTCCCCATACTGCAAATGGCCAGGTGATGGGAATCGTCTGTAAGGCCTGAGCTGGCAGATGTGTCTACCAGGCGAAGAATTGGCATCCTTCACAGGTGCGTACAATCTGCTCGGCGTCGGACACAGGCGGTCGGCCAGTAGAAACCTTGTCGAAAGGCTTTTCCTACCAGGGACCGGAGCGCAGCATGGTGACCGCAGACCCCGCCATGGATATCGAGCAGCAGTTGTTTCCCCTGGTCGGCCAGAATGCACCTCTGGAGGACTCCGGAGGGACTCCTTTTATAAAGGTCCGCCCGACCAGATTTAAGGATTTCGCCGACGGCGAGGCGCCGCCTCGGTCGGTCGAGGAAGCGACCCGTCCGTCAGACGGTCGGTGAAGGGCTTCCTCCAGTCGGATTCAGCCGTTAACACGCCGCGGTCTGACCCAGCCGGATCTACGCCCGACCATACGGTGATTGGGTTAGCCACGCCCGACGGGTCGGAAGACCGCTCGGTCACTGGGTTCATCCGGACAGAAGGTAGTGGAAGGTCGCAGACGAAGATCCCAGGCGGGACTGGCTCTCTGCTGGAGGCAAGGTTGGCTAGGTAATCGGCCTCACTGTTGTAGCGTCTGTAGCTATGGTGGAGCTCGAAACCTTTGAACCGTTCCTCGAGCTTGCGTACTTCTCGACAGTACGCGGCCATCCGGGTGTCTCGGGGCTCCGCAGCCTTCATGACCTGGTCGACAACAAGCTTGGAGTCCCCGTGGACGTAGAGTCGGCGAGCGCCGAGGTCGGCAGCGATCCGGAGACCGTTGACGAGAGCCTCGTACTCGGCGATGTTGTTGGTCGATCAAGAGCGGCGATCGCATCAAGTCTGTTCCGGCGGGAAACAATAACAACTCCTGCGCCCGCGCCATTCTTGGTGTAGGACCCATCGAAGTACATCGTCCAGTGCTCGGGGTCTTCGAGCGTCGGTGGCGCCTGGGCTTCGGTCCACTCGGCGACGAAGTCGGCCAGGGCCTGTGACTTGACTGCCGTTCGAGGAACGTATGATATGCCGTGACCATTAAGCTCGAGTGCCCACTTGGCTATCCTTCCTGAGGCGTCGCGGTTGTGGACGATCTCGCCGAGTGGTGATGTGGTCACCACGGTGATGGGGTGCTGGTCGAAGTAATGGACCAGCTTCCTTTTTGCGATGAGCACTGCGTAGAGCAGCTTCTGCACCTGCGGGTACCGAGCTTTGGACTCGGAAAGTACCTCGCTGATGAAGTAGACTGGCCGTTGCACCTTGAGGTCACGGCCTTCTTTCGCTCGTTCCACCACGAGGGCCGCACTGACGACTTGGGCAGTGGCTGCGATGTAGAGGAGCAGCGGCTCGCCTAGTGCCGGGGCAACCAGGACCGGGGGTGAGGACAAGAAGGCCTTCAAGCGGGTGAGGGCCTCCTGAGCCTCCTGGGTCCAGCTGAAGCGGTCGGATTTCTTAAGCAGCCGGTAGAGCGGCATTCCGCGCTCGCCAAGGCGAGACACGAAACGGCTCAAGGCCGCAAGGCATCCGGTTAGCCTCTGGACCCCTTTGAGGTTGCCAACCGGGCCCATCCTTGCGATCGCCGAGATCTTCTCCTGATTGGCCTCGATGCCGCGCTCGGAGACGATGAAGCCGAGGAGTTTCCCCTTGGGGACCCCGAAGATGCACTTCTCGGGGTTGAGCTTTATGCGGAATCGCCGGAGATTCGCGAAAGTCTCTCCTAGGTCGGCAATGAGGTCGTCGGCCTTCTTGGTCTTCACGATGATGTCGTCGACGTACGCCTCAATGTTGCGACCGATCTGGTCGTTGAAACACGTTTGCATACATCGCTGGTATGTAGCACCCGCATTTTTTAGACCGAACAGCATTGTTACGTAGCAGAATGAGCCAAACGGAGTGATGAAGGAGGTCGCGAGCTGATCGGACTCCTTCAGCGCTATCTGGTGGTAGCCCGAGTAGGCATCCAGAAAGGAGAGGGACTCGCACCCCGCGGTGGAATCTATGACTTGGTCGATGCGGGGCAAGGGGAATGGGTCCTTGGGACACGCCTTGTTGAGACTCGTATAGTCAATGCACATTCTCCATTGCCCACTCTTCTTCTTTACAAGTACAGGGTTGGCGAGCCACTCGGGGTGGCGCACCTCTTTTACAAACCCTGCAGCCAAAAGCTTGGCATCTCCTCCCCTATGATCCTGCGCTTCTCTTCGTCGAAGCGGCGCAGGCGTTGGGCGATCGGCTTTGAGCCCGGTCAGATGCTTAAGGAGTGCTCGACGACCTCCCTAGGAATTCTTGGCATGTCGGAGGACTTCCATGCAAAGACATCGTTATTGGCGCGGAGGAAGTCGACGAACGCGCTTTCCTATTTGGCGGGGAGCGTGGCTCCAACCCGCACGGTCTTGGTCAGATCACCGGGATCGACCACAACCTTCTTTGTGTCCTCGGCGGACTTGAAGGATCCCGCCCCCGACTTGCTGGACTCAGGGGCGGACTCGGAGGCTTCCCTCCGAAGGTTGGCGAGCTCGATGGACGCGATGACCGCCGATGCTAACTCGCAACTGCTTCGCTCGCAGTTGTAAGCAAGCTGGAAGGACGAAGCCACAGTGATGACTCCTCATGGCCCGGGTATCTTCAGCTTGAGATAGGTGTAGCTGGGGACCGCCATGAACTTGGCGTAGCACGGCCTCCGCAAGATGGCGTGGTAGGATCCGGGAAAATTCACGACCTCGAAGGTGAGGGTCTCGGTGCGGAAATTTTCCGGTCCTCCAAAGGTGACGGGCAGGTCGACCTGCCCAAGCGGTTGGGCCTGCTGGCCAGGGATGACGCCGTGGAAAGGCGCCTTGCTCGGTCGGAGACCCGAGCGGGGGACCCCCATGGCGTCGAGCGTCTCAACATAAAGGATGTTGAGACCACTGCCACCGTCCATTAGCACCTTTGTGAGGCGCTTCTTCCCCACAATGGGATCGACCACAAGCGGGTATCTCCCAGGCTGCGGGACGTGGTCGGGGTGATCGGTCCGATCAAAGGTGATCAGGGACTCCGACCACCGAAGGTATTGGGGGACGGCTGGTGTGACGATGTGGACCTCGCGGTAGGCGAGCTTGAGCCGATGCTTGTCGACGTAGCATGCCGGTCCGACAAAGATCATGAGGCAGCCGTCGGGTTCTGGGAACTCGTCGTCCGCTATCTTCTCCGCGGCCCGTGGGGCCGGGGTCGGCTTCTTTCCTTTACCCCGTGGCGTCATGGGTGTGCCGGAGAGGAAACGCCTTAGGACCTCGCAGTCCCGGTACTTGTGTTTGATGGGGAATCCGTGGTGTGGGCACGGGCTGTCCATCAATTTTTCGAAGTGGTCGGGAACAACGGCCGGTCGCGCCTGCTGCTTGGCAGGACGGTCGACGGCCGCGACCACTTGGGCCTCGCGGACCTGCTTCCCGTGCCGCTTCAATTTGTCGGAGCGGTCGGAAGGAGACCCGGCTCGAACCCTGGGCTCTTGCTTAGTCTTGCCATCTTCGAAGATGGCCCCCACAGCCTCCTCACCAGAGGCGTGGTTGGTGGCGATGTCCAGAAGGTCTTTGGTGGTTTTGGGCTTGACGCAGCCCAGTTTGTGCACCAAGGCCTTGCAAGAGGTGCCGTAAATGAACGCCCCCACGACGTCGGCGTCGGAGATGTCGGGGAGCTCGTTGCATTGGCGGGAGAATCGCCGGATGTAATCCCGGAGAGTTTCTCCCGGCTGCTGCTTGCAGCTCTTCAGGTCCCAAGAGTTCCCAGGGCGCTTGTATGTGCCCTGGAAGTTGCTGACGAAGAGGTTCTTCAAGTCGGCCCAGTTCCTGATGGTCTTCGCGGGCAGGTACTCGAGCCAGGCTCGAGCCGAGTCCGCAAGGTAGATAGGGAGGTATTGGATGATGAAGAGATCGTCTGTCGCTCCTCCCGCCCGGCATGCGAGCCGGTAGTCTTCGAGCCATACGCCGGGGTTCGTAGCCCCAGTGTATTTGGCTATGTTGGTTGGTGCCCTGAATCTGGCGAGGAAATCTGTGTGGTGGATCCCCTGACAGAAAGCCCGTGGTCCTGGACCGTCGGGGCTTGGGCTGCGATTGTGGCGACGTCCGCTGTCCGCAACACGCGAGTGGGCGGCTTCGTCCACCGCTTTTCTTCGCGCCTCGAGGGTCGCGCGGACGTCGTAGTCGTCTCCGAGGCGGTGGTGCACCGGGGTGCGCGAGGCCTGGGGTTGTTCTTGATGTGCCGCCACCTTTGCCGGACCCAGCCGGGCCCAAGGGGTGGTGCGGGTTCGGCGCCTAGAGGTGGCGCAAGAATGGTGAGGGCCGGAGGCTTGCATGTGCTGTACAGCAGCACGCTCCACCAGCCCCCGGAGATTCTGGTACGTGGCTTTGGCCTCCGGGTCGTCTGGCTCGGGAAGGTCTCGGAGCAGCATCGCTGCTGTAGCCACGTTCTGGCTTGCGTGGGGGAAGAACTGAAGGTCATCAGATTCCTCCACCAGCTTGTGGCGCACTTGACGCGCGCGCCGCCGCCGCCAAGTAACGATGGGGCTCGGCTCATGCTACTCAGTCGGCCCGAGCTTATCTAGCTTCGGCCCTTCGATCCTCGGCTCTTTCTGGCTGCCGGAGAAACTCGGTAGCGACGAGCTTGAGCGCTCGGCAGCGTTCGCTGGTATTCCTCCTCCTGCGCCTCGGTCGCGGCTGGATGGGAGCCCCGTGGCGCGGGGTTATGGTCGAGTTGACCGTGTTCGCCATGTTGCACTCACGAGTGTCGTGCGGGGTTCGCTCCGTGTTGGAGCTGGAGTCGTGGCTGGAAGAATCTTCCAGCAGCTCGTGGACAGAGGCCGGCATATAGCCGGCCATAGCCATGAATTGTGAGCTCGTGGGAGGCGATGCGGTCGTCCTCCCGAGCCCTCGGGTGCCACCGCCAAAGATGGCGGGGCGCTCGTTGGGCTCCGGCCTGGAGGCCTGCAGGGGGGCCTCAAGCCGGAGGCCGGCGAGGTTGTCAGAGATGGAACCCTGGCTTCCAGCGGGCTTCTGGTCTCTGACGGCGATGGGACTGAGCGCGAGCCCACCCGTTGGAGTGGCGATAAAGTCGAGGGAGCCGAAGCGGATTCGTCCCCCCGACGTAGACACGCCGTCGCTGGTGAAGAAAGCCATCAGGGAGATGAAAAAGGGAATCCGGAAATGTCGATGAAGATGCGCGAAGCCCCTACCTGACGCGCCAACTGTCGGCGTTTCGAGCACCGGCAAGTAAAATTTGTAAGTCAAAGGGGCCACGCGTTCCCTATCCCTGAATGGTTAGACTCGAGAGCCCAAGGTGTATACTGGTTCGGGCCGAATGTCCCTACTCCAGTTCGTTTAGTGGTGTTGTATTGCCTTAGGTGCAGACGGTTGCACAACGTTTTACAAATGAGGGAAAAGAGTTTGAGCACAAGAGTGTTCGCAAAGGCCTAGCGAGAAGAGGAGATCTCTCCGGTGCCCCACTCCCAGAGGCCCTTGCCTCCCTTTATACAACTGGAGGGGGCAGGTTACATGGGAAGTTGGGAGGGGGCAGGAGAGAAAACCTACGCCGAAAGCATTTAAATCTTTTTGAAAAGTCGCACCTGCGGTCATGGGCACTTGATAAAGTCATCACATAGTTAGAAGTTTTGATATTTTTCAAAATAGTTTGAATTGGAGACATTTGTTGGAAAAGTGTTTGCTCCATATTATATGCTAGGGAATGGCAATGAGATGACATGGTACTCACAATCATAGAGGACTGTGAGTTGTTACTTTATGTTTGCATATTTGTTATTTTCATACCTGTCAAATTTGCTCTTATAAAATCTCGTTTGCAAATTACTACTTGATTTACATGTTTAATTTTGCTTTATGCAAATTAACGGTAGAAGCCTCCTTTGATATAGCCTTCATGACTACATTTTGCAAATACATCTAAAGTCTTGCTGAGTACGAAAGTACTCAATTTTGCTTAATTTGTTGTTTTAGATAGAAAAGAAAATGAGGCCCTGAAAATATACACTTCATCGCAGGTTACAGGAATTTTGATGATGCAACTTTCTAAGGCTAATACCTTGTTAGTTGTCTGAGGGTTGGATGGGCACACTACAAGACTTTTGCTTCTTTCCGCTACAATATACTCTGTTTTGTAAGACTGTATTATATAAATTGCCATTATCATATGTAATTTTGAGTATAGATGTATTATCAATTGTTGTAAATATGCATACTAGCCACTGATCGTGGGACTCGTACTTATGCACATAGATCATCCTTTTTGGTATTATGTATCAAAAAGGAGGGTTGTTACAGCTGCACGGACACGTGTGGGATAAAGACGCAAGCATATGACGCATAGCGCATATGGGTCTAGACTTAAAATGGATAGTAGTAGGATTCTAGACTCAGTTGAACTAGGGTGTTACGTACGTAGATTCTTTTGGATGTAGGAGTGGCGGACAAATGGTAGCCTTTCAC
Source organism: Otatea glauca (assembly GCA_036346275.1). Classification (NCBI taxonomy): domain Eukaryota; kingdom Viridiplantae; phylum Streptophyta; class Magnoliopsida; order Poales; family Poaceae; genus Otatea; species Otatea glauca. The sequence goes on along the minus strand of CM070719.1, from coordinate 17,859,085 downwards.
TGTTAAGGATCAATTTTATATTTTTACGGTGACATGGATTCCATACGCACCATGACTAGTTCCATAACATTGGAGAGTCGTGAATTGTATTTATCTGACAAAAGTAATTAATTTGTTCTATATTATTTTTATATTTACTTATCAATAAATAATGAAATGAATTAATGGCATACCTAGTTAGTGGTCACGGGCTTTGTTATATATATATATATATATATATGTATATGTATATGTATATATATATATGTATATGTATATATGTATATGTATATATATATATGTATATGTATATATATATCAATATATATGTATAAAGATATGTGTGTATATATATACACACATATATATATAGATAGATACATATATATACATAGACATACATACATATATACATATACATAGACATACATATATATATATATATACATACATATATAAATATATATACATGTATATACATAGGTATATATATATATATATCTATATCTCTATATATACATATACATACATATGTGTATATACACACATGTGTGTGTATATACATTATATATGTATATATATATATATATATATATATATATATATATATATATATATATATATATATATATATATATTGATGTATGTAAATAGAATTGTATTTGTTACACCACTGTAATGGTTATAATTTGAAATAAAGTTGTATTTCATATAGAACTATAATGTTCTCGTATATAAATCTAACTAATCTACATCGTTGTAATCTAGACCTAGCTAAATAAGCATTAGATCTCTCTCTTTTTCTCTATTGTAAGAACTTCTAATCTCTTAGAATAAAACGTAGAAGCTCCTTTAATTTAACGTTGGTTTAATAAGATAATAGATGGTTGGATGGTGAATTGAAAGTTCATATACCTTAAAAAAAAATCGTCGTATACCTGCTCAGGTGTTCTTCAACGTTAGGCAAAATGCATTTTTGAACAAGAGGGATTCCTCTACTGTATTCTCTTCTGTAGATGCCAGATAACAATTCATGCAATCGAACCAGATCCTTTATTTACTTCGTTAGAGGCACCAAATCGCCTCTTCAGCAAGATAGAGGGATTCCTCCTCTTGTATGTATTCTTTTCTCTGTAGATGCCTGCCGACAAACATGAGGCCTCTCAAGAACCAAGTACCTTCTCCTGAGGATATGCTCGAGATCAAAGCGGAAGAGAAATTGAAGGATCCAAAATACCTTGCAAGAAATACAAAGCCGCTTCTCATCCACCTAAGATCTGGCCGCTCCAGCCTTGATCCCCTGGCCCGAGAGCCTTTCAGCAGTACTATTACATGAATGGAATTCTTGACATCAACACGATAATACCACAGCTGAAAAACATGCATTTTCTTCGATGATATTCTTCACCACCTATTTGCACAAGCTGTGATCGGGGCCAAAAGACAAAGACCAGGCCTAAGGTGCTAAGGGACAGAACAAATCTACATGGTACTGGTAGTCCATAAATTAGTGGCATTTGTGAAATCATGTATCGAAAAAAAAAAACATTGATAAACAAAACGAATCCATCACTTTTTTTAGCCTCCTGACAAGTTTTTTCTTGCAAATTTATCCCCCTTTCGAATGCAATTGCAAAAATAGTACATCTTCGACTATAAAAACACCGATAGACGATACGTGTTACCTGTCGTACTCCTATATTATAGCAGGAGGCAACAAGAGCTTGGAGGAGCACCTACCAGCATTGCTATAGCTCGGTGGCATTAATGAACATATTTAATTAAGCAAAAGTCATTAACTAAGTTATTAATTAGATAAGTGACTAATTAATAAATTAATTAAGTGATTAATTAACTAAATGAATAATTAATGTCACAAATTTCTTGGCGAGACGTGGGACCTCAGTAGGAGCTTACCGTGGTCCTCTAGCGCAGCAAGTGACACATGTCTATACTTTTACGATCGATGATGGGATTGTTTTTACAATTATGTTTGAAAAAAAATCATATTTACAAAAATAAATTTGCGAGCTATAAAAGTGACGACTCGAAATAAAACAGTGTGATGCTTTCTAAAGATAACCAAATGAGAGGTAACCGGCCAACAGCATCGGAATTATCAGAAAAGTGCAATTTGTTCCATTGCAAGAATGCATGGGAATCAGCGAAGCATCAATTCTTTTATCAAGATAACGCATGCAATTGTTCTGTCATCAAATAGCCAGGCATCAGAAGTCAGACCTAGAGTCTAGAGCAGCATAATGGTTACTTCAGTAACTGTGCGCCTGTCTTGATGAGTCAAAAGCAGAGATAAAAAAATGTAAAGTTTGAGGCTTCCTGACCTGTAAAGACCATTTAAAATTTGTGCATCTCTCACCGTGAGCAACAAGTCGAACAACACCCTTTTACAAATGCTAGAAAAAGGCACCCTTCAGTATGCAGGGTTCATGTAACTGTATTCACACTGTTTGACAACTCTTACTGGAATCAAACTAAAAAAATGTGTGTAATCAAATGTTTGATATTGAATATCTTAATATGTAGCCCCGCGACTCAGAATCAGATCGCTCATAGCCTCATGTGCATAAACATTCATATTCTTCAGCATATTCTACCTCAGCGACAACAAGAGGAAGAGTGTACGTATGTAGCCCCCTTCACATTTATTTTTATTATTTTGGTCCCTCTCGAATGAACCTCAAGACGAGGGAACCACAAATACCTCGTGCGAACCAACAAATAAAGCCCCAGTTTTCTACTGTCCATAGGAATTTCTACTGGCAATAATCATTAATAAAAAATGATGTGTAAATCAGGCCATAGCAACAGCATCAGTTCTTTTATAAAAATAGGAATTAATGCACCACAGTGACTACTATTTAAAATAACCAACGTAGAGTATACATATTAATTAGAACATGAATAACAAATGAAACTAATCGATTCTTTTACCATTTTCTTGTCCCTGTGCAGCCACCTAGGATTAATAGTTGGAGTATAAATTAGTAAGATGTTTTAATGTTATCATATATCTGCATGATCAAGCAAATCTAAAAAGTTCTGCACCATATCTGCGTCTCACTTTCTTATAAATCACAACAGATGCTCTAACATATATAGTACCAAGTCCTACAGAAACAAAGGGCAAGAATAAAACATGATAGTTTTTATGATTCTTGGTGCATAAGTGGAATTTAGTAGCTAGGTAGATGCCAGTGCTCGAAACTGTGAAAGAGTATGTCAGCATTATTTTGCATTTGCCAAATACATTGTTTTTCATCTGAGAAAGAAAACCAAGTGGTTCACCAAGTAATATTCTCTTTTTTTTATGGCAACGAGCACCGAATAATATTCCAACACTAGTGGTTTGAGCAACATATCTCTGATCCCTGCTTTACACAACATTTTTTATTATAAATAGGCCACCGTTATTGTAAACATTGCAACATTGGCACAGTTAGCTCCCGGCCTCCTGTCGCAGGACTATTATTGCCATCAGAGCAAAAGAATGGTTACTAGCATACGTGAAATCGTGGGAATTATAGGTACGTATCTTCTATCCAGAAGCTAATTATTAAATTAATTTCACTTCATCTTTTTAACACCGCCACGTTTCTTTCTTGCAGGATGTGCAGTTTGTACGCTCCTCTATGCAGCACCAATGTACGTGATTACATCCTAAACTGATATGATAAGAAATTTTCACGTATTGCATGCTTACCGCTATATGTATGTGACTGTTTTCCAGATTAACATTCAAAAGAGTGATAAACAAGGCCAGCGTAGAAGAATTCTCCTGCATACCATATATCTTAGCTTGCTTCAGCGCCCTCATTTACACTTGGTACAGCTTGCCAGTGGTGAGCTCTGGGTGGGAGAACTTGTCACTCTGCAGCATCTGCATACTAGGAGTACTCTTTGAAACCGTATTCATCAGTATATACATATGGTTTGCACCAAGAGAAAAGAAGGTAAGCTGTCTGAAGAAATCACGTTGTTCCTTTAGTATCTTAACAGCTTCTATTCACTTCATAATAGATTTGGCGCACTGAAATAAATAGTACGACAACTACGTTCTTTTACTTAGACAAGATAAGCAGTATCAACAAAATTACGATATCTAAACAACAGCCATGCTTCCGGTACAGTAGAAATTCTGCATACTGATACTTATTTTTTTTGGAACTCATACTGATATTTACTTGATCATGTTTAGATCCATTCAAGGGCGGAGCCAGCCCAGACCCAAGCCTCGGGCCGGCCTGGGCTAGCTCAAAGTGTATTGGGTTAAGTTATGAATTTTTGTAAATATTCAACAGAATTTGCATTGGGTTTTTGGGCCAGGCCTGGCTTCGCCCCTGGATCCATTAGAATTTGGAATGCAATATATGTTCGGTTCAAGCTTTTAAGTCAGTCAGATATAGTTTTTTCTTTTGCCTGCATCGTAGTAGCATTTGTTGAGGCCTGGAACTCTGGCAAGCGTAAATTTTCACATTGTTCTGGTCAGCAAGAGGTCATGTAAGTGTATAACTAATATTTCTAAGATGCAAACTAACACAGTGGTGGTTTCTTGCATCAATTTATACAGGAAGCAATGGCTTCAAAGCAAATATGTAATAATAGCTTATAGCGCCAAATTTTGATCTATATAAGAAAATTACAAAATGTTACTTATTCTGCTAAAAAGAACAAACATCTGCCTTCTGAGTAAAGAAAAAAGAAAATCGTGTCATTAGATTAGTCCCATCTAGGTAGTAATATGAATAATTACAAGTTTCAATGCATGCGAATATAGGGTTTTAAAGGATTTAATTATTCATGATCTAATCAATGATCCTAACACTACCTTATATTTTCTTGCAGAAACTTGTCATGTTAATGGTATCTCTGATCCTGACAATCTTCGGCATGACTGTATTTTTCTCAAGCTATTCAATCCACACCAACCATATGCGCAAGGTGTTTGTTGGTAGTATTGGTCTAGTGACATCCATATCGATGTACAGCTCTCCGCTGGCTGCTGTGGTGAGTAGTACTACTACTTTATTGTGGCTCCAGAATCACGGATTACAGATAAAAAAAAAAGGTTTCACGATAAAACCTTGCAACAAGAATCTTAGATTGACTAAATGATTTAATAAAGAAAACGCATGTTACAAGCAGTAGAAAACTAAGATGTGTTCCATAACAAAAAAAAAGTTACAAGCAGTAGAAAACTTATCATATCCCAAAGTACAACAGAAACAAAATGCATTCAGATAGACATGTAATTAAGGCTTTTTGCTTTGGTACATCATCTTAAAATTTAAATTTTGTGCCCTCCGCACAATTGCAGAAACAAGTCATGAGGACGAAAAGCGTGGAGTTCATGCCTTTCTACTTGTCACTGTTTACCTTCTTAACCGGTTTAAGCTGGACGGCATATGGACTCCTAGGAAGGGATCCTTTTGTCACGGTGAGTGTAAGATTGTTTTTACCAATAAAACACACTATATCATCAATTGTCATACTGACCTAGTTGTTTTCTTATGAAGGCACCAAACTCTATTGGCTGTTTAATGGGCATCCTTCAGTTGATTGTGTACTTTATTTACAGCAAATGCAAGGAAGCACCCAAAAAGCTTCATGACGTCGAGCAGGCAAAAGTTACCAAAGTGGCAACCAGTCAGCCAGACGCAAAAGAACAGAGTCCATGAACTCTCAACTAAATACCATTTTTCTCTCCAAAAGATTTGCCATTGTATCTGTGCCATGATGTGAGTACTCTAGCACCGCGACACTATTTGCATGGTGCTATAACACCATGGTACTGTTCATGCGGGGCACACATGTAACACTCCAGCACTTTATGTGCTCAAGATATCATTTATATTTTTCATCACTTTCAACATAATTTTAACTATAATTTTAGCAAGCATTTGAAGACAATTAACACCTGTACATTTGCGTAACAACGTAAACACTAAAAAAATAATAAACCTTGGAACAACGCATCCAAGCATGCTCAAGTCTACAATCTTGGGTACGCCAAGGTCTTCGCACTTGGGTATGCCCAGATCATATGCCTCTGGGTGTAATCTTTACCTTTGACGACAATGATGATCAAGAATATATAGACAATTAAATAAACAACTAAAGTCCTACATTAACATTAAATTCCAACTAAGTTCACATGATCATTATTTTGAATACGAATATTCATCAACTAAACTAGCCTCACACTTTATTATCTCAAGAGTGATCACTTATACTAGATAGTTATGAAAGATGAAGTGACAAGTGACATAATGGCACTACTCCCATCATATGCATGTTGCCTTTAATGATTACTTAAAACATTAAAATAAGTAAAGACGAGTTCACGACTCAACAAGTACATAATACAACAATAACATAACAATTTGTCCTATTTATCTCATTAATCATCTTTACTCATTAGATATGACATGCAATTATGTCTACATGCTTATATGCTCATCACATATCGTATACTAGAATGGCTGAGTACACACCCGTCAATGTCGCACCCTCTCAATCCCTCCATCCTGTGGATTTGCCTACCAAAATAGGTCTTTCATGCCTACACCAAGTGAGTCATAGAGGCTCACACAGGTCACCTCTTTTCCATCATGAATGTAACATATGTAAAAGACATGATTTATCAACATTAACATATTTCATCATCTCTATTAATCTCATCATCATATCATTCTTATAATAAATAAAACGAATCATGTAAATTAATATGATAACAAATTACCAACAACAACAATAAGAATTAACAACGCATATCATCATTCTACCATGCACTTGCCTTTTTACCCAGATGGAATGGAATGGCGTGCGTTTGAAGCCACACCCATAATCACACCTCTTACAGTAGGTAAACCCATATAAAAAAGCATGCCATAATAGTACATACATCAAACATAACAATATCGCTCCTACGCACTATCCTGGTCTTAACTTTCCCCCTTACTGGACAATTTTCGCTTTGTTGTTCCGTGGTTGGAAGACCGTAACTCCTAGCTTAAGAGTCTAAACATTGTAAATATATTCTGAAAACTACATGAGACTATCTACAAATTTCTAGATATACCTATTTTTCAATTAATTCATTTAACCTTTTGTTTCCAGCCTTGAAGATCGATCTATTGTTTCATTGGATAGTAGACTTCATAATTTCGTAACTATTTTTAAACAACTCCAAATATAGCAAAACATAGAATCTCTAGCATTTAGGGAACATTATCTAGCTTTATCTAGTTATAGACATAATTTAATTCATCCATTATCTACCTCCAAACAGCAGTTAACACAATTACTCTTAGCAGCGACCGATTTTTGGACAGCAATCTTCTTCAAACCATAACTTTCAAACATCTTAAGCAAATTTTACATTCTTGTGCTCTAATGAAACTTTAGACAACAATATATATTTTTAAAACCTATACATGCCATGAAACTAGCCGTAAGTACCCAAAAACCTGCCCCAAAAACAAATATCACTATTAAACGAATACCGATCTCTCCCAAACTCCATCCCATTGCTCTCCAAATACCACATCTACCAACAAAACAACCATAGCATAGCTCCACTACAATGCCAATATGACCAACGATGATCTAGGATTTATACTTGCGTCCTGAAGATCCGTTGGAAACATCAATGTCGGTGATTCTCTGTGATTCCCGCACATTCCCACTCCTTCATACTTCTCGAAACTCCTACATCACATCCTCCAAGATCCTCAACACCTCCTGCACCTGGTGACATGAACGGATCTCAGATCGGATGCACCGTTTGATGAGGAATGCAAAAAGATGGAGAGAGACATCACCAGGGCACATCCAGAGCACAGTCGGTGTGGTGGTGCGCAGCCCGGCTAGCATGGCAGCGTCAATAGTGACACAATGAGGCACCTTGGTGACACCGGTCGACAAATGACACCGATGGCGGCTCGACGCAGGAGTGGCGGTGCACATAAGCGCGACGCATAGGGCTCCTTCGGGTGGCGATGCTTGGTGGCTAGAGGCAACGGTGCATGGCGGCTGGGGGAGGTGGAGCTGCTAACTCCTTAGAAAGGGCTTCCTATGGAGGTGCTTGCCATTTTGCAACACGAGTTTCTACCACCCGGACAAATGCGTTCATGTAAATTCCATGAAGCTTGCATATCCAGTGTAGGAGCTTTTGGTTAGTCCCTTGAGTGGAAGATTCCCTAGTTCTCCACTGTGGCTCACGCAGTGATGCATGATCTGACTATCCATCTTGGTGGTCACAAATCCCTTAACATGGTAAATGAAAGACCATGTGGAGGTTTACCCATGTCGGTGATGAGTATTTGACTGTATTTGATGTAGGGATCTGATTTATTTTTAGCAATTGGATAATTATTATAATGGTGAGGCGGAGGATGACTGGGACTAGATGAGGTGCGTCGGAGGTCCAAACGGTCAGGGATCGTCGAAAGATGACCAGAGACGGAGTCGCTGCAAAGCCTAGAAGACAAATGAATGGCTGAGATGCTAATTTGAAGCTGCTCGGATCAAGGAGAGCCGTTGGATTACGGTTTAGAGGATAGAGTAGTGGTCAAGTTAGCTTGAGTGAATCTTAACCCTTGATGAGGTTTCTTGAAGGTCAAGTAGAACTCATCGAAGGGTGGAGGATGACTCAATCTCAACCCTTGATGAGGTTATTTGAGGGCCAAGTAGAACTCATCCAAGGGTGGAGGATGACTCATGAGTAGTATAAATAGAGGGGTAGGGGTAACTCTCCCCTCTTGAATGTTTTGTGTGCTGCTTTGAGCTTTTTGCCCACCTTGTTGTGAGGCTTTGTAAACCTTCCTCCAAAGAAATAAAATTTTAGTTCCTTACTTTTCTGAATTTAATTTTAGCATTTACATTATGTCTTAAATTCAACATTTAAATTCCACAATTTATATTCTCGCAAGTTGGATTTGCCTCCCCTCCTACTTGCTTTTAAATTCCGCAATTTAATTTCTTGCAATTTATATTCTCGCAAGTTAGATTTGCCTCCCCTCCTTCTATTTGCTTGTGCTTCTTATGCCGAGAATGTTTGATTGATGGATGAATCTTTTTTAGATCATATCCTCATCATCTAGGCAATCCTTTGCAAGAACTCGATCTCTTTGCTTAATCTTTGAGAAATTTTTGTAGATCACGTTTGAGGTTTTTTCTTGTGTTCTTGCTTGCTGTGACAAGTGGGAGAATATCCAAGATCATCTTGATTATCACAACCTCATGAGCAAGTTCAAGACCAATATTTTCTCTATTTTGCTCCTTTGCATTTAAGTGTTTCAAGTGAGGTTTTGGTTGGATCCATTTAGTGGGGAAAATTTTAATTGTGATCATTCAACCCCCCCCTCTGATCTCCTCTTCGGTCCTTCAATTGGTTTCAGAGCTCGGTTTTGCTTTTCCAAAGATTTTGACCGGTTTCAAGAGCCATGGTGTTGGACAAGTATTCCATCAAGCCTCCTATCTTTTTTAGAGTTGATTTTCCTTTTTGGAAGTCGACAATGGAGTCGTACATCACCGCCCAGGGCTTCCTGATTTGGCAGAAAGTGAAGCTCCCGTCTGAGGTTCCTACCGATGAAAACGTCACGGTCGGCAATATGGCTAACGTTAAGGCAAATGCTAAGGCAAGTAACATCCTCATATAGGGCCTTAGCCACAGTGAGTACGACAGGATCTCTCACCTACGATATGCTCACCAGGTCTAGTTGACCCTCGATGCTTACCATGAGGGCACCATCTAGATCAAGACGGTGAGACAGGATCAATTCAAGCGTGACTACAACTAATTTGAGCAGCACGCTGGCGAGACCCTTGTTGAGTGTTTTGATCGGTTCACAGGGATCTTGGGCGATCTTCGTGCAGTTGGTTGCACATACCTTGACTCGAAGAATGCTCAACACTTTTAGACCACACTTGATCTTCGGGTTTGGGAGATGAAGGTGACCACTATTAAGGACACCACAGACTTATCGACCTTGACTCTTGACAGGCTCTATTCCCGACTTAAGACTCATGAGATCGACGTTGTCTCTCGTAAGACAAAGTCGCAGTCGATGGCCTTGGTCACCGATCCCATTAGATTCTCTTCTGAGATTTCAGTTGGTTCCTCTCTTTTCGCCCTTTGTGAGCTAAACGATGAATAGCTGGAAATTTTTTCAGAAAATGAGCTTGCTCTTCTAGCTCACAAATTTTCTCATGCCTATAAGAGGGTGAGAGAGAGAAAGAGAGGTGATATCATCACCTACTTTGAGTGTGGTGGCCTCAACCACATTCGGGAAAACTGCCCCAAGCTGGGGAAAGGTAAGAACGACTCTAGCAATTCGGGAAAGATCAACTACACCGACAAGAACCGCAACTACAAAAAGCCTCCAGCTCGCAACCCGACGTATGAGAAGAAGTACCACAACTTCTCGATGAACAAGAAGCTCTTCCACTGTGTCCTTGCCGCACTCGACAACATCAACCTCTCTGACACGGAGACCTAGAGCGACGAAGGTGAGGATAATCCACAAGAGAAGAACAAAGGCGGCGACGACTTCACCGGGATGTGCTTCATGGCAGACACCAACGGCATCAGCGACTACGAGCTCTATAGTGCCTCGGACGAGGTAACCTCCTATGATCAACTCAATAAAGATTTCTGCATGCTAGAAAAATTTCATGCTAGAGCTAGAGATAAGTGTATGAAGCTAGAGAAGAAAGTAGGTACCTTGACTCGAGAGTTAACTTCTCTTAGATCTTCTCCCTCCCGAGTCTCTAATGATTGTTCTCTGTGTGATACCTTACTTGTGGAGCTTGAGAACCTAAGGACTATGCATGATAGTATGTTGTCTGAGCTAGATAGTCTTAGGTTGAAGAATGCTAGTACTGATTCTGTTGATGTTATTCCTATAGATGCTAGTTTTCTTCATGCTCACACTAGTGCATCGTCTAAAAATTTCCTTAAATTGCTTGCTGAAATTGATGCCATGAGCACTCACCTTAGGAAGCTATCTACTAGAAATAACGAACTTGAATTACATGCTTCTAAGGATTCAGTGTCACGACCCGAATCTGAGAATCCAGACCCTCTGTGCATTCTGTGCCAGTCCAGGATCACGCTAGCACACACAGTCTTTACAGGGTTGCACATTGCAGACATTACAGCGATACCATAAATAGTGCAAACATTTATATAAACTGAATTGTACGACCTTATGGTCTCCTTACATAAATTAGCCACGTAGGGCTTACATTATCAGAGTAAGAAAGAAGACAGCGGAAAATAAATAAACTACGCAGAAACCCATCAATATGCCACAAGCATCCGACTGGGCTTGCTCCCTAGTTGTCCGGTTCCTCGATGAAATCCTCTTCCCATGCCAGCGTCGACTCCTCCACTGAGTTGTGTTGATAAGCAAGGGGGTGTGTACTCAAGGCACTCAACAAGTAATGCACAGAATGCATGGCTATTACTATATGCAAGACTTATTCCAAAGAATTGGCTTACTTGGTTCATTTGCATCAAACAACATTTTTAAATTAACAATTTATTTAGATTAAAAGCATTGAAGCAGTTAATAATAGTACTAAGTTATTTAAACTGTTTTTCTCCGCAAACTTGGCACACAGCCTTAATAATTTATTTTCACACTGGCACACAGCCACCCATTCCACATTTTATTTTTGAAGATCTGACCCTTGACTGTAATCCCCAAGCAATGCCCAATACCGTGGACACGGCTATTCGAATAGATTTGACACTTTGCAGAGGTTGTACACTTTACCCACAAGATACAGCCGCTCACCCCACAGGTGATTGTCCGCAACAAAGCCTTTCAGGAACCTCTACCTTAACCAATGAACCTCTCCGGTATTGCCTTCACTATCACGCCCCTCACACAGAGCCGAAGTATAGGACAGACCAACACCGTTGGATGGGCACCAAGCCGTAGCACAGGTACGCTCCCCCCACAGATACACCCCCGTGTACTGTCACCCCGAGGTATCAGAGGAAAGATATCAGGACCCTAATCAACTAGGTTTGTCCCATATCAGACATGTGTTTGTACGGGTGACTCAGTTCAAAGACTTGCAAGGTGAAGTCTTAACTGACCAAGGCAAGACTTTCATCACTCAACAGTGGCACACAGCCCAATGTGGCACACAGATTCACATCACTCATTAGCCCATTGCCACACAGGCCCACCTGGCACAAAGCCTCTTGCCACTTGCCCCAGTCTAAATCATTTCCCACCCAGTTGATTATTGTGCAACACATGCCAATAATAACTCAACATCGGTACAGAACCACACAGGTCTCTGTACCTCAATTTCATCACGTGGCATCACCACACCATTTTCAAATACATTCCATATGTCATTAATCAGCATTGTTGCATTTTTCAGAAAATCTTCGATGACTCGTTGCAAGGCTAAGCATCTATTCACGGTCTAGCCCCCCTGTGTTGGCACCATATTAACATCCAACGAGTATAATCAATCCTAGGGTGACAATGATTTAAAGGCATACAAATAGTAATTTCAAGGTGCAAATAACAATATGGGTGGATTAGCTACATTACCCAAATCAATTTAAATTCATTTTTAATTAACTTAGCATGCATAATTTCAAAGCAAAATATATTTTAAAAACTGGGATCAAAATGGTCAAAGCATCACTTGCCTTCAAAGAGTTGCTGGTCATGTTCCGAAGATTGATCTTGAGCGACGAACTCTTCTTCGAAATCTTCCGGCAAATTTGCGTCTACGCGTAAAAATCATATATACAATAAATAACCAAAACAGTAGACTAAATTACCTCTAAAATTCAAATAAAATTCACAATTAAAAAGAGCACATTTTTACAAATTTTTGGAAACTGGAATCACCTCAATCGGAGCTAAAATGCAGAAGTTATAGCCTTTCAAAGTTGCAAATATATTAAAAAGAATAAACCCAATTAGTATAATTATTTTTCAACTGAAAACTAGCTTTATTGCGCCAGCATGACGTCAGCTGACATGTGGCGCATCCTGGTGCAGCCACTTCACCCTGGTCTATGGACCCGGTCCACGGCTTAGGTCGGGTTCACCGTGGACTCAGTCCACAGCACAGTGCACCTGGCCCACACCAGATGACGTCACCGCTGACGTTCGCCACAACGGGATTCGTGCACGGACACGTGTCGACATCTCGGCCGTTCCCAATCAATGGTTAGATCTCAACCACGTGGCGCGATCAGAACCGTCAAAGGAAACAACGACCAGATCTAACGCACGGCATTGCGGCGACTCGCCTCCACGTGACACGCGTCACACATCGAACGGGCTCACGGATCCGACGGTCGACACCCACGCGCGCGCTCGGCGACGTCCTAGCTTACGTGATGACACTCATCACGCATCCAATGGCCGGTTTGAAACCAACGGCGGGATTATGCGCACGCATTGCACACCTCGCATTCCTCGCCGACACGCGGTAGCACACGACTCACTCAGCGCTCGGCGCAATCTCCGCCGCACGTTCAAATCTGAATGGTGCGGATCCGTGCGACACGACCCAAGCCAATCATCACCGGACAGATCCGATCCGACGGCCCAGATTAATCTAAAACACTAACACTAGTTCTAATCCAAGCCGTTCAACTGAGATCTAACGGTCCAAACCACATCTTACACCAGAACCCTAGATCTAATCTACGCTGTCCATCTATGATCTAACGGTCACGATTTAAACTAGGCTACAACAGAGAAGGGGCGACGTGGACTTACCGACGCGGTTGGATGGCGATCGAACGGTCGACGGAGCTCGCGAAGGTCGGCGGCGGCGAGAAAGAAGAGGCTGCCGGAGCTGGGGAAGATGGCGTAGACGACGACGCTACGGTGGCTCTCTGGCGTGAAGAACTGGCGCGTTCTGAAGAGGAACGCGGTATGCTACGCTAGCAAAAAAAAATCTACCGCGAAACCAGAAAGCTACTCGCAAGAAGGGGATCATAGATAAGATTACCACTAGACGCGCAGTTGCGGAATCCTTCACGCGTCGATGTAGTGGATTGTCCTTGCCTCAGTCGTTGCGTCGATGTAGTGGATCGTCCTCCCACGCCGCAGTCGCAGCAGCGTCACCGCAGTAGTCCACACGTCCAGAGATGGAACACCGTGCGTCGGTGTGCAAGCACCTGGTCGCTCGGCAGGGGCAGCGAGAGGAGTAGACTAGGGTTTCAAGTGAATCACTCCTAAACCGTGGAAAGCACACCCTGTGCCCTCCCTCCTCCCCTCCTTATATAGCCACGAGATGAAACCCTAAACTAGGGCCCATCAGCGTGCTAAGCCCACGAGGTTCATTAATTACGGATCCAATCCAAATTAATGCATCCCAGCCCATTAAGTGTGTGACCCTGCAGGTTCACGTACGTTTGGACGTGGATTCAAAACTCCTTTTCAATCCAATAGTTGGTATCGCTTCTTGCAAAGTATGCCAACTCCCAAACATACTATGATCAAATCGACGTAACCTATCAAAAGTACTCATGTAATAATCCCTTTGCCAAGTATATGAAGATTGATCTCAAGGCGAGAAGCATGTCATCCTTTGATGATTCAATCCATCTCTCGTATCCGTGATATATTAATAAGTTGTGATTGACTCTCAATCACGGCATGGCCATGCACTTCCTTAATCATATCACACGAGTGGCCTTGTCATATATCCCGTTTCATTGGAGTGGCAAATTCCATCTTGATCGCCACTTCCTCTCGCACGTTTCATAGTAAACATGAAAGCTACCTTTATAACTATCCGGTTAGGAAGTAGTGTTTGATAGCCCCAAGGAAAACTATTACACATGTAGGGAATATGACAATCTCGTGTCTAAGGATCATACATCTACTAGGTATGAGATACACTCGATGACACATAAGAATGAAACATTCTCGCAGTTGTTCCATTGCGGGTCTATCTAACCCATGTTCTTCAACATGCGTCCACAATGTATAGATGATATCTCCATATCCCATGATCTATGAAGCATGATCATCGATCACTACATGTGCTGATCTATTCATCGTTGTCCTATACGATGATATCCGATCAAAGATATTTATCGAATTACATCATTAAGTAAAGAGCTTCATAAGCAAGTCACATACTTGTTGATCAATACAATGATATACATTCATTGGACCAATAATCATATTATTATTCATAAACATAGTCATGTTACAATCATCTAAATGATTGCCTCAAGGGCATAACACTAACACGTTCGACGCAGCTTGGCGAGGGTGATACTCTGGTGACCTCGACGACGGCGAAGAGGAACCGGCGGCGGCGGAACGAAGCAAAAACAACGGCGGAGTGGTGCGGCAACTACGACGAGCTTTTGCAAGCAAACGGTGGCGGCTTGGGAGGCGTGCGCTAGGGCTACAGAAACTTCTCGAAGTGCGCAACGCGGGGGTGGTAGCGGTGCACTAAACAAGGCCTTGACGTGCACGCAAACACCGGCGAAACAAGCGGAAACGCTCGGCGGCGTTAACTCTGGCGATTACGCCTGGCCGAACCGACATGGCTCCATCACGGCCGTCCAAGCAGCGACGATCCAATGGCGCATGTACGCGGGTGACGCGGCACAACGGGAACTACCGGATCTCGATCCAACAACTCGATCGCGTGGCGGCTAGGGTTTGCGGCGAGGCGGGCTGCACTGCACAGTGTTTCAGCCCAACACTGTTCACACGATTTTTAAAACCATTTCTGATTTAAAATAAATCAGATAAATAAACAAAGCCAAAATAAATAGCAAAAATACCCGGAAAAATCCAGAAAAATTCTGGAAAATATTTTGGAACATTCTGAACTCAAATAAAATATTTCCAATAAAACCTTGCATCAACTTTTATATTTTTTAATTAAATTCAAGAAAAGCCATATTTGAATAAATCCAATTTTTTTCCCAATAATTCTCTAAAAATTCTCAAAAATCAAAATAACTCCAAAAATTTAAATTAGGGCAAAATTTAGGGTGTTACACTCAGTTAGCTCATGTGTGGGATGTATGCAACTAAAACTTGACAATGAATACTTAAATGTCAAATATGTTGTACTTGCTAAGGCTTACTAGTTAAGTCACAAGAAAGTTACTTGCAATGTGCTGAGATTGAGGGGGACTTGGATGAAATCAAATTCGAACATAGGAAGAAGCTTGAGGCCCAAACCCTTAGGATTAGAAATGCCCCTTGCATTTCTTGTGAGGCCCTCAAAGTTGAGGCAGCCGTGCTAAGGAATAAAAATGAACGTGCTGATAGTTCTTCCTTATCTGGTTCTTTTTCTTCCTCTTCCCCTTGTTCTTCCTATGCCTCTCTCTTCCAGGAGTGTGAGTATATTATGAGCATTCTTGAGAAGTTTGTAGGAGGCAAGAAGAAGCTTAATCTCTTCCTAGACCAGTCTAACATTACTCGATTTAATCAAAGTTTAGGATTTGACTACTTGGAGCACACTAGGGCTCATCCTCCTACCATTGTGCGTGGCTCCAAGAGTGAAGAGATTGTGGTTGCTCTCAGGGTGAGCACCATTATATTTAGGTCTGCTGGGGTTGTCCATGGGATTTCTGACTAGGAGATTGCACCTCCTACTACATCTGCCTCTAGCAAGACGAAGTGCTCATGCACCTTCTGTCAAAAGGATGGTCACCTAGTAGATTTTTACTTCAGGCGTGCCAAGATCACTAGGCACGAGCGTGTTCGTGCCCTTAGGGGTATTCAGGGTCATCCCCAGACTCTGAGTGCTCTTAAGGCACACACTGTTGCTAGACAGGTTAGAGAGTCATCTATTTTTGTGCAGCGTTCAGGACTCGATTTTCATGCTGTTCAGTCGAGTTTTCGTCCTAGAGCTGCTCGTGGTCAGTCTTTCCGCCGTCCTTTTGATATCCCTCGCGTTTCTCATTGAGGTAGATATCAGCGGCGTGAGGTGTTTCCTAGTAGGAGATTTGGGCAGCTTCGCTCGGATAGTCTAGCCTTTGTACAACGGCGGGCCAACCCAGTTTTAGCTCCTAGATTTTCTACTAGTGCTACTTCTGGTCTTGTGAGAGTAGAGCGTTAGAGAGACTCTAGAGTCCAGTATTTTGCTCCTATGACTTGTACTTCGAGATGCTATGTGATTCAGTATTTGGTGCCTAGATCTTCTATCGTTTGTCTCAGTACTGAGTCATCTCTCTCTTTTTCATTGACACAGGTCCATAGGATGGGGAAGGGAGAGGTTTGGATTGTTTAGTCTGGTTGTTCCCGTCATATGACTGGAGACTCGAGATGGCTCTCTTCCCTAGTCTGAGGTCCCGGTGACGAGTTGATCACTTTTGGGGATGCTTCATCAGGTATAATCATTGCAAAAGGTATTGTCTGCATTAATAATAATTTCTTTCTTAAGGACGTTGCCTTAGTGAGTAAGCTGCAATACAATTTGCTTTCTGTCTTTCAGCTTATCGATGACTCTTTCGAGGTAAGCTTTAAGAGTAGTGCTTGTGGCTTTTGGCTTATAGTTATATGGAGGCTTTTGACTTTTTTTAAGCCTGGCTTAAAAGTCAGTCGTTTGTTTCGGCTTTGGTTTTTCTGCTTTTAAGCCAGTGAAAAAGCCGAAACAAACAAGGCCTAAAAGTGGAAAGCATAATCGGCTGAAATACACTTCCTTACTGGAAAGACGACTTTTAGCTTTCCAATTCTAGTTTTAACTGGATTTTATTTTATGTTTTCAATTCGCAGCTTGGGCTTCTAGAATTTCTAGGGATACAAAATTAACTTAAAATTTATGAAAAATTGTGAGCGTCTTTCAGAGGTGGTACTGATGTCTGCGCAAAATTTGCACAATATTTGGAGTTATAGATTTTCTGCAAGTGTTTCAGCCTTTAATAAAGTATGAAGTTTTGATTTTTTTTATAATTAGCAAACCACTTCTAAAATTTATGAAATTGTTCAGAATGATCTTCCAGACTATTTGAGATTTTAATAAAATATTTCCATACATTGTTCTACTTTAATCTTGGAATTTAAAATAAAAAACAATAACTAGGTTTTTGAAATGCACTTTCTTTAAATGCCAAAATTTCATAAATCCAGGAAAACTATGAAAATCCACAATAAATTCAAAAAATGACTTGGCATTTTATTATTTCATTTTGGCGCATATATTGGGATGCTACACCTATACATAGGTACATACATACATACATACATACATACATACATACATACATACATACATACATACATACATACATACATACATACATACATACATACATACATACATACATACATACATACATATCTATATACACATATATACACACACACATATATACATACATACATATATATACATACATATATACATATATATAGCATAATTACTTAGGCACCATGGTACCTGAGCACTATGATCTAAAAAGGATATTTTCTCTATGTATTTTCATGCGATTTGTTTTTTGAAATTTTTAGGATGCTGAGTTTAACCAGTTTACTAACTAGTTCAAACAAGTTTGAACTGAAATTCAAACTAGAGTTTCCATATTTGATGATAGTTTAGTTGTAGGTATGTGTTGATTTTATATATAAATCAGCAAAGCATGTGATCCAAACTCATTCAAAATCTTTAAATTCGAGTATATTTTTTCAAAGGTATGTGTTTCATTTGAATTGTTAAAGATGGGTATGTACCCTACAACTGAAATTTTTGAAAAACATACTCGAATATGGCTTGAATTAGCACATTTGAAATCATGGTACCCCATTTCGGCTTCCTATATATATATATATATATATATATATATATATTATTGGGAATATCACACCAGCGGCATAGCATTCGTTAGAAATTAGAGATAAAAATAATTAGTTTCCATGTTAGTTGGGCTCATTTTCTTATAGATATATTCCATGTATCAGATATATATGTTTTCTATGTTTACATATTACTTCACTTCTCAGGGGTCAAGTCGAGCTATCTCTGTTATAAATCATGCAAGAATGAATTAGTCTTTTGACAATTTGTGCCTGGAGAATGGAATCTGTTTATATATATAATCTGGACATTCCGAAAGATGATGCTTGTGTTCTACTGCCGTTAGCTTCTAAGGTAATTCCCTGCCTTCAGGGCTTCATGCTATCCAATAATGAGCTGTGACTACTGCCAGAGACTGATTTTGTATTCAATAAGGATGAGCATGGAAGATTTTATATTCAATAAGGATTAGCATGCCCTGCAAAATAGATGCTAAACCTAGAGCACAGTATCACACTTGCTTATCGTCATCTACTCATCTCCCTTATTGTTATGCGTTCAGATTGCAGGTAGGAGTAAAGTGTGGGCTTCGCAACAGGATTGGACTGTACAAGGTACATCTTTACTGATGATTTATTGTTGCCAATTGCTAGCAACAAAGGATCCAGTATACATCACTGGCGTGAAACAGAACTTGGGCTAAAGGTTGATTCATTTGGTTGCTTTTCATTATTCCATTTTCGATTTTCTGCAACTTTTATTTTATTCCATTATTCCAATTTTTGATTTTACATTCTTGCCTGAGCTTTGTATTGTAGTAACCCTTATTTGGTTTGTTAAGGTGATAATCTACGCAAATGCATATTAGCTATTAATCTGCTGCTCACATATTTGTTTGATTGCATTTTGATTTGTTTTTTTAGAATTCTATGAAGGGCTATTTTATTTTTCTTTAGCTCAGTTCTAACAGATTAACCTTGCTGTTTTAGGGCTATCTCTATACTTAACCTGACAACTAGCTGCAAGAAATCTCTTCACGCATAATTCTCCAAAAGGCAACAAATAAGAGAAAAATTAATTCAGGATACACTAATCATGTTTCTGAGATTATTTGAGATGAACAATACTTGCTACCCTCTAGATTGCAAAGCTTTGTTTGTACTAGGTGTAACCTATGAATTTTTATTCCAAGTTTTGCCTTTTTGCCTTAAGAGTTAACTCATTCATATTTAGTACTAGTAATGTGCCGTGCACCTATATTAGATACAATCTGTGTATAATTAGTGCTTTGACAGGAACAATTGTGACATGGTTCAAACGGTGCCCCAGTAAGTTAACGCTTGCTTGATGTCGACGTTTTCTCATGCTTTTCCTGTTTCACTCAAAGTAGCATTTCTCCGAAATTTGAGATAAGAATAAGAATAATTAGAGATAAGAATAATTAGAGTTCATGCGGCGCCCATCGGCATAGCATTTCTTAGGGATTAGATATAAGAAAATTTTGGCTGAAACTCTCATCTCATCTACTGTCTAACTCTCGTCTCATCTAACTCTCATTCTTCAACCAAACAAAAATTTAACTTATCACATCTATCTCCTATCCTTTCAACTAAGCATGAACTTGAATAACTTCATTTCTACTAGGGTGAATGGCCCCATCCCCTTGAACCAAACGGATCCTTAAAAGGATGTCCATGTATCTATTATGAATTCAGGCAAGAATGAATTAGTCTTTTGTCTCCCAAGAGTTCTTTCTTCCAAGCCTATAGTCTACTAGGTAAGTGACTGCGACGTGCCACGCCACGATCGACGCTCGCCACGCGAAAAAATCGAGACAACGTGCGCCTGCCGCTTCCCACGTGAGTAAATCAAGGAAAGACGCGACGTAAGGTTTTGTTTTCCCGAAAAAGGACCTAAACGTAGTGCCCAAAAAAACCGCTAAAGAACCTATACGTATCACCTGCTTAATGCTAAAAAACGGGAAAAAGACATAAACGTTTTTCTCAAAAAAAAAAGGACCGAATCGTATTTTTTTTCCAAATAAGGACCTGAACGTAACACAAGAAAGAAAGCAAAAGGACCTAAACGTAGCGCATAGTTTTTGTTTTCGGAAAAAGGACCTAACGGATTTTTTCTCTCGAAAAAGGACCCAAATGTAATTTCAATTTTCCGAAGAAGGACCCGAGCACTACGCCTACAAACGCTAAAAGGGCATGAACGTAATATATATTCTTTTTCAAAAAAAGGACTTGATCGTAATTTTTTTTCCCAAAAAGATCTAAACGTGATTTTTTTCACGAAAAAGGACCCGAACGTAATTTTTTTTTCCGGCTCAGCTCGAGCCGCGAGCCGAGCCGGTTTGCTCCCGGCTCAAAGCAAGGAGGAGGCAGGAACTCTTCTAGCTTTAGTAGAGGAGATGATATCTCCACCGGTACCCCAATAATCAAGCCTTCTTCTGTAAGTGGTTATCCCAAATCCCTGTCGTGCTACTTATCGATTTGCCTGTTGGTAATATTACGAAGCTAATCTATCTTACGGAATGGTACGGAGAAGGGCCGGGATGTCCCATGGCCATACATCAGTTGAATGCAAATGCGGTACAAAACAAGTCAAGAACATGTCACGTTGGAAGGAGAACGGCTCAGTCGTTGTGGTTGGCTTTAGAACTAGTTCACAAACGATACGGAAGCCTACGTGCGGTGCAGCGGTGCCCAACACAAGCCTGAAAGATCATCGAAGCCCTTTTCGCGTTAATTGCTTTTGAGCCAGCCTTGTTCCGCACTGTTTCTGTCGGAGCATCCCTGTGTCTGGGCTCTTTTCCTGTTGTACTTACTCATTTCGCTCGCTCAAAACCTGTAAAACTTCTATGGGAACTACTGATGTTACTTTTGCTCTCCCTCTTAATGCAATTGACAAAGATCTTGCCTTTCCGTTCAAAAAAAAGTAAACACTACTACAAAAGGGGTTATATTAGACACGTCATCACTGACTATTTTTTTACGAAAACCATCTGGCACTACTACAGAATCAGTGATCCTTGCCACCATATCACTGCCGGTTCATCAAAAACTGGCAGTAATAATATTATCACTGCCGGTTCGGATGGAAAACTGGCAGTAATGGCTTTTACTGATGAACTGGCAATGATAAATCCATTATTACTGCTTGTTCGGATAAAAACCGGTAGTGATACTATCAATGTTGGTTTTTTAGAAGAACCGACAGTGATAAATCCCAATTGCCGGTTCAGAACAAGAACCGGCAGTGATAATGGATGACACGAACTGAAAGTGATGATATTTTCAAAAACTCATAACTTTTTCATATGGAGTCGGATGGAGACAAAATTTATATGAAAATTGTAGCTCTCGACGAGATCTATGACTTTGTAGTTGACAACTTTTTCATTTGAAGTAATTTAGATATCTAAATAATGGTATCACTGCCGGTTCATATTACCAACCGGCAGTAATAATGCAATCAACCATTTTTTTCGAAAAATCATAACTTTTTCATACGGAGTTGGATAGAGATAAATTTTATATGAAAATTTTAGCTCTCGACGATATATACAATTTTGTAGTTTACAACTTTTTCATTTGAAGTGATTTAGATATCCAAATATTTGTATCACTGCCGGTTTGTATTACCAACTTTAGTAATAATGCTATCAACTATTTTTCGAAAAATCATAACTTTTTCATACAGAGTTGGATGGAGATAAATGTTATATGAAAATTGTAGCTCTCGACGAGATCTACAACTTTGTAGCTGACAATCTTTCCATTTGAAGTCATTTAGATATCAAAATAATCATCAAAAGTTTTGGAGACATAGGATCAAAAGGAAAATATATTCTATATTAGTTGAGGATTGAGTGATAGGTGAGATTGTAAGGGGCACACGCGTGGAGCAATAGGTCACCAGTTCACTTCTAGCAATCGCATGCGCGCGTATTTCGCTCGAAAATCGCGTGACTTGTGACTTGCGACGCGCGACCATGAACAAAGGGTGGTCGAGATGCAAATAATTTTTTTTATAATTTTACCAAGTGGTTTTTGGATTTAAGAACCGGACTATCACTGTCGGTTCCAATATCCGACAGTGATGCCAGTTTGGAACCGGTAGTGATCTGATGTTTTGTAGTAGTGTGGAAAGAGGCTCAGGCACATCGCATACGGTTTATGATTAAAACCGTCTGTGATGTCGCACTCATCACAGATGGTTTTAGCCACAAACCATCTACGATGAGGCATATAACATCACAAACAGTTTGTGGCCAAAACCGTCTGTGATGAGGGCGACATCACAAACGGTTTGTGACTAAAACCGTCTGTGATGAGGGCAATATCACAGACGGTTTTATCCACAAACTGTATATGATGATCAATTCTGATAAATAAAGCTGGTGAGCCCCAGCTGTTAGTGAATCCTTCGGAACAGTTAAACGAAACATGCATTTCATATAAGAACTAGCTTATTGCATGCATCACAATATAAAAAATTTCCCTACAAAAGTTCTTTATGGGAAAGCCTAGCTAGTCTAGTTCTCATCGTCGCTGGAGTCGGAGTCGTCAGAGTCGTCACAGCGGCCGTCGGGGTCATTGGTCGAATCTACTATGTTTGGGTCATCCTCCAGTTCCCAGCTATCATGATAGCCCTTCGACGAGTCAAAGCTATTGTCGTCGTCGGAGATTGCTGTTGGCGGACGCTTCTGTCCATCGACACTTGAGGCGGAGGGAGCGATGCCCGAGGCGGGCGACGTACTGGCTAGCGGAGGAGACCGTCGGTGTAGCGCATAAGCTGCGGCTGGCGGATTCATTGATAGGGCGCCATGGTGCCGCAGCCATTGCCACAGGGGCTTCGGAGGCCGAGGAGGTGAAGACGATGGCGATGGCGGAGGGTAAGTCGATGGTGGAGGCGAAGGCAGTGGCAGAGGCAGCGTCGGAGGAGGGGATGGAGTTTGAGCTGCTCATGGTATCGGAGGCAAGCATGATGTGGAATGCGATCGATCGAGTATTTTTGGTGCCAGCGCTACCTTATATATATATCGTTGCGGAAGTGGATTTACGACCTTCGTTGGGGAAACGAAATGCCTGGAACACAAAAGGTCTTCACAGTGGAATTTTAACAGACAGTTTTCTCTTGGAACTGCGCGCTTGTCCCGATCCACTGCGTCACTTACCAAGCAATGCACCTCACGTACGCAAGCCAAGCCTGTTACCAACTGAGCCAAGAATACCGCTTGTGACATTTCATGCGAATTATGTAAAAAAAGCTTTGGAAAAAAGTAACATCACAAACAGTTTGTGACTAAATCCGTCTGTGATGAGGGCAATATCACAGACAGTTTTATCTATAAATTGTCTGTGATGATCAATTCTGATAAATAAGAATAGAGAGCCTTGACCTCCTCTGTATTTTTAGGGTTTCCTAGATATTTTTGAGGTGGCTGCGATTGAGAGGCGATTTGGAGGAAAGAGACCCTAGATTTGGAGGTGTAATTGTAGATTCTTGTGCTCTAGGTCATCTAAGGTTAGTAATTGCTTCAAATTTGTATTATATTTTAGATTGCAAGGTTGGTGCATGGAACAAGCCAACAAGTCGGTGGCACAACATGCATCGAGTATCTTGATCAGCTTCAAGGAGGAGCATTTCTTCCACCGTTTTTTGGATGGATTCGGCTTCAACGACCTATTCGATTTGTAAAACCTCAATGCCCTCAACGCATCGCTCATGAAATGTTGGACATTGTGAAGGACCATGTGGAGGTCCATCCATGTTTGTGATGAGTATTTGACTTTATTTGAGCAAGGTGTGCTCAAGTTTGAGTTTGATTTGGATTGATTTTCAAAATGAAGCAATTTGAGTTGTCTCTCGCCAGAGTGGCGACGGTCGTATGGACACGGTAGTGATGAGTTGGATGGTTTATTGCACATCTTTGTGGGTATTGCTATGTGAGGAGTTTCCTTGTCTTTGATGGTTGCAGGGCGACGGTGCTAGGTCATGGTGAGGCGAAGGATGACCGGGATTAGGCGAGGAGCGTCGGAGGTCCAGACGGTTGGGAGATCGCCGGAAGATGATCGGAGACGGAGTCCGGGCAAGTCAAGAAGACAAGGAAAGGAGTTGATGCTAGCTAGATGCTGCGTGGATCAATGAGGGCCGTCGGATTGAGGTCTAGTTGATAGGTTAGCGGGTCTAGGTAGTATGCTTTGAAAACCGTGCAAGAAAACCCGGTATGTGTGTGGGTTTTGGGTTAGCCCTTGCATGGCTGTGTGTGTGGGTTAATCCTAGCCCTTAGATGAGTGCTCTAGGGTTGAGGGACTCATCCAAGGGTGGTAGGTGGCCCAAGAGTAGTATAAATAGGGGTGGAGGGGTAGCCTCCTTCCCTTGAAGGTGTTAGGTTTTTTATGCTCATTTGAGCTTTGCCCACATGAATGTGAGGCTTTGTAACCTCCCCTTCCAGAAATGAAATGTTTCCTCAAATCATTTCTTTTCTTTGTGCATTTACATTACGCAATTTATATTATGCACTTAAATTCCGCACTTAAATTTCGCAATTAAATTCAGCACTTACATTCTTGCAATTTACATTTATGCAATTTGGATTTGCCTCCCCTCCTTCTAAATGCTGTTCTTCTAGGATGTCTTGAGGGTGTTCATTTGGTTTTGCATCTTTCTTACACCCTTGGAGAGACTAGAGATCAAGTTTTTCATCAAATTGCAAATCTGTCCAGAACTTGTTCTTCACGCAGCAGTCAGTGTTTGATTTTTATAAAAATATAGAAAAATCATTTTTAAGTGATTATTTTTAGATAACGTGCAGAACTCATATATACATCTTTATAAAATTTATTGAGTCCACTGGTTGCACCGTTTGAGAGCTATGAAGTGAAAACCGAGCCTCAAATTTTTTGGTCGAAGTTTCTGACTGTCTGTATTGCTTGATTTTTAATTCTTATTATACAAAGCATTCTGAGGTGATTTTTGGTGGAATGGTTCAAGTCTCAACTTCTCACAGGGACAAAAATTCTCAAAAATTTTATAGCAACAGAAACTCACCAACCACCTGGTCCAACTGAGGACAATTTCTGAAAATCTGCTTTAACTTTTCTGAAAAGAGACTTTGGTGTTTTAGCTTTATCTCTTTTAGAAAAGAAGTCTTTTGAATTGATTCCTCTTTTGTTTGGACACTTGACAAGCAAGATTGTGATTAAAAAACCCCTCACATGATTAATGATTCTTATCCATGCAAGCTAGGGGTACACATAGTTGTCTAATTGTTCTGGATTTTTAGAGGGTGTGCGAATCTGAGAAGCACCAGTTTGAACGAAAATCTTTGGGTGCTTTAGATTTTTATTGCAAGAGTGTTTGGAGTACTTTGAGTGGGAGAAATTTTATTTGGGATCATTCACCCCCCCCTCTGATCGTCATTTCGATCTTTCAATTGGTATCAGAGCCGGTTTTGCTCTTCCATAGATCTTGACCGGTCTCAAGAGCCATGGCGATGGACAAGTATTCCACCAAGCCTCCCATTTTTGCTGGAGTTGATTTTTCGTTTTGGAAATCGCCGATGGAGTCATACATTACTGCCGAGGGCTTCCTGATATGGTAGTAGGTGAAGGGCAACGACGACTTCTCCGGCATGTGCTTCATGGCAGACGCCATTGAAGTAAGCAACTCCGAGCTGTACAATGACACGGATGAGGTACCCACCTACGACGAGTTAAATGATGCCTTCTGTAAATTAGGCAAGTTTCATGCTAAGGCTAGGTCGAGGTGTTCTGAGTTAGAGAAGGAGGTAGATAGCTTGTCTCGGGAGTTAGCTTCACTTAAATCATGTTCCTCCCGAGACTCTGATAGCTGCACACTCTGTGATGCTTTGCTTGTGGAGCTGGAGAACCTAAGGACTTTGCATGATAGTGTGCTTGTTGATCTTGAGAATCTAAGGTCGAAGAATGCTAGTTCTGTTACTATTGATATTCCTGCTGATGCTAGCTTTTCTCATGCTCACACAAATGCTTCTTGTAATAATTGCCCTAAATTGCTTGCCGAAATTGATGCCGTGAGCGAACACCTTAGAAAGCTTTCTGCTAGAAATGATGAACTTGAATTGCATGCTTCTAAGGACCCAGTCAGCTCATGTGAGGGCTGTAAGCAACTAAAACTTGACAATGATGCTTTGAATGTTAAGTGTGATCAACTTGCTAAGGACTTACTAGATAAGTCAAAAACTGGTTGCATGCTGTGTATTGGGGTTAAGGATGATGTGGATCAAATCCATGTCGGATGATGTGGATCAAATCCATGTCGAGCTTAAGAAGAAGTTAAAAGACCAAACCCTTAGGATTAGAGATGCTCCTTGCGTTTCTTGTGAGGCCCACAAGATTGAGGCAGCCGTGCTAAGGGAACAAAAAGCACGTGCTGAGAGATCTTCTCTTTCTGGTTCTTCTTCTTCCTCTCCTTCCCCTGTTCATCTTGTGCTTCTTTCTTTCGAGATTGCCAGTATCTTATGAGCACTCTCGAGAAGTTTGTTGGAGACAAGAAGAAGCTCAATCTTATTCTAGACCAATCCAAGATTGGTAGATTCAATCAAGGTCTAGGATTTGATCCCTTGGAGCATGCTCAGGCGCATCCTCCCACCATTGTGCGCGGCTCCAAGAGTGGTGAGATTGTGGTAGCTCCCAGAGTGAGCACCACCATGTTTAGGTCTACTGGGGTTGTCCATAGGACTTCTGACCAGAAGGGTGTTACTCCTGTTGCTTCTGTCTCTAGCAAGACGAAGTACACATGCACCTTCTGTAAGAAGGATGGTCACCTCATAGATTTCTGCTTCAGGTACGCCAAGATCACTCGACGTAAGCGTGTTGTTGCTCTTAGGGTATTCGTGGTCATCCCTGCACTTTGAGTGCTCCTAAGGTACACACCGCTTCTAGACAGTTAGAGAGTCGCTGTTTTTAGGCGTCCGGGACTCGGTTTTCATGCTAGTTCTTTGAGTTTTAGTCCCGGAGCTGTTCAGAGTCGATCTTTCCGCCGTCCTCTTGATATTCCTCGTTTTTCTCGTCGAGGTAGATATCAACGGCGTGGCGTTCTCGGGTAGGAGTTTTAGGCGCTTCACCGGGTGGTTCGGCTTTTGCACCACAGCAGCCAACCCGATTCCACTCCTAGATCATCTACTAGAGTTGCTCCGATCTTGTTAGGGTTAAATATCGAGAGACACTCAAGTCCGTCTTCTTGATGGCATTGGTACTGAGGGGTCGGGTGGTTTAGTATTGGGTCCCCAAGTCTTCACTCTATCCCAAGATCTTGAGTCATCTTTCCCTCTTGTGTCAATTCCTTGTGTCATGTCTATGCGATGATGCTTTTAAGTGCTTTTTTCCTTTCTCATGGCATGAGTCGCTTGAGGCTAGCTTGAGGATGTGATCACTGCCTAGTGGAGTGGATTTGGGTCATCTTGTGGACTTATCATTTCTTAGTTCGATTCTTAGTCCATGAGTTGTCCTGAGGCATCATCTTCGCCGTGCACAAGTAGTGGACCTCGTTTTTCCTCGAGGTACCCACTCACGGCAAGAGTTGAAGGTAAGTATGTTGGTCATGTTGATCTTTACTAATCTCATCTAGGATCGGTTTGTCGCTTTTCAATGTTGGCACTCGATGTGAATTCCGAGTTGGCCTTTG
The DNA here is from genome assembly GCA_036346275.1 of Otatea glauca. NCBI lineage: Eukaryota > Viridiplantae > Streptophyta > Magnoliopsida > Poales > Poaceae > Otatea > Otatea glauca. Next base: position 17,830,645 of record CM070719.1, on the reverse strand, counting down.
CGGCTTGTCTCTAGAGGATTGGATCTTCCTGCATGACCATCATGAGCATTATGCTAACCTGCATGTTCTTTCAACTTTGTTTGCCTCGTGTTTCGCTCCACAAGTGTTGAGCTTCATGATAACAGCATTGGGGACTTCCACTTCCATGGTGAGCTATCTCATACCCTCATGTCGGTTATACTTGTGATCATCATTTCCATGACATGTTGTGATTGCTCTTGCTCCCATGTGTATTATATGTACTTTGCTAGGTCTTGTTAATTTTTGTCTGTCTTGTTTTGTGCCATAGCATGTTTTCCCAACCATCTTTGTGCTTCACGTGTTATATCCTAAATTCATGAGCTTTTTCCCAGCATGTGAGTTTCTTGTTTTTATCCTGTCCATGATATTGTTCATTTGGTATGAGCATTTGTATTAACTATGAGCACGTGCTATATTGTAACATCCCAAAATTTGGCTTAATTAAGTTTTATTGTTTAAAAGTGCATTTGTGATTTTCTGGAATTTATTTGGATTTTTCTGGATTTATTAGAATTAATTTGAAATCAAGTTTATTGCCTTTTATTCAAAACTACTTAAATCTGTGCAAAGTTGAAATAAAGTTTTGACAAAAATATTTTATTTGAGTCCAGAATGTCTCAAAGTATTTTTGAGATTTTTCTTGGATTTTTCCTGACTATTTTATTGCCTAAAACAAATTAAATGAATTTCAGGAATTATTTTAAATGAGAAATCTTTTAAAAACCTTGTGAACAGTGTTGGGCCGAGCCCAACACTGTGCGCGTGAAGCCTTCGTTAGTGCGGCCCAAGTCGGCCCGCGAGAGCCGTCTTCCAGAAACCCAAATTCTTGGCAGTTCGATCATGATCGGGTGTTCCAGAAGAAGCCACGTGGGACTTCGTGTCCTGGCCGTCGGATCGGGACACGCGTAGCGCTGTGGGTTGTCGTCTTTGTTCCGGACTCGGAGTCCGCCGCCGTTCCGCCGTTGGACTTCCTCGCCGTGTAGAGCTCGGACGCCGAGGCTTTAAATAGGGGGGTAGCACCCCGAGGTTCGTAGTCAAACGCCGCATCTTTTGGTCGGAGAGATTTCGCGAGAGCAGTCGTAGAACACCGCTGTAAGCTCGCCGGAGTTGAAGCGTGGGACCGCCGCGGCTTTTGCTCAAGTGCGCCGCCGGATCGTCGGGTTTCGGCGTTTTGGTTCAAGATCTGAACTCGTCGAGGTGTGCCGCGTCGACTACGCTACGTCTTCTCGTCGGAACTGCGCCGGAACGCCGCCATCTCGGTCTTCTTCCTCGCCTCTGGTGGTCTTCTCGCCGTCGCGCCGCCATTTGCTTCGGGTAAGCTTGTGATCGTTGGATCTTCAGCGAAGGGCCAGGATCGTGCCACGTCGCTGCGTAAACAGTGAACTCCTCGGGTAAGCCTTAGCCGTTAGATCGAATTTGGCGGTCAGGATTTAGCCACGTAGGTGGAGAACGGCAGCCGTTGGATGCAATCTGTGCGGTGGGTTTCCGCCGCGCGTGTGGACCAATCAGGAGCCGACATGTGTCAGGCGCAGAGGTCGAGGCGCCATGGACCGGGTGCACCGTGAACCCGAGGGAGTCGTGGACCGGGTCCATGCGCCAAGACACATGGCAGCCTTTGATTCGTTCGGTCAGGCTGACGTCACGCTGACGTCATAAATCGGTTTTTCAGAATAAAAGTAAATCTGTTAATTTCGATTTTCTGATTTTCTGATTTCAGTATTTATTTCAAATTTCAAAAGGCTATATCTTTTGCATCGTAACTCGGATTTGAGTGATTCCAGTTTCTAAAAATTTGTAAAATTGAGATCTATTTAATGGTGAATTTTATTTGATTTTTGGGAGTTCAATTGCTCTCTGTTTTGGTATTTATTTGCTTTTCTCCTTGATGACGCGTGAGACGTTGAATTGTGCGACGCTTCGGAGGAAGATCAAGCAACCCAAGAGCAAGATTCAGATCAAGATCAGGACCTATTCCAAGGCAAGTTGTGCTTTGATCATGTTGAACCCATGTTTATAAAATTGCTATATTTGTTTTACCCTATTGCATATGTTTCAAATATACAATTGTTTCAAATTAGATTGGGCTTAGCTAATATACCAGATTGATCTATAACCTACCTTGTCATTTGTATGCCATGATCCATTGTCACCCTAGATTGGTTAATTATAGTTGGTTAATAATTATAATCAACATTGGAGGTTTAGACCGTATTAGTTGCTTAGCCTTGTCACGTCATCACATGTGTCAGAATCATTGATAATTAATCTTGATTAATGGAATATGGAACAATGTTATGAACTTGTGTGTCATGTGGGATCACACGATGAGATTGAGTTGTTGTGGCGAGTCATGTCACGCACGATGTTGAATTGTTGATGGCACGTGGTGCTTGGTAATCAACTGGGTGATAATAACTTAGATTGGGGCAAGTGACAAGGGCGAGGATGCCAAGGTGGGCCCGATGGGCGAGAGGGTATGTGGAAGTCTTGCCTCGATCACACTAAGGACTTAACCTTGCAAGCCTTTGACCTGAGTCAATCATGCAACCACATGTCTGGTATGGGCCAGCCTAGCTGAGTAATCTGTAATGTCTTAATTTTGATGCTATCGTGGTCGGTGTGAGTTCCCGAGTTATGGTGTAATTCACATGGCGCAAGAGGGGCCCGGATGTGGTAACCAGTCCCACCAGTGTTGAAACCTTAGCGGATAGTATCGGGTTAAGCCAGAGCATTGTAAAGGCTTTGTTATAATCACTCGCCTTGGTGGTGTTTGGTTGTATCACGTGGGTAAAGTGCATAACCTCTGCAGAGTGTAAAACTATTCGGATAGCCGTGCTCGCGGTATTGAGCAATGCTCGGAATTACTGATTAAGGGTTAGCTTAATTAATCGGACAACTTGGTGGGGATGGCGGAATGCCATGTGGAAGATGAAATTGATTTAGGATTAGAAACTTGGTTTACAGGAATTCTTGAACTTATTCATTATTGTTATTTGTTTCTGATCTTTACAATCTATATAATGTATTTGTTCATAAATCGCTTATTGCAAAATAGCCATGATAGCCTATCCATTGGAATAAGCCTTACATATAGATACATAGAATTGCATTACATGCACAACTTGTTGAGTGCTTTAAGTACTCACCCTTGCCAAACAACAATAATCAACAGTTGAGGAATCTACACCTGTGTTGGAAGATGAAGTCCAAGAAGACACGAGTCATTAGGGTCCGAGCCTTGTCGGTTGCCTGTGGTGAACTGATGAGCTATCTACGTTTCTACTTTCCGCTGCTTAAATATTAGTTTATATTCTCAGTCTTGCCCTGCGTGGCTTAATAATGTAAGTTGGTCATAAGATCATACATTTAGTTATATCAATAAATGAACTATTATTCTATATCGTTGTGTATGATGTGATATGTACCAATGTTAAGCTGTGTGCACTAGCGTTGATCCTGGGACTAGTGCAGTAGACACAGTGGGTTCGAATAAGTGGATTCGGGTCCTTACAGAGGTGGTATCAGAGCATACTGATTGTAGGTCTTGGCCCTAGATAGTATGAGTGTGTCCAAAACTATTTTCTAAAGGAAAATTTAAATTTGACTAATAAAACACTCTCGACTCATCTCATTCTCTACTTCTCACCTTTGCTGAATTTACCGTTTTACTGGCCGTTTCGAGTGGAGAACTTATTCAAAGTTCTTGTGGAGCAGATGCCGATCGTTTCGACCTTTGAGGAGTCAGCTGGCGGCTACGCCAAGGAGGTGTGGAGAGTACTTCAGACGCTTGGAGGCTTCTATCGTCCGCTTTACCGAGGGGGCAGTTGGTCAGTGAATGGTGTACACCGAGGATTTATTTGCAAGCTGATTATCTACGCTCGAGAGAACGAGGAAGCTAGCAGGCCAATCAACATCTCGCGGAAGATTCTCGCACGAGGTTGCAATTCAGAGGTCGCCGCCTTGCTCTTCGCCGTGTTCGCCGCGACTACGCCGACGAGCTTCACGACTCGATGTTCGCCTTCACCCGGACGTTCAAGCATGCCGACGCCGAGCGGATCGTGGAGGGCGAGTGTGCTCTCGCGACGCACCTTGCGAGTTCGCCCTTGCCCGGGAGGATCATATGAGAGATACTACTCAGGAGTGGAGGCGTATACGAGGCACTCAGTGGCGAGCGGGAGTTTGAGGTGACCCGTGCTTCACTATCGGGATGATCATTGGTGGGAGAGGCCACGAGGCGATTGAGGACGAGTTGGAGCGCGTGACTCGAGGAGTTCAGGAGCCGCTGGAGAGTCGAGGAGGATCCAGAGAGGCGAGTGGGAGCCGAGAGGAGTGCAGACCTGTGGTTGCAGAGGACCCGTAGTAGGTCATCGGGATAGGTTCGCTCCTATGCCGGCTCACCGCCGGTGTATGCACCGGATCGGCCTCACCGAGGTGGTTGGATGAGTGAGTGTCGACCTTGAGCTGTGTTGAGACTCGAGTGTGAGTCGCGTCTTTAAGTTAGTCTTTACCTTTTAGTTGGCGTTAAGGTTTCGTGTTAGTTTGCTTCTTTGTAATCTTGAGTGTGCGGTATGGGTTGCAAAGCTGTGAAGGCTTAAGCGACCATACCAAGAATAATAAAGAATTATTTCAGTTTGGGTATAACCTATCTCCCCGCTTTAGAAAGTCTTACTTCTTATCTATGCTACATCTACCTTTCCTAACCTAAGAGGCAATCATCAGATGGTGAATACTCGAGGAAACAACGGAGCTTCAGGAAGTGGACTGCGCCAGAACGACAACCCCAATGACGGAGGCAGCCCTCAACCACCACCAATTGACATGCAGAATCTGGGAGCGTTTCTCGCAGCGCAGACTCAACTGATGCAGACCATGATGCAGCAAATGCAACAGATGGCCAACGCAGCAGCCAACAATAACAACCCTGGAGCTCAGAACAACCATGGTGGACCCCGACCTCACTCAAAGCTATCAGATTTTATGAGGACTAGGCCACCAACTTTTTCAGGAAATGTGAACCCTTTGGAAGCCGATGACTGGCTTAGGACTATTGAGAAGAAACTGCACATCACGCAATATGAAGGCAATGAGAAGGTGCTCTACGCCTCCCATCAATTGGAAGGAACCGCCGCAGAATGGTGGGAGGATTACTGTGCCTCTCATGGAGCCCCACAGGAGATCACTTGGGAGGAGTTTACTAATGCTTTCCACTTGATATCATGTTAGGAGGAATGATGGACCTTAAGAAGGAGGAGTTCAGGACTTTGAAACAAGGAGGCCAACCAGTGACCGAGTACCTGAACAAATTTACTCAGTTAGCTCGCTATGCCCCTGAAGACGTAGCGACGGACAAGGCTAAGCGATCTCGTTTCATGAAGGGACTGAATTGAGGACTTCAGTGGGATTGATTACCCACAATTTTCGGACTTTCAAGAGCTAGTGAATAAGGCTTTGATCATGGAGGATAAGCGCAAAGAGTTGGGTGAAAACCGTAAGCGCTTGATGACCAATCAGGGTGGACGTCCAAACCACCTACGTTTGAGGATGTCACCACAACAATTTGCTAGATTCCAACCACCAGCTGTGAACAAGACATCAACCCCTGCACCTCACCCCGCCAATCGAATTTTCAAACACGGCAAAGACAGGCAACAATGCACCGGAGGGAATCAAGATCTGCGGTGAAAAGATGCTACACATGCAACGAGCAGGGCACTTTTCTAATAGGTGTCCACGTAAGGAGGCATCATGCCGATTCGTTTTAACTTGGGAACAACACCGCCAAGGCACCGGCCTCGGAGAAAATCGTGTGCGAGTCAAGCTGGAGCAACACCGCAATCAACAGTGCGTGGAAGGATCAACCACATCACCGCAGATGGAGCTCAGGAAGCTACAGACGTCGTACTGGGTAAGTTTACGTTAACTTCGATTGCACCTCTGCTTTGTTTGATTACGAGCTTCGCATTCGTTCGTTTCTCAAAGTTTTGCAACCAAGAATGGATTTAAAGTGGTGAATCTTAAGTGTGTGCTCTTAGTCCAAGCCCGGGATCCGAGCTTAGATCTAGCCTTGGGTGTTTAGGAGCTAAGTTGCTTATGGATGGGATAGAATTCTAGCGAATCTTATCTTGATAGATCGCAATCCTAAACGTCATCCTTGGAATGGATTGGTGTCTAAGCATAAGGCTGTTTTGGATTGTGGCCGACGGATCGTGACTTTGGAAGGCCCTAGTGGCAAGAAAGTAGAGTTTCAAGCGACCGCAGTTCGAGATGGACAGTTAATGGTCAATAGCGTGAAAGCCATCAGCATGGAAGATGTGCCAGTAGCCAGAGAATACCCAGACGTGTTTCCAGAAGATTTGCCAAGATTGCCACCGGACCGTGATATCGAGTTTGTCATCGAGTTAGCACCAGGTACAGCACCGATATCAAAGAGACCATATCGGATGCCTACCGACGAGTTAGTAGAAATGAAGAAGCAGATTGAGGAACTGCAAGAGAAAGGCTTCATTAGACCTAGTTCATCACCGTGGGGAGCCCCGGTTTTGTTTGTTCGTAAGAAGGATGGAAGTCTTAGAATGTGCATCGACTATCGTGCACCGAATGAGGTAACGATCAAGAATAAGTATCCGTTGCCCAGGATCGACGACTTATTCGATCAGTTAAGAGGAGCTGGAGTTTTCTCTAAGATAGATCTTCGTTCAGGATACCATCAGTTGAAGATCCGAGCGGAGGATGTACCTAAGACCGCGTTTTCTACGCGATATGGACATTATGAGTTCACAGTCATGTCATTTGGATTGACTAATGCCCCAGCATATTTCATGAACATGATGAATAAGGTTTTCATGGAATATTTGGATAAGTTTGTTGTAGTCTTCATAGACGATATCTTGGTTTACTCAAAGACAGAGGAAGACCATGCAGAACATCTAAGAATGGTTTTAGGCAGGCTGCGAGAGCATCAACTATATGCTAAGTTTAGCACGTGTGAATTTTGGAAGAAAAAAATCGAATTTCTTGGTCACGTGATGACTACTAAAGGAGTGGCAGTTGACCCAAGCAAAGTGGACCTTGATGTTGCATCGAGCAACCGAAGTCTGTCACCCAGATTCGTAGTTTTCTGGGAATGGCGGGATATTACCGTCGATTCATAGAAGGATTCTCGACAATCGCTAAACCCCTTACGCAGTTGTTGAAGAAAGAAAAGAAGTTTGCATGGACGCCAGAGTGCGAGAAAAGTTTCATGGAACTAAAGAAGCGTTTAACAACAGCCCCCGTATTAGTATTGCCAGATGTGCGGAATGGATTTGATATTTATTGCGATGCTTCAAAGCAAGGCTTAGGATGCGTGTTAATGCAAGAAGGCAAAGTCGTTGCTTATGCGTCGAGACAATTAAGACCGCATGAAGTGAATTACCCAACGCATGATTTGGAGTTAGCTGCCGTAGTGCATGCTTTAAAGATATGGCGTCATTATCTTATAGGAAATAGATGTGAGATATATACTGGACCATAAGAGCACAAATACATATTCACTCAAGCAGATCTGAATATGAGACAACGAAGGTGGCTAGAACTAATTAAGGATTATAATGTGGGAATCCATTATCATCCCGGAAAAGCCAATGTGGTAGCAGATGCTCTGAGTCGAAAGAGCCATAGCGCAAATACATTGACAATGGAGAATCAACCGAATTATGCAAGGAATTTGAAGCTAAATGGAAGTTGTTCCAAGGAAGTATAGTCTGCATTGGAAGTAAAACCAACACCGAGGGTCGATTGGAGAAGGTCGGAAAGATGACGATAAAATTTCTAAGATCAAGGCTAAAAAGGAAGAAGGCCTAGCCGTAGATTTCACTCTGGATGAGCAAGGAACTGTGTTCTTCAAGGGCCGAATTTGTGTGCCGGATAAAAAGGAACTAAAACAGCTAATTCTAGAGGAAGCGCACGATTCAAAGTACTCGATTCATCCAGGAAGTGCTAAGATGTATCAGGATTTGAAAGAGAGATTCTGGTGGCCTAATATGAAGCGTGAAGTAGCTGAGCATGTTGCTTTATGCGACGTATGTCAAAGAGTAAAAGCCATGCATCAAAGACCAGCTGGTTTGTTGCAGCCGTTGAAAATTCCGGAATGGAAGTGGGAGGAAATCGGAATGGATTTTATCACCGGTTTACCTAGAACTCAGAAAGGTTACGATTCCATTTGGGTTATTGTGGATCGTCTAACTAAGGTCGCTCATTTCATCCCAGTGAAGACCACTTACTCCGGAGATCGTTTAGCAGAGTTGTACATGTCAAGGATTGTATGTTTGCATGGAGTGCCCAAGAAGATTGTGTCAGACAGAGGTACCCAATTTACCTCGAGATTTTGGAATAAGTTGCATGAAGCAATGGGGACTCGTCTGAATTTCAGTACCGCATATCACCCGCAAACAGATGGTCAGACCGAAAGAGTAAATCAGATTTTGGAGGATATGTTGAGAGCCTGTGCTCTAGCGTATGCTACGACGTGGGATAAGTGTTTGCCATACGCGGAGTTCAGTTACAATAATAGTTATCAAGCTAGCCTACAGATGTCCCCGTTTGAGGCATTGTATGGACGTGCTTGTCGTACCCCGTTGAATTGGGCAAGCAGAGAACGTTTGGTTTTGGGCGGATATTCTCGAGAAGCGAGAAAGTCAAGTTGCAATGATCGAGAGAGGTTGAAGATAGCACATCAAGACGGAAGAGTTACACTGAGATAACCGTCGTCGAGATTTGAGTTTTGAACCGTAAGATCATGTGTATCTCGTGGTTACCCCTCTTAAGGGCGTTAAAAGATTTCATGTTAAAGGAAGCTTGCACCAAGATATGTTGGTCCGTTCAAGATTACGAGCCGTCGAGGAGAGGTGGCTTATCGATTAGAGTTGCCTCGATCCTTGGCGAGGAGTGCATGATGTATTCCATGTGTCGCAGCTTAAGAAGTGTCTCGAGTGTCAACCGAGCAAACCCATTGGACGCAATAGAAGCGCAAGAAGATTTGACTTACAAAGAGCAACCGATGTAATTTTGGATGCTATGGAGCGCAAGACCGAAACAAGACTATTCGCTTTGCGAGTTGATGGAGCAATCATTAGAAAGTGAAGCCACTTGGGAGCGAGAAGAAGATTTGAAGTCGAATTCCCAAACCTATTCTCTAGTTAGCCCTGAATCTCGGGTTGAGATTCTATTTAGGGGGGGAGGTTTGTAACATCCCAAAATTTGGCTTAATTAAGTTTTATTGTTTAAAAGTGCATTTGTGATTTTCTGAATTTATTTGGATTTTTGGATTTATTAGAATTAATTTGAAATCAAGTTTATTGCCTTTTATTCAAAACTATTTAAATTTGTGCAAAGTTGAAATAAAGTTTTGACAAAAATATTTTATTTGAGTCCAGAATGTCTCAAAGTATTTTTGAGATTTTTCTTGGATTTTCCGACTATTTTATTGCCTAAAACAAATTAAATGAATTTCGGAATTATTTTAAATGAGAAATCTTTTAAAAACCTTGAATAAAGTGTTGGGCCGAGCCCAACAACATGCGCGTGAACCTTCGTCGGTCACGGCCCATGTCGGCCCGCGCGAGCCGTCTTCGAAACCCTAATTCTTGGTCGTTCGATCATGATCGGGCGTTCGGAAGAAAGCCACGTGGGACTTCGTGTCTGGCCGTCGGATCGGGACACGCGTGAGCGCAATGGGTTGTCGTCTTCGTTACGGACTCGAGTCGCCGCCGTTCGCCGTTGGACTTCCTCGCCGTGTAGAGCTCGGACGCCGAGGCTTTAAATAGGGGTAGCACCGAGGTTCGTAGTCAAACGCCGCGTCTTTTGGTCGGAGAGATTTCGCGAGAGCGATCGTAGAACACCGCCGCAAGCTCGCGGAGTTGAGGCGTGGGACCGCCGCGGTTTTTGCTCAAGTCGCGCGCCGAATCGTCGGGTTTGGCGTTTTGGTTCAAGATCTGAACTCGCCGAGGTGTGCGCCGTCGACTACGCTCGATCTTCTCGTCGGAATCGCTACGAACGCCGCCAACTCGGTCTTCTTCCTCGCCTCCGGTGGTCTTTTCGCCGTCGCGCCGCCATTTGCTTCAGGTAAGCTTGTGATCGTTGGATCTTCAGCGAAGGGCCAGGATCGTGCCACGTCGCTGCGTAAACAGTGAACTCCTCGGGTAAGCCTTAGCCGTTAGATCGAATTTGGCGGTCAGGATTTAGCCACGTAGGTGGAGAACGGCAGCCGTTGGATGCAATCTGTGCGGTGGGTTTCCGCTGCTCGTGTGGACCAATCAGGAGCCGACATGTGTCAGGCGCAGAGGTCGAGGCGCCATGGACCGGGTGCACCGTGAACCCGAGGGAGTCGTGGACCGGGTCTATGCGCCGAAGACACGTGGCAGCCTTTGATTCGTTCGGTCCAGGGCTGACGTCACGCTGACGTCATAAATCGGTTTTTCAGAATAAAAGTAAATCTATTAATTTCGATTTTCTGATTTTCTGATTTCAGTATTTATTTCAAATTTCAAAAGGCTATATCTTTTGCATCGTAACTCGGATTTGAGTGATTCCAGTTTCTAAAAATTTGTAAAATTGAGATCTATTTAATGGTGAATTTTATTTGATTTTTGGAGTTCAATTGATCTCTGTTTTGGTATTTATTTGCTTTTCTCCTTCGGTACGCGTAGACGTTGAATTGTGCGACGCTTCGGAGGAAGATCAAGCAACCCAAGAGCAAGCTTCAGATCAAGATCAGGACCTATTCCAAGGCAAGTTGTGCTTTGATCATGTTGAACCCATGTTTATAAAATTGCTATATTTGTTTTACCCTATTGCATATGTTTCAAATATACAATTGTTTCAAATTAGATTGGGCTTAGCTAATATACCAGATTGATCTATAACCTACGTTGTCATTTGTATGCCATGATCCATTGTCACCCTAGATTGGTTAATTATAGTTGGTTAATAATTATAATCAACATTGGAGGTTTAGACCGTATTAGTTGCTTAGCCTTGTCACGTCATCACATGTGTCAGAATCATTGATAATTAATCTTGATTAATGGAATATGGAACAATGTTATGAACTTGTGTGTCATGTGGGATCACACGATGAGATTGAGTTGTTGTGGCGAGTCATGTCACGCAACGATGTTGAATTGTTGATGGCACGTGGTGCTTGGTAATCAACTGGGTGATAATAACTTAGATTGGGGCAAGTGACAAGGGGCGAGGATGCCAAGGTGGGCCCGATGGGCAGAGGGTATGTGGAAGTCTTGCCTCGATCACACTAAGGACTTAACCTTGCAAGCCTTTGACCTGAGTCAATCATGCAACCACATGTCTGGTATGGGCCAGCCTAGCTGAGTAATCTGTAATGTCTTAATTTTGATGCTATCGTGGTCGGTGTGAGTTCCCGAGTTATGGTGTAATTCACATGGCGCAAGAGGGGGGCCCTGGATGTGGTAACCAGTCCCACCAGTGTTGAAACCTTAGCGGATAGTATCGGGTTAAGCCAGAGCATTGTAAAGGCTTTGTTATAATCACTCGCCTTGGTGGTGTTTGGTTGTATCACGTGGGTAAAGTGCATAACCTCTGCAGAGTGTAAAACTATTCGGATAGCCGTGCTCGCGGTATTGAGCAATGCTCGGGAATTACAGTTAAGGGTTAGCTTAATTAATCGGACAACTTGGTGGGGATGGCGGAATGCCATGTGGAAGATGAAATTGATTTAGGATTGGAAACTTGGTTTACCTGGGAATTACTGAACTTATTCATTATTGTTATTTGTTTTACAGTCTTTACAATCTATATACTGTATTTGTTCATAAATGCTGCTTATTGCAAAATAGCCATGATAGCCTATCCATTGGAATAAGCCTTACATATAGATACATAGAATTGCATTCTGTGCACAACTTGTTGAGTGCTTTAAGTACTCACCCTTGCCAAACAACAATAATCAACAGTTGAGGAATCTACACCTGTGTTGGAAGATGAAGTCCAAGAAGACACGAGTCATTAGGGTCCGAGCCTTGTCGGTTGCCTGTGGTGAACTGATGAGCTATCTACGTTTCTACTTTCCGCTGCTTAAATATTAGTTTATATTCTCAGTCTTGCCCTGCGTGGCTTAATAATGTAAGTTGGTCATAAGATCATACATTTAGTTATATCAATAAATGAACTATTATTCTATATCGTTGTGTATGATGTGATATGTACCAATGTTAAGCTGTGTGCACTAGCGTTGATCCTGGGACTAGTGCAGTAGACACAGTGGGTTCGAATCAGTGGATTCGGGTCCTTACATATATGTCATTTACTTTATTTTGTCATGAGTAGTATCTAGGTTATATGACCCTGATTTTCTATTACATCCATGATTAGCTTTGTTTAGACTTTGTTTGTCAGACCTTGTGCTACATGTGAGTGCCTTTCATGAGATTATGGTCATATGATCTAGCTGCCGCTGTATGACTTATATTGTTCATGATCACCTTTTATTGTCCTTCATGCTTATATGCTTCATACCTATTTTGCATGAGCTTGTGTTTTTCATTCATGGCATGTATTCATCATCATGTATAGAGTGTTGCCATAAGTAGCTTCTCATCTTTGTGTCCACGGTCACCATTTACTTTTATGCTGCCTATGTCCTCATGACCTTTTGTTTGGTCTTCTTTTGACGGGCCTTTTCACAGCATGTAAATATTGTTACTGAGACTATGGATAAATGGATCTTGATGTTGCTAATTGGTTTGTTTTATGCATGATCCTCTTTGGTTGTCTTCATTCATCTTGCTCATGGTATATCTAGTAGCATGTTGTTGTGCTTCGTTGTGGTATTTCTTCATTTACATGCTCATTGCCATGTTTAGGGTAGTATCTTGATCCATGTATTTCTAGGCTTGCACATGATCCCTGCTAGCATTTTGTTGCTGTGATGCACCTTGCTTAGCTTCTTCTGCCAGCATGACAGTGCTATGATGCACCTTGCTGTTGTTTATCATGTGGATGTTTTCACTGTTGTCTATGGATATATGGATCTTGATGTTATCTTTAGCTTGGTTGTGGTACATGATCTTACATTACCTTCTGCATCATGTTCATGCTCTAGATGATCGTTTGCCACACTTTTCCTGTATCTTGTCCATTCGTGCCTAGGAACTGGATCTGCCTAACTTGATTTGAAAGCATAGATTTGTTGGATGCATGTGTGTAGGCTTTTGGTGAGAGACCATCATCCTAGGAATATCTCTAAGTCTTCTTCCTCTGCTTTTTGGATCCACTTCAGGTCATTTGCCACTACTTGCACCACACTGCAGTAGGTAAGTACCTCTGAAAATGTTGATGATAGTGATGGATCTCTTAGGAGGTTGTGGTTCTTTTGTAGGTAGAGCTTGTGTCATGTTTGTCTAGAGTCTTTTGGTTGGACTTCTAGCATAGTTAGGTTGCTTCTTACCTTGAGCCGTCTTGCTCCTTAGAGACCATGTGGTTTTAGATCTTATCTCTTCTCCTCTAGCTTTCTACCTATCTCTTGTGAGGTGAGAGTTTTAGAGTGTGCCTCAAGGGGAGTAGAGTGTGTTTAGGGGGATTTGAGCTTGGAGTCGTGAGCCCATACGGCTTATCTTGAGGGGGAGCTGGTTTGTATATTATGTATTATATGTTTTCTTCCAGCTTAGTTTTTCTTTTCTTTGTGTTTCTTTTGGGTGACTTTGGGCTTGTTTTCTTGAGTTGAGTTCACTCACTTAGACTTCTGGCATGCCTTCCATGGACCTCTTATCTTGTGCTTTAGGTTGCTATCATGCGTGATTAGCTGTTCTCTCTTCTCTCTAGGTTGAGTTCCCTCACAGTCTTATAAGTCTAGCAGGTATTGGGCCTCCTGGGTAGACAGGGTCTGTGTGCACTCCTTAGTTGGTATCTAGAGTCAGCTTCCCTATGTCAGTCACTGGGGAAGATAAGAGCGATTCTAAGCCGTAGTGAGTCTCTTCTATCTTATCTATGCTCAATAGCCATCCAGTTTTGTAGTTTCTCGGCTTCTTCTCCTCATTCTGTTTTTCTGGTTGTTATTGAGTTCATTCGGGTTTTCTTTATGCCTAATCTTGATAATAACTCAACTTTAACCAGATTTGAGCTTAAAATTGATTCATTTATTGAGGGAGAGTTTGGGAATCTGTTCATGCATTGCATTTAGACTGCATTTTCTATTTTATGAGCTTTGTCTATTATGCAATTGATTTCTTCTTCATGCTATACACCATGCTACATCATTTGAAGAAAATCACTAGCTTAGGTATGTCCAAGTTCATTTAACTTGCTAAGCTTAAAAATGAAATAAGCCTTAAATGAAAAACTTGATGAAACTTATTGCTTTTACTTGCTAGGTTTCTTCTCTAGAGGTTTGTGCTGTAATTTGAGAAATTTAGGAGTTCTCTAGAGTCCCTATAGCAACTTGGGTGAAACTAGTTTGATCCATGCTAAAGTCCTTCAATTGCTCATGAATCATTGTGCAAAAAAAAATGAAAATTAAACAAAATTGACTCTTCTTGTGCACATATGACTCAACACCTTGCATTCACAAGACCGCTTCCCATTGCACTTGAGATGAACTTGGAATACATCGTGTTTGACCTAGACCATCCTCTTAAGAGTTCATCTTGAGATGGTCGCATACGGCTTGAGTCAATTGGTTGTCAAAAGAAAATGCAAATAAATTAAAAACAAAGACATATGTGGGTAAAGAATGCAAATAATGTCAAACATTTGCACCCGCTATGTCTTGTATGATGATAAATCAAAATTTGCATTAAGTGATAAATGAGCCGAAGGACCTTGTATTCTCTTCTAGATTCCCAAAGTGTTGAGTAGGTTGAACTCTAGGTTTTCCTTTTGATCCTTAGAGTGGCTATTCTTCTATTTTTGAAACTAAAGCTAAGTGTTGCACTTGTCTAATCTTGCTAAAATGAAATATTCAAAACTAAGCTCGATTTGCACTTGGACATGTCTTAGTTTAGTCATCTTCTGAAATTGACAAGCTTGGTGTAATATCCTTCCATTTTGATCAATTGGATAATCTTCAAAGCTCTTTCGATTGCATTTCATGCATACATAAAAAAATTGATGCCTATATTGCCAAAAGGGGAGAAAACGTAGAAAAGGCATCACTAAAATGATAAAATGTGAATGCTTATTTGGTTATTATGATCTTTGTAAAACTATGCTACTACTACATTTGGATCATAATCTCATAATCACATTTGACATGTTTAGTTGGATTTTAGAGTTTTGTTGAAAATTTCTAAAATCTGAATTCCTCTTCGTCAACTTGGTCATGGTTCTAATTTCTATCTTTGGACCAAGTTTGACTTTGCAACTAAAATTGCTTTCTTCTTCATTTTCTTCAAACTCAAATTTATGCCTTTTGTGTGGTTTGTCAATATACTCATCAAGGGGGAGATTGAAGGACCATGTGGAGGTCCATCCATGTTTGTGATGAGTATTTGACTTTATTTGAGCAAGGTGTGCTCAAGTTTGAGTTTGATTTGGATTGATTTTCAAAATGAAGCAATTTGAGTTGTCTCTGCCAGAGTGGCGATCTGGTCGTATGGACGCGGTAGTGATGAGTTGGATGGTTTATTGCACATCTTTGTGGGCATTGCTATGTGAGGAGTTTCCTTGTCTTTGATGGTTGCAGGGCGACGGTGCTAGGTCATGGTGAGGCGAAGGATGACCGGGACAAGGCGAGGAGCGTCGGAGGTCCAGACGGTTGGGAGATCGCCGGAAGATGATCGGAGATGGAGTCCGGGCAAGTCAAGAAGACAAGGAAAGGAGTTGATGCTAGCTAGATGCCGCGTGGATCAATGAGGGCCGTCGGATTGAGGTCTAGTTGATAGGTTAGCGGGTCTAGGTAGTATGCTTTGAAAACCGTGCAAGAAAATCCGGTATGTGTGTGGGTTTTGGGTTAGCCCTTGCATGGCTGTATGTGTGGGTTAATCCTAGCCCTTAGATGAGTGCTCTAGGGTTGAGGGACTCATCCAAGGATGGTAGGTGGCCCAAGAGTAGTATAAATAGGGGTGGAGGGGTAGCCTCCTTCCCTTGAAGGTGTTGAGGTTTTTTATGCTCATTTGAGCTTTGCCCACATGAATGTGAGGCTTTGTAACCTCCCCTTCCAGAAATGAAATGTTTCCTCAAATCATTTCTTTTCTTTGTGCATTTACATTACGCAATTTATATTATGCACTTAAATTCCGCAATTAAATTCAGCACTTACATTCTTCCAATTTACATTTATGCAATTTGGATTTGCCTCCCCTCCTTCTAAATGCTGTTCTTCTAGGATGTCTTGAGGGTGTTCATTTGGTTTTGCATCTTTCTTACACCCTTGGAGAGACTAGAGATCAAGTTTTTCATCAAATTGTAAATCTGTCCAGAACTTGTTCTTCAGGCAGCAGTCAGTGTTTGATTTTTATAAAAATATAGAAAAATCATTTTTAAGTGATTAGTTTTAGATAACGTGCAGAACTCATATATACATCTTCATAAAATTTATTGAGTCCACTGGTTGCACCGTTTGATAGCTATGAAGTGAAGACCGAGCCTCAAATTGTTTGGTCGAAGTTTCTGACTGTCTGTATTGCTTGATTTTTAATTCTTATTATACAAAGCATTCTGAGGTGATTTTTGGTGGAATGGTTCACGTCTCAACTTCTCACAGGGACAACAATTCTCAAAAATTTTAGAGCAAGAGAAACTCACCAACCACCTGGTCCAACTGAGGACAATTTCTGAAAATCTGCTTTAACTTTTCTGAAAAGAGACTTTGGTGTTTTAGCTTTATCTCTTTTAGAAAAGAAGTCTTTTGAATTGATTCCTCTTTTTTTTGGACACTTGACAACCAGGATTGTGATTAAAAAACACCTCACATGATTAGTGGTTCTTATCCTTGCAAGCTAGGGGTACACATAGTTGTCTAATTGTTCTGGATTTTTAGAGGGTGTGCGAATCTGAGAAGCACCAGTTTGAACGAAAATCTTTGGGTGCTTTAGATTTTTATTGCAAGAGTGTTTGGAGTACTTTGAGTGGGGAAAATTTTATTTGGGATCATTCACCCCCCCCCCTCTGATCGCCATTTCGATCTTTCACATTGTAAGTACGTGCAATCACAGCATACATTCGTTTCGTACTGATAAATGTCAGATATATATGATCCTTGATTCTGTATATGTAGATACATGGTCAAGGAAGCAGAAGCAAGGAACCAACTGGTGCGTTTTGTCGACCCACACATGGTGTCCAAGCAAACCATGGACAAAAATTTAGAAGTCGTCCACAAGTACGTGGAAAAAGTAATGCTCGCTCAATGGAACAAAAAATTCATACTTTTACCCCACAACCCGGGGGTAAGTGCTTCAACATGTTGCTATACTTGTTGATTTGTACTATATAATGATGCTTGAAGTTAGGTTGAATGACCATAGCGACATATCTGTGCAAGTATTACTGGGTTCTACTCGTAATTATACCAAGATGGAACCACGTAATTTACCTTGATTCCAAAAAGGGCGGCACACACGAATTGAAGCCTATCAGAGATTTACTCGACACGTCTTTCGGTGTCTACAAAGCTTGTGGAGGTCCACATAGGAAGAACCCAGCGACGCTGAAGCATATTTATAAGTTTCCGGTATGCGCTAGTACGTAATAATCCTTCACACATCATAATAATACTTTTCAAACTAATTAACCTATTATATTTTGGCAGTACCACCAACAGCCAAAGGAGACTAACCTATGTGGATTCTACAGTTGCTACAACACGCAACTCCTCATTGGTTCAAAGGAGACCAGCGTCATAGAGGTTTGTCAATCTTGCAACAATTGTTTCCACCTACAAATTTATATACAAGACTTTACTCTTCCCATCGACAGGCTTGGCAATGCGCTGAATCTATGTTGAAACAGGCTGGCCTCCTAGGTATCCAAGGACAACTCTGCGCCTTCTTATGCATGAGGTCATTAATTCAAAAGGCGAATACCACTCAAGATCGCCTGATGAGTTGCGAATTTGTTAGATACCGTTTGGATTAATTTATAAACCATGTGCTGTGAGTTTGTCATTTCTAGCTCTCAATTCAATTGGTTTTTGTATATATGAGTTGATTTCTCAAATGAATTCGCTGTACATTTTATTGTGCGACCAGAGTTTATTTCTATAATGGATGTGCCATATTTTCATATGAGATCCGATCTCATTTCTGAATTGTATGTCATAATAATGCTTGGTGATGCTCTGTACTATCATTTTATAGAGGGCATAGCTAGCATTTCCTGAGGCTAGCCAATAAATTAAAATTTAGTAAAAAATGAAAAACAACACCACAGACGGTTCTAAACTAGAACTATATGTGATGAGCCCCACATCACAGACGCTTCCAATTTAGAACCGTCTGTGGTGAGGCAGTCATCCTAGACGGTTCCAAACTGGAACCGTCTATGATGTGGGGCTCATCACAGACGGTTCCAGTTTGGAACCATCTGGGATGACTGCCTCATCATAGACGGTTTCAAACTAAAACCGTCTGTGATGACCGATTGTCATCACTTCGGTACAGACGGTTCACAAAACCGTCTATGATGTGTTTTGTGAACCGTCTGTGATGAGCTTTTGTGTAGTATTGCAAGAACATGGATCAGTACAAAGATTGGAGTTGTATTAGTTAAAAATTGTGTTGTGTTCTACTGAAGAAGCATAAAAAAGCAAATTGAACAACATGTACATAGGTTTCTTGTCCAGAATTCTGGAAATTCAGCCATATAACTACTCCAAGATAACGTTGATCAATGTAACAGCCCAATTTGGCTTAAAAATAAAACTTGCATGATTTTCAAAAACTTCCGTTGCATCTCCAAAAGCCTTGCCTTGATTTAAAATTTTAAAATAATTTCCCTTGAGTCAAAAAAAGAAATTAAAATTTTTAAAAAATTATTTGTGTGCTTCCAAAATCCAAAAAATCCATGCATAGAAATCCTTCTCAAAATTGAAAATTTAAATTCAAATCAAAATTTATTTGCAAAAAAAATTTCGAAAGCCCTTTCTCTCCCCCTCCTTGGGGTGAAACCTAGCCAACAGCCCAGCCACTTTCCCATTATTTCCTTTCTCGCTGGCCCACTCCCCCTCCCTTCTCTTCCTCTCTTTCTTTCTTCTCCTATGGCCCAGTCGACCCGCACCATCCCTCCTCCTTCCTTCCTATTTCTCTTCCATTTGCCCCGCTCCTTCCTTCCCCACACAGCCCATGCACTAGCTATGACCCACGTTCGCACTTCAACCCAGCCGAACGCAGTAGCCAAGCCAACCTACCATCTCTCTCTCTCTTGCTCACTCGCCCATTGCCATTCATGATTGTGCCACGTCAGCTCACCTCGAGCTCTGTAGCAAGCGTTGCGAGGTAGCCACGTTGCTGCGGCCTCATCACATCACCACGCCCATTCTCGGTCCCTCTCTACTCACACCTCGTTCACGATTTCTTGCACAAGAGATATGCACTGAGCCGCTGTGCTTGTACCCCCTCCTGCTCTCTACTTAAGCCACACCAACCATGTCACTGGATGTGCCAACAACTCCTCTGCATTCCCCCCTAGCTTCCCCCTCCCTTTCTCCCTAGTTTGAAGTGAATCGTGTCGACTTTTCCAAGTCCAATTGCTGGCATCACCATTGATTCTGCCGCTCCGGTGAGTTTCCACCATTGTTATCTTGTCCATTATGGTCACCTCGACCTCCTCTTCCTGAGCGATGTCATCGCCGATGTCCACAGAGTACAACCTGAGCCCGCCGCCATGTCGGGACCCGGATTCGCAAATCCGAAACCCTCTGTGTATACTGCACTAGTCCAGGATCACGCTAGGGCACACAGTGGAAACATAGATAAAATATCATTCCACCGGCAATGGGGAAGAAGACAAGGCCCGCGGTGGAAACGCGACGGAACGGCCACGGAACCAGGGGGATCCGAACGAGGGTGACGCGGGCAGTGTGGAAAGGTAGACAGCGACGACAAAGACACACCGGCGGCGAAGAAAGTGGCGGCGGAAGGTCTCGGCTCGACGGCGATCTTCGGCGAGGTCGCACGGAGCAACGGAGGCGCTACGAACGGCGAGCGAGAAGGCAAACGAAGCGGCGCGAGACGGCGGATCTCGGGTGGGGTGCGGCACGGCTTTTATAGCCTCGGGGGACGCGCATCGGACGCGGCACGGACGCCAAGGCGTGGGCGAGGCGGACTCCGAGCGGCGGCGGCGGCTAGGGTTTTGCGGGGTGCGACGTGGCCGCATCGCAACCGTCCACGCATCGTCCATCCGACGGCGGTGGCACGTGGGCTGACTGGGCCGGCGGCTGCACGAAGTGGGCTGGCGAGGAGGAGCGACTGGGCCGAGCCGAGCGGGAAAAGAAGTGGGCCGCAGAGGATTCGGCCCGATAGCGTTTTGGAAAATAAAATTCATTTTCAGATTTAAGAAAAATCCAGAAATTCAAATAAATGCAAATAAATTCAAATAAATTCAAAAAAATCCCCAAAAATACAAAAAAATTCCTTGGAGCACCAGGAACCCAACTAAAACTAAAATTCTTTAATTTGATGAATAGTTTAGTCAGATTAAATCCTTTCCTTTAAGGAAAATTCAAATTAAGCTGGGATTAATTCAAGAAAATGCAAATGGTTTATTTTTGAAATCAACATTCCAAATCTCAAATTTTGGGATGTTACAAACCCCCCCCTTAAATGGAATCTCAACCCCGAGATTCAGGCTGGCTAGGGAATAGGTGGGGAAACTCGGACTTCAGATCCTCTTCTCGCTCCCAAGTTGCTTCCTCTTCTGAATGGTGGCTCCACTGGACCTTGCAAAAACGGATGATCTTGCTCCTCGTGATACGCTCTGCTATATCCAAAATTTTCACTGGTTGCTCCTTGTAGGTAAGATCCTCCTGCAAATCAATGGCTTCCAATGGCATCTGTTCCTCTGGCACACGGAGGCATTTCTTCAACTGCGATACATGGAACACATCATGGATTCCGGCAAAAGACTGAGGCAATTCTAACTTGTAGGCAACCTCTCCTCTTCGTTCCAAGATTTTAAACGGTCCCACATATCTAGGGGCAAGCTTTCCTTTTACTTGAAATCTCTTAACTCCTTTGAGAGGGATGACTCTGAGATAAACATAATCATTAGGCTCGAAACTCAAATCTCGACGACGATTATCTGCATAACTCTTTTGTCTGCTTTGAGCTATCTTCAACCTGTCTCGAATTAATTGGACTTGCTCTTCCGCTTCTTGCAGTATGGCAGGACCAAACAATTGTCTTTCTCCTGACTCTTTCCAGTTGAGAGGGGTTCTGCACTTTCTTCCATATAAGGCTTCAAAAGGTGATATTTGAAGACTGGCCTGATAACTATTGTTGTACGAAAACTCGGCATAGGGCAAACACTTGTCCCACTTGGCACCATAAGTTAAAGCACAAGCTCTTAACATATCCTCAAGAATCTGATTCACACGCTCAGTTTGTCCATCGGTTTGAGGGTGATAAGCAGTACTGAACCTGAGATGAGTTCCCATGGCTTCATGCAGACTTTGCCAAAAACGAGAGGTAAACTGGCTTCCTCTATCAGACACTATCTTCTTAGGCACTCCGTGAAGACTGACGATCCTTGACATATATAACTCTGCTAATTTATCTCCTGCATAGGTAGTCTTAACTGGAATGAAGTGAGCTACCTTAGTCAATCGATCCACTATTACCCAGATCGAGTCATAACCTGCTTGGGTCTTAGGAAATCCGGTAATGAAATCCATACCAATTTCTTCCCACTTCCACTCTGGAATCTTCAATGGCTGCAGCAATCCTGCTGGCCTCTAATGCTCTGCCTTGACCTTCTGGCAGACATCACAAAGTGCAACATACTCTGCAATCTCACGCTTCATAGTAGGCCACCAATACCTTTCCTTGAGGTCTTGATACATCTTGGTACTTCCAGGATGAATGGAGTATAAAGTCTCATGCGCTTCTTTGAGAATCAACTCCTTAAGCTCTTTTTGATCTGGTACGCAAATACGCTTCTCATACCAAATTGTACCTTGTTCATCTTCAGTGAACCCTGGGGTTTTTCCTTTCTTCATATTGCTCTTGATCTCCTTGATATCGGCATCATCTACCTGTGCTACTCGAATCTGATCTTCCAACGTAGGGCGTACTTCCAAGGTAGCTAAATACCCTTCCTGAACCAATTCCAAACTAAGCTTCTGAAATTCCTTATAAAGGGCTGGCTGACTTTCCTTAATCATCAGAGTATTGCAGTAGCTCTTTCTACTCAAAGCATCGGCTACGACATTGGCCTTGCCTGGATGATGATGAATCCCAATGTCATAGTCCTTGATCAATTCCAACCATCTTCTTTGTCTCATATTGAGGTCGGCTTGGGTAAAGATATACTTCAAACTCTTGTGATCAGTATAAACTTCACAACAATTACCAATGTGATAGTGACGCCAAATCTTTAAAGCATGCACTACGGCTGCTAATTCCAAATCATGGGTAGGATAATTAACTTCATGTGGCCTTAGTTGTCGCGAAGCATACGCTACAACCTTCTTATCTTGCATTAGCACACAACCGAGTCCTTGTCGGGATGCATCTCTGTCGGGATGCATCACAGAATATCTCAAAATCCTTCCTATTATCTGGCAGGATAAGCAATGGGGCAGTTGTCAAACACTTCTTTAACTCTTGAAAACTTTGCTCACACTCTGGTGTCCAAACAAATTTCTTCTCCTTCTTTAGGAGTTGAGTGAGCGGTCTCGCTTTTCTAGAAAACCCTTCTATGAAACGGCGATAATATCCCGCCATTCCAAGAAAACTTCGGATTTGGGGTACCATCTTGGGTGACTCCCAACTTAGCACATCTCGTACCTTTCTAGGGTCAACAGTGACTCCTTCTGCTGATATGACATGTCCTAGGAAAGCAACTTCTTTCATCCAGAACTCACATTTACTGAACTTTGCATAAAGCTGATTCTCTCTTAGCTTCGTTAAAATTTGGCGCAAGTGATCCTCACGATCTTCCTCACTTTTGGAGTAGATCAGAATGTCATCAATGAAAACAACAACAAACTTATCCAAATATTCCATGAATACCTTATTCATCAAGGTCATGAAGTAGGCAGGGGCATTGGTCAATCCAAAAGACATCACGGTATACTCATACTGTCCATACCGAGTAACAAAAGCTGTTTTGGGTATATCCTCTTGACGAATCTTCAACTGGTGGTATCCTGATCTCAGGTCAATCTTCGAGAACACTCCAGCTCCTTGAAGTTGGTCAAACAAATCATCGATTCTTGGCAGAGGGTACTTATTCTTGATGGTGACCTCATTGAGTGAGCGATAATCCACACACATCCTCTGAGTTCCATCTTTCTTTTCAACTAGAAGAACTGGCGCTCCCCAGGGCGAAGAACTTGGTCGAACAAAACCTTGATCTTGTAGTTCTTTAATCTGTCTCTTAACTTCGGCTAACTCATTAGCAGGCATCCTATAAGGTCTCTTGGAAATGGGTGGTGTTCCAGGCACTAGTTCTATCAAGAACTCTATATCTCGGTCCGGTAGCATCCCAGGCAACTCATCCGGAAACACATCAGAAATTCATTTGGCATCGCACATCATCCAAACTTATTCCTTTGGCATCGCAAACTCTAATCCTTCTGACCGATCCAATCGGCTTGAACTTTTAACTTGGCTCCATCCGGGTGGTTAAGGTGATCTCTATTCCCACAATCCAAAAGCTGCTTGGATCTTGGAAAGCCAATCCATTCCTAGAATCACATCTAGGGACTTGGTGTCTAGGACAATAAGGTTGGCTAAAAATTCTACCCTCCAATTAATATCTTAACCGGGCAGCCTTGGTTCGTACTCAAATCGTAACCTGGAGATTGCACTAATAAAGCAGATCTTAAGAGGCATTGTCTTTAATTGATGATTTGCGGCAAAACTCCAGAAACAAGCGAATGCATAGCTCGTAATCAAACAAAACCATGGCAGATCTTTGAGTTGACTAGAGCTTACCTAGTATGACGTCCAGTGCATCGGGCGTCCTCGGTGGTGGCGTGATTCACACGGCCTCTTCCAGCAGTGGCGGAGTCTGGTGGCTTGGTTAGAGTCCGGGCGCCCACGCCCCGCTCTGGCGCGGGTCTTGGCTGGCGTAGATCCCAAATTGAAGCGGACTGGCGTCACAGCTTGCTTTCTGGGGCAATTATTGGCATAGTGACCGAGTTCATGACAGTTGAAACATGTGACTCCTGCAGCTGGATTACTGTTCCTCTGAGGTGGATTGTTGTTGGTGTTGAGGTTGCGATTGCCTGAGGGAGCTGGGCGAGGTGCTGGTGCAGGGGTCCTGGATGGATTCGGAGGAGTGAAGCGAGCAGGCTGTTGAGCATTGGTTCTGACTCTCTGCTGGTGACTCTGATGGGCTCCATGCTGCATCATCTTTCTCTTACGGGATTCTTCCAATTCCCGACGAGATTCCTCAATAAGCATAGCTTTATCTACCAGATGCTGGAAATCTGCATAGTCATTGCCAATGACTTGCACCTTTAGTCCTGGATTGAGTCCACGCTTGAACTTCTTCTGGCGAGCATCATCTGTAGCCACATCCTCTGGAGCGTAGCGAGCAAGTTGAGTGAACTTGTTGAGGTATTCACTCACTGACATCCCTTCTTGCTTAAGCTCTCGGAACTCATTCTTCTTCATTTCAACTTTGCCATCAGGGATATGAGAGTGGCGGAAAGCAGTGGAAAACTCTGCCCAAGTGATAGTCTGAGGGTCATCATGAGCAGCACTATAGTTCTCCCACCATTCAGCGGCGGTGCCCTCCAGCTGATGAGCGGCATAGAGAACCTTCTCACGATTGGTGCACTGGGCAATTTCAAGCTTCTTCTCAATGGAGCGGATCCAATCATCTGCGTCCAATGGTTCTGAAGAGTTGGAGAAAGTTGGCGGACGAGTCCTCATAAATTCTGCTGGCTTGGTCTGGAGACGAGCTTGAGGAGGTGCCGCAACAGCTTGGTTCTGCTGGTTCAACAGATTTGCTAGGGCAACTGCAGTCTGGTTCTGCTGATTCATCATGTTGTTAGTGTTCTGCATCATTGTATTCATTAGCTGAGTCTGAGCTGCCAGAAAATGTCCCATGTTCTGGTCTATCACTGCTGGAGGTGGAGGTGGTGCATTGGGATTGGGGTTGGCGCTAGCACTGGCATCCGCTGGAGAACTGCGACCGGCTCCAAAACGAGTGTCAACCATCTAAGATGCAGCACAAGGGTTGATAGGTAAGAGGGAAAAGCAGTAGACGAGTGGTAAGATCATCTAGGGGAGAAGGTAATACCCAAGAACAAAAGGATATAGCCGAAAGGCTTCAAATTAAAGAGACAAATAAAGCTTTTTTTATATATTTAAAGGTATGGTTGCAACACCGTGCTTGGGCAAGGGTACAACATACCAGGCACACAAGCAATGAAAATCCTAGTATACGCGGACTAAACGTAACTGAACTGAAAAGGGGAAAACATGCTCAAACACCGCTGAGCACAAAACCCTATCTTATATGGTAGTCTTCTCGGATAAGTCTTTGATGGCTTGATTCATCGTCTCCCTTGATTTGATTCCTTGCAAAAGGCTCGAGGTTTTGAGAAGTATCATAAGAGAAGTTCAATTTAAATTTCAAATCAATGTCTCAGCAAAGGAGAGAAATAAGAACCTAAGAATAAGACGAGAGGAGACGAAAAGTATTAAGTACCAATTTCGTTGGTTTGATTTAGAAAATAATTTTGAAGACCATGCTAACTAGGATAGCGACCTACAGTCGATATGGCTCTGATACCATCTTTGTCGGGACCCAGATTCGCAAATCCGAAACCCTCTGTGTATACTGCACTAGTCCAGGATCACGCTAGTGCACACAGTGGAAACATAGATAAAATATCATTCCATACAACGAATTAACTAAGAAGAAGCAAATTATTACTAAATAAAGCAAACGACCTTATGGTCAATGTTTACACCATTATGCCTTAAGGGCTTAAGAAACAAATACTATTGCAGCGGAAAAGATAACTTGAGC
The DNA here is from genome assembly GCA_036346275.1 of Otatea glauca. Taxonomy (NCBI): domain Eukaryota; kingdom Viridiplantae; phylum Streptophyta; class Magnoliopsida; order Poales; family Poaceae; genus Otatea; species Otatea glauca. Next base: position 17,804,467 of record CM070719.1, on the reverse strand, counting down.
CATTCGACATGCCACAGGCAATCGTCTGGGGAACGCCTTCCTAATCCACGTAGTCTTCATAGAATTCCTCCTCATGATATTCATTATCTCCTTCAGCAACTGATCAATAAGGGCATAAAGCCGTGAGTACAAAGGTACTCAGCAAGCCGTAGGGAATTGATGCAATATATTTATGCACGGCTTGACAAGGATGGCTATATAGTTCATTTGCAGAAAGAAATAACTTGAATTGAAATACAATAAATAGATTGAAAGCATATTTATGAAAAGATAAATAAATAACTGGTAGATCAATGATAGACAACAAAACAACAGTGAACTCCCCATTCACATCCCAACAATTTCACATTCCACAATTTCATGAAATCTCTATACCCCGTGTGAAATTCCCGGGCTTGTCCATGACCGCGGACGCGGCTATTCGAATAGTTTTACACTCTGCAGAGGTTGTACAACTTTACCCACAAGACATGAACATCTCTTTGTGCAATCGATCTTAACACACTTCCTTTGGTGTGTCGCAGAGATATCATGACAAAGCCTTTACAATGCGCTGTCTAAACTTGGTACTGCCCGCTAAGGTTTCGCCCATTAGGGCCCCCCTCTTGCGCCTTGCGAATCTACCCGTCCATCCCGGAACCCACACCACCAACTGGCAGTACTCAAGGCTAGACATTGCAAATTAATCAGCTAGGTCTGTCCCATTCCAGACATGTGGTAGTACGGTTAGGCCCAGTTCAATGGCGCACAAGATTAAGTCCTTAAGTTGTCTCAGGCAAGACATCCACATCCCAATGTGCTAGAAAGCACCCCCTTTACTTCATGATCACTTGCCCGAGGGAAAACAATTCGTTCAACCAAGACCAATGGCAAACCCTGCCATGGTACAACAAGTTTTACAACAGTGGCTACCGGCCACGATTCAATATCTCATTAAGTCAAGATTAACATTATTCAACATGTGACATGAATCCAACGTATATGTAAGCATATCTAAGCATAGCTACGATAACCCAATGTTGGTATAATGATTATGTCCAACTAGTAATGTCCCAACCTAGGTTTAACAATGGATACATGGCATACAACGAATCAAGGTGGCATAATGTCAACTAGGCATACATCTACTCCCATTAAATAGCATCGATACACAAAGTAGCATGCAATTGTATAAAAGTAAATTACTTTTGCAAACATGGAATCAATATGATCAAAGGTTACGACTTGCCTTGCTGATCTAGTGCTGAATCTTGGTCTTCGAAGTCTTCGTTCGCTCCCTCGGAATTAGCGTCTACCGGAAAAGAAAGCAACGAAACCAAATAAATACAAAACAGAGACTCAAACAAGCTCAAAACTGAAAATAAATGGCTCTGGAAGATAGATCTTGATTTTAGAAAAATTTAGAAACTTGAATCGCCTCAATCGGAGTTCGTATGAGGGAGAACGAGCTTCTGGAAAATTAAATCAGAGAAAAAGACTGAAAATCAGAAATTCAGAATTTCTGGATTTATTTTTATACGGAAAAAAGGATTTATTGCGCAATCGCAGACGTCAGCCGGCTCTCGGTGGACTTGGTCCACGGCGCGGGCTCGGTTCACCGTGCACCTGGTGCACGGTTGACGTCGGCGCTTGCTTCGGCGACACGCGGCGGCAGGGCTGACGCCAGCAGCTGACAAGGCACTGACGTGGAAGAGCCATGCGTCACGCATCCGGCAGTTGCGATTGGATCTGACGGTCGAGAACGAGGGCGCGGACAGAGGCGACGCGGCAAGATCTGGGACGCAGGGGCGAGACCGGACGGCTAGGGTTAGCGAAGGAGGACGGCGGCGAGGCGACGGTGCGGGGCTCACCGGCAATGGGGAAGAAGACGAGGCCCGCGGTGGAAACGCGATGGAACGGCCATGGAACCAGGGGGATCCGGACGAGGGTGACGCGGGCGGCGCGGAAAGGCAGACAGCGACGGCAAAGACGCACCGGCGGCGAAGAAAGTGGCGGCGGAAGGTCTCGGCTCGACGGCGATCTTCGGCGAGGTCGCACGGAGCAACGGAGGCGCTACGGACGGCGAGCGAGAAGGCAAATGAAGCGGCGCGAGACGGCGGATCTCGGGCGGGGTGCGGCACGGCTTTTATAGCCTCGGGGGATGCGCATCGAACGCGGCACGGACGCCAAGGCGTGGGCAAGGCGGACTCCGAGCGGCAGCAGCGGCGGCTAGGGTTTTGCGGGGTGCGACGTGGCCGCATCGCAACCGTCTACGCATCGTCCATCCGACGGCGGTGGCGCTGCAATGGCTGGGCGGCGGCGCTGGCGGCCGGGCGAGGCGGAGCGACTGGGCCGAGCCGAGTGGGAAAAGAAGTGGGCCGCAGAGGATTCGGCCCGACAGCGTTTTGGAAAATAAAATTCATTTTCCGATTTAAGAAAAATCCAGAAATTCAAATAAATGCAAATAAATTCAAATAAATATCAAATAAATTCAGAAAAATCCCCAAAAATACAGAAAAATTCCTTAATTTGATGAATAGTTTAGTCAGATTAAATCCTTTCCTTTAAGGAAAATTCAAATTAAGCTGGGATTAATTCAAGAAAATGCAAATGGTTTATTTTTGAAATCAACATTCCAAATCTCAAATTTTGGGATGTTACACGCCACCGTTGCCGCCTTGTCCCTTTCACTCCTTTTGTGCTCACCTTGATATATCCTTGCTTGTACCTCTCTTCTTCTTCCTTAACGAGCACCAAAGCCACCGGAACACGTCTTCTTCTCCGTCGCCAACTCAAAACACACACCGACCTCACCGCCACAACTGATCTTCCACAGACTATCTCCTAGTGAGCCTCTCTGTTCCCACATGTTCTTCATGTCTCAAACCCGATCGCCACACCGTCTCACCTTAACAGACCATTGTAGGCCTCCATAGATAGCCCGGTCTACCACCTCATCCTTAGCACCAAGAGCACCTCTAGCATCGCTATGGCCTATAGATGTTCAAGCCCACCTCAATTTGATGTTTTATATAGCATTTTGTAGTTGCCTTTGTGCACAGAAGCACAACCGCCATTCTCGCCATCGTGTCATCACTTCAAGCCATCTCCTGCTGCGCTGTCGCCACCATCAAAGTCAAATGGTCCATATAGCCCACTTTGTCCATCCCAAGTGGTTGGTGAGCCTTTCCTTGTCTGTACCATGTTCGACCAGAGCATAGAAAGAAGACAACTCGAGCCACTAACATATGGACCTTGAGACCATTAGGGTTAATTAGTAAACCAATAGTGTTAGTATGACATGTGGGCCTAAGACCATTAGGAAATCTAATTTAACCAGTAATTAGTTAAGGGTTAATTAGTAGTTAATGTAAGTATGATATGTGGGCCTGAGACCATTAGGAAATCTAATTGAACCCTAGTTTAAGATATGAGTGTATGACATGTGGACCTCACTAATCAGTGTCTCAATATAAATAAATAAAAACTGATTGGACCCCACCTATCAGCCGCAGAATATTTTTCTTAAGAAAAATAAAGCAAATCTTGGCTGGCCCTGCCTATCAGGAATTTTAAATTTTCTGAAATTTCCTCTAGGGTCAAATTTTGGAGAGCTCGTTCTCCCTTGTTTTAAATCCAAATGACTTTATTTTGTTTCTAAATTCATCTAAATTCAAAATATTTCCATCAATACCAAAATCATGTTTTTGATATTATTTGAATTTATTTGCTTTTGTGTTCTATATGGATGTTTGTGTGTTTATAGAATTTGTTGCTTCCGACGCCCTGCCACTGCAAATCAAGAACCAACGTGATCCACTTTTTAGCAAGGCAAGTCCTTATAATTGGTCATGTTAAACCTAGCTATCAAATGCAACTGCTATCCTTTCAAATACAAATTACATGCTTATTATTATTTATTAAATACTATGTTAAATGTTGATGCTTAGCTATGCCGTGCAATTGATGGTTATTATTCCCTTCCTTGATTGTTGATGTTACCTTCACCATGTCACCCTAGGATAATTATTATAATATTTCTCCCTTGATTAATATTTAAGGAATAAAGGTTGTGCCTAGACATACCTAGTGATTAAAACGAATATGAGACAAACATTGCCAACAAATACTTGGGACATTATGTGATAATTGGTGTAGTCATGTGGGTTACCACTGGAAACAAAAAAATATTTATAAATTTGTGGAGACTTGGGTGAGTAGATGGTATGGGATGGATGCAGGGAATACACAAGAATTTGGTTTGTTGGATTGTCTCACCTGAGTCAATTAAGAAGCAAATCATGTGCCCCATGTCTCTGAACCCCACCATAAGTCTATCATCGGTACGACCTGGTCAAGTAAATTGTTGACTTTTGCCATGAACTCCTATGTATAGATTGATAGGTGGATTTCTATTATCGAGAAGGGCAATAGATTCCTAATAACAGCGGTCCCTCATTGAAAATGCAGCCCCATAATGCGTGCATTCTGGGGGTGATCCATAACAGTCATTGTCCCAGTGTTAAGGGGTTATCCCTCCGGAGCAAGATAAGTGTCGGGACAAGGCATTTAGAAACGCCTTGTTATAATCATTTTAGTCGCACACCTACGAAAGCGTGTTATGGCCAACATTAAGAGTTGATCATATATTGTGAGTAAAGTTGTACAACCTTTGCAGAGTATGTAAATAATCTATTCAAATATCTATGTCCCAGGCTACAGGCAATGTGAGGAAAGGCCACACCATGTTATTTTTCACAAAAACTAGGTAATGGTTGATACGGTATGACGATTGTGAAGAGATGGATATGGTATGTTATTTATGAAGTGGACATGATATGGTGCTTATGAAGTGAACCTAATTGATAAACATGTAGAGAGTTCTCTCTCATGATGAATTCAAATTGAAACAAACACCTTGATTTTGAGTTAAAGAGGCTATGTTGTAAGTTTGGAAGTTAATTATGATAATTACAACAAAAATTGCTTTATGCTAAAAGAACCCTAAAACCTTCCCTTGTCAAGCCCTACATCTCTATACTTGCATTTAGCATGAGGACACTAAGTACTTTTGTACTTATGGTTGCTTAATATGTAGATTTAGATGACAAAATTGAAGATCCGGTGTATGGATACTTCTATCCCCCAGTTACGAAGGTGAAGCCGATGGCCAGGACTATGTTTAGTCCAAATCGATTGCCAGTGGCAACTCATGGAGGTCATTTTGGTTTATTTTCCTTCTGCTGCTATTCTGAACAAACATTTAGCATGTTGGCTTATTCGGTAAAACTTGACCGTAAGATCTATTTATGTATGTTTATGTAATATTAAGCACTCCTTTTACTTATGTGCATATATGGATGTGATATTCGACATTATTGCATTGTGTGAACTCGCTAATAATTATAGAACCACCTCAGAATACATAGAGGGTATGGATGAAAATCCGGGCGTGACAAATACCGAAGCATCGGGATGGCCACCTATCAAAATACATGATTGCTTTTACCAGAAAAAGTACTGTTACTCGTTCTTTTCTAAGAATGGTAACCATCACGGCATCAGTTCTTCTATCAGAATAAAGAAATTGTTCTTTTATGAGATATTGACGCATCACAACTAATGCACCACAATGGCTACTGCAGTAATTGCACTCCTCTGTAATGCATCAATAGTAAAAAAGAAAAATAAAAAACGTAAAGTTGGTGGCTTAATGATCACCTGTGATGACCATTTCCAGGTTCATCCTGGAGTACCATACCATTTGAAATTTGTGCGTCACTGATCACGAGCAACAAATCATGATAGTGCAAATTCTGCAAATTTATGCTCGTTTATGCAACTTAATTCAGCGTGAAGGGTTCCTCTTCTGTATCCTCATCTGCTTGATCGTCACGTGGTCATAGAGATATCTATCATCAAATTTCACAACTCTCCCTGGAATCAATCTAAAAAAAATTCTCACTGAAATCGAGCTTGAAACGTATAGAATCAAGTGCTTGTCATCGAAGATCTCATACGTATCCTGGCAACTTGACCTCATCTACATAATATTCTAGCTTTGGTGATAATGATAACTCTGGTGGCACTACACGATGAGACAACCACAGATGGCTCATGCTGATGGGAACCAACAGTGAATAACTGCATGAGTGAAAATTTTCACTGCAAGACAATTGCAGCATGCTTAAGTGGCAAGAACCAAACAAGTTCATAACAGAGGAAGAAAACATGAATTGACAAAGTATTGTAGTGCCATTTACTCAACATAACCAACTTAGAGTTAGAGGTTAACCAACATCATAAAAAAGGTCACTTATCAAATACATATTACTTTTACCAGAAAAATGCAGTAGTTTTTCAGGAGGTAAGCAACAGCCTCAGTTCTTTATTGGAATAGTGAAATCTGACCGGGTAATCATGCAAGATTAATGGATACTTCTCAAAATAATCAACCTGAGGTAACATGGATGAAAAAATGAAGAACGAAAGAAACCAATTGATTCTTTTACCCTTTTCTTTTCCTTGTGCGTCAACAAGCGCCATCCATGAGCAATAGCTAAACCGCATAAGGCATTTTAATGTTACTCAATGTCTTCATAGTCAAGCAAATCTAAAAGTTGGCACCATATATGCATCTCACTATCTTTTAATTTACAATAGATGCTATTGTTATGAATAGGACTTGTATTTATCACGAGGCCAATAGGCCAGTATGTATGCACCTACATGTGGGTACAAAAGGAAAGCCCATATAAGGCAACATCAATAGAAGGTAATATGGGATACTAGCAATCTCTATATAAGGAAATATCGCATACATTCTAACACCCCTCTCAAACACATGGCGTATCAACAACCATGAGTTTGGAGAGATAAAAACTATGCTAAGCTTTGGTCTGTACCTTCGTGAAGAAGTCTGTCAACTGAAACTCTAAAGGCACATACTGAAAAGCCATGACCTGATCCTGCACCTGTGTCCACATGTAGGAAGCATCAACACTGATATGCTTGGTGAGCTTATGCTTCACCGGGTCTCAAACAATGCTAATAGCACCTATATTGTCAGATAAAATAGTACTCGGTGTAGAAAAAGAAAAACCAAAATCCTTAAATAAAGAGTAGTTATTGTAGAAATAGAAACACCAAAATCCTCAAGTAACCACCGTAGCCAAGTAACTTATGCTGTCAAAAGAGCCATAGCTTGCAACAGCCTCAGCACTCGAATGAGAAACTTTTGTCTTCTTCTGTCTGCTTCTTAGTCTTCCAAGCAATGAGAGAACTACCAAGAAAACACAGTAGGCAGAAAGAGACCAATGATCAGAGTGATCACTAGCCTAGGTAGCATCAGATTATGCATGGAGCTATAAGGAACTAGAGCATGCAAATAAAAGACGGCGAGAGATTGGTCCACAAAGATATCACAGAACGCGAAGAAGTTGATTATAGTGGAGCTGAGTGGGAGCTGAAATGAATAGACTCAAGATATGCACAAGATACAAAATGTCAGGACGAGTGACACCAAGGTAAACAATACTCCCAACAAGATGGTGATAGCGAGTAGGATACTCAAGAGGTACACCATCAGTAGGTCAAAGGTGAACATGAACTCTATAGGGGTCTCAGCTGTGTGCTGATCAGTGAAAGAAGCACGATCAAGGAGATCCTGAATATACTTCTCTTGGGACAGGAAAAAGCCCTCAGGTGTAGAGGAAACCTCAATCCTAGGAAGTAGCGAATTGGACCCGAATTAGACATGAGAAATTTCTCATTGAGACATGCCTTCACAAAGGCAATATATTGAGAATCATCTCCAGTGATGATCATGTTATCAACCGACTATGAGACAAAGTGTGAACAAAAAGTGCAGAATCATAATCACTAGCAAGAAGGCTAGCCATAGTGATTATAGAAGAAAAATGCTCAAACCAGGCATGAGGGGCTTGCTTAAACCCAAAAAGAAAGCTATGAAGCCAACAAAACATGTCCTTAGAAACAGAATACCCCAGTGGAGGTATTCTTGACATCAAGCTAAGAGATTGACCACTCACGAACAAAAGCCACAACAAGAAGAGTACAAACAGTGATCATGACCATGCTCTTGCTGAAAATCACGTGACACAAGACGAGCCTTGTAGTGCTCAAGTGAACCATTAGAGCGAGTCTTTACCTTATAGATGCACTTGCACATAATGGGATGGACATGTGGAGGAAGGGGCACAAAATCTCATGTGCCAGTACGCTTAATAGCAGCAAGCTCATCCGCCATCGCATGCTGCCGTTCCTAATGAATAATAGTATCATGGTAAGAAGTTGCCTTGGCAAGAGCTGCACCAACAAAGCCAAGGCGCTTAGTGATACAAGTTTTTCTCAACATTCATGGCATAGGATTTGGATACACACGTACTCTCTTGATGAACTCTAGTTGCTCCCCCGTTGGCAGATGTAATGAGCTTGCACCTCTCCGATTCGTCAAAATCACACGTATGTTGTACATCACGGACATTGAGTTTAACACTCTAAAACTTGCATATTATAGTTTAATTATTTAATTCTTATTTTATGAGATTATTCCTAAATATTTTGGAATTAAAAAAGGTTTTTTTCCTATTTTTGTATTTATAAAACAATTTATTTGAGAACAACTAAAATCCAAGTATTTCTGAAAATAATTTTATTAAGTCTAAAATATCTCAAGGTATTTTTTAGAATTTTTCCAAAATTTTTAACCTTATTTGCAATTGTCTAAAAGCCTTTTTTGTTTAATTAATTAATTTGAAATTGAAAATCCCATTTCACTTACAAGTGGGACCAAACCCCACTTGTCAAGATAATCCTCAAGCTCTAGAAGGAGTCCAGAGCAGCGTGTCTCTCTATCTCTTTACTCCATTGATGATTTTTGGAGTTCAAAATGGAAGCGATTTCATCTCCGAATTCGTTGCAAATTCGTGTGCAAGGTTATCCTCACCCAATCCCTTTTTTCTTGACCTAATCCCCTCTTTTTCATGTGGAATTTGTGTTCTTTTTGTTTCGGGCATAATTATGTTCGAGTTGGTTTCTATCTCTCCAAGCCTTCCCAGGATTATTTAAGGTGAGCATCAGGACATTGCTCAATCCATTTCTTTGCTCGTTCCTTGCTTTCATGCTCTTATTTGATCGGAACACCGTGAAGTCTCCAAGTCATCCCTGGTGTCGATCGACGTGCCCTAGCGACCTTCCCGATGCCTTGAACTCCTCTCATGAACCGTTCAAGTCACGTCGTGTTCTCACTCGTCGTGAAGGTAACCCCTCAATCAATTTGGAGTTTCCCACATTGTGTGCATCAAATTTGTGTTTTGTCATCGCCAGTCGTGCTCTATTCATTGCCGTGCTACGACACCAGCCGTGCCCCTCTGCCCGGCTAGTCCGCCATCGCCGCACAGTCATCTATGCCCGTGTCGCCACTATGATCATTGCTATTCAGAGCTATAGTATCTGTGTGCTACAATGCCCATGCACTACAATGCTCGTGCACTGGGTGCACAATGGATAGAAGCAACTCCATGGGCTCGAACCTCCAAAGATCGGGCCCACATGTCAATGACTCAAGATTTTCCATAAAAAAGAAATTCTGAAATTCAAAATAAGCGCTGACATCAGCAAGATGCAGCAGTAAATTGGATTTTCTCTAGAAAAATAATTCCAAAAAATTTCAGAAAATCCTTTCTTTCTCAATTTCTTTGATTTAAATCTTCTAGAAGCCCATTCTCCTTCACACGAACTCTGATTGAACCCATTCAAATTTCTAAATTTATCTAAAACCAAGATCTTTATTCCAAAGCTATGTATTTTTGGTTTGGAGTTTATTTGAATTATCTTTTTGTATTTTATTTGTATTTACATTTTTTTAGTAGATGTTGATCCCGAGGGAGTGAAAGAACAATTTGAAGATCAAAACTCAGCAGCAACTTTGTATGGACAAGGCAAGTCATAATCCTTGATCATGTTGAAGTTATGTATGCAAAAGTATTTTGTTTTATACAAATTGCCTGCTATTTCTGAACAAATAATTATTTTTTGGGAATAGCTAAATACCTACTTGTCACTATGCTACTTTGATTATTTGAATAGCTTATATCCATTGCTACCCTAGATTGTTATAACACCTCGGCACCGCACGTGCCCTGAGCGTCACTTCATCATGCTATTTCACTAATATTTAACCATTTCTACAACAATTTCAGCAAGAACATAATTTATTTTTTAGACATTATATACCAACTACAAGGTATTATATGCATGCCCAAGAATGCCCAAGACCTCACTCTTGGGAGTGTCCAGAACACATGCATCTGTGAAACAATCTTACCTTGTTTTTACCTTTGTCGAAGCCACCAAACAAAGCAAATTCACAAGAAATAATACAAGCCATAAACATTACTTAACAAAACTAATTAAATCCTTACAAATTTGCATCCACTAAATTATTCCATGACTGAGTCTATCTAGTTTATTCAATGGATAAGCATGTTTAAAATGCTAATTAATATAATTAGGGTTAAGTAGTGACAAGCGATGTGGCTGTGCTACTCCCATTCCCTGAATATCAGCCTCAAAGTACCTAAAACATTAAATAAACAAGCGTGAGTCTAAAACTCAGCAAAGTACATCATACAACAATATCAACTCATCAAAACAACCATTGAGTAAAATATATCATGTCATGTTATCCATACATATAGGAGAACTCATCAATTTAAATATGTTCTTTCACTTCATTCATACAATGCAACATGCTTTATGCTCATATGCACATCTCATAGCTTATGCCAGTATAGCTGAGTGCACACCTGTCGGTGTCACACCCTCTCATTCTCTCCATCCCATGGAGAGGCCTACCGTAGTAGGTCTTTCATGCCCACGATGAGTGTGTCATAGAGACCCACACGGGTCATCTCTTACATCATGAATGCACATATGCAAATGATAAAAGTTATTACCATGTTCCATTCTTTTCATAATTAGCATAACCACACATAACACAAGCATAAACAATGACAATAATTTATAACATACAGATAGGACAACAAAGTATCAAATATCAACTTTAGCATCGGTTCGCATCAACCGATCATCGTTATAGCATGTACTTGCCTCTTTACCCACAAAGAATGGACTAGCATGAGGTTGAAGCCATTTCTGAAGTCACACCTCCTGCAAAAAAAAATATATATCCATCTCAAAAACATGAACCAACAGTACAAGCACCAAGCATAACGACATCACACCATTGCACAACCCTTTTTTAACCTTCTCACTCCTTTGTTGTCCCGATGGTCGGAAGACCATAATTTCTAGATCAAAAGCCCAAACCTAGAAACCATATACTTCATGAAAACTACAGAAGTTAACCCACAAATTTTTACTCATCCAATCCCACGACGGATGGTAGAGGGGGTGGCTAAGGTTTGGGGCAAAGCCCCTCGCCCCAAAGCTAGCCCACCTAAGGCCACGATAGAAAATCCCCATTTTCTTTTTATTCTTTGTGAGATATTATATTCTTCCCCTTAACAGAATTCGACCCCGAATTCTTAGCACGCTAACTACTAGAGAACAAAAATAGTATAGAAATTAAATCACATCACAAAAAATACCCGACGAGAACAACTCTGGATACTTCTCACATATGATAGACTCTAATTCCCAAGTCGCTTCCTGCTCAGATTGATGTGACCACAACACTTTAACATTCTATGGTTCAGTACCTGCTTCGACTCCCACAATATCTGCACTGGGTGGGTCTCAAATGCAAGGCACCTAGACTCAAAGACCAATGGCTCTAACGATGTCACGATCAAAATCCCACAAGAACTTACCTAACCTAGATACATGAAACACATTGCGCAATCCACGCGAGGATTCATGAGTGTCTTGGAGATAAGCCAACTTCCCAAATTAGGAAATAGTCTGACATAACTCAGGCTAAGCTTCCTTTGGAAGTCAAGCGTACAACTGCACTAAACCGATGATACATGCAGGAACATGGTATCAACCTTTAACTCTAGCTCCAATTCTATCTTCGTCTCAAACACATAACTCTATTATCTGCTCTCAGCTTCTCTACCCATGATTCGCCATACTCAAGAAGAGAAGAACAACACAAGATACTACACATCAACATGCCTATATTCCTTTTCCTCACCGAATAACCAGAACCATGCACTTAAACATCCGGGATGTACCACTTGTAACACCAGAAAATAAAGCACAGATTCCCATCTCTCGCAAATGATAGACCCTTTTATATATAGGATCAATACCATCAAAAGATAAAGCCTAAAACAACACACCTTCTATTTCTACAACATTACTGCGAACAACATAAATTTAAATCTTTTCACCTACTAGGCCTATTTCACACTAAGAGATGACCACTAGCAAAGACTGGGATCTCAGATCGGTACCAAACCACACTTGGCCTTTCTTTCTATTAAGTCCTAGCCCCACATACTTCCCCTCAAAAAATCAACTCAGAGTACAATCTCTTATTGCACTCAACAGAACAACATAGATCATTCATACTTTTTCCACACTTGAACGCAAAGGAAATATCATTTCTCATTAACAAAATAAACCGCTTTCACTACCTTGAAAATAAAGGTGCCAAAATTCACATCAAGGAGAAACTCAATTTAAAAGAGAAACACCGTATAAATCATTTATAAATACAGTTTACTTACTGTGGGACCCCGGATTTGCTATCCAGAATCCCCTGCGTATTTCTGTACTAGTCCCAGATCAACACTAGTACACACAGTTCATAGTGATGAATCATAACCGAAAAGCACGAATTGAAAAGATAAATACTGAGTACCATCCGAAAAGCCATTATTACAAAACCAGGTCACATGACCTTAAGTTCACAGCAGCGGAAATAAGAAGCAAAAAGTTAAAGCCAATAAACTCCACAGGCAGTCGACTGAAAAGAAACGTGCGCCTAGCTCTCTGGATTGTCTTCATCGTACTCCACATCGTAGAACTCAAAATAGTTCGTGGCATCTTGGAAAGCTTCTGACGAAAGAATTTATTGTACATATGAGTACAAGCGTACTTAGCAAGTCGGGGAAATATGCAAGATGCAAGGCCTTCCAATGATGGCTTAATATGGTTCTTTTGCACAAAGCCAGATTTAACAAACATTATTAATAATAATTTTCACAAAGCAATGTTAACAATTATTTGTACAATTGAAATTATTTATAACTCTAGTGAAGGTTCCAACTACCAACACTAATATACAGGCTCTAACCGCCTATTTTAAAAGATCTTGTTTAACCATCACATGACTCCATCTGTCATGATTCAAAACAGGTTCCAACCACCTGACTGGCTCCAGCTGCCAAGAATACATTCGAAAGTTCTAACCACTCTCAGATCCCAAAACATCAGTTTTTAAAACCAAAAACAAAGTCTACCAATATGAAAGCATTCTTTGCTTGCCCTTGGTCGTAAGCACGGCTATTCGAATAGTTTTACACTCTGCAGAGGTGTACAGCTTTACCCACAAGACATGATCATCTCTTGTTGCCATGTGCAATATGCACACTTCCTTTGGTGTGTTGGCAGAGAGATCATGACAAGGCTTTTACAATGCAATAATCTAACCTGACTCCACCCGCTGTGGTTTCACTGCTGTTAGGGTTCCATCTACCCAGTACAGAAGCCCCCTCTTACGCCGTGTGGGAAAAACAAGCTTGCCTCCATCTGGCACCCACATTCCACCATGTGGCGAGTCTAAGTTAAATTATTACAAATTATTCAGTCAGGTCGTACCCATTTAGACATGTGGTTGTACGGTTGTGCTTAGAATGGAAAATCACAAGCGTCGGTCCTTAATTGACTTGGGCGGCACAAACAAAACAAAAACCAGTGCTCCATATGCACCCGCCAAACAAACCGATCCGCCCAAGTCTAAATTATTTTCATTTTTATTTTGCAAATGCAGTGGCATACATATTGCCACAACTTTTCAAATTCATAATTTTTCACAGTTTCAAAGTAATCCATCCATAGGTATTTGATCGACTTTGCATTTAAGCACATCTAGCACACTAAACAAAATATATCACAACATATTATTATTATGACATATCGCAGCAACCTAGGGTTACAACAGTCAAGGATTTCAATATCAAGGTGGTAATAACAATTGGGATTAACTACCAACCTAAATTTTAACATCATCTTTTAAATAATAGCGGTGCAAGTTATAAAACATTGTAAAGCATTTATAAAACATGGGATTAACATGCTTCAAGGAGACTTTCCTTTGTTAATGAGGAGAGAAGGATCGCTCGGCAGATCGGCACTTTCTTCGACGATGGCGACAACTTCTTTGACTACTCGCAAAACAGAGTGACTAATAAATAAAAGAAAACAAATAAAATATAAAAATTATAAAATTAGTACTGCCAGAAATAGATTGAATTTATATGAATTTAGAAATTTGAATCACTCAATTCGGAGTTACGATGAAAGAGAACGGGTCATTTGAAGTTGGATTGGAAAGAAAATTCACAAAAAAGAAAAATCGCAGTGTAGCTCCGTACTATTCACTCGCGAGCAACTCTGGACAAATGGCAAGGGAGGGGCTCCGGCCAGCGGAATGGGGAAAATAAGGTGAGCATCATGTAGAGCTCGACGGCGCGAATCCAAAGGTATGATCGGATTTTGAAGAGGCTTACCGGATTGAGAGTAATTGACGATGAACGGAGCTCCGACCAACGACGTTCAAATGCGAAATCCGGAGTCAAAACTTGACGAAATCTGGATTTTCTTGAGGGGTTATGCTCCTGACAACAATGCGCACAAAGTGACATGAATGGAACTTCAAATAACTCACCGGACCAAAAGTTGGCTCGCCAGAGTCTTTGGTCGATGTCGGGGCTGCGGTTTTCGCAAGTTTTGGAGAGGAAAATTTGAGGAAACAAAGGGAAATGGTGAGCACGGCGTAGAGGAAGGTGAGACGCATCTATAGGAAGTGGATGCACGCGAAAAGACTGAGAAACGGCCGAGAAATCAAGTGAGCAATGAATTGTTCTTAATCGCTTACTGCGCCAAATCCGGCTTGAATGGGTGAGAGCAACGGTCGGGGATTGATTCCTTACATCAATGCGGTCACGACAGTTCAATTCTAACTTGATTTGATGTGGAAATGAAGAAGTTATAAAAATTTCTTTTAGACATTGAAGAAGAGCAGTACTGAACTTCAGCGATCGGAGGTGGAAGATGACACTGTAGCAGCGCTAACATGTGGGTTCAAATGAATAGTGCTGAGAATAAAGCACGAAGGATAAAATAGCAAGAAGGCTCTAAACATCATGGAAAAATTCTCAAAAATAATATAGAATATTTGGAACCTAACAAAATTGGTTTCGGAATTTTTAGAGAATTGTGGAATTGGATTTGAATTTTGGATATCCGGATGAAATGGAATTTCCGAACGCGAATGGAATAAATTCCATTTTTGGATGGAAAGGAATGCCAGGTTAACTAAAATTCCAAAGAAAACACAAATCCTTGAATTAATTAATTTAAAATATTTTTTAACAAAAGAACCGAAAGTGGGATGTTACACTTTTACCAATGCAATTCCTTTTAGAAAGAAAGAACCGATTGTGGAATCGAATCACTTCCACACAACCACCATCCTTTTCTCATGAGATAGAAAAGCTCCTTTCCTAGCAGTAAATTGCTTCACCAGCAAAAATCACTTAGGAAGCAATTTTAAGAATCACCATTCAGAAATATTCACAAATATCTCACAAATTTTAAATAAATCCAACTCTCATTAAAATTAAGATAGAAAATATTTCTACCATCATGAGCTTCTAAAACATTACATTAGGTCTGGTTGTTTTCTTTAACTAATAATGCCTTATATAACTCGTTTTATATGCTAAAGAGCGCAATCCAATCATACACCCTTGAGGATAAATTTCATAATCATATGTTAAGCTAAATTTCTTAGTAAAGACAAATGAATTGCATTGTTCAAGGAAACAAAGCATTCAAAAACCATCCACAGTTTACTTTATAGTTATTTATTCTTTCACCCTCATTTTCAAATCTCAAAATTAACTCCATAATTTGGCAACATTCACGCAAATCTGGGAAATCTCTAATGCATGTACATAGAACGCCTTAGCAAAAGATATTCATCCAAAAGACCATATAAACAAACGAATCCATATACATTTAAACATAATTCACCTTAAATCCCACCATCTATATAATTGAAAAAAATGCTTACCATTTAAGATTTCAGTACTTACATAATTTATGCCTTGAAGAACCCCATCAAGATTTAATATAAATTACAACCAATTCTTCCCATAATTATTTTCTCCAATAATTATAAAGAAAATTGGAAAATTATCACAAAACATTAAACTAATTCTACCTCAAGATGATAAACAAGGAGAAATCTCATTATAATTTTAAGCATATTCAACCTGATGGTTAAATCAACATAAGAGGCTGCATCAACATTATTCTAAGTCTACAACCCATGAAGATCCAACAAATCATTTATCTTCATATTCTAGAGTTCAAAACCTTTAATTTCATGAAACTTTTTGTATGACTAGCATAAAATTTTATACAACCCATAGGTCAAAATTCAGTAATCAAAGCTTATTCAACCAATAAAAGACTCCCACACATAAATAGTGTCTCCTCGAGACATATTTCATAAATATGGCTCTAAGACAGACATTCGCTAAGGATAAAACCATGCACCAGATAATCATTCCATGTTTAAGCATTCTTTGATTACAACATTGATTAAGTCATTCTATTGATGTAGAGTATTAAATTATCAATAAGCAACATAGTCATAACTATTTAAAACAAATTTCCATACATTACACCATCACATTGTTCTAAACAAATTTATCAAATGTGAACATCCTATATCTTCTCAATCATGATCTGTACTAGCATTAAGGGAATACGATTTCATATTTTCAATTAGTTCAATAGGTCGAAACAACAACCAGAATCACTTTAATCAACATTCTATTTAGTGTTTCCTACCATCACAATTAATTTACTCTACCAACACCTTATTTTTAAAATACTTTTAAGTAGCTAACTGAATTAATTTGACAGTATTACTAATTTACATTGTATCAATGTTCTTATTACACCTCAAAGTCTAGAGTCTCAACATTCTCGTTAGTCACTTACCTTTGAAATAAAAGGGTGTGTTCCCATCCTTTCAATTATTGCAATAGTTTTCAAGCATGATCAATAACACATTTTATCATTACTCACAATAGAATAACCTATGACAACAGAAATTTATTTATTTTTAAACCAAATGTAACAGTTACATTTAATTAATTCAATTCACAAGTCAACATAGAAATAACTCAAAATATATGCCACATGGCTATCTACTCAAAACAAATGAGAAATAGTACCTCCTATTACTGACAATTTATTTTAGTTAATTGATTAATTATTTATTTATAGCATCATGTTTCCAGAAAACTCAACAATATAATACAGAAGAACTCGACTTCCAAATTATAAGATAACAAGACCCAAATTCCAACATGCAAAATTCTCCAACACAATTTCAAACCTTAAAGCTTTCACGAAAATAAGATGGCTGCAAAGATATTTTTCACAAAAGGAAAGACCAAACGACCAACGAATCATTCTATGGAAGAAGTAGAAAACTTAAATCCACACAACTCGAGTCCTACACAAAAAATTCAATGACTTCTTTTAAACGCAAAATTGATAAACAAATGAAAGAGGCAATAATTTTCTCCACATGGCAACAAAATGATAATCAACAAAACAAATCACTAGTAACTGCAGTAAGAATAACCAATAAAGACTCATTATTAAACTTATCTGTTCTCATACCGTTGACGACACAACGGACACAACCTCCTCGACAACCTCTCTAATCTATGCCATAATAAGCGAACCACTCTCTTCTTTGAGGGGTTCTCGAACCTAAGTGGTGGCACTACCTAGTCATGCCTACAACAAAGGCCTCTACCAAAGACAAAGACAATGACCGAAACTTTTCGGCATAACTAGTTTACATAAATACATTCATTCAACTAGCTCATTCATCATTATAGCAACATGCTTCATCATAACATCATACATCAACATAACATCACTCACCATCATTAACTCAAATATAACATTAAAGTGCATTGCAATGATTTACCATGCCTGTCTTACTATGCACCAAAGTGTGTCACGTTTTAAGTTAATTAACCAACCTATGTCAGGTATTAGGGTTATTGTCCTATAGCAAGATTTTAAAGAGTATATACATAAGCCATGTTTCTAATTTACCTAAACCATGTTTCTAATTTCCTTAAGTAAAAATATTATTTCACTCTAGAGTAATTTGCTAATTTCATGCACCATTGACCTAAAGCCTGCTCTAATACCAATTGTAACACCCCAACACCCCACGTGCCCCGAATGTCACTTCATCATGCTATTTCACTAATATTTAGCCATTTTCTACAACAATTTCAGCTATAACATAATTTATTTTTTAGACATTATACACCAACTACAAGGTATTTATAGGGATTGACGATGAAAATAATAATAACAACAACAACAACAATACTAAACATGGATCCACAAGACCAAGAACGCCCAAGACCTCGCGCTTGGGAGCACCCATAACACAAGCATCTAGGAAGCAATCTTACCTTACACTTACCTTTATCGAAGCCACCAAACAAAGCACATTCACAAGATATAATAAAAGCCACAAACATTACTTAACAAAACTCATTAAATCCTTATAAATTTGCAACCACTAAATTAATATAATGAGTCTGTCTAGTTTATTCATGGATAAACATGTTTAAAATGCTAATTAATATAATGAGGGTGAAGTAGTGACAAGTGTCGTGACTATACTACTCCCCTTACCTGAATATCAGTGTCAAAGTATCTAAAACATTAAATAAACAAGCGTGAGTCCAAAACTTAGGAAAGTACATCATACAACAATATCAACACATGAAAGTAACCATTGAGTAAAATACATCATGTTATGTTATCCATACATATAGGAGAACTCATCAATTTAAATCTCTTCTTTCACTTCATTCATGCAATGCATCATGCTTTATGCTCATATGCACATCTCATAGCTTATAACAGTATAGCTGAGTGCACACCCGTTGGTGTCGCACCCTCTCATTCCCTTCCATCCCATGGATAGGTCTACCGCAATAGGTTTTTTATGCCCACGACAAGTGGGTCATAGAGGCCCACACAGGTCACATCTTCCATCATAAATGTACATATGCAAATGACATGAATTATTACCATGCTCCATTCTTTCCATCATTAACATAACCACAACATAACATGAGCATAAACAATGATAATAATTTATAACATTCACATACCACAACAAAGTGTCAACTATCAACTTTAACATCGAATCCTATCAACCGATCATCGTTACACGATATACTTGCCTCTTTACCCATAGGGAATGGAGTGGCGTGAGGTTAAAGCCACTCCTGAAGTCACACCTCCTACAATAAATATATATATCCATCTCAAAAATATGCACTAACAGTACAATGACAGGTTCACAAACTGAAGCTGTGGATGGAAAGGAGTGTATACCGAGAAACGAGTTTAACAATACACTAAATGGCATTAATGCAAACATTGCAAAGATCGGTCGAGACAATGAGCATAGATTGGAGAGAATAGAGCGAAACATTGCCAATTTGCTCACAAGGATGGAGAACTTTGAGAGACAGCCAACCACCTCTCAATGGGGCTCGAAGAGAGGAGCATGAATAGTCTATCGCGGGAGATGATGTGGATGTAGAAGACCGCGACGCCTTCGCTGCTCACATCGCTGCACAAGATGTGCGACAACAACGACATTTGAATCATAACCGTCATGGTATGGGAGGTAATAATTTTAATCCGCGCAATGGTCGTGGATATGATGATCCTTTTTCTAAAATCAAACTTACCATACCATCTTTTTCTAGTGCATATGATGCTGAAATTTATTTAGATTGGGAAATGACTGTTGAACAAAAATTTAACTCCCATCTAGTTCCTAAAGTACATAGAGTCAGACAAGCTACTAGTGAGTTCAAAGATTTTACCATCATTTGGTGGAATGAAGTAGTAAATTCTGGCCTACAACCTGATACATGGGATAGATTAAAGCGAACTATGCGTAGTAGATTTATTCCTCCTTATAAACGTGATTTACGTAAGAAATTGCAATGCTTGAATCAAGGTAATAGATCTGTAGAGGAGTATTATCAAGAACTACAAATAGACATGTTGCATTTTGAGGTATTTGAGGATGAAGAAGATAAGATGGCTCATTTTTATGGGGGTTTACGACGTGAAATTTAGGACATCATTTATTACAAAGATTATAATAATATCAATAGATTGTTTTAGCTTGCTATGTTGGCAGAAAAAGAATTGCGGGGAAGACAATAAAGGTCCAGAAGCAACTTTGGTAGTACATCTACACCAAAATTGACATTGGGGCAAGCCAAATCAACCTCGCTTTCAGCTAATCGGCCTGTTGCCCCTCCATGAGTAGGGTGTGTTCAGCAGCACCCCCACCACCGTCACGTGCACTTGAGGTGAGTAAATCTACTACTGTGCAGGCACCAACGAAGAGCTCTTCATCAGTTGCTTCCACAGGTCATACGGCTGGCATTGTGTGCCATCGTTGCAAGGGAATGGGACATGTCATGAAGGATTGTCTAAGTCAGTGAGCGTACATCACCACGGAAGAAGGTGGGTACATTAGTGTTAGTGATGTTGAGGATGAATATGCTCTTGCAACTAACCTTGCAAATAATGAAGATGACCATGAGACGGACGGTGATGGTGAGGAGATTTTAGGGACCGTTGCCACAGAGAATTACAGGACCATAATTGTGCAGCGAGTGTTGAGCGCTCAAGTGGAGCAAGAAGAGAACCTACAATGCCATAATTTGTTTCAGATTTATTTCATCGTCCAGGACCGTCGTTTTAGTGTCATAATTGATGGTGGAAGCTGCAATAACTTGGTGAGTTCAGATCTGGTCAAGAAGCTTTGCTTGACCACACGTGCGCATCCTCATCCATACCATATTCAATGGTTCAACAACAGTGGTAAGGTGAAGGTAACACAAACTGCGAGAGTGCATTTTTCCATTGGAACATACCATGATCTTGCTGATTTTGATGTAGTGCCTATGCAAGCATGTTCATTTTTATTAGGCCTTCCATGGGAATTTGATACTGATGCAACTCATCATGGTAGAAGTAATAAATACACTCTTATGCACAAAGGAAAGAAAATCACTTTGCTTTCTATGACGGCTGCTGAAATTGTGCAATGTGATAAAGAGAGAGCTCAAAATGAGAATAAAAAGAGTGCATCAGAATCTGAAAATCAGCAAGTAGCTAAGAACGTCTTTCCACCTAAGAAATACAAGAAAGCACCTAGTTCTAAGTCCGAGGGAATTACATTGAAAGGTGGTGTTATGCTTGCTACAAAATCTGATCTTGCTGAAATTACTGAGAATGAGCTGCCATGCTATGCTTTGATATGCAAAGAAGCTTTAGTTTCACTTGAGGATATATCTAGCTCTTTGCCTCCTTCTGTTTCTAACCTTTTGCAGGAGTACAATCCGTCTTTCCAACTGAGATACCCCCGAGATTACCACCTATTCGAGGGATTGAGCATCAAATTGATTTGATACCGGGAGCTACCTTGCCAAACCATGCTGCATATAGGACCAACCCAGAGGAGACTGAGGAAATTCAGCGACAAGTCCAAGACCTTTTGGACCGTGGGTACGTACGAGAAAGCCTTAGCCCTTGTGTTGTTTCCGTTATCTTGGTTCCTAAGAAAGACAGTAATTGGCGTATGTGTGTTGATTGTAGAGCCATCAATAATATTACCATAAGATATCGTCATCCTATCCCTAGGCTAGATGACATGCTTGTTGAGTTGAGTGGTTCTATCATTTTCACTAAAATTGACTTGCGAAGTGGATACCACCAGATTAGAATGAAACTTGGAGATGAATGGAAGACTACATTTAAAACTACGTTTGGCTTGTATGAGTGGTTAGTGATGCCTTTTGGGTTAACTAATGCACCTAGTACTTTCATGCGATTGATAAACGAAGTTTTATGTGCTTTCATTGGATGATTTGTTGTGGTTTATTTTGATGATATCTTGATTTACAGCAAGTCACATGAACTACACTTTGATCATCTACGTGTTGTTTTTAAAGCTTTGAGAGATGCACGTTTGTATGGTTACCTCGAAAGGTGCACCTTTTGCACGGATCGAGTCTCGTTTCTTGGCTATGTTGTTACTCCACAGGGAATAGAGGTGGATGGAGCAAAAATTGAAGCCATAAAGAGCTGGCCAGCCCCTGAGACTATCACACTGGTGAGAAGGTTTGATGGTCTTGTGGGGTTCTATCGGTGTTTTGTGCGGGATTTCAGCACCATTGCTTCCCCGTTGTACGGGTTGACAAAGAAAGGAGTAGCTTTTAAATGGGGACCTGCACAAGAAAAAGCATTCAAGTTGTTGAAAGAAAAGCTCAGCCACGCTCCATTGCTCCAACTCCCGGATTTCAGTAAGACTTTTGAGCTAGAATGTGATGCTAGCGGGATTGGAATTGGAGGTGTGCTAATTCAAGAAGGTAAACCGATTGCTTATTTCAGCAAGAAATTAAGTAGGCCAAGTCTCAATTATTCTACCTATGATAAAGAATTGTATGCTTTACTTCGTGTGCTTGAAACTTGGCAACATTATATATGGTCCAAAGAATTTGTTATACATTCTGATCATGAATCGCTAAAACATATTAGAAGTCAAGCTAAACTGAATAAACGACATGCTAAATGGGTATAATATATTGAGTCATTTCCATATGTCATAAAACATAAGAATGGAAAGGACAATGTGATTGCTGATGCACTTTCTAGGTGTTATACCATGTTATCTCAACTTGATCATAAGATTTTTGGTTTAGAGACCATTAAGGACTTATATGCTGCTGATTTGGACTTTAAAGAAGTGCATGAACATTGTAGACAAGAGAAAACATGGAGTAAATACGTGTTGAATGATGGTTTGCTCTATCATGCTAACAAGCTATGCATTCCAGCTAGCTCCGTTCGTCTTTTGTTGTTGCAGAAGGCGCATGGAGGAGGTTTGATGGCACATTTTGGAGGAAAGAAGACTGAAGATGTACTGGCCGCCCACTTCTTTTGGCAAAGATGAGACGCGACATCGAGCACTACGTGTCACGCTGCACTACTTGCAATAAAGCTAAGTCTCGCTTAAATCCACATGGTCTTTACATGCCTCTTCCTGTTCCTAGTATACCTTGGGAGGATATTTCTATGGATTTTGTTTTAGGATTGCCTAGGACAAAGAGGGGAAGGGATAGCATATTTGTAGTTGTGGATCATTTTTCTAAAATGGCACATTTTATACCTTGTCACAAGAGCGATAATGCTACAAACATAGTTGATTTGTTTTTCAGGGAAATCATTCACCAACATGGAGTGCCTAATACTATTGTCTCAGATCGTGATGCAAAGTTTTTGAGTCACTTTTGGAGATCACTTTGGAATAAATTGGGGACGAAGCTGTTGTTTTCTACTACATGTCATCCCCAAACTGATGGACAAACAGAGGTCGTTAACCGCACATTATCCACCATGTTGTGGGCTATTTTAAAGAAGAATTTGAAGATGTGGGAAAAGTGTTTACCGCATATTGAGTTTGCTTACAATAGGTCGAAACACTCCACCACCAAGGTAAGTCCGTTTCAGGTAGTGTATGGCTTTAATCCCCGTGCTCCTATTGATTTACTACCTTAGCCCACTTCTGAAAAACTTAATTTGGATGCTAAGAAATGTGCTGAATTTATTCTTAAGTTGCATGAAACAACAAAAGAGAATATAGAACGCATGACTAATAAGTATAGGATTGCTGGAAGTAAAGGTAGGATAGAAATAAAATTTGAACCGGGTGATTTGGTTTGGTTGCATTTGAGAAAGGATAGGTTTCCAGAATTAAGAAAATCAAAGTTGATGCCTAGAGCTGAGGGCCCGTTTAAGATAATTAAGAAAATCAATGACAATGCATACAAATTGGATCTACCTGCAGATTTTGGGGTTAGTCCCACATTTAACATTTCATGTTTGAAGCCATACTTGGCAGAAGAAGATGAGCTTGAGTCGAGGATGACTCCAATTCAAGAGGGGGAGGATGATGAGGACATCACTCCTTCGGATACATGCAATACGACTCCTCAAGATATACAAGGACCAATTACAAGAGCATGTGCGCGACAATTAAACCACCACGTGAACAAGTTCCTCGCTGTTCATGTTTTCTTGGATGGGTTGCTACTAAATTCTTTTGATGTATTGTTGCTTAGAAATATGGGAGAAACATCAGAAGCTTACCTAGACGTCATCCCTTAAAGTCCAAGTCTACTTGGACTCAAAGTCGACCTCAAGTCGGACTCCAAATTCGGTTTGGAGTCTCAGGACAGTGCGTCAATAAAACGACCATATCTGGGTCATATGAAGTCCGATTGAGGCGTTATTCGACTCTACGAAGAACCCCACGATGAGAGCTTTCCAACGGAAGTAGTTTCACATTCAAACTCCTTTTGGATCGATAGAAATCATCAAAACTATATGATGTACAGAAACTGTTGGGTACTGCGACACCTCCACTTGGGCCCAAAGGACTTGTACGACCTAGGGTTGCACGGCCAACCCCTTGGTTTCCTCCCTTGCCCTCTTCCTCATATATATTCAATAGCCGTCGCTAGAATAGATGGGTTTTGCTTAGATTACAACTAGACAATTTGTCAGTTTTTCGCTGTTCATCGGTTTGTGGAACCCCAACTCGTGTGCTTAATATTATTCGCAATTTTAGATTGGATCTTCTATGTTCTTGCTTGTGTTATCGATTCGCATACAGGGATAAGTCTTCTTGGCGAGGTCAACCGTGTTTGTGCGTGGTTTCTAACCAACGGAGCCGTGGTGTAGCGATTACAGGGTTCGAATCAGTTCTGATTAGAAGTCGGATCGTCAATGTCGAGTTCTCCATCAATCGATTAACTACTACCTCTCGGAAGATCGGACCACCGTTCCCATCACTCGGAGACACCACCCACGCTGCAGCTGCGACTTCCACAGCCGCCAGTGCTGCAGGCACTGTAGCCACCACCGCTCCTGGGCCCGCTACTGATCCAGGCACCACCCAACTCTGCAACACCTCCTCTTCTTCTAGCGCCATGATCCCCACTAACTCTTCTTCCTATCTCCTCACTCTACTCCTTGCATTTTTCTCAGCTATCCTCTCGAACACAAAGGCTACCGGTGCCTAGATTTGTCTACTCGAAAAGTCATCACTTCACGGCATGTCATTTTTATGAGCAGACATTTCCATTTGCACTAACTCCCACTCCAGCCTCCTCTTCTGCTTCGAAGACTCCACCATCTACTCTGCAGCCAACGCCTCTTCTTCCCGTCGTTCCCTGTGCGTTTCCTGCTTCAGCCACCCAGTGCACCATTCCTGCCTCTGACTCAGCACTCTCACCTCCAGTTGTGCCATCTTCCCCTTCCGCTACACCTTCTGCTGCATCACCATGTGCACCACATAGAGACATCCCTAGATAGCCTGAGCTACCACCACATGCACAACCTAACCATTCCAACGCGCAATTCTCACACCATGCAAACCCGCAGCAAGTCTGGTTTCCGTTAGCCAAATCCCAAATATTCACTCCATGCCACTATATCACCTATCTCGTCCTCCTATCATTCGGCCCTAAAAGACCCAAACTAGTTCAATGCTATGCTAGAAGAATATAATGCTTTGATGAAGAATCACACTTGGTCTTTAGTTGATCGCCCTACAGGTGTTAATGTTGTCACTGGAAAGTGGATTTTTCAGCATAAGCTGCATACTGATGGCACACTCGCCCGGTACAAAGCGCGATGGGTTCTTCGTGGCTTCACTCAACAGGCTGGCGTCAACTATGGTGAAACCTTTAGCCCCGTGATCAAACCTACGACAGTTCGTACTGTCCTCAGCATCACCATGTCCTCCTCATGGCCCATCCATCAACTTGATGTCAAAAATGACTTCCTTCACGATAACCTTCATGAAACAGTTTATTGTCATCAACGTCTGGTTTTGTCGATCCTTCACGTCCTTCTCATGTTTGTCATTTTCACAAGTCTTTGTATGGTTTGAAACAGGCTCCTCGGGCCTGGTTCTCACGCTTCACCACTTATCTCTTATCTTTAGGCTTCATTGCATCTAAGGCTGATTCTTCTTTATTCATTTATCACCATGGTCATCATACTGCATATCTCTTACTTTATGTCGACGACATAATTCTCACAGCCAACACAAATACCTTGTTGTGTGCTCTAGTTTCTTCCCTTCACAAAGAAATCGCCATGTCTGACCTTGGTGAACTACATCATTTTCTTGGCATTAATGTCCAGCGTGATCATTCTGGTCTCTTCCTCTCCCAAGAACAATATGCCTTGGAGATTCTAGAGCGTGCTCACATGCTCAACTGCAACCCTATCTCCACCCCCATCGACACCAAGTCCAAGCTGTCCGCCACTGCTGGACCAGCGTTCTCTGATCCGTCCCTCTACAGAAGCTTAGCCGGTGCATTACAATACCTTACTCTCACCCGGCCTGATATAGCCTATGCTGTCTAGCAAATTTGTCTATTCATGCATGCTCCCGAGAGGCTCACTTCCGTCTTGTGAAACACATCCTTTTATATGTCAAAGGCACCAGTCATTTTGGGTTGTGTCTTCATAAGTCCTCCATGCATGACCTTGTCATCTACTCTGACGCTGATTGGGCGGGTTGTCCCGACACTCGCAAATCCACCTCCGGATTTTGTGCGTTTCTTGGCGATAATCTTGTCTCATGGTCATCTAAACGCCAACATACAGTGTCCAGATCAAGCGCTGAGGCTGAGTACAGGGCGGTCGCACATGGCGTCGAGGAATCGTGTTGGCTCCAGTAGCTTCTCACCAAGCTTCATCACTCACCGTCGAAGTTTATGCTAGTATACTGCGATAATGTGAGCGCCATGTATCTCAAAGCATGTGGAGAACGACTTGCATTTTGTTCGAGAACGAGTATCTCTCAGCGAGGTGAGTGTATTGCATGTTACGCCAAAACCTGCAATAGGTGACGGTCTATTTGGGGCGGTTTTTTTCGAACCGCCACAAATATAATTATCAGTGGCGGTTCTATATTGAAAATGGCGGGAAGAATATCAGTGACGGTTCTAGGATTGAACCGCCACAGATAATCCAATAGTATCAGTGGCGGTTGGAGGATAGCACCGCCACTGATAACCTAGTTATCAGTGGCGGTTCTATCCTCCAACCGCTACTAATGATGTATTTGTTATCAGTGGCGGTTCTATCCTCGAACCATCAATGATAATGCATTATCAGTGGCGGTTCGAGGATAGAACCGCCACAGATAATGTTATCAGTGGCGGTTCTATCCTAACAACCGCCACTGATAATATTGCCCATAAATAGGTGGTCGAGCGAAGACTGGTCTTCTTCCTCCCGGAGCAAACCAAAACTTCTAATTTTGATTTCGCTTTCTCCAATTCTTGTGCTTGTACTTCCTCTAGTTGTTCCTTGGTGAGTTATTTTTTCTCCTCTCTTGATTTGTGTTAATCTTGTTGCAATTTAATTTTTAAACCTAGTTTAATTAAGATTTATATGTAGATGAGATGAAAAGTTTAGATTTTGTTTATTTTTATTTACCTACCATTTTGTACTTGATGAATTTATTTCCTAGCTAGGTTCATTAGATGATGTTGTGTTTTCCTTTTATAGATGATGAATTATGATCAAGCATATATTTAATATAAATTGCATTTTAAGTTAATTTGGTAGATGATGAATTTATTATCTAGCTTCTTTAGATGATAAGTAATTAGATTAGTTTTTTAATTACTATTAATTTGGTTCCATTAGTGTGGACATATACATCTTGCATATATTAAATTTATTTAATTAAGATTATTGGATATTAATATAAATGAAATTTTAGTTAATTTGGTAGGTGGGTGCTCATCATTTTTAGATGATGAATTTATTATCTAGCTTATTTAGAGGATAAGTATTTACATTAGTTTTTTAATTACTATTAATTTGGTTCCATTAGTGTACAGACATATACATCTTGCATATATTAAATTTATTTATTTAAGATTATTGGATATTAATATACATGAAATTTTAGTTAATTTGGTAAGTGGGTGCTCATCATTTTTAGATGATGAATTTATTATCTAGCTCCTTTAGATAATAAGTAATTAGATTAGTTTTTTAATCAATTTTTATATGTTAATTAATTTTAGATGGACCGGATATGGATGTGCAATGCGAACCGTTACAGCTGAGATTACATCGACGGGGTATCTGCTTTTTTAAGAGCCGCTAAGGAGAACAAGTTGCACAAGAAGATGGAGTACATACATTGTCCATGCATTGATTGCAAAAATGAGAAAATATTTATAGACAAAGAGCACATCCACTTGCACTTGATTCGAAGGGGTTTTGTACTTGGCTATACACGTTGGACAAGTCACGGTGAAGAGGGAAACATACATGAAGGTGATAACGTATTGGATGATGGAGAAGGCATTATAGCAGCTGATATCGGTTATGGATCTGATGAGGATAGGTTGGACATTGATGACGATAATAATCTTGCTCAGATGTTGCGCGATGCAGAAGGGAACTACACTAGTCAGAGAGAGTTTAATCAATTCAAGGGTTTGTTGGACGACTCGGACACACCTTTGTTCCCAGGTTGCAAGGAGGAATACACAAAGTTGCATACCGTGCTTTCACTTCTAAAATTGAAGGCAAGCAATGGTTGGTCCGATAAGAGTTTCACAGCGCTATTACATCTCTTAGCGGACATGCTTCTAAATGGAAACGTATTGCTGATAACCACTTATTTAGCTAAGAAGGTTGTATGTCCATTGGGATTGGAAGTAGAAAGAATACATGCATGTCCAAACGATTGTATACTCTATCGCAAAGAGTATACAGACATGCATGTATGTCCGGTTTGCAAATCATCGCGATACAAGCGTAAAGGCCATGACAGCGAGGGCACCGTGGTGAAGAAAGGAGCTCCTGCTAAAGTGGTGTGGTATTTACCAGTAATACCTCGGTTGAAGCGTTTATTTGGAAACAAAAAGCATGCCCAATTGATGCGATGGCACTTAAGAGCGTAAAAGGGATGGAAAGTCGAGACACCTCGCTAATTTCGCCAATGGAGAACCATCGATAGGCTCTTTAGGAAGGACTTCGGGAATGATCCGAGGAATATAAGGTTTGGGTTGAGTACGGATGGAATGAATCCTTTCGGTAACATGAGTAGTATTCATAGCACTTGGCCCGTGACTATCTGTATCTACAACCTTCCTCCTTGGTTGTGTATGAAACGAAAGTACATTATGATGTCACTGCTTATCCAAGGGCTGAGACAACCTGGCAATGATATTGATGTATACCTACAACCATTGGTGGAAGATCTTGTGATACTGTGGAACGAAGGTGTACAGGTATGGGATGAGTACAAGCGAGAGTACTTCATCCTATGCGCATTGTTGTTTTGCACCATCAATGATTTCCTTGCCCTTGGTAACCTATCTAGTCGTACTATAAAAGGGGCCAAAGCATGCCCCCAGTACATGGATGAAACCGCTAGTGTGTGGATCAATAACTCGAGGAAAACTGTGTACATGCATCACCGTAGGTTCCTTCGCAGGAATCACCCCTACCGCAATATGAAGAAACAATTCGACGGGACAAAAGAGGATGGTATAGCTCCAAGGCCTCGTCGTGGGGAAGAGGTATATGATATGGTTAAGGATATTAATGTTGTACTTGGAAAGAGAGATAGTAATAATAAATCGAGGTCTCGTACTGAGAAGACCACGTGGAAGAAGAGATCGATATTTTGGAACTTGCCCTATTGGAAGGACTTAGAAGTTCGACATCGCATAGACGTCATGCACATAGAGAAAATGTATGTGATGACTTGATTGGTCTTTCTTTGAATATTCCTAGCAAAACTAAGGACTGATCAAGGCACGAAGGACTCGGAAGATATGAAAATCAGAGCTGAGCTACATCCTCAAGACACCGAGAAAGGCTGACTTTACCTTCCCCTAGCTTGCTACACTCTATCCAAGAAAGAGAGAACAGACCTCTGCAAATGCTTGCATGGTGTGAAAGTTCCATCCGGTTACTCCGCAAGCATCAAGAAACTGGTCTCGATGAAAGATTTGAAGTTAACTGGCATGAAGTCTCGTGAGTGTCATGTGATGATGACACAAATGCTTCCTATTGCAATTAGAGGTATTTTGCCTTAAAAGGTCCGAGAGGCAATCATGAGGTTGTGTTTCTTCTTCAACACGATTCCACAGAAGGTCCTCGATCCCATCGGACTTTCTGAACTGC
The DNA here is from genome assembly GCA_036346275.1 of Otatea glauca. NCBI lineage: Eukaryota > Viridiplantae > Streptophyta > Magnoliopsida > Poales > Poaceae > Otatea > Otatea glauca. The sequence continues at coordinate 17,773,882 of CM070719.1, read as the reverse complement.
AGAATGATGTGGTCAAGATACTATGCCAGCTAGAGATGTATTTCCCTCCATCATTTTTTGATATAATGGTTCATCTCATTGTTCACCTTGTGAATGAGGTAAATATATGTGGCCCCGTATTCCTGCATCAGATGTACCCGTTCGAAAGGTACATGGGTATTCTGAAGAAGTATGTACGCAATCGATCTCGGCCGGAGGGCTGCATTGTGGAAGGTTATGCAACTGAGGAGGTTATCGAGTTTTGCGTGGATTACATGGAGGGGGTGGAACCGGTAGGAGTGCCTGTATCTCGCCATGTGGGTAGGCTAGCTGGGAAAAGGACGATTGGAAGAAAATCAACAAATTCTTAAGATCATGGATTGTTCGAAAAAGCTCATTTCACAGTCTTGCAACAGTCAGTTGAGGTGTCCTCGTATATGGACATGCACAAAGATAAGCTACGAGAGGAAAATCGTGGACGATCAGAGGTTTGGGTAACAAAAGAGCATAACCGTTTGTTCAATCATTGGTTCAAAGAGCATATGATTGGGAAAGAAACGAGTGTTACGTTGAGGTGGTTAGCAAAAGGGTCATCAGGTACAATCTTGACATGGCAAGGATACGACATAAATGGATATACCTTTTACACGAGATCTCAGGATAGCAAACGCACTTACCAAAATAGTGGTGTCCGCATAGATGCCTATGACAACACAGGTAGTAAGAAGAGTAGCTTCTATGGGTTCATAGAAGAGATTTGGGAGCTCAACTATTGTATTTTTAAGATCCCGATGTTTCGGTGTCGTTGGGTACAACTCCCAAAGGGTGTCAAGATGGAAAAATACGGCTTCACTACTTTGGACATCGAACATGTCGGATACAGAGACGAACCATTTGTACTTGCGAAGCAAGTAGCACAAGTCTTCTATGTAATCGACCCGACAGATAAGAAGCGCTATGTAGTTCTTCAAGGAAAAAGAAGGATCGTCGGAGTTGAGAATGTCGTGGATGAGGATGAGGACAACCAGTTTGATGAGTTGCCTCCTTTCGTAGATGGCAACATCAGGATCGAGGAAGAAACCACTCAAGAAGCTACCTATCATCGCGACGATCATGAAGAAGGGCAAATTGTGAAAGAAAATAATTAGCTATATACGAGTAATGGCAATGTGATGTAAACAATATGCATTTGTATGGAGTAATGGAAATGTGGTGTTATGCATTTGTGTGGAGTAATGGAAATGTGGGTCATTAATATATTAGGATTATATAGGGTATATTACTATATTAGAATTATATATGGTCATTACTATATTAGGATTATATAGGGTATATAATATTTAGTAGGATTATATAGGGTATATAATATTTATTAGGATTATATAAGGTCATTAATATATTAGGATTATATAGGGTATGTTACTATATTAGAATTATATATGGTCATTACTATATTAGGATTATATAGGTATATTACTACTATATTAGGATTATATAGGGTATATAATATTTAGTATGATTATATGGGGTATATAATATATATTAGGATTATATAGGGTCATTAATATATTAGGATTACATAGGGTATATTACTATATTAGAATTATATATGGTCATTACTATATTAGGATTATATAGGGTATATAATATTTAGTAGGATTATATAGGGTATATAATATTTATTAGGATTATATAAGGTCATTAATATATCAGGATTATATAGGATCATTAATATATTAGTATTATATAGGGTATATTACTATATTAGGATTATATATAGTCATTAATATATTAGGATAATTGTATCAGTGGCGGTTCTTCACAAGAACCGCCACTGATACACCTATCTGTGGCAGTTCGTATAAAGAACCGCCACAGATATTATATGTATTAGTGGCGGTTTTTTATACGAACGGCCACAGATAAGTGTATCGATGGCGGTTCTTGTGAAGAACCGCCACTGATAATATGACCCATATATAAAAGTCGATACAGTCACTCTTCTCACCGAGTGCCCTAAACTCTAAAATCCCGCCGCTTCTAACACGCCCTAAACTCCTAAACTCCCGCCCGCCCGACGCCGCCACTTGTCGCCGCCCCGACGCCGCCCGCCCTTGACGCTGCCGCGCTCGACGCCGCCCTCCCCCTACTACACCGCCCCCGACGACTCCGCCCGACGCCGCCCCCGACGCAACATCAACGAGGTTGTCGCGCCCAAGCTCGTCGGCATCGACGTCAGGTGATCCGGAGTTACAAAACCTGAAGTGAATTTTAGTCGGATGGTAGATCTGATCATTGGTTGCTGTGCTAGTGGGTACGTGGGAGACATGTTGTGCCTCTTTGTGTGAGATTCATGGTCCAACTGCTGTCCTGGGTGTTTTAGTGAGTTGACCAGTTTGATTGCAGCTTGATAGTGAAGTTTTGATCTTTTGGTGGTCATACCTATTAAAATGTTGTTAAATTGATGCGAAGGAACATAATTTTTTTCATGTGTTGTTGGCTGTTGGATCGCTCTGCTCTGTAGTGATTACTGCTTAGGTAGTTGAACAAACTAGCACGGTTTGATTTGGTAGCATTGAGTTACTTTTGGGCTTCATATTCACTCCTAGTGAACTTTTTTTAAAACAGTAGGGGAGAATGAAGAATCCTACGTCCTGAACAACTTGATGCCAATTATGTTTGATGGAAGGATGCAATAACTTTTTATGATGTTAGGGTTATTAAAGTTTGATCATTGCTTCGTGCTGGGGAAGTGTCCATAAAGGCATAAATCAACATAGTTGTTATTATTAGGCACTGAACCTGCTTAGTGAGCGCCACAAATATTTTCTGATACTGATTGATCATGCTTGCCCTTCTGGCTAATAAGAAAATATTTGGTTCAAATCATGTCATTGTTACAACTTGCTCCTGAACATCTTATTCTAGACATCACGCTAGTTTTGTTCCATAGGTGGGAATTTTAGTCGACTGGTGGTCGTCTGCTTAGCATATTAAATTTAAATCTGTTGATTTGTATTGAACTATTGATATATTTATGATTATGGACATTTCAAATGCTTTGCGAAAATGTAAAGTGTGTTTTTTTCGCAAGTACTACAATACACTTTTCTTTTTGTGTGTGTGTGCATAATGACATACGATGATCACTCTCCATGATTTGCATTCACTAGCTATATGCAGGGATTTTCAGTGAAATTGATAAAGCTCTTGTTCAAGTGACCTCTATCTGCTTTTTAATGTGGTAGTGTTGTACTGCCTTACTTGCCTCTACATGATTACACTTTTATTGACTGGCAACTTATTTTTTTTACTGCCCCTCTGTCTGTTCCGTTGCAAAACAGCCACACATGAGCATAAATAGTCTGTATTTTTATTTTTGGACACGGAAATTTCCATGTCGGCTAAATTTGTACTCGTTTTCTTTATTTAGTAGTAAAAAAGGATCTTATGGAAGTACGATACGAATGTCTAAATTTGTATTCTTCATCTAGTTGACCAGGAAAATGCCAACTTGAGCGAATGGCAACGGACTCTAATAACTTTTAGAAAATCATTCAAAATTTGGATAAAAATCGTAGAGATTTAGATAGTGCACACATGTCATACACATATGAAACTCTCAGGAGAGACGAACTGTCTCTGGACTGTAGAGTTAGAATCTGGAGCTAGCACAGCAAGAGCAGATTGGCCCTCAAAAGGGGAGGATAGAGAGGGGGGAGGTGGGAGGGAAGGGTTCCGGCCCCTTATAAAAGGCAACCGGCCTCTCTCGGCATTGGCATCCTTTTCTTGATGCTCAAGAGAAATTTTTGGCAGATTTTAACCCTCAAGACCCGTTCTTTTAGTTGATAGGCTAGTTTAGTGTGTAAGAAGAATACATCAAGATGGACATATTTTGTGGTTTATAGAAGGTGCTATCCAAGGTTGTTTGGCTATCAGATACAATTGGTTCTATTTTCAAAGGTTGTACGTGGTTTATGAATTGTTACTTTATACAAGCCTCTGCCCTTCAAGACTCAACAATGTTTTTCTATTGAATGCCCAATTTATGTTTAAAGATTTGGTGTCACCTATTGTGTTAATAATGCACTGGATTCAATACTAATTAACAAAGTTTTAATTAAAGTTTTAACTTCTAATTAACAAAGTTTTAATCAAAGTTTTAATTAAAGCACTAGGTAACACATTGTCTCGATTACTCTCATTTCTAGTTTTCAGAGTTAAACTTCCGTACTTAACCCAAATAACCGCCAAATTCTTATGGTTCCATATTTTACCTCTTTTAGTTCGCACATCCAAGCCTGATATGGAGGAGCATTCCATCCCGAGCCCGAGCCCTAGCCCTAGCAGGTTCCTCAACCTCCACCCAACCACCACTGAAGACATCACTGCTGTTGTTGAAGACTCCACCGCTGTTGTCGCCGATGCTGACATACCCGTGGCAAGACCTCGTGGCCGAGGAAGAAATAAGAAGCCCGAAGGCCGGTATACCATCTCGGAGGTCTCAGATGCTGGGGCCCCTATTGCACTGCCAAAGTTCGTAGCAAAGTACAGAACAACCTGCGGGTATATCGTAAGTGGGAAAGTGCCAATCACCTTTTTGGATTGGCACAAAGTGCCCGATACCATCAAAACGGATCTATGGACGGAGCTCAAACAAACCTTCGAATTCCCCGAAGAAGATGAACACCGCGTGCGTTGGGATGCGTTGATGACCATGGATGTGGCATGGAGGAACTTCAAGGCCAGGCTTAATACTACTTATGTGAAGAAAAACCGGTCGGCCATCGGGGACTACCCAAACTTAGAACCATATTGGGATGAATTTGTGTCGATGAAGCAAAGTGAAGCAGCAAAAAAGTCCAGCGAGGACCACATAAACATCGGAAGGAGGAACATCCATCCACACAGACTTGGTACGGGTGGGTACGCTGGTAAAATCCCTCAATGGGAGAGGCAGGAAGCAGAATCACTACAATCGACTGGTACAAGTCAATTGGCCGGACTACCAGACCGAGTCAAGCACTATGTGCTAGCGAGGGCAAATGTCACGTCTGGTGGGGGCTTATCCTTTAGAAATAGCGATGACGAAGCAATCTCGCAAAGGGTCCAGGAGCTGTACGTCGAGTCTTCCTAAGGAACATTCCACCCAGATAGGGAGAACAACGAACTAACATGTGCCCTGGGAAACAAGGAGCATCCTGGACGGACACGAGGTGTCGGGGTTAAGGTTCCCTGGAAGAAGGGATTCTCATATCACCTCCACACTTACAAGAGTCGAAAGAGAGCTAGAGAAGCGTTTGCCGAAATAGAAATGATGAAGGAAAAGAAGCTTCGAGAATTACAAGGCACAATAGAACAACAAATACAACGACAAGTACAACAAGCCATGAGCCAGTCGCAAGCCGAGAACATTGTTACGACCAGCCCTCCGAATCGTCACAGCGATTAAGATCCGCCCACTTGTAGAACAGGACATGGGCCATTATCCTGTGGACGACATACATGACCCCACACCGTGCCAGCTCACTTTGCCCGTCATGAACATATTCATTCAGGCTGGTATATGCATAGTGTACCCATGCCAAGAAGGAGGTGTGTTGCACAACTCTACGATAGCGCCGGGTTATGCAAAGGTCCAGGTGGACATGGTTAATCCCCTGTTTGCCCACCTCGGGCTAGAAATACCCCCGAACGACGAGGTTACAACTCTAGGAAGTGTCGTCCACTCATTCATCAAGTGGCGCAAACGTGACATCGTCTTGGACCATCATGAAGTGCCTGCCCCTCCTGAGGTGAACCTGCCAGCCTCTCCTGAGGTGACCCTGCCAGCCTCTCCTGCAGTGAACCTACCGGCCTGTCCTACAGTAAACCTCACACAGTCGTCACCAACACATCAGCGTACAAAAGTTAGTGCGACAACTTCAGTTGGCCGACTTAAAAATCCTTCTCTGAAGGCATGGCAGAATAGACAAGTCATATCAACAAGGTCAGGTGAAGCCAGAATAGAGTATGATGTTGTGCGCGAGAAAAGTAAGGATAAAGCAGTCTCCAAAGGACAAGCTGATGAAGAAAGACTGAAATACGAATTGGGGAAGCCGTTTGTCACTCCTTCGAAGCTTGATAGCCTAACAGTGCAGCTAAGGCGATTACATGCATGGTATATGGAGCGATCTAACCAAGATGTACTCCCGAAGGTGATCACTGCCATTTACAGAGAGGAACATTTCCACCATGGGGGGTCTGGCTGCTTCATGATAGAATTCAGCGAGTTGCACAACATGTACTATCAAGATGCCCTCGACGTGTCTCTTATGAGATGCTGGTCACTATAAGTATCCAATATAAAAATCATTGTCTATATTCATGTAATACCGATAAATGTGATGTCTAAATCATTTCTTATGTAGATACGAGTTGATCGAACTAAGAAGAACCAACGGGCCAGTGGCATTCCTCGATCCGGGAAGGGTCTGCCAGCCGGAAATCAAAAGAGTATCAAAGGAGGTCGAGGACTACATATATAATGCTTTCATCAAACTCCAAGACAAGGAGTTTATACTTTTACCATATAATTTCAAGTAAGTGGCTCACTAGCTAGTTCAACTACTTGTTGATCTCGTTCTTTGCTCAGCTTAGGACTAATGACTACGGACTAATGACTACGGCATCATACATGTGTATGTAGTTTCCACTGGATTCTCATAGTAATTACTCCAGATAAAAGCAAGATGTTGATCTTGGACCCACGGGACAAAGATCCAAAAAACTACAAAGATATGACAAGTCTAGTGAATAGGGCGTTCGAAGCATATTGTAAAAAGTGCTCGAGACATCGTCCTTTCCATAAATCACTGACAATCCGTACTAAATTTTCGGTACGCATAAAAACAATTTTCCTATATCGCACCTCGTAGTCAATAACTCCTTCAATGTCGTATAAGTTTATTCAATTTTTTGCAGTGCCACAAGCAACCGCGAGGCACAAATTTATGTGGGTACTTCGTGTACCAATACATGCGCGAAATCTTAGGCTCTACAATAGTAAACAATGAAGTAGAGGTTTGCCACGCTAACATCACACATTGATTCGTACATCTCATTCTCTATATAAGCTCTTAAGATAAACTTTTTCTATTTATAGCGTCTGAACTTACCTATGGGAGGACTGGTTCCAAATGAAATCCAAGGCATTCAGGGACAGCTCGCCTACTTCATCATGAAGGAAGTACTCAACAAGAACGGCGAGTTTCATGACCCAGATAATAACGATGAAGTCTTCCATACTCATCTGCCACCTCCTGAGGCCCCTACCAACACTGAAGACTCGTAGGCTTATAGTTTAGAAAACTAGTTAATTTTTTCTTACGGTGGTGTAAACTGATGTTTCATTAAATGTCAAATTTAGTATTGGATGGCATGGCTTGCACATGTTCTAATTTCTGTCATTTGATTTAAGAAGTTGTGATTAATCTGCACGTGTGTTGTTGCCCTTCTCCCGTGCGTGTGCGTGTGTGTGTGTGTGTTGATGGGTGGTGTGTGGGTGTGTGCTCTAGACGAGGAGCGCTCCCTCTATTGCTTTTCTCCGTACCCTTTCATGATGGCTAGTAGAGCTTTTTATAGACGTGGGTGAAGGATGAATACGGCAAGAGCTCAGCCCCAAAACTGCACCATTACAGCAGGTTTATTTGATTTCTTGATTTAGTTGCCGAAGTTTCTTTTTGCATCTTTACCTTCCATTCATAAGAGATTTGATTACATGGTCCTTGCTTTTTAGCTCTGCATTCCATCCAAGTGGATATGATAAGATAACATTTCCTTCGAATGAGATCGGCCGAATAAATCTATCTTTCTATTTTCCTTCAGTCGATCCAACGGTCTAGGTCATTCGTGTTGTTTTATATCATATTTTGCTAAAACCATTTTTGCTGCCTACATGAGGGGGGAAATGATAAGTTGTATAATGTGGAGTCTAGGTTATGAACTTACCATACGAACTTAAAAATTCTTGGGATGAGATATTTGTTGATTTTATATGTACAATTAATTATTCTCTCAGATATTGGACAAAGGGGAGCTCCAGGTTTCTGGCAAGGAGAGGGAGGCGCAGCTGTCTAACCAGTTCAGGGATATCGCCACCATTGTGATGGAGAAGACTATCAACCCTGAAACCCGGCGGCCCTACACCATCACCATGATCGAGCGCCTCATGCATGAGACACACTTTAATTGTACATTGTAATTGTGTATATTGTAATTGTGTATATGCAAAATCTGTGATTGTAATTGTGATTGATGTATTATATGTAATTGTGATTGATGTATTACATTGTAGTTGTGTATATGTAAAATCTGTGATTGTTGTACATTGTAATTGTGTACATGCAAAATCTGTGATTGATGTATTATATGTTTCAGAGGGCATGGCTAGCAGCACCTGAGGCTAGCCCAAAATACGGTTTTTTATTTTTTCGATCAGGTACTATCTGTGGCGGTTGGTGGATAGAACCGCCACAGATAATATTGTTATCTGTGGCGGTTGGTGGACAGAATCGCCACAGATAATATTGTTATCTGTGGCGGTTGGTGGACAGAACCACCACAAATAATATTGTTATCTGTGGCGGTTGGTGTATAGAACCGCCACAGATAACAATTATCTGTGGCGGTTAGAAAACCGCCACTGATAATCCTCGATTATCAGTGGCACTATATCTGTGGCGGTTCAATAACCGCCACTGATAGCAGTTATGAACCGCCACAGATGACCTTTTCCGTCCTCACAATTTGCTGATGTTTTCACGAAAGGCCTGCCGACAGCTGTCTTTCTTAACTTCCGGACCAGTCTCAACGTCCGGCCAGCCGTCGTTGCGACTGCGGGGGCTGTTGGACCGAATCCTCGCTTGGGAGCTGCCAGCCTCCTACGCTCAGTCAGCAAGGCCCTGATCCTTCGGATCGCTCTCAGTTTGCAGCACCTATCCATGCATGCATTCAGGGCCTGTTTGGGGGAGCTGCGACTGGGCTGAAAAGTTTCTTTTGGTTTCTTTGGTCAGAAAGCGATTGTAGTGGCGGTGTGGCTTTTCTTGTTATGCCGCTTGCCAAACGGGCATTGCATTTGTAGCTTTTGGGGACAAACGAGCGGGAGGCAGAACCTAGCGGCACACGCGAACGAGTGGAGAGGTGACGTGGAGGTGGCGAGGCAGGGTGGCGGAGGTCGGGGAGGCGGAGTGAGCGAGATGGGAGGTGGTCAAGCGAAGCCACAGCTGAAAAGCTCCTCCTTAGCGGCTGCAACTTTCGGGGGTGCTTCTGCTGTGGCTTAGCTTCCCAGTTGCTTTGCAACCATGCTGTTTGGAAGAGCTTTTGGACCAAAGCTGAAGCATAGCCCCCCAAACAGGCCCTCAATCAGTTAACAGCACAGGGACGTGCCGCCGATAGCGTAGCCGTTGTAACTAACGCTCCTCCTGTATATTCTTATATATTGTAAACACTGAGGCAAATACAAGGTGTGAGAGGATTATACATTTCTACAAAAATATCCCTTTTATCCTTAGCCTGATAATTTTGCCATATCTTACCAAATTTTGGTGCAAACAGGATCCTTTTGTCACGGTAAGTATACAATCAATTTTTATACACAAAGGGAAGGGCTACTGACATGTTTTCTTCTGAAGTCACCAAACTGCATCGGCTGTTTAATGGGTACCCTCCAGTTGGTACTGTACTGCATTTACAGGAAATGTAAAGCAGCACCCAAAACGCTTCATGATATTGAGCAAGCAAATGTAATGAAAGTTGCAACTAGTCTAGACGACACAACGGGACAGAAGCCTTAATCTGAAAACGGAAATATCTTTTTCTTTTGACCCGGAAGAAGAGTCACTTGTACCCGTATAATGTTAGGAGAGAATGATGCTCTTTTGATTATTTACTTAACTATTATACCCTGTATTTACCTAGTAAATATTTTGACTTGATATAACTCCATTAATGCAGATCATTTGTGTACTGAACTTGCATTTAAGCGACGTGTGACCATGGGACATTGCAGCCACCGCAGAGCCATTCATCGAAATAATTTAGCTTTATAAAACAGTACGAGCAAAAGGGAGGTACTCAAGTACCTTCCAAGCACCGTAGAAAGTCTCTAATAATCATAATATAAAGGCCCACTCTTGATTTTTCACATTCTACTATCTTCTACATTCGATATCTCAAGTGTAGTCAATGGTCAGTTCTTCAAATGTTCTGGCCTTGAAACCATCCAATAGATTAATTTCTGTCCGGAGGGTGTAATGAACTTTCCAGAATTCTAGACAAGAAAACTTGCCAAATTGCAGTTTTTACGCTACATATGGGGGAAAGCTCTGTTCATCGAAATTCATCAAATCACAATTTACGGATACATGATATTATGAGCCCACATTTCTCTGGATGTTATTTCATTTTTATACTTGACATGAAAAGGTCCAAAAGACCAGGTCTATATCCTGGAATGAACCCCCCCAGACTTGAACAAGGAAATAACTCCATATGCAACAGTGAAAACAAGCGTGATAACAAAGTTTTTTTTTTTGGGGCGAGGAACAAAGTTCCAAGTTTGAACTTCAAAATGTGCATATCTCATTACCAGCTAATTCTGGTAGCAGTACAAAGGGGCTCACCTAAGCATGCATACTGCCTTGGCTCTAATGCTATCCACAATTTACAATTCTAGCCGATGGCCATTTTCTCATTCGATTATGTGTGGAACTTATAGTTATACAAGGTTTGCATAAAAAAAATGAAAGTTGAGGTCATTTCCATCTTGTGCAGTATTAACTTTTGCTTCATCCAATGGAAACCATTAAGATGGCAATCAGTTTACATAGGTTTCCCAATTCTGATTAGTCCTTGTAACAGCATAGCTATGGATAATTGAAATTCTTTTGCGATACTCTGCTTTAGCATTACCGTGTTTTCAACAAACTTTCAACCTGCAAATTTATAAGTACACTGATTTTTGATGTTTCAAACATGCAAATAGGCACAGAAATGATGATAAATGACTGAAGAGAAATATGCTCTAATTTATTCATATTTACAAAATCAAATTTAAGGAAACACTTGGGTTCTATCAATTTTTTTTTTTTTTTGAAACTAAGGGCAGGAGCTCTGCCATTCATTTCAGAAGGAGAGAAACTGTAACAGAAACCTCCAGAGAGGAAATACAAAGAAAGGACCTACAACCATCTCCAACAAGAACACTAACAACGGATAGAGAGCTCTAAACCTGGAAGCTCCCTCGGCACACACGAAACACACAGCAAAGACCACCAAAACATAGGCGCGACGACCCTCTACTGAGACGACCTTCTACCGAAGCGACCAAGCCATCGCACTATCGAGACCACAAGCAGACCACTATCACAGAAACCGCCCTGACTCGAATCAAAGGGTTCAGCGGAGCCAACCGCGGACGCACGACACCAACAACGATGCACCATCCTAGTCGTCCACCTTCTCCTGGCTGCCCTGAACCCAATCCTCAAGATGGCGGAGGAAATGGAGCTGTGCAACTAATCATCCTCGCATGCTTGCCTTCGTCGATCTTCCTGTCGTCATCCCCACGCCATCGCCCGCCACCTGCTGGACTTCCTCACGCAACCACACGGTGAATCTCACCTCTACACGGAGGGAAACTCACCACCGACGCCTAGGCCTACGCCCAGGTCCTGCTGGCAACGCTGGGCGGCGCCCGCGCCGCGCATGCTTCGGCCCCTAACCACTCTTCGTCTTCCTTCTTCCCGCTGCTGTCTTCGTTCTTCTCGCCGCATTCCCATCACCGAGATCTTCGTGTCACTACCCCCCCCCCAACCCACCAAGGGAAAAAACGCCGCCTACTACCCCTGCACTGCAACCAGTAGAGGTCGCTACTGGTGTCCATGATCATCTGGAACCGCCAGGGCGCGCCAACATAGACATCTACCAAGCACTACCCAGACCCGACCGCTACGCCAGGACTCCACCTTGGTGACCAGCCGCTCCGATAATGCCCGCCGTGGCAACAAAGACGCGGCCACAGCAGCGCCGCACTCGCTCTTCACCTCCGTGTCTTGCTCGCCGCACTCCTAGCACCAACTGCCTTGCGCGACCGTGGCCTCACCGCGCCTGTTCCGACGGCCGAGCCACCTCAGGCACCAGCAAGATGACCGAATCTGACAAAGAGAGGGCAGATCCGGTCTGAAATCCGTCGGGACCTACCAAATCTGAACAACGGATAGAGAGTTCTATCAATTATTACTTGCTCAGAAGCTGCATCAGGAAGCACGTGATAATTATTAACATGGTTATTACCATTATGAAAATCAAGATGTAGCTTCCTGTTATTTATTTTGCACCTCTTCTATTGCCATGACTGTATCTATATAAAATAGGAAATCCAACACAAAATTTTCATATTTGTGCAATGCTTAGCTGCTAAATCTATATCTAAACTACTAAAAATATAAATACACCCACGTACCAATTTTTTTTATCTAAACTGGTGGAAATGCTATTTCGAATTACATACTCTAATTTCCATTTAAACCAATTGAAATAATACAATATTCATATTCAGATTTCTAGCTAAACCAAATGAAATATAGTCTCCATATTCAGTTTGTACCATCCAGAGCTTCACCATCTTGACAGTAGCTTCAACCTTCCAATGGTATCAACATGATTGTGTCTCTCTAGTTTTGTGCATGTTCACTTTAAAGTCAGTACATTGTTGAAAACATCAGCCGCTAGCTTTCATATGCACATAAGTTTATCTGCTGGTTTCTGCAGTGAGTTCTAGCTCACACCTTTTCTGGCTGGTTACACATCAAGGGTCAACCCAGTTGACTCTGCACAGCATCTATAGGAAAAGAATGCAAGCAGAAAGCTGATTCCATGAAACTGATATTAAAAAATGGAATGGGATTAATTGAACTTCATACAATTATATTTAAATACATTTATCATGGACATCAGTAGTTAAGTACGCAAAAAGCATGAGCATAGAGGTAGCATCAGGACTAAATGAAGAGGACAGTATGTGTGAGACCCCGGATTTGCTATCCAGAATCCCCTGTGGATTTATGTACTAGTCCTAGATCAACGCTAGTACACACAGTTCACAGTGATTAATCATAACCGAAAAGCACGAATTGAAAAGATAAATACTAAGTACCGGCCGAAAAGCCATTATTACAAAACCAGGTCACATGACCTTAAGTTTACAGCAGCGGAAAAAAGAAACAAAATGGTAAAGCCAATAAACACCACAGGCAGTCGACTGAAAAGAAATGTGCGTCAAGCTTTCTGGATTGTTTTCATCGGACTCCACATCGTAGAACTCACCATCATTCGTAGCATCTTGGAAAGCGTCTGACGAAAGAATTTATTATAGTATGTGAGTACAAACGTACTCAGTAAGTCTAGGAAATATGCAAAATGCAAGGCCTTCCAAAGATGGCTTAATATGGTTCTTTTGCACAAAGCCAGATTTAACAGACATTATTAATAATAATTTTCACAAAACAGTTTTAAAATTATTTGTACAATTCAAATTATTTATAACTCTAGTGAAGGTTCCAACCACCAACACTAGTATACCGGCTCTATCCGCCCATTTTAAAAGATCTTGTTTAACCATCACATGACTCCAACCGTCATGATTCAAAACAGGTTCCAACCACCTCACTGGCTCTAACCACCATAAATACATCCGGAAGTTCTAACCACTCCCAGATCCTAAAATATCAGTTTTTAAAACCAAAAACAAAGTCTACCATTATGAAAGCATTCTTTGCTTGCCCTTGACCGTAGGCACGGCTATTCGAATAGTTTTACACTCGGCAGAGGTGTACAGCTTTACCCACAAGACATGATCGTCTCTTGTTGCCATGCGCAATAAGCACACTTCCTTTGGTGTGTTGGCAGAGAGATCATGACAAGGCTTTTACAATGCAATAACCTAACCTGACTCCACCCACTGAGGTTTCACCGCTGTTAGGGTTCCATCTACCCAGTACAGAAGCCCCCTCTTACACCGTGTGGGAAAAACAAACTTGCCTCCATCCGGCACTCACATTCCACCATCTAGCGAGTTTAAGTTAAATTATTACAAATTATTCAGCCAGATCGTACCCATTTAGACAAGTGGTTGTACGGTTATGCTTAGAATGTATAATCACAAGCGTCGGTCTTTAATCGACTTGGGCGGCACAATCACAACAAAAATCAGTGCTCCATCTACACCCGCCAGACAAACCGATCCGCCCAAGTCTAAATTATTGTCATTTTTATTTTGCAAATACAGCGGCATACATATTGCCACAACTTTTCAAATTCATAATTTTTCACAGTTTCAAAGTAACCCATCCATAGGTATTTGATCGACTTTGCATTTAAGCACATCTAGCGCACTAAACAAAATATATCATAACATATTATTATTATTACATATCACAGTAACCAAGGGTTACAACAGTCAAGGATTTCAATATCAAGGTGGTAATAACAATTGGGATTTACTACCAACCTAAATTTAACATGACCTTTTAAATAAATAGCGATGCAAATTGTTAAACATTGTAAAGCATTTATAAAACATGGGAGCAACATGCGTCAAGGAGACTTGCCTTCGTTGATGAGGAGAGAAGGGCCGCTCGGCAGATCAGCACTTTCTTCGGCGACGGCAACAGCTTCTTCGACTATGCCCAAAACGGAGCGATCAATAAATAAAATAAAACAAATAAAATCTAAAAAGTATAAAATTAGTACTGACAGAAAGATCTTGAATTTAGATGAATTTAGAAATTTGAATCACTCGATTCGGAGTTACGACGGAAGAGAACGGGTCATTTGAAATTGGATTGGAAAGGAAATTCGTAAAAAAAAAGATAGCACAGTAGCGCTGACACTGTTCATGCGAATAACAGAGAGCGCAGCTCTCTGCCCTTCTTCATGGCGCGTGGGGAGAGAGGACCAGGGGGCGGTCGGCCAGCGGAATGGGGAAAATAAGGTGAGCATCACGTAGAGCTCAACGCCGCGAATCCAACGGTGTAATCGGATTTCGAAGAGGCTTACCGGAGACGACAAATCGACGCCGCGAAGACGGTTAGGCCGACAGTGTTCAAATGTGAAATTCGTCGCCGTCCTGTAATGAAACCCAAATTTTCTTCAGGGCTTTTGATCTTTGCGACAAGATGCACAAAATGACGCAAACGGAATTTGATTTGGCTCACCGGATAAAAAGTTGGCTCGCCAGTGTCTTTGGTCCATGTTAGGCTGCGGTTTTCGCGAGTTTTAGAGAGGAAAAGTTTGAGGAAACAAAGGGAAATGGTGAGCACAGCGTAGAGGAAGGTGAGAAGCATCTATAGGAAGTGGAAGCACACGAAAAGATTGAGAAACGGCCGAGAAATCAAGTAAGCAATGAATTGGACTTAATCGCTTACTGCGCCAAATCGGGCTTTAATGGGTGAGAGCAACGGCCGGGGATTGAATCTTTGCATCAATGCGGTCACAACGGTTCAATTCTCACTTGATTTGATGTGGAAATGAAGAAGTTATGAAAAAAAATTCAAAGCTTTGAAGAGAGGAAGGATTTCGTGAATGCACTGGCTAGAGGATGAAGATGCTACTGTAGCTCTGACATGTGTGCCAAATGAATAGTGCTGAGAATAAAGCGCGAAGGATAAAATAGCAAGAAGACTCTAAAAATCTTCAAAACATTCTCAAAAATGCTATGGAATATTTGGAACCTAACAAAATTGGTTTCGAAATTATTAGAGAATACTGGTATTGGATTTGAATTTTGGATATCGGGATGAAAATGGAATTTCCGAACGCGAATGGAATAAATTCCATTTTTGGATAAAAAGGAATGCCAGGTTAATTAAAACTCCAAGAAAATCCAAATCTTTGAATTAATTAATTTAAACTAATTTTTAACAAAAGGACCGAAAATGGGATGTTACAAACCTACCCTCTTAGAGAGAATCTCGACCCTGAGATACGGATGGAGAAAGAAAAAGATTAGGAAACTCGGCTCTAAGATCCTCTTCTCGCTCCCTGGTTGCTTCCTTCTCAGAATGATTGCTCCATTGAACCTTGCAAAACTTAATCACACGGCTTCTGGTTCTACGCTCCGCTTCATCCAGGATTCTGACCGGATACTCGGGATAAGAGAGATCCTCCTTTAGTTCCATCTCTTTGAACGGCAACTGTTCTTCTGGCACTCGAAGGCATTTCTTCAGCTGAGAAACATGGAAGACATCATGCACATCTGCCAACTGCGAAGGAAGTTTTAATTTATAAGCAACTTCTCCTCTTCTGGCAATCACTGGGAATGGACCGATATAGCGAGGTGCAAGCTTCCCGCTAACTCTGAAACGACGCATTCCCTTTAGAGGTGAAACTTTTAGATACACATGATCACCAGGTGCAAAACTTAAATCCCGGCGACGATTATCAGCATAACTTTTATGCCTTGACTGAGCTGTTTTTAAATTCTGACGAATCACTCTGACTTGCTCTTCTGTTTCCTTCAGAATGTTAGGCCCAATTACTTGTCTGCCCTCTGTCTCTTTCCAATACAACGGTGTTCTGCATTTTCTTCCGTAAAGAGTTTCAAAAGGTGCCATCTTTAAACTTGACTGATAACTTTTGTTGTAGGAGAATTTTGCATACGGCAAATTCTGATCCCAAGAGGCACTATATGTCAACGCACAAACTCTCAGCATATCTTCTAAAATTTGATTTATCTTTTTTGTTTGACCATCTGTCTGAGGATGGTAAGCAGTACTAAAATTCAGATTTGTGCCCAATACTTCATGCAATTTCTACCAGAACCTTGAGGTAAACTGGAACCCTCGATCTGACACAATCTTTTTTGGCACTCTATGTAAACATACTATTTTAGCCATGTGCAACTCTACAAGTTTGTCACCAGAATAGGTGGTCTTCACCGGGATAAAATGTGCAACTTTTGTCAACCTATCTACAATGACTCAAGTTGAATCATATCCAGACTTAGTTCTGGGAAGTCCAGTGATGAAATCCATTCCAATTTCTTCCCATTTCCAAATAGGAATCTGCAAAGGTTGTAACAATCCTGCTAGTCTCTGATGCTCTGCTTTAACTAACTGACAAATATCACAAAGAGCCACGAAATCACCAACTTCTCTTTTCATATTCGACCACCAATATTTTTCTTTCAAATCCGAGTACATTTTCGTACTTCCCGAATAAATAGAATAAATAGAATCATGAGCCTCCTTTAAAATCACATCCTTAATCTCTTTTTGGTTAGGAACTACAATTCTTTTTCCAAACCAAATGGTACTTTTCTCACCCTCAGAAAATTCAGAAGCTTTTCCTTTCTCCAGATCACTCTTTATGTCTGCAATACCACTGCCATCCTTTTGAGCTTCTCTAATATGATCATCCAAGGTTGAGTGCACTTCTACATTGAAAATACAACCTTCATTCACTAATTCCAGATTGAGACGTTGGAATTCTTCATGAAGTGCTGGCTGACTTTCTAAAACCATATTATTGTTGCAATAACTCTTCCTACTCAAAGCATCTGCAACAACATTAGCTTTCCCTAGATGATAATGAATGCCGACGTCATAGTCTTTAATCAACTCCAACCATCTTATTTGCCTTAAATTGAAATCAGACTGAGTGAAAATGTACTTTAAACTCTTATGATCTGTGTAGATCTCGCATCGATTACCAATAAGATAATGTCTCCAAAGCTTGAGTGCATAAACAACTGCAGCTAACTCCAAGTCATGAGTTGAGTAGTTTTCCTCATGGAGTTGTAGCTGTCTTGAAGCATACACTATAAGTTTTCCTTCCTACATCAAAACACAACCAAGACCTTGCTTTGAAGAATCACAGAAAACTTCAAAATCCTTTCGAATATCTGG
This sequence comes from Otatea glauca, assembly GCA_036346275.1. Lineage (NCBI taxonomy): Eukaryota > Viridiplantae > Streptophyta > Magnoliopsida > Poales > Poaceae > Otatea > Otatea glauca. The sequence continues at coordinate 17,755,958 of CM070719.1, read as the reverse complement.
CAGAACAAGCACAGGTGCTGAAGTTAACCTCTTCTTCAATTCCTGAAAACTCTGCTCACAATATTTCGTCCATTCAAACTTCTTCTCCTTCTTCAAGAGTCGAGTAAGAGGTCTGGCTATCTTAGAGAAACCCTCGATGAAACGCCGATAATAGCCTGCTAGACCAAGAAAACTTCTGACATCTGGAACTGACTTAGGTTGCTTCTAATCTAAAACAACCTTCACTTTTGCAGGATCTACAGCTACTCCTCCAGCAGAAATGACATGACCCAAGAACGCAACTTCTTTCAACCAAAAATCACAGTTACTGAACTTAGCATAAAGCTGATGCTCTCTTAATTTCTCTAGAACTATCCTCAGATGATCCTCATGTTCCTTCATACTTTTGGAATAGATAAGAATGTCATCAATAAAGACAACCACAAACTTATCTAACAACTCCATGAACACCTTGTTCATCAGATTCATGAAATAGGAAGGTGCATTTGTTAATCCAAAGGACATCACTGTAAACTCATACAGTCCATACCGGGTCGTGAAAGTTGTCTTAGGAATATCTTCCTTTCTTATCTTAAGCTAATGATATCCCGATCTCAAATCAATTTTGAAGAAAACATGTGCTCCCTTCAACTGATCAAACAGATCATCTATCCTTGGCAAAGGATACTTGTTCTTAATTGTAACCTCGTTTAAAGATCTGTAATCTATACACATTCTCAAACTACCATCCTTCTTCTTAACAAAGATTACTGGTTCTCCCCAAGGTGAAGAACTTGGTCTTATAAATCCTTTCTCTTGCAGTTCTTCAATCTACTGCTTCATTTTTGCTAACTCATTGGCGGGTAGCCTATAAGGCCTTTTGATATAGGAGTCGTACTAGGTACAAGCTCAATTATAAACTCAATGCCCCGACTTGGTGGCATACCAGGCAAATCTTCTGGGAATACATCTGGGTATTCATTTACTATAGGCACATTTTCCAAAGTTGTACCTTTCAAACTGTTCAGGGTACTACCCTTCTTTGAGGAAAGATCAGATAAGAATTCTACACGAATTACATCAGGACTGGTAAGGGAGATAGATCGATTAGCACAGTCTATCTGTCCTTTAAACTTGGTTAACCAATCCATCCCAAGGATTACCTCTATTCCCTTGGTATTCAATAATATTAAGTTCGCTAGGAACTTTACCGCATTTATAACTATATCCGATTTTGGACAAAAAGCAGTAGTTTTTAATTCTTTTCCAGGAGATTGAACTAATAAAGGGTTTCTAAGCTGAACTGTACCCCAACCATGCTTTTTGACCAAATACTCTGATATGAAAGAATGAGTAGCACCAGAATCGAACAATACTGAAGCAGGTACTGAGTTGACAAAGAACTTACCATACACCACATCAGGTGCGTCCTAAACTTCTTCAGCAGTGATGTGATTAACATGTCCTCTTCCAACAGTGCGAGGTGTACGCGGGGTCTGCGGTGCTGCTCTACCTTGAGCTGATGCAGGTGAGCGGGCTGGTGAGGTCCCAAGGTTAAAGCGAACTGGGGTCATGGCTTGGCGCTTCTGAGGACAATTACTAGCATAATGTCCCAATTCCCTGCAGTTAAAACACTAGACACCTGTTGTAGCTGTGTTGCTCTTCTGAACATGACCTCCTGGGTTGTTAGCAGAATCTTGAGCAAACTGTCACTATGCCGACATCGAGTTTCGCGCACTAGACGCCGCTTTGATCTGTGGATGAAATTTGAAAGAAACGAGGTCTAGAGCTGTTAGCACCACGTTGAGCTTGAAACACCGTCTTCCTTTTTCTTGACTGAAAGAGCTGACGCTGAGCATCCTCCTGAATCAAAGCTTTGTTCACCATGTGCTGGAAGGTGGAAAAGTCATTAGAGACCAACTGCACTTTGAGATTAGGCTCAAGACCCTCCATGAAACGCCAGATCTTTGCCTCATCAGTTGAGACATCCTCTACAACATATCTGGACAACTGAGTGAATCTGCTCAGATATTCTGACACTGAGAGATTTCCCTGTTGCAACTTATGGAACTCCCTCCTCTTCATTTCCATAATTCCCTTAGGTACATGGGTGGCGCGAAAGGCTTCAACGAACTCATCCAAGGTAATGTTCTGAGCTTCTTCGTGGGCAGCACAATAGTTCTCCCACCAAGTCACAGCTGTTCCTTTAAGTTGGTGCGTAGCAAACCACACACTTTCTACCTCATCGCACTGGGCAAGATAAAGTTTCTTCTCTACTTCCTTTAGCTACCATCGACCTCCAAAGGATCGGTGACCGACCCAAAGAAAAGTCGAGGTCCGGTCCTCATGAACTCCCCATACTTGGATTGGGGTGGTCGAGGTGCTACCGACCGGGCGGCTTGAGGTGGATTCAGTACGTTCTGCGCTAAGGTCTGCATAATCTGAAGCTGCATGGCCATCATCTGTTCCATACTTGGTGGTTGATTGCGGGTGGCGGTGGCACTTGATCCTGCTGACCCTATGGCACCTGATCTTGCTGGACCGGAGACGGTGGCACTTGATGCTCTTGCTGTTCTTATGGAGCTACCTGGCCACGTCCACGTCCTCTTACACGACCAGCTCCACGTCCTCTTCCTGGGTTAACCATCTGAAACGAGAGATGGAAGAAGCACAAGGAAAGAGGGAAAAGCAAAGATAAGATAAACAGGGGGACTAAACAACACCCACCACAAAGACAAGAACAACAGCAAAGAAAGGAACACCAACTGAAATCTCAATTAAAACAAAATATTTTTGATAGGATGGCTATATCACAAGCGTATAAAACACGATACAATCCATCTCACACAATTATTATACTAACGAGAACAAAAGATGGGTGCTACTGACAACGCTAACTAACTACTCCCTTCACCCTCCTCAGGAACACGAGGGGAAGGATCCTCCTCACTAGGCTCATCACTGCTGATGTGGACTCCTCTGATAGCCTGAGATGGACCTGGCTGATCAAGGGAAGCTCTACATCCTTGATATGCCTCAGTCGATGTCTCAGAATACTCCACACGGCGCACACACTTGCGCGCTGTCATCCTGATCAAAGGTCCACGACGACGCTTGACCCGAGAGGCGTCTGGAGTCAACCTTCTAGGTGGAAGCTCCTCCTGAACTGGGGCTGGCGGCGGTACCTGCTGTGCCTCCTGCATAGGGACTGGTGGTGGCGCAGACTGTTGTGCTTCCTTCAACTGAAGGATCTCCCGTCTGGCTGCAGCTAGATCCTTGCATGCATCCTGAAGCTCGAAAGATATGTGAACATAGGCCTCATCCTGAGCTTGGATAAGTGAACCCATGTGCACAATGGTGGGGTCGGACTCCACCTGCAAACTCCTGAACCGGTTGTGACTCCTCCCCACCTGATGATAAGGAAAGAGCCGATACGATGAGGTATCCAACTGGTTACAATGGATGTCGCCCAGGTGAATAAGAGCTTGTCTAGCAGCGTCCTGCAAAGAATCACCAAGCTTCTGCCGCTCCACTGTAAAGTAGTGAGGGTGATCATCCTCCTGCTGACCCTTGGAGAAAATAAGCAACCTCACCCTCCACATGTTGATGCCATTGCTGACCACAGAAGTGCAACGGTACTCTGGGCGACGAGTGTAACCCAGCTCCTGGAGCATCAAGGATAACTCCTGACAGAAACCTCCCTCATTCTAAGTAAACGAGGTATAGGAAAGCATCTACAAATTTTGAAATAAGACAAGGTCAGTAAAACATTTTAAATAGAAGACAAGACAAGAGCAAGATGCTAAGATAGAAAAGATAGAAGCAAGAAAACTTAGAATTTTATAAATATATTTTATATAAATAATCATCCGTAGGGTTTTGCCATTCTAACTAGTTCACGTCCTACAGTCAACATGGCTCTGATACCACCGCTGTGAGACCCTGGATTAGCTATCCAGAATCCCCTGTGTATTTCTGTACTAGTCCAAGATCAACGCTAGTACACACAGTCCACAGTGATGAATCATAACCGAAAAGCACGAATTGAAAAGATAAATACTGAGTACCGGCCGAAAAGCCATTATTACAAAACCAGGTCACATGACCTTAAGTTTACAGCAGCGGAAATAGGAAGCAAAATGGTAAAGCCAATAAACACCACAGGCAGTCGACTGAAAAGAAACATGCGCCTAGCATTCTAGATTGCCTTCATCGTACTCCACATCGTAGAACTCACCGTCATTCGTAGCATCTTGGAATGCTTCTGACGAAAGAATTTATTGTAGCATGTGAGTACAAACGTACTCAGCAAGTCTGGAAAATATGCAAGATGCAAAGCCTTCCAAAGATGGCTTAATATGGTTCTTTTGCACAAAGCCAGATTTAACATACAATATTAATAATAATTTTCACAAAGCAGTTTTAACAATTATTTGTACAATTGAAATTATTTATAACTCTAGTGAAGGTTCCAACCACCAACACTAGTATACCAGCTTTATCCGCCTATTTTAAAAGATGTTGTTTAACCATCACATAACTCCAACCGTCATGATTCAAAACAGGTTCCAACCACTAACTGGCTCTAACCATCAGAAATATATCCGGAAGTTCTATCCACCCCCAGATCCCAAAACATCAGTTTTTAAAACCAAAAACAAAGTCTACCAATATTAAAGCATTCTTTGCTTCCCTTTACCATAGGCATGGCTATTCAAATAGTTTTACACTCTGCAGAGGTGTATAGCTTTACCCGCAAGACATGATCGTCTCTTGTTGCCATACGCAATAAGCACACTTCCTTTGGTGTGTTGGCAGAGAGATCATGACAAGGCTTTTACAATGCAATAACCTAACCTGACTCCACAAGCTGAGGTTTCACCGCTGTTAGGGTTCCATCTACCCAGTACAGAAGCCCCCTCTTGCACCGTGTGGGAAAAGCAAACTTGCCTCCATCCGGCACCCACATTCCACCATCTAGCGAGTTTAAGTTAAATTATTACAAATTATTCAGCCAGATCGTACCCATTTAGACAAGTGGTTGTACGGTTATGCTTAGAATGGACAATCACAAGCGTCGGTCCTTAATCGACTTGGGTGGCACAAACACAACAAAAACCAGTGCTCCATCTGCACCCGCCAGACAAACCGATACACCCAAGTCTAAATTATTTTCATTTTTATTTTGCAAATACAGCGGCATACATTTTGCCACAACTTTTCAAATTCATAATTTTTCACAGTTTCAAAGTAACCCATCCATAGGTATTTGATCGACTTTGCATTTAAGCACATCTAGCACACTAAACAAAATATATCATAACATATTATTAGTATGACATATCACAGCAACATAGGGTTACAACAGTCAAGGATTTCAATATCAAGGTGGTAATAACAATTGGGATTTACTACCAACCTAAATTTAACATCACCTTTTAAATAAATAGCAATGCAAATTGTTAAACATTGTAAAGCATTTATAAAATATGGGAGCAACATGTGTCAAGGAGACTTGCCTTCGTTGATGAGGAGAGAAGGGTCGCTCGGCAGATCGGCACTTTCTTCGGCGACGGCAACAGCTTCTTCAACTACGCGCAAAACGGAGCGACCAATAAATAAAATAAAACAAATAAAATCTAAAAATTATAAAATTATTACTGACAGAAAGATCTTGAATTTAGATGAATTTAGAAATTTTAATCACTCGATTCGGAGTTACGACGGAAGAGAACGGATCATTTGAAATTGGATTGGAAAGGAAATTCGTAAAAAAAAAGATAGCACAATAGCGCCGACATTCTTCATGCGAATAACAGAGAGCGCAGCTCTGTGCCCTTCTTCATGGCGTGTGGGGAGAGAGGACCAGGGGGCGGTCGGCCAGCGGAATAGGGAAAATAAGGTGAGCATCACGTAGAGCTCGACGCAGCGAATCCAACGGTGTAATCGGATTTCGAAAAGGCTTACCGGAGACGACAAATCGATGCCGCGAAGACGGTTAGACCGACGGTGTTCAAATGTGAAATTCGTCGCCGTGCTGTAATGAAACCCAAGTTTTCTTGAGGGCTTTTGATCTTTGCGACAAGATGCACAAAATGACGCGAACGGAATTTTATTTGGCTCAACGGATCAAAAGGTGGCTCGCCGGTGTCTTTGGTCGACGTTAGGCTGCGGTTTTCGCAAGTTTTGGAGAGGAAAAGTTTGAGGAAACAAAGGGAATGGTGAGCACGGCTAGAGGAAGGTGAGACGCATCTATAGGAAGTGGAAGCACGCGAAAAGATTGAGAAACGGCCGAGAAATCAAATGAGCAATGAATTGGACTTAATCGCTTACTGCGCCAAATGCAACTTTAATAGGTGAGAGCAACGGCCGGGGATTGAATCCTTGCATCAATGCGGTCGCAACGGTTCAATTCTCACGTGATTTGATGCGGAAATAAAGAAGTTATGAAAAAATTTCCAAAGCTTTGAAGAGAGGAATGATTTCGTGAATGCACTGGCTAGAGGTTGACGATGTTACTGTAGCTCTGCCATGTGGGCCAAATAAATAGTGTTGAGAATAAAACGTGAAGGATAAAATAGCAAGAAAGCTCTAAAAATCTTGAAAACATTCTCAAAAATACTATGGAATATTTGGAACGTAACAAAATTGGTTTCGAAAATTTTAGAGAATACTGGAATTGGATTTGAATTTTGGATATCCGGATGGAAATGGAATTTCCGGACGCGAATGGAATAAATTCCATTTTTGGATAAAAAGGAATGCGAGTTTAATTAAAACTCCTAGAAAATTCAAATCTTTGAATTAATTAATTTAAATTAATTTTTAACAAAAGAATTACAGCATGCAAGCAACTCCAGGATTATTCTAATAAGATTTTATGGATGTGGAACCAGAGCAAATCTAAGAAGGCAATGTTCTGTCCTAGAATGTTATCAAGTACAGATTGTATTCATATTAGCAAGACAAAACATACCAAAAAATTATTTAGGAAGGTTATGTAAACTTACATGCATGATTGTCAAACTCTGCACAGTAAATTGGCATCATAGAGGAATATCAAAGGACGTTCTTCACAGATTCATGTTAACAACAGGAACCTTCTGTGAAATACTTCATGTTACAAGTTGTGATTATAGCAAAAACACAAATCAGAACTAGCTACATTACAAGGCAAAACGTAGCATCCTTTTACATGAACACATTAGGTCTTGCAAAAGCCAAAAACTTACAGTCTAGCAGCCATCGGATGTTAAAAAAAGTATAGAACAGCTAGTTTATGCTTTCTGTGATGGAGTTCTGGACAAACTGAGCAATTGCTTTAACAGCTTCTATTTCAGAACCATGTTGATTTACACCAGTGGACATAGAACAGCTAGTTTATGCTTTCTGTGATGGAGTTCTGGACAAACTGAGCAATTGCTTTAACAGCTTCTATTTCAGAACCATGTTGATTTACACCAGTGGACTCTTGGAACTTTTTTCCTATTTTAAAAGAGTGGTCACCACCATCAATAACATGCAGTTCATTCTTGCAGGTCATCTTCTGGCGAGTGGACTCAAGCTTATCCAATGGACATAAGCCATCTTTACTGCCCTGTGAACACAAATGCACAGCACGTCAAGCTTCAGCAATTACTGAGAATTGTTGATTAATATTTTTCGCTTCAAAATATTCAAAAAACAAAGAATATTCTTCCGTACCTGCACAAACATTATTGGAATATTCAACTTTAGTAGTGTCTCATCCCTCACTGCCCCATTCGCTCCCTATGTTGAAGAAAGCAAAGATGGAAAAAAAAATAAGGACAATTCCTTTAGTTTGTACTTTGTAATACTATCCGGAGTAAAGTGAGGAAGCAAATTGTGAACAAAAACACCCTTGCACAAAGTGATAACAGGGAGTGGGAAGCAACAGCACGTATATTTTATAATCACATCAACCATTTTTATGCATACCTAATTGAGGTCTTTACCAATTATATTACTTAAAGCAAATCGGCTGTGTAGATTAGAGTTTTGAGCTTTGACCAATCAAGGAAAAGAATTGACCCAAGAGAGCCGAGAAGCAATGCATAGACCAACTAAACACTGCAGCACGGGATACCTTTAACGGATAACCCAAGCATATGATGGAAGAAACATCAATATCATCCGAGCTAGCCACCATGCAGCTGACCCTGAAAATGTGGAAGCATAATAAGTGTTCAACCCCTGAAACAAACCAAGAAGATGCACAAGGGTGACAGACAGAATTACTACCACCAGATATTACCTCGAACCCATAGACTTCCCAATCAGAACAAGCGGGTGCCCCGGATGTTCCACCACGGCGTCCTTCACCACCCCGAGGTGATGATCGACAAGCTTCTCCGCCTTCGGGGGAGCCCTGCGCTTCCCACCAGACATATCTGCAGCCACATTGTTGTTCGATCACTAAGGTCTCCAGATTCACATCAAGGAGTCAATGAACTGGGGTCAAGAATTAGCACTATAGTTCATCAGATTAACTCACATGGGTAGTCAAATGTCACCACTTCGACGGCATCTAGTGCTTCTTTCACCATCTCCTTCCAGCTAGCAGAATCCATCGCCCAGTGCAGAATACCACGGTACAGTGTCCACATGCATACAATAATGAAATCCCCAATTCATAGGAGATGCATTTTACCAAAATACTTGGCCATAAATCCATTGTGCCCACATACACACAAACGAAGACAGACAGAGAGAGAGAGAAGGAGCTTACTGGACCATCCAATCGGACGAGGAGGGGGCGCCGGCGCCATGGGCGAAGACGACCACCGGCTGCCGCTGCAACGGTGGCGTCCGCAGAGGAGGTGGCGGCGGAGGTAGAGAAGACGAGCTCTGATCCGCTCGGCGGTGCTTGGGAGCCATGGACGGAGGGGGCTACTGGAAAGTTTGGGAGTGGTGGAATGGAGGTTGGGGGCGGGGGTGGGGGGGAGGGTGGACTAAAGCAGTGGAGCGCGAATTCTGATGCTTCCCGCGGTTTCCGCAGTTGCGCGGCAGTGGAAATGTGGTGGCCAAAATGGGCGCTTGGCACGATGTGGTCCGTTTAGGCAAATGGGACAGGCTGTATCGGCCCGTAGGTTGAGGCTACAGTTCGGGTGACTTTCATTCTGTGTGTGCTGGTACGGGTCTATACGGGTTAAGGCTAGCCTGTTTGGTATCAAAATTTTGAAAAATTCTAAAAAACAGTTAAAATAAATTGGTAAATCGTAAAAGTTTGAAAAACAAAAAAAATCTTGAATAATTAGAATTTTTTATAAAAATCTATGTAAATTAGGAAAAGAAAAAATATGAAATAAAATTCTAAAATGAGACAAATAATTGAAATTAAATAATGAACTTTATTAATTTTTGGCTGCTCGTTAAAAACTTTGCCAAGTAAAAATTCAACACGAGAAAACCTTGGCAAAAAAAAAAGTACAGCATATAGCTCAGTGATACAGGAAAGAATTGAAGATTACAATTATTCTTCCTGACTCTCTACGTAAAGATTTTCAAATGTCGTCGCCAGCTCAACATTTTCTGTAGTGTCTTGAGCCCGCTAATCAGCTTGCTCCCAATCTTTCATAGTGAGAAGTATTTCCACTGTCTCACTTCTCTCCTCGATTATTCTTCCAGATAGTCTGAAAACAGACTCCGAAGAAATCATAGAGACATGAATTTTTAACACATCCCGACTAGTATGGAAAGCACTGAATATATTATCTTGTGATTATTCCACCAATGTAAAATGTTGAAGTCCTTCCCTTGCTGCTCTTGGTAGTTGACAGTATCGCTATTGAGATAGGCAGCTAGCTCCCCACCACCTGTTGTTGTGTTCACACTTGACGTTGTTGTACTCGAACTCTTTGAGGTAGAGCCACTGCACCCTATATCTTTCCCCATGCAGTTTTCTTCTTACTGCTGGGGTTTGGTGGAGGTCATCAGAAACTAATTCCAAAGAAACTTCGATCGCATTTAGCAAAAATTGAGATAAGTTAGCACGAATATTTGAAAAATAACTAGAATAATCAGTGTCCACCGTATCACTTAGAAGTGAGAGAATATTACCAAATCCTTGAATTTGAGCTATAGGATCTAAAATAAATGCAAATGCATATAACATAGGAATTTCTTTCCAATATTTCAAAAATTAAGTTTTCATAGCATAAACGAATTCACGCAAGATATTATCATTTTCGTGGTTCCTTAAGTGAGTAGCAATTTCTAGAATATGATGCATAATTAAAGTAGAGGTTGAGTAATAAACTCCAGATAAAGCAAGAGTGGAACCATAAAAAAGTTTCAAAAATGACAGTAAGTATTTAGCAACATACCAATGTTGCTCTATGAGTAGCGGTTCACCATCCTAGCTACGATAGTGCGTATTAATAAAAATAAAAAATGTGCTCTTATAGGTTAGGAGTGACTTAAGCATTAAGTAGAGTTCCATCTAACTAACATATCCAAACCAAACTTACGTGGGCGTACCTCCATTATAATACAATAGTTGTTATATGTTGCTGCTCGTTGATTAGAAAAATTTAAGAAAGATATTGCACTGCGAAAAGGTTCAACATACGGGTCTAACATCTTCAAACCAGATTTAACTATAAGATTAATAATATGGCAAGCACAACGCTAATGCAACAAGAAAGATTCGGCATACGAATTAGAAATGGAGTAAGAATGGCCATCGTAGAAGTGTTTGTTGCAGCATTATCCAATATTATTGCAAAAAAATTATCTGTGAGGTCAATATCTTCCACAACTTTTACAATACAATCATCAATATTCTTACTAGTGTGTGCTACGTCAATTAATTTGAATCCTATAATTCTCTTCCCTAGTTGTGAGTCATTGTTTACGTAATGAGCAACTACACTATGGTAATCCTCTTTAGCTCTACCACTCCATATGTCTGATGTCAAAGACACAGAAAAAGTATATATATTAAAGAGCTCTTTTAGCTTACTACGACAATTATTATAGTATTTAATTAGATCTCTAGTTGTTGTCTGTATAGAAACTGTAGAAAACCAATGATTATGAGCGGTCTTAATATAGTTTTCAAATGCTAGTGACTCACAAAAGTTTAAAGTTAGATCTTGAGAAGCGATTAAACAACAAAGAGATTCACGAGCTACCTCGGGATTGTAGTCCTAGTGATGTATCGTACCGTCGGGGATGTACTGCAGCTGCGTCTATCTCATAGCCACTCCCGCTTTTTTACAAATCTTAGCATGTCTCTTCAAATGCCCCGTTCTACCTAAAAATTTCATAGTTAATTTATGCTTACAATATTTATAAATAGCATACCTACTCTGAACACCATCTAATGTATCAAAAATCTACTTGGAATCTTCCTAGACTCGCGATGTACTGCGTATTGATCTTTTTGCACCGGTGCTTACCAACATAATAGCACTTGTAGAGCTTGAAGTTGGTACAGGTACTGCAACTTCTTCAGCTTGATAGGATGCAAGAAGCTTCTTGGGTGAAATCTCAAAATCAGAAGCTGGGAAGGATGCAAAATCCAGGTTATCCATGAAAAAATCTACAAGAAATAATTACGCTATTATTAATTTAATCTCATTGAAAATAATAAGGACAATAAAAAATTAAATCACTATTCTTACTGTGATTTCTTGACAAAAGCCGAAAGCCAGATTTTAGATTTTTAGATTTTTGGAAAAACTATTTTGAATTTTTCCAAATTATTACCGAGGGTAAGAGAATTTTCACAAGAATATGTAGAGAAGGGATTGCAAGTTTGTTGGTAGGGAAATGAGGGGGTGCTACCCTATTTATAGGAAAAAAATTTAGGATTTTTCAATTTTTTTTTGAATTTTCACGAATTTTTTAAGCCTCGAGCGGCTAAAAACAGCTATAAAGTAGCTATATTTTCAAATAAATGGGCCATGTCGTGCCGGGGTGCTGGCCCAACCACGACCTGACCTATTAGGCCGTGCTGGCACGACCTATTTACTGTCGGGCCATGCACATAGTGCCGAGCCTCAGGCTGACCCATTTGGCATGACCCATCTGGCCACCTCTAGTGGAGCATGCTGTGGTGCTAGCCAGCAGCTCACGGTGACACAGTTACAAAAATACCTTTATCCTTTACGATAACGATAGGTGATATGTCTCACCAGCCACACTTCAGCACCATGGAAGTAGCTTCTTTGCTGCTAAGCTCGACCTTCATTGGGACAGCCAAATTGGGCAAAGCCAAAACTGGGAGAGGTTGCATCATTGGGTGAAGAAGAGAACGAACGTGTTGGTTGTGATCTTCGGCTTAACTAACATATCCGAATTTTTGGGGGCTAGGCCCACCTTCATGCGCTCCGATCGGGGGCTCACCAATAGGAATTTTTTGTTTTGGTCCCGTTAGCCAGCGCTAGAATATAAGGGGAGAGGCCGGTACTCGAAATCGCATAAGTTGCTCTCGAGTTTGGCTCTACCCGACATCATCCGATCTGAGAACTAGCGCGAGGCTACCGAAGGCCTTACCAACACCGAGAGGATCTCGGTCCCATTTTCTTCATCGTGCATCAGCTTCGCATTTCTTCACCGACCGAAAGAACTAATGGCTTCTACTTCTCCGGGTCAGTATGTTTAATGTTTCAAGTTTTGTGATCATGCTTTAGGCTAATTCATGTTTTAGTTAGATTTAAGTTTAACATTTGGTATCAGAGCCGATCTAGCCTTTGTATGATCCCCTTAAGCCCGGTTTAGATCTTGTGATTCGTCGGTTTAGGGTTGCTTTAGGTTTATTATTCGACTTTGTTAGTATCTAGAAAGAGGGGATCCGAACCCAAAATGCCAAATCAACGCCAGCTCAACAATCCGCTAGCGAGCACTCCATTATATTTTACAATCATCCGATAATTTGCAAGTGGAAACGTGCATGATTATACTTTCTTTTGTGCCTAATTAATCAAACATGACGTGCACCAAACAAGCCTAATTAATCAAACATGCGATGCACCAAACAACTACAGTATAGGCCTGAATGCGTTCCATACCTATTTCTTATTATATTGATATGAACAGAACTAATTATGCCTCTAGCTTTTCTCGGTACTTGGTACTTAACTCACTTAGGAACCATTGATCCGCAGGAGATAAACTAGACTTTCTACTTAAACTGTAAACCCTAAATTATTTATCAGAGGTATTGCCTCTGTTCTCAAATAGATGCTATCGAATATCTAAATATGGGGTATAAGTACGTACCAGAAATACAAAGACTATACCATATATGCTCAAGCAAGCATCTAGAAACTCCAGATATCACGGATCCGATTCTATGGGATAAGATATACGCGGAGGGGATATCTACATACTAGGAAGGACTTAATCACTTTCCCGTTACGAGGAAATCGACTCGAGTACGCCTGTTATTCAGGAAAGTTTGGATATGCTGCGAAGATCACGCGATGATGGTATCCCAAACCAACTACAACTCAACTTAAGGCAGGGCTACCCCAACTATATAAGGCCGGGGTAGGTATCCTCGAGGGGGGATCGAAGAGAAGACTTTTGAGAGAGAGCTTTTACAAGATGCAGAGCAACAAGGAGCTGACTGACCATGCTTCATCAACCTCCAACCACAGTTTCGCCATTGCCTAGGACCCAATCTTCATTGTAATTAGGGCTAGACAACTTGCTCTATACTCGATACACCAAATACATACATCATCCGCACAGGACGTAGGGTATTACTCTATCCGGAGGCCCGAACCTGTATTTATCGTGTCCTGCTGTCTTCGTGCTTGACTCTGACATCGAAGGTACCCATGATAATAAGTTAATTGTCGAAATTTTGACTTACGATAATTGGCACGCTAGGTAGGGGCCTTCAACTATTTTTTGCAGATCAAGCATGTCTTCAGTGTGCGCTCACATAGAATTCTCCGACGACAACTCTTGCGACAATTTTCGCTCGATCACTGTCATCGACCAAGCACCTGCGGTTGGATCTGAGATCGGCTTCGGAACCATGCTCTATCGATGGGGACTGGGTGGATATCTAATGCAAGTCAGCTTCCCCGAATCCTACTCTTGGGATCCATGCCGAGAGGTGGGTTTTATAGACTTCGACCCTATGGAGCCCAACGTTCTCAGGTACGTCGAGATTGAGAGCGATAGCGAAAGCGACGGCCACAGTAGCCAGAACATCACCTAAACAGATCGATGTGTGTTCATGGTCAGAGCCAGCAACGGTGCTACTGTCGACAATTCTCAAGAAAGGAATCTAAGGGTAGACACCATAGGGGTCAGGGACACCAGATCCCTTCGTATATGCCTCAAGATCCTGTAGCGGTCACGGTTGCAGACCGGGCGACCGCAAACGCTGTTGCTTCCAATACTAAAGATCATCGCCGAGGTCTAACAGCCACGACCACAGTTGGGATCGTGGTCAACCTGTCGAAGCAACTTGATCTCAATGATCCCATGACACCCCACCCATGGGCACCGGATCTTCAGGGATAACAAATCTCTCGACAGCACAACCGCAACGGCGGGCCCAGCTACGCCCCAGGAGCAGCGTCCCACCAGAGCCACAACAGCAGCATCTTGGGCAAGATCAACCCCATCGATTGGCTGCAGATTTATACTACAGTCATGAGGGCTGCCAGAGGAAATAAGAAGATAATGGCCAATTACTTACTGACCACCCTAGATAATGCGACGAGATCTTGGTTACTCAATCTCCCACCTCAATCGATATCATCGTGGGCGGAGTTGCGGGCCCAATTCATCGCTAACTTTCAGGGCACGTATGAATGCCTCGAAAAGCACAGTGACTTACATCGAGTAATACAAAAGCAAGGGGAGTCATTGTAGAGTTTCATCCAACGCTTCAGCGATAAGCGCAACTCAATCCCTGACATCTCAGACGATGCGGTCATAGTTGTCTTCGAGAATGGTGTCAAGGATAGGGAGTTGAAGGGAAAGCTGGTCACTCAAAAAATCAAAGCCACCAAGGAGCTTTTCGAGTTGGCAGATAAATACGCTATATGTGATGAAGCTCAAGACCATATAGATGACCTTAAGTCTGGCGATGACAAGCCCGAGTCGTCCAAACAAGGGGGCAAAGAAGAACAAAAATCGCAGAGAGAAACACAAAGATGACTCCACTGTAGCCGCGATCGAAAGGGGCAAGGTGCGCAATACTGGCTACAACAAGGGTCGAAGCCGTGGAGGAGGCAAATACTACCCAGTCCATCACACAGACAAACACGACTTCGACGAATGCCAAGTGATCAACAAGAAGGTTCAGGAGAAGCTCAAGGCCGCCCTCGTCGAGCGCGGGATCGAGCAAGCCAAAGAGAAGACGCAAGACGATGAACCCGAATACCACGGGGCTGATCACAAGCTGGCACACATCTTTGGGAGGGTCTGCCACGTATGAGTCCAAAAGACAGTACAAGGTAGTCGAAATAGAGGTCAACCTGGCCACACCTGCTCCCCCTAGGTTCCTCAAGTGGTCGTAAGTGCCAGTCACCTTCGACCAATCAGATCACCCAGCTGTGGTACTTTCGGGTCAATACCCTATGGTGGTCGAGCCAACCATCGTCAACGTTAAGGTCGCCTAAACCTTGGTCGATGAAGGTAGTTCGTTGCCTTCACAAAAACGCTGGAGAACATAGGGATTCCCTGAACAATGATCAAAACTGGAGCCGAGCCGTTCCATGGCATAACTCCACATTCATCGTTGATGCCACTTGGCCAGATCGAGCTACCCGTCACGTTTGGCACACCAGACAATTTTCGCACCAAAAATATCCTCTTCGACGTGGCGGATTTTGAGACTGCTTACAATGTGATCCTAGGCCGCCCATTGATAGCCAAGTTCATGGCAGTGGTGCACTATGTGTACTAGACCGTCAAGATGCTAGCGCCAAAAGGAGTCCTTACAATCAAGGGGGGACCAGCGCGCGACAGTTAGGTGAGATAAGAAGAGCCTGGAGATGGTCGAGCATCTCTACGTATTGGTAGCCAGTGCCGATGACGAGGGAGCCAAGCGCCAAAAATCCAAGAGCATCGATAAGGATCCTGCATCTAGTAGCGCCGCCAAGGAGCCAGTCGACGACGGCAAGAAAGATAAGAAGACCGATGGGGGCGTCAAGACAATGCTCTTTGATCTGTTGGAACCTTCCAAAACAGTCAAGGTAGGTGTCGACCTTGACCCCAAATCGGAACTCGAGCTCATCACTTTTCTTCGGCAAATCGCGACGTGTTTGCATGGCAACCGTCCGACATGCCCGGGTCCCCAAGGAGGTGATCGAGCATCGAATAGCTGTGGAACCAAGCGCCGGACCTGTGGTGCAGAAGTAGCAAAGATTTGCGGAAGATGGGAAGCAGGCCATACAAGAGGAAATCGGTAAACTCCTGAAGGCTGGCTTCATTCGAGAAGTCTGTCACCCAACGTGACTGTCGAACCCTGTCCTCATCAAGAAATCCAATGGCATGTGGAGGATGTGCATCGACTACACTGACCTCAACAAGGCTTGTCCCAAAGACCCTTTTTCTCTGCCTCGCATCGACCAAATGGTGGACTCTACTGCGGGCTGTGAACTGCTAAGTTTTCTAGATGCCTACTCGGGGTATCACCAAATTAGCAAGTCCGCAGAGGATGAGGAAAAAACTGCATTTACTACTCCCTTCGGTGTATTATGTTATATTAAGATGCCTTTTGGTTTGATGTGTGTTGGTGCTACGTATTAACGGTGTATCCAAAATTGCTTGAAATCCCAAATTGGGCGCAACGTGGAAGCGTACATCGATGATATCGTAGTCGAGTCAAAAACCGGGAACACCTTAATCAGCGACCTCGAGGAGACATTCGACAACCTCAGGAAGTAATGAATGGTGCTTAACCTCGAGAAGTGCACGTTTGGCGTTCCGTCCGGTAAGCTTCTCGTTTTCCCAGTGTCCAGTCGAGGCATCGAGGCCAATCCATGTAAATTGAGGCCATCGACCAGATGCGTTCTCCGCAAACATTGAGGGAAGTGCAAAAGCTCATGGGTTGCATCGCAGCCCTTAGTCGATTCATCTCTTCGATGGGCGAACGAGGACTGCCCTTCTTCAAATTACTCAAGAAGTAGGACACTTTCGAGTGGACCAAGGAGGCAGAAGAAATTTTTCAGGATTTGGAAAGGTACTTATTATTATCATCGTTAGTTTTAATCTTGCCTAACAAAAAAGAATAGCTCTTTTTGTACATGGTAGCTACCCCTCAAGTATTAAGCACAGTCCTGGTGGTCGAGCGGGATTGCCCCGAGAAAAAGGCCAAGGTCCAGAAGCCAGTATACTACAAGAGTTAGGTCTTGCTTGATGCCAAGCTGCGATACCCTCAAGTGCAGAAGATGCTATACGTCGTCCTGATGACTTCCTGAAAGTTGCAACACTACTTCCAAGCACATAAAATTACGGTCATGACGACGTATCCGCTCAAGGAGGTAATACGCAATTGAGAGGCGACAGGGCGAATTGCACAGTGGGCAGTCGAACTCAACGAGTTCGAGCTCGTTTTCGCACCGCGAACCAGTATCAAGTTAGGAGCATTAACGGACTTTATCGCGGAATGGACGCACATCGAAGAAAAAGATCACAAAACGGTCGATGACCACTGGATTATGTTCTTCGATGGGTCGCTCACGCTTCAGGGCTCGGGGTCTAGCATCGTGGTCAAATCCCTGACAGGTGAGGAGCTTAATCGAGTAATCACAGACAACGGTAGCCAGTTCAAGAGCAATGCTTTAATAGCCTTTTGCGAAGAATTGGGTATCAAACTTTGCTTCGCTTCCGTAGCTCACCCTCAGAGTAACAGACAGGTCGAACATGCCAACGGTATAATCGTGTAGGGGATCAAGACCCGCATGTTCGATAGGCTCAAGGCTTACTCAACTCGGTGGGCGAAAGAACTCCCCTCGGTGCTGTGGGATGTTCGTACATCTACTAGTCGAGCCACTGGTAAAATGCTGTTTTTTTTCTACGAAGCAGAAGCGATGCTTCCGACTGAGCTAACATTTAGGTCATCTCACGTGGAAAACTACTTGAAAGAGGACTTGGAGCATGTGAGAACAGATGAGGTGAATCTACTTGAGGAGTACAGGGATCGAGCATCCATTCGAGCAGCTAAGTATTAACAAGCCTTGCGTCGATACCAGAGATAAAAAATCCAGAAAAGATCACTCATCGCAGGGGACTTAATACTACGAAAGGTGCAGAAGCAAGATAACCGTAATAAGCTATCACCTAAATGGGAAGGTCCCTATGTAGTGGTCGAGGTGATTCGATCCGGATCAATACGACTATCGACGATAGAAGGAGCGGTGTTTTGCAATCATGGAACATCGATCAATTGAGGAAATTTCATGCAGGAATAATAAGGACCGTGCATCATAACCAAAATCCAGGTAAGTACGAGTTCATTAAAATTAACTAATACAAGTTGCCCTATTACATATGAGGCAGGTATCATATTGTTACTTGCCCTCAGAAGCGTCGCGCCGCCTCTTCTGCTCCCACGGGGACTTGAAGAGGATGGTCCCCGAGATGGGCCTTCGCCCTTCGTACGGGCCGGAACAGGACGCGAAGACCCAACCACTTATTGACGGAGAAGGAGACCTCTTCGTCGTCGAGCATGGAGGCGACTTCTCCGGGTCGATGAAGCCCTCTTGAGCTTCACCTTTTTCTCCGGCGGCGGCGGCGTCTTCTTCTTCGACGACAGAGTTTTCTTCCCCGGTGACCTCATCTTCCTCCTCCAGCCAGACCTCCCTCTCGATGGCCTCCCAATCAATCTCCTCCTCATCATTGGAGGTGATGATGATCCGCCCCAGAGAAACTACGGCCAGTGGCATAGGAGGAGGGGACTCTCTGAGGATCTCCACAGATGGGGACGATGGTGGAATAGAAGCCATGGGTGCGGTTGAAGAAATAAAGCGCTACGAGTAGAAGGCAAGAAAGAAAATAGAGTATGGCAGACAACTACAAGTCCCGCTTACTTATAGCTCTAGCAACGGGTCACACTGTAGCAATGGCTCTATCAAGATCCACTTTGGTCCCAATCCATGAGGCATTTATTGCACTTCCACGCAAGTACGGAAACCGAAGAGATGCTAAGTTGTGACGTTGACTGGATGACACACCGTGTAGAAGTCGAAGGGGCGCAAAGGCTGCAACAGTACCCAACCATTGGAACAGGGTTATACTTCGCCCGTTCGGATTTAAAAAAAAAATGCTGGGCCTTACCCATATGCTCGGGGTCTCATGTGCCTGAGTGTATGGTCGGGGGCTACTATTCTTGATGCTCACGCTCTACTCCTTTCTCGATATAGTCATCGGGCAGGGAGTCGGGGGCTACATCATGCATTTTCGACGCATATGCTCTACCATCTACTCGATGCAATCATCGAGTAGAGGGTAGGGAGCTACATCGCTCGATCTTCTCCTTACCTGGCTCCACTCTCGGGTCGATACATCTATCGAATAAGGAGTTGGGAGTCACAACAGGTATCTTTGATGTTGATGCTTCACTTTTTGCTCGATCCAACTATCGGGCAGGGAGTTGGGGGCTACATCACGACTTTGTGCTTACATCAATCTACTCCCTACTCGATGATATCATCGAGTAAAGAGTCGGGGGCTACAGGTAACTCTGTACCTTGTTCTATTTCCTGGTCGATACTGCTATCGAGTGGGTGCTATAGGCACAAATTTTTTTATTTTTTTACATGCGATTTTTTGCACACATTTACTCGATCGCATACTTAGCATGTCAGCGAACAAAACCAAAAGGTGGCTATGCCTGAACCTGACGACGAGCAATTCTATCCCATGCGCATACGAGTACTAGATTGTCAGACATCTAAGCTCGGTGGACGGTGGGAGACAAGGCCTCTAGTCGATTCTACGTGCGTTGCCCAGCAAGTTTATGCTCGCTACAGAGTCTAAGCTTTGTGGTCGACGAAGACATGCAAATATCATGTAGTTTTACTCCAATTTATATAGCGTTTATGTTATATACGGTCTCTCCGAGTATTCACTCGAGGGCTAAGTCATTTAATAAAAGTTTTTCTAGTGCTGTGTGCAGATACAATCAGACATGCACTTGGCAACGAAGCTGCTTTCTGAGGGTCTATGAGTGCTAAATCGGATTTCCATCTACTCGTGCTACTTTATTTCATCGACAAGGAAATAGCAGGCAAAGCACGATAGATGAGCGAATTAATTAGTAGTATCATACAAGACCAAAGTAGCCAAAAAAGGTTCAGCCATTACATAAGCGTGTCCAAGCCAAAGGATCCTAGCTGGCGTCATCATCATTGCCGGTAAGAGATAGCTCCAACTGGGCCACGAACCTCTCGGCAAGGTCTCCGAAGGACTTGATATAGTCGGCAGCTTCGCTCGCCTCACACGCGAATCCCTCATCCAATACCGAGAAGTCCAGGTCTGGATGGTGGCTCTTCACAAGGCCGAGCATGTGGCAAGTTGCAAGACAGGCAGAAGAGGTCATGTGCTCGAGCGTCTCCGACTACATACTAGCAACTGCCGCATCTACTGCAGCCTTTTTGATCTCGACCACTTTCTTGCTAGCTTTTGCCTTGTCTCAACTCAACTTGGCCTTGAGCAACACATCATCGGCTGCAGCTTTCTCTATCTTCAGCTTCTCTGCTTTCGTCCTTAGCTTCTTCGCCTCCTCCTTTCGCTTCTCAGCCTCTGCTTGTGCAGTCTTTAAATTGGTCCTGAGTGCCTCTAGTTCGGTGTCTTTCATCTTGACCACTTGTTGGTTAACAGCCAAGAGCCGCTCCATTCGTTGATGAGCTTGCTCGCAGAAGGCTTCAGCCTCAAGCAAGGTATCCGCAGCACACTGTGAAAAGAAGTATAAAAAACAGAGCAAAAAACAGGGAAGACACGAGGCAAGATCGATTGTTGTAGCATACTCGGATCTGAGGTCTGGTCCCTATAGCTGGCTTCTTGATCGATGCGGCTGGTGGAGGAGATGGTGCCGACGGGTCAGCAGCCGATGATGAAATCTATGAACAAATGGTTACTATGAACAAAAGTTCGCCAAGAACGAATTCAATAAGCATTGCCCGATAAGTGGTGTTACCTACTCGACCGCCCTGGTCAATGGAGAGCCCACTCAGGAGAAGTTTGTGTGGGAGCCGGCGACTTCAGCACATCGGCCCCCCAGGAGACCCGCTGGTCGTCCAGAATCTATTGGATCACGTCAGAAGGAACTTCATAATATCCAAGCGAGCGATTGAAGATCATCTGATTAGATGGTCTTGACGATGAGGTGCGAGGACACTTGGCTGGATGATGGGGCACTGGAGACACAGACCTCCTCGCTCGAGGAGACTCGACCACTTCTTGCTCTAGGGCCGCCGCACCGTCACTTGGGACGATGGTAGGCGTCGGATCGTTCAAGGGAGAGAAGACATTAGCGGGGATTGAGCCCGATGCTTGATCATCGTCTTTGATCGGCTCATCGTCCTCTAAGCTGATGGCTCCCGCGATCGACCCACGTTCATCGTTGAACTGGGCTTCCTGAGGAAATATTGGGTTAAAGTGGAAGGCAGATGCACGAACGATGCATTACGAACCACGAAACAGTACTCACCTTTGGTCGAGGATTGGCGAGCGAGTATGCCTCAATGCAGAAAGCGCTAGGTTTCGAGCCCTGGAACATCTTGATCAGCCTGGAGGACATGTCCGAGTTCGACAAATCTGGCAAGCTGCGAGTCAGTTCACCACTCATCGACTAAAGCAAAGGGAACAACAGTATTACAAACACTTACCTCCAGGATTGTCCCTGGTGGCATCACCGACCCCGGAGTAGTCCCAGTCCAAGTGATCCCGACACTTCAGCGGACTCAATCGACGCATGATGAAATCTCTGGCTATATGCCACCCTGTCAACCCGATCTCCCTCAACTGCTCGATCTTCCGGATGTAATGAGCATTGCGGGCAGTCGAAGGAGGGACTTTTGTCCAAAGGTCAATCGAATTGGTGAGAAGTGATTGATAAGCTAGAGGGCAGTTCACGGTGTCTGAAGAAGTGATGTAAAACCACCGTTTCTTCCAGTCCGACTGCTAGGAAGAGGTTACAGGGATAGGAATATATGCACTCGATACTCCGCTGCGGAGGTGGAAACCAGCACCCCTACTGCATCATTTTTCGTCGCCCTCTTCAGATTGTAAAAGTGGCGGAGTAGATTGAGATTGGGCTTGATACCCAGATAGGCCTCACAGAGATGGACAAACACACTGAGTATGGTAATCGAGTTGGGGCTCAGGTGGAAAAGCTAGATCTTGTAGAAATCAAGGACCGAGAGCAAGAATGGAGAAGGGGGAAAGTTGAGTCCACAGCGAAAGAACGCCTCAAACACAACGGTCTCATCCTCATTTTGAGGGGTGGGATATAGCTCACCTTGTGATGGCCTCTAATGGAAGAACTCCCAAGGAGTAACGAAGCCATCCTACGCCAATTCGGCAAGGCGCTTCTCCGTCATCATCGACTTTCCCACACCCTTTGGAAGGCCTTGTCCTCGAAGACCGCTTCGTCACTGCGGAAAGCGGATGTGGCCGTCTCAGGATTCTTCTCCGATGACAGGAGAACTCCGGCACTGACTGAGGGGCTGGACGCCATTGAAAGGGGGATGAATTCTTCAAAGGTGGCGGCTCTAGGGTTTAAGGAGCGCCATGGAGGCTTCGAGAATAAGGTTAAAGGCAAAAAGGAGGGGAATGGCTACAGTTCCGGACCTGAAAATTTATAAGACAAAACCTTTTCAGGCGAATGGTTCACTCCCCACGGCACGATGCCTTGATCAGTGAGAAAAGCGGAATGATGGCACTGCACCAATCTTTACATTGCAAACGAGAGCAATAACTGCTCAACTGCCCAACGTTTAGATTTTCTGAATTTTTTCTAACTCTGCTCATAGCCGAGCTGGTAACGCAACATCGAGTAATTTGTGGCTAACCTAAGGACTCGAAACGGGCTGATGGAAAGGCGCTCGACCCGATAACATCCCTACTCGATATTTAGCGCTTCCCAATCTACTCGAATCGTTTGACCACAAGCCAATGAGGCTTTACTCGACCAAGCCAAGGCTTGGCAGTAATCGACTAAGCGCTTGAACAGACCCTTTGCTGGGTAGACTTCGAAGGCTACTGTCAAATATCTAAATATGGGGTATGAGTGCTACCAGAAATATGAAGACTATACCATATTTGCTCAAGCAAGCATCTAGAAACTCCAGATATCACGGGCCCAATTCCATGGGATAAGATATACGTGTAGGGGATATCTCCATACTAGGAAGGACTCAATCACTTTCCCGTTACGAGGAAATCGACTCGATTACGCCTGGTATCCAGGGAAGTTTGGATATGCTGCAAAGATCACGCGACGATGGACTCCTCACCAGCTACGATCTGGTATCCCAAACCAACTACAACTCAACTTGAGACAAGGCTACCCCGACTATATAAGGCCGGGGGTAGGTATTCTCGAGGGGGGATCGAAGAGAAGACTTTACAAGACGCAGAGGAACAAGGAGCTGACGAACCACGCTTCGTCAACCTCCAGCCACAGTTTAGCCATTGCCTAAGATCCAATCTTCATTGTAACTAGGGCTAGACAACTCGCTATGTACTCGATACACCAAATACATACATCATCCGCACATGACGTAAGGTATTACTCCATCTGAGGACCCGAACCTGTATACATCGTGTGCTGCTATCTCCGTGCTTGACTCTAACATCGAAGGTACCTGTGATCATAAGTTTATTGTCGAAATTCTGACCTTCGACATATGCTATTTTAAAATATGTGCAATCAAATTTTATACATAAAACTATTTCAATTTGTCACATGTAAATGATATTAGCTGATTTATCATCAAAAGTAATTTCATATTATTGTATTTATTAAGTTTTTTGCTAACATATATTAAAAAATAGTGGTCAAATGATTACATTGTAGACCATATTGATGCTCAAAACAAGTTATAAAAGGATTAATTCCTTTATTCCACTGAAATTTGAGAGAAATTTATGAATGTGTTACTACCATGCGGGGTCAAGACCTACATGTCAGTGATACAATGCGACACATATAAAGAATGAAGTTAACTTCCAATGACATGTAAAGAATTGCTTCTTAAACAAAAGAGTCATGTTTGATTTGAGGAACGGAATAAATCTTACGTGGGTTTGTTTCTTTTGAGTCACTCCATGATTTTTATGGCTACACCCGTTACTTAATTGTTAACGAGGAATGGCACAGCAATGAACTAATTTATTCTATTCCTTAAATCAAATAAGAAAATAAAGGGAAATGGGCTGATGCTATATAACCAACAAGCAGGTGATGTTTTTTCAAATTTTCGCAAAAAGATTCGTTCAACGTTCTACTGGATTTAAGTGAATTAAATGGACCACATACAAATGTTGTATCATTTTTTCTGAAAAAATATTTTTAGCTTAAAACTCTGAAGCAAAAGCGTCATGGAGTAAGCACAAGAGGTGGACGTCGTGCCGTGCCGCATGGCACGGCACGGGCCTGTCGAGCCACGTAACTAAACAGTGTTGTGCCGCCACGGCCTAGCCGGCCCACCGTGCCGGCCGGCTTGTCTTCGGTGAGCCCACGCATGGTTCATTTGTGATTCGTATCGGCTTCGTGTCGTGCTGGCCCAAGCTTAGCCCATTTGTACTATTGCGACGAGAGAAAAGGAGCCGAAGACGCACAGAACTGAGACAGTGAACACAAATATTGGAGAAAAAGAACTGAATTTTATTCATTCTTGAACAAGTATAGAGTTATCGCCTCGTTACAAAACCTTACACTCAATGTGAGGGCACCCTAGTGCGGAGCAACTCGGTGCGCGTATTCGGTGTCAATAAGCATGTACTCTCTAGTCTCTATTCTCCACCTTTTAGCATCTCCGCTGTCTCCCCTTTCTCTGCATATAAGAACCACAAAAGGCATCGGCCGTAGGGTGAGCCACAACATTACACAATGTCGCGGCAGAACGACCTGTTTCGTGCCGTGCCAGCCCAAACACGACCCATACAAGCATACTATGCCGTACTGCCCATCGTACCCGACCATGAAGTCCAATACAATCCTATCGTTCATACCGTATCGTCTAGCCCACGTGCATGCGTGTCCTGTCATACTTCAGCTGTGCCGTACGTGCGGTGGCATGGACAAGCCGAAACAAGCCTGGCCCAACGGCAGATCTAACGACAAACATATATGTGTTGCTGCTCCTAGTCTCGCCGCACCGAAGCACTAGTTCGACATAAATTAGGACAAGATAACGTGACTCACCTTCCAGTAAACTAAAAACTACACAACGAATTATCTCGCCGCACCGAAGAACTCGTTCGACATAAACAAGGACAAGATAACGTGACTCACCTTCCAGTAAACTAAAAACCACACAACTAATTATCTGAGCTTTCTTTCTAGTGAACGCCCTCAGCCATATATACCTAGCAATCACCTGTCCCTGCGTTGCGATCACGACTCACGCAGCCCGCACGCTTCACCAACCACTTGTTGCAATTGCGAGCTCGCCCTCACCGTGCGAATGGCCCGCGCCGCCGTTTGCCTGGCCGCCCTTCTCCTCGCCGTCGCCGTCTTTGTCCCCGCCGCCTCCGACCCGCTGACAGCCGTGCAGCCAGGCCACGCCACCACCGAAGGAGCGAGCAGCTTGCCGGCGCACCGCGGCAAAGGCAAAGAAGAGGAGGAGGCGGTGGACAAGGCGGCCCAGGCTGCCGGCGACCTGGCGAGCTTGGAGTTAGCGGAGGAGCAGGGCCAGAAGCTGGTGCCTGACTGGGGCAAGAAAAAGAAGCTGGATGACGACGATTCTGACTCCGACTCAGATTCGGACCAAGACTCTGATTCAGACTCGGACTCTGACCATGATTCGGACTCAGATCACGATTCCGATTCAGACTCCGATGATGATGGTGACAAGGACGACGACGACCACTCAAAGAACAGGACCAAGAAGAAGAAGCACGCAGCTCCAGGGAGGAAGGGAGCCCCGGATGTTAAGGAGGATGACGAGCTGCCTGAAGCAGCAATAAAGGTGTAAGGTTGTGAGAGCTTCCTGCATGTAGATCAGTACACGGCATGCTCATCTTTATGTGTGCTAGTGCGAAAATAAAATGAAAAATTACGCGTCCTCTTGCACTTAATAATCGAGGTATGTTAGTACGTAGACTGTGTGTATAACTGCAAATCAAGTGGTGCATCACTGTTCTGTTTCTTACACCGCCATGGCCATCTGCATGAGTTAGGCGTGGATATTACCATACCAAGTATTCAATTTTGCTCTTTGAAAATTCTTGATTTAGCAATTGATGGAAGTACTGAGATGCAATGAGGCATAACGGCATAATGCTAGTTAATAATTCAGCAAATACTGATCTCCCGTTTTCCAGAATTTCTTATTGCATTCTTCCTAAGACATACTGACATAGCATCCTTGTAGACCAAATAATTAAAATACGAGCTACGTTGTTTTTTTTTCTAAAGAAGAAGACTAGTTACATTGCAGAATGGTACAGATATGTTTCGTACCAATTAGAATACAAGCTTTTACCATAACTATTAGGTTACTGCAATGGTAAGGAATGTAGGCTACAAGAAAAATATGGATACAAGAATTCACATAGAAATAGGCACTTCATTTGGCATAATTTGCTCCATCGTACTACTAGATTCATTGGTTTGGAGGACCTGGACTATAGCTTCCATGGTGGGCCTTTTGCTCCTCTGTCTTATCCAAGCACGAAACAGCTAATTTGATCGATGTTCTTTCTTGCAAGTAGTTGAATTGGCCATTCATTCTGAGATCCGCAAACTCAGCTATCCATGACTGTTCCTCCGTGGTCAATTTATCAGCAAGCATCCTAACAAGTTTCCTGAGTTCCATATGCAACTCAGCATCCACACCTACAGCCATGTCTCGGACACAGGTTCCTGATATTAGCTCGAGAAGCACAACTCCATAGCAGTAGACATCAACTTTCGCCGTGATTGACAGGCTAGATACCCAATCCGGCACAATGTAATCTACTGTTCCTCTTACGATACATTCTGATTGGACCCACCTCTTTTCAGCAGCTTTGCCAATCCAAAGTCAATGATCTTTGGCTCTAAAGTCTGGTCAAGCAGTATGTTCTCTGGCTTCACATCACATGGATGACCCGTTCTAAACACTCACGGTGAAGATAGGCCAAAGTGCCAAACCCTTCGCAACACCAACAACAATGTTGAACCTTTGCTTCCATTCTAGCAAAATGTTGCTACTGAACAAGATGTTAGCTAGCGGTCCATTCTCAATATACTCATACATCAACATCCTATGAGAGCCTTCTGAGCAAAAATCCCATGTTCTCACAAAATCCATATGGTTGATTCTCCCAATGACACAGGTCAGATTGAAACTCTTCTTTGCCCTGCATAAATTTTCCAGCCTTTTCACAGCTAATGTTCATTCATCATTCAAGATTCCCTTGTAGCCAACCCCTGAGCCTCCCCTTCCAAAGTTCCAAGCTCATCTTTGAAATTCGCAGTCGCCTTTACCAGCTCTTCATAACTATATCTCCAAAAATGACTAGATATCATTTTGTAGCCCTCGACAACTTGGGATGGCCTCAACTCTCTCCTCAAAAGAAACAGCAATGCAGATGTGACAGAGAACTTCTATGACAAAACTTTCAACTACAGACTCATAGAAATAAAATCATTTCGATTCTCCTGAACTAGTCTTATGCACTTCTGGAAATAATTGTATAACTTCTGTGCTCATATCCTCACATGTAATGATGTGGAGTAGAATCAAGCATATTGGATTGTGGAATAGACATATTTGAAATGTCAACCCTCACTGGGAGATTTATATACAGTGTGCATAGATCAGGTCTCGGTGGGTAAGACCTCCCACTGAAAAGGAGAGATTTTGAGAAGCACCATCCCGTCCCTTAGACATAGAGAAAGCATTTACAGGTGCAATCACTTGTACCAATATTCCTGCAATCCTGAAATGACACAGGATGAAGATGTTCTGATCATTGCCCCAAAAATCAGTGTTTGGAAGTCACAAAAACCTCACAGACTGTGTAACATCACACGTGATGTTGAAAATGGCTCTGTAACCTTGGCTCCAGTTACCAGGGTTGTTTATTTCATAGCCAGGTGGGCAAGAACATGTAGGCATAGGTGAGTAGTGACAGATTCCGTTTGGACCACAGAAGCCATGAATTTTGCATGACTGAGGCACGGCAATCCATGCAACTAATCATGTCCCATCTGTGATATTCAAGCTGTAGACTCAGAGATTACCATCAGGATCTAGAGTAAGCCATCTCTTTACCCCTGGAGCTGCATTAGAAGCCACAAATGCTTGCTGATCGGTGAAATCACTCGCCACAAACTTCCCAAGATCATCAGAAACCCCCAACCTAGTATTTTTAAAACGATTTCGATTATTCTCAAAGGTTTCAGTCATGGTTGTCAAGGAGACAAGGCGAGGCGAGGCGCCAGCCGAGCATCTGGACGCCTAGGTGAGGATTAGGCGACCAAAAAAGATCCATTAATATCAGTATATCACCAATACATATATAGCAATATCAGTATATCCTCTTTTTCTCTCTCTTAAATCCCCCACGGCCCGTTCGTTGGACCACTTGGCCGGCCCAGCCAAGCGACCCACCGACTAGTCTCCCTTGACCCTAACCCTACCAACCACCCAACCACACACCCCTCTCTCCCCTTTCGGCAGCCTCCCCTTCCACTCCCTTTGTCTCTCGCCCGATCTCGCTCTCAACCCCGGTGCTTCTCCCCCACTGCAGGAGCACTGCCTTCCCCTCCGAGCGCCGCCCAAATCGGGCGGTCCCTGTTGGGTCTGGTGCTCCCTGACGCCAGTGGCTTCCTCTCATGAGCTGCCACCGCCAAAAACATTGTGACCTCTCCTAGATGTAGAGGAGTTGCCGCCGCCAAAAACACTGTGACCTCTCCTAGATGTAGAGATTCCATCACCCCTGACCTCAAGCCGTTGCCCGGATCTACCCGATCCAGCAATGACTACGACGGTAGTGGCAGTAGCGACGCAGAGCAGCAGCAGCTGCCGCAGAGGAGCCGGTGGTGAAGGTACGGTGGACTTCATCCCGGCTTTAGTCCCCATCCCTACCCCTTATCCCCTCTCCCCGCGTCCTCCTTTCCCCAGTTAGGAGAGGTGAGGGGCCATGGCAGGCGGCCACCGCCGACTGGACGCCTAGACGACGCCTTGACAACCATGGTTCCAATATCAGGTTCAGGCCAGTAGATGTCAGAGACATCAAGATCATTGTATATTAGTGATAATATTGACATATCACTAAAACAAAGATGTAGTCACCAGAATTATGCAATTGAGTGGTAGATGCCAACTTTGTAGAAGCAGTCATGTTTTGAGTGGGTAGCAGTGTCTGTAGGTGAATCAAAACTTTGCCATACAATCTTACCACTCGTCCTTCATGACGAGATTCCCAGTTTCCAAGATCTGAGCGTACTTAACATTGGTTAAGTCAGCATCTGCCGGCAACACAATTGTACCATCAAAGTCCATGAGCAACATTCCTCTGTCCTTCTGCAAGGTAACCGCTGACCCCATAGCATGCACTGCGCGATTACAGTTTGCACTCCACACCATGGTTTTTTTCTGCTGAGTTGGAGTACCAAATGGAAAATGTGAAGGCATTAGCATAGATGTTGTAGAAGCCAGGGTTTCAAAACCAACAAAAATCGACCGATTATCGCGCAAATCAAACGTATCGAGCCGGTTCAAAATTAGAAACCGGTCGGTAAACCTGTCAAATTCAAATTCAAAAATTTCAGGAAATTTAGAAAAATTTATCCAAAAGTTTCCTAAAATTAGTATTAATAGCTTTTTGACATCTGGGATGAAATTTTTAAAAAACATAATTTGGGAAACGTTTTTGAGCAAATTTCGAATTTACAAAACTGAAAAGGAAAAAATCGCAAACAGTGCCGGGCTGCATAGCGTTCGGCCCATCCGGCCCAAATGCTGGGAACACACCCATCACCCTCAATCCCTGCTTCCGACAGCCATTAAGTGCCTTCCGACATGTTTGTCCATCCCTCGAAAGCCCCCCCTCCGGTTGCAACGATATTCACCCGCCACCGAGTAGTTTATCACCGCCGAACCTTCGAAAATTGGTCGATATTGTCGATTTAGGTTGGATAGCTCGATATTTTGTGCATGTGTCGATTTTCTAGGGTTTTCGAGCGATTTTCGGTGAACCTTGTTGATTTTCGATAGGGTTTCCGACAGTAGGTAGAAATGTCGATTTCCTAGGGTTTCAGTTTGTAACATCCCAAAATTTGAGTTTTCGAATGTTGGAATTCAAAAATAAATCATTTGCATTTTCTTGAATTAATTCCAGCTTAATTTGAATTTTCCATTAATGAAAGGATTTAGTTTGATTAAACTATTCATCAAAATAAAGATTTTCAGTTTTAGTTGGGTTCATTGTGCTGCAAGGAATTTTTCTATATTTTTAGGGTTTTTTCTGAATTTATTTGCTATTTATTTGAATTTATTTGCACTTATTTGAATTCCTGGATTTTCTTAAATTGGAAAATGTTTTTTTTAAAAAAGTCTTTCAGGCCGATTTTCCCCGCCGGCCCGTTTCTCCAGCCCGCCGCCTCAGCCCGGCCCACTTTTCCCGCCCGGCTTCACTCGCGCCTAGCCTAGCGCCGCAGCATACCGTCCGTCCGCGCAAAGCGTGTGCGGCCGAGATTGCGCCACGTCGCCGCGCTCTGCGAAACCCTAACCCTAGCCGCCGCTGTCTCGGAGTCCCGCCGCCGCACGTCGTCGATCTCGGATTTCGCGCTCTACACGCCTCCCTAGGTTATAAAAGCCCGTGCCGCACGCCTCCCGAGGATCCCCTCCTCGCGCCGCTTCGTTTGCCCCATCTCCCATCATCCGCGCAGCCGCCTTTGTCTCGTGTGCCCTCGCCGAAGTTCACCGCCGAGGCGAGACCTTCCGTCGCCCGGATCTTTGCCGTCGTTGCCCCTTCGCCGTCTCCGTTGGCTTCTTTGAGTCGCCCGCGCTGAGCCCTCTCAGATCTGTGCTGAGCCGTGCCCAAACCGTTGCTCTTCCGCCGGTGGCCGTGTCCTCTTCCTCACCTCCGGTAAGCCCTGCGCCGCCTCTCGCCGTCGTCCGTCTTCGCTGGGTTATGGCCGTCCGATCGCCAGCCGACGCTCTGGAACGCGCCACGTCGTCGCTACCGCGCCCTCGCTTTCTGCCGTCGGATCCGATCGTAGCCTCCTGATGCGCGACACGTGTCCGTCAGCGTCAGCCCTGCCGCCGCGTGTCGCCTCGTCAGCGCTGACGCCATCTATGCACCGGGTGCACGGTGAACCGAACCCGTGCCGTGGACCGAGTCCACCAAGAGCTGGATGACATCAGCGTTGCGCAATAAATCGATTTTCCCGTATAAAAATAAATCCAGAAATTCTGATTTTCTGATTTTCAGCATTTTCTCTGAATTTAATCTTTCGGAGGCCCGTTCTCGCTCATACGAATTCCGATTGAGGCGATTCAAGTTTATAAATTTTTCTAAAATCAAGATCTATCTTCCAGAGCCATTTATTTTCAGTTTTGAGCTTGTTTGTGTCTCTGTTTTGTATATATTTGGTTTCGTCGCTTTCTTTTCCAATAGACGCTAATTCTGAGGGAGCGAACGAAGACTTTGAAGACCAAGACTCAGCACTAGATCAGCAAGGCAAGTCGTAACCTTTGATCATATTGATCCTATGTTTGCAAAAGTAATTTACTTTGATACAATTGCATGCTATTTTGTGTATCAATGCTTATTTAATGGGAGTAGATGTATACCTAGTTGACATTATGCCACCTTGATTAGTTGCATGCCGTGTATCCATTGTTAACCCTAGGTTGGTACATTACTAGTTGGACATAATCATTATACCAACATCGGGTTATCGTATCTATGCTTAGACATGCTTAGATATATGTTGGGATTCATATCACACATTGAATAATGTTAATCTTGACTTAATGAGATATTGAATCGTGGCCGTTAGCCATTGTTGTAAAATTTGTTGTACCTTGGCGGGTTTGCCATTGGTCTTGGTTGAACAAATTGTTTTCTCTCGGGCAAGTGATCGTGCAGTAAAGGGGGTGCTTTCTAGCACATTGGGATGTAGATGTCTTGCCTGAGACAACTTTAGGACTTAATCTTGTGCACCATTGAACTGGGCCTAACCGTACTACCACATGTCTGATATGGGACAGACCTAACTGATTAATTTGCAATGTCTAGCTTTGAGTACTGCCAGTTGGTGGTGTGGGTTCCGGGATGGACGGGTAGATTCGCAAGGCGCAAGAGGGGGCCCTAAGGGGCGAAACCTTAGCGGGTAGTACCAAGTTTAGACAGTGCATTGTAAAGGCTTTGTCATGATTCTCCACCGACACACCAAAGGAAGTGTGTTTATCGCGTGGCAATATGAGAAATCATGTCTTGTGGGTAAAGAAGTACAACCTCTGCAGAGTGTAAAACTATTCGAATAGCCGCGTCCGCGGTAATGGACAAGCCCGGGAATTTCACACGGGGTATAGAGTGTTTCATAAAATGTGGAATGTGGAATGGTTGGGATGGGAACGGGGAGTTCACTGTTGTTTTGTTGTCTATCATTGATCTATCAATCATTTATTTACCTTTTCATAAATATGCTTTCAATCTATTTATTGTATTTCAATTCAAGTTATTGCTTTCTGCAAATGAAACATATAGCCATCCTTGTCAAGCCGTGCATGAATATATTGCATCAATTCCCTACGGCTTGCTGAGTACTTTTTGTACTCACGGCTTTATGCCCTTGTTGATCAGTTGCTGAAGGAGATAATGAATGTTATGAGGGGGAATTCTATGAAGACTACGTGGATTAGGAAGGCGTTCTCCAGACGATTGCCTGTGGCATGTCGAATGGCTCAAGTTATCTTTTCCGGTGCAATAGTATTTGTTTCTTAAGCCCTTAAGGCATAATAGTGTAAACATTGACCCTAAGGTCGTTTGCTTTATTTAATAATAATTTGCTTCTTCTTAGTTAATTCGTTGTATGGAATGATATTTCATCTATGTTTCCACTGTGTGCACTAGCATGATCTTGGACTAGTGCAGTATACACAGAGGGTTTCGGATTTGCAAATCCGGGTCCCGACATAGTTCAAAAATCTCTTGGTTTTGTCGATTTTTGGTTGATTAGTGTCGAAAATCAATCGGTGATGGCCATAATCGTTCGGCTGATGCTGCTTGAATGAATGGATCTGCTACCATTACAAGTCCTAGTTGCATGCATTAAGTCTTAATGACACATATAGCAAATGTACAACAAAAATAAGACTAGAACTTGGAAGAACCATTGACCAACAAATTGTGCATTAGAGATTGACATGAATGGAGGTTGTGATATGTAATTAAGAAAGATAAGCTGGGGGGTCAACAACATGGCATGAAAGGTCATATATGTGTTTTTCGCTTGCATCTAGTATTTCACTTGCATTAAGAAAGATATGTACTACATGCATGCTTACTTCTTGTTATTTTGTATTAGCAGATGGCAAACCAGGGCGACGTTGTGTGGGAGCACGTCGACAAGATGGGGACTAGATTTCGATGCAAATACTATCACCAATAGAAGGAGGCGGTGCAACCCGACTGAAGCACCACTTGGCAGGGCACGGTACAAATGTGTAACATTCCAAATTTTAGCATTTCAAAATTTTTCCTAAGTTTTTTAAATTTTTGAGAATTTAAATTTAAGCTCTCAAGTGCAACCAAGTAATTAGAATCAAAGTTTTAAGTTTAAACAAGGTCAAAATAATTTATTTGGGTTCAAAATGCTTAAAAGTATTTTTGAGAATTTTCTAAATTTTTTCCTAATTTACTTGCTATTTATTTCGGCTATTCTTATTTTTTTGGAATTTTCTAAAAAGGAAAATCCTTTTTCCTTTCTCTCTCTCCGCGCGGGCCGAATCCTTCCCCGCACCCCATTTTGCTCGCGTCAGCCCGATTCGCCTCCTCTCCCGTGCTGCTCAGCCCGCTTCCTCTCCCGGCCGAGCTCCGCTCGGCCCGCCTCTGCGCCACGCCCGCTGACGTGTGGACCCTGCCTATCAGCCTCTGCCGCTCGTCTCCGCATCGCGTCGTCGGACTCCGCAACTGCCGCCGCGATTTCAGCGGCTGTTCGCGCCGTATCCGCGCCGAACTCTCGGCGTACACGCCTATTTAAAGCCGCCGCCCTTTTTCCCCTTTCCCGTTCTGCCGTTTCTCGCTCGAAGCCGCCGCCCCGAGCTCTTCTTCGCGCCGCCGTGTTCGAGAGTTTTTCTACCACCGCTCGTCGCCTCCGGTGAGTCTCCGTCGCCATCTCCTGCACCGCCGACCTGCCCGCGTCGCCCTCTTCCGTTTGCCCCAGATGCCGCTCGGTTTCGTCGCGTTTTTGCACCTCAGCCGCTTTGTCTTCCTCACCTCGGTCTTTGCGCCGCCGCTGCGCGCTGCCGCGCTCTGCGCCGACCGTCGTGCCGTCCGCACCCGCGCCCTCGCGTGGCGCCACCGCAGCGTCGATCCGCTCCGTCAGCGCCATGTGTCGCCCCGTGGCTGTCGCATCAGCGCTGCCTCGTTTCTAGAGCCCGCGTCACGTCAACTCCCGCGTGGCTACCACGTGTGCCCTAACCCGCCGCGTGGCGTCCTCGTCAGCAAAGTCCGCCACGTCATCCCCAAGCCTCTCGGTGGACTGCGTCCACCGTGGACCAAGCCACTAACGTGTGAGCCCCACATGTCAGCGTTATTTCTTTTTCTTTTTCTGATTTTCCAAAAATACAAAAATTCCAGCCAATCGCAGTCTGCCACGTGTCAGCCTTTCTGAATTTTCTGAATTTATGATATGGGAATCTTCCAGGAGCCCGTTCTCCTTCGTTCGAGCTCCGATTCCAGTGATTCAAATTTCTAAATTCATCTAAATTCATGATCTATATTTCAGTACCATTCTTTTCAATTTTTTGAATTTTGTTTGAATTATTTTTATTTATTTTCTCTCGTTTTGCATATAGATGACGCAGTCGAAGCTCAAGCGAATCAGCAGTCAGAGGTAGAACTAGCAGGAGGCAGCGAAGGCAAGTCTTCCTCTAACATATTGATCCTAAATTTTATGAAAAGCTTACGTTGTTTTAAATTATGCATGCTTACTTTATGCAATGTACTTTAAATATAGTTTTAGGGTTTTGTTAAATGCCAGCTTTGTTATACCCTCATTAGTAGTGATCATGTCAAAACTTTGTCACCCTAGTTGATAGTAGCTATTTTATTTGGTGATAACCAGTAGATTAGCATGGGATGGTAGAATTGCTTAGTCCACCTTAAACGTTTCGGTATTATGCCATTATGGGAATCACTTCAAACATTGTTGAAACTTATTTGTGAAGTCACGACAATTGGTGTTGCTATTGTTATATAAATGAAATAAAGTGGAAAATATGGTTTAGACCAGGGCGGATGGATGTTTGGTGGGTGCAGAAAGCACGAGACCTTGGAATGTGAATGTTCCGCCCTAGTCAGTTAAGGACCGAAGCATATGTTATCATGGACCAAGCACTACCGTACAACCACAAGTCTATATGGGTACAACCTGGCTAAATAATTTGTGTGTCTCGTTATTAGCTTCGCCAGTTGGTGAGTGTTAGATGATGGCAGGCGCAAGAGGGGGCTTCCGACTGGGCAGCTAGAACCCATCGGCGGTGAAACCTTAGCGGGCGAGGTTAATAGTGGGGTTGTACATTGTAAAGGCCTTATCATGATCTCTCTGCCGACACACCAAAAGAAGTGTATTGATAGCTTGGCAACAAGAGTCGATCATGTCTTGTGGGTAAAGTTGTACACACTCTGCAGAGTTAAAACTACTTAAGTAGCCATGCCCACGGTCAAGGGTAGGCGAGGTACGCTTGCACATTGTAGATTTCATGGTTTTGTTTTAAAGAAAAATGATGGTTTGGGAATCCGTGAGCAGATGGAACTCTCGGGTTATGGTTTGGCACATGGAGCCAGTCAGATAGCTAGAACCTGCTTTAGTTGTCATATCAAATTCAATTACTATGCTATTTACATTTTGGTCAAATGATGCTTTGTGAAATTACTATTGGTATTTACAGTTAAACTTTGCTTTATGCTAAAAGAGCCATATTATGCCTTCAGTTGTTTAGCCTTGCATATAGTTATCATGCATTATGTTTCCAAGACTTGCGGAGTACATTCTGTGCTCACCCTTGCAACATCCCCATGTTTCCACAGAGGAGTCCGTAGAAGTTGAAGGTGATTACGAGTTCTATGCTTGTGGTTATGACGAAGGCGATCCGGAATGCTAGGACGCGTACCCCAGTCGATTGCTTGTTGGGCAAATGGATGGGCTTACTTTATTGCTGTTATTTCATTTCCGTTGTTTCTTATTGAACTCAAGCCATGATGCTGCTTATTTGTAATAATTGGCCATAAGGCTAATACTCTTTTGCTTAATTAATACTATATGCTTCGTGATATGGATGTGTTGTCATCACTGTTTCCACTGTGTGTGCTAGCTTTTCCTGAACTAGCACAGGTTATACACACGGGGTTCGGATTTGGAAATCCAGTCCCGACAAAATGTTGTCTATTGCAGTCAAGTTCCTATGGAGGTTCGCAAGTACTTTCAGCGTGACCTAGACATGATAAATGATTAGAAGGGAAAGAGAGATGAGAGGCTCAGAAAGGAAGCAACAGTTACAGATTCCCCGCCAAGAGGAAGTGCATATTCAGGGTACACGGGTGAAGCTTATGAGGAGGATCAACTCCAGTATGCCATGGCTGCCTCCAGGGCGGAGGAAGAATTTATCAATCGGTCAGGTGGCAGGTATGAGCACGATGTTGGTAATGGCACCTCTAAGGGGCTAGACGAGGGAGGTGGTGTGTTATCGAGGATGTTTCGGAGTTCGTCGCAATGGGAAAGACTGGCCATGGGGGATTACAACCTTGGTACGGGGCGTGGCCCTATGCAAACAAGGATCGACACTAGGCAATGGACATAGAAGGGGAGGAATGCGAAGCAGATGATTGGCTCAGCTTGGGCTAAATTTTTCCACATGGCTGGTATCGCGGGGAGGAAAGCAGACAATCCCTACTTTGTTAGCGCTGTGAGGGAAACTCAAAAATAGTGTAAGTGAGCTTTAAAATTTGCATCAATTTGTACACTGATTAATAGCTCACATTTTCATCAATTGACTTTATTTGCAAGCGAGAGTGTCCCATCTCGAGTGGGAGAGACATAGACGGTAAATATTTAGACGCCAACGACTTGAACATATACGAGAAGATGGCAAAGTTCAAGCTGGAATGACCTACGTATGGCGTAACAACCATGTGCGATTCTTGAACTAGCCCGACACGCATGAGCATCATTAACTCCATGATATACTGCAATGGCACCATGTTCTTCCGTAAGTTTGTGGATGCGACAGGCCTAACTCAAGATGTCTCGTACTTGCGTAAGTTACTTACTTTCGTTGCTCCTCTTCTGAAATCTATTTGAAGTACGCATCATGTAATAGAAGTTTTCATTTTGTTTTTGAAGCACGAAATTGCCTTGGTCGATGAGGTGGGTCCGAGGAATGTTCTGCAGATTGTCACGAACAATAGTGCCAACTACAAAAAGGCATGCAAGTTCACATGGGAGCACCGCAGCATTGTGTGGCAGCCTTGTATGGCCCACACGATTAATTCGAAAACTTGCCGGTCTCCCTTAGTCCACGTTGAGGTTAGACCAAACACATTGGACCAGCTCCACGAATTGAGCACCCACCTCGAATCTACTAGTTGTAGCTCTTTTCCTTTCCGAGTAGGCGAGCTCCAACCTTCACAAACTTGCTGGGCCTTCTCACAACCTCCATTGAGAAGGTCACTATGCACGACGCATCTACGCCGTCTAGGTGTCAGCAAACACCAAGAGTAATAGGTCAAGTCTCCTAGATTGAACCCACCAAGTGTAACACATACACAATCGTAACCATCGAGTGCAACACGTGCACAAGGCTCTCCTCCAAGTGCAACACATGCACAAGGAGTGTTCATCCCACTTCTAATTACAACACATGCAAATTAGAATCAATCTTAGCTCACGAACCAAATAGGAGAGTGCAACATATGCACAAATAAAAAACAAAGAGCAACAACCTCTCAAAAACCACAGCAACCACAAATACCAGCCCTAAGGCTCCTTGTATAGCCTCCAAAAGAAAACTAGCCGTTGGGGGCAAAACGGGCAAAAGTCAACATTTTTGGTACTACCGCCTATGTAGGGCTGGTAGTACCGGCCTCGATCCCAACGATAAAAAATGATACAAAAACTAGCCATTGCATAGTGGTCCGGTGCTATTGGCCATGTAGGAGCGGTAGCACCTCCCAAGAGTTACTATCGGCCTCTACCTGTGGTAGTATCGACCTCTGAAAACATCGAGCAATACATGCTCTTTGGAAAAAACCTACCGCCCTATAGGGCCGATACTACCTTACCTCTGGTAGTACCGTTCCCACATAGTCAATAGCTCCGGCCTCAAAAACTCTGAGAAAACAACCCTTCTGGAAAATAAGTAACGAACCTGAGGGGTGATAGTACAGGCTGAGCGGTACTACCAGCCTTAGGGGTGGTACTACTGGACCAGCAGTAGTACCAGTTGTCGGGGACTGGTTACCCCCGCGTAGATAATGGCCCACTGGCTCGAGCTCGCTTGATCAAGGACCCAGCTCACCAACGAGATCGGGCTTGGAGGACTGACCGAGGAACCAGCTCGTCGAAGTGGTCAGGCTCAAAGGACCTGGTTGGATTGCAGAAGACGACAGTTACCGAGTGAAGGAGGGCCTTAAAAGGTGGAGTCAAGGCGAATGTGGGCTACAGTCACGGCGTCGTTACTGCCCGACTACACTGCACATCATGCCCGAATCTGGCCCCACGCACCCGAGAACCTCTCCCGGATATTTCCTGTAACGGACTGTGCGGTAGAAGTATAAGAACCTTCCCACTGTGCGAGAGAAACACAAGAAAATGATCACACAACACACTCAAGCCGGTGCTTGGCCGAGCTCGAGCACCCCCTGTATTCAACAACAGTGCATCGTCTCCCACCTTTCGCTTCTAGGCAAGACTGGAGTAGAGCTGTTACCCTCACAGGGGGCTCAAACCAGTATAACTCCTCGTGTCAGTCTCTCTCTTTCTCTCTCTCTGAAAGCGGCGACCGCACCCCTTCCTCCAAGCGGGCACGGTCTTGGGCCCTGCTCCCACAACACTCCTTTCTTCTTCTTGCGGTTAGGCAATCCCAATCGTTGACAGCTAGTGCCCACTATGGGGCCTAAGAGTTTCACTCGTTCGGAAGAACTTCGCTGCTTCAACGTCACCAACGCTTTCGGTTTCAATGACAACATGTTGCATTCAGCGAGCTCGAACTCGGATGCAGTTCCCGAGCATGAGGGCTCCACGTCCATGTTCTCACCCTCACCGCCGCAGCTTGAACGTCTTGCCTTCATGGCCGACAGCTGCGGGGCGGGCGCAGGGGCGGAGGATCGTGACCCAAAAACTCCGAAGGAGGCGCGGCGGTTGGCCCAGGTCACCATCAGCCAGGCTATCACCACCCTCCGACGGGGGGAACACGGGGAGGTCTGCACCCCAACCGGGCAGCCTAATCCTGCCCGCCTAGGCACCTTCACCAGCTTGGAGCGCTTGTGAGCCATAGCCCGGGTTATGGCCGACCCTGCTCGAGAGGTCGGCTCCCTTCGGTCGGGCTCTTGTCGAGGAGCTCGACAAGGTGACTGACGAGGTCGAACCTCTACAATGAGGGCGAAGCTGGTGCCCTTGATCTCACTCTCTAGCGAGTGATACCTACTCCTTGCACGAGCACTGACGCTCTCGCCGGTCGTCTCCACATCAACGAGCCCAGAGTCCATCCCGATCGCCTCCACATCGTCAGGCTTGGAGCATATCTCATGAACATGCTCGACATTGGTAGAGCGACAGCAGCGCCTTTTTGAGCAACCACGCGTCTAGAAGCCTTTCTTCGGATGTCCAGCCCAGGCGTCGCAACGTCCATGACTGCCTGCACTACCACGCCAAAGACGTCCGCTCGTACCGCCACGGTCGGCGAGGGCTGCACCACCAACCTTAGTATGATCGCTGCGACAACATCAACTCCGACTCCAACAGCGATGGCCACCATGCTCGACATGGCGCTGCGTCGGCCTACGGCTGCCCGGCGTATTCCACCGACCTTCGTCGAGTACGTTGGCCGGCCCGATTTAAACCCACTGCGATCGAGTGGTTCGATGGGACCAAGAACCCCGATGAGTTCCTCTCGATCTACTCGACTGCGATCCTAGCGGCTGGTGGGGATGAGGCTGTGATGGCCAATTACCTCCCGACCGTGCTGGACGGCGCGATGTGCACCTAGCTCTTCAACCAGATGCCTGGCTCCTTCCGATCATGGCGCCACGTACGGAACGCCCTCTGTTCTAACCTCCAGAGCTGCTACGAGCACCGCGGACGAGAGAAGGACCTGGATCGTATCATCCAGGGCAAGAACAAGGCCCTCTGTGACTTCGTGCATTGATTTATCTGCACGAGGAACTCGATCCTAAGCGTCTTCGACGAGGCCATCATCAAGTCCTTCAAGTTCAGCGTCCGCGATCGGCGCCTCACCGAGGACTTAGAGATCGCGGCGAAACTCAACATCAACAAGTTGTTCTAGATGGCGGAGCGATACACGGACACGGACGATGCCATGCACTGGAAACGCAACTACAACAAGGGCAAGCTCGGCCTCAACTTTGGCGAGGCCGAACCATCCAACGCCAAGGCTAACGTCTCGGACCCGCATGGCAGAAAGCGAAAGAGAGACCATGGTAGTGGTGGCGGCTGGCTGCGTGTGGTCGCCGTGATGAACAGCGAGTGCGAGGTGATGGAAGTACGGTAGCTTGACCAGGGGCGGCCTCAACTCAACCAGGAGAGGCCTCGACCTCAACTAGGGCGACCACGACTTCAACAAACACAGCACCAACCCCGACAGGGACAACGTTGACCTGGGCCCCAGTAGGGCGGCAAGGAGCGACCTAGGTACGACTCTGACAAGTTCTGCCTGTTCCATAAGGCCTACAACCACAACCTGCGAAACTGCAGGACCTAGCAGAGCAAGTTGGACGCCTTTTATAACGGGCGTGGGGAGATGCACACGCTCTCGCAGGAGGACGAACGACCCCACATGGTCAACGCCGGTGAGGACCTTGAAGGCCTTAACCTAGAGTTCCAGCAGGGCGACCGCCATGTCGACGTGATCTTCGACGATTCATCGGTGTATCAATCCCGGTGTGAGCTCAAAGATGTCGCACGCACCGTGTACCAAGCCTCTGCTGGGAAGCCCACTGGCAAGCCCTGCAAGTGGGCTGGCACCCCGATTACTTTCTCCTGGGATGATGCTTCCCCAGGGATGTCCAAGGATCTCAAGACTGCTCTGGTCGTGACCCAGACCATAAGCAATACTGTGGTCGGGCGAGTCATGGTCGACGGTGGCAGCTCCCTCAACTTGCTCTTGGCTAGCACGCTAGACCGAATGCAGATTCCCTGATCGAAGGTCAAGAATATAGCAGTTCCCTTCTTCGGCATCGTCCCAGGGAGCTCCTCCACTCCGCTCGGGCAAGTGGTTCTGCCCGTCACCTTTGGCGACTCTGCCAATTTCCGCACCGAGCTGGTTACCTTTGAGGTGGTCGACGGTGACCTCCCCTACAATGCCATCCTCGGGCTGTCGACTTTTGTAGTCGGCAATGAATTTATGGGGTAGGCGCTGGATCTCAAACTCGACGGTCACACAAGACAGGGAGTTATACAGGTTCAGGCCCTCAGCGATGGAGGTAATACCCTAATCCTGTGTGCTGGGATTATGTGGATCTCTTGGATCGGAAGTGGTCAAAGCGTTGTATGCTCTGGGCAAAAGATGGCGCTTTGTGCTTGGATGATGGGATGCCTATGTTGCTGCCTGTCCTCACCCTTATCTAGCAGGGAGGGGGCAGCTTACAAAGTCCCGATCGGTTAAGACATTCCGATCGGTTACAAGATTCTAGTCGGTTACAGGATAGAGTTTACATCTTTATCTACCCTATTTACAACTCGGATTACAACTGTATCTATCATATCTAAACATAAGTTCAACTTCCTTTAGGATATGTACCTTTGTATACGGCAGCAGACCTGCGGGGAATATCTTCTGGGCTTCCCTCTTGGGCCTGTCATGAGGGTAACCAGGTTCTTATATTCCACAGTAGCCCCCGAGTGCTTCATGATCCGATCGCTATAATCTGATCTCAAACATCTACTCACATTTGTTGTTTCCTGAAATTCCGACTGGTCCCTGACTCGAACCTCCGACTGATTCCTTCCCTTTGATCGGAAATTTTCTTTTTGCAGCGAGCGAATTTATGAAGTTCTCAGTAATAATCCTTAATCTTTTCGACCTTCCCCAAATGCAACCTTTGATTAGGTAGGCTTTATCGCGAGCAACCTTGCGGACTTCATCCCGCATTATGCAGATTGAATATTTTTTCGCTTGAATTTTTTATCTTCACCGTAGATATCCATCAGACAGTCTTCGAGGTCGTCGTGTTTTTCTGCGCCAACATGTTTTTGCCGAAAAACTCTTCGTCTTCTGCAGTTGTATTTACTCAAAGCCTCTTCGGCTTCCGTGCTTAATAACTTCGATTTTACCAAATCGACTATAAAAGGCGCACCAACGCTTAAAAATGTATCTCTTCACTTTCTGTCTTTCACTTTTCTGCTTCAAGCTTTCATCTTCATCATGCCTCAGTGGTATCATCGTGCACAGGTGGACTCAAGGCTAATCAAGCGCTGGGAGGAGTTCGACCGAGCCTGCGAGGAATAGATGGATCGCACGAGGGTCGACGCTCTCCTTGCGGCCATCCTAGCTCTTTATAAGGCCAGGGATCCCCTCCTCGAGGCGCTCGGTCGAGCGCACCACAGGGACGAGGAGCAAGAAGAGTTCTTCTTCCGCTGCGTGAAGCCTCCTAGGCGTAATACCTTGAGTATCTTTTCTTTTGTATATAATAAAGCAATACCCTTTGCGGAGAAATGTCCTTCAATCGTGGATTTGACCCGTTCTCGGGCATCTTAGACCTCGCGTGTTCTTTTAAACTCGGCGACGCATCTATCCGCTATAAAACATAACTTGAGCTCAACACGAAGCTCAATATGCTTCGTGCGATTATCATCCGAGAGATGCCCAGCGAGATGCATAATATGCAGCATATCGTAAGTACCTGTCTCAAGGCCAAACACCCAAAACCTGTCGATCACCCGGAATCGCTTAAGCTTCTGATTTGGAGCACATCATGGCCTTTGGCTGATCGATTCTCACATCCGACCGCTGCAAGATATAGTTTTCCGTCCAGCTTGGGACGCATCAAGGTTTTTTTTTTCCGGCTCATGGCCGAATGATACTCATGTTGTTAAGACACAATTTGGCTCTCTTGAAGAATATCAGGATTTATGCGGCTCTTGGCCGAGTGATTCCCGTTCCCGACTAGCGTAGGTCACAGCTCAAGCTCTCTTGGAGCGTATCGCACTTAAGCGGCTCTTGGCTGAGTGATATCCTTCTCCAACTGAAGTCGGTTACGGCTTAGGCTCTCTTGGAGCATACCACCCTTACACGGCTCTTGGCCGAGTGATACCCTTTCCCAACTGATGTTGGTTATGGCTTAGACTCTCTTGGAGCGTATCACGATTTCGTCCGAAGGGATTCCATACACGTTTGATACGACGCATGGCTTTTCACGACCCTCGTGGGGCACACACTTGGATCTATGCCTATCTTAGGCTCGACCCATGGTACATGATTCCGACGTGCGGTAACCACGAAATGACCAAGCGTGGGGCGTACCAAGAGAAGATACGTTTTATCCATTTTGGAAACTGCCCATGCCCCGCTTAGAATGGAAAGTGGAGTAAATGCCCCGCCGCACGAAGCGACGTGCCCCGATTTTACTCGGTCAAACTCTGTCAAACTCTGAATTGAAACAACAGGCCTGCAAATCATTTATGGGGAACCCTAGAAAGACGCGACGCTTCGCAATCTTTTCTCCGCCGAATCGTCGAAGACCAATTCTCCCCTCTTTAAAAGGTTTAGGCCGTACAGCGTCCGACAGTTCATTCTCTTGCTGCGCCCTCTCTCCTTCTTTTCCCTTGCCTTTCCGACTTCTCTTTCAAAGATGTCTTCTTCTTCCTCGCCGCCTTCGTCGCAGGATTGGACGACCTCGACAACGATGGAGGAAAAGCTGCAGTCCATGGTGGAAGACGGGATTCTCCCAGACCTAGTTTTGATCTCCGCTCGCCCGATCGCCGGCGAATCCGTCCCCACCCCTCTCCTGGAGAGGTGGTGGTATTCGAATCCTTCTTCCAACGTGGCCTAGGTTTACCGATCAGCACTTTCCTCCGCGGTCTTCTTTTCTTCTATGAAATCGAGCTGGTGAACTTGAATCCCAACTCTATTATGCAAATATCTCTTTTCGTCCATCTCTGTGAAGCTTTCTTGGGCGTCAGGCCCCATTTCAACCTTTTTC
The DNA here is from genome assembly GCA_036346275.1 of Otatea glauca. NCBI lineage: Eukaryota > Viridiplantae > Streptophyta > Magnoliopsida > Poales > Poaceae > Otatea > Otatea glauca. The sequence continues at coordinate 17,711,213 of CM070719.1, read as the reverse complement.
GCCATTTTTACCATTTGAAACCTTATCCTTCCAAGAGCGACCCCAAAGTTGTCGGGGGAGCCGGATTTCAACTACGGGAAGGGCTCAAGAAGAATTACTTCGCGATTCCCTTCAAAACTTCCAACAAAGGCTGGCATCGGGAGTGGTTCTATTGCGCCAACCTCGATGCTGCCCTAACTCCCTTCGCCGGGCGCCGGCCCAAAGCGTCTCTTTCCTGGATATCTACTCCCGATTCTGCTGACATGGACCAGGTTCATGACCTTCTGGCATTGATCGAAAAGCTGAAGAAAGGAGGTCTTATGGGGGTGGGCTTGGCTCTGCACTTCGTCGCCCGCCGGATACAACCCCTGAAGGAACAAGTCCACCTGGGATTTGCGTATGAAGGAACGGATGACCCGACCTGTGAACGGCCTGATGAGTTGTCTAAGGAACAAATCTTTGCCCGGGTCGGCGACTTCTTCATACCGAACGTTGATATATCTTCCGTGAGATGCCCTAAGTCCTTCACCCTTTCTCACCCTCCTCCTGAGGTGAGCTCTCTTTAAGAGATCTTCGTCTTCGTTTCAGAATGTCCTTTAATTTTTAGTTTCCCTTCGTAGGATCGCATTGCCTTCTTCAGTGTCGCGCCCCTCCCGGAGTGCCCGCCCGTATAGGTGATTTCCCGAAGCGGCTGGCGAGCTCTCCTGCGGGAAGCCCTGCCACGAAGAAGGGGAAAAAAGTATTGACCGAGGATCCCGTGGCGCCCCGATACTCGGCCAGTGGTCCTAAGATTCAAGACCCGTCGGCACGAGCTCTAGCGTCTTCGCATGAGCCCGTGGTTTCGCCGCCCTGAGAAGGGCACCAAGCTCCAGCCGGTACCGCTCCGAGTGGTTCCTCCAAAGGCGGTCCGTCTGCTCGGAGGAAGCCCCCAATGAAAATGAGGAAGTCCGATAGGTTCGTCTCCTTGCCGACTCCTGTTTGGCTTGTTTTGTTGGCTTGTTGATAATCTCTCCTCATAGGGATCCTTCGCTCGAAGTTCCTATCGGGACGCCGACTACGTCCCCTGCAGAGGCTGAGCCCCCGAGGGCTTGTGCGTCGGTCACTGGAACCGTCGTTGGGGATACTGGAACGCCTCCCAGTTCTCCGATACCGTCTCTTGTACCTCCCGCCTCGATGCCGAACCCTGCTGCTCAAGAGCCGACTTCCTGCCCGTCCCCCGAGGTCGAAGAAATTCATCGAGTTCCCCCGGCCCTTGCTCGCCCTCGGCTTATAATGGAGGCTGCATGGATTGATGAGGAGGAAGGTTTGAAGCTCCTGGACGACCGGAGGAGGAGGAAAAGGAGAGGAACGACTTTTACATTCATGCTTCAGCCTGCGCGCGTGCGGCCCGGGTAAGCACTCCGCCACGATCGTTGTGCTCCTGCTTCCGCCGTTGGTCATGTGGTTACCTTTTCCTGTGATGATTGCAGAAAATTGGGGAACGCTTTGAGCAGAAATCCGAATACTTCCAAAAAATGCTCCCCGAAATCCGGACGCGCCAGGAATACTTGGCCGATTTAGAGCGTGTCAAGGCCGGGTATGCGGCCGAGCTGCGGTCCCTGCGGTCCGAGCTCCAGGCGTCGCGAGAGGAGCAGAGCGCTCTTCGCCAGGAGAAGCTGGACGTCATCGGCTCCCTTTGAGGTAGCTATTTATTGGGCCTGCCCCATGCTTCTGTTCAGCATTCCAGCCCTTTGATTTTTCTGCCTCTTCGTCAGCCCGGGATTCCTCTTTCGCGAAGCTTCAAGAGTAGCTCAAAGCCGCGGAAGATTCCAGGGCAAAACTGGAGAAGGAGTTTGAAGGTACACCTGGTAATCTAGCTTCATCCTGCTTTCACTACCTTTTCTAATGCTTTGTCTTTGCAGATTACAAATTCAAAACTCGGGCGCAATACGCCATCTTCAGGGAGAAGGTGGAAGTTCTTGAGACGTCTTGCGCCAAGCTTCAGGAGGCCTCTGGGCCGCTGCTGGGTTCGCTTCACCCCATGGGTGAGAGGCCACTCGGCAGGGACCAAATTATCTCTCAGCTGGAGGAAGCCCCCGTGGCGCTCAATAATCTCTTGAAGGAGCCAGCGGCCAATGGCGCCAGCCAAGCTTTGGCGATCACCAAGTCACTCTATCCTCGAGTGGATCTTGAAGCTGTCAAGGAAGGCTATGCCCGCGACGTGAATGAGGATCGGGCCGCCGAGCTCTGGGAGGAAGTTAAGGACGCCTCCCTGTCCATCGTGGAAACTTTGGACCTGTAATTTAAAAGTATGTAAAGGTGTTTCCTGCTTCTGAATTGTGTGGGTATAAAATGCATATATCCTTGAGTGGTTTGATGGCTTGTAGTTTTGGTTTGACTGAAACTCTCATCCATCGATCAAATTTACGTGCTCGGGACATAGCTTGTGACGCATGTCTCTGAGCCTTACCGTAGGAGCAAGGCACTCGCAAGGAAGATTATAGAAAAGCAACTTTCGAATTGAATTTTTGTTTATAGAGGAAATACAGAGTTTTAAGTGAAATACAAAGTTTTAAGCGAAAAAACGACATAGCTATTCTATATTCCAGGTGTTGCTGACAACCGTGCCATCTTCGCGTTTGAGTTTGTAGGCTCCCGGGCGAACCACTTCGTCAACAATGTAAGGGCCTTCCCAGCTTGGGGAGAGCTTGTGCTCGCACTTCTTGTTCTTTCTGAGGACTAGATCTCCTTTAGAGAACGCGCGGCTTCTTATATTGCGATCATGATAATGACGCAGGCTCTGGAGGTATTTTACCGATCGAATTGTCGCGACATCCCTCGCTTCTTCCAGTCGATCCAGGTCTTCTAGCCGGCTGTCTTCTGAGGTGATTTCTTCATAACCCCGAACCCGTGGGGATCCGAATTCCAGTTCGGTGGGTAGTACCGCCTCAGAGCCGTATACGGGAAAAAGGTGGCGCCAGCTTGCTCACTGGGGTAGTTGAAGCCCCGAGCACGAAGGCAATTCTTTGACCCACCGAGTGGCATATGGTTGAAACCGATCAAAAATCCTTGCATTTATGCCTTGTAACACCATGCCGTTGGCTCGTTCTACCTGGCCATTACTTCGGGGGTGCGCCACTGACGCAAAGCAAATTTTTATGCCAAGCTCTTCGCACCAGTCTTGAAATATCCCTCCTCTGAACTGAGTGCCATTATCTGGGATGATTCGGTTGGGTACGCCAAATCTAACCATGATTTCGTGAAACAATTCTTTGTCTTTTGCTGTTGTGATGGTGGCGACTGGCTTGGCCTCAATCTACTTGGTGAATTTGTCGACGGCTACGAAGAGATGAGTATAACCTCCCTGAGCCTTCTTCAAAGGTCCCACCATGTCGAGCCCCCATACCGCAAATGGCCACGTGATTGGGATGGTTTGTAATTCCTGTGCTGGCTTGTTTACTTGCTGTGCGAAGAACTGACATCCTTCGCATGTTCGGATGACGTCCTCCGCATCTGTGACAGCGGTCAGCCAGAAAAACCCTTGGCGATAAGCCTTCCCGACTAGGGTCGATGATGCTGCGTGATTCCCACAAGTTCCCGAGTGGATTTCTTTGAGCAAATTTCTCCCTTCTTGTTCTGATATACACCGTCGCAGTATGCCGGAGGAGCTTTTCCGATAGAGCTCTTTTTTGATGACCACATAATTCTTGCTTCGGCGCATTATCCTTTCAGCCTGCACACGATCCTCGGGGAGCTTGTCCTTCATCAGGTAATCCAAGTATGGAGTTGTCCAATCTGGGATAATGACCAAGACCTCCGCTTCTTCGCTTTTCCCTACCGGGGCATCCGCTTTCGGCCGGGTGCTAATCGTGGGCTTATGGATTTCTTCCACGAAAACTCCCACGGGTACTCTGGACCAGCAAGATCCCATCTTCGCCAACCCGTCGGCTGCTTCGTTGTCTCGCCGGAGTACGTGAACGAGCTCCAGGCCATCAAAGTTGCTTTCTAGCCTACGCACCTCCTGGCAATAGGCCGCCATGTTGTCTTCGACACATGACCATTCCTTTTGAACTTGGTTGACCACGAGCATTGAGTCTCCGCGAACTGCCAACCGTCGAATTCTGAGGGATATGGCAATACGGAGGCCGTGAATGAGTGCCTCATACTCCGCGGCGTTGTTTGATGCTGGAAAAAATATTTGGAGGATATATCTCAATCTTTCCCCGCTTGGCGATATGAGCACTATACCAGCCCCTACGCCGCTGAGCTTGAGGGAACCGTCGAAGTACATTGTCCAATACTCGAGTTCCTTGGTAGTCATCGGGTTCTGAAGCTCTGTCCACTCGGCCGTAAAGTCGGCGAGCGCCTGAGATTTGATGGCAATTCGAGGCCTGAATGAGATATCGAAGGCCCCGAGTTCGACTGCCCACTTGGCAATTCTCCCAGTGGCCTCCTGGTTGTGGAGTATGTCCCCAATCGGGAAGGAGGTGACCACCGAAATGGCATGCTCTTGGAAGTAATGCTTAAGCTCGCGAGATGTAAGAAGTACGGCGTATAATAATTTCTGCACTTGTGGATATCGTACCTTGGATTCACTCAGGACCTCACTAACAAAGTAGACTGGGTGTTGGATCTTGTGCACGTGAGCCGGCTCCTCCCTTTCTACGATGATGGCAGCGCTGACTACATGAGTCGTTGCCGCGATGTAGAGTAACAGAGGTTCTTCTGGCATCGGTGAGACCAACACTGGGGGTGTCGTTAAGAAGGTCTTGTGTCTTGAATGCTTCTTTGTGCTACCGCGCCCACTCGGAACTTGTCTTGCTTTTTGAGGAGTTTGAAAAATGGCATTCCTCGCATACTCAGTCGGGAGATGAACCTGCTGAGTGCGGCCATACACCCCGTAAGCTTCTGGACGTCCCTTTGGCAAGTCGGCGGTTTCATGTTTGATATGGCGTTGACTTTCTCCGGGTTGGCTTCAATTCCTCGCTGAGATACGATAAACCCTAGCAGTTTTCCTGAAGAGACTCCGAAAACACACTTCTCGGGATTTAACTTCATGCTGAAGGTCCTCAGACTCTCAAATGTCTCGGTTAGGTCGGTGATAAGATCCTTCCTTTCCCGAGTCTTTACCACGACGTCGTCCACGTATGCCTCCACGTTGCGCCCAAGCTGGGCGTGAAAACACCGTTGTATAGCGCGTTGATAAGTCGCGCCAGCATTTTTCAGCCCGAATGCCATCGTGGTGTAGCAGAATGCTCCGAAGGGTGTGATGAACGAGGTCTTGATGTGATCTTCCGCCTTTAGGCGAATCTGGTGATAGCCTGAATAGGCATCGAGAAAGCTCAAAATTTTGCACCCGGCGGTCGAGTCGACCACCTGATCGATTCGAGGCAATCCAAAGGGATCCTTCGAACATGCCTTGTTGAGATCAGTATAATCAACACACATGCGCCAGGTTTTATTTTTCTTTTGAACTAATACAGGATTGGCTAACCAATTGGGGTGATACACTTCTTTGATAAAACCAGCAGCTAAAAGCTTGGTGATCTCCTGTTTGATGGCATTCTGGCGATCTGTTGCGAACCGCCGAAGCCTTTGTTTGGTCGGTTTCGCCTTCTCGTCGACATGTAGAGAGTGCTCGATCACCTCCCTTGGCACACCTGGCATATCGGATGGCTTCCAGGCGAAGATGTCCTTGTTGGCTTGGAGGAAGGTGACGAGCGCGCTTTCCTATTTGTCCTCGAGCCCTGTCCCGATCAAAGTCATTTTAGACGTGTCGGACGGGTCAAGAATGATTCGTTCGGTTCCTTCGCCAGGCTTAATTCCCGAGGTGGCCTGTTTCTTGGATGGAACTTCTCCTTCGTCCTGCAACGTGGCAGCCTCGGTCTGGATATTTTTCGCCTCGGCGCCCGCTTTCTGTAGTTCGGCGAGTTCATGATTATCTCGGTCGCATTGCGAGGATTGCTTGACGTCTCCTCGGACCGTGATGACGCCTTGGGGTCCCAGCATCTTCATCATCGTGTAGGTGTAGTGTGGAACGGCCATGAATCTTGCTAGGCCGGGCCTTCCCAAGATAGCGTGGTACGCTGTCTCGAAATTGGCTACCTCAAAATTGATATATTCAGTCCGAAAATTATCCTTGGTGCCGAATGTAACAGGCAGAGAAGTCTGCCCGAGTGGGAACGAGGACGCCCCAGGGATTACTCCGTGGAACGGCTGGACGCTCGGCCTCAGCTCAGAGCGGGGGATGCTCATGTCATCGAAAGTCTTGGCGAATAGGACGTTGAGTCCGTTTCCGCCATCAATCAAAACCCTCTTGAGCTTCACGTTGCGCACAACAGGGTCAAGCACAAGAGGAAACTTACCCAGATACGGGACCCGGTTGGGGTGATCCCTGCGATCGAAGGTGATTGGGACCTCGGACCACCTCAAATACTAGGGGGTCGCCGGTTCCACAGTGTTGATTTCCCGAGCGGTAAGTTTCTGCTTCCGCTTGGATTCGTATCCAGTGGAACCCCCATAGATGTAGTTCAACTCTTGCTCGGGCTCCTGGAAATCTTCTTCGTCAGGAAGGCCCTTCTTCTTTGCTGGAGCAACTTCGCCCTTAGCTGGAGCGGGTTGCCGGTAACTTTCGCGCGCAAAACGCTTCAAAGTGAAGCAGTTCTTGGCGGCGTGTTTTCCTTTAGGGTGGAAAGGACAGATTGCTTCCATGACGGTGCTGTAGTCGGGTGCCTCCCTTCGAACAGCTCGGGGTCGGTTGTGTTCGGCTGTCGCAACTAGCTCTTCGCCCTTCCGCTTTCTATCCTTGTGTTTTGAGGACTCGGGCTTGTCGCCTTTGTTCTTCTGCGGCGGGCGATCTTCTTGACGTTCGACCAGGGCATCTGAGGCTGTGGCATAGCGGTCGGCCAACGCGAACATTTCCTTCACGGAGGTCGGGGGCTTCCTGGACATCTTTTTGATTAAATCAGGATCACTTACCCCTTTCTGGAAGGCCGCCACCACCACCGCCTCGAATACGTCCCTGACGGTGTTCTTCTTCTGCATGAAACGCCGGATGAAATCTCTCAGCGTCTCGTCCTTTTTTTGGTGCAGCTGGTATAGGTCCCATGGAGTGCCAGGCCTTTCGTATGTGCCCTGGAAATTGGAAATAAATTGATCGCAGAGATCACTCAGGAGTCTACCGAGTTTGCAGGGAGGCCCGTGAGCCATGCTTGAGTGGAGGGGGTGAGGTTGATCGGCAAATAATTCGCCATGATGATCGGTTTCTCCGCGGCTTTAATCGCCGTGGCATAAACTCAGTAGCCTGCTTAGGGTCCCTCTCTCCATCGAATTTCACGATGCCCTTGGGATTGAATCCTTCGGGCCATATCACTCGGCGCAGCCGAGGAGTAAACGCTCGGATCCTGTCGATAGATCTCTCATCGTGATGAGGGGGAGTCCATCGTGGCGAGGCTCTAGCTCGGCGATGATCATCAATACGCCGGGGTGGGGCACGTCGCTGCGAGTCCAAGACTCGGCGTTCGTCATCGCTCCCACCTTGGCGGCGGTGGTCGTCATGGTTATCATATCTTTGATTATTTCGTCGATCGCGGTCGGTGCCGAAACGCTCATAGTCGTCGTGGCGCCCGCGCCTTTCTTCCTCGTCCGCCACGCCGCTGGTTGTGATGTCTGGCGAGGTCGCGGTTGAGAATCTGGCGGACGTCCCCGGCTGGCGGTGTGTGCCGCCAACTGCCGGTGTTCCGACTGGTTGCGGTCCGACTGCTGGCGACTCGGGTTGCCGCGTGGGAGTGCGAGTGTGCTTCCCCCACCGGCTTTTCCTGGTTCTGCTGAATTGCTTCCGCCGTCACCATGGCCTTGATCTGGACCACTGTAACATCCCGAAAAATGCAATAATATAAAAATTCATATTTTGAATTTGAATATATTTATTTCTGATTTTTCCTAACATGATTGGAATTTATTTGGATTTCTTTGGATTTTTGTATTGAATGAAAAATTAAAGAAATGGAATTAAAGAATGGATAATGGTAAAAAGATAAAAAGATAAGAGATAAATTTTGGAAAAATTACCATGGAACCCTAACCACTTTGGTAACTCAGTAAAATCAACAAGTAAAATTTTATGCACTGAAAAATGGGTAAATAAAATTAATGTCACCACTTTTGACTAGAAACAGTGCAAGTCAGAATTTGTGTAAAATATCAGAAACTCATCTGAATCCATAAAAATTACCATATCATCTTTAGAGCAGTTTTTACACCTGGTAAAAATCTCAGGAAATTATCATGTTGGAAAAGCCTTCTAAAAATTCAAAAACAGAGACAATTAAAAACTGGAAATCCTCATGTCAGAATTTATATAAAATAAATTCCCAATATTCTGATTTGAAAATTTTACATAGATATCCTTGACCTGTATATAACCCCTCATAAAAGTTAAAAAAATTAATAATAAGGTTTGAACCTTTAAATAAATACAAAACCGAAATTCAAATCTTGTACAAGTCTACAGTGTCAGAATTTTAAATAATTAATTACAAGATATTTTGACCTACAAATTTTACTGAGGTAAGAAGACTACCAGTAGAGACCAGTCAAAAAGTTTCACAAAATTACGCAGTGATCTGATGGCCGTTTTAATGCTCACATGGAGCTGTCTAGCTGAAGCTTATCACTTTGACTCGAATTCTCTCACCGACATGTGGGCCCCTCCTTCGCCGTAACGGTTCGCTGGCGGCAACGGAAAAGGCTCTCTCTCTGCCGGTGGTCCCAGGGCCCAGCGTCGGTGCCATTTCTTCCCTGCCTCCTCTCTTTTCCCTCTCGCCGAGAGACAAGCCCGGCATCCCGATTCTTCGCCTAGCCTCCCGCCGCTCTCCTTTGGCGTTACGTCGCCGCTGCTGCCGACCAAGCCACGCCCGACCTTGATCCTCGTGGCGCCATACCCTGTCCATCCGCGTCATTTCTTGCGGCGAGACTTCGCGCCATCTGCGCCAAACCGAGCCGCAAACCTTTGCTGCGTTCAAACACCGTGAATTCATCTAACACCGACTATAAATCTGGGTTAGTGTCACAATGAGCCGCTCTTCCTTTATCATTCGCCAACTCGAGCTCAAAAGCCAGGATTCCTCCTTTGTTCACTCGTGTTGCGAACACGCAAAAGGGAATTCGCGATTGAGCAAAACCGAAGTTTCAATCAAATTCCTTGCAACCAAGCATCTTTGGGCATCACCGAGCCTGTCCTGCTCATCAATTTCACTTCCCTCTGTTGATCAATCTTCACCACAACGCCGCTTCTTCCCACACGGCCGACGGTGACAAACCAAACCGTCGCTTCTCGCCCGACAACCGCCAAAATGGAATGCCACGACCCGTAGATGCTTAAACCATTACCGATTCAACCGGAACCACGCGCTTTTCTCCGCGAGCTTCTCCTCCATCCGCCGCATGCCGCCGGTGGCAGCTCGCTCCGCCATCCCAGCCGCGAGCGACCCACCCACGCAGCGGCGTGACTCGGTGCCTGCCAGTGCCACCCATTCCGCGGAACCCGCCGAACCGTCGCCGTTGAGCCCGAGCCACTCCTCGTTTACAGTCGCTGCGCGTGGGACCGCCTTGTCAGCCAGCCAAAGCAATCCAGTGCATTCGGTAAAAGGCGCTTTCCAACTCAAAACGTATTTTGTATTTTCTGGAATTTACATAACCGAGCTGCTTTAAATGCTTATAACTTTTGTTTTGTAACTCCGAATTGAGTGAAATAAAATTCTAAATTCACCTAAAATATAGCTCTATCAGAATATAAAATAATATTTTGAAAATGTTCACTGGGTAAATTTGAAATTCAAATTTAAAGAAGAGACATAAATAAGTACTACATATTAAAAGTTGTAAACAAACTTTAGGTGGAATGAAACTAATTTTAGTAAAATATTCATACTTCCAGAAGTTCAAATATATAAAAATATTTAAGTTTCATTATTGTTTGAATTACCTTCTAGTAAAGATTATAATCAATGTATTAGAAAATTCAAATAAACATAATTTGAATAAAAGAAATATGGAATAAGTGAAATTTGATTTCTAGATATTAGCATGGCAGTAGGATACCTGAGTTTGCCAAAACATTTAAGAAATGAACTTGATTTGAATTATCTTGAAAAGTATGAAATAACTTAAACGTAAAGCGTATATACATATAGCATAGAAAGTCAAATGGTTGTAGTATAGATTAAATGAATTCAAATAATTACCAAACCAGTTTTATTATACCTCTGGCATTGCAAGGATCTCAGATGCAAAATAATATTTAAAGTTTACTACATAAAACAAGAAATGATCAATAGTTAAAGTGTTAATAATTGCATAATTAGAATAGCTATGATTTTCACAAATAAACTTCAAATTTGATAAAATCAAATCCTATAGCTCTGAAAAATAGTACCCTTGCTGATTAAGCAAAAATATCTTATGTTTGTGCTAGGTTGAGATAAAACAATGTTAAACCTTAATGATCGCTTATAAGAAAACGTCATGATGAAAGCTAATTGTCGCAAACTCAACTTTAAATCACTTCTAATGTCATGCCCTGTTAATGCCTGAAAAATGAGTAGATTATCCTAGACGATGTAGTCGCAATCTAATATCAAAAACTGAACCATTAACGAGTAATAAATTGAACTATCAAGCTTTTTCATCAATCCGTAGAACCCCTCGTCTAAATGCAAATACTATGGAAATCAGTTTAGAAATGATGTTTAGGATATGTACTATTATGTTCTGAGAAAATGTTTTATTTATAACTAATGATTCATATAGTTTTCGCTTATGCAAAACCCTAATATGATAAGGATAGTTGTAGCCTTTTTAGCCGATTTCGTTCAACTTAAACTTTAGTGTCATGATAGCTTTTTAGCAACGCGTTTAGCTTTTCAGCTAAACATTATAATTCATAAAAGTTGTTTAGAATCATTATCCAAAGTATATACTACACTATTATGATGAAATAATCATATTTCATCATGTTTTCCACATAAATCATGTTGGTTAAATAGCCCTAAATATTATGTTTAATGAACCTTATAAAATGAATAAGTGAGCATTGTATTAATGAAGAAGTTTGTAGTTAATATATTTGTATCACCAGAACCTTCTTAAAAACCATAAATTAATCTAGTAACCTAGCTTAATAGATCCAACTTATTCGAAAACCCTTCTTATGCAAAATCGCTTAAGATTAAGTGCTAATTGCATAAGCCTAACCTTAGTTAGTGTTTCAATTCTTTTAATCCAAATAATTTTAGCATCTATAATTCGAAATCGTAAATACTGAAATTCATAATTTTAGCCTCTTGAATTCGTAAATCAATAAAAGATAATCTATAAAAGAAACGTGTTTTATTCATAATAAAAAGCCATTAAGTATATAAATGTGTGTTTATCTAAATCACGAGATCTCAAAATCATATAATCCAAACCCTAAATCATCCTGTTTTCTCGCAATGAATCTTTATTTGATTTTCTCGTCATTTTTCTTTTGCCCTTATTAAAGTTGGATATTTGCTATTTTCCGATTGATCGACGTAGAATTCGACGCCCTTCCTCCGTCGTTGCCTCCGTCACCGCGATCGTGTCTTCGTCGTAAGCAATAAATAAGCAAGGCAAGCACCCTTTGACCATCTTGATCCCGAATTTAATTTGCATTGTTTATTAAAATGTTTCATGCATACGTTTACTTTCAGAATTCGCTATTTTCTGCATCGTAGTTATACTGTTTTCTCATGAAACTTCCTTGATAAGTATGAACATGTGTACCTTGATAACCATAGATTGAGCTTAGACAGTTACTTAATGTCATTGTGGGTATATGCGATTACTTTTATCCATGCTTAGCCATGCTTTAGAATCATTGAGGATTGATGATCATATCAAAACTTGTTTCTTAAGAAATGGAAAATGTTGGAAATAAAGTCGTTGGTTATGGGTATGTTGATTAAAACCCAAAATAAAACTATGGTTTTGATGCGGCGATTATTGGCAATAGCCGGAGGTGCAGAGGATTTGCACGTAGTTAGGGTGGAGTATCGCCGTGTCGGATTAAGGACCGAGCAATGGGACGCTATAGATCCAAGAATTTCGTTACAACCACGAGGGTGGTATGGGACAGTCTTAGCCTATTAAGTTATTTAAGTGTGGCTTTGCATCTAAGGAAGGCGGGAGTTATGCACAGGCATTCCGGTTCGGTCTGTCTGTAGGGGGTTTACTTACCAATGCAACGGTGTACGCCTTGCCGTGAACAGAAACGTGGTGTTGGGTGTAATGTGAAAGGATCCACGTCTTGGGTGAGTGTTTCTGTTTTCATGGCGAGGGTCAAACGTCCCGGGCTGGTTCAAAGCCACATCTAGATAATGTAACGGCTCTGTATGATCTCCTTGCCGACACACCAAAGGAAGTGTGTTAACTGATCTGGCAAAAGAGGTTGATCATTCCTTGTGGGTAAAGTGTACACCTCTGCAGAGTGTAAATCTAATCGATTAGCCGTGTCCACGGTTATGGACACTTGGTGAAGTCATTCCAATGTTAGAATGCTTTGGTATTTTCCAAAATTGGGTTTTGGTTTGGAACCTGTTTTATCAGCTTTTGTTTCATGTCAAAGGATCGACATTATTGGATTCCATTTCTGGATTATTCGATATTCACGATGGGTTGTGAGTATTACTTATGCTTTACTTATTTCATATCTGTCAATTATGCTCTTTCAAATTCCGTTTACAAATGACTTGTTTTACAATATCAATTTTGCTTTTCTGCAAATTAACTGTAGTAGCCTCCTTTGAAATGGCCTGCATATATTATAGGCTTTGCTCAAGTCTTGCGGAGTACGAAAGTACTCACCCTTGCTTATATGTTGTTTTTAGGTGGATAATTTAGCGAAGCTTCGAGGATTCCTTTTCGTCGCAGGTTGCGGGATTTTTCTTCGTCGAATCTTTCTAGGGATTATGCCTTGTCAGTTGCCTGCGGGTTTTGGATGGGCACACTACAAGACCTTGCTTCTTTTGCTGCTATATCTCTGAGTTGTAAGATTTTCTTTAAATAATAGCTTCCGCTTAATATTATGTTGTATGGTTGTGATTCCAATTGTTGTAAACATGTGAGTGCTAGCTCTCGATCCAGGAATGGCACAAGAATCACATGGAGGTTCCTGCTCATCGAACGGGTCTCACAAAGATTGGTATCGAGCTATGCTGACTGTAGGATAAACCCTAGATAGAATGGTCGTTAGCATTGGAATAAGCAAATTCAAAATCTTATTCTCAAAAGCTATTGTATTTACAAAATGTAGATTTTGCTATCCTTCCCTCTATCTTAAGATTCTCCTTACCACTACTTTCATTTTGATTTGTAAACAAATTCTCCTCTTTCCTTAAAGATAGTGTATCTTCGCTAGTTGCTTCTGAAGACGTCCGAGATATGTCGCTATCTTGCTTGCAAATGAAGGCTACAAGTTCTACGCCGGCAATATCATGGGAGCCAACAACACTTCACTAATCTCGGCAAAGCAGAAACAAAGCTCAAAGAACCTAGTGCATGATGAGACGACTTCACCTAGCAAGAAATGCGAGAAGGTTAGAATATATTAAGACTTGCCTTAAGATAAGAACCCTTACATATAGCATATTATTTCGCTCTAGTTATATAAAGCATTTTAATGTGGTATTTATAACTTGCTATTTGAAAATTGGTTTTTATTTTGGTTGTTAGGACTGATTTATATGTGAACTTAACCGCTAGGTTAAAGTTTCACAATAAGTTGTCCTCATGTATAAATATGTAAAACTTAACCCATAGGATAAATTGGAAATCATAAGATAGCTTATCTCTTCTTTTCTATAAAATTTCTTCCAAACTTATCATTTCTTTCTGTAGAACTTCTCACTTGTGAAACCATTATGGTTAATCAAGCCTCAACAGGATTAATAGTATAGTCTCCATGCCATTTCTGGCATTTCCAGAGATTACACTATCCGTATATAAATCAAGGTCAAGATGCTATTAACGACCAACTTACCTAGGTCACTTTTGGCTAGTTAAAATTTAATTTTTCCAATAATAATTCTTAACCATTCACCTTATTACATTGTCTAGATTATATACCATGAAAATGAACTATAACCCGAGAAGTTCTATACTTCTAAATAGAAACCTTGAGATGGTTGTAAAAAAAATAAAATAAAAATAAATAAATAAATAAATTGAAAATCCTATTTTCTAATAGGAATATAAAAAGAGCAGCATTAATTGTAGATGTACTTTTTTCCATTTGTGAGATTTAGTTTCTTTATCTCAGACACCCTTCCCTTTAATGGATAATTCATATACCCATTTCTTCCTTGTAGAATTTTCTCTTCACTTCTAGTTATCCTATCTAGAAGAAACTCTCTCCTTATGCTTAATAAAACTACCGACAAATCTTTTGAAAACAATTTGTAATAAATCAATAAACGAGTGACGTCTACATCAACAACTCGAGAATAGGAAGTAACAAAGTGTCGCAACCATTGACTTCATGGAAGTTTTGGAGTACTAACATGTTGCAAGTAGTATAAAGATTAAAAGAAAGTCGTCGTCGAATGGCTTATTTTAAAAATAGTACTATCCAAATGACACATTATTCTAACTGCATAGTAAACCTCTTGTGCAGAGATACATATGGTTAGGATAAAAAAGAAAAAAAAACTTAGATACCCCTCCCGCATACTAAGTTGAGCATATATATATATATTTTGTGTTGTTGCAATTTTAAGTTTTGAAACTTCTGTATTGCTTTCGGGTTACTCTCGTAAATGTTAAACCATTAGGTGGAAATTTACGATGTGCCAACCCTTATTTAATAAGAAAATCAAAACCCTTTGTCTATCAAGATGATCAAGTAAGTTAAATCGTCAGGATCATTTTATGATCCTCTTACCTCAACCTAAATTCTTGACTTATCATACTTTGTTTGCAATCTAAAGACAACCTAGAATAACATTCATTCTCATCTAATTTCGTCAACTGTTGTTAAATCGTGCAGATCAACTATTATATTCAAATATCATTTCTTGATGATAATATTTAAATTCTTCCCAAATGAATCAAGTAACAAACATTAATTCTTTCCCCTCAAATATTCTAAACATATCGCATGTCACCCTCTAAATTAGATTATCATTATTAACAATCCTAGTTATACAATCAAAAGAGATATTTAGTAATATTCCTCATCTGCTTACGCGAAACCCAAATAGAAATCTTCTCCATTCTAGACACATCACTTTGGAATCGCAAGAACGATGTTTTGCAAAGCGACTATACTGGAAATAAGAAGACGAGGAAACAACGAGACCACATCCAAGAAAGGATTTCCTAAACCCACTTAGTCCTTGCAAATCTCGGGGACGAGATTTCTGTAAGGGGGGTAGATTTGTAACATCCCGAAAAATGCAATAATATAAAAATTCATATTTTGAATTTGAATATATTTATTTCTGATTTTTCCTAACATGATTGGAATTTATTTGGATTTCTTTGGATTTTTGTATTGAATGAAAAATTAAAGAAATGGAATTAAAGAATGGATAATGGTAAAAAGATAAAAAGATAAGAGATAAATTTTGGAAAAATTACCATGGAACCCTAACCACTTTGGTAACTCAGTAAAATCAACAAGTAAAATTTTATGCACTGAAAAATGGGTAAATAAAATTAATGTCACCACTTTTGACTAGAAACAGTGCAAGTCAGAATTTGTGTAAAATATCAGAAACTCATCTGAATCCATAAAAATTACCATATCATCTTTAGAGCAGTGTTTACACCTGGTAAAAATCTCAGGAAATTATCATGTTGGAAAAGCCTTCTAAAAATTCAAAAACAGAGACAATTAAAAACTGGAAATCCTCATGTCAGAATTTATATAAAATAAATTCCCAATATTCTGAATTGAAAATTTTACATAGATATCCTTGACCTGTATATAACCCCTCATAAAAGTTAAATGAATTAATAATAAGGTTTGAACCTTTAAATAAATACAAAACCGAAATTCAAATCTTGTACAAGTCTACAGTGTCAGAATTTTAAATAATTAATTACAAGATATTTTGACCTACAAATTTTACTGAGGTAAGAAGACTACCAGTAGAGACCAGTAAAAAAGTTTCACAAAATTACGCAGTGATCTGATGGCCGTTTTAATGCTCACATGGAGCTGTCTAGCTGAAGCTTATCACTTTGACTCGAATTCTCTCACCGACATGTGGGCCCTCCTTCGCCAGAACGGTTCGCTGGCGCAACGGAAAAAGGCTCCTCTCTCTGCCGGTGGTCCCAGGGCCCAGCGCGGTGCCATTTCTTCCCCGCCTCCTCTCTTTTCCCCCTCTCGCCAGACAAGCCGGCATCCCGATTCTTCGCCTAGCCTCCCGCCGCTCTCGCTGGCGTTGCACGCCGCCGCTGCCGACCAAGCCACGCCCGACCTTGATCCTCGTGGCGCCATACCCAGTCCATCCGCGCCATTTCTTGCCGGCGAGACTTCGCGCCATCACGCCAAACCGAGCCGCAAACCTTTGCTTTGCGCTCAAACATCTGTGAATTCATCTAACACTAACTATAAACACCGGGTTAGTGTCACAATGAGCCGCTCTTCCTTTATCATTCGCCAACTCAAGCTCAAAAGCCGTGGATTCCTCCTTTGTTCACTCGTGTTGCGTAACACGCAAAAAGGGAATTCGCGATTGAGCAAAACCGTAAGTTTCAATCAAATTCCTTGCAATCAAGCATCTTTGGGCATCACCGAGCCTATCTCGCTCATCAATTTCACTTCCCTCTGTTGATCAATCTTCACCACGGCCGCTTCTTCCCCACGGCCACCGACGGTGACACCAAACCGCCTCTTCTCCGGCCGGACAACCGCCAAAATGGAATGCCCGACCCCGTAGATGCTTAAACCATTACCGATTCAACCGGAACCATCGCTTTTCTTCTCCCGCGAAGCTTCTCCTCCATCCGCCGCATCGCCGGTGGCAGCTCGCCCGCCATCTCGCCGGCGAGCGACCCACCCACGCAGCGGCGTGACCCCTGGTGCTCGCCGTGCCACCCATTCCGCCGGAACCCCGCCGGAACTTCGTCGCCGTTGAGCCCGAGCCACTCCTCTGTTCTGTGTCGCTGCCGCGTGGGACCGCCTTGTCAGCCAAGGTCTGCTACGCCTTGGTGGGCTACCCCCAGGCAATGGAGCGGTCGAGCGCGCCAATGGACAGATCATCCAGGGTGTCAAGAGGCCAGTCTTTGATGAGCTCGAATAGCACAGCCGGGCCTAGGTGGATGAGCTTCCCACCGTCCTATGGTCCGTTCGCACCACGTCCAGTCAAGCGACGGGGGCTACCCCTTTCCAGCTCGTGTTCGGTATTGAAGCCGTTCCGCCCGCTGAGGTCACGCTGGGCTCCGCTAGGGTTAGCTTGGTTGACCAGGTCGACTTCGAGTAAGAGCGGTCTCTCGACCTTGCCCTAGCGGAAGAAGTAAGGAGCCGTGCACTGCTACGATCGGCGCACTACCTGCAAGTGCTTCGCAGACATGCGTCTCAATTGGTTCAACCTAGGGAACTCCGAGTTGGGGATCTGGCCCTAAGACGAGTTCAAGGCTCGACCAACACCAACAAGTTGTCCCCAAAGTGGGAGGGCCCCTACAACGTTGTTTTAGCAGATTGCACGGGAGCTTACTGGCTAGCGATACCCGATGGTAGAGAGCTCGCGAACTCGTGGAACATCGACCAACTCCAAAAATTTTATGTGTAATACTCTTTATCTTAATTTGTAATAAAAGTTCTTCTTTATTGTCCATGATTGTGCCCCTTTACATTTCCTTGCATCTCCTGTGCCTCGACCTGAGTGTTGTGACCTCGAGGTTCACCTCCAAGGGTCACGCCAACAGTAAGCCAATCCTTATCATATCACGGCTCCCCGTGTAGCAGGACTTGAACTCGAGACCACGCTCGAGTTCGTCGCGTGCTTTGCGCACAGGTCGGGCCTGAGTGTTGCCGAGCCCAACCTGAGTGTAATAAGATCCCTCGTGCGCTTGAGTTCGCCCTTGAGTGATTCCAAGCTCAACCTCACAAGAGGCATGTCTGTTGTTACTAAACGACTTCGCCTTAAGTCTTTTGCAGGCCTCCCTACCAGGTCGGAGACGTTAACCAACCCCGCAAGTCGAAGACTAAGGTAAAGTGTTCGAGGTCGACGTTGCCCGACCTCAACTGCTACGGCCTATTTATCCCACAGATTGCGCCCGAGGCTGACGCTGCTCGGCCTCGACCACAGCGGGGGCTAGACAAGGGAGTACTACACTACCCCAAAAACTTTTCTTGACCAAAAACTTTTCTTAACTAAGTTATATATACAAGGAGACATAGAAATTTTTGTCCCTCGACCTATTTCCTGTCTACAGGTCCGCCATGTCACAGGCGAGCTTTTCCTGCTCGAGCTCGGCAACCTTCGCCCTCAACGCTGAGAGCTCGCCCTGCAGATGGTGCTCGTCGGCTGCGAAGCTGGCGGCACGATTGTGCTCATCCTGGAGTTGAGCCAAGGTGCTCTTTCTCATCCTGGTCACCCGCCCTTGTTTCTCCTCGAGCTCGATGACCTTTATCTCGAGCTCGGCGGAGGCCTTCACTCGAGTGGCAGCCTGCTCCACGACCTGGTTCTGCAGGTCCTCTTCCTCCACGTGCGTGGCTTTAAGGACCTTTGCCGCCTTCATGAGCTAGGCCCCGAGGGTCTTGGCCGCCTTCACATGCTCGGTTTGGAGGGCCTCGACAGCATTCTCGCGCTCGGTGGCAGCGGCTTGGGCGAGCTCAGTGGCATGTGCCGCAATCCTCTCCTCTGCCTCCTCCTACTCGATCAGCAAGGTCTCCTCGAGCCAGGCGATGTGGGTGTCTCGCTTCTCCAACACGTCGAGGACCGCCCTTAGCTCGGCGATGTGCCCGTGCAGACCTTGGAGCCCATGGGCGATTAGGCCCACCGCCTGCGAAAAACAAGGGAAGTCACGCGACAATTGGGAAGACTGACGGGTACGAGCTTACTCACCTGACTGAGCCGGTCCTCGAACTCGCAATGGTGAGACCCGACGGCCCTGTCGCCTGGTTCAGCCGCCTCCAGCTCAGCACGACCTCCTGCCGAAGACGAGGCAGCCATGTTGGCACCCTCCGACGCAGACTCGACCCTGCTTGTAAAAGCCTCGACCCGGATCTCCCCGGCTGGCCTGGGCCTCAGCTCGGTTGCGGAGACCAAAATCCCTGGGGAAAGCAGCGAAAAGGTTAGATTATGAGAATGTGTTACGACGCATGGGGACATGAAGTGCTGCCCTACTTGGCTCTTCCACGGGAACCTCAGAAACGACCGTAATGGTCGGTGCCTCGATCGCGCCCTTGGAAGCCTCGGCCTCGCTGTTCGTGGTGGCCTCCACCTCGGGCTCGTCCCCGTCGATCCCGGTGGACCCGGCTTCGACGTCCGAGGCATCTTCGGCTCCACCTCCCGCGGCAACCCTGACCGAGTCGATGTTTGTACTGGCGGGGCCTTGCTCAGACCTGCTGGTCAGGAACCCTCCCATAGGCGCCTCGGTGACCTGGGCCTACCGCGGGTGAGGGCGGCGGACTAGAAGAAAGTTGTCCTCGATCTCAGACTCGCCCTGGACAATAACCATGGTCAATGGTCATCGGCGACCAAACGCTACCGCCACCGCAACTCGAGTGTTACGACGCTTAAAGCGATTGAGACGCTCCTGATGACGCGATGAGCACGAACGAGCACCCGAGGTCTGTGGCGGGGAAAATTGCTCAGCAAAGGAAAGGAAGGAGCCTACGCTACGACCTAAAGGAGACAAGAATCGCGCGTACCTGGACCACGGGCTTTCGTCTCGTGGATGGACGCTGGGTGTCTTGATGCCCTTCCACCGCCGCGGCGGTAGGGGTGTCCCCTCTCTAGAAACCCTGTGATGGCGACCCGCAGCCCGCGGGGGCTCTGAGCTACCCACGATGGCTGTTCCAGTGCCCAGCGATGGGGGCTTCGGTGCCGCTTCTACGCCCGAAGTCCTTGCTGCTGTCGCTGCCTTTTGTTGCTGAAAGATATGAGAGGAGATCAGGGATGGCAAAAAATTGGAAGACAAAGCTTGAGCATTTTCGAGCTTGACCGAGACGGTTTACCACTGTGTGGCCGCCCCACTCGACGTGCTGCTTCTTCGGGGCGCCACTACTTGGGGCATCTTGGGCCAGCCTCATGCCCGCCTTCTTTCCTTTGTTTGCTCTAGGAAGTAGCAGCATTCGCCTCACTGTATCCAAGAGCTCCCTATTGACCTGCAATTACGAGCAGAGGTCAGTACGAGCTTGAGCACTCCTGAGCTCGGCCTTGACACGAGATGCGTTACCTCACTGCTCCGCTTCAACATGTTCTTGGGAATGGAGTCGTCCGTGGTATAGTTGAACGTTGCCTTCCCGAACATCTCGAACATCCTCGCTGATAGCCAAGTCTCTGGCGGGGCTGCTGGGGAAGATGGAGCTATCAGTGAGAGCTCAGCCGGACTCCAATGTTTCCTGGCTCGAGGGTGCTTACCGCTTGGACCTTCCCGGGTGAGGTCGTATTTCCCCTTGATGTTGAAGAACGGGTGCACCCTCTTTTGTAAGGGGAACACCTGACTCTGCATGAAGTCGTAGGAGAAGGTCTGGCCGGTGAGACCGCGTGTCAAGAAGATGTGGATGGCTGCGACGGCCTCCTGGTTTGTCACCAGGTCATCAGGGTCAGGGGTCTGGCGCTTGCCGTCGACAGAAGTTTCATTGTACGCGAGTGTGCCACCCTCTCCCCTCTTCAGGTAGAACCACCTCTTGGTCCATGGACCAAGGGAGTCTTGAGCATGGATCTGGGGGTAGGAGCAAGGATGCCCCGTCTGCAGCCGAAAGTAGAGACACCGGACCACGGGGTCCTTGACGGTGCGGAACAAGGAATAGAAGCGGAAGAAGAGCGAAGGGGTTGGAAGGATTCCTAGGAACCCCTCGCATAGGTGTGAAAATATGGAAAGGAGGAGGATGGAGTTGGGCACCAGGTTGACCAACTCGATCTCGCATTGCTTGAGAACTGCCACCATGAAGTCACTCTTCGGCGTTCCCAGCCCGAAGAGCATGTACTGCTCAGTGCTGACGAGCTCATCTGCTTGGGGTTGCATCTCGATCTCGTCACCCGGTAGCCAACATGTCACCGGGTCTAGCATCCTCAGCGTCTCGAGCTCCTTCATCTGCTCCAGGGTCATCGTGCTTCTCCCGAACTTGGCCATGGGCTTAGGATGGGACTTGGTCAATGAAGGAAGATTGCGAGGGGGAGTCAGGAAGGTGGAGGAGCGCTAGGGTTCAGGGCAAAAAGGATTTGGGGAAATCCTCTGAGGGAAGCAACAGTTCGGGATTTAAATAGCCCGATCGTCGACAGCTAGCGCCGGTTACGCCTCAAAAGGCACGTCACAGTTTCTACGATAGAAATCAAAGCACCGTGAGTTATTCCCACAATTTCTCCGCCCGAGGCCGAGACATCGAAGCCCGAGCGTTTTCAGGCTCGACTGCCCCATGGACCTCCATGCGGTCCGGACCCGAGCTTGAGCTCGAGCATTTCCAAGCTCGGCGGGGAGCCATCCCCTTCTCAAGGTCATCCCGAGCTTCAGGATCACTACTTGATCCTCGGGGGCTAGCTGTTGGGGACGGGTTACCCCCGCGCTGACAATGGCCCACTGGCTCGAGCTCGATCGAGCAAGGACCCAGCTCACCAACGAGGTTGGGCTCGGAGGACGGACCAAGGAACCAACTCGCCGAAGAGGTCGGGCTCGAAGGACCTGATTGGATTGCAGAAGCTGGTAGTTACCGAGTGAAGGAGGGGCCTTAAAAGGTGGAGTCAAGGCGAACGTGGGCTACAGTCTCAGCGCTGTTACCACCCGACTACACTGCGCATCATGCCTGAATCTAGCACCACGCACCTGAGAACCTCTCTCGGCCGTTTCCTGTAACGGACTGCGCGGTTGAAGTATAAGGACCTTCCCCCTGCGCGGGAGAAACACAAGAAAAAGAACACACAACATACTCAAGCAGGTGCTTGGCCGAGCTCGAGCACCCCCTATATTCAACAACAGTGCATCGTCTCCCACCTTTCGCCTCTGGGCAAGACTGGAGTAGAGCTGTTACTCGCACCGGGGCCTCGAACTAGTATAACTCCTCATGACAGTCTCTCTCTTTCTCTCTCTCTCTCTCAGTGGCGACCGCACCCCTTCCTCCGAGCGGGCACGGTCTTGGGCCCTGCTCCCACATCACTCCTTCCTTCTTGCGGTCAGGCGATCCCGATCATCGACACCAGTCTCAGCACAACGGTAGCACAGGATTTTCCAGACAATTCCAGATTTCACACAGAAATATTTTCTTTTCAAATGAAAAACCACTTTAAGATCAATTCATTGAGTCATGTGGTGATCAACACATGATCACATCAATTTGAAAAACACATTTGCAAATCCTCAACACATGCTCCACTAATTGCATTAAGCTTCAACTTATTTGCAAAACACATTTGCAAATGGTAAACCAACAATCTATAAGATCAACCCTTAAGCCATGTAAGGACCAGCACATGATCACAACACTTTGCAAAACATATTTACAAATACCAACACATACTCCAGGACAAATCTCATAAACTTTCAGCTTATTTGCAAAACACATTTGCAACTAACAAATCCAAGCACATAAGGCAACCAAGATCAAATCTTGAGCCATGTGATGATCAACACATGATCACCTCAATTTGCAAATTCTCACATGCTCAAAAGCAAATCAACTGCATGAGATCAAACTATGTGTAACACATGCAAATGCTGACTCATTGCAAAGAATCAAACAAGATTCAATCATTTAAACGCATGCTTAGCCATGTGATAATCAACACATGATCTCTAGCAATTTGCAAAACATATTCGCAAATTCTAGTCACATGCTAATAATCCAATACATGAGCTTCCTCTATTTGTGACACATGCAAATACTTAGCTCCATGCAAATAACAACCTTTAAAACCGAATGCATGAGCTTTCTCCATTTGCAACACATTCAAAACTTAGCTCCATGCAAAATCCAAATCAATTAAGAAGAAAATATGAGCTTCCCTTATTTGCAACACATGCAAATATGAGTGTCATGCAAAAGTCAACTTAAGAGAGTGAGCTAAAGCAAACCCGATTGAGTTCATCAACACATGATGAAGCTTAAGCTAAATGACAACCCCTCTTAATAGTACGGCAACCTAACTAGCAACCCGGTCTCCCATCCAAACATCGAGATCGGTAAAAGACTAGGAACACATCCTTAGCCCTAGCTAGTTATACCTTTGTCTCTAGCACATCCTCTTGGAGCTTTTATGATTAACATCATCTTCTCTTCAAGTCGCGATATCGTCTTGTTCATCAACACATGATGAACTTCCTTTGCTCTTCGCTTCGGGATCTCTTCTTCACACTCATCAACACATGATGACGTCCTTTGTCCCGATTCTTAACTTGATGGCTATCAACACATGATACCATCCTAATCTTCATCACTGTTGGACTCGACCTACTTCAAAACTCATGGAAGATTGTTAGTCTAACAAACACAGTTATCTCAAATATCAACATACTCCATTAACACATAATGGATGCTCCAAGATCCTTCGATTTGTTCCTTGATGATTGACCACAACCCAAATCAATTTTATTGAAAATATTGATTTGTCTTGAGTATATTGATGAAACTAATGCTTCATATACTCAATAACTTTTCATTTGTCTTTTAATCAATAAAGAACACCATCAACACATGATGGAGAGCCTTATGATCAGACAACAACCGAACACAATTTAGATTACATTTAAATTGTCATGAGTATATATTAATTACACAAGTTTCATATACTCATTTTGATAGTTTCCAAGTAATGATCCAAATTATATAGAGTGGTAGAAAGGGATTAATATAATTGAGACCATCAACATAGAGTAAACTCCATCAAATGTGTGCATATAAATAATTAAAATTTGAATCAATATGAACATCTTCAATTTAAGATTGCTTTGGAGTTTATCCTATTCTTCCATGAGTACATTACAACTACACAAGTTTTTATGTACTCAAGGATTTGTCTCGAGATCCGAATATGTCAATCCAGACCCTCTATGTATTCTACACTAGTCCAAGATCACACTAGTGCACACAGTCTCAACATAGATAAATATCACAATCATACACAGTGAAAATATAATAAAAGACTTATCTAATAAATATAACCTGTTGAAAGACCTTAAGGTCAACCTTACATAAATACGTCACACAGGGCTTAGACAAAGAAATAAAAAAACTGCAGCGGAAATAAATTGTTTGTAGCAATCCTTCAATTTGCCACAGGCAACTGACAAGATTCTCACCTTAGTTGATCGCTCCTCCTGGTACTGCTCCTCGTAAGCTGGTGTAGACCCTTTTCCAACTAGTGATTTGGTTGTTACAAGGGTGAGTACATAAAGCAGCATGTTGTGCACAGAATGCAAGTCTATTATACTACATGCATGGCTTATTCCAAATGAATGGTTGAATTGATTATTTTGCATTAAATCAGGATTTATAAAATACTACAATAAGTAGATTGAAATGACAGTAAACAAGTAATAAAAATAATAAATTTCTCAGTTATTTCTTAAATAAACTGGCTCACAACCTTAAATTCATTTCCACATTTCCATAGGCACTCTACCTCCACTCCCAAATTTATTTTATCAAAATCTAACCATTGACTGTAATTCCCGAGCATTGCTCAATACCGCGATCACGGCTATTCGAATAGGTTTGACACTCTGCAGAGGTTATACACTTTACCCATAAGATATAATCAACTCACCATGCCTATCATGTATCGCTATACAAGAGTATGGGAATCAACGATCATAACAAAGCCTTTACAATGCTCTGCCAAAACCCAGTACTGCCCACTGAGATTTCAATATTGAAGGGACTGGTTACCACTCTCAGGGCCCCCCTCTTGCGCCATGTGAGTCTACCCATGCACCCAGAACCCACACCACCATGATAGTACCAAAATCTAGATATGACAGATTAATCAGCTAGGTCTGTTCCATACCAAACATGTGGTTGTATGTTTAGCTCAGTTCAAATGCTTATAAGCTTAAATCCTTAATTAACCAATGCAAGACTTCCCAAAAACTCACAATAACCATTATCCATATCATCAACTTTCATTTATCAAAATAACAATGCGACCGTCCAAATGCCACATTGGCCCACCATAATCCACAACTCTTGCCACTTGCCCTAGTCTAAATCATTTTACCACCCTAGTTGATTACCATGCACCACGTGCCATCAACAACATTAACAACATTGTGTGGCAACACCTGACACACCTTTTCATAAACGTGTTCCATATTCCATTAGTCAAGGTTAATTTTGCATTCATAAAATGATATCAATAACCCGTTGCATGGCTAAGCAACTAGCACGTTCTAACCATCCCATGTTGGCAATTAATAGTTACTAACTAATAAAGAACTATTCTAGGGTGACAAATGAATCATGGCATACAAGTGATAAGGTTGACATAAGTTCGATTAGGTTGAATAACTAATCCCAATTTAATTGAAACAGTTATATATTGAATTAGCATGCAATAGTTTAAACAAACATAACTTTCAAAACATGGGCTCAATAAGATCAAAGCACAACTTGCCTTTAAAAAGCTCTTGTTCCTATTTTGACCTTGCTCTTGAGTTGGCTCCTCGCTCACTAACACCTCGGGTACTTCAACGTCTACAGAAAATGATTAAATAAGCAATAAATACCAAAAATACAAATCAAACTAAACTCCAAAAATCTAATATTTTTTTCGTTAAATGGAGCTCAATTTTACAAATTTTTTGGAACTAGAATCACCTCAATCGGAGCTGGTATGAGGGAGAACGGGCTCACGAAAGTTTAAAATAAAAGAAAAAGAATAAATCCTATTTTATCGAATTACTTTTCAACTGAAAATTCAGAATCACAGGCATATTTGGGTTTCGACCGAATTATTTTTCTAAAAATCTAATTATGATGTCAGTGATACTATTTACCGAATTAAAATAAATCTAAAATAAAACCTATTAGACTGACATGTGGGCCCACGGTCTACAGACCGATCCACGAAACAGTGTGCGCACGGTGGACTTTGTCCATGACGCTTCGGTTCACGTGGATGACGTCACGTCACCGACGATAGCGAGGACGCGCGGTGGGCTGCAGATGCGACAAGCGGCATGATCTTGCCCGCCCGATCCAGATCGGACGATCAAAATTTTGGTGAAGGCAGCGGTGGCGTGACGCGTGGCCATGATGCGGTGTCGACGTTCGATGCGGCGACGATGTCTACGTGGCGAGATCTGGTGCACTAACTGCATAGGGAACGGTCACGACACAAGGTGAGGCTCGGCAATGGCATGGTGGCAGCATCTTACCAGAGATGAAGACGACGACCTTACAGGCGGCGTTGAAGGGCTCTTTCGGTGATGAGCCTTGACAGATCTGGTGCAACTCAATGCAGGGACCTCGGATCTAGGCTCAAGCACGGTGGACAGGCTTCGACGGTGATAAAAATTGCAAAATACCACAGCAGCGCACCTCACAACTCCAGCGAGCAAAATCGGCGGCACTAGGGTGTCTCAGGCATAGCTATCCAGGGCAAAACATGCAGCACCAAGTGGGCTTCACGGTGCGCGAGGCGGCGCCTTAAATAGTGCGAGAATCCATAGCGACGGCGGAGTTCGGTAGCGACACAGAGAGTGACATGGTGCAATCCACGCCCTCCACATGGCAGTGATCGGGTGGTCGACAGTGCAAAGGTGACGCGATCTCGCACGTCAGATCAAGATTCGACGGCGGTAGGCTAGGGTTTTATGCGGAGTGGGCAGGCTGGCGTGGATTGCGAAAAAATGGGCCAAGCCCATTTGGTTTCGGCCCAATTAGGGTTTTAGGCTTTTTCTGAGTTTTAGCAATTAAAACAATTCTAGAAATAAAATAAAGTCAAAATAAATAGCATAAATACCCAAACATTTCTAGAAAAATTCTGCAAAATATTTTAGGGCATTTGGGACTCAAGTAAAATACTTCCAACAAAAAATTAATTAAAATTTTCAAATTTTTAAATAGACTGTAACAAAAGGCTTAATTTAAATAAATTATAAATAAACCAAATGAATTTCAGAAAATTCACAAAAATATAAAATGCATAATAACTCCAAGGAAAGCAAAATTGGGATGTTACAAGCCTCCCCCTTAACATAATCTTGACCCTGAGATTTAGAGATGGCTAAGGAAAGATTAGGTAATTCTAACTTCCGATCCTCCTTACGCTCACATATAGCTTCACTCTCTAAATGATTGCTCCACTGCACTTTGCAAAAACGCACTGACTTATTCCTAGTTCTGCGATCAGTTACATCCAAAATCTTAACCAGCTGCTCTTTATAAGTCAAATCCTCTTGTAGCTCAATTGACTCTAACGGTGTCTGCTCTGTGGGCACTCAAAGACACTTCTTTAGCTGAGACACATGAAACACATCATGCACTCCTGTTGATGACTGTGGCAATTCCAACTGATAAGCAACCTCTCTTCTACGACTCAAGATTTTAAATGGACCAACATATCTGGGTGCAATCTTCCCTTTAACATGAAATCTTTTAACTTCTTTAAGAGGGGAAACTCTGAGATACAAAAAATCTCTAGGTTCAAAACTCAATTCACGACGACGATTATCACCATAACTCTTCTGTCTCAATCGGACAATCTTTAATCGCTCTCTGATCATAGCAACCTGCTCTTCAGCTTCTTTAAGAATATCTGGTCCAAAGATAAGACACTCTCCTGACTCATTCCAATTCAACGGAGTATGACAGGAACGACCATACAAAGCTTCAAATGGTGACATTTGCAAACTTGCCTAATAACTGTAATTGTAACTAAATTGAGCATATGGCGAACATTTATCCCACGAGGTAGCATAAGCTAGGGCATAAGCTCTTAACACGTCCTCCAAAATTTGAATGACTCTCTCAATTGACCATTTGTTTGTGGATGATAAGCCATACTGAAATTAAAACGTGTTCCCATTGCTTCATGCAACTTATTCAAAAACCTCGAGGTAAATTGGGTACCTCTATCAGATACTATTCTCTTTGGCACTCTATGCAAATACACAATCCTCGACATGTATAACTCTGCCAAGCGATCTCCTGAATAAGTGGTTTTAACTGGTATGAAATGTGCAACTTTGGTCAAGCGATCAACTATGACGGACATTGAATCATAACCACTCTGAGTTTTAGGTAAACAGGTAATAAAATTCATATCGGTTTCTTCCCACTTCCACTCAGCTACTTTTAACGGCTGTAGCAATCCTGCTAGCCTCTAATGAATTGCCTTCACTCTCTGACATATGTCACACAAGGCAAAATACTCAGCAACTTCACATTTCATATTAGGCCACCAAAATCTTTCCTTTAGATCCTGATACATCTTTGCACTTCTTGGGTGAAGAGAATACTTTGAATCATGAGTTTCCTCAAGAATCAACTGCTTTAGCTCCTTCTTATTTGATACACAAATTCGACTTTTGATCCACAAAGTACCTTGGTCATCAAAAGCAAAATCCTTAGCCTTGCCTTCATCCATCTTGGACTTAATTATATTAAGTTTAGCATCATCTTTCTAACCTTCTCTAATTTGATCCTCCAAAGTTGGCTTTACCTCTAGGATAGCTAGAAATCCTTCAGGTACCACTTCCAATTTCAGCTTCTGACATTCCTTACATAATCCAGGCTGACTCTCCTAAATTAACATGTTAATATTGTGGCTTTTCGACTCAAGGCATCAACGACCACATTAGCTTTTCCAGGGTGATAATGAATTCCCACATTATAATTCTTGATTAACTCCAACCATCTTCTCTATCTCATACTGAGATCAGACTAAGTGAAGATATACATTAAACTCTTATGATCCGTATATATCTCACATCTATTTCCAATGAGATAATGTCGCCACAACTTCAAAGCATGCACTACTGTAACTAAATCCAAATTATGTGTTGGGTAATTCTCTTCATGCGGCCTCAATTGTCTCGAAGCATATGCAACTACTTTGCCATTTTGCATCAACACACATCCAAATCCTTGACGCGAAGCATCACAATAGATATCAAAGCTACTCTGAATATCTGGCAACACTAGCAGTGGTACTGTCATTAACCTTTTCTTTAACTCTTGAAAACTCTTCTCGCACTCTGGCATCCATGCAAAATTCTTTTCCTTCTTCAACAATTGCGTAAGTAGTCTAGCAATTGTCGAAAATCCTTCAATGAATTGACAGTTTTATCCTACCATTTCAAGAAAACTGCAAATCTGGGTCACTGACTTCAGTTGCTCCCAATGCAACACTACTTCGACTTTACTTGGATCAACAACAACTCCTTTAGCAGTCATTACATGACCAAGGAATTCCATTTTATTTTCCCAAAAGTCACACTTACTAAACTTAGCATTCAATTGTTTCTCTCGAAGCTTCTCTAGAACTAGCCTCAAGTGCTCTGCATGATCTTCTTCTGTTTTGGAGTAGAAAGAATGTCATCTATGAATACGACAACAAACTTATCCAGGTATTCAATGAAAACCTTATTCATCATATTCATGAAATAAGCAGGGGCATTAGTCAATCCAAATGACATGACTGTGAACTCATAATATCCATATCATGTTGAAAATACGGTCTTGGGCACATCTTCTACGCGAATATTCAATTGATGATATCCTGATCAAAGATCAATCTTGGAGAAAATTCTAGCTCCTTGATCAAACAAATCATATATTCTGGGTAACGGATATTTGTTCTTTATCGTCACTTCATTAAGCGCATGATAATCAATGCACATCCTTAAACTTCCATACTTCTTCCTGACAAACAAAACAGGCTCTCCCCATGACGACGAACTAGGTCTTACAAAATCTTTTTCTAGCAACTCCTCAATCTGCTTCTTCCTTTCTACCAACTCATCAGTAAGCATTCGATACGGTCTCTTGGTTATTAGGGCTGTTCTGGGCACCAATTCAATCACAAACTCGATATCTCGTTCTGGTGGCATTCCAGGCAAATCTTTAGGAAAAACATCTGGGTATTCACTGACAACTGGTGCTACTTCTAAACTAACAGCTTTAACATTGTTAACTATCAACTTACCATCGCGAACTGCAGTCGCTTGAAACTCCACTCTTTTACCTTTCAGGCTTTCAATTCATACAACTCTTTGACCACAATCCAACATAGCCTTGTGTTAGGATAACCAATCCATTCTAAGGATAACATCTAATGTCTGAGTATAAAAAATAATAACGTTCGCTAGGAACTCTATTCCATCAATGAGCAACTTAACTCCAAAACATCCTAGGTTAGATCGGTGTTCTATTCTTGTGGATTGGACTAATAGCATGCACTTAAGATTCATAATATCCAACCCATTCCTAACAGCAAAATCTTGATAAATAAAGGAATACGAAGCTTCAGAATCAAATAAAACTATTGCAGGTACTGAGTTAACTAGGAACTTACCCAGTACGTTGTCTGATGCTTCTTGGGCTTCATCAGTCATGATGTGGTTGACATAACCTCTCTCTGTGGCTTGGGGCGTAGCTCTAGCTTGAGCAGCTCCACGGTTCACTCCTAGTGCAGGTGTCTTGGTAGGTATAGCGCCAAGATTGAAGCAAATAGGTGTAACACCTCCCCTATTAGGACAACTATTGGCGAAGTGTCCTGGCTCATTGCAACTAAAACAGTGCATAACTGTCATCTGTTGACTTCCTCCTGACACATTGTTTGCTTGAGAAGGTGTCTGAAAATTCTTACCAACTGGATGCGATGCAGGGGATGGTGTCTTGAACATAGCTTTTGGTTGAAACCTAACGAACTGATGTGGTGCAACCCTCACTCTCTGCTGACCTTAACGAGCTCCTTATTGTGACATTCTGCGCTTACAGTTGTCATCAAGATCTTTGCGCTTATCATCCAGAACAAGGGCCTTGTTGACCAACTCTTGGGAATCAGGGAAATTATGGGTAATCAACCCAACTTGCAATCCTGAATTCAATCCCTTCATGAAATGAGACTGTCTTGCCTTGTTTGTTGCAACATCTTCAGGGGTATAGGGTGCAAGCTGTGTAAACTTGTTCAAATAATCAGCCAGTAATTGGCTTCCTTGCTTCATTGCTCTGAACTCTTCCTTCTTCAAGTCCATGACACCTTTAGAAACATGGCACTAGCAAAAAAGCAGTAGTAAACTCTTCCCAAGTTATCTCCTGTGGGTTCTCATGAGCAACACGGTAGTTCTCCCACCATTCAGTAGCCGTTCCTTCCATCCGATGAGAAGCATAAAGCACCTTCTCATTTCCAACACACTGAGTGATGTGCAACTTCTTGATTGTTCTAAGCCAATCATTTGCTTCTATTTGGTTAGCATTCCTAGAAAATGTGGGTGGACGAGTCCTTATAAATTCTAACAACTTAGAATATGGACGAGTCCCATTATTAGCAGCTTGGTTTCCATTATTGGCAGTTTCTTGGTTCGTGATGTTCTGCACTTGCTGCATCATGGTATGCATCAACTGAGTCTGTGCGGCAAGAAAAGCTCCAAAATTCTACATATCAACTTGGGGTGCAGGTTGGGGAAATGGCATGTCATTCAGGTTCCCACTGGGTTGATAACCACTTCCACTAGCTCCATTGTTTACTCTAGTCTGAACCACCTGTTGATCACTCCATGGTTTAAAGAAAAGAGAGAAAAAGCATAGACAAGTAATAAAGAAACTAATGCGGGGGAAAAGTTTTAAAGTCAAACTCCAAATCTAAAGAACTTTATTAATAACTTGATATGGTTGCTTACAAATGCCTAAGGGTCATGCAACACATATTGCACACTCAACAAACATAAAAACTCTTATTAACCTAAGCACACATCTCTAGCGCTTAAAGGGCGACACTCCTAACTTAGACCGATATGACTCACACACTTAAGTCACCACTACTAGACTAAGACTTCTAACATCCCAAAAATTGAGTTTTGGAATGTTTGAATTCAAAAATAAACCATTTGCATTTTCTTGAATTAAGCCCAGCTTAAATTGATTTTTCTATTAATGAAAGGATTTAATTTGACTAAAATATTCATCAAACTCAAGATTTTTGGGGATTTTTTTGAATTTATTTGATATTTATTTGAATTTATTTGCTTTTATCTGAATTTCTGGATTTTCTTAATTCAGAAAATGATTTTATTTCTCAAAAACCCTCTCGGGCCGATTTCCCGCGCGGCCCATCTCATTCCGGCTCGCC
Source organism: Otatea glauca (assembly GCA_036346275.1). Classification (NCBI taxonomy): domain Eukaryota; kingdom Viridiplantae; phylum Streptophyta; class Magnoliopsida; order Poales; family Poaceae; genus Otatea; species Otatea glauca. The sequence goes on along the minus strand of CM070719.1, from coordinate 17,678,775 downwards.
TCAGCCCAGCCCGCTCGCTCGGCTCGGCCCACCTCTCGCGCGCAACCAACCGCCACCGCTCCGCGTCGGCCGCTAGATGCGCGACACGCGTGTGGCTGCGATGCAGCCACGTCGCCGCGCCTGCGAAACCCTAACCCTAGCCACCGCTCAGAGTCCCGCCGCCGCACGCCACCGTTTTTGGACTCCGCGCTCTACACGCCTCCCGAGACCCTATTTAAGCCGTTGCGCGCCGCCCGAGGATCCCCGTTTCGCCCCGCATCTGCCGCCCTCTTTCTCGCCGCCCGAGACCTCGTCCTCCGCCCGTGCGACCTCGCCGGAGTTGTGCCTTCACCCGAAGCCTTCCGCCGCTTCTTTCTTCGCCGCCGGTGCGTCTCCGCCATCGCCGTTTGCCTTTTCGCGCCGCCCGCGTCGCCCTCTCCCCGGTCCGTTTTGTTTCGCGCCCAATCCGTCGCGTCTCCGCCGTTGGCCGTGGCATCTTCTTCGTCTCCTGTGAGTTGCGCCGCCGCCCTCGCCGTCGCGATTCGTCGAAGAACGTCGACCGTCCGATCGTGCGCGTGTGGTCTCGATCTGGCCACGTCCTTTGCCACCGCAGCCTCGCTTTCCGCCGCCCGATCTCGCGCCGTGCCGCCAATGCGCGACGCGTGGGACGCTCGTCACACCGCCTGCGTCAACGCCCGATCGGGCCGCGTCGGCCGCCGCGTCTGGCTAAGGCTACGGCCGCGCCGGTGCACTGTGAACAGGCGCAGTGCCATGGACCGAGTCCACCGTGAACCCGATGACGTCAGCGTTGCACAATAAACCGATTTTCCAGTACAAAAATAAATCCAGAAATTCCGAATTTCTGATTTTCTGTATTTTCTCTGAATTTAATTTTCCAGAAGCTCGTTCTCCCTCATACGAACTCCGATTGAGGCGATTCAAGTTTCTAAATTTTTCTAAAATCAAGATCTATCTTCCAGAGCCATTTATTTTCAGTTTTGAGCTTGTTTGAATCTCTGTTTTGTATTTATTTGGTTTCGTTGCTTCTTTTCCGGTAGACGCTAACTCCGAGGGAGCGAACGAAGACTTCGAAGACCAAGACTCAGCACCAGATCAGCAAGGCAAGTCGTAATCCTTTGATCATGTTGATCCTATGTTTGCAAAAGTAATTTACTTTATTACAATGGCATGCTATTTTGTATATCAATCCTTATTTAATGGGAGTAGATGTATACCTAGTTGACATTATGCCACCTTGATTAATTGTATGCCATGTATCCATTGATAAACCTAGGTTGGGACATTACTAGTTGGACATAATCAATATATCAACATCGGGTCATCGTAGCTATGCTTAGACATGCTTAGATATAGTTGGGATTCATGTCACATATTGAATAATGTTAATCTTGACTTAATGGGATATTGAATCGTGGCCGTTAGCCACTGTTGTAAAATTTGTTGTACCATGGCGGGTTTGCCATTGGTCTTGGTTGAACGAATTGTTTTCCTCGTGCAAGTGATCGTGCGATAAAGGGGTGCTTTCGCACATTGGGATGTGGATGTCTTGCTCGAGACAATTAAGGACTTAATCTTGTGCGCCATTGAACTGGCCTAACTGCACTACCACATGTCCGGAATGGGACAGACCTAGCTGATTAAATTGCAATGTCTAGCCTTGAGTACTGCCAGTTGGTGGTGTGGGTTCCGGGATGGACGGGTAGATTCGCAAGGCGCAAGAGGGGGCCCTAAGGGATGAAACCTTAGCGGGAAGTACCGCGTTTAGACAGTGCATTGTAAAGGCTTTGTCATGACATCTCTGCGACACACCAAAGGAAGTGTGTTAAGATCGATTGCACAAAGAGATGGTCATGCCTTGTGGGTAAAGTTGTACAACCTCTGCAGAGTGTAAAACTATTCGAATAGCCGCGTCCGCGGTCATGGACAAAGCCCGGGAATTTCACACGGGGTATAGAGTGTTTCATAAAATGTGGAGTGTGGAATTGTTGGGATGTGAACGGGGAGTTCACTGTTGTTTTGTTGTCTATCATTGATCTATCAATCATTTATTTACCTTTTTATAAATATGCTTTCAATTTATTTATTGTATTTCAATTCAAGTTATTGCTTTCTGCGAATGAAACATATAGCCATCCTTGTCAAGCCATGCATGAATATATTGCATCAATTCCTACGGCTTGCTGAGTACCTTTGTACTCACGGCTTTATGCCCTTGTTGATCAGTTGCTGAAGGAGATAATGAATATCGTGAGGAGGAATTCTATGAAGACTACGTGGATTAGGAAGGCGTTCCCCAGACGATTGCCTGTGGCATGTCGAATGGCTCAAGTTATCTTTTCCGCTGCAATAGTATTTGTTTCTTAAGCCCTTAAGGCGTAATGGTGTAAACATTGACCATAAGGTCGTTTGCTTTATTTAATAATAATTTGCTTCTTCTTAGTTAATTCGTTGTATGGAATGGTATTTCATCTATGTTTCCACTGTGTGCACTAGCGTGATCCTGGACTAGTGCAATATACACAGAGGGTTTCGGATTTGCAAATCCGGGTCCCGACAAGACTCCTCTAATCACTAATCAAACTAGGTTCTGGCCCTCCTGGAGAGTAGTGCGGTGGGTGTAGCGACGTCGGTGCAAACTGGTTCCGATGACCAGGAGTCTCATTGAAAGATGCAGACTCCTGCCCCTCGAGCTCCACCTCCTCTGGGTCCTCCTCTAGATCCTCGTCCTCAAGCTCCAACTTAGATTCTTCTTCTTTAAGGTCGAGGGCCTCCTCCAACTCTGCGATCCTCTCAGCTGCCATCATCCTGGCCTTGTGAAGATCTGTCTCAGCCTTCTCCAGGGCTTTATAAGCTTCTTTGAGTTCTTGAGTGATGGTCTTCATCACGTCCTCTTGAGTAGTGGTGAACTGAGCAAGATTAACGATCGTGGCATCATCCTCATCTCTGATCCTGATGTGGCGGTTGGCTCCTCCATGAGGGTGATATCTGAACACAGTCTATTGTAGCTCATCAGCGTAGTCATGGGCGATGCATCGAAGTACAAGACGTGCTGACTCTTGAATCCCCACCTCAAAAGAAGACCACCTGAAGGATCTAGTTGGCCTAGAGGGGGGTGAATAGGCAACATTTACAAGTTTTAACTTCTTAAAAACAATTCACTGTTCTTTATGAGAGAAAAGCACAGAACAGAATATATATATATGACAGAAGTAAAAACAAACAATAATAACAGCGAAAGCAATAAAGAGAAATAAAACACAAGTGAGACAAGATTTATCCCGTGGTTCAGAGCCGCACTCCTAATCCACGTTGAAGCACTTCTTTCGAAGTATTGCTTCTCCAAAGCTAGTGGCAGTAGCTCCGGTGATCACTCAGGTAACTCTTTCACTACTCCAGTGAGGTGAGTTCTGAACCTCTCACAATCACAGTGGCCTTCCACAATCACTCTTGGATAGGTCGCACTGTTCACTTCCTCCAAGCTGTCTAGGATCAGTAAGATCCAAGAGTAAAAAACTTTGCACAAGTTATGTCTCTTGGTTCACTTTGCAAATCACACAGCTAGACTTTGGCTTGGAGCTAAAACACTTACAGATGTTGAGAATTTTTGGTTTGAAGGTGAAGCACAGACTCCTTTTTAGAATGACAGCTATTCTTAATGCTAAAATGTAAAGGAGTTCATTCTGTTGCTTGGTAGATGGCTCAGGAAATGCTTATATAGCCCTTTGGAATGGATATAGCCGTTACACCTACTACTGTAGCCGTTGGACGTGTTAGATGTCAGAAATATTAGAAATATATGTTTACAACGGACTAAACAACAGTACCTAGCGATACTGGACATGTGATGACAGACCAAATTTGGACATTTACGACGGACCAAAAAATTTGGTCTGTTGTACATGTGTTTTTCATAGAGTTTGGTCTGCCATTTAACTAGAAGAGATACATGTATGTTGGACTAAATAATTTGGTCTTTTTACGACGGACCAAAAAATTTGGTCTGTTGTACATGTGCTTTTCAAACAATTTGGTCCGGCATAGGAAAGAAAAAGTTACATGTATGTCGGACCAAATAATTTGGTCTTTTTACGACAGACCAAAAAATTTGGTCTGTCGTACATGTGCATTTCAAAGATCAGTAGCGATTTGCTTTAGTAATGGACTAAAATTTTAAGCAAGAATATTTGGTCCGTTTTTAAAGCAAAAACTTTTAATGAGAGGGAATATCCATCTAGGTTTTAATAAATAGGACTCCAAGTTTTGGTTCGGCAAGAAGACTTATAAACTGAATGAGTGCCGGACTAAAAAAATTGGTCATTGTAGATGGAAATCGAGAAGATTTTTGGTCCATCATGTATCGTTGATTTTTACATGTATGCCGGACCAAATTATTTGGTCCGTCATACATAGACAGTCACTTGGATGACAAATGTTTTCAAGGAATTTTCACCAAGGACTAAAGAATATGAAAACAAGACATTTAGTCCGATGAGTAGGTATTTTGATAGAAGTTTTGACACAGAAGATTTTTTTAATGCTGGACCAAAGAATCTTTTGACTTAAAAAGGATATGCTGTGTATGCAACAGACTTAAGAAGAAAAAAGCTGAATTTTAGTCTGTTGTGTACTAACCAATTAGATTCAAAGGTTTAATAATTAAGTGTCTTTTACTTCCAGAAATCTAGTTTTGTCTTTGCCTTATGATCCAATCCACTAGCTTGTGCAAAGTCCTCTTTAGAGACACCAAATCGAATATAAACCTAGCTATTTGACTTGAATCTTCTCCCAAGTCAAAAACTAGTAACAAAGCACCTTAATCTTGCTAGTCCCACTTGCTTCATCCTTGTTTTCAGCACATGTTCTTCAACACTTTAAGCATTATTAACTTAGACTTCAATACCAAAACTGAGATAAAACCGGATAAAAGAAATTGAGGTGGCCTAGATGCTATCAATCTCCCCCTTTTTGGTAATTGATGACAACATACCTTTTCAGTTAATAATATCTTATTCATTTTGCAAAACAAAGTTAGGTAGACAGAATAGTTGCAGAATTTGTACATATATGTGCTCCCCCTTAGTGCATGCATGATCTGAACTTTGATAGATATGATATATTAGGACTATATTAGATCCTTAAAATATATTACTTTTGATTTTTCTCATTAATAACCAGAGATCAGATCAATAAGAGTTAGAGTAAGTACTTCCACACAATCAATAAAACCAACCAAGAGAGTATTGAAGTACAAAGTAAATATCAGAGCACAAACCATAGTAAGTATCAGAGCATATTAGAGCACTATGAAGTAATCATCAAAGCATAGGACGAAGAAAGTATAAGCCAGATACAAATCAAGTAGCACTAATACCTCAGATACCATTAACCAATAACCAAAACATGAAGAAAAAACAATACTTAATAGTTTAACAGACTTTGTCCAACTTACAGAACCTAGGAAAATTTTAGAAATATTCTCCCCCTTTCACATCAATAGCCAAAAATGGGTCCTATTTGCGCCGAGAAAAGGTCCTTTTGAGCTGACCAAGAACTGAACTCTTCTTAGAAGGGGAAACATTTTGATCATCAGCTGCTTCTGATTTTTCTTGAGGTTGAGTACTTGGCCCTTGGGACATGGCTTGATCATGCCAGCTCGGATAATCTGGTTCACCCGGTTGAATGGTCAGATTGCGAAGATCTAACTGCATTTTGCTTAAAGTCTCTTTTAAGGTATCTGTTTCTGCAAGGATCTGACCCACATCATAAAGACACTCATGTGTCAGTCGAGTATGGTCAAGTAGGGCATCCTCAGAGAAATCGATGAGATAGTCCAGATTTTGTCTTATCCATAACTAATTACTCGTATGTGATGTGCTTGCAGCCTCAACTTGATTTCTCAGCCTCTTGTAATGATCATCCATTTTGTGATTCATGTCATACAGTCTGTCCTGTAACAGATTTTGATTGGTACCAAACTGTTGGATCAAGTTTCTTAATTCTCCTTGACTGCTGCTGAGGTGATCAAATTTTGAAGAGATTTCATCTCTGGATTTAGCCTGTTCTTCAAAATGTTGTCTCATTTGCTCCAGAACTTGTTCATTGTTCCATTTCAGATTGTTCATGTATTCTTCATGTCTTTGAGCTGCCATAGCTTGATATTCCATGTAGCGTGCTTGAAATATTGTTGTTCAAAGGTTGAAAACCATGCATGTTGATAGTTGAAAATATTTTCCTGAGCCTGAAAAGTATCTTCCTGTGCTTGTTCAGCATACTTTTGAGAAGACGAGGAAAGGTACTGAGAGTCAAAAAGATTTTGCCAACCAGGAAACGTGTCCCTTTGATCATGCTCAGGATGAACTGCTGATGGAGGATAATCAGATTCAAATACTTGTGGTATACTGGATCCTCCTGCCTCATACTCATTTGCTCCTGGCCTGAAACTTTGAGCTGCCATAAATCATTCTGCTGCCGCTGATTCTTGAAGGTGATAAAACTGTTGTTCCTCATGAAAGGATGTATCAACTGGGCTTGAAAGGATTTGAGGTGCAGCATCATCCTCATTCCAGGATTCACTTCCATGAAGCACTTTTGTTGCTTCTGGAGTAGAGGCTAGAGGTTGAGTGAAAGACCTTGGATGAGCAGACTCATGATGACTTGAGGTCTTACTTGCACTGTGAGCACTTGGCTCTTTCCTTTTTCCAGACTTGTTCATACTGCTGCTATGATGACTTCATATGCTTGAGACTGATGTGACTGATGACTATCATGTGAGGGCATATGGCTTTCATAAGATTGATGCCTGTAGTCACTGCCCTTATCCTGTGAATATTCTCTTTGGCTGTTATTGTCAAATTCATTTTCAGCTTCTGCACTTGATTTGTTTTCTCTTTCTTCTTGATCAGGCAGCTCTGGTTCTTCCCTTTCATCATATTGATTTACTTGCGACCTTTGAAGAAAACCAGAGACTCTCAAGTTTTGTCAAGTGGATTTATGCATATTGTATTTCTTTGGGAAACACTTAAAATTCCTATTTAGATCTTCTTGAGAAATTATTCCTTGTGCTAACAGAGCTTCAGTAATTTGTTGAGCAAATGGTAAAGGACTGCCAAATTTTCTGTAGACTGCCTCCTCCATTTGTCCAAAGATGTAATCAACTAAGTCTATAGGTTGTCTTGACAAAATGAGATGCAACAGCCATGCTAGGGTTGGGGTTACACCATCCTTGTATCTAGACTTAGGAACAATTGTATGCCTTAATACTAGCAGTAATACTTTTGCTTCTTCAGATAAACAAGAGACTCTGTTTGGATTGAAATCTGTACTGGAGGTGTTTCTGTATATATGTGCAGATATTTGCAAGTCAGGCATTTCACCACTCAATCTCCATCTCTGACGGGGGTATAACTTTTCAAATATCCTTGTTCTATTCACTAATGGACTTGAGGCTCCAATAGCAGACTCAAATTGAGTAGACCTGATTTTCCTTATCTTTCCATTCATAGCGAACATAATGTGTTTTCTCTGTTTGTTCACTAATAAAGATGCATAGAACTCAATAGTTCTTGAGATACTCCAAGGTATTGTCTTGTTAGACATTATATGAATCAATCCAGGGGTTGAATTAATGCATTCAAACAACCTTGTTGAGCCAACTATAGAGTTCACTCGATCCCAATCTACATACTGATGATTTGACAGAACTGAAACCATTTTTCCAACTTTTCTATTCAGATATCCATTATATATGTTTTTGTGAAGAAGAGACACAAAATCTTCACCTAAGGCTAGTCTTGACTCAGGAAACCAGATTTTCTCATTAACCAATCGTACTGCTCTTAGTTTCTTGCCTCTTAAATTAGCCAGTTCTTCACTGCTCAGAATGTCGACTTTAGCAGACAGCTCAGTGTTTTCTAAGGATGATTCACTGTTGGGCTCATAGGAACTATCTTCAGAAGATGACTCAGAATCAACCACTTGTTTATCTTCTCCTTTCCTTGGATGAGAAGCGACTAATTTTCTATTTGTTCGGGCAACATTATGGACATCTTGAATGAGTACAGGACCTTGAGGTTGTCTAGGTAAAGTTATTCCAGGAGATGAACTAGACACCTTTTGTTTCTTGCTTTTTACTTTATCAACGATTTTTGCAATCAGTCCCCTTTTATCTGGGTTCTTCGACCTCATCGTGACTACCAACTAAAATTCAACTCTTACTCAGACTCAAATTCAGACCCTTTTCAAGCACAAAGACTAGACCTAAGCAAAAATAAATACTAGAGTCTAAGATTTAGGTCTAGGGTTTATGACAAGAAGAGAAAAGAGAGGTTTTAAGACAGACTTACTGAGCCTGCAGAAGATTGTTGCGCGGAATGCCAGATGAATACCGTTGCCAAGATCCGATTAGGGATTTGCTTCGATGCTAAGATGATTTTTCTGGCTTGAGGAGTTTGCGCAAGCAAGAATGTATCAAAGGGGAAAGTTTTAGATCGAAGAAGTTGCTGCATTGAATGAGATGAAAGAGTGCAAAGGTAGCTTGGTAACTGACGCCTTTAACCAGGGTAGTTGAGGAGACCAGGAGTCCTTGGTAAAAAGATAGTGGGGCCCCTTTAGGTATATCGGTTTGAGCAAATACAGGAAATCCCAACAACAAGGTCAGGTTAGCATAAGATAAGTCCTAAAGCAATAGGCAAGATTTTGAACATAGTTTGAAATTTGAGACGAGAAGGAAAAGTTTTATGAAATAGATAAAATCCATTTGAATTTTGGATAAGAATTAGACTTTAGAAACATTTGTACATAAGGCAGACTTATTTTGATTGATAGATCATAGAATTTACCAATTGAGCCAGACCAAGTTGATTCAAATACAGACTAGGCTAATTTTGGTCCGTGGTTGAAAGATTTTACTCTGGACAATGTCGAGACCAAAACTTCCTTTAATGACAGACCAAAAATTTTTAGTCTGGTGTATTGATTTTAGATTGGTCCGTCACAAATGGGTATTTTGCTATTTTACTTCAATTGATCTTAGTCTGCAAAATGACTATATTTCTGAAGATTAGAAATAAGGAGCATAGCTAAGATTAGCAACCAATTTAGCAAAAAAAAATATTTGAAGAATTGAGTTCTCAGGAAATGTTTGAGTCTAATATCCAAATGAGCATGAGTAATTGCAACTTAAGCTCAGCTGAAAGTACTCAAGTGCTGAACAAAGATATTTAGTTAAATATTTTCACCAGGTTTGAGGAGAACATAAAATTTGACTTAGTTACTATATTTTGGGTTAGATAAGAAAGAAGCATAATAAGGTAAGGTTTATAGCAGCATTTTACTCATTTATAAAAATTTATTTAATTTAGAAAAAGAAATCTTTTATTTTGACTCAGCATCTTTGAATTTATTTATTCACATTTTGGATATAAAGAGATGCATAGCAAGCAACCTTGCTCCCCCTAAATGTGACATTATCGAACAACATTTGAATATGCAATGATATTCAGTTCATTTCTTAGTTTTGAGAATTTGGCCTCATCAAGCGGTTTAGTGAAAATATCAGCCAATTGGTCCTCAGTTCGTACATAACTAAGCATAATATTTCCTTTAGCAACATGATCACGAATAAAGTGATGCCGAATTTCAATATGCTTAGTTCTGGAATGTTGGACTGGGTTGTTTGCTATTTTCACTGCACTTTTATTGTCACACAACAGAGGCACTTTATCGAAGATTATCCCAAAATCTAGAAATGTTTGTTTGATAAAAAGAATTTGAGCACAACAACTGCCTGCCGCCACATATTCGGCTTCGACAGTGGATAGTGCTACTGAATTTTGCTTTTTAGAACACCAAGAAACTAAAGATCTTCCAAACAAATGACAGCCCCCAGAGGTGCTCTTACGATCAATCTTGCATCTGGCATAATCAGAATTTGAATAGCCAAGAAGCTCAAATGGAGCACTTTTAGGGTACCATAAACCAATACTAGAAGTAAACTTAAGATATCTAAGTATTCTTTTTACAGCACTTAAATGAATTTCTTTAGGTGCAACTTGGAATCTAGCACACATACAAACACTAAACATGATGTCAGGCCTAGATGCTGTCAAGTATAATAATGAGCCAATCATAAATCTAAAAAGCTTTTGGTCAACAGGCTTACCTCCCATGTCTTGATCAAGATGAGTATTAGTTGCCATGGGAGTCTTTATTGTCATACATTCTTTCATTTTGAAACGCTTGAGAAGGTCCTTGGTGTACATTTCTTGTGAAATGAAGGTTCCCTCCTTTAATTGCTTGATTTGGAATCCTAGAAAGAATGTTAGCTCCCCAATCATAGACATCTCAAATTCTTTGGCCATCATGTCACCAAATTCTTTGCACAGAGAATCATTAGTACAACCAAAAACGATATCGTCTACATAAATTTGACAAATTATTAATGTCCCATTGATGTCTCATAGAAATAATGTTGGATCAACCTTCCCAGTTTTGAAGTTCTTATTAAGTAGAAAATCTCTAAGACACTCATACCATGCTCTAGGAGCTTGTTTTAGACCATAGAGTGCCTTAGATAATTTGTATACATAATTTGGTAAGTTTGGATCTTCAAAACCAGGTGGTTGCTCAACATAAACAGTTTCATCAATGAATCTATTAAGAAATTCACTTTTCACATCCATTTGAAAAAGAGTGATATTAAAATGAATAGCAAAGGCAAGAAGAAACCGAATAGCTTCAAGGCGTGCCACTGGGGCATAGGTCTCTCTATAGTCCAGCCCTTCTACTTGAGTAAATCCTTGAGCTACAAGTCTGGCTTTACTCCTTATTACCACTCCATTTTCATCTTGCTTGTTTCGGAACACCCATTTTGTACCAATAACATTGTGATCCTTTGGGCATTTTATTAAGCTCCAGACTTTATTTCTTTCAAAATTGTTAAGTTCTTCTTCCATAGCTATTATCCAGCCAGCATCTTCTAGAGCTTCTTCCACTGTTTTAGGTTCAATACAAGAGACAAAAGAGTAATGTTCACAAAAGGAAGCTTGTCTAGAACGAGTTTGGACACCCTTACTGATTTCACCAATAATTTGGTCTGTGGGATGATCCTTAGCAATGGCATGGTGACTTCTGATGATGACTAGCTGATCTTGTTCCGTTTCTTCTTCTCCTTCTTGAGTTCCATCATGGGGCAACAATGATTGTGTAGGAGATTCATCCTTATCTTCCTTAGGTTTGATGTCACCTACTTCCATCTTTCTCATTGCTTGCACCAATCTGTCATCTCGTACATCATCTAAATTCTCATGCTCACCTTGTGAGCCATTAGATTCATCAAATTTGACATCATAAGTTTCTTCTACCAGCCCAGTTGAATTATTAATACCCTATAAGCTTTGGACTTAGAAGAATATCCTTGCATGATACCTGTATCACATCTAGTTTGAAATTTACCCAAATGAGTTCTCTTTTTATAGATATATACTTTACAACCAAATACATGAAAATATGATATATTGGGTCTTCTACCTACCAATAATTCATAAGGAGATTTCTTAAGCAATCTATGGAGATAAAGCCTATTTACAGCATGGCAAGCAGTATTGATGGCTTCAGCCTAAAAAGCACCAGAAGAATCATATTCATCTAGCATAGATCTAGCCATATCAATTAAAGTTCTATTCTTTCTTTCAACTACACCATTTTGCTGAGGAGTGTATGTAGCAGAAAGTTCATGTTTAATTCCTAATTCATCACAGTATTCAATAATATTTGTATTAACAAACTCAGATCCATTGTCACTTCTTATTTTCTTGATGGGACAATCAAATTCATTTTGGGCCCTTTTAGCAAAAGTTTTGAAAAAAATTCAACTTCACTTTTATTGTGCAAGAAGAATACCCAAGTGAATCTGGAGAAATCATCAACAATTACCAGACAATATGAGTTACCACCAATGCTAGTATATGAAGTGGGGCCAAATACATCCATATGCGAAACCTCAAGTGGCCTAGTGGTGGACATGATACTTTTAATTGGATGAGAATTAACTACTTGTTTACCTGCTTGACAAGCACTACATAGCTTATTCTTTTCAAATTTAACATCTTTCAAACCCACCACTAACTCATTTTTTAAAAGCTTTTTGAAATTAGACATACCTATATGCCCAAGACGCCTATGCCAAAGCCATCCAAGAGAAACTTTAGCTAATAGGCAGGTCGAGATGCCTGAGGAGTTAGATTTGAAATCTACTAAGTATAGATCCTGAAATCTGAAGCCCTTGAAAATAAGCTTTTCATCTTTATCAAACACAGTTACCCCATCAGATGAGAAGTTACAATGAAATCCAAGATCACACAATTGAGCAACAGATAATAAGTTGAAATTTAAGGAATCAACAAGAAGAACATTGTCAATAGAGTGATCATTCGATATAGCAATCTTACCAAGACCTTTTACCTTTCTTTTGCTATTATCTCCAAAAGTGATTTTGTGACTTGGATCACTTTCTTCTTCAATTGAAGTGAACATTCTTGAGGTCTCGGTCATATGTTGAGTGCAGCCACTGTCAATTACCCAATGTGTACCTCCACTTTTATAGTTTACCTTTTCCTTGTCTGATCTTGCCATCAGACAGAGAGGAAATGAGGGTGGTGGTGGAGTTAACTCATCTAAGGCAAGCCCAGCTAGCCCCTTTGACTTTGAATTTTCATCATCCGAGGATGAGTCTTCACTTGCACTTTCTTCATCAGTGACCCATTCTCCTATATGAGCTTCTCCTTTTCCTTTCTTTGCAAATTTCTTGGAGTAGCCTTTCTTGAAAAACTTCTTCTTGGGTTTTTCATGAGTCTTCTCTAAAGAGGAACACGGTATGCTACACTAGCACAAAACAAATCTACCGTATAACCAGAAAGCTACTCGCAAAAGGGGATCACAGATTAGATTACCACTAGACGCGCAGTTGCGGAATCCTTCGCGCATCGATGTAGTGGATCGTCCTCACCGCAGTCGTTGCTTCGATGGAGTGGATCGTCCTCGCCTCGCCGTGGATCGTCCTCCCATGCCGCAGTCGCAGCAGCGTCACCACAGCAGTCCACACGTCCAGGGATGGAACACCGTGCGTCGGTGTGCAAGCACCTGGTCGCTCGGCAGGGGCAGCGAGAGGAGGAGGCTAGGGTTTCGGTTGAATCACTTCTAAACCGTGATAAAGCACACCCTGCACCCATCCTCCTCCCCTCCTTATATAGCCACGAGATGAAACCCTAAACCAGGGCCCATCAGCGTGCTAAGCCCACGAGGTCCATTAATTACGGATCCAATCCAAATTAATGCGTCCCAGCCCATTAAGTGTGTGACCTTGCGGGTTCACGTGACGCTTGGACATGGATTCAAAACTCCTTTTCAATCCAATAGTTGGTAGCGGCTCCTTGCAAAGTATGCCAACTCCCAAACATACTATGATCAAATCGGATGAACCTATCAAAAGTACTCATGTAATAATCCCTTTGCCAAGCATATGAAGATTGAACTCAAGGCAGAAGCATGTCATCCTTTGATGATTCAATCCATCTCTCGTGATCCATGATATATTAATAAGTTGTGATTGACTCTCAATCACGGCATGGCCATGCACTTCCTTAATCATATCACACGAGTGGCCTTATCATATATCTCCGTTTCATTGGAGTGGCAAATTCCAACTTGATCGCTCACTTCCTCTCGCACGCTTTATAGTAAACATGAAAGCTACCTTTATAACTATTCGGTTAGAAAGTAGTGTTTGATAGCCCCAAGGAAAACTATTACACATGTAGGGAATATGACAATCTCAGGTCTAAGGATCATACATCTACTATGTATGAGATACACTGATGACACATAAGAATGAAACATTCTCGCGGTGTCCCATTGCGGATCTATCTAACTCATGTTCTTTAACATTCATCCACAATGTATAGATGATATCTCCATATCCCATGATCTATGAAGCATGATCATCGATCACTACATGTGCTGATCTATTCATCGTTGTCCTATACGATGATATCCGATCAGAGATATTTATCGAATTACATCAATAAGTAAAGAGCTTCATAAGCAAGTCACATACTTGTTAATCAATACGATGATATACATTCATTGGACCAATAATCATATTATTATTCATAAACACAGTCATGTTACAATCATCTAAATGATTTCCTCAATGGCATAACACTAACATTCTCCTCATCCTCATCATCCTTGTTCTTGTACTTGCTCTTCTTCTTGATTTTGTTGGGGCACCGAGCAGCTATGTGTCCCTTTTCATTGCATTCAAAGCATATAACATTAGAAAAAGGATTTTTCTTTGAGTAGTAAGAGTTTACCTTTCTTTGTCTTTGAAATTGACTCTTCTCATGAGTTTGTTAGCTCTTCTCATGAGTAGAGCTAACTTCTTCACATCTTCATCCTCATCCTCACTTGACTCATCATCATCTTCGTCAGACGAGTCTTGTACAATTTCCTTGGCTTTGAGTGCGATGGATTTCTTCTTTGGAGCATCTTCTTCGGCCAATGTGAGCTCTTGAGCAGATATTTTACCTAGTAGCTCGGTTGGAGTGAGCCTCTTGAGATCACCACTATTGGAAAAATATGTTATCAAACTATGATACACTCAAGGTAGTACTCTAATCATCTTCCTGCATACCTCAACATCAGAAATTTTAGTTCCTAGGCCTTTTAGTTCATTGACAATAGGATTTAGCCTAGAGAACATGTCATTAGCATTTTCTTGAGGAAGCATTTTGAATTGATCAAATTTTTCTCGAACAACATAATATTTTTCTTCTTTTACATCAGAAGTACCTTCATGAATTTCTTGTAATGTTGTCCATATGTCATAAGCAAAGGTACGATTACTTACTGTATCAAAAACTTCTAAGCTAAGACGGGAAAATATGGCATTTCTAGCTTGAGCATCATACTGCATATTTTGAATCTCACCAGGAGTGGATTCACTATACACAGGTTGCCCTTCGGGCATGACACGAGGAGGCAAAGGTTTTTCAGTAACTCTCCACACATCATACCCAACAGCTTCTAAATAACATTTCATTCTAATTTTCTAATAAGCATAATTAGTACCATCAAAAACTGGTACTATACCAATACTAACAGTTGCAGATCCATTTCCCTCGGCCATTACCAAAGCTAGTTAAGCTAAACAAGGTAAACCTTGCTCTGATACCACTTGAAGGATCTAGTTGGCCTAGAGGGGGGTGAATAGGCAACTTTTACAAGTTTTAACTTCTTAAAAACAATTCACTATTCTTTATGGGAGAAAAGCACAGAACAAAATATATATATATCACAGAAGTAAAAACAAACAATAATAACAGCGAAAGCAATAAAGAGAAATAAAACACAAGTAAGACAAGATTTATCCTGTGGTTCAGAGCCGCACTCCTAATCCACGTTGAAGCACTTCTTCCGAAGTATTGCTTCTCCAAAGCTAGTCGCGGTAGCTCCGGTGATCACTCAGGTAACTCTTTCACTACTCTAGTGAGGTGAGTTCCGAACCTCTCACAATCACAGTGGCCTTCCACAATCACTCTTGGACAAGTCACACTATTCACTTCCTCCAAGCTGTCTAGGATCAGTAAGATCCAAGAGTAATAAACTTTGCACAAGTTCTGTCTCTTGGTTCACTTCGCAAATCACACAGCTAGACTTTGGCTTGGAGCTAAAACACTTACAGATGTTGAGAATTTTTGGTTTGAAGGTGAAGCACAGACTCCTTTTGAGAGTGAGAGCTATTCTTAACGCTAAAATGTAAAGGAGTTCATTATGTTGCTTGGTAGATGGCTCAGGAAATGCTTATATAGCCCTTTGGAATGGATATAGCCGTTACACCTGCTACAGTAGCCGTTGGACGTGTTAGATGTCAGAAATATACGTTTACAACGGACTAAACAACAGTACCTAGCGATACTGGACATGTGTATGACAGACCAAATTTGGACATTTACGACGGACCAAAAAATTTGGTCTGTTGTACATGTGTTTTTCATAGAGTTTGGTCTGCCATTGAACTGAAAGAGATACATGTATGTTGGACTAAATAATTTGGTCTTTTTACGACGGACCAAAAAATTTGGTTTGTTGTACAAGTGCTTTTCAAACAATTTGGTCCGGTATAGGAAAGAAAAAGTTACATGTATGTCGGACCAAATAATATGGTCTTTTCACGATGGACCAAAAAATTTGGTCTGTCGTACATGTGCATTTCAAAGATCGGTAGCCGAAGACCCCTTTTCAACAAAAACAAGATTCTCCAAGTGATTTGCTTTAGTAATGGACTAAAATTTTAAGCAAGAATATTTGGTTCGTTATTAAAGCAAAAACTTTTAATGAGAGGGAATATCCATCTAGGTTTTAATAAATAGGACTCCAAGTTTTGGTTCGGCAAGAAGACTTATAAACTGAATGAGTGCCGGACTAAAAAAAATTGGTTTGTTGTAGATGGGAAACTGAGAAGATTTTTGGTCTGTCACAGAAGAATGACTTTTACATGTATGCCGGACCAAATTATTTGGTTCGTCATACATAGACAGTCACTTGGATGATAAATGTTTTCATGGAATTTTCACCAAGGACTAAAGAATATGAAAACAAGACATTAGTCCGATGAGCAGGTATTTTGATAGAAGTTTTGACACAGAAGATTTTTTTAATGCTGGACCAAAAAATCTTTTGACTTAAAAAGGATATCTTTGTGTATGCAGAGACTTAAGAAGAAAAAGCTGAATTTTAGTCATTGTGTACTAACCAATTAGATTCAAAGGTTTAATAATTAAGTGTCTTTTACTCCCAGAAATCTAGTTTTGTCTTTGCCTTATGATCCAATCCACTAGCTTGTGCAAAGTCCCTCTTTAGACAACCAAACTGAATATAAACCTAGCTATTTGACTTGAATCTTCTCCCAAGTCAAAAACTAGTAACAGAGCACCTTAATCTTGCTAGTCCCACTTGCTTCATCCTTGATTTCAGCACATGTTCTTCAACACTTTAAGCATTATTAACTTAGTCATCAATACCAAAACTGAGATAAAACCGGATAAAAGAAATTGAGGGGCCCTAGATGCTATCACCACCTCACCGAGATGTGGATGGGACGACTCACTTCACTGTTCTCACGAGCGTAGATTGTGACGTTGCATGTCATTCCATGTCCCTTACCATTAACCACCCAACTGGTGCCTCTATAAGTGGATCTGTCAAAGCCTCCAAATACTTGTAGTATTTTCCACAACTCTGCGACTGTAGAAGACAACTCTAGTGAGACCTCAACTTAAAACAAAGGAAAAGACAGAAAATTCAGCAAAGGTAGGAAGCAAGAAAGATGAGATAAGTCAGGAACTTATCGATCATTTTAGTTAATTTTGACTTTAAAAAATAGTTTTGGAGCTCCTAAGAATGACCAGTCTATCTAATGCAAGACCAATAGTCAGTATAGATCGGATAGCACCTCTGTTGGGACGTGAATATACAAATTTGGTCCCTTTGTGTATTCTGCACTAGTCCAGGATCACGCTAGTGTACAGTCTCAACATAGATGAATATAACAATCATACACAATGAAAATATAATAAAACACTTTATCTATTTAAATATAACTATTGAACGACCTTATGGTCCACCTTACATAAATAGGCCACACAGGGTTAAGACTAATAAATAAATAAAACTGCAGCGGAGATAAATTATTCGTAGAAATCTTTCAATTTGCCATAGGCAACTAACAAGGTTAGCACTCTAGTTGATCGTCTCCTCCTGGAACTCCTCATAAGCAGGTGTAGACTCCTCTCCAACTAGTGATTTGTTGTTGCAAGGGGTGAGTACATAAAGCACTCGACAAGTTGTGCACAAAATGCAAGTCTATTATATCTATATGCATGGCTTATTCCAAATGAATGGTTGAATTGGTTATTTTGCCATAAAGCTGAATTTATAAAAGAATAACATAAATAGATTGAAATGATAGTAAAACAAATAATAACAATAACAAATTTCTCCGTTATTTCCCAAATATTCCAGACTCACAACCTTAAATCAATTCCCACACTTCCATAGGAATACTACCTCCATTCCCTAGTTTATTTTATTAAAATCTAAACTTTGACTGTAATTCCCGAGCATTGCTCAATACCGCGAGCATGGCTATTCGAATAGATTTAACACTCTGAAGAGGTTATACACTTTACCCACAAGATATAATCATAACACCACAAAGGTCAGTGATCATAACAAAGCCTTTACAATGCTCTGTTTAAACCCAGTACTGCCCGCTAAGGTTTCAACACTGATAGGAATGATTACCATATTCAAGGCCCCCTCTTGTACCATGTGAATCTACCCATGCACACGAAACGCACACTACCACAACAGTACTAAAATTTAGACGTTACAAATTAATCAGCTAGGTCTGTCCTATGCCAGATATGTGGTTGTATGATTGATTCAATTCAAATGGTTGCAAGCATAAGTCCTTAATTGACCAAGGCATGACTTACTAAAAATTCACAATTACCATTAGCCATACCATCAACTTTTATTTAGCAAAAATAACAATGCAACCGCCCAAATGCCACATTGGCCCACCATAAAATCACAACTCTTGCCACTTGCCTCAGTCTAAGTCATTTTACCTCCCAAGTTGTTTACCATGCACCACGTGCCATCAACAACATGAAAAAACATTGTGTGACAACACCTGACACACCTTTTCATAAACATGTTCCATATTCCATTAAGCAAGATTAAATTTGTTCACATAAAATGATATCAATAACTCGTTGCATGGCTAAGCAAACTATTCGCGTTCCAACTAACCCACATTGGCAAATAATAGTAACCAACTAATAAATAACCATACTAGGGTGACAAATGAATTATAGCTTACAAATGAAAAGGTTGACATAACTTAAATTGGTTGAATAGCTAATCCCAAATTAAATTGAAACAAGTATATATTGAATTAACATGCAATAGTTTAAAACAATATAACTTTTAAAACATGGGTTCAACATGATCAAAGCACAACTTACCAAAAAAGTTCTTGATCTTGCTCTTGAGTTGGCTCCTTGCTCATGAACACCTCGGGTACTTCGACATCTACGCGAAATGATAAATAAAGTAGAGAGAAAACTCAACTCCAAAAATTAAATATAATTCACCATTAGATAGAGCTCAATGTTACAAATTTTTAGAAACTGGAAT
Source organism: Otatea glauca (assembly GCA_036346275.1). Taxonomy (NCBI): domain Eukaryota; kingdom Viridiplantae; phylum Streptophyta; class Magnoliopsida; order Poales; family Poaceae; genus Otatea; species Otatea glauca. The sequence goes on along the minus strand of CM070719.1, from coordinate 17,659,515 downwards.
CACCTCAATCGGAGTTCGTATGAGGGAGAACGAGCTTTCTAAAGATTTAAATAAATATGACATCAGAAAATTAGAAAATCCGAATTAACTGAATTATTTTTCAACTGGAAAATCCGATTTATGATGTCATGCTGACATCAGCAATGAATAACCAAATAAAAATAAATCAGAAAATGCTTAATTAGGATGACATGTGAGCCCGGGGTCCATAGACCCGGTCCATGAAATACTGCCAAGTCCATAGTGCACTCGGTCCATGCGGCAGGTGAACCAGCGGCTGACGTCACTGGTGACGCATGGCGAGACACGTGGCGCTACAGTGGGCAAGACACCTGGCACAATCGGGACCACACGCATTGGATCGGACGGTTGAGATCACGGTGAGGATCGGCTCTAGTTTACCCAGGTTGCGACACTTGGCGTGATTCCGATCGCCCACGCCAGATCAAACGGTGATGGCTGCTTGCATTGGTGATGGCAAGCATATGTGGCAGATAGATGACAACGATGCGTGGCACGATCTGGAGTGCAGAACACACAACGCCCGAGGTGATGTGGTGGTGCGGTGCTCTACGAGACACACGGTGCAGCAATCCGACGACTGAGGGCAAGCGGCTCGACGGCGACGAGCGCGATGGCCACGCTACGCTGGAGTTTGGGACGATGACCATGAATGCCAGTGTTCTAGGGTTGGATCTAGACTGGCTTTGCGCGGATCTAGGGTATCTCGATGTGATAAACTCAAGAGTGCTTGGATGAGGCGGAAAGGACTCGACAACGCCAAAAATGAAAAAGAATAGCGGCGGTGCTTCTCGGCTATGGCGAGCAATCGTGGCTTGATGACGGCGCCTCAGGCTTGGTTAGCTAGGGCAAAACACGCAGCATGAGATGGGCTTCACGGGGCGCGAGGCAACATGACAAATAGAGGTCTCGGGAGGAGGATTCGGCGTGGATTCCATGGTGCAACCAACACGACGGAGGTGTCCGGTTGTGATTCGGTGAGGGTGACATGGCACAATCCAACGCGTACATGTGGCAACGATCCTGCAGCTGATAGCGTGTGGCGACTCGGCGCGATCGCAAGCATTGCCGATTGTTCGCGGGCTAGGGTTTATGGTGGCTGGGCTGAGCTGGTTGGCGGTGCGATTCTTGGGCTAGGCCCGCACGGGTTTGGCCCAACATTGTTCATGTGGCTTTTTAAAGCATTTTCAAATTAAAATAAATGCAAAAAATAAACAAAGCCAAAATAAATTGCAAAAATACTCGAAACATTTCCAAAAAAATTCTAGAAAATATTTTAGGGAATTTAGAACTCATATAAAATATTTTCAATAAAACTTTATTTAAACTTTTCAGATTTTTAAATAGACTTTAACAATAGGCTTAATTCAAATAAATTCAAAATAATTTAAATAAATTCTAGAAAATCCACAAAAGTATTAAATGCATAATAAATCCATGAAATGAAAAAATTAGGATGTTACTCTTGCAGATAAGGGAGAGGAAATAGAAGTAATGATAGAGAAGATGACATGTATCCTTTTGAAGAATAAAGCCCTCTCAAGTAAAATTCAAGAACAGAGTAATGCTTATGGCGAGCTTCTTAAGAAATATAATGAAGAAACCAAAGGATTTTCTTTAAACTTATAATGTAATTAGTTTACCTTCTAAAGCACTCATATATTCTATCCATCTTTTCTGAGTTGAAAGAAAAGAATGAGGAGTTGCAAAATAAATAAAATGCCAAGACTGAAGAGGCAAAGCCATTGGATGTAGAGAGAGCAAGTACAAGGACGAGTGCTCTATCATTCAAGAGACATGCAAGCGCTTGGAACAAGATTTAGAGAAAACTCAGAGAGCTAGCCATGATTTCTTGAGTGAGGTACTTCTGATCTTACCGGATATTGCTTCTTCTATAAAGGTTGAAGTGATAAAGCCATCTCATGATAATCCTTCTACAAAAGACCTCATTCAAGATCTTAACCTTCTAGTAAGGTGAAGAAGCACTTACCTGCAATGCTCTCGTACATGCTCTCGTCTCGCGCAGTCACACACTCGCAGTCACACGGTTGGCAACCCCCAGATCTCATCTCGCATCTCACCATCGCCAGATCTCCCCCATCCCAGACAGCTTGCCCGCCCCCACAGCCGCGTCTCCACCCTCGCCTGAGCCCACCCCGGTTGTGCCTCCATCTTCAGTGGCATCGGACTCAAATGCTTGGTTTAAGGTGTACAACTGGCTACAGGCGGTGGTGGTGGCGTTCGGGGAGAAGCTTCTGATATCGGAGATCATGGTGGTGGGTGGCCAGTCGGGCAGGAAGAGATCCCTCCTAGAGGCCCTCCTTGTTGGAGATATGCTCTAGAGACAATCGTAGAGATGATTATATTTCCTTATGTTCATGATTTATTATCTTATTCCTTAAATAATGTCATTATTATTTATTAGTAAGTATGTGACTTGTTTGTGAAACTCTATATATGACTTTGTGATGATCATTCTAAAGTGATCCCTAGTCGATAAATATATGAGGACACATATGAATATACTAGCATATATATTTGTTGATGATCATGTTTCACGGGTCATAGATATGGAGATATCAAACCAATAATATGGACACATGATAGAGAACATGAAGTTGGAACGACCCACCTTGAGACACTACAAGAACGTTGTAATCTTACTTGTCATCAGTTGGTCTCTTATACAATGTGTATGCTATATCTTTAGACTTGAGGTTGACGCATATACTCGAGATGTGTAATGATTTAGGGGTTTTCAAACACTACTCCGTAACTGGGTAGTTATAAAGCTGGCTTTAGGGTTTGTCTTGAAACACGCTGCGAAGCATAGCCGATCAAGGTGGGATTTGCCCCTCCATACAACGGGGAAGATATCTCTAGGCCTCTCGAGTGGTCGGATTACGAAAATACATGGCCATGCTACTCGCGGTTAAAGAGTTAACTGTAGTCGGGAATTCCGAGTCACATAATTGAGAAAGAGTGATCGAGCTAACTAAACAAGGATGGCACATACTCGCCTTGAGTTTGACCGATATCATAAGGCAAAGGGAAATATATATAACTAAGCATTGTTAAAGTTAGTCCGATGTTATGTTTACATATACTCGGGAGTCGTTACGTCTTGCTATGGACCGCTACCGATTAATAGTCGAGTAAAAGTACTCGGGTTATGTCCAAGTATACGTGAACCTATAAGGTCGCACGCTTAAAGGGTTGGAACGTAATTCGTATGGTGATTCGAATTCTGATGGGCTTTGAGTTCCTAATGGGCTTCTAATGTAGAGACCTATTGTGGGGCATTTATATAAAGGTAGGGGTGGTGGCATTAGGGTTAAGAGACATCATAGGAATTCGAAATTCTCAAAACCCTAGCCGTCACACCTCCTTCGTCTAAAACTGTGCCAGCTGGTGCTAGCATTCCAGTACGTGACATCCCTGCCTCATATGTGTGCATAACTTAGAGGCGTTGCTGCAAAACTTCAAAGCTAGGACGATCCGCAACCTTTGATAGTGATGAAGGTGATTCGCAACCTGTGACGGTCACGAAGAGTTGTTGGAGGAGGCGCGAGACTAGTATGACTACAACCGCACTAACGCGCTACATCGACTCTACTTCCGCTACGTGTCTATGCGTCTAGTAATAATTTCATGATCTATAACTTGTAGTTGTTTCTTTGTTACGCAGTAGAAAATTTTGAATTCATGCTAGAGTAGCGTACCACGTTCCCTTTCACTTCTCAGCTTCTGCTTCAACGTCCGTGAGGTCGAGATGGGCACCCACCTCCCCCTTGTCCTCCAGATGGTTCACGACCCCACCGCCCTCGATCCCTAATGTCGCTTCCAGTTGTGTGCTTGGCTTCTTCCCCTAGGGTTTTCCCCTCATCACTCTCTCAGATCAAGCCCAATGTTTATGGTAATTTTATGGTAAACACTCGTGAGCGGCTGACTAATTTGGGTCGTGCGGCGCATCGCAGGAGGACTCAAGGGAGTACGGGAGCCTGATGGTTTCAATGAAGAGAAATATAGACCATACATTGGGTTTAGCTGCCTCAGGAATTACCTGGAATCTGAACTTCGGAAGAGGCACAAACAAGCAGCTCCAGCCACCCTAGCATTGTTAGAGCAGAGATGCAGTAAAGTCTCAATAGACCTATCCAGGCTGGACTCCAAACTGCAAGCAACTTCTGATGTCTCTCAGTTGAGGAGATTGGCAATGCTTGCACTCATTTGGTATGCACGCACACAATCTGTCCTTATTTAACGCTTCCATTCTAATGTTATTGCAAATTGATGTACTAGAACTAATTGGCATTACATTTCCATATCAGCGTGCATTAATTACTTGACGGAGTAGGCTGGTGCTGATGGTTGAACAAGACTGAGCATCACCTACCACCGCGCCGAGGCTGGGGGTAACCCGTTGGTGTTTTTTGTTTGGTCGCCATGGTCCATAGGCACAGGCGCAGGTAGGCCACTAGTCTCCGCTCATCAGAAATGTTCAGAAAATTGTGCACGTACAACTTGATAGTTTTGGGCACACAGAAAGAGATGCAATTTTTAACTTTCACAACGCAAGCTCAGGTTCTAAGTGATGAGAAAATTGTGTGCATTATCCATATATGCATGCATTACGGAAGCTCAAGCGTAAGCTCTCTATATATGATTGCATTATCCGTATATCCTTATCCGTTTTCGACCCAACTCCATCGCATATCCGTCCCGTGTCTATATCCCGAATAACCCGAATTCATATCCGGCTAGCCCATATCCTGTTCCGAATCTAGTAAAAAAATATGAGTTAAGATACAGAAAAAGCAATATCGGCTTGTATCCGTTTTCACCCCTAGTTGGTAGCTTGGCTTGGAGAAAAAGATCACTTGCAAGAAACGGAGGAGTCGGTCTCAACACAACACAGCTCAAGAATGTGACATCAAGGGACAAGTGAAGGTCACACAATGTCGGAACCCGAATATGTAAATTCGGACTCTTTGTATATATCGTACTAGTCCAGGATCATGCTAATGCACACAAAGGCAACATAGATGAATATCACAATTATACATAGCAAAAACAAATAAAAAACTTCATTTATTAAATATAAACCTATTGATTGATCTTATGGTTGACTTTACATGATTATGCCATGCAGAGCTCAACTATAATTAATAAATTAAAAATGCAGCAGCAAGAAAATACAAATAAACCCCTTAGTATACTACAGCCAACTAACAAGGTTTGCACCCTAGACATTCGCCTCCTCTTGATACTCCTCATCCAAAGCTGGTGTAGACTCATCTTCAACTGATGATGTTGTTGCGGCAAGGGTGAGTACATAAAGCACTCAACAAGTTGTGCACAGAACGCAAGTCTAATATAACTATATGCAAGCTCATTCCAATGGATGGATGATATGGCTATTTTGTAACATAGTAGTATTTACAAATGAATACAATAAATAGATTGAAATAATATTAAAACAAATAACAATAAATAATAACTTTCAAGTATTTCTTAAGAGTAAACTTGGCATACAGCCCCTAATCCTTATTCAATGTTTCCAATGGCACATAGCCTCCTTTCCCAAGTTTTTTTTACAAAATCTAACCCTTGACTAAAATTTCCAAGTATTGTCCATACTACGGACACGGCTATCCGAATAGATTTACACTTTGCAGAGGTTATACACTTTACCCACATAACATGATCTTCTCATACAGCCATGCGATATCACACTTCCTTAGGTATGCGGTTAAGAGATTATGACAAAACCTTTTGGAGGCTCCATCATAACACTGACCATCCTGATAAGTTTGAACTCGCTATCCCTTTCCTCACTCAGAGCAAAAGAATAGGAGGGACATACTGTTGGACAGATGTGAGGCTACTGCACATCACACACAAATCCCCCATATCTGGGCATCAAATGTTAAGACTCGGTAACTTACTTAGTTAGGTCCGTCCCATTCCAAGCATGAGGTTGCATGATTAGCCCAATTCGATAGCTTGCAAGGTTAAATCCTTAATTGATTGAGGCAAGACTTCCAACAATTCACTCATAAGAAATCACCTCACATTCACTCATAAAACAACATGTCAACATATCAACCCATTGCCACATAGGCCCACCACAACTTATAGCTCTTGCCACATGCCCCAGTCTAAATCATTTTACCACCCTAGTTGATTATCGTGCAACACATGCCATCAACAACTCAATATCATTGTGTGACAATATATGACACACCTTTTCATAAACATATTCCATTAGTCAAGATGGATATGAACTTTCAAAATGGTATCAATAACCTGTTGCATGGCTAAGCATACTATTTACGATCTAACCAACCCATCTTGGTATCTATTAGCAACCAACTAATAATTAACCATCCTAAGATGAAAAATAATCACGGCATACAAATAACAAGGTAGGTATAATCCAATTGGGTAGAATAATTAGATCCCAAACTATTTGAAAACAGTTCTAAGCATAAAATAGTATGCAATAATTTAAATCAACATAGCTTTTGTAAAATTGGGTTCAACATTATCAAAGCACAACTTGCCTTGGAAAAGGTCTTGTTCCTGCTCTGGCCTTGCTCTTGAATTAACACTTCACCCTCTAACGCTCCAATCACTTCGACGTCTACGCGAATCAAGAGAAAATAACAAATAAATACCAAACTAGAGAGCAAAAAAACATATAAAATCAAATAAAAATCACCATTAAATTTATTTCAATTTTATAATTTTTTAGAAATTTGAATCGACTCAATCAGAACTAGTATGAAGAAGAACGGGCTCTCGAAATATTCACCTATAATATTATTTTATTGATAATTGTGCATTTTGTGTTTTTTCTGAATTTATTGGATTTTTTTAGAATTTATTTGAATTTATTTTAAATTAAGTATATTGGCCCTTTTGTGAAAACTAATTATATGTATATAAAATTAATATAAAGTTTTGGCAAGAATATTTTATTTGAGTTCAAAATATCTCAAAGTATTTATGAGAATTTTCTAGGATTTTTCCTGATATTTTTATAGCCTAAATCAAATTAAAATAGTTTCGGTAATTATTTTAAAAGAAAAACCCGGGAAAATCTTTGTGAACGAGATCGGGCGAGCCCAAAGACATTGTCGCGTACAGCCCAATCGCGGTGTGGCCCGCTCGCCCCGTCGTCGTCGATCGAGGCTATCAGCCGTTGGATCTCCATCGCGCGGACCTCATCAAGCCACGTCATCGGTTTGGATAAACCGTTGGATCGAGAAGGAGCGCTTGCGATTTGAGGATGGGCTCAGAAACCCTAGCGCTTGCGAGCTGTTGGATCAAGATCGGGCGGTGCCGATTGAGTCGCGTTGGTTTAGGAAAGGATAGATCGCGCCCGTTGGATTTGGAAAGAAGGGATCGGATCGAATCATCTCGGTAGTAATCTCGGCCGTTCGTCGCAGATTGGACAGTCCTCGGTTGTTGTCTCCGATCGGGACTCCGAGTTTGTCGTCGATTCGCCGCCGCCGCCGCATAGATTTAGGGTTTCCTTTTCCGTGCGCTTGCCGAGGCTATTTAATGCGTGGGTGACCCCCGAGGTTCGTCGTTCCATCGCGCATCCGTAGCCCTAGCCACTTTCGCCAGTGCAGCCGCCGTTTATGCGCTAGAGGTCGTCGAAGTTCTCGAAGACGCTGCCATGGTTTTCTTCATTTTTCGCTGCCGTCGAGCCGGGAGCCGCCATGTGGGTTCCAGTTCCGGACTCGCCGTGTGAAGACACATCGGAGCCGTCACTTCTTGGTCGCCAGAGGTCACTGCTTCGCCGCCGCCAAGATCATAGTCTTTGAGTCCGGTGGGAATTGCACCGCCGTGCCGCCATCCGTGTCGTGAAGCTCGGGAACCGTCGGATCTACATCGGACCATCGAGAACGTGCTGCGTCGCAGCATCAACAGTGAACGCCACCGGTAACGTCAACCGTTAGATCGAAGGTAAGCGGTCGGGATTGCGCCATATAGGCTTTGATTGATAACGTTAGATCGCTCTATGAGGGTTTAGATCGCGTCGCTCGGTTCGCCCAATGGCGTGCCGATGCGTGTCGGGCGTGGATTGCGAGGCGCTGTGCGCCGGGTTCACGGTGGACCAGAGGAGGTTCCGTGGACCGGATCTGTAGACCGAGGCGGCGTGGCGACCCGTGATTGGTCCACGTGTCGCTGGCGTAATAATGCGATTTTTCTTTATAAAAATATTTCGGAAAATTCGGAATTTCTATTTTCAGTATTTTCAGAATTTATTCAAACTTTGAATAGCTATAACTTTTGCATTTGAACTCAGATTTTGGTGATTCAAATTCCTAAAAATTTGTAAAATCAAGATCTATTTAATAGTGAATTTTATTTGATTTTTTGGAGTCTATTTTCTCTTTGTTTCGGTATTTATTTGCTATTCTTATCTCGATTCGCGTAGACGTTGAGTTGATCGGTATTCCGGAGAGGATTCATCGCTTCAAGACCCAAGTTCAGAGCAAGATCGGAACCTTTTCCATGGCAAGTTGGGCTTTGATCATGTTGTACCTAGCTTTACAAATTCGCTATATTGTCTTTTAACTATTACGTAATATTTCATGAGTACAAATGGTTTTGATTACTTTGGGATCTAGTTATTATACCTAGTTGAGATATACCCTACCTTGTCAATTGTATACCATGATCTAATTGTCACCCTAGGATGGTTAAATTACTAGTTGGTTAATATTAGCAATCAACATGGGTTGATTAGACTGTGTTAGTCTGCTTAGCCATGCCACGTACATGTCACATATTTGGAATATTGAAAGATAATCTTGACTAATGAGATATGTAACAATGATTATGGAAATTAGTGTGTCATGAGTTGTCACAAAGTGATGCTGAGTTGTTGTGGCGGGGAGGACACACAACGAGATTGAATTGTTGGTGGCACGTGGTGCATAGTAATCAACTGGGGTGGTAATCATTTTAGATCAGGGCAGGTGGCAAGGGGCAGTATGCCAAGGTGGGCTAGCAAGGCAGGGGTATGTGGTTGTCTTGCCTCGATCACTTTAAGAACTTAACCTTGCAAGCCTTTGACCTGAGTCAATCAAGCAACCACATGTCTGGAATGGGACAGCCTAGCTGACTAATTTGTGATGTCTAGATTTCAGTGCTGCCCTGGTGAATAGTGGGTTCCATGATTGGGTAGACTCACATGGCGCAAGAGGGGGCCTATTGTGGTGGTTTAACCCTTTAGTGTTGAAACCTTAGCGAGCAGTACTCGGTCTAGACGAAGCATTGTAAAGGTTTTGTTATGATTACTCGCCTTGGTGGTGTTTGGTTGTATTATATGGGTAAAGTGTATAACCTTTGCAGAGTGTAAAATCTGTTCGAATAGCTGTGCTCATGGTATTGAGCATTACTCGGGAATTACAGTCAAGGGTTAAACTTTTATTTAATGAAAATTTATTGGGATGGCAGGTTGCCATGGAGGTTTGGAACTTGACTTCGGATTGGATACCTTGTTTACTTCAAAAGTTGAATCTAGTTATTATTGTTATTTGTTTTACTATCTTTTCAATCTATTTATTGTATTCTTCTATAAATGTTGCTTTAATGTAAAATAGCGATGTTACCCATTCCTTGGAATAAGCCATACATATAGAATATTAGACTTGCATTTTTGTGCACAACTTGTTGAGTGCTTTATGTACTCACCCCACAACAACAACTTCAGAAGAGGAAGAGACTACGCTAGTCATGGAGGAGGAGTATCGTGATGATGCGATTGCTTAGTGTCCGAGCCTCGTCAGTTGCCTGTGGTGAACTGAGGAGCTACTACGTTTACTCTATTTTCGTTGCCTCATATTTGCTATTTCTTAGTTAAGTCCTGCGAGACAATAATAATGTAAGACAACCGTTATTATTTAATGGAGTTTATTCTATATACCGCCGTGTATGATTGTGATAACATCTATGTTGAGCCTGTGTGCACTAGCGTGATCCTGGACTAGTGCGATATACACAGAGGGTCCAAATTTACATATTCGGGTCATGACACAGTGACATGCAACCCCTGAACCACTAACATGGCGTCCATCTCACGCGCACGCAGCAGCCACGTCAGATCCACCTAGGGTTTTCTCCGGCAGGTGTAAGATCGAGGATGCCGACTAGAGGGGGTGAATAGGCGGCTTTAAAATTTTCATCTACGATTAATTAAAATGTCGCCTAAATGATAATAAATGCGGAAGCGATAAACTAAGGTTTTGACAATTAAAGCCTAATCAACTAAGCTCACTAAGTGTACTAGCTAATTATGTCTCTAACAAGAATATGCAATCCTAAAGACAATCAAGCAATTTAATTCTAAGAATGTAAATTTCAACAATATAAATAAGAATTGCAAGCAAACACAGAGAGACACCAATGTTTTACCGTGGTGTTCGGAGACTTGCTGGTCTCCCTTAATCCACATTGAGGCAAACCCAAACCACTTTGGACCGGCTCCACAAATTGATCACCCGCCTCCTCGATTCCACTAGTGATAGCTCTTTCCCCCTCCGAGTAGGTGAGCTCCGACCTTCACAACTTTTGTCAGTCCTTCTCACAATCTCCTTGAGAATATCACCGCGCACGACGCCACCACACGCCGTCTAGGTGTCGACAAACACCAAAGTAACAAGTCAAGCCCTCTAGATTGAGCTCCACCAAGTACAACACATATACAATGGTGATCACCGAGTGCAACACATGCACAAGGATCCCCTCAAGTGCAACACATGCACAAGAGGCTCTCAATCCTCTCCTAATTGTAACACATGCAATTAGTGCTCACTCTTAGCTCAAAAACCAAATTGGAGAGTGCAACACATGCACAACTCAACCACAAAGAGCTACGAACTCACCAAAACCCTAGCAACACCCAAATGCCAGCCTCCAAAGCTTCTTATATAGCCTCCACAAGAAAAACTAGCCGTTAGGGGCAAAATGGGCAAATATGCCCAAGAAACCTGGTTATACCGCCCTAGGGCCGGTATGACCGATCATCATAGGCTAACGGCTAAAAAACTAGCCATTACATAGAAAATCCGGTCATACTGGAGATGATCCGGTCATACCGAACTTTAAAAATTGCATACACCTTCGCTGGAAAAAATGAACCGAAGTGACCCCAGTTATATCGCCGGCCAGTATGACCGGAGAGGGTCCGGTCATACCGCTGGCCGGTATGACCGGAGTGACCCCGGTCATACCACTGCTACAGTTATGAAAAAGCTCATAACTTTTCACTCCGAATTCGGATTAAGGTGATCTTGGACTCCATGCGAAGCTTATCACGAGGGCTACAATCTTCATCTATTTTCAAGATTTAAGCAAATATAGATATTTTTAAATATCACCAAAAAAACTCTAATGTAGTCATTGAAGTCTAAAATCTGATGTTTTTCGAAATCTTTCACATAGACTTGATCAAGGGCATGACTACAAGCTACCAAGAGTCAATAATATCAAATATTGAGCCATGTGATGATCAACTCATGATCAAAACAATTTTCCAGAACATATTTACAAAATCTAATCACATGCTCCAATATCAAATGCATGAACACCAATATTTTGCAAAAGACATTTGCAAATATAAATCTTGTAAACAAGAGCAATCAAGATCATATCTTTGAGCTATGTGATGATCAACACATTATCAAACCAATTTGCAAACACATTTGCAAACTCTATTCACATGCACCAAGATAAGATTCAATTAAACTATATTTTGCAAAAACTCATTTTGCAAACACAAAGCATAAACCTATCATAGCCTTTGTGATGATCAACACATGATCAATGTCACAAGCTAAGACTCCGATGCTGAGCTCTCTATTAGCAACATATGCAAATATCTAGCTTAATACAAATAACCACTTAAACCAACTTGTATAAGCTATCTCCCTTTTTGCAACACATGCAAATCCATAGCTCTATCCAAAAACCAAATCAAGATTTAATAAGAAGCAAGCATGAGCTCCCTTATTTGCAACACATGCAAATACTTAGCTCATGCAAGAACCAACCAAGAGAGTGAGCTAGAGTGAACCGGATTGAGTTCATCAATACATGATGAAGCTCAAGCTATAAGACTCGACCCCTCTTTATAGTACGGCAACCTATACTAGCAACCCGGTCTCCCATCCAAACGTCGAGACAGGTAAAAGACTAGGAACACATCCTTAACCCTAGCTAGTTATACCTTTGCATCTAGCACATTCATTTGGAGCTTTTATGATTTCCATCATCTTCTCTCTAACCCGGGTCATTTCTTCTTGTTCATCAACACATGATGAACCTTCTCTAGCTTCACTTCACTTCGGGATTCATCCTTGAAGCTCATTAACACATGATGATTTCTTCTTCCTGATTCTTTATTTTCTTGGACTCAACCTACTTGACAACTCATGGAAGATTGTTAGTCCAACAAACACGGTTGCCTCAATCATCAATTGCCGTCCATTAACACATAATGGATGCCCCCACAATTGATTGAGCACAACCCTAATCAATTTGAGTGATTTAAAGGTGTCTTGAGTACTTTGATTTAATTAATGCTTCATTATACTAAAGAACTTTCCGTTTGTCCTTAATCAATGAAGAAACACCATCAACACATGATGAAGTGTTCTTTGAATGATTGAAAGACAACCGAACTCAATTTAAATTTCATTTAAATTGACATGAGTATATATTAACTACACAAGTTTTATATACTCATTTTTATGGTTACTAAGTAATGATCCAAATTATGTTGGAGTGATGAAAAGGGATCAATACTCTTAATACCATCAACAATAGAATAAACTCCATTAAATATGTGCATATAAATAATTGAACATAGAATCAATATGCACATAATCAATCTTAGATAGCATTTTAGTTTATCCTATATTAACATGAGTATATTACAACTACACAAGTTACATATACTCAAAGGATTGTTTCAAAGTCTTGATCCTATATGTTGTTTGGCAAGAGGACATGAATCAATACTATCGAAACATCAAGTTAAATTGTGAACTCCGCCTAGATATATGCATTCATGTAATATGGATGAAGTTGGAAACATAATGCACATCTTTTAATGTATAAGCAATGTAAGAGTTAATCATTTAACTTAAGTCCTAAGTATGCAATAAGATATCATAACATGAATATAAGTGCATACCTTGAGTTTTTCATTTTTCAATGAGATGAGACTAATCAAAGATATACTCAATAAAAGAGTTAGTCTCATATTTGGATTTATCAATATGATCATGAGTATTGTATCCAAGGAATGCAACAAGATATATAATATGAGCTCGAATGCATACCTTTGATATATCCATCTTTTTCATCCAAAAGAGACAAATAAGAGTTAAGCTCAACAAAAGAGTTAGTCTCATAAAAAGATTTTTCATTAATTAACAATTGAGACTAATCAATATTATGATTATCAACAGGGTTAGTCACAATATTAGATTTGTCATTAACACCAAAACCAAATTAATAGAGCTTGAACTTTCAGCGGGGTCCGGCAATAGCTCGACGGCAGTGACAGCTTACCAGAGCTTGGGAAGAAACACTGGCTTCATCGCTCCGGCGACCTTTAGGCGGCGAAAGACGGCAAATCCGGAAGAGATGACTGCGTTGAACTCGAATCCGACCTCTTTTTCAACGGAAACCCCACGGCGACGACGCTCCATGCGAAAAAAGACGTCAGGGAGATTCGAGTACCTCCAATGACCTCACGAGCTCGAACCACTGCGACTTGGCAGAAAGCGACTAGGGCTAAAAGGGAAGCGGAACACGGGGAATCCAGATCCAGCCTCCACCAGCCTTATAAAGGCCTCAGCTTCCGGGTATAGCCCAAAGACCAACTCGAACACGGTAGCGTAGAGATGGAGTCCGGACCATACACGTGTCGACCATCCGTTGGTCCTCGTCACACACAACGTAGCATGATCCCAGATGTCCATGAGACATCATCCAATGGCCGATAGACGCTAGGGTTTCCAAGATCATCACAAGCGTTTGATCAAGATTAAATGGCCACGGAGCTAGGGTTTCGCGGCGAGTGGGCTTCGGCTGGGCTGTACTAGGCCTGGCGCAAGAAACTTGGGCTAGGCCCGATAAGGTTTCCGCCTAACACTCTTCCAAAACTTTTCAAATCTTTTCTCTTTTAAAATAATTCTAGAAAATAAAACAACTCAAATAAAATAGCAAAAATATCAGAAAAATTCCAAAAAAATTGTAAAAAATATTTTGAAACATTTAGAACTCAAATAAAATATTTTTGACAAAATTTTATTTAAACTTTTCAAATATTTAAGTAATATTCATATTAAGCCTAATTCAAAAATATTAAATAAATTCCAAAAATTCCCAAAATTCAAAAATGCATAAATAACAATATTAAATTATTTTGAGCTAAAAATTAGGAGACCAGTCCATGCTAACTACCTGTGCTGTATTGTGTCTTGTTGCTTGGCGACATTAGCTTCCGCTACTTCGTGCTTCACTGCAGGCACCATGCTTGCTAGCCCAAAAAAGTTGCAAATATCTCATGGCAAGTTCCATCCATCTTAGAAACATTCTTCACCTTGGACAAAGGGAAGGGAAGAAGAAAAAAAACATTTCATGTTTCACCTGCTCCATCTTCACCATTGCTAGACTCAATATTGGAATGGCAAATTTACTCAAACTGTTCTTCCTTTTACCAAAAAAAAAACTGAAAAGTATTCTTGCCATTTGATTAAAAATGGAAGCAGGCAACATGTTTGCACAAGCAATGCAATTCGCGGCCACAAGGTACGTTTTTTTTTGCGAAAAAACACTCCAGAAATTCTGAAATCGCGAACAGGTCCTTCTACCGGTTATTCTGCAAAAAAGTCCTCGGGTAAACTTAAATTACATATAGATCCTTCTAATTACGGATAGGCCCTTCACCTTTTTTTCGGGAATTTTCCAAAAAGGGCCCCATAGTTTCGTATATTCGCAGACGGGTCCTCCACTATTTTTAACAATCGCGGATAGGTCCTTCGCCCTTTTTATGAATTTTTCCATAAAGGCCCCTAGTTCTGTATATTCACAAACGAATCCTCCACCTGTTTTTCTAATCGCAGATAGGTCCTCGCACTTTCCCCACCGGTTTTTTTTACAAAGAACCCCGTGGTTATGTGCGTTCGCCGGTGGCTCCTAACAAGCTGATTTTAGCAAAAACACCACCGAGAAAACCAAAATTTTCTTTTTTTAAAAAAAGAATTTGACGCAATTTTTTTTTGAACAGCGTGGCATCGCGCGCAGTTCTACCTAGTTAAGTAGAGATGCACAGAACCACCTCTTGTTTCTAATTAAATAGAGAGAAAAATCAAAATGCAATTCTACGCAAAACTTAAAAATACTCTCTAAAACCGGCAATACATGGTGGTAGGAGCAAGTCACTGTCAGCGTCTCCCTCAGCAATACAAAGTTACAAACAACAAATGAAAGCAGTTTGTGCGTTGTTTGGTCCAGCATCGACTTTTTTTTTTCTAGAAACCACTTCAGCAGCTTCTGGTTTTGAAAATGATGCCTTGGTTTGTCTATACATGCTTAGAAAGCGCTCACAACAAGAGGATTAGAATGGGGTGAGGGTGACGAATTAATTGGCTTTCAAATCAGAGTTAACAGAAGCTACCCAAAAAGGCATGGAATGAAAGCACAGAAGGATGGGCTTCCACTCCTCATCACCCTGATTCTATTGTAATTCAAAGGGTTGGCAACCTAACTTCACACAGGATAACTCAGATATTTTCTCACCAATTCTGTCCATTACAGCCCCAAGAACTCATGGTCTTAACCCAAGAATAGTTGAATATGTACATTCTTTAGTTACGAAACGATATCATGGAGGTACATAGATGAACTATACAGTTCCATCTCGATAACAGCAAAGGAGAACTCTTCCATATATGTATATATATTACAACGCATTTCGAAATCTACCCAAATCGAAAGCCCCAAGCCCAAGTGTTAGTGGAATATCATCAACACAATACAATAGCCATCTCAAATGCAGAAAAAACTCTAGGTTGTTTCAAATGCACCAAAGAGGCAAAAGCCACTCCATGCTTCTCTATTATCTACACATACTAGCAGTATGCATACATAACCATGAGGTAGCTAGGTGCAGTTCCTAATACCTAAACCATCACTAGCTAGCTACTGCAAATACTTAACCCTACATACTAATCCTTACAAGAGAGAGACAAATATGAAAGACAATGGAGAAACTACCAGTCTCAAAAAGATTGAAATCTCCAGCTAGCCTTTGAAGCTTCTTATTCATGCTGATTCGCATGTGCGTGCCGGTGAGGATGCTATTGTTCAAGTGGCGACGTAGGTGACTGAACCGCTAGCCGCTCCGATATCTCTGCGAGAGACGTGAGGTTGCACTTGATCACGGCCTCAACAAAGTAGCAAGTCTCGTCCTTTGTGTTGCCGTCTGGCACGTCCACCACGAACGACTCGATCACAAGCGTCCCTGGCCTCCCATCGATGCTCTCCGGATGGACAGTAATGATGGATGAGTAGTTCTTAAGAAGAGGCAAACAAAGCATATCAGTATGGATCAAAGAAAAACTTCAAGTGGTAAAGATCGTCAGTGCCGACATGTCCATAAACAAAAAACCTTTGCTTTACAATTAAGGCACCCTGGTCAATTCAGTTTTCAGGCATGGTTCAAGAACAGCAAAACCACATGCAGATCAAATGGATTCAGAGTACATATCATTAAGGCAGACAACACATCACAAATTTAGACTGCAAATTTATTAATTTGAAAACCAAATGAAGGACAGGAAAAGCGGGTGGATTTCCTAGGGTGCATATTTCCATTCAATCCTGATCAAAAGTCAAACCAGTAGCTTTATGATCATATTCCTTTATTAGCAGGTCAAACTGTGATGAGGAACTTGGTAAAATGCCTGATCTAGTAATAGGGAGGGATGAGCCAATGGTGACCTCTTCAAAAGCTAAATGCTTTCTAACTTCAGATGAGACATGCAGAAACTAAATGACACATATTTGTCGCAACAACAAAAAATATTCTGCAATCAAACTTCTTGCATTCCATTTATAACATCCGATGATCAACTTAGCATGAGACTTGCAATACTAGTTAAGAAGTAAAACAAACATTTAGCAAGCAGGAAGCAAGAAACAGAGCATGCGCAAGAAATGGATAGCCATAGCACGGACCCTGAGCCGGTGGTCGCCGCCGACGAACTTGACGCTGAGGATGTGCTCATCGTCGTCCAGCAGCTCGAGCCTCTCTGTGCTTGTGGTCGCCGGCAGGCCGGTCTTGACGTTGACCTCCCGCACGCTGCCGATCTCGAGGTCGCCGCCGCGCACGACGCAGCGACTTACGAACGGCTTGTACCGCTGCGGCTGGTCGAAGCTACGAACCAGCGACCACACCTGCGATCGATGACAACCACCATTGCATCAATCAAACAGTCGCCATGAAACATCCATTCAGGTCGCCAGAACAGAGCACAGCAAGCAAACGGTAGGAATCAAATAACAGAACAGGGAGTGAAGAACACATCAACCGAACAAGGGCACCAGACCAAGAGCCAAGAAAGGAGAGCTCCAGATCCACGGAGTACACACGCCACCAAACGAGACAAATACGCCAACAAAATCAAAGAAACGAAAGGAACAGCAAATGGAGGGAGGGAGGGTGGGGCGCCGTACGAGGTGGACGGGAGCCTTGATGTGCTTGACGAGGGCGGAGCTGCACTGATTCTCGCCGGGCGCGTGGCTGTGCAGCCGCCGCATGTGCTCCGCCTCAGCCGCCGCTCCTCCGCCGTTAGCCGCCTCGTCGCCGAGCCTCCACCCCCGCCCTCCGACGCCGCCGCCAACCAGGCCCACCATGCCGGCCGCTCGGTCGGATCCCTCCGCCGCTGCTCCGACTGGTGGCTGCGTCGCTCCGCGCCTTCCTCCTCGTGGTTGAGTTTTTTTTTTTTCCTCCTCCTCAGCCCTGCGTTTACTTGGCTTGCTTGGGAGGATGGAGGGAGGAGAGAGGGTGGCGGGTACAAAAATCTGCGGAGGGGTGGGGCCCACCCACGAGTTATCCATGCGCAGACCCCGAGGACAGGGAAGCGTGCGCCGGGTCCATGGACCAAGGGGTCCTCCTTTAGGCCTTTGCTTAGCTGCGAGGCTAGCTAGAGGAACTGGAAAATATCTCCCATCACAGGGAAAAAGTGCATAACATGTTTACACGTCATCGCCACCAAGGTGTCAAGGGCTGAGCTCGAAAAAATATCGGAACCCTCGGTACGGCTAACGGTGGTCACCGGTTTTAAACCATCCAAATTTTATCACGCAAAATTTTATTTCAAAAAGTAGATTTGGCCGGTTACCATTCGGGATTACTATCATCAATTTAAATTTTAAAATTGAATTTAGAACTATTTCGGATATATTCCTTTTGGCTAGTATGGCTAGTGACGGGTCGGTTACTGCCGATTTTTTTATCCATGGTTTGTACAATCAAAAGATAATATGTTCCTCAAAATACTACTCATGCTAGACCAAGTAGACTCGACAAAATGTGGTGGGGCAATTCAACACTCCAATTTTCACACCATTTGAAAGTTTCAAAATAAAGGAACCATTTGGATTTTCTTGAATAAAACAAAGCTTAACTAGAATTTTCTGAAATAAAAAGATTTATTTTGACAAATATAAACATCAATTAAAATAAAACCAATTTTAATTAAGTTTCTTATACTGCAAGAAATTTTTCTGTAATTTCTTGAAATTTTCTTAGCCTATTTGCTATCCATTTGATTTTTTTTAATTTCTAGCATTATTTAATTCAAAAATTATTTCCAAATTCCAAAAATATCTTTGGACTGAATTTGGCCAACTCATTTCCCTTTCCTAGCCTCCGGCCCACTTTCCCTCATCCTCTTGGCCCAGACCGGCCTGCCCTGCTAACCCGCTCGACCCAACTGCCTCTGAGCGCGCCTTGGGCCACCTGCATGTAACCCTAACCCTAACTGCTATCGATCCGGACTCTATGTCCCGCACGCCAATGCACCTCTTCTGTGTATAAATGCTTGAGCTAACCGCGTCATGAAAATCACCATGCACCACTGCCACTCCTTCGCTGCCCTGATTCATCGCCGTCGGTGAGTCTCCGCTGCCACCGTCTACACCCTCAACTCTGCCTCGTTGCGTTCTACATGGTGTTCCCTTCTTCCTCTCCGGAAACCCACCAGAGCACATTGCCGTCGTCAGCCAAAACCATCCATGTCATGGTCTTCCTCGTGTCCCCTTTGCTATGATATGAGCTGTCCTCGTGCCATCCTTGCCGTTTTTGCCGTCATCGATGATCGCTACAGCTGACTGCCGCTACTGAGCCAACGTGGCTATCTATGTCAGTGCCACCTCCCCGCTAGATCAGTGCATGCCGTTGACGTGTCGTCCCGGTCAACCGCCCATGTCGCAAGGTACAAACTTGTCTCAATGATATATGGGCCTTATTGAAACATCTAGGCCCGAAATTTCGTCTTTGGTTTTGGTAATTAATGACAATCGTGTTTTAAGGATTAACAATTTCTCTTCAGGCTATAAAAAGCAGGTTGGTCCTATGAAGAAGTAAAATCATTGAGGTTTAAGAAAATTGGAACGCCAAGTAAACACCAAGGTATAAAATTGTAAGGACCTTTTCCTAGTTTTTTTGCTGATCTTGGTGTTTGGAGAAAAGTTCAAGTCGCTAGTATAGGTGGTGTCGTTCTATTAAGAGGGATCTTTGGTTAGTAGCTTGAAGATGATCAAATTTTATGGCTCAAGTCATGCTCATGCTTAGTCAATTGCATTCCTTGAAAAATCTATGAAAGTCTGCAATGTCGGCACTACCGACCATATAGAAGCGGTACTAGTGCAGCAGCGGTAGTACCTAGCCCTGGGTGCGGTAGTCTTTTTCCAGAGAGAAGCTTTTTTGTTATTTTTATTAGGTCAAAATTACCGCCCATATGGGAGCGGATCCGGTAGTATCGGCTCACGTGCGCAGTACTCTTTTTGCAGAATGATGCATTTTTAGCTAAATTCCATGGTCAGCACTACCACCCTACTAGGAGCAGTACTACCGCACTTGCGGTAGTACTGGCCCTTGTGGCTAGTAGTCCTTTTCCAGAGCGCATCCTTTTGGGACTTTCCTCTGGCCAGCTGTACCGCTCATCTCAGAGCGGTACTGCTGCAGGTGTGGTACCGACCCAAATGGATAGTAGCCTTTTCCAGAAAAGGGTCAAACACACATTTCTTACTGCCTAAGACCAGCACTACCAGTCCTACATTGGCGGTAGTACCAGGGGGTACTGTAGAAAAGGCTAGTATCTACTATATTTAATGCTATAGTCGACCATTGTTCCTGAGACCGGCACTACCGGCCCTACATGGGCGGTAGTGCTGACTTTGCTGAAAATTTTAGGAATTTGGTGCCAACGGCTAGTTTGGTGGTTGGGGGATATAAATACACCCCCACATGTAGCAAGCACACACTCTTGATCATTCATTGTATATTTGTGGGCCCTAGCAACTCTCTTCATCTCTAGAGCATTAATTCACATTTTATGAGTTGTTGAGAGAAAATTCAAGTGTGAGCATTCAAGTTGAGCCATTGGACACTTGATCAATCTCAACCAAGCACCGAAGCTCTATTCTCTTGGAGGTTGCCGCCTCCTAGATGGCTTGGAGGCGTGGAACCAGTGATCTCTTCAAAGGAGATTGTGAAAAGATCGGTATTGGTGTAAAGGTTGGAGCTCACCTACCTGGAGTAGGGAAGTGCTACCACTAGTGATCGAGAGAGGCTCAATTGTGCAAGGAGCCGACTTGATTCATTCAAGCTTCCTTAACATAGATTAGGGGAGACCGACAAGTCTCTGAGACCACAGGAAAAATCATTATGTCCTTCTCATTGTGGTTTGCTCTTTTGCGATTCAATTTGTGAATTTACATTCCTAGTGATCTTAGTTGCTGATTATCACTCTAGGATTATTACTCTTGCTTAGACGTAGGTTGTCGGTGCACTTAGAAAAACCTAGTTTATTTAGGCATTAATTGTTGTAGAATTGTCATACATATAATTCTTGCTAATTATTGAATTAGAGTCAAAGAATTTTAAAAACCTCCTATTCACCCCCTAGTCGGTTATCCTTGATCCTACAAGTAGTATCATTATTTGGTCTCTCATCTATAGACTTTACCGTCTAGAAAGAAAAGGGTGGCTATTGAGGGTGTATGCGTAGGCAAAGCACATTTCTTTGCTGGCATAAATTATGCATTTTGAAAATACGCATGACTATTTATCTCAAGACCATGAGCCCAAACATATGGAGAATTGTAGATAAGGGTTTCGCTATGAGATTAAATCTCACACTTACCGTTGAATAAGAAGAGCAAAATTCACATCTCAATGCTTAAGCAATAAACACTCTATTTGGAACCCCGAACGCGGATGAGTTAAATTGAGTGAGCAACCTTGAGACCACTCATGAGATATGGACTACCCTCTTGAAAATTCATGAGGGAACATTCTTAGTCAAGGAAGCCAAATTGCATATGCGTAGGATCAAATATAAGAGCTTCATTATGTTACCACATGAGAACATCAATAAGATGTACTCAAGGTTGAATAATACAGTGAATGAGCTCAAAGGCCCTAGGGCATCACTAACCGATCTTGATGTTGTTTGCAAGATGCTTAGGGCTCTATCAGGCAAGTACGAAACATTGGTGATCTTGATCTTCAACTCTTCCGAGTTGGCAAGGATGGCGCCAACTGGACTCTTGGGCAACCTCATCACAAACAAGTTGTACAAGAAGAACAAGGAGGAACTATTGGAGCAAAGTTCTTTAGAGAAGAAGAACCTTGCTTTCAAGGCCAAGGCAGAATCAAGCGATGAAGCGCTTGACGATGAATAGGATGACTCCAAGGAGGAGATGGCTCTTCTTGCGAGAAGAATGAGGAGATTCATGAAGTGATGCTCAATCTCAAGCATCCCTCACAAGCTCAAGAAGGGGCCAACACTCAAGCAACAAACGTTACGCCAACATACGTTGCTATGAGTGTGATGAGAAGGGCCACATCGTCTCTCATTGCCCCAACAAGAAGGATAACAAATCCAAGCCATTCAAGAAGAAGGAATTCAATGGCAAGAAGAAACTTTTCAAGAAGTTTCACAAGGATGGAAAGGGCGACGCTCACATTGGAGAGTGGGACTCCGATGGGGAGTATTCGGATTCCGACTTCTTCGATGATGACACTCCTTCCAAGAAGAAGGGAATGGCCGATGTAGCCATCAAGGAGGCTCCATCATTATTTTCTACTCTGACATGTCTCATAGCAAAAGGAGACAACAAGGTAAAATCTAAACTCAATGATGATGATGAGCCTTCATATGATGATCTTATGAATATTCTTAAGGACTTGAATGAGTATATTGGCAAGGAGAAGTTGAAGAGGAACGCGGTATGCTACGCTAGCACAAAAAAAAATCTACCGCGTAACCAGAAAGCTACTCGCAAGAAGGGGATCATAGATAAGATTACCACTAGACGCGCAGTTGCGGAATCCTTCGCGCGTCGATATAGTGGATCGTCCTCGCCTTGCCGTGGATCGTCCTCCCACGCCGCAGTCGCAGCAGCGTCACCGCATTAGTCCACACGTCCAGAGATGGAACGCCGTGCGTCGGTGTGCAAGCACCTGGTCGCTCGGCAGGGGCAGCGAGAGGAGTAGGCTAGGGTTTTGAGTGAATCACTCCTAAACCGTGGGAAAGCACACCCTGCGCCCTCCCTCCTCCCCTCCTTATATAGCCACGAGATGAAACCCTAAACTAGGGCCCATCAGCGTGCTAAGCCCACGAGGTTCATTAATTACGGATCCAATCCAAATTAATGCGTCCCAGCCCATTAAGTGTGTGACCCTGCAGGTTCACGTACGTTTGGACGTGGATTCGGAAAACTCCATTTCAATCCAATAGTTGGTAGTGGCTTCTTGTAAAGTATGCCAACTCCCAAACATACTATGATCAAATCGGACAGAACCTATCAAAAGTACTCATGTAATAATCCCTTTGCCAAGTATATGAAGATTGATCTCAAGGCGAGAAGCATGTCATCCTTTGATGATTCAATCCATCTCTCGTATCCGTGATATATTAATAAGTTGTGATTGACTCCTCAATCACGGCATGGCCATGCACTTCCTTAATCATATCACACGAGTGGCCTTGTCATATATCTCCGTTTCATTGGAGTGACAAATTCCATCTTGATCGCTCACTTCCTCTCTGCACGTTTCATAGTAAACATGAAAGCTACCTTTATAACTATCCGGTTAGGAAGTAGTGTTTGATAGCCCCAAGGAAAACTATTACACATGTAGGGAATATGACAATCTCAGTCTAAGGATCATACATCTACTAGGTATGAGATACACTGATGACACATAAGAATGAAACATTCTCGCAGTGTCCCATTGCGGGTCTATCTAACCCATGTTCTTCAACATGCGTCCACAATGTATAGATGATATCTCCATATCACATGATCTATGAAGCATGATCATCGATCACTACATGTGCTGATCTATTCATCGTTGTCCTATACGATGATATCCGATCAGAGATATTTATCGAATTACATCATTAAGTAAAGAGCTTCATAAGCAAGTCACATACTTGTTGATCAATACAATGATATACATTCATTGGACCAATAATCATATTATTATTCATAAACATAGTCATGTTACAATCATTTAAATGATTGCCTCAAGGGCATAACACTAACAGAAGTCAAAATTCAAGGTCTTGAGAAAAGAATTTCCTTCTCTCAAGGACACTTATGAGGAGCTAAAGAAAGCTCATGAGATTCCTTCTCAAGGACCATTCAAAGTCCATGATAGATGTAAGAATTTCTTGTGATATTCTTGATGCAATTCTTAGGATAGAAAAATCATCTAGCAAAGCTTCTAAAGTTAGAATATCTACTTCATTTGATGATCTACTTGACTTGCCATGTTGCTCTAAAATAGATGCATTTGCTCATTCAAGCAATGCTAGTGATGCTCATCTTATAATTGAAAATAATGAACTTAAGGAACAAGTGACCATGCTAAGTAATAGCTTGGATAGGTGTTTCAAGTGTAAAGCAACCCTTGACAAAATCCTAAATGATCAATGGTACTCCTACAATAAAGAAGGCCTCATGTTCGTCCCCAAGAAAGGTAAGAAAATAAGCAACAACGCACCTAGGTTCATTGAATCAAATGGAAAATTTTGCCATAAGTGTCATGATATGGGACATATAACAAATGATTGCCCCATGGGCAAAGCTCCTAAGAAAAATATTTATGATTCATGCTATGTTCTTAGGAAATCAAGTAATGGTAAAATAGTAGATAAATTTGTTGGCACTCCCATACTTGGTAGCAAAAATAATGCCATTTGGGTGCCTGAAACGTTGGTTACTAATCTCTAAGGACCCAAATAAATTTGGATACCTAAAAGGGTTTGAATTTCTTTTGTAGGTGAACTACAAGACCGGTGGAAGGTATTGGGTACTTGATAGTGGTTGCACCCAACAAATGACCGGGGAACGAAAAATGTTCACCACATTTGAAGTTGAGAGTGGAAGTCATGATAAGATCATATTTGGTGACAATAATAAGGGAAAGGTAATTGGATCGAATAAAATTTTTATCTCAAATGACCTTTCCATTTCTAATGTTTCATTAGTTGAAACCCTCAACTTCAACTTGCTATTCGTTACTTAAATTTGTGATCTTGGCTTAACTTGCACTTTTTCTATAAACAGTGTTGTGATTTCAAAAGAAAATGACATTCCTTTGGTTTTCGAAGGCTTTCATTTTGAAAATCTTTATTTAGTTGACTTTTCAACAAATGAATCATGCCTTCAAACTTGTTTAATTGCAAAAACCTCTTTTGGTTGGCTATGGCATAGAAGGTTGGCTCATGTTGGGATGATATAGCTTAAAAAGCTTTTAAAATATGACTTAGTTGCGGGCTTGAAAGATGTGAAGTTTGGGAAAAACAAATTATATAGCGCTTGCCAAGCCGGTAAGCAAGTCGCTAGTCCTCATCCTTCTAATAGTATCATGTCCACATCTAGGCCATTAGAGTTCTTACATATGGATTTGTTTGGTCCAACAATCTATAAGAGCATCGGGGGCAATTATTATTGTTTAATCATTGTAGATGATTATTAGAAATATACTTGGGTTTTCTTTTTAGATGACAAATCCGAAGCCTCTGATATTTTCAAAAGTTTTGCAAAAAGGGCCCAAAATGAATTTTATTTCAAAATAAAGAAAATTCGTAGTGATAATGGTTTTGAGTTTGAAAATAAAAAAATCGAAGATTATTGTGATGAACTTGGAATAAATCATGAGCATTTTGCTACATACACTTCAAAACAAAATGGAGTTGTAGAAAGAAAAAATCGAACATTGATTGAAATGGTAAGGAAATTCTTGATGAATATGGTACTTTTGATAATTTTTGAGCGGAAGCTATCAATACCTCTTGTCATGCCACAAATTGTGTTTATTTACATCGACTTTTGAAAAAGACCTCTTATGAGCTTCTTATTGAAAGAAAACCGAACATCTCTTATTTTTGTGGCTTTGGTTGTAAATGTTACATTTTGAGAAAGGGTGTTCGTCTTTCAAAATTCCAAAGTCGGTGTGATGTTGAATTTTTACTTGGTTACTCTTCTAATAGCAAGGCATACCGTGTCTACAACCAAATCAAGGGTTTAGTTGAAGAAACGTGTGATATTTAATTTGATGAAACTAACAGCTCTCAATAAGAGCAAGAAAATTTAGATGATGTAGGTCATGAAGGTTTGAGACAAGCAATGAAGAACATGACGCTTGGAGATATCAAGCCTAAAGAGGACCAAGAAGAACCACCCTTTTCCACTCAAGTTGAACCACCTACTTTGGCTACACCAAGTCAAGTTCAAGTCATTGTGGTGGAAGAAAAGGAGGATGATCAACAACTCCAAGCCTTACCTCCAAGAATTCACCATGCAATCTCAAAGGATCACCTAATAGATTAAATATTGGATGATGTTAGTAAGGGTATTCAAACTCAATCTTGTGTTGCTTCATTCTATGAACATTACTCTTTTGTGTCTTCTTTTGAACAATCTCATGTAAATGAAGCTTTAGATGATCCGGATTGAGTGAATTCAATGCATGAAGAATTAAACAACTACACAAGAAATGATGTTTGGTCGCTTGTTGAAAAAAACCCAAGGATCACAACGTTATTGGCAAAAAATGGGTCTTTGAAAGCATCTAGACCCCTAAATTATTTTGGTTTTGGTAATTAATGAAAACCGCAATTATGGCACTAACTGTTTCTTCTAGTTTGGTTGAAAATAGGTTGGTCCTAGCTATGAAAAACAATGAAGCATGAAAATAAGGCTAAAGAAGATCAATGTATCGAGCTAAACAGATAAGGTATGAAATTAGGGACTCTTTTTTGTTTTTACCGATCTTGGAGTTCTCTTGTCTTTGAAGAAAGATCGGATTATTGGAATAGATGCCGTACTATTAAGAGGGACTCTTGATTAGTACTTTGATGTGTGTTCAGTGTAAAATGGCTCAATCAATATTCAAAAGTTGTTTATTTTAAATTGAGATAAAAAGAAATAAGTAAAACACCATTGACCAGACTTGACCGGCACTACCGCCCATGGTAGTGTGGTACTGCCGCTCCGGTCGGCAGAACCAGCCGAACGCCCGGTACTTATATTACATAGAGGGGTGTTTTTTTATCAGAGCTCAGTCGGCACTACCGACCATCTGAGGGCGGTACTGCCGCTCAACCGGCAGTACCGACCATGTGTGGGCGTACTGCCGCTCAATCAGCAGTACCGGCCCTAGGGGCGGTAGTCTTTTTCCAGTGAGGGTTGTTTTTGAGGCAAGGTCGGCCGGCATTACCGACCTCTTGCGAGTGGTACTGTCGCTCGGTCGGCACTACTGGCCTATCTTGGGCGGTAGTTCCGACCTCAGGGTAACGGCTAGTCTGTCAGTGCATTTAATGTCTACAGTCGACCGTTGAACCTAAGGCCGGCAGTACCTTAGATTAGCAAATTGATGAGGGCTGTAAATACACCCCCTATGCAGCATTCTTGACTCTCCTAGAACTCCTATTGCATATCCTTGTGTTCTAGTGTGCATCTCTTCTACTAAAGTGCATTAAATTCATTCTTGAAGAGTAGTTGAGCAACATTCAAGTGAGAATATTGATTTGAGCCATTAGATACTTGATTCACCTCAAGCAACCATCAAAGCTCATTACTCTTGGAGGTTGTCGCCTCCTAGACAGTTTGAATGCGTGTGGCATCGATGATCTTCTCAAAGAAGCTTGTGAGAAGGCCCGATTGTTTGTGAAGGCAAGGATCTCGCCTAACCGTAGCGGTGAAGAGCTACCGGTAAGTCTCCAAGACCACGGGATAAAATTCTTGCCTCTCTTTCTCTTGTGATTTGTCTTTGTTATTCTTGTGCTAAATTACATTTCTAGCAAAATTGAGTAGATCACTTGTGCTTAGAATTGTCTATTGCTCCACTTAAATTTCTAAAGTATTTTAGTGATCCCTAGAGATTGTAATTGTAAATTTGCAATTATTGCTTCTATAGCTTAGTATTTTAATTAATTGCAAATTAGAATCGAAAAATTTAGAAACCTCCTATTCACCCCCCTCTAGTCGGTTATCCTTGATCCTACAAGTGGTATAAGAGCTTGGACTCTCTTTTGGGGCTTTACCGCCTAGAGAGTAAGGATGGCTAGCGATGGGGTGTCAATAGGCAAGGCGCCATTTTTCGATGGCACAAATTATGCTTATTGGAAAATTTGCATGACCGTTTATCTAAAGGCCATGAGCCCAAGCATATGGAGAATTGTAGTTAAGGGTTTCACTCCGGGAGTTAATCCCACACTCACAATGGAATAAGAAGAGCGAAACACTCATCTCAACGCTCAAGCTATGAATGCTCTCTTTGGTGCTTTGAACGCAGATGACGTCAATCGAGTGAGCAACCTTGAAATCGCTCATGAGATTTGGACAACCCTCTCGAAAATTCATGAGGGGACATCCTCGGTCAAAGAAGCCAAATTGCATATGCTTCAGATCAAATATGAGAGTTTTATTATGTTGCCCCATGAAAACATAAATGAAATTTATTCATGGTTGAACAACATAGTAAATGAGCTCAAGGGTCTTGGGGCGTCACTAGCCGATTTCGATGTTGTTCGTAAGATGCTCAGGTCAATTCCGGATAAATATGAGACTTTGGTGATATTGTTTCTCAACTCACCGGAGTTGCCAAGGATGACGCCAACAGGACTTCTTGGAAACCTCATAACCAATAAGCTCTACAAGAAGGACAAGGAAGAGCTCTTGGAGCAAAGCTCTTCGAAGAAGAAGAATATCGCCTTCAAGGCGAAAGTGGAATCAAGCGATGAGACGCTTGATGACTCCGAGGATGATGAAGACACCAAGGAGGAAATGGCTCTCCTTGTAAGAAAAATGAGGAGATTGATGAAGAGGCGCTCAAGCACAAGTGCTCCTCAAAAATTCAAGAAGGGATAATACTCAAGCACTAACCGATATGCAAATATCCGGTGCTATGAGTGTGATGAGAAGGGATATATTGCCTCTAAATGTCCCAAGGAAAAGGATGACAAGAACAAGTCGCCCATGAAGAAGAAGTTCTTTCATGGAAAGAAGAAGCTCTTCATGAAGCTAAATAAAGACGGAAAAGGCAAGGCTCACATTGGAGAGTGGAATTCCGAAAAAGAATACTCCGACTCCGACTCTTCCAAGGATGATACACCTTCAAAGAAGAATCAAGGAGGCCTCCTCATCATTCATCACTCCTTTGTGTCTCATGGCAAAAGGAGATTTTAAGGTAAAATCAAGCGATGATAATGAACCCTCCTATGATGAGCTAATGGATATGCTTGAGGACTTGAATGAGTACCTCGGCAAAGAAAAATCTAAACATAAGGCCTTGAGAAAAGAATATCTTTCTCTCAAAGACTCTTATGAGGAGCTAAAGGAAGCTCATGAGACTCTTCTTGCCAAGGACCATTCAAAGCCTCAAAATGATGTAGCATTAGTTGCAAGATTATTGATGATTTGTCTAGCATAGAAATTGATCCATGTTATGTTTCAAAAACTAGCATATCTACTTCTTGTGATGATTTACTTGATATACCATCAATTTCATGTGCTAGCTAAATCCCATGTCATAAAAACTTAATGGTAGAAAATAATGAACTTAAAGAATAAGTGGAAAAACTTAGCAAGGGTTTAGGTAGATTCTTTAAGGGTAAGGATACTCTAAATAAAATCTTGAATAGTCAAAGATGTTCCTACAATAAAGAAGGTCTTGGGTATATTCCTAAGAAGGGTAAGAAAATTAGTAACAAAGCTCCTAAATTTGTTAAATCAAATGGGAAGCTTTGTTATAAATGTCAAGATGTAGGCCATCTATCAAATGATTGTCCTTTAGGCAAAGCATCCAAAAATAACATTTATGATTCTTGCTATGTGCTTAAGAAAAATAGTTTTGGTAAAATTATTGCTAAGTTTGTTGGCACTCCTATACTTGGCCATAGAAAGAATGCCATTTGGGTGCCCAAAGCCTTGGTTACTAACCTCCAAGGACCCAAACAAATTTGGGTACCTAAAAAGGATTAATTTTCTTTGTAGGTGAACTACAAGACCGGCGGACGGCATTGA
Source organism: Otatea glauca (assembly GCA_036346275.1). Lineage (NCBI taxonomy): Eukaryota > Viridiplantae > Streptophyta > Magnoliopsida > Poales > Poaceae > Otatea > Otatea glauca. Next base: position 17,629,632 of record CM070719.1, on the reverse strand, counting down.
GTGTTGGATAGTGGATGTACTCAACACATGACCAGTGACCGAAAAATGTTCACTACATTTGAATCAGGAAATGGGCAACATGACAAGATCACATTTGGAGACAATAGTAAAGGAAAGGTATTAGGTTTGGGTAAAATTGCTATCTCAAATGATCTTTCTATTTCAAATGTCTCTCTAGTGGAAACATTAAATTTCAACTTGTTATCGGTTGCTCAAATATGTGATCTTGATCTTATTTGCACTTTTTCTAAAAATGGCTTAATCATTTCAAAACAAAATGATAGTTTTTTAGTGTTCAAAGGATTTAGATTTGGTAACTTGTATCTAGTTGATTTCACCTCAAATGAGTCATGTCTCCAAACATGTTTGATTGCAAAAACATCCTTAGGATGGTTATGGCATAGAAGACTAGCTCATGTTGGGATGATCCAACTCAAAAAGCTTTTTAAAAATGATTTAGTTGTGGGCTTGAAGGATGTGAAGTTTGAGAAAAATAGACTTTGTAGTGCTTGTCAAGCCGGCAAGAAAGTGGCTAGTTCTCATTCTTCAAAGAGTATCATGTCCACATCTAGACCATTAGAGCTCTTACATATGGATTTGTTTGGCCCGACAACCTATAAGAGCATCGGAGGTAATTCTTATTGTTTAGTCATTGTTGATGATTATTCAAGGTATACTTGGGTTTTCTTTCTAGATGATAAATCTGAAACCTCCAATATTTTCAAAAGTTTTGCAAAAAGGGCTCAAAATGAATTTGATTCAAAATTAAGAAAATTCGTAGTGACAATGGTTCCGAGGTTAAAAACACAAGTATTGAAGATTATTGTGATGAACTTGCAATAAAGCACGAGCTTTCCATTACCTACACTCCGGAGCAAAATGGAGTTGTAGAATGGAAAAATCGAACACTGGTCGAAATGGCAAGAACTATGCTTGATGAGTATAGCACTTCCGATAGTTTTTGGGCGGAAGCTATTAATACCGCTTGCCATGTAACAAATAGACTTTATTTGCATCGTCTTTTGAAAAAGACTTCCTATAAGCTACCTATTAGAAGAAGACCAAACATTTCTTATTTTTGAGTTTTCGGTCGCAAGTGCTATATTTTGAAAAAGGGTGTTCAGCTTTCAAAATTTCAAAGTCGCTGTGACGAAGGTTTCTTGCCTGGCTATTCATCGAATAGTAAAACCTATCACGTTTTTAACAAAAATAAAGGTTTTGTTGAAGAAACTTGCGATGTTGAATTTGATGAAACTAATGGTTCTCAAGAAGAGCAAGAAAATTTGGATGATGTAGGTGATGAAGGACTAAGAGAAGCAATGAAGGACATGACACTTGGAGACATCAAACCAAAGAAGGATAAAGATGATCAACCTTCATCCACTTAGTTGAACCCTCTATTTCTGCAACACCATGTCAAGTTCAACCTATAGATGTGGATGAGAAGGAGAGTGATCAACAAGCTCAACCTCTACCTCAACGAATTCATCATGGACTTTCCAAGAATCATCCAATAGATCAAATTTTGGGTGACGTTAGTAAGGGTGTTCAAACTCGACCTCGCATTGCTTCTTTCTGTGAACATTACTCTTTTGTATCTTCTTTTGAACCTACTTATATAGATGAAGCTCTAGATGACCCGGATTGGATAAACTCAATGCATGAAGAGCTCAACAACTTCGCTCGTAATGATGTATGGACACTACTCGAAAGACCCAAGGATCACAATGTCATTGGCACTAAATGGGTATTTCGAAACAAGCAAGATGAGAATGGTATTGTGGTAAGAAATAAGGCAAGATTAGTGGCACAAGGTTTTACACAAATCGAAGGATTGGATTTTAGTGAAACTTTTGCACCCGTATCTAGATTAGAAGCTATTAGAATTCTACTTGCCTTTGCATCTTGCTTTGATATCAAACTATTTCAAATGGATGTAAAGAATGCATTCTTAAATGGACAAATATCCGAATTGGTATTTGTAGAAGAACCTCCCGGTTTTGAAAACTCTAAACATCCAAATCATGTGTATAAACTCTCTAAGGCGCTATACAGTTTCAAACAAGATCCTAGAGCATGGTATGAGCGGCTTAGAGATTTTCTCATATCAAAAGGTTTTGAAATTGGGAAGGTTGATACAACACTCTTTACAAAAATAATTAATGGAGAATTCTTTGTATGTCAAATTTTTGTTGATGATATTTTATTTGGTTCTACTAACGAGGATTTCTGCAAAGAATTTGGTGAAATGATGTCTAGGGAATTTGAAATGTCAATGATTGGAGAATTGAGCTTCTTCCTTGGACTTCAAATCAAGCAACTCAAAAATGGGACATTCGTGAGTCAAACCAAGTATGTGGAAGATTTGTTCAAGAGGTTTAGCATGGAAGACTCAAAGCCTATCAAGACTCCAATGGCATCCAACAGGCATCATGATCTAAATGATCTAAATGAGGGAGGTAAACAGGTAGATTTAAAGCTTTATCATTCTATGATTGATAGTTTACTTTATCTCACCGCATTTAGGCCTAATATCGTGTTTAGTGTTTGCATGTGTGCTCGTTTTCAAGCTTCACCTAAAGAATGTCATTTAGTAGCCCTCAAGAGCATTCTAAGATATTTAAATCATTCCTCAAATATAGGGTTATGGTATCCTAAGGGTGCTAAATTTGATTTAGTTGGATATTCGGATTCGGATTATGCAGGTTGTAAAGTGGATAGAAAAAGCACCTCGGGAAGTTGTCAATTTCTAGGTAGATCCCTCGTTCTTGGTTCTCCAAGAAACAAAATTCCGTAGCTTTATCCACCGCCGAAGCCGAATATATATCCACTGGAAGTTGTTGTGCACAATTGTTATGGATGAGGCATACCTTAATGGATTATGGTGTTAATTTCAAAAATATGCCTCTCTTGTGTGATAATGAAAGTGCAGTCAAAATAGCCAACAACCCGATCCAACATTCAAGAACTAAACACATCGATATGCGCCATCATTTCCTAAGAGATCATGTTAGCAAAGGTGATATTGTGATTAGTCACATTAGAACTGAAGACCAACTAGCGGATATTCTCACCAAGCCCTTAGATGAAGCAAGGTTTTGCAAATTGAGGAATAAATTAAATGTCATTGAAATCTCAAATGTTGCTTAAATTTGAGCACCATGGTTGATTTGTTGTTGGATGTTGTTTGGATCTTTTTGCTCTTCTTCTAAACTTCATAATAAGCTACACATTAAGGGGGAGTACTACACCATCATATGTGTATTATATCTCTAAATGTGAAAATATCGAATAAGTGCAAATAATTTTTCAAAAGAAATCTCTAGACCATACTAAGTCAAAATATCTGAAAATGCATTAGGCTAAATCTCTTGACGAATTATTTGTTTCCAAAATCAACTCTTATTTGATCAAAACGAATCTATATTATTACAAACTATTTGGAAAATCTCTCAATTGCCTTTTGGACAAAGTTGAAACACTCACAAATATATCTTATCTCTTGATAAATATATTAGAGTTGTTCACAACTTGATTTTTCACTAATTTAGAGTGTGCCTCTGTCAGGGCCGGCACTACCGTGGTCCAAGCCGTCTGATCGCCGCCCTATAGCCAAGACTACCGCCTCTTCCGAGCAGATCACGGAAATGTCGGGTTGGGGTGCTTTGAGTCGGTTTTTGACTTTCTCCAACCGTTACTCTACCCTTTATTGCCCAGGCAGACGCTCTCACTCCATTCCTACGCTCCCTCCTCTTCTTCTCTTTCTCTTTCTCTCTCTCTCCATATTTTCACCCAAAGTTCAAACTCCATCTTAAGGACTTCTTTTGGTGAAAAACTCATTTCCTCTCATCTCAAGCTACTCATCTCCTCCGGATTTGTACTCCTTTTCATTTCGGTTGGTGCTCTTTGTCTCAATTTTATGCAAACTAGGGTTTAGATGAAATATTGCAAATGTCTAGTGATAAATGAGGCAAAATCCTTGATTGATGATTAGATTGTAGCAAAGAAACATTTTTGATCCTACATTGCTAAATCTAAATCAATCAAAGAATTCTAGGTCAGTAGTGCCGACTCCTCATGTGGCCGGCAGTACCGCTCTGTCTAGAGCGATAGTGCCGCTCATGGCCGGCAGTACCAAACCAGCATGGACGGTACTGCCGCTCTTGGTATATTCAGTCTAAATATTTGCAAAATTTTATCTAAACTTGAATTTCTTTGAGACCCTAGCATCTTTGCGTATCCTTGATTTATCTCTTGTGTCAGTAATCATGCCTCGAACCAAAAACCCATCTCAACTGAAGGCTCCTCGTGGTGGAGGGAAAATAAGGAAATCAACTAGAGGTGCAGGTGTTGCATCTCAGCATTCTGGCAGTGGGTTTGATGCTTCTCTCACTAAGGATGATGGAGAAATAAGGAAACTAGTGCAGAAAGAGCTGGAACAAGGAGGTGGCAGTTCTCGAAACATTAAAGGAAAGAAAGTCGTTTCTATCTCTAGTGATGATGATGACAATGAAGATGATGAAAATTACATGGATGAAGGGGGAGAGGAAGCAGATGAGGATGAGGAGATATCAGATGAGGAATGTCTAACAGGATTTGATCCCAAAGTTGATCTCCGCCAAATCAAGGCGGCGCTGTATACCTCCTTGAGAGGGGCAAATCAATACAAAAGCTGCCAAGATCTGCTTCGCAAAAGTTCTTCCGCACTTTATTTCAAGAAAAAGTCTTCAATGAAATTTATTCAGACAAAGTCTTCGCCGATCAGAAATGGGTGGATTGGAGTCACATAAGGAAGTTACCCCTATTCGTTGGTGTGTCAAAGTTGTTTGATGGGGCATGACTGCTGCATCTTGTTTCCTTGAGGTGTGATTTTGTTGAAGATGCTATTCGCCAGTTCTATGCCACCCTGTATATCCCAGACTCCTACGACTCAATCTCATGGATCACAAGCTCCAGGGACTACATGGCCACAAAAGAGGAATTTGAGCAGGCTCTTGGGATCAATCACAGTGGTTATCCCAAAATCCACAATGAAAGGTCGCTTGGGATAGCACAACAACTGGAGTTCTATGATCCGACGGCAAATGTGAGAAAGCTAGGGAAGCTGGCAGGACTTCTTCCTCAGGTAAGCTTGGTAAACCAAATTGTCAGAGTTACCATTCATCCTAAGAGTGGTAATTTTGATGATATTAGAGGATTTGCCTGGAATGTAATCAGAAAAATAATGCATCGAGAGAAGTTTGATGTGGTGGACTTCATCATAAGAGAGATAGCTCAATCAGCGAGGGAGCGGGGTAAGAGCATCTACTTTGGCCCTTATATTATGAAGCTCATTATAATGAAAACGGGCTACAACAAAGGGTATGGGTATGCACACAAGCAATACAAGCCCCGAGAGACTCCTCCCCAAGTGGTTGGACATCCAGCTCAGCAGCGGCAGTAGCAGCAACAGCAGGAGGAGGCTCAGGAAGTGCATGCTGACCTTCCACAAGGTGTGCTTCATGCCTCTCATGATGTATCTCAGGATGCTTTCTTGGCTAGCATCGACTCCTTGAGGCATGACATGATGGCTCAATTTTCGGCTCTATCCTCAAGCATTACAAGCAGATTTGATGAGGAGCACCAGTATCAGGTCCAGACTCAAGCTCTCTTACAAGAGACAAGAGCTAGACTAGACAGTGTTAGTGAGCAGGTGGATTACTTAAGAGATGAGCTTGTTCCTGTTCGAGCACGTCGTGTTCGTGACCGAGGTAGTGGCACTCCCCCTCCTTCCTCCTAGGCGATACATGGCGGTCCTTGTTGGTACTTGATGCCAAAGGGGGAGAGAAGAAAAGATGAAGTCTGAAGATTGAAGTGAAGGCTAAGGATAAGGATTAACTTTAGTTTAAAATTCTAAATATTTATGTAAAGCTAATGAACCTTTGATGTTGTCTTTCGGATATGTTTATGTGTGTTGATTGTTAAACTTGGTTGATAATGGTGTCTTTAATATTTCATGCTTGTGGTTTTTAGTCTCATGATTTTGTTTTCAGAAATTTATTGTTCACATGATTGGTTATTCCAAACATTCCATTTTTCAAAAGAAATCATAACAAATATTTTTAAATGAATGCTTTAATCATTACTCTACTCATATGCACATCCGTAGGGGAAACTTTACAGCAAATTTTAGAAGTTTAATAAGATGATGCTTAAAGTTCACTTCTCCATTTCAAAGAAGCAAATTCTATTAAAACAAATTCTTGAGTATACTACACATCTTGATTGTTGCTTACTCAAAACCAATTTCATCTCTTTTATATGTTGAGGTTGTCATCAATTACCAAAAAGAGGGAGATTGAAAGCATCTAGGCCCCTAAATTATTTTGGTTTTGGTAATTAATGACAACCACGATTATGGGACCAACTGTTTCTTCTAGTATGGTTGAAAATAGGTTGGTCCTAGCTATGAAAAACAATGAACCATGAAAATGAGCCAAAAGAATATCAATGTATCGATGTAAAAAGATAAGGTATGAAATTAGGGACTCTCTGTAGTTTTTACCGATCTTGGAGTTCTCTTGTCTTTGAAGAAAGATTGGATTATTGGAATAGATGCCGTACTATTAAGAGGGACTCTTGATTAGTAGTTTGATGTGTGTTCAGTGCAAAATTGCTCAATAAATATTCAAAAGTTGTTTATTTTAAATTGAGACAAAAAGAAATAAGTAAAACACCCTTGACCAGACTTGACCGGCACTACTACCCATGGTAGTGCGATCGCCCTTCAGTCGGCGATGACTACCAAGGCCTAATACTTATATTACAGAGAGGGGTGTTTTTGATCAGAGCTCAGCCGGCACTACAGACCATCTGAGGGCGATACTGCCACTAGGTCGGCAGTACCAACAATGTGTGGGCGATACTGCCACTCAATCGACAGTACCGGCCTTAGGGGCGGTAGTCTTTTACCAGTCAGGGTTGTTTTTGAGGCAAGGTCGACCGGCACTACCGACCTCTTGCGAGCGGTATTGCCGCTCGGCCGGCACTACCGGCCTAGCATGGGGCGGTAGTGCCGACCTCAGGGTAACAACTAGTCTGTCAGTACATTTAATGTCTACAGTAGACCGTTGAACCTAAGACCGACAGTACTGGCCCCAAATGGGCGGTAGTGCTAGCCACCCTGAATTTTTCACTGGTTTGGTAGCAACGGTTAGCAAATTGATGAGGGCTATAAATACACCCTCTATGCAGCATTCTTGGCTCTCCTAGAACTCCTATTGTATATCCTTGTGTTCTAGTGTGCATCTCTTCTACTAAAGTGCATTAAATTCATTCTTTAAGAGTAGTTGAGCAACATTCAAGTGAGAATATTGATTTGAGCCATTAGACACTTGATTCACCTCAAGCAACAATCAAAGTTCATTACTCTTTGAGGTTGCCACCTCCTAGACGGCTTGGAGGCGTGTGGCATCGGTGATCTTCTCAAAGAAGCATGTGAGAAGGTCCGATCATTTGTGAAGGCAAGGAGCTCGCCTAACGGGACGAGTGATTGAGGAAGACTCAAGTGGGTGGAGCCGGCTTGAAACCGTTCAAGCCACCTCAACGTGGAGTAGGGGAGACCGGCAAGTCTCCGAAACCACGGGATAAAATTCTCACCTCTCTTTCTCTTGTGATTTGTCTTTGTTATTCTTGTGCTAAATTACATTTCTAGCAAAATTGAGTAGATCACTTGTACTTAGAATTGTTTATTGCTCCACTTGAATTGCTAAAGTATTTTAGTGATCCCTAGAGATTGTAATTGTAAATTTGCAATTATTGCTTCTATAACTTAGTATTTTAATTAATTGCAAATTAGAATCAAAAAATTTAGAAACCTCCTATTCACCCCCCCTCTAGTAGGTTATCCTTGATCCTACAGTCTTCAGGAACAAGCAAGATGAAAATAGTATTGTGGTAAGAAACAAGGCAAGACTAGTGGCACAAGGTTTCACAAAAATTGAAGGATTGGATTTTGGTGAAACCTTTGCACCCATGGCTAGATTAGAGGCCATTCGTATCATACATGACTTTGCATTTTGTTTTGATATCAACTTATTTCAAATTGATGTGAAAAGTGCATTCCTAAATAGTAAAATAACCGAACTAGTATTTGTTGAGCAACCTCCCGGTTTTGAGAATCCTAAAAATCCTAATCATGCCTACAAGTTCTCTAAGGCTATCTATGGTCTCAAACAAGCTCGTCTAGCATGGTATGAGAGACTTAGAGACTTTCTACTATCAAAAGGATACAAAATTGGGAAGGTTGATGCAACAATCTTCACTAAAATAATTGATAATGATTTCTTTGTATGCCAAATTTATGTTGATGATATCATATTTGGTTCTACTAACCAAAACTTTTGCTAGGAATTTGGTGATATGATATCTTGGGAATTTGAAATGTCTATGATTGAAGAACTAAGCTATTTCCTTGGACTTCAAATCAAGCAACTCAAGGATGGAACCTTCATAAGCCAAACAAAGTACGTGAAGGATCTACTCAAAAGATTTAGCATGGAGGATGCAAAACCTATCAAGACTCCCATAGCATCCAATGGGCATCTTGACCTAAATGAGGGAGGTAAACCGGTAGATTTAAAGTTTTATCGTTCCATGAAGCGTAACTTGCTTTATCTTACCGCATCTAGGCTTGACATGTTTAGTGTTTGCATGTGTGCACATTTTCAAGCATCATCAAAAGAGTGCCATTTAGTGGTCGCTAAGAGAATTCTAAGATATTTAAAGCATTCCTCTAATATAGGCTTATGGTATCCTAAATGTACTAAATTTGATTTAGTTGGGTATTCAGACTTCGACTATGCGGGTTGTAGGTGGATAGATGAAGGATCGAGATGGCGATCAGAGGGGGGTGAATGATCCCAAATTAAATTTTATCCCCCAAGGAAGATCACAAATGCAATTCTTCACACAAAAAAACCAAGCCAAGATACTTAGGTATCAAATGAAGGCGGAAGAATCAGTTTTCACAAATTTCAGCCTACAGCCAGCACTACCGCCCATGCAGGGGTGGCACCACCGGGGTTACTGTAGCTACAGTAAAACATGTATATGAACAGTGATTTCAGCACGAGTTCAAAAAGAAAAATCGAGGAATCTTTTGATCCACTCATCCAAACTCAATGAAACATTGTGGACACCTTCCTATGGATGTCAGGAACCTATTTCAACTGGCGATTGCAAGAATCGATGTCAAAGTTCCGACCTTTTTAAAAGTTACGGAAGGGTGCACAAAAATGGGTTCAAGAATAAAAACTTGACTGCTACCTAGCTCGTGGGTTCTTGATGACCAAGATGATCATAGATGGCTTTCCACATGTCATAGCAAGCTAGAACACAAGACAAGAAAACCCAAAACCCCAATCTTCCAAGATTGATCCTCTCAAGAACAAAAATCAGTTTCTTGTAAGAAAGAGCACAAGACTTGCCTAGATGATTGGGATATGGTCTGAATAAGACTCATCCATCAATCATACATCCTCAGCATAAGATCCAAAAGCATGTAGAAGGAGGGGAGGCAAATCCAAATTGCATAAATGTAAATTGCAAGAATGTAAAGACTGAATTTATGTGCAAAATGTAAATGCAGAAAGTAAATTCATAATTGAGAGGAATGGATTAAACTTTCATTTCTGGAAGGGAGGTTTATAAAGCCTCACAACAAAGTGGGCAAAGCTCAAAGGAGCACAGCAACCTCAAAAACCTTCAAGATGAGGAGGGCTACCCCTACCCCTCTATTTATACTACTCTTGGGTCACCTACCACCCTTGGATGAGCTTATAAACCCTAGAGCACACATCAAGGGCCAGGATTAACCCACTCAACTAGCCATGCAAAGGCCCACCCAAAACCCACACACATAATGGGTTATTCTTGCACGATCTTCAAAGCACACTAACTAGACCCGCTAACCTATCAACTAGATGAAGATCCAATGGCCCTCATTGATCCATGCAGCGCCTAGCTAACATCTCATCCATTCCTTGTCTTCACGGCTTGCCATGACTTCGTCTCCGATCATCTTCCGGCGATCCTCGATCGTCTGAACCTCCGGCGCACCTCGCCTAGTCCTAATCATCCTTCGCCTCACCATGATCTAGCTTCATTGACCTGCAACCATCAAAAACAAGGAAACACATCACATAGCAATGTCCAAATTGATATGCAATATATCTCACGCAATTTCAAAATTCAAACTCAACATTCGCTCTATTGTCCGGCACTATCGCCTCCTCGGGCCGGTAGTGCCGCGGCACTACCGCTCCCACATGGCCAGTAGTGCCGCTCCCCTGAAGAACTAGTGAACACCCTCTCTGGAATATAACTACCACACCCCTCGGCCGGTACTATCGCTCGGCCGGCACTACCGCTCCCACATGGCCGGTAGTGCCGCTCCTGGCAGAGACAACTCAAATTGCTTCATTTTGAAAATCCAATTCAAATCAAACTCATATTCAAGCAAACCTAGCTCAAACACAGTCAATAACTCATCACCAACAAGGATAGACCTCCACATGGTCTTTCAATAGAAAAACACCTTAGGGAATTGTCAATTTCTAAGTAGATCCTTAGTATCATGGTTCTCCAAGAAACAAAACTCCGTAGCTTTATCCATCGCCAAAGCCAAATATATATCCACCGGTAGTTGTTGCGCTCAATTGCTTTGGATGAGGTAAACATTGATGGATTATGGAATTATTTTTAAAAGTGTGCCCTTTTGTGTGTAATGAAAGTGCCATGAAAAAAGCCAACAATCTGGTCCAACACTCAAGAACCAAGCACATAGATATCCGCCATTATTTCCTAAGAGATCATGTGAGTAAAGACAACATTGTGATTAGCCACATTAGAACCGAAGATCAATTAGTGGATATCCTCACCAAACCTCTAGATGAAAACCGCTTTTGCAAGTTGAGGAATTAATTAAATGTCATAGATATCTCAAATGTTGCTTGAGAAATTTGCACCATGATTGAATCTTTGTTTGGTGTTATTTGCTATTTGTTGACTCTTTGATATCTTATTGGGCAACACATTAAAGGGAGTACAATATGAACGTCATAAGTACTACATCCCTTAAAATATGAAAATATCAAAAAGGTGCTAATATTGTTCAAAAAGAAGACTCTAGATCATTCTAGGTCAAAACTATTTGAAAATATCATATTTTGGAAGGTTCTACAAAATCTTACTTGAAACTCTTCATTTTCAAAATATATAATTGTATAGTCCTAAACCTTATCTATTAGGTATTCTTAATCAAAATTCATATTCCATATCCTGTTATAAAGGCAAAATATGTTTGGAAAATATTTTTTAATTCCCTTCCTAATTCAAAGTCATGGTCTATTGTCGGGATCCGAATATGCAAATCCGGACCCTCTATGTATACCGTAAGTCATGGTCTATTGTCGGGACCCGAATATGCAAATCTGGACCCTTTGTGTATAGCGCACTAATTCAGGATCATGCTAGTATACACAGGCTCAACATAGATGAATATCACACTCATACACAACGGAAATATAATAAAAGATTCCATATATTATTTATAACTTGTTGACTGACCTTATGGACAACATACATGAATAGGCCACACAGGGCTAAACTAAGAACATCAAACTAATTTACTGCAACGAAAAGGAAAACGTAGATGATCCTTTAGTATACTACAGACAACTAACAAGGCTCGCACTATAAACATTCGTCTCGATGTAGACTCCTCAGCTAGTGGTTTGTTATTCATAAGGGTGAGTACTTAAAGCACCCAATAAGTTGTGCACGGAATACAATTCTAACATAACTATATGCGAGGCTTATTCCGATGGAATGGTTAACATGGTTATTTTGTAGTAAAGTAGCATTTATAAATGAATACAATAAGTAGATTGAAAAGGCAGTAAAACAAATAACAGTAAATATTAACTTTCAACATTTCTCAGGTAAACATGGCATCCAACCCTAAGTAAAGTTCCAAACTTTCCAATAGCATCCTGCCTTCCCGTCCGAGTTTTCAATTTATAAAATATAACCCTTAACTGTAATTCCAGGGTATTGCTTAATACCACGAGCACGACTATCCGAATAGATTTTACACTCTGCAGAGGTTATGCGCTTTACCCACACGACATGATTGTCTTTTTGTACAACGTCATTAGCACACTTCCTTTAGTGTGCCACAGAGAGATCATGACAAAGCATTTACAATGCTCTGTCTTAACCTAGTACTACCTGCTAAGGTTTCAACACTGAAGGGTTACACCACTACAATAGGACCCCCCTCTTGCACCATGTGAGTTGATCGATATACTCGGGACTCACACCACCACTAGTAGTACCAAAGCTAAAATATTGCAAATTAATCAGCTAGGTCCATTCCATTTCAGACATGTGGTTGCATGTTTAACTCGGGTCAAATGCTTGCAAGGTTAAGTCCTTAAGATGATTGAGGCAAGACTTCCACAAACCTTCTGGCTTCTGGCACACTGCCTCTTGCCACTTGCCCCAATCTAAATGATTATCACCCTAGTTGATTAACATGCACCACGTGCTATCAACAAGTCAACATCGTTGCGTGGCCTCCCCGTCACTACAACTCAACATCATTGTTTGACAACACCTAACACACCAATTCCATAAACATGTTTCATATTCTATTAATCAAGGTTAAGTTGATATTCCAAAACCATGAGTTACACGTGGCATGGCTAAGCATACTAAACACGATCTAACCAACCCATATTGATTTCTAATATTAACCAACTAGTAATTAACCATCCTAGGGTGACAATTAAACATGGCATACAATTGACAAGTTAGGGTATAACTCAATTGGATAGATTAACTAGATTCCAAACTATTTTGAAACAGTTGTACACATCAAATATCATGTAGTGATGTGAATCAAAATAGCAATTTTATAAAACTGGGTTCAACATGATCAAAGCACAACTTGCCTTGAAAAAGTTCTTACACTTGCTCTAGACCATACTCTTGGTTCAATGATTCCTCCTGGATGCTCTGAGCACTTCAATGTCTACGTGTAACAAGAGAAAACACCAAATAAAAACTAAAAAAGTGAGCAAATAAACTCTAAAAATAAAATAAAATTTAGCATTAAATATATCTCAATTTTACAAATTTTTAGAAATTTGAATCACCTCAATCGAAGCTCGTATGTGGGAGAACGGGCTCTTGAAAGATTTGAGTAAATAAGAAAATTAGAAAACAGAAAATAATTAATTATCTCAAATTATTTTTATGTTAAAAAATCTGATTTATTGCATTAGCTAAAATCAGCCTAGGTCTGGACCAATCGGAGGCCAACACGTGGCTCTGGTACAAGTACTCGGTACACGAACCTCCATTAGTCCACCGTGAACCTGGTACATACGCGGAGCACGAGGCTGACATGCGGGCCCGTGCCGGAGCTGACTGGGCTTACCACATCAGCGCTGACGCACATGACACGTCAAACAAATTGCCAAGGTGGCAATGACGTGGTCGACACGTGTCAACCCTAGGACATGCAATGTTGGACAGCAGCGCACGAGACCCTATGGTCGCCGTCGATGACCGGTGATGGCTGCACTAGCACAAGTTCAACATCGCGCACTCACTAACGTGGTTACCTACTACCTTAGTGCACTGGGTCATCGGTGACGAGGTCTTCTTCCCCGACGTGATGGCCTTCTCGGTGACCCGCAGCTTCGGCGATACTTTGGCCATAAAAGCGCGCGCATAGGGTGAACATTGATGCGGCAAAGACGTTGGAGTTGTCGATGACCCAAACGGACCACCACCAGCGGTGAATCGATGAAGAGAAGCTCTTGGTAGCACAAGATCTAAAACTCAGATGATGGCAAAATGGTGGCACTTCAACACGAACCGATCTAGGGCTTTGTGGGTTTGAGAGATTGTGCATCTGGTGCTCGCTTTAAATAGCAGCAGGAGTCCACAATGCGCACACACGTAGCTCATGTTCATGGCGGACACGGCTCAGTCGCTCCAAGTCCATCACAGAGACAATGACCCAACGTCGTCCACCGGTCCAGATGAACGAGCGAGATGCTCTACGACATGGAACACCCCGAGCCGCTCACGAGATCCAACGGATTCTAGAAGCTACGGTTCCCAATCAAACCCGGCCGCTTGATTTTGATCCAACGATGGAGATTCAACCACGTGGGTGAGCAGGCCGAATAGAAGAATGGACTGGGCCTTTAGGATTCCAGGCCAGTACTATTCATACAATTTTAAAACTTTTCAATTAAAATAATTTTAGAAAATAGAATAATTTAGTTAAAGTAATAAAAATATCAAGCAAATTCTAGAAAAATTCCCAAAAATACTTTGAGACATTTGGAAATCAAATAAAATATTTTTGACAAAACTTTATTTAAACTTTCACATAGTATAATTACTTTTGACAATAAGCCATATCCAATAATAATAAATAAATTCCAAAAAATACAATAAATTCAGAAAATCCATAATATGCATGTTAAATCCAAATAACAAAAAATAGGATGTTGCATCTATATTGACCTATCTAATGCACAAATTGAGTTATAGCTTTTGGAACTAGAACTACACATGTTTCTAATATCCTACAAGTATTTCAAACTCAAATAAGCTCATTGGATTCATTTTCTCTTCAATTGGGTGTTCAATTTTCAAAAGGGACTTTTGATCCCTCTAAAACACTATTTTTGTAAAAATTATGTTAAAACTATGGTAGATGATCTTGTGCCGAGTTAGAAATGCTCATATATGATTTCAAGGGGTGTGGAAATACATTGGAGCAATTTCAAACTCTTTCTTACAAAATTTCTGCAATCTTCATTCCTTAGCTGGCACTACCGGTGCTGCGTACCCGGTAGTATCGAGCCACTGGCAATACCACCCATAGGGCTGGTAGTACTGGATCTATCGGGTGGGGGCGGTTTTAGAGCAGTTTCTGTTTCAAGCTGCGTCTCTCTTTCTTCTTTCGGTCGCACCACACCTGTCTCTTCTCTCTTTGGCCCCCTTCCTTTCTCTCTCAAAGCAAGAGCATCTCTCTCTCTCTCTCTTTCTCAAAATCCCCAAATCAAGAACTCCTGTTTTCAGTAGATCTCTTGCCTCTGAGTTCTTCTCATTTGAATCTCATACTCATCTCATCCCTAAGGTAATCTTTTTCCCTTCTCCTTGCTCTCTTTTTCACACATTTTGTGCACTAGGTCTCTAAATCCTTGTTTTAGGGTTTGGTGAAATTGTATCAAATGTATGCCAACAAAAGTGAAATTTCTAGTTTGAATGAGTAGATCAATGACCTATAAAGTCATCTCATGCAATTTCATTGCTCGATCTAGTGAAAACAGTGATTCCACCTTTTGGATAGTGCGATTCGTCGATGAACCCGGCACTACCGCTATTACACAGCGATAGTACCGCCCTTGTTCGGCATTACCAGTCCAACATGGGCGATAGTGCTGAAATCACTGTTTAAACTTTAGAAATCTTGCTACATTTTTGCCAAATCCTAAAGTAGAGTACCTAATCTCCTTTGCTTATCCTTCCCACTATCTTTGTGATACAGATAATCATGCCAAGTGTTAATAATCCGTCCAAGCCCAAGGCACCTCGTGGTGGAGGCACAGTGAGAAAATCCACTTGAAGTGCTGGGATTCCTACTCCTCGCCCTGACAGCGACAGTGACAGCGAGGACTCGTACACTATGGTTGCTAGGGATGAGCAGATAAGGGAACTGGTATAGCAAGAGTTAGGTGGCAGCAGCTCTCGAGCTAGCAAAGGCAAACAACTTGCTTAGGAGTCTAGTGAGGAGGATTGAAAATGATGGAAACTACGAAATGGATGTGGATGAGGAGGATGAGGGTTCTGAGGAGGAAGAAGAATCTTTGCCAGGCTTTGATCCTCAGAAGGATTTGAGACAGATTTAGAGTGACAAGTATTATTCTCTGAGAGGAGAAAATCAGTACCGTCTACCCAAAACATCCTCAGAAAGTTTCTTCCACACCCTCTTCCAAGAGAAAGTATTTAATGAAATTTATTCGGAGAAGGTATTTGTGGATCAAAAATGGATAAACTGGAAGCCTCAGAAAGATTCTTCTGCACCCTCTTCCACGAGAAAGTATTTAATGAAATTTATTCAGAGAAGGTATTTGTGGATCAAAAATGGATAAACTGGGAGCACATCTACAAGTTGCCTTTGTTTGCTTGTGTGCCAGAATTGTTTCAAGGAGCTGGGTTGATGAACTTTGTTAGTCATAGGTGTCATTTTGATGAGGTTGCAGTCCATCGATTTTATGCCACTATACATATCCCTGACTCTCTCAACTCCATTACATGGATGACCGGCTCCAGAGTTTACACAGCTACAAAGGAGGAAATTGAGGTCTTGGGCATCTCCCATAGTGGATATCCCAAAACCCAAAGCGACAAAGTGCTCAGCATAGACTGCCAGCTTGAGTTCTATGATCCTGCTGCCAGAGTTCGTAGATTAGGAAAGTTGATAGGCCTTCTCGCACAGCCAAGTTTGATGAACCACATCATTCGAGTTACCATTCACCCTATGACAGGGCCCCAAATTCGATTTCGGTTTGTGCGGCTAAAATTAGCGCCAACCAAAATTTTGGCCGTAATTATTATTAACTTCCGACTGCAACGACTATCGTAAACTGCCACTTAGAATTTTTCAAACTTAACCAAAACATTTTGAACTAGAAACTTTCTCTAAGTCAGGGTTGAATTTTGATCCCAATCCAAAATCAAACACTAGTTTTAAATATGACTCAAAAATTGAATCGATTCAAGCAAACAAATAACTTCTCCTAGCCATATTACTAAATAAACCTTGTCATGCCCACACCCATGGGGGCAAAATAGTCAAACCACCAAAGCCAACAAATATCTAGCCACATGTGTGCATTAGAGCTCTTTTTTTTTTCCCATCCGCATTTCTTCCCAAGCCAAGAAATCAGCCAGGGGGCAGCTCCTCCCCTAAGTCTCTCCTCCACGCCTCCTACCTCCTCCCTTGGCGCCCTTGGAGCTCCTCCCTGCAGCCCTCCCTCCATTGGTGGCGCCTCCCCAAGCTCCCCAAGCAGCAGCTCCTTCCTCCCCTCCCCAAGCAGCTCATCTCCTTCCTCTCCCACCTCCTTCTAGGTAATTTCTCTCCTAGGGTTTTGATGATTGGGTGTGGATGGTATAAATGAGGTAGATGTATGGATTACATGCTTTGGATTGAAGTTTCATTGGTGGATTTGAGGAAAATCAATTTAGGGTTTGGTACAATGTTCTGTCATTTTCGAGCAGGAAATTGTGCTGCTGTGTTTCGTGTTTTAGAGCTAGTTCCCAGCATTTCCTGCTTGGTCCACTGAAGAAGAAGATGTAGGCAAATGAGTTACCTTTATTTTCCAACCGGAATCACTTGATTCCATCCATCCAAACGAAAGTTATGATGATTTTGGTACCTGCTGCACTGAGATGCTGAATCTGTGAAAGCTGAAACTTGGACTGTAGTTTAAAAATAGTTAGAGGCCGAATTAGCTTTGAGTTTTTCCTGAGAAGTTGTAGGAAATTTTTGTGTAGATTCCAAAACTGTCATCAATTGCTCAATTCCATTAGGTATAGCATTTTATGGCAAAATGGTGCATGCTGTCCAGAAAGACTATAAATTCTGAACCCAAAAATCCACCCTCTGTTCATGGGCAAACTGGGCATTACTCAAGCAATAAATGAGAAATCGGCTAAAACTAAGTTGTAGATATATCTCTTAAGTTTCATTAGGACTTGGAATCACTCAATTTCATGTAACCATGTAGAAGTTATGCCTAAAATGGTGAAGTCGGTCTAGAAGGGCTAAAATCTGTCCAAATTTCAAAATGAAGGTTAGGATTTTGGTTGGAGTTGTGTAAAGCATATCAAAGTATTGTTTAGCTATTGATACGTAGTGTCAACGTTTTTGCTTTTCGTTTTGTTGTAGAAGGATTGCATTTTGGAATTTTGTTAAAACTTCGAATTGCATTTCCTTTACATATGCATTTCATGCATCTCATTTTGCACCCATACATCGTGTAGAGAACGATCCTGGCGGGTGACGATCCGTGGGAGTTGAAGAGCCAGTGGCTACTGAAAATCCAATTGAAGCACAAGGCAAGCACCTAAGCATCATTGATCCTTATATATTCTATCTTTGTGAATGAATTGCTTAACGGGTGTTTTAAGTAGTGCATTAGGAGTTGAATTGTGGGTAGAATGTTAGAGCCTATTTACTGCATATGTCATCCTTGTTAATTGTTGAATTGTCATTTGGAACCTAACATGGGTAATATTTTATGCCACGCTTAAATTGCTTAGCGGTCGGGTTCGGGCCAAGTGGTGGATGGTTCCATCACTTGTGATGTACTACTTCACACTTATGAACTACATGGTTTGGAAATGGGAGTAGGTTGAAAATGTAAATGTGAATTGGAGACCGGCGAGAGGGTTGGGACATGAGAGTGTGTAGACTCGAATGTGTAGCTCTCACTTTGTGTCGATTGAGGACCGCTCGAGTTTGACCTTTGATTGAGCAACCCTTGTTGATCACATGCCGTGATATGGGCGCGTAAGCCACTCTTTCACCATTCCCTAGTCGATGGGGTGCAACTTCATGCGATGGTTGGGGTGGAGTTCGAGGCCTAGGTCTCCTCGGGAGGCCAAGTTGGACTTGTGTCGCTCGGGGAGGTTGCTAGGTGCTCGTGCCGCATGAGGCGGTTCATCGGATAGATATGGTGGGAGGGCGGTTGATGCGGGATTCCTATGTGGGATTCAGTGTCGTGTGATTGATGATCCTGCAGTGAATAAACGATTTGAATCGCGCAGGCCATGGATAAGAGCACGCTCTCTCATCGCTCTACCATCGTAGTAACAACTTAAAACTGTAAAAGAAATGTGAGATGTTGATGATTTTGTTGTGAATGGTGGTGATACTTGTGTTACTTCATGTACTTAATTGCAAACCTTCAATGTAGTAGTAGATGCTTGTTATAACGCTTTAAAACTTGTGAATTGAGTAGTGTAGGCGAATCTACTACAAAGTTAAGCTTTTCGCACTTATTACCCGTGGCTTATTCCATTGTTTTATCCAATGCATATTCCTTTGTGAGTCGGTCATATATGGACCACGGGTAAGACTTGCAGTACCTTCGTACTCATGCTTCGCTTTGTGGTTTTCGGTGAGGCAATGCAGTTGTGAGTTCTGTCCTTATTGTCTCTCGGTTGTCGGGCGGGACACCGAGTAGAGGCTTAGCTCATTGATGCAAGCGCCGGAAGTGTTCAGCAAGGTGACACTTCCGGATGAGTCTTAATTTTATTTATCTTGGGGTTTGGATAACTTTTGTTGTATATGTATGGGTTGTGTTTGTAGCATGTGGAGGCTTTAACTTTTGATGCTTGATGTGGTTGTTATATGATGGTTGATGATCGTAGATGCGTAGTTGGTCGTAGATTTTAGTTGTTATTGTTGATATATATATATATATGCAATTTGTCTCTCTTGTCTGCTGGGTGGATGTCCTTTGTTCTAGAGGCATCATGCCCAATTTTTTTTTTCGTGCTTTTGTTAGTCTTGTGGGTTTTGGTTTTTCGTCGGGTTGTCTTTGTGCCGGGTTGGGTTTTGTTTTGTTTTGCTTCCGCTTTGCGTGTCTGGTTGTGGGGTTTCGAGTTCGTTGCCCCCTTTATGCAATTTGAGTTGGTATGACTTTGAAATCCGGTATGTGGGGATCCTGGGCGAGTTTTCGGATCGCATACCGGGGGAATACCGGGATCGGGTTCGAGTTATTTGGGTGTTTCGCCGTTGTCTCATTTGGGCTTGGGTGTTAGCAATGCGAGCACCATCGGTGATCCTTTGCTAACCTCCAAATCCGATGTGGCGATAGCGTATCCAACTAGCCCGAGTACGGTCTGGGTGGCTCCCGCGACACCCTAAGAGTGGAAACTTCGACGATATTCATGGCTATGCTTGGAACATCATGAGTAAGGTTATGCATCACCAGAAATTTGATGTGGTAGATTTTATATTAAGGGAGATGGCCTCTTCGGCCTGTGAACGTGGAAAGTCAATCTATTTTGCTCCCTATATCATGAAAGTAATTAAGAAGAAAACTGGATTTAGTGGTGGCTATGGGTATTCGCATAAAAAATACAAGCCTCATGAGGCTCCTCCTCAGGTTCTAAAGTATCTAGGCCTCAAATTTTGTCTTTCGTTTTGGTAATTAATGACAATTGTGTTTTAAGGACTAACAATTTCTCTTGAGGCTATGAAAAACAGGTTGGTCCTATGAAGAAGTAAAATCATTGAGGTATAAGGAAATTCGAACGCCAAGAAAAAACCAAGGTATAAAATTGTAAGGAACTATTCCTAGCTTTTTGCCGATCATGGTGTTTGGAGAAAAGATCGGGTCACTAGTATAGGTGTCGTCTATTAAGAGGGACATTTGGTTAGCAGCTTGAAAATAATCAAATTTTATGGCTCAAGTCATGCTCATGCTTAGTCAATTGCATTCCTTGAAAAATCTCTGAAAGTCTGCAATGTCGGCACTACCAACCATATAGGAGTGGTAATACCACAGCAGCGGTAGTACCTGGCCCAAGGTACAGTAGTCTTTTCTAGAGAGCAGCTTTTCTGTTATTTTTATGAGGCCAGCACTACCGCCCATATGGGAGTGGTAGTACAGAGGTCCGGTAATACCAGCTCACCTGAGCTGTAGTCTTTTTGCAAAACGATGCATTTTGGCTAAATTCCATGGTCAGCACTATCGCCCTACTAGCAGCGATACTACTGAAAGTGCGGTAGTACAAGCCCCTGTGGCTGGTAGTTCTTTTCTAGAGCTCATCCTTTTGGGACTTTCCTCCGACCAGCACTACCGCTCATCTAGGAGCGATACTGCCGCAGGTGCATATTATGGACCCAAATAGATGGTAGCATTTTCTAGAAAAGGGTCAAATACACATTTCTTGGTGCCTAAGACCAGCACTACCGGTCCTACATGGGCGGTAGTACCAGGGGTACTATAGCAACGACTAGTATCTGCTGCATTTAATGCTACAATCGATTGTTGTTCCTGAGGCCGACACTATCGACCCTACATGTGCTGTAGTGCTGACTTTGTTGAAAATTTCAAGAATTTGGTGCCAACAGCTAGTTTGGTGGTTGGGGGCTATAAATACACCCCCACTTGCAGCAAGCACACAATCTTGCACATTTGTGAGCCCTAGCAACTCTCCCTTCATCTCTAGAGCATTAATTCATATTTTGTGAGATGTTGAGAGAAAATTCAAGTGTGAGCATTCCAGTTGAGCTATTAGACACTTAATCAACCTCAAGCAAGCGCCGAAGCTCTATTCTCTTGGAGGTTGCCACCTCCTAGACGACTTGGAGGTGTGGAACCGGTGATTTCTTCAAAGGAGATTGTGAAGAGACCCAGTATTGGTGTAAAGGTTGGGGCTCACCTACTCGGAGCCGAGAAGAGCTACCACTAAAGGTCGAGGAGGCTGATCAATTGCGCAAGGAGCCGGCTTGATTCGTTCAAGCTTCCTCAACTTGAATTAGGGGAGACCAACAAGTCTCCGAGACCATGGGAAAAATCATATCCTTCTTATTGTGGTTTGCTCTTTTGTGATTCAATTTGTGAAATTTACATTTCTAGTGATCTTAGTTGTTGATTATTACTATAGTATTGTTACTCTTACCTAGACGTAGGTTGTCAGTGCACTTAGCAAAACCTAGCTTATTTAAGACTTAATTGTTGTAAAAGTGTAATTCATAAAATTCTTGCTAATTATTGAATTAGAGCAATAGAATTTTAAAATCTCCTATTCACCACCTCTAGTCGGTTATCCTTGATTCTACACCTGCTTGTTAGAACTGTTCCCTTGAACCCGATCCACCCTGGATCAGGGAATTCCCGTGGACTTCATTCATAGATCAAGGCCCACTTGTCAGCCTCTAAGCCTTTTTTTGAATTTATTTTAATTTCAAGATTCCAGAAGTTTGTAGGACCCACCTGTCAGCCACACATATTCTCACCATTTTTGTTTTCGCATTTTCTCTCTCGTCCAAAATTCCAAAAGCTCATTCTCCTTCATACAAGCTTCAATTGAATCCATTCAAATTTCTAAATTCGTCTAAAATCAAGCCCTTCATTATAAATCCATCCATTATTGATTTTTAATTTTGTTTGAGCCTCTATTTATTATTTATTTCTTGCTTTTATTTCCAATAGACGTTAATCCCCTAAGGAGCAAACGAAGGATTCAAAGAGCAAGACTCTGCAACAAAGTGTATGATGAAGACAAGTTAGAACCTTTGGTCATGTTGAACCTATGTTTGCAAAAAGTATTTTGTTTCATATAAATTGCATGATACTTCTATATCAATGTTATTAGCTAGGAGTAAGTAATTACCTACTTATTATTATGACATCTTGATTATTGAATGACATGTATCCATTGTCATCACTAGGTTGGATCATTAATAGTTATACATAATTGTACTTCCAACATTAGGTTGATGTAGCTATGATTGGTCATGCTTAGTTGTACGATGAGCTCAAATCATATGATAAATATTGATGATCTTAATTTAATGAGATATTAAATTGTAACGGATAGCTACTATTGTAAAATTTGTTATGCCATGGTAGGGTATGCCATTGGTCCTAGTTAAACAAAATAGTTTTCACTTGGGCAAGTGATCATACAGTAAAGGGGTGCAGTTAGCACATTTAGGATGTGGATGTCTCACTTGAGACTATTTAAGTACTTAAATCATGTGCGTCATTGAATTGGGTCTACTCATGTAACCACAAGTCTCCTAGGGAAAGATCTGGCTAAATAACTTGTCGTATACTTGTGCTCCCCAGCATGGATGAATTAGAGGGTTTCTCCAATAGATGTGTGGGTGCAGGGTTACTCCGACTTGATGAGACACCGGATGTACAATGTTAATTGGAGGGTTACTCTATTCTCTCTCACAAAGGTGGGCCTCAGAGTGGGATACGTGCTTGGGGTAGACCTGCTAGGTCACATCCCAATGTTGAGGGGATAAACTCAATAGGCAGAATAATGCTAGTGTGCAGCAGCATAAAGTACTTGTTGTGATCTTCTTAGCCGCACTCAATCATGTTGATTGTAAGCAGGCAGTACAAGATGATTATATCTTGTGGGTAAAGCAATATAACCTCTGTAGGGTGTAAAACTATTCTAATAGCCCTGTCCACGGTTATGGACGTGTCTAAGAATTTTACACAAGATATAGAGTTTTTACTAAAATATTGGAAGATGAAATTGTTGGGATGTGAACGGGTGATTTACTTTATGTTTTATTTACTTATTTATCATTTTAAATTATTCTTTACAATACATTTATCATATATTAATTAATTATTGCTTTCTACAAAACAATCATATGGCTATTCCTTAATCAAGCTTGTATGATTATAATTGCATCATTGTTCCCTACGACTTGTTGAGTAATTTATATACCCACAAGTGAACTTAGAATTCTATGAGAAGTAGTAATACAAAGACTTCACAAACTAGGATTGTATTCCCTAGACGATTGCTTGTGGCATGTCGAATGGTCTCAAGTTATTTTATTTCTACTACAAGAGTTTATTTGTTTCTTTAGCCCTATGAGGCATAGTTGTGTAAAACTTGACCATAAGGTCCGTTGCTAATATTTAATAATAAATTACTAATTTATTAGTTATTTCATTCAATAGAATGGTATTTCATCTATGTTGCCAATAATAGACTACCGTGACTCTAAACTAGAACAGTTTACGCAGAGGATTTCGAATTTTATAATCTGGGTCCTGACAAACATCAAGAGTGTACTACCTCCTAGGGCCATCGGTACCTACTATTTTCCGCTGCCACGCCACTATAGCCCTTAGTGACCACCGATCTGGGTTCCCCGTGACTCGAGCTTCACTCAAATGTTTCCAATTTGACCCAAGAACACCATATCTTACACATTAGCACCTCACCGCCACCGCAAACCTTAACTAACCATCGCTTGGATTGCCCGTGTGCATTGGCCTTCGTGTTAGTGTTATGCCCTTGAGGCAATCATTTAGATGATTGTAACATGACTATGTTTATGAATAATAATATGATTATTGGTCCAATGAATGTATATCATTGTATTGATCAACAAGTATGTGACTTGCTTATGAAGCTCTTTACTTAATGATGTAATTCGATAAATATCTCGATCGGATATCATCGTATAGGACAACGATGAATAGATCAAGACATGTAGTGATCGATGATCATGCTTCATAGATCATGGGATATGGAGATATCATCTATACATTGTGGACGCATGTTGAAGAACATGGGTTAGATAGACCGCAATGGGACATCGCGAGAATGTTTCATTCTTATGTGTCATCGATGTATCTCATACCTAGTAGATGTATGATCCTTAGACCTGAGATTGTCATATTCCCTACATGTGTAATAGTTTTCCTTGGGGCTATCAAACACTACTTCCTAACCGGATAGTTATAAAGGTAGCTTTCATGTTTACTATGAAGCGTGCGAGAGGAAGTGAGCAATCAAGATGGAATTTGCCACTCCAATGAAACGGAGATATATGACAAGGCCACTCGTGTGATATGATTAAGGAAGTGCATGGCCATGCCGTGATTGAGGAGTCAATCACAACTTATTAATATATCACGGATACGAGAGATGGATTGAATCATCAAAGGATGACATGCTTCTCGCCTTGAGATCAATCTTCATATACTTGGCAAAGGGATTATTACATGAGTACTTTTGATAGGTTACGTCCGATTTGATCATAGTATGTTTGGGAGTTGGCATACTTTGCAAGAAGCTAATACCAACTATTGGATTGAAAAGGAGTTTTCGAATCCACGTCCAAACGCACGTGAACCGCAGGTCACACACTTAATGGTCGGGACGCATTAATTTGGATTGGATCCGTAATTAATGAACCTCGTGGGCTTAGCACGCCGATGGGCCCTAGTTTAGGTTTCATCTCGTGGCTATATAAGGAGGGAGGAGGAGGGCACAGGTGTGCTTTCCACGGTTTAGGAGTGATTCACTCGAAACCCTAGCCTACTCCTCTCGCCTGTCCTCGCCGAGCGACCGTGTGCTTGCACACGACGCACGGCGTTCCATCTCGGACGTGTGGACATCTGCGGTGACGCTTTGTGGATCGCGGCGTGGGAGGACAATCCACGGCAAGGCGAGGACGATCCACTACATCGACGCAACGATTGCGGTGAGGACGATCCAATACATCGACGCGCGAAGGATTCCGCAACTGCGCGTCTAGTGGTAATCTTATCTATGATCCCTTCTTGCGAGTAGCTTTACGTTACGCGGTAGATTTTTTTGTGCTAGCGTAGTATACCGCGTTCCTCTTCAGTGGTATCAGAGCCATCTCGTATAGTTTTGTGATCTGGATGTTGCACATATGATGTGTAAGGTTAGTAGATTGGATCTATTACATGTTCAGCCAGTTCATGTGATGAATTGTGACGGCGACCATCGATGAGATCGATCGGTTTAGGGTTTGAGGAAAGTGCAAACCGACTCAATCTTGATTTGGGTGAGTCCGTTCATGGTACGACGTTACCCTTACCGGCCGGGTTACCGCCATCGTGGTTTCAAATGTATCCATATGGGACCAAGTCAATCGATTGAGTTGGATTGGGTCAACTGTTGATCCATGGTAAGCGCAAACAGATTCAATATTGATTTGGGTGAGTCCGTTCATGGTACAACGTTACCCTTACGGTCGGGTTACCGCCATCGTGGTTTCAAACGTATTCATATGGGACCAAGCCAATCATGTTAGATCGGATTGGGTCAATCTGGTTGATCCGTGGAAATTTTGAGGGTGTTTTCCAATGTCGAAGACATGCCTCTAAAATTTCAAGGGCGGCGCGCCCTCGACCGACCGCGCATGAGGGCTCGCCTTGACCCGCCAGGCGCTACCTCGGACCCTCACTGACCGGCCCGACCTGGACCGATTGTTGCAGGCGCCGCCTCGGACCGAGTCGTCGAGGGTTGCTTTTGTTTAACTCGTTTTTGTAGGGAATTATGTGAAATGGTATGGCCTATGTGTATGTGATGCATGTAATTTCCACATGGCCTGCGTGCCGTGTCAAGCCATAAGGCTATTTTAATTGTATAACGACCTGCGTGTCGATTTTTGATGCTTCAAACCCTCATGTAAAATTCATTATGAAAAGTTGTAAGGAGTTGCATCCATAATGATGAAGACGATGGTATCAAGCAAGGTGGCTAGGTGAACAAACAAGCATGATGATGGAGATCTTAATGCTAAGGGCCATGCTATTTCACAGCTTATTTTGATTTTCTGTGGATGTGTGTTTAATCCTTGCTATTTTCTTTATGCTCATTGCATGTGATGCCATGTTCATAGTAATCTTTGTTCATCCCTATTGTTAAAAATTTTAAATCAAATTGTCCATCCAATTGTTGCACCTATCAAGAATTTAGATCGTTATTGATATGACTGCCAAAGTAGTATATCAATGGCTATCTCAATAGATGATAGGGATGTGTTGGACACATCACGCATAACAATGGTAGATTTAATCAAGCTATCAAAACGGTTTTGGGCTTGAGGACATAAGTGGTTGGGATTTGATTTGAGAATGAAGGAACCTATACAAGACAAGTGGTGTCTAGGAAAACACACATGAGGCAGGTTTCTTAATTGGCACCCGAATACGGAAGTGCTCCTCCTCATGTGAGCCCTTGGGGGAGTTGACTGGCCATGAGTCAAGTTGATGGAGGCATTCATTACTTGTTTTCATACTCAACAAACAAGAGTTACATATGATGTAATTAGCAAAGGTGTTGCTTACCTATGTCATTAAATTTCTAGCAGTGATACCAAAGCTCACTAGTGTTTGATGAATATGGATCTTGAATACTCACTATGTGTCTATAAAAGGGACATAAAATAGAAGTGTCTTTAATTAAAAAGTTTAATAAAAGTTTTACATAAACATAGTGCTAAGAATCTTTGCATGTTTTTGTTGTAGTTCAATGGCACCTTCTCCTATTCCTGCTACACCTGGTTTTGCTTTGAGATCGGTTTTGGAAAGGGAAAAACTGAATGGAACTAATTTTGTTGATTGGTATCGCAACCTGAGAATTGTTCTCAAGCATGAAAAGAAGGACTATGTTCTAGAGAATCCAATTCTGATGAACCGGTAGAAAATCCGCTCGCAATTTGAAGGTTGGATATGAAAAGCATGTTAATGCTTCAGAGAGGTCACTGTCTCATGCTAGTCACCATGGACTCGAGCTCCAAAAGCAATATGAGGACCAGGATGCTTACAATATGATTGTGGGCTTGAAGGGCATGTTTGGGAATCAAGCAAGAGCTGAGAGGTATGGTATCTCAAAGCTTTTATTTGCTTGTAAGTGGTCAAGGCATCCGGTCCATCCTCATGTGATCAAGATGATTGGTTACATTGGGAGATTGGAAAACTTGAGTTTCCCTTAGCCTCGGTTTGGCCACGATGTTATTCTCCGTCTCTACCTCAGAGCTTTGAGCCATTCATTATGAATTTTCATATGAATAGCATGGAGAAGAGCCTAACCGAGCTACATGGGATGCTCAAGGCTGCGAGGAAAGCATTAAGAAAAACCCAATCATGTGATGATGGTTCGAGAAAACAACCGCTTTCAAAAGAGGAAGGCTAAGGTGGGGGGAACGGAAAGAGCAAGGGCAAGGGCAAGGCTCAAGATGAGATCGCAAGCCTCAAAACTAAGCTTGAAGCTTAAAGTTGGCCCTCAACTTGATACCCAATGCTTCTATTGCAAGAAATCAGGGCATTGGAAACGGAACTGCGAAAAGTACAGGCAGATAAGAAGAATGGAAATGTGGTTTCCACTTCGTATTAATGTTATAGAAATTAATCTTGCTACTTCTTCACTCACTCATGGGTATATGATACCGGTTCGGTTGCTCACATTTGCAATTCGTTGCGGGTGATAAAGAGTAGAGACTTGGCAAAAGGAGAAGTGGATCTTCGCGTGGGGAATAAAGCAAGAGTTGTTGGTCTTGCCGTTGGCACATACCCATTGCATTTGCCTTCAAGATTAGTTTTAGAACTTAATAATTGTTATTTTGTTCCATCTTTGAGTAGAAACATTATTTCATCTTCTTGTTTGGAACATGAAGGTTATGATTTCAGAATAAAGAACTTTGTTTGTTCGATATTTTGAATGATATGTATTATGGTCGTTGCCCCATGATGGATGGGTTGTACGTCCTTGAACTCAAGAAAAACCTGTCTATAATATTAATGTAAAAGGCATCGGCCTAATGATTTGAACCCTACCTTTTGTGGCATTGTCGCTAGGTCATATAAATGAGAACGCATGAAGAAGCTCCATGGTGATGGACTTCTAACCTCATTTGATTTTGAATCATTTGAAACATGTGAATCTTGTTTACTTGGCAAGATGACAAAAGCCCTTTCACAGGTTTTAGTGAGAGAGCAAGTGAATTATTGGCCCTAGTACATACGGATGTATGTGGACCAATGAGCTCGATTGCTAGGGGTGGGTTTCAGATTTTGTAACTTTTACCGATGACTTCAGAGATATGGATATATCTATTTAATGAGGTATAAATCAAACTTTGAAAGGTTCAAAGAGTTTGAACGAAGTACAAAATCAACTTGGCAAAACAATAAAACACTTACGATCCGATCGTGGTGGCGAATACTTGAGCCAAGAGTTTGGTGATCATCTAAAGTAATGTGGAATCGTTCCGCAACTTACTCCGCCAGGAACGCCTCAATGGAATGGCGTGTCCGAACGACGTAACCGAACTTTATTAGATATGGTTCGGTCAATGATCAGCCAAACAGATCTACCATTATCCTTCTGGGGTTTCGCTCTAGAGACAGCTGTGTTCACTTTGAATAGGGTCCCATCAAAATCCGTTGAGAAGACGCCATATGAGATATGGACTGGGAGAAGACCCATGTTGTCATTTCTCAAGATATGGGGATGTGAGGCTTATGTAAAACGTTTACAATCAGATAAACTCGCACCTAAATCAGAAAAATGCTTTTTTGTGGGGTATCCTAAAGAAACAAAAGGATATTACTTTTACAAAAGAAACGAGAACAAAGTTTTTGTTGCTCAAAATGGTGTCTTTTTGGAGAAAGAGTTTCTTTCAAAAGAAATCAGTAGGAGTGATGTGTATCTTGATGAAGTTCGAGAATCACATGAATATGTTCAAGCTACCACTGAACCTTCACAAGATGTACAAAGTGTTGTACAACCTGTGGAAGAGACTCTAGCCCCACGTAGGTCGGGGAGGCCACGTCATGTACCTATAAGATATGGGAGTGACATATTATTGTTGGACAATGATGAGCCCACGACTTATGAAGAAGCAATGATGGACTCAAACTCCGAAAAATGGCTTGAAGCCATGAGATCCGAAATTCAATCCATGCATGACAATCAAGTTTGGAACTTGGTCGACTCTCCGATGGTGTAAAACCATTGAGTGCAAATGGATTTTCAAGAAAAGATAGACGAGATGGAAATGTTCAGATCTATAAGGCACGGTTGGTGGCAAAGGGTTTCAAACAAGTTCAAGGAGTTGACTATGATGAAACTTTCTCACCGTAGCCATGCTCAAGTCTATCCGGATCATTTTAGCTATTCTCGCATATTTTGATTATGAAATATGGCGGATGGATGTCAAAACAAAGATTCCTTAATGGGAATCTATCCGAGGATGTATACATGATACAACTCAAGGTTTTGTTGATCCTAAATATGCTAAAAGGGTATGCAAGCTTCAAAGATCCATTTATGGTTTAAAGCAAGCATCTCGGAGTTGGAACATTCGTTTTGATGAAGTAGTCAAAGGTTTTGACTTTATCAAAAATGAAGAAGAGCCTGTGTTTACAAGAAGGCTAGTGGGAGCGCACTTGTATTTCTGATTTTGTATGTGGATGACATATTATTGATCGGGAATGACATTCCTATGCTTGAAGATGTTAAGACTTCATTGAAAAGGAGTTTCTCAATGAAGGACTTGGGAGAAGCATGCTATATCTTGGGCATAAAAATCTATAGAGATAGATCAAAAAGGTTAATTGGATTAAGTCAGGAAACGTACATTGACAAGATATTGAAAAGGTTCAATATGCATGAATCCAAGAGGGGTTTCATGCCAATGTCACATGGCATCAGTCTCTGCAAGAATCAGTGTCCTTCGACATCTGATGAGCGAGACAAGATGAGCAAGATTCCATATGCTTCAGCTATTGGGTCTATTATGTATGCCATGATCTGTACACGCCCAGATGTCTCATATGCTCTAAGTGTTACGAGCAGATACCAAGCGGATCCTGGTGATAGTCATTGGATAACCGTAAAAAATATCCTGAAGTACTTGAGAAGAACTAAAGGTATGTTCCTTGTTTTTGGAGGTGAGGAAGATCTGGTTGCAAAGGGTTACACCGATGCAAGCTTCCAAACTGACAAAGATGATTTTCGATCGCAATCCGGTTTGTGTTTACACTTAATGGAGGAGCAGAAGTGGAAGAGTTCCAAGCAAAACACGGTGGCCGACTCTACGACGAGCGGAGTACATTGTCGCCGGAGGCCGCAAAGGAAGCTGTGTGGATTAAGAAGTTTATCACGAGCTTGGTGTGGTCGCTAGTGCCTCTAGTCCAATGGACATCTATTGTGATAATAGTGGTGCCATTGCACAAGCAAAAGAGCCTAGATCACATCAGAAGTCTAAACACATACTCCGTCGCATTCACCTTATTCGCGAGATTGTCGATGGAGGTGACGTGAGAATATGCAAAGTACATACGGAAGCCAATGTGGCCGATCCGTTGACAAAGCCACTGCCACAGCCTAAGCATGAGGCGCACACAAGGTCTATTGGTATTAGATACTTAATTGATTGACTCAAGTGCAAGTGGGAGATTGTTAGTGTTATGCCCTTGAGGCAATCATTTAGATGATTGTAACATGACTATGTTTATGAATAATAATATGATTATTGGTCCAATGAATGTATATCATTGTATTGATCAACAAGTATGTGACTTGCTTATGAAGCTCTTTACTTAATGATGTAATTCGATAAATATCTCGATCGGATATCATCGTATAGGACAACGATGAATAGATCAAGACATGTAGTGATCGATGATCATGCTTCATAGATCATGGGATATGGAGATATCATCTATACATTGTGGACGCATGTTGAAGAACATGGGTTAGATAGACCCGCAATGGGACATCGCGAGAACGTTTCATTCTTATGTGTCATCGGTGTATCTCATACCTAGTAGATGTATGATGCTTAGACACGAGATTGTCATATTCCCTACATGTGTAATAGTTTTCCTTGGGGCTATCAAACACTACTTCCTAACCGGATAGTTATAAAGGTAGCTTTCATGTTTACTATGAAACGTGCGAGAGGAAGTGAGCAATCAAGATGGAATTTGCCACCCAATGAAACGGAGATATATGACAAGGCCACTCGTGTGATATGATTAAGGAAGTGCATGGCCATGCCGTGATTGAGGAGTCAATCACAACTTATTAATATATCACGGATACGAGAGATGGATTGAATCATCAAAGGATGACATGCTTCTCGCCTTGAGATCAATCTTCATATACTTGGCAAAGGGATCATTACATGAGTACTTTTGATAGGTTCTGTTCGATTTGATCATAGTATGTTTGGGAGTTGGCATACTTTGCAAGAAGCTAATACCAACTATTGGATTGAAAAGGAGTTTTCCGAATCCACATCCAAACGTACGTGAACCTGCAGGGTCACACACTTAATGGGCTGGGACGCATTAATTTGGATTGGATCCGTAATTAATGAACCTCGTGGGCTTAGCACGATGGGCCCTAGTTTAGGTTTCATCTCGTGGCTATATAAGGAGGGGAGGAGGGAGGGCAGGTGTGCTTTCCACGGTTTAGGAGTGATTCACTCAAACCCTAGCCTACTCCTCTCGCTGTCCCTCGCCGAGCGACAGTGCTTGCACACCGACGCACGGGTTCCATCTCGGACGTGTGGACTCCTGCGGTGACGCTGCTGTGACTGCGGCGTGGGAGGACGATCCACGGCAAGGCGAGGACGATCCACTACATCGACGCAACGACTGCGGCGTGGACGATCCACTACATCGACGCGCGAAGGATTCCGGCTCGCGCGTCTAGTGGTAATCTTATCTATGATCCCCTTCTTGCGAGTAGCTTTCTGGTTACGCGGTAGATTTTTTTTGTGCTAGCGTAGCATACCGCGTTCCTCTTCACTTCGCCACCTCTCATTCCATAGTGCATTCTTCAAGGCCAATGACTTTTCTGTTGTCTCCTACCATCATTCTCTAGCTTGCTCGTGTCGCAGCATCATTCTCTTTGTCTAGCACCAACTATCATCTTTGATTCCTCATCCCCAAGCATTTTATCGCCATTGATCAAAGAGATCATCTTTCCTTATTCACTTTAGTCAGCAACAGAGGTGGGTGTCATGCCGTGCCACGGCACGGGCCTATCGGGTCTCATGCCTAAACCATGCCAGGCTGCCATGGTCCTGCCGGACTGACTTGCCTTCGGCGAGGCCAGGCACGGCCTATTTGCACTATTGCGACGAGCGGAAAGGAGCTGGAGACGCACAGAGTTGAGGCAGTAGACACAAATATTGGGGAAAAAAACTAAATTTTATTCATTCCTGAATAGGTACAGAGTTACCACCTCGTTAAAAACTTTACACCCAGTGTGGGGTACCCCATTGCGGAGCAGCTCGGTGCACGTGCTCGGCATCGGTGAGCATGTATTCTCCAGTCCCCATTCTCCACCTTTATCTCCGTTGTCTCCCCTTTCTCCGCATATGAGCACTACAAAAGGCACCAGCCATATGGTGAGCCACAACATGATGTAATGTCGTGGTAGAACGTCTTGTTGCGTGCCATGCCTACTTCGGACCAAGGTTTCAAATCTCATTTTCGGTTGACATCTCAGAGGTGCTCGAAATCCGAAATTTCACCAAGATTTTGAAATTTTGGACAAATTTTTAATGAAATACAAAAAAATTCAAATCTAGTTTTTTTGCAATGAAATTTTCGAGATTTTGCTAGAAATCTCGGCGAGAAATGCAGAGATTTTGATGAAATTGATCCGAGCGAAAAATAGTGCAAAACAAGTCGAAAATTTTTGAAATTTTTTGGATGGTTCTGACACATCAATAATGCTTCCATAAAAATTTTAGATGATTATCAATCCTGAGGAATATTTGAAAATTCAGACAGCGCTATTGTGCTGTTAAAGCGTTGACCAACAAATTTGAACCGAATGAAAAATGGAACAAACCACCTTAGAAAATTTTTAAATTTTTTTGCATGGTTCCAACATATCATTAATATTTCCATAAAAGTTTTAGATGATGATGAAGAACGAGGAATGTTTAAAAATTCAAAAAGTGTTGATGTCCTAATAAAAGCCTTACCAGCAAACTTGAACCGAATGAAAAATGCTCCAAACCACGTTAGAAAATTTTGAAACTTTTTTTGGATGGTCCTAATGCATCATTAGACTTTACATAAAATTTTTAGATGATTATCAATCCTGAGGAATTTTAAAAAATCCTGACAGTGGTACATCATGATAAAAGCCTAATGATAATACATAGATTTGCTTGAGCAACTAAAAAAGGTTTAGAAATTTTGAAACCTTTACATAAGGGTTCTAAGGAAATGCTTGAGCTATCATCAAAATTTTGGATCATGATCGCACTCCAGTGAATATATAAAATGCTTAGAATGGTACAGTAAAGTTAGAAATTTTGGCAGTATTTCGACTAACATTCGGATTTTGAAGGTTACAATTGGAAACAATCGATATATATTGGCATTACAAATGATAGACATGAAATAAAATTGATACATATGACAATTCATCACATATACATCACAAATATGACCATACAGGAGCATATTCACCACATATATGACCATGCAACGGTGGTTAATAAATGTGAGAACTACCTGTGAAAGCATGGATGATGCTAGAATGCAACGCTCAGTCCGAACCACCTACAAGAGGCATAATTGAAGAATGAGTATGCAATACGAACATGTATTGCAAGAAGATGCATAATTAAAGGAGTAGTATCATACAAAGCATGGACAACAATGCGTTTACATACTTACGTGTACTAGTACGCATGGTGCGAACTCTACCTCCTCGTTATCGACAATGATCTCATGATACTTCCTCTGGTGCTATTGTTTGTACTCTTCCCAACTCATGTCCCGTGGTAGCTAGGTAGACTTCCAATGTTCATAATGAGCCATCCAGTGGGTATGATTCTCTGACTGGTAAAGGTACCTGACAGATGTGTCTCGTGCATACGAATCGGCGTAGGGATCAGTGTAGTCAAATGGCCAAGACATTCTCAATCCGCCATAAATCTGTCTATGACCATACCCACCCTGATCCCATCCGTAGGGCATAAAACCGTACGAAGGATGCTCATTCGGAAAAACACAATAGCTCGAAGACTAGATGTTAGACCATGAACCTACATCATCTTGGGGTTATCCTTCCTGTCGCCCAACCCCACCACTCGTCGCGCCCTTCCCCGTACTACGGGTCTGCCTCTATGAGCCCTTCCTCGGGGCGTTTCCCCCTGTTGCAATTCTCCCGGTTACTGTGACTGTGAACAAGGCCAGAGGGAATAGCGGGCAGCGTCCATCCCAGCGTCACTTCTAGAGTCTATCGCCGAGCTACTATCAACAGTCTCCTGGTACTACACAATCTGAGGGGGTGTATCTGTGTCGTCGTCATTGGTGACATTAGGCTCATCATCACTTTGTGCCTTTTCTTTTCCCTTGACACGCTGGTTGCCGGATAACTTCACCAACCCACCTAAAGCATCCGTTATCATGTCATTGTCATCGATGTCGGTATCATGCTTCCTCTTCCCTGTGTGCATCTGACTAATCTTGAACTCGGCCCAATCTGGGAGGCTCTTCCCATCTACGGTCAATTGGAAGTAATGTTAACACTGTTGTGAGATTTCCACATACATGATAACCAAGTAGAACAGAACATAATTCCAAGTTACCTGTAGCCTTGTTCATCTCTTCTGGTGGGATGGTGTCAACCATGAATCTCACGGGGAGGGCTGAGTCGTACCCAATGTCCTCGTTGAGTAGGGGCTCCCCACCAGGCCTAGATGATCGAACCACTCTGCAAAAGGGTCGCTACACAGATGCATCGCACCCTCAATGAGGCAATCGAGTGGGACATCGTCCTAAGCCTAGCTGGTGGATTCATAGTTTCGTAGGCGAAGTCGGAGATTGTAGTGCACAAATATGAGCTGCTAGGGCTTTGCATAACTTAATCTGTTCCTTAGCTGTGCGTGCACTGAGGCAAACGTACTACAATTGCGCTCGCAACCACTGGACGATGCACACTGCGGCACCAACTGCAAGACATATTCTGCAACACTGGCGTCTCATTTCCGAACACTATCCACCATTGAGCTACAGACAAGACAATAAAAGAAAAGTGCGTCAGTCAGTGCACAACAACAACACAACAATTCCTAAAATTAGGTACGTACCAGCCATCATATGGGGATCGACGGTGCTGGTCTATGCAAGATGGGTAGTGAACCGTCCCCCTCCTAAGACAGTATAGGTCAGCTTCCCATAATGTCTGCACCGCGCTTCAATCCTTATTAGCTAAAATGCCTAGGGTAATAGAGAGTGCTCCCATGAACACCGAAATGCTGCATATATTGTACGTGAACTGAAACTGTGGATCGAGCATGGAGGCTGCAATGGATAAATCATTGTATAGTTACCACAATAGATACAAACATTGTATAGTTAGCACAATAGAAATGAACATATTAATTTCACCAACCTGCTTGCACATACGTCGTATCCCTTATTTTGGCGAACCTCTTTTCCAAGACTTGCACGAATATCTTGTACTGCTCTCCGTCCTCACGCAAGCACTTGTGATACTCAGTCCTCACAATTGCATACTACATCATGACACCACTTATCGTTGGCACCTTGTCTTGATCCACGAATCTCAACATCTTGTACAAGGGTTCTACGGCTAAGACAGTTCACTGCAAAAAGTACCAAAACCCCCTATCCACGAGGTGGTCATATGCAAACTTGC
This sequence comes from Otatea glauca, assembly GCA_036346275.1. Taxonomy (NCBI): domain Eukaryota; kingdom Viridiplantae; phylum Streptophyta; class Magnoliopsida; order Poales; family Poaceae; genus Otatea; species Otatea glauca. The sequence goes on along the minus strand of CM070719.1, from coordinate 17,593,323 downwards.
CCTCCTCCATCCTAGCCCACCTGCTACCTGTCCAGTCCAGATGTGTCATCCACTACTGAAACTTCTCCTTTTTTGAAGAAGTTGTCCAGGAAAACGAAGGTTGTGCCAAATCTAGTGGCATTTGGCCTCACCAACTCTCCACCTATGTGTTACCTCATCTGTGCATGCAGATTCTTGTGGTTGTACAAGAAGTGGAAAATCCCCTTTACATCTCTCATAACCTGTTTGATATGTGGGACATCGCACACGTCTTTCAGCATAAGGTTCACAGTGTGTGCAAAGCACAGCTGCCATATAATCCATGGGTACTCCACTCATAACAACTGGTATGCTTTCTTGAAGTTGGTTGCGTTATGAGTAACCATTTGCACGATGTGCTCTTCCCCAATTTTCTCGACCACGACTTTCGTTATCTCGCGTAGCAAGTACTTGTGGTCCTGGACCTTGCCTGTGAATGTACATGCTAGAAGTTAGTACGTACATTTCTGGTACGCAAGAGTAAAGACTAAAACGAATGTACATAAGAATGTTGTACCTGTGGCATTGACGGTCTTATGGAAGAATATGACCCCATTGCAGTACAAAATGAAGTTGATGATTCTTTGCTGAGTAGGTCCTGACCAGGCATCACACATGACTGTCAGTCTGTCACATCAAATGTGGCCCAATCGTCCCTGAACTTCCAAAGATACTGGACAATCTCCTGCTCGTTCTCGTCGAGGTACTTTTTGTCTATCTCATGGCCCCGTGGTCCATAAACCCCCTGGCCTAGCTCTTGCGCCATCTTGAGTGCACCCATCCATCACGGGCATAAGAGGTTAGTGCATCTATCATAAGAATTGTAACTTACAACCCTACGATCGTTTCATACCTATATAATACGAACACTCGGCCTTTCTTCGTAGAATTGCATTAGTATGGAACCACTTGGACAATGCCCTCCCTAGCTTCTGCCTCTCCCCCTACTTGAATGCAATGTCAATACAGGGTTGCTGCGGGGCACCAATCCATGCAAGGTGAACATCGATGGAGGCATGGCTTTCCCGTATCGATTTGGACCTGCCACACATTTTGTTGATAGTGGATTGGACCGAGGGCCTCCCTGCACCACTCCCAGGCCCCGATCCTAGGTCAAACTTTGGCTCCTGAGATAGGCCTCTTCTTTCGAGGCCCTTATGACCATCTTGAGCTGCTCTTACTTGGTACGGTATTCTGTGGCCAAGGTGGCCTAGTCATCGCAAGCCTCCTTCTTACGAAGGCGTACCGCCTCCTTCTCCTTCTTTTTCTCTCGACATCCACGGAGATCCACGAGCATGGCCTGCCTAACCACTTTAGGCACGCCTGGGTAGGCCTTCACATTGCCGATGCAGCCAGCCAGATGTTCCTTTAGATGGATTGCCCCTCCACCCTTCATAACATACCTACAATAGTTGCACTTCGACCCAAACAGTCCGATGTGCTCCCCATGCTCCCATACGTTACCCACACGATCTGCTATCACAAGAACCTGCAACAGAACACAAAAGATGCCAATGAGGCAATGAATCAGTAATGAAATATTATTTGTGATAACTAAATGCAAAGTAGCCATTAACATCATCTTGAAAAATTCAAATGAAATGAACATAAGCTCATACATGCCACTAAGCCATTAACATGTGATGTCTGCTCATACATGCCACTAACACATGATATTCTGAAATGTCATTTCAATTTTACCCATGACAGTCATAGATTCATAGTCCCCTTTTATATAACACTCTATTTATGAATTGCTAAAGTTATGCACTACTACTAGTTAGTTATTGAACATGCTAAATATGAAAAGAGCATACTAGCTAGTTATTGTACATGTAAAGAGCATACACTAATAAACCGAAGAAAAATATGCATCACCCTTCTATGACTATTCATACACTGCCCTATTGATTATTGAGTGCAATCTGCAATATATATATGCATGGTTCATCGATCATTCTTGCCGTTTACAAAAAATATATATATATGCATTGATCATTCATGCCATTTACAAAAAATATATATGCATCAATCATTCATGCAATATATATGCATGGTTCATCTGTCAGGATGCAATAATACACCAAATCCGGAATAGAACCAACCAAATCCGGCACATATACTCAGTAATCCGACCCAAAATACCGAGATTTCATTGCAAACTACCGAGCTTTCACCGCGAAAACCGAGATTTTGTTACTTGTAATCTCGGTCAAAGGGCCAAAATAATGCTCCAAACTGCTGAGATTTCAGTGTAAACGACCGAGATTTCCCTTTTTTTGGCCGGATACAACCGAATTTTGGCCGGAGATGGCCGGATTTTGGCCGGAGATAAGCGGAGACAGTGAGGGCGATAGGGAGAGATCGGGTGGAGTTAGTTCCCTGCGAGAGAGGAAAGTGGATGAGCTGTGTCGGGAATGAATATTTGAGACTCCATTAAAAAAGTGTGACTGACATACATAAATCAAATAACTCCTCAATACTAATACTCAGCATCAGCTCTAGCTTAGTTGGTAAAGTGCAAGGTTTGCAAACCTTAGGTCCTGTGTTTGAGTCACAGCCACAACACTTTTTGTGCAAGTTTTTTTGGCATTATTCTAAACACAAGATAGTCTTGAATAGGGATGAAAATGGATCGAATAGTTTTTGACCGATCTGGATAATTTCAAATACGGATAGAATCGGATCAGATTTTTTCAGATAGTTTCGGATCAAATACGGATATAGATATGTTTTGTCGGATATGGATTCGGTAGCGCACTATTCGACGGATACGGATACCGATCTAGATTATCTGATCAACTAGGAATTCGGATATCTGGTCAACTCACAGAGTTCACAAAATCATAGTATCAATATAATTCGTATTCCGTAATAGCCGGCCCTCAAATCCAGATCTAGTCCCCCACGTCACAACCACCCGTCTCCCACCGGCGCCGTCGTGTCGCCCTTGTCTCGTCTCCCCCCGGCGCCACCGTCCTCAGGCCTCGGCTCAGTCGGTCACTCAGATCTCCCCATGGGCGGACGGGTCGGCGCATCAGACGCCGCCCTCGGATTGTCTCCCCCGGCGCCGCCCTCGTCTCCCCCGACGTCGCCCTCGTCGTCCCCTGGTGGCCGCTGCCGCCCTTGTCTCCCCCTGGCGCCATCCTCCTTCGGTCCTCCCCCCTCACCGCCATCTTTCTTTCTTCCATGACACAAAGCTGAAGTACGTGCTCATTAGTTGATTACTATCTATGAAGGAGATGGGTAGAGGAGCAGTATACAGCTTCAATTTAGCTTGTCTGCATATAGCATTTGTGCTGTATATGTTGATGATTTTTGTTTCACCTACAGGCAATCACAGCCACAGGGACAAAGAAAAATGAGTCCATCTTTGGCGAGCTTCACACCCAGCTTAAGAACAAGAACTTGACTGTTGATGCCAAAGCAAACTCAGAGTCAGATGTAAGCCCTCTTGGTCTACTTCTCTCTTTTTTTCTGACTCAGACCATGTTTATGATTATCTCATAGCTGTTTTTGCTTGACATTGTTCCTTTTTTGTTTACTTTTTTATGCCTGATAATCTAAATTTCTAGGAATATAAAATCCTTTAAATGCATGATTCGCTGATGAATATTTTGTATCTTCCAGCTTTTGACAATAGTCACAGTGGATGAATTTGGAACTCCAGGACTGATATCAATTCTCAGCTTGGTTGTTCCAGACCAAAGGTCAGGGAAGGTATAATTTTGGCATCACTCCATTTGCTTGATTGTCCAATATGGTAACCATTGAGATAAAACACTTAATTCGTTTTTGTCTTCCTTAACAGCTTGAACTCCAGTACCTACATGAATATGCTGGCGTCAATGCAAGTGTCGGACTGAATTCCAACCCTATTGCTATGGCAAAGAACTCTCAGTTGGTGTCGATGTTTCATTTGATACGGCAACTAGCAATTTCACCAAGTACAATGTTGCATTGAGCCTCACGTGTAGAGTTCATATATGGAACATGTTAAGAGGCATATATGGTAGCAGTGTCATACTGTCATGTGTAGAGTTCTCATGATTCTTGGATGGTGATGCTCTAGATGGTTGGATATATGTCTTGTCTAAGTGAATGGAAATGCTTATATTTGTTCAATTTTCAATAATGATTTGATCAAATCAACTAGTTTTGTATTTTGTATTTTCTTTGATTTCTTATGTATAATCTAAGGGGTTATCATGTTCCGATAAATATCGGTGACCATATCCGATTCGATTTATATTCGCTCCGTATTTGTATTCGATATTATTTGTATTCGTATCTGGACTATCCATATCCATATCCAAATCCGAGAAAAAATATGAAAACAAATATGGTATAGCTATTATCTGTCTGTATCCGATCCGCTTTCACCCCTAGTCTTGATGCATCCCTAATGTTCCCATCAAATTTTTAGATGATGATCAAACCTAACAAATTTCCAAAAATTGTGAAAGTGCTACTTCAGAGTTTTCGGACCTTAGAGTGCATGCTTATACAGTTTAGAATTTTAATTTGAGTAACCAAAATAGGTTTAAATTTTTTGAAACTTTTAGAAAAGGGTTATGAGGAAATTCTTAAGCTCTCCTAAAAATTTTAGATCATGATCATACTCGAGAAAATTTATAAAATTTTGACACGGTTACTGCCTCATTTATGTTCATTCTATTTTTGATTTTTTAAAGGTAACCAATGAAGTTCAATTCTTTTGACCATTTTCTGTATGATCCTAGACTTTTAAAGATAGTGCCATAAATTTTTCACAATATGATCAAGCTAGTACAATCTTATAAAAATATTAAAGGGTTTATGCCAAAATTATAAAATATCTCAAAAATTCTGTTTCTCAATAAATTTTCATCAAAGATGACTTTCTTAAGGATTATCCGGTCTTCAAAACTCAAAATCTAGTCAAATTGCCTAAGATTTCGGCAAGATTTAGCAAAATCTCGCCAAAATTTCTGAGATTACTGTAGCATTTTGAATTTTTTTTACCCGGTCGAGATTTTGGATCCCGTCCCCGGCCGAAATCCGAAATCTTGGGCAAGATTTCTGAATTTTCACCGAATTTTGGAACCTTGCTTCAGATCCATCAGACCTGTTTCATGCTGTGCCTGCCCAAGCGTTACCCATGTTGCGTGTGCCGTACCGTGCCGCCTATCGTGCCTGACTGTAAGGGCTGGCATAGTCCTTTCATTAGTGTCGTAATAGACTGGCCCGTGCTTCAGACGTGTCGTGTCTGCCGCGCCACAGGCCGCCTCAAAAAACGCGACTCAATGCCCAATTCTAATCAGCAAGTCGCACGTAAAGAAGCAGGTGGGTTGGTGATGCTTGGCTCTTGCAATCTTTTGCTGCATTTGGCCTTGACACTTGGGTTTTATGAATACCCAAAGAAATAGGGGAGCAAAGTGTTTTGGTGTAGCACAAAGAATTTTTTTTTAATAATATATTTTTTAAAAGTAATTATGACATTAATACGTGGATTAAAAAAATTGCAAAAATAATACTACGTCGTCGTACCGGTTGGCAAAAATCAGGTAGTCGCCAGATGGTTCGGCGAAAATGGTATTTTCACCAAACGGTGTGGCAAAAATAGGGTAATTGCACAATTAAGAACGTCTGACAGTTATTTTGGCTCGGAGACCCTATTTTCGCCAAATGGTGTGGCGAAAATAGGGGTGTCGCCACACGGTATGGCGACAACCTGTTTTCGCCATACCATTTGGCGAAAATAGATCGATTTTTTAAAATAAATGCGAAATATTTTCAAATAATAAAATTTTCGATGATAATTCATGTAGTTAAAATTAGGGTAATTAAATGAAGAAAAATTAATATTTTTCGGTGATAATTCATGTAGGATTTTTTTTTGTAAGTAATACAATTTTTTATTAAAATTAGAGAAATATACCTTGCGCTAAAAAATTGCAAGAATACACATCAATCGTCAGACCATAGGACGACAAGAAGAAGTCGCTCGAAAAAATTACAAATTCGATCAAAAAATTTTTAGAGGAAATTTAATTTACGAGAAAAATTGTCAGTGTTATTTTGACGGGTCGTTGAATCATATAGTTCAAAGTAGGGCCAATTAATTTAGAAAAATTAATTGTATGTGTCGATGCTAATTAATGTAGTGCTTTACAAAATTATTTGTGAGTTAATTATTTCCTGGAAAAAAACCAAATTTCGTTGTTCGTCTTTCAATGTGCGACAAATTTGACGATCATGAATGATGCACACGATGGGTGTTGTAGGTGCATTCGCGCCATCCAGTGGCCCCTTAGCCTAGATTAACCTCGTGTGTAATAACCGTTGTATTGATTCTCAATCCCTCTTTGCACCGAAGAGTCACTTCAAAGCGGTACTCAGTAATTCCGAAGCTACGCACTACATGCTGCTGAGCTTTAATGGTTTGTTCCTCCATGTAGGTCATCATCCGCCAACAATAAGGCGTTTGCAATGTCGTGGCATGAAGAACAGCCTCTGCATGCCTTTTCTGAAAATAGTCAACGATGTTGTGCAACATACCTTCCAAGATGGCCACGAGTGGTAGTGAACGGAGGCCTCTTATGACTCAATTGTAAACCTCGGCTATATTCGTTGTCATGACACCAAACCTGATCAACACATATCGATTAGTACAACAACCCTATTTGTTCAACCATCATAAATATCATAATTTACTATACTAATCTGGCGCCCCCAATGTCATGGAGCAATGCCCACTTCTCTAGAGGCTCCCCTCTATTCAGTGCAAGAAACACTTTATATTCCTTGACGATCGCCTCCTCATATTAGGAGGATTGAGCTCCCCGAGTGGTGCTAGCTTTTTGGGTGGGCAATCGTTCGGCGTAGGTGGTTGCTTCTTCATCTCTTCGATATGTGCACTAGTGTGCTTATTCAACTCAGTTAATAGCGCGTTGAACTTACATGCCTGATTCTGCTAGCATAACTTCTTAAATAGGTTTATCAGTTTCTTATTTCTGAACTGTCTGAAGAAATTTGCTCCTAAATGTCTCATGCACCATCTGTTCTGCAAGTCACGCCATGGGAATGGCTCATCATGGTCCTCCTGTAGAGTCTTAATTACCGAAAGAATACCTTTGTGATGATCATTATTGATGCACACGCTGGGCCAATTACCAACTACCTCGAAATTCAGATGTCTGGAAAACCACAACCAACTATCCCGGTTCTCACCCTCAACAAAAGCAAAGGCCAATGGAAGTATGTGGTTGTTCGCATCAACTGCAATGACCGTTAGAATCTGCCCCTTATATTTTCCAGTTAGAAATGTACCATCAACACAAAACAATGTACGGCAGTACCTGAATGACGCAATGCAAGGACCCAATGAAAAAAACGCACAACGAAATGTGCAGATCCCATTACTATCTGCTTCACTTTCGTTGAAAGCGGTATATGTGGCAGGGTTGGTTTGCTTGAGGACATCAAGCACACGAGGTAGGTTGCAATACGAAGCCTCGTATGTACCAAACCTCTTCTCTAATGCTTTTTGCTTAGCACGTCAAGCCATCGAGTAGCTTATCTGGTACTTAAATGTTTTTAAGATTGCTTTCTGAATATACGAACACTCAATGTCCCGCTTCTCAATGATTTTATTAAACATCACGCTAGCAATTACAGCTGCATTCAGGTTGCGGTGTTTCACCAGAATATTTTCTAGTCTGCATGTGTGCTCCTCTACTCGTGATGCAATCCAATACGTCTCATATTTCGGCTTGTATGCATGAACTCGGAATTCATATCCATCAGTTCTGCACTTCACTGTGTACCTATCTGGTTTGGACAAGACAACCCGGAACTCTCTGCTGCGACAATGCCCAAAGCCTCACTGCTAACTTCAATTCAGAATTGTTCGGGAATATTTGATTCAACCGAATGGCATTGATACCATATTCCCAACGCGACTCATGGCCCCACAAAACTTTCATACCAGATTTGTTTTACTTGTTCCATTCGTCAGGGATAAGTATATCCGCTACCCCAGTACTATCATGCATTTTATCATTATCCTCACCCTCCCCTTCGTCATCTTCATCTTGTGCTGCCATACGGTCCACCAACTCCAAATGATCAATAAGTTGCTCGATTTTCTCCCCTTCATCGGTCTGACCTTCAGCGTTTGTTGTATCCCTATTGTCATCCCCCGCTACTACCTCAATCGGCACTACTTCCTGAACTTGTTCAGTTCTATCCGATGTACTGCTCTCGCCCATATCACTAATATCTACCTCTTCTCTAGGGCAAGCCTGTACCAGCATCACACATTTAAGACGAGATCCCTTACACCACCTTAACCATTTCTGCCACAAGTATGTCCGATCTATTTTCTTTAACTCCCAAATAGCAGGATCACTCTTGCTACGCGTGAATAGAATTTGAATGGTAACAGAGTAAACACTTGGATCCAGGAAAAAATATTGGGTCAACCAAATTTTTATATCACGAATGCTAACACTTTCGGGGAACAGGTGCTTAATCATGGTGACTGGAAAGTTGTTTAAATCAACACCATTCTGCGTACTTTTTATTTCACCATCGCCATAATATACCTTAAATTTCACTGGATCCGACATCACTGCGACCATATATACAAAATAAATTTTTAGATCACCACTAATATGTAATCTCACTAACCTAAATTAAAGAACGTTAATTAACTATCTCGCTACGGATACTACAACATTAAAGTACACATCTAATATCATTAACCTAAAATATATGCACTGATTAAATTAAATCTAACATCAATTATAATATTTTTCTACAATATTTTTATAGCCTACTACAAAAATACGAAATTACCTTTTTTTTTCCTTCTTCTTCTTCCTCCTCTTTCTCCCTCTCTCTCTCCTCCTCCTCTCTCCCTCCCTCCCGCGCGCTCCCTCCTCTCTCTCTCTCCATCCCTCTCCCTCCCTCTCTCTCTCTTTCTCCCGACGACAGCAGCCTGACGCCCGCCTTCACTTTGTTTTTTTTCCTCTGCGAGAATGGAAAGAACACGCCTCATTGGGCCCAAAACTCACCTATTTTCGCCAAATGGTGTGGCGAAAATAGGTAGGCACCTATTTTCGCCACACCATTTGGCGAAAATAGGGTGTCCTGACCAAAATAACTGTCAGATGTTTCGTAATTGCGCAATTAGCCTATTTTCGTCACACCGTTTGGCGAAAATACCATTTTCGCCGAACCATCTGACGACTACCTGATTTTCGCCAACCGGTACGGCGGCGTAGTATTATTTTTGCAAATTTTTTAATCCGTGTATTAATGTCGCAATTACTTTTAAAAAATGTATTATTTTAAAAAAATTCTTGCACAAATCATGAAGAAGAGGGGAACGAGAGCAATGTTAACGGCTGGAGAGAGTAATTTGGCTGGAGTGGTATTTTGACTAACGAAGGGAACTTTTGATTGGTATTAAAGTGCGCTAGTAAAGTTTGATGGTACTTTCAGAACTAATTTTGATGGTATATAACTATTTTTTTTATGGTTTCACCCGTAATGTGTACATAGTTATTTTCATAGTTACGATTTGGAACGAGTTTATAGTGCTGTAAACGACTTGAGGCCGGACGGAGTCTCTTTTGCCTGCAAGGGTACAGAAAAGTCCTCAAATTGATTTCGTGGTTACGACAGAGAAGTGTATTGGCTTTATATTTATTCAATAATTAACAGTAAAAGAAAGAGGGGTGCTTCTATATTTTTTAATACTTATATAAATATTAAAGTATAAATAAAATATGTTATATAAATATTAAAGTATAAATAGAATATAAATAGTGGTTATTCACTCCTCACTTGTTCAAAGATTTATTCAACATATGATGAGAAGGAAAACACAGCAGCTTGGCTTGTTGAAAAATTAGAAACGCAAGAGGTTAGAAGTCGGAAACCACATGATGGGTGCATGGACCCGGTGCACAGCGCCCTTGGGTCCGTGATCAATTTTTTTGCAATATCTACTTGACCTGCCAAAGCCAGTTGTAGCGCCCACTGCCTATTGTGCCGACGGTCGCATTTAATGTATCCTCAGAATGACATTGGGCCCTCGAAAGGCTACCCCTACCTGTCAGTGACATGAATCACTGGTTTTGTTTTTTGGGTTCGTGCCTGCTCTTTTTCTGTAGCTGGTCACTGGCCGACGAAGGGAGAGCGTATCATTGGGGCGTGGTTGTAGTCACTGCCCTGTGGGATCATAGCTTAGGGTGGCCCACATGTAAGTGCCTGCGGAGGGAAGTGTACATGGAGCGGTCCTGATGGCTCCGCGTCGCGGTCGGTGTTCGGTTCGACGCTGCAAGGGTGACTCCATGACGCCATACAAAAATGAAATGGAGTTCGTAGAGAAAACCAAAACGTTATATATATATATATATATATATATATATATGAAGTTGAAATGGAGCACCATGATGTCTAAGCATCATGATTTCAAATGCGTGAATTCAAGCTATATTCGAATATATTTTTGAAAAATTTTAATTTTAGGGTATATACACATCTATAATAATCCAAATGAAACACTACCTTTGAAAAAAATACAATCGAATTCAAAGATTTCGAACGAGTTTGAATCACATGCTTTGCTGATTTATATATAAAATCAGCACATACCTACAACCAAACTATCATAAAAAAGGGAAACTCTAGTTTAAATTTTAGTTCAAACTTATTTGAATTAGTTAGTAAACTGGTTAAACTCAGCATCCTAAAAATTTCGTATGAAAATACATAGAGAAAATATCCTTTTTAGATCATGGTGCCATAGATAATTATACTATATGTGTGTGTATATATGTGTTCACTACACGACAAAATAAATAAGATCCACGCATCTAGTTATATATATACACACGGAAGCGCTAATCTGCGCTTGCGCACAGATTAGTAATTTTGCACTTCTTTCGGAGATGCACATGGAAAACATCCCACATATGCCCACGTGACACGTGTTGACTAATCCAGTTACCTACGTAGCCAGAGTACTTAGTAAATGCGTTTCTAGTTTCTACGCGAAGCTGTTTTTTTTAGCCATACCTTTTTATTGGCACATCTGACTCATGAACGATTTTCACTAGTAACTTACTGCTAATGAGAGTAGCATATTGATATAAGTCTGACCAATAAAATGTTGCATGAACCCTCTGGCATGATGGTAAAAACGATGTATACCGATAGTACAATATATATATACGGATAGTAAAATCTGATTTACTAGGAGACTTATATCATTATGTTGTTCTTGTCGTCAGTAAGCAAGTGGTAAAAACCATTCATGAATTGGAGCTGTCAATAAAAAATTATAGCTAAATTAATAAAATAGATTCTAGTTCAAATAAGGAAACACATTACTAGCTTAACGCTGCATGACCAACTAGTAAACGTGTTTTTTGTTTGTACATGAATCTATTTATTCTTTGTTTTAGTCGTAATTTTTTATTGACACCTTCGATTCGCGAACGGTTTTCACCAGTAGCTTATTGACGACGAGAGTAACATATTGATATAAGTCTCGCAAATAAAACGCCGCATAAACCCAATGATCTGATAGTAAAATATATATATACGATAGTAAAATCAATATATACGGATAGTAAAATCTATGTTTACTAACTAGACTTATATCATTATGTTTCTCTCATCGTCAGTAAGTGGTAAAAACCATTCATGAATCGGAGTTGTTAATAAAAAATTATGGCTAAATCGAAGAAAAACAGATTCATGTTCAAATAAGAAAACACATTACTAGCTTAACACCGCATGACTGACTAGTAAATGTGTTTTTTGTTTGTACATGAATAAGTTTATTCTTTGTTTTAACCATAACTTTTTATGCACAGCTCTGATTAGCGAACGGTTTTCACCGGTAGCTTACTGTCGACGAGAGCAACATATTGATATAAGTCTCGCAGCATGAGTTAGAATATACTATCTATCTATCTATCTATATATCTATATATATATATATATATATATATATATATATATATATATTACTATCGGTATATATAATTTTTACTATCATGCCAAAGGGATTAGTAGCCTATGCGGTAGTAAACTTTTACGATATATTTGGTAAATTGACAGTAAAATCTCATTCACACGGTATTCTATTAGTGAGACTTAGATCATTCTGTTACTCTCGTCGTTAGTAAGCTACTGGTGAAAACCTTTTACGAATCGAAGCTATCAATAAAAAGTTATTGCTAAAATAATGAAAAAACATATTCATATACAAACTACGAAACACATTAACTAGTTGATTTGACCACGTATCAGAGGCAGTCCGTTGCGCTGATTAGTGCGTTGTATGGCTCGGTCAGATTGAATTAAATGGCTTGAGTGTATAATAGGCTATTCTATACGCAGGTACAGAATAGCGTTTATACGTATATATGTACATATATGTATATATACATATGTAATACATATACATATACCTATATACACATATATATATATATATATACACACACACATACATATATATATATATATATATATATACTTAACTACTAGTTCTAAGATACTCTAACGTGCATGGTTTAAAAAAATTCATAAGAGCTCTTTATTTTTGCATGTACAATTTTACATATATAAATAGAGTATATATGCAAATTGTGTTATAAAAAGTGGATTTTGATGAAAATTTTCACGAAACTCACTTGAGAGTACTTTATAATCAGTATTAGAGTATACTCGAAAAGATAAAGAGATATAATAACTCTTTTTAAACGGTATATTGAAAGCGAGAGCACACACTGTTAAGAGTATTGAACCATTTCGCAGTATGGTGCAAAATATGAGCCGAAAGTAAATTGGAAGTGGACATGGCTCAAGTATATCGAAATTTTTCTATATCCAGTTTTGACTTGTAGTCGATGACGGGAGATCGCTCTGATTTGCTCGACCTTTTGGGCCTATCTCGACAAAATCACGAGTCAATGCCTAACTATCCGTCTGAAACCATTGTTTGAGCATAGAATCTACGAATTCTTTCTGGTGTTCTCAACTTACGATAAATTACGGTTTACCCGTATGTTGCTGTTACAAAACGTAGATCACCCTAATTCGTTTCCGCATTTTTGTTTCTACGGCGGAAATACCCGAATAAGCTCTAGATTTGGCGTGACTAGAAATGATGCGTGCTCGCTGTTGATCGATCATGCCTGGCTGGCTGTGGGCAATGAGATCCAGAGCTAGCAATGTCAGTGTGCTTCATTGATTGTGTTTGACATTGCTTGCTTGTCAATGAAAGCAATACTGGCTTGCCACTCATGAGCTGCATGAGGATGGGATGGGTGTTGCGTAGCTGTTGCCTAGGGAAGGATTCAAATTTCGAAAATCAAATTTCGTTTTCGGATTAAATTTTGTCTATGACCGAAATCCAAAATTTCGTCGAAATCTAGGTATTTCGGATAAATCTCGATCAAAATTCAAAAATTCAAATTCAAATCGGTCCGTTTTAAACCGAAAAAATCCGAAATTCGGCCAGTTTTCTCAAAATTTCGGGCGAAATATCCGAAATTTTGGTGGCTTTGCACTAGCTAAAAAGTGAGTCAAAACGAAAATTTTTGAAACTTTTTCTGGAGAGTCCTGACATATTTTTGATATTTCCATAAAAAATTCATATAATTATGAATTATGTGGGATGTTTAACAATTCAAATATTGGTACTGTCCTGATAAAACGCTGACCGACAATTTTGAAGTGAATGAAACATAGTACAAAACACTATATAAATATATAAAAAAATTTGTGCATGATTCTGATGCATTCATAATGTTCCCATAAAAGGTTCAGATGATGATCAGGCTTTATGAAGTTTTGAAAATTCGGACAGTGCTACTGTCCTATTAAAAGCCTTGCCGACAAACTTGAACAAAATGAAAAATGGTTCAAACCATGTTTAACAATTTTGAAACTTTTTGTACATGGTTCTGATGTATCTTTAATGTTTCTATAAAATTATGAGGTGATTATTACACACTATAAATTTTATAAAATTCTGACAAGTTTACTGTCCCAATTATATTCATTCTGTTTTTTATTTTGTAGAGATAATAAATGAAGTTAAATTATTTTAAAAATTTTCATGTATGATCATAAACTACTAAATATAGTACCATAAATGTTTGAGATCATTATCAAGCTTGTAGAATTTTATAAAATTCCAAAAGTGTATTTGCCAAAAATTTAAAATATCCCAAAACAATAAGTTTTTCGACAAATTATCATCAAAGATCACTTTCTTATGTGTTATTTACGTAATTGAAGTCAAATCTGGCCATAAAAAGCAAAATCCAGATTGTTTTCATGAAATTGCGCCCGATTTGGGCGAAATTTCGCCGAAAAATTGAAAGTACTGTAGTATTTTCAATTTTTTTCCAGCTCGTAATCTCGTGGGGTCCTGAAATCCGAAATTTTGACGAAATTTGAATCCTTGGCCTGGGCCCTGGTGTTCATGTGTGCAGCTGCCTGGTGATGTCACTAATGGCAACAATTAATTAGACGACAATTAATTACTTCCTCTATCCAAGTTTATAAGTCGTATTTTTTTAATGATCTTATTCATAAATATAGAGCATATTTCACACTCTAATGCAAAATTAATTTGATGTTCTCTCTATACCACTAATAAATATCCACCTTTACTTTATATTTTTTATATGCATGCATTGAATATAGTGATTAGTGATAATAATTAAGGATAATCTAATTATTTTTAATATATTTTTGGTCTATGTGCCAAAAAAAATATGTCTTGTAAATAGAGTGAGTAACATTGATTAAAGAGATTAGAAAAACTGGTGTGTATAGAAGCTAGAGGGGAAATAACTAGGTTGATATATAGATTACTGTCACTGCATAGTAACCTTTTGTTATCGGTTAATTCTGATACACAACCTTTCGTGACCTTATTTCATCGGATTCATGTCAGCCACACAGAAAAAAAAAAAGGTTCCCAACCACACAGGGTTATGTGTCTACATTTTTACAAATTGAATTAAAAAATTAACTTGTGAAGTCCAAACAACAGTGTGAATAGCATCCGTCGTATGCCGATTTAACTCCGTTATGATGTTGAATAGTTACCAAAAATAAATATGTTTAATAAATATAAACTTGCTTGAAATTTGCATAGAAGTTGCTATGTTCTGTCATCATCCAAAATTTTCGAACCCCACCAAACTCGAGAGATAAATGAAATTGGCAAACAGTGAACAGAGAAAAGGCACTACTTATGCTGACTTTCGTGTTTTTCATATCATGAAAATAGAATCGAATTTGACATTGATCTTTTCCAAGCTTATAAGAGCATCCATCCTCTTATATCTAGTAACTATTTCTAGTTTTTTTATACACTTCCACGCAAAGTTGGCATGAGTTTACACTCAGACGATGATTAGTAGCACCTTTGAGAACCTCGAAAAGTCAACAACCTCCACGAGCAAGCTCCCCATTTGCAACAGTCCTGTCCTCGTGTGGGTTTGAGAGAGATTGTAATCATACTCAATGCGAGTGTCAAATGCAATGTAGACTTCTCACCCCACAATATATTCAAAATGCTAAAAGCTTTCCACGCAGAGAGAGAGTATGCAAATAGCTTGAGAGGTGACCTTTTTTCCTACATTTAAACTGACATAGTATCCTTCTTTAATTAACCATCCTCGAAAAAAGCTAACTAGCTAACATAATCTATATACGAAGTACAGCAATAGTTAATTTTTCGCATATAATTTTGTAACCCAGCTGATGTCAACAAACATATATTGGCAACCACATTAATTAATTATAAAGAACCGCAACCATAGGGATTTTTTAGTATCCATGCATCTGTGGAGGATTGATAGCCATAATGTACTTTTATTAGTCGTGCGCTTCATTTTCTATCAGAAATCAATCGTTATTCATGGTGTGCAAGAACAATCCGTCTGTCAATTTCTAATAGTTGAAAATACCGAAAAATGTCCCTTTCTACAATGAAAGATAGGATAAAACTGATTGTTGACTTCGGAAATGGATCGGATCCTCTACATAACTTAGTTAAAATGTAGAGAAGCCAAACAATGTGCAATTGTGCATTCAAGCATCTTTTGACCAGACGATCAGAATCCAGTAACTAAGGTTGGGTCATACAATTAATATTCATACTATAATACTGGAAATAGTGTTGCAATGCCAATATGTGCCTAGGTATATATATGCTGATGTCATTTGATTCTTGTTTGCATATACTCCCACCATTTAGGATGCATGTAGAGTCAAATATTCTAAACTTTGGATACTAAATATCTTTTTGAATATTTAGATTGGACTTATGAAAATGATATTCATAGATTTGTCTCAAAAGTAACAGTATAGTTTTATTAGGTTTTATTAATATATCACAATATAAAGGAGTTGTCAAAGTTTTATTTAGGATTGTGTTGATGTCCAAAACAATTTCTTTTTTTTAGACTGGAGGGAGTACTTGTGCGAGAAATACATGGAGTGGTAGATCGTAAATTTTGACTTAGATAAGTGTAAAGGATCGAGCATTGTAGATGGTAGATTTTGATTTAGGACATGTACATGTGGATTTCGATTTGAATACTTAGAGTTTTGTTCAAATTTAAACTATCCGAAAATTTCCCAAAAGGATCGTGCTTATCCAAACACCCCTTTATAGTGCAAGGATCTTCCCTCGTGTGGAGACTTCTTTCGACCTTTTTTGGAGAGAGCTTTATTCGTTAAGGTGCTGTTTGGCTAGCTCTAGAGTAGCCGAAAAAATCTGGCCGAACAACCTGGGCTCCGAGAAGTCCGGCTCGGGCTCCTGCAAAAATGAACTATGAGAGAAGCTGAAGCTACCCATGTAAGGCTTTGACGGCTTCTGAGGACATGGGGTGGAAATTTTACTGAGTTGGAGCTGCAGCCTAGAAACCGGCCAAACGTCCTAATTTTTTACTGAGTTGGAGCTGCTCACCAATGCAGGACGAAGCTTGTGCTCCGCACCACACAAATGCGCGTTCCTTTTAGCTAGTTGTGCTGCTAACTCATGCGCTACTTTGTTATGTTCTCTCTTAATTTCGTGGACTTGCACATCCGAGAGCGTAGCCATGTGCACTCTGGATTCCCTGAAGACAGCACTCCTCTTGATCAGTCCTCCAACCTTTGACGACAAACCAGCGGCAACCGACGGACGCACAGTCAGGTTCGACGATAACTGGCATGCGCACCCATTCATTCACTAGCTGCACCCCCTTTCGACAAGCCAGGGCTTCAATTTCCTCCCACCCATCTGACGAGGGGTTCTTCTTTTGTTTGATCAGTTTTCTTTGCAGTTTGTTCAGAGAGAGGCAAATAACTATAGTTGTCTTTCTACCGCTTCAGTATTAATACCTCTATAAACAATACTAACAGGAATTTGTATAATAATATAGACAATATCAAAACTAATAATAAATATTGGAACCACGCGCCCATGCATGCTCGAGTCCACGCGCTCGGGAACGCCCAGGTCTTTATACTTGGGTATGCCCGGATCACATGAATCTGGGAGTAATCTTTACCTTTTAACGACAACGATAACAATTATAATTAAAGAATAAATAAATAACTAAACTTCCTATTTAATATAAAACTGAGTAAATTCATATGTCCATTACTATGATTATGAAAGTCCGTCAACTAAATTGGCTAAACACTTTATTACTCATGAGTGAACGCTAAAACTAGGTATTCATGAAAGATGAAGTGACAAGCGACACAATGGTGTTACTCTCATCCCATACATGTCGATTTCAATGATTATCTAAAACATTAAAATAAGTAAAGGTGAGTCCCCGACTCAGCAAGTACATAATAAAACAATAACGTAACTATTTATCACATTCACCTCATTAATCATCTTTTATCACTAGGGATGCAATGCAATTATGTCTGTATGCTCGTATGCTCATTACATAGTATATACCGGTATCGTTGAGTGCACACAAGTCGATATCGCACCCTCTTATACACTTCATGCCGTGAAAAGTGCCTATCGAAGTAGGTCTTTCATGCTTACACCAAATTGGCCGTAGAGGCCCACATAGGTCACCTCTTTTTATCATGAATGCATATATGCAAATGACATAAGTTACTAAAATATTTCATCATCTCTATTATTATCATCATTATAACATATCATTTTTCATAATAAATGAAAGAAACCATGTAAAACATCATGATAGCAAGTTTCTAATACAAACAATAAGATTTAATCATCTATGTCATTATTCTATTATGCACTTACCTTTTTACTCACGAGAAACGAAATAGCATGTGGTAGAAGTCAAACCCATAGTCACACCTCCTACAGTAGTAAACCGATCTCAAAATCATGCCATAACAGTACACACATCTTCAGACTTAACTTTATCTCTCGCTAGACTGTTTACCCTTTTTTTGTCCCGGTGGTTGAAAGGCCATAACTCCTAGATCAGGAGTCCAAACATAGTAAACCATATATGTTCTAAAAAAATACGTAAGATTGTATACAATTTTCTAGTTATTCACATTTGCCAATTAATCTATTTAACCCCTTGTTTTCAGCCCTAAAGACTTTACTAGGCAACAGACCTCACAATTTCGTAACTATTTTTATATAACTCCAAAGATAGCAAGCATCTCTGGAATCTAGGGAGAATCATCTAGTTTTCTCTAGTTATTGACATAATTTAATTAGGTCATTATATAGCCCTAAACAGCAGATTAACACGACTACCCTCAACAGCGATTGATTTCTGGATAGTAAGCTTATATAAGAAATAATTTTCAAACAACTTAACCAAATTTTACATTCTTGTTCTCTAATTAAACTTTAGACAATAATGAATATTTTTTATAACCAAAAAATGCCATGAAACTGATCGTAAGTACCCCAAAACTTGACCCAAAACAGAGACCACTATTACATGAATACCGACCTCTCCCAAATTCCACCCGATGCTTCCCAACTTCCCTATCTACCAACAATACGACTATAACATTGATTAACTACAACTCCAACATGACCAACAACGATTTAGATTTTATACCTACATCTTGAAATCTCGTTGGAAACATTGACAACGCAGGTCCTTTGCAATCCCCGCATGCTCCCCACTCTATCACGCTTCCAGAAACTTCCACACCATATCCTCCAAGATTCTCGACACCTCCTACATATGGTGACTCAAACAGATCTCAGATCGGCCGTACGATTTGACGACGAACGTGAAAAACAAAGGAGAGAACACCGGGACATGCCCTAGATGCGGTCGACATGGAGTGGCTTTCTCTGGCGTGGTTCGGTCAGCACAGCGGCGGCAGGCGGTGGCACGGCTGACATGGCACCTCAATGGCGGTTTCAGCAGACGACGGCGCCAACGTTGGTAGCGGCTCAGCCGATGGCGTCGCGCAATGGCTTGGTGCATGGTGGGGTGGTGAAGTGCCTAGCAAGCGACGATGATTGTAACATAGGGCGACAACAGTCACAGCGCGGCATGGCTTGGGCATGGTAGCGTGTGGGCGGCACTGCGTCGCAAGGTATGGCCAGGCGTAGTAGCGTGTGGGCGGCTAGCGGCGAAGCTAGGGCAGTGGCACAGCTTAGGGCTTGGGTTTCTATCCCCTCCCATGCCCCTTATATGGCCGGTGAGGACGCCAAGTCCGGTCCAACCATGACACGCATGCTAAGGCCGACTCAACGCTACTTGGGCCAACCCTGCTTTCTCTTTTGTTTTTTTAAGGTATTACACTTAGCTTTTTACTCCTTTCATCCAAGTTTATATGGAGGGAGTATCTTTCACTTCGAACCTTTGAGATAAATGAATGCCCTGGCTTTCTCTTAAAAAAAAAAAGTAATATCGACGACCACCGGCATATTCTACTTACAAGTACAGTATATTGTCTTCTACTTTCAATACGCATTAAGCAGTCAAGTCAGAACACAAAATCTCAACACACTTTTTGTACGTAGTGCTCTCATTGTTTATTACTTTTTTTTTCTGTTTATGATCGTTATCAAGTAGGGCCTCCTTCTAAGTCCTAACACTATCTTAAAAATATTTGCTTTGAGCCAACGGTTTTGCATGGGTCCCACACCTAGGCATATTCCACATTAGGCACATGCTGGTTGGTGGCAGTACTGTATTTCCTCGGCACATGCCAGGTCAATTCATTGCGACCTACACAACATAGTAATATAAGCAACTACAAACCAACGACAGCTAATATGCGTACACGGGAGGAGGTTAGATTTATAATTTTATTTAAGTGCGGTTAGATTTATAAAAAAATAAGGTAAATAGACTAGAAAAGTGATCACTTTTTCGAGGAGCATGGCCATCATTTCAGAAAGTTGTCTCCTCTAAAGCTTGTTTGGAGGCATTATTTTTGGCATCCATGGAAATTTAGAAGTTGTCAGCTCCAAGTTAATTTGATTGCTGCAAATGATCCGATCTTTCATGGACCAAGACTAGTTGGCGGTGGTGCTGTTTTGTAATAGTAATGACAATAAATATCAAATTGACCGATTTGCAGAAATGGTAGGTGCATTATTTGAGTACCTAATGTACCATGGGTTCACTTGTATGTGATATCTTTTTTTACCTATCTAATTTTTTTTGGCGTAGTTTAGCCCTCCAAAAATTTTCACTAATTTTATTGCTCATTAAAGTTTAATACGGGGCTTTTCTAAATAAAAAATAATAATTTAATACGACTAAATCCAAGTGAACGATTATCAAAATTACTTTATTTGAGTTCCTTGCGCTTGAAAATATATTTCAGAATTTTTTAGTGTATTTTTTATTTTATTTGTGCTCTTTTGTATTTTCTCTGATTTCTAAAAAGGAAAACTAATTAAAATGGTGAAAGGCTCTTAGACTGAATCCCTACTTACCATCACATTTCTCTTTCTCCTTGGCCTAACCCACAAGCCCGTCTCGCCGCTTTCCCTGTGCCTGGCCCAACTCACCCACGTGTCACCTTGACCCATCTCCATCCTGTAACCTGGCTCGCTGCGCACCCACACTGCATTGTTGTCTTCCCCACATACACAGAATGGACTCCGCATCGCGCCGCCGCATCTGCGTCAAACTCCTTATCCATGACTCCTCCATGCATGAAAGCCGAGGCCAAGCGTTGGATCTGCATCGCTAGGAGATCCGTGTCCAAAGCCCTAACCCTAGGCACAAATCCACACCCCTATCGCCTCGGAATTTGGAGATTCCCGCAACATCATCGTCAATATTCTCGTCAGATTCCACTGATGTCGATGAGTAACCATCACAATCGCCGTCACGTGTTCAACCTGGCGCTAACTTCCTTGTTGTCGGAGCATCATCGTAGGTTGCCGTCACTGAGGATGCCGTTACTGCCACCTGTGTTGTGCCATGATCGCCATAGGTCACCGCCGGCCAAGACACCCACGTCATCAGCATCGTCTGTAAGTTCAAACTCCATTGGTTTTGGTGATTGGTTTTAGATTAATGCTTAATCATTGTTTAATGACAAATCTAATCATTATGAGACTAGCATGTTTATTGAGCTTTATTCTTATTAGTCTCAAATTTGGATAGAAAATGAAAAACCCAAGATATGCACTCGTATTCACTCTATTATCTTAATGCATACTTAGGGCCTGTTTGTTTCAGCTTTGGATTCTCTAAAAGCTGATTCTGGATTGTGGTTTTAGAGAAGCTGATTCTCCAAAAGCTGGAATCCAAAAGCACATATGAAGTGGATTGTGGATTCTAGTGTATATGGGTGGACTGGATTGTGAGAATCGGATTCTAGAATCAGGCTGTTTACTTTTAAAATCCATCAAAATGAGTATATGAAACTTGTGTAGTTATATATACTCATATCAATTTAAATGAAATTTAAATTGAGATTCGCTTGTCTTTTAATCATCAACGAACGTCTTATCATGTGTTGATGGTGTTCCTTTGATTGATTAAGGACAAACGGAAAGTTCTTCATTATAATGAAGCATTAGTTGCATCAAAGTACTCAAGATACAATTAATCATTCAAATTGATTTAGGTTGTGCTCAATTGATCTTAGGGCATCGATTATGTGTTAATGGAGTGCTATTAATGATTGAGACAACCATGTTTGTTGGACTAACAATCTTCCATAAGTTGTGAAGTAGGTTGGGTCCAACTATAATAAAGAATAGAGAAGAAGAAGTCATCATGTGTCGATGAGCTTCAAGAGGAGATCCCAAAGCGAAGTGAAGAGAAGAGAAGATGAGGTTCATCATGTGTTGATTAACAAGGTGAGACTCGATCTTGGAGAGAACATGATTGGATATCATAAAAGCTCCAAGTGGATCGCTAGAGGCAAAGGTATAACTAGCTAGGGCTAAGGATATATTCCTAGTCTTTTACCGGTCTCGATATTTGGATGGGAGACCGGTTGCCAGTTAAATTGTCGTACTATTAAGAGGGATTGAGTCTTTTAGCTTGAGCTTCATCATGTGTTGATGAACTCAATCCGGTTCACTCTAGCTCACTCTCTTATTTGGATTTTGCATGAGCCAAGTATTTGCATGTGTTGCAAATAAGGGAGCTCATGCTTGTTTCTTATTAAATCTTAATTGATGTGAATTTTGCATGGAGCTAACTTTTGCATGTGTTGCAAAAGGACAGAGCTCATGCAAATTGAACTTTGTGGTTGTTTTTTTGCATGGATCTATAGATTTGCATGTGTTGCAAAAAGGGAGATAGCTCATGCAATTCGGTTTAAGTGGTTTTTGTGTGGAGCTTTAGTTTTGCATATGAAGGAGAAAGCTCATGCAATTTGATTTTAATAGTTGTTGTTTGCATGGAGCTAGATATTTGCATGTGTTGCAAATAGAGAGCTCATGCATCGGAGTCTTAGCTTGTGACTTGATCATGTGTTGATCATCACATGGCTAAGAAAGGTTTATGCTTTGTGTTTGCAAAATGAGTTTTTGCAAAATGTGGCTTAATTGAATCTTATCTTGGAGTATGTGAATAGAGTTTGCAAATATGTTTGCAAATTGACTTGATCATGAGTTGATCAACACATCGCTCGAGATTTGCTTTTAAAAGGGTTAATTTGTTATTTGCAAATATGTTTTGCAAATAAGCTGGAGGTTATAGGTTTCGATCCTAGAGTATGTGAATAGGGTTTGCAAATGTGTTTTTTAAATTAACTTGATCATGTGTTGATCATCACACGGCTAAGAGGATTGATCTTATAGGTTTTTAGTTTATTTGCAAATGTGTTTTGAAAATAAATTGAAGTTTTAATGTGATTCATTGGAGCATATGAATAGGGTTTACAAATGTGTTTTGCAAATTGACTTGATCATGTGTTGATCATCACATGGCTCAAAGAACCAATCTTTGATGAGTTTGGAAAAAAGTTTTTTGTGAAAAACTTGTTATTATCCCTATGGCCGGTACTACCGATCATTGAGGCCGGTAGTACCGTTGGGCCAGCAGTACCGTTTATGGGAGCCGGTACTACCACCCCAATGAGATCGGTGGCTATTTTCTAGAGAGGGTGTTTTGGAGGAGCGCTGAGGCCCACAGTACCGCCCGTGGAACCATTACTACCGCTTGAGCGGCATTACCGCGCCAGTTGGGCGGTAGTATCGGGGTTCCTGCGCAACGGCTACATGGGCGTTAGTGCTGGGTTTGCCAGTTTTTGCCCAATTTGTCCCCCAACGGCTAGATTTCATGTGGGGGGCTATAAAAGGATGCCAATGGCTGGCATTTGGGTGTGGTGTGATGTTTTTGTGAGACATTTTAGAGGAGTTGTGCATGTGTTGCAATTAGAAGAGGATTGAGAGCCTCTTGTGTATGTGTTGCACTTGAGGGGATCCTTGTCCATGTGTTGCACTTGGTGATCACCATTGTACATGTGTTGTACTTGGTGGAGTTCAAGCTAGACGGCTTGACTTGTTACTTTTGGTGTTTGCCGACACCTAGACGGCGTGTGGAGGCGTTGTGCGCGGTGAGCTTCTCAATGGAGGTTGTGAGAAGCCCTCGCGAATTTGTGAAGGTTGGAGCTCACCTACCCGGAGGGAGAAAGGGCTACCTCTAGTGGATTCGAGGCGGGTGCTCAATTCGTGGAGCCGGTCCAAAGTGGTTTGGGCTTGCCTCAATTGAACTAGGGTAGACCGGCAAGTCTCCGAACACCACGGTAAAAAGTATTGTGTTTCCTTGTGGTTTGCTTCCTTGTGCTAATTTACATTCAAGCAATTTATATTCATAGTATTAAATTGATTGATTGTCTTTAGGATTGCAAATTATTGTTAGAGACATAATTAGTTAGTGCACTTAGTGAGCCTAGTTGACTAAGCCTTAATTGTCAAAATCTTAGTTTATCGCTTTCACGTTATTTATTTTTAAGGTTTTTTCATAAGGATGCTTAGGTGTTTGTTTAATTAGTGAATAAATTTTTAATACCGCCTATTCACCACCCTCTAGTCGGCATCCTCGACCTTACAAGTGGTATCAGAGCTTGGTCTCTCATTTTTTAGGCTTCACCGCCTAGAGAGTAAGGATGTCGACTAAGGGTTTAGTGCACTACACCGATTCACCTATGCTTGATGATTCTAATTATGCTTTATGGAAATTATTTATGATTTCTCATTTTAAATCTGTGAGCCCCCAAATATGGTGGATCATAGATGTGAGCTTTTCTCTTCGGTTGAATGAATTTGCTGCAACTAAAGGAGAAGAGAAATGCCTACATCTCGACACTCAAGCAACTAACGTTTTATTTAGAGTTGTGAGCGTAGATGTTTCCAATCAAATTTGCAATCTTAAGAGCACCCACGGAATGTGGATAAAGCTTCAAGATATTTATGAATCATCCACATCAACAATTGAGGATTGCATTGATGAATGGACATCGGTAGAAGAAATCTCCTCTTCTTCCTCAAGTGATGAAGAAACCTCAACCTCCACCTCCAACGATGATGAGCATAAAATTCTTTCATCATTAACTCGTTGCTTCATGACTAAAGGTAAAATTGAGTTAAGTGATGATGATGATGATGAGCCTCTTACGATGATTTGATGAATATGTTAGAGAAGCTAAATGAGTAT
This sequence comes from Otatea glauca, assembly GCA_036346275.1. Taxonomy (NCBI): domain Eukaryota; kingdom Viridiplantae; phylum Streptophyta; class Magnoliopsida; order Poales; family Poaceae; genus Otatea; species Otatea glauca. Next base: position 17,568,178 of record CM070719.1, on the reverse strand, counting down.
CTTAGGAGAGAAAAGTCCAAATATAAGATTTTGAAGCTTGAGCATGACTCACTTCAAAATGATTATAATGTGCTCAAAAGTGAGCATTAGTCTCTTCTCAAGGAACTCATTAAGCCAAGAGTGTACATAGGAATTCAATGTGATTTAATTGATGATATGACATACGTAATTGTTAATTCTTGCCTTTCATGTAAAGTCAATATGTCCACCTCTTGTGAGGATTTAATTGATATGCCTTGTTGCTCTAAGGAAATTGCCTCTAGTTCCTCTATGTGTTTAGAGACTAATCTTGTAGAGGAAAACAAAGAGCTCAATGCTCAAGTCATAAAGTTGGAAAAAGACTTGAAGAGGTACTACAAAGGGAAGGCTTGAAGAGGTACTACAAAGGGAAGGCCACCCTCGACGATATCTTAAGCAAGCAATGGGTTTTGCACAAAAAGAGAGGGTTTGGCTACATCTCTAAGAAGAAGGAAAATAGCAAGACAAGGCACAATGCAAGACACACGAAGAACATCAAGTGCCTTGGATGCAACAAGAAGGGACACCTCGCCTCCGTGTGCCCTAACAAAGTGGAGAACAAGTTCACATCACAAAAATTGAGGCAAACCGGTAAGGAGCAAGTCAAGAAAGTCAAAAGAGGGCCAAATATCGTGACGTGCTTCGATTGCCGAGAAAGGGGACATTTTGGTAAGGATTATCCCAAAGGTACCATTCCTAAGCCTATTATTGTTAATAATCATTATTTGCTTAGGAAGGACAAAAATGGCAAATGTATTTGCCAAGTTTGTCAAATCTCCTAAGTCTATGCAAAATAATGATATTCATTTGCTTAGAATAAATAAATCTAGAAATGTGTTTGCTCAAAATGCTAAATTTCCTAATACCATGAAAAACCATGTTGATCATATGCTTAGGAAAAATAACAATAGCAAAACATTTGCTAGATGTACTAGATCTTCTAAGCTCATTTATTATAATGATCTTCATGTGCTTAGAAAGGATAAAACTAGTAATGGGTTTGGTAAAATTGCTAAGACTCCCAATCTTTCTCCATTCAATGCTAATAATTCGCTCAGGAGGGGTAACAAGTGCAAACCATTTGCTAGTTGTGTTAGTTCACCTAAGAACTATTAATGTTAGGGCCATTTGGGTCCCTAAATCTATTGTGACTAACATTCTTGGACCCAACAAAAATTGGGTACCAACAAGTACCTAAAAGTTAAATAGGTACTTTGAAATGCATTGGACGTTTGGCTTCTTCAAAAGGAAGAGGACTTCATAATTTGCAAAATAGAGCCAAGCATGAGGACGATCATTTTAATCATGAACCAATGCCATCTCGGTACAAGTATTTAAATTGATAATTTTAGATTATAGCCTTGTGTAGGTTATATTTCATTTTTATGAAAATCAATTTAAATTGTTTGTTCATTTTCTTGCTCATGTTTCTTTACTGTTTTGATTGTAATATTGAGCAATTTTGGGCTGTGGCACATAAGGGGGAGTGCTAAATCATAACAATGTATATCACATCCCTATGTGTGCCTATATTTATATAAGTACTAATATATGTTTTCAAAATCAAACCATTTTAGCCAAAACTCTAAATTTGTATATCTATTAAAAATATAAAAAAAGACTAGTTGAAAATGGTATACAAATGTTTTCCAAAGGGTTTGGCTTTACAAAAATCTATTTTACAAAGAAAATGAATTTCAAGTCCAAAATCTAGTTACTAGTATCTTATTTTGGATTTAAACTTATAATTTTCATAGAATTAAATGTAAAAAGGTTTTGTAAATAATTTCAAAACCAAAATCGTAGAGTTGGTCATTCTTAACAACTTTCGTGTTCAAAATATTTTCAACAGACTAACCAATCAAAACTTATTTGATTTCGAAACTCACCTAAAAACTAGTTTTGACCTATATTGGTCATATTATTACACTTTGTGAGTTTCACCTTTTGGACTGGATCTTGTGTTGTATCTTGGTTCAAAATGGTATTTTAGACTCATACACAAAATTCAAATCTCTATACCTTATCTCTTGCTTCATTTGAATTTTGTGTTGTTGAAATTTGGCTTTGCTTTACTAGTGGTTCTTTAAAAGGACCCTTTTGGTCAAAAAAGTCAAAATCATGTTTTAAAAAGGCCCAAATTTGCAAAAGTACTCTATTATGTATTTCAAATGTTTTACAAGCGTTAAAGTCAAAAATTCTATGTTGAAATCAAATTTGGCCAAAAGCTTTGATTTGAACCAAAATAGCCTATCTATGCTTATTATTTAATTTTGGTATTCAAGTTGGATTTCATTATCTTTATAAGTGGCATCATGGCTTCTACAAGTATTTCAAATCCTTCAAGCCATGGAAATTTAAATGTCTATGAAATCCAAAATTGGAGTTGCACTTTGAGGCCCTATGGGAATTTACATGTCTATGAAATCCAAGATTGGAGTTGCACTTTGAGGCCTTTTATGAGATTTTGATTTCCTTTTATTCCTTAAAGTGCATTTTGCCAAAATCTTATCTCAAAAAGGAAAATTAATCTTTGAAATGGTTTCTAAAATGTTTAAAATACTCCAAAATTTATTTTCTAAAAATTTGAAATCATTTGGACATCATTTGAAAAGATTTTGCAAAAAATTGCATTTCAGTCTGCCAAAGTCGGCACTACCGCACCAGAACGGCGATAGCACCGGAAAATCCACCACTACCACATCTGTATGGCAGTAGCACTGGATCCCGGCACCACCGACCCTATGTGAGCGGTAGTGCCGGTTTGGCTAGGCAGTTCTGATAAATTTCTGATTTTCAAAATTATCTTTGGGATATCTTTTGACTGGATTTCATTTTTCAAATTTCCTTTTGGAAAAGATTCTTATGATCCCTTTGAATTATTTGAATTGGTTTTGAGTGGTATCAACTTGATTCCTTTGAATTGATTTCAAGAGGTATCTACTTGATCTCTTATTGCAAGAGCTTTTCAAAACAAAACTTATGCATGATCAAATGCAAATAGCTCCATGTTTCATCTCTTGAATCTCATGGGAGCTTACTCTAATCGAGTTTTGTGCATTTATCTCCAATTGGTATCTCTAAAATCAAGTTTTGTTTGCTCTGATATCTTCGAATTTTCTAAATCTTTGAGAGATTATTTGTTCAAACCAAAATCAAGCTAAGGGGTATTGTTGTGTTTTAACAAGTGGTATTTTCTACCCCTATGCATTTTTAAAGTTCACATGGTAATTCAAACTCATCCAGATGAGTTCCCTATTTGAAGCTTAATTGTAAGATTCAATCTCTCAAGAACTCTCTTTGTTAGATCCTTTGTGATTTGAGATGTTTAAATGGGAGTATTTCATATTGAGCTAATCTTAAAATAAAATGAAAATGTTTTTTTAAGTGATACCCTCATTCAAAATGTTCTTTACAAGTTGATGAGGACATAGCTACATCGCATACACCCATAGAACCAATGACCAATGACCAACAAATTTCTCCTAGTGATCAGCAACCTTCGACCAACTTACAAAGACCAATTACCCGAGCTCGTGCACAACAACTAAATAATCAGGTAAATTCGTTTCTTGGATTGCATAATTTCACTTTGGAGAACAGACCGATACCTTATAATATTCTCACACTTAGGAACCTTGACACGGATCAGCAAGGGAGTTTTAATTTGCCAACACAAGTCATCAAGCAAGGTGGGAATGCGAAAGGATTCAACTCGGTCTCCAAAGACCAGTCTGACATTAAATGGGTATAGAGAATGCAAACGGAGTCCGTTTGGGGCGTGTGAGCACTTGATCAAAAGCTTATCTCATACACTTCCCAACGGATCTGACCTCACCATACAATTCATTTTGAAAGGGGAGATATTGTCGAAAAACTCCAACATCCAGAAATGGTCTTCAATGTTTTGGGTGCTGTGCCACCATTATTTTGGGCTCAGTTCCCATGTAATCAAAGTGGCATGAGTCCACCTCCTAGCAGCCATCTCCTTGGTTAATTAGTAGACAAGCTCCCTTCTTTTCTCTCAGGTTTTGTTTTGAATAGTAACCCCATGTGTGGAACTTTATCCTTGTTCTCCTGACTTGGCTAGAGCAGAAGTAAACAAGTTTTGAAACCTCAACTTGAGTGTGTGCTTCATCCTTATTATTTCTAGTTCTTCGATTGCTTGCAAGAATAAACCTTCGTGGTTAGGTCATCCGTGTTCTTGGCACAGCTGATAACGACGAGGAATGTGGTTTAGCGATTGCGGAACTTTTCCTTGTGTGGTTCATTGTGTAACATCCCATTTTTTTAGTGCTTTTGCCAAAGATTAATTTAAATTAATTAATTTAAGGATTTGGGTTTTCTTTGGAGTTTTAGTTAACCTGGCATTCCTTTCCATCTAAAAATGGAATTTATTCCATTCGCGTCCGAAAATTCCATTTTCATCCGGATATCCAAAATTCAAATCCAATTCCAGAATTCTCTAAAAATTCCAAAACCAATTTTATTAGGTTACAAATATTCTAAAGAATTTTTCCCAGAATTTTTAGAACCTTTTTACTATTTTTCCCAAGCCTATTTAATTTTCAACATTTAAAAATTAATTATTGTGCTATAAATAGTAATTTTATATTATTTAAAAATATTTATTTATGCTTTTATTGCTGAAACCGGTTTCTCTTCAAATTCCCATATTTAATAAAATTTACTTACTAATTTTCGGATTTAATATGAATTATCAGTGGAAAATTAATTGTTTTTAGAATTAATAATTTTGGTTACTGTTCATTATAACCCGATCCGTTTCTCCTTCCCCATCAGCTACAGTACGCCTATTGCTACAGTATCCGACCCGCATTGAATTCATCCGTTCACTCATTTACTCCGGCGATCTCGGTTACTATTCCAGCAAAAACTTCGGCGAACATTTGCTGACGATCCGCTGGTTCGATTGTCCTATAAATTGAACCACAAGTTCCCCTTCTCATTCCTCACGTCTTCAGCTTGGAGTTGTTCCGATCCATCTACTGGATCTCCCTGTGCAAGCCATTCTTTCTGAACTTCGATGAACTTTCGATGAGCTCTCCCGGCTGGTCCTGACCTCCATTTGTCCTCAAAGTTTTACTGGAGATTCCTCTAAGTGCCCTATAAATCTGGTAAAATCATATTTTAAAAATTCTCATAGGAGCTCTATCGGCAACTATTTCTTCTCTAAGCCCTGCGAAAGGTCAAATTTTGAATTCAAAATATCCGATCTCTATCATCTTAAGTCCGATTGACCTTATTCTTCTTCCTAAATTCATATAAAATTATCCTATACCTATTTATTTTAGTTTTATATTTTATTTGAATTTATTTGGATTTTATTTGAATTTGGATACTTTTCTCGTATAGTTTCCAAAGAGCCGAAAGGACTTGCTACCGACGATCTTGACCACATACCCTTTAATCCAGGGAAGTCTCCTTGACTCATGTTGATCCCATGTTTTATAAATGCTTTACAATGTTTTACAATTTGCATCGCTATTTATTTAAAAGATGATGTTAAATTTAAGTCGGTAGTTAATCCCAATTGTTATTACCACTTTGATATTGAAACCCTTGACTGTTGTAACTCTAGGTTGCTGTGATATGTCATAATAATATGTTATGATATATTTTGTTTAGTGCGCTAGATGTGTTTAAATGCAAAGTCGATCAAATACCTATGGATGGGTTACTTTGAAACTGTGAAAAATTATGAATTTGAAAAGTTGTGGCAATATGTATGCCGCTGTATTTGCAAAATAAAAATGAAAATAATTTAGACTTGGGCGGATCGGTTTGTTTGGCAGGTGAAGATGGAGCACTGGTTTTTGTTGTATTTGTGCCACCCAAGTCAATTAAGGATCGACGCTTGTGATTGTCCATTCTAAGCACAACCGTACAACCACATGTCTAAATGGGTATGACCTGGCTGAATAATTTGTAATAATTTAACTTAGACTCGCCAGATGGTGGAAAGTGGGTGCCAGATGGAGGCAAGTTTGTTTTCCCCACACGGCGCAAGAGGGGGCTTCTGTACTGGGTAGATGGAACCCTAACAACGGTGAAACCTCAACGGGTGGAGTCAGGTTAGATTATTGCATTGTAAAAGCCTTGTCATGATCTCTCTGCCAACACACCAAAGGAAGTGTGCTTATTGCGCATGGCAACAAGAGACGATCATGTCTTGTGGGTAAAGTTGTACACCTTTGCAGAGTGTAAAACTATTCGAATAGCCGTGCCTACGGTCAAGGGCAAGCAAAGAATGCTTTCATATTGGTAGACTTTGTTTTTGGTTTTAAAAACTAATGTTTTGGGATCTGGGAATGGTTAGAACTTCCGGATGTATTCCTAGTGGCTAGAGCCAGTCAGGTGGTTGGAACCTGTTTTGAATCATGACGGATGAAGTCATGTGATGGTTAAACAAGATCTTTTAAAATGGGCGGATAGAGCCTGTATACTAGTGTTGGTGGTTAGAACCTTCACTAGAGTTATAGATAATCTCAATTGTAAAAATAATTGTTAAAACTGCTTTGTGAAAATTATTATTAATAATGTTTGTTAAATCTGGCTTTGTGCAAAAGAACCATATTAAGCCATCTTTGGAAGGCCTTGCATCTTGCATATTTCCCCGACTTGCTGAGTACGTTTGTACTCATATGCTACAATAAATTCTTTCATCAGAAGCTTTCCAAGATGCTACGAATGATGGTGAGTTCTACGATGAAGACAATCCAGGAAGCTAGACGCACGTTATTTTTCAGTCGACCGCCTGTGTTGTTTATTGGCTTTACCATTTTGCTTCTTATTTTCGCTGCTGTAAACTTAAGGTGATGTGACCTGGTTTTGTAATAATGGCTTTTCGGCCGGTACTTATTTATCTTTTCAATTCGTGCTTTTCGGTTATGATTCATCACTGTGAACTGTGTGTACTAGCGTTGATCTGGGACTAGTACAGAAATACACAAGGGATTCTAGATAGCAAATCCGGGGTCTCACACATTGCCAGATCGTCAAAGTCATCCTCCACCAAATCAAAGTTATCCCCTCACCGGAAGATTGGGCCGTCTTGTGTGCATCACAAGTGGTATCTCTTTCAAAGTATCACTTGAAAAAGAAGTATTTACATGTGGCATCAATTGAAAATTCTTTCAAATAAGTGGTTCTTCAAGCAATGCCTCTTGAGATCGTTTTTTACTTGGTATCCTTCTTTCTTTCTCAAGTGGTATCGATTTTATTTTCAAAAGCTTGAAAATATTTCATTCAAATGATTTTATTGAAAATGTGAATCATTTTTGAATGGTTTCCTCATTTAAGCCCTATTAGGCAAAATAATGGACTCTTCAAGTGAGTCATGATGCAATGTTGAAAACCCTAATAAAATGAGGAGTATTATTTGAATGTGTTTCAAATAATCTTTTTGTGCTTAACTCTAAATATGGCATTTTTTTCAAGTGGTTTACTCCTTAGGCCATATTTCAAAAGTTTGCAAAAACATTGGTTTTCATTTTTTAAAACCAAAATTCCTTGCAATGGTCATATGATTTTATTTTAAATCCTTTTATGACCTAAATTCGATTACTTCTTTTGCCAAGCTCTGTACTCTTTCACTTAGCGCTCAATGTTTACAAGTGGTATCCTTGATACCCAAAAGACCTCCCTTTGGATTGGTTTTCTATTTTTGGTTTTTAACGCCAAAAGGGGGAGAAATATTGTGAGTTTAATTCCCTCATTTGGAACTTTGAGAGAAGATTGCTAAAAGGGGGAGAAAATTTGTGAAATGATTTAAGAGTTTAACAAATGGTATGATAGCTTGGATTTATTGATTAAGGGGGAGAATTTGATTGCAAAAGTTTTGTGAAGAAGATTCCCTCCTTTGTGTTTAAAAGTTCTATTTGTTAAAAGAGGGGGTTTTTATTTTAATGCCAAAGAGGGATATGCAAATTTAAAATCTTATTGTGTTATTCGATTTTTGATCTTCAAAACCCCCTCATACATTGCTTCTCATCCAAATGTGGAATTAATATAGGATTTGTCATCAATCACCAAAAAGGAGAAGATTATAAGTTCAAGCTCCTTTAGTTTTGGTGATTGGTTTTAGATTAATGCTTAATCATTATTTAATGGCAAATCTAATCATTGTGAGACTAACATGTTTATTGAGGGTGTGTTTGGTAGAGCTCCAGCTCCACCAGATTTGTGGATCTGGTGGAGCTGGGTATTCCTAGCTCCGCCAGATCCGTGGAGCTGGAGCTGTGAGTACATTAAGAGTGTTTAGATGGATCATCTTGTTTACATTTTAAACCAAAAATATGAACTTAATCTACTTTATTTTAGCTTATAAGTTTCAGATCTCAGGTGAAGCTGGGATCTGGAGCCCTACCAAACAGGCCCTGAGCTTAATTCTTATTAGTCTCAAATTTGGATGGAAAAAGGAAAAACCAAGGTATGCAGTCGTATTCACTCTATTATCATAATGCATACTTAGGATTCAAGTTAAAGGATGAACTCTTCTATTGCTTATACATTAAAGGTGTGCATTATGTTTCTAATTTCATACATTACATGAATGCACACATATAGGGGGAGTCCATAATTTAACTTAATATTTCAATAGTATTGATCCATGTCTTCTTGCCAAATAATATAAAGGATCAAGACTTTGAAACAACCCTATAACTTGTGTAGTTGTAATATACTCATGCAAATATAGGATAAACTCAAATTCTATCTAAGATTAATTATGTGCATATTGATTCTAAGTTCATTTATTTATATGCACATATTTAATGGAGTTTATTCTATAGTTGATGGTCTCAAGAGTATTGATCCCTTTCCATCACTCCAGTATATTGGATCTTTACTTTGAAAATCCATCAAAATGAGTATATGAAACTTGTGTAGTTATATATACTCATATCAATTTAAATGAAATTTAAATTGAGATTCGCTTGTCTTTTAATCATCAAAGAACGCCTTATTATGTGTTGATGGTGTTCCTTTGATTGATTAAGGACAAAAGGAAAGTTCTTAAGTATAATGAAGCATTAGTTGCATCAAAGTACGCAAGACACAATTAATCATTCAAATTGATTTATGTTGTGCTCAATTGATCTTAGTGCATCCATTGTGTGTTAATGGAGTGCAATTGATGATTGAGACAACCATGTTTGTTAGACTAACAATCTTCCATGAGTTGTGAAGTAGGTTGAGTCCAACTATAATAAAGAATCGGGAAGAAGAAGTCATCAAGTGTCGGTGAGCTTCCAGAGGAGATCCCGAAGCGAAGTGGAGAGAAGAGAAGATGAGGTTCATCATGTGTTGATGAACAAGACGAGACTCGATCCTAGAGAGAAGATGATTGGATGTCATAAAAGCTCTAAGTGGATCGCTAGAGGCAAAGGTATAACTAGTTAGGGCTAAGGATATATTCCTAGTCTTTTACCGGTCTCGATGTTTGTATGGGAGACCGGGTTGCTGCTAAGATTGCTGTACTGGTAAGAGGGGTTGAGTCTTTTAGTTTGAGCTTCATCATGTGTTGATGAACTCAATTCGGTTCACTCTAGCTCACTCTCCTATTTGGATTTTGCTTGAGCTAAGTATTTGCATGTGTTGCAAATAAGTGAGCTCACGCTTGCTTCTTATTGAATCTTAATTGATGTAGATTTTGCATGGAGCTATGTTTTGCATGTGTTGCAAAAGGAGAGAGCTCATGCAACTTGAATTTTGTGGTTGTTCTTTGCATGGAGCTATGGATTTCCATGTGTTGTAAAAAGGGAGATAGCTAATGCAATTCGGTTTAAGTGGTTTTTGCATGGAGCTTTAGTTTTGCATGTATTGCTAAAGGAGAAAGCTCATGCAACTTGATTTTAATGGTTGTTGTTTGTATGGAGCTAGGTGTTTGCATGTTCTGCAAATAGAGAGCTCATGCATCGGAGTCTTAGATTGTGACTTGATCAAATGTTGATCATCACAAGGCAAAGAAAGGTTTATGCTTTGGGTTTGCAAAATGTGGTTTAGTTGAATCTTATCTTGGTGTATGTGAATGGGGTTTGCAAATGTGTTTGCAAATTGACTTGATCATGAGTTTGATTATCACATCGCTCGAGATTTGCTTTTAAAAGGGTTAATTTGTTATTTGCAAACATGTTTTGCAAATAAGCTGGTGGTTATGGGTTTCGATCCTAGAGTATGTGAATAGGGTTTGCAAATGTGTTTTGCAAATTGACTTGATCATGTGTTGATCATCACACGGCTAAGATGATTGATCTCATAGGTTCTTAGTTTTTTTGCAAATTTGTTTTGCAAATAAATTGAAGTTTTAATGTGATTCTTTGGAGCATGTGAATAGGGTTTGTAAATGTGTTTTGCAAATTGACTTGATCATGTGTTGATCATCACATGGCTCAAAGAATCAATTTTTGATGAGTTTGGAGTAAAGTTTTTTTGTGAAAAAATTGTTATTCTCCCTATGGCCAGCACTACTGCTCATTGAGGCCGGTAGTACTGCTTATGGGAGCCGGTACTACTGCCCCAATGAGGTCGGTAGTTATTTTTTTAGAGAGGGTGTTCTGGAGGAGCGCTGAGGCCGACTGCACCGCCCGTGGGATTGACACTGTCGTTTGAGCGGCACTACCGTGCCCAGTTGGGCAGTAGTATCGGGGTTCCTGCGCAACGGCTAGTTTACGAGCCGCTGGCCTGGAGGCCGGCACTGCTAGCCCTATATGGGCGGTAGTGCCGGGTTTGCCAGTTTTTACCCAATTTGCCCTCCCCCCAACGACTAGATTTCGTGTGGGGGCTATAAAAGGATGTCAAGGGCTGGCATTTGGGTGTGCTATTTTTGTGAGACATTTTGGATGTGTTGTGCATGTGTTGCACTCTCCAATTTGTTTTTTTGAGCTAAGAGTGCTCTAATTGCATGTGTTGCAATTAGAAGAGGATTGAGAGCCTCTTGTGCATGTGTTGCACTTGAGGGGATCCTTGTCCATGTGTTGCACTTAGTGATCACCATTGTACATGTGTTGCGCTTGGTGGAGTTCAAGCTAGACGGCTTGACTTGTTACTTTTGGTGTTTGCCAACTCCTAGACGGCATGTGGAGGCGTTGTGCATGGTGAGCTTCTCAACGGAGGTTGTGAGAAGCCCCGGCGAATTTGTGAAGGACAGAGCTCACCTACCCGGAGGCGGAAAGGGCTACCACTAGTGGATTCAAGGTGGGTGCTCAATTCGTGGAGCCGGTCCAAATTGGTTTGGGCTTGCCTCAACGTATACTAGGGGAGACCGGCAAGTCTCCGAACACCACGGTAAAAAGTATTATGTCTCCTTGTGGTTTGCTTCCTTGTGCTAATTTACATTCAACAAATTTATATTGATAGTATTAATTTGATTGATTGCTTGATTGTCTTTAGGATTGTAAATTACTGTTAGAGACATAATTAGTTAGTGCACTTAGTGAGCATAGTTGATTTAGGCCTTAATTGTTAAAACCTTAGTTTATCGCTTCCACATTATATATTGTTAAGGTTTTGTCATAAGGGTGCTTAGGCATTTGTTTAATTAGTGAATAAATTTTTAATACCGCCTATTCACCCCCCTCTATTCGGCATCCTCGACATTACATCATCTCGTCGAGCTCTCCCAAATGTGACCTTGAACACGCCCTGAAACCGCTGCCTAACGCCGTACACGCCATCGCCGGTGACCTTAGATCCTAAAGTGTCGCTACCACACTGGTGCCACGTGCACTAAGTCAACATCGAGTCATCCGTGCATCTTTGCCACATCATTTGCCACGTGTGTGCCACATCAGCGCCACCTCATGCCATGTTAGTGCCACATAAGCCTAGTCTAGACCGATTGGTGGACTTGGTCTACCGTAGATCAAGTCTATGACATGTGGGCTCACATGTTAGCCTCTCCGGTATTTTTTCTAAATACGGGAAATTAAAAAAATTCCAAAATATTCTCCTAGTCCCACATGTTAGTCTCACACAAGGGAATATTCCCAAAATACTATCCTTTATCTCTCAATTTCAGTTATTTTCTTGTTTGATAAGTCTTTCGAAAGCATGTTATCATTCATATAAATCATACGAACTCCGATTGAGTCCATTCAATTTTGTAAATTCATCTAAAATCGAGCCCTACATTCTAGTATATCTATTTTGATTATTAGACTTTGTTTGTCTTTGTTTGTTATATATTTGCTTTTAGTCGCCCATTCCACTTAGATGTTGATGTGACAGGAGCATTCAAAGGGGAAAAGTTGACTCAAGATCAAGACTAGGACTTATTCCAAGGCAAGTTGTAAATTGATCATTTCAAATTGTCCCATACTAGTTTAAATTATCAACTGTTTAATTATTTTGGGACTAGTTATGCAACCTACTTGAATTATACATACCTTGTCACTTGTTATGCCAGCCTTATCATTGTTATGTTATGGTCATTTTTCACCCTAGTTTGGTTAACTATTAGTTGGTTATAAATATACCACCAACGTGGGTTGGTTTAGACATGTTTAGTATGCTTAGCCACGTATCAGATTATTGATATCATTTTGGAGTTGTAAATTCAATTATGACTAAACGTTTATGGGATATTTTTGTGAAAATAGTGTGTAATGTGTTGTTATATGATGATATGATGTTGGTGACATATGTTGCGCTATAATTAACAATGGGTGGTAAATGATTTAGACTGAGGCAAGTGGCAAGATGCTATATGCTGGTGGATCTGTGTGGTATTGGGTTGGACATTCTGTGTGAATCAATTAATATGGTTATGTGTGAACAATTAGATTGAAAGTCTTGTCTTGATTAAGTAAGGACTTAATCTTGTAATCCATTGAACTGGTCTAAATATACAATCACATGTCTAGAATGTGACAGACATGACTTAGTAAATTACCGAGTCTTGACATGTGATACCTCAGTGGTAAACAAAGATGTGTGCACGGTCAGGGAGGGTGTGTGCTGTAACGGTGCCATATCTTGAATAGTTATTGTTCCTAGTCCAACGGTGAGTCATTCACATTCTTCTGCTCTTTGTGATGGTGGGAAAGTGAGATTAGGCTTATCAGGAGGGTCAATGTTTGAACAGGGTTTCTGAAATGTTTTGTTATGATCTTTTTAATCGCATGTGAAAGGAAACGTGCCATGGCCGATATTATGATATTGATCATATCTTGTGGGTAAAGTGTATACACTACTACAGAAAAGGTCATCACAGACGGTTCGGAACTGTCATCATAGACGGTTTTCTGAACTGTCTGTAACCATGTGTCAGTGATGTTATGGTACATCACAGACAGTTTATGAACCGTCTGTGATAGAACATATCACAGACGGTTTCAAATTAAAATCGTCTATGATATGCAAACATCATAGACGGTTTTTACTAAGAATTGTCTGTGATAACAAACTATCACATACAATTTTTACTAAGAACCATCTGTTATAACAAACTATCACAGACGGTTTTTACTATGAATGGCCTGTGATGTTACTTTTGGAAACAAAAAAAATATCATCACGTACAGATGATATTTCTGTGATCCAGCTGCTCTGTGCTAGTTTAGGCATAATGGAAGAGTTACTGGATGTGAGATATCCCATGTCCCTGCTCTGAAGAATTTGAAAACGCAAAATCGACGAAAAAACTTCGGAGGCTGTTTTGAGGCCATGAACGACGTTTTTTGCGATTGATATTTTTCGGAGCCTCGCGTAGAAATTCTAATGTAGGCCCTGACTTGGACTTTTCGTTAGCTTTCCAACGAGCATAAGAACATTGTGATCGGAGCTCGTATGTAAAAGTTATAGCCATTTTACCGGAAAGTGCACGGATCAAAAACGAAAATGCCGCAGCATCAAGAGAGCAAAAGAGAATAGAAGAGGAAAAAGAAGAGGGAGAGGAGAGGATGAGCTATGATATTTTAATTGAACAATTCGAACACCACCCTTACCTAACATATGGACAACGGTATGCTCTAGTTGTGACCGGAGTAGAGGAAGAGGAGAGTGGAAATGAGATGAGAAGAGGAAGTGGAGAAGAAAATAGGAATATGAGAGGAGTGGAAGAGAAGTGAGAAGAGAGAAGAGAAAAGGAGAGCAAGTGAAGTGAGAAGAAAGCAGCACGAGAAGAGTTGTGGCTGGTATTTTAAAGGAAGTTGAAAACGAGACGAGCGAAAAGTTCAAATTTGGTGAGAGCGGGAAAGTTGAAATATTATCATAGACGGTTTTATTCATAAACCGTTAGTGATTTACATAGAATCTCAGACGATTTTAGAATAAAACCGTTAGTGAGATATCACAGACCGTCTGGGATAATACATGTTATCACAGACGGTTTTTGTTTAAAATCGTCTGTGATAGCATCACTGACGGTTTGGTATAAAAAACTGTCTGTGATATGATGTATATCACTGACGGTTTTTGAAGAGTATCGTCTGTGATGATGTCACTCGCAGTTGCACTATAGAACCATCTGTGATGAGGCGTCTAATATATGCCTTTCTGTAGTAGTGATAACATCTGCAGAGTGTAAAACTATTTAAATAGGCGTATCCTCAGTTGTGGACAATACTTGGGACTTCACATAAGGATTAGATTTTATAAATCAAAACTGGAAAGAAGGCTGTGTGTCAAAGAAATAAAATGGTGTTGGCTATGTGCCAACTTGGAAAACCTCTAGATAATTTATTACTACTATTACTTGTTTTACTTATGTTTTCAATATATTATCGTATTCATCTGCTAAAGTCTGCTTTGTGCAAAATTAACTATATCAGCCTTTCTTTGACTAAGTCTTGCATATAGTTGTTAGATTTGCATTTTGTGCAAAACTTATAAAGTACTCTATGTGCTCACTCTTACGATAATCATCAATCAGTTGAGAAGAGAAGTCAACACCAGCTCTGCAAATGGAATACCATGAAGAGGTTGATTATTAGGATTTGAGCCCCAGTCAATTGCTTGTGACAAGTCGATGAGTTTCTTCTGTAGTTCTCTTATTTAGTTCTTGAGCCCTATGTGGCTTAATAAATCTAAACTCGATTATAAGGTCATCTCACTATTTTTTAATCATCAACTTTAGTCATTTATTCTTATTCCGCTGTGAATGGAATTGATATTTCATCTATATTGCCATTGTGTGAACTAGCATGATCCTGAACTAGTGCAGTACACACGGAGGTTCCTGATTTGCATATTCGTATCCTGATATTATATGATACTTTAGTGTAAGTATAATTAGCCGAACGTCGCGCGCAACTGTACGGTTAAATAGTACAATGTATATCCTTATAACAAAATGTGGAGTGTACGTATGCAACTCTAATGTTTACGATGAAAATATAGTTGTATCCTTATACAACTGTAATAGTTCATCTAATTAATCTCAATCGTTATAATTTGAGCCCACAAAAAATTGACAGTGTATATTTCTGCTTGCACCAGAATTTGGCAAGTATAGTCAAAATCGGCAAAAAAAAGTCAACATGCGGTAACTAACGTGCGATTTGGAAAGATTTAAAGATATTTGGCAACGGCAAGATCTTTGAGGGAAAGCTATCCAAAATAAGGCCGATACGGATCAGGTTTTGTAACGTGTTGTAATAGAACACGATCGGCCGACGAGTATAAAAGAAGGGCAAGAGCGAGCTACAAAAGGGATCCAACACAATCAAACACACCAGTTTACATTACTTTTTCCTGTCGACTAGGAGTAGTTCTTGTAATTTAGCCTTTGTAATTCGATTTCGATCAATAAAGTTGCGCATCGCGATTGTTGATCTTCTTCAAATTACGCCCCAGGTTCGATTTATTCTGATTTTTGTTGCGCATCGCCTTCTTTAGAATCGATCTACCTTTACCCTCTGATTAGTCTTAATCAGCTAATTAGACTTACTCTGTTATCTTGATCTAATTGGCTTTAAGTTGATTGAATCTAAACCGATTGATCTTCACAATCGGCTTTGAGAGAATTTTATATTTTTACGTTGTCGATTACAGGTCAAATCGACTGGCACGCTCTGAACCAGGTGTTCGTCTGGTGTGCTGTTGTCAGAAACCCTACTTCAAGTTTTTAACATCAGCACACTCATGGCACGCCCGGTGGGACCCAATGTCTTTATCAGGGAAGTCGATTCCACCGTTCGATCTCAACGCAGAAGTTATAATCGTCTCGACGATGGACGATTTGACGCCAGAATAACGTAGAGAAATCGAAGATCGGAAAACTGCTCTAGAAGAGATGATGCTAAACTGTTATCAGAAGACTAGACGTGGTGTCACTAAAAAAATCGCTCTGTCGACGATCAATGCCTTGGGGGATGCAGGTGTCACAGAACCGGTAAGTCGATATCTACTTGCTCAAGCCGAATTATCGGCTATGATTAATCAGTCTGTACACCATGCTCTAATAAACCAGTCATCGGCTCTTGTCACCACGCTTAACCCGATGATAGCAAATAGCGTCAAAACCATCGCCCAGGAGTTGGCCTCATTCGGAAGTCTCCTTGACCCAATGCAGGCTCTGCCAAGTTACCCTGTCTTTTCAATAGCATAAAACACGCAGAGTACATTAGCCGATCCTAAACCATCGGCTATGACTTCACCGCCTACCATGATACCTACTCAACCCACTATTATACTGCCTAGAGATCCTCGATCAATTGGGGTAAACCATTACCAGGCTTACACCAATGCTGCTAAACTAGACACATCGTTGAACCTACCACCGTCAGCCCCGTTCTATGTTTTTCCACAATCTGTTTCACAACCGATTGAACCTGATAGATACCTACAGCGTCATGAATCGGTCCTGCCTAAAAATCCATGTCCGCATTAGGTGATGACCTATTCAGAACTTTTTGTTCCAGTACCAGAACCACAAATTAGACACAATAGGTACGATCAGTACACCCGATTACCATCGGCTCAACCTAATTGGCAACCCGAGTTTGCACTCGGGGGGCAGAATGCCAATTATGGCCAGCACTATCAAGGGCCTACTATCCCAGTGACCGATAATGCTAATTGAGCCGATCAAATTTCTGCTATCTTAAGAGATCAATTCGGCATACAGCCAGAAGGGAAGGTTATCGGCTATAGAAAGCCGTATCCCGATTACATAAATTGCATGCCTTATGCTCACAATTTCAAAGTCTCGGATCTTGCAAAGTTCTCTAGTGACGACCCGATTACTACCCAGGAGCACATCGGACGCTTTATCGCACAATGCGGCGAAGCAGCTCAGTCCAATGGATTGAAAATCAGACTGTTCCCATTGTCATTATCAGGAGCAGCTTGTACTTGGTTCACTTGTCTGCCTCCAAATTTGGTTCATTTATGGAACGATTTGGAAAGCCGATTTCATGAATACTTTTTCTCAGGCAGTTTATAACTCAGGATCTCTAATCTAAGCTTTGTTCGCCAGAAATTTAGGGAATCGGTGATTGATTATATTAAAAGGTTTAGAGAGATAAGAAACCGATGTTTTAGTGTCACATTACCCGATAACCAACTCGCTGATTTGGCTTTCCAAGGGTTAATTCCACCACTTAGAGAGAAGTTTAGAGGACAAGAGTTCACCGATTTGAGTTATCTGCTTCATCGCGTGTCAGCTCAGGAAAGCCGATTCCCAGATAATAGGGCGTTTAAAGATAGATTTAAAAATGGTAATAATAAAGAAAAGGATAAAGCCAAAGTTAATATGGTCCACTATTGTCCGAGCGATTCTTCAGAAGACGATGAAGCAGAGATAAACATAGCCGAATGGGTAAAAGGGTCTAAAAAATCCTTAGTCTGTTCTTAGCTTAAGCCGACTAGGAATAAGTCGGAAGTTAAGTATGCTTTTGATGTCTCCAAGTGTGATCGTATTTTTGATTTGTTGTTGCATGAAAAAATAATACGATTACCCGAAGTACGCATCATACCATCGGCTGACGAGATCAAGAAACGCAGGTATTGCAAGTGGCATCATTCTTTTTCTCACAATACTAATGATTGCAATATTTCCCGTCAACAGATCCAGTCGGCTATCGAGGATGATCGGTTAAAATTCGCTGATGAGCCGACCATGCAAGTTGATGCTGATCCATTCCCTATTAATATGGTTCAGTGCTCAAGCAAAGGAAAAAAGCTGACGCATGATGAGCCAAAAAGGGATCGGCAAGTTGACGTTCAGTCAACCTCAGGCGGCAGTCAGACATTGAAGATTACGATTGGTTCGTTACAAATAGAAGCCGATCATGAAGGAAAGAATTCAAGGACTATCAAACCCAAGGGAAATCCTCAGGTTGGTAAATGGTATAAAGCAGAAAAATTAGCATCAAAACAGCCAGCAAAAAAGCCAGGACCGACGTTTTCTCAGTTAATGGAGAAGTATGAAAGAATGAATAATCAGCTACGATATTCTACTCGTCGGTCGGACAATCTGTATTACACTGAGAACGTAGAGAGAGTACATAGAAGATGTCCTTTTTGGCAATTTTGTTGGGAAAGGGGAGTAGCATTGCCGTCTCCGTATACATGCCCAATGGAGCATTATCCCCAAGAAAATTGGCCTAGTCGATCGGCCAGAGATAGGTTGTCTGGGCCAATACGAGATCACCGTAATAAGAGTTACAGAAGGCCTGTTCACGAGAGGATCTCTGAACCAAATATAGTACCGGACCAAGTTGAGACACAAGGATCTAATTCTGATCGGGAAGATTTGGCTGGCAAAATACGTAAGCCAATGGAACCCAAACCTAGGTGGTGTCCACCCGGCCTTAGTCGATCACAACGTAGGAGATTGCAGAGGCTAAGGACTCAAGAGATCAGAGAAGCTGATGAGGAGAAACAGAGGGATGAAGCTTTCAATGAACTTCGACCGATCAAAGTTGTCAAAAGAGAATGGAGGAAAAAAGAACAGGTTGAAGAAGATTTCGAGTCAGTCGATGACCTAGATTGTCCTATGATTAGGGACGACACACCTCCGATGGATATCAACATGGTATTCACATTGCGGGCCGAATTCAAAATTAAGACCGAATCGACGAAAGAAACTTTTGCTTATTCATGTTCAGGCGTCCAAAACGCAATCTATGAAAAACCGAGAGATGATCATCGGCATCTAAAACCATTATATTTGAAGGGCTATATAAATGGCAAGCCGATATCAAGGATGTTGGTGGATGGCGGAGCTATAGTTAATCTGATGCCGTACACCACCTGCAAGAAATTGGGTAAGTCCGATGAAGACTTAATCAAGACTAATATGGTTTTGAATGACTTCACAGGCGATCCCACGGAGGCCAAAGGTGTTATGGTCACAGAGTTGACTGTTGGCAGTAAAACGTTGCCGACCGCGTTTTTTGTTATCGATGCCAAAGGAAATTATAGTGTGCTGCTTGGTCAGTATTGGATTCACGCCAATTGCTGCATCCCGTCGACCATGCACCAAGCCCTTGTTCAGTGGAATGGGGGTGAAGTTGAGGTAGTCACAGCCGATACATCAGCACATATAGCCATGGCTAGTTCTGACGTGAATTGGCAACACTTAGAGGCTGGACGCATATCAGGGAAAATGCTGGATGATTATGACTTCATTTGCGTGAGTAAGTCAGGACTTATGCCGATCAGTGTCAAGCCAGGCATGTTTGATCGGACAAATGAGGTATTACACCGATGGGGACAAGAAAAACAATGAAGACTTTACAAGATAAAATGCAAAGTCATCGGCAAATAACAGATAGCTATGAGGCTATAGAAGATTTCCAAGAGATTGAAAAGTTGGGCCAAGGTTTCACATCTACTGATCTTCTTAAAGAAGTCGATATAGGTAGTGGTGATAGAAAAAGACCAACTTTTATTAGTGCAAAACTAGATTTAAAATACAAAGAAAGATTGATCAAAATTCTTAGAGATTATAAAGATTGTTTTGCTTGGGAGTATCACGAGATGCCTGGTTTAAGCCGACGGTTGGTAGAACATCGGTTGCCTATTAAACCAGGATATCGGCCATTTAAACAGTATCCTAGACGTTTTAATCCGGCCCTATATAATATTATAAAGGAGGAAATAGAATGATTGTTTGAGGCAAAATTCATTAGGCCTTGCCGATATGCGGAGTGGGTTTCCAACATCGTTCCAGTTATGAAGAAAAGTGGAAAACTTAGGGTATGTGTCAACTTTAGAGATTTAAATAAAGCCACGCCAAAAGATGAATACCTGATGCCGATAGCCGATATGCTTATCGATGCTGCATCAGGGAATAAAATCATAAGTTTTTTAGACGGAAATGCCGGATATAATCAGATATTCATGGCAGAAGCCGATATACTAAAAACCGCCTTCAGGTGTCCTGGTGCGATAGAGTTATTCGAGTGGACGGTTATGACTTTTGGTTTGAAAAATGCTGGGCAACTTACCAGCGGGCCATGAATCTGATTTTGCATGACTTAATCGGTCATATTGTTGAAATATACATTGATGATGTTGTAGTGAAATCTGCAGATGACTTACAGCATTTGGCCGATTTAGAGAAAGTTTTCCAGAACATAAGATCGCATGGCTTGAAGATGAATCCTTACAAATGTGCGTTTGGCGTGTCGGCTAGGCAATTTTTGGGCTTCATGGTACATGAAAGAGGTATTGAAGTCAATCAAGCAAGGGTAAAAGCTATAGCCAAAACAGAGCCACCGACGTGTAAAAACAAATTAGAAAAGCTGATTGGCAAGATTAACTATCTCTGAAGATTTATCTCAAATCTTTCCAGTAGGATTTGTGCTTTTACCCCACTGTTGAAATTGAAGGATAATCAAGAATTCGTGTGGGGAATTGACAAGCAAAAGGCTTTTGATAACATCAAGGAATATTTAGCTAATCCTCCGGTTCTAGCTGCACCACGAAAAGGGATTCCTTTCAAGTTGTATATATCAGCTGAGGAGGAAACTAGCGGAGTTGTTTTAGCATAGGAAATCGATGGTAAGGAAAGGGTTATCTTTTATTTAAGCCAACGCATACTTGATGCTGAAGTCAGGTACCCTTTCGTTGAGAAATTATTCTTATCTTTATATTTCTCATGTACAAAGCTAAGACATTATATTTTAGCATCGGCTTGTAAGGTGGTCTGTAAAACCGATGTTATAAAATATATATTATCGGCTCCAATTTTGCGAGGTTGACTTGTTAAATGGGCTTATGCCTTGATAGAGTTCGACCTATCTTTTGAATCGGCTAAAGCATTTAAAGGACAGGTTCTGGCCAATTTTATAACGGGACATGATATCGCTGCTGACTTAGTGTCTGTTGCCTCTTGGCAGTTATTTTTTGATGGGTCGGTATGCAGGGAAGGCGATGGCATTGGTATCGTACTCATATCACCCAAAGGTCATAATTTTGAATTCGCATTTCGGCTAAATAGTCGATGTTCAAATAACCAGGCAGAGTATGAGGCATTGCTCAAAGGCTTACAATTGTTAGAAAATATCGGAGTAAGTACTGTTGAAGCATACGGTGATTCCATGTTAATCGTATAGCAAATAAAAGGTGAATACCAATACCGTGACGAAATATTACTTAGATACTTAGAACAGTGCTTCGAAATTATCGGCTCGTTTACCTCATTTTCTATCGGTCATATCCCTAGAGAATCGAATGATAGAGCCAACGCACTGGCTCAACAAGCGTCAGGGTACAAAGACTTCGGCCGATATCAGGTGACCGAACTGGTGAGCAAAGCCGTCATGTGCGTGGATATTATCGACTGGAGAACGCAAATAAGGAATTACTTAATTGACCCATCTAACTCGACAGAGCGCAAGGTTAGACTGCAAGCTTTGAAATACGTAATCCTAGATGATACGTTGTATTATCGGACGATGGAAGGTTTGTTGTTGAGATGTCTTGGAACTAAAGAAGCACAAGTGGCAATGGGTGAAGTGCATGAAGGTATTTGCGGATCTCATCAATCGGCTTATAATATGAAATGGATGCTTAGACGAACAGGGTATTTTTGGCCGACAATGCTAGAGGATTGTTTCAAATATTACAAAGGATGTCAGACTTGTCAAAAGTTTGGCAATATACAACTAGCACCGGCATCGGCTTTGCACCCGATTATCAAGCCATGGTCGTTCAGAGGCTGGGGGATAGATGTAATCGGCCAAATATTTCCTGCTTCAAGTAAAGGCCACAAGTTTATTTTGGCCGCAATTGATTATTTCTCCAAATGGGTTGAGGCTATACCACTTAAAAAGGTAACTAGTGTTGAAGCAATCGGGTTTGTTAATGAACACATTGTCCATCGGTTTGGAATACCACAAACAATCACGACCGATCAAGGTACGGTGTTTATGTCTAATGAATTTCAGAACTACGTGAAAAGTCTAGGGATCAAATTGTTGAATTCATCCGTATATTCCGCTCAGGTTAATGGACAAACCGAGTCATCTAACAAAACATTGATCAAGTTGATCAAAAGAAAAATCGATCAAAGACCAAGGAATTGGCATTCAACCCTATCGGAGTCACTTTGGGCGTATCGGCTAGCTTATCACGGAGCAACAAAGCTTTCACCGTATTAGTTAGTATATGGACAAGAGGCCGTTTTACCCGTGGAAATTAACATTGATTCTATACGAATAGCCAGGCAAAATAGTTTGTCGACTCAGGATTATAACGATTTGATGATCGATGACTTGGATGAATTAGCATAATTACGTTTGTCTACATTTGATCGGCTTAAGAAAAATAAGGTCAGAGTTGCAAAGGCATACAATAAAAGGGTGGTACCGAAGTCTTCCGATGAAGCCGATCTAGTTTGGAAAACAATATTGCCTGTGGGTTCTAAAGATAACCGATTTGGGAAATGGTCGCCTACGTGGGAAGGGCCGTATAAGGTTAATCGGCTAGTAGATGGAAGTTCATACATACTTGAAACGTTACAAGGACAAGTTTTACCCAAAACAATTAACGGGAAATATTTGAAAAGATACTATCCTAGCGTTTGGAGCTTAGCCGACTAGCGAAGAATCGTTCTAAAGACCCGAGTTAACACGATGCTGTTAATCGGCTAAAAAGATGGTGAATTACATAAACAAAGCAAAACATAAATCGGTTAAACAACCGATTATAAATAGCAAAGAGTTGCAAAAGTATTTCAGGACAAGTATCTCAGGACATCCGACAAAGTTTTTACATCTCATAGAAAACCTAATACTGGATGCCATAGCTTGGAAGAGTTGTACCTAAAGCCGATAAGTCACCGGCTGCTTTGGCAATCACATATTGAACTTCATCAATGATGCGATCGTCTTCTTTTACACTCCCTGGCACTGG
This sequence comes from Otatea glauca, assembly GCA_036346275.1. NCBI lineage: Eukaryota > Viridiplantae > Streptophyta > Magnoliopsida > Poales > Poaceae > Otatea > Otatea glauca. The sequence continues at coordinate 17,544,832 of CM070719.1, read as the reverse complement.
CACCACTTTTGCCATTTGTTTCTTCACTCCGACCACAGCCATAGCAATACCAAGCTTTTGATCTTTGATGGCCGACGAAGTTTTCTCAAGGGTTTTTTGGCCTTCTAAGATTAGCTTCTCTGTCTTGGCCAACTCTTCCATAAGAAACTTCTTGGTCGATTCAAGTTTGCCGATGGAGTCCTTCGTGGTTTTAAGCAGCTCAGTGTCAGTGTCAAACTTCTGCTTCTTAGCCTTAGCATCAGTGACCAGCTCGTCTAAGATTTTCTGATCGTCTTCTTGAGCCTCGCGCTGTGCTATCCTTGCTTGAGCCGCCTCCACTTCATATTTCCTCTCGTCCAAGTGACAGACGTTAAGGACAGCTTCCATGGCCTCTGGGGGCAGATCGGCTTCAACTACCGCCATGGCATCTCTGATCCGTTGATTGTTGGCCAAAATCTCCGATTGGGGCTTCATCACCAGATCGAAGAGTTTGTTGAGCCTTTCTTGTATACCTGGAGCAAAGGTGACGGCAGCCGATGCTTCCTTCGAGACTTCAAGGATCTTTCTGATTTTTGCGTCGTAGTCATCGGTGGCCATGATCTCAGGATCATCCAGATCGGAAAAACCCAGTAAATTTGTCGGCTCAGAGAGCTCTGGCAAGTCAGCGATCGGAGCTGTTGGTGTTGGCCGTGGAGGAGAAAGGGGCGCCGATGAAACCCCAGGAAGGTCGGCTAGAATCTTTGCAACTTGCGCCGATTGCGTCGGCTAAAAGAAACAAATGAAGGGTAAGCCGACGTATTAAAAAGGCATAGGTCGCTAATTAAAGGTACATTACTTACCTCTGCAGTAGCCGACGCGTGTGGCGAACTCTCGCCACTCTGCTCCTGGGGCTTTGATCCCCTTTTTGCCGGAGCCTTGGTATACTTTGTTTTCTTCTTTTCTGAAATTATGATTGGCTAAAAGGTTAGTTGCAAAAAGAATTAAAAGAAATAACAGCCGATTGTAATGTATTTACTTGGTTGTTTTTTCTCTATGTCCGATAATGACGGACTTTGGATGTCCAGGGTACCCGAAGTGTACCCAGTAAGGCTAGTCGATTGGTGTGGCCTTTTCCCTTGTTGGCCGCTACCCGATTGGCCGACCGCAGGTTTCTTGCCAGCAGTCTTAACCTGAAAGCAAGCAAAGGTTAGTCAGTAAAATGTCTCAAGATAAAAGCAAATGAAGAGATGATGATCAAAGCCGATACCTCGCTCGTTATTTTTTCTAAACTTGTGTTAGTGTAACCCGATGAACTAGCTTCACTGCTAGAATCACTGTTAGACACTAAGGATGGCTCTGGCAAATCGGGGAAGAATTCCTTGATTATGAATGACAGAGTTTTTTCCATATAAATCGACTCTGCAATAGTCGACCACCATGTTGTGAAGCCTCCTGCCCGGCAAGCATTCAGGAAGAAGTAGGGAAGGCTGCGAAGTTGAAGCTCATCAGCTAATTCCAAAATCAGCTCGGCCGAAGTAGCGTTGCGAACTCTGGCTCTAGGCTGTAGCCGATCAAGAAGTGGCAGGCTTGGAATCACTTGACCAAAGCCGAGTTGCCTTGTATAGACTGAAGGATGGTAAAATTCATATGAAGGCTGGAATGTTCAATTCCTTGTATGAAGGCTGGCGTGAAAGACGCATGGAGAAATGAAGATTTTATACAAGTCCAAGGTCTCCTGAGGCATCAAAGAGTTGTCGGCTTCCAAATGCAGGAAAGAAGATCAAGGAAAATCGGCTGCGACACCATAGCTAAAGAAGTCTTGCTGTTTGAAGTCTTCAGTGTCTAATTGCAAGAAAAAAGGACAAAAATTTTCTACAGCTGATGGGTGTGATTCTTGTCTCATTACTGGAGCACATTATAAATCTCTCACCGAAGGATCGGCATTCTCTGAACTGGAAAGGTGTTCCATCCGGAGTGTCCTCTCTTGGAAAAGGAGTCCTGCCGGCTAAATCCAGATTAAAAGGACGACTGAATAAGCAGTACAACCATATTTGTACAAACCACATCGGACCGCCTACATTACCAACGGTGAAGTTCTCAAAATTGGTAAAAAGCCGACTCCTTATCACGTATAGCATCTGATACACGATGCCAAGAAAAGTTTTCCCTAATGCTAGCCGACGTCCTTCAACAAGCTGTTCTGCTATGACTTGATAGACTTGAGTCGGCCCAAGGGATGCCCCGCAGAACAAAAAGCGATCTAGCCAAAGGTTCAGAAAAGCAACGTGTTCTTCGTCCGATACCAGCCCATTAACCTTATTGTTATTTCCGATGTATTTGGCCCACCCTTCACCTTTGGATCTAATGAGTTTATATTTGGGCTTACCACTAAAAGCCCATACTTGTTCACCATCTGGCCTAAGGCAGCACAACTGAGCCACATCTAAAAGAGTTGGGCCGATGGGACAAGTGCGAAACAAAAAGGCGTTAAAACAATCCGACCAAAAATAACAGGCCGTGGTCACTAAGGGCTCGTTGGCTTCTGGATAGGCTAAGGAAAGGGGGATACACTCGTCTATACCCATTTTTTCCCATTCACCCCTCTTTTGGGCTGTCACTCTGATAAACCAATTCCTCCACCCCTTGAGAGCTGTCGGCCAAGCTCTAAAACTTTTATTCCAACCTTCTATGTTATGACCAGAAGCCGATAAAGGAAGAAGAGGGATTTCTTGGTTTGTAACAGTATTGACATCTAGATTTCCTAAAGGACCCAGAAAATATTGGTTGTTGCTATGTAGGATTGGAATGAGTACCTGGCTTGAGTCCATTGCAGCCGATCAGAGAGGATGATTGAGCTAAGGACTGTTTCAGAGATCCGTCAAACAAGAGAGCTTAAGCCGATTGCAGATGGTGCGAGAACTCGAGCGCATGAAGAATGACCATGTGGGGGCCGCTTTTATAACACGGTAAAAAATTGAAGCGGCGGGAAATGAATCTCAAAAGACACGAGCAGTTAAATCGCACTACATGCATGTCAGAAAATTACGACGCAATTAAAGCAGCAGTTACTGAATGAAGATTAACAGCTAGCCGATGGAAAAAGAAGCCGATAGTTGAAATTTTTGAAAGATGACGAGTCATCTCTCAAAAATAGGGGGCATATGTTTGCACCAGAATTTAGCAAGTATAGTCAAAATCGGCAAAGAAAAGTCAACATGCGGTAACTAACAGGCGATTTGGAAAGATTTGAAGATATTTGGCAACGGCAAGATCTTTGAGGGAAAGCTATCCGAAATAAGGCCGATACGGATCAGGTTTTGTAACGTGTTATAATAGGACACGATCGGCCGACGGGTATAAAAGAAGGGCAAGAGCGAGCTGCAAAAGGGATCCAATACAATCAAACACACCAGTTTACATTACTTTTTCCTGTCGACTAGGAGTAGTTCTTGTAATTTAGGCTTTGTAATTCGATTTCGATCAATAAAGTTGTGCATCGCCGATTGTTGATCTTTTTCAAATTACGCCCCAAGTTCGATTTATTCTGATTTTTGTTGTGCATTGCTTCTTCAGAATCGATCTACCTTTACCCTCTGATTAGTCTTAATCGGCTAATTAGACTTACCCTGTTGTCTTGATTTAATCGGCTTTAAGCTGATTGAATCTAAGCCGCTTGATCTTCGCGATCGGTTTTGAGAGAATTTTATATTTTTACCTTGTCGATTACTGGTCAAATCGACTGGCACGCTCTGAACCAGGTGTTCGTCTGGTGTGTTGTTGTCAGAAACCCTACTTCATGTTTTTGACGTCAACAATTTCTCTCTTTGTTTGCCCGATTAACATGAGGATTCTAACCCTTAAGAGCAAACTTGATGCTTCTAATTTTGCCTTTGTTACAATAATATAAAGATATTCAGAGTTAAGGTTCCTGGACGTTTAATACGGAACGGAGAGAGAATATCTCAGGTTAATCCTAATATGCTTTTGCCGGCCAGTACCTTCACTACTACAGAATGGCATATCACTATCGCTTTATCTGTGTCGGTTCTTAAGTTTTTAGAAAAAAATGATTGTGATAAGGGCATATCACAATCGGTTCTCAACTAAAAAGCGATAGTGATGTGCACGGTCATCACTATCGGTTCCAACAAAAGAAGTGATAGTGATGATCACGTCCACATCACTATCGGTTCTATTAAAAGAAGCGATAGTGATGTGCATATACATCACTATCGGTTCTATTGAAAGAAGCGATAGTGATGTGCACGTGATCATCACTATCGCTTCTATAAAAAGAACCGATAGTGATGACCGTGCACATCACTATCGCTTCTCGAAAAGAACCGATTCTGATGTGCATGTGCTCATCACTATCGCTTCTATAAAAAGAATCGATAGTGATGACCGCGCACAGCACTATCGCTTCTCTAAAAGAACCGATTCTGATGTGCACGTGCTCATCACTATCGCTTCTATAAAAAGAACCGATAGTGATGACCATGCACATCACTATCGCTTCTCGAAAAGAGCCGATTCTGATGTGCCTCGCTAGGTCATATATACAACTCGCGTTGATCTCTTCTCTGTTGTTGCTCCAAAGGAGATTTCTCCGCCGCCACCCGAGAAAACAACTCATATTGTGTGGTTGGAAGCAATACTTGGGTGAGAAAATTTGAAGTCCTCATGGGTGGGAATTAAGAGGGCAAATTTGAAACCCTATCTTGAGGAGATTCCCCTTGTTTTGTCCTCATTTGCGGTTTTCTTCAAAATGTGAGCAATTCTTTAAACCCCTTCAATTTTGCACTAGGTAATTTCGATATGTCGTGAATAAAGTTTAGGTTGCCTTTGGAATTGTGTACGTGCTTTGATTTCACACTCTTTATTTGACAAGCACACATCTATTTAATTATTGTAGTGCTCTCATGTTAATATGGAATTATTGTTGCTATCATGTAATAAATGTTAAAGTTTAGGCTGCGGAACCTACGTCTCCCGTTCAAGGATGCTTATTTATAAATATGTCGAACGAAATGGCATATTTATAAATGAGCAGTCTCGAATTGTCCACGTTTTTTGGACAGTTCGAGGATATATAATTCGAGCAAGTTCTGGTGTGTTGTACAACTTCAGAGTAGATTTCGGTAGCGTCTCCCTAGTGTTCTCCATATGCACACCCCTCTTGACCTGTTGTCGAGACGTGTATATGGAGAATAGCGGGGAAGTGCTGTCGAAATTTTCTTTGAAGTTGTACAACGGCTTAGGAACTTGCAGATAGGTGATAAAGTTTATTATTAGCAAGCAATGCCACAATGAGAAAAGTATATTGTAGCTGAGATGATTTTTTTACCAGTGATTAGAGCTAAACAACTGAATTTCTGCTTGTTAAATACATTAATTATTTTTTTGAAGGAAAGCCCTAAATATATATTGAAATAAACACCTTATGTTATAACTTTCAAGTTTCAACTTTAGAAAACTCAAATAACATTAGATAAATCATACAGAGCATTTCTTTAGTTTTGCATGACTTTAGTAAAACACACTGCTATGAATACTACACTTCATTTAACAATTGACCATATGAACTGGACCATATATGGAGCTGTTGTCCAGCAATTACATATAGTGTAGTCTCAATGTGATGTACAATCTATATAATTCTAAGACACAGAAATGAGGCTAAGCTATATGAAATCATTTTTGGAAATTTTCAAAGAATTTGGACATCATTTGAGAAAGTTTTGACTTTTCAACTATTTAAGGAAAATTCATGCCTAGAAAGTGAATTTTGGCATATTTTTTCAATGCTAACTCTTTTATTCAAAATTCTTTTTGGAAAAGATTTGTAGTATCTCAAAGTGTATTTTTGCAAAATTTCAAATAATTCCAACTATATTTGCAAAAGTTTTTCACTCTTTGATCTAATTCTAAAAATTTAGACTTCATGGTTTGTCTGAAAAGGTAATAGTGCAATGAATAACATTTGTGTCGGTTTTTCTGAGAACCGATAGAGATAATTATGTATCAGTGTCAGTTTTATTTACAAAAGCGATGCGTCTATTGAAGCATCATCAGTGTCGGTTTTATTTATAAAAGCGATACGGATATTGAGACACATCAGTGTCGGTTTTCTTTAAATAAGCGATACGAGTATTGAAGCATCAGTGTCGGTGTTACTTAGAAAAGCGATACGGATATTGAAGCATCATCAGTGTCGGTTTTATTTATAAAAGCGATATGGGTACTGAGACACATCAGTGTCGATTTTCTTTAAAAAAGCGATACGGATATATACTAACATCAGTGTCGTTTTTATTTACAAAAGCGTCACGGATATTGAAGCATCGATGTCGGTTTTATTTGGAAAAGCGACACGATATTGAAGTATCACTATCGGTTTTGTATGTGAAGCGTCATCGATGAGACACATCGATGTCGGTTTTTATGTGAAGTGATACCGATGAGTAACATCGATGTCGGTTTTTATTTGAAGCGATCGATACGAAAGCATCGATGTCGGTTTGTTATGTGAAGCGATCTACGTAAAGCGTCGATCTCCTCGATTTTAGTCCCCATTTTATTCCCATTCGCTCTAGCTAGCTCCCGACGCCCGCCCGATTCCTTAAACCTAGCTAGCTCGATCGACGCTACGCCCTTGCCGGCGGCGCCACCGCCGCCCGGCGAGCGTGGCGCCGCCCGACGCCAAATCTCGCCCGACGCAGACCGCCTCGGCCGAACGCAGCGTCGCCCGACGCTCCGCCGCCCGTCGCCCCGGCGAACGCAGCGCCGCCGACGCCCGCCCGCCCGCGCCGCCTGGCGAGCGCGGCGCCGCCCGACGCCCGACTTCGGCGCCGCCTGCCTCCCGAACGCAGCGCCACCCGACGCCCGCTGCCGGGCGAACGCGCGCCGCCGCCGCCCGCTACACGGCCGACGCGCAGCGCGCCCGACGCCCGACGGTAAACTTCGATGATTCAGAACTATATAATGCCCTAGATCAGGCTTGTGATAATGAACTAAATTAACTTCGATTAAATGCGGGTAATGCTTCTGATAATGAACTAAATTAGCTCTATGGTTCAAGCTTGTGATCTCTTTTCCAAATTCAGAACTATATAATGCCCTAGAGAATAGCAATTTGGAGTGGTGCAGACTTTCTTGGTATGATTTACGGTTGTGGCATTTGATGACGTGCGAGCAAGCGATCAGAATGAAAATAGTTCGAGGCGTAATACTCTGATGACAGACCACTAACAATAAAATCTGATTCTTAGAGAACAGCTCACAGCTATCCTATTCTATGTAGAAATCTGATTTTGGTTGCGATAAGTTTAATTTGTTATGGACTTTTAAATTTATCCTGTTGGTGCATATAAAGTTTGTTCCTTTTGGCTTTCTAGAACTAGGGATCTGTAAAATATTGTCATTACTCCGTCTTCAATATTGAATCTTACAAATAAATGTTTTGCAAAGATAAAAACTTTCCCTATTAATTGGATCAAGAATTCGATATTTATAGGACAAGACTATTGTAGAAAGGATCTATACATAGTAGAAGATGTTGTTATTCTTCTGCTTCACAGAGCTTTGGGTCATCAGTCATCACAAATCCAACCATAAGACAAGAAGTGGACTAGCTCTATCCCTTGACGGAAGATGCCATGTTCCTGTGCCTGTTCATTGACATTTGATTATATGTTGAAGATTCAGTATGGCTGTGTGTTCTGTAAGATCTTATATATTGCCTGTAGTATACGGTAGGAATGTTCTGTAAGAAAACAACTTCATTAATCAATAACATTAGTTCAGAAAATATGCTAGAAGAGGCCCAAAACCATGATCTTTTCTTTATCCTAACTGAAATCACTAATGCTCATTTATGTTACTTTATGTACTTAAATTTTCTTCTGCTGGAGCCAATGGGAGGGCAACAAGTCATCACCAAATAATAGTGGTGAGAAGGAAAGACGCCTTTTCTTGTCCTGTGGAGTCCCCTTTCTTGTCTGTCATTGGTTGAGAAAATTGGCAAGCAAGAGTGTCTTATCTCTTGTCTCTTTGCATCATCATCACCACCATTGATTTTTCTCACTTGTGCAATGGAGAAAAAGGCGACATGGCACTAGCCACACTCTAGTTTGTGGATTGTGAGAAAGAGAAAGAAGAAGAAAATACTAGTAGACTAGTAGTAGCATGATATTTTTTTCTTTCTTTCTTTTTGGCCTATTTATAGAGCCACAAGTTCAGGAAGCTTCTACACGTTAGGTCTGGAGGAATGGAAAAGAAATGGATAGGCATTACGGACTTGAGTTTTCGATCAAGAAACCGTTGATTTTGAGTGCATGATTGAGGAGGTGGTTGGGACGAACAATCGATGAAATGGTGGTTTGTTAACTTTTACACCGCCATTTCGTAACTACAAACATGGACAAGTCTATTATCAAGAAAAGGATTTGAATGAAGGCATGAGGATAATTAGGTGCATTAGTATAAACCAGAAAAGGAAAATAGATAATGCAGATGTATCAGACTGAAAGTATTTTGGCTCTGCATGTGATAGTCATAACAATCATGACAAGAATGAGTAAGCTAAATGGGATTGCATTACTTCCTTGAGACTATATGTTGATGTGTTCGATTATATAACTTTATAAAACTAGTTTGGTGTCGTTCCGGAATGAGTTATTCTATTAATACATAGAGTTTACCTTCCAATTTTGCTATTATATCATTTACTAGTGTTACTAAAAGTTGTACCTCATTGCAGGATAACAATTGATAAAGAAAAGGTGGTGATTTTTGACCTTTGGTAGGGAATGGATGGTTTAGATGAGAATTCTATCTCTAAATGGTATTGTCCTGAGATTAAATTTGATTATTAAAAATTTGTCTCGTCATTTTTCACTCTAAAATATGCTGGGAGAAACAAGGGAGTGGAGAATGCGTGTGTAGATAATAATGGGATCCATGAAACAATATTAATAATATATGTCAATGTGATATATATCAGAGGAAGTGTACTGATTGTTAAGCATGTTTGTGTTGTATATTGTGAACCTATGATATATGTGTTGTAATTAAAGTGTTTGTGTTCTATGAATGTGATATATGTATTACGTGTTTCAGATTGCGAATGTGATATATATTGTGCATACTATTTGATATGTGCTTTTTTGGAGAATTTGCAAAAATGGCACACCCCAATGGGTCATCAGAATCGGTTCTTTTAAGCAAGCGATTGTGGTGACCACATCAGTAGAATCGGTTCTTTGTGAAGCGATTGTGATAACCATACCATTACAATCGGTTCTTGAAGCAGCGATTGTGATGATCCATCATTAGAATCGGTTTTTGAAGGAAGTGATTGTGATGACCCCTCATTAGAATCGGTTTTGTGTGGAACCGATTACGTAATTGACGTCATCGTAATCGGTTCTACATAAGAACCGATTTCGATGACCTATCGTAATCGGTTCTTTCAAAGAACCGATTCTGATGACCCCTTGAATCGGTTCTTTGAAAGAACCGATTCTGATAATGTGGTCATTAGAATCGGTTTCACCTAAGAACCGATTCTAATGAGGCCTTATCACAATCGGGTCAAAACCGACTGTGATAGCTCCACCACATCACTATCTAAAGACTTCGTATCGCCACTTGAACCGACTGTAATGACAAAAAAGAACCGATTCTGATGTACAATTCTGTAGTAGTGCTTACACTTTAATTTCATATTAGCGTCGCACTGAAGTGTGCACCCGAACGGTTAGACTGTGACCACACACACACGAAGGGTGGTCGTGTGTAACTGTGGAATATAAGAACCCGGGTACCCTCATGACAAGCCCAAGAGGGAGGTCCAGAAGATACTCCCCGCGTTAGGCCCCGTTGCCGTGCGCAAGGGGACATATCCTAAAGGAAATTGAACTTATATTTAGATATAATAGATACGGTTGTGATCCGAGTCGTTAATAGGGTAGATAAAGATGTAAACTCTATCCTATTAACTGACTAGAATCTTGTAACCGATCGGAATCTCCAAACCGACCAGGACTCTGTAAGCCGCCCCACCCCCGCTATATAAGGGAGAGGGCGGGCAACAACATAGGGATCCGATCATCCAAGCATAGAGCGATCAAGCCATAGAGCATAGCACACCTCATATCGCCCAGAGCATATTGCGCTTTGAGCAATCTTAGATCCAAGAGATCTGCGTAATCCCAGCACACAGGACTAGGGTATTATCTCCTCCGCGAGAGTCTGAACCTGTCTAAACCCCTTGTCTTGTGTGACCTTCGAATTTGAGATCTAGCACCTACCCCATAAATTTATTGCATACTATAAAAGTCGACAGTAACTCAATTTTCGCAAGTTTTGTTAATTGATTTTGTGAGCAAGCATTTGTTGTGCACTTTAAGCTAGGCTATAGATTTTACGTTTGTTTTCCGGTTAGGATAGCTAGTGAAAACAAATTTTTTTTGGCTAAAATTAGTTTTAGCTCTTCTCTACTATTTATATTTTGAGTTCTGCGAAACTCAAAGTTGTGAGTCCTGTAAAAACCGGTTTGTATCATCCGGGTTATATCATAACCTAACCAAGAAAATATTTCGGATGGTCAAATCTAGAACTAGTTTTGCGTAGAACCAAGATCCAGAGTTCCAGACAACCCCTTCTCCGACATTACTCCTCTTGTATTGCGGGTTCTACAGTTCCATCCTATGTATGACCTTTCATGATTTCATCACACGATACAGTTCCTAGGCAAGGCAACTACAACGGCAATTTAAGCGTTGTTGTTTGTAAGCACCGTCTAATCGAAGAAATAATAGTCTAAATCATCGAACAGTGTTAGCTACAGTGTCATCTGTAACCATCTGTAACCGCTAAGTTGCGGTAATGTAACTATGATTAGTGAATATGGGTCGGATATTTTCCGCCCGATCTAGGATTGGATCTAGTTGAGATTGGGTTTGATTATCTGATTGGATCTGGGACGGGATCCGGATAATTAAATTCAGATTCAGGGTAGGATTCGAAGCAGTCAATATCCGGTAAATACGAGACGGGATCCAAATATTTAGATTTTTCTCATTCGGATATTCGGATTTTTCCTATTCGAATATCAGCAAGATCCAACCTATTTTTATCATATTTTTTCTATAGCAGCCCATTTATATTGACAATTGGTTAGTTTTATTGATACTTAAGTAGCATTTTTTTTACATTTATTGGGTTTGATTGATATATAACTTGCTACGATAATCATGTATTCGTATGGTTTTAATTCAATATATATTACTCTATATATGCGTGTATTATCCATATGTATTTATCTATTTTCAATCCGAATCAGTCCTATATCCATATCCTAAATAACTCGGATTTGTATCTATATCTGTATTTGTATCTGATTAGTCCGTATCTAATTTCGAATCAAAAAATAAATTAGAACACAAAATCTATTAATATCTTATCCGTTTTCACTCTAACGACGGTATTGGATCTCTTAAGATGGGGCAAGCAAGAGATGGTACATTGTAGCATGCACCTGGCTGGACGATACAGCGTGCGCCACGTACAAAAGGCGCATACATATTGGTCAGGCTCCGGTCCAAGCATGGCTTTCGTTGAGCCGACCAACCACTCCTCGCTAACCACGTGCTAGCCCCTAATGCACCGCCCTATCTGTAAATAATAGGAAAAAAGAAACTATGCATAGCTCCATTAGTTAATTATTAATCACTCCTGGTTTCTGGTTGGATCATACTGCTGTCATGTCACTGGAAAACCTTGGTTAGTCAGGTCATTTCGGTGTGAAGCGGCAACGATGTTCATTGAACCAAGTGCTTTTCTTCTTCCATGAGTTGATGTTTTATTTTAATGTTGATATATCAATAATTCAAGCGATATATTTTTGCAATTGATATGTCATGTATTCAAGGAATTGTTGCTAAACACTAGAAGCGTATAGAGCTTGTCAAACTCTATAAAATTATACGTAAAAGTTTTCAAAAATTCTAAAGATATTATTATATGTAAGGGAGATTAGCTTTTACGACCTTGTAAAATTTGAAGACCAAACTCAATTATATTTGAAATATATGAAATTGACAAGCAACGAGCTGCATAGTAAAGAACAGTGAAAATCACTATTTAAGATGAATTTGTCTTTTTCATATCTTTCAAATGCGATTAGTTTAATCTTCAAATTTAATAGGATTGTAGAAACTAACCTCCCCTACATAGGATAATGTTTTGAGAATTTTTGAAAACTTTTACATATGAAAAGAGTGATTTGTACGTGATATGTCCTCAACGTATTAAGCCAAATATAATTTTTTTAAAAAAACTATAACCATTAAAAAAGGAATAAAGTCCTTGCATGTAAAGAAACTTTTTTGTTTGAAACTTTTAAAACATTTTCTAATTTCCTTGTTGCATGTAAAAAGGAGAATCGTTTTTATTATTTAACCCCATTTAAAATCTATTTTTATTACTAACTCCGCGGTAATTTTATTTTCAAATCTAACTGTTTTGGCAACATCACCATTGATCACCTGGCAAACAACACTGCCACACAGGTCTTCTACATGAGATGCGCTCGGAGTCCTAACACATACTAGGTCCCATAATTTCCCATGTCCCGACGAAAGGATCACTTTTCTAGCCTCCGTTATCTTTTTTTTTCTAAATCTTGTCTCTTCTCGAGCAAAATTACAAATCTATCCCTCTACTCCACCGTAGAAGGCACAGTAGATCAGCGAGGAGTGACAGCCTGCTGCGGACAACGAGCCCAGGAGGTTGCTTGCTGAGGTGGGGAGGACAAGCGCAGGAGGTTGCTTGCCACAGTGGGTAAGGAGGGAGCTAGATTTATAATTTTACTTAGAAAAAGACTAGATTTGGTTAAAAAAAAGTAGGAGAGGCTGTAGAAGTGTCGAATTCAGTCTTTGGCAACGGAAAAATATCTGCTACTGCGCATGCTGATACTACCATCTATACCCATGAGCACTTTAGCCATTGTCTCGCGAACCCTCCTGGAAAAGATGGCTCGCACGCAGGTAGCATCATTCTGCATGCTCAACTGCGCGCTCACGTCAACCTTTCTTGTATAACAAAGTGCGATCTACGTCGAGTGCCTTTTTATTAAGCCAGATTTTCGCGCCGACAGTGATCACATTTTCCCCGCCCGGAGTCTCAGGTTGACTAGAACAGATACGTAGCCGTAGGTCAGCTTTGTCTGGCTCATGTAGGTCATAGACATTCAAGTGTCCTCGCCTCCCTCTAGATGATCGATTTCTTTAACTCATGCTACTCACTTGTCTCCTTAATGTCGGCATGCCCATTTTATTGCTGCATTCACCATGGCTATGTCTTCGGATGAGCTTGCTGTGGTCAGTGGCTGATAGTAGGAAAATTGATTGGATAGTTTCCTATCATGCGAATAATGTTTAGATACAGATTTTATTAGACCGAATATTTATCGGATATTATCGAATTAGAAACGGATACAGATTTTTTCTGTCGGATATAGATACGGATTCGGTAGTTCACTATCTGCCGGATACAGATACAGATAATCTGGATATTTATGGACCGGATTATCTAGATATGCACGTGGGCTAGGCCAAGGCTACTCTTTTGGCCCAAAAAGATTTCTGAATTTCAAAATTGTTTTCAAATTTAATTATTCTACAAATCAAATTTTAATTATTAAAATTTGTAAACCAGCTTCAAAAATTACAAAATTTTTGAGGAAGTTCCTAACACAATCTAACATTTAAAAAATTATTTTTAATATTTTATCAGCTTTAAATTTTCTCAAAAATTCAAAAACTGACGTCCTTAATAGGAAAATATTTTAAATAAGTAGCTAAAAATGCATAAAAACTCATAAATACATAATTTATTGTTTTAAACATAATTCAACAAAGAATACAAATCTTCGGTTATTACATGTTATTCATAAACGTTTGGAGCAAATAAATTGGTTACTTTTTTCATTTTGTGTGTACAATTTATAGGGTTTTCATGTTCCGATAAATATTCGCGACCATATTCGTTTTGATTCGTATTCGCTCCGTATCTGTATTTGATATTATTCGTATTCATATTCGTATTCATATCTGCATCCGAGTAAAAATATGAAAACAAATATGGTAGAGCCATTATCTGTTCATTTTCGATCTGTTTTCATCCCTAGCTGATGGGGAGCGAAACAAGAGAGGTGCACCGTACATATGTTACCAAAATTCTTGGAAAGTACCTAATTATATATTGATAAAGTATCAAGAGATATCGAAAATTTAAAGAGTGGAGGTACTAAAAAGTACCGAGAGTTTTAAGATAATTTGGTGAGGAGGTACTGGTACCTCATGTACCTCTCAAAACTCTTAATGAGCGTGGAGTCATTGTACTTGTCGCTCTGAGATGTATGTAAGGCTATGCTAAGTAAAAGTTAAAAAGAACCTGGTGGATGTACAACCCCAAGCAGGCAAGCCTAATGTGGATCCGCCTCTGTGTTGTGTTGTGGACGAAGACGGAATAATTCACGCACTTAGTTTTCTGATTGATCAATTGCGACCATAAGTACAGTGCGGCTGGCGTATGCAAGGAAGGCCACAAAACGGCCAATCATCTATCCAAATAAAGAGAGATTTACATGCAAAACATTCCTAACTAGGAGATTACATGCTGATCTTGGAGATTATGCGCCGGTGGTCTTGATATGCACGCCATGTGTGCCGATTGCATCCCGTATGCATGCACCATGCACAATATAGTCTAACAGTGGATGACACGCATACTACACTACTGAGAAGAAACCACTAAGATTCTTGGTATTAATATGATAAGCAAATCAGGTAAATTAGTGGAGCCAAGTTTTCTTCCGACCAATCCATGACGACGAGCCATAACATCGTAACATATAAAGGGTCTGACTAGGAGATGTAGTTTTCTTGAAAAACTGTCTTTTGATTTTTTTAGGACAAAAGTAGTTGCAGTTTTTTTATGAGAGATCATTTAGCAAATAGCTAATTTTTCTCTACAATAAGCTGCAAAAGCATATCTCGTCTTGTTTTTGGCTTTTGCTAGTTATATGTGACTTCTAGTTTATGCTAAAAACTGCTTAAAAGCTGACCTATTTTAGAGTGGCGGGGCAAAGATCTAGTTTCTCACAAGTCACTACTTGTTGGTTAATATAAATGATAGCTTATTATTCAGGTGAACGAAATAACAAATTTATTCGTAAGTTCATAAAGATAAAGACTGATACAATTGTATTCATGATTGCCTCTGTTAGCGTAACAATACACCTCATTGGCGTCGTGAAAAACCGTAGATGAGAATGACTAGACATTTAGAACTGAGCACAATTGGCTTAACATTGTTAGATTGGGTGGAAGACAGGGTCTACGCTACCGAATCGAGTTAAAAAATCGTCTCCCTCCATTGGTACCGATTTTCAACGAAAATCGATAGAAACCGTACGGATTGCAAAATCAATTTTTTTGAATTTGGCAGTCAAACAGTGGCGAAAAAAACACAAAAGCGGCCAGATTTACTGATTTTTGACTGGTTTAAGTCAAAAAATGGCACACTGAAGGAAAGTTGGAAAAAAATTAATGAAAAATTGGAAAAAAATTGCAGAAAATATTAGAAAATTTGTAAAAACCCAGTAAAAGTCTAGAAAATCAAGGAAAACGTTAGAAATATATAAAAAGTATGGAAAATATGAAAACTTCTGGAATAAACTTTCCTATATTTTAAGACAACGTTAAGTTGTAAAGTACACATTTTGCAATAATAGCACAACTTTGAAAAAATATGAAAAAATTTCAACATGACCTTTGCTATATTTTAGACTATCTCAAGTTGTAAAGTAGGCATTTAGCAATAATATCTCAACAAATAACCTTTCATTTCAAAACCATTCACAAACCAATCCAACAAGTCCACAACTCAATGTCCTGGCATATGACATTTGAAATCAATATTTCTTAGCGAAAATGAATGTTCGCACTTTACATAGTTTCGTCGTCCTTCTGTTGTCACACATATGCCATGTTGGGACATGAATGCTATATTAGTAAAAAATCGAGTTGCAATGAAATGAAGCATACAAATAAAACATTACTTTTGAGGCTACGAGTAGTATTGTTGAGTGTACACTTAGTTGGTCATGTTGTACTCCTCAGTGGACATCATTATCAATTCTCATGTAGCTAACAACTCCGTCTTGTATTCATGCTAGCTTTGCTCCATCCATGGCCTAGTCGTTTGCCATTATTGGTACAACATGGCATAAATGTCCGGGTCTTACCACTCATAGACCTATTGGGTGGGAGATTGTGCACGACCATCCAGGATGGCGTAGTCGTAGTAGTCATATAAGCCATAACTCCCTTGTGTCTCGACGACACTGTATGAGCTAGAGTTATCCTGCGGTACGTCATGGCTATGTCGATGGTCCCTTCCCTTCCCTGTAGTAGTCCTCCTATGTGATTGTGGAGTGTAATGGTCTTCGTCTTGTGTGGCATGAGTATACTGTAACTCCCCTGTAAATTCTATAGGACGTTGTCCTTTTAAGCAGGAAGTGAGAGGGATCGAGGCACCGTCACTGGACTCACCACCATCGCTATTCGACTTGGGGCTACTATCATTGGACTATTAGTACGGTGGGCTTCGATAGTCCCTGAGAGTGCTATCAGTCGAGTCCTCACTCTCTACATAATGTTTCTTATCTGTGGGACACTTCCCCTTTCCTTTCAAGGGAGCTCACCTTTTTGTGGTATCCCTCGTCGCCACTTCTTAGTGCTTCCTCTTCCCTGTATGAATGTCACCTATTATTGTCCTATCTACCCATTTGGGAAGCTTTCAGCCCCAATATTCTTTCGCAACGTAGCAGCGTCAATCAGGTTTATCACAAGGTGTGATGGGAGAGGGTGGCACTCTCTGTGTCCTCCTCAAGTACGGGATCAGCATTGGACCTCACTTTCTCCATGCATTGTCATATTGGATTTTCAGCATCGCACAGTGTAAACTCCATAAGACACTTGAATGGATCATTTTCAGTTGTGCACCTTTGATTTTATTTGGCTTAAATTCAGAGCCGCAGATTGTAGTTAACGTACACTAACTTATGGAGCTTAATTCTTGTACGACAGGCAGTTGCGGACATTAGTGTGGATGAACACAAACATACTCCAATTGCACTCGCATCCACTAGAAGAAGCGTAATGCGAAACGATCTGCATGGCAAATTGCTGGAGCATGGGTGTGTCCGAACCAAACATACTCCACCAATGTTCTGCAAGTTAACAAAGAGAATAGTATGTACCGACGAGAGTGGCATTACATTTAAGATGACATAAGGAAAATACCAGGCGAAGTTGTGGTATCATGTGCCATCTTCTCAACTAGCATACTCGCGAACGTTCTAACCTCCTTTTGTAAAGATCAGACTTGTGAAGAGCTTGAACGGAGCTATCAGTATCATCAGCCAGTGCTTTAAACACATCCTGAAGATCTGGCAAAAAGGTGTTGGTCGTGTCGTACACGTAATGTATCTGTGGGTTCAAGGCGACAGTTGCATGAAGTTCAACGGGACATATCAGTACAAGTCTGTAACGTATGTGCAACTACAAGATATTTTGCTCTATAAAAGAATGTATTACTGGCATTCATATAAGTATCTTACGTTAGGTCGGCCATTCTTGGGTCCACAACGTCCATGTACTGATCGAATGTAGCTAGAGCATCATGGAACAAGCTAATGTATTCATGTCACATGATGTTGTATCGTAGTAGCACCTCGCTCAACGTAGACACCCTATCTTGATCGGCAAAGCGCAAGAATGCAACAATAGTTCCACGGAGTTAACAACCGATCGAAGGTTGTCCCACCAGTCCAAGCTCGAGAGGTAGGAGTACACGAACCTCCCTTCCATGGTATCAACAAAGCGAGATAATAGAAATTCTTCTGAAGCCATCCATTATAAGAACTTATCCTTGCGACGAAGGAAATTCTCCGAAAACATGTAGTTTGTTCCGAATCAAGTAGCATTCCACTTGACCAACTCGCCCCTAATATGCTTCTTCATCATAGCTTGTAGCTTCAAATGGTTGTAAAGCTATCGAGATATTTTTCTTGCACTCTCAATCATAGAGGCATGGTCAGGGAACTCTCCAATCTGCTTGAGTATCAAATTAATCGTGTGGGCTACACAAAGCTTCCACATGATGCTGCATTGTTCCTGTCTGATGAGCCTGCATGCCTTCTTCTAGTTGGCACTGTTGTCTATAAAAATCTACAGAACATTCCTCGGGCCCACCTCATCGACCACTGAGGCAATTTCCTACGTCAACAAACAACATAAAAACCTCCATTACATGATGGGTACATCAAAGGGATTTCAGAAGAGGAGCAATGAAAGCAAGTACATTGTGCAAGTACGAGGCAACCCGAGTTAGGCCCATCGCATCGACGAACTTGTGGAAGAATATGGTGCCATTGCATTATATCATGAAGTTGATGATGCTCATACGTGTAGGCCTAGTCCAAGAATCGCACATGATTGTTATGTTATATGTAGGCCAATCCTGCTTGAACTTTGCCATCTTGTCCCATATGTCCGTTTTGTTGGCGTCTAAATATTTTTTGTCTATATCTTGCCCACTCAGAGACGGGACACCCTTGCCTGCAAATAAAACGTATGATAAAAACATGAGCTATTAATTGGCGTACAACTGAACAAAAATTTTAAAGCTCACGTATCCCATTTTTGAGTTTCCCTCATGGCGCTAACAAAGTAGGGATTGTCTAATTTCCACCTCGCAATTCCAGCCATGTGGAAAATTTTGGCCCAAGCCGAGCCAATTGCCTAATTCACATTCCTCCCCTTCTGTGTCTATTGCCCAATGTCAATCCTTGCTTACATAGGGCCAAGGGACGTAGCAAGGCTATAATCCCTAATGGCCGGTCTTTCCCGTTGCGAGAAACTTTGAGACATCCTGTAACATCCAAAATTTGAGTTTTAGAATGTTTGGATTCAAAAATAAACTATTTGCATTTTTCTTGAAGTAATTCCAGCTTAATTTGAATTTTTCATTAATGAAAGGATTTAATTTGACTAAACTATTCATCAAACTAAAGGTTTTCAGTTTTGTTGGGTTCATTGTGCTCCAAGGAATTTTTCTGTATTTTTGGAGATTTTTCTGAATTTATTTGCTATTTATTTGAATTTATTTGCTTTTATTTGAATTTCTGGAATTATTTTGATTCGAAAATTGATTTTATTCTTTCGGCCGAATCTTCCATGACCCATTCCTTTTTTTCTCGCTCGGCCCGGCCCAGCTGGTCTCTGTGGCCCTCCTCCCTCACACGTCTCGGCCCACCTCGCGGCCCAGCCAGCCTGCGCGCGCCACGGCCGTCCGATGCGCGATGCGTGTGCGGCCAAGATTGCGCCACGTCGCCGCGCTCCGCGAAACCCTAACCCTAGCCGCCACTGTCTCGGAGTCCCGTCGCCGCACGCCGTCGGTCTCGGATTCCGCGCTCTACACGCCTCCCTAGGCTATAAAAGCCCGTGCCGCACGCCTCCCGAGGTTCCCCTCGCGCCGCCGCTTCTTTTGCCCCCTCTCTTGCTACCCGAGCCGCCTCTATCATCGAGTTTTCACTCGCCGAAGTTCGCCGCCGTGCCCGAGCCTTTCTTCCGCTTGGATCTCCGCCGCCGGTCCTCCTCCGCCGCTGTCGTCGGTCTCTTCGGGTGCGTCGCTAGACCCTCGTCCGGATCCACCATGTTCCGGGCCCGATCTGTCGCTTTTTCGCCGCTCGTTGCGTCTTCTTCCTTGCCTCCAGCGAGTTTGCGTCGCTGCCGTTTGCCGCCGATCTATTTCGTCAAATTCTGGCCGTCCGATCGCCTGCGAGTGCACCAGAGGGCGCCACGTCTCCTCCGCCGCATCCTTGGTTCCTAGCCATCCGATTTCGCGCTGCCCTCGGATGTGTGACGCGTGGCCTTCCGCATGGTCGCTGCGATCGATGCCACATCAAGACTGCAGTGCGGCCGTCACCGCCGCGTCGCCACCGCCACCTCAGCCCTTATGCCGACGCAAGCGCCGACGTCAGCCGTGCACCGGGTGCACGGTGATCCAGGAAATGCCGTGGACCCAGTCCATCAGATTACGGATGACGTCAGCAATTGCGCAATAAATCGATTTTCCAATAGAAAAATAAATCCAGAAATTCCGATTTTCTGATTTTCAGCATTTTCTCTGAATTTAATCTTTCGGAGGCCCGTTCTCGCTCATACGAACTCCGATTGAGGCGATTCAAGTTTCTAAATTTTTCTAAAATAAAGATCTATCTTCTAGAGCCATTTATTTTCAGTTTTGAGCTTGTTTGAGTCTCTATTTTGTATTTATTTGGTTTCGTTGCATTCTTTTCTGGTAGACGCTAATTCCGAGGGAGCGAACGAAGACTTCGAAGACCAAGACTCAGCACTAGATCAGCAAGGCAAGTCGTAACCTTTGATCATATTGATCCTATGTTTGCAAAATTAAATTGTTTTATATAATTGCATGCTATTTTGTGTATCAATGTTATTTCATGGGAGTAGATATGTACCTAGTTGTCATTGTGCCACCTTGACTATTGGGATGCCATGTATCCATTGTTAAACCTAGGTTGGAACATTACTAGTTGGACATAATCATTATACCAACATTGGGTTATCGTAGTTATGCTTAGACATGCTTAGTTGTACAAAGGGATTCATGTCACATATTGAATAAATGTTAATCTTGACTTAATGAGATATTGAATCGTGGCCGTTAGCCACTGTTGTAAAATTTGTTGTACCATGGCGGGGTTGCCATTGGTCTTGGTTGAACGAATTGTTTTCCCTCGGGCAAGTGATCGTGCAGTAAAGGAGGTGCTTTCTAACACATTGGGATGTGGATGTCTTGCCTGAGACAACTTAAGGACTTAATTTTGTGCGCCATTGAACTGGGCCTAACCGTACTACCACATGTCTGGAATGGGACAGACCTAGCTGATTAATTTGCAATGTCTAGCCTTGAGTACTGCCAATTGGTGGTGTGGGTTCCGGGATGGACGGGTAGATTCGCAAGGCGCAAGAGGGGGCCCTAAGGGGCGAAACCTTAGCGGGCAGTACCGAGCTTAGACAGTGCATTGTAAAGGCTTTGTCATGATATCTCTGCGACACACAGTGTGTTAGTAACGTTTGCACAAAGAGATGTTCATGTCTTTTGGGTAAAGTTGTACAACCTCTGCAGAGTGTAAAACTATTCGAATAGTCGCATCCGCGGTCATGAACAAAGCCCGGGAATTTCACACGGGGTATAGAGTGTTTCATAAAATGTGGAATGTGGAATTGTTGGGATGTGAACAGGGAGTTCACTGTTGTTTGGTTGTCTATCATTGATCTATCAGTTATTTTTTTATCTTTTCATAAATATGCTTTCAATCTATTTATTGTATTTCAATTCAAGTTATTGCTTTCTGCAAATAAACCATATAGCCATCCTTGTCAAGCCGTGCATGAATGTATTGCATCAATTCCCTACGGCTTGCTGAGTACTTTTTGTACTCACGGCTTTATGCCCTTGTTGATCAGTTGCTGAAGGAGATAATGAATATCATGAGGAGGAATTCTATGAAGACTACGTGGATTAGGTAGGCGTTTCCCTAGACGATTGTCTGTGGCGTGTCGAATGGCTCAAGTTATCTTTTCCGCTGCAATAGTATTTGTTTCTTAAGCCCTTAAGGCATAATGGTGTAAACATTGACTATAAGGTCGTTTGCTTTATTCAATAATAATTTGCTTCTTCTTAGTTAATTTATTGTATGGAATGATATTACATCTATGTTTCCACTGTGTGCACTAGCGTGATCCTGGACTAGTGCAGTATACATAGAAGGTTTCTGATTTGCAAATCCGGGTCCCGACACATCCTCGACAACACATCGTCACCCCTTCCTCTAGCCTCAGTAGAGGTGCCATTACCACCACCATACTCATACCTGCCACTTGCCTGACTAATAAATTATGCCTCTGCCCTAGAGGTAGCCATAGTATGCTGGAGTTGCTCCACCTCATCAGTATCACCCATGTACTATGAATATGCACTTCTTCTTAGCGGAGAATCTCCAGCTGCTGCTTCTTTTCTAAGACTCTCATCTCTCTTTCTCTTCTTCTTATCCTTCATCTTGTCTAGGTCACGCTGAAAGCACTCGCGAACTCCCTGATAAACTTGACTGTAATTGATGACATTCGTACCGTGCCCTGCCAATTGGTGCTTCAGTTGGGTTGCGCATGTTCAAGACCTAGGGTCCCTTAACCGAGCTTATGAGAAAACGATTGTGGGCTCCTAGTAAACAAGATGATGGAAATGAATATGGGGATTGCTACTTTATTTGCCAAGTAGCTTAATAGAGTACACAGATTACAGAATTTCTATCTCTATCAGATTGCTCCTGCCTCTATAGTGCAAAAGGGACTCCCTATTTATATGGAATGAAGAGGTGGCAGTTGTTTTTTCAAAGAGGCGTCGTGTAATCGAGAGGTGCCTTCCTACCAAATGGTGTCTTCTCGCCAAAGGATACATTTTCCAGTGATAACTTCTGGATAGTTATGCGTACCTGTCAGATAGCTATCCGCACGAAGACATGCGCAGGGATAACCGCTTGTCCCGACCAGTTCTACTGGTCGGGGTGACTATTTCACTGGTTGGGGACGACTAGTGTGAAGCTATAGATAATCTTAACTGCACTGGTCGGAGACGTAACCATCCGACTAAGTATGGGCTTCATTTTATGTTATGGGCTTTATGTATTAAGCCCATTAATGGAATATGGTTTCTAACCGTTGAGGACCTAGAAGGAAAAGAGGCTTTTAATCCTCACCAACCGCCTCCTTTCTTCTCTCTGTGACAGTACTTACATCGAAATCCAGTCCCTAGCTTGTCGCTGTGCTTCTACACAATGTCGATATGGTCTGCCATCTGCTAATAGAAAACAACAAGAAGTAGACATGCATGCAGTTTACGTATATGTATATATAGAATCGCAAATTGAGCAGGGTCTTTGTAGGGGTGTTTAGGTGCTACAAATATTCCTTTCTTAGGAAGTGTACATTGATAAAGTCCTAGTTTGAGCTGATGATTAAATCCAACACAAATCAAGAGAAAAGTTTATGCAAATGCCAAGCAGATAATACAATGTTTAGGTCAATACAGCTTACAGTTTCTCTTCAATTGTTATAAAAGATCTTTTCCTAAAGCAAATAAATATTTTACATGCTATGGCATTTGAATATTCAAAGACTTCTATGGTTTTAACTAAAGATAACAGGAAGCAAGTGGTCAAGGTTGCTTCTTAAAATTATTTGTGGTGATTAGTCATGTGAAACTGAGAGAAGTGGTGTTCAAAATCAATAGTTCTACCATTGCATAATATGAATGGAGTTCTCTCGTCTTTGCTTTGCTGTGAAACCCCCCTAACAAAAATCTTGAGTAGACAAGTTATCGTTGACATATACAATTATGCCTTTGCATCTCAAGCTGCACTATCTAACATCTACAGCATAGTCCACACATGACTGTAACTAGGTATTATGGCGCGCTACGTCGCGCCGTTGTTTACTAGAGCAGTGATAGCGCATGGGCGCAGCATTGTCTGGACATCGACAAGAGAAATTGTGCCGGTATTTGGGTTGTAGTTGAAAAGTATGCTAATGATGGGAGGCGATATGTATAGGCTGGCGTGAAGTTGTATCGAATACGCTATACGAAGGATAATCTAGCAAGAGCAGCTGTGTTGGTGGAATTGATGAATACCATCGATCCTGTAAAAGTAGGAATTATGTATTGGACAGATGCGTGCATGTAGTTACACATCTAACAGGTCTACAGCAAAATTGCTATTTGAGTGAAAAGATGCGCTCGCAGAGCAGGCAAACAGTCATGCACACATGACGCGGCCATCAACGTTAAGATAGAAACAAGTATCAGCACAATGAGCTGCACTACGCAATGGAAACAAATGATAGACAGCAAAAGGAATATGGCTATTACTCTGTCTGGTCCAAAAGTTAAAGGGACATGAGAAGTAGAGTCGGATATGCAAAAGTATGAAACACGGTAAAACATAATTACCACAAGTCTACGCACCTAACAAACGCTATGCACATAGCTATATGATTATACATTCGGAATGGGGAATACAGCGAACGAAGATTTTATTGCCGATGAAGCCAAAACAGAATGGCTGGTCATCCAAAGGTAAGCGAAGTCTTTATCGCCGATGAAGCCAAAACAGAGTGACTGATCATCCAAAGGCCCGGTTTGTTATTAGTAGAGGGTGTACCAAGGACCTGTAATGGAGAACATTAAAGCAAATCGTAACCAATGAAAGGGAATTATGTCTATGTGAGCACCTGCTCCAGAGTGATCCGACTCAGTTATCTAGGAACAATCTTCTCTGGGCTGAAGGTTTATCTTTGGCAAGGCTGGAAGCACTAACGGAACAAGAGACACAGCCTACAGCATCAACAATAAGTAAATGCGATCGAAATATGAAGCACTGAAAGACACCTATATCAGGAACTAATGGCAACATGAAAACAGAGGGGAATAACAGGCAACAGCATGTCGGGTACGTAATTATGGACCACTAATTACAGTGCCAAACCATCAACAAAGCAGGAGCCGAATTGGGCGGGCCAACGCACAGGAAAAACCTCAGTCCAAACATCAAATATAACAGGCAGACATCCGTAGTAAATAAGAGCACACGCAAGGCATCTATAAGAGCCACTAATCCCAGCACCAAACTATGAACAAATCATGAACTAAATTAGGCGAAACTACGCACCTAAAACATTTCGGACTAAGTGTTATCGAGGCACGAGGTATCCCAAAGCACCTATACCAGACACCAACCACAGCGAGAAATGACACAAGAGGCACAGCCTACACCATGAAGCATAATTAGCTGGAATCAAAATGTGAAGCAACGGAAGACACCTATATCAGAAACTAACGCCAAAAAGTAAAACAGAGAGGAATAACATGCTGCAGCGTTTTGGGTAAATAAATTCGAACCACTAATCACAGCGCCAAACTATGAACAAACCAGGAGCCGAATTAGGCGGGCCAACACACTGCAAAAATCCTAGCCCAAGCATCAAACGTAACAGACAGACATCCAGATTAAATAAGGACACATGCAAGGTGCCTATAAGCACCACTGATCCCGACGCTAAACCATAAACAAATCACGAACTAAATCAAAGTAGACTATGCAATCAAAACACTTGGACTAAACATCGAGATAACAAATAGGCATCCGAACAAATAAGGCCAATACTTTCTTTGGGTAAACAAGGAACCGCTTATAACAGAGGAACGCATAATCTGATCGATAATACCAAGATTAAACATTGTCACCTTGAGCGAGCAAGTAGGAGAGGCGGCGTTGAAGCTGCGACGAGCAAACCAATGCAAAGAAGATGGACTGCATCAAGAGAAGAAAAGGCATAGACAAGAAGCGCCACATTTCTAGCGTAACACAACGGTGTAGACGGAGTAGCTACCAAAGATAAAACCAAAATCAAGAAAATCAAAGGTCAGCAGACTGTGCCAATAACGAGCTAACGCAAAGAAAAATTGGAAGACACTGGGCAACAGATCTACTAGGCACTTGGTACGCAGCCAACACGACTCAGAGCGGCTACCCGCACAAAACAATAATCGGGAAATCAAAGGTCGCAGGTGAACCAATCAAGGAGACAAAGCAGGCAAACCAATCAAAGAGCACGTAATGAATCAATAGCAAATAAAATCGAATCAAAGCGGACCAAAGACAAATAAAATAGAAAGCGCAAGATCCGAGCACAAAAGGGAAACTGGGACAAAAAAAATGGCGGCTAGGCGAGAAGAAGAGGCAGCCACCAAGGGCGAATGAGCTAACTCAGGGGGGAACGCGAAGCAACGGGCAAGAACCAGGAGAAGCGGAAGGAGGAGACAACGATCACCGGGGAGTCCGTCGTAGAAGGCGAGGCCAGGCCAAAAGTGACTCACCGGAGGGGCGGAGAGCACAACGACGGCCGAGGCGAAGCGTAACGCATCGGCAAGAGAGCCGATAAGCAGGGTGGGCCACTACAGATGAGAAGAAACCCACGACGTAGGAATCTCAGACGGAGAAAGAACCAGCGCCAGGACAGTCGGTGGGTAATGGCGCTGGGCTGGTTTAGACAAACAAACATGTCGGGGGGGGGACGGGCTATGGCAGGCCACAAAAAGGTCGACGAAAAAACGAAACGGGAGCATCGATAACACGGAGAGGGACCGGATTGGCCGAAAACACTGGAAGGTGTACAGAGTGCTTGCAGAGCAGCAGAAATCTTCGCGGCGTAAGATATATATTATTACTGATTAAGACAAGTGATTTTCACATCACAACTTAACAAAAAAGACACTACTACACATACAGTTAGAAAACTTCATCACAGATGGTTTTCTGGGCCGTCTGTAATCATGTGTTAGTGATAATACGACACATATCACAGACGGTTTGAAAACCGACTGTGAAAACACACATATCACAGATGGTTTTCAACTAGAACTGTCTGTGATATGAGTTATCACAGACGGTTTTTAGATAGAACCATTTGTGATATGTTTTTCCCCTAACTCTCTTGGAAGAACTTCCATAATTAGTATCTGTTGTTCGAAATTTTATTCTCTTTAGATATTTCTATAATGATATCTACAAGGCACAACCATTTATAGATTTTGCAATTGAATATCAAAACATCCTAGATGCATGGAGGCAGCAGTTTGTCTGATGAGGAGGGTCTTAAAATATGAATATTTGTAGCACTTTTATCACCTTTCTTATTCTAATGTTGATGTATTCCAAGGCAAAATCGAATTCCATCAACAGTTCGTCCTGAAAGTTGTCATGCTCTGATTTATCTTCCACTTCGTCCTCATCCCGAATGAGAATACCATAGATGGCCTATTTTCACTGTGGTCTTGTGCAGGAATAGGACCAGCGTGATCCTGTTCCTATACAAGACCAGAGTGAAAATAAGAAGCATATGGTATTCTCATTCGAGGATGAGAATGAAGTGGAAGATGAATTAGAGCATGACAATTTTCAGAACGAATTGTTGATAGAATTAGATTTTACCTTGGAATTCATCAATATTAGAATAAGAAATGTGATGAAAGTGCTACAAATGTTCATATTTTAAGACCCTCCTCATGAGACAAGCTGTTGCCTCAATGCATCTAGGATGTTTTGATATTCAATTGCAAAATCTATAATTGGTTATGCCTTGTAAATATCATTGCAAAAATATCTAAAGAGAAGAAAATTTTGAACAACATATACTAATCATGGAAGTTATGCCAAAAGAGGTAAAGAAAAAACATTAATATTTCATACTTCAAGACAAGAAGACTTTACCACAAATATGGTACCACAAATATGATAACGAAATATATATTTCATAGTTCAAGTGACAATACATTAACAAAATATGATATATACCACAAATATCAACAAGCGTACATTGAGAAACCACATTATTTCATATATAGTTCAAGATAAGAAGACCTTAGGGTTTTTTCATGTCTGCCATCATATGTGTCATAGCTTCAGCAACAGAGGCATCTCGGTTCTCTCTGAAGTTCCACAACTCCAGTATAGTGCCGATTTGTTTGACACCAATAACCGATTGATCTCCAGTCATATCTCTTAATCCCTACAAAAGCGATCATATTGTGAAAAGGGTGTCTTGGTATATTATCAGTAACCACATCGAATTTAGTAATATAAACCTTTATATTACCTCTATAAGCTCAGCTTTGGCTTCTTTCAGCTCTGCATTCACCCTGCGGTCCTTAGTGATGAGGGCCGTATTAAGGGATTCGATATCTTCCAAGCGATCATCTATGTCTTTTAGTTATTGTTTCATCTCATAAATCTTTTCTATTATCTCATAATTGCCCTTTAGTTGTTCGATCTTCACCTCAAGTTTTTGTTTAGCTTCTAACGGCTTTTCCATGTCGTCGATCTATTTTTACAACATGGGGCATTCACACACAAGAACACAATGCTTAATATTCAACGTCTCACAAGTGATCCTAAAAGCATACACACAAGGATGAGTACATATTTACGAGGGTGATCATGCAAAACTATATGACATGCCTTGACAAGACCCAAGCCATACCCTGCAACCCTGCAAACCCGCGCCTTGCAATCGCCATGCCCTGTAACCAGTCTTGACCGCCGCAATACTGGCCACAAATAGTATATTGCTTGCTCAAAGATAACTAATGCATGGACACAAGACTATCTCAATAGAACATGCACATCTTGTGTGCAACTGACAAACTACGTGTATGCATCAACATGCATTACGTGCACTCACGCATCACCTCTAACAAACTAACTAATCTACGTATACATGCGCAGCCCATACTAACAACCAAATAAAGTCAAGATTAATATCTAACATCCCACAACACCCCACACCACTTTCATCCTCAGCCCGAGCCCAACCTAGATCACTTTCTCTTCTGTCGCTATTACCGAATCCATCCCGCACAAACAGTAGACATCACAGGTTTGAATCCACAAATAGTAGACAACTCACCAAATCAAACGGAGCATGGGCGCCACTCGCGGGGAGGAGGAGGAGGTCGCCGACGGGGAGGAGGAGGAGGTAACGACAGAGGAGGTGCTCGTGGGATGGTTGTCGTCGCCCCCACGGCCTCGTGCTCACGGGATGGTCATCGTCGCCCCCACGGATGCCAGGGAGGAGGATGCCGATCGAGGAGGAGGTCGTCGGGGAGGAGGATGCCGGGGAGGAGTTCGCCGGGGAGGAGTTCGCAGGGGAGGAGGTCACCAGGAAGGTGTTCGCCCAGGAGGAGGATTGCCAGGGCCTAGGGTTTGCGGGAGACAAAACGCATGTGAGCCAAGGTCTGCGCTACGAATCTCTATCGGTATGTTTATATAGTGGTCTTAGTTCATATCACAGGCGGTTCATAATTAGAACCGTCTGTGATGGGAAGTTATCACAGACGATTCGTATTTAGAACCGTCTGTGACATTGATGTATATCACTAACGGTTTATGAAGAGTACCGTCTGTGATTATCTCACTGACGATTTCACTATAGAATCGTCAATGATGTTCCTTATCACATACGATTTTTTTTAATCGTCTTTTTTAAGCCTTCTAATATAAGCCTTTCTCAAGTAGTGAGAACAAAGTCATAGCAACATAACATGTTGACTTTGAATTCTGGCACATCATCCAAATTGCTCCGGTACGAGTTGAGACAATTCATCTAATTGAACACACTCTCCCACACGACATCAGTAATGAAATTCTAAATACAAAATCCACCTTATGAACTTGATTGGCATATAGTGAAAATCGATGATGCCGACAATTTTCTACGCGCCTAGCGATTTGGGTCTTACTGAGCGATTTTCGAGCTCCGGTAATGGCAAGCTAGCCGACAGCAGGCGGATCTGGTCGGCGGGTGCGGCGTGGTTTTCTGGGGATGAGAGGACGGTCTGGAGGAGATTTATGGGTGTCGGAATGACCGATACACAGTTAAATAGGTGGGACAACCTTGGTGAGCTGGATGGGCTATTAGGCCCGATGGGCTGTAGCCTTTTTTGTTTTTTTTTTCCCTTTTATATTATCTATATTCTGATTTTCTCAAAGACGTCTCATAAATTCGGTTTTTCAAAAAACAAATCATGTTAGATGTCAGAAGGCTATTAATACTGATTTTAGGGAACTTTTGGATATTTTTTAAAAAAATTTCGAAATCTTTTTAATTTAAATTTGAATTAGAGCGATTTACGGACCGGTTCCGTTATCGATTCATCCAATACAATCAAAAATCGTGATTTTTAAACCGATTTTCGTTGATTTTTAGAACCCTACGTCGAAGGCCCGTCTCAAAATATGGTCTCGACTGCCAGATCAGGATGGGAGCAGGCTCCTACAATGACACTAAACATAGGTCAGCCAGACAAGCAAGAGTTGGTGCTTTCATGGCCAGAAGGCCTGCCTATCTTAGACTGCTTCCGAAGCCCAAACTAGAGCTCACTTAGGGCTGGGCCTGACGAAATATGCTCAGATACAGCTGTTCTGAGGGCGTGTCTGGAGAGAATTTCTTGCCGAGAACTGACAAGCATGTGAAAACTAAGAGCCGGTTTGGAGATAAGGTTTGAAATCTCGTTTTCGGAATGTATCTGGGAGGTAGTCAAAATCTGCGATATAATTTTTTTTTAGAAAATTTTCAATTTTTTTGTCCCACTGAGGTTTAAAATTTCGGCCTCAGTCGAAATCCGAAATCTCGGACAAAATTTCTGAAATCTGAACGAGATTTTGAACCTCGTTTGAACTGGGAATTTTTTTCTCTAATCCCGTGGGAGTCGATCTGTTTTCTGTAAAAATCCTACGATCTTCATGTCAAATTCTTGCGTCCCAAACGGATCCTAAGCATACAGTAGATCCGCACTAGCTACGACTTGTTTGGATGCGTAGGGACTAAACTCAGTACTAAGGATGGCAACGGATGATATGCTTCGATTTTAGTTCGTTTTCCTTACCATCCGAAGGGATTAAACTCAATATATTTGGACAATACTGCACATGGATAGATGAGGGAAATATATGGTGATAAGCCTCCTCTTGGTGAAATTTTCCTTCTACAAGATGACGTGCAGCCATTCGAGCGGATGGCTCATGCAAACATAATTCTGCAAATTTTTCGAGACGAACTTATATTTGCGAGAGGACGGACGAGCATATTTCTTCTTCTTTTATGGAGAGGCTAACATATTTCAAATATGACGAAAGATTTGATCGGCTCAAACACACGTAAACACCAGGTTTATTTCGGTCCAAGACGTACCAAACAATTTAATCCTGCAATCGGCAAGAAAATTATAACCTAAATAGTTGTATTAGCCGATTAGGTTTTCTCAATGAAGACTTGATCTAAACAGCTATTTAGCCGATTAAATCACACATAACGATAAGTCTAAATAACTCGTTGAAGCTGATTAGATAGTTTTGACAAAGGTAGATTTTTCTCAAAAAGACGATGCGTAGCAAGATTGGAGAAAAGCAAACGTGAGTAACTTGGCGTAATCGAAGATAATCAACAATCAACGATGCACAACTTTATTGATCAAGAACGAATTATAAGGAGATTCTAAATTACAAAGCCTACTTTCAATTGACAGGAAAAGTATATACAAGTTGTTTGATTGATTGTTGTTGGATTCTCTCTTTGACTCGCCCCTGATTCTTTTATAGCGTATAGACCGATCGTATCCTTCTCTGATGCGTTGACAATCATGATTCGTATCGGCCCCAACCTCCTGCAGATAGAATTAATATCATCTATCATTCCAATTTTATTTCAACTTATCCTTGTTAACCGATACCAACCGAAAATATCAAGTTTCATCGGCTCAAGAAATTGGTCATGTCTTGTCAAATTTTGTTGCTAACATGTGCCTCCCATTTTTTAGAGATAACATGTTATCTTTCCAAAAATCATCTCTATCGGCTTAATCACAATCGGCTTAACACAATACCTTCGCCGCCATCCTCGATAACTACTCCATAAATCCTTGAAACACATATCTTTGCAATTAATTGCCTGCGAACCGTCAGGATGGCTTTTCGCTTTTTCACCTTTTTCACGCACCTATAAATATAGGGCCAATCCTTCTATCATTTTCACACACTCAAGCTCTTAAACCTCTCCTTATCGGCTTACACTTCATTTTTCTTGTCTTCAATAATCCACAGCACATGGACTCACAAATCTTTTTGTGGACTCTTATCGGCTTGACAAATTTCTCAATGGGCCCTCATCAGATATTCATTCCCATACCCGATAGTAGTGATCAATTTTACTTAGCCCAGTAGGAAACCTACATCCATCGGTCGTTATAAAGCAAGAGATTCCTCGTCTTCCTTTATCAGCTCTTGAGTATAATATAGAAGGATGGAGCAAAAGCTTGGCGGATAGCGCCAAAGGGCTGGAGAGAGTGGTATAACCGGATAGCAGCCCAAAAAATACCAATATAGAAAAGGATGGGGATAGCCGAGTGCCTTTCTTTGTCTTTAGTCGATCCAGAGGCTAACGAGCCCTTAGTGTGATGAGACCATGCTGACCCAGCAAGCCATGCTTCTATCGCAAGGCAAGACAAGGGTCCAAGAACTTCTGATACTCCAAGCCCACCCCAAGATCAAGTCCAATTTGTTCACGAGTCCAGTTCGGCCCTCAGGAGAAGTTCAAATAAAAATGACCATATATGGGTCATACGGAGTTTGTTTGAGGCATTCTTGGACTCTACGGAGAAGCCCACAACGAAAGCTTTCTAACGGAAGTGGTTTCATGTCCAAACTCCTTCTGGATCGACGAAAATCGTCAAATCAATATGACGAACAGAATCTGTCAAGTGCTGCGCCACCTCCACTTGGGCCGAAAGGCCTTGTACGACCTAGGGTTTCACGGCCACCCCCTTGGCCGCCTCCCTTGCCATCTTTCTCATATATATTCAGTAGCTGTCGCTAGAAAAGATGGGTTTTGCTTAGATTACAACTAGACAATTTGTCAGTTTTTCGCCGTTCATCGGTTTGTAGAACCTCAACTCGTGTGCTTAATATTATTCGCAATTTCAGATTACATCTTCTACGTTCTTGCTTGTGTTCTCGATTCGCATGCAGGGATTAGCCTTCTTGACAAGGTCAACCGTGTTTGTGCGTGGTTGATAACCAAAGGAGCCGTGGTGTAGCGATTGTAGGGTTCGAATCAGTTCTGATTGGAAGCCGGATCGTCAATGTCGAGTTCTCCACTAATCGACTTACTACTACCTGTCGAAAGATCGGGCCACCGTTCCCATCAAGTGGTATCAGAGCCTCGGTTGCCCGATAGGTAATTCTTGTATCCCCACTTTTGTTTTGCCATCGACCTAGAGTCCAGAAAAATTGCTCCACAAAAAGCTCATCATCGATTCCGCTGTCCTACAACCCCTTGTGCCTTTTGCAATTTTCGTTTTTAGTTTCGCTTGTTGAGTTTGTGTCCATCATCATCGTCTTGTTGCTAGTTTGAGGTCGTGATCTTAGTTTCTAGTTGTCCCTTTCCGTTGCCCTAGTTCTTGTTTTGCACTGTTAGCCCTAACCGAAAGGAAAAAGTGAAGTCGCAGAAAATTCTAGATTGCGCAATGTTCAGTAAAACAGCCATAACTTTTGCATATGAACTCCGATTGGGGCGTACTTTTTTTTGTTTCGAAGAGAACGACAACACGCATCAGAAAAATCCACAGATCAAAAGACCTGTGGAATTTTGGACCCTCAAAATCAGCCTCTAAGACCGAGTTCCGAGCACCACAAGTTTCATGTGTTGTTTTTGCCCATTTTTCGATCATCTGTTTAACGTCTTCTCTTGTTCCAAAATGTGAGATTTTTGTTTTGCCTTTGAGTTAAAAGAAAGGAAAACAAAAGGCAAGTGCAAAAAAAACTGCACTAAAAAAAATCAGAGAGAAGAAAAGAAGCAGAAAGAGGGAAAAAGAAGCAGATAATCAGAATTACTTGCATCCTTTGAGTCCTATGTGCTTTGATTTATCCCTTGCTAGGTTGAACTAATTCTAGGAACACGTTTAGGCCAGCAACTGTGACAAGTACGTTGGACATTTATTCAGCTTGCTAATCTGATTTCGATATTGCTTATTCCTTGCTACTAAATATTACCTTCCGAGCTCCACATACTTCTTATTAGTTTAGATTCTCCTTTGCAATCGCTTCGCTCACGCCCTCAAGGTATCACGAACCAGCCACCAGTTGTGCCACCCGCTGCTTTGGTAAGAACCTTGCAAGAGCTCGGTAAGATGCGTGAGAGTTTGTGATCCCAATGTCCAGTACCTAGTAGTTGATAGGGATAATACTTTGTGCTATCTTCTGTTTTCTACTAGCAAAGGCAGGGGTACCGAAGGATCAGGACGGTAACCAGTGTATTCTTTATAACGAGCTCTGAGAGATGCTTTGAGAGATGAATGAGACTATGAACAAGCAAAGTCAAAACATAGAGAATGCACTTGACAGAAAAGAGCATAAGCACCAACCAAATTTTAGTCCATCTCCTTCTGCTGGTAAAGGTAAGAATTTTCCAGTTCTTCTTTCTTATAACGGATTTGGTGTTGATGCTTATATTGATTGGGAAATAGAGGTAGATAAAATTCTTTCGTAATGTAACCTCTGTAATAAACGAAAAATTAAAGTTGTCGCTAGTGCTTTAACTCTCTGTGCATCAATTTGGTGGAACGATTTTTGTACTTATAAGCCAGTACCACAAACATAGAAAAATATGAAATGACTTATGAGAGATGAATTTGTTCCTGCTTATCATTCTAAAAAGTTACTTTATGAATTGCAATGCCTACAATAATATGATAAAACTGTCAAGTCATATTACAAGGAATTAGAAACTTTGTTGTTGCGTTGTGGTTTAGATGAATCTGAAGAAGCTAAGGAAATAAAATTCTTAAATGGACTTGATATGAAAATTCAAGGTATTCTTGTTGATAAGGAATACAATTCTCTCTCTAGTTTATTTAATCTTGCTTGTGAGATTGAAAATCAAATTGAACATGAAAGACATCTTGCTGAAATTAATGTCTATAATTGCCAAAGTGAAGAATTTTCTTTGGAAGAACGGCATCTTGTCGAGTTTCCACTTGCTACTAACTTTTCATAGGACATTGAGAACAAGAACGAGAAGGAAAGCACGCAAGAGAAGGAGGAGCATAAGATACTTGATATCCCATGCATGCCTCAAGAATGTACAGATCATGATATGCCTAAATCGGCAGAGATTGAAAACAAAGGTAACGACATAGGTGCTATTTTCACACGAGAGAATTCTGTTGATTTGCTAAATTTGGCCACTACTGGTGCTATGCTAGAACAGCAGTTAGTGGACACTCAAACTAAATCACCTTTGTCACAATATGATTGTCTTGCTGTCCCTAGTGATAAAAAAGTGTTGTGTGATAATGTCTCATTTATATCCATGCCTCAGCTAGTGAATGAACATGTCAGTTTTATTTCTGATTTAAACACGTGTGCTGAAAATAAACATGTTTTTCACCTTGCTAATGAAAAGGATGAGATTAAACTATTGTCTTCGTTGAATACTTTGGGTTATATTGAATTTGATGTCATATGTGATCTCAATTGTTTAGAGGAGAGATTTTCTATGTTTGCTAATTTCTCATGGTCATCCAGTGTTAGTTTTAATGCTATTGGCAAACATAATGATAAAGGAAAGTACATGGTGCATCGAGTTTATATTTGTACCATTTTGAAATCTTCTTTTAATGTGCCACACTGTCAACAACAAAAGAAAATGTTGGTTTCTTTGCCGCATCTTGTTACTAACCTTTTGCACGGCAATGAGCTTGAGTCGAGGACGACTCAAAATCAAGAAGGAGAGGATGATGAGACCATGCCGGCCCAGCAAGCCATGCTTCTATCTCAAGGCAAGACAAGGGCCTAACAACTTCCGATGCTCTAAGCCCACCCCAAGATCAAGCCCAATTCGTTCACGAGTCCAGTTCGGCCCTCAGGAGTAGTCCAAATAAAAATGACCATATCTGGGTCATACGTAGTCCGTTTAAGGCATTCTTGGACTCTATGGAGAAGCCCACGATGAGAGCTTTACAACGGAAGTGGTTTCACATCCAAAATCCTTCTGGATCGACAAGAATCATCAAATTAATATGACGAACAGAATCTGTCAGGTGCTGCGCCACCTCCACTTGGGCCCAAAGGCCTTGTACGACCTAGGGTTTCACGGCCACCCCCTTGGCCACCTCCCTTGCCATCTTTCTCATATATATTCAGTAGCCATCGCTAGAATAGATGGGTTTTGCTTAGATTACAACTAGACACTTTGTCAGTTTTTCGCCGTTCATCGGTTTGTAGAATCTCAACTCGTGTGCTTAATATTATTTGCAATTTCAGATTGTATCTTCTACGTTCTTGCTTGTGTTCTCGATTCGCATGCAGGTATTAGCCTTTTTGGCGAGGTCAACCGTGTTTGTGCGTGGTTGATAACCAAAGGAGCCGTGGTGTAGCGATTGTAGGGTTCGAATCAGTTCTGATTGAAGCCGGATCGTCAATGTCGAGTTCTCCACTAATCGACTTACTACTACCTGTCGGAAGATCGAGCCACCGTTCTGTCGGGACCGGATTTCCGAATCCGAACCCGCTGTGTATAACCTGTGCTAGTCCAGGAAAAGCTAGCACACAAAGTGAAAACAGTGATGACAACACATCCATATCACGAAGCACATAATATTAATTAAGCAAAAGAGTATCAGCCTTATGGCTAATTATTACAAATAAGCAGAGCATTATAGCTTGAGTTCAATAAGAAACAGCTGAAACGAAATAACAAAAGCAAAGTAAGCCCATCCATTTGCCCAACAGGCAATCGACTGGGGTTCGCGTCCAAGCATTCCGGATCGCCTTTGTCGTAACCACAAGCGTAGAAATCGTAGTCACCAGCTTCTGCGAACTCATCTGTGGAAGGTTGGAGATGTTACAAGGGTGAGCACAAAATGTACTCTGCAAGTCTTGGAAACATAATGCATGATAACTATATGCAAGGCTAAACAATTGAAGGCGTAATATGGCTCTTTCAGCATAAAGCAAAGTTTAACTGTAAATACCAATAGTAATTTCATAAAGCATCATTTGATCAAAAGGTAATAGCATAGTAATTGAATTTGATATGACAATTAAAGCAGGTTTGTAACATCCCAAAAATCTGCCAAATATTATTTTATTGCTTAAAAGTGCATTTGTGATTTTCTGGAATTTATTTGGATTTTTCTGGATTTATTTGAATTAAATGTTATTGCAAGTTTATTGCTTTTTATTCAAAAGTATTTAAACCTGTGCAAAGTTAAAGTAAAAGTTTTGGCAAAAATATTTTATTTGAGTCCAGAATGTCTCAAAGTATTTTTGAGATTTTTCTTGGAATTTTCCTGATTATTTTATTGCCTAAAACAAATAAAATGAATTTCGAATTGTTTTAAATAGAAAATCCTTTTAAAAGAAGTTGAACAGTGTTGGGCCAAGCCCATTATTGTTTCGTCGCCCGCGCGCATAGCCTTTCGCCCAGATTCTAGAGGCTCGATCGTGACCGCTGATCCGAGGATCGGACGGCCGAGGCGTCGCGTCGGTGGAAACCCTAGCGGGCGGGCGCCGTCGGATGCGCCACACGGACGGTCGCGATGGGGCAACAGCGCCGCCGTGTCCGATTCGAATCCGCGCCGATTTCGACGCGGCCGGCGTTCGTGCTCGCAGACGGACTCCAAGGCCCTTAAAGGCGGACCGATCGAACCCCGAGGATCACCGCCTTCGCCGCACGCTTTCCCTAGCTTTGGCCGCTAAAGCGCTGCGGAGCTCGCGACGACTCGCCGGACCCGTGGACAACCGCCGCCGCGTTTCTTCGTTGCGTGTCGACCGGTGTTCTTCCGCCCGTGAGGGTAGATCCGGGATCGCCGCGAGGAGACGCCGGTTCTGTGTCTTCGCCGCCTTTTGTTCGCCAACGCCGTCGGGCTCGTCTTCGCCTCGGTCTCGGTGAACGCGCCGCCGAGCTCGCCGTCGAATCTCGTAAGCATTTGCGTACCGCTGGATTCGGGATCGAACACGCCGCTTCTTGCCGCGGAATACGTGTTTGTAAGCCACGCCGCCGCTAAACGTGAGCCGTCGGATCGGTGATGGAAGGCTGGATCGCACCGTGGGTTGCGCCAACCGATGATGCCGCGTGGCGCACGGAGATCGGTTACCGTGGACCGGGTGCATCAGACTTGCGCTGCGCCATGGACCCATCCATACGCCGAGCGACGTGTCGCCACCCGATTGGCTCATTCATCGCTGACGCCACGCTGACGTCATAAATCGCTTTTTCGTAATAAAAATAAATCTGTTAATTTCGAATTTCTGATTTTCTGATTTCAGTATTTATTTCAAACTTCAAAAGGCTATATCTTTTGCATCGTAACTCGGATTTGAGTGATTCCAGTTTCTAAAAATTTGTAAAATTGAGATCTATTTAATGGTGAATTTTATTTGATTTTTGGAGTTCAATTGCTCTCTGTTTTGGCATTTATTTGCTTTTCTCTTTGAGACGCTGTAGACGTTGAATTGTGCGACGCTTCGAGGAAGATCAAGCAACTCAAGAGCAAGCTTCAGATCAAGATCAGGACCTATTCCAAGGCAAGTTGTGCTTTGATCATGTTGAACCCATGTTTATAAAATTGCTATGTTTGATTTACACTATTGCATATAATTCAATTATACAACTGTTTCAAATTAGTTTGGGCTTAGCTAAAATACCGATTGATCTATACCCTACCTTGTCATTGTATGCCATGATCCATTGTCACCCTAGATTGGTTTAATATAGTTGATTAATGACTATAATCAACATTGGAGGTTTAGACCGTATTAGTTGCTTAGCCATGCCACGCCATCACATGTGTCATCATCATTGATAAATTAATCTTGATTAATGGAATATGGAACGATATTATGAACTTGTGTGTCATGTGGGATCACACGATGAGATTGAGTTGTTGTGGCGAGTCATGTCACGCAACGATGTTGAATTGTTGATGGCACGTGGTGCTTGGTAATCAATCGGGTGATAATCACTTAGATTGGGGCAAGTGGCAAAGGCGAGGAGGCAAGGTGGGCCCGATGGGCGATGGTATGTGGAAGTCTTGCCTTGATCACATTAAGGACTTAACCTTGCAAGCCTTTGACTGAGTCAATCATGCAACCACATGTCCGTATGGGCCACCTAATGAGTAATTTGCAAAGTCTTAATGTTGTTACTATCGTGGTCGGTGTGAGTTCCCGGTCAGGTGTAATTCACATGGCGCAAGAGGGGGCCCCGGATGTGGTTTACTGACCGCCAGTTGTTGAAACCTTAGCGGTAGTACCGGTTAAGATAGAGCATTGTAAAGGCTTTGTTATAATCTCTCGCCTTTGTGGTGTTTGGTTGTATCACGGGTAAAGTGCATAACCTCCGCAGAGTGTGAAACTATTCGGATAGCCGTGTTTCATGTATTGAGCAATGCTCGGGAATTACAGTTAAGGGTTAGATTAATTAATTGGACAACATGGTTGGGATGGCGGAATGCCATATGGAAGATGAAACTTGATTTAGGATTGGAAACTTGGTTTGCTTGAGAAATACTGAATTTATTTATTATTGCTATTCGTTTTACATTCTTTACAATCTATTATTGTATTTGTGCATAAATGCTGCTTATTGCAAAATAGCCATGATAGCCTATCCTTTGGAATAAGCCTTACATATAGATAAATAGAATCGCATTCTCGGCACAACTTGTTGAGTGCTTTAAGTACTCACCCTTGCCAAATAACAATAATCAACAGTTGAAGAATCTACACCTGTGTTGGAAGATGAAGTTCAAGAAGACACGAGTCATTAGGGTCCGAGCTTTGTTGGTTGCCTGTGGTGAACTGATGAGCTATCTACGTTTCTACTTTCCACGCTTAATTATTAGTTTATATCCTCGCCTTGCCTGCGTGGCTTAATAATGTAAGTTGGTCATAAGATCATACATTTAACTATATCAATAAATGAACTATTATTCTATTATCGCTGTGTATGATGTGATATGTACCAATGTTAAGTCGTGTGCACTAGCGTTGATCCCGGACTAGTGCGGTAAACACAAAGTGGGTTCAATCATGGATTCGGTCCTTACAGAGGTGGTATCGAGCATACCGATCGTAGGTCTTGGCCCTAGATAGTATGGAGGTGTCTTGTGTGTGTCCAAACTATTTTCTAAAAGAAAATCTAAACTTGACTAATAAAACACTCTCGACTCATCTCATTCTCTACTTCTCGCCTTTGCTAAATTTACCCTTTTACTTGTTGTTTGGGTGGAGAACTTATTCAAAGTTCTTGTGAAGCAGATGCCGATCGTTCCAACCTTTGAGGAATCAGCTGGTGGCTACGCCATGGAGTTGTGGAGAGTTCTTCAGACGCTGAGAGGCTTCTACCGTCCGCTTTACCGAGGAGGCAATGGATGTTGAACGGTGTACACCGAGGATTCATTTGCAAATTGATCATCTACGCTCGGGAGAACGAGGAAGCTAGCAGGCCAATCAACATCTCTGCCAGAAGATTCTCGTACGAGGTTGCAATCCAGGAGGTCGCTCGCCTTGCTCTTCGCCGTGTCTGCCGCGACTACGCCGACGAGCTTCACGACTCAGTGTTCCGACTTCACCCAGACGTTCAAGCGTGCCGAAGACGACGGATCGAGGGGAGCGAGTGTGCTACTGCGACGCACCTTGCAGAGTTCGCCCTTGCCCAGGAGGACCATATGAGAGATACTACTCAGGAGTTGGAGACTGTGTACGAGGCACTTAGAGTGGCCGAGCAGGAGCTTGAGGTGACCCGTGCTTCAGCCATCGGGATGATCACTGAGCTGGGAGAGGCCCTGGAGGCAGTTGAGGACGAGCTGGAGCGCGTGACTCAGGGAGTTCAGGAGCCAGCCGAGGAGTCCGAGGAGGATCCAGAGGAGCGAGAGTGGGAGCCAGAGGGGAGTGCAGACCCCGTTGTTGCAGAGGATCTAGTAGTAGGTCACCAGGATAGGTTCGCTCCGATGCCCGCTCATCCACCGGTGTATGCGCCAGGTCAGCCTTGGAGCTGTGTTGAGACTCGAGTGTGAGTCGCGTCTTTAAGTTAGTCTTTACCTTTTTAGTTGACGTTAAGGTTTCGTGTTTAGTTTGCTTCTTTGTATTCTTTGAGTGTGCAAAGATGTGTTGCAAAGCTTGTAGGCTTAAATAAGCACCATACCAAGTTAAATAAAGAATTGTTCAGTTTGGGTATAACATATCTCCCGCTTTAGAAATTCTTACTTTTATCTATGCTACATCTACCTTTCCTAACCTAAGAAGCAATCATCGATGGTGAATACTCGAGGAAACAACGGTGCTTCAGAAGTGGATCGCGTCGTAATGACAATCCCAATGATGGAGGCCCTCAACCACCGCCGGTGGTCATGCGAACTGGGAGCATTTCGCAGACAGACTCAACCGATGCGCATAATGATGCAACAGATGCAGCAGATGACCAACGCAAAGAAGAAACAACAACAATCTCAGTAGCTCGTAACAATCATGGTGGACCTCGACCTATGTCAAAGCTATCGATTTTATGAGGACTAGGCCACCAACTTTTTCGGAAATGTGAATCCTTTGGAAGCCGAAGGACCGCTTAGGACAATTGAGAAAAGCCGCACATCACACAAAGGTGAAGGAAATGAGAAGGTGCTTTACGCCTCATCAACCGGAAGGACCGCCGCAGAGTGGTGGGAGAACCATCGTGCCGCTCATGGAGCCCCACAGAGATAACCCAGGAGGAGTTTACTAATGCTTTCCGCCAGCATCATGTCCTGAGGGAATGATGGACCTTAAGAAGGAGGAGTTCAGAGCTTTGAAGCAAGGAGGCCAACCAAAGGGCCAATACGAATAAATTTACCCGCTTAGCTCGCTATGCCCTCAAGACGAGCGATGCACAAAGCTAGGCGCCTCGTTTCATGAAGGGATCAATTCAGATCGCAGTGGGATTGATTACCCACAACTTTCCGCATTTCCAGAGTTAGTGAATAAGGCGTTGATCCTAGAGGATAAGCGCAAAGAGTGGGTGAAACCGTAAGCGCTTGATGAACAATCGTGGTGGACGCCCAAACCATTTACGCTTGAGGATGTCACCACAAAGAATTTGCTAGGTTCCAACCACCAGCTGGGAACAAGGCATCAACCCCTGCACCTCGCCCGCCAATCGTAATTTTCGACACCAAAGACAGGCAACAATGCACCAGAGGGAATCAAGATCTGCCGTGAAAAGATGCTATACCGCAATGAGCCAGGCACTTTTCTAATAGGTGTCCACGTAAGGGAGGCATCACGCCATTGTTTCAACTTGGGAACGACACCTGCCAAGGCACTAGCCTCAGGAGGAAATCGTGCGCCAGGTCAAGCTGGAGCAACCCCGCAATCAACAGTGCGTGGAAGGATCAACCACATCACCGCTGATGGAGCTCAGGAGGCTACAGACGTCGTACTGGGTAAGTTCCTGGTCAACTCAAGACTGCCATGCTTTGTTCGATTCGAGCTTCGATTCGCTTGTGTCTCAAAGTTTTGCAACCAAGAATGGATTTAAAGTGGTGAATCTTAAGTGTGTTTTAGTCCAAGCCCCGTGATCCGAGCTTAGATCTAGCCTTGGGTGTTTGGGAGCTGTTGCTTATGGATGGGATAGAATTCCTAGCGAATCTTATCTTGATAGATGCGCAATCCTAGACGCCATCCTTGGAATGGATTGGCTGCCTAAGCATAAGGTCATTTTGGATTGTGGCGAAGGATCGTGACTTTGGAAGGCCCTAGTGGCAAGAAAGTAGAGTTTCAAGCGACCGCAGTTCGAGATGGGCAGTTAGTGGTCAACAGCGTGAAAGCCATCAGCATGGAAGATGTGCCAGTAGCCAGAGAATACCCGGATGTGTTTCCAGAAGATTTGCCGGGATTGCCACCGGATCGTGATATCGAAGTTCGTGATTGAATTAGCACCTGTGACAAGACCGATATCAAAGAGACCATATCGGATGCCTACCGACGAGTTAGTGGAAATGAAGAAGCAGATTGAGGAACTGCAAGAAAAGGTTTCATTAGACCAAGTTCATCACCGTGGGGAGCCCCGGTTTTGTTTGTTCGCAAGAAGGATGGAAGTCTTAGAATGTGCATTGATTATCGTGCACTTAATGAAGTAACGATCAAGAATAAGTATCCGCTGCCGTGATCGATGACTTATTTGATCGCTTAAGAGGAGCCGAGTTTTCTCCAAGATAGATCTTCGCTCAGATACCATCGATTGAAGATCCGAGCGAGGATGTGCCTAAGACCGCGTTTTCTACGCGATATGGACATTATGAGTTCACGGTCATGTCATTTGATTGACTAATGCCCCAAAGATATTTCATGAACATGATGAATAAGGTTTTCATGGAATATTTGGATAAGTTTGTTGTAGTCTTCATAGACGATATCTTGATTTACTCAAAGACAGAGGAAGAGCATGCGAACATCTCGTAATGGTTTTAGAGAGGTCGAGAGAGCATCACCGTATGCTAAGTTCAAAGAAATGTGAATTCGAAGGAGAAAGTTGAATTCTTGGGTCATGTAATGACTACTAAAGGAGTTGCAATGACCCAAGCAAAGTGGACGCGTGTTGCATCGAGCAACCGAAGTGCATACCCGATCCGTAGTTTTCGGGAATGGCGGATATTACCGCCGGTTCATAGAGGATTCTCAACAATTGCTAAACCTTTGACGCAATTGTTAAAGAAAGAAAAGAAGTTTTCATGGACGCCAGAGTGCGAGCAAAGTTTTATGGAATTGAAGAAACGCTAACAATGTACTCGTGTTAGTATTGCGGACGTGCGTAATGGATTTGAT
Organism: Otatea glauca; assembly: GCA_036346275.1. Lineage (NCBI taxonomy): Eukaryota > Viridiplantae > Streptophyta > Magnoliopsida > Poales > Poaceae > Otatea > Otatea glauca. The sequence goes on along the minus strand of CM070719.1, from coordinate 17,501,247 downwards.
ATTTCGTGATGCTTCAAGCAAGGCTTGGGATGCGTGTTAATGCAAGAAGGCAAAGTCGTTGCTTATGCGCCGAGACAATTAAGACCGCATGAAGTGAATTACCCAACGCATGATTTGGAGTTAGCTGCCGAGTGCATGCTTTAAAGATATGGCGCCATTATCTCATAGGAAATAGATGTGAGATATATACGACCATAAGAGTCCAAATACATATTCACTCAAGTCGACTGAATATGAGGCAATAAGATGGTGGAGCTAATTAAGGATTATAATGTGGGAATCCATTATCACCCCGAAAAGCCAATGTGGTGGCGTATGCTCGAGTCGAAAGAGCCATAGTTCAATACCTTGTCAATTGAGGATCAACCTAATTATGCAAGGAATTTGGAAGTTGAGATTGGAAGTCGCTCATAAGGAATGATAGCTGCGCTAGAAGTAAAGCCAACATTTGGAAGATCGGATCGAGAGAAGGTCAACAAGACAGCGATAAAATTTCAAAATCAAAGCTAAAAGGAAGAAGGCCTAGCCATAGATTTCACTCGACGAACAAGGAATTATGTTCTTCAAAGGCCGAATTTGTGTACCGGATAAAAGGAGTTGAAACAATTGATTCTTGAGGAAGCTCATGATTCAAAGTACTGATTCATCCAGAAGCGCTAAGATGTACCAAGATTTGAAAGAGAGATTCGTGGCGAATATGAAGCGTGAAGTGGCCGAGCATGTTGCATTATGCGACGATATCGAGAGTAAAGGCTATGCATCAAAGACCCACTGGTTTGTTGCACCGCTGAAAATCCGGAATGGAAGTGGGAGGAAATCGAATGGATTTTATCACCGGTTTACCTAAGACTCGTAAAGGTTACGATTCCATTTGGGTTATAGTGGATCGCCTAACCAAGATCGCTCATTTCATCCCAAAGAAAGACCACTTACTCCGAGATCGCTTAGCGAGTTGTACATGTCAAGGATCGTATGCTTGCACGGAGTGCCCAAGAAGATTGTGTCGCATGAGGTACTCAATTTACCTCAAGATTTTGGAATAAGTTGCATGAAGCAATGGGGACTCGTCTCAATTTCAATCTAAAGATATCACCCGCAGCATGATGGTCGATCGAAAGAGTAAATCGATTTTAGAGGATATGTTGAGAGCACTGTGCTTTAGCGTATGCCACGCCATGGGATAAATGTTTGCCATATGCGTAATTGATTACAATAATAGTTATCAAGCTAGCCTACAGATGTCACCATTCGAGGCATTGTATGGACGTGCTTGTCGTACTCGCTGAATTGGAATGAAACGGAGAGCGCTTGGTGTTTGGGCCGGACATTCTCGAGGAGCGAAAGTCAAGTCGCAATGATCGAGAGAGGTTGAAGATAGCACAGTCAAGACAGAAAAGCTACGCAGACAACCGTCGTCGAGATTTGAGTTTTGAACCGTAAGATCATGTGTATCTCGTGGTTACCCTCTTAAGGGCGTTAAAAGATTTCACGTTAAAGGAAGCTTGCACCAAGATATGTTGGTCCGCTCAAGATTACGAGCCGAGGAGAGGTAGCTTATCGCTTAGAATTGCCTCACCCTTGGCAGAGTGCATGATGTATTCCATGTGTCGCAGCCTTAAGAAGTGTCTCAGAGTGCCAACAGAACAAACCCCGCTGGATGCAATAGAGTGCAAGAAGATTTGACTTATAAAGAGCAACCGATCGTAATTTTGATGTTATGGAGCGCAAGACCGAAACAAGACTATTCGCTTTGCAGAGTTCAAAGGAGCAATCATTCGAGAGTGAAGCCACCGGGAGCGAGAAGAAGATTTGAAGTCGAATTCGAACCTATTCTCTAGTTAGCCCGAATCTCGGTCGAGATTCATTAAGGGGGAGGTTTGTAACATCCCAAAATCTGCCAAATATTATTTTATTGCTTAAAAGTGCATTTGTGATTTTCTCGAATTTATTTGGATTTTTTCGATTTATTTGAATTAAATGTTATTGCAAGTTTATTGCTTTTTATTCAAAAGTATTTAAACCTGTGCAAAGTTAAAGTAAAAGTTTTGGCAAAAATATTTTATTTGAGTCCGTAATGTCTCAAAGTATTTTTGAGATTTTTCTTGAATTTTCTGATTATTTTATTGCCTAAAACAAATAAAATGAATTTCGGAATTGTTTTAAATAGAAAATCCTTTTAAAAGAAGTTGAAGTGTTGGGCCAAGCCCATTATCGTTTTCGCGCTTACCGCGGCGCATAGCCTTCGCCCCGATTCTAGAGGCTCGATCGTGACCGCTGATCGAGGATCGGACGGCCGAGGCGTCGCGTCGGTGGAAACCCTAGCGGGTGGCGCCGTCGGATGCGCCACGTGGGCCGGTCGCGATGGGCGACAGCGCCGCCGTGTCCGGTCGAATCGGCGCCGATTTCCGACGCGGCCGGCGTTCGTGTCTCGCGACGGACTCAAGGCCCTTAAAAGGCGGACCGATCGAACCCCGAGGATCACCGCCCGCAGACGCGTTTTCCCTAGCTTTGGCCGCTAAAGCGCTGCGTGGAGCTCGACGGACTCGCCGGACCGTGGACAACCGCCGCCGTCGTTTCTTCGTTTCGTGGCCGGCCGGTGTTCTTCCGCCGCGTGGAGGGTAGATCTGGGATCGCCGCGAGGAGACGCCGGTTCAGTGTCTTCGCCGCTTTTTGTTCGCCGAACGCCGTCGGGCTCGTCTTCGCCTCGGTCTCGGTGAACGCCGCCGAGCTCGTCGTCGAATCTCGTAAGCATTTGCGTACCGTTGGATCGGGATCGAACACGCCGATTCTTGCCGCGTGGAATACGTGTCGGTAAGCCACGTCGTCGCTAAACGTGAGCCGTCGGATCGGTGATGGAAGGCCTGGATCGCACCGTGGGTTGCGCCAACCAGATGATGCCGCGTGGCGCACGGAGATCGGGTTACCGTGGGACCGGTGCATCGTAGACTTGCGCTGTGTCATGGACCCAGTCCATACGCCGAGCGACGTGTCGCCACCCGATTGGCTCAGTTCATCGCTGACGTCACGCTGACGTCATAAATCGCTTTTTCAGAATAAAAATAAATCTGTTAATTTCGAATTTCGATTTTCGATTTGATGATTTATTTCAAACTTCAAAAGGCTATATCTTTTGCATCGTAACTCGGATTTGAGTGATTCCAGTTTCTAAAAATTTGTAAAATTGAGATCTATTTAATGGTGAATTTTATTTGATTTTGGAGTTCAATTGCTCTCTGTTTTGGCATTTATTTGCTTTTCTCTTTGACGCGCGAGACGTTGAATTGTGCGACGCTTCGGAGGAAGATCAAGCAACTCAAGAGCAAGCTTCAGATCAAGATCAGGACCTATTCCAAGGCAAGTTGTGCTTTGATCATGTTGAACCCATGTTTATAAAATTGCTATGTTTGATTTACACTATTGCATATAATTCAATTATACAACTGTTTCAAATTAGTTTGGGCTTAGCTAAAATACCAGATTGATCTATACCCTACCTTGTCATTGTATGCCATGATCCATTGTCACCCTAGATTGGTTTAATATAGTTGATTAATGACTATAATCAACATTGGAGGTTTAGACCGTATTAGTTGCTTAGCCATGCCACGCCATCACATGTGTCATCATCATTGATAAATTAATCTTGATTAATGGAATATGGAACGATATTATGAACTTGTGTGTCATGTGGGATCACACGATGAGATTGAGTTGTTGTGGCGAGTCATGTCACGCAACGATGTTGAATTGTTGATGGCACGTGGTGCTTGGTAATCAACTGGGTGATAATCACTTAGATTGGGGCAAGTGGCAAGGGCGAGGAGGCCAAGGTGGGCCCGATGGGCGATGGTATGTGGAAGTCTTGCCTTGATCACATTAAGGACTTAACCTTGCAAGCCTTTGACTGAGTCAATCATGCAACCACATGTTCCGTATGGGCCACTTAGGTGAGTAATTTGCAAAGTCTTAATGTTGTTACTATCGTGGTCGGTGTGAGTTCCCGGTCAGGTGTAATTCACATGGCGCAAGAGGGGGCCTGGATGTGGTTTCTGAGACCGCCAGATGTTGAAACCTTAGCGGGTAGTACGGGTTAAGATAGAGCATTGTAAAGGCTTTGTTATAATCTCTCGCCTTTGTGGTGTTTGGTTGTATCACGTGGGTAAAGTGCATAACCTCTGCAGAGTGTGAAACTATTCGGATAGCCGTGCTCGCGGTATTGAGCAATGCTCGGGAATTACAGTTAAGGGTTAGATTAATTAATTGGACAACATGGTTGGGATGGCGGAATGCCATATGGAAGATGAAACTTGATTTAGGATTGGAAACTTGGTTTGCTTGAGAAATACTGAATTTATTTATTATTGCTATTCGTTTTACATTCTTTACAATCTATTATTGTATTTGTGCATAAATCTCGCTTATTGCAAAATAGCCATGATAGCCTATCCTTTGGAATAAGCCTTACATATAGATAAATAGAAGCGCATTACATGCACAACTTGTTGAGTGCTTTAAGTACTCACCCTTGCCAAATAACAATAATCAACAGTTGAAGAATCTACACTGTGTTGGAAGATGAAGTTCAAGAAGACACGAGTCATTAGGGTCCGAGCTTTGTTGGTTGCTGTGGTGAATCGATGAGCTATCTACGCTTCTACTTTCCACGCTTAATTATTAGTTTATATCCTCGGTCTTGCCCTGCGTGGCTTAATAATGTAAGTTGGTCATAAGATCATACATTTAACTATATCAATAAATGAACTATTATTCTATTATCGTTGTGTATGATGTGATATGTACCAATGTTAAGCTGTGTGCACTAGCGTTGATCCTGGGACTAGTGCGGTAAACACAGTGGGTTCGAATCAGTGGATTCGGGTCCTTACAAGGTTCCATCTACCTGACCGACTCCATCTGCCAAACCATAACCCGAGAGTTCCATCTGCTCACGGATTCCCAAACCAACATTTTCCTTTAAAACAAAACCATAAAATCTACAATGTGCAAGCGTACCTCGCCTGCCCTTGACCGTGGGCACGGCTACTTAAGTAGTTTTAACTCTGCAGAGTGTGTACACTTTACCCACAAGACATGATCGACTCTTGTTGCCATGCAATTAACACACTTCCTTTGGTGTGTCGGCAGAGAGATCATGACAAGGCCTTTACAATGTACAACCCCACTATTAACCTCGCCCGCTAAGGTTTCACCGTTGTTAGGGTTCTAGCTGCCCAGTACAGAAGCCCCCTCTTGCGCCTGCCAATATCTGGCACTCACCAACTGGCGAAGCTAATAATGAGACGCACAATTAGCCAGGTTGTACCCATATAGACTTGTGGTTGTACGGTAGTGCTCGGTCCATGGTAACACACGCTTCGGTCCTTAATTGACTAGGGCGGAACATTCACATACCAAGGTCTCGTGCTTTCTGCACCCGCCAAACATCCATCCGCCCTGGTCTAAACCATAATTTTCATTTTATTTCATTTAAATAACAGCAGCAACACCAATTGCCACAACTTCACAAATAAGATTCAATAATGTTTGAAATGATTCCCATCATGGCATAATACCGAAACGTTTAAGCTGGACTAAGCAATTCTACCGTTCCATGCTAATCTACTGGTTATCACCAAATAAAATAGCTAGTATTACCTAGGGTGACAAAGGTTTGACATGATCAATACCAATGAGGGTATAACGAATTCTGGTATTTAACTATAATCTAAAACTGCATTTAAAGTACATTGCATAAAAGTAAGCATGCATAATTTAAAACAATATAAGCATTTTGTAAATTTGGGATCAATATGTTCAAGGAAGACTTGCCTTCGCTGCCTCTTGCTGGTTCTACCTCTGATTGTTGATTCAACTGATCTTCGACTGCGTCGTCTACACGCGAAACGAGGCAAATAAATAAAAAAACTTCAAATAAAATTCAAAAATTAAAAAGAATGGTACTGGAAGATAGATCATGAATTTAGAAATTTGAATCACTGGAATCGGAGCTCGAACGGAGGAGAACGGGCTCCTGGAAGATTTCCAGATCAGAAAATTCAAAAAACACAAGGCTGACACATGGCAAGATCTGATTGGCCGGAATTTTTGATTTTCTGGAAAATCAGAAAAAGAAAAACAAAAGCCGACTGACACGTGGGACCCACGCGTCAGCGACTCGGCTCACGGTGGACTGCGTCCATCGAGCGGCTTGGAGGATGACACGGCAAACCAACCGACGTGGAGAGCCACGCGGCGGTTAGGGCAGACGAGGCGCTAACAAGAGCGCACACGTCGAATGCAGGCGCTGACGCAGCGGCTGGCGAGGCGCTGACGTGGACAGGCCACGCGTCGCGCATCCATCGGGCCGAGGTGGATCGGACGGCGGGGAGGCAGGGCGCTGGCGGCTACGACGTGGGGCAATCTGGCGCGCAAGCGGAAGATCGAACGGTCGAGATCTAGCGACGGAGCACGACGGCGAGGGGCGGCGGTGCAACTTACCGGAGCCGAGGAAGACGACATTTGATGCGGTGGAAGAGCGACGGATCGACTCGGGTTTTTGGGGCAAAAGGACGCGGGCGACACGGGGAGTTCGACGGTGCACGCGATGGTGGCGGAGGCTCACCGGAGAAGGAGATCGTCGCGGCGGAAGGCTTCGGCGGCGGCGGAGGACTTCGGCGAGCTCGATCTCCGCGACAGATGGCTCTCGGGCGGCGAGGCTTGAGGCGACGGGTGCATCGCGAGGCTGGGTGTGGCGGCTTAAATAGCCTGGGGAGGCGTGCCAAATTCGGAAACCGAGCGGCGGCGGAGGGATTGACGCGGTTCGGATTTCCGGCGGCGGCAGTGGGCGTGAGCAACACGGCTGCATCGCAGCCGTCCACGCGGCACGGATCCGACGGCGGACTCGACGCGGTCAATGGGTCGGCTTTTGCGGCGACAGGCGAACGGGAGGAGCTGGGCGGACCGAAGCGGGAATAGGATCGCCACGTATGATTCGCCCATAAAGGGTTTGGAAATTCAAACCTTTTTCGAATTAAAGAAATTCCAGAAATTCAAATAAAAGCAAATAAATCCAAATAAATAGCAAATAAATTCATAAAAATCTCCAAAAATACAAAAAAAATCCTTGAGGCATAATGAACCCAACTAAAACTGAAAATCGTTTGTCTGATGAATAGATTAGTCAAATTAAATCCTTTCATAAATAGAAAATTCAAATTAAGCTGAAATTAATTAAAGAAAAATGCTAATGGTTCACTTTCAAATTTAAACATTCTAAAACTCAAATTTTTGGGATGTTACACGTTCCTATCATAGTGGCCACGGCCTGTTATTTCTGGTTGGACCCCTTTAATTCTTTTATGTTCAGAACCAACTCTATCGGACCAACGCTCTTAGATGTGGCATAGTATTGTTGTCTTTGACCCCAGCATAAATTAATCCATTCCGTGGGAGATGGTTGGAACATGTACATCAGCAACAACAAAGGAGTTGGCCTAGTATTTGATAAGGAGTACATTGCTTTCCTAAATATGTGGCTTCACCTATTCCTCTTCTGCGGAGCATCGTTTGGGCCGACACAAGTACATCAAGTTGTAGCAAAGCAACTAGCTGAGAGTCATCGGCTAGTATTGTGGAAGCTTTTCTTAGGAGCAGTATACCAAATGATGCATACAATCCGTAGTCGACTTTTTATGGGAATGGGCTAGTATACAGTCGGTAATGTTGGTGGTCCACTATGGTTCATACAAGTCTGGCTATGTTGCATTTTTAGCCGATCTTTTAAAATTGACTTGGCTGAAATCACTCCTTACCCCCGAGAAGAAACCCCGGAAGTCCAAGTGCCTGAATTTAGAAATAGCCGATCGTTTGGCGAAAAGTTTACCTTTGCTCCTGCACTCAACCCAAACTTACACTCATCAGAGCAAAAAAAATTTGGCTTTCTTTTTCCAGCTCGACCATACAGACTTTTGCTAGAATGACTTTTTTAGTTATACAAAAGCTGACAGCTTTCCTTGCTCATCATTCCTTTATATGCCCAAAGAAACATTGGATCTATATAAAATCTCTGTCTCCAAGTGTGTTATCTGTCGGCTTACATTCAAGAAATCAAACTTACCATCCATTGTACGAATTGTTTCACCCATCCATTTACTCGAGGCAGCTAGGACTTGGTCAAGTTCCTCCGAGCTTTCAATTATTCGATCGGCTTAGGCCAAGAGAACGGCTTCACCGTGCGTTAGGGGCCAACAGCGCCTTACATATAGCTAATGACATTCAACTCAAAAATCTGCCATTTTTTTCTTTCACACCCGAAAGGCAAGGAGTTTCACTATATGGTGGTCGGACATTTGCAATTCATTGTATCCAACAGAGTGGACCATATCGGCGGTGATTGCCAAATTCTTCCCAGATTTACCCGCTGAGCCGACGTCCACTAACTTAGCTAGTAGTAACTCGAGTTCTAGCAGCGATGCTAGTTTATCGGGCTATACTAACACGAGTATAGTTAACATTATCGGTGAGGTATCGACTAAAGTAGACTTCTTTGTTTACTTCTCTTTAAACCTTTTTTGAACTTCACTGATTGGCTTTTCTTCTCTTTTGCAGACTAAGGTAGCAGGAAAAAAGCCTGTTGACTCATCAGGCATCGCCCAATCCAGCAAATGGCCACGTCCCACTGGATCAGCCTTGGCAGGTTATTCCTTCGGCACCCTAGGGGTCCAAGCTCCTTCACTTTCTGATTATGAAAAACATCAGCCAAGTAAGCACACAATCATCGACTATAATTTAGATTTCCATAGCTATGTATAAACTAACACTTATAGCCGATTTCCTCAATAGAAAAGAAGCGTAGTCATCCCAACAAGAAGGCGTTGGCCAGCGGGGGTAGTGAAGGACCGAGATGGCGAACAGAGGGGGGGTGAATGATCGCAAATAAAAATTCCCCCAAAATACTCCAACAAAAACCTCGACAAGATCGCTCAAAGGAAATTGTGAAAACCCGAAAAACTAGACAACTATGTGTACCCCAAGCTTGCATGGATAAGTACCATAAAATATGTGGGGATTTTTGAGTCACAATCCTAGTTGTCTAGTGTCCAAGATAAAGAGGAATCAATTCAAACTCTTGCTTTTAGAAAGGACATCAATTCAAATCACAAAAGTCACTTTCAGAAAAGCAAAAGCAGAATTTCCAGAACTTGTCCTCAGTTTGCATAGGAGGTTGGTGGGTTTCTGCAGCTCACAAAATTCTGAGAATTTTTCTCCCTATGACCATCAGAGTCCTGAAGAACTCCACCAAATTTCTCCTCAAAAAGCCATACATAAAAAACAGGAAAAATCTAAGAACACAGTATGCTCAAGAACTTCGAGCAGAAAGTTTGGGGCTCGGTTTTCACCTCATGGCGCCCAAACGGTGCAACAAGTGAACTCCAAACTTTTTATGCAGGTGTATATCAGAGTTCCGCACCTCCTCCAACAAAAATCACTCAAAAAGGATATTTCTATATTTTGACAAAAATCAAACACTGACTGCTGCGCGAAGAACAAGTTCTGAACAAAGTTGGAACTTGAAAGAAAAGATGTTCTCTACTCATTCCAAGAGTGCAAAAGAGATGTAAAACCATATGAACACACTCAAAACATCCAAGATCAGCAGCATTTGGAAGGAGGGGAGGCAAATCCAAATTACTTGAAAGTAAATTGCTGGAATGTAATTGCGGGAAAGTAAATGCTGAATTTAGATTGCGTAAAGTAAAGACATAATGTAAATGCGCAAAATAAATTCAGAGGTGGATGGATAAAACTTTCATTTCTGGAAGGGGAGGTTACAAAGCCTCACATTCATGTGGGCAAAGCTCAAATGAGCATCAAAAACCTCAACACCTTCAAGGGAAGGAGGCTACCCCTCCACCCCTAGTTATACTACTCTTGGGCCACCTACCACCCTTGGATGAGTCCCTCAACCCAAGAGCACTCATCTAAGGGCTAGGATTAACCCACACACACAGACATGCAAGGGCTAACCCAAAACCCACACACATACCGGGTTTTCTTGCACGGTTTTCAAAGCTTACTACCTAGACCCGCTAACCTATCAACTAGACCTCAATCCGACGGCCCTCATTGATCCACGCGGCATCTAGCTAGCATCAACTCCTTTCCTTGTCTTCTTGACTTGCCCGGACTCCGCCTCCGATCATCTTCCGCGATCTCCCAACCGTCTGGACCTCCGACGCCTCGCCTAGTCCGGTCATCTTTCGCCTCACCATGACCTAGCACCGTCGCCTGCAACCATCAAAGACAAGGAAACTCCTCACATAGCAATGCCCACAAAGATGTGCAATAAACCATCCAACTCATCACTACCGCGTCCATACGACCCAGATCGCCACTCTGGCAGAGACAACTCAAATTGCTTCATTTTGAAAATCAATCCAAATCAAACCCAAACTTGAGCACACCTTGCTCAAATAAAGTCAAATACTCATCACAAACATGGATGGACCTCTATATGGTCCTTCAATCTCCCCCTTGATGAGTATATTGACAAACCACACAAAAGGTATAAATTTGAGTTTGAAGAAAATGAAGAAGAAAGCAATTTTTAGTTGCAAAGTCAAACTTGGTCCAAAGATAGAAATTAGAACCATGACCAAGTTGACGAAGAGGAATTCATATTTTAGAAGTTTTCAACAAAAACTCTAAAATCCAACTAAACATGTCAAATGTGATTATGAGATTATGATCCAACAGAAGTAGTAGCATAGTTTTACAAAGATCATAATAACCAAATAAGCATTCACATTTTTATCATTTTAGTGATGCCTTTTCTACGTTTTCTCCCCCTTTTGGCAATATAGGCATCAATTTTTTTTATGTATGCATGAAATGCAATCGAAAGAGCTTTGAAGATTATCCAATTGATCAAAATGGAAGGATATTACACCAAGATTGTCAATTTCAGAAGATGACTAAACTAAGACATGTCCAAGTGCAAATACGAGCTTAGTTTTGAATATTTCATTTTTAGCAAGATTAGACAAGTGCAACACTTAGCTTTAGTTTCAAAAATAGAAAAATAGTCACTCTAAGGATCAAAAGGAAAACCTAGAGTTCAACCTACTCAACACGTTGGGGAATCTAGAAGAGCATACAAGGTCCTTCGGGCTCATTTATCACTTAATGCAAATTTTGATTTATCATCATACAAGACATAGCGGGGTGCAAATGTTTGACATTATTTGCATTCTTTACCCACATATGTCTTTGTTTTTAATTTATTTGCATTTTCTTTTGACAACCAATTGACTCAAGCCGTATGCGACCATCTCAAGATGAGCTCTTAAGAGGATGGTCTAGGTCAAACACGATGTATTCCAAGTTCATCCCAAGTGCAATGGGAAGCGGTCTTGTGAATACAAGGTGTTGAGTCGTATGTGCACAAGAAGAGTCAATTTTGTTTAATTTTCCTTTTTTAGCACAACGATTCATGAGCAATTGTAGGACTCTAGCATGGATCAAACTAGTTTCACCCAAGTTGCTATAGGGACTCTAGAGAACTCCTAAATTTCTCAAATTATGGCACAAACCTCTAGAGAAGAAACCTAGCAAGTAAAAGCAACAAGTTTCATCAAGTTTTTCATTTAAGGCTTATTTCATTTTTAAGCTTAGCAAGTTAAATGAACTTGAACATACCTAAGCTAGTGATTTTCTTCAAATGATGTAGCATGGTGTATAGCATGAAGACGAAATCAATTGCATAATAGACAAAGCTCATTAAACAAGAAATGCAGTCTATATGCAATGCACGAACAGATTCCCAAACTCTCCCCAACAAATGAATCAATTTTAAGCTCAAATCTGGTTAAAGTTGAGTTATTATCAAGATTAGGCATAAAGAAGACCCAAATGAACTCAATAACAACCAAAAAAACAGAATGAGGAGAAGAAGTCGAGAAACTGCAAAACTGGATGGCTATTGAGCATAGATAAGATAGAACAGACTCACTACGGCTCAGACTCGCTCTTATCTTCTTCAGTGACTGACATAGGGAAGCTGACTCTAGATCCCAACTAAGGAATGCACACAACTAAGGAGTGCACACAGACCCTGTCTACCCAGGAGGCTCAATACCTGCTAGACTTATAAGACTGTGAGGGAACTCAACCTAGAGAGAAGAGAGAACAGCTAATCACGCATGATAGCAACCTAAAGCACAAGATAAGAGGTCCATGGAAGGCATGCCAGAAGTCTAAGTGAGTGAACTCAACTCAAAAAACAAGCCCAAAGTCACCCAAAAGAAACACAAAGAAAAGAAAAGCTGTCGAAGAAAACATATAATACATAATATACAAACCAGCTCCCCCTCACGAAAGGTCGTAAGGGCTCACGACTCCAAGCTCACTCCTCAAGGCAACAAACTGAGCTATCCAAAGGCTTGGTGAAGATATCGCTAATCAAGGTCACTCTCTACGAATCAAGCGCGATATCTCCCTTCTCCACATGGTCTCTAAGGAAGTGATATCTAATATCAATGTGCTTGGTCGGAATGTTGCACTGGGTTTTTAGCAATGCAAATAGCTGAAGTGTTGTCACGAAAAGTGGCACACTCTCTATCTCTAACCCATAGTCCCGTAAGGTCGATCTCATCCAGAGCACTGGTCAGCAAAGAACATACTTGGCCTCGCGGTGGATGTGCAACCCTGCATCGCTTCCTAGATGACCAAGAAACAAGAGAAGTGCCAATGAATTGGCAAGTGCCAGAAGTGCTCTTCCTATCTATCCTACAGCCAGCAAAGTCGGCATCGGAAAAGGCTCTAAGAGATAGATAAGAAGACGAAGAGTACCAAATACCATAATCGTGGTAGCACGAAGGTACTGAAGATGCGCTTGATCACTTTGGCGGTGAGAGGCATGAGGAGAAGCTTGAAATCGAGCGCATGCACACACAAAGCAAAATGTATGTCCGGCCTCAAGCGGTGAGGTACAAGAGGAGCCGATCATGCTCAAACTCTTTTTGATCAAGCAGGCTCACCATCATCATCGGGCTCGAGGACGAAGTGGTGGCCATAGGAGTCATCACCGCTTCCCATCGGACATGTCGAGCGCCTCAGAGGTCACGGGTATATTTGCCTTGATGCAAGAAAGTACCTCCCGAGTCCGCTTGATTTGGAAGCCAAGAAAGTAGCTCAACTCGCCCATCATACTCATCTCAAACTCTGTGCTCATCACCTCGTAAAACTGAGACACAAGCGAATGAGACGAGCCACCAAAATGATATCGTCCACATAAACGGACAAGAAGAAAATTAGACTCATGGTGTCGATGAATGAGTTTTGTCTACTATGCCTATTTTGAAGTCATGGTGAGAAGATAAGACTTGAGCCTCTCATACCATGCTCTGGGGCTGCTTGAGTCCATACAAAGCTTTGGAGAGCTTGTATACATGACTCGAAACTTGGGGTTCTCGAACTCGGAGGTTGTTTGACATAAACCTTTTCCTCAATATAGCCATTGAGGAATGCACTCTTGACATCCATTTGATAGAGCTTGAAGCCCGGGATGCAAAGAATGCAAGCAGGATCCTAATAGCCTCTAGTCTAACTACAGGGCAAAGGTCTCCTCAAAGTCAAGACCTCAACCGAGAAAAGCCCCTGCAACTAGCCTAGCCTTGTTGCGAATGACAACCCCATCCTCACTCTGCTTGTTTTTGAACACCCACTTGGTCCCAATGACATTATGACCGGATGGGGCTCGACAAGCTGCCATACCTTGTTCCTCTCAAAGTTCTCAAGTTCTCATGCATAGCATTAATCCACGATTCATCGGATAATGCATGAGAAACATCCTTCGGCTCAAAGGAGGCAACAAAGGCAGAGTGGAGGCAGAAACTGGACAAACCTGATTTTGAGCGACAGATCACCAATGATCTGATCAGGTGGATGAGCTTTCTGGATATGACGGGAGGACCGAGCGAGTGGCCTCTACCTCATGCACGTAAGAGGTAGGAGCAGAGCCACTCGCTGAAGGAGAGTCGGAAGGCAAGGGCTGGTCTCCCTGAGGTGCAGAAATGGAAACAGGAGGCACCTCAGGTGTAGAGGGGATTGGATCCGGTGGAACACCATCATATCCATCATCCTCATCTTCTACAAAGATGGTCTCGGAGGGATAAGAAGAGCTCAAACATCGGTCTAGCTCCCGGCTAGCCTCATCAAAGGTCACATCACAGTCTCTATGATCCTATGCGCATCAACGCCTGCACTTATAGCTACGAGAAGAAGTCGAGTAACCTAGAAAGATACCATCAAGAGCGAGACTCAAACTTATCTAGGTTACGGACTTCAAGATAAAACACTTGCAACCGAAAAGCGAAAATGAGACACACCGGGCTTTCGCCCATACCTCAACTCATAAGAAGTGCGATGCAAATGTGCTCTCAAAAACACGCGATTAGAAACATGGCAAGCAAGAGCTATAGCCTCATTCAAAACTTCCTAGGAGTATCAGACTGTCTAGCATCGTCCCGCCATCTCAACTAGGGTCTGTTCTTCCTTTCCACTACGCCATTCTCACGAGGGGCGAGGGAGAAGAGAACGATGCTCTAAACCGGACTCCACACAAAAACTCTCAAAGTAGGAATTCTTGAACTCAGTGCCATTATCATCTGCAGATAGCTCGTAATGCACCGGGAGCTCAATAGACAACCTCTTGATCAAACCCCAAGTGAGAAAAGGTCTCATCCTTCGAGGCCATGAAGAATACCCAAGAGTATCTAGAAAATCATCAACGATGACAAGAACATACCACTTCCTCCTGCCGATCGACTCTAGCCGACCAACAAAGTGTCCATATGTAAAAGCTGTCTGGTGCATCACCATCACTACGATGAATCGGAGGATGAGAAGCAAGAACCATCTTGTCATGTCGGCAAGTAGAGCAAACTAAGTCTTTAACCATCTTGAGTTTGGGCAAACCCGAATGAGATCGTGGTCGCTAACTCGGGTCAAATGATCAAAACCAATGTGACCAAGTCTCCTATGCGAAGGAGAGATCACGGACTCGAAGCAATCAAACATCAAGAGAGTCTCGGAAGAAGCGTAAAAATCAGCACGAAAGACTCTCCCAAATCTAGAAATTCCAAGAACTAACCCTCCCGATGAATCAAGGATTCTACGGGCATTACTCTTGAAACTTACCTCGAAAAAGTCATCGATAAGTCGAGAAACAGAGAGCGATTGTATTGCGACTTACTTACTAAGGCAACATCTTTAAGAATGAAATTTTTGTTAATGCAGATGGTACCTTTAGCAATGACTCTACCGAAGATGCATCCCCAAAAGTGATTAACTCATCACCGGGGCTCGGACTAGGAAGAGAACCAACGAGAATCTCCGGTCATATGACGAGAACAACCGAGTCAACAATCCAAACATTGCCCTTCCCATCCGATTTAACCCGATCAAGACACAAGAGAGAAAGATGACTCGAGATGGGATAGAGTGAAGACTTAGGAACCCAATACTGAACCATACGATACCTCAGGGTACCAGCCACAGAAGAAGACTGGACCCGAGTGTCTCTCTGACGCTCAACTCTCACACGATCAGGAGCAACTCTGGTAGATAATCTAGGAGTCAAAGCGGGTTGGCACGCAGTGGTGCAAAAGCCGGACCATCCCGAGAAGGTGCTGGATCTCCTACCGAAAAACACCTCACGCCGCTGATATCTACCTCGATGGGAAAAACGAGGAATATCAAGAAGACGATGGAAAGACTGACTACGAACAACTCTAGGGCTAAAACTCAAAGAACTAGCATGAAAATCGAGTCCTGGACACTGCCCAAACACATGCGACTCTCTAACCTGTCTAGAAGCAGTGTGTGTCTTAGGAGCACTCAAAGTTTGGGGATGACCCTGAATACCCCTAAGAGCAGCAACACACTCACGCCGAGTGATCTTGCACGCTCAAGGTAAATCTACTAGGTGACCATCCTTCTTACACAAGGTGCATGTGTACTTCGCCTTGCTAGAGGCGTAGCAATAGGAGTAACACCCTTACAGTCAAGTCCTATGGACAACCCAGTGAGACCTAAACTTGGTGGTGCTCACTCGGGAGCTACCACAATCTCACCACTCTTGGAGCCGCAAGACAATGGTGGGAGGATGCACCGGCGTGCTCCAAGGATCAAATCCTAGACCTTGATTGAATCTACTAATCTTGGATTGGTCTAGAATAAGATTGAGCTTCTTCTTGCCTCCAACAAACTTCTCGAGAGTGCTCATAAGATATTGGCAATCTCGGAAGAAAGAAGCACAAGAAGAACAGGGGGAAGGAGAGGAAGAAGAAGAACCAGAAAGAGAAGATCTCTCAGCACGTGCTTTTTGTTCCCTTAGCACGGCTGCCTCAATCTTGAGGGCCTCACAAGAAACGCAAGGAGCATCTCTAATCCTAAGGGTTTAGTCTTTTAACTTCTTCTTAAGCTCGACATGGATTTGATCCACATCATCCTTAACCCCAACACACAAACAAGCAACCGGTTTGTGACTTAACTAGTAAATCCTTAGCAAGTTGATCACACTTGACATTCAAAGCATCATTGCCAAGTTTTAGTTGCTTATGACCCTCACATGAGCCGATTGGGTCCTTAGAAGCATGCAATTCAAGTTCATCATTTCTAGCAGAAAGCTTTCTAAGGTGTTCGCTCATGGCATCAATTTCGGCAAGCAATTTAGGGCAATTAGCACATGATGGAGTGGAGTGAGTATGAAGAAAACTAGCCTCAACAGGAATAGCATCAATAGAACTAGTGCTAGCATTCTTCAATCTAAGACCATCAAGTTCAGCAAGCACACTATCATGTATGGTCCTTAGGTTCTCCAACTCCACAAGAATAGCATCACACAAAGAGCAATCATCAGTGACTCGGGAGGGAGAAGATCTAAGTGAAGCTAACTCCCGAGTCAAGGTACCTACTTCCTTCTCAAGCTCCATACACCTAGCTCTAGCTCTAGCATGAAATTTTCCTAATTTACAGAAAGCTTCGTTGAGCTTGTCATAGGAGGGTACCTCATCCGAGTCGCTGTAGATCTCGGAATCGCTGATGTCGTTGGTGTCGGCCATGAAGCACATGCCGGAGAAGTCATCGCCGCCCTTCTTCTCTTGCGGATCATCCTCGCCCTCGTCGCTCCATGTCTCCATGTCGGAGAGGTTGATGTCGCTCAAGCGCGAGGACGCGGTGGAAGAACTTCTTGTTCTTGGAGAAGTTGCGGTACTTCTTCTCGTGCGCGGTTCACGAACTGGAGGCTTCTTGTTGCGGTTCTTGTCGGTGTAGTCGTTCTTGCCCGAACCGCCAACGCCGTTCTTGCCCTTCTCCGGCTTGGGATAGTTCGCGAATGTGGTTGGGGCCACCACACTCGAAGCAGGTGATCATGCCACCTCTCTTCCTCTCTCTCACCCTCTTGTATGCATGAGAAAACTTGCGAGCGAGAAGAGCAAGCTCATTTTCAGGAAAATTTTCCAGTTGGTCATCGCTTAGCTCGCAAAGGGCGAAAGAGAGAAACCAATAGAAAGATCAAGAAGAAGATCCAATGGGATCGGTGACCAAAGCCATCGACTGAGATTTCGTCTTCCGAGAGACGACATCGATCTCATGAGTCTTGAGGCGGGAATAAAGCCCGTCAAGAGTCGAGTCGATAAGTCGGTGGTGTCCTTGATGGTGGTCACCTTCATCTCCCAAACCAGAAGGTCGAGTGCGGTCAAGAAATGCCGAGCATTGTCCGAGTCGGGTATATGCAACCAAGCGCCGAGGTCGCTCAAAATCTTTGTAAACCGACCAAAACACTCGTCGAGACTCTCACGTAGCGTTGATCAAACTTGTTGTACTCGCGCTCGCTTCACGATCTTGATTTGAGTAGAGCCCTCATGGTAAGCATCGAGGTTACCCAAATCTCGTGAGCGGAGCGAAGGTGAGAAATCTATCATACTCACTGCAGCTAAGGCCTCAGATGAGAATGTTCCTTGCCTTAGCATTCGCCTCAACGTCAACCATATTGATGGCGTGACATTTTCATCGCCAGAAACCTCATACGGAGTTTCACCTTACGCCATATCGTAGCCCAGGCAGTGATGTATGACTCCATCAGGGACTTCCAAAAAGGAAAATCAACTCCATTAAAGATGGGAGGCTTGGTGGAATATTTGTCCGTCGCCATGGCTCTTGAGACCGGTCAAGATCTAGAAAGAGCAGAACCGGCTCTGATACCAATTGAAGGACCGAGATGGCGAACAGAGGGCGGTGAATGGTCGCAAATAAAAATTCCCCCAAAATACTCCAACAAAAACCTCGACAAGATCGCACAAAGGAAATTGTGAAAAACCCGAAAAACTAGACAACTATGTGTACACCAAGCTTGCATGGATAAGTACCATAAAATATGTGGGGATTTTTGAGTCACAATCCTGGTTGTCTAGTGTCCAAGATAAAGAGGAATCAATTCAAACTCTTGCTTTTAGAAAGGACATCAATTCAAATAACAAAAGTCACTTTCAGAAAAGCAAAAGCAGAATTTCCAGAACTTGTCCTCAATTTGCACAGGAGGTTGGTGGGTTTCTGCAACTCACAAAATTCTGATAATTTTTCTCCCTATGAGCATCAGAGTCGTGAAGAACTCCACCAAATTTATCCTCAAAAAGCCTTACAGAAAAAACAGGAAAAATCTAAGAACACAGTATGCTCAAGAACTTCGAGCAGAAAGTTTGGGGCTAGGTTTTCACCTCATGGCGCCCAAACGGTGAAACAAGTGAACTCTAAATTTTTTATGCAGGTGTATATCAGAGTCCCGCACCTCCTCCAATAAGAATCACTCAAAAAGGATTTTTATATATTTTTAAAAAAATCAAACACTGACTGCTGTGTGAAGAACAAGTTCTGAACAAAGTTGGAACTTGAAAGAAAAGATGTTCTCTACTCAATCCAAGAGTGCAAAAGAGATGTAAAACCATATGAACACACTCAAAACATCCAAGATCAGCAGCATTTGGAAGGAGGGGAGGCAAATCCAAATTACTTGAAAGTAAATTGCGGGAATGTAATTGCGGGAAAGTAAATGCTGAATTTAAATTGCGTAAAGTAAAGACATAATGTAAATGCGCAAAATAAATTCCAAGGTGGATGGATAAAACTTTCATTTCTGGAAGGGGACGTTACAAAGCCTCACATTCATGTGGGCAAAGCTCAAATGAGCATCAAAAACCTCAACACCTTCAAGGGAAGGAGGCTACCCCTCCACCCTTATTTATACTACTCTTGGGCCACCTACCACCCTTGGATGAGTCCCTCAACCCTAGAGCACTCATCTAAGGGCTAGGATTAACCCACACACACAGTCATGCAAGGGCTAACCCAAAACCCACACACATACCGGGTTTTCTTGCACGGTTTTCAAAGCATACTACCTAGACCCGCTAACCTATCAACTAGACCTCAATCCGACGACCCTCATTGATCCACGTGGCATCTAGCTAGCATCAACTCCTTTCCTTGTCTTCTTGACTTGCCCGGACTCCGTCTCCGATCATCTTCCGGCGATCTCCCAACCGTCTGGACCTCCGACGCTCCTCGCCTAGTCCCGATCATCCTTCGCCTCACCATGACCTAGCACCGTCGCCCTGCAACCATCAAAGACAAGGAAACTCCTCACATAGCAATGCCCACAAAGATGTGCAATAAACCATCCAACTCATCACTCTGCGTCCATACGACCAGATCGCCACTCTGGCAGAGACAACTCAAATTGCTTCATTTTGAAAATCAATCCAAATCAAACTCAAACTTGAGCACACCTTGCTCAAATAAAGTCAAATACTCATCACAAACATGGATGGACCTCCACATGGTCCTTCAGGTAGTAAGCCCAAAGAACAATCGGTAGAAAGCTCTCTTCGTGCATAAGGCATAGATCAGGTAAATTACCTTATAAGACAATTTTTAAATCCAAGTTAACAGATCAACTAACAGACTTTCAACATTCCTTGAAACCTTCATTTTCTACACTGTCATCCATGCCTGATATTCTGACTGATCTTCCGACAGAAGCAGATCTGCTTCCTGCTCCATCACAGCCGACACCTCAGGCTATTGTTGTTGCTACATAGCCATCCGAATCCATCACGAGCATGCTAGGGTTCGACTTGTCGAATTTGGATGAGCCATAAATATGCACGGAATCTTTTCCTGAGGCAATTCAAAATATCATAGCCACATCTAAGGATGCATCGGCTGCTGTTATGTCAGCCCCAAACACCAAAGAAAATCTCAAGTATCTTTTCAAGCTACTCCATACCCCATCAGCTTCACTTCTGGAGAACTCACAGCCGATACACGAGGCAATGAACGCAGTCAAAGTCGAGTTGCCAAAGGAGGCTACTGCAGCCTTACTTGACGTTTGTTTTTAGACGATAAGAAAGAAGTAGTAGAAGCAACCAAGTCCAGGATGCAACTTTGATCGACTCAAAGAGAGGACAAAAAACTTTTAGATAAGTTGGTGGCCGATGCTAAAGCCCAAAAGGCAAAATATGATGAGGAAAGGAAGGAGATGAAGGATATCAAACTGGCCTACATAAATTTGGAATCGGCCAAAGAATCTTTGGAAGAGGAATTAATCAAGGTAAATGCCAAACTCGCCGATGCCCAGAAGCAAATGGTAGATACTTCATCGGCCCTCAAGATCCAAAAGACTTCTATTGCCTCGTCATTAGCAGCTGTCAAGAAGCAATCGGCCAAGACTACTCAGGTGCTTGGAAGCGAAGAAGCCGATTAGAAGATATTGGACGATATTCAGGCTACCATTGCCAAGGCAATAGCCACTCTGTTCGGTCTTGTCCAGTATATTTGATGTGCCTCGTGCAACCTTGTTGGCTTTCAATGTTTCATTTGTAACCGGTCGGTTTCAAAAACAATATTTTATGAATGTTTGTAATAGAGGGGCCTGATATGAAAACAGTGCTTCAAATGTCATGTAAGATATTTATAATCGGCTGTTTAACCGATTATTTTGCTAATATTATGCTAATTATAATTTCTACCATTAGTTGTAATGTTTTATTCATATTAGCCAGAATTAACTGCAACGACTTAATTTTGGCCTTGAAAGCTGATAGTCATGTCCAGCCAATTAGGATCCAATCCAAACACTCGAGTGATATTTTTTCAAATATTTGCTATTAATCGCCTTGGGAAATATCACCCCCTTCCATGTTTCCAAGATATAAGAATTACCATTCACAAGCCGATGAACTTTGTATAGCCATTCCCAAGTTGGAGACCACTTACCAAATCAGTTATCCCTAGAGCCGATACGTAATATAGTTTTTTAAACAACATCAGCTTCACAAAATGAGTTAGGCATCACCTTTTTATTGTAAGCCCTTGCAACTCTTGCCTTAATCTTCTTTAGCTGATCTAATGTATGCAATCGTAACTCTGCTAAGTTATCTAAATTATCAGTAATTAAATCTCTGTAATCTTGAGCCAACAATCCATTTGGTTTGGCTATTCTTATCGAGTCGATATTGATTTCCACCGGTAACACAGCTTGCTGCCCATAAACCAACTGATAAAATAAAAACTTTGTTGCACAATGACAAGCAATCCGATAAGCCCACAATGACTCTGACAATGTCTTGTGCCAACTTCTAGGTTTTTCCTCAATTTTCCTCTTAATCAGCTTGATCATTGTCTTTTTTGACGACTCGACTTGACCATTAGCTTGTGCATAATAAGGCGATGAATTCAGCAATTTTATACCCAAACTTCTAGCAAAACCCTGAACCTCATCGAACATAAAACACAATGTCTTGATCGGTCATAATTGTTTGAGAAATTCCAAACCGATGGACAATATGTTATGTAACAAAGTCGATAGCTTCAAAACTTGTAACTTTCTTAAGAGGTATCGCCTCAACCCATTTAGAAAAATAATCGATCGCATCCAAAATATACTTATGGCCTTCAGACCACGCATGAAATATTTGTTCGATTACATCTATTCCCCATCCTCTGAATGGCCACAGCTTGATTATTGGGTGCAAAGCCGATGCTAGAGTTAATTGCAAGTTGCCAAATTCCTGATAAGTCTAGCATCCTTTATAATATTTGAAGCAATCCTCTAACATTGTAGGCCAAAAAATCCCATCCGTCTTTAGAACCATTTCATCTTACGAGCCGATTGATGTGTTCCACAGATACATTTAAGCACATCTCCCATTGCCACTTTAGCTTTTTCGGCTTCAAGACTTCTTAACAAAAAACCTTCTAAAGTCCGATAATAGAGTACATTATCGAGCAAGACATATTTTAGGGCTTGCCTTTAACTTTTCGATCGGTGGGCTTTGAAGGATCAGTCAAATAATCAATTATCTTTGCCCTCCAATCGTCTGGAGCGATGCACATGACCATCTTCTTTATCAATTCAAACTTTTCTAATCGGTAAAAAACTTTATAGCCCGATGCTTGCTGAGCTAACAAGTTGGCCTTGTCATTCAATTCCCGTGCAATATGACGAATTGAAAATGAGGTAAACAAGTCAATTAAATTGAGACACTGCTCTAAATATCTAATTAAGACTTCATCATAGCAGTTATATTCGCCCATAATCTGCTGAACCACCAATAAAGAATCTCCATAAGCCTCAACAGAGTCAACTCGGATATTGTCGAGTAACTATAGGCTTTTAAGTAATACTTCATATTCGGCTCGATTATTAGAACATTTGCAATTTAACCGAAATGCAAACTCAAAGCAATACCATTTTGGCGAAATTAACATCACTTTGATAACATCGCCCTCTTGGCATACCAATCGAAAAAAAACTATTGCCAAGGGGCAACAGATACAAGATCGGCATTCATATCGGTTTCGTATTTTGTTATAAAATTGGTAATCTCCTGACCTTTGATGGCTTTAGCCAATTCATATCTTAAGTTGAACTTGATGAACGTGTACGCCCATTTACCGAGTCGACCTCGTAGAATTGGAGCTGATAACATATATTTTATAACATCTATTTTGCAAACAACCTTACAGGCCGATGCCAAAATATAATGTCTTAACTTAGTGCAAGAAAAATATAATGACAAGCAAAGTTTTTATACAAAAAGGTACCTGGTTTCTGCATCAATTAACCGTTGACTTATGTAGAAAATAATTCGCTCTTTACGATCAATTTCCTATGCCAAAATAGCTCCAATTATCGCCTCTTCCGCCGATATATATAATTTAAATGGTACACCTTTTCGAGGTGCGGCTAAGACCAAAGGCTTAGACAAATACTCCTTTATGCTTTCAAATGCCTTCTGTTGATTAGCTCCCCAAACAAATTCTTGATTTTCTTTTAATTTCAGCAATGGGGTGGACGAACTGATACAGGCAGACAAATTTGAAATAAAATGTCGTAAATAATTTATCTTGTCGATCAAATTTTATAAATCCTTTTTACAAGCAGGTGGCTTGGTATTGGCTATAGCTTTGACCCTTTCTTGATTAACTTCAATTCCTCTTCTATGGACCATAAAGCCTAAAAACTACCATCCGATACATCAAAAGCGCACTTGTTATCAGCTAGATGCTGAAAATCATGTGCCCTCATTTTCTTGAATACCATTTCTAAATCGGCTAGATGCTAAAAATCTTCTTTGGATTTTATAACGACATCGTTGATATAAATTTCCACAATCTGGCCAATTACATCATGAAAGATTAAATTCATTGTACATTGATATGTTATGTCAGTATTTTTCAAGCCGAACGTCATCACCACCAATTCAAACAAACCTAGGGCACCTGGACAGTTGAAAGCTGTCTTAGGGGTATCGACTTCTACCATGAATATTTGATTATATCTGGTATTACCATCAAGAAAGCTAATAATCTTGTTCTCCGATGCAGCATCGATAAACATATCGGCTATAGGCATCGAATACTCATCTTTAGGTGTCGCCTTATTTAAATCCCTAATATCGACATACACTCTAAGTTTACCATTTTTTCATAATTGGAATGATATTGGAAACCAACTTAGCATATTGGCAAGGCTTGATAAAATTAGCCTCAACAATCGTTCAATCTTTTCTTTTATCGTATTATACATGGCCGGATTAAATCGTCTAGGGGATTGTTTAAACGGTCGATAACCAGATTTTATAGGTAGCTGATGTTCAACTAGCTGTCGGCATAAACTAGGCATTTCATGATACTCTCAAGCAAAATAATCTCTATAATTTCTTAACATCTGGACCAACTTTTTCTTATAATATGTTGCTAATTTTGAACTAATAAAATTAGTCTTTTTCTATCAACATCACCTATGTCGACTTCATGCAGTAAGTTGGTCAACATGAAACCCTAGCCTAATTTCTCGACTTCTTGAAAATTTTCAATGGCCTCATAGCTTTATGTTGTTTGCCGATAGCTTCGCATTTTATCTTGTAAAGCCTTTATTACCGATGTAGACTCCACCGGTGTAAAATTTCATCAATCCGATCAAATGTGCCCTACCTTACGTTGATCAGAATGAGCCCGGTTTTATTGATGCAGATAAATCGCAATCGTTAAGAGCTTTACTTGATATGCACTCAGCCTCGTCATGTTTCATGTTTGCGTCTAAACTGGCCATGGCTATATGAGCTAATATGTCGGCTTGGACCACTTCAACTCCATCCCCATTCTATTGTACAAGCATTTGATACATAGTCAACAGGATGCAGCAATTGGCGTGAATCCAATCTCATCCTAACAGAACACTGTAATTGCCCTTAGCGTCAACCACAAAAAAAGGCAATCGACAAAGTTTTACTACCGACTGTACCTTTTGCTTCTATGGGATCGCCTGTGAAGTCATTTAAAACCATGTTAGTTTTAATAATATCTTCATCGGACTTACCCAACTATTTTCATGTTGTGTAGGGCATCAGGTTGATGGTTGCGTCTCCATCAACAAGTATTCTCGATATCGGCTTGCCATTAATATGACCTTTCAAGTATAATGGCTTCAGATGCCGATGATCTTTTTGAGGTTTCTCAAATATTGCATCTTGTGCTCCCAAGCACAACTGAGCAAAAGATTCTTTAGCTGATGTAGTGTTCATCCTGAATTCTACTGGCCATGTGTACACCATATTGATGTACATCGGAGGTGGAGAATCACCTCGAATCATGGGTGAATTCAAATCATCGGCTGAATCGAATTCATTCTCGATCGGTTCCTTTTTTCTCCACTCTTTTTTACAATTTTCACTGGCCAAAGCTCATTAAATGATTCATCTCTTTGTTTTTCTTGCTCGGCCTCACTCATTCTTGGATCCTTAACCTCTAGAGTCATCTGCGTTGAGATCGACTATGCCCCGGGGGATACCATCTAGGCTTTAGTTCGATTGGCTCACGTATTCTCCCTGCTAGATCAACCTTAGTTGTAGAATTTCCCTCATCCGGTCGTGTCTGCTTCCAGATCGGCTTGGAAATTTTTTCATGGACTGATCCCTTATTGATTCATTCATCACTACGATCCTGTATCGGATCATATATTCTATCTTTAACCGACCATCGCTTCCAATCACCTTGACGAGGATAATGCTCCATTTGACAAGTATACGGTGACAATAGAGTTGACCCCTTTCCCAACAGAACTGCGATAACAGGCATTATTAGTGAGCTTTTTGAAGGTTATCGGGCCAATACATATTATCTGGCTATCATGCAGGATAATGCGGCTTGTTGTTCCTCCTTTCATATTCTTTCAATAGTTGAGAGAAAGTTTGCTTTTGGCTTGTGAATCGGCTTTCATGGTGGCGATGCTCTCTCAACCTTGTACCACTTGCCGATCTGCAAATCTCCCTTTAGCTTGATAGTCCTTGAATTCTTTCCTTCGTGGTCAGTTTCTTTTTGAAGTAAACCGATCGTGATTTTCAAGTTCTCCCTACTGTTAGAGTTTGACTGAATGTCAACATGGCGTGCAACCTTTGACCCCGTATCTTGTATCAGCTCTTTTCCCATTCTAGAACATTGGACCATGTTGATCGGGAAGGGATTAGCATCCAACTGCATCATCGGCTCTTTTGCAAATTTGAGTCGGTCATCTTCCATAGCCAATTGTATCTGCTGTCAAAAAATATTGCAATTGTTGGTGTTATGTGAAAAAGAATGATGCCGTTTGTAATACCTTCGCTTTTTGATCTCTTTAACTAATGGTATGGTGTGTCCTTAGGCAACTGTATTATCTTTTCTTGCAGCAGTAAGTCAAAAATGCGATCACATTTAGAAACATTAAAAGAATATTTTATTTCTGACTTATTCTTAATCGGCTTAAGCTAGGAACAGATTAAAGATTTCTTGGAACCCTTAACCCATTCGGCTATATTTATTTCTGCCTCATCGTCTTCTGATGAATCACTTGAACCATATTCGACAAGGTTAACTTTGGCTTTGTCTTTATTCTTCTTATTATTATTGAATTTATTCCTAAAGGCTCTGTTGTCTGTAAAATGGCTTTCTTAAGCCAATACCTGATGTACCAAATGACTTAAATCAGTGAACTCTTGACCGTCAAATTTTTCCTTCAACTGGGGTACTAACCCCTGGAAGGCCAAATCGGCTAATTGATTATCGGGCAACGTGACACTAAAACACCGATTTCTAATTTCCCTGAATCTCTTAATGTAATCAATAACTGATTCACCAAATTTCTGTCGGATAGAACTTAAATCGGAAATCCTAAGCTCCAAGCTTCCAGAGAAAAAGTATTCATGGAATCGACTCTCTAAATCGGTCCAAATATTGACTGAATTTGGGGGAAAAAGTTGTGAACCATGTAAAAGCTGCCCCTGATAATGACAATGGAAATAATTTTATCCTCAATCCATCGGAGTGGGCTGCTTCACCGCATTGTGCAATGAACTATCCAAAATGCTCTAAGGTGGTGGTCGAATCGTCTCCTGCAAATTTAGCAAAATTTGGGACCTTGAAATTATTAGGGTATGGAATCCAATCAATATAATCAGGATACGGCTTCTGATAGCCTGTTATTCTTCCCTTCGACTGTATGCCAAATTGATCTTGTAGCACAACAGCAATCTGATCGGCCTAATTTACTGTATTGACCGATAAGGTGTTAGGAGCTTGCCAATTATGATCATAACTGGCATCCTGCCCCCCCCCCCCGAGTGGACTCAGGTGGATATATTGCTTGAGCCTGTTCATAGCCTACATTCGGCCTCCTGGCAATCGGCTTTGGTACTGGAGCAAAAGGTTCCGAGTAGGTCACAACCTTATATGGTGCTAGATTCCTCTTCTAGATCGGCTTGGTGTATTGCAGACGCATGGGGGTTTCAATCGGCAGGGGAACCGATTGTAGATAGGCGAAAATGGAGCCAATGGTGGCAAGCTGGCTCATAAATATAACTTAGCGGCATCGGTGTATGCTTGATAATGCGCAACCCCACTTTGCTCGGGAATCCCATGGCAATATTATGGTCGGCTGGGTTGGCATTAGAGTCGGAATAGGAGCTGATGGTTTATGATCGGCTACTAGCACTGGGCTCTGTGTGTTTGGCGCTACCGAGTAGACCGTGTAATTTGGCAGAGCTTGCATTGGATCCAACAGACTTCCAGCCGACGCTAACTCTTGAGCTATGGTTTTGACACTGTTAGCTATCATCGGCTTAAGAGTTGTTACCAAAGCCAACGACTGGTTGATCAAAGCATGATGCATAGATTGATTAATCATAGTAGATAATTAAGATTGTGCAGGCATGTATCGGCTTACCGATGCATCGACGGTCTGCATATCGCCAATGGGATTGACCGTTGGCAGCGCGGCCTTTTGAGTGACGCCACGTCGGGTTTTCTTATAGCTGTTTAGCATCACCTCCTCGAACGCAGCCTTCCGATCCTCGATCTCCTTTTGCTTTTCTGGTGTCAAATCGTCCATTGTTGGGACAATTATCGCTTCGCACAGAACATCGGACGATGGAATCAATTTGCCGGGAGAAGACATCGTGTCACACTGGGTGTGCCAAAAGTGTGTTGGCGCCGAAAATATGATGAAGGATTTGACCGGCTCAAACACACGTAAACACCGGGTTTATTTTGGTCCGAGGCGTGCGAGCCGATTTGATCCTACAATCGGCAAGAAAATTATAATATAAACAGTTGTATTAGCCGATTAGGTTTTCTCAATGAAGACCTAATCTAAACCAAGGTTCAAAATTACGGCAAAATTCGCCGAAATTTCGGATTTCGGACCACCCCGAAATCTCAAGTACCGGCCGGAAAAAAAGATTAAAAAAATTTGAAATTGCTACAGTAAAATTCGAAATTTCGTTTTTTGGCCGGTTTTGAAAGTTTTAGGGCCGGATTTGGTCCAATAACCCTTAGGAAAGTCATCTCCTACGAAAATTTGTTGAAAAACCTAATTTTTTAAACATTTTAAAATTTTGGCAGAAACACTGTCAGATTTTTATAAAATTGTGCAAGCATGATAATAATCTAAAAATTTTATGGTACTATCCTTAGTAGATTAGAATCATACATAAAAAGTTACAAAATAATTTAAATTCATTTGTTATCTTTAAAACATCAAAAACAGAATGAACATAATTGGGACAGTTATATTGTCAGAATTTTATAAAAAATTTTGAGTGTGATTATGATCTAATTTTTTTTTAGAGATTAATAATTGACAAAATTTAAAAAAATTTTGTTTGGTCAATCAAATCTATGTAAGCATTGAACTTCGTTTGTTATATTATATTTCTAAAATCAAAAAGAAAATAATATAAATGGTACTGTGCCTTGTAAGAATTTTATAAATTCACTGGAGTGTGATCATGAATCACAATTTTTATGGGATATTAAGAACTTCCTTATCACCATTCTTTAAAATTTTCAAAAAAAATTATGATTTACATAATTTTTCATTTTGTTCAAGTTTGCCGGTAAGCCTTTTAACATGGCAGTAGTACTGTTAGAATTTTTAAACATTCATACAGTTTGATCATCATCTGAAAATTTTATGAGAGAATTATAGATACATCATAACCATGCACAAAAAATTTTAACAGTTTCTAACTTCATTTGTATCATTTTCCATTCGGATCAAACTTGTCAGTCAGTGTTCTATCAGGACAGCGTCACTCTACGAATTTTTAAAAATTACTCACATGTGATAATCAGCTGAAATTTTTATGATAACATTATTTATGGATCATAACCATGCACAGAAAATTTCAACAGTTTATAACTTGATTTGTACCATTTTACATTCCGATCAAACTTGTCGGTCAGTGTTTTATCAGGACAGTACCACTCTCTGAATTTTTACAAATTCCTCAGATGTGATTATCAGCTGAAATTTTTGTGAGAACATCAGCATTGTGTCAGGAACCTCCAAAAAAAAATTCAAAAGTTTTCGATAAAGTTTAGACCACTTTTCAGCCAGTGCAAAAAAACCCGAAATTTTAGAAATTTCGCCCGAAATTTCGGGTTTTTTCGCCGAATTTCGTTTTTTTTTCCGGATTGGACCGGATTTGAATTTTCAAATTCAAACTTTGTCCGAAATAATTCCGAAATTTTGCCGAGATTTCGTTATCCGGCCCGGGGCGAAATTTATTCCGAAACCGAAATTTGAAACCTTGATCTAGACAGCTATTTAGCCAATTAAATCACACGTAATGATAAGTCTAAACAACTTGTTGAAGCTGATTAGATAGTTTTGATAAAAGCATATTTCTCCCAAAAAGGCGATGCGCAATAAGATCAGAGAAAAGCATATCTGGGTAAATTGGCGTAATCGAAGATGATCAACATTCGGCGATGTGCATCTTTATTGATTAAGAATGAATTACAAGGAGATTTTAAATTATAAAGGCTACTCCTAGTTGACAGCAAAAGTAGATAAAAAGTATATGCGTATTGTTTGATTGATTATTGTTGGATTCTTTCTTTAACTTGCCCCCGGTCCTTTTATGACGTATAGGCCGATCGTATCCTTCTCCGATGCGTTGCCAATTATGATTCGTATCGGCCTCAACCCCCTGCAGATAGAATTAATATCGGCTACCATTCCAATTTTACTTCAACTTATCCTTTTTAACTGATACTGACCAAAAATATCCAATTTCATTAGCTCAAAAAATTAGTCATACCTTACCAAATTTTGATGCTAACACTAACCAATACTATGCATGATTTGTATGGGCCAGGATTTGCATGTTGTTGCCTTCATTGGGTCACAATTCGGGAGCAAAATCCAAGCCTGCCGTGGTCCATGAAACCTTAGCAGTTAGCAACACCCGGAAAAGTCCACGGTGCACCCGTCGGTCTCGCCCTCGTGGACCACCGTCTCCAGGCCAACTTCTGGCAATCCGTTGCTGTAACTTTCTTTCTTTCCTGAAGTGAAAACCATAACAGTACATCATGACATCGTAAAATTGCTGTTTTAAACTGATATTTCAAGTTCAGGGATATGCTAGAGACAAGCCATACTGTTATAGTCACACTCAGACAATCTACCTGATTGCCCATCACCATGGACCACCTCTTGGCGTTTTTTAAAAAAAAATGGAAAAAAAGGGTGACTTCGACAAGAGAGCTGTCATAAAGCTTTGCAACAAAAAGTAACGGGATTATATTATGAAATGTTGTAAATCTAGGTATTATTTTTGTTTTAGATTTGAAAATTAAGCTAATTTCCAAAATGATTAAATACAACAGGCAAGATAAAAGACACCACATATTTCTGTAAAGTAGATCGATCCACAGAGGAAAAATAGGAGAATTCTTACGATGGGCTTGATGACGAAAAGGAAGTAGCGCAGTAGCGACCGACCGTAGAGGAAGTAGTCGATGGATTGCAAGATGAAGAGCTCGAGCGGTCGCGTGATTCTTGTTGCCTTAAACCTTATTACCGCCCGTGCGAGTTCTCTCGCAACAGCGGTTCGGAGATCCCGCTCTCCTTGCCTCGCGGTGCACGCCGAGAGGAAGGTCCGTGAAGAACGAGCACAGCGCGAAAACGCAACACAGATCACCGTGGATCAACACGAGTATCAGAGCCAAAAATTAAAAAGCTTATTTCTGTTTGGACGTCTCCAGATTTTATAGCCTCGCACCAGTAACGGTCACCATTAAATGCTAGTAACTGCAGGTCATTCAAACGACAGTTTCTATTAGAAATTGACGCTATTATCATGGCTGTTTCAATTCTCAGTAAATGACCCCATTAATTCACTAATAATAGAGAGAAACCGAAAATTAAAAAGGGTTTAAACGTACCAGGAATTTAATCCACGGCATGACGACTCGCGACGTCACAAGTCACAAGTCACGCGGAAAAAACACGCGCGCGTGCTGTGACTTTAGCCAGCTCCTCACCCTCCATATGTCTCATTACATGATATGGTGGAAGCTCTTCCTTTTAAATTGGTATTCTCCCCTCTCAACTAGTAATATGGTACTACTATTTGTAGCTTTGGCATTAGAGATAAATGGGCCACTTGAGCCTCATTTCTAACATGAAATACCCACTATTAAACCCACATAATGTGAATTTAGTGGGACTCAAACATTGGCATATAACCAAAACATGAGTGCCACACCATTTGAACTAAGCACCAGTATAATGAATCTCTCGAGAAAATATTATTTGTGGCGGTAATCTCTGATATTTGACGAACTTAGTAAGGGAACTTTTCCATTTACAATTGCAAAGGTCCCACAGGGTGTTGCAAGTATGTAATTTTACGCCAGATACACATCATTGTCTTCTAGTTCCCTTTATTGATTCCTGATATAATTATTCAAGTTAACATGATCCACACTTGGAAGACCAATATTTATACTTTGTTAAAAGTTTCTCCGCTTGAGGCCGGAGGTTAATGTATTCTTCAATTATCAAAAAAAAGTTTCTCCGCTTATTCCTTGTCTCTCGTAGAGTAGTTACTTATTGTTAGTGTCATGGTGATTTATAATCATACAATATGTAAAACAAATCTATATAATAGTTATATATATATAGGATTTGTTGTTTAACTAAATTTTATTATTTGTAAGAGCCGAATTAATTAACTTTAAGTGTAGAAAATATGATAAGGAAGAAGAGCATAAAAAGCACAATTAATGTTTAGAAATTCGAAGAGAATTGACCCATATAGTACAGTGGAGCGATGTGGCTATAAAATAGTGGTCGATATGGCGGCTGCAACATCCAAATTTTCACATTTTAGTTATTTTTACGCAATTTATTATTTTTAGGAATTTTATGAATTTTATTTGTAATTTAAATATTATTTTGGAATTTCTTTTCTTGCAAATAGTGTTTAAATTTGGATAAATTGTAAGTTAACTTTTGCCAAAAATATTTTATTTGAGTTCTAAACATCTCAAAACATTTTACAGATTTTGTCTTGAAATTTCCAAGTATTTTTACTATTTATTTGAAGCTATTTGAATTTATGTAATTATTTTAAATGCAAACAAGCAAGGCCCTAGGTTCGTTGGCAGTGACCGTGGCTGGCATCTATGGCGAGGTCTCAGCGAGGCAAACCTGATGACGCGAATGGATTTCTGAGCCAAATTTAATTTCTGGATGAATTACTATTTATTTAAAGCTAGAATGACAACCACAAGTAAACATCCATTCAAAAATAACTCAGCCAGAAATTAAATTAGTTGATGACGTCAGCAATAACGTCATAATCTGATTTTTCTTTAAAAAATAATTCTAAAAATTTCAGAAAATCTTTTAATTTTCTTTTTCTTTATTTTCAATCTTTCAAGAGCAAGTTCTCATTCATACGAACTCTGATTGAGACGATTCAAATTTCTAAATTTTTCTAAATTCAAGGTCTTTATTTTGGTAAATTGTATTTGATTTTTGGAGTCTTTTGTCTCTGGTTTGTATTTATGCTTAGAACTGTCCTTAATTAGTTTGGGAGATTAGCTATTCAACCCAATTGGATTATACCTACCTTGTCATTTGCTATGTCATGATTATTTATTACCCTAGGATGGATAATTATTAGTTGGTTGCTAATAGATGCCAACGTGGGTTGGTTAGAACGTGTGTAGTTTGCTTAGCCATGTCACGTAAAATTGATATCTTTTTAAAGTGCAAATTTAATTTTACTAATAAAATATGGATTATGTTTGTAAAAAGAGTGTATCATGTGTTGTCACACAATGATGTTGAGTTATTGATGGTATGAGCTGCACAATAATCAATAGGGTGGTAAATTATTTAGACCGTAGCAAGTGGCTATGAGCCGTGGTGGGCCTGTGTGGCATTGTGTTGGTATGATGATATGTGAATGAAAGAGAGAGAGAGAGTTGGTGATTATATGTGAGTGGATAATGGTTACTGTGAGTGATTGGAAGTCTTGCCTCGATCAATTAAGGACTTAACCTTGCAAGTCATTGAATTGGGCTAATCATACAATCACATGTCTGTTATGGACTAGACCTAACTCAGTAGGTTACCGAGTCTTGACATGTGATGCATCAGGTAGAAAACCAAACTGTGTGTGCGGTCTGGGGAAGGTGTGTCACAGTAGCTACACATCTCGAACACGTATTGTTCCTAGTCCAACGATAAGTCCCTCCTGTTCTTCCGCTATTTGTGTCACTGTGTGCCTTGAAGTATACATCTATAGTATGATTTCTAATTTCTAAGTGTTGATTTGAAAATGTATAGACAAGTGTAGGAATGAGCTGTAATCATGGTTTGTGCTTATATAGAGGAATGTAGGTGCATGGAAATTAGGAAGTATATGCATCTAAATGCTCTGTGGTTAACAGAGTATGTACATGTATTTGTGCTAATCTAAGTACCAATTAATCTTCAAATTGTGAGTCACATTTTTATTTAATGTAATTTTTGCTACTGTACAATTAGGAAAGAGATAGAGACGCAGTCGTTGCTATGCCAACTATAGGTCAAAACATTTTCACTTATCTACTTGATGTGCTGCGTAACCATAACATACTTAAGGTCATGGCAAGGCAGTGTGTATTTATAGGTCCATGTGTACAATTTTTAAGTATTCCAATTCATGTTTGTTGTTGCTATTTAAGTCCTAGTTCCATGTTCTTGCCAAGAAGTCCAATCTCGAATGCTAATGCTGGGAGAAAACAAGTACTTATTTATGATTTTTAGTTTCAGATTTTGGACATTATGGTTTGGTATAATCGTGCAAAGAGTTGTGCCCATGAATCAATTGCTACTTAAGCATGCAGTGCTATCATTGTTGTAGTCTAAGCATGGATAATTAGTTATTTATGGTTTAGAACCATTTATCCGCTTTCACTAGTTCCTGTGAAGCAAAGATGCAGTATAGAGCACGATATTGCATCATCTCCTTAAGCATTCCTTAAATTAATTCAAGGTTTGACTTAGGTGGTTGAGCTCCTTTTAGCTACTGAAGTCAACTGAAGAATATGCAAGGATGTTTACTTGTGGTTGTCATTCTAGACAAAACGAATGATCACACACTATGTTAATATATTTATCTTCTCAGTGAACTAGCCAAAGATATTAGATGATCTATTTAGCTAGTAGGATTAAAGCATGCTCTTGTCATGAACTAAGACATGCCTACATGCTTACATACTATCACTAGATGTCTTACTACATGTTGATGCTTACATGCTTAGGGGATTCATTATTTCACCTTTTGAATGCATACAAAAAGGATGATGGCACCAAGGGTTGCAGTGGAGGACATGAATCACCATTACCCCTTCAACGTTTCCCATTGGCTGATTCTTCAACCATGTTAAAAAGGGCACATATATAAAAAAGGTTGGGATGATTTATATAGGTGCGATAATGTCAGTTATATGAGCGGGAAGAGGTGGGTGGTGGTTTACATGCTTGCCAAGTTATGTAGGCTGCCATCAGCCTTGTCCTCCA
Source organism: Otatea glauca (assembly GCA_036346275.1). NCBI lineage: Eukaryota > Viridiplantae > Streptophyta > Magnoliopsida > Poales > Poaceae > Otatea > Otatea glauca. The sequence continues at coordinate 17,466,290 of CM070719.1, read as the reverse complement.
GCGGGAAGGCCATTTTGAGGCTACAAATGGAGTGGGCTCAGCTTGGGCTGAGCTGTCCTGCTGGTAGTGTAGAAGAGAAAATGTATAGGTGGTAGACATTCACGTGTCTCAAAATATGCAGCTTACCACTTGCCTCTCCCCCCACTTGTTTAAGCACAAGTGGCGTCGGGAAGCTGTCTTCCTTTAGGACTGAGGAAAAAGGGGTAGGTGTCTTTTTGTAGATATTTTGGACTAGTTTGTAATTTTTTAACTTATAGGGACTGATATGTAATATTCTTGGTTTTTATTTTTTGTAATTTACAGGGACTAATATGTAGTATTCTTATGTATAAGATTGAACTCTAAACCTGTTGTATGATTTTCATGTAATAATTATCTGATGTAAGGTGAAATTCTAGGTATGTTATTTCTTGAATAAATTATGTGCTAGCCCTTGAAGTATCAGGCTCCCATATTTATTTGTTTACGCGTCTCGATTTATTGTTTGAATATAAATGTTGTTCTTTATGCTTATACGACTAAAGTTAGTTTTCAATAATTCAGCATGTTTGTGGATTATGATTGCATAGCATATTGACACTCGTGATCGGGGACAAATTATATTGTGATGTGTAGAACTAAGGGTGCTAATGTTTATTTCTGATAATAAAATGCATGTGTGGTAGACTAGAGTGTTTATTTATAATGTTAACGTATGTTGATCTAATTATTCCTTCAATTATTAAGTACACAAAACATAGAAATAAGATAATATTTTATGTATTTGGTATATGGAAATAATGATAAAAATAATTATATTCTTATGCACTTCTAATGAAATACAATGATTCACTCTGATTTCTATATGTCCATGAATCTATTATCAAGGCCGAGCACCGCCGCCCCTAGTGTCACATTCTACCATGTTTCCCTTTTTATCTAGACTAAGCATTTTCAGCCTTTAACTACATGTGTTCTCAATTCAAAATGGATGGGTACTATCGTTCGACCTTGCCATCCTTAAGGTCGAGCATCGTTGATTGAGCGGATCCGGTTTTTAACAGAAAAAATGATGGACAATACTAACAATACAATTTATTGTAGGTGAAAATTGGGTTGGTTTTGAGAGTAACTGTGTGCAGCGGGCTATTTAAAACACTAGTTTCAAGGGAACACAAAAGAGTTTGAGAAGTTGTCGCAACAGTGCCCGGTATTTTTCTGGTCAAAACTTTTCATAATTTTAAATACTTTATACAAATGTGTGCAATAATACTATTTTGCATTTTATATTAACCCCATAATTTATATTTAGAACTAAAAATCTTGTAATAATTTCACGAGAATTTTCAAAAATAAAATATAATTTCCTCAAAATTCCTACCACAATCGTTCATCCCAAATGTTTTTTTTATTTTGCTACAATCGAACATGCAACTACTATAGAACATCTGAATAAAGACTGGACAACTGCAACTGCAATTAAAAATATAAGGAAAAAAATGATCAAGGCCTACAAGTATCCAATAAACAACCAAATTTGCTCTCTAGTTGAAAAATGTGATGTTAGATAAACTATCTGGGAATTGCTTGAATGCACATGCCTAATATTACTCCCTCCGTCCAAATCTACAGTGTATCCATCCAAGTCTATAGTGTATATTTTTATTAGTCTTATCCATAAATATAGAGCGTATTTCATGTTTCAATACAAATTAATGTGATTTTCCTTTTATAGCCTTGATAAATATATAGATTTACTTGATATTCTTTACATGCATGTATTAAATATAGTGCTTAGAGATAATCTAATCATTTTCAATATATCTTTTTATTTTATGTGCCAAGAGAAAATACATACTTTAGTACTATTTTGGGATTGTGTTTGTTCCGGTATGAAGCTGTATATGTACACGGCATGACAGCACCTTATCGTCTTCCATACTTTTCTTTAAAAGTTATATAAATATTAAAGCATTACTAAGATAAATAGTGATTACTTACTCCTTTATTCATTTTAAAATTTATATAACTTATACTACGTGGAGGAAAGACACAGAAGCACGCTCAAAGACTAAGGGTGTGTTTGGTTAGTGAGATGAGGTTGAATGGAATGAGATGGTCATATATCATTTGGTTCCATTGTTTTAAGTGAATGAAATAGTTCAGCATCTATAGAGAATATTTCTTAAATTTGTATCTTACTATTCAAGATAGGATAATTTCATTCAAATAACTAAACATATAGATAATTTTTTTAATAATCTCGTATATACACTGCTTGATACAAGCAACCAAAACACCTGAGTGCTCCGTTTCCACAAGAACAAAGTGAGACGCTTCGGTTCACCGAGTGAGCTACACAAGAAACAGAGAGAGAGAGAGAGATTCCTCATAATTGCGCCGAAATTTCTTTTCTTCCCCTCTCGGATGCTGCCAGGTAACCTTGGTTTTGTGGAATTTTTGTATGGAAATTCTTGCGGTAATTCTGAATTGAATCGAAGCCAATGGGTTCCTGAGGTGTTTGCTTCCTCTTCTGGGATGGTAAATCAGTGGGAAAATTTTCCCAATAGTATTTTGCTGATTAGTATAGACTATAGAAACAAATTATTTTGGTCTTGGCTTCAATTAGGGCGAATTAAGATTCTGGCTTGAACCGAGGGCGTGAACCGCGCGACGGTGGTGAGGGTCTCCGGCTGCGGTTATGGCGGGTTTGGGAGGAGGAGGCGGGGCTAAAAGCCCGCGCAGCACCGAGCTGAAGGAGCCGCTCTGGCAGGTGGCTGCCGGGTGCTGCAGCGCGCGGTCCCAACCACGCTGCGCTGCTGGCCTCGCCGCCCAGCCTGTGCCGGTTGCCGACGCCGTTGTTTCATTGTGCCTGTTTCTTCATTGTGCCTGTTTCTTTGTGTTTATTCCGACGTTTGATCGGTTGAATTCTGTGTTAAAATTCCATTGGGGTCTGTGTTTTGGTCGAATTCAAGTCTTACCTCTGATTTGAACTTTGTAGTCGTAGCGCTTCCCCAATTGCGAGTTCAGTTCGCTGATATTCCGAATTGGTGAGGTATTTATGAAATTGCATCTTTCGTGAGGAAAATATATATGGACTTGTATATAGGTTGCTTCACAGGCAGTTTGGGAAGAATTTTCTATATATTTTCTCGTTGTTGAAACGATGCTAGTGTCTATAAGCTACTTATAGCATGGAATTACTTATGGAGTTATTTCAGGAGAAGTGTTTCTTTGCTTTCAGGAGAAGTGTTGATCCGAAGTGTAGGTTTATTATCATTGTAAGACACAATGAAGGAGAGTTCCCAGGTGAGGTTGTTTGCAGCACTGCATATTGAAGGTGCTGATGTCACAATATAAGAATCTTCCATGTAAATAAAATACATGTTTTCATTGGAGATTCTTATGCTCTATTGTGTTAAATATAATATAAAAAAGATATTTGCTTGAGTGCTTGAACTGCAGAATGTTGTGCTTTCGTTATACCTAAAACCCTTGTACAGTTAAAAACAAGAGGTGCAGACAATTTTTCTTTTGGATGCTACAGAACAACATAATATGCTGTGTGAGAAACACACAACAAAGAGCTAAATCTTGTATAAACCTCTTCAATTCATTTTGCTAGTAACCAAGAATTCTGAAAACCAACAGTAACTGACTGGTTTTTTTGAAGCCTGGAGTAGAGTCCCTCAATAAATATCAGAGCAAGTTTTTTTCATATCAAAATCTCTGCAAGGTGGACTAAATGTTTCATGAGGCTTTATCCTTGTGGATCTCTCACATTTTCAATGGTAGTAACTAGTACCAACAATAAAATGACAACCAGTTTGTTCAAGGTTATATATTCTTTACATTTACACTTCAAATGCTTCTTGCTGTTATCATGCATCACTGATTGCCCTTGCTTTCACCATTTTGTTAGTATATCTTTTTTATTTTACTGTATTTTAGGTAAATGGTCACCTTATGGGCATTTCCACAGGATATTGAGAGCAAGGCAAAGTTGCAACCGTTGGTGCAAGGTGGTGATGAAGAGGAAGCTGAGAAGCCAAATACAATAGTCACAGATGCACCTTTAGGAGATTCTTGTTCATTATCAGCTGCGAGTAATGATAATAGAAAAGTTTGTCGTGAAGACATTGAACTTGTAAGATGGTAGTTTTTCCATGATCTTTGTGGAGAGTATGTTGAAAGTATATTTCTAACTAATCAAACATTTTGTGCTTTTACAGGTTCAGAATTTAATAGAACGCTGTCTACAGCTATATATGAATAGAGGAGAAGTTGTTAGGACTCTTTCTACTCGTGCAAGAATAGAACCTGGTTTCACTACCTTAGGTAAGGTTTTCATGTTGAGTTGGTCCTGCGACTCATTTGCTAATAATTCCATCCTTCTTTCTCTTGCCACGCAAAGGGGCCTGTTGTCAAATAATCTGCTCCGTGAATGTTAGATGTTCGCTTAAATTAAGTTGCTTTGGTAGTTCTGGTGTTTTAACACGAGAGACCTGAATAGTTGTTTGTACATCAGTCAGAATTATCTATACCCCTTTGTAATGCACCTAAGCATTCTTTTCTACATCCACCCCAAATAATGCACCCCACTAGAGATGGCCAACCTTCATGCACCCAGCGAAACGTCCCCAAAAACTTGCCTCCATCAAAATTAACCTCTCAGATCTTTCCTCAGCTTTACTCACCCACATCCGATGGCCATTGTTTAATGTGTCTAACTCATCCCTGTGGCCCACAATGATCTCCCCACCTCCAAAGATCATCTCAAGGAAAAGGAAACAAATATCCGGAATTAAGGAAAAGGAAACAAACGTTCTAAAAACGAAAATACCATATAATACGTGCTAGAAAAAGGAAACCTAAGAAGGCGGTACTATCTTGTCATGTGGGGCAGCATTACAGTACGACCGCGCCAAGAGCAACAACCACCAGCGCCCCGATTTAGGAAAGCGGCGAGACATGCAGTCGGCATGCAAGGCAAGCTAGAATCGGGGTTTGTTTCCTTTGTTAGTTGTTTCCTTTCTTAGCGAGCTATGTGCCTATATATTGGATAGAATAAGCACCCTTTGGAAGTAAGAAAGAATTATCCATCTCTAGTCTCTGTTCTTTCCCTCTTAATCTCATCCCTTCATCGTCGGCCACGCGTAAACCCCGACACTCTACCACGGTAGAGGCTACGGGCCACGAGTCGAGGTCTCGCCGTCTTGGCGCCAACGCCTTGACAACTTGGTATCACGATCCGGGCACTCCACTACACCGCGGCCTCCCCGCCCACTTCCGCGCGCCGCCGCCCTAATTCCGTCGGGATCCACACCGATGGCCGAATCGACGATACCGATCTCGCGCCCTCATCACTGAGTTGACCGCGTCGTCGAGACCTGCAGACCAAGTTCGACACGCCGAGCAACGCACCATCGACTCCTCGTCGGCCACGGCGGGCGCGTGGCGGCAGCGCAAGACTCAACAACCGCCGCCGCGTTTCCGTAAGATGGATTTTCCCAAGTTTGACGGAAATCCGATCCTGGCGTTCATCGCTCGGTCGAGTCCTATTTTCACCAACAACGATCCCAAAAGAGGAAAAGGTATGGATGGCATCATACAACCGGAGGCGGGTGCCAGTGTGGTTCATGCGATTCAGTAGCGACGAGGGCACACCACCGCGGAGGCGCTTCACCGAGCCGCTCAATACCGCTTTGGACCGCCTCTGCGCTCCAACCGCTCGGCGAACTTCGTGGCATGCAGAGCGACGCGGGCTCGATCGTCGAGTACGTGACCGGTTTGAGGCCTCGCTTCCGCACGGCCAGCGATCACGGAAGCCAGAAAGTGCAGACTCTTCGCGCGCCTGCTGCGCCGCCTCGGCCTCGGCGTCGAGATCCACAACCGCATCCTCGCCGTCGCCATGAGTTTCGCTCGCGCAAGTGGAGCTGCGCGATCGGTCTGTGAGGCCTCCACGCCACAACCTCGCCACTCGCACGGAGGGCCTCTGCCGACGCCCGCCGCGACTCGCATTACTGCGCCCGATCCACGGCCGCTTCCCAAGAACCACCGTTGCCGATGAGGGCGCCGGTCAGCGCCGTCCCAGACGGAGATGGAGAGCGACGCGCTGGGCCTCGCTTCAATTGCAACGAAGTTCGGGCGTAGCCACAACCGTGTTCGCTAACGCATCTTCCTCCTCGACTTGGCACTCGAGGACGACGAGGACGCCGGGCGACGAGCGGCCACCGACGAGCCGTAGATCTCGGCCCACGCGATCACCGCAGATCCGCGCGCCGAGACGATGCAAATGTGCATCCAACTCGGCGGTGTCTCCTCCTCGCCTCCTCGACTCGGCTCCACCCACAACCGTCGCCGAGGCGGCCTCCGCGCCTCGCTCGGCCGACCCGGGCAAGCCGCAGTTACGGTGGCAAGCGGCGAACACGCATCGCGTGCCGGCGTGTACCGTGGCGCGCCATTCTCCATCAACGGCGAGGCGTTCTCGGCGGACTTCTTACGCCGCCGCCGGCCACGACGTGGTCACGGAACGCAGATGGCTCGCGTCTGGGACCCATCCTCCGGGACTTGGCGCCTAACCATGACCTTACGCGCGGCGATCACCAAAGTGGGTTGGCGTGGCGGCCGGCTCTTCGGCCAAAGATCGCTGCGGCGCACCGGCGACGATCTCTCGCCACCCTCCTCGACGAGTTCGCGCGATCTTTACCGAGCCCAGGGCATGCCGCCGCCACGCCCCGCGACCACGGCATCACGCTACTTCGTGGTCGGCGCGGTGGCGGTCCGTCCCTACCGATACCCCGCCGCGACAAGGACGAGTTGGGGCGTCGGTGCGCCGCCATGCTGAGCGAGGCATCATCCGCAAGTTCTTGACCTTCTCCTCCCTGTCTTGGCGCTAGTGAAGGTCGAAGACTTTGGCGTTTTGCGTCGACTTCGCGCTTCTAAACGCGATCACGGCCAGGACGCGTACCCAATCCCGGTGGTCGACGAACTCCTCGACGAGCTCCACGGCGCCTCTCTTCTTCTCCAAGCCGGATCTCGCCCGGCTACCATCAAGTCCGGATCGCGGCGAGGACATTGCCAAGACCGCGTTCGCACACACGACGGCTTCTACGAGTTCTGGTCATGCCGTTCGGGTTGTGCAACGCCCGACAACGTTCCAGCGCCATGAACGACATCCTGCGGCCGTTCCTCCGTCGGTTCGTCCTCGTCTTCTTCGATGACATCCTCTCTACTGCACCACGTGGACCGATCACCTTCGCCACGCGCGCGCCGCCCTCGACGTTCTCCACCAAGACCGCCTCTTCGCAGCGATCAAAGTGCGAGTTCGGCGCCGACTCCATCTCCTACCTCGGTCACATCATCTCGCCTCCGGCGTCGCCATGGATCCGGCCAAGGTACAAGCCGTCGTGGATTGGCCGGTTCCCCGGTCTGCACGGGCGGTGCGCGGCTTCCTCGGCCTTGCGGGCTACTACCGCAAGTTCGTCAAAACGTTCGGCTCGATCGCCGCGCCCCTCACCGCCCTTCTCCGCAAGGAGGGATTCTCCTGGTCCACCGAGGCCGAGGCAGCATTCACGGCGCTCAAGACCGCTGTCACCACGGCGCCTGTGCTCGTACGCCAACTTCACCGACCTTTCGTCGTTGAGCGCGACGCCTCGACGATATGTTTGTGCCGTCCTCATACAAGGGCAAGACCGGTGTCATTCTTGATCGACCGTCGCACCACGCCACCGATCCTCGGCGGCTTACGGCGTGAACTCATTGGCCTCGTCGTCGCCATTCGCCATCGGCGGCCGTACCTTTGGGGTCGCCGCTTCACGCACGCGACCGATCATTTCGGTCTCAAGTTCTTACTCGACGGCGCCCGCCACCATACCGCAAAGATCATCGGGTGGGCAAACTACTCGGCCGACTTCGGTGGAGTACAAGGGCAGAGCACCAACACGGTGGCGATGCTCGTTCCGACGTGACACGACGAACCGGCGATCTCGCCATCTCCGGCCTAAGCCGACCGTCGACCGCCTCCGCCAGCCCACGCCACCGACCCGGCTCGGTAGCGCTCAGGAGAGCTCGCAGCAGCAGCCGCCTGTCTCTCCGGTCGCCTCGACGGCCTTGTGGCGTTCAACGGCCACTCTACATCCCGCGTCGCCGCTCCTTCACGAGCTCATCTCGCCGTGCACGACGACGGCCACGAAGGTCATCGCCATGTACCTCGCCGCTTCACCGAGATCGCCCGACAATGGTTGCGCTGCCTCCACTGGCGAGTACATTTACAACACCGCCTACCGATCCAAGGCCCGCGACACACCGCTCGGGTGGTCTACGGCCGTGACCCACCTCCATCCGCTCCTATGAGCCCGGCGAAACAAGGGTCGCGGCGGTCGCCAAGAACATGGCGGAACGGGACGAGTTCCTCGCTGACATCCGCCTCCGCCTTGAGCAAGCCCAGGCCGTCTACAAGCGCCACTACGACAGGCATCACAGGGATGTCCGATACGAGGTAGGCGCTTGGGTCTGGCTCCGACTGCGCCAACGGGCCGCATCTTCGCTTCACGTGCCGACGTCAGGGAAGCTCAAGCCGCGCTTCTACGGGCCGTACCGCATCATCGCCGTCATCAACGACGTCGCCTACCGGTGGAGCCGCCTCCCGAGCCCGCCCCACGGCGTGTTCCGTGTGGGCCTCTTGAAGAAGTTCGTCAAGACGCCTCCGTCCGCGCGCGGCTCTTCCTCCGATCCACAATGGCTCGCCGTCACGAAGCGAACACGTCCTCCGCGCTCGCTTGGCGGGCGTTCGCTACCATCGGTACACTGGAAGGGCGAGGCGGCGTCGGCCACGTGGGAAGATGCCGACTTCATCGATCGCTACTACGTTTCGGCCGAGGACGAGCCGCTCATCGAGGAGAGATGTCATGTGGGGCGGTATTACAGCGCGACCAGCGCCAAGAGCAACAACCACCAGCGCCCCGATTTAGGAAAAAGCAGACATGCGATCGGCATGCAAGGCAAGCTAGAATCGGGGTTTGTTTCCTTTGTTAGTGTTTCCTTTCTTAATCGGCATGCAAGGCAAGCTAGAATCAGGGGGTTTGTTTCCTTTGTTAGCTGTTTCCTTTCTTAGCAGGCTACGTGCCTATATATTGGATAGAATAAGCACCCTTTGGAAGTAAGAAAGAATTATCCATCTCTAGTCTCCTGTTCTTTCTCCTCTTAATCTCATCCCCTTCATCATCGGGCCGCCGGGCAGAAACCCCGACGCCTCTACCAGCCGAGGCTACGGGCTACGTAGTCGAGGTCTTGCCGTCTTGGGCGTCAACGCCCTTGACATATACTAGTTTTTGTTGGGTGACTAAGTTGAGTAATAAGTTTCTTCCCAATCTGTTTCAAGAGAACTTGCTTCCAGCCTGCCGCTCTATTAGCCTAGAATAATCCTATGGTTCTGTACATCTGTATGGTTACTGAAATGATCTACTAATCCATTTTATATGATATTCTTTCTAGATTTTTTATATCATATTTTTTTTCTAGATTTTGTTAACTCCATTATGTCCATCGGAAGTGTTTAGATAAAAATCCTTATATGCAACTGAACCCACTTCCCCGATATGCCACTAAAAAAATTGTGTTTCCTTCTATGCCACTAAGTTTCAACATTATGTCCTTTCATGCCACTTCCCTGTCGCAGCTGGAGCCCTGCCGCCATCACTGGTGGCCTTCCATCGCGGTGGTGGCCTGAGCGATGCAGCAAAGGAGGCAGAGGGAGGGTGGTGGCCAGTGGTGGGAGGGCGGTGGAACGGAATGCGGCGATCAGTGATGAGAAGAACGAGAGGAGAGGAGTAGGGGGCGGCCGATGGTGGAGTTCAGTGTGCATTCAGAGAGAAGAGAGAGGGGGAGGAGCTTGGAGAAGAAGGGCACTGACTTGTGGCAACTGATTTTGTGAGGGCAAGGTGGTCATTTGTACATAAATCTGACAGGTTTGGCGGCTCTAATGGCTACTCGACGGAGGTGACGGAAGTGGCATGGAAGGAAGGGCACAAATTGAAACTCAGTGACATAGAAGGAAACACAATTTGTTAGTGGCATATCAGCGAAGTGGGTAGCTCTTAGTAACATATAAGGAATTTTTTCATGTTTTTGATGAAAAACTGTTGTTTTCATCTAGTTGGTCAGATCTTAGCCATGTTTACTAATGAAAAAGATATTTTGAAATGCCTCTTTTGTGATGTTTTGGGACAGTTCAACATTTAGATGTATCTATTGTAGCACTAAAGCCTTCCCCCTTTTTTGTTCAGTATGGCAAAAGCTCGAAGAAGAGAATTCTGAGTTCTTTCAGGCTTACTACATAAGGTTGAAATTGAAAAAACAGATCAGCTTGTTTAATCATTTATTGGAGCATCAATACCATCTGATGAAGTACCCAGTGCCCCAGCAGGTTCCATTGGCTCCAACACACAATGGAATTCGTCCTATGCCCGGTAATGTCTGTAATTTCTCAACTAAATTAGGGTACATTAAAGTATTTAGGTATGGTTTATGTTATTCTGCCTTAGCTGTGATGTAATATGTAGTAGGATTTGCATTTGTTGGGTATTATTCAAATCTCTACAGCATTGATCCGAAATTGATTTCTCCTATAGTTGTGCAAAACTTATATACTTGCAATAATACACATTCTTTTAGGATTCCTAGTTTCAGGGTTTCTAATTATTAATAGCTTTGATTTATTTCAACATTACCCATTGGTTCATCGTATGCCATTTCTTCTGGTAATGTTTGAACTATGTTGGTAGTTTCTAGTACTTATCATGCAATATTCTTTGTTGTTTACCTGTTGATGATGCCTATTACTCCCACATACACAACACGACTGTCGACTTGAATATGCAAATCTAGACTCTCTGTGTATACTGCATTAGTCCAGGATTACGCTAGTGCACACAGTAGCAACATTGATAAGATATTGTTCCATATGGATAATAATTATGGAAGAAGCAATTAACAATAAATATCAGAGTAACGATCTTATGATCAAGGCTTATAATTATTACCTTATGAGGCGAAAAACTCAAATAAACTGCAGTGGAATGAAACAGAATATCTTCAAGTGAAACTCATTGTATATCCACATGCAATAAACTGGGGAAGAAATGGACATGGAAGCAAGACAATGAATAATGGCTGGCTGACAGGTGGGATTGGGCACACTGGTCAGTGATGTAGGGGTAGCTGGGATGCGTGGTGCACGCGTAGCAGATGTGGGGTGAGGGTGGGCTAAGCTGGCGTGGCGTGAAGGCTTGGGCTAGGCAATGGGAAAAGAAATGGGCCAGGAGAGAGGAGGAAATCGGGCCAGCACCAGATTCGTCCCAAGAGGGATATTGGAATTCAGATTTTATTTCTAAAATAAAGAAAAGGCTCGAAATACAAATAAATCCAAATAAATACCAAATAAACTTGGAAAATTCCAAGAAAATACAGGAAAATTCCTTGCAGCATAAGGAACCCAACTAAAATTGGTTTTCATTTAATTGAAGTTTATATTATTCAAATTAAATCTTTTTAATTTATGAAAGTCCCAGTTAAGCTTTATTAAAGCGAGGAAAATTGGTGAAATTTTTTGGGAACCTAAACTATACAAAAGATTCGTAAAATCCTAAAAACTAGAATGTTATAAACCTCCCTTCTTAGCAGAATCTCAACCCTGAGATTAAGGTTGACTATAGAATAGGTTATGGAAAAATCGGCCTTACAGGCTTCTTCGCACTCCTAGGTGGCTCCACTGGATGATCTTGCTTTGTAACTAATACTCTGCTACTGCTTGAACTAAGTGGGTTGTAGATGTCCAAACCATCTTAGACGATTTTAGACAAGTTTTTCTTCAATAGGTGCTATCCCAACCCTATCACGTATATCATCATTGCGGATTCGATCTCGCCTTGTATGATCATAGATCTATCGCAACATCCGCATCTTTGCTATGCTCATCTTATGTACATGTTGTCTTTTTGTCGCCCAACATTCCGCTCTAAACAACATCGCAGATCTAATCGCTATCCTATAGAACTTACCCTTTAACATTTGAGGGGCTTTTCTATCACATAGGACACCCAATGCTTGGTGCAATTTCAACTACCCCGCTCGTATCCTGTGGCTTACATCTTCATCAATCCCGCCATCACTCTGGAGCATCGATCCCAAATATCGAAAAGTTTCCTTCATAGGCACTATTTTTCTATTCAGACTAACATCTCCATCATCTGGGATAGCACTGCTGAACACACCTCATATACTCGGTTTTAGTCCTACTTAGTCTATAACCCTTTTATTCTAAAGTCTAACTCAACAACTCATGTTTTCTATCAACACCTACCCTACTCTCATCAATTAGCACCATATCATCAACAAAAAGCATACACCAAGGAATCTCTCTGAAGGATAGAAATGGCGAACAGAGGGGGGTGAATGATCGTAACATAAAATTTTCCTCCAAAAATTATCCAAACAAGTCCGCGAGGAAAATACACAAGAGGAGCCGACCAAGTTGAGCCTTTTGTGCTGTCTGGCCGGTGCTACCGCACAAGGGCTAGTAGCACCGGAGACCGGAAGTACCACACGAAGAGCGGTAGCACTGGGCTCAAGAACAGTCTGAAAAACAGCACGACCTAAAAGCAAATTTTGAGGAATCTTTTGATCGGCTGGACAAAAACTCACGAAACTTGGTAGATATGATCCTAGAGATGTTAGGAACTCATTCCAACCTTTAATCGCGAGGATTGACATCAAAGTTCCGACCATTTTGCCCGGGAAGGAAGAACACACCAAGTTTGCGCAAGAACCCAAGAAATCGACTTAAGGCTTGCTCGTGGGATTTTAATGATCAAGATGATCTTGGATAGCTTCCCACATGTCACAGCAAGCAAAAGCACAAGTCTTAACTTCCACAAATGCGATTTACAAGATCATTCATTCAAGAACGCAAAAACCAGTTTCTTGCAAGAAGAGCGCATGGATTGCCTAGATGATTGGGATATGATCTAAAGAGAGATTCATCCATCAATCAACATCTTTGGCATAAGAATCGTAAGCATTTTAGAAGGAGAGAATGCAAATCCAAAAACATGTAGAAGGAGGGGAGGCAAATCCAAATTACATGAATGTTAATTGCAAGAATGTAAGTGCGGAATTTAAATATTGAAATTATATGCGTAAAGTAAATTTAAGCATAAGAGAGAATGATTTGCATTTCTGGAAAGGAGGTTTACAAAGCCTCACAACAAAGTGAGTAAAGCTCAAAGAAGCACAAAACCTGTAAAACCTTCAAGAGGAGTAATGCCACCCCTCCCATTTATTTATATACTACTCTTGGGCCACCTACCACACTTGGATGAGTCCCTCAAGCCTAGGGCACTACATCAAGGGGTAGGATTGACCAACTCACACAGCCATGCAAGGGCTAACCCAAAACTCTCCACACAAATCGGGTTTTCTTGCACGGTTTTCAAAGCACACTAACTAGACCCGCTATCCTATCAATTAGACCGCGATCCGACGACCCTCATTAATATAAGCAGCTTCTAGCTAGCATCTCATCCATTCCTTGTCTTCTTTAACTTGCACCGACTCCGTCTCCGATCATCTTTCGACGATCCTCGACCGTCTAGACCTCCGACGCTCCTCGCCTATTCCCGATCATCCTCCGCCTCACTATGATCAAAACACAACGTCCTGCAACCATCAAAAATAAGGAAACACATCACATAGCAATGTCTCAAAAGCTATGCAATAAATTCATCTTCACTCATACTGGCCGGTGCTAGTGCCCTCAGGTTGGTAACACCGCCCATAGTGGACCGGTGCTACCGCCCCCAGGCCGGTAGCATCGCTCTACGCCAGCACCAGAAAAGACATTCTCTAGGATTTTTACACCGCTCCGAAAGGTCGGTGCTACCGCTCGCTCGGTAGCACCGGGCTATCATGGCCGGTAGCACCGCCAACCAGAACGCCTAAAAACACCCTCTCTTTAATTTTTACACCAGCCATTTGGGCCGGTGCTACCACTCATCCGGTAGCACCGCGGGCTACCATGGCCGGTAGCATCGGGAATACAGAGAGGCTCAAATTGCTTCAAATTTCAAATCCAAATCAAATCAAACTCAAACCGGAGGATACCAAGCTAAAGCTTAGCCAAAATACTCATCACAAACCTAGGTAGAACTTCACATGGTCTTTTAATCTTCCCCTTGATGAGTATATTGACAAACACATGAAAAGGCATAAGTTTTGAGTTTGAAGAATGAAGAAATAAAGCAATTTAGTTGCAAATCCAAACTTGGTCCAAAAAAGAAAAATTGAGATCATGACCAAGTTGACGAAAGAGATTTTGGAGCTAAATTCAAAAAGAAAGAGCAAGTTTTCCATAAAAACTCTAAAATCCAATCAGAAGCTCACAAGAAGTTCAAATGCTTATGATCCATGATCCATGAGATTTAGCAGAATTTTACCAAGATCATAAGAGCCAAATATGCATTCACATTTTTTCTTTTAATGATGCATTTTCTACGTTTTCTCCCCCTTTTGGCAATATAGGCATCAAGATGGCATCTTCTCCATTTTTTTTGTTTTATTTGCATGAAATGCAATCTAAAAGAGCTTTGAAAATTATCCAAGTGACCACAATGATAAGATATGACACCAAACTTGTCAATGGCAAGATAGACTAAACTAAGACATGTCCAAGTGCAAATAACAAATTTTGCTCATAAACTTGGTTTTGATAATCTCATTTTTAGCAAGATTTCACAAGTGCAAAACTTAGCAATAGTTTCAAAGCTAGAAGCAAAGCTATTCAAAGGATCAAATGAAAAACCTAGAGTTCAACCTACTCAACACTTTGGGGAATCTTGAAGTACATACGAGGTCCTTCGAACTCAGTTTTCAATTAATGCAAATTCTTCTTTAAAACTTTGAAAGACATAGCGGGGTGCAAATGGTTGACATTATTTGCATTCTTTACTCACTTATGTTTTTTTTATTTGCATTGATTTTAAAGCAATCGATTTAAAGCCATATTCGACCATGTAAAGAAGAACTCTTAAGAGGACGGTCTTGGTCGTACACGATGCATTCCAAGTTCATCCCAAGTGTAATGGGAAGCCGTCTTGTGAATGTAATGTGTTAAGTCAAATGCGCACAAATAAAGTCATTTTTGCTTAATTTTCATTTTTTAGCACATTGATTTATGAGAAAATGAAGGACTCTAGTATGAATCAAGCAAGTTTCACCCAATTTGTTATAGGGACTCTAGAGATATCCAAAATTTCATGAATCATGGCAAATACATATAGAGAAGAAACTTAGCAAGTAAAAACAACATGTTTCATCAAGTTTTCATTTAAAGTTTTAAATTTTCAAATTTTAACAAGCTTAGCAATACAAATAAACTTGGACATATCCAAGCTAGTGATTTTCTTCAAATGATGCAGCATGGTGTATAGCATGAAGAGTAAATCATTTGCATAATAGACAAAGCTCGTAAAGCAGAAACTGCAGTCTATATGCAATGTATGAACAAATTCCCAAACTCCCTCTCAACAAGTGAATCAATTTAAGCACAAATCTGGTTAAAATGAGTTATTAGCAGAATTAGGTGTAACGAAAACCCAAATGAACTCAACGGAAACCAGAAATACAGAATGAGGAGAAAAAGTTTAGAAAACTGTAAATTGGATAGCTATAGAGCATAGAAAAGATAGAAGAGACTCACTACAGCTCAGACTCGCTCTCATCTTCTCCAATGACTAACATAGAGAAGTTGACTCTAGATCCCAAACTAGAGAGTGCACATGTACCCTGTCTATCCAGGGGGCCCAACACCTGCTAGACTTATAAAACTGTGAGGGAACTCAACCTATAGAGAAGAGAGAACAATTAATTGTGCATGATAGCAACCCATACCATAAGATGAGAGGTCCATATAAAGCATGCTAGAAGTCTAAGCGAAGTGAACTCAACTCAGGAAAATAAGCCAATAATCACCTAGAAAAAGCAAATGAGAGGAAATGCTGGAAGAAAATATATAATACAAAATATACAAACCAGCCCCCTTACAATAAGCCGCAATGACACACAACTCCAAGCTCACTCCTCAAGGCAACAAATCTGAAGCTATCCAAAGGCTTGTAAAGATATCGGCTATTTGGTGGTCACTCTCTACAAACTGAAACGCGATATCGCCCTTCTCCATAAAATCTCTAAGGAAGTGATATCTAATATCAATATGCTTGGTCCGGGAATGCTGCACTAGGTTCTTCGCAATGCAGATAGCAGAAGTATTGTCACAGAAAAGTGGCACACTCTCTATCTCTAACCCAAAGTCCCGCAAGGTCGATCTCATCTAGAGTACTTGACTACAGCAACTAGCTGCAGCAACATACTCGGCCTCAGCGGTGGATTGAGCAACTCCGAATTGCTTCCTAGATGACCAAGAAACAAGAGAAATGCCAATGAATTGGCAAGTGCTGCATCGAAAAAGCTCTAAGGGACAGACAAGAAGAAGAGTACTAAATACCATAATCAATTGTTAACAGACTTCAAAATGAAACACTTGCTACCAAATACACGAAAATGAGAGACACTGGGCTTTCGCTCATACCTCAACTCGTAAGAAGTGCGGTGCAAATGTGCTATCAAGAATACGCGATTAGAAACATGGCAAGCTATAGCTATAGCCTCAGCCAAAACTTTCTAAGAGTGTTGTACTCGTTTAGCATCGTTCTGACCATCTCTACCAGGGTTCTGTTTTTCCTTTTCATTACACCATTTTGCTGAGGGACGTAGGGAGAGGAGAGCTGATGCTCTAAACCAGACTCCACATAGAAACTCTCAAAATAGGAGTTCTTGAACTCCGTGTCATTGTCACTGCGTATAGCACGTAAGGCACCAGGGAGCTCAAGAGACAACCTATAAACCAAACCCTGAAATGGGTAAAAGACTCATCCTTCGAGACTATGAAAAACACCCAAGAGTACCTCGAAAAATCATCAAAAATGACAAGGACATACCACTTTCCACCCATTGACTGCACTCTAGCTGTACCAACAGTGTCCATATGTAAAAGTTGTCCTGGTGCATCAGTCATCACAACAGTGACTGAGGGATGAGAAGTATGAATCATCTTGCCATGTCGGCAAGGAGAGTAAACTAAGTCTTTGACCATCTTGAGTTCAAGCAAATCACGAATGAGGTCGTGGCTGCTAACTCGGGTCAAATGATCAAATCCAATGTGATCAAGTCTCCTATGCCAAAAGGAGAGATCACGGGACTCTGAAGCAATCAAACAGCGGAGAGAGTCTCTAAAAAAGTAGAAAAATCAGCACGAAAGACTCATATCTAGAAATCCCACAAACTAACCCTCCTGAAGAATCGAGAATTCTACAGGCACTACTCTTGAAGCTTACCTCGAAAAAGTTATCGATAAGCTGAGAAACAGAAAGCAAATTATACTGCAGCTTATTAAGGCAACATCTTTAAGAATGAAATTCTGATTAATGCAAATGGCATAGCAATGACTCTACCTGATGAAGCATCCCCGAAAGTGATCAACTCATCACCAGGGGCTCGGATTAAGGAAGAGAACTAACGAGAGTCTCCGGTCATATGACGAGAACAACCAGAGTCGACAATCCAAACATCTCTCTTCCCATCCGACGAACCTGATCAAGTCATAGAAGAGAGAAATGACTCAGTACTGGGATAAAGTGAAGACCTGGGAACCCAAATACTGAACCATATGACGTCTCAAGGTGCCAGCCAAAAAAGAAGACGGGACTCTAGCGTCTCTCTTACGCTCACAACCCTTACGAGATTTGAATCTCCTACCAGAAAACTTCTCACGCCGCTGATATCTATCTTGATAGGAAAAACGAGGAATATTAAGAGGACGGCGGAAAGACTGACCACGAACAGCTCCAGGACTAAAACTCGATTGAACAGCCTGAAAACCGAGTCCTGGACGCTGCCCAAAAACAGGCGACTCTCTAACCTGTCTAGAAGCAGTGTGTGCTTTAGGAGCACTCAGAGTCTGGGGATAACCCTAAATACCCCTAAGAGAAGCCACACGCACACGCCTTGTGATCTTTGCGCGCCTGAAGTAGAAATCTGCCAAACTTCCATCTTTCTGACAGAAGGTGAAGTATATTTCGCCTTGCTAGAGGCAGAAGTAGCAGGATGAGTAACCTTCTGATCAGATATCTCATAGACAACCCCGGCAGATTTAAACACAGTGATACTCACCCTGAGGCTACCACGATCTCACCACTCTTGGAGCCACGAACAATGGTGAGAGGATGCGCCCTAGCGTGCTCCAAGTAGTCCAATCATAAACCCTGATTGAATCGGTTAATCTTGGATTGATTTAGAATGAGATTGAGTTTCTTCTTGCCTCCAACAAACTTTTCGAGAGTGCTCATGAGATACACTGCTGAAAGAAATATCACATGAAGAACAGGGAAGAGAAGAAGAACCAGAAAGAGAAGAACTATCAGCATGTATATTTTTCTCCCTCAGCACGGCTGCCTCAATTTTGAGGGCTTCACAAGAAACGCAAGGGGCATTTCTAATCCTAATGATCCGGGCCTCAAATTTCTTCCTAACTTCGACTTGGATTTTATCAAGCCCCCCTCAATGTCAGCACAACGCAAGCAACTTTCTTGTAACTTAGCTAGTAAGTCCTTAGCAAGATTAGCACACTTGACATTTAAAGATTCAGTGTCAAGTTTTAGTTGCATACAGCCTTCACATGAGCTGACTGAGTCCTTAGAAGCATGCATGTCAATTTCATCGTTTCTAGAAGAAAGCTTCCTAAGGTGATCGCTCGTGGCATTAATTTTAGCAAGAAGTTTAGGACAATTTTGACATGGAGTAGAGTGAGCATAAAGAAAGCTAGCCTCAACAGGAATAGCATCAACAAAATTAGTGCTAACATTCTTCAACCTAAGATCATCAAGTTCAGCAAGCACACTATCATGTATGATCTTTAGGTTCTCTAGCTCCTCAAGCAAGGCATCATATAAAGAACAATCATCAGTAACTCGGGAGGAAGAAGATCTTAGAGAAGCTAACTCCCGAGTCAAGGTACCTACTTCCTTCTCTAGCTCCATATACCTAGCTCTAGCTGTAGCATGAAACTTTTCTAATTTGCAGAAAGCTTAATTGAGCTAGTCATAGGAGGGTACCTCGTCAGAGTCGCTTAGAGCTCAGAGTCGCTGATGTCGTTAGCGTCTATCATGAAGCACATGCCGGTGAAGTCATCGCCGCCTTTCTTCTCTTGCGGTTCATCCTTATCGCTCCATGTCTCCGTGTCGGAGAGGTTGATGTCGTCATGCGTGGCGAGGATGCGGTGGAAGAGCTTCTTGTTCTTGGAGAAGTTGCGGTACTTCTTCTCACGTGCCGGCTTGCAAACTGGAGGCTTTTTGTTGCGGTTCTTGTCGATGTAGTCATTTTTTGCCAAACCGTCGGTATCGTTCTTGGCTTTCTCCAGTTTGGGGCAATTCGACCGAATGTGGTTGGGGCCACCACATTAGAAGCAGGTGATCGTGCTACCTCTCTTTTTCTCTGTCACCCTCTTGTATGCATTAGAGAATTTGCGAGCTAAAAGAGCAAGCTCATTTTCTAGAAATTTTTCTAGTTGGTTATCGCTTAGCTCGCAAAGGGTGGAGAGGGAAAAACCAACAGAAGAATCAGAAGAAGTAGATCCAATGGAATCGGTGACCAAAGCCATCGATTGAGATTTCGTCTTCTGAGAGACGACATCGATCTCATGAGTCTTGAGACGGGAATAAAGCCCGTTAAGAGTCAAAGTCGACAAGTGAGTGGTGTCCTTGATGGTTGTCACCTTTATCTCCCAAACTCTAAGATCGAGTGCAGTCAAGAAATGACGAGCGTTATCTGAGTCAGAGTATATACAACCAACTGCTCGGAGATCGCTCAAAATCTTAGTAAAGCGATTGAAGCACTCATCAAGACTCTCACTAGCGTGTTGTTAAAACTTGTTGTAATCATGCTTGAATTGGTCCTGTTTCACCGTCTTGATTTGGGTAGTGCCCTCATGATAAGCATTGAGGGTCACATAAATCTGGTGAGCAGAATGGAGGTGAGAAATCCTATCATACTCACTGTGGCTAAGACCCTGTGTGAGGATATTCCTTACCTTAGCGTTCACCTCAACGTCAGTCATATTGCCGACCGTGAAGTTTTCATCACCAAAAACCTCATGCGGGAGTTTCACCTTCTGTGATATCAGGAAGCCCTGGGCAGTGATGTATGACTCCATCCGCAACTTCTAAAACAGAAAATCAACTCCAGAAAAAATAGGAGGCTTGGTGGAATACTTGTCCATCGCCATGGTTTTCAGACCGGTCAAGATCTATGGAAGAGCAAAATCGGCTCTGATACCAATTGAAGGATTGAGATGGCGAACAGAGGGGGGGTGAATGATCACAACTTAAAATTTTCCCTAAAAAATTATCCAAACAAGCCCGCGAGGAAAACACACAAGAGAAGCCGACCAAGTTGAGCCTTTTGTGCTGTCTGGCCGGTGCTACCGCACGAGAGCCGGTAGCACCGAAGACCGGTAGTACCGCAGGAAGAGCGGTAGCACCGGGCTCAAGAATAGCTCAAGAACAGTCTAAAAAACAGCACGACCTAAAAGCAAATTTCGAGGAATCTTTTGATCGGCTGAACAAAAATTCACGAAACTTGGTAGATATGATCCTAGGGATTTTAGGAACTCATTCCAACCTTCAATCGCTAGGATTGACGTCAAAGTTCTGACCTTTTTGCCTGGGAAAAAAGAACACACCAAGTTTGCGCAAAACCTAAGAAATCGACCTAAGGCTTGCTCGTGGGATTTTAATGATCAAGATTATCTTGGATAGCTTCCCACATGTCACAGCAAGCAAAAGCACAAGTCTTAACTTCCACAAATGCGATTTACAAGATCATTCATTCAAGAACGTAAAGACCGGTTTCTTGTAAAAAGAACGCATGGATTGCCTAGATGATTGGGATATGATCTAAAGAGAGATTCATCCATCAATCAACATCCTTGGCATAAGAATTGTAAGCATTTTAGAAGGAGAGGAGGCAAATCCAAAAGCATGTAGAAGGAGGGGAGGCAAATCCAAATTACATGAATGTTAATTGCAAGAATGTAAGTGTGGAATTTAAATGCGTAACGTAAATTCAATCATAAGAAAAAATGATTTGCATTTCTGAAAAAGAGGTTAACAAAGCCTTACAACAAAGTGAGCAAAGCTCAAAGGAGCACAAAACCTCTAAAACCTTCAAGAGGAGGAATGTCACTCCTCCCCCTCTATTTATACTACTCTTGGGCCACCTACCACCCTTGGATGAGTTCTTCAACCCTAGGGCACTCCATTAAGGGCTAGAATTAACCCACTCACACAGTCATGCAACGGCTAACGCAAAACCCTCAACACAAACCGGGTTTTTTTGCACGGTTTTCAAAGCACATTAACTAGACCCACTATCCTATCAACTAGACCGCGATCCGACAGCCCTCATTGATCCAAGCAGTTTCTAGCTAGCATCTCTTCCGTTCATTGTCTTCTTTATCTTGCATTGACTCTGTCTCCGATTATCTTTCAGCGATCCTCGATCGTTTGGACCTTCGACGCTCCTCGCTTAGTCCCGGTCATCCTCCGTCTCACCATGATCAAAACCCGACATCCTGCAACCATCAAAAACAAGGAAACACATCACATAGCAATGTCTCAAAGCTATCCAATAAATTAATCAAAGTCCACGCATTGAAATTCATCTTCACTTATACTGGCCCGTGCTACCGCCTTCAGGCCAGTAGCACCGCCTATAGTGGACCGGTGTTACTGCCCCTAGGCCGGTAGCACCGCTCTACGCTAGCACCAGAAAACACATTCTTTGAAATTTTTACACCGCTCCAAAGGGCCGGTGCTACCGCTCGCCCGGTAGCACTGGGCTATCATGGCCGGTAGCACCGCCCAGACAGAACGCCTAAAAACACCCTCTCTGTAATTTTTACACCGATCATTTGGGCCGGTGCTACCACTCACCCGGTAGCACCGAGCTACCATGGCTGGTAGCACCGGGAAAACAGAGAAAGGCTCAAATTACTTCAAATTTCAAATCTAATTTAAATCAAACTCAAACCAGAGTATACCAAGCTCAAGTTTAGTCAAAATACTCATCACAAACTTAGGTAGACCTCCACATGGTCTTTTACTCTACTTATATGTCACGCGTGACTTCATCCATCACTGGGGAAAAAATATAAGGGCTCAATGCTAACCCTTGATGTAGTCCTATCTTAATAAGAAAGTCACTGGTATAGCTATCACATGTTCTGACATTAGTCACAACATCGTCATACATATCCTTGATTAAGGTAACGTATTTTGATGGGACTTTTTTCTTTTCAAGCGCTCACCACATGACCTTTCTTGGCATTTTGTCATAAGCTTTCTCCAAGTCGATAAACAACATGTGTAGATCATTCTTTTCCTCCCTATACCTCTCTATCAACTGTCGTGTCAAGAAGATCACCTCTACGGTCGACCTCTTAGGCATAAAATCAAATTGGTTTTTTATCACGCTAGTTACTCTTCTTAAACGATGCTCAATTACTCACTCCCAAAGCTTCATTGTGTGGCGCATGAGCTTAATTTATATGTAATTAGTACAACAGATGGTGGCGCTCTCCAGCGAGTAGAGATGTCAACGAATGGTGAGGTTTTAGTACACGGGAAGTAGTGCAAAGAGGGTGGCAATGAGCGGCCAAGGTGGTCTGCGGAACCGAAAGTCATCGAGTTGACCGTGGCGAACACGGTGGCGATGGCGATAGCAAACTACTGACTCAAGAGGCACCAAGCATACCAACGGTAATGGGGACTTCGCAGCGAAGATGGTGACACGAGCAATTTCCTCCAGCGACAACCACGGTGGCCAGTGGCGGGGATGAAAGCGGTAGCGGCGACAGTGAACTCTGGTGGTGTTCCGGTGACGGGAAGGGATGCATCAGGTAGAAGACGCAGCGGTGAATAGAATGGTGCGGGTGTGACAGTGAGGATCAACGGCGGCTGTCGGCGGTAAGGAAGGAAGCGGCGACTTAGCCATGGCTCACGGTGGCACGGCAATGGAGAGGTTCTCATGCGAAAGGAATGCAAGCACAATCTAGAACATGGGATGGCGAAGCTAGAGACAAAGATGGTGCAAGCGGAACCTCACCAGCGGCAAAGGAATTGAAAGGGTGGCGGTCGGAATTGAAGATGGATTTGATCTCGACATTGATGGCTCCTTTGCCTCGATTGATAGAGGGGTTTGGAAGAGGAAGCTCAGGAACGCAAGATGACGTGGAAGGACTCGGCAAAGAGTCGACGGAGCGGCAGAAACGCGAGCTCTTCTGTCAGCTCCAATGGTGAAGGTTGCTCGGGCTTGACGAAGATGATGACGTAGGCATGATCTTGGGCAAACGGAGGCAGTGTGACCTGTGGATGCGGATCCGGGGCTCGATAACGCTATTTAGAGCGGAGGATGCAGCATGGAAAGGGCGTAGTTTGGCTTGGTCATGGCGGTGTCGCGGAGTCCGGGACGGACATAGAAGGAAGACGATAAATAGTGGCTGGCTGACAGGTGGGACCGGGCCCACTGGTCAACGACGGAGGGACAGTTGGGCCGGGCGACAGGAAAAGAAACTACCCGAGAGAGGAGGAAATTGGGCTGGCACTAGATTTAGCCCAAGAGGGATCCAAAATTTAGACTTGATTTCTGAAATAAAGAAAATGCTGGAAATTCAAATTAATCCAAAGACCAAATGAACTCGGAAAATTCCTTGTAGCATAAGGAACCCAACTAGAACTTGTGTTTTTTTATTTAATTGAAGTTTAGATTATTCAAATTAAATCTTTTTAATTTATGAAAGTCCCAGAGCTTTATTAAAGTAAGGAAAATTGGTGAAAATTTTTGGGAACCTAAACTACACAAAGATTTTTGAAACCTCATAAATTGGAATGTTACAATGACCCCCAACGGTCACTCTATTCTCTGTTAGGTTATCACCTGAATGATCAGTACCCGCCTTAGGCTATCAGCTTCTGCTTATATTACCGGCTCTGCTGGGTACTGCCTTGGCAGTGAGCCGGCATATTGGAATACACAAATTAATACATGTGGATCCTGCATGTGTTTTTGCTGGTAAGCTTTGGAGATCGTAACTTCACGCCAATCCTCATCTTGAACATCCGACACATAGTTCCAATCCATTGCTACCAACCAGATATTTTCCTTCAGGTATAGATTCTGATAAACAACTATGGACTTAAACCTGTTTGAGGCACTAGGCTATCTTGAATCCTTAATTCTAATAGGATACCCTTTGTTTTTCTTTGCTTCGTCCATGTACCTGCTAATGATGCTGTTGGCACTTATGTACAAATGGGAGTCTTCCCTTCTGGATCACAATCATTATTTTTGTAGTTCAACCAGATAAAGTGCTTTAGGGACCATTACAATCCTATGGAAAAGTTTGGAGCACACAAAAACTACCAATCTTTTTTAACATAAAGCGACATGAAATCCATACACAGCAACATACTAAATGAAGTATAAGAAGGGAAGCACAAATGTTGGGAAATCTTATCATCACCAACATACAAAGTTTTTGAGTTTTAAGTTTATAACATTTACTTCAGTATTGTTTCTCCTTTTGGTGGATTTGCTTCTGCATTTTGTGGAACTTTTATTTGAATATGTGTTTGCGAAAGATGTCATCAGATAAACTATGACTAAATGCAGCATATTGTCTCAGCTCTATATAGAGCTCATGTCAAACCGTTTTAATTCTTTTCTGTTGCCCATAACGTTGCATGTTATCTCCTCTTTTGTGCATTGATGCTTAGCTTTGCTTCAATTTATTGACTGACCTGCTTCGTTAGAAAAGTCCTATTTGTTTTTCTTATTCAACGCTACCTGATATCAGTGCAGTTAACAATTTGCCCATGGGATATCCAGTACTTCAACAACCCGGAATACCTGCTCCTAGTCAGCCTCATGTTAATTCAATGGCTTGTGGTCCACCCGGCTGCCATGTAGTAAATGGAATTCCTGCACCAGGTGGTTATCATCCCATTCGCATAAGCTCCAGAAATGGGTAATCATCTTTGTTAGCTGGGTTCCTTTTGCTTTTGTGTCTTTGCTGATTTGTTCCAGTTTACCACATTATGATAGATTGGAAAATGAGAATAACATTTTTATCATGTAGATAACTTTTTGTTGTCTATTTTTTAGGTGTATAAGGAATTATAAGCAAATTGACTATTGCTATTATCCAAACCATCTAGTAATTATTGTCTTCTCTGTTTGTTGCTTACTGTCTAAACCTCTAACTCAGGCTTCCAGAAAGAACAAAGCAACAAGCTAGAACAGCTTATGGAAATATAATAATAATTTGTACCTCCTGCAGTACTCGCTGTATCGAAATGCTCATTTAATTTTCAACATACTAGTACTCTGAATGATGCAACAGATGCTAGCCTTAACATAACCGAATGAATTTTTTTTTGGGCCCGTTTTCATTTGAGCTGTACAATCAAGTTTCTTCTTAGGAAACATAACTTGTAAGATGGTGTAGCAACCTATCAGCTAGCTACAGTTAGACTCTTTTTGTCAGCACCTTTATAATTCATTTGATATCAACCATATGTTGCTGAAGCATGACGGAGAATGAAGCACCTGAAGCTGCACAGGCTGCACCAGCCTGTGGTGCTGTGTCATCTGAGATAGCTATGAGTCCATCATCCGCAATGTCAAGCAACCATGTTTCTTTCACTCCATCTGAGATATCAGGGATGGATGTGGATGCACCAGCAGTAAATGCCACCTTCGGAGCTGATGTAGGGAATGGAGGGCCTCTGCAAATAGGACCAGATGGTGGCGATGGCTCTTCCTTAGGGCAGCAGATCTGGGATTTCAGTCTTTCTGATCTATCAGCAGATTTGACAAATTTGGGAGGTAGTGTTTCTATGTTGGGAGATCTTACCATGTCCAGCATTTTTGTAATCAGTTGTTCCGGATTGACATTGGAGGTTAGAAACATTGCATCATTAGATTGAAAGTTACGACATATGGGATCAAATATCTTTTTGTAGCCTACCTCTTGAAATCAATGTAGGAAGTTACTAAGCTAACCTAAGTAAAGATAAAATTGCAGAATATCTGTTCAGATTCTAATTTGCAGCAAAGCAACGTTTGGAAATAGTTCTTGGCTTTTCTGATGGGAAAAAAGTTAAAAGATAGTGGCAACTGTGCTGTTTTCCATGGCATGTTCTACTATAATATCTGCTTTTCACTTTTTGGGAAAGCATAGAAGAAACTAGTGGGACTACTTAGTGCTTTTCTGGGTGTAATTACATTCTGTCTAAATTTCATCTAGAAATAGGAAAGGAAAAATAATTGCCACTCGCTAAATCAACTGCCTTTTCAGTTTTGTTATCGTTGTGTCTGACTGCTGTTACAATTGACTTCCAGACCTGGCAGCTCTTGAGAACTACGCAGGCAACCCATTCCTTCCGTCACACTCAGATCTCTTACTTGATTCGCCGGATCATGATGACATAGGTAATTTTGAATGCTTCTTCAATGTCAACTGGAACTTGAATTTTAAAAACTTATATCCATTACTAGAGAAGCCTGATCGTTTGCATGTTGATGTGCTTGCAGTCGAGTACTTTGCTGATGCCATCAACGGGCCTTCTCAATCAGACGAAGAGAAATAACCATAGATTCATCAGGCCAGGCTGCCACATCTTGTAGTCTTTAACAAGCTGCAGTGTTTTATGAAATCTAACTGTCTATTGGCTTGCATGTCTCAAGCTGCCCTCATCAGGCAGTAAGCAGCCCACAGTACTAAAGGATTTTGTAGTGACTAATCGTAATTTTTCAATAAACAGTGGAGGTAAGCTTGTCTTGTGCTCGCTTGATCAACTAGCTTCGCAAAAAATAATGAAATCGCCTTTTTATTACCTGAATCTTAATTTATCGTCAAGGATGCTGCAAACAATGAAAATTATATTGGTCATAAAATATCGCCAAATCTTTTTTGTTAACCCAAATGGCACATTGTTGGAGATTGGGCCATCAGTTCTGTGTGTGGGCACAGCCTTACATGCATGTTTTGACACCAGCGCGTGTCCTTATGAATAAAATTAAATAGACATTGTTTACTGCCGGAATTGGGGTTTTTGTTTGTGCAACTGCGAACATGGCCGGTTTTCTAAGTTGAACTGTGTTTGCACTTGACGGCAGGAAGTAGTGTAATTCGTTTACATTCGCATGCAACTCGACGAATCGGCTGCTTTGCTAGTTTGTTCCGGTTGTACTTTAAAAATCTCTGAAGTAAATTAAGCTATGGTTTTTGTTAGTGGCAGTAGTCACTAGCAGATTTATTGGAGGAAACATGTTACTTCTTAGCAAGGATACAAAAATTGCATCTAGGAAAAATACCGGATCTCAGCCGCTACCGGTTACCAGGAACAAATATCTCCATCGCATATTACCGGTGAATAGGACAATAACAATTTTATTTGTTGCAGATACACAATACTAATCGATACATGTATTTCCTTGATAAAAGATATTTAATACAACATGCCAGAGTTTGATGCTTATATGGTTGTTTGAGTGTCGCAAAATTGGATGCCACCCTTGTTATCATCTCATGGCTTTTATCAATATGTTTTATCTTCGTTAGCGTAACACCAACACTTTCATTAGCTTGCACACAAGCAAATAGTAACAATTATTTTCTTTGGATTTTAAATTTTAAATTCAAAGTTTAAATTAGAAAATTTCCAGACCAGTATTTTTTACCTCCAAACCAGTTACCGCAAAAAAATTTTAATTCCTGCTTTTTAGGCTTAATTAGTCAAAGAATTCATCTCGATGTTCCTCTCTTGCTTTGCGGGAAGAAATTTGCGTCATACACTTTGACTTTCCTTGAAAACATGTACCTCAGTTTTGGAGCTATCTGGCAAATAATCCTACCATCTCGAGCACAAGGAGGACCAAACCATTTTTCTGCAAAAGACATATACAGATGCCATTAAGGGGCAGGGCTTTGTATGAGAGACGTTCTTCAGGTAGTTTTTGGTGTTTAGTTCAAATTTAGATCAAATGTTATAGGTTTGTTTGATACATTGTATGCAACTCATTTGGGAGATGCTTCTATGAATCACTATTTAAAAGTTGTATAGATATTAAAAATATGAATGAAGGGTAGATCATGGTTACTTACCTCTTCGCTTGCTTCAAGATTTATACAATTAGAAGAGTGATTTATAAAACACTAATCCTCGATATCTTCGGATGGACAGGAAATTTGAACTAAAATATCGTACGATCTAAAGAGATTGGGTCTATCCCTCCCAATTCAAACAAGCCCTAAGAAGTCAAGTCCAAATCCCCGTATACAAACATGCCGACCGGTTTGGAACGCAGTTAAGGAAAAATGTAGGAATAGAAAAACATGCACGAAATGGATGGTATGCACGGTGGAATCCTCCGGGTATCGAGAATACGGGAATGAGTAGAAAACGATGTTTGGATGCTCCAGAAAAAAAAACAGGAATATTGGAGGAAAGTTCAGTTGAGTTTGCCTTGGAATTTTCAATGGAAATTACACGAGGTTTGAGCAAATATTTTCTTTCCTCCGAAATGTGTAGGAAAGAGGATATTCCTATAGGATTTTTGGAGCCATTTATTTGTTCGCAAGGGACATAGGAAAAGTTTCTTTATGATTGAAGTCCTACAAAATTCCTCTATTTTCCCTTTGTTCCAATTAGGCCCCCGATTGGAACGCGGAAAAAATCCCTGTTATTGAGGGAAAAAAAACTGATTCTTGTGAAATTTCTATAAAATTACTGTGAAATGCATATATTCCAAACGGCCTCTAAATGTTTATTGGCGTGAAGGTCTAGGACCCTATGTCAAACTCATAGCCAACAGTATCATTTTAAAACCACATCATTCTAGTGGTATATTTACTGATTTTCCTTACATGTACAGTAGAACAAAGTAATAATGCCATGCCTTTTCTTTTTGGACCAAAAGACATTCATGTTCCCCTCAAATAAGCCAAAAAGGAAAAAAGGCGTATGTGTTTGCGGCTTTAATCACTCTTGGTACGTGGAACTACAGACGGGTGAACAAAAGTAGCAACATACTAGTATTGTCAGACAATGCGCCCCTGCTGCATCTTTACGGCTGAAACATTTTCAGTTAAGCATAGATCTGCTGCACTTTTGACCTGACCGACACCGGAGAGCTCGAGAAGTTCTGAATGGTGTCCATGCTTCGATGCACCTGAGTTGTGGCCGAAATGGTGGGCAACCTTGCTCATTTTGCTCCATGCAAAGTAGGAGGAAGTCTACAACAGTTGCATTTATTCTTCTTTAATTTTCTTTTATCCGTTTTCCTTTTTTTTTTTTTGCTCGGACATGCTTGAGACAGTGACGAATGCAGAATATTATAACTTTGGGATCAATGGCATTAAAATCTTTATAGATTTTTTCAACTTTCAAGTATGTCAATTGACCCCACAGCTTCGACATGCATCTACCTATGACAGAACCTGATTAGGATAGCTAATCAGTCAGCCGATTAATGTTAGCGTTGAGCAGACTGCCTATACATGTAAATAATGTTGAGAAACCCTGAAAGCCCACCGAAGGCCCATGTGGTCCCTAATGCCGAAACCCTAGAGAGCGCTATAAAAGGAGGAGGGGGGTCCCCCCATGTATACAGAATTCATTAGTAATAAAGAATTTCCGCTTTCGCTCTCCCTAAACACGTGTCTCTCTCTCTTTCTGTTCTCCACTTCAGATCTGTTCGGGAACCCCGGACTATTCGATAGCGAGGTTCCTTAACACGTTATCAGCACGAAGCTCTACCGGAGATCAGAATTGAAAAGGTGAGAAAGGTGGGATTTCAGCAATTGAATCTAAACGCTTGTCGTTTCTATGCATGCATCTATCCTACGCATCTTGTATCGTTTTCGTCACGTGGCACGAAGCCATACGGCGATCACTCGAATCTACTTGGCATGAAGCTACAGAATCGCTCACGATTACGAAGTTCTCATGCGCGACAGAGTCGCTCTGATGCAAGCCATTGTACACTCAAGAGAAAAATGCGCCGGTTCCGCGCTCGTCGGCGAAACCCGGCTAGCCGCCGTTGCGCCGCCGTCCGGCAATCCAAGCCGCACCGCCGCTCGCCGTCCGGCCATCGGCCGACGCAGCCGCCCGCCGTGGCATTAGCCTCTGAAGCGCTTGCTGCGCGCCACCACCTCGGTCGCGTCGTCGCCTCCGGCCGCCAGCGTGCCCGCAGCCCGCCGCCGCCCAGTCGCGACCCGGCCCGCGACCGGCACCAGCGCATGAAGCGCCCGGCTCGCCGAGCCTCGCCTCGCCGAGACGCCGCCGCCGCAACCCGCCGGAGGCTCGCCTGGCAGCGCCGCGCCTCGCCTCGCCGGGGGCGCTGCGCCGAAAAGCCGGCCGCCGGCCTTCGCCAGCCCCTCGCCTCGCCGGGGCGCGCGCGCCTCCGCGCACCCGCCGCCGCTGCCACCGGTTCGGCTCGCGATCGTTCCGCCGCCCGCGTCGCGCGCCACAAAACGCCGCGTCTCGGTTGGCCGACTGCGGCCGTCTCGCGCCCGCCGGCCGCCGCGCCTCGGCCGACCGGCTCGCGTTGCACTCGCGCCCCCGCGCCGCCGCCTCGGCCGGCTCGCGATCGTGCCGCGCCTTGGCAGCGCCGCCGCCTAAACCTCCGCTTCGGCGCCGCCCATCCTCGGCTTCGACCGCTCGGCAACGCCTCGGCCTCGCGCATCGCCCCGGCCGTTCTATCTGCCGCGCCGCCGCGCAGGCTTCCCAGCGCCGCGCGCCGCAGCGTCAGCGCCCGCCTACCGTTGCGCGTCGTTGCCGGCTTGCGGTTTGTCTCGACCACACGGCGCCCTGCCCGACCGCCTCGACCTCGGCGCCCGCGCGTCGCCGCAGCCGCCGCCGCGCGCCGCATCGCCGCAGCGTAGCGCGCGCGCCGCCGATGGCCTCGGCAGCGTCTTGCGTCGTCCGACCGAACGCCGCCGTCGTAGCACCCGACCGCACACGGCATGAAGCCGCGCCAGCGTTGCTGCCCGGTGGTCGGCGGCCTTGTAGTGCCCGACTTCGCGCGCGCGCCCCTTGGCTCGCAGCCCAACGCCGTCGTTAGCTGCCGGCCCGTCGCATACCACCGCGGCTTTGGACCGCCCATTGAGCGCCGCCGCCTTAGCCTCGCCCGCGAAGCGCGCCGCCGCCGAACCGGCGCCGGCCGCGAAAAGCGCCGCGGCCGAAGCGCGTCACTCGAAGTGCCGCGCGCGCGCCGTGCCAAGCACCGGTCGGGCTGTCTTGCGCTGCGCCACCGCCACCGCAGAGCGGCTCGGCCTCGCGCCGCGCCCGGTCGCGCCGCCAAGCCCTCGGCTCCACCGCCGCCCGGCCGTCCGCTGCCGGCGCCCGTCTCGACCGCAAGCCATGCGCCCGCCCGTTGCTCACGCCGCCCGGCGCTCCGCCGCCTCGGACGGGGCCGCCAACCAGCTCGCCGCGCCTTGCTCCGGCTGCGCCGCGCGCCTCGGCCATGACTCTTGCTCGGTCGCCCGGCTCGCCGCCCTTGCCGCCGTAGCACCTCAGCTCGCAGCACAAGTGCAAATGGCGGCTAGGGAAGGAACCTAACCGCCGACCTCTAAGAGCTACTTTGTTTTTACAGGCCAAGAAGGCGGGTAGCGGCCAACCGCTAGTTGGTGAAAAAAAAAAAAAAAAAAAGCGGCCCGATGGCGCCCGACAATGAAGAAGAAAAAGAAAAGAAAAAAAAATGCAGAGAAAAATTGCAGAAAATTTTGAAAAATTGCCAGAAAATCAAGAAGATTTTTTTGGCTCTGTTTTTAATTTTTCTTGCTTTATTTCTCTGTTTTATGAATTTTCTTGATGAATTTTGGATCCTTTGCTTTATTTTATATAATGCAATGCATATGAATTTATTTTTCTAGACTTTATGCTTTTTGCAACCATTTTCTATCAGATTACACGCAGTAATCTAAACCAGAATTTTGAAATCATGAATCCTGAATCGTGAGTTTGAAGAAGCGGCCTGCGGTCGAAATACCTCACTTGGGCATCGGACGTGAAGATCGTTCTTGGGGGCAAGAAGCTCCGTGCTGTGATTGATCTAGAGTCCTCGCAGGACACGAAACCTACCGTCGAGCAGAACGATCAAACCGTGCACAGCCGTTTAAATGCATGAATCGTATTTTTTTTAGTTTTTGGTTGTTAGCATTTTCTTTGAATAATGAATAGTAAGCTCTAGAAGAGCATACTTCTCTCATGAATAAATATGCAATTTATTCTTTATTCCAGTATTCTTTCATTTACAAGCAATATTTGAATTATTTTGCCTCTGTTTGATTGGAATTATATTTCTTTTATCTAGAAATCGTGTAGCGCCCAAATGGAAGAGATATGCATTGTTGATAGTGGTACAACAAATACCATCTTAAGAGAATCTAAGTATTTCGATCGATCACGAAGAACATTTGGAAAGATTACTACGATCGCGAGGCGACTCATATGTGTCGGCTCGGGAAGAGCCACTATTATATTGCCTATGGGTACAACTTTGGTAATTGAAGAAGCCCTTTTGTACCTGAATCAACTCGCACTCTCTTAAGCTTTAAAGACATCGCGCCAATGGTTTTCACGTAGAAACCAATGAAGAAAATGGCAAAGAATATTTGTGCATTGTGAAGCACGCGGTATGTGGAAAAATGGTATTAGAAAAATGTCCCTCATATGAATCTGGGTTGTACTACACGAATATTCATGCACCCGAAGTGTATACTTCCTTGAAGACTGTTTTTAGAAGCTCTGAATTATTTTCTTTATGGCATGGTAGATTAGGTCATCCTGGTCTTAGAATGATGAGAAATATAGTGAACAACTCACAGGGTCATGGCATAAATGTTAAAAATTTCCCGAATCATGAAGATTTTGTGTGCCCTGCATGTGCCACCGGGAAATTAATAACTAGACCCTCTGTCATGAAAGTGCAAAGTGAAATCCTGCATTCCTGGAACGCATCCAGGGGGATATTTGCGGTCGATTCAGCCTGTCGGGCCGTTTCGATACTTTATGGTGCTCATCGATGCTTCCTCGAAATGGTCGCATGTATGCTTGTTGTCAACAAGAAACCATGCTTTTGCAAAGCGATCTCGCAGATCATAAGAATTAAACGCTTTCCACGATCATCGCGTGAAGTCCATTAGAATGGACAATGCGGAGAATTTACTTCAAAGGCATTTGATGATTATTGCACGACAACGAGGATAGCGATTGAGCACTCCGTACCGCGCGTTCATACGCGAGCGGACTAGCGAAGCACTAATAAAGAGGATTAAGTTCATTGCGGACCGCTTTGCGAGTTGTAACTTGCCCAACACTTGTTGGGGACACGCGATCTGCGCAGCAGCTCTTATCAATTTTAGACCGTCGGCCTACAACATCCATTCTCCTATGCGGCTTGTGCAGGATCATCGAAGATCTCCCATCTTAGAAAATTTGGGTGTATGGTATATGTACCTATACCACCCCTCGTGATTTGCAATGGGCCCTCTCCGCAAGTCAGGATATCGTTGGTTATGTGAGTGCATCCATAATCGGTATTTGGAACCCATATTGGAGACTTGCACACACCGATTCGATTGCATCTTTGGCGAGGATCGTTTCCGTCATTAGGGGAGAAATCAACCTTTGGATGAAAAATGCGGAAATCATATGGCATTCCTTTGGGATCCCGCACATGACCCCGCACTAATGAAGCAAATCAAGAAGTCGAAGATAATTGATTTGCGAATTTAGCAAATGAGCTACTGATCATTTTGTGATCCGAAGGCGTGGTTAAGTCGCATGTACCCGCAAGGAATGCACGAGAGGGTGGAAATACCAAAGAAAATAGAAGGTATCCCTCAACTTTGTTGAGGCCTCAAAGAAAAAGAACAGCAATCGGCTCCTCAAACCCAAAGTACCGGAGGCGTGCGGAGAAAAGCTGGCGAGAGGACTTACCACAACGATCACGAAAATGCCCCAAGGAAAGAAGGGAGCCAGTTGAGACACAGCACTGGAAAGAAGCCAACGGAAAGGCAATTCGGACTTGAATCTTCCGCTGCAGAAGCGCGGAAATAATGTGCGCACACATAGGCGATGAAAAGCTAAAGGAACTTGCTCTGCGATAGGGAAAAGCGGCGAAGAGCAAGTAGAAGTGCATAAAGCACCCCATGAAGAAATGGCCATAAACTTTGTAATAACAGGAGAATCACTGAATAGAGCAACGATAGCGTTGATGCATACCCGCAAAGAAGATTGCCTCGATCATTGATCATGATCCCGAGCCTGCATCTCGCGAGTGCAAGAAAAGGCTAGATTGGGAAGAATGGAAAAAGGCAATCAACTGCGAGTTAGTCTCTCTGAACAAGAGAGAGGTGTTTGAGCCGTATGCGCACACCTCCCCATATAAGCCCTGTAGGTCACAAATGGGTCTTTGTTGGAAGAGGAATGAAAACAACGAAGTTGTAAGGTACAAAGCAAGGCTTGTAGCTCAAGGTTTCACTCAACGTCTGGAGTTGATTATGAAGAAACCTATTCTCCGGTCATGGGAGGAATTACCTTTAGATATTTGATCTCAATGGCGATCAACTTGAAGTTGAGAATGAAGCTAATGGATGTTGTCACACATACAGTATGGAAACTTGGATTCGGAGATATACATGAAAGTCTGGAAGGAATTCCTATCCCGAACCAAGATGGAGCAAATAGAAACACATGCTGATGTGAAATTGGAGAAATCACTGTATGGATGAAGCGATCGGGAAGAATGTGGTACAATCGCTTGAGTGACTTTCTCTGCAAGAAAGGCTACACAAGCATGAAGATTGTCCATGTGTGTTTATCTGTGATCCCGAATGGATTACGTATAATCTCCGTCTATGTAGATGACTTGAACATCATTGGGACGGATGAAGAAATTGAAGAGGCATGCTCATACTTGAAGTCTGAGTTTGAAATGAAAGATTTAGGTAAAACCAAGTTTTGTTTAGGCTTGCGGCTTGAACATGTCAAGGAGGAATCTTGGTACATCAATCAACCTACACAGAAAGTGTTGGAAAGGTTTGGTTTTGAAAAGGCATATCTGCAAAGACTCCAATGGTGGGAAGGTCACTCCAAGCAGACCTAGACCCATCTGGACCTAGAGAAGAGGGGAGGAAGTCACGGGGCGGAATTCCCATATCGAGTGCAATTGGGCGCTCATGTACCTTGCAAATAGCACTAGGCGGACATTGCGTTATTTGTGAATTTGCTAGCTCGATCTGATCTGAGAACCCACCAAAAGGCATTGGAAAGGGATCAAGGACATCTTAGTTACCTCCAAGGAAGCAAAGACCTCGATGCATTTTTGGAAGAAACAATGAATTGAATTTGGTTGGCTACGCCGATCTTTGGGTACCTATCGGACCCATCTTGGCAAGTCCCAAGCGGCTATGTTTTCCTATGTGGAGGAACGACAATTTCTTGGAAGTCGTCTAAGCGGACTCTTGTCTCAGCGTCGACAAACCACTCGGAAATCATCGCCTTGTATGAAGCATCTCGTGAATGTGCATGGCTCGGAAGAATGGTTCACCACATCCGAAGTCATGTGGTTTGAACATTGAGCAAACTCCTACAATAATTTATGAAGATAATGCGGCTTGTGTTGCCCAAGCACAAATGGGTTATGTGAAGAGCAATCTCACTGAAGCATATCAACCCCAAGTTCTTCTATGCTCATGAATTGCATAAGATGAGCGAGATCAAGATATTGCATACTAAGTCATGTGAAAATCTTGCAGATTTGTTCACTAAATCACTCCCGACATCTACCTTTGAAAGGTGCGTGAAAGGAATTGGGATGATGAGACTTAGAGAAGTGCAGATTCGGGGAGATATGTCACATACTCCCACATGAATCTGAGCATGAATTATGAATACCCAACATGAATCTCGAAGATTAGCAATTGAAGTTGGGAGAATTGTACTCTTTTTCCTTAGCAAGTTTTTCATGAAGTTTTCTTGCGTAAGGTTTTAACGAGGCAATTCGTGCAACATAATAGCGTATGCTATGTACTCTTTCTCCAAGTATTTTTCCCCTTTGGGTTTTTCGGAGTTTTAATGAGGCATATGCATCTCGCGGCAAAGGGCCCAAGGGGGAGTGTTGAGAAACCCTGAAAGCCCACCGAAGGCCCATGTGGTCCCTAATGCCGAAACCCTAGAGAGCGCTATAAAAGGAGGAGGGGGTCCCCATGTATCTGAAATTCATTAGTAATAAAGAATTTCGCTTCGCTCTCCCTAAACACGTGTCTCTCTCTCTTTCTGTTCTCCACTTCAGATCTGTTCGGGAACCCCGGACTATTCGATAGCGAGGTTCCTTAACAAATAAGTCCACGTGAACGGGCAGTTTACTTACATCTGCAGCACGAGTCTCCCCGTCACACTTCTTCCAAAAGAACGGAAAATCTGAACTTAGAACACTGAAGTTGCCAATTTGAAGAGGGACAGAGTGATGATATGGAGTTCGGATTGTGTTTTCTGCGTGAACTGTTGGGCTCAAATATGTTAATTTGGACCCTCTGTGCATACTGCGCTAGTTCAGAATCGCACTAGTATACACAATGACAACATCGATGAAATATCATTCTGCATACACAATAACAAAGAAAGAAATAGTTAACATTAAATATCATAGTAGCAACCTTATGGTCGAAGCACACAATTAATACCTTAGAAGGCAAACAACTCAAGTAAACAGTAGTGGAAGGGAACGGAATATCTTCAAAATATTCCATCCATATGCCCACAGGCAGTCGACTGAGGTAGCACGACATAGTTCCCCACGATCTTCTAAGTAGTCCTTGTTTATCATTGAAGTCTTGATGAGGTCTTCAGCAACTGAACAGTATTATCTATAGCGAGAGTGAGTATATGAAGCACTCAGCAAGTCATGCACACAGAATGTAAGTCTATTTAACTATATGCAATGTTTAATCCAAAAAAATAGCTGATTGATTTATTTCGCATAAAACAACCTTTTGTAACTTGAATACAATAAATAGATTAAAAACATAAGTCAACACAATAATAATAATAAGTAAATGACAGTTTTCACAAACTTGCACGTAGTCTAGACCAATTCATTCACATAGCTACCCTCCCAGTTTTGTTTTATAAAATCTAACCCTCGTGTGAAATCCCCGAGCATGTCCATAACCGGGGACATTGATGGGGACGGTGGCCCGATCTTCCGACAGGTAGTAGTAAGTCGATTGGTGAAGAACTCGACGTTGACGATCTGGCTTCCAATCAGAACGGATTTGAACCCTGCAATCGCTACACCAATGCTCCTTTGGTTATCAACCACGCACAAACACGGTTGATCTCGCCAAGAAGGCTAATCCCTGCATGCGAATCGAGAACACAAGCAAGAATAGGTAGATGCAATCTGAATATTGCTAATTACCAATGAAGAACTCGAAGTTGGGGTTTCACAAACCGAACAAACGGCGAAATTGTCTAAAACAGAATAATCTAAGC
The DNA here is from genome assembly GCA_036346275.1 of Otatea glauca. NCBI lineage: Eukaryota > Viridiplantae > Streptophyta > Magnoliopsida > Poales > Poaceae > Otatea > Otatea glauca. The sequence goes on along the minus strand of CM070719.1, from coordinate 17,428,581 downwards.
AAAACCCATCTATTCTAGCAACGGCTACTGAATATATATGAGGGAGAGGGCAAGGGAGGTGGCTAAGGGGGTGGCCGTTAAACCCTAGGTCGTACAAGGCCTTTGGGCCCAAGTGGAGGTGTCGTAGCACCAGGCATATTCTGTTCGTCATATTGTTTTGATGATTTCCGTCGATCTAGAAGGATTTTGGATATGAAACCACTTTCGTTGGAAAGATCTCATCGTGGGCTTCTCCGTAGAGCCCAAGAACGCCTCAAACGGACTTCGTATGACCCAGATTTGGTGATTTTTAGTTGGACTACTCCTGGGGGCCGAACTAGACTCGTGAACAAATTGGGCTTGATCTTGAGGTGGGGTTGGAGCATCATAAATTGTTGGGCCCTTGTCTTAGCTTGAGATAGAAGCGTGGTTTGCTGGGCCGGCATGGTCTCATCAGACATAGCTGTTCGAACAATTTTACACTCTACAAAGGTTGTACGCTTTACACATAGGATGCAATCAACTTGATCTGAGAAGATTGCAAAGCCAATAACCTAACCTCACAAGGCACTTGGCCCAAGCGCATCGTTGGATTTTAGAATGGCATCTGTCCATGATGCAGCCCAACGAATGAGACTACACCCTCCACCCTAGCACTAAGCCTAACCAACTACCTAAGGCAGCCAACAATGAGACTCCCTAACTTACTAAGCTAGGCCTGCCGCATCTTATGCATGTGGTTGTACAATATGGCTCAATTCAATGATGAACAAAGTTAAGTCTTTAATTGACCAGGGCAAAACTACCAATGCTCTATGCCTACACATAGAAACATACAAACTCATAGTCCACCGCACATAACCTATCACTAAGGGCCTATTTGGGAGAGTTGTAGCTTTTCTGAAAAAACTGCTTTTTAGGTTTCTAAGCTGAAAAGTAGCTATAGCTTTTTATAAGAGGTCGTTTGACAAATAGCTAATTTTTCTCAGTAATAAGCTGCAAAAGCCAGTCTCGCCCAGCTTTCAGCATTTGGCTTTTGCTAGTTATATGTGACTTCTAGTGTATGCCAAAAGCCGCTTAAAAGCAAACATATTTGGGAGGGGGCTTACTGGCTTTTCAAAAGCTGAAGCTGGCTTTAAGGCTCCCCCCAATAGGGCCTAAATCTTGCCACTTGCCTCACTCTGAATCATTTTCCACCCCTGTTTGTTATAGCGCAACATATGCAATTATCGGGGTGACAACACATGACACACCACTTTTCACAAAAGATATTGCATAATTACTTAGTCAGATATGAATTTGCATTACAAAACGATAATAACACATTACAAGGCTAAGTATACTAGTCAAGGCTAAACCATCCCACATTGATTTTATGTTAATAACCAACATAGGGTGACGCTCATTGTGACATACAAATGATAAGGTAGACATAAAAAATAGGTTGCATAGCTAGTCCCAAAATAATAAAATATTTGATACTTTGAATTAGCATGTAATAATTTAAAAGACAAAATAACTTTGTAAAAGCTGGGTGCAATATGGTCAAAGCACAACTTGTCTTTCTCTTGCTATGCTACTGTTCCTTTATCTTTACTTCGGTCTTCGACTTCTTTAACTTTTAGCTCATTCGAACCACTTCTGAATGTCAACACATAACGAGAGGGAAAATGCAAATACAAACTAAATTTAAAAAGATAAATCAAATAAACTCCAAATTAAGAACAGATGGTATTGGAAGGTAGAGTTTGAGTTTAGATGAATTTAGGAACTTGAATGAGTTCAATCGGAGCTCGTATGAAAGAGAATGTGTTTTTGAAAATTTGGTTAGGGAGGAAATTTGATAAATTAGCAGAGGATAGAGTATGTGAGTCACTGATTGGAGGGGCCGAAGGAATATTTTGGAACCTATGAATTGGTTGGAATTTAGGAATAGGTTGAGAATGACAAGTAGGGTCATTGGTCAATGGACATACCCGTAGAATAGTGTTGGTCCATGGTGGACTGAGAGCATGGAAAGAGGGGGTTGACCATGTTGATTTGACTAATAAGGCCCGTATGTAAGAGAGGGATGGTAGGACTAGATGATGTGTGTGTGGCCCACACATAAGTGGAGGTGGATCTGGGTCTAGCTCGGCCACGTGGGCGATGACAGGGCACGTTGTGCTGAGGTGGCAAGGTGGTGGGACATGACATGGCACTGCCTTGGATGATGAGGTGGCGCTAATGGTGTGGTGATGGGCTGTTAGGATGGAATTGGATATAGACTGTAGTGCTTGGTTGTCATTGAGACAAGAGAGAAGAGAGAGAACGGCCCACATGGAAGGGAGACAAAGAGAAGAGGTGGCAACTATGGTGGCTGGTGCATGGGGTGCATGCTGTTAGCGGCAAATGATTGTTGATGGGGCTCCAGTAAAGGCCAAAATGGAGAGAGGATGGCCTAGTGATGATGATGACGAGGGCGTAGTGACCAAAGATCGATGTCGGTGAGCAAGCGAAGGAGAAAGGTGGCAAGGTGGGCTCGGCTTCAGTGATGATGGCGCCATAGCGAGGGATCGATGATAAGGACACACACATGGGGTGGAATGTGGCGCGGAGAAGGTGAGAATGGGCTTAATAGAGGTAGTTTCTCACTGGAGATAACAGAATCAAGCAGTAAAGGGAAGCGTCGGACTTGGGAAAGATGAGCCGGATCTACGTGCACGATAGACCAAACTCAAAATTAACAAAGGGAAAGGGTAGATCGAAGGGTGGAACGCAATGTGACGCCAACAGATTGGAGATAGACTCACTAAATCAACACGGAACACAACGATGAGGTTTTGGCAGTGGCGGAGCACAACCGAAGGCAAGGGAGACGGGCTCGGCAATGATAGTTAGACTGAGGATGACAAGACACAGCTATGGGTCGAAGGACTCGACATCAGATGTGGCGATGACAGAGATCAAGTGAGCCATGGGCAGCGCCAAGATTGGAGAAGATAACTGGGATGACAACACACGGTAGAGTCATAGGAGGTGGAGCTAGGGCTTCAGGGATGGCGTGTAACATCCCAAAATTTTCATTTATTGGATTTAATATGCATTTTATATTTTTATGAATTTTCTAGAATTGATTTGATTTAATTTGCATTTAATGAATTATGGCCTTTTGCAAAGGTTGTTTAAAAAGTATGAAAATTTTAAATAATATTTTGCTGGAAATATTTTATTTGAGTTCCAAATGTCTTAAAATATTTTTTGGAAATTTTTCGATATTTTTGCTATTTAATTTGGCTATTTCTAATTTTGGGAATTAATTTTATTCAGAAATGGTTTTAAAATCTTTTGAATAGTGTTGGGCCGCGGCCTAGTGGTCTGGCCCATTCCTTTCTGTGCTGCCAGCCCACGCAACCCATCCCGCCGCAAAACCCTAGACGCCTTGCTTTCGAGCCGTTGGATTGAAATCCATCGCCTGAGAGCTTGCCGCGTCGCGTGTGCCTTGGATGCCGTCAGATAGCGTCCATGTGGATGGCCGTGATTGCGCTGCGTCCCCACCATCGTATCCGAATAGATCTCTGCAGCCGCCGTCGTTTCCTTGAGGATCTCGGAGTCCATGTCTTGCCGTTGCACGCATCCCTAGGGCCTATTTAAGGCGCCACCCTACGCAACGTGAAGCCCGAGATGCGTCGCACCTTTTGCCCTAGCCACCGCCCTCTATAGCACCGCTCCTCATGAGCTCATCGGAGTCCTCTGTAGCCTCCGCCATTGTTTTTTGCCGTTTGCTCGCCGTCCGTTGAGCCTCCATCGTTGCCGAGGCCACCATCTTGTTCGCCGCGTCAAGACGCATCTATGGCGGGTGAAAACGTCACCGGAGTCGCCTTCAATCGTCGTCTCTGTGGTCATCTTCTCCAGCGCCGGTAAGACTTCATCGCCGTGCGCCATCACCGTGCTCGCGAAGCCCCTGGCCATCGGATCTTGGATCGACGAGCCATGTTGCACCACGTGCTCATCTGCTTCACCGCCGTGCGTTTGAGTCATAACCGTCGGATCGTGTCTGGATGTCCAGGATCCTACCACGCGTCGAGCCCGCAGTAAGCCTTGCGCCACCACGTGCATCTCAGATCGTACCGTGTGTCGTCCGTCGGGTCGGCTGAGTCGCCCGTCACTTTTTTTCCGCGCGTTGTCACTGCCATTTGATCTCATCGCACAGTCAGTGCTGCGTTGCCCTAGGATCTGCCGTGGGTCCTAGCCGTTAGATTTGCATTGGATGGCTTAGATTGCACCGCCTAGTCGTCGAACCAGAGCCTGTCGCGTGTAGCGCTCACGTCGTGCCGCGTGTCCGCTGACGTCATGGCTTGCGTCAGCCGGTTCACGGGCATAGTGCCGCTGGTCCACGATGGACCGAAGCTGACCGTGGACCGAGTCCATGTGCCAAGTCACGCATCGGCCAGTGAGTGGTCCACGTGTCCGGTCGTGGTTGTGCCACGTATCCAGTGACGTCAGCATGACGTCATATTTGGATTTTCTACAGTAATATTTCAGCCGAAAATGATTTTGGTGCTAACATCAGCATGACGTCATAAATGCTATTTTTTCATACAAAAATAATTCTGGTAATTCGGTTTTTCTATTTTTCTGATTTATCTTTTATTTTAAACTTTGTTTTGCTCGTTCTTCCTCATACAAACTCCGATTGAGGTGATTCCAGTTTCTAAATTTTTTTAAAATTGAGATCTATTTAATAATGAATTTTATTTAATTTTTGGAGTTGAGTTTACTCTCTATTTTTGGTATTTATTACTTTATCGCTCGTTTCGCGTAGACGTTGAAGTGCCGAGGTATTCGTGAGTGTGGAGCCAACCCAAGACCAAGGTCCAAAGCAAGATCTAGAGCTCTTTGAAGGCAAGTTATGCTTTGATCATGTTGAGCCCATGTTTTTAAAGTTATATTGTTTTAAACTATTGCATGCTAATTCAATTGATACTTGTTTCAATTAACTTGGGATTAGCTATTTGTCCAAATTGATTTATACCTACCTTGTCATTTGTATGCCATGATTTATTTTCACCCCTAGTATAGTTTCTTATAAGTTGGTAACTATTAATTGCCAACATGGGTTAGCTAGAACGTGAATAGTTTGCTTAGCCATGCAACGAGTTATTGATATCATTTTTATGTGAGCAAATTTAATCTTACTAAATGGAATATGGAATATGTTTATGAATTGGTGTGTCAGGTGTTGTCACATAATGTCGTTGATATTGTTGATGGCACGTGGTGCATGGTAATCAACTGGGGTGGTAAAATGATTTAAACTGAGGCATGGTTTTATGGTGGGCCAATATGGCATTTGAGCGGTTGCATTGTTTTTTATAATAGTAACAGTAATGGTGAATTTTTTGTTAGTCTTGCCTTGGTCAACCTAAGGACTTAACCTTGCAAGTATTTGATTTGAGTCAAATTTGCAACCACATGTCTGGAACGGGACGAACCTAGCTGATTAATTTGCAATGTCTTAGTTTGGTAATACTAGTGGTGGTGCGAGCCTCGACTTTATGGGTAAACTCATTGGCGTAAGAGGGTGGTCCTGAATGTGGTAACCAGTCCCATCAGTGTTGAAACCTTAGCGAGTAGTACTGGGTTAAGACAAAGCTCTGTAAAGACTTTGTCATGATCACTATGCCGACACACCAAAGGAAGTGTGTCAATAGTTTGGTAACAAGAGATGATCGTGTCGTGTGGGTAAAGTGCATAACCTCTGCAGAGTGTAAAATCTATTCGAATAGCCGTGCTCGCGGTATTGAGCAATGCTAGGAAATTACGATCAAGGGTTAGACTTTGTAAAATGAAACCTGGATGGGAGGTTGGATGAAATTGGAAAGTTGGAAATATGATTTAGGGCTAGAAGCTAGGTTTACTTGAGAAATACTTAAAAGTTATTATTTACTATTATTTATTTTACTATCTTTATAATCTATCTAAACTATTCTTCATAAATGCTGCTTTATTGTAAATTTACCATATTAGCCGTTCCTTTGGAATAAGCCATGCATATAATATGATAGACCTGTATTCTGTGCACAACTTGTTAAGTGCTTTAAGTACTCACCCTTGCCAATAACCAAGTCATCAGTTGAGTAGAAGTCTACACCTTCGAAAGAGATGGAGTTCCACAAGAAGATGATTATTTAGGAGTTGAACCTTATCAGATGCCTGTGGCATGTTGATGGGATTCATCGATATTCTTCGTTCCGCTGCTATTTGTTTACTTTGATTAAGAGCCATTGAGGTTTAATAAGTGTAGGTTTGACCTTAAGGTCATTCAACTATATCTTATTTAATAGATGAGGTCTTTATTTATGTTTTCGTTGTGTATGATTGTGATATTTATCTAAGTTGAGACTGTGTGCACTAACGTGATCCTGAACTAATACGAAATACACAGAGGGTCCAGATTTATATATTCAGATCCCGACATGGCGTGATGACGGGCGCGCAACATAAGGATCCCCAGGAGCCATTTATAGCCTTAGGTGATGTGCAGGACACAGAAGTCGAGTGTGAGTGGCGCAACTCTGCAGGAGACTATGCTGGTGTTGGTAGGAGGTGGCGGCTAGGCCATCTAGTGGGGTGGTCTGCTAGGGTTAGGGTTTGGGGTGTAGGTGGGCTAGGCTAGCGATGGAGTTGGTCTTTGGCCCGATGGAGAAGAGAATGGGGAAAGGTGGGTTGGGAGAGAGAGAAATGAAGAGAGGCCTGGCATGGGAAGAATTCGACTTACGGCAAGAGAAGAGAGATGGAGGGTATGGGGTGAAGGAATTCGTTCTCCAAAGGTATCGGAATTTATAATTAATTTTCAATTTAAAGAAAAGACTAAAAATCCAAATGGTTTGAAATAAATATCAAACAAACTCTAAAAATTCTAAGACAATACATGAAAATACTTTGGAACACAACATACCCAAATAAAACTTTCTAATTGATTTTTATTTAATTGAATTTAATATTATTCATATTAAATCATTCTATTTTAGGAAATTTCCAATTCAGTTTTATTAATCCAAAGAAAATCGGTAATATTTTTTTGGGAACTTAATTTACATACAAGATTTTTTAAATCTCAAAATTTGAGATATTACCCGAATTAAAACCGTAGATGGTGGGTTCCTCGCGGACGGGACGGCCTTGTTTGTGTTCTTTTCTTCATCTTTGCTTTTTGACACACTGCCTCTTCGCCGTCTATGTACACTTGCATGATCCCCGCTACTTTTGCTTTAGCGCTCTCTCTCCCTTTTTTTCCCCCTTCTCTTTATGTTTTGTCTTAGCCCTTAGTGATTATGACCTACCTAATTATGTTGTCTCGTTCCTGAAACAAAAGAATGTTAGTATTAACAAAAAAACATTACGTACAAAATTTTGGATGTCCTTATGTTGACACAAGAAAATTGCACCGAAGATCCTTAGACCTGTAAGAAAGTGCCAATAAGGTTATATAGTTAACCACGTACTGCTAATTTGGCTGATCGTCTTTGTGCCAAATAAGCAGATCGTTCTAGCCCTCGGTGTTTGCAGCATGATTATATTTCTGCTAATGCATGAATGAAAGTGCCCCTGATTCTAATAAAAAAACAAGTGCTAATTAGATTACTAAACCTGTCATTATTTCACTGTAATTTTTTTAGTCAACTAAAGTGCTAATGATAGTAGTAGAATGGACGAAAATTTACGCGTGTACTGTTTATGCACGAATCTTTTTCAAGCTCCATTAATTTGGAACACGGGATTTATATAGAAATATTTGTTCCGGTACTAATAAATCCCTACGGAATACCTATTAAAGCTTTTCAATTCGGCAGGTGTGTTGACATTTCAGTTGAACGGAGATGTGGAAATGATGTAACCATTGGATATAGGGATGAAAACGGAACGGAAACGGTCGGTAAATGGTTGTTCCGTTTCCGTTTCCACATCTTTTACCGGTAACGGAAATGGAATCGGAAACCCCGGAAACGGATACGAAAATGAATAATGATCGAAACGGATGCGGAACGGAACGGAGCGGATACGGAAACGAAAATGAAAAATTCCATAAGAATGTAATACATGATCACAATATATATGAACATAAAAATAATGTAACTCATTCCATCATAAAGGTGGATACAATAACAATGTTATGTTCACCGGTATCACTAGAAAGTTTTTTCTCAGGTTTGTCAGTTGAAGGCTCGTTATTTGTCCCCCACATCAAACCATCATATCCTTCTCCATATCATTATCATCGACATCCTCTTGCTCCTCCAACTATAAAAATGTAATGCCCTAAAATTTGCATATTATTGTTCAATGTTCATTTATGATTTTCTGAGATTTATCCTGGATTTTCTGGAGTTTATAAATGCCATTTTACTATTTTCATATTTATATAATTAATTTATTCATAAAAAATGAAGCTAAAAATATGCTAGAAATAATTTTCCTAGGTTCAAAATGTTCCAAAGTATTTTTGAGAATTTTTTTAGAATTTTTGAACTCTATTTGGTCTTTTCTATAAAGCCATTTGTATTTATGAAATTATTTTAATTTTAAAATAAATGTAAATTCTCCCTTCTTTTTAGGCCAAATGGGCCAAGTTTCCGACGGAATTTCCGGTTTTGTTTATACGGAATTTCCGATTCCGTTTCCGTTTCCGACAGAAATGGCTCTCCCGTTTCCGTTTCCGACAAAATTTCCGTTTCCGTTTCCGTACCGACATTTTCCGTTTTCGTTTCCGAAAAAAGGCTTCCGTTTCCGTTTTTCTCCGGAACGGTCAGAATACGGGTTGAGATTCGTGCGGACATAACAATGGCATGCTCAGTTGTTGTTGCAAACAACACTTTAGAACGCGGGATTTCACAGAAAACAGTTGAGTTTAATGAGTCCTAAAGTTTCCAGTATTTAAATAAAACGATTTATTTCAGCTGGTTAAAGGTAATAAAATAGCGCCTGTTGTACGGCTGCCGGCTCTTCGATTTGTCTCTTGTTCACTTTTTAGGAGACACAAATATTACTAACTGATTGGCTGCGAGTGCTGGAGTTATTTTTTAAAATAATATTTGAAAAATAAAAAATTATAGAAATAATATGCAAAAATTAAAAATTACAAATATACCTCTCTGTAGCTATTTGAAATAGCGACAGAGACCCGTCGCTATTTGTCGCTTGCGTTTGCTCGGTGGAAATGAAGCATAAAACTGCTCTATGTCGCTATCCAAATATACCGACAGAGAGTCCGTCGGTATATTTGTAATTTTTAATTTTGGTATATTATTTCTGTAATTTTTTATTTTTAAATATTATTTTTAAAAATAATTCGCGAGTGCTGGCTATGATCTCTGCAAAAATAATTGCTATATTTGCAGCACTAACCATTATCCCGAGAGACGAAGTCCGCACGGCTAAACTTTTCCTTTTTCTTTATCGTTCTGTATCGTCCTCTAATTTTATTCCGTAAATATATTGTGTTTATCGTGCAAGTTTTTATTTTGGGCACAGTATTAAAGCCTGAGGGTTTGTACGATGGTCACTACATCTCTCTAAAAATATATGATGCGGGGAAATTTTGCTGATGTCACTGAAAAGTATATAATTGTGCTTCTGTTATTAGTCTTTTCGTCGTTTCATTTTTATCACTACTGTTTTCACTTCATACTCTTGTTGCTATTTCCGTCAGTTGACCATCAATCGAAATTGTTACTTCTGTTTTTAATTTTTTAAAGATAACAAATGAAGTTCAATTCTTTTCGAAATTTTTCTGTATAATCCTAGAGTACTAAAGATACCATAAAGTTTTTTAGAGTATGATCAAGTTTGTACATTTTTATAAAAATTTAGAGCTAGAGCCGAATGACTTTATTTTTATAAAAATGTATAAGTTTGATCATGCTCGAAAAAATTTACCATCTTTAGTAGTTTAGGATTATAAAAAAAATTTCAAAAGAATTGAACTTCATTTATTATCTTTAAAAAATAAAAAACAAAAGGAACAATTCTGATTGACGGTCAACTAATGATCAACTCATAATCAAGTGATGAAAATAGCAAAAGAAGGAAGAAGAGTAAAAACTAGTGTAAAAATGAAACCAGAAGAAGAGTAGTGACAAAAACGAAATTGGGCATCTTTTTAGTGGCACCAGCAAAATTTTCATATTTTATTTTACACTTAGATGAAGAAGATATTAAAAATAACTAGACAATCTCTAATTATTATCTCAAAGTACATTATTCAAATATGCATGTACGGAATATAAAGTAAAGTTGAATATTTATTAGAGATATAGAGGGAACATCAAACTTATTTTATATTGAAATATAAAAAACACACTATATTTATAGAAAAGACTATTAAAAAACGTCTTATGTTTTTTTAGAGAGTGTATTAGGCACTAAATGAGCTAGGTTACAATTGAACTCTGTTCCGAAAGTCTGAAATGAGCCCCAAAATCCTTAATTAAACTAAGGGTTGTAATTAGCAGCATTTGCGTATCCTGACTCAGCAACCTACGAGGGTTTTTGGACTATCATCAAGACTTGTCAGCAATTTCGAAAAATTTACGCCCACCTACATATCCATCATACGTAGGCACGAAATTGAAATGAGAAGGTATGTTAGAACTACGTATCTTTTTTACTTAGGAATAATTCTATTTTACATTCTAAGCTTTCCAAAAGTCAATTTAACACCCCTAAATATAAAATTGGGTATTTAGCACATCAAACTTACAAAACCGGGTTAATTTATACCTTAAGGCGGTTTCGGAGTGATTTTACTAATAGGGATCTAACTCAGGGTTATTTTTGCCATGTTGGTAGCCATGTCATCGATTTTTGCTAATACGGATCCAAATGAGAGAAGGGATAATGGCGAGAAAAAAAAGAGAATGTATAGATTGAGAGAAAATGAGTGAGAAAGAGGTCGACAATGTAAGTGTCAACACCTTTGAATTAGATCTTTATAACCAAAACTCAATGACGTGGCTGCTAATATAGTAGAAATCATCTTGAGTAGGATCCAAATCATCAAAATCGTCCTCTAAATCCGCTTTAGGGTGCAAATTGTTATATTTTCCTCACTTGAAAGGACATTTACATACTACATGCATACAAAAATATCACACACTTTTCTAATACTAGTATTTTGAACTTGTTCATCTTCTAACTAGCAAGAACATACACACACCTTGTTCAAGTCCGGTTAGGGTTAGGGGCAGTTTTGCCATTTCACATGGTTTTTTTTTTTTGGTAAAAAAGAAGGAATAATAGCACAATACTGATCTTGTGGCATAAGCTGACCATTTAAGTAAAAAGTTGGCAATTCATGAAGGACAATCTGTAGCGTGGCATTTCACGAAGGGATAATCTTTGGCATGACAAATAATTGATTTTTCTCGGGAAAAATTAAAGAGCAACATAGTTTAGCTCTAGACAAGACAGAAGAGGGCATTCAGCAGCGTGGATTCGTGCAATCCCCATTTCTGGCGCATCATACGGGGAGTGCACAAAAAGTTGAGGTGTGTGGATTCATGTCTCCGGGGATCGGAATTGCTAGTGCTACAAAAATCATGGCCTGATTAACTGAAGCCGCGCATCCAAAGTCAAAAAGCTCAAATGAAACGGCCGGCACGCACGGCGTGCAACACTGCGACTGCATGAAACGACGCGAAAGAGATGGTAGAGAAAAAAAAAATACATGGGCCTGCGGCTGCATGTCGTGTGTGCATGTGCTGTTCATGGCAGGACAGTTCGGCTGTGCTGGCTATGGAAGCTTAGCGAGTGAGATCCTGTCTAGTATGGTCGTATTTTTTTTTTAAAAAAAAAAATTGCTTTCGTCTCGACTGAATAGCTGAAGAGCGGGGTGAAAAAATTTAGGGTGTGTTTGGTAGAGCTTCAGCTTCATCAAATCTGTGAATCTGGTGGAGCTGGGTATTCCTAGCTCCACCAGATCCGTGGAGCTGGAGCTGTGAGTATATTAAGAGTGTTTAGATAGATCATCTTGTTTACATTTTAGATCAAAAATATAAACTTAATTCACTTTATTTTAGTCTACAAGTTTCAGATCTCAGATAAAGCTGGAATCTGGAGCTCTACCAAATAGGCTCTTAGTATTTGACAGTCTGGCTTTTAGGTGAGAGATGTGGGATTTAGGATTTTATACTTATTAGGAGGGTATAATTTTCTTTAACTCTAGTGATAAAGTCAGAATTGTAACCTACCGAAGTTGTGAGAAGCTACTACAGACCAGCTTTTGGCTTTCAGTTACTTCTAGTACAAATAGGCTGCTGGCTTTTAGCTTCTAGCTATAGAGAAACCAACCTTTTGGAACAGTTTTCGACTTTCAGAGGGGAGAAGCCAAAATTGACGCCATCTCAAACAGGGGCCATTATCGGCTTTGTTTTAAATTCGATATAAAATTATTTTATTTATTATTTAAATGGTTATTTCAAAGTTAAGCTAATGAGCCACTATTGAACCTCTTTAACTTTTTTTTGTTCGAAATAGACTAATTTTAATTTTAAATTCATTAACTACGGTAATCAAGGTAACTTTGATTTAAACCCTTATGAACTTTCTTGTCAGCCCTGCTTGTCCGCCGCAAACTGAGCTTACACATGCATGCATTGCCGAAAGAGACCATAGGCTTGCATAGAGGTGGGCGTCGTGTTGGGCTAGGCCGGTATGGCTTGGGCTTGTCGGGCCACGGGCCCAGTCTTCGGCGAGTCCAGGCACGGCCCATTTGCGATTTGTATTGGTTTTGTGCCGTGCTAGCCCAGGCTCAACCCATTTGCACTATTATGATGAGAGGAAAGTAGCTGGAGACGCATGGAGCTGGGGCAATGAACACAAATATTGGGAGAGAAAGAACTAAAATTTATTCATTTTTGAACAAGTACAGAGTGACATTGTAGTGATTGCGTGAGTACATGATGCTCTTTAGTACACGATGCCCCTCCCCCGCTCCCGTCGACCATGTGCCACGGGCCCTATCGCGAGTCGCGCCACTGATTGTGTGCCCAGTTGGCTGGCGCGTGGATCATGCTATGCACATGCTGCGTGCCGCGGCACGTTTGCCACTATGGCAGCACGGCCCATTCCACCGTGGCGCCCGCTGTGCCCGGTTGGCAGGCCCGACACGACCTATTCAAATGCGGGACATGTCGGGCCTTGGATCGGGCCGTGCCCATCATACCACGTGCCAGCACGAAAAATCCTAGCCTAATACCCACCACTAGTCTTGCGTGACGGCACAATTGATAACATTTCTAGTACCTTTCTAAAATTCAGAAAAATTTTCTGAATCTTGGAAATATTAAATTATTTCCGATAAAAGTCCTATAAAATTTTCATAAAATTCTTGTGTTTTCAAACAAGTACTAAACGGTTCGTTCCTCTACTGTGCACGGGTTAAGGCGGAGGTGTACGGTATTCTGGGTAAAAAGAACGACAGAATACTAGTGACTCTCCTTATAGCAAAACACTATGGAACACGGTGGCTTTTATACTGTAGAATTACATCTTATACGTTCATTTTTCGATTGGATTGGATGGCACAATATCCCCAAAAGGCAAAGTACCGTTTTTTTTTTCTTCTGGCCTTCACCGAAGGAACGAAGAGAATATATACTTATTCTTCCGAAGGAACAAGTTGAGAGGATTCTCGAAGACCCAGAGAAGCTTATGCTCTATTTCCAACACAAGATTTTTACCAGACTTTCGTAGGAATTAGTTTAATTTTCACAGGAGATAGAAAAAAATTCCCGTATTCTAGACATGATCTTAAGTTTTCCAAACAATATGTAGCTTCTTGAACATTTTTGAGAAATTTAAGCTCACTTCACAATGGAAAAGCCAAAGTCTCTCTCTACTCGCTTCTCGGTTTCATGGAGAAGCCAACTTTTGAGGGATGCTTAGCTCCACAAATAGGGCATGGATGATGTGCCAAGAGGTGAGGAGGCTTGTACCATAAAGACTCATTAGGGATTTAGGGCCTGGTTACAACGCATGAGTTTTACATAAATATCACATGAAATAATTTAATCCTAGTAGACGAGACCACCACCATGTGTTTCTTTCCCTATGACTCGTGGGTATTTGTAATATGTGTGTATTTTAGGGTTAATTTTGGTATTGTGTAATATGTCATGCTTTGCTCTGACACAAAATTATAGATATCTAAAAGTAAAATATAAAACCATAATTTTTATGGTTATAGTTGTATAATACCCCAAGTTTCTTAGGTAGTGACACTTAACAGTATGTTTTGTGGTTGTAATGTTTCACAAAACCCACCCTGACGAAACCACAGCTGGGGGTGTTAGGATGGAGGTTGCCTAGCCGAGCTGATTGACGGCAAAGGGGAGCTCTAAGGCGGATCCGCTCATCTGAGACTTGTCGGAGGCGGCGGGATGGCCGGAGGTAATGGCAGATTTGGTTAGGATTGAGTTTCGTGAAACATAATAACCAAAAAACTTGGGGGTTAGGTGCCACTAGCAAAAGGAAAATATGGTTTTCTATGACTATGACCATAAAAATTACTTTTGAAATGGTTCTAGTAATATATTTTATCTATTGCTGTAAGAAGAATGTATAAGTTAACTTTCCAAAATTAGCACACTAAAAAAATGTTTTCAGAATGATATGTCGGTGCCAAAATACCAATGTTCCATCTAGTAAAAGAAGCCTGCCACTATTGTACTTTAACCGTGTTGGTATATCTACAGGTATATATCGAGATTGGCTATTACACAATGATACATGCATATATTATGTTATTAGAAGGGCTTCATAATATCATAAGAGCAGTGCTTCAATGCTTTCCCTCCTAATACAAGTTGCACAAATCTTGAAGCAAGCGAAAGGGTAAGTAATCTCCATCTATCATTCATTAATGCTTTAATATTTGTGCAACTGTAGAAAAGAAAAGCATTGAAGCACCTCTCATATCATAATTCTGTACTACAAAAGCCAAATTATATCATGTTCAGAAAAAAGAAGAAGAAAATTTACTAAAGTTGATAAGTGCATTTTATAAAACGACATTCTTTACCCTTTCTCTCTCTCTCTCTCTTAAACTTTCGCAGATGCTCCAGAAAATTGCAATGCAAGAGCCTGCAATTTTTTCTATTCTAAAAGTTGATAGTTCATACAGTCGTCTTTTACACCAGGATCGCTTGTTGTTCAAGCATGAAGTATCTAATTAATTAACTTATGAAATTCCCCCACAAACTCTAATGTGCACTTTTCTTTCTTTCGAATGGAATTGAAATATAACAGTTCCATAAATAAATCACAGGCAAAAACTACTCATACATAAACTGTGAACTATTGTCGGCCGCACAGAATGTAAATGTCTAAATATATGCGAGTAAGCTTTACCATCAACATTTTTGCACGTTTAGCCGGATTTTGTTGGCTCAAAAGTCAAAACTTGTTAAAGTTGCAGATTTCCATCATGCGGCAGAGATCATTTGTATTTCCATTTTCAAACATCCTGTTCGTTGTCTTGTTGAGTTCATGCAACCAAATTAAGGGGTGAAAATCCTCTGATGTAGCCAATGCCTAAGTTAGTTACAACATACTATATTCAACTACTATAGTTGATACACAGAGACAATGACTAGAAACAGATGCACAAACTTGTTATTTTGTAGGATGTACATAAAGTATTCGGCAGCGACCACTTGCTAAAGTGTGAAAGGTAGACTAGAGAAAACAACTAGTCAGGCCTCCTTTGAATCTCTAGTTCTGTCCCCTCTTCCCTCCAATATAAGAGGCACCCTTTAGAGCAGCCTCAACTCCCTCCAAAGCCAACCAAATCCCCTGCTCTCACTCTGTCACACACCTTCTTGGTGTATTGCAATGGCCAAGAATGGTGGTTCTCATGTAGTTGATACACTCCTTGGCCTCTTGGCACTTGCATCAGTGGTAAAGCTGGCTTGTGGCGCTGGCGGCCATGACTATGGCATGGCATTGAGGAAGAGCATCCTCTACTTCGAGGCGCAGAGGTCTGGCGCGCTCCCGTCTAACCAGAGGATCACCTGGAGAGCCAGCTCTGGTCTCTTTGATGGAAAGGCCAATGGAGTAGGTGCTATCTTCCTAGCATTGATCGAAACATGATGCCATTTCTGTTCCTTGCGTGTGTTAAATGTGCAGCAATGGCAGGTTTGGTCCTAATGGTGTATGCAATCTTTGTGTTCTCTCCCTTTCAGGTCGATCTTGTGGGAGGGTACTACGACGCAGGAGACAATGTGAAGTTCGGTCTGCCAATGGCGTTTACGGTGACCATGATGTCCTGGAGCGTCCTGGAGTACGGCAAGCAGATGGCGGCCGCCGGCGAGCTCCGCAACGCCTTGGACGCCGTGAAGTGGGGCACGGACTACTTCATCAAGGCTCACCCCGAGCCTGACGTGCTCTATGGGGAGGTTGGAGACGGCGACACGGATCACAGCTGCTGGCAGCGGCCGGAGGACATGACGACGAGCCGTCAGGCGTTCCGCATTGATCCTCAGCACCCCGGGTCAGACCTCGCAGGAGAGACTGCCGCAGCAATGGCCGCGGCGTCTATGGTCTTCCGCAGCACATATCCAGGTTATGCAAACCTGCTCCTTGAACATTCCAAACAGGTAGGTCCAAACCCAGGACCTAACTGAACATGAAATCTAACCAAAATTGCATAAATTTACAATGTTGCCTGATTATTTGGCACATACAGTTGTTCGATTTTGCTGACAAGTACCGGGGAAAGTACGACGCCAGCATCACCGTCGCGCGGAACTACTACGGGTCTTTCAGTGGATACGGAGTATGTGACGTAGAATCGAGTTGTGGACATCAGATGTGAGCTCCAAACACACTGACCCTCAATGTGGTACATGATGTGGTGCAGGATGAGCTCCTATGGGCGGCGGCTTGGCTTTTCGAGGCGACGGAGGACCGGTTCTACCTGGGATACCTGGCCAACAATGGCGACACGCTGGGAGGCACGGGTTGGTCCATCAACCAGTTCGGCTGGGACGTCAAGTACCCAGGCGTGCAGGTCCTAGCAGCCAAGGTGTGTTGGTACATGAAAATGCTACAGTAAATACACCATTTTATCGGACTAAAGTACTTATATAGTTACATTACAATACCTGGGGTCAATTGCACAAACTCGGCACTGGGAGTTTACCTGCCTGACTCTTGTGCTGTTGCTATGCCGTGCAGTTCCTTCTTCAGGGCAGAGCCGGCGAGTATGCTGCCGCGCTGCAGAGGTACCGGCAGAACGCCGAGTTCTTCGTGTGCTCATGCGTCGGGAAGGGCGCCGTCAATGTCCCGAGGACTCCCGGCGGCATGATGTACCATCAGAGGTGGAACAACCTCCAGTTCGTGACGAGCGCGTCGTTCTTGCTCACGGTGTATGCCGACTATGCCACGGTATCCGGCAGGGGAGCCGTGCGCTGTCCGGCCGGAGCCGCGCAGCCCTATGATATCCTATCATTTGTCAAGTCTCAGGCAATGTTCAGTACCTGAACTTTTTTTTGAGATACCATCACGATTAGCACTGATGGATAGGCATCCACAAGCCCGGCCGTCTGTTGCTTCACGATCTGTTCAGTTTTCTTTCTGAAAAATGTAGAACTATTTTGCGGAGCACTTCACTGAAACGGAAAATTTTCAGGTGAATTACATCCTAGGTGACAATCCGAGGGCGACGAGCTACATGGTCGGGTACGGCACGAACTACCCGCGGCAAGTGCACCACAGGGGCGCCTCCATCGTGTCGATCAAGACCGACCCCTCATTCGTCAGCTGCCAGGAGGGCTACTCCAGCTGGTATGACAGGCAGGCCGGCAACCCCAACCTCCTAGACGGCGCCATCGTCGGCGGTCCAGACGAGTACGACGACTTCGCCGACGAGAGGAACAACTACGAGCAGACGGAGGCGGCCACTTACAACAACGCGCCGCTGCTCGGCGTCCTCGCCCGCCTCGCCGGCGCGTGCGGCGGACTGAATGACCAGTCACTTCCGGAGGTGGCTCCTCCTCCACATGCAAACCAGACATTACTGCCATCTCGTCGCCGTGGTACGTGATCACTGAACCGTAGGACGTGCAAGAAAACACGACCGATTAATTCGTGCAAGAACACAAAACTGATTCTGATTCTTCTTTTTTCTCGCCTTGTGTTTGCAGCCTCCAAGCACCCGTCGCCTGTCGAGATCGAGCAGAATGTGACGAGGACATGGGCAATCAGGCGCAAGACATACTACAGGTACTCGGTGACGGTGACTAACAGGTCCCGGAAGACGGTCCGGGAGCTCCACCTCGGCGTCTCAGAGCTCCGCGGCCGGCTGTGGGGCCTCGACAAGGGGCGGTACGGGTACACCCCCCCGCGGTGGCTGCCGGCGCTGCGCGCTGGGAGGACCGTCAGGTTCGTGTATGTGCAGCCGGCCCCTCCGGCGAACGTGTGGGTCACTGGCTACAAGCTGGTCTGAACTCTGAAGTTGTGGTGTGCCAGAGGAGGATTAGAGTTTGGCGCAGTGTGTTTCATGGAAGCAGAGTGTGGGAGGAAAGAGTGAAGAGACTAAAGATGTGCAGGTGCTCATCCTCTTCCTCCTGGAGTATTTTGTTAGGTCAGAGAGAGATTTGGATTTTGGAGAGATGGAGATGTAATTGTTCATCCTCCTTGCCCTTTCAAGTTATCAAATGTTGCTTGTGTGAGCTCCTAATGAAATGGTAAGAAGAAGATTATTAGCGTTGTGCTGTTTTTCTCTCCATGTGGGATGTGGCTGCAGCCTGCGAGGCTGCGCCATGGGTAGAGGTGGGCACTCGGGCCGGGCTCTTTTGGGCCGGTTCGAGGCACGACGCCCGATGACTCAGGGTATGAGAAAGAAGTCTAGTATGAAGGTCACCGATTTACAAAGCAAGCGCGTCATAGACGCACTCAGTAGCATAGATGCTACCCCTGTCGTCGACACCTGAGAGAGATGGGCAAGAGAGGAGAGATAGCTGAGAGAGATTGAGAGACGGTGTAAAAAGCTGCTCTCTCTCGCACATCTCTCTCAATCCCTCTCAGCTCTCTCTCTCACCCGTCTCTCTCAATCTCCTTTTCAATCTCTCTCGCCTGTCTCGCTCACTCTCTTTCTCGCCCATTGCCCCCTCTCTCGCCCATATTCAGCACATCCCCTCGCTCTATGTAAATGCTCAAGAATAAATAAATTTTAGTTCTTTTTTTATAATATTTGCGTCCACTGCCTCAACTCTATGTGTCTTCGGCTCCTTTCCTCTCGTTGCAATAGTGCAAATGGGTCGGGCATGAGCCGGCACGGCACAAAGCAGGTACGAAACACAAATGGGCCATTCCTGACCGGTATGGCACGGCACGACGGACACGATGGGCCGCCTCGGCCTAGCACGGTTCAGACACGAAGCACGATGAATCCGTGCCGGGCTGGCCCGATACGACACCACACCCACCTCTAGCCATGGGTGGTATGCAAGTGATTGAATGCCTCATCACTGGGTGCACACATTTAATTGCGAAGGAATGCCTCATTCGCAAAGGAGGGAATGGATCACAGAGGAATAATATTTTTGTTTTTATGTACTCACAAAGACTCAACTTGCTATTGGATTAACACATATCACAACTAGGAAAAAAAAAACAAACTATAGCTCAACAAGTAATTGCCCCTAGGCCAGAGACCTATTGAAGGGTTGTACAACCGATATTTGTTTGAAGATAGCAGATTCTGGACTCGACCCAAATAGGTTTTTGTAGAGCTCCTCCTGATATTTCCAAAAAGTACCAGAACAAATAATTTGGAGCTCAGTGTAGAAGTTATAGCGAAAAACCAAATAGCACAGATTTGACCTAAATTCAACTGATCTAACCGATTCTGAGTTTGAATCAAATTTGGTTGCAACAAATCCGAATCACAATCGACACCCAATTTTTTTTTGTGGAGGACTCTCTAAGCATTCCAGAAAGTAAATTATTTTCCAAATCTAAGTTTGGGTGTAGGAGTTATGATTACCGAACCTATATGTTACAAATTCTAGCTCTTATGCGCCAACTTTGATAGCTAGTGAATCAACCGATAAATGTTGAATCTGAACCGGTGCCCAAAAATAATTTGAAGAGCTATTTGTAAGGTTTTGATACAGCACAGGGACATAAAAATATGAGTTCGTATGCAAAAGTTACAATAAAAACACAGTACTGGACATATTGAAAAACTAGGGTGACACGAAGGAAAAGATGATCAACAACTAAACAAAGATTCTAATAGATCAACACCTAAAATAATTCACCAAATAACATATTGAAACTAAAGGTTAACATATATTTTTTATGCCTTTTTCATGTCTAGGACAGAAAAATAAATCTACAATTAAGCGTAAATAATCCTACCGTGTCAACCCGGCACTCTCATATCAAGATGCCACGGGGTGCCCGATCTTCACAACTAGATTAAAAGAAAGGATCCATGTCAAATACAATAAAAAACATATATTAAAAATTAAATAAAAATAAAATTTAGATTAAAAGAAAGAGTTCATGTCAAGTACAATAAAAAATAACATGTGTTCGAAAAAAATTAGCAATTGGATTTATGTAAAAATTCCAAACTAAAACTAAAAAGAAAGTTTATAAGAAGTACAATCCAAAAATATGCAAATTCAGAATAAAAATCAAAGAAAATTAGCGATTGTTTTTAATTCCATGCTAATTGAAAAGTAAATTTTTTGGTTTTATTCAGAATTAAAATTCCATAAATGTGCTAATTCAAGAGAAAAATAAAACATGGTAAAGAATTTGATTGTGTATATATAAATTTGTAACATCCTATATTTCCTAAAAGTTATATATTATGTTCCAAAAATCCATTTTCTACATTTTCTTGCTTTTTCCAAGATATTTAGCATTTAAGAAAATTTGTTTCCTTACATTTAACTGCTATTTTCCAATTTTAAAAATTTAAATAAAACTTGTCTAGAGCCTCCTAAATAATCTTAGGAGCCTCTCCAAAACTTTTCATAATTTTTGAAATTGGTTTGCAAATTTTAAAAATTCAAACTTCTTTTCTATGTTTAAATCAATTAGAAAGCAATTTAAAATCAATTATGTGCTGGTGGACTGAATTCCCTTTGGTCGACTTGGACCGTCGCTGTTTCGGCCTATCTCTAGCCTGCACGTCGACCCTAGACACCTTCCCCTTTCTAGGTCCTCCGCGTGGAAGCACCTCCGTCGAATTAGCCACCTCTCCTCTCCCTCTCCCCCGCACTCGTTGACGCCCCGGACCCACTTGCTAGTCGTCATCCTCCACGTGCCCACGCTTGCCATTCGAGAGCTCCTAATCTATTGTAGCACCCCCGGGTTTGACTATGTTGCCCACCAATTTGGATTCGCCGTGTGTGCTATGATAGCCTCATGACGACCTTCTTCCAAAGCCGAGCTCGACATTCGTCAGAAGCCATCGCCGTGTGTATTATCCATGAAATATCCCGAGAATCCATGAGGAAACAACAAGTGTAGCGTCTTCATCTCGCCATTTAAGGCCAAACCAGGTGTGTCATTCTTTTCTCTAAACTCATCGCCTCCTTTTTACCGGTCGTAGCCTATATCCTCCACTTAGTTGCTTGGAACGCCACTGTCATCCTCAACACCAGTAACACCCTCCGCCATGCTCTACCGTGGACCACACCATCCTTGGTTAGCTAACTTCTCTACACTCATGTCACCTTATGCCACTTTAGTTCTCCTTCAATACCCTTTAACCAATTTGATGATTCGTGCAGTATAGCACTGGCCCCACACCCTCTTTCCCAACTCCGATCGTTGTCATCGCCAATGTTGTACCACTATCCTTGGTGATTCCCCAACTTGAACATGGTTCTTTATAGCACCTCTTCGACCCCTTAAATCTCACTGTGCTATCATTTGCAACCCAATCCCTTGGCAACACCAAGTTCATGTGAAGCCTGTCACTTCTGTCGTCGCCACCGTCACTCTTCCCTCTACTGTGAGCCCTAGACATGAACTTGGTCATTTGTACGCTCCTACTCATCCCCTAAGCCTTATGCCCACAATGGTTTAAACAGTGGTTCATTGCCAAGCTTCATCGTCATTCCAGCTCGCTGCTGCCCCGGTTCCCCATCGCCAACCTTTCTCCGAGGCCAACACCAACCACCTGGGTACATACCTGGAGTTCTTAGGATGCTTGTCCGCTCCTCATTTAGCTCATTTGAGCCATCTTCTACATGAGTTCCATTCTACCTCTTCCACCGCCACTCTTCATCGCTGCTAGCACGACTCCGACCACCTCACGTCATGATGACGCCACTGGTGACCTCATCATCATCACATCAAACCATTTTGCTGGTTTCCATCATGAACCCCCGCGTCATTCACCGTAGGTGAGCACTGCCCGAGACCAGCGCTGCCCTCCTCTGTTTCCTTCTTATGTTCTCTCACTTTCTCTCTCTGACATCTAAGACCCACATATCAGTCGCTTAAATTATGGTTAAGAAAATACATAGTGGTTAATGATATAATTAGTACCTAATGTAAGTACGAAAAATGGGACTCACTTGTAGTTTTGTAACTAAGTTAAGTTTAAAGTTATGTAATACTGACAAATAGGACCCTTCCTAGAAAAACTAGTAAAAATAATAAAACCTGACATGTTGACACCACTACTAAATAAATCCTAAAAATTAGAAAATATGCCTTTCGTTTAGTGGGAATGCATTTGCCCGGTAGGATAGCGTATTATGGGAAAATACGTGTTCGACGTCATCTTTCAATACAGTACTTTCTCTTTTCTTTTTCTTAATTTTCTCAGCCAAGCTAACTTCAAATACTTATAACTTTTGCACACGAACTCTAATTTGAGTGAAAATAGATTTAAATTTTTTCAAAAATCATGAGCTTTGATGATCTAAAAAATTATTTGAATTTTATCTTTTTTTGAATTCTTTTGGATCTTATTTATACTACTCGATATTTCGCGTGTAGATATCAAAGCCCCAGAACTTCTTGAAATCAACCCCGAGCAAGACCTAGAGTTCAACAAGCAAGGCAAGTACCCCCTCGATCATATTTGATCTTATATTCATTGTTATGTATGTTGTGTTTAAAACTATTATGCATGTGCATAACTTCAGTAAAAAAATGCTATATTGATAGAATTGGTAGATATATACAATTGTTGTTGTACCCTACCTTGTTAAATTGTTACCCCACTATTGTCACAATAGTAACTACTGTCCACTGCTCATGAAATATAACTGTGGAAATTTTAGATGAGATGTCATAGTAGATGCTTAGTCATGCTCACATCGATACTAGATGAACTAAGCTGGTTTTGGTTAAAATGTTCAAAAATGGGAAACACTTATGCATTAATCCAGATATGGTACCTCTATTATTTTGGCTAAGAAATAAAATAAAAAGCATGTTTTAAACTTAGATGAATGGTTGTGGAGACCAATGCTTGTGCATGAGATGTTGGCATGTGGTTGTCTCGCTCAAGTCACTAAGGACCAAGTCTGTAAGGTAGTTAGATCTAAGAACCAATGTACAAATCACATGTGCCTTTTATGGGAAGGCCCTAGCATAATAATTTATCATGGACTAGTAAAAAAACCGCAAGTAGTAGCTGATAGGTGAGAGTGGGCTAGTGCGGACATGGAATGTGTACTCCCTGATCCTAGGGATCTCGTTGGGTAAGCAAGGTTTATCAACACAATGTTTGAGCTCTTGGGATGTTGGAGGAGTACTCTATATCCTAAATAGGGTATCAACGGATAGTTTGTTGTTAGGAGTAGCAATGTAAAGGCTTTGTCACAAGCTCTCAAATCAGGTTCCAACGGTATTGCGTAACATGTGTTTACATGGTGGAATGTTTATGTGTATGGGTAAAGTTGCACGGCCTATGCAGTATGTACGAGTCTATTTAAATAGATGTGTCTCCGGTTGTAGATGAGTTGGTCAATCCTCCATCATAGTAGTGTTATATTTTCAAAATGGATTAGGAAGGTATGGATAGGAAATCCATGTATGTTTTGTCCATGTTTAACATGAGAAATCACTCTAGGATTTCTATGCGTGTGGTTTAAAGTGTGGACGTGCTAGTGTACTAAGGTACAAAAATAAATAAATAAATAAATAAAATAAAGATAGGGAAACTTTTATTTTATTAATTCTATAGAGAATCACAAAATTACAAGTTCCCTTAGGATTGTTGTGCTCTATGGCCTGCTTGGCATAGTAGATTTGACATAGACGATGTGGTCTCCTGGTTCTTAGGGTCTCAAAAGACTCATGGTAAATTACTCCCACGAGGTAAACTTGCGGGATAGCTCCGATTAAGCTGCTCGTTGATTATAGTCTTCAGTCTTCACTTTGCATTCTCCATGGATGAATGGTTGTGTACAAGGTTTGAAAATTCGGTTTCGGAATAAATTTTGTCCCTGTCCGGATCGCGAGATTTCGTTGAAATTTTGAAATTTCGGAAAAATTTTGGACGAAATTTGAATTTTAAAATTCAAATCTAGTCCATGCGGGAACGAAAAATCTCGAAATTCGGCGAAAAAACCCGAAATTTCAGGCGAAATACCCGAAATTTTGGGTTTTTTGCACAGGCAGAAAAGTGGTCTAACATTTAATGAAAAATTTTGAAATTGTTTTTGGAGGTTCCTGACACAGTAATTATGTTCTCAAAAAAATTTCAGCTGATTATCACATCTGAGGAATTTTTAAAAACTCGGAGAGTGGTACTATCATGATAAAACACTGACCGACAAGTTTGATCCGAATGAAAAATGGTACAAATCAAGTTAGAAACTGTTGAAATTTTTTTTGCTTGGTTATTATCCTTAATTAATATTCTCATAAAATTTTCAGGTGATGATCAAGCTTCATGAATTTGTAAAAATTCGGACAATGCAACTGAAGGCTGACCGACAAATTTCAACCGAATGAAAAATAGTTCAAACCATTCTAGAAAATTTTGAAAATTTTTATTTATACTCTTCATGCATCACTAATGTTACCATAAAATTGTCAAATGATGATCAAACATGAAAAAGTTATAAAAATCTGACACTGTTACTACCTCGTTTATGCTAATTCTGTTTTTTATTTTTAAAAGATAACAAATGAAGTTAAAATATTTTATAAAATGTTATGTTTGATCCAATACTTCTTAAGATTGTACCATAAATTTTTCATAGCATTACAAAGTATATTAAATTTTATAAAATTCTAACAGTGTTTCTGCCAAAATTTTAAAATGTCTCAAAAAAATAAGTTTGTGGACAAATTATCATCAAAGATCACTTTATTATGGGTTATTGATGTAATTGAAGTCAAATCCGGCCATAAAAAATCAAAATCCGGATTTGTTTAATGAAATTTCGCCTGGTTTGTCCGAAATCTCTCTGAAAAAAATTAATTTACTGTAGCATTTTCAAATTTTTCCAAATTTTTTTTTCAGCCGGTAGTTTAGGTCTCGGGTGCCCGAAATCCAAAATTCGGGCGAAATTTGGAACCCTGGTTGTGTAGATATTGCTGTGGCATGATCCATAGCCTTATCGGTCTAATAGCCTTTACACTGACTACACCTGCCCTCGTCGTCCGGCCTTGTCAGTCAGAACGACAGTAGAAGATCGGATGATTGTGCAGTTGCCAAGCATGCATGGTTACACCAAGTTTGACTAATCTGATGGAACAGTGGTGGCGTCGGGAAGGTATAGTCCTGGGCACATGGGCCGTGCCTCGTTGGGCGGCCGGAGCATCTGCAACACGACACGGCCAAAGCGGCCGGCGCGTTAGCGGGCCGTGCGTCGCGCCCGCATCGTAGGTCGGGCCATGCCGAGCCCAAAACCCGAAGCACGACGGGGCAGACGGCCCGCCCGCCCGTTTGGGCGTGCCGTCTTGCGCCCGCACGGAAGCGAGCAGCACGCAGCACGCACGCCGTGACACGTCGGCCAGCAGCAGCAACCGCGGCCGGCGGCGCCCGGCACGGCCGCTCCGCGCCCGCGCGCCCGCCCACGCCGCCGCGCGCGCGCGCGTGAGGGAGGAGATGGAGCGAGGCCGGCGAGTGAGGAGGAGAGGAGGGCCTAGGCGCGGGGGCGGAGGTTGCCGGAGGAGAGAGGGACGGCGGGCGCGCGGGAGGCCGGAGGGGACAGGGGAGCGACGGCGGCACGCGGGAGGCCGGAGGGGGAGAGGAGCGGCGGGAGGCCGGAGGGAGAGGAGCAGGCGGAGGCCGGAGGGAGAGGTAGCGGCGGGCGCGGGGAGGCGGAGGAGAGGGGGCGGAGCGCGGGGAGGCCAGGAGGGAGAACCGAGGCGCCGAGCGGGGGCGGACAGCGCGCGCGCCCACGGGAGAAAAGGGGAGAGAGAGGGGGGCGCGGGAGAGAGAAAAGGGGGAGAGAGAGGCGTGGGAGAGAAAAAGGAAGAGAGAGAGGGCGTGGGAGAGAAAAGGGGAGAGAGGCGCGTTTTTTTGACCGCGGGAGTGAACGACGTGAATTTGATTGAGCGATGTCATTCAAAAAGTAGAAATAGTAAAGATTCGATCCACGCCAACTCTCCCCCAGCATGGGAGACTACGGCATGGATGACCATCATTTGGACGGCACGCACGGCATCGAGGATGCCTCATACACTCCGGATGCACCGAGCTCGGATGCCGCTACCTCGATGCATGCGGGACGGGCGTCGGTATCCACACCGAACACGCAGCCCGACATATCCATGCGGCAAGACGGCGTCCATAGCGGCGATCGGCGCGCGTGGTGCTGGCAACATATGGACAGAACCGTCGAAACTGTTGACGGACATGAGGTAGTGTATGCTGTTTGCAAATACTATCAATCTAAACTATCTGCACGTGCATGTGGTGGTACAGGTCATCTAAAGAGACACGCGGAGAATTGCTTGAGGAAGATATCGGCCGGACGGAGGCCGGGCGAGGGCATGCAGACACAGCTCAACTTCAACATCGACGGTTCGGTAAGCACATGTGTATACAACGCCGACGTAGCTAGAGAAGAAATTGCACGTTACATAGTTACAGAGGATCTTTCGCTTAGAACGGGTGAGAGCTCTAATTTTGAGAGAATGGTGCAACGTGGTTTTTGCCTGCAATACCAACATGTTAGTAGAAGAACAACTACACGTGATGTTGGTAAAATGTTTACAACTTAACTAGAAATGTTAAGACAGACTTTTATGACGCTTAGTTTTTCATTCGCATTAACATCTGATATATGGACTTCCTCTCACCAAAGAGCAGCATATATTAGTATTGTTGCGCACTATCTAGATGACGAGTACGTACTAAATAAAAGAGTTATAGGGTTTAGGCCAATCTCGGAGTCACACACCGGACATGCTATCGCTACCCGTATACTTGAGGTTGTTAATGAATTTAAAATAGAAAGTATAATTATTTCCATTACTCTTGACAATGCATCAGCTGACACAACGGCTATGGAGCATCTGTACTGTTTTGCTGTCATTTTGGATCCTCGGAGAAAATTTTCTGACTTGCAGGGCGCCTACGCGGGAATAGGTGAGACATTCGATCTTGATTTCTCCGAGGCCTATACTCATGTTTATAACGAGTTTTTCAGAGTTTTCGACAAATACTACGAGAAGTTTGGCACCAGAAGTGAAGCACGAAGATCTACCTCAACAACGCAACAAGCACGAGGCGGTTCTATGGCTTCAAACATGTGGAAGAAGCTGAAAGGCAAATCGTCTGGTTCATCTTCCGAAACGTCGAGCAGACCACAATGGAATCCACGGGTAGAGATCAATCACTACCTCGACACGCCTTTCATGGAGTCCGAGCTTGACATGGACGAGGAAAATCAACTTAACTTGCTTTTGTGGTGGAAGAATAACCAACGTATTTACCCTGTGCTATCCCATTTCGCACGGGATGTACTTACGGTTCTGGTGTCCACTGTCTCGTCGGAATCCACTTTCAGTTCGGTGGGGAGGATACTTGAACCAAGGAGGTCGTCTCTCACACCTGAGATGGTTGAGGCAATTACATGCCTCAAAGACTGGGAGCGTGCAGATCAGAGGACACAACATCAGCCAGAGGATCAGGAGATCACAGACGCGGTAGTGGATTTTGACAATCTCAGCCTCGGGTAGTCTATGTATATAAATGTAGTTACTGTACTCTTTTTCTTACCGGGGGTACCCCACACCGTGGTGTAAGGTTTTTAACAAGGCAGTAACTTTGTACATGTTCAAGATTTAATAAAATTTACTTCTTTTCCCTCCAATATTTGTGACCATTGCTAGCAATACCGATATCTACATAGGATGTTTCTTTCGCATACTTTCATTTAGTCATTGCTCTGCGTGTACATTTCTTCTTGTCATTTATTTACTTACTTTGCTAATTTCTCCAGAGATACACAAGAGAACGAATGCGTGTTCGCTAATAACGATCTAATTAATCGGCAATCTACTGCAGCAAAAACGAAGAAATTTACTGCAGCAAACTGCAGCAATTTACTGTAGAAAAAACGAAGCAATTCACTGTAGCAACAATACTGTACCAATTTACTGTAGCAAGACCGTTTTATTAATCCGGACCGTCGATTCGCTCGATCCGACGGTTGGATGCCCATCAACTGCAAACTTGGCAGTCACTGTGACTGCCAAGGATCTCTGTCCATGCGTGTTGCTCGATTGTAGATTTACATATTTATTTAATCAAGGTGGCTATACATTCACTACACCGTAGCATCGCGTACGCACGCTACTACAAGCAAATTAGGGTCATTTCCTCTCGTCGCAATAGTGTAAATGGACCGGACCTGGACCGGCACGGCACGAAGTATACAAGAAGTGTAAATGGGCCGTGCTTGAGCTCGCCGAAGGCGAGCCGGGCCGGCACGGCGGGCACGACGGGCCGGCGCGGCCCGGTACGGTTCCGGCCCGAAGCACGATAGACCCGTGCCGGACCGGCCCAGCACGGCATGACACCCACCTCTAGGAGGGTAGATATCGTTGGTGTTCGACACTGCAGAGTTGTCTACTCGGTGTCGTGGGCCGTCCGTGCGACAGCTTTGGTCCATGGTAGTAACATCATAGTTAGAGCAGCGCATGCGGGCCTTAACGAGAGAGCATATGCGTGTGCTTGGCCCATACAAGCATGTTGTGTATATGCTTTGCCTGTGCACACGTCTATTGCCTAAGGGTGCAGCCTCTTTATTTGCGCATGCATGTTTGCATATACTATCCCTAGTACTACAGAACAGTACATCACTACCAGATCCATAACGACATCATTGCCGATTACCGGAGCCGGCAGTGATTGGTCGGCAGTGATACTAGGATCTATCACTGCCGGCTCATGAACCGGCAGTGATGAGGTTTATCACTGCCGGTTCTACCTACAGCCGGCAGTGATATCGAACTATCATTGCCATATCAAACCAAAATCCGGCAGTGATGAGCATTATCACTGCCGGTTATATATAAAAACGACGGTGATATCAAACTATCATTGCCGGGTTATACCACAATCTAGCAGTGATATGTACATATCACTGCCGGTTTTCTCCAAGAACCGGCAGTGATAAGTCGTACACCAAATATTTTATTGCATATTTTTTGTGCAATATATATATTTTTATACAATTATTTATACAGTGTCTATATATAGTATATAAAGCCTCGTTCAAATCATAATTCAAATATATCCATATATTAAAGCTTTATTAAAATCATAATTCAAATATATTAAAGCATCACAATATTTGGTTTTTACAATGATTTGTTTACAAATATAGTTTGACTACATCTCATCTCATTCACTTTGATTTTACACCGACTACAGTAGAAAGAGTCGAAGTAGGCTTGTCATGGGTCTAGATCGAAGGAATGAGGGCGATGAGGCTACTGATAGAACTCACCGTTTGGATTGATGACCTCATCATGAATGAATCCGACGATATGTTCTTGAATTGCTATAATTTCTGTCAGTAATAACTTATTGGTTCTCAGTTTGGAGCGCTGTTATTGAAGAAAAGAGAAAGTTAATTAATGATGATATATGCTTAATGAAAAAAAAGTAGGCATCAATGTGTAATTATGTACCATGACTTCGTTATAGCCGACACTCTCCGTGACAATCGAATGTATATTTGTACATACATAGCACATAAATTATTTCCCGGGTCCTGCCTCATGCATAGAAAGTTGGTTATTATTCAAAATGTTTCCTGTGGGGACAATACCGAACACTTTTCTTGTAGTATCGTGCGAATGCCCTGTGAATGATTTTAAATAGTAATTAAACTTAAATGCAATAGAATGAAATTTTGCTAGAGCAATAATGCAACGATCGAGTTTACCTGTTCAGCATATCCTAAAAGTCTTGATACTGCCGGTTGGTTGGATGAACTAGCAGTGATAAGTTCTCCCCCTAGCTTAACTATCCCAATCGGCAGTGATATGCTGGTAAGGATTGCCTGTTTTGTAGTAGTGTATTTATATACTTCGCATCTCCACTACAGCTCAGCAACAGAAGTCCATCGTGGCAGCTTATGGCGACACTAAGCACAGCGGCCGAAGGTGTCGTCATGTGTGGCAGTCGATCGACGGGTACATCACTTGGACTATCCGGTGATGTTACTGCTACAGAAAGAACTATATTAGATATCTCATTGTAGATAGTTTTTAAAGTCCGTCTATATTAAATCTAATTATAGATGATTTTAGAAACACGACTGTCAAAGTTATTTGTTTCGCTAAGAATTGTATGTGGTGCTAGTTTATCACTGACGACTCGTGGTTAAAACAATCTGTGAATTATCTAAGACGGTTTTATCTAAAAACCATCTGAGATAATTCAGAAACAATTTTATCTAAAAACCATATGTGATACTGAGAGTCTCCGGACATAAGCGCCAAGTGGGCAGCACTCCAGTCTCTAGACCCCTCCCTCCCTCTCTCCACTTGGCGCCCTCTTCCTCCCAGATCTCTCACCGGCCGCCGACCGGCGCTCACTACGTCCGCAGCACCTGCCGCCTCCCTCCTCCACCTTGCTGCCTCCCTCAGCACCTCCTCTACCACGCCGGTTGCCACCACTCCTCAGAGATATTCGTGGAGATCGGGTGGGTGGTGGTGCTCGACATCACGGGGGAGCTGCCACCGTTGAATCCGCCCAAGGCCACGCGGCTTCCAGCATTGGAGGTGGAGACGCCACGCCGGAGGACACCGCGGGGCAAATCTGAGTGAGTGTAGGTATGGCCGTATTGTTGGAACTACCAGGAAACCTTTTTATTGACCTACGCAACTGCGCTGCTTTTTGTAGTTTTCATTGCTATATATATATAGATGAGTACATAACCGACTAACTAACAAACTCTATCGGCTAACAAACTCAATCTTATCTCTTTAACTAATGCATGCCAAGATTATCTTTAACATTTTCCCCCTAATCTTGACACACCGATTCTTATTCTTTGAGGCAATCGGTCTCAACTACGATTTGCCCAACACAAACTCGACACAGGATGGAGAACACATCTCATCAACATCGCGGACTCATCTTCGACGAACTTCTTTGGACGGTGAACACATCTCCTCAACGTCCCGGACTCGTCTTCGACGGATTTGACTTTGGACGGCGAACACATCTCTTCAACGCCCCGGAGTCAACTTTGACGGACTTGACTTTGGACGGTGAATGCATCTCTTCAACGCTCCGGAGTCAACTTGACAGACATGACATAGCACACGCAGCGGTTTCCTTTTGATCTTCTCATGCAGCATAATCTCTTCTGATGCGCACGTCATCTCTGAAAGAACTCGCGTACGTACATATTTATTTTATGGACACAACTTGCACAAAAAAAATATGTAACTCTTTTTTTCACTCTTCTCTGTTTTCTTTGCTGCGGCACGGTGTTCCAGAGATCCCTGCGGGTGGAGTCACGGATGGCAATGCTACGCACAGCGCCATGCTTCACGGCCAAAAAACACTAGCGCCTGCCTGCATGCATGCATGCAAACGCCTGGGAGTTTTGATTTAGCTTGCGCACGGGTGGAGTCCTTTTGTTTTGCCGCAATGCCACCAGCCGTTGAGGACCCTGTCGCCTCTTTGTCGTCTTCATCATGCCGTGCGAGGCCTCCGTGAGATGGCCGCCCTGGGAGTCTCCTCCTCCCAGGGGAGGCGGCTTGATCTAAAACCCTAGGCTCTAATACCAATTGTTGGAACTACTAGGAAACCTTTTTATTGACCTACGCAACTGCGCTGCTTTTTGTAGTTTTTTGTAAGGACCCGAATCCACTGATTCGAACCCACTGTGTTTACCGCACTAGTCCCAGGATCAACGCTAGTGCACACAGCTTAACATTGGTACATATCACATCATACTCGACGATAATAGAATAATAGTTCATTCATTGATATATCTAAAGGTATGATCTTATGACCAACTTACATTATTAAGCCACGCAGGCAAGATGAAAATATAAACTAATAATTATGCACGTGGAAAGTAGAAAGCGTAGATAGCTCATCAGTTCACCACGAGCAACCGACAAGGCTCGGACCCTAATGACTCGTGTCTTCCTGGACTTCCTCTTCCAACACAGGTGTAGATTCTTCAACTGTTGATTATTGTTGTTTGGCAAGGGTGAGTACTTAAGCACTCAACAAGTTGTGCACAGAATGCAATTCTATGTATCTATATGCAAGGCTTATTCCAATGGATAGGCTATCATGGTTATTTTGCAATAAGCAGCATTTATGAACAAATATAATAAATAGATTGTAAAGACTGTAAAACAAATAACCATAGTAAATAGATTCAGTATTTCTCAAATAAACCAAGTTTCCAATCCTAAGTCAAATTTCATCTTCCATATGGCCTTCCGCCATCCCAACCAAGTTGTCCAATTAATTAAACTAACCCTTAATCGTAATTCCGAGCATTGCTCAATACCGAGCACGGCTATCCGAATAGTTTCACACTCTGCAGAGGTTATGCACTTTACCCACGTGATACAACCAAACACCACCAAGGCGAGTGATTATAACAAAGCCTTTACATTGCGCTGGCTTAAGGATACTACCCGCTAAGGTTTCAACACGGTGGGTGCGAAAACCATAACGGGGCCCCCTCTTGCGCCATGTGAATTACTCCATAACTCGAACCGACACCGACCACGATAGTACCAAAATTAAGATATTGCAAATTACTCACTAGGTGGCCCATACGGACATGTGGTTGCATGATTGACTCAGTCAAAGGCTTGCAAGGTTAAGTCCTTAGTGTGATCAAGGCAAGACATCCACATACCCTCGCCCATCGGGCCCACCTTAGCATCCTCGCCCTTGTCACTTGCCCCAATCCAAGTTATTATCACCCAGTTGATTACCAAGCACCACGTGCCATCAACAATTCAACATCGTTGCGTGACATGACTCGTCACAACAACTCAATCTCATCATGTGATCCCACATGACACACAAGTTCATAATATTGTTCCATATTCCATTAATCAAGATTAATTATCAATGATTCTGACACATGTGATGACGTGGCATGACTAAGCAACTAATACGGACTAATCCTCCAATGTTGATTATAAATTACTAACCAACTATATTTAACCAATCTAGGGTGACAATGGATCATGGCATACAATGACAAGGTAGGGTGTAG
Source organism: Otatea glauca (assembly GCA_036346275.1). Classification (NCBI taxonomy): domain Eukaryota; kingdom Viridiplantae; phylum Streptophyta; class Magnoliopsida; order Poales; family Poaceae; genus Otatea; species Otatea glauca. The sequence goes on along the minus strand of CM070719.1, from coordinate 17,394,901 downwards.
ATCAATCTGGTACATTAGCTAAGCCCAATCTAATTTGAAACAATTGTATATTTGAAATATATGCAATAGGGTAAAACAAACATAGCAATTTTATAAACATGGGTTCAACATGATCAAAGCACAACTTGCCTTGGAATAGATCCTGATCTGGTTCTGGAACTTGCTCTTGAGTTGCTGGATCTTCCTCCAAAGCGTCGCACAATTCAACGTCTACGCGTACCGAAGAAGAAAAACAAATAAATCCCAAAAAAGAGATCAATTGAACTCCAAAAATCAAATAAAATTCACCATTAAATATATCTCAATTTTACAAATTTTTAGAAACTAGAATCACTCAAATCCGAGTTACGATGCAAAAGATATAGCCTTTTAAAGTTTGAAATAAATACTGAAAATACAGAAAATAGAAATTCGAAATTAACAGATTTATTTTTAAACTGAAAAACCGATTTATGACGTCAGCGTGACCTCATGATGATGTCATCATCACAGAATTTCCAATCGGATTATTTTTCCAACTGAAAAATGCAATTATGACGTCAGCGAGACCTCGGCCAATCATAAGCCGACACGTGTCTCGGCGTATGGACTTAGTCCACAGCGCAGCGCGAGACCACGGTGAGCTCGGTCCATGACGCCTCGGCACCCATGCCCGACACACGTTGCAATCTGATTGGTCTCACGTGCGGCTCGATCTGATCCGTAGAAGACCAATCGGACGGTCAGCGATCTCGCGCGACGCGGCAACGCATCAGCTAACAGATCTAGATCCGACGGCTCAAAGCTTCTGGGTCCGGCGATGGCTATGCGACGGCGAGATCTTACCGGCAGCGAAGAAGAAGACCGAGGTAGCGGCATTCCGGCGAGGTTCTGGCGACGTGATGCTGCGGGTTCAACGTGGTTCGGTCCGGCGAACTCGAAGATGGCATCAGAGACGGCGAAGGTTGAACGGCGGCGACGAAATCGAACGAAAACCGAGGCGTTCCGCGCTTCCAACTCCAGCGAGCTCCTCTGCGCGTTTTACGATGATCCTCGCGAAACCCCTCCGATCAAAAGACGCGGCGGTCGACTGCGAACCTCGGGGTGCTACCCCCTCCTTTTATAGCCTCGGCGTCCGAGCTCTACACGGCGAAGAAGACCGAAGGCGTTACGGCGGCGGAATCCGAGTCCGGAACGAAGACGACAACCGACGGCGCGACGCGTGTCCCGATCCGACGGCCAAGACGTGGTCGCACACGCGGCCTTCCCTGGACCGTTGGATCGCACGCGAACGACCAAGATCTAGGGTTTTGCCTCGCTGCGCTTCGTGGGCTGGATTGGGCCGCACCAACGCGGGCTTCTAGCGCACAGTGTTGGGCTCGGCCCAACACTGTTCACAAGACTTTTTAAAAGATTTCTTATTTAAAATAATTAAAGAAATTCATTTTATTTATTTTAAGTGATAAAACTATTGGGAAAAATCCAAGAAAAATCTCAAAAATACTTTGAGACATTCTGGACTCAAATAAAATATTTTTGGCAAAACTTTATTTTAACTTTACACAGATTTAAATAGATTTGAATAAAAGGGCAATAAACTTAATTTAAAATTAATTCAAATAAATCCAGAAAAATTCAAATAAATTCCAGAAAATCATAAGTGCACATTTTAGCAATAAAAACATAATTAGACCAAATTTTGGGATGTTACATTTTCATTGTTATATATATATATATATATATAGATGAGTACATAACCGACTAACTAACAAACTCAATCTTATCGCTTTAACTAATGCATGCCAAGATTATCTCTAACACCTATAAGGCTTCCTATGGCCGCTTCCACGACCGAAGCCCACTGCCAGCCCAAGGATCCCTTGCTTTGTTCACCTTGGTATGGTTCGTTCTTGGTTCTTTTGTGCTTTTCTTTGACAAATTTGTTATAATGGTGTTCATGTTTGTTCATGTGTTTGGTCGAGAGTGGAGTAAAAGTTGTGCCTTTACTTGGTCTCGAGAAGAACCGGTTGTAGTTGGGATAGAACCTATGACCTATGCCTGACTTGGGGAAGAACTGGTAGACAGAGAAGAGTAACAACAGAGAAGAACGTGTGCTCTAAATTGGGAATGGCAGTGAAATGGTTGCAGTTGTGTAGTCTGAGCAAGGTGGAGGTGAGTGGTCTCCACGTCGAGATAGCAGATGATTAATGTTGATCCGGTTGTAGTTGGGATAGAAACTATGACCTATGCCCTGACTTGGGGAAGAACTGGTAGATAGACAGAGAAGAGTAACAACAGAGAAGAACGTGTGCTCTAAATTGGGAATGGCAGTGAAATGGTTGCCATTGTGTAGTCTGAGCAAGGTGGAGGTGAGTGGTCTCCACGTCGAGATAGCAGATGATTAATGTTGATCATGGCTGTCTTAGCGTCGCCCACGACTGCTTTGGCGACATCCTCACCCAACACTTGGCATCTCGATCCGGCTCCAATGACTTGCCAGCGTCTCCGGCAGCGTGCGAGCATGAAGGCTTCAACATCGAGGACGTCAGTATCGAGGGCATAGTTTAGGCGCCTGTGATGGTGACTGCGGCGGCTTCCATGACATGGCCATGAATAGCACGCCGGCGGACTCCTGAATGGACACTAATGATACAACAATTTCGTTTAATCCTGATCGGTTTTTAACTTTTTTAAGAAAAAACCAATTATAATAGATGATTCGAATAGAGTGTTAATAATAATCACAATTGGTTCTCAGGTTAGAACCGATTATGATGTAGCATTGGACACTTCACAATCGGTTCTATCAATTATGACGTGCATGGCATAACACAATTGATTCCAATATCAGAACCGATTATGATATGCTCAAGCACAAGCACAAGCACATCACAATCTGTTCCCACGAAAGAACCGATTGTGAACTCTCCTATGTTGTTGTTCTACAGGCAAGAAAACCGCTGTCACCCTAAAAAACACCACATACTTTGGTTGGAAGCAATACTTGAGTGAGAAATTATGAAATCCTCGAGGTTGGGTGTTAAGAGGGTAAAGCTGAAACCCTAGTATGAAGAGATTTCCTCTCATTTGTGGTTTTCTTCAAAAGGAGGGCATTACTTCAAACCCCTTCAATTTTGCACTACGTAATTCAATATGTCGCAAAGAGAGTTTAGGTTGCACTCGAATTGTATGTATCCTATCAGATTTCACACCTTTTATTTGACAAACACACATCCATGTATCTTTATAGTACTCTCGTGTAAATCTGGAATTGTTGTTGCTGTAGTATGATAAATGCTAGAGTTTATGTTGCGTAACCTACATCTCCCGTTTGAGGGTGCATTTTTATAAATATGCTGAAATGACATATTTATAAGCAGGCACTCTCGAATTATCCACGTTTTTGGACAGTTATAGGATATGTGGTTCGAGCAAGTTCCTAAGCTGCTGTACAACTCCAGAGAAAGTTTCGGCAGTATCTCCCTAGTGTTTTTCGGATACACTCCCCTCTTGATTTGTTGTCGAGGCATGTATTTGGAGAACAACGGGGAGATACTGTCAAAATTTTCTCTGGAGTTGTATAACAACTTAGGAATTACCTGAACAACATATCCTCAAATGGGATTAGGACCTAACCTAATTAGAGATTAGGAGTCATCATTGGTACATACTTAGTTGGTCAACAGATAGACATTTTCTTAAGATCATTCAATTCCTCAACTTTGTTAATGCTTCCACCCTTATTTTCTTTCATTGAAGTCAAAAGGATTTCAAACTTAGTGCATTAGGTAATTCGATATCATTGTTGATGTTTTGAATGTATGTTACCTAAGTAGGAAATTGAGAGCTCTTAACTAGGGAAGAAGTTGCCGGGAGTAAAATTATATATGTTGGAACCTGTTCTCTATTTTGCAAAGGTAATTAAATAACGACTCAATATTTGAAATAGCTAGTTGTCGCTTCAGTTTTTTCTTAATTTATTGTCCGTAGTTTAATTGCTGATGGACCATGAAGAAAGGATGTATTAGAAAAGCCGTGTGAGTGTTGAATTTCAGAGGGGTGTTAAGGGGTTCAAAAAAATTATAGAAGAAGACATGATGTAGAGGGGTGTAAACTTCATATATTGTCCTTACTTTGATTATACCAATCTCAGGAAATTTAACAACTCACCTCAAATTAAAGATCACTTGATTCGACATAGCTTCGTGAGAAATTACATGTGTTGGATTCATCACGAAGAGACAATTAGTACCCATCCAGTATGCAACGAAGACATGCTGGAACCCGATCACGAGCTGCAGCGTGATATATTTGAGGAGGATAATTTATAGTAAATGTTTGTGGGATGTGGAGGGAAATTACACAGAAAGAGAGCTTGAAAAATTTAAAAGCTTGATGGAAGACGATGCCAAACCGTTGTTCTCAGGTTGTAAAGAGGAATATACCAAGTTGGGTTCGGTGCTTGTATTGTTTGAACTGAAGGCAAAACACCGTTGGATAGATACAAATTTTAATGTACTTTTAGTTCTTCTATCGGCTGTGCTTCTGGAGGGAAACGAGTTGCCAACAAGGATTTATGAAGCGAAGAAGCTACTATGTCCCATGAGAATGAAAATAGAAAGGATACATGCATGTCGAATGATTGCATCTTGTACTGTAACACGCATAAGAAATTGCACGGTTGTCCAGTTTGTGGTGTACCCCAACATAAACAAAAGGAAAAACGTAATGACAAGAAGCGTAAGAGCCGGGGTGATGACAATGAAGAGGTTATTAAAGGGGCACTGGACAAGGTATTGTGGTATTTGCCCATCATTCTCCATTTGGAGTGGTTGTTTGCAAATCCCAAAGAGACAAAATTGTTGTGTTAGCATTATGAACTCGAAAGTAAGATGGTAAGCTGGGATGCCCTGTTGATTCAGCTCAATGGAGAAACATTGATTGGAAACATGAGGAGTTTGGTGCCGAGATGATGAACATAAGATTTAGATTGAGTACCGATGGAATGAATCTGTTTAGTAATATGAGCAGTCGTCACAACACTTGGTCAGTTCCGTTGTGTATCTACAATCTCCCGCCTTGGTTTGTGCATGAAACGAAAGTATATCATGATGTCGTTACTAATCTTTGGACCCAAACAGTCAGGAAATGACATTGATGTGTACCTAGCACCACTCATTGAGGAATTGGTAAAATTGTTGAACGAGGGGGTCGCGGTGTGGGATGCATACAAAAGAGAGAATTTCACCCTACAGGCTATGATATTTTGCACCATAAATAATTTTTGGCTCTTGGTAATTTGGCAGGCTACAGTACAAAAGGAGCCAAAGTGTGTCATATTTGTGAAGAGGAGACTGAGAGCTAGTGGCTGTCAAATTCCAAGAAAACTGTGTACATGGATCACCTTAAGTTTCTACCTCGAAGTCATCGATACCGTAAAATGGATGACAAATTTGATGGGAAGAGGGAAGTTCGTTCGGTATCGCAGCCTATGAGTGGAAGGCAAGTATATTCACGTGTGGAGGATATCGATGTTCAGTATGGAAAGAGCCGTAAATCTATTCATCTCAGGATCATTTGGAAGAAGAGTTTGATATTTTAGAAATTATCATACTGGAAGGAGTTAGATGTCCAACATTATATTGATGTCATGCACGTTGAGAAAAATGTTTGCGATAATTTGGTTGGCATCCTGCTAAACATACCTGGGAAGACCAAAGATAGTGTGAATGCTCATCGCGACATGGCCTATATGGGAATCAGGTCCAAGCTTACAGTGATAGAGGAGGATGAAAAATATCCGTACATCCCCGCTGCATGCTGCACCTCATCCAAGATGGAGAAAGAAGACTTCTGCAAGTGTCTCCAAGGTATTAAATTTCCATCGGGTTACTCCGCAAATATTAAGAAGTTTGTGTCCATGGATGATTTGAAGTTGCTTGGTATGAAGTCCCACGACTGTCATGTCTTGATGACCTAAATGCTCTATGTTACAATCAGAAATATTTTACCAGAGGATTTCAGGTTGGCAATCATGAAGCTATGTTATTTTTTCAATGCGATTTCTTGCAAGGTTATGTAACATCCCAAAAATTTGAGTTTTGGAATGTTGGAATTCAAAATTTAACCATTTGCATTTTCTTGAATTAACTCCAGCTTAATTTGAATTTCTAAATAATAAAAGGATTTAATTTGACTAAACTATTCATCAAATTAAAGAATTTCAGTTTTTGTGGGATTCCTTGTGCTCCAAGGAATTTTTCTGTATTTTTGGGGATTTTTCTGAATTTATTTGATATTTATTTCAATTTATTTGAAATTCTGGATTTTTCTTAAATCGGAAAATGTTTTCTATTTTCAAAAAGCCTCTTGGGCGAATCCTCTGCGCGTTCCGTTCCCGCCCGCCTTCAGCCCGCCCCGCTCGGCCCACCTCTCTGAGCACCGCTCGCTGCCTCGCCCGACCAACCCGCGTCGGCCGTTCGATCGGCGCCACTTGTGCGGTGGGATCGCGCCCGCGAAACCCTAGCCGCCGCCGACTCGAGTCCCGCCGCAGACGCTGCGCCGTCTCGAGTCCGCGTCCGTTGCGCGTTCCCGAGGCTATAAAGCCGTGCCGCACGCTCGCCGAGGTTTCCCTCTCGCGCCGCTTCTTTTGCCCCGCTCGCCGCCCGAGACGCGTCGCCGATCCTTCGCGTGAGCTCGCCGAGTCCGCCGCCCTTGCCGAGATCTTCCCGCTTTTCGCCGTCGCGGTGCCGTTCGCCGTCCCCGCTTGCATCTCCGAGTTGCCGCGTCGTCCCTCCCGGTTCGCCTTGCCCGCGCCCGATCCGGCTCTCCTCCGCCGCCCGGCCTCGTCTTCCCCGTCTCGGTAAAACCTCGCCGCCGTTCTTCTTCGCCCAACCACGCCATCCGATCGCTGTGTGCGTCTCGAGATCGCGGCCACGTCTCTGTCGGCCGAGCTCTTGCGCCCCCGCCGTCCGTCGCCGATCCGACGCCGGATCGTGCGCGTCACCTCCGGCCACGCGCCACTCCTCTGCCGTCGGATCTTGCGTCGCGTCGGATGCGCGCGCGTGGCGCTGCGTCCGCTGCTGCGTCGGCTGCGCTGCCGCGTCGTGGTGGCGTCGACAGGTGCGGCGCACGGTGAACCCAGCGCCGTGGACCGAGTTCACCGTGAACCGGTGACGTCGGCGTTGCGCAATAAATTCCTTTTCAATACAAAAATAAATCCGAGAAAATTCGATTTTACGATTTTCGTATTTTCTCTGAATTTAATCTTTGGAGGCCCGTTCTCGCTCATACGAACTCCGATTGAGGCGATTCAAGTTTCTAAAATTTTCTAAAATCAAGATCTATCTTCCAGAGCCATTTATTTTCAGTTTTGAGCTTGTTTGAGTCTCTGTTTTGTATTTATTTGGTTTCATCGCTTTCTTTTCGGTAGACGCTAATTCGAGGAGCAAGCGAAGACTTGAAGACCAAGATTCAACACTAGATCAGCAAGGCAAGTCGTAACCTTTGATCATATTGATCCTATGTTTGCAAAGTAATTTATTTTATACACTTGCATGCTATTTACGTATCAATGTTTATTTAATGGGAGTAGATGTATGCCTAGTTGACATTATGCCACTTTGATTCGTTGTATGCCATGTATCCATTGTTAAACCTAGGTTGGGACATTACTAGTTGGACATAATCATAATACCAACATTGGGTTATCTTAGCTATGCTTAGACATGCTTACATATCGTTGGGATTCATGTCACATGTTGAATAATGTTAATCTTGACTTAATGAGATATTGAATCGTGGCCGTTAGCCATTGTTGTAAAATTTGTTGTACCATGGCGGGGTTTGCCATTGGTCTTGGTTGAGCAATTGTTTTCCCTCGGGCAAGTGATCGTGCGATAAAGGGGTGCTTTCTAGCACGTTGGGATGTGGATGTCTTGCCGAGACAACTTAAGGACTTAATCTTGTGCGCCATTGAACTGGTCTAATCGTACTACCACATGTCGGAATGGGACAGACCTAGGCGATTAATTTGTAATGTCTAGTCTTGAGTCGCCAATGGTGGTGTGGGTTCCGGATGGACGGGTAGATTCACATGGCGCAAGAGGGGCCTTATGGGCGAAACCTTAGCGAGCGATCGAGTTTAGACAATGCATTGTAAAGGCTCTGTCATGATATCTGCGACACACCAAAGGAAGTGTGTTAGTAACGTTTGCACAAAGAGATGTTCATGTCTTGTGGGTAAAGTTGTACAACCTCCGCAGAGTGTAAAACTATTCGGATAGCGCGTCATGGTCATGGACAAAGCCCGGAATTTCACACGGGTATAAAGTGTTTCATAAAATGTGGAATGTGGAATGTTGGGATGTGAGCGGGAGTTCATCGTTGTTTTGTTGTCTATCATTGATCTATCGATTATTTATTTATGTTTTCATAAATATGCTTTCAATCTATTTATTGTATTTCCATTCAAGTTATTGCTTTCTGCAAAATAAACTATATAGCCATCCTTGTCAAGCCGTGCATAAATATATTGCATCAATTCCCTACGGCTTGCTGAGTACCTTTGTACTCACGGCTTTATGCCCTTGTTGATCAGTTGCTGAAGGAGATAATGAATCTCATGAAGAGGAATTCTATGAAGACTACGTGGATTAGGAAGGCGTTCCCCAGACGATTGCCTGTGGCAAGTCGAATGGTTCAAGTTATCTTTTCCGCTGCAATAGTATTTGTTTCTTAAGCCCTTAAGGCACAATGGTGTAAACATTGACCATAAGGTCGTTTGCTTTATTTAATAATAATTTGCTTCTTCTTAGTTAATTCGTTGTATGGAATGATATTACATCTGTGTTTCCACTGTGTGCACTAGCGTGATCCTGGACTAGTGCAGTATACACAGAGGGTTTCGGATTTGTAAATCCGGGTCCCGACAGGTTATTTATCCTGATGTACTAGACAACTTGTAGAGTGAGGTGTTGTAGACTCTATGTCAGCTTGAGATGCATTTCCTCCCATCATTCTTCGACGTCATGGTTCACCTTGTTGTTCGCCTTGTTAGAGATATTAAGATATGTGGACCTTCATTCCGACGTTACATATATCTGTTCGAGAGGTACATGGGTATATTAAAGTCATACATGAGGAATCGGTCGAAGCCTGAGAGTAGTATTGTTGAAAGTTGTGGGACTGAAGAGGTTATTGAGTCCTGTGTATACTATCTAGGTAATAGACAAGCAATTGATGTTCCTATATCTCGTCATGATGCAGACTTGCTGGTAAAGGAACCATTGGGCCCAAACTAATAAGTCTACAGTTTGATATGTATTACAAAGCGCATTTGATAGTCTTGCAGCACATCGTAGAAGATCATCCATACATTGATTAGCACATGTTGATATTACAGGAAGAGAATCCACATATGGATGAGCTTTCCATCACGCGAGAACACAACGATCGATTCCTCACATGGTTCAAAGAAAAGGTGAAGGTCTCTGTCAGTGAGGATGTCAAATAGTTGGCTGACAGACTAAGATTTAATGTACAAACATGGTAGATGTACGATATTAGTGGCTACAACTTTTACATTGAAAGTCAAGATGCAAAGAGTACTGTTCAAAACAGTGGTGTGAGCATAGATGCTTTGTCCAATTATCACTCGAAAGGAGGATCCTCAATTGCAATGAATTCCTACTAGGGATGATCGAAGAAATTTGGGAGCTCGATTACGGAATATACTAAGTTCTCCGATGAGAGTGGGTGAGACTTCCACATGGAGTGAAGGTCGACAAGACATGTTTTACTCTTGTGGATCTCAATAGACTCGCCTATAAAGATGAACCATTCGTCCTTGCGAAGCAAACAAATCAAGTCTTCTACGTGCATGATCCGGCCAATCCGAGGTTGCACATCGTCCTTCATGGCAAGAGGCGGATCGTTGGAGTTAAAAATATCATAGATGAAGAAGAGTACAACCAATTCGATGAAATACCTCCGTTTACAGATGGGGCATGTCTTAGCGATGACAACGACACATATGAAACAAATTACATACGTGTAGATCATCAAGAAGGGTTGTATTGTAAATAAAGGGACTACGCATAAAGGTCCATATTTGTGAAAATCTTTATAAAAGTTATCAAATATGTATTTCAAATATTTGACATTTCTTTAGTTTAAAGTTTTTCCAAACGACAAACTGTTCAAAAGTTTTAGCCATTTGAAGTTTGCCGAAATCTTTCATTTGACACACAAAATGACCTATTCTTTCATATCGTGGTTTTTTAATTTGAGTTGGATTTCTTTGTATATCTTGGCTTGAACTAGTATTCCTAATTCATACAAGCCATGAAAGTTCAAATCTCCATGAAATCCAAGTTGAATTGCATTTTAAGGCTTTGATGAAAATCCAATATCTCTTTATGCCTACAAAGCGCATTTTACCATATCTTTTGAAATAAAATTCTTTTTTGGAAAGCTTCTAACTAGTCCAAAGTTTATTTTTGGTAATTTTTAAATAATTTGGACTTTATTTGAATTTTTTTTTACTTTTCTACTCTTTAAGCCAAAATCATATCTACAAAGTGAAATTTGGCATATCTTTTGAATGATACTCTTTTTTGAAAATTCTTTATGAAAAATATTTGTAGTATCCCAAAGTATGTTTCTGCAAAAATTCAAATAATTTCAACTATATTTGACAAAGTTATGGTCTTTTCTCTCTTTGATTAAATGCTGAAAATTCAAACTTTTGTATACTTTAATGAAAGAGCTCATCACAATCGGGGTCTAGTTGGAACCGATTGTGATGAAGTTGGTCACCATTTATCTTGCCATTCACTTCCATTCACTCAGTTCTGGCCTTCTTCCTCTCCACACCACCACGCTCCAGCACCCCCCTGCCCACCACGCTCCTCGCACCAGCATATCCCCTTGATCTCCTTCCTCAGCTGCTCTCTTAGCGTGTCCTTGAGGCGCTCCACACATGCCTCTCATGATCTTGAACTGGCACTGGCAGCGCCTTCTTGGAAGAAGGACCTCTTCGTATGCCCCGCCCCGGCGGCAAGGACCCAACCCTTATGGTCGGGCTTCCTGATCACCGAAGATAGGATGTCCTTCGACCCTTAGCTCAGAAATGTTCCCTGCTCTTTCTACTGACTTACCTCCTCCTACAAGAAGCAAGTACAAATTAGTTCTGAAATACAATGAGAAGGGTCAACTGCAATATATTAAGTTAGATGTCTTACGATGGTGGAGACGACACACGCAGTAGTGAGGTTTGGAATTACAAGCTGCCCGTCGGCGGTTTTCTTCATCCTCGCTAATACCCAGTCGCATGCCAGCTCCTCACATATGTGGGAGTAAGGCATTACTGTCCCAGAGTTCACGCACTCCTCGGCTAGTCGTGCCCACTCTGCCTTCTTCCCTTCATAGGCGGTCGAACCGAGGCGGTGCGCGTGCTTGTTCTGCCTCTGGATAGCGACGTTCTTCTCTCTCAGTTCCTCCGCCTCGGGCGTACTCTTCATCCTTGTGAAATCCTCCCAAACACCGGGAGTCACGAACGGATACCTCTCGAATGGAGTACGACCTTTCAGCATGTACTAACCGTGAATGAAGACCCTGAAGTGCCTTAAAGCCACACACATCCTCTTCAAGGCGTACCGCCTCGTATTACTTTCATCTTACTCTTCTATAATATATTTGCCCTTAACCTCGTCCCACAGCCGATTCTTCTGCTCGGCGTTAACTTCCTTCCGCCAATCCTTTATCTTGATTGGCACTCTTGTACTTGGGAGGACCCATGCAAACTCCCGTGGTATTAAAGTGGAAAAACTGCGGCATTCTCCCTGTAGACCCTTTATTCGGTCCTCAGGTCTTACTCACCTTACTTGGCTCCTCAACATTTGGAATCGTGCTCGGTCCCTCAGCGACACCTTCTATTCTGTGTGGCGATGAGCCGATGCTCTCTACTTGCGATATTTTGAGTATTTTTATCTAACATGGTCATATATTTGACATGAGAGAAAGCAATTCATAACTATTATGTGGGCTTGACAATGAATCATGTAGAGCAACATATTAATGGATAATTCACAGCGTATAATGAAGAGGAACGCGGTATGCTACGCTAGCACAAAAAAAAATCTACCGCGAAACCAGAAAGCTACTCGCAAGAAGGGGATCATAGATAAGATTACCACTAGACGCGCAGTTGCGGAATCCTTCGCGCGTCGATGTAGTGAATCGTTCTCGCCGCAGTCGTTGCGTCGATGTAGTGGATCGTCCTTGCCTTGCCGTGGATCGTCCTCCCACGCCGCAGCCCGCGCGGCGCCACCGCAGAGTCCACACGCCCGAGATGGAACGCGTGCGCGCGTGTGCAAGCACCGGTCGCTCGGCGAGGCAGCGAGAGGAGTAGGCTAGGGTTTCGAGTGAATCACTCCTAAACCGTGGGAAAGCACACCTGCACCCTTCCTCCTCCCCTCCTTATATAGCCACGAGATGAAACCTAAACTAGGGCCTATCGTGCTAAGCCCACGAGGTTCATTAATTACGGATCCAATCCAAATTAATGCGTCCCACCATTAAGTGTGTGACCTGCGCAGGTTCACATACATTTGGACATGGATTCAAAACTCCTTTTCAATCCAATAGTTGGTAGTGGCTTCTTGCAAAGTATGCCAACTCCCAAACATACTATGATCAAATCGATGAGAACCTATCAAAAGTACTCATGTAATAATCCCTTTGCCAAGTATATGAAGATTGATCTCAAGCGAGAAGCATGTCATCCTTTGATGATTCAATCCATCTCTCGTATCCGTGATATATTAATAAGTTGTGATTGACTCCTCAATCACGGCATGGCCATGCACTTCCTTAATCATATCACACGAGTGGCCTTGTCATATATCTCCGTTTCATTGGAGTGGCAAATTCCATCTTGATCACATTTCTTCCCGCACGTTTCATAGTAAACATGAAAGCTACCTTTATAACTATCCGGTTAGGAAGTAGTGTTTCATAGCCCCAAGGAAAACTATTACACATGTAGGGAATATGACAATCTCAGGTCTAAGGATCATACATCTACTAGGTATGAGATACAGCGATGACACATAAGAATGAAACATTCTCGCAGTTGTCCCATTGCGGGTCTATCAAACCCATGTTCTTCAACATGCGTCCACAATGTATAGATGATATCTCCATATCCCATGATCTATGAAGCATGATCATCGATCACTACATGTGCTGATCTATTCATCGTTGTCCTATACGATGATATCCGATCAGAGATATTTATCGAATTACATCATTAAGTAAAGAGCTTCATAAGCAAGTCACATACTTGTTAATCAATACAATGATATATATTCATTGGACCAATAATCATATTATTATTCATAAACATAGTCATGTTACAATCATCTAAATGATTGCCTCAAGGGCATAACACTAACATATAATTGTTGTAGCATATTGTAGTAAAGTAACAGATTAATAGATGATGTTAAAGAAAAGTCTATCTGTTGACCAACTAAGCACGTACCAATGATAACTCCTAATCTCTAAATAGCTTAGGTCCTAATCTCATTCGAGGATATGTGGTTTGGGCAAGTTCCTAAGCCGTTGTACAACTCCAGAGAAAATTTCGGCAGCATCTCCCGCTGTTCTCCAGATACACGTCTCGACAACAGGTCAAGAGGGGTGTGTATCCGGAGAACACTAGGGAGATACTACTGAAACCTTCTCTGGAGTTGTACAACAGCTTAGGAACTTGCCCAAACCACATATCCTCGAACTGTCCAAAAAATATGGACAATTCGAAACTACTTGCTTATAAATATGTCATTCAGCATATTTATAAACAAGCACCCTCGAATGGGAGACGTAGGTTACGCAACCTAAACTCTAACATTGATCATATTACATAAAAAAAGATATGTAAAGAAAAATCATAAACAGAATTAGCATTCTAATATAGCTTAAAAAAAATCTAAAGCAAGCAAAAACGGCTTGAATAGAAATACCATGGATAGAAGTGTAACAGGATAACTAGCATAAATAGAGAATAATTGTACTCAAGGTCCTCCTACCAAGCTGATCTTGAATAGAAACTAAAATCATGTTCTACTAATCTCACCAATAGCAGTTAATAAAAGCTCTTTTCGGTTTCTGGATGACAGATTTGGTTACTCCTGTTACCTCTTCCACAAAATAGAGTGAAACAACCTTAATTTGATAGGTCAACTATAAACTTGTGCATTAAAGAGGACCTTTAGGTATGAGCTTACATGCAGATAAACTGGTACAGGGAGAGAAGAGCCACACTAAAGTACGCAACAACAGTTGTTACCAGCTACCGAGAGCAAGCATGGTGGTAAATAAACACTGTTAAGTAAACATGTTACTTGCTGATTTGGTCCATTTGTAAGGTGTAATACTTGCTCTCACCAGCTTGAAATGCTACTCAGATATAAAAAGGTTTTTCTGCACCAGCTGCCATCTCAACCTAGACTGACATGGGAACAAGGGACAGACAGGATGCCTTGCATTTGCTGTAAATTTATGTTGGGGTACACTGAATAAGATCTTCTAAAAGAAAATCAACTAGGAGGAAATGTATTCAGCACAGATACATATTCACTGAACATGCCTCTAAAATCCCTCTTGATGTTGGTTCCCCCCAAATATTAACATTCTTTGTTGGGTTGGGTTCAGGGAAGCAAATGCGCCATGGGTAGAAGACTTGTACTCTTCTTTTAGGCAGTGTTCTGCAATGTTTCACAAGTTCCAAATAGGTTGCACATTCCATCTCAGCCTATGTCTTGTTAACTGATGGCATACCTTTGTCAAGTAGCCTTAAATTAAAAGTTACTGAAGCTGTTTTCTTTTGTGCACACGCTTGCATGTAAAACACTGGAAGCTGGACATTATTCTCATATTCCACAACATAGATTGTTGACAGATTAGCGCTGGAAGGTTCTATTATCTTTTATTGTTCTCGATCTTCTTTTGCCTTTTTTTCCCTTCTTTTCATATTTAAATATATGACAATCTGCGTTGGATATTAACAATTTTGTGGCGATTGTCTTATAAAACTATGTTTTTCTCCATGTACTCTTACCTATGGTTGCTATTGCTTAGTCTTGTGAGGAGGTTTAGAAATGCATTCAGCACAGATACATATATATATTCACTGAAGCCTCTAAAATCGGTAGCAACTTGACTAACTAAATGAAAGCCTCTAAAGACTAGGGTTTACCGACGAAAAACTGGAATGCGGCACCGGCAGCGTCAGTGACGTCGGCGGCTAAGGGGTGCGGGCGACTATGGTCCCGGAGGAAATCGAGGCCAGGAGGCAACGAGAGCGGCGGCCCGGGCCGGAGAAGGGCGGCATTGGCGGCGGAGGGGTGCGGGCGGCGGATGCGGAGTCGTCGGAATTGGGGGTGCTAACTCGGAAGTGATGCGCTAGGTTTAGGTGAGTGCGGGCCGGGGTGATTTAAAAGCAGGTAGCAGCTATATCTGTGTCAGTTTTACACTGAAACTGACACAATTAATAAAGCTCTGTATCGGTTGTCCATTGGAACCAACACAATTAATAAAGCATCTGTATCAGTTTTTAATGAAGAACTAACACCATTAATATATATATATATATATATATATATATATATATATATATATATATATATATGTGTGTGTGTGTGTGTGTGTGTGTGTGTGTGTGTGGGTTTTACATTGGAACTGACACAATTAATAAAGCATCTGTATCGGTTTTACATTGGAACCGACACCATTAATGTATGTGTTGGTTTTTACATTAGAACCAACATGATTAGTTAAAGTATCTGTGTCAGTTTTTAATTAAGAACTAACACCATATGTATCCGTGTCGGTTTTAAATTGAGAACCGACACCATTAAATATCTGTGTCACTTTTAATTAAAAATCGACAGCATTAATGAATCTATCTGTGTCAGTTTTAATGCAAAACTGACACTATTATTAAACCTAGTACACTATTATTTGAACCATGATTTGTCCAGCAACCACCTCGATGGAACAATACCTGAATTTTGTGAAATCTTGTAGAAACGTACTTTGGGATACCACAAAGCTTTTCTAAAATGAATTTTTGAAAAAAAGAGTTAGCATTGAAAAGATATGCCAAATTTGACTTCGAAGGCATGATTTTTGCTTAAAGAGTAGAAAAGTCAAAATTTTTTGAAAATAAAGTCCAGGTTTTTTCAAAATTTTCAAAAATAAACCTTGGACTAGTTAGAAGCTTTCCCAAAAAGAAATTCCTCCAAACGAATTTTCTTTCACAAGATATGGCAAAATGCGTTTAGTAGGCATAAAGAAATGACAATATATAAAATCTGGTCGAAGAGGTGAAACACACATAATGCTAGAATATGACCTACATAGGTCAAGACTAGTTTTTGGGCTACATTCAAAATCCAGTTCATCCTCTTTTATGCATAGATAATGGAACAATACAACCCTTCTTTTATTTACAATACTACCCTTTGTGATGATCTACACGCATATAATTTGTTCCATGTGTGTCGTCGTCACCGGTAAGACATGCCCTATCTGCAAACAGAGGTATTTCATCGAATTGGTTGTACTTTTTTTCATCTACGATATTTTCAATTCCAACGATCCGCCTCTTGCCATGAAGGATGACGTGTAACCTCGGATTGGCCGGATCACTTATATAGAAAACTTGAGTTTCTTGCTTTGCAAGGACGAACGGTTCTTCTTTGTAGGCGAGTCTATTGAGATCCACAAGAGTAAAACCTCTCTTACCGACCTTCATTCCATGTGGAAGGCCCACCCACTTACATCAGAACAATGAAACGTGGTATATTCCGTAATCGAGCTCCCAAATTTCTTCGATCATCCCGTAGTACGAGTTCATTGCCATTGATGATCCTCCTTTCGAGTAATCATCAGAAAAAGCATCTATGCTCACACCACTGTTTTGGACAGTACTCTTGGCATCTTGACTCTCAGTGTAAAAGGTGTAGCCATTAATATCATACCCCTGCCATGTCTGCACATTAAATCTTGGTCTGTCAGCCAACCATTTGATATTCTCACTAACGAAGACCTTCGCCTTTTCATTGAACCATGTGAGGAATTGATCGTCGTGTTATCGTGTGATGGAAAGCTCATCCACATGTGGATTCTCTTCCCGTAATATCAACTTGTGCTGCTCGATGTATGAATGAACTTTTACGCTGTGCTGCAAGACTGTCAAATGCGCTTTGCAATACATATCAAACTGTGGACTCGTTAGTTTGGACCCAGAGGTTCCTTTTCCAGCAAGTCTGCCCTCATGACGAGATACAGGAACATCAATTGCTTGTATTTTACCTAGATAGTTTACGCAGAACTCAATAACCTCTTCTGTCCATAACCTTCAACAATACTACCCTCAGGTTTTGACCGATTCCTCACGTATGATTTTAATTTACCCATGTACCTCTCAAATGGATACATATAACGTAGAAATACAGGTCCACATATCTTAATATCTTTAATAAGGTGTACAACAAGGTGGACCATGATGTCGAAGAAGGATGGAGGGAAATGCATCTCAAGCAGACATAGAGTCTACACCACCTCACTCTGCAAGTTATCTAGTACAATGGATTCAATAACCTTGCAAGAAATTGCATTGAAGAAATAATATAGCTTCGTGATTGCCAACCTGACATCCTCCGTTAGAATATTTCTGATTGGAATAGGGAGCATTTGGGTCATCAAGACATGATAGTCGTGAGACTTCATACTAATACTCTTCAAATCATCCATGGACACAAGCTTCTTAATATTTGCGGAGCAGCCCGATAGAACTTTAATATCATGAAGACACTTGAAGAGGTCTTCTTTCTCTTTCTTAGACAAGGTGTAGCATGCAGGGGAGATGTACGGATATTTTCCATCCTCCTCTATCACTGCAAGCTTGGGCGGGATTCCCATGTAGGCCATGTCGTGACGAGCATTCATACCATCCTTGGTCTTCCCAGGTATGTTCAGCAGGATGCCAACCAAATTATCGTAGATATTTTTCTCGATATGCATGACATCAATACAATGCTAGACATCTAACTCCTTCCAGTATGGTAAGTCCCAAAATATCGACATCTTCTTCCAAATGGTCCTGGGATGAACATATTTACGACTCTTTCCATACTGATCATCGATATCCTCCACGCGTGAATATAGTTCCCTTCCACTCATAGGCTACGGGGCAGAACGAGCTTCCCTCTTCCTATCAAATTTGTCATCCATCTTACGGCATCGATGAATTTAAGATAGGAACCTACAGTGACCCATGAACACATTTTTCTTGGAATTTAGCAGCCACAATCTCTCAGTCTCCTCTTGACAAATAGGACATGTTTTGGCTCCCTTCGTACTGTAGCCCGCCAAATTACCAAGTGCCAGGAAATCATTTATGTTGCAAAATATCATAACCCGTAGGATGAAGTATTCTCTTTTGTATGCATCCCACACCGCGACCCCCTCGTTCCACAATTTTACCAAATCCTCGATCAGTGGTGCAAGATATGAAGAGGAACGCGGTATGCTACACTAGCACAAATAAAAAAAATACCGCAAAACCAGAAAGCTACTCGCAAGAAGAGGATCATAGATTAGATTACCACTAGACGCGCAGTTGCGAAATCCTTCGCGCGTCGATGTAGTGGATCGTCCTCTCCGCAGTCGTTGCGTCGATGGAGTGGATCGTCCTCGCCTCACCGTGGATCGTCCTCCCACGCCGCAGTCGCAGCAGCGTCACCGCAGTAGTCCACACGTCCGGGGATGGAACACCGTGCGTCGGTGTGCAAGCACCTGGTCGCTTGGCAGGGGCAGCGAGAGGAGGAGGCTAGGGTTTCGGGTGAAACACTTCTAGACCGTAGGAAAAGCACTCCCTACGCCCACCCTCCTCCATTCCTTATATAGCCACGACATGAAACCTTAAACCAGGGCCCATCAGTGTGCTAAGCCCACGAGGTGCATTAATTATGGATCCAATCTAAATTAGTGCGTCCCAGCCCATTAAGTGTGTGACCCTGCAGGTTCACGTACGTTTGGACATGGATTCGAAAAACTCCTTTTCAATCTAATAGTTGGTAGCGGCTCCTTACAAAGCATGCCAACTCCCAAACATACTATGATCAAATCGGACAGAACCTATCAAAAGTACTCATGTAATAATCCCTTTGCCAAGTATATGAAGATTGAACTCAAGGCGAGAAGCATGTCATCCTTTGATGATTCAATCCATCTCTCGTATCCGTGATATATTAATAAGTTGTGATTGACTCCTCAATCACGGCATGGCCATGAACTTCCTTAATCATATCACACAAGTGGCCTTGTCATATATCTCCGTTTCATTGGAGTGGCAAATTCTATCTTGACTGCTCACTTCCCTCTGCACGTTTTATAGTAAACATGAAAGCTACCTTTATAACTATCCGGTTAGGAAGTAGTGTTTGATAGCCCCAAGGAAAACTATTACACATGTAGGGAATATGACAATCTCAGGTTTAAGGATCATACATCTACTATGTATGAGATACACTGATGACACATAAGAATGTAACATTCTCGCAGTGTCCCATTGCGGGTCTATCAAACCCATGTTCTTCAACATGCGTCCACAATGTATAGATGATATCTCCATATCCCATAATCTATGAAGCATGATCATCGATCACTACATGTGATGATCTATTCATCGTTGTCCTATACGATGATATCCGATTAGAGATATTTATCGAATTACATCAATAAGTAAAGAGCTTCATAAGCAAGTCACATACTTGTTGATCAATACAATGATATACATTCATTGGACCAATAATCATATTATTATTCATAAACATAGTCATGTTACAATCTTCTACATGATTGCCTCAAGGGCATAACACTAACAAGATACACATCAATATCATTTCTCAGCTGTTTGGGTCCCGAGATTAGCAACGACATCATGATATACTTCTACTTCATGCACAACCAAGGAGGGAATTGTAGATACACAACAGAACTGGCTAGGTACTATGACAACTGCTCATATTATCAAATGGGATTCATTCCATATGTACTCAATAAAAATCTTATATTCCTCATCTCGACACCAAACTCATGTTTCCAATCGATATTTCTCCATTGAGACGAATCAGTGGGGTGTCTGAGCTTGCCATATTTCTTTCGAGATTCGTAATGCCAACGCAACAATTTTGCCTCTCTGGGATTTGCAAACAACCATTACAAACGGGGGATGATGGGCAAGTACCATAATACCTTGGCCGGTGCCCCTTTAGTGACCTCCTCACCGTCGTCGTCCTGGCTCTTACGCTTTTTGTCATTACGCTTCTCCTTTTATTTGTACCGGGGTACACCGCAAACTGGACATGCGTGTAGTTCCTTATACGCATTTCGGTACAAGATGCAATGATTTGGACATGCATGTATCCTTTCTATTTCCATTCCCATCGGACATAGTAGCTTCTTCGCTTCATAAATGCTCGTTGGCAATTTGTTTCCCCCGGAAGCACATCCGATAGAAGAAATAAAATTGCATTGAAACTTGTATCTGTCCAATGGTGTTTTGCCTTCAGTTTGAACAATGTAAGGACCGAACCCAACTTGGTGTATTCCGCTTTGCAACCCAAGAACAACGGTTTTGTATCATCTTCCATCAGGATTTTAATTTTCAAACTCTCTTTCCGTGTAATGTCCCTCCACATCTCGCAATATTTGCTCTAAATTATCCTCCTCAAACATATCACACTGCAACTCGTCATCAGGTTCCACCCTATCTTCGTTTCATACTAGAAGGGTACTACTTGTCTCCCCGTGATGGATCCAACACGTGTAATTCCTCACGAAGCCACGTCGAATCAAGTGGTCTTCAATTTGACCTAAGTTGTTAAATCTCCTGAGATTGGTGCAATCAAAGTAAGGACAATATATGAAGTTTACACCCCTCTTCTACAAGTCTTCTTCTGCAATTTTTTTGAACTCCTTAACACCCCTATGAAATTCAGCACTCACACGGCTTTTCTGATACATCCATTCTTCACCGTCCATCTGCAATTGAACTACGCACAATAAATTAAGGAAAAACTGGAGCGACAGCTAGCTAGCTATTTCAAATATTGAGACATCATTTCAATATTACATTTGTAAAATAGACGACTGTTTCCAAGATATATAATTTTACTCCCAATACCTTCTTCCCTAGTTAAGAACTTACAATTCCCTAGTTAGGAGATATACATTTAAAGCATAAAAAATGATATCGAATTACCTAATTAATGTTGTAGCTTGCAAAGTTTTTGACTTCAATGAAAAAATAAGGGTGCAAGCATTAACAAAGTTGACAAATTAAATGATCTTAACGAAACGTCTATCTGTTGACCAACAAAGTACGTACCAACGATGACTCCTAATCTCTAAATAGGTTAGGTCCTAATCCCATTCGAGGAAATACGGTTCTGGCAAGCTCCTAATCTGTTGTACATCTCCAGAGAAAATTTCGGCAGCATCTCCCCACTGTTCTCCAAATACACGTCTTGACAACAAGTCAAGAGGGGTGTGTATCCGGAGAACAATAGGGAGATGGTACCAAAACTTTCTCTGGACAATGTCAGGACCTGAGTATGCAAATCCGGACCCTCTGTGTATTCTGCACTAGTCCAGGATCACGCTAGTGCACACAGTCTCAACATAGATGAATATCACAATCATACACAGCGAAAACATAACAAAAGACTTCATATATTAAATAAGACATAATTGAACGACCTTAAGGTCAAACTTACACTTATTAAGCCTCGATGGCTCTGAATCAAAGCAAATAAACAGCAACGGAACAAAGAACGTCGGTGAATCCCATCAACATGCCACAGGCATCTGACAAGGTTCAACTCCTAGATAATCGCCTCATCGTAGAGCTCCATCTCCTTCAAAGGTGTAGATTTCTCCTCAATTGATGCTTTGATTGTTGGCAAGGGTGAGTACTTAAAGCACTCAACAAGTTGTACACAAAATGCAAGTCTATCATACTATATGCATGGCTTATTCCAAAGGAATGGTTAACATGGTTATTTTGCAATAAGGCAACATTTATGAAGAAATAGCATAGATAGATTGTAAAGATAGTAAAACAAATAATAACAATAATAAATTTCTCAATTATTTCCCAAATAAACCAACTCACAACCTTAAATCAATTTCCAAACTTTCATAGGCATACAATCTCCATCCCAATTCATTTTAATAAAATCTAACCGTTGACCGTAATTCCCAAGCATTGCTCAATACCGCGAGCACGGCTATTCGAATAGATTTTACACTCTGTAGAGGTTATGCGCTTTACCCACACGACATGATCATCTCTTATTGCCAAGCTATTGACACACTTCCTTTGGTGTATCGGCAGAGAGATCATGACAAAGCCTTTACAGAGCTCTGCCTTAACCAGTACTACTCGCTAAGGTTTCAACACTGATAGGACTGGTTACCACATTCAGGGCCCCCCTCTTGCGCCAATGAGTTTACCCATAAAGTCGGGTCTCACACCACCACTAGTAGTACCAAACTAAGACATTGCAAATTAATCAGCTAGGTCCATCCCATTTCAGACATGTGGTTGCATGATTGACTCAGGTCAAATGCTTGCAAGGTTAAGTCCTTAGGTTGACCAAGGTAAGACTAACCAAAAATTCATCATTATCATTACCATTATAAAAAATAAGCGACCGCCCAAATGTCATATTAGCCTACTATAAATTCTTGCCACATGCCTCACCCTAAATCATTTACCACCCTAGTTGATTACCATGCACCACCTGCCATCAACAACACTGAGTGACAACACCTGGCACATATTTTCAAAAATATGTTCCATATTTCTTTAAGCAAGATTAAATTTTCTCACATAATTAAAATGATATCAATAACTCGTTGCACGGCCAAGCAAACTATTCACGTTCTAGCTAACCCACATTGGCAAATAATAGATACCAACATATAAGGAAACATGCTAGGGTGACAAATGAAATATGACATACAATTGACAAGGTAGGTATAACTCAATTTGGACGAATAGCTAATCCCAAATTAATTGAAACAAGTATCAATTGAATTAGCATGCAATAGTTTAAAACAATATAATTTTTAAAACATGGGCTCAACGTGATCAAAGCACAACTTGCCTTCAAAGTGCTCTGGATCCTACTCTGGACCTTGTTCTTGGCTTGACTCCTTACTCACGAATACCTCAGGCACTTCAACGTCTACGTGAAACGAGTGATAAAGCAATAAATACCTAAAATAGATTTAAAAATCAACTCTAAAAATTAAATAAAATTCATCATTAAATATATCTCGATTTTAAAAATTTTTAGAAACTAGAATCACCTCAATCGGAGTTCGTATGAGGGAGAACGAACCCTTTGAAGTTTTAAATAAAATGGAAATAAAAAATAGCCGTTATGACCAAGCTCAAGAACAGTAGAAAGAACAGAGCCAAAAACAGCACGAACTCAAAAGCTAATTTGAGGAATCTTTTGATCGGTTGGAGAAAAACTCATGGAACTTGGTAGATGTGATCCTAAGAATGTCAGGAACTTATTCCAACCTTCAATCGCAAGGATTGAATTCAAAGTTTAGACTTTTTTTTACTTTGAAGGAAGAACACACCAAGTTTGAACAAAACTTGAGAACTTGATCTTGGACTTGCTCGTGGGGTTTTGACGATCAAGATGATCTTGGATAACCTCCCACACATCACAGCAAGAAAGAATACAAGTCCAAAACCCCTCTAACACGATTTAGAAGAATGATTCACTTAAACATACAAGATCGGTTTCTTGCAAGAAAGAACACAAGATTTACCTAGATGATTGGGATATGGTCTGAAAAAGACTCATCCATCAATCATACATCCTCAGCACAAGATCCACAAGCATTTAGAAGGAGGGGAGGCAAATCCAAATGTGCAAGAAGCAAATTGCAAGAATGTAAATTGTAGAATTTAATCGCTGAATTTAAATGCATAAAGTAAATTCAAGCATAAAAGAAAATGATTTGCATTTCTGGAAGGGAGATTTACAAAGCCTCATAACAAAGTGGGCAAAAAGCTCAAAGGAGCCAAAAACTCTAAAACATTCAAGAGGAGGAAGGCTACCCCTCCCCCTCCCCCTCCCCTCTATTTATACTACTCTTGAGTCACCCTTCACCCAAGGATGAGTTCCTTCTAGCCTAAGGATCACCATCTAAGCCTAGGAATGACTCACATACAACCATACTAACTAGACCTGCTACTCTATCACCTAGATCACGATCCAACGGCACTCCCTGATCCGAGTAGTTCCTAGCTAGTATTTCAACCATTCCTTGTCTTCTAGGTTTGCAGCGACTCCGTCTTCGATCATCTTCCGGTGATCCTCGATCGTCTGGACCTTCGTCGCACCTCGCCTAGTCCCGGTCATCCTCTGCCTCACCATGATCTAGCACCATTGTCATGCAACCATCAAAAACAAAGAAAACCCATCACATAGCAATGTCCAACAAAGATATGCAATCAACATCCAATTGCATCGCTCAACAAGTTGGCACTACTGACCACTGTATCGATTTCATCGAGTTGACACCATCGAGTAGGATCCTCGCTTGTGTAGTAACTCCACCACCGTTTCGACCGTATCGAGTGATCGACCACATGTCAAACTCAATACCTAGTCTATCAACCTCAACTCGATACCAAGTCTATCGATCATATATCCAACTCGATACCAAGTCTATCAACCTCAACTTGATACCAAGTCTATCGACCACTTGTCCAACTCGATTGATCACGGCACCAAGTCGATAAAACGATATCGAGTAACAATTGGGTAAACTAAGGACTCAAGTTGAGCTGACTGCAGAATGCTCGACCCATCAACATTTCTACTCGATACTTAGCTACTACCAATCTACTCGAATCATTCGACCACAAGTCTGCAGGGCGATACTCGAGGCTGGTAGAGCTGCTCGTGACAGACATAATTCAAATTGCTTCAATTTGATAATCCAATTCAAATCAAACTTAAACCAGAGCATACCAAACTCAAATTTAGTCAAATACTCATCACAAAACATGAGTAGACCTCCACATGGTCTTTCAAAAAGCAACTAGGCTAGGATGGGATCATAAAAATGGAACTAGAGATTTATCCGATGCTTGGTGAGATGACCACATAAAGGTAGCCATTGAATAAATATCAATTTGTTTTAGTCCATAGTTCTATATTCAAATCTAAGCTAGCTGTTGTCATTTTTATTTCTTTTTCTAGAATCATCCAAACACATAAGCATTTTCGTGATGGACCTTTTGAGAACCTAGTTGAATTGGAGGTCATGTTTGTAGATGACCTTGTCTAGTGAAATTGATGGTTCAACAACGGATAGTGATTCTAGTGAAGGTGAAGTTCACAACACAAAAAATTGAAAGTTTCAATTTCAAGATTTTGTTGTAGCAACCGACTATGTTAGTATGCATTAATATGACACTTACCTAAACAAAAAAGAGAGGAGAAAACCACTCATGACTGGGTATGAGTGGGTTATGGAGCAATTGAGGAATCAAAGGTTGTTACAGCATGTTCAGAATGAGTAAGGATGTATTTTAGAGCTTGCATGAAACCTTGGTCACAAAGTATGGCTTGAAATCAACTAGGGATATGAGTTCTATAGAATCTTTAGCTATGTTTTTTTGTATAGTTGGTGGCCCTCAGTCAGTTAGCTAGGTCTCGAACCGAATCAAGAGGTCAAGTGAAATAGTCCATAGAAAGTTTTATGAAGTCTTGCAATGTTTGTATTGTTTATCTGAACATATTATTAAACCTAGAGATCCAGAGTTTGAAACAGTGCATCAAAGACTTCGAGATAATAGATTCTCTCCTCATTTCAACAATTGCATAGGTGAAATTGATGGCACACATGTACCTGTTGTTATGCTAGCAGACGAGTAGGTTGTCCACACAGGTCGCCATGGATATACGTCTCAAAATGTGATGGCGGTATGTGACTTTGACATGAGGTTCGCATTTGTTGTTGCTGGATGGCCGTGTTCGGCGCATGATACAAGGATATTTAATGATATTTTGGACAAGTATCCAAATCGGTTTCTACATCCTCCTAATGGTACTTTTCTTCTTTGAAAATAAAATTAATTTATATGACAACATTCTTGGTTTGTATCATCAACACTTTTATTTTTCATTTATAGGGAAATATTATCTCTTTGATGTGGGGTATCCCAATCAAAAGGGCTATCTAGCACCTGACAAGGGACAAAAGTATCATCTACCGAAATTTGACGGGGTCAACAACCAAGTGTCAAATATGAGGTGTTTAATCATGCTCACTCCTCCCTTCGAAATGTGATTGAATGTTCCTTTGGCATGCTAAAAATGAAATGGCGAACCTTGTTGGCTATGCCAAGTTACAACATGGACAACCAAGCACAGATTATTATTGCGTGTGTGGTTCTTCACAACTTCATCCGAGATAGTGCTTTACATGATGAAATTTTTGAGAGGTGTGTCGATGACGAAGACTATGATTCAAATACTACACAAGCTAGATCATCTTGAGGAGGTGGTGGTAATGTATCGGCAATGGATGATAGAGGCATGTGTGCCTTTCACGAGAGTATTGTTAATTCCTTGATGGCTGCAAGAGTATAGATAGATAGGTTAATACGTAGTTATATGAACTATATATGCTAAAATGATATAAATAACATCATATGAACTTGTGACGTGAAGACAATGTTTAGTAATTTCCCTTGGGTGTCTATTTGTTTTATTAATCTATGTTTTCAATACATGTGTAGTGAAAAAATCAAGACACATTTGTATCAAATAAATTAGTACATAAAAAAGTCCTCACAACCCTAAAAGGTATATTAGACTTTCTAATAAGCTTCACCATCCAACTCATCAAAAAGTCAAGATGCCAAACAACATGTCTTAGCTTAAAAGCTGACTGCTTAAAAGCTCATTAAGCCAAAAAGCTAGCTTTAAGCCAAAATCCTAAGCCGAAACAAACATAGGTGTAATACAGATTACACAATGTTAGATTTTTGTCCTGTCATTCGAGATGCACAATGTTAAGTTTTTCTATGTAAAACTGATCGAATAAAATCCCCGATGATTCTAATGTTTAATCTGACCAAGTTTTCAGATCCAAAATCCAAGCACAATACGCTTCATTTGGTTTTCCAAGAACCGTAATGGATGATTTTGGCTATTTATTACAAACAACTTTCTCCATGAATGGATAGTGCTGCTAGATTTGCTATTATTCCTAGAGCTTATTTCATCTATGCTCATCTCTCACATCTTAGTGTCCCCGACTGCCTCCTATTTCACATTTTTTAATTAATGTTAAACACGTCATGCACTCGTGGTCTCATTGAGAAATTGCCAGCCTATCTTGGCCACTTCGATCTTCAAACTCTTATACAAGATTGTGTCATTGTTGAGTCTTGTATCCATATGTTTGTATTATGTAATCCTAATATTATCTATTTGTCAAATTGTCTCTTTCATGGAGATATGGAGTCATGGTTATATTATTATAATATTATTTATGTATCGTTCTATGTCCTGTAACTTTTCGTATGTGTACCGTTGAAATTGAATGTAGTTTTGCAACTTTGTTGGACTACCTGATATAATGACCTGTTAAATTATGATAGTTCTGTTGCATTCAAACTCATACGGTTGATTAATCATTGTTATATGTGTGTTATATGCGGTGTCTATTCTTGTGCGATATCGGACAAAAAATATTCAGTACCTTATCGATTCCGTGACACACGCCGTATTCTTATCTGGCACTATCCGTATCCGACTCCGAATCCAACAAAAAATATAGTTTAGGATATAGAAAGAGCGATATCCAACCGAATCCGAGCCGATTACACCCCTACTGGTGACTGATCATGGGACCAACACGGTAAACACATAGGGTTTGGAAACACAATTTTCTGGGTCCAACAGAAATTGGAATCAAAATATATTATGTAATAATAGTCTATGACAGACAGTTTACAATTGCTAAGAAAAAAGAGAACATGATAAAAATTTTGAAAAAAGAAAATATTCTAATTCTTTATTTGGTGGACCTCCACGGGATAGAGAGATTGATAGGGTGATTCATTGACATGTGTTCATTTTACTATACTGATATAAGCTATGTGATATGCATTAACAATATGTAGTATAGACAAGCATTACATTAATAAAAGAACGAGATGATACTGATATAAATGGATAATGTTGTGTTATACTATGTTTACTGTTTTGTTATGCAAGTATTTGAGGAAGAAAATTTGGTCACAGATGGAAAGTAACAGGAAACAGAGTGATCATTTTTTTCCTCTTATAATATATAATATTAAAAATATCACAAATAGAGTTATGAAACGATCTGTTTTAAAAAAACAAAAATCATACACACATATATATACCATACTCATGGGAGTACATACTCCCACTTCTCATCTAATGCTTAAACAAAACATTTATACCTCTTTATCCATTTGATTATACTATAATAATAACTATAAGATATTTCAAAATTAGTTCCATGAAAAATTTATCAAAGTCCATTTTTTATAGCATAATTTATGTATATATTGCTTTTGAGTATGGAAAAGAGTATATAACAAAAATAAAGGGCTCCGGTTAAAATTTTTCAACCATGTCGCACTGGAGTATCTTACAATTAGTATTTAAGCACACCGAAAGTGATAAATGGGTATAACACGTCCGTTTAAGTAGTATATTACTCCTGGGAGTACGGAAAGGCTTTGTCCATGTATGTATACATATACATGTATGTATATACATATATATGTGTATATATATAGGACATCAGAATGGGGCACCATGTAGCCTGAGCACCATGATTTCAAATGTGCGAATCCAAAACATATTTGGGTATATTTTTTAAAATTTTAATTTTAGGTCATATATTGATCTATAAAAATTCAAATAAAACACATACCTTTGAAAAAAATATGCTCGAATTCAAAGATTTTGAACGAATTTAGATTATATGCTTTGTTGATTTATATATACAATCAGCACATACCTACAATCAAACTATCATCAAAAAGAGAAACTCTAGTTTTAATTTCAATTCAAACTTGTTTGAACTAGTTATTAAACTAGTTAATTCAACATCCTAAAAATTTCAAAAAAAATTCACGTGCAATACATAGAGGAATAAACCCATTTTGTATGATGGTGCTCAGCTCTTTGGTACCATAAGTAATTATACTATATATAAATTGCTAAGTCATTGCAATTGTGCGAGCCATCTTACTATTTTTTGTTAAAAATTATTTTAATTTCAGTTTTTATTTTTGCAAAATTGAATTCTGGGATATAAACTAGATTCAATTATACACCTTTTGGTATAAAAACTTAAATTTAAATGATTTAGGGGATGAACTTAAATTGGAGCCGTCGTTTTTTTAAGGACCCTGTAGACAATGAACGGTCTTTGTGAAGTAGTAAAATTCCTACGGTATCTTGTGAAATTCTAAACAGCCCTAGGATCCGTTTGGAATATAGCAAGTTCACGACTCAGGAATTTCACAAGAATTTTTATAAAAATTTCACATAAAGTATGATAAATCCAGTTAAATTCATTCTGAATTTCTCCGTGCTAAACGGGGCATAACTGCGTAAGAGAAGAGGGAAGAAGGTCTCCTACGTCCCGCAAGGCGGCGAGCGTCAGTCAGGGACTCGGGAGTCGGGATCCCATCATTTCCTCCCTCCCGTCAAGCGGCGGCTCCCATCGCCACACCTGATGCCCCCCGCCACCATGCCCATGGCGGCCGCCTCCTCTGGGAGCGGCGAGACGCGGCTGGTCGAACGCTGCATCGACGCGGCGGCCCGCGCCGCCTCCACCGTGGAGGCCTGGCGCCGTCAGCGCCGCTCCCTGGAGCGCCTTCCGGGGCAGCTGGCCGACGCGCTCCTCCGCCGCCTCGCAGCCCGCGGCCTCCTCTTCCCCTCCCTCCTCGAGTAACCCTCCAGCCCCCTCCGTGTCGAAATGCCCGAGACCGCGCGAATCTTTCCTCTGTTTTCTGCCACGGGGGTGGATCTGCGCTGTTTCTTGGATCTCTTGTTTCCTGCGGCGTGTGGATGAATCGTTCTTGCGCGTGCAGGGTTTTCCAGCACTCGGTGGAGGAGATCGACTTGAGCGGCTACTTCGCCGTGGATGCGGAGTGGCTGGCTTACCTCGGCTCGTTCCGGTACCTGAGGGTCCTCAAGCTGGCGGGTTGCAAGAACGTCAACAATTCTGCAGTCTGGGCGCTCTCCGGTACAACGCCGAAGCTTACCCTATTATGATTCTACCATGGTTTCTAGTCTTGAGTTTGCCAACACGGCTTACTCAGTATGCTCCAGAAATTTTCTAACTAGTTTCGGAAAATGCTTCTGATGCTTCAGGCATGAGTACGTTAAAAGAATTGGACCTGTCGAGATGCTCAAAGATCTCTGATGCCGGCATCAGACATATAGTCTCCATTGAAAATTTGGAGAAGCTACACTTATCTGGGACTGTATTGAGTGACAATGGGGTGATGCTCATTTCTTCACTAGAAAACTTACATCTGCTAGATCTGGGGGGCATTCGTATGACTGACACAGCCCTAAGGTCTTTACAGGTATATACTCTCATGGTGTAGAACCATTTTATTTCATTAATGAAATGTCGACATCGTCCCATGTTAACCTTGTGTTATTTGGAAGTCTTCACAATTTTTTAATTGTGTATGTACATATCGATATGCCAGTACTTTCTGATTTCTTTTGAATAAAAGTGTACCAGAGCTTTAATTTCTTATAATTGGATTATTGTTATAGGTATTGAGACTACTTGAGTACCTTGATATATGGGGTAGTGAAACTACTAGTGAGGGAGCTTCTGTGCTTAAAGCGTTTACAAGATTGAGCTTCTTGAATGTTTCTTGGACAAATGTGACTCGTTTACCAGTTCTTCCCACCATGCGATGTCTAAATATGAGCAACTGCACAATTCATTCTATTCATGATGGGGATTCTGAAGTTCCTGTTCCTTTGGAAAAATTTATTGTCTCTGGAGCCTTATTTGGCAATATTGATGAAGTGTTTTCTAGCATCCAAGCAAGCTCATTGTCATACTTGGACATGTCTGGTTGTTCTCTAAGCAACTTGTATATCTTGGAAAAGATGAAAAATCTAGAGAATCTGGACATTAGCTTCAGCAGAATAAATGACGATGCAATTGAGTATGTTGCAAATATTGGAACGAACCTGAGATATCTGAGCCTCAAGAATACTGGAATAACTTCTCAGGCACTATGTGTTTTGGCAGGAACGGTTCCAAATCTGGTTTCGCTGTCTTTAGCTCATACAAAAATTGATGATTCTGCTCTAGTATATATCAGCATGATGACTTCACTCAGAACAACAGATCTAAGTCACACAAGTATCAAAGGTTGCTCTCTTGCTTGGCATCTATTTCTTTTTTATTATTATTATTAAATCAACATGCTTTCTCCTCGAGAAACTCAGTTCTATCATATGACAGGGTTCACTGTTATTGAAGAAAACTCAGAGAAAATATTGTCTATGTCTGCACTTGAGCATCTCAAATACCTGGAAAGCCTAAATCTGGAGGATACACCACTGTCAGCTGAAGTTATACCTCCCTTAGCATCCATTAGTGCACTGAAATATTTGTACCTAAAAAGTGATTTCTTGTCTGATCCTGCCTTGCATGCCCTGTCTTCTGCCTCAAATTTGATACATCTTGGGTTTTGTGGGAATATATTGTCAAACTCTGGGCTTCGTCAATTTGTGCCCCCTGCCAAGCTATGTGTGTTGGATTTAAGTGGCTGCTGGATCTTAACAGGAGAAGCTATTTCAACATTTTCTAGGCGTTACCCATTGATTGAGGTGAGGCATGAGCTTATGCAGGAACTTCAGGCAAATCGTGGTGGCACTTCCCATGTTCACAAGTCTCTGCAACTTCCACAGGCGAAAGCAAAAGTTGTTAGCAGTTCAGCTGGCCCTAGCAAGCTTCCTGGTATCTGCTTTGTAGGTAAGGATGATATAAATTCACTCTTGTTTCTTCACTTTGAATAGAAAATAGGAATATAATCTCAGTTTGAGATGTGCATGTTATAAGATGTTGACAGCAAGTTTGCCTTTTGATTTGAACAGATGAAAGAATAAAATACAGCAAGGAGGAATTGATGGAGCTGGAACACCTTGCCAAATCAAATTCAGTGATGCATGGTTTGCGGCTTCCACCAGAACTGCATAGGACTGAATGAGACAAGTTTTGACACCTTAATTTCCCATGCACTTCAAGATTGTGATTTGCCATAGTTCAGCTGTTTTGTTTTGGGATGGGACAATTTTGAATTAGCTAAACATAGTTGCATTATTATAAAAAGATGACTGTTGTTGTTTCTCACTCACTCTCTACTGCAAATTGGCCTACTGTTATTAGACTATGAAGAATTAGCTAGCATAATTTGTATGCTCTTTTGACCCTGAAGAATGTTTTCAATCAGCTCGGCTGTCAATACGTAGGCCGTTTGTGTTAGGCTGTCAGCTGTGACCATGGCTCCAAATGTTTGATGCTTTTGGATCTCCGGTGCTTTGCCTATTTGTCTTCAAGCTTTGTATGAATTTGCCGTCCGATCACCCTCAATCTTAGCAGAATTTTTTTCTTTAATATTTATTTTTATTCATTTTTTCGAAAATAGTCGTTAGATAAAAAATGTTGCGGAAATGGGCTCCCGTCGCCCCATATAAGGGCGATCGCCCTATATATGGGCGATATGTGGGGTTTTTAAGTCCGGGCACACCTCCGGAGCCTCATTCGGCAAACGAGCAGAAGAAGAGAAAAGGAGAAAGAGGAGAAGAGAAGAAGAGGGGAAGAAAAAAAAATCGATTCGTCGTTTTTGTGAAGGTAAATTTAGGAATTTTTTTAGGATTGTGTAGTATTTAGAAATTTAATGTAGCATTTAATATTTAGAAATTTTAGGATTGTGTAGTGTTTAGAAATTTTAGGATTGTGTAGTGTTTAGAAATTTAATGTAGCAGTTAATATTTAGAAATTTTAGGATTGTGTAGTATTTAGTATGTACAAATTTAATGTGGTATTTAGTATCTAAAAATTTAATACAGTAGAAATATTAGGCAATATTTAGAAATCTAATTTACTAGGGTTGTGTAGTAGTAATTTTATTATGCAAATAATGTATAGGCAATATATACAAATGTAATATGGTAGAAATTTAATATTAGGCTAATGGTACGCAAGTCGAATTACTTATTTATAGTCGAATTTTTTAGTACGATCAATATACGTTGTGTCTATTGTATTTTAAAGTAATATATTTTCGTCCGACGTTGCAGCATGTCGGAGAAATTGTATTTTCAAATATTTTATGGAGATGGGGAGATAGCACAGGGGGCAGATGGGGTGGATTTGTCATCATTTTTAAGAGTCGTACGGGGCATATTTAGACCGAGCGATAGGACATAAAGGGATTTGTTAGGGTGGATGTCTCGGATGTTCAATTTGGATGTCCAAACTATTCAGTTGCGGGTCAGAGTAGTAGTAAGCCGTGCACAACACTGTTTTTATGGAGAGTTGATTCCTATTAACGCGACATCAACATAGAGGAGCTATGTTGGTTTTGCCGTAGAGCGGGGTTGGTGATGTCGGGTTGCCGTAGAGGAGCTATTTGAGTTTTGCCGTACAGTGCTACCCGATGTCGCAAGTTCGTGATGTCGGGGTAGATATTACGGGGGAGGGGAAGTCAAATATGGAAGGATGCAAAGATGGAGGTGGCGAGGAGCCTGGAGACGACGAGCACGAGACTGGCGGTGGCGAGGGGATGGGGGGGGGGCGAGGAGACAGTGGTGGAGGCACGATGGGTGGCCGACGAGGGGGAGGAGGTGGAGGACATAGTTCACCTGATGGAGGAGGCGGATCGTGCGGATGAGGAAGTCTCTGATGGAGAACACTCCGACGATGAGGACAATACTCCTGAGGTGCCTATCCCTGGTGTGTGGATTAATTACAATTTCGAAGACCTAACAATGAATGAAGGGAACATTGATGCATGAGAGTATCATGAGAATGAGGTCACGCAGGGGGCCATATATAAAGATAAGGAGGTTGTGATAGATGCGGTGAAGTACTGGGCAATGTCTCTTCGGCGGCAATTCAGGGTAGTGAAGTCCAGCAAAAAGGAGTATGACGTGAAGTGCATAGTTGATTCATGCCCATGGCGGGTGCATGCATACAAGGGGAAGTGGAAGGACTATTGGAAATGTTCTATAGTGATGGAGCATAATTATGAACTGGAAGAAGCGGAGCATGGACACCGCAATCTGTCGTCCATTTAGGTGGAAAATGTGTTTTATGGTCAGATCGTGGACAATCCGTACCTGCAGCCTCGATCTATTATCACAGCGTGGAGGAGAGGTTTCAGTACAAGATTAGCTACGGAAAAGCATGGAGAGCAAAAATGACAGCTCTGCAAATACGGTTCGAGACGTACGAGGCTTCCTACGAGAATATTCCCCACTTACTCAGGGCAATAGCACGACCTTGCGGAGTTTCCTGCGGGTGGTTTGTGCGCGGGTAAGTGGGTCTTGCAGCGTGCCTTCTTCGCCCTCGGCGCATGCATAAATGCGTTCCGGCACTGTCGTCCGGTCATTTGCATGAACGACACATTCCTCACAGGGAAGTACAAGGGCTAGATTTTAACTGCGATCGCGGTGGACGCCAATAACCAGATTCTACCGGTTGCATTGGCCTTCGTGGAGGGGGAAACACGGACAACTGGTACTGGTTCCTTGAAAAAGTCAAGCTGGCAGTTGTTCAGGACAGGCCTGATGTTTGTGTCATCCATGACCGACATGCAGGGCTGCTAAGGACGATCGTGGATATACAATAAGGGTCCGACGTCGTGAGATCAGTAAAGTAGCCAGACCTGAAGAACAGGTGGTGCATGAGGCACATGGGTGCCAATTTTTTTTCTTCAGTTCAGGAACAGGGAGCTTATGAACATGTTCAAGCGGCTGTGCAAACAGAACCAACGGAGGAAGTTCGACGCGCTTTGGAGGACGTTGGATAAACTAACGAAGAAGCAATTGATGAATCCAAGAGATACCGCTAGTTCATCAAGGAACC
This sequence comes from Otatea glauca, assembly GCA_036346275.1. NCBI lineage: Eukaryota > Viridiplantae > Streptophyta > Magnoliopsida > Poales > Poaceae > Otatea > Otatea glauca. The sequence continues at coordinate 17,359,624 of CM070719.1, read as the reverse complement.
CGATGGTCTACCACGAGTAAGGAGAGGACCCCACAGCCTTGTGTGCGCTCCCGATCGACGCTCCAAACATTCGGTGTAGGCCGGGGGCCAGCATAAAGAGTTTCACCGACTGGATACGACATGAGCCTTTGGAGAAATGGTCCCTTCTGCATGACGAGGGTGGTTCGCGTTATGGAATCATGACAACGAACCTGGCGGAGATTTACAACTGGGTAATGAAAGACACCAGATGCCTTCCATTGGTGGGTATAGTTGAAGGTGTGTTACTAGGGATACAAAGATATTTCATTGAGCGATACAAGAACTCCGCAGCATGTATGTCAGACAATCGACTGTTGTACTTAATGGTTGTATCTACGTATATGTCCAAGAAAACAAGGCACACACATCGGGTGACACCGGAGAGTGGCGTGGAACGGAGATACCACGTGCACTGCGGTGACCAAGGTCACAGAGGTGTCCACCAGGAGAGACCTTCCCATCTGTGCATACTCCGAGCAGCTGACTGCGAGTGCTCCTGCTAGAAACCACGCCTGCTGCACTTACCGTGCTCGCACGTCATTGCCGCAGCCGCCGAGACGTATCAATCATGTCGTCCGTACATCTCCCCCTATTACTACAAGCAAAGGGTTCTCAACACATGGCATCACGAGATGTATGGATACCGAGTGGATGGATCATTCACAACAGCCCCCTCTCCAGAGCATCGATGGGTACCAAACATCCGAATGTTGAAGCAGAATGTCGGGCATCGAAGGACACGACGTATTCGGAACGATATGGACGAGTTCGAAGCACGTCGCAATTGCGGATAATGTAATTTTCAATGTTCCCATCGTTTAATTTACAATGTACCAGTTAACTGTTGTTCCCATCATGTAATTTTTTATGTACCAGTTAATTGTTGTTTGCATCATGTAATTTACGATGTACTAGTTAATTGTTATGCGGATAATGTAATTTTTAATGTACCAGTTAATTGTTGCTCTCATCATGTAATTTTTGATGTACCAGTTAATTGTTGCTCCCATCATGTAATTTTCGATGTTGTGTGTTTCATCAAACATATCTTCATCTTTAGTATGTTTGTAACATGAGATTTTTTTAGCTTTCTGGACTTGCGTTGTATTGTTTGTTAAATATGCTACATTTCGTTATTTTGCATTTCATTTTGTGTACATATTTAATTATTGACAAATTTGTTGTATTTGCTTTGTAATAGGTGACGATGGTGCGACCTTGCCCTGAGTTGCTAGACACGACCGTGGATGCGACCCACTGGTCTAGGTACTCCTCAGAGGAGAACCGATAGCTAGGGACACTGCGGCCTCGGGTGCCCGATGAGCTGCTTCGCATTGACCCACGCTGGCTTCCACGGTAAGCTGCCGACGCTTGCACTATTTTATGTGCATGTACTTACCTGTGAATGCAATTTTAATGACGCAATACACTACATGCAGGTTGCAAGCGGCTGGCTTACTTCCTCTCTGTAGGATGGTGGAGCAGGTCACTGCCCCGTTAGATGGCAGGTAGGTCCCACGATTCGGGTACGACCGGTCCCTGCTGGCCGCACTTGTCGACCGGTGGAGACCGGAGACGCACACGTTCCACCTACCCTGCGGAGAGATAGCTCCGACGCTGCAGGACGTGTCCTACCTCCTAGGACTCCCCTGTGCGGGTCCTACAGTTGTGCCGCACGACGTCTCCGTGACGTGGCATGCGGAGTTGTCCGCGCGGTTCGCCGAGGCACCCCCGGGCAACCCCCTACCAGCCCTTTAGGCCGAGTGAGCGGCACGGACCGACGAAGGCGTGGCTACTTTAGTTCACGGTTAGTACGTCTTTTGTACCAAATGCTGTAGGCTAAGCTGATCCACCCGCACGCCGAGGAGGAGGACGTGGCCCACCATCTGGAGGTATACCTCCTGTTGCTGTTCGGTTGGGTGATGTTTCTGTCCTCCTACGGGAATACGGTGGACCGGCACCTGATCGAGTACGCCCAGTACATCGCCGACACCCCGAGCATGAGGTAACACATTCCGTTGAAATCTCTTCTATGCATGACACATCTAACTTTCTCATTGTAAACAGATGGTGCAGTGGTCGTGGGCCTCTGCTGTGCTTGCAGCGACGTATAGAGGTTTGTGCGACGCCGTCTCTCGGGCAGATCAGGACGCGACGATGTCGGGTTGCGTCCTACTCCTTCAGTTGTGATCCTGGGAGTGCTTCTCCGTCGGTAAGCCTGCTGTTGACACTGCGCCGTACCTGCAGGACCTGTACGGAGAGGACCCGATTGACTGGCCCACCATGGGCTACTACTGGGTCCGACGACTGGTATGCTCCCTCGTATCTTTTTCCCCACTTACGCACTTCCATAATATCCACCATTTTTTATTTCCTCGCAGCGGGTGTACGCGCACCGATAAGTGAGGAGGTCCTATCTCGAGTTCGTTCGGGAGTTCGACAACCTCCACGACGAGGACGTGCAGTGGACGCCATACAACGCGTACGATGTCCACGCCCGAGCACCTTACGGGGTCTTCGTGCTTTGCATGCGAGATGAGCCGTTCTGGCTCACCCGTAAGGTTCTCGTCTTCGACCTCTGTGTCAAGGAGTACTCGCCGCACCGAGTGCTGTGGCAGTTCGGCCTATTCCAGTCTTTTCCCTTACTGCCTCATCACGTTGTCGCACGTGGCGCTCGCAGGTACGTCTCCTGAGCTGAGTACTTAGCATTTCTACAGAATGGATGTTGTATGTATTTCTTGTTTTTGCATTGCAGATGACCGGATGGGTCTTTGCAATGCACTCGATTCGCGATCTCATGCGCCATAGGCGGTGCGATGGGGCCGCGACTCGGCATTTACGTGGTCACCAAGACCCGGCCGTACGACCATGACATGTACAATGAGTACATAGAGTGGTTCGCGCCGCGGACTCGCCTCAGGGTTGGGTACACACTAGCATCGTATGTCGCACGGCAGGCATCGGTGACGGACACGTACACTTCACAGATGTCCCAGAGGGATAGCTCTGCGGTAAGTGTCACAATCGAAGCTACATGGGTACGTCTTTTTCATGTAAATTACTTAATATCAATTCGGCTTTACATGCAGACAGATCTTGCAGGGGAGGTGGAGGCTATGTCCATGTTGGCGTGCCTTCAAACGGGCATGCAGATGACCATCGGTGAGGTCGAGGCAGTTTGGGAGCGGGTCCTCGATAGGGCGAGGCGGTTGGGTCATCTGGCCACTTGCTGGGGGTGCGGAGATGTCAGCGGACGCAGTGCACCACGTCCCCGTGGGCTAGCACCTCGCCCTACCCCGGCGGTTCCTTGTTAAGCTCCCACGCAGCAGCAGTGGGGATAGTGGGCTGGCGAGGGGCCTTCGTCGTCTTGCACCCCACCAGGAACCCAGGGTAGTTTCGACGACCCTGCGTACGACGAGTTCGACCTGGAGAAGTACCTGTCGACCGACTACCTCGTCGCCTCTCAGCTCTAGGTAGCACCGCTCCAGGACACGGTCGGGTCGCTGCCACACCACTCTACCCCTGCGCCGCAGGGCCGGCCTAGGAGGGACGTCCGTCTGCCATCGCCACTCACGTACCCACGGGCCAGATCAGGAGGCGTGGCCGTTATTGATTTGTTGTACAGATGTATTTTTGTAATGCCTTTACGTTCAGCACCATATTGTATAACTGTCTGAATTAATAACATAAGTGCCTTATCACTTTAGATTGTGAATATCCATGTATGTTTTATTAATTGTGCTGTCATCGCTTTTTCTTTCTCACACGACGTGACAACACACCACCGGCCATAACGGCTAGAGAGGCCGGCATTAACGGTCATTAACGGCTGGGTGCACCTATCACCCTACATAGGGGCGATCGTCCTAATATAGGGCACACTACCATTAAATATCAGGAACTACCGTTAAATACTATCAGGGGCACACTACCCGAGGTAAATATCGGTAGTATTTTGGGTGATTGTCCAAATATGGGGCGATCGCTCCATACCCTGGCGATATCTACCCTTTATAACATTCGTTCTCGCTCACGGTCTCGCAAAGGCAGCAGCGAAAGAGGAATAAAGAAAATAATAAGTAGAGGATCAATCGAAAATACCGAGGCGTGCAAGTGGAAAGGGAAAGGGGAAAGCAAAGGAAGAAGGAAGTGCATGCCCGCGCAATTTAGCATACCAAAATCTCTTCCTACCTTGTGGAGCTATAGCACCGATGTGTATGTGCGGAGATCCTTGCAAACTTGTCCACTCTTGGGAAATTCCAACTTGGAAGATGAGGTATTGGAAGTGCTGCAACTACGCCTTCGACCCACCGGAGAAGAGGCTGAAGGATCGCCAGATGGTAACAAGCTTACGTGTTACGTAATATTTGTACATGAAACTTTACTAATTTATGTTTCATGCAGTCACTTCTGCCATTGTGTGAATTTGAGCAGTGGTTTGATATGGAGATCAACCCGGAAGACCAAAGGCTCCTTGATCAAGCCAACCGGTAGGAGGAGTTCACGCGGCAGCTTCAAGAGTAGCGTCATGCCGCACGCGAGGAGGCACGTAGAAAAGAATCGGAGGAGAAGGAGGCCGAGAGAAAGAGGAAACGAGAGAGGGCACGTCGTGCCAGAGAAGTCCCACCGGAGGCATGAGCGAAGGGGAAGTGGCCTCGAAGCACTCAGTAGACGTCTAGTTTTAACTATTATTTTTCTTGTTCGTGGTACTCCTTTCAGTTTTAAGCCGTAATAAAGAGTGTGGCATATCTTATTTTTTGCAGTAACTTATGATTTGTGAATCGACCGCTCTCTAATCTCCCTCTCACCCTCGTTTTGCAATACTTAGGGTTATTGTACTAATACAATTTAGATGCAAAGCAAGGTGTAAATAAAATATTTTTCCACCATATGGTAGTGCATATATCAAAGAGCAAATCTGGCCCGTTCTCCCTACAAATTACATTCAAACATGATATTTCACGGGCTGCCGAAAAGGCTTAAGCGTTTCATTGTTGCCTCGGCCATAATACTTAGGGTTATTGCACTAGTAGAATTATTATGCAAAGTAAGGTGTAAATAAAATATTTTCCCACCATATGGTAGTGTATATATCAAAGAGAAAATCTAGCCCGTTCTCCCTAAAAATTACATTTAAACATGATATTTCACGGGCTACAGAAAAGGCTTAAGTGTTTCATACAAGTGAGGCTACTTATAGTCATTTGGTTTATTCAACAGTGTTTATTCCTAAATATCTTTGAAAAAATGGGACACCTAACACCCTACGAACAAGTGATATTTATTTCAGGATTTTTCGATCTATGGTTTGTATAGTTTCTTCATAATACACTAAATGGTCTTTAAGTAAAATTGATTTATACAATTTAAATTTGCATGGAACATAGTACTTTTCATAACATAATCTAAATCCTTATATATTAATAAAATTTTTAAAATTTATCTTGTTCTAATTGGACCTTCCTAGTAATGCGGCTGCCCTTAATCGCCCGTTGGTCGATATCGACGACATTTAACGGTAGTTTTCGATATTTTAATAGCACTAATATACCATGCGCGTGGGATCAATGCGCGGCGCACGTCGGATGTAGTCGGACGCGACGGTAGCGTGTGTGTGATTGAGGACATTTAACTTATGGTATATTTTGGCCAATAGATATAAAATATTACAGTAAATCAATACTAAGAGGTATCAAAAATTTAAAGATTAGTGCTTTTAACTTATGGTATAGGGTATCGACTGCCCTATGACCATTTTCGTTATTTTTTTCATATTAATTATTCTTGGAAAAAAATCGAAATTAATAAAAAAAATGCGAGGTGGGGGCACCTGTCGCCTCTGTATCGGGCGATTTTTCCCCTACCATTACTTCACGGCGGAGCCGTCAGGGTCGGCACCTATCGCGGGCGACGGGAGCCCATTTCCGCAATTTTTTTTTTCTAACAACTATTTTCAAAATAATGAATAAAAATAAATATTAAAGAAAAAAATTCAATCTTAGCATAGACAGATAGACTTGCCTCCGGCCCATGGGCAAATTGTACCAAAGGAATTCATTGCGGTGTAGTATGGTCCATGTAAACATTTTTCCTGGACGCAGATAACTCTTTCCACACCCGTTATGTTCCTCTATGGGTGGAAAATCAGTAAGGTCTATGAGAATCACCTGATCTAAGCAGTACTTTTTGTTTGCTCTTAACACCATCTAGGGGAAATCTACATGGCTGTACCTGTGACTATTCCCGGTATGTTGTAGTCTGTAATCTGTAGCATAGCTTCCATATTGAAACGCATTATAGTAATTACATGTGGATTCATTCGTTGTACAAAATGGAGGGCAAGCAGAGATGAGACTCCCCTCTGAATATTGCATTATTTTTGGCTTTGGAAATGTTTGTATTGATTCGAAAAATCAAAATTAAATGAATGTTGTTTTCTTGTTACCTCCTACCGACGACATAACCAGTACTACCACCTCTCAACTCGGCGAATGGTACAAATAATCATGGAAAATTGTATATGAGATTAACTGTTGACAAGAAAATTACAACATTCTCGTAGTGTCTCAAGGTGGGTAAATCCAACTCTATGTTCTCTAACATGTGTCTATATTATTGATTTGATATCTCCATATCTATGACCTATGAAATATGGTTATCAACCAATACATATGTTAGTCTATTCATATATATCCTCATATGTTTATCGACTAGAGATCACTTTAGAATAATCATCACAAAGTCATATATATGATTTCACAAACAAGTCACATACTTACTAATAAATAATAATAATAATATTTAAATAATTAATTATGAACATAAAGAAATATAATAATCTCTATGATTACCCATAAGGTATATCTCCAACACATGTATTGGGTGACGATGCCGACCCTGAATTGATTCAACGACCACCAGAATTCGGTGAGGATAATAACTGTGATAATGTCAACTTCGAATTCAAGACTTCAGATTATTGACATACGATGATTATTAACATAGAATCCTGTTTGTACTTGAACGCACTTGTTTAACAAATTGCACTGCCAGTCTGCCATGTAGGTGCATTGCTGATGTAATAGCTAGCACCTGTTACTCCAACTGATGGCTCTACTACTTCCATGAATTACATTAGATGTTGTGTTGGAGTGCTTCTCGGAAGAAGCAATGGAGGACTTCCCAATTGGCTGCATCGAGCAAGGTCAATGGCACCCTGATTTCCACAGTAACCGCGTGGCATTATTCATCTTGGTGAAGAAGCCAGGGAGCACAGAGCAAGACATTGGTTCATAATCAGACGTCTGTAGCGAAACAAGAGTAAATGTAAAACTGGGATAGGCCCCAGCTCTGTGATAGTCATAGAAGACGATCCTAGTTTAATTGCTTGGTAGTAGAAGTTGCGCTGTTGTGAAAGAAAGGAAGATGACTTCCTTCAGCAGTTTTCTTTTGTTAAAAAAAAATTGTGTGGCATAACATTTGGATTGAGCTGGCACCAATGATGTTCATCCCAATGATGGGACGGATTTTGCAGGAGTTTGTGTGAAGCAATGGCAGGGTCAAGAATTTGCGAAAGGCCCAGATAATTCTTTTTTTTTCCTCGTAAAAGCAAGGCATGGCAGCCAATGCTAGCAAAGTGAGGCATCCTTGAGCTGGCATCAGCAAATGTTTTGTGAAACTTTTTGGCTGCAATGCATGTAGGCTTTGTGCCCCTTGTCAATATAACCGGGGTTTTTTCATGCCTGACTGTAATTTGTGTCATTGGTGTCAAATTAAAGTGAGGCCCCAAATAATAGTTACTGCTGCCCCAAACTAGAAGAGGGGAAACGAGTAACAGTTCACCAATAGTTGGGCCTCAGGCTACATCCCGGGTTCACCAGTTAGTAGGCCGTCGGGCGACAACCAGTACAAAATACGAAACCCCTCCTTATTTTCACGTCATTTCATACACTTCTTTGAAAACAAACTTTCAAATTTCTTTCTAAAAAACATTCAAATTTCTTAATTACGTGAACCGTACATGCTAGTTTAATTTTTCCAATACTATGATCGAGACAATACTCCTTTAGAAAGAATACAAATACATGTCGTTTTGGATATCGATATATTTTCCAAAACGATAATTTGAACATTAATTTCTAGTGTAATATATTTATAAAACCATAATATTATGAAAGCACATATCGAGACATTATATATATATATGAGCTGCGAGTAGAATAGGATATTCTACTCGCTAGCCATCTATGCAACCTCGACAGAATCTTCTTACCTAGCGTAATCCTCTTATCCAGTGCAACCGAGCCGCTTCTCGTGTGACTGGATTTATATGGGCCTCGAACGGACTATGATCGTAAAAGCCCATTTAGATAGAATGATTTTAATGCTCGAGTTGTATAGTATGCGAGGAAGTTATGGGGATTACTGCTGTATTCACATAATTTTTGTAGTAACTTCCATGTTACTTGCAATTTTTTTTAATTTTCTTCTTCGTTGTGTTTTGCAGCACGATATGCCGATTGATTTGCGACCAGTTAAAAAAATCTCATGCTCGAATGGACTTTGGACAGCAGACATACCTGTGATAACCATGTAGTAAACAAAAGGTATGTATTTAGTAAATTTTTAAGTTCGAAACAGTAAAAAGTGTTCAAACGTATTTATTTGAACATTAAGATAGCAACTTTGGAGGTACGTAATAGTAAACAGAAGTTATATGGATAGTAAGGTAATCTTTTCGTAAGGTAGATAGTTTCTCAAATAGTAATATTTCTGTTCGAAATAGTATAATGATTTTAAAAAACAAATATTGGCATACTGTTTTGGAAAGTTGCCTTGGATTTCCACAAACGTCTCGTCGTTTCCTGTTCCTTCATCTAATACATATTCTCTAAATTAATTCTATCTAGATACGTAGTAAACAGAAGTTATGTATATAGTAATTTTGGATATACGCATTAGTAAAATGTGAATTTCTACGTAATGTTGTAAAAAGAATTTATACGTACAGTCATATTAGACTAGGTTAATAGTAATTTTTTATTGTTCGATATTTTTGGTCACGATGGTAATGATTAAACTGATGTCATATTATTCCTTATGTAAGCGGTTCGCGGTTCATGTGTGTAGTTAGTTTTTTTTAATATTTTTGGATATATGCATTAGTAATATCGCTTTGTTTCCAAAACTTGCCTTGGTTTACGACAAACATCGCGTCGCCTCCACTTCCTTCATTTATTACATACTCTCTCTATTCACTAAACATTTAGTTGTATTTGACGACAACCTGCTAAAGTGACAGCTCTCTCTCTCCCTTCGATGACGACATCGATGTCTTTCTTCCGTTCTTTAATCCAATCTGCAATACTAGTAGGGTTAGCATTATACAATCGATTCTGGTACGCATTTTCGATGTTAGGGTTCTTCTCTTTCATTTTGATCGTTTTTTTAATCGCCATTTTATGGATCGATTTGTATGTTCAGTAATACCTTTTTTTACTACATGTCATATGTCCAGTAAATTTCTAGTAATTATGTATTAAAATCAAAAGGACGAAATGAAATTTTTTTTAACTATCATTGTAGATAAGGACCTCTGGTAAGGTTCCTCAAAGGTAAAGACAATCATTATAGCCAACAACCAATCTGCAATGGAGATTTGGCTAGATGACTCGTGCCTCGGCCGAAATAGTCTGGAAGGAAAAGGAAAGCTTTGTCGAGGAGTGATTCATCTTCCGATGAAGATTTTGTCACCACAGTAAATAAGAAGATGAAGCGGCCGTTTTCTCGCTCCTCTGTTGCTGCTACGAGCAAGGATGGTGCTATTGTGAAGACCGCCCTAGTAAACATGCTATCGAAATTAAGTATATATGAAGTAGAATTAGTAATTTTCTAAGACATAGTTTGTAACTTTTTTATTGCATGCTTATGGTTCGTAATTTTATATATCATATATAGTAATTTCACATGTATTATGTGGTTAAATATTTGATATTTCTTAGTATCACTCATATGTTGCTTTTGCGATAAAGGATGTATTGGTTGGAAGATCACCCAGGTAAACATTTCGCTTAGTATTCAATAGATAGTGATAACTATTTGCATTTTCCAACATATGAGCGACAGTAATTTTTGGATCCTAGTATATGCTGGTAAATGTTAATATAACTATAGTAATTTTCAAATGTTATGTTTAGTAATGTATACATACAATTTACATATTGTAGATTCAATAGTAAAAATAGATTGTTAGTCGTAACAATAGCTTTTCGTTATTTGCATAGAAAAAATTGTCAGCCACATGCAGATGCAGCCCTGCCTTGATTGTATCAACAATTGAAAAGCTCACAGATAATCAGCGCAAGGAGATTTGCAAGCATGGATTCGAGGAACTGTTGAAATTTAAGCTGGAGGATTTGGAGAGCAGAGACCTCCTTTGCTTTTTGATGGATAGAATAAACTCAGCGGACATGGTAATTTGTGTCAGTGGTGGAAGGAGCTTACCCATAAAACCAAAAGCAGTCAAATGCGTACTAGGGCTCCCTTGCGGTGGAAGGGATGCACCTACGGTTACATACGTTGAAAGCACAGCCGAGCCTGCAAACTTGAAGCACTTGCTTGGTGTGCCTCATGGTGGTGAAGTCAGGACAGAGATGTTGATGTCCAGAATCGATAAAAAGGGAACCGACAACTCGACATTGAGATGTTTCTTCCTCATTGTGTTCAACAAGTTGCTTTTTTGAGGGACGGCCAACCACATCACCGGTAAGGAGGCAATGTTAACGAAAGAAATGGAGGATTTTTGATGCATTGATAGGTGCAAGCGGTAGTTGACGCTCTTAGGATTGCTGTAATGAACTGGAACAAGAAAAAGGAAACATCCATTAAATCAATTAGTGGATGTGCTGTTTTTTTGCTTGTGAATATTAATTGATTTACATGTTTCATATTGCTAGTTGTTAGCTGTAGTAAATTTGATTTTAACAGTTAGTAATACATAATTTTTATAATAGTAATTATGTGTTAATAGATTTACTACCTGGACAACTTGAGTGTGTTCACATCATCGAAGCTGTCGACACTCCTCGTGCTGCTCACTTCATGACCACCCTCGTTGACAAGTTAGTGGGGGCTGACAGGATGATAGATCATCGTGGTATAGACAGCTTTGGAAAGCTCAGGGTGAGTGTTACGATAAAAAAATAGGTACACAATAAATTTAATTTTTTTCCAGTAAATATAACAATTTAGTTGTTTTTGGGCTTGTTCAGTTTAGGAGCATGGAGGGTACATGCTATTTGTCTGTTGCGGCTTCTCATGCGAGTCCATGCGAGGATATACCCAGTCCTTCTTTTGCTCGGCAGTTTCCGAGCCTGTTGTCAATGCTGGGCGACTCTCTCCGATCTATAAAAATTAGCAATCCAAGCAGGAGGTGGCTACCGCCGCACTGAAAATTTTTGATGATGAATCATCTAGGGCTATCAGACAGATCAAAAGAGCCCAACGAAAGATTGAGACTGCCCAGACAAAGGTTGTTCACACTCTACGTGTAATAATGGCGCCAATTGACAAACCTGCCAAATGAAGGAAGTCAGAACGTAAGAAGAGTGTTCCGGATGTGGATCACGTGCACGAATCAACAGACAATGTTGTTGTAAGCCTAAGTGCTCCACGTCCACATAATGTTTCTTCTGAACAAACCAGTTCATCTCCGCATATACCCATTGAGTCAGAATGGCGCGATACTGATGACGCCAGATATGTCCCGACGATGACACTATTGACAACATAGCAAGGCTTTAACGAGGATCCAACGCAACAAGGTAGAGTTTATAGTATTTATGTGTATGAATTGAATCAACATGAAGTAATTTCTTTTTCTGGTGACCATTTTTTTTATATTTGTAAATAGTCCAAGAGGGAGTGGATGACTTGTCACCGAAGATCAATCATATTATAAGTGCTATCAAAGAGGATGCCACTCCAGAGATACATCCTGATGTTAATTGCCCAAAGTCAACGTCTGCAGATAAGCCAGTGCACAATACTAAGGACATGAATAAGGCTTCGCCCAATACCACTGACCACCAGGTTATTTCTGATTACACTCACAGTAATTATTATATATTAGAAGTAAATTTTTACCATATAGACAATAAAGCTTTATCATACATATAGTAATTTTGAATTCCTATGTTTGGTACAGAAAGCATTAAACGAGACAGCAAAGAATGACTCAATTGTTATCAAGCAGGTTGATACAGTAATGCCCCTTGCTGACAGTAGTACACATCAGTTATTCGAACAACATAACTTAGTGTTGAAGTTTGTCATTTATAAATACATATAACACGATAATTATTAGTATATTTTGTCGAAGGCTTTGCGGTGTATCGTGCATACTAAGGGCAAAATTGTGACGAATTAGGATGGTAATACACCAGCCAATGTATTGATCGAAAAGAGATTGACAAGAGTGCCATCCTGGTTTGTTTCACCATTTAAGTGCCGTGTTGCTAAGTCAAACATTCCTATTGACTCTACCACCAAGGTTTGGGATATTATCATTAATGATGACACACTAAAGAGGTTGGGTGTTTATTCTCTATTATTTTTTACCAATCTTATGCATGAATATTATTTTCAAAACTACGTATATGTCCTACACTGGTTTGTGTTTATAACTTTTTTTCAACTTATTTTTTCAGAGAAACCATTATCATTTCACAAGACTATCATTGCATTGTCAATGGTGATGAACTAAGAAAGTCATTCAAAGATGGTGAAACAACTGAAAACATGTTTTTACAATTCTTCATTGATTACATTACTCACGATGATGCCGTGCTGAGGCCAGAGAGCGCTGGATATAGGATTTTTCTCCCATGGCGTTTGTCGGTATGTAAATTTTGCGGAAGCGAGTATATTAATTTTTAACATTGCATATAGTAATTTTTTCTATCCGTGGTGTGTTTCATTATTTTTGTTGGCCCTTTTACCAGAGCCTTCTCAATGTTGAAGAATATTTGAAAAACGATAACTACAATAGAGATGTCGCAATTTCTTTGCTTAGGAAAAATATTGGTGAATCGAAGGCTATGGGAGTAAAATTGGTGAGTTTTTTAAAAACCTAAAACTACATTCTAATTAATATCTTTCCTCCTAACATTGTCTTCTCCTACACAATATGCATTGGTTGGTCTATTGTTTTAATATGATTCATAGGAGAATTGATGTGCTGGACTCAAACGACTACAACATGAAGTGTACTGATCCCATAGACCAGCACGATGAGTTGGTGAGAAAGTTATAACATGTCTGCAAGATGCATTCCAAGTCGTCACGGATGGTAAGTTCCCGAAGTTTGCAAAGTGGAGACACCCACTATTTGCCACGCCCAAGCAAGTTCTTCTAAATGCCTGCACGTTCTTCGCTATGAAATTCCTTGACTTGTATGATGGCGAAGTTTGCAAGCTTCATTCTGCCATTGAAACGGTAAGCTATACAGTAACCAACAGTTTTATAGTAATTGTTATCCACATAGGTATTAATTGTATGTGTATATGTCTACATTTTTAGGCCAAGGGTAGCAATTATAGGGCCAAAATAATGTTTTATATGATGTTCCACCCCGTCAACTTGGTGAAGCTACTCCCGAGCAAGTTGGAGAAGTTTAAACCGATGTAAAGCTTGTTTTCTTGACGTTGGTGTGCCACTCCCGGACAAATGTTATTATTCTGTCAAACATGTGTCTAAATGATAGTATATATAAGTTTATCATATAGTAATATGTTATGCAATATATAGTAAATTATATTTTTCTAACTGCACAAGAGATAGCCGTCAGCAAATGATAGCAATCATAAGGTATGGTTATTTAAGATTTTCAACATTCGTCATATCAAACACAGCATAAGGTCAAACTTGTGTTAGTAAATGATAATAAACATTAGTCTATCAAAAGGTATTATGGTCTACAATATATAGCAAAATGTGATTTCTAATATTTCTATAGCACGTTCGACCCTATACTATTATTAGTACTGACATAGGTGTCAGTACATAGTAAAAACTCAACATTCATTGTATCCTTCCAAACATAAAAGAAAGAGATGAAGTTGATAATATCATAACGTGCTATGGAGGAAATAGTAAACGAGGATAAGTTAGCTCAAAAAAATATCTCAGTAAAAGATAGTAAATATAAATCAATGATTTTGTAATATGATATGCAATATATAGTAAAATGTGATTATTAATGCCTCCACAGCACGTTCGACCGCAGACAAGTATTAGTAATGACATAGGTGTCAGTACATTCGGGTAAGATAGTTCAAAACATGTGTCATGTGAAAGCTAGTTAATTTAAGTATATGAAATAGTATTATGCTCTGCAACGCATAGTAAAATGTGTTTTCTAATGCTTTCACAGCACGTTTGACCCCAGACTATTAATGTATAGTATTATGCTCTGCAATGTATAGTAAAATGTTTTCTAATGCTATAATGCCCGATGTATTTATCGTCGAATTTTACCAACTATGACAGTAATTTATTATGTACTCAGTAGTAATATGAAATGATTATTATCGTGACATACCTGCTATCATGTTTCTATGATTTTACCAATGTGCATAGTATAATATGATTTACTAATGTGCATGTTACAACATGTTCGAGCCCAAACTATTAAAAGTACTAACATAGGTGTCAATTCATGGTATGGTAACAGTAAGATTTCAACATTTGGCGTATCGATTCGAGCATGTGTAAGCTGATAATATTGTGACGTGTTATGGACGAAATAATAAATGCGGAGAAGATAGCTCAAAATATGTGTAGTGAAAGGTAGTAAATATAAATATATGAAATAGTAATATGGTCTATAATATATAGTAAAATGTTTTTCTATCCGCTTCAACGTTAGGTTCATCGCAGTAAATGTTGTTCCTACATTATAGTAAATATGATTTGTATTAATAGTAAGATTTCAACATTCCTCATATCCATCTGAACCAAGGTCAATTTCATCCTCTATTTCATCATCATGAAGTATTTTGCGGCGTGCACCACCCCTACCTCTCCTCCGACACCTTCCTCTTAAATTACCTCTGGTAAGGCTGGTATTTTTTAGCATTGGACAGGATGCTGCATTGTGACTTGTTTTGAGTTCATATAAGCTACACGCTCGTGTGCATTTCTTCTCAACTGGTGCTGCTGCTGGTATTGGTTCATTCATGGTGTGTTTCCTTCCCTTTATTCGAGAAACTGACGGTGTAGTTGGATTTAACGGAGTTTCATTTGCTTCGATTGTTGCATCGTTATCTATATCGGTAGTGGCAATATCCATCAGGATGTTATCAAGTTGTTCTCGAAGTGCATTCAGTACATCCATCGCTCTTTCATACCCCGCTTTTGTCTTGCTCCTTGCCTTGCAACGCCCATCGCCTCTGTCAGGAGGTTTGAATGGTGATACATCTTAGTTGTGCCGGCAGGTTCGAACTGTAGTAGGTCGTTTCTATCGTAAGGCACATCTACTCTTGCATTTTTGGTGTACCTTCGTAGGATGTACCAGTCAGGGATAATATCGATTTGCAGGTGAGTGAACACTTTGATCATATGAGCGTAAAATAGTCCTGTAGCAAAAACACATTAACATAACAGTAATATATTAAATGTATATTAATAAATTAAGTTCATGTGGCACATATGTATTATATGTAAGTCAGGCCAATTAGGATTTGAAAGAATAAATACCAGTGTGCTCCCACTATCAACATTCACAGCTGTATTCCTGTAAGATTTGTCTGCTACCAATTTGAATTAATGCTGTGACCATGAGAATGTTTTATTTTGTTTCGCGTGTGTGACGAGATACTGACTAGGGTTATATGGATTGTTTCTAATACGGGAGGCTGTACTATTGAAGTAAGCATCCTTGTATTCTTTGAACACTGTAGGGGTGTATAAGTTGCTCAGTTGTTCCTCAAATTGGAACAGTGTTGACCTTATCAGCTGGCTCTAAACACATTAATAAATTCAGATTTTTGTCAGGAAATGTAATATGTGTATAGTAAAAATACATTGAATTTATAGTTCTAAAAAATACCGAAGATTTTTATGTCTCCTTTGCTTCTGCGTGCTTCCTTGACTGCAAAACCCTGTGCATCTGCCTCACAAATTGATGCAGTGATGTTTTTTCATATGCGAAGCTTCATTTGACCATCTTATTCATACTTTCGCTTCTCCGCGTTGATGTCATCTTACCGTAGTATATATCTTTGAAGTACGATGATATCTAACTTCTTCGTATGTCAAACAGCCTACCAATACAGTTGTTTCCTTCGATGTTGTAGTTTGACACCATGTCTTCCCATGCTTTTTCGAATTCGATAGGAGTTAGTGGATGGTTTACTACGGAAACTAACCGTTATTTCAGCTTATTATGTTGCATGTATAGTTTGTTCAATACATCCTTGTACTTCTTTAGAACGTGCCACCTGCAGAGCCTGTGATTCGTGTTAGCGAAGACGCAAGGTATAGCAGCCACCATTACGAGATCTTGATCTGTTGTAAATACATTCATGTGAGATAGTAAGTTCATAATCAATTGATAGTAATTTGTAACCATTTAAATCCACATCACCATTCAGTATGCAGATGGGGTGCTTCCCATCCATGCTATTTTTGAACGTGTTGAAAAGTCACTCAAATGATTCGGCCTTTTCGTCCCGTAGTTGTGCTAGAGGCATATTGTACATGTTGGTCTTGTACGTGCTGTCGAATGTCACAACGTTGTCAAAGTCAGTGTATTCAGCATGGTAGCTTGCATGGCTCTAGAACACGTTTCGAACTATGTTGTTTTCGTTGACCTGTATGTCATAGTAGAATTGAGCGTTCTGAGCATGACATTCTTTGAAGAAAGTAAGGAGTTTGCTAAAATCATCTCTCTTGTCAGTTCGCGTGTTAGATGCCTTCTTGTTAAACAAAGTATAGTCATAGTGTCGACTTTTGTAGCCGGCAATAAAATTATGGGGCAGGCGCTGGATCTCAAACTTGATGGTCACACAAGATAGGGATTTTAGACAGGTTCAGGCCCTCAACAATAGAGGTAATACCCTAATCCTGTGTGCTGGAATTATCCTGATCTCTTGGATCTGGGGTCACTCAAAGCGCAATATGCTCTGGGCGATATGAGGTGTGCTATGCTCTATGGCTTGATTGCTCTATGCTTGGATGATCGGTCCCTATGTTGTTGCCCGCCCTCTCCCTTATATAGCGGGGGTGGGGCGGCTTACAGAGTCCTGATCGATTTGGAGATTCCGATCGGTTACAAGATTCTAGTCGGTTAATAGGATAGAGTTTACATCTTTATCTAACCTATTAACGACTCGGTTTACAACCATATCTATCATATCTAAATATATGCTCAACTATCTATGGAATGTACCCCCCTTGTGCACGGCAGTGGGGCCTGACGTAGGGAATATCTTCTGGGCCTCTCTCTCTCGGACGTCTCTGGGCTGATCGTGAGGGTACCTGGATTCTTATATTCCATAGTAGCCCCCGAGTTCTTCATGTTCCGATCGATATGTTTCCGATTAAACTTCTGCTTGAGTTGCTGTCTTGGACTTTTGTTTGAGCTTCCGACTGGTTCCTCCATTCGGTTGAGAGGTTTTTTCTCACAGCGAACGAATTATGAAGGACTCGAATATAACCCTTAACTTTTACTTCAAATGAACATAATCTTCTATCGGGCATGCCTGTCGCGAGCAGCCTTACGGACCTTTGCTCATATTTCAAATGTAAATTGGATATTTCTTCCGCCCGAAATTTTACTTCTCTTCGTGGATAATCACCGGACAGTCTTCGAGGTCGCCTTGATTTTCTGTGTCAACTTGTTTTACTAAAAAACTCTTCGTCTTCTGAAGTTGCATTTACTCCAAACCTCTTCGGCTTCCGATGATTAATATCTTCACACTTACTTCAATTTCACCAAATCAGCTATAAAAGGCGTACCACTGCTTCAAAATGTATCTCTTCACTTTCTGCCCTCCATTCTTTTGCTTCAAGCTTTTGTGCTCATCATGCCTTGGTGGTATCATCATGCAAAGGTGGACCCTAGGCTAGTCAAGCGCTGGGAAGAGTTTGACCGGGCCTTCGAAGAACAGCTGGAGGAGTTGGCGAAGAAGCTCGACCGCGAGGCCGCCGACGCACTCCTCGAGGTCGTCCCTGCCCTTTACAGGGCTAGGGATCCCCTCACCGAAGCGTTCGGCCGAGCGCGCCGTGGGGAGGCGTAGTTCTCCTACAACATATAGTTTCCTCGACGTAATGCCTGGGGAATTTTTGTACATAATAAAGAAATACCTTTTGTAGAAGAATATCTTGTCTGTCCCTTGACTGTGTATTAGTCCTATTCTAGGGCATCTCGGACTTTGTGTGTAGCTTGAACCTGAAAGGAGGCGTCCATCTGCCGCTAGACATGGCTTAAGCTCGACTTGGAGCGCATCGTGGCACTTGGCCGAGCGATCCCCATATCCGACTGTTGCGAGATATAGTTTTTAGTCCAACTTGGGACGTAACGAGGTTATCCTGGCTCATGGCCGAATGATACCCATGTCCTTTAGGACACGGCTCGGCTCTCTTGGAGCGTATCAAGATTTATGCGACTCTTGGCCGAGTGATACCTGTTCCCGACTGGTGTAGGTCACAGCTTAGGCTCTCTTGGAGCGTATCAAGATTTATGCGACTCTTAGCCGAGTGATACCCTTTCCCGACTGACGTCGGATACGGCTTAGACTCTCTTGGAGCGTATCACGTTTTTATCCGAAGGTGTCCGTACTAGTTTAATACGACGCACAGTTTTCACGACCCTCATGGGGCACACCCTTGGATTCGTTCCTGTTTAGGCTCGACTCGCGGTACATGATTCCGTCATGCGGCAACCATCTTGTGACCCAACGTGGGGCATACCGCAAGAAGATATGTTTTATCCAATTTGGAGATCGCCCACGCCCCGCTTAGAGCGGAAAGTGGAGTAAATGCCCCACTACACAAAGCGACGTGCCCCAATTTTACTCGGTCAAACTCTGTGAGTTGAAACGGCAGGCCTGCAAATCATTTATGGGGAATCCGGAGAGACGTGACGCTTCGCAATCTTTTCTCCGCCGATTCATCGAAGACCCAATTTTCTCCTTTTAAAAGGTTTAGGCCGTACAGCGCCCGACGGTTCACTCTCTTGCTGCGCCTTCGCTCCTTCTTTTTCCTTGCCTTTCTGACTTCCCTTTCAAAGATGTCTTCCTCCTCCTTGCCACCTTCGTCGCAAGATTGGACGACCTCGACGACGACGGAGGAGAGGCTGCAGTCCATGGTGGAAGATGGAGTCCTCCCTGACTTGGTCTTGGTCTCTACCCGTCTAGCCGCTGGCGAGTCCGTCCCCACTCCTTGCCCTGAAGAGGTAGTGGTCTTTGAATCTTTTATCCAGCGCGGGTTGGGCCTTCCCGCTTGCGCTTTCCTTCATGGCCTCCTCTTTTTCTATGAGATCGAATTGGTGAATCTGAATCCCAACTCAATCCTGCAGATTTCCCTTTTCGTTCATCTTTGTGAGGCCTTCCTAGGCATTTGCCCTCATTTTGATCTCTTTCGCCATTTTTACCTCCTGAAACCTTACCCCTCCAAGAGCGACCCCAAGGTCGTTGGTGGGGCTGGATTCCAGCTGCGCGAAGGGCTGAAGAAAAATTACTTCGCAATTCCTTCCAAAACCTCCAATAAGGGTTGGCATCATGAGTGGTTCTACTGCGCCAACCCTGATCCTGCCCTTCCTTCCTTTGGCGGACGTAGTCCTAAGGCATCTCTTTCTTGGACATCCACCCCTAAATCTGCCGATATGGATCAGGTTCATGACCTTCTGGCACTGATCGAAAAGCTAAAGGAGAGTGGTCTCACAGGGGTGGGTCTAGCCCTGCACTTCGTTGCCCGCCGAATTCAGCCCCTAAAAAAGCGAGTTCACCTGGGATTCGCGTACGAGGGGAATGACGACCCGACCCAGGAGCGGCCCGATGAGCTTTCTAGGGAGCAAATATTCGCTCGGATCGGTGAATTCTTCATCCCGAGTGTTGACGTTTCCTCCGTAAGATGCCCGAAGTCCTTTACTGCTTCACACCCCCCTCCTGAGGTGAGCTAATTCGAGAGATTTTATCTTCGCCTTGGGGTGTCTTTTAACCCTCGCCTTCCTTCACAGACGCATTGCCTTCTTGAGAACGCGCCTCTTCCGAGATGCCCACTTGCGTGGGTGGTTCTCCGAAGCGGCGAGCGAGCTCTCCCGCAGGAGATCCCTCCGCAAAAAGGGAAAAAAGGCCGCGACCAAAGACCCCGTGAAGCCCCGGCTCCTTCGGCTTCTCCTTCGCGCGAGTCTGCGTCTCTGTCGAGTCCACTGCCAAAGTACTCAAGCGTTCGGAAGGAGCCCTGGGCGCCGAGTGGTTCTTTTGGGAGCGGCTCGGCCGCTCGGAAGAAGCCTTCGATGAAAATGAAGAAGTCCGACAGGTTGGTTACCCTGCCAATTTCTATTTGACTTGCTCTGATGGCTTGCTAACAATTCTTCTCTTAGGGATCCTTCACTTGAAGTTCCTGTTGGGACGCCGTCTACGGCCCCTACGGTTGTTGAGCCCTCGAGAGCTTGCTCTCCTGTCGTGGGGACTGCTCTCGGGGATACCGAAATACCCTCCCATCCTCCAGCGCTGTCTCCTACTCCTCCCGCTCCGGTGCCGGACCCTACCGCTCAAGAGCCAATTTCCTGCCCGTCCCCTGAGGTCGAAGAGATCCACCGAGTCCCGCCGGTCCCTGCTCGCCCCCGGCTCATAACAAAGGCTGCATGGATTGACGAAGAGGAGGGCTTGAAGCTCCTTGATGACCCGGAGGAGGAGGAAAAAGAGAGGAACGATTTCTATATCCACGCCGCGGCTTGTGCGCGTGCGGCCCGGGTGAGCACTTCTCCACAATTGCTGCATTCCTGATTCCGTCATTTATCATGCGTTTACCTTTTGCCGTGATAATTGCAGAAAATGGGGGAGCACTTTGAGCAGAAATCCGAATACTTCCAGAAGATGCTCCCTGAAATTCGGACGCGCCAAGAATACTTGGCCGACTTGGAACGCGTCAAGGCCGATCGTGCGGCCGAGCTGCGGTCCCTCCGGTCCGAGGTCCAGGCGTCACGGGAGGAGAAAAATGCTTTGCGCCAGGAGAAGCTGGATGTCATTGGCTCCCTTCGAGGTAGCTATTCCAGGAACCCCTTCACGCTTCCATCTGGTCATCTGGCTTCTTGATCCTCCTCTATTCATGTCAGCTCGGGATTCCGCCGTCGCGAGGCTCCAAGGGCAGCTCAAAGCTGCAGAAGACTCTAGAGCGAAAGCGGAGAAGGAGCTTGAAGGTGACTCCTACAACTCGGCCTCACCCTGTCTTCGTTTGTCGCTTTTCTAATGCCTTGTTCCGCAGATTATAAGTTCAAGACGCAGGCGCAGTACGCCGTCTTTAACGAGAAGGTCGAAGCCCTCGAGGCCTTTTGCGCTAAGCTCTAGGATGCCTCCGAGTCGTTGCTGAGTTCGCTTCATCCTGGGGGCAAGAGGCCACTCAGCAAGGACCAGGTCATCTCTCGGCTGAGGGAAGCTCCCGAGATGCTCAAGAATCTCTTGAAGGAAATGGCGTCCAATGGTGCCAGCCAGCCTTTGGCGATCACCAAGTCGCTCTATCCCTGTGTGGATCTTGAGGCCGTTAAGGAAGGCTTCACCCGCAACGTAGATGAGGATTGAGCCGCCGAGCTCTGGGAGGAGGTCAAGGACACTTCTTCGTCTATTGTAGAGACTTTAGACCTGTAAGTTTCAAATGTATAAAGGTGTTTTTTGCTCGATTCTTTTGGGTCGGCGTCTTTGTTTGGGTAATTTCGACATATCGTGCCCGAGTAGTCCAGCCCTCAGGCTCTGTGGCATGATCTGTGATGCATGTCTCAGAGTCTTGAAATCATAGGAGTGAAGAACTCGGACGCATAGGTATCGAAGAAATTACGTAAGAAATAACTCTGAATATCGATTCTTTCATTTGCAAAGGAACAATTTAATTTACAAAGTTTAGGCGAAAAAGCGACGTAGCTGCTCTATGTTCCAAGTGTTGCCGACTGCCGTGCCGTCTTCTCGCTTGAGCTTGTAAGCCCCAGGGCGCGCCACTTCGTCGACGATGTAAGGGCCTTCCCAACTTGGGGAGAGCTTATGCTCGCACCTCTGATTCTTTTTGAGGACTAGATCTCCTTTGGAGAATGTGCGGCTCCTCACTTTGCGACCGTGATAGCGCCGTAGGTCTTGGAGATACTTTGCTGATTGAATTGTTGCGACATCCCTGGCCTCTTCCAGTTGGTCAAGGTCTTCTAGCCGGCTTTCTTCCGAAGCAATCTCTTCATAACTCCGGACCCGTGAGGATCCGAATTCTAACTCAGTAGGGAGGACTGCCTCTGAGCCATATACCAGGAAGAAAGGTGATCGCCGGTTGCTCTGTGGGGTTGTTCGCAGCCCCCAGAGTACCGAAGGCAATTCTTTCACCCATCGAGTGGCGTACGGCATTAGCCGATCGAAAATTCTTGCCTTCAGGCCCTGTAATACCATGCCGTTGGCACGTTCGACCTGCCCATTACTTCGGGGGTGCGCAACTGATGCGAAGCAAATCTTTATGCCAAGTTCCTCGCACCAGTCTTGAAATATTCCTCCTCTGAATTGAGTGCCGTTATCCGTGATGATTCGGTTGGGTACGCCGAATCTAACCACGATCTCGTGAAAGAATTCTTTGGCCTTTGCCGTCGTGATAGTGGCGACTTGCTTGGCCTCAATCCACTTGGTGAATTTGTCGACAGACACGAAGAGATGAGTATAGCCTCCCTGAGCCTTCTTCAAGGGTCCCACCATGTCGAGCCCCCAGACCGCAAATGGCCACGTGATCGGGATGGTTTGTAATTTCTGCGCCGGCTTGTTCATTTGTCGTGCGAAGAACTGACACCCTTCGCATGTCCGGACGACGTCCTCCGCATCTGTGACAGCGGTCAGCCAGAAAAATCCTTGGCGATAAGGCTTACCGATCAGGGTTGATGATGCCGCGTGATTCCCACAAAGTCCCGAGTGGATTTCTTTGAGCAGATTTCTCCCTTCTTGTTCTGATATACACCGTCGCAGTACGCCAGAGGAGCTTTTCCGATAGAGCTCTTTTCTGATGACCACATAATTCTTGCTTCGGTGCATTATCCTTTCGGCCTGTACACGATCCTCGGGTAGCTTGTCCTTCATCAGGTAATGCAAATATGGAGCTGTCCAATCTGGGATAATGACCAAGACTTCTGCTTCTTCGCTTTTCCCTGCTGGAGCATCCTCTTTTGGCTGGGTGCTAATCGTGGGCTTATGGATTTCTTCCACGAAAACTCCCATGGGTACTCTGGACCGGTAGGATCCCATCTTCGCCAGCTCGTCGGCTACTTCGTTGTCTCGCCGGAGCACGTGAATGAGCTCCAGGCCATCAAAGTTGCTTTCTAGCTTGCGTACCTCCTGGCAATAGGCCGCCATGTTGTCTTCGATACATGATCATTCCTTTTGCACTTGGTTGACCACGAGCATTGAGTCTCCGCGAACCGCTAGGCGTCGGATACCGAGGGATATGGCAATACGGAGTCCGTGAATGAGTGCGTCTTACTAGGCGGCGTTGTTGGATGCGGGAAAAAATATTTGGAGGACATACCTCAACCTTTCCCCGCTTGGCGATATGAGCACTATACCAGCCCCTGCGCCGCTGAGCATGAGGGAACCATCGAAGTACTTTGTCCAATACTCGAGTTCCTTGGTAATCGTCGGGTTCTGAAGCTCAGTCCACTCGGCCGTAAAGTCGGCGAGCGCTTGAGATTTGACGGCAGTACGGGGCCTGAATAGGATATAGAAGGCCCCGAGCTCGACTGCCCACTTGGCAATTCTCCCAGTGGCCTCCTGGTTGTGAAGTATATCCCCAATCGGGAAGGAGGTGACCACCGAAATGGCATGCTCTTGGAAATAATGCTTAAGCTTGCGAGATGTAAGAAGTACGGTATATAATAATTTCTGTACTTGTGGATATCGTACCTTGGATTCACTCAGGACCTCACTAACAAAGTAGACTAGGTGTTGGATCTTGTGCACGTGAGCCGGCTCCTCCCTCTCTACGACGATTGCAGCGCTGACTACATGAGTCGTTGCCGCGATGTAGAGTAACAGAGGTTCTTCTGGCATTGGTGAGACCAAAACTGGGGGTGTCGTTAAGAAAGTCTTTAGATCTTCAAATGCTTGCTATGCCTCCGGCGTCCACTGGAACTTGTCTTGCTTTTTAAGGAGTTTGAAGAATGGCATTCCTCGCATACCCAGTTGGGAGATAAACCTGCTGAGCGCAGCCATGCACCCCGTAAGTTTCTGGACGTCCTTTTGGCAAGTCGGCGGTTTCATATTTGATATGGCGCTGACTTTCTTCGGGTTGGCTTCGATTCCTCGCTGAGATACAATAAACCCAAGCAGTTTTCCCGAAGATACTCCGAAAACACACTTCTCGGGATTTAATCTCATGCTGAAGGTCCTCAGACTCTCAAATGTCTCGGTTAGGTCGGTGATAAGATCCTTCCTTTCCCGAGTCTTCACCACGATGTTGTCCATGTATGCCTCCACGTTGCGCCCGAGCTGGGCGTGAAAACACCGCTGTATTGCGCGTTGATAAGTCGCGCCAGCATTTTTGAGGCTGAATGCCATCGTGGTGTAGCAGAAGGCTCCGAAAGGCGTGATGAACGAGGTCTTGATATGACCTTCTGCCTTTAGGCAAATCTGATGGTAGTCTGAATAGGCATCGAGAAAGCTCAAAATTTCGCACCCGGCGGTCGAGTCGACCACCTGATCGATTCGGGGCAGCCCAAAGGGATCCTTTGGACATGCCTTGTTAAGATCGGTATAATCAACGCACATGCGCCAAGTTTTATTTTTCTTTTGAACCAATACGGGATTCGCTAACCAATCAGGGTGATACACCTCTTTAATAAAACCTGCAGCTAAAAGCTTGGTGATCTCCTGCTTGATGGCGTTCCGGCGATCTGGAGCGAACCGCCGAAGCCTTTGTTTGATCGGTTTCGCTTTCTCGTCGACGTGGAGAGAGTGCTCGATCACCTCCCTTGGTACACCTGGCATATCGGATGGCTTCCAGGCGAAGATGTCCTTGTTGGTTTGGAGGAAGGTGACGAGCGCGCTTTCCTATTTGTCCTCGAGCCCTGTCCCGATCCAAGTCATTTTAGACGTGTCGGACGGGTCAAGAATGATGCTTTTGGTTCCTTCGCCTGGCTTGATTCCTGAGGTGGCCTGCTTTTTTGTTGGAACGTCTCCTTCATCTTGCAACGTGGCAGCCTCAGTTTGGATACTTTTCGCCTCGGCGCACGCTTCCCGAAACTCAGCGAGTTCATGATTTTCTCGGTCGCATTGCGAGGATTGCTTGATGTCTCCACGGACCGTGATGACTCCTCGAGGTCCCGGCATCTTCATTATTGAGTAAGTGTAGTGCGGCACGACCATGAATCTGGCTAGGCCGAACCTTCCCAGGATAGCATGGTACGCCGTTTCGAAATTGGCTACCTCGAAATTGATATATTCGGTCCGAAAATTATCCGTGGTGCCAAATGTAACAGGCAAAGAAATCTGCCCGAGTGGGAACGAGGATGCCCCGGGGATCACTCCATGGAACAGCTGGGCGCTCGGCCTTAGCTCGAAGCGGGGAATGCTCATGTCGTCGAAAGTCCTGGCGAATAGGACGTTGAGTCCACTTCCGCCATCGATCAGCACCCTCTTGAGCTTCACGCTGCGCACAACTGGGTCAAGCACCAGAGGAAACTTACCCGGATGTGGGACCCGGTTGGGGTGATCCCTACGATCAAAGGTGATCGTGTAACAACCCAAAATTTGGGTTTTCAAAAATCTTTTGTTTAGTTCATCTTTCCAAAAATCCCCGCGGATTTTCTCTCCTTAATAAAGCTTAATCTGAAATTTTCTAATGCTAAATAAATTAAATTTGACTAATATAAACTTCAATTAAAATAAATTTAGTTTTATTTGAGTTCATTGTGCTTCAAGGAATTTTCTGTAATTTTTTAAAGATTTTTCGGAGTTCGTTTGCTATTAATTTGGAATTAATTTAAATTAAGCCTTTTGTTAAATTTAATTAAATACTGCAACATTTTAAATAAAGTTTGGTTAAAAATATTTTATTCGAGCTCTAAATGTCTTAAAATATTTTCTAGAATTTTTTTTAGAATTTTTCTGGTATTTTTATTGCTCTAAATGAATTATTTTAATTTTTGGAATTATTTTAATTCGAAATGGGCTAAATCGACGTGGCAGCTCAGAACCGCCACGCCATCGCCTAACCTCAGCCTTCCGATCTCCATCCGACGCACTGCACGCGCCACGCCACCCGCATCTTGTTCATTACGCGCGGTGTTCGATCCGATTCGTGTTCAATCCAAACCGATTTTTCTTCGTGTTTCCTTGTATTGCATGACTCCTAGCCTATATAAGTGTCCTAAGACCCTCCCACGCACCCCTAATCCCTGAGCACCTCTCAAACCCTAAAACCGCAGCTGCCGTCTTTCGGCGCCGCCTCGCCGGCCGATCTTGGCATCGCGTTCCCGTCGCTCGGTGAGTTTTTCTGAAATCCGCTCGCGTCATCTCGTGCCATATGGTCCCATCTACCTCTCCACCAAATTTGGTGCTGTTTCACCAAGCAAATCAAAAATTACGGCCGTTCCAATATCGAATCTTGCCGTCGCCCGTTCTCCTTCGTTTTTGCGAGTTTGACCTTGAAATTTATTCTGTAAACTCATCTTGATGTCCTCTACCTGGTTCTCATCCTAACTCAAGGTTTTGTCCAAGGGATTGCTGCAGAAAATTCAATCTTCCCGATCGATGCAGACGCATATTGGAAACTTCGCCGCTTCCCGCTGATCCGAAGGTAAAACTCAGATCCGTTTGCGTCATATTGTGCCAAATGACCTCAGATAGCTCTCTGAAAAATTTGGTTAGATTTCATCCATTATCTTAATAGTTATGGCCGTTTGATCTATTAGCTTTAGCGGCCGTTCATCAGTAGTTTGTGATCTGTCCATTGGGTTGCCGCCTCCAAATCCGCTTATACCATTGAGATCGTCTCGCCGCGTTCTACGTGGTGCTCACTTCCCCTTTGCTGTTCCATCTACCGAAAATTTTTATATTCGTTAGCCGCTGCCTTTCGTCAGTGCCGCGCGCTGTCTTTTGCCGCCAACCATCTTAGTTCGCCTTGGTCGTGTCGTCATGTCCAGTAGGCCATCATTCTCTGATTTGCTTATCTTTAGAGTTCATTTGATCTTCGGTTGCCATCAATGCCATATTCTAGAATCTACCCGTCGTCGTTAGATCCAGTTCTTTTATTATCGGTTCGTGTTTCGGTTAGCCACCCTTGGTAATCTTTTATCGCAGAGCCAACCCTACCTATCCTATCCCTATGCCAAATGGATCTATCCATGAGTCGCTTCTCTCAAACCCTAATTGAACCTTGTGTCCAACTGTCGTGATGATGCATCATGTCATATAAACCTCGCAACTCGCAGATCAATCTCGAGCCATATCATATCCTTGCTACCATATCGTTTGTACGACAATCGATATCTCATCTTTGCATGAGTGTCCTGTCGTTGCTTCGCTATCTTCGCATGTGTGCATGCTCGCAAAAGCTCTAGTGCAATATCATCATCCTCTCTATCGCCTTATTGTAATCTAACCCCATCACCTATGAGTTTAGCCTTGTCTTCATTTCCTCATTGCCTTGTCATCGTCAAGCATCTTGATCGACGATGGTGATCTCAAATCGAATCGCATGAATGTCAACCCCGCTTGTCCATGTCCTATTCTTGAAATCTAATCTGCCATTGACCTAGAAGTCATTCGTGGACTTGGTCGATAGACCATTGGCCATATGTCATATCCTTGTGCCATATCTAATCTATTAGTCTATCTTGCTTTTGTTTGACTGTGTATCCGCTTAATCAAGAAAAGTCATCATTGAGCATCGATTTAGTTCATTGCGAACTAACGTATCTTTATGGACCCGTTTATAGATCGAGAGCCCATATGTCATTGTCATCCAATCAAGATAATAACTTCGAAGAAATATTCTTTGGAATATTATTCTTTCTTTCTCGCCATCGATCTTTTCCTTTTGGTGTATTCCTAAGTTCGTTCTCTTTTGTCTAATATCCGATCTAATCCATTCAAGTTCCTAAATTCATCTAAGCCTTCTTGATCCAAAGATTATCCGTTCTCAATTTGGATTTTATTTGATTTATCTTTTGAGTTGGTTTGTATTTGCTTCTTCTTTAATCGTTAGACGATCGTCCTAAGTTGTTCTAAGGAGTCAAGATCAAGAAGGTAAAGATCAAGATCAAGATCAAGAATTAAAGATAAAGAGTAAAGAACATAAAAATCGCAAGGGCCAAGCAAGTTGTGCTTTGATCATATTGAACCCATGTTTATAAAATTGCTATATTTGTTTTACCCTATTGCATATTATTTCAATTATACAATTGTTTCAAATTAAATTGGGACTTAGCTATTATACCAATTTGATCTATACCCTACCTTGCCATTGTATGCCATGATCTAATTGTCACCCAAGGATGGTTAATTAATAGTTGGTTAATATTGATAATAGACATGAGCTGGTTAGACCGTCGTAGATTGCTTAGCCATGCCACGTCATCACATGTGTCCGAATGTTGATACTTAATCTTGACTAATGGAATATGGAATAATGTGTATGAATTGGTGTGTCATGTGTTGTCACACAGTGATATTAAGTTGTCGTGGCGAGGAGGTCACACAACTAGATTGAAATGTTGGTGGCACGTGGTGCTTGGTAATCAACCGGGTGGTAATGATTTAGATTGGGGCAAGTGGTAAGGGCGGTGTGCCAAGGTGGGCCAGATTGGCGGGGTATGTGGAAGTCTTGCCTTGGTCATTTTAAGGACTTAACCTTGCAAGCCTTTGACCCGAGTCTCTCTTGCAACCACATGTCCGGAATGGGACACCTAGGTGATTAATTAGTAATGTTTTAGCTTGGTACTACCATTGGCGGTGTGAGTCCCGTGTACGGATTAACTCACATGGCGCAAGAGGGGGCCCTGTCGTGGTGGTTTAACCTTGGTGTTGAAACCTCACGGTAGTATCGGGTTAAGGCGAGCTTTGTAAAGGCTTTGTCATGATCTCTCCGCCGACACACCAAAGGAAGTGTGTTAATTGCATGGCACTAAGAGACGATCATGTCGTGTGGGTAAAGTGCATAACCTCCGCAGAGTGTAAAACTATTCGAATAGCCGTGTTTCATGTATTGAGCAATGCTCGGAATTACAAGATTAAGGGTTAGACTTTTGCAAAACAAAACTTGGGATGGATGGCGGTTGCCATGGTAAGTTGGAACTTGATTAAGGATTGGAACTTGGTTTACTTGAGAAATGTGAATCTATTTATTACGCTTATTTGTTTTATTGTCTTTACAATCTATTTATGTAATTGTTCTCAAATGTCGCTTTATCGCAAAATAACCATGATAAGCCATTCCTTGGAATAAGCCTTGCATATAGTTATATTAGAATTGCA
Source organism: Otatea glauca (assembly GCA_036346275.1). Taxonomy (NCBI): domain Eukaryota; kingdom Viridiplantae; phylum Streptophyta; class Magnoliopsida; order Poales; family Poaceae; genus Otatea; species Otatea glauca. The sequence continues at coordinate 17,329,895 of CM070719.1, read as the reverse complement.
TTCATGCACAACTTGTTGAGTGCTTTAGGTACTCACCCTTGCCATCAACAAAATCATCACTGAGGAGAAGACTACAACTTCAAAGGAGGAGAAGTTCCACGAGGGGCGAATATCTAGGAGTTGAACCTTGTCGGTTGCCCGTGGCATATTGATGGGATTCACGACGCTCTTCATTCTCACGCTATTTATTTAATTTGAGTTGAAGCCACCAAGGCCTCGCAAGTGTAAGTTTGACCTAAAGGTCGTTTAATAGTTCTATATTAATAGATGAAGTCTTTATTTATTATTCCGTTGTGTATGATTGTGATATTTCATCTATGTTGAGACTGTGTGCACTAGCGTGATCCTGGACTAGTGCTGAATACACAGAGGGTCCGGATTTGTATATTCGGGTCCCGACAGATCGGGACCTCGGACCACTTCAAATACTGGGGGGTTGCCGGTTCTACTTCATTGATTTCCCGAGCGACAAGTTTTTGCCCCGCTTGGACTCATATCCGGTTGAGCCCCCGTAGATGTAGTTCAGCTCCTGCTCGGGTTCCTGGAAATCTTCTTCGTCTGGGAGGTCCTTCTTCTTTGCTGGAGCAGCTTTGCCCTTGGCTGGAGCCGGTTGCCGGTGACTTTCGCGCGCAAAACGCTTCAAATTGAAGCAGTCTTTGGCGGCGTGCTTTCCCTTAGGGTGAAAAGGACAGATTGCTTCCATGACGGTGCTGTAGTCGGGTGCCTCCCTCCGAATAGCTCGGGGTCGGTTGTGCTCGGCTACCGCAACTAGCTCTTCGCCCTTCCGCTTCCTATCCTTGTGTTTTGAGGACTCGGGCTTGTCGTCTTTGTTCTTCTGCGGTTGGCGATCTTCTTGACGTTTGGCGGGGCATCGAAGTCGTGGCGTGAGCGGTCGACCAACGCGAACATTTCCTTCACGGAGGTCGGGGGCTTCCTGGACATCTTTTTGATTAAATCAGGATCACTTACCCCTTTCTGGAAGGCCGCCACCACCACCGCCTCGGATACGTCCTTGATGGTGTTTTTCTTCTGCATGAAACGCCGGATGAAATCTCTCAGCGTCCTTCTTCTGGTGCAGCTGGTACAGGTCCCATGGAGTGCCAGGCCTTTCGTAGGTGCCCTAGAAGTTGGAAATAAACTGATCGCAGAGATCACTCTAGGAGTCCACCGAGTTTGCAGGGAGGCCCGTGAGCCATGCTTGAGTCGAGGGGGAGAGATTGACCAGCAGATAATTCACCATGATACCGTTCCTCCGGCCGCTTTAATCGCCTGGGCGATACCAGAGCTGCTTTCGGTCCCGCTCCCCGTCGAATTTTACGATGCCCTTGGGATTGAATCCTTCGGGCAATATCACTCGGCGCAGCCGAGGAGTAAAGGTCCGGATCCCGTCGATAGATGTCTCATCATGATGAGGGGGAGTCCGTCATGGCGAGCCTCTAGCTCAACGATGGTCATCAACACGTCGGGGTGGGGTACGGCGCGGCGAGTCCAAGACTCGGCGTTCGTCGTCGCTCCCACCTCGGCGGCGGTGGTCGTCGCGGTTATCATATCTTTGATCGCTCCGTCGATCGCAGCCGGTGCCGAAACGCTCGTAGTCCGACTGGTTGCGGTTCCGCTCCTGTCGCCTGGCTGTGATGTCCTGGCGGAGGTCGCGGTTGAGAATCCGGCAAGCGTCCCCGGCTGGTGGTGTGTGACGCCAACTGTCGGCATTCCGACTGGTTGCGGTTCGACTGAGGGCGACTCGGGTTGCCGCATGGGAGTGCGAGTGTGCTTCTCCCACCGGCTTTTCCTGGTTCTGCTGGATTACTACCGCCGTCACCATGGCCTTGATCTGGGCCACAATCGGGGCTGCTGGGCTATCCGCTGCGATCATTGGGTCTAGCGTGTCGAGGAGCATCTTGGAGGCGACGACTTTTTGCATCGGTGTGCGAAAGACAGATTGATCTCCCAACCTGGACTGCAGGATATCTTCGAGGACATTACGGCCGCGCAATTGAAGAGACCGCACTGGAACATCCTTACCCCTACGTCGACGATCTTCCTCCGCAGATTCTTGGTATTCTTGATGGAGATCAGTCTTCTGCTCCTCAATCGCGAAGACGCCGTGAAAATCGCAGCAGTTTCTTACAATGCCGACTGGTTTTCTGGGTGAGTCAGAGCGGCATACCTGAGATGGGTTGGCCTGATCTTCACTAGATGGGATCTGGTTTTGGACCAAGCAGACAAGCTCTCCACGCGCATCTGCGACGAAGTCCAGGTTTCCGAAGTGGAAGGCCTGGTCGGAGACGAAGGTGGCGATGAATCCGCCGATTGCTGCTATCGAGTCTGTGGGAAAAGATTATAGCGCTTCCCCTACCTGGCACGCCAACTGTCGACTTTTGTAGCCGACAATGAAATTATGGGGCAGGCGTTGGATCTCAAACTTGATGGTCACACAAGACAGGGATTTTAGACAGGTTCAGGCCCTCAGCAATAGAGGTAATACCCTAATCTTGTGTGCTAGAATTATCCTGATCTCTTGGATCTGGGGTCACTCAAAGCGCAATATGCTCTGGGCGATATGAGGTGTGCTATGCTCTATGGCTTGATTGCTCTATGCTTGGATGATCGGTCCCTATGTTGTTGCCCACCCTCTCCCTTATATAGCGGGGGTGGGGCGGCTTACAGAGTCCTGATCGGTTTGGAGATTCCAATCGGTTACAAGATTCTAGTCGGTTAATAGGATAGAGTTTACATCTTTATCTAACCTATTAACGACTCGGATTACAACCATATCTATCATATCTAAATATATGCTCAACTATCTATGGAATGTACCCCCCTTGCGTACGGCAGTGGGGCCTGACGTAGGGAATATCTTCTGGGCCTCTCTCTCTCGGACGTCTCTGGGCTGATCGTGAGGGTACCCGGATTCTTATATTCCACACATAGAAATAGTTCAGTACGTAGATAAGTAGTAATGATTACACGAGGTAGTAGTAATTTTATTTTGATGTGTGTAGTAAAAACCTATTTTGAATATCGCGATCAGTGAATGGGTATGTTCTGTCAATCTCCATGTAATTATGTCAGCATGTTCATCTTTGCATTATGAGGTATTTTGCTTGTCTGCATGGCGTCGACGAGCTCCATCAAGGAAGGATCAAAATTTTTGTGCACATGCATAAAAGTCACTAAGAACGGTGATCTGGATAGTGAATGGTTGTGCTCCAATCTAACCCATTCCGTAAGAATAGAGCCGTCTCTTATGTCCTTTAGTTTTATGTATGCCCTGCAACCTATCCTCTTGGAGGTTTTTTTACGTTCGTGTTCTTTACCCGGCATGTAGTACAGATATTTTCCTTCGTGAACGCAACACAGTTCTCTTACTACTTTTTTGTTCTATTTTTCCTGACACCGAAACTAGCGTGACGTGTGTAACGGTAGTAGAAATTGTAAGCTTCAATATCATTATCGAAACGTTGGCAGAGCTGCGAAACTATGTACTCAGGCACTTGTGGATCCTATTATAGGAAGATTGATCAGTACATATAGTGAAATGTTGGCATTCAGCAATAATTATTCTGATAATAACTTACGTGAATGTATGTACGATTGGTGGTCGGAGTTCCTAAATCTATTATAAGTACTGTCGTCGGTAGTGTAGCATCTACCACTCCTGGCGATGAAGAGGATCCCGAATAGGATGAGGACTTACAGCCAGCGGTGTAGCATCTACCACTCCTGGCGATGGTTGCGTTAGTGGTTCTTCCGATAGGTCCTCGTTGATCAGAGGACTATGATCCATCTGATAGCCGGCGATACTAACACAGGGAATGAATAGAAAAATCTATCGTACTAAATAATCTGTTGGTAGTTTTACTGGTATGCGCAGGAAATGAACATACGTAGAATTAGTGAACACTAAAGGTAAGGAGCATTTATTACTTGCGAATGTATAGTAGAAGACAAGGAGTCAATGAAAATCATTACCAATCTTGCGGTATTCATAATTGATACTGCATGTATTCAGAATTTTACGGCACTCAATTTGCGTTTGATTGGGTTTGGACAATATGATTTTAGTACTACATATAATTCTGCATTTTTATTATCTATTCTACTCAGTGTTACTATCTAGTATGCTCGATATTACTACTACAAATCTATTTCGGACAATACTGGATTACTGATTTTTTTAATATATATTAATTATTTTACTATGATTTACATTAAGTTTTACTATGAAATAAACATCGACGTGTTTGTAAATATTACGATAATAATACCGTATCAGTAATTACTAGATTGCATGATTATAACCTTACACATAGATGATATTTATTTGAAGTGCCGTACGTAATTGTGCACGTTGGCAGATGCTATAAGGCCGATTTTACTGTCATATAGTCTAGTTTACTATCGGAGGTAAATCGTTTTACTATCAGATGTAAATCATTTTACTGTCACGCAAGAAATTACACATTATTTTTGTTGAAGATTTTACCATCGTCTCTGCTGTAATTTCTACTATCGTGTTTATATGATTTTACTGTCAAAGGTAAATCATTCTACTTTCTAGTCTGCTCGATGTTAACCATCATGTCTACCAATTTTTTTACTATGGTTTCTCCATGATTTTACCAACACGGAGAGTACATTATTATTTACTACTGTCCATGCAACATTATACTACTATTTTCATATTTTACTATCGATATTGTCACCTCATTAAATATTGTGGGTTGTTTTTGGCCCGTGTTGTTTTTTGGGCCGCCATACGCTAGCTAATGCTTCTTTGTACATTTTGACTAGCGTGTGGAATAGCCTAATCTACGCGTAAGCGCAGATTAGCACTATACCGTGTGTATATGTTTATGTATATGTATATGTATATGTATATGTATATGTATATGTATATGTATATGTATATGTATATGTATATGTATATGTATATGTATATGTATATGTATATGTATATGTATATGTGAAGCCTTTTATGTACTATTGGGAGTACATACTCCTACTTCCAATATGCTACTTAAAGGAATGTGTTATCCTTCTTTATCACTTTTGGTATACTTAAATACTAATTCTAATATACTCCAATGTGATATGGTTGAAAATTTTCATTAGATTCTTTTATTTTTGCTATATATCTTTTTTCATATGTAAAATGAGTATATACACAAATTATGCTATAAAAAGTGGATTTTGATGAAATTTTTCATGGAACTCACTTTGAAGTATCTTATAATGATTATTAGAGTATGCTCAAAAGGCTAAAGAGGTATAAATCTTTTGCTTAAGTAGTATATGCAAGGTGGGAGTATGGAACAATTTTCCTATATATATATATATATATATGTGTGTGTGTGTCCACCGAAATAATAAATGTGTATGCTAGTTTGTACATGAATCTGTTTTTCTTTGTTTTAGCTATATCTTTTTATTGGTAGCTCTGATTTACAAATGATTTTCACCAGTAGTTTACTGACGACGAGAGGAACATAATGATATAAGTCTCGCTAATAAACAATAATTTTGCTGACTACTAATAGAAATTACTATATCTATAATTAGAAATTATGGCTAAAATAAAGAAAAAACATATTCATGTACAAACTAGAAACACATTAACTAGTTAGTTTGACCACGTAACACTTGGGCACTCTGTTTCACTGATTAGTGTGTTGCATGACTCGATCGGACTGGGTTAAATAGTATATGATTTCTATGTAACTAATATAAATATTTAAAGAGATGTCCATAGATAAAGTTTCAAAAGTTCGACTATACGTATCTTAAAATAATATGTATTTATGACACAAGAGAGTAATTATTTATCATATGTAACACACAATTAATTATCTAATAAGAACCGTAACCACTAGCACAGGTGGCACACCGGTTGGACATGCCATTAAGAGCACTAAGATAGTGACAACGTAAGAAGTCACTTCCCTCGACCACTTACCACGGAAGTCAGAGCTTGCATCTTCCGGAAAGGTGTGCTAGTATTACTTCTACCGCTTCTGGATCAACAACTGATCCCACCCCACCCTATCTACTAGTTCAGCTTCCCCGACCAACGATTCAAATTTCGTTTTCGGATAAAATACCGCCCAGGATCGGAATCCGAAATTTCGTCGAAATTCGGATATTTTGGACAAATCTCGTTCGAAATTCAAAAACCAAAATTCAATTCTGGTTCGTTTTGTACCGAGAAAAAACGAAATTCGCCAAAAAAATACCGAAATTTCGGGCGAAATATCCGAAATTTTGGACTTTTTGCAACGGAAAAGAGTGGGTCAAACGATGTTGAAACATTTTGAATTTTTGTGTGGACAGTCCTGACACATAGATTATATTGCCATAAAAGTTTCAGATTATTCTGAAGTATGTTGCATTTTTAAAAATTCAAACATTGCTACTGTCTGATAAAACACTGACCGACAATTTTAAACCGAATGTAAAATGGTTCAAACCACGTTATAAACATTTGAAAAAAAATTTTGCATGGTTATGATGTATCTTTAATGTTCTCATAAAATTTTCAGATGATGATCAAATTGTATGAATTTTTAAAAATTCGAACAGTACTACTATCCTGTTAAAAGGCTTACCGGTAAACTTGAACAAAATGAAAAATTATCTAAAAAATGTTAAAAACTTTTGAAAATTTTTGTGGATAGTCCTGATGTAACATTAATGTTGTTTTAAAATTTTTAGATGATGATCATTCCAAAATAATGTTTTAAACTTCAGACAGTGCTACGTCCTGATAAAAGCCTGATGATCAATACATAGATTTGCTTTAGCAATTAAAAAAGTTTAATTTTTTTTAAAATTTTACAGAAGGGTTATAAGGAAGTTCTTAATATCTCATAAAAAATTTGAATTATGATTACACTCCAGTGAATTTATAAAATTCTTACAAGGCACAGTACCATTTATGTTCTATTATTTTTTATTTTTGAAATATAATATAACAAACGAAGTTCAATGCTTACATAGATTTCATTGACAAAAAAACAAAGTTTAATTTTTTTTAAAATTTTATATAATAGTACTAACTCAATTATTAATCTCTCAAAAAAAAATTAGATCATAATCACACTCAAGAAAATTTATAAAATTCTGACAATGTAACTGTCCCAATTATGTTCATTCTGTTTTTTATTTTTTAAGGATAACAAATTAAGTTAAATTATTTTAAAAATTTTTATGTATGATCATAAGATATTAAATATAGTACCATAAAATTCTCATCTCATTATCAAGCTTGTAAAATTTTATAAAAATCTGACAGTGTTTTTGCCAAAATTTTAAAATATCTCAAAAATTCGGTTTTTCAACAAATTTTCATAGGAGATGACTTTCCTAAGGATTATTGGACCAAATCCGATCAAATCTGGCCTTAAAAGTTTCAAAACAAGCCAAAAACATAAAATTTCGTCGAAATTTCGGGTTACTGTAGCAATTTCAATTTTTTTTAAAAAAAAAATTATCCGGCCGATAGTTTAGATTTCGGAGTGGTCCGAAATCCAAAATTTCGCCGAAATTCGACGACATTTGGAACCTTGCCCCCGACCCGATGCGAGACTCTATCCAAATCTCAAAGAATAACGAGCTAGCGGCCCGCCTGCCCTAAGTCGCCTATGGAGGAATCTGTTCGAAGAATTTACTTTTAATAATTTCTTATAGGATTTCTGGTAGAATTAGGGAGCATGCTGTTGATGTTCACCGATTTTAGAAACACACTCAATGGGAAAGTACGTGTCTATACATTGTGAGGTCTTAGATGGCTCTGATAAATTTTAAGCTTGTGTAGGGAACATATATGAGTGTATGTATGTGAATAGTGTAAATATGGTGTATGTTAAATATGTGCCTACTTTACAAAGAGGGTGGTGAGTGACACATATTTCGCTTGCGTCGTAAAGCCTTCCAGACGAATATCCCTTTCTGTCCCTAGAACAAATAGACAACTAATATCGACGATCAAAGATATGAGTTGAAGTAAACAAAAGAGAATAGCTAGTCCTACAGTTTTTTTTCAAGCACTAATTAACTTGGGGGAACAAGCCAAAGGTCGAGCCCCTGCGTGGCAATCGCAGCTCCACTTTTACTTAAAAGACAAGTAAGCGACCAAGCATTTGGAAATCGAAATGTTACCTACAATTAATTGATTTAGTTCGATAGATGACCTGGTTATTTCCCTATAAATCTTGCGTGCAAGGCTTAATGTGGCCGGTAGTCTTCGCATGCGACGAATCGATCTCCACGCATACTGGGTAGTCCTATACTGAGGATCTCATTGATAGATTTAAGGGGTGTTTGGCATATTTACACTTCTACCAAAATCCGTGGAGTTGGTGGAGTAAGGTATTCCTAGCTCCAAAAATTTATGGAGCTGGAGCTGTCACTACTACAGAAAGGCTTATATTAGACGCCTCATCACAGACGGTTTCTCAAAACCGTCTGTGACGATGAACATCACTGACGGTTGCAACCGTCAGTGACATTATCACAGACGGTACTCTTCAAAAACCGTCAGTGATATACATCAGTATCACAGACGGTTTTATAATAAAACCGTCAACGACTTATCATAGACGGTTCGTTATAATAACCGTCTGTGATAAACCACATCACAGACGGTTTATCTAGATAGAACCGTCTGTGATAATATTTCAACTTTCGCGCTCTCACCAAATTTGAACTTCCCGCTCGTCTGGTTTTTGACTTCCTTTAAAATACCAGCCCACAGCTCTTCTCTTGCTGCTTTCTTCTCACTTCTCCTGCTCTCCTCTCCTCTCCTCTCCTTTTCTCTCTTCTCACTTCTCACTTCTCACTTCCTTTTCCTCTCCTCTTCGAATGTTTGGTAAGTATGGTGTTCAAATCGTTCAACTAAAATGTTATAGCTCATCCTCTCCTCTTCCTCTTCCTTTCCCTCTCTCTCTCTTTTGCACTCTTGATGTAGCAACGTTTTGTTTTCAATCCTGCACCTTTCGTAAAACAGCCATAACTTTTGCATACGAGCCCGATCGCGACGCTCTTGTGCTCGCTTTAAAGTCAAGTCGGGGCTATATCGTAGTACACGCCAGTTCAAAAACGTCGATCTCAAAAACGTCGCTTAGGGCCTCAAACGCCTCCGAAGTTTTTTTCGCTGATTTTGCGTTTTCAAGTTCTTTGAGCGATGACATGGGATATCTCACATCCAAAGAGCTCTTCCATTATGCCTAAACTAGCACAGTAGCACTGGATCACAAAAATATCATCCATGACGTGACGATATTTTTTGTTTCAGTAACATCACAAAGTGTTCATAGTAAAAACCGCTCTGTGATAGTTAGTTATCACTGCACGGTTCTTAGTAAAACCGTCGTGATAGTTTGTTATCACGCACGGTTCTTAGTAAAACCGCTCAGGATGTTTTCATATCACAGACGGTTTTAGTTTGAAACCGTCTGTGATATGTTCTATCGACCCATGGTTACAAACGGCTCGAAAAACTGTCTGTGATGACGGTTTCGAACCGTCCGTGATGACCTTTTCTGTAGTAGTGTGTGGGTACATTAAGAGTATTTAGGTGGGTCATCTTGTTTATATTTTAGACTAAAAATATAAACTTAATTCACTTTATTTTAGCCTACAAACTCCAGATCTGAGATGAAGCTGGGATCTGAAGCTCAGCCAAACAGAACCTTAATCTTATAATTAGGAAAGATAGTTTTGGAAAGTTGGTTGAATCCGAGTAGTACAAACGTTGTTTACCAGCTCCGGTTGTTGAGATAACCTTTATAAGAACAAAGAGCTTTGTAGCTCAGGTTTCTGTTGTTCTTGTGTATCGTTCCAACAATTGGTATCAGAGTCAGGTTTTTTATCTGTTGCCCGAGATGATGCCGCCCACTCCAACAAGTTGTGTCACCGGTGATGAAGTGATATCAGGTGTGATGGTGAAGGAGAGTTCCGCAGTCTCGCTGCATTATGCGATGCTCATGAAGAGCAATTATGCAGCATGGGCAATCAAGATGAAGGTGTATGTAAGGGCTTAAGTACTGTGAGAAGCGATCGTGGTTGGCAACATCGATGTGCACAAGGATCAGATGGCCTTGGTGGCCATCTATGGAGGCATTCCGGAGGAAATGCTCTTCGTACTAGCCGAAAAGGAGATGGCCAAAACTACGTGAGAGGCGTTGAAGACGATGTATCTTGACGCCGATCATGTCAAGGAGGCAAAGGTACACAGACCCTCAAAGTTGAGTTCGAGGGGCTGCGCATGACGGAGACGAAGTCAGTCGACGATTTCACCATCCGGTTGATAATAATAGTCAACAAAATCAAAGGGCTTGACGACTAGATGGAGAAAATCTATGTGGTAAAAAAATTCCTTCGGATCTGGCAGGGGCGAAGATGAGCACCTACTCCTGACGCGCGCTGAGTGGGAGATGAGGGCTCCTTCGATGGCACTAAAGGCGATGGTTGACGAGGCCACAAGAATCGAAAATTCGATAAGGCAAAAGTGATATGCTATAATTGTAATAATTATGGGTATTTTGCTTCAGAGTACCGCAAGTTGAAGGAGGTGAAAAAAAGGACTCTTTGTCGAAGCTCTAAGTGACAACAAACCGGCACTACTTTAATATTGTGTCAAGTAAGAGAGTTGAGTCCGGGACGTTGAAGACGTGTGTTCGCTATCCTAAGTTGAGTCCGTTAAATTTGACTCCGGGGCGTTGAGGAGACGCACTCACCGTCCAAAGTCATTGTCTGTGTGTTCGCCGTCTTGATTTAAGTAAGATGAGTCCAAGATGTGAGGAGATGCGTTCTCCATCCTGTATCAAGTAAATGTTGGATAAGTTTAGTTGAGACCGATAACCTCAATAAGTTAGAGTTGTGATATAAAATTAAGGGGGTGATCGATAGATTTAGTCTTGTAATTAGGAAAGATAGTTTTGGAAAGTGCGGATGAATCCAAGTACTACACAGATTGTTTACCGACTCCGGTTGTTGAGACAGCCTTTGTACGGCGCAGGGCTATCTGTAAACAACGCAACCAATAAATGGAGAAAAGATGTAATAAAATCGCAAAAAGCTTTGTAGATCAGAAGGTCTCAGGTTCGATATTTCTTGAGGCAGTGCATTTTCAGTAGATTTTTTTATGTTCCAACACTCATAAATTCAGAGGATGAGACTATTCTTTATTTTGTACTAAGCTTGTGCTTACAAGGGATGAAATCACTCGCGGATCAACCAGGGGTGTGCGGTAGTGCAGGCGCACTGGCTCCACCTGTGGCACCCCCTAGGACCCTGCTATTACCGGCTCCATGGTTCTGAAGGTTAGGGGAGTGAGCTTTGGCCGGATGTCACCCATGTCGGAGAGAGGAGGTTGCTGTTTGGAGGTTGAAGATGAGTTGGGGGAGAAGGGTTGGGCTGTTCAGTCCATGTAATAGGCTGGATGTGTCAACATTGATCAGCAGGCCATGTCAATGAATTGATTGAACCAAATCTCAACTAAGTTACTCTACAACCAACCAAGTAGAAGTATGTCAAATTTGTTCATAGGTTGTAGAATATGGATAAACCAATTCTGCAAAGTTATTTTTCAGCCAATTTCTTTCTCACGTAATTATGGACCTACATATAATGATTGACATGTGTGATAATTTGTGAGTGCTAAAATCATCTTTGGAATCATTGACAGTAAAGTATCTTAGAAATTTCAATTATGCAATAGAATTATGTCATTCATTTAATTTGGTTGCTTGTTTGAAGTCGATGAAGCATTTAGTATGGGATATTGAATCGTTAGGCCGTAGGACTGTAGAATTGTGAATTTTGATTGCATTTAGGTAGTACTGTCCATGTGGCAAAGGCTCTAGAAGCACAAATTAGTCTCGAGCATCCTTTCTTCTGGATACGCCACTGGATGAGATGTAATGGACCACAACATTTTATTCCTCAACCAAATAAGAGGGTTAGGTTTGGACTTAAGATAGTATGATCCATTCTGTCCGATCTGTTAAACCAAACAACCTATGTATGTATAGCAAACAATCGACCAGTCTCCTAGGTAGTCCCTCCGATCGAATAAGAGTTATCATGGGACCGTGGCGTCAAAACATTTAAATTCTAAGTTTCTAACCTATAAATATATATTTACAAATATTTGGTTCCATCGTATGAAACTTCAATTAATAGAATAATCTAAGAAATACTTTGTTATATAATGCTACAATGTATTGTGTTTTACAAGTGTATTACAATAGGAATAATTAGAGAGGGTATTAATTAACATAATCTCTGGTTCATGCATTTTTCGGAATGGCTGCAAATCTGTCCAATGTCTTTTTAGAACATATCCGATCGATTTTCTAACCTCTCGGGATAGGCTTAAGATTCACACCCGCACCGTCTCTGTTTCCATCACTAGCGAGGACAAACATGCTGCCTCCGTTTCCATCACTAGCAAGGGCAATCCCGCCGCTGTCGCGTCCCATACGCTCGTGCGAGCAACGTTGCAGTGTCCAGTGAAGCGAGATTAGGCGTGCACAGCAGCATCGGTGATGTCGACTCGCGTTGCCGCTGCCACTGACAATCGCCAACTGCCGCATACCGTCTTCTTTTCTTATATGAAGGCAATGTGCCAAGGAAGAGGAGAATGCATGGGAAAACGTAGGAGGTAGAGAAGAAGACAGATAAGACACTACAACATAAAAAGTTATCACGGACAGTTCAAAAATATCACCACAAAAAGTTTTGTAAACTGTTAGTTAGAATGTGTCAGTGATAATACGATGCATCACAGATACTTTTTGAACTGTCTGTGAAACACTTACTACAGACGGTTCGTGGTACAAACCGTCTATGATAATAGACTATCACAGACTATTTATACCAAGAAACGTCTGTGATATAGTTTGTTTAAAGAACCGTCTGTGATAGGCATGTTCTTCTTCCTCTCTTGGAAAAACTTTCTTGATTAGTATTTGTTGTTGGAAATTTTCTTCTCCTTAGATATTTCTGCAATGATATTTACACAACACGACCAGTTTTAGATTTTGTAATTGAGCATCTAAACATTCGAGATGCATTAAGGCAACAGCTTGTCTCATCAGGATCGTCCTAAAATATGAACCTTTATAGCACTTTTATCTCATTTTTTATTCTAATGTTAATGGATTCTTAGGCAAAATCCAATCACATCCACTATTCGTTCTGGAATTTGTCATGCCCTGATTTATCTTCCACTTCATCCTAATCCCTGAATGAGTCTATCAAAATAATCTTGTTTCTGCATAAGACCAGAGTGAAAATTGGTTGCCTATGGTATTCTCATTCAAGGATGAGGATGAAGTGAAAACGATAAATCAGAGTATGACAACTTTCAGGACGAACTATAGAAAGAAATAGATTTAATTTGCATTGGAATCCATCAATATTACAATAAGAAAGGAGATGAAAGTGCTACAAATGTTCATATTTTAAGACGATCCTGATTTGACAAGTTGTTGCCTCAATGCATCTAGGTTATTTACATATTCAATTACAAAATCTATAACTGGTTGTGCTTTGTAAATGTCGCTTTAAAAATTTCTATAGAAAAGAAAATTTCTAATAACAAATACTAATCATGGAAGTTCTTCCAAGAGAGAAAAACTTTTGGATCACAGAGTTTTCAATTCACGATAAATTTTCTATCAATCTCTTGTGCAGTAGAATATTGCTATGACAACATTTTAGTTCCAACAAGCAAGACATGCACTATTCAATAATTGGATTCAAGATGACCAAATATATATTAAGGATAATTTCAAGTGATGATATATGCATTTAGAAGATATGATACACAAATATCAACAAGCATACATTGAGAAACACATTATTTCATAGATCAAGACAAGGATACCCTAGGGTTTTTCCATGTCTGCCATCATATGTGCCATAGCTTTCGCAACATAAGTTTTTTGGTTCTCCTCGAAGTTCCATAGCTCCGACACAGTGCCTATTTGTTTGACATCAATAACTGATTGACTTCTAGTCATATCTCTTAATCTTTACAAATAAGATCATATTATTGTGGAAAGGATATCTTGATATATTATCAGTAACCACGTTAAATTAAATACTAGAAGCCTTTATATTACCTCTATAAGCTCAGTTTTGGCTTCTTCTAGCTTTGCATCGCCCTTCGCTCCTTAATAATGAGTTTATGTCTTTCAGTTTTTGTTTCATCTCATATATCTTTTTTATTAACTTAGAATCTTTTTCACTTCTGTTCTACTCTACATCAGAATTTCACTTCAATTGTTCTATTTCCACCTCAAGTTTTTTTAATATCCAACGACTTTTCTATGTTGGATATCTTGTTGGTAGGCTCCATTTTAACTGTGGAACTAACATACATCATTAATACTAAGCTACTTTGGAAGAGCATGAACATTAACGAAGAGAAAGAAGTGCAAAATCTAAAAAACATAGGGATTGAGATTGTTCGTAAGTGTGGTTGCCTCCCTCTTGCAATCAAGGTTACTAGGTACGTTTGTACGGCGGCACGCCGCACCGCGCAGACGTGTGACACTGCACAAAGACGATTTTCTCATAGAAGGAAAAAACTGTAGGGGGAAAAGATCAAAGAAGTTTGGAGGGTCTTTTCGCAAAAAGCCGCTACCACCAAAAAAATGCACATCGACTAAAAAAATAATATGCGACCGCCGCTCCTCACGTAAAAAATGATTATTTTTTCATGTAAAAGGACTAAACGTAATTTCTATTTTTGAAAAAGGACCTGAGCGTAAGGTTTAAAAAGACAAAAAGGACGTAAGCGTAATATCTGATCTTTTCCCGAAAAAGGACCCAAACGTATTTTTTTTTTCAAAAAAGGACCTAAACGTATTTTTTTACCCTAGCGTAAGGCTTAAAAAGGCATAAAGGATGTAAACGTAATATCTAATATTTTTCTCGAAAAAGGACCTAAACGTAATTATTTTTTGCAAAAAGGACCTAAACGTAATATTTTTCGCCGAAAAAGGACCCAAGCGAAAAACAATTTCCCCAGCTCGGCTCGAGCCACCAGCCGAGCTGACTCTACATCGGCTCAAATCAACCAGAGGCGTTCAAAACTCCCAAGTTTAATCGCCGAAAAAGGATCCAAACGAATTTTTTTTCCCCGGCTCAGCTTGAGCCGCGAGCCGAGCTGGCTCTACATCGGCTCAAATCAACCAGAGGCGTTCAAAACTCCCAAGTTTAATAGAGGTACGTATTTCTAGTGTTCTGGCAAGCAAAGATCAAATAGAGTATGAGTGGAAAAAGATTATAAGAAAAAATGCTTGATCCCGAGTGAGCTTCCTAATGAAATAGAAGGCGCTTTGTCTCCAAAGCTACAATGAGTTGACACATCATCTGAAGCTACAATGAGTTACCACATCACCAACTACTTGAAGATGCAGCAGAAGAATACTATTATGAGCTAATCCATCGGAATCTCCTCCAACTAGATGGTTCATATTGTTGACCGTGATGAAAGAGGCATTGTCATGTATTAAGGGGAAAAGCATTAGTAGGAACAATATAACTAAACATCTAATTTTTACACCTAGTATTGATTGATCGATTGAAAATACATCAATAAGGCCCAAATAATCTTAGCAACATGTCGGGACCCGGATTTGCAAATCCGAAACCCTCTGTGTATACTGCACTAGTCCAGGATCACGCTAGTGCACACAGTGAAAACATAGATGAAATACCATTCCATACAACGAATTAACTAAGAAGAAGCAAATTATTATTGAATAAAGCAAACGACCTTATGGTCAATGTTTACACCATTATGCCTTAAGGGCTTAAGAAACAAATACTATTGCAATGAAAAGATAACTTGAGCTATTCGACATGCCACGTGCAATCGTCTGGGAACGCCTTCCTAATCCACGTAGTCTTCATAGAATTCCTCCTCATTATATTCATTATCTCCTTCAGCAACTGATCAACAAGGGCATAAAGCCGTGAGTACAAAGGTACTCAAAGAAGCCGTAGGGAATTGATGCAATATATTCATGCACGGCTTGACAAGGATGGCTATATGTTTCATTTGCGTAAAGCAAGAATTTGAATTGAAATACAATAAATAGATTGAAAGCATATTTATGAAAAGATAAATAAATGATTGATAGATCAATGATAGACAACAAAATAATAGTGAACTCCTGCTCACAACCCAACAATTCCACATTTCACATTTTATGAAACACTCTATACCCCGTGTGAAATTCCTGCTTGTCCATGATCATGACGCGCTACTCGAATAGTTTTACACTGTGCGAGGTTGTACAACTTTACCCACAAGACATGAACATCTCTTTGTGCAATCGATCTTAACACACTTCCTTTGGTGTGTCGCAGAGATATCATGACAAAGCCTTTACAATGCAATCGCCTAAACTCAGACGCTTCGCTAAGGTTTCGCTTTTTCGCCCCTCTTGCGCTTTGCGAATCTACCCATCCATCCCGAACCCACACCACCAACTGGCAGACTCAAGGTTAGACATTGCAAATTAATCACTAAGTCCGCCCCATACCGTACATGTGGTAGTACGGTTAGGCCCACTTCAATGGTGCACAAGATTAAGTCCTTAAGTTGTCTCAGGCAAGACATCCACATCCCAATGTGCTAGAAAGCACCCCCTTTACTTCACGATCACTTGCCCAAGGGAAAACAATTCGTTCAACCAAGACCAATGGCAAACCTGCCATGGTACAACAAATTTTACAACAGTGGCTACCGGCCACGATTCAATATCTCATTAAGCCAATATTAACATTATTCACATGTGACATGAATCCCAACGTATATGTAAGCATGTCTAAGCATAGCTACGATAACCCAATGTTGGTATAATGATTATGCCCAACTAGTAATGTTCCAACCTAGGTTTAACAATGGATACATGGCATACAACTAATCAAGGTGGCATAATATCAACTAGGTATACATCTACTCCCATTAAATAAGCATTGATACACAAAGTAGCATGCAATTGTATAAAAGTAAATTACTTTTGCAAACATGGGATCAATATGATCAAAGGTTACGACTTGCCTTGCCGATCCGGTGTCGAGTCTTGGTCTTCAAAGTCTTCGCTTGCTTCTCCGAATTAGCGTCACCAGGAAAAGAAGCAACGAAACCAAATAAATACAAAACAGAGACTCAAACAAGCTCAAAACTGAAAATAAATGGCTCTGGAAGATAGATCTTGATTTTAGAAAAATTTAGAAACTTGAATCGCCTCAATCGGAGTTCGTATGAGGAGAACGAGCTTCGAAAATTAAATCGAGAAAAGGTCAAAATCGTAAATTCGAATTTCGATTTATTTTTGTACTAAAAAGCGATTTATTGCGCAACGCCGACGCCATCGGGTTCACGGTGGACTCGGTCCACGCGCTGCCTCGCTCATCAGACACCCGCCAGACGGCCGACGCTCATCACGATGCGGGCGGCTACCGACGCGTGGTCGACGCAGCGCCACGCCACGCGTCGCAAGATCCGCCACCCGACCAGACGGACGGCTTAGGAGCCAAGGATGCGCGAGGAGGCGTGGCGCCATCCGTGCACTCGCAGACGATCGGACCACCGGGTTGGGCGGCGAGGACGGCGCGTAGGTTTACCGAGACGGAAGAAGACGAGGCCGACGGCGGATGGCGTGGATCGACCGGACAAGGCGAACGGGAGAGGATGACGCGGAAGGCGAAGGACCCACAACAACAAGTGAGATGCACCTTGGCGAAGAAAAAGGCGCGAAGAGCTCGGCACGGTGGAGATCGACGGCGAGCAAGAACTCGACGAGGCGCAGCCGGGCAAAGAAAAGAGGGCAAACAAGCGGCGGTGCGAGGATCTCTGAAGGTGCGGCTGGCTTTTATAGCCCTCGAGGTGCGAGAGCGCGGAATCCGAGATCGACGCGGCGGCGCCGGACCGAGCGCGCTAGGGTTAGGTTTCGCGGGCAGCGACGACGTGGCGCAATCTCTGTCGCGACACGTGTCACGATCGAGCGCCAACACCGAGCGGCCAAGGCCGACAAGGCGCGAGAGCGGGCCGAGTGAGCGATCGGGCCGAGGCGACGGCCGAGAAACGGGCGCAAGCAGGAAAACGGAGCGGCCAGAAGATTCACCGAGAGGGTTTTTGGAAATAAAAACCTTTTCCAATTTAATAAAAATCCAGAAATTCGAATAAATGCAAATAAATTCAAATAAACATCAAATAAATTCAGAAAAATCCCCAAAAATACAAAAAAAATCCTTGGAGCACAAGGAACCCAATTAAAACTGAAATTCTTTAGTTTGATGAATAGTTTAGTCAGATTAAATCCTTTCACTATTTAGAAATTCAAATTAAGCTAGACTTAATTCAAGAAAATGCAAATGGTTTAATTTTGAAATCAACATTCCAAAACTCAAATTTTGGGATGTTACACAACAACACAATCAAAGAATAAATGATACATAATGTCCAAACAATACAATCAAAAAATAAATGATGAATGAGGGCTCAGGGAGGAGGCGGTGGCATGCTCTATTTAGGACGAGGCGCATGACAGGCTCGGGGGCAGCAGCATCAAGGACATACGAACGGCGGCGATGGACTCAGGAAGGAGGCCGAGCTCATTCGTAAGATTTCGTTTGGGTAAGGAGTGCGGTGGATATAAACCATAGTACGATATATATAATAGAGAAGTGTTATCACGGACGGTTCTATTAAAAAAACGTATGTGATTAGGCTAATATCCCAAAATGGTTCATGGTGCAAACCATCTATGATTGGTTTGTACCACGAACCATCTGTGATATTAGTTTATCACAGATGATTAGTATATTTTGTAACTTTGACGATCATGCTAGCAAAACTGTCTATGTTTAACTTTAACATAGATGGTTTTTAAAAACTGTTTGTGATGATGCATCTTATATAAGCCTTTTCTATACTAGTGAGAGGAGAAGCAGCGGTGTGAGGGAGGCATGGGTGAGTTCTTGGTGCTAATCTGCTGGTGGTGGCGAGGTGGGACCGTGGGAGGGTAGCGGGGCGCTCGGCGGTGATGGGGCACATGAGGTTGGATTGAGAATTTGGGATGGAGCAATGGGATTTAGGGTTGTTGGATGTAGTTGTTTGGTGAGAGAACATGCATCGTTGGACGTAGATCTGCTAGATCCAACAGCTAAAATATACTGATTTTTTGAAAATAATTTATCCAACTGTGAAATTAGACAGATCCTTATTTGCATATGCATGGGTTTTACACATGCACACGTGTCAGGACCTAGATTTACGAATCTAAAACCCTATGTATATACTGCACTAGTCTAGGATCATGCTAGTGCACACAGTGGTAACATAGATGAAATACCATTCCATTCAACAAATTAACTAAGAAAGTAGCAAATGTATACCTATACTTATAGTGGAGAGAAATCCCGCTCAACTAGCGCTGCCACGTCACGTTCTTTGCAAAAAAATCCTTCAAAAAATTCAAAATTACGTTTTAGTCCTCCGGTCAGTTTTTCCTTTTCCGTTCGCTCAAATCGTTCTTGTCTGTTGCTTCGCGTCAGCTGCGCTAACGACGATTGATAACGCGTCGTTACTTCCCCCTCCTGTCATTGCCTGCGCGTGCAGGTTGCCTCGATCGGAGCTCCGGCAGTTCGGTCGCACTCCATCTCGGTCGCTCCGTCCCTTCTCCCCCGGGAGGTCAGTCTCGGTCGCTCCGCCCCTCCTCCCCCGGGAGCTCCGCCGGTTCCCCGCATCCGCCTCGCCTGCGTTTCGCTCAGTCGTCCGCACCGCCGCCCCTCCTTCACCGCTTTCCGTGTTGCGCCGCCTGACGTTTTCCCCTTGTTCCGCTTGCCTTCGCCAGGCCGCGTCGTCGCCGCCTCTGCCGTTCCTCTCCGCATGCTTGCCCTCGCCCTCCTGCTCCCTCTCCCTACCATCTCCACCGCTCCTTAGCTTGCAAGGCCAAGAGATCGGGCCTTGGCCGCCTGACATAGCCCTCGAATGCGGGTGGGCTAATACGATATCGATAAGACAATCGAAGACAGCAGCTTCTCCAAAGGCCAACCTCTCCTGCGACACCCGCATCGGCAGTGTCTTCGCCATCAAGGTGCTCGACCATAGCCATGTCCTCCCGCTGCAAGGTGGTCGAACAGGTCGCCTCCTTCGCCTCCCCCATCCATCTCCTCTGTTCCTTCCTCAGAAATCGAATCTTTTCTGTAGGTGTTTGAAGGAAGACATTTTTTGAAACCCTCTAATCAGTGCCTCCACCGCGGCCTCACCCAGATCATAGCTCACCTCGAATGCTCCGCCATCGTCGATCCCCGATCCTACACCAAAGATTTGGATGTGATGGTGTTCTTCGATGTATGGTGGAGCTTTAAGGTGTCCAGATGAGGTTGGATTCCATCCCTCGGGTTCGCTCCAATTAGATCCTCCTTATTTCCCTTTTCTATTAAGTTCCTTCCCCTTTCTAGCCTATATTAAAGGCATTTTTCGCTTCTTTTTCTTAGACAAGAACTTCAAGAGGCGAGTCATGTCAACGATCTGTTATCCAAGTCTGCTCTGAAGATTGAGGAAGAATTCAGGCAGTTGATAAGCACATACAGGTATAACTTGCATTGTACATCCATTCCTGAACCTTGATCATGATTCCTTATATATTGCTAGAGAAATAGCTGCTGTATCTACTGGACCTTTACCAACGATTATTTATTAATTCTTCTAATAGCTTTTTTAGTATATATTGTTGTAGGCGAGTGGTTTCGTCTGGTTTTGCTTCGATTTGATTCGGTTATGTTCTTAGATCTGAGGTCCTAGCTCGCCTCGGCCATGCTCCTAATCGACATGTTCTTTGGTTTCTTGCCTTTGGGTTGTTTTTTGTGGTTAATTGTTTGTTCTGATGGTTTTGTTGGTTGAATTGTTGGAGGGGGTTACAAAAGGATTTCTTGGGCATGGCGATGGGAAGCCCAATGCTGGTGGCCGCCATTGAGGCTATAGTCCCTACCATTGCCAAGGCAGTCCATCATGAGGGAGCACGACATCTTCGTCGTATGGGCCTGTTCTTTCATCTTCTGCGGTACTAATTTTGTTCTTGATAGTTAGCGCAATATGAGGCCCTAATTTAGTGTAATTTCTTGGTTCAATCCAAGTTGAGCCTCTGATTTAGTTCTTCAATGCAATGAGGCCTACTGGTTTGTTGGACCAATTAATGCGCAATCTTTTTTTGTGTGTGTTTTAAGTAGGTTCTTGGCCCAATGCTACAGCTCCTACTTTGCCGGTTCCTTTCAATTAGTTTCACAAATTTTCGTATATGTGCAAAGAACAGGAATTAGCATGTGCGTACACCTAATTATACCTTAGTCCATGGAAATATTTTTTGGAACATATTGTCCAT
This sequence comes from Otatea glauca, assembly GCA_036346275.1. Taxonomy (NCBI): domain Eukaryota; kingdom Viridiplantae; phylum Streptophyta; class Magnoliopsida; order Poales; family Poaceae; genus Otatea; species Otatea glauca. The sequence goes on along the minus strand of CM070719.1, from coordinate 17,308,485 downwards.
CGAAATAGGATTTTTCACTGCCCGCAAGTCCCACAGATTTCTTGGTTTCCAATACAATGTGTGAGCCTTAGTAATTTCTTGGTCAGATGCAAGAAGGGTCTGCAGCAGGTTGAGACCTAAATAGTTTCTTGGGCCAATGACCAAGGTCTTATTCTTTTTAGAATCTGGTTACTTGGTTGGCCATCCTGCTCTGCATAAGTGTATATGACACATTAAAAAAAAGGTGCATATGACACTTCTGAATATTTTTTAGTCATAAAACTCAATAGCCAAGCCTGAGGGCTGATTTGTGGCCCTGCCACATTGTCTTCTGATCTTAATATAAATAGATGACAAAGATTCCCAGACCCTTGCAGCAATGATCGTTATTTGGCTCCCTAAATTTGTGCAATTCAGCATCAGATGGTTAGTAAGTGAATGGTTCTTCAGATTTTTCATTGTGTACCCTGATTGACCAATAGATTGGAAAATTTCCCTTTTTCACTAGGGACAATTAGAACCGAGTCCTATACAATAAACAAGGAGTGGAATGCTTCGGTTTTATGTTCCAGGTACCATATTTCTCTGTTTAGCGGTTAATTAGTTCCGAAATTTTGCCTTTTAACTTTACAAGTTTAAGCATAGGGATTTGATTTCCCATCCTAACGCTTCTACATTGTTATTTCATACCAAAACTGAGCAATCCAATTGATAATTGAATTTTGAAGATTCTTTGTATGCTTTTTTCTTGATTTTCCATCTGTTTTTGGAGTTCACGTGCATGTGCTTCTCTCAGGTATGGAACTGATCAAATAGTTCCCTCTGTTTTTGTTCTGTTTTGATCATTGAGATATCGAAAAAAAATGTGCTGATAAATAGCACATGTATTTTAGTTTTGATTGAAACAGTGTTTAGCCTCCCAAGAAACTCACCTCATTTCTTTTTACGCTCATCTTCTTTTTTGGGTTCGTGAGCTCAAACAATTGGTGTAGCTTTTCTTTCAGAGTTAAGATTACTTTTCAACTCCATATGGTTGCCAGATTCAGAGATTACTCCATCTCTAATTTTTTTTGTGGGCTTCTCCAAAGCAACTGGATCACCACTGGAGCCACATTATTAAGTAGAAGGAGACGCCTTCCTTTAAGCCTTACCATAATATCGTCATATCAAGCTATTCTCATTTGCACAACTAGGTATTTAGTTCTTCGCTGTTCTATTTGGCCTTTTCATGTAAAAAAGTCAAAACAATCCCTCATGTTAGTTAGAGGTTTTGACGAATACTAATAAAAAGGATACCCCAACAGCCCGAAGCGACGAAGCCAGCGGCCTCAAGCATATCTCCAAATTTCAACAGCCGCACCACACGACCGGATCGCTCGTGGAGATCACAAGAAGGCATCCGCTCCCGACCGCCAGGAAGCGATCCGACAGATGGCCCCGACTTCTCTTGGCGGGCGGATCTCCGACTCCAACCAAACCAAGGTGACGAACGCCGAGTGCCGCGTGGTCGTCCTCATCGCCTACCGCCACGCACTTCCGAATAAGGTCAATCGAGCGACTATACAAGGGCAGGTGGCTCTTCCCAAGAAGATCCGATGATCAGAAGACAAAGCTTCCAAATTTCATCAACTACCACGCATAAAGACGAGCGCATGCTCCTCCCGAGGCAAAGACCAACGCCACGCACTCGACGCCAAGATTCGCAAGGATCACAGAGGTAAGCACGCTATTTCCGAAATACCTAACCTCCCGACCACCAAGGCTACCAACCCAAAGATGGGCAAGACGGTGGCGACTCACCCACGTGATTTAAGGACCGAGCTCCTAGCATAGGTCACCTCGCTTCCTCCTAACTCGATGTAACCCGCCCCTTCCTTCAGTATAAAAGGAGGCGTGGCTAAACGATTCAGTGGGGGTGCAACAAGCTAGAACGAGAAAGGAGAGAGCGCTTATCAAACCCATCTCGCTAAGCCATTGGCATTCTCGCTTGTAAAACTTTGTGTAGTCATCTGTATCAAGAGTAATACAACACCACCACACGAATCGAGTAGGACCTTCACCAACCAAGATACATCTTGGACTCACGAGTCAACCATTCAGTGGAGTGGAACGCGCAATTTCTAGACTTACAATTTACTTGCCGCCGCCCCAAAACGCCGGGCTGGCGCTGTGCAGGACTTCGCGCCTTCATCACCATCTCCGATTCCGCTTATCTCCCGATGGCATCCACCATCGCGACGGCATGATCAAGGCCGGGAATGTGATCCGCCGGCTCCTCGACGGCGCCACCCGACGGAGGGCTCACGCCGCCCCCGCTGCCTCCGAAAGACAGCGCCACGAGAGCTTGGGCGCCCTCTCCGGCGATTTCGCTAAGCTCCGGCTGGGCGCTCGCAGCCCCGGCCGAACCCGAGGAGTGCTCGCCGCGGCCGGCGAAACTCTCAGAGGCCCGGCGGTGACCATGTCACTCGTAGGCTCGCGATCGTGGCGATGGTCGGCTACCGCCGCCCATCCACGAAGCCGCTGAAGACTCTTCCGACGCGACTCAGCCCGGACACGGAGTACCGCCAGCAGCGACTCGCGAGTGCAACATGGCGCACCGCCGATTTGCCCGCGGCCCTCGTGGGTCGTGGGACTTCCCGTCCGACGACTCAGCGCAGGAGGAGGAGTGCCAACCTGGAGCGCATCGAACGCGCCGATCGCCGCGCCGAGCTCCAACAACAGCCGCAAAGAGCGGAGGAACGGCGATCGAGCTCGACCGCCTGTGCCAACTCGAGCAGGAGGGCTCGAGGCCCCGTGATGTGCTCGGGCGACGCATACAAGACGCGGCGCCAGCACACCCTCAAAGAAAGCGGAAGGGTCCGACGGCCTCACTTCTTCCCACGCTACCAAAACGCACGCGCCGCACGCCGCTTCGAGGCCTCCCGAGCCGATCGACCCGAGGCCAAGGCCACCTACCAAAACCTCCGGCCGGTAGAGCACGCGCCGCAAAGATATGCACGCCCGGCCCTATCGCCCGAGCCACTCGCCACGGCCCGCATCTGCGGCGGTCGGACGGTCCGAGACAGCGCCGCCGCACCGCGAGCCACAACAGCCTCGCGCTTCAAAGGCGCTAACGCCTGATGCTTACGACATTCGCGCTACCCTTGAGGCGCGAGAAAGATGGCGAAGAGGCCACCCACTCACGGTTGCGGCGCGCGGCACCACCATCGCACCGAGCCCCGACGGCCCCGGGACCACGGGCGTTTCGCTGTGGATCCGCCAGCGACTTCCCGCCAGATTCCGAGCGCCACCAACATTGCCAAATACACCGGCCACAAACCTGTGTCTGCTCAAGATTACCGGCCGCATGTCGGGCGGAGGAGCTACGATGACCTCTTCATCATCCAATACCTTCCCATCTACCTCGCAGACTCGCCCGAGCCCGCTCGAGTACTTGCCGCCAAAACCATCGTGGACTGGACTGACTTGAAGGCCCTCTTCGTCGGCAACTTCCGTGGCACTTACAAGCTACCCGAAACTCCTCGACTCAAGGGCCGCAAAAAAGCAGCCTGTGGAAACCTCCGACTACATCCGCGGTTTTCCGCCAAGGTAACGAGCTCCCGACATCTCCGACGCCGATGTCGTGGGAGCATTCATCTACTGCACTCCGCAAGGCCTTGGTACACAAACTAGGTTGTCTCAAGCCCTGTAACTACAAGGAGCTCCTCGATATCGCCACTCAACCACGCCTCCGGCGAGGAGGCCTGGGGCCATCTTCGATGAGGAAAGGCTCACCGTAACCCGGCCCGTGATCGGGTCCCCTTCGACCGCCCGACAAACTAAGCGCACGGAAGCGATCCGCGAGCCTAAGTGGTCGCCACCGCCGACCGCTTGCCAAGCAAAGGGCGACCGACCGTCCGCGGCCCGACCACTTCGAGAAATTGATGGACGGCCCATGCCCAAACCACGGGTTCTCCGTCAAACACAAGTACCGGATCGCGAGGTCCCGAGGCGTTACCTCTCCGGCGCCCCGCAACGCCGCGGGCAAGGGAAGAGCTCACGCGTCTCGCGCCGCAGAGAAAAGGCGCGACGAGTTCCCAACCCGACGGCCGCTTCATGATCTTTGGAGACCGGCCGCTATGCCGATAAGCGCCGGCCAAGCTCGCTTATCGCGAGGTCCATACCGTCGCGCCACGCGCCCCAATATCTCCGGTGGTCGGAGTTCGATCACCTTTGATCGGACCGACCACCCGACCACGCCCGCACCGGAGATACCCCGTGGTCACCCCGTCGTGGGAAGAAGCGCTTCAAAGGTGCTCGCGGACTGAGGGCGCCTCAACATCTTCTACGCCGAGACGCCGACGCCATGGGGATCCCGCCCACCTCCGACCTAGCAAGGCGCCTTCCATGGCGCTATTCCCGCCAAGAGCCCATCCACCGGGCAGATCGACCGCCTGTTACCTTCGGGAACCGGAAACTTCCGCGACCGAAACCTCGCTGAAGTCGTGGACTTCCCTGCCTACCATGCCATCCCGACGGCCATGTTACTCCAAGTTCATGGCGGTCCCCGCTACGCCTACCTCAAGTCAAGATGCCAGGCCACGGGAGTCATCACCGTGGCATCGTTTTTCCACTTTTGCCTACAATCGCGAGCGCAGTTAGCTAGAGCTTGCTCTCGCAGCCATCGCGTCGCCGAGCTCGATAACCTCGTGAGGGAAGCCCAATCCGCCGAGTCCAAGCAAGTCGGGCGGATCCTTCAACCGCCGAGGACACGGCGAGGTCGCGGCCGATCCTCGTGATCCGACCAAGACCGCGGCGGACGGAGCCACGCCCCGCTAAATAGGAAAGCGCCGCCGACTCCTCCGCATCAACAAAGACGCTTCGCACGGAGGTCCTCCGACATGCCAGAATCCTGGGAAGTCGCCGAGCACTCCTGAGCATCCGACTGTGCTCAAAGCCGGCCGCCTAACGCCGCGCCGCTCGACGAGGAGAAGCGCAGATCATAGGAGGAAATCGCCAAACTTCCGCCGCAGGTTCAGAAAGAGGTGCGCCACCCCGAGTGGCTAGCCAACCTCGCACTTGTAAAAAGAAAACGGGCAATGGAGGATGTGCGTTGACTATACGAGTCTCAACAAAGCATGTCCCAAAGATCCGCCTTTGCCCCGCGATCGACCAAGTCATCGACTCCACCGCAGGTGCGAGTCCTCTCTTTCTCGGATGCCTACCTGCTACCACCGATTGGCGCTAAGGAGTCCGACCACCGCGACTTCCTTCATCACCCCGCTCGCCCATCCTCGCACGCTACGATGCCGCTCGCCTAAAGAACGCGCGCCATACCGCTGATGTATGCAAACGCGTTTCAATAACCGATCGCCGTAACGCTGAGGTGTACGTCGACGATATTGTCGAAAACCAAGAAGGCCGACGACTCGCCCCCGACTGAAGAGACCTTTGCTAACCTTCGACGATTCCGCATAAAGCTCAATCTCGAGAAATGCGCTGGGTTCCCAAAGGAAGCTCCTGGCTTCATTGTCTCCGAGCGAGGCATCGAGGCCAACCAGAGAAGATATTAGCAACGCAAGGATGGGCCCAATCAAGAACCTCGCGGGGACCAGAGGTCGACGGATGCCTAGCGCTTTGAGCCGCTTTCGTGTCTCGCCACGAGCGCGAATGCCACTCTACAGCTACTCAAGAGATCCGACCGCTTTAGTTGGACCCCGTAAGCTCAGAGGCCCTCACCCGCTCAAGGCCTTCCCGCCTCGCCTCCCACCCGGTCGCCCCGGCACTGCAGGAGCCGCTGCCTTCACGCCGCCACTACCTGCCGCCGCCGCGCCCTCGTGGTGGAGCGAGCTAAGAAGGCCGCGAGCTTAAGGTACAACGGCCGCTTTACTTCATTAGCGAGGTCCTTTCCGAGTCCAAGACTCAGCACCGCAGTGCGTAGCTACTCTACGCGGTGCTCATTGCGTAAGAGGAAGCTTGTCCATTACTTCGACAAGACAACATCACCGTGGTGACCACGCCCCGCTGGGCGAGATCGCCCGCAACCGCGACGCCGAAGGATAGCCAAGCGGGCACTCGAGCTCGCCGCCACGACATCACATACGCCCCTGACGGCGATCAAGTCGCAGTTCTAGCGACTTCGTCGCCGAGTGGACCAAACCCGTGCACCACCAAGGATCAAGACCCCGAGCATCGACAATGTACTTCGATGGGTCTTACAACAAGAATGGCGCGCGCTGGAGTTGTCATCATCTCCCACTTGGGAACAAGCTCCAAGACGCCATCAGCCGCTGACGCCACCAACAACGCTGCCGAGCACGAGGCCCTCGCCAACGGTCTCCGGATCGACGACCTTGCTCGCCGACTTACGCCCACGGGACTCCAAGCTTGTCGTCGACTAAGTCATGAAGGCCGCGGAGCCCCGAGATGCTCGTGATGGCCGCAGATCGCCGAGAAGCGCGCGGGCTCGGCGCGGTTCAAGGGCTTCGAGCTTACCATAGCTACCGACGCTACAATAGCGACGCCGACCACCGCCAACTGCCTCCAGCAGAGAGCCGGTCCCGCCTAATCTTTGCGACCTCCTACGCCTTCCATCCACCGCCCTGGTCGACCGATCCTCGACCTACCTAGCACGGCCGCCCGATCGCCGCGCGGCGGGCGAGACTTGTCGGTCGAGCCACGGCGGCTAGCAACCGAATCCGACCGAGAAAGCCATTCATAGATCGCTTGACTCGACGGGTCGCTTCCCGACCCGACCGGTCCGCCGCCGCCCGGCGAGCAAAGTCTTTCGTCCCGATCTACCTCGCTCCTCCCAAAACAACCCGACCCACGATAAGTGGCCTCGCGCCCTTAGGGCTATGGTCGGCCAAACGCTCATCCTAAATACAAAAAGGACGAGGGACGATTCGGGACTTGATAATTTCAAGATTGTTTAAATAACGGTCTTTACAATCTAAGAAGGATAAAGCTAACTTTTTCTATTCTTCTTGGCGCAACCGTGGCGAAGGAGAGTTGGTCGCCTCGCTTCGAGGGCGCCTGCGCGCGGATGCGCCGGGCGATCTCGGCGCGCGGCCGACCAGAGCTCGAACCGGCCGATCTCCTCGCCGATCCGGCTCCCGCCACGCCGCCCCCACCACCGCGAGGTCGATGCCGTCGTAGCACGAGATGGTGTTGACCACGCACGACTCCAAGCGCAGCCACGGTGACCACCGCCTTCTACGGGTCCGCACTCGGGCCAACATGGGCAGGGCACTGCCCGCCGGCCAAGGATGCGGCCGCAGACCTCCCGACCGGCCTTGCGAGGGCCTCCACCGGCGCCATCTCGCCCGACCGCCTCAAGAACCTTCAACGCCGCCGCCTCGTCCCGCCACGATCGCCACGCCGCGGCGTCCGGCCGTTCTCGCGCTTCCACGGCGACGCCGATTCTTCGCGCTCGCAGATCATGGAGATTTTGGATAAGTTCGCCACGGTCGTCGCACCCCAAACTTAATTGAAGAATTGAGACACTTACCGGCCGCGGAGTTGGTCGATTGCGACTTCCGACTTCGCCACGATGAAGTCTTCATCTCGCCCACTTCGAGCGCCGCGCTCGGAGCGAATCCCTGGCGGCCCTCGAGCCTTGTTCCGCTCGGTCCGCAGATGTGTTACTCGCGTCTGCGCGATCCTCCGTGGCAACGGCAGATCCTTGGCCTCTGTGACTCCGCGTGGAGGACTCGGCTCGCCACTTTCGCCTCAAAGCCCTGGCCCTAGCGCCATCATGAAGGGCCTTGTGGCCTCTTCAAATCCTGGCGATCACCACCGCCTCGACCGCCTAATGCCTGTGGCCTCCGGCTAGGCGCACTCAAGGCGCAGCCTGATCGCGACTCTCCTCGCACCGGACCACCGACCATCTGAGCGTCAGAGGAGCTCAACCCGACGCACGGCGAGCCCGCAAGTGTTGCAAAATGTGGACACCCGCTAGTCGCACTAAGAACTATCAAAAATGTGCAAACGAATCGTAACTTTTTCGCCTACCTACCGGGCGATCGGCCGACTCCCGACCATCATATCCAAATACCGTGGAAGACTTCGCAGCAAGGGCCGACCTTCACGGATCGCTTATCTCGCTTCGCCCAGCGCGCTTGCCGATGGGCGCCCACTCGCTTCCTCCGCTCACCCATGATGCCCGACCCAGAATTACACCCGGCGCTGGCCCGCTCGCCTGTCGGGCGGGACGCCGCCCGCCCAAAGCACCATGGTCAAGGGTGACGAGGTCAACCTTCGAAATCCCCGCGACCGCGCCGAGGGGCATCGCCAAGACTCTCCCGACGAGGGGTCGGCACTCACGCCGCCGGCCCGCCACGATCGGGCGCGATCACCGGCGGCGCGCTTATTGTCTCATCCTCCAAACGACGATCACGCCGTCCGGAGGGTCTCACCGAGGCGGCGGAAGTTCTTCTTCGCACGACTCCGATGGGGCTCCGCCCCTCGGCGACTGCGTTTCTGACGCCGACGCCGCGACCTCCACGACCCAACCGGTCACCAAATCACCGGCGCCATATTTATGGGCCGATGTGGCACGCCCACGGCCACCCTAGTATAGGCGCCCGACGCTGCAAAAATTCAAGAGTCGCCGGCGGCTTTGCCAAAAAGAAAAATGCTCCAATAAAAATAAAATAATAATACACTTACAAGGCCGAAGCGGGCGCGTGGCACGCGCGCCTCTTGCCGACCCCCCATGGGCAGCTCACGGCCGCCTCGGCCACCTCCACCGAGACGCGCGACGATCGCAGCGCAAGATCACCCCACTGGGATCCGTGGCCACGGGGCTCGTGATGCCGCTCGCCGAGTCCACGCCGCCGCCGCCACGCAGCAGTCGTCGAAAACCCACCATAGGGTGGCCGAGGCACTCCCACCGCCGCTGGAGGTTGTCCTCATGGCGGTGGTCTCCGACACATCTCGCCGCTCGCCGCTGCTCTTTACTTTTCTTCCTCCTCCTTTCCTCCTTCCGCTTCTTGCGGAGGAGTCACCGCTGCCTCGCCGGCGGCCAAGCGCTTCCTTATCCCCGAGCGGCGCGGGAAGACATCCCATGAGCCCCGAGAGGATGCAGAATAAAGGTCAAGTGCTAAGGACAAAGAAAAGAGAAGGTAAAGGAATTTCACCGGCCACAGATTCGCGAAAAGCCGAGAATGGCTCCGGTGGCCATCCGCGCCACCATGGCGCTCGCCAGAACGCCGCCACCCGAGCCTCCACCTCGACGCGGCCACGGGTTCGCCATCTCGCCGGCCGGACGGCCCCCGATACTGTATCAGGCGCGGTCAGGCACAAGTGGTTGCACGCAGATCCCCATGAAGGCGCGCGACAACCACGCCCCGTGAGCCCTCCTCCTTTGAGCCCCGACCGCTTCCACGATCGCCGCCTTGTTCTTCTCCTCTTTCGGCGCCCTGGCCCACCGCCTCCGCCACGGAAGCTCTCCTGAAACGAGGGCGCTGCCGCCGACGCTTCGAACGTGAGAGCCATTCTAACGCCACCCTTGTTGGACGAGGGCGCTTTACCTCCGTGTACTCCGTGTTCGACCGGGCGGCCGAGGGCAGCCACCCAGAGGGCCGCGCGCCCGACGGCTCGCCCTTCCGAGCCTTGCTCGAAGAAGTGCTCCACAACGCCAAGGGCGCTCGATCTCCAAGAAGGCTTCGCGACAGCGTGATGAAGATGGCGATGCGGAGGACCCATTGGGGTTGAGATGGTGCACTCCACCTTGTAATGAAACAATGTTCCGGACGAACGGGTGCAATGCAGCCAAAGCCGCGCCAAGAACGAGGCGGCACCACGATCTCGCCGCCGCGGCGGGGTGGCAACCTGGCCGGCACCTCCACCGGAAGGTCTCGCGCATGAGGAAGCCCTTCTTCACTAAGCCGAGCGCACCGCCTTGGCGTGGAGCACTCCGCCACGACATCTTCACAGGGAGACGATCGAAGGTGAGAAAGAAAGGTCGGTTTTTTTCCTTAGCTCTCGTGCTCTTCTTGTTTCGCAGGCGAGACAGAGAGGGCAAGAAAGCGTGACCACTCGAAAGCACCCAACGCGATTATAGAGGACGAACGAACGCCGACCAAGCAGCGCCTCATTGCGAGGCGTCGCGACCACCTCGCTCGCCGCGCCACCGTAACTCCTGGGCTTCCAATACCACTCCGCTTTTAATCCTCGCCTTGTCAGCGCCAAGGGCCATAAAGACGCCGCCCGAACAACGTGTCCCAGAACCTCTCGGCCTCGCTTTAGGCCGAATCTGTTCGGCGCGCGAAGCCCATCGGGCGGCCGCGCCCCAAGACAAGCAAAGCTTTGTGGCTTGCGCCAGGCCCAATGAGGAGCCGTGGGTTCAAAAGGCCTACCCCACCAGATGGGTATAAAGCCGCCCCAAAGAAACTTGAGCAAGGGGGTATGAGGCGAGCCCCACTGGGCCCTGCTAGGTCGACCGACGGCCTAATCACCTCTACTCGGCCCGAGACCATACTTCACACTCTCCCGAGCTCATCAATGAGCGACACCACTGCGGCTCGGGTCGCTGACGACCCAGAGTCCATACGGATTGAGTAGAGAAAGGTTTTTATGGGTCGCCCACGCAGGCCAGACACCCTACTGGGACCGTCCCGCGGAAGGGTCCCCTTGGCGGACCTCCCAGACCCACTCTGACTACCCGCTATTAGCTCCACGAGCACTGCTCAAACCAACGCAGTAAACGCGCGCCGCCATCCTCCAGTCCCACACCGCGGATGGGGTATACATGTGGGATAGACGGCGCCATTCCTCTCGCAGCCTACCCTCGCCCGACGAGGACTCGAGAAGGATGCCCCACGCCCAGCCTACGACAGAACGAGCACTCACGCCCGGCCACGACGCAGAACGAGCACTCACGCCCAGCCTACGATTTCAGAACGAGCACTCACGCCCAGCCACGACGCAGAACGAGCACTCACGCCTAGCTACGACGTTAAACGAGCACTCGGACACCCAACCTCACAGAGGCATCCGGCCGCCCCGCCACCAAGGCACTCTGACATCCGAACCTCACAGAGGCATCCGGCCGTCCCCGCCACCAAGGCACTGACACCCAACCTCACAGAGGCATCCTGGCCGTCCCGCCACCAAGGCACTCTGACACCGTAACCTCACAGAGGCATCCGGCCGTCCCGCCAAGGCACTCTGACACCCGAACCTCACAGCATCCGGCCGTCCCGCCACCAAGGCACCGTCTAGCTACGACGTTAAACGAGAACTGGACACCGAACCTCACAGAGGCATCCGGCCGCCCCGCCGACCAAGGCACTCTGACACCAACCTCACAGAGGCATCCGGCCGCCCCGCCGACCAAGGCACTCTGACACCGTAACCTCACAGAGGCATCCGGCCGTCCCGCCAAGGCACTGACACCCAACCTCACAGAGGCATCCGGCCGCCCCGCCGACCAAGGCACCGTTTAGCTACGACGTTAAACGAGCACTTGACACCGAACCTCACAAAGGCATCCGGCCGCCCCGCCGACCAAGGCACTCTGACACCCGAACCTCACAAAGGCATCCGGCCGCCCCGCCACCAAGGCACTTGACACCCGAACCTCACAGAGGCATCCTGGCCGCCCCGCCACCAAGGCACTTTGACACCAAAACCTCACAGAGGCATCCTGGCCGCCCCGCCGACCAAGGCACTCTGACACCGTAACCTCACAGAGGCATCCGATCGTCCCGCCAAGGCACTCGGACATCCGAACCTCACAGAGGCATCCGGCCGCCCCGCCACCAAGGCACCTGTCTAGCTACGACGTTAAACGAGCACTCTGACACCCGAACCTCACAGAGGCATCCGGCCGCCTCACGACCAAGGCGCCTGGCCCACAACGGTTAAAATTAAAGCAAAGTCATCGCAAAGACATTTTCATAAAGAAAAAGAAAATTTCATTATAGGCCAACAGCTCAAACTTTACACAACTTTACACACAAGACTCGGCAGATACAAGAGTGTCCACGCCGCACTACGGCAGACTCTACCCACGCCTAGAACCTATCAAACATCCGCGGCGGCATCGGTGGCACCGACGCATGTCGGTAGGCCCTTGCTCGTCGACGGATACCGCCACGGCCGCTGGCAACACGCCGATGCCTCACGCTGCTCACGACATCGACGCGGCCGCGACCGATTACGGCCGGCGCTTTGCGCCATCGCCTCCGTAAGGGCCCCTTACCACCTCGAGCCTCTGAACGCCTCGAGCAATACACAATGTAGCGTCGCGGCCGCGCCTTCTTCCTCCCGAGCTCGCCATCGCTCGATCGAACTCACCCAAAGCTCGCCAGAGGATCTTCTTCTTCCACCGCGACGCCATCGCCGGCTAAAGACTAGAGGATGTCTCAAGCCATTTGAAAGAACAAAAGAAAAGCTCGCCCCTTCAAGCAAGCTACACGCACGATATATATATCCGACGGCGAGGCTAAGCGCCTCCAGAGTAAATGCGTGCCGAAAACGAGGCATCCTTCACTGTAAACCCGAGGCGCTCAAGAAGACGAGCGGCGCGCGGCGCCAAACTATGCTCGGCATGCGCAACGAGGCGAGTAAAGCCCCTGCGGTTCAAATGCCCCCGCCAAACTCCGAGACAACCGCCGGATCCAACGGCACACCGACGGAAATCGCTAATCGGATTTACTGGACCGACCTACCAGCCCGCCACCACTTTCGTCTAAGTTCAACCCCAACCGACCGCCAAATCGCTTGGGAGTTCGGGGCTATCGATTTAATACTAATAAAAAGGATACCCCAACACCGGCGACGGCCGGGCCGCCTCAAGCATATCTCCACATAACAACAGCGCGCGCGCTGCGCCACGACCGACCGCTCATGAGATCACAGAAGGCATCCGCCCCGACCGCCGGGAAGCGATCCGACTGCATAGCGCTCGACTTCTCTTGGTGGCGGGATCTCCGACTCCAACCAAACCAAGGTGATTTAACGCCGAGTGCGCGCGTGTCGTCCTCATCGGCCTACCGCCACGCACTTCCGAATAAGGTCAATCAGAGCGACTATACAAGGGCGGTGGCTCCTTCCCAAGAAGATCCGATGATCAGAAGACAAAGCTTCCAAACCCATCAACCGCCACGACAAAGACGAGCGCACGCTCCTCCCGAGGCGGCACCAACGCCACGCACTCGACGCCAAGATTCGCAAGGATCACAGAGGGCAAGCACGCTATTTCCGAAATACCTAACCTCCCCGACCACCAAGGCTACCAACCCAAAGATGGGCAAGACGGGTGGCGACCCACCCACGTGACAGGACCGAGCTCCTAGCATAGGTCACCTCGCTTCCTCCTAACTCGATGTAACCCGCCCTTCCTTTCAGATAAAAGGAGGCAGTGGCTAAACGATTCAGTAAGCAGGCAACAAGCTAGAACGAGAAAGGGAGAGAGCGCTATCGCCCATCTCGCTAAGCCATTGGCATTCTCGCTTGTAAAACTTTGTGCATCATCGTATCAAGAGTAATACAACACCACCACACGAATCGGAGTAGGGACCTTCACCAACCAAGATACATCTTGGGCTCACGAGTCTAACCATTCAGGAGTGGAACGCGATTTCTAGACTTACAAATTTACTTGCCTGCGCCCCAAAAACGCCGCATGTGTTTCCCCTACCATCTTCCTCGTCGGAAAACTTAAATGTTCTAATGACTTTTCAGTTTTTCATCTACATAGCTAATATCATAATCTCAGTGTAGTGCTTTCTTTAATCAAGTGTAAGGGATTTTGGATTAGGGGTATTTCATTGGAATGTTTTTGGATCCAATTTAAATTTGAAGTAAATCCCAAAACCTCCTAAGGAATTACCACTCCTCCAAACAAGGACTAAGAGGGGCTAGGTCTTGATGGATAACTATCATCTGGCTTATGATGTTATAGGCGGACTCCTCAGCTATGTAACTATTGTTCCTGACATGTATTAAGGTTTTTCGTCTTTAAGTTCCATAAGCAATTCTTGCCAAATGAAAATGTAGCTATATAGGTAGCTACCGTGTTTGTCACTGTAAAATAGAAGCACAATGTAATTGTGAATCTTTCATCTACAATTGGATGTGGTCATCTTTATGAGGTTTTGTTCTCAACTAAACAAGCCATTAGTACTGTTATCAAATAGGTTTAGTTGTTGTATAATACAATCTATGTAATTCTTCATAAGTTCAGCGATATTTGTTTGCCTGGCTGCTGTTTAGGTTTAGGTGCATAGAAATTTATATCTATAGTTAAAAGGCTTTGTCTTGTCTATGATGTAGTGTTTCTGTATTGCTCTTATAGCGCTTGGTTGTTGCGTACTTGTCATGGAAATGGATCTAGGAACTCCTATTGGCAGGAGGATTACCATGAGGTTAGCTCAATTTTGACGCATCGTGTCACTTTGTTAGTTTATGTTTGCACAAAGATGATAGTAGCAGTTGTGTTATTCTATAACTGTGATAGGGTGGTTTCCATGAATTTTGCCCCCATAGATGATAGATCACATATTAGAGTATGAGTTAGTTCAGATGTTGCTCACATATGAATGACCCTAGGTGATTATATGTTTAATAATCTAGATTTTGTTCTTTCGAAAAATATCCATAATTTTAGTGTTGTATTCTTAGATGTTTATGAAAATTATTGCGATTATTGCCTACCTATTTGCAAGTGTTGAACCGAAATTACTCAAAAAAAATCTATTTAGGTCCCTCTGCGGTTTTCTCAAAAAAAATCAACAGATTCGCTGACGACTTCTAACAATCTATAGATTCGCCGATGACTTCTAGCAGCCCATTTTTAAAAAAAACAAGAAAACTGAAATTACGCAATTTTTTAGAAATATCCATCAGAACAAATTTCACGTTGTGCAGCATCACGCGACCGAATTTTTCAAATTTCGCACTGCGCAGCGCCGCGTGCCGAAAATTCGCACGACGCAGCATAGCACGTGACCCTGGCTAGTTATTATTAAATAAAGAAACATAGCTTATGGTTAAAATTTACACAAATATGCCTTAAAGGCTTAAGAAATAAATAAACTATTATAACGAAAAAAAAATAACTTAGGCCATTTGGCATGCCACAGGCAATCATCTGGTGAACGTCTTCCTAGTTTACGTAGTCTTCATAGTACTCATAAAACTCTATATTTTCTAGTCCTTCCTCAGCAACTGATCAACAAATGTATATAGCCGTGAGTATAAAAGATACTCAGCAAGCCATAGGAAAATAATGCAAATATATTTATGCAAGGCTTGATAAAGGATAGTCATATGGTTCTTTTGCTGAAAAAGCAATATCTTGAATTTAAGTACAATAAATAGATTCAAAGTATATTTATAAAAATATAATAAATAAATGGTAAATCAATGGTAGATAAGATGAACAGATTGGTGAGGCTTCACTCAACACCATCTAAAACGATCATCAAACCACTGAACTCATCAGTGTTAACTTTATACATTTAAATCAACAGTGAATTCTTTGTTCACTTCCCAACAATTCCACCTTCTAACATTTTATGAAAAAATTTATATCTCATGAGAAATTCCCAAGCATGTCCATGATCGTGGACACAACTATTCAAATAGTTTTACACTCTGTAGAGGTTGTATTGCTTTACCCACAAGACATGATATTCTTATATTGTCACGCGATAAATACACTTCCTTAGGTGTGCGGTGGAGAATTCATGACAAAGCCTTTACAATGCCTTGTCTAAACTTGATACTACTAGCTAAGATTTCACCCCTCAGGACCCCCACTTGAGCCATGTGAATCTACCCGTCCATCCCAGAACCTACACCACTAATGGTAGTACTCAATTTTAGACATTGAAAATTAATCAGCTAGGTCTGTGTCATACTAGACATGTTATTGTATGATTATGCCTAGTTCAATGACGCATAAAATTAAGTCCTTAAGTAGTCTCAGGCAAAACATCCACATCTCAAATGTGCTGTCAACACCCCATTTACTACATGATCATTTGCCTCAGTGAAAACCATTTTGTATAACCAAGAACAATGGCACACCCTGTCATGGCACAACAAATTTTACATCAGTGCCTACTCGCTGCAATTCCATTTCTTATTAAGTCAAGATTACCATAATTCACACTACACTAAAAAACGTCATCAGTGGCGGTTCATAACCGCCATCAGTGGCGGTTATTGAACCGCCACAGATATAGTGCCACTGATAATCGAGGATTATCAGTGACGGTTTTCTAACCGCCACAGATAAGTGTTATCTCGTGACGGTTCTACACACTAACCGCCACAGATATCAATACTATCTCGTGGCGGTTCTATCCACCAACCGCCACAGATAACTATACTATCGTGGCGGTTCTTTCCTACAACCGCCACAGATAACAATATTATACGTGTATGTTCTTTCCACCAACCGCCACAGATAACTATATTATCCGTGGCGGTTCTATACACCAACCGCCACAGATCTATATTATCTCGTGGCGGTTCTATCCACCAACCGCCACAGATAGTACCGACAAAAAATAAAAATCGCATTTTGGGCTAGCCTCAAAGTGCTACTAGCCATGCCCTCTCAAACATATAATACATCAATCACAGATTTTGCATATACACAGCTACAATATACAATAATCACCACATATTTCGTGATATACACAACTACAATATAATACATCAATCACAATTGCAATTTTGCATATACACAATTATAATGTACAACAATCACAGCTTTTGCATATACACAACTACAATATAATACATCAATCACAATTACATATAATACATCAATCACAATTACAATCACAGATTTTGCATATACACAATTACAATGTACAATTAAAGTGTCTCATGCATGAGGCGCCGATCATGGTGATGGTGTAGGCATGCCTCCCACTGGACCTGCTCCCTTCTCAAGTTCAGTATCTTTGCATCAATATTTCTCAGAGTATGTAAATGAAGTTATTATATATCATAGTATGGAAAGCTAAATAGATCACTTTTGTTGTATCACAAATCTAGCCGATCCATTGTCGTCTTATTCCATGTGAATGCCGTGGCATCCTCCATATGTTGTACATGCATTAGCTAGTTTATACTCCTCTATTTTTGAATATGTGACATTCTTTTTTCAATTTTTATTCCTAAATACATATCATTCTACAATTTTGATCCTACTTTTACTATTTTTCCTTCTATAATCTCCATTTAGCTATTTTTAATGGCATTTACTATCATACATTAGAGTAAAACACACCATCTAAAACTATAAGGACCATGTAATCAAATCTCTTATGAATGGACGGTAAAGATGCAAAAGGAAACTTCGGCAACTAAATCAAGCAATCAAATAAACCTCATTGAATGGTGCGTTTTAATGAGCTCTTTCCGTATTCATCCATCACCCACGCCTATAAAAAGCTCTACTAGCCATCATGAAAGGGCACAGAGAAAAGCAATAGAGGAGAGCTCCTCGCCTAGAGCGCACGACGCACACACACCACCCATCAACACACACACACACGGAGAAGGGCAACAACACAAGCGCAGATCAATCACAACTTCTTAAATGAAATGACAAAATTAGAACATATGCAAGCCATGCCATCCAATACTAAACTTGACATTCAATGAAACATCAATTTACACCACCGCATTTAAAAAAATTAACTAGTTTTGTGAACTATAAGCCTCACGAGTCTTCACTGTTGGTAGGGGCCTCGGAGGTGGTAGATGAGTATGGAAGACTTCATCGTTATTATCTGGTCATGAAACTCGCCGTTCTTGTTGAGTACTTCCTTCATAATGAAGTAGGCGAGCTGTCCCCGAATGCCTTGGATTTCATTTGGAACCATCCTCCGTAGGCAACTTCAAACGCTATAGATAGAAAAAGTTTGTCTTAAGAGCTTATATAGAGAATGAGATGTGCAAATCAATGTGTGATGTTAGCGTGACAAACCTCTACGCCATTGTTTACTATTGTAGAGCCTAAGATTTCGCGCATGTATTGGCACGAAGTACCCACATAAATTTGTTCTGGCGGCCGCCTTGTAATCGCAAAAATTGAATAAACTTATACGACATTGAAGGAGTTATTGACTACGAGGTGCGATATAGACAAATTGTTTTTGTGCGCATCGAAATTTAGTACTGATTGTCGTGATTTATGGAAAGGACGTGTCTTGAGCACTTTTACAATATGCTTTGAAGGCCCTATTCACTAGACTTGTCATATCTTTGTAGTCTTTTGGATCTTTGTCCCGCGGGTCCAAGATCAGCATCTTGCTTTTATCTGGATGAATTACTACGAGAATCCAGTGGAAACTACGTACACATGTATGATGCCGTAGTCATTAGTCCTAACCTGAGCAAAGAACGAGATCAACAAGTAATTGAACTAGCTAGTGAGCCACTTACTTGAAATTGTATGGTAAAAGTATGAACTCCTTGTCTTGGAGTTTGATGAGAGCGTTATATACGTAGTCCTCGACCTCCTTTGGTACTCTTTTGATTTCCGGCTGGCAAACCGTTCCCGGATCGAGGAACGCCACTGGCCCTTTGGTTCTTTTTAGTTCGATCAACTCGAATCTACATAACAAATGATTTAGACATCACATTTATCGGTATTACATGAATGTAGACAATGATTTTTATATTGGACACTTACAGTGACAAAGATCTCATAAGAGACACGCCGAGGGCATCTTGATAGTACATGTTGTGCAACTCGTCAATTCTATCATGAAGCACCACCCCTCATGGTGGAAATGTTCCTCTCTGAAAATGGCGGTGATCACCTCGGAGTACATGTTGGTTCGATCGCCCATATACCATTCATGTAATCGCTTTAGCGTGATTTGTTAGACTATGAAGCTTCAAGGGTGACAAACGGCTTCCCAATTCGTATTTGATCTTTCTTCAAGCACTTGTCCTTTGAGACCGCTTTACCCTTACTTTTCTCGCGACACAACATCATACTCCGCTCGCTTCACCGACTACCGATATGGCTTGTCTATTCGCCATGCCTTCAGAGGAGGGTTTTAAGTCGGTCAACTGAAGTTGTCGCACTAACTTTCATCTACTGATGTGTTGGTGACGATCGTGCGAGGTTTATCAGAGGAGAGGCGCGCAGTTCACTGCGCAGAGAGGGGCAGTGTTCACCTCGTGAGGGGTCGGTGTTCACCTCGGGAGAGGAACAGCACTTCATGATGGTCCAAGGTGATGTCACGCTTGCGCCATCGATGAATGTGTGGACGGCACTTCCTAGAGTTGTAACCTCGCTGCTCGGGGCATTTCTAGCCCGAGGTTGGCGAATCGGGATTAACCGTGTCCACCGAACCTTTGCATATCCCGCGCTTATCGCAGAGTTGTGCAATACACCTCCTTCTTGGCATGGGTACGCTTATGCCCGTATCGGCTTGAATGAATATGTTCATGACGGGCAAAGTGAGCACGGTGTGGGGTCATGTATGTCGCCCACGTGATAATGACCCATGTCCGTTCTACAATTGGGGCGGATGCGCAATCGCCGCGACGATTCGGAGGGTCGGTCGTAATAATGTTCTCGCTTGTGATCGCTCATGGCTTGTTGTACTTGTCGTTGTACTTGTTGTTCAATTGTGCCTTGTAATTCTCAAGCATCTTTTCCTTCATCATTTCTATTTCGCAAACGCTTCTAGCTCTCTTTCGCTCTTGTAAGTGTGAAGGTGCTCGGGAATCTCGCCTTCCACTAACCTTAACCCCGACACCTCTTGTTCGCCCAGGATGCTCCTTGTTTCCCGTGGCACGTGTTAGTTCGCCGCTCTCCTATCCGTTGGAATGTTCCTTGGGAAGACTCGACGCATGCCTCCCGGACCCTTTGTGACATTGCTTCGCCGTCGCTATTTCAAGGATAAGCCCCACCAGACGTGACACTTGCCCTCGCTAGCACGTAGTGCTTGACTCGTCCGTAGTCCCGCCAATTGACTTGTACCACCGATCGTAGTGATTTCGCTTCGCCTCTCCCATTGAGGGATTTTACCAATGCACCCACCCGCATCAAGTCCGTGTGGATGGATGTTCCTTCTTCCGATGTTTATGTGGTCCTCATTGGACTTCTTTGTCGCTTCACTTTGCTTCATCGACACGAAATCATCCCAATATGGTTCTAAGTTTGGGTAGTCCCCGATGGCCGATCGGTTTTCTTTACATAAGTAGTATTCACCGCCTTGAAGTTCCTCCATGCCGCATCCATGGTCATCAACGCATCCCGACGACGCGTGTTCATCTTCTTCGTGGAATTCAAGGTTTGTTTCACCACCATAGATCCGCTTTGATGGTATCAGCACTTTGTGCCAATCCAAAAGGTGATTGGCACTCTCCCTGCGATATACCCGCAGTTGTTCTCAGACTTTGCTACGAACTTTGGCGGTGCACTAGGGCCCCACTTCCGAGACCTCCGAGATGGTATACCGCCTTCGGCTTCTTATTTCTTCCTCGCCACGAGGTCTTGCCACAGTATGTCAAGATCGCGCAACACGGTGGTTGGGTGGAGGTTGAGGAACCCGTAGGGCTAGGGCTCGGGCTCGGGTGGATTGCTCCTCCATATCACCTTGGATGTGCGAATCGAAAGAGGTAAAGTATGGAACCATTAGAATTTGGCGATCCGATGGGTTAAGTGCGGAAGTTTAACTCGAGAACTAGAAATAAAAGTAATCAAGAATTGGGCATTCAATTGATGGGCCTGAAGTACCGAATTGTCTACAAGAAGGGTAAGGAGAATGTGGTTGCTAACGCATTGTCATGGGTGGACAACTCATGAATTTGTCAATGTGAAACTTTTCACTAGCAACTCATTGCGCCACATAAACAATACCATCTTGTGAAACCAGATCAAGATGTTATTTGAACCAGATTATAAAGTTTGATAGAGTCAAATGTCCGATTTCATAGTTTGAAGTGCTATATGGACTTTCGTTCAAAGTTCAGTGTCTTATGGACCATCTAGAATACTCATATGAACATTACATGAACAGATTTGTCTAAAAACAAACATTAGCAATATTACAACATCACTAGATTTTATAAATATATTGTAATGCAAATTTTGTGGTCAAAGATACATTTTAGAAACCATGCCTAATGCAAACATCACTTTTTTAGAGAGGAGGAACATGCAAAGTGGTAGATCATTAGTAGTTCATTAGTAATCAAGAAAATATGTTGGTGGTGCGTAAGAACCTGACTTGGCATGAGAATTCAAACCAAAACAACTTCATTTCGTGCATTCAATGCGATAGTACAAATCTCCTCACCACCAACACCAACTCAAAGCCAAGAACTAGTTATTCCTGATTCTCTTAACTTTTCACCGGTGATTTGATTTTGACCCAACTTTTACATTCTTCCTCTCTTTCCTACACAAATCCCACCACAACATGCACACACGTTGAGGTCACCTATGCATGCGACACCCAAACAACAAGAAGAACAAACCTTACTCTCTCTTTTTGAAGGAACTCATGTGTGTAGAATGAAGGTAGAACATACCTAGGAATGCGCGCGCCAGGTGGTCCTGGGCGCTGCTCGAGGGTCGCGGGCGCCGGGCGCGTCGGCTAAGCGTCAGGCGCGTCGGTGGAGGCGGGCGCGGGCGTCGGTGTCGAGGCGTCGGGAGCGGCACGGCGTTGGACGGCGCGTCGCGGCGCGGCGCTTGACGGACGGCGTCGGGCGATGACCGTGCGGCGCGGGCTCGGGCGTAAGAGTGAAGCGGCAGGAGTTTAGGGGTTAGGCAACGGTGAGAAGAAGAATGATCAGATCGACTTTTATATGTGGGCCTTATCGTGGCGGTTCTTAACAAGAACCGCCATCGATCTTCTATCGTGGCGGTTCTTCAAAAGAACCGCCGATGATATAATTATCGTGGCGGTTCTTTATACGAACCGCCATCGATACTTTTATCTGTGGCGGTTCTTCACAAGAACCGCCATCGATATAATTATCTCGTGGCGGTTCTTTATACGAACCGCCACAGATCATTTATTCGTGGCGGTTCTTCACAAGAACCGCCATCGATACATATATAATCCGTGGCGGTTCTTTATACGAACCGCCATCGATAATGTATTCGTGGCGGTTCTTAAGAACGACCACCGATAAAGTTATCCTAACATAGCTTTTATGCCGGACTACTTCAAGTGGTCCGGCGTGAACGAGCTTTTCTTGTAGGACTACTTCAAGTGGTCCGCGTGAATCAAAAACGAGTAATGACCATATATATTTCTAATATAGTAATATACCCTATATAATCTCTATTGTTTATTTTCATATCTTCTAGGATGTATACCAGGAATAGAATATTATTTCTAAATATGTTCTAATATCATAAATGCCTTATGTACTATGTACAATATATTTGGTTTTAATTCATACGGAGGAGAAACCATTAAAACTTGTGTAATCGGAATATAGTAATTACCCTATATAATCCTAATATAGTAATATATTAATGACCCACATTTCCATTACTCCACACAAATGCATAACACCATATTTCCATTACTCCATACAAATGCATATTGTTTACATCACATTGCCATTACTCGTATATAGCTAATTATTTTCTTTCACAATTTGCCCTTCTTCATGATCGTCGCGATGATAGGTAGTTTCTTGAGTGGTTTCTTCCTCGAGCCCGATGTTGCCATCTACGAAAGGAGGCAACTCGTCAAACCGGTTGTACTCATCCTCATCCACGACATTCTCAACTCCGACGATCCTTCTTTTCCCTCAAGAACTACATGCCGCTTCTTATCGCGTCGGTCGATTACATAGAAGACTTGTGCTACTTGCTTCGCAAGTCACGAATGGTTAAATCTCTCAGATCCGACATGTTCGATGTCCAAAGTAGTGAAGCCGCATTTGTCCACCTTGACACCCTTTGGGAGTTGTACCCAACGACACCAAACATCGGGATCTTAAAAATACAATAGTCGAGCTCCCAAATCTCTTCTATGAACCCATAGAAGCTAGTCTTCTTCATTGCTGTGTTGTCATAGGCATCTATGCGACACCACTATTTTGGTAAGTGCTTTTGCTATCCCGAGATCTCGTAAAAGGTATATCCATTTATGTCGATCCTTGCCATGTCAAGATTGTACCGATGGCCCTTTTGCCAACCACCTCAACATAACACTCGTTTCTTTCCTACCATATGCTCTTTGAACCAATGATTGAACAAACGGTTATGCTCTTTTGTTACCCAAGCCTCGATCGTCCACGATTTTCCTCTCGTAGCTTATCCTTGTGCATGTCCATGTACGAGGACACCTCAACCGATCATTGCAAGGCGTGAAATGAGCTTTTCGAACAATCCATGATCGTAAGAATTTGTTGATTTCCTTCCAATCGTCCCTTTTCCGGCTAGCCTACCCTCATGGCGAGATACAGCACTCCTACCGGTTCCACCCTCCATGTAATCCACGCAAAACTCGATAACCTCCTCGGTTGCATAACCTTCCACAATGCAACCCTCCCACGAGATCGACATGTACATACTTCTTCAGATACCCATGTACCTTTCGAACGGGTACATCCGATGCGTGAATACGGGGCCACATACATTTATCTCATTCACAAGGTGAACAATGAGATGAACCATTATATCGAAAAATGATGGAGGGAAATACATCTCTAGTCGGCATAGTGTCTTCACCACATCATTCTCAGTAGTTCGAGAAAGTTCGATGGGATCGATGACCTTCGTGAAATCGTGTTGAAGAAGAAACACAACCTCATGATTGCTTCTGACCTTTTCGTGCAAAATACCTCTAATTGCAATAGGAAGCATTTGTGTCATCATCACATGACAATCATGAGACTTCATGCCGCTTAACTTCAAATCTTTCATGGACACCAGTTTCTTGATGCTTATGAGTAGCCGGATGGAACTTTCACACCATGCAAGCATTTGCAGAGGTCTTCTCTCTTTCTTGGATAGAGTGTAGCAAGTCGGGAAGGTAAAGTCGGCCTTTCCGTTGTCTCGAGGATGTAGCTCACTCGATTTTCATATCTTCCAGTCCCTTCGTGCCTTCATCAGTCCTTAGTTTTGCTAGGAATATTCAAAGAAAATACCAATCAAGTTATCACATACATTTTCTCTACATGCATGACGCGTCTATGCAAAGGTCGAACTTCTAAGTCCTTCCAATAGGGCAAGTTCCAAAATATCGATCTCTTCTTCCATGTGATCTTCTCAAGACGAGACCTCGATTTATTATTACTCTCTCCTTTCCAAGTACAACATTAATATCCTTAACCATATCATATACCTCTTCCCCACGAGGAGGCCTTGGAGCTATACCATCCTCTTTTGTCCCGTCGAATTGTTTCTTCATATTGCGGTAGGGGTGATTCTCGAAGGAACTGCGGTGATGCATGTACACGCTTTCCTTGAGTTATTGAGCCACACACTTGCGGTTTCATCCATGCAATGGGGCATGCTTTGGCCCCTTTACAAGACGACGGATAGGTTACCAAGGGTGGAAATCATTGATGGTGCAAAACAACAATGCGCGTAGGGTGAAGTACTCTCGCTTGTACTCATCCCATACCTGTACACCTTCGCTCCACAAGATCACAAGATCTTCCACCAATGGTTGTAGGTATACATCAATATCATTGCCAGTTGTCTCGGCCCTTGGATAAGCAAATGACATCATAATGTACTTTCGTTTCATACACAACCAAGGAGGAAGGTTGTAGATACTGAGAGTCACGAGCCAAGTGCTATGAATACTACTCATGTTACCGAAAGGATTCATTCCATCCGTACTCAACCCAAACCTTACATTCCTCGGTTCATTCCAAGTCCATCCTAAAGAGCCTATCGATGGTTCTCCTTTGGCGTAATCGGCAGGTGTCTCGCCTTTCCATCCTTTTACGCTCTTCCGAGTGCCATCGCATCGATTGGGCATGCTTTTGTTTCCAAATAAACGCTTCAACCGAGGTATTACGGTAAATACCACACCACTTTAGCGGAGCTCCTTTCTTCACCACGGTGCCCTCATTGTCATGGTCTTTACGCTTGTATCGCGATGATTTGCACACGGACATACATGCATGTCTCAGATACTCTTTGCGATAGAGTATACAATCGCTTGGACATGCATGTATTCTTTCTACTTCCAATCCCAATGGACATACAACCTTCTTAGCTAAATAAGTGGTTATCGCAATACGTTTCCATCCGGAAGCATGTCCGCTAAGAGATGTAATAGCGCCGTGAAACTTTTATCGGACCAACCATTGCTTGCCTTCAATTTTAGAAGTGAAAGCACGGTGTGCAACTTTGTGTATTCCTCCTTGCAACCCGGAACAAAGGTGTGTCCGAGTCGCCCAACAAACCCTTGAATTGATTAAACTCTCTCGACTAGTGTAGTTCCCTTCGCATCGCGCAACATCCGAGCAAGATTATTATCGTCATCAATGTCCAACCTATCCTCATCGATCCATAGCGATGTCACCGCCATAATGCCTTCTCCATCATCCAATACGTTATCACCTTCATGTATGTTTTCCTCTTCACCGTGACTTGTCCAGCGTGTATAGCCAAGTACAAAACCTCTTCAATCAAGTGCAAGTGGATGTGCTCTTTGTCCGAAAATATTTTCTCATTCTTGCAATCAATGCATGGACAATGTATGTACTCGCCTTCTTATGCAATTTGTTCTCCTCAATGCTCTTAGAAAAGCAGATACCCGTCGATGTAATCTCTACAGAACGGTTCGCATTGTACATCCATCTCCGGTCCATCTAAAATTAATTAACATATAAAAATTGATTAAAACTAATCTAATTACTTATCATCTAAATGAGCTAGATAATAAATTCATCATCTAAAAATGATGAGCATCCACCTACCAAATTAGCTTAAATTTCATGTATATCAATATCCAATAATCTTAATTAAATAAATTTAATATATGTCCACACTAATGGAACCAAATTAATAGTAATTAAAAACTAATCAATACTTTTCCTGTAAAGAAGCTAGATAATAAATTCATCATCTAAAATGATGAGCACCCACCTACCAAATTAACTAAAATTTCATTTATATTAATACCCAATAATCTTAATTAAATAAATTTATTATATGCAAGATGTATATGTTCGTACACTAATGGAACCAAATTAATAGTAATTAAAAAACTAATCTAATAACTTATCATCTAAAGGAGCTAGATAATAAATTCATATATATGCAAGATGTACATGTCCGTACACTAATAGAACCCAATTAATAGTAATTAAAAAACCAATCTAATTACTTATCATCTAAAGGAGCTAGATAATAAATTCATCATGTATCAAATTAACTTAAAATGCAATTAATATTAAATATATGCTTAATCATAATTCATCATCTATAAAAGGAACACAACATCATCTAATGAACCTAGCTAGGAAATAAATTCATCAACTACAAAATGGTACCTAAATAAAAATAAACAAAATCTAAACTTTTCATCTCATCTACATATAAACCCTAATTAAACTTGGTTTAAAAATTAAATTGCAACAAGATTAACACAAATCAAGAGAGGAGAAAAAATAACTCACCAAGGAACAACTAGAGGAAGTACAAGCACAAGAATTGAGAAAACGAAATCAAATTTAGAAGTTTTGGTTTGCTCTCGGGAAGAAGAACCAAGGTCTTTGCATCGACCACCTATTTATAGGCAATATTATCGATGGCGGTTTTTAACTAGAACCGCCACTAATAATTATCCGTGGCGGTTCTATCCTCGAACCGCCATCGATAATCATTATCGATGGCGGTTCGAGGATAGAACCGCCACGGATAATCAATAAATCGATGGCGGTTGGAGGATAGCACCGCCATCGATAACCTAGTTATCGATGGCGGTTCTAGCCTCCAACCGCCATCGATAATGTATTTAGTTATCGATGGCGGTTCTACCTCGAACCGCCATCGATAATTATTATCAGTGGCGGTTCGAGGATAGAACCGCCACTGATATTTTTCCCGCTATTTATGAAATTGAACCGCCACTGATAATTATCTTTGTGGCGGTTCGAAAAAAACCGCCACAAATAGACCGTCACCTATTGCAGGTTTTGGCGTAGTGTCATCATGTGATATGAACTTATCGTACAACTAAGCATAATAAACCTATCGTACAACTAAGCTTATCTAATCATAACTATGGCAAACCAACTATTGGTAATATAATTATGTCCAACAAATAATGTTCCAACTTAGGGTTACAATGGATACATGGCATTCCAATAATCAAGGTGGCATAATAACAATTAGGTATTTAGCTATTCCTAGGAAATAATCATTGATATACAAATATATAGCATGCAATTTATATGATACAAAGTACTTTTGCAATCATAAGTTCAGCATGATCATAGTTTAAAACTTGCCTTGTTGATCTATTGTTGTTGCTAAATTTTGATTTTTAAATCCTTCATTTGCTCCCTAGCTAGGGATCAACATCTACGCGTAACGAAAGACGAATACTAAAATAAATACAAGACAGAGACAAAATAAACTCTAAAAATCAAATAAAATTCATCAAAATAAAATATATTGAATTACCTCATTCGGAGTTCCTATGAGAGATAACAAAATTTTGAATGGTTTAAATCATATAAAACAATAAAGAAAGGATTTTCAAATTTATTTTGAAAAGAAAAATAAAAATTCAAATCACTATAAAATACCAGAAACCTGAATCTCAAAATTAAAACAAAATTTATTTTCTTTTCTTTTCTTTTTCTTTTCTTTTTTTCTTTCTTTTTCTCTCTTCTTTATTCCTAGTCGCTGCTCTCTGGAGTCTCGGCGCATGCTATTCTTCATGGACTTCAACACACCGAAGCACAACATGCATGGTAGCACAGCAACAAAATGGCAAGAGGAAGGGCAAGGCGGCGCTCCGGCCAAGGGTGGCACTCTGGTGACCACATCGTGCATGGTGCACCAAACTTGAAATCAATCGAGGGGTTACCTTCACGACGATCGATGACACGACGTGACACGAACAGTTTTGGAAGATGCACGGGTTGAGCAATGAGAGAGGATATCGGTGGTCACTTTAAATAGGCCTGGAGTGGCTCGTAGAGATAGATACGGACTCGGTTCAAGAACAATCCTAACTGAGGAAAACTTAAATTTCTCCTTAAAGAAAAGAAGGGATTAGGATAGAAGAATCATAGGGATTGAATGAAGATAAAGTGATACACGTGTTGGATACGAATTCGGTAAAGAAATCCTGTTGGATTGGAGCTCCAAAATCATGAAGACAAAGAAGAACCGAACTCTGTGCAAGCTGCAGCAACTAGAGGTTGAAGACAACATATGATATGTGGGCCCACTTTAACTTTTTTTCGAATTTAATTAATGTTGAAAATACAAAGGTTTTGAAATAGTATCAAATATAGTTCAAATTTTTTTAAAAAAATTTAAAAAATACCTTGAGACATTTTCAACTTACTGTAAAAATTTCATAATTTTTTTAGTTTTAATTTGCTACAGTAATCTTTTTTAAATCTGAAAATAGAAATAAAGTTTATAAATTTCAGAAAATTCAATAAAAATCTGAGAAAATTAAGAATAAGTAATAAAATATTATTGTACAAATTTTGAGATGTTACGACATGCGTTGCTTTTTGAAACGTATTTCACGACCATGCAATTGGCGAATGTGCCCGGCAAGTTCTTTATAAAAAATTGTGCGAGGAACACGTGACGTACGTGTGTATTGACACCGACTCACCGAGCTGTGCAGTCGGGCGGAGAGCTGATACAAGTAACCTTACGTGCATGCATGAGACCAGCACGTAGTGACTACACATGTCGTAGACTCGTCGTACTGCACTACTGCTACAAGCTACTGCTATATCAGAGAGATCGATTCTCATTTGGACACAGAGAATTAAGAACTTGGTAGTAGGATTTATGCAACTAATTAATGCAAGTAGTCAAGTTAGATATTAATTAACCGTTGACAAGCACCAATTATATATATATATATATATATATATATATATATATATATATATATATAAAATGAAGGTCGAGAACGTTTCTCAACACGGTCCAAAGTCAATGGAAAAGGTCAGAGCTAGCCACTTCTACAGTCAAAATTGTGCAAGCCAGTTATATGGCAGTATTTGTATGCAAAGGTGATCTGGTCTGCACCCAATCCCCATCTCCGACGACCGGGCTCAACATGGACTACTTCTTGTTCAATTCCTTCTCCAATTCACCTCTCACGAAGTCAAACCCTCCCTCTCTCTCTCATGACATGCATGCACCAGCTGCAGCCTAGCCAGGGCTCCTCTATACATATATATAGTTAATATCATTGTTACTGCGTTTTCGTTTTAGTTGCAGAGGAATCACTTTAATTACCTTTTGCAGCATGGAGGAGGTGAAGCCCATGACGGTGAAGTTCATCGTGACCAAGTACGTCGAGGCGGACGCGACGCACTTCAAGTCCGTCGTGCAGAGCCTCACCGGGAAGGACTCCACGTTCGTTGCGGCAAGTCCGGGAACGTCGACGGCAGCGGGCATGGCGGAGATGGGAAGCCGGCGGTGCCAAAGCGGCGTGCCGCCGACAAGTCGATGGATGAGATCACTGAGAAGCAGTGAGGGCGTCCTCAACGCCAAGCCGTCCATAGAGGAGATGGCCGAGTTCTTGAGAGATTGAATTGGCTAGAGTTGCTTGCTGTTTTACATTGACAATAAAAGCTTTGTATTTCTATTAGGGAATAACTAGCAATCGGACGTTTGATCACTGTTCATTTCTTAGACATATCGGTGTAACATTTTTTTTTAAACGTATACAACATTTTTTTTCCACGCGGACATTTCTACTGTTATCGAAGGAAAATGTTTCACGCTTAGGAAGAAAATGTTGCAGACGTAGGAAAAAAATGTTGCAAGCGTTCGAAAAAAGGACGTTCGAACACAAATCATTCACTACTACACAAATATACATCACAATCGGTTCTTTTTCGTCATCACAGTCGGTTCTGGTGGTGACACAAAGCCATGAGACAGAGATGAGGCGGGCATTATTACAGTCGGTTCTTACCCGATAGAGATGATGGTATTATCTCTATCGGTTCTTTATAAGAAGCGATAGAGATGATGGTATTATCTCTATCGATTCTTTGTAAGAAGCGATAGAGATGATAGCTCATCTCTATCGCTTCTTACAAAGAACCGATAGAGATAATACCATCATCTCTATCGCTTCTTATAAAGAACCGATAGAGATGACCATATCATCTATATCGCTTTTTTCAAAGAACCGATAGAGATAATACCATCATCTCTATCGCTTCTTATAAAGAACCGATAGAGATGACTGTATCATCTCTATCGCTTCTTAAAAAGAACCGATAGAGATAATATACTTATCTCTATCACTTCTTTGAAAGAACCGATTGTAAGGCCCCCATTTTCGATAAATGAATATCGAAAATGGATACCATGTGCATACAGTACTAGTCCCATGATCAGTGGCTAGTACGCACAAATACAAATTGATATCACAGTCATACACAACTTTATTATTACAGCGGAAGCAAATACATAACATTCTTACAATACCAAAAGTAAAAGCATAACAGTGGAGACATTCATCTTGTAGTATGCCATTTATCCCAAAATCCCCACAGGCAACTGACAAGGAGAACCCTAATAAAACTCATCGTTCACATCCCAATCTCGCATCGTAAAAGGTATCGCTGGGAAATCTGTTCTTCACCTAAAAATTATCAACATGGCAAGTTGAGTACTTTTGTACTGCAAGACTTTGCAAAACCTATTATAAATGCAGGCCATTTCAAGGAAAGGCTCATGGTGGTTTTGCATAAAGCTAAAATTGAATGTAAATACTGATTAATAGATTGAAAAGTAAACTTTAAGTAAAGGCGACTTAATTTAAAAAGTAACAGAATGTAAGTACAAATAAGTCTCATGTACCTGGTATCATGCCCATTTCCAAGAATCATTTCTACTGTCGCAGCAGAAATTTTTGAGTAACCATTCCTACCAGTCCCAGGTAGAAATTCAGAGTTTTATGAAAAATAAAAACAGTTAACTAGTGCTGGCGCACCAAGATTCCCATAACCGCGGGAACGGCTTTTCGAAAAGTTTTACACTCTGCAGAGTTGTACAGCTTTACCCACAAGTAATGATCAACCTCTTTTGCCAGGCCAGTAACACACTTCCTTTGGTGTGTCGGCAAGGAGATCATAACAAAACCGTTACATTGTTTAACCCTAACTTTGCACCACCGGTGACGCCAAACCCGCACTATGGTATTTATGTTTGCCTGAATTTGCACAATAATGATTAAGTATGTCCATAGTATGGCATTCACCGTTATATTAGCAAACGTGACTCCCAACACCTCGGTGTGGGCGCCCCTACGAGCAACCAGTCACTGAAGAAGCTCGTACTACTCCAGCCTACCAATGTGCAAAGCTAGTTTTAAGCAACTTAATAGGTTAAGACTGTCCCATACCAGCACTTGTGGTTGTACGGTAAATTCTTAGGTTTAACGAACACGTAGTTCGGTCCTTAATCCGACACGGGCAATAATCTCCACCTACACTACGTACAAGTCCCTTGTACACCCGGCTATTGCCAATAATTGCCCGCATCAAAATCATAGTTTTATTTTCATTTTTGATCAAAATACCAACCAAGAAAGGTCATACCCATTAAGTTGTCATATCCAACATTTTTAAACATATCAAGTTTTATGTTCATTTAAGCATGGCTAAGCATAACACTATGTGTGAGTAACCCAGATTGACATCATGTAATCGCCTATGCTATTCTAGGGTTATCAAGGTTCACAATTCCATACTTATCAAGGAAGTTCTATGTGACAATAGGTACGACTACCAATACCCAAAATATAGCAGACTTTAATAAAAGTAAAGTATGCAGTAAAACATTTAATGAAAACATTTATAAAACTGGGATCAATATGATCAAAGGGGGTGCTTGCCTTGTTGATGGTCTTCGACGTCAAACTCCTGATCGTCGAACTCACAAGTTTCGTCGGGTGCTACACGTCGAATAATAATAACATGGCAATTCCAACAAAACGAAAGGATCAGACATAAGAACCAAATAAAATCAATCGCTTGGAATCAACATATTTGTTGTTCATCGATTTACAAGTTCCATGTTTATTTTCCGATTAGGTTCCAATATTAACAAATCTTATTATCTTGAATAATTCATTTTTATTTATCATTTCCAGAGACCATTTTTCCAGGTTTTACCATTACGAACCTCTAATTTCTAAACCTTGAAATTATTTAAATCACTATTATGGAACTACTTTCTTACCCTATATTATACTTTGATGATTTTCCATGGTACACCCTAAGTATTTTTGCATATTCAGGTTCCTAACAGAGCATGGATTCTAATAAAATTTGTTTCATTCAATTTGAAGTTGAATTGCAGAAATTTATTAACAACATATTTCAAATTCTTTCTTTAAATTTAAATCTGGAATTCAAACAGAGTTCATTTTGAAATATTTTTTGCATATTCTGAATCTACTTGATTTTATATGAATTTAGAAATTTATTTCACTTCATTTGGTTGATAGTTCAAAAGATATTCAAGTTTGAATGCATTCGGTTTTGAAAATACAGAAAATCGAATTTATACCAAAAGGGAAAGTACGCTTCATCGCGAAAACGCGCTTCGCTTTTTTGCGCTGCGTCGGACCGAGGCAATCGACATGCCGGGCCCGGATGGCGCGAGAGACGAGCGCTGGGCGCGGCCGACGGCGGGACCACATCGTCGAGCATACGCGAGGTCGACTCATCGGGCCCGCGAAGCGTAGACGCAACACACGCGAGTGATCGATGGGTGGACCGGTGTCGCCGACTCAGCAGAGAGAGCACGGCTGCGCTGCTCACGGCGGCGGCACGGCCGGAATCACGGAATGGATTCGATTCTTGCTCAAAGACACTTGCGCGATCCTAGGGAGGTGGCGCCGGTAGGAGATGGCGGAGGCGACCGCCACCGGAGGGGCGGCGAGCACACGGCCACCGGTGTTCGCGAAACGGCGGCATCCCGAGACAAATGGACACCACCACGAGCATCGAGCACCACGTTGATCTCATTTTGGGTTCGGGCAAGAAAATGAGTAACGGAGGGGTGTTCTCACCGTGTGCCACGGCGGCTGGCGGAAGGAAGTCGCGGGAAGCTCACCGGAGAAGGAGAGACTAAATTGAGGTAGGGAAAGGTTCCTGGGTGTCTAGGTTGCTTTGGACGAGGTGGTTCGAGGATGGTGCGATGGAGAGTGAGTTCGAGCTTTCTCCTCTTTTTCGGTTTTGGCCGAGATGAGGAAGAAGACGGTGGTGGCGATGTCGAGGAGGTGTGGCTCGGTTTTGTTGGTTCCAGGAGAATGCACGAGTGAAATGCGACGCTTTGGCGGGGTTTAAATAGAAGGATGAGGCGGTTTGCAATGGTGAAGACGAGAGAGGAAGGCGGCGGCTTGCGCGGCGATTTCGGCCGCTTCAGTGGGAGAGAGAGCACGAGGCCGAGGCGGGTGCGGCGTGGCAGAGGCGACGTGGCAGCGCATTGGGCGACGAGTTGCGCGCGTGGCGAAAACGGAGAGGCGCTACGCGCTGCGCGAGAAGCCAAGAAGTCGCGAGAAAACGGGAAGAAACGGAGAAGGTGAAGGCGACAGGTGGGGCCGGACGGTCAGAGAGAGAGGGCGAAGTCGGCAAAAGAGCACAGCTGTCCAGGCGGGCCCACATGTCAGCGAGACAAGATTATAAAACTCAGAATGAATCTGGACAGATCAGGGTAAAGTCGGTAGCTTAGGCCAGAAGATAAAATCAACATTTTACAAAACTTTTTACTGAGGTCGGAAAGGTAAAGATCAAGGTCTAGTAAAATTTTCAAATAATTTTGACGAATATAAATATTATTAAAAATCTGACAATGCACTGTTGATGATTTTATTTGATTCTGTTTTTCATTTAATAGAGGGATAAATTCAATTTATTATTTTATGAAACTTTTTGACAGGATTGGAATTAATATTTTATACCTCATGAAAAATGTTCATAATTTTATATTTGATATTGTATTTTTAATAATTCTGACACTGCATTTTCCAGCTTTTAAGATTGACTGTTTTTGAATTTCTAAAATTAATAAATGAAGAGATAAATTCATGATATTTTTACCAGGGTTGGGTTAAGTTAATATGTCGGCATGGTTAAATTTTCAACTAGGGTTAAGGTAAGAAATATTCTGAACAAATCTTTTGGTTCAGATTTCCTCTTTGTCTTTTCATGATTATCTTTGTATTTTATTTTATTTTATTAATGCCAGGATAGAGCAAGAGGCACAATCATGATTCTGAGATCTTTAAGGATTTTACTGACTTTGTATTTTTACCTTTTTACCTTTTACCATTTTACCATATAGCATTTTGGATTTCTTTTAATGGTAAAAGCCAAAAGAATTTCTTTTAATACAAGAAAAATCAGAAAACATAACAATAAATCATATGGGTATTTTTAATATTATATTTTTGATTTTATTGAATTTCGGGTTGTTACACCGATAGAGATGAATAACCTCATCTCTATCACTTCTTATAAAGAACCGATAGAGATGAGTTCATTATCCCTATCGCTTCTTTCAAAGAACCGATAGAGATGACCGTCACATCTCTATCATTTTCTTGTGAGAACCGACAGAGATGAAGGGGTGTGGTGTGCTATCACATTCTAATAAGCACATATTCCACACAATATGCACATATCACATTCACACGTAAATTACGGATAACATATCACATTCAAAGAACATGAACACTTTGTTACAACAAACACATATCACATTCATTAACAAAATAGAACGTAAACATGCTTAACCATAAGTACACATGCAATCGCATTCAGATATGTAATATTTGTTCACATCTGGTCTAGTAGGAGCTTTTGGGATCTCTAAACCGTCAGTCCTCCGACAAGCATTCTATCCAGTACCATCGGCATAAGTGATCTCGATCTTGTTGAGTGCGTCTTGTCTACACTCTTCCGGGAATAACGGTAAGTCTGCAAGATAGAAACGAGTGCTCTAATTTGAGTTTTCAAATTTGCATGTGAAAGACTAATTGTATATGCATGTACTACCTGTGGAAACGGTCTCGAGCCGACAATCAAGGTCACCATGTGTTGCATGACATACAAACCACAGTGGTCGTCGCTGCCTGCTGATGACACTGTGAAGAAAGAAAAATAAATTAAGAGACAAAGAAAATATATCGGAAAATCTAAATCTTATATATGATAGCAACTTGTACCTTGAAGCGGACATACTCCACTTGGAGCCCTTTTGTCGTCGTGTGTCCCTCCCGCTCGACGTATTCCTTGAAACCCTATATACATTGGAAAGATGTCGTTGAGTAAAAAATAATGATTGTAGTTAAATACAGTAAAATGTTAGATAAGAGTGGTGCACTTATCGCTCCAAAGGAGGCTTGATCGCAGAGGCCATCGGTCTCTTAT
This sequence comes from Otatea glauca, assembly GCA_036346275.1. Lineage (NCBI taxonomy): Eukaryota > Viridiplantae > Streptophyta > Magnoliopsida > Poales > Poaceae > Otatea > Otatea glauca. The sequence goes on along the minus strand of CM070719.1, from coordinate 17,272,944 downwards.
GAACCGAATTAAAAGTGTACACTTTGTTGTCTCTCGGAAGGAGCACGAGTAGAACCCAATGGTTGCTTATTAAATGGTATGCAACAAGAAAATAAGTTCACATACGGTTTCAATGTGTAGAAGTAATTGAACAGTGAAGTAGTACTTACTCCTCGTGGTGCGGGAATAGAATGAAGTCCTTCTTCGACTCACTTGCAATGCCCTCTTGATGTAGCCGCAACCCATTCCGGCTGAAGCCTAGCCATCGTCGCGGACACAAGCTCGTGGTCGATTTAACCCAACTAGTTGTCGATTCGTCACGACCCGCCTCATCATCCTCGCAACTCGCATTGAATGTTAAAAAGTGTAATGCAAAATTCTATGGAAGTCATAAAGTCGTGGCAACGTGGTGTGATACTCACGGCGCCCGTGATCGTGCAAGAGAAATATCGATGGCTATCGGTTGTAGTGCATTTAACAGATCCTCAAAACTAATCGAATGTCCCATCCTCCTCGCGTGGAAATGTCCCTTCGTATCTAACATTGAAGTCGACACGCCGCTATCTTTCGCTTTGTCAATGTACCATCCATGGAGTATCGAGTCCATATGCCTAGAGCGCTCAATTTCTTTGGGAGGCGAAGGGCTTTCCATGTACGTAGGCCTTAAATTCATAAGGCTTCACCGTGGTGTGGCTTGGCTCTCCTTTCGGGCCGAAGGAGTCTCCGAGGCCGGGCAAGGGGCTTTTCATATACCGAGGGGCGCTGTGGCCTTTGTGAGCCTAGCCTTTTAGCAGAGGCCTCTAGTGGTTACGTGGTTGTCGTGCTAGTCCTTTTATGCACCACTCAGACTTTGTGCGGGGCTCGCCACTGTCGTGGGAGCAGCGCAGTACGGTAGGAACCTACAAAGCACGCGCATAATTAAGTAACTTGTTGCAATACTCTGGAATGGTACGAAGACGGAGGGATGTTTACCTTGACCAAGACGACGCTGTCGTGGGCCACTTGATGAACGACATCGCGCTTAGCCCGAGAGTGGTGATGTCTTCGTTAGGGGAACTCGAGCACATGTGATAAGAAGGCTTCGTGGACGTAGTCCACGGACCTCATGTAGCCCTTCCCAAAGGTCGACCATGCACCGTGTCGGTCTCCTTGCATGGAAATGCAACCCGCGTGCAGACCTCAACAGAAATCCGTCTTCCGTCGGTGAGTGGCACTTGGTAGGCGCCGCAAAAAGTGCGCAACTTGAGAGAAAACATATGAAGAGTTACCTCGCACCATTAAGTAAGGCAAAATTAATTATTACCTTCACTGGGACCGGACTTATCATTTTGGAACCGCAGCTACTTGGTGGGGGCACGAGTTTCTCTACAAGAGGCGGGGCATCCGCTCGACTGGAGATCATCGCCATCATCTCGGCCCTTAGGCGCTCCTCACGTGCCATCATCTCCACCTCATCTCCTCCTCACGTGCCATCATCCGCACCTCATCTCCTCCTCATCTCCTCCGAGATCTCCTCCTCACCGCTCCCTAAGCGTGTCCTTCAGCGCCCGCACGTGCCTCCCATGTTCTTGATCCGTACTGGCAAGATCTTGGAAGTAGGACTTCTTCAGATGCCCGCCTGCGGCAAGCACCCGCCCTTATGGTCGGGCTTTCCGATCGCAGAGAATAGGATGTCATTTGACCCTTGGCTAAGAAAAGTCCCTGCTCTTTCCTCCGCTTACCTCCTCCTGCAAGAAGCGAGTACAATTAGATCCAAATACAACAGAATGGTCTATCTGCAATGTAGCAAGTTTGATATCTTACGATGGTGGAGACAACTTGCGCGGTAGTGGGGTTTGGTACTACCACCGCCGCCCCGGTTTTCTTTGTCCTCGCTAATACCCGACCACGTGCCGCTCCTCACATATATGCGAGTAAGGCATCGCTGTCTCGAGTTGGCGCACTCCTCGGCTAGTCGTGCCCATTCTCGCTTTCTTCCTTCGTAGCCGCTGAACCGAGGTGGTGCGCGTGCGTGTTCACCTCGGGTAGCAACGTTCCTCTCTCTCGCCTCCTCGCCTCGGCGTACTCTTCATCCTCGTGAACTCCTCCCAAACATCGGGAAGCACGAACGGATACCTCTCGAATGGTGCACGGCCTTTCAAAGACGTACTCACCGTGCATGTAGACCCTAAAGTGCCTCGAGCCACACCCATCCTCTTCAAGGCGCATCACTGGCATTGTTTTCATCCTCCTCTTCTATAATCCATTTCCCTTAACCTCGCCCCACACCGGTTCTTCCGCTTCGACCGACCTCCTTTCTCCAATCCTTAACCGTTATGGGAACTCTCTCTCACCAGTTGCCCGAGGAATGAGCGGTATCGCCCTTATACTTGGGAGGACCTGCAAACGCCGTCGCATTGAAGTGGAGAATTTGCGGCGTTCTCCCCGTGGCCCCTTTGCTCGGTCCTCGGGCCTTCTCACCTTACTCGGCCCCTCGACATTTGGAACTGGCCCGCCGACACTTGAAGTTGGCTTGGCCCTCAGAGCACCTTCTACTCTTTCTCGCGATGAGCCGATGCTCTCCAATTGCGACATTTTGAGTTTTCTTATCTAACATGGACATATATTTCACATGAGAGAAAGCAATTGTAGCTATTATGTGAACTTCACAATAAATCATCTAAAGTAACAAATCAATGGATAATTCATAGCATGTCATTGTTGTAGCATATTGCATTAGAGTAACAGATGAACGAATGATCTTCAAGACAAGTGCGTATGTAGACCAACTAAATACGTATGGACGATAACTCCTAATCTCTAAATAGGTTTGGTCCTAATCCCATTCGAGGATATGTGGTTTGGGCAAGTTGTAAGCCGTTGTACAACTCGAGAGAAAATTTGGAAGATCATCCCCGCTGTTCTCCGGATACACGCCTCGACGACAGTCAAGAGGGTGTGTATCCAGAGAACACCAGGAGACGCTACCAAATCTACTCGTGAGTTGTACAACACTTCAGAACTTGCCCAAACCACATATCCTCGAACTGTCCAAAATCGTGGATAATTCGAGATCGCTTGCTTATAAATATGTCATTCGACATATTTATAAATAAGCACTCTCGAACGGGAGACGAGGTTACGCAACCTAAACTCTAACATATGCCGAGATGAAAAGGAAAATAATATGCAATTATAATTGAAATAGCTATCTCAATTAAGAGAGTCTAAAGTTGCATAATAGTATGACGAGCATGTAGCACATATGACAAAATATTGAAAAAGGCATGAAAACATACATGGAAAGAAGACACTTCTTTGCAAGAGATGTACTTGATACGGTTATGATGGATTACATACCCAGCTTGTGGATTGTTGGCAAGGACTTCCCATTTCTATATTGTGAAGTTTAAAATTGAAATGATATGTTAAGCACATCCAATTGTCCTAGTAGAGTAACACCTAGATTTGTCGCCAGGAACAAAGCATAAATATGTTCAATCTGCTATTACATTCGACATTCTTTGCTTGCATGTAGTGATGGGTCATGATTTGGCTTATTCATTATAGATCAAGAATTCATTATGGCCTTTCACAACAGTGGTTCTCAAATTAGTAGTCTTCTTGTGGCTTGCACATAAGCGTAACCTTTGATGTTTGGCCTTTTAAACAAGGTTGAAGTAGATAAGCAGTTTTTCCTATTCAATAAGATATTTTCTAATGTGCAGACAATATCTTCGTTACTTTGGCTTCCTCTGTTGACTACACAATGTCCAATTCATCACTGAAGATGTGAGTTAAAGCTAATTAGCAGCTTGAGAAAGATGCTTATTAATGTTCAATTTTGAAGTGCTTGCTTCCTTTGTTTTCATCGATAACAATAGGCTAATGAGTTTCTTTTTCAGGTTCATCCTGCAACTTACCAGTGGAGCGCCAGGGAGGTGGGGCACCGGGACGATGGGGCCGTTGGGGCGTCGGGGCGGCGCCGAGGCGGTGGGGCGACGGGAGGGCGAGTGAGCGCCGGGCGGTGGAGTCGGTGGGCGCTGGGCGATGGGGCGTTGGGGCTTGGGCGCGCCGGGCGGTGGGGCGACGGAGCGGCGTGGGCGCTTAGGCGGTGGATGGCTGGGGCGATAGGGCGTTAGGCGTCGGGCGGCGTCGGGGCGGTGGCGACGGAGCGACGTGGAGCGCCGGGGTGGGGCGATGGGGGCTGTTAGGCGTCAGGCGGCGGCGTGGACGTGGGGCGGCAGGAGCGCGTGGGCGGTGGAGTCGTCGGCGGCGGCAGGCGCCGGGTGGCGGCGAGGTGGAGGCAGGGAGCTTGAGAAAAGGGCTAGGGCAAAGCGAAGGCAAGGCACGCGTGAAAGCTTCTCAGAAAAATCGCCTTAAGTAAGGGTATCACATTACTATCGGTTTTACACAAAAACCGACACAAATATATTTTATAATACTATCGGTTTTAAGACAAAACCGACACCAATATGTAGATCTCAATACTATCGGTTTTAAATAAAAACCGACACAAATATTAGTTCAATACTATCGGTTTTACACAAAAACCGATGTAAATATGTTTCACAATACTATCGGTTTTTAGAAAACCGACACAAATATGAATGTTTAAAATACTATCGGTTTTTCAGAGAAAACCGACACTAATAGTACTATAACAGGTTTTGAAGAAAATTGGCACAAAATAGTACTATCGGTTTACAAGAAAAAACCGAGACAAAAAGTAGTCTATTACTATCGGTTTTCACTAAAAAACCGATACAAATATGAATGTTTAAAATACTATCGGTTTTTATGAGAAAACCGACCCAAATGTGTAGACTTTAATACTATCGGTTTTCAATATTAAACCCGACACAAATATTTGTTCAATACTATCGGTTTTGAAGGAAAACCCGACACAAATAGTCCTATAACATGTTTTGAAGAAAAATTGGCACGAAAAAGTACTATCGGTTTACAAGAAAAAACCGAGAAAAAAAGTAGACTATTACTATCGGATTTCATTAAAAAACCGATACAAATATGAATGTTTAAAATACTATCGGTTTTTAGGAGAAAACCGACACAAATGTGTAGATCTTTAATACTATCGGTTTTCAATAAAAAACCCGACACAAATATTAGTTCAATACTATCGGTTTTGAAGGAAAACCCGACACAAATAGTCCTATAACATGTTTTGAAGAAAAATTGGCACAAAATAGTACTATCGGTTTACAAGAAAAAACCGAGACAACAAGTAGTCTATTACTATCGGTTTTCATTGAAAACCGACACAAATGTGTAGATCTCTAATACTATCGGTTTTCAATAAAAAAACCGACACTAATAGTACTATAACAGGTTTTGAAGAAAAATTGGCACAAACTAGTACTATCGGTTTTTAAGAGAAAACCGACACAAATAAGTTGATCTCTAATACTATCGGTTTTCAATAAAAAAACCGACACAAATATTTGTTCAATACTATCGGTTTTGAAGGAAAACCCGACACAAATAGTCCTATAACATGTTTTGAAGAAAAATTGGCACAAAATAGTACTATCGGTTTACAAGAAAAAACCGAGACAACAAGTAGTCTATTACTATCGGTTTTCATTAAAAAACCGATACAAATAAGAATGTTTAAAATACTATCGGTTTTTATGAGAAAACCGACACAAATGTGTAGATCTCTAATACTATCGGTTTTTAAGAGAAAACCGAGACAACAAGTAGTCTATTACTATCGGTTTGCGTTTAAAAACCGACACAAATATGTAGATCTCTAATACTATCGGTTTTCAATAAAAACCGACACAAATATTGGTTCAATACTATCGGTTTTGAAGAAAAACCGACACTAATAGTACTATAATGTGTTTTGAAGAAAAATTGGCACAACTAGTACTATCGGTTTTAAGAGAAAACCGACACAAATAAGTTGATTCTAATACTATCGGTTTTCAATAAAAACCGACACAAATATTTGTTCAATACTATCGGTTTTGAAGGAAAACCCGACACAAATATCAATCACTATTGATTTTCCGCATAAAGCAAGATGAAGTCCGATTTCAGTAGAATTCATTGATGAAAGGGTAAAAGGCCACAACTTTTACAGATATAGTTGGAATTCTTTCAAATTTTGCGTAAACATACTTTGGGATATTACAGTCTATTCAAAAAGAATTTTCAAAAAGATTTAGCATCGACAAAGATGCAAGAATTCACTTTGTAAGCATGATTCTAGCTTATAGACGCAAAAGTCAAAACTTATGCAATTAAAGTCCGTGTTTTTCCAAATTTTCCAAATAAACTTTGGACTAGTTAGAAGCTTTCCCAAAAAGAAAAATCCGTAAACAAATTTTTCGATATGTAAACGAATGACCAACTAGTAAGTAGATTTCAAATATGTCACAATGTTCCATGAGAGATTATAACCGCATAACTTTACCCAAACAAAAGGCACGATAAAACATATGTCTTAAACACTAATGGCTTAAAGAAAATGAACAAAGATGATAAAATGAACAAACAATACAATATTTCCTTTAGTTACAAGACAACCCTTCTTGATGATCTACGCGCACGTAATTTCTTCGATGTGTGTCGTCATCCCGCTAAGATAGGCCCCATCCGCAAATGGAGGTATTTTATCGAATTGATTGTATTCTTCTTCATCTACGACATTTTCGACACCAACGATCCGCCGCTTGTGTGAAGGACAACGCAACCTCGGATTGGCCGGATCACGCACATAGAAGACTTGATTTGCTTGCTTCGCAAGTACGAACGGTCATCTTTGTAGGCGAGTCCGCTTAGATCCACAAGAGTAAAACCTCTCTTATCGACCTTCACTCCATGTGTTAGTCCCACCCACTTACATCGAATAATGGAATTTGGTATATTCCGTAATCGAGCTCCCAAATTTCTTCGATTATCCCATAATACAAGTACATTGCCGCTGAGGATCCTCCTTTCGAGTGATGTACATCGGAAAGAGCATCTATGCTTACACCACTCGCTTTGAACAAGACTCTTCGTGATCTTGACTTTCAAAGGTAAAAGGTGTACCCATTAATATCGCACTTCGCCATGTCCAGACATTAAATCTAGGTCCATCACCAACCATTTCACATTCTCACTAACAGAGAACTCTACCGCTTGTTTGAACCATGTAACAAATCTATCGTTGTGTTCTCGCATGATGGAAAGCTCATCCATATGTGGATTCTCTTCCGTAATATCAACTTATGCCGCTTGATGTACCTCGCAACTTCGTGCTCACGCAAGATCACAAATGCGCTTTGCAATACATATCAAACCGTGGCCTCGTTAGTTTCGACCCCACGGTTCCTTTGCAACAAGTCCGCCTCGTGGCGAGATACAGAACACCGATTGCTTGTCTTTTCCGAGATAGTCCACACAAAACTCAATAACCTCTTCACCCCATAACCTTCCACAATACTACCCTCGGGCTTCGATCGATTCCTCACATAGGACTTTAATATACCCATGTACCTCTCGAACGGATACATGTAACGAAGAAAGCGGGTCCACATATCTTAATCTCTAACAAGGTGAACAACAAGGTGGACCATGACGTCAAGAACGACGGTGGGAAATGCATCTCAAGTCGACATAAAGTCCGCACCACCTCCTCCGTAAGTTGTCTAGCATGTCGGGTCAATAATTTTGCAGAGATCGCATTGAAGAAGTAACATACTTCATGATTGCAAACCCGACATCCTCTCGCGTAATATTTCGGATTGCAACCGGAGCATTTGGGTCATCAAGACATGGCATCGTGGGACTTCATGCCCAACAACTTCAAATCATCCAAGGACACAAGCTTCTTAATGTTCATGAGTAGCCAGATGGAACTTTAATACCATGGAGACATTTGCAAAAGTCCTCTTTCTCCTTCTTGGACAGTGTGCATGCAATGGGATATACTGACCTTTTCCATCCTCCTCTATCACTGCAAGCCTGGGCCTGATTCCCATGTAGGCCATGTCGCGACGAGCATTCACACCATCCTTTGTCTTTCCAGGTATGTTCAGCAGGATACCAACCAAATTATCGCAGACATTCTTCTCAACGTGCATGACATCAATACAATGCCGAACATCTAACTCCTTCCAGTACGGTAAGTCCCAAAATATTGACCTCTTCTTCCAAATGGTCCTAGAACGAACAGATTTAGAGCTCTTTCCGTACTGAACATCGATATCCTCTACACGTGAATATACTTGCCTTCCACTCATAGGTTGCGGTGCGAACGGACTTCCTCTTCCCATCAAATTTGTCATCCATCTTACAGATCGATGACTTCGAGGTAGAAACCCACGGTGACCCATATACGCTTTCTTGGAATTCGCAGCCATAAGCTCTCGGTCTCCTCTTCACAAATAGGACACGCTTTTGCTCCTTTCGTCATCAGAGCCCGCCAAATTACCAAGAGCCGGAAATCATTTATGGTGCGAATACCATAGCCCGTAGGGTGAAATGCTCTCTCAGACGCATCCCACACAATGACCCCGCATTCCACAATTTTACCAAATCCTCGATCAATGGAGCGAGGTACACATCAATATCATTTCCTACTGTTTAGGTCCCGAGATTAGCAACGACATCATGATATACTTCCGCTTCATGCACAACCAAGGAGGAGGTTGTAGATACACAATGAATCGCCACGCGGCCGTGACGATCGCTCATGTTACCAAACGGATTCATTCCATCGGTACTCAATCCAAATCTTATGTTCCTCATTTCGCACCAAACTCCTCATGTTTCCAATCGATGTTTCTCCATTGAGCCGAATCGGCAGGTGTCTCACTTGCCATCTTCCTTTCGAGACTCATAATGCCAACGCAACAATTTTGCTTTCTAGGATTTGCAAACAACCTCTCCAGACGGGAATGATGGGAAAGTACCACAATACCTTGGCCGGTGCACCTTTAGTGACCTCTTCACCCTCGTTGCCCAAGACTTACGCTTCTTGTCATTACGCTTCTCCTTTTGTTTGTACCGAGGCACACCGCAAAGCTGGACACACGTGCAGCCTCGATGTGCGCGCACGGACAAGATGCAATCATTCTGACATGCATGTATCCTTTCTATTTCCATTCCCATGGGACATAGTAGCTTCTTCGCTTCATAAATGCTTGTTGGCAACTCGTTTCCCTCCGAAGTAGATCCGATAGAAGAACTAGAAGTGCATTAAAACTTGTATCCATCCAACGGTGTTTTGCCTTCAATTCAACAATGCAAGGACCGAACCCAACTTGGTGTATTCTACTTTGCAACTTTGTGAACAGCGGTTTGGCATCGTCTTCCATCAAGCTTTTAAACTTTTCAAACTCTCTTTCCGTAATTACCCTCCACATCCCGCAACATTTGCTCCAAATTCTCCTCCTCAAACATATCAGCCGCAACTCATCATCCGGTTCCACCGTGTCTTCGTTGCATACCGAAGGGTACTACTGCCTCCCGTGATGGATCCAAGACGTGTAATTCCTCACGGCCACGCCGAATCGTGGTCCTCGATTTGAGCCGAGTTGTTAAATCTTCTCGATTGGTGCAATCAATGCAAGGACAATATATGAAGTTTACACCCTCCTCACCATGTCCTGCTCGCAATTTTTTGAACTCCTTAACACCCTCCAAATTCAAAGACTCACACGACTTTTGTCATACATCCATTCCTTACGGTCCATCCGCAATTAAAATTCACACAATAAATTAAGGAAGAATCGAGCGACAAAGAAGCTAGCTAGCTATTTGAAATATTGAGACATCATTTCATTTAATATTACCTTTGCAAAATAGAGGACTGCAAGTTCTGCAAGATATATAAAATGTGTTCTCCTAATCGATACCTAGATTCTTCCCCGGTTTAGAGCTTCCAATTCCCTAGATAGGAGACATACATTTTTAACATCAACAATGATATCAAACAATCTAATTATATAGTGCAAGAGCCTCATGATCTTTTGACTACAACGAAACAAAACAAGGGTACCAACGATGACTCCCAATCTCTAAATAGGTTTGGTCCTATCCCATTCGAGGATATGTGGTTCGACAAGTTTTAAGCCGCTGTACAACTCAGAGAAAATTTCAAGAAGATCTCTCGCTATTCTCCATATACACGCCTCGACAACAGTCAAGAGGGTGTGTATCCGAGAATACCAGGAGACGCTATCAAATCTCTACTCAGCTTGTACAACACCGCCGATCAGAACTTGCCCAAGCACATATCCTCGAATCGCCTAAAGAACGTGGACAATTCGAGATCGCCGCTATAAATATGCCATTTCGCTCGGTATATTTATAAACAAGCATCCTCGAACGGGAGACGAGGTTCCGCACCCTAAACTCTAGCATGCATTAGGTGACAAGAATAATAATTCCATATTAACACCAAAGCACTACAAATTAAGATAATTAACTACATGTGTACATGCTTGTGAAATAAAAGGGTGTGAAATCGATAGGACATACACAATACCAAAGGCAATCTAAACTTTCTTCATGACATATCAAAAATACATAGTGCAAAATTAAAGGGTTTGAAGGAATGCTCACATTTTGAAGAAAACCACAAATTATGCAAAATGAGGGAAATCTCCTCAAGTTAGGGCTTCAAATTTACCCTCTTAACACCCACCCTTGAGAATTTCAAATTTTCTCACCCAAGTATTGCTTCCAACCACGTAATATAAGCTATTTTTTCGGTGGCGGCGGAGAAACCTCCTCTCGAACAATAACAGAGAAGAGTTCTGCTCGAGTGGTATAATTAACCTAACGAGGTACATCACTATCGGTTCTCATATAAAAAGCGATAGTGATGTGATCATTCACATCACAGTCGGTTCTTATAAGACAAGCGATAGTGATTATCACAGTCATCACAATCGGTTTCCACATAAGAAGCGATAGTGATGAGAAAGTACACATCACTATCGGGTCTTTTGTGAGAAGCGATAGTGATGTGCATTATCATCACTATCGCTTCTTAAATAAGAACCGATAGTGATGAGCACGCGCTCATCACTATCGGTTCTTTTGTGAGAAGCGATAGTGATGTGCATTATCATCACTATCGCTTAAATAAGAACCGATAGTGATGCGACGCTTATCACTATCGGTCTTTTTGAGAAGCGATAGTGATGTGCATTATCATCACTATCGCTTAAATAAGAACCGATAGTGATGTGTACTTTCTCATCACTATCGCTTCTTATGTGGAAACCGATAGTGATGATAATGCACATCACTATCACTTCTCGCATAAGAACCGATTGTAATGTTCCCAGTGCTACATCACTATCACTTCTAACCTGAGAACCGATAGTGATTGTGATTAATGCCTCTCCTAAGTCATCTATCACAATCGTTTCTTCCTAAAAACTTAAGAACCGACACAGATGAAGCGATAGTGATGTACCATTCTGTAGTAGTGATTCCCATTCTATTACTATCTCTTTTATTTTCGAGGATACTTTGTATATCCTTCATTGTTTTTTTCCATTATTAATGGTATATATATTTTTCATTTCTTCCATTGTTCTTTCTGTTATTAAGAGAGGATGACACTACTATAGAATGGTACGTACATCACTACCGCTTCATTTGGGTCGGTTCTTAAGTTTTTAGAAAAAAATGATTGTGATAGATGACTTACGAGGGATGTTAATAATAATCACTATCAGTTATAATATTAGAAGCGTTGTGATGTAGTACTGGACACATCACAATCAGTTCTTATGTGAGAAGTGATAGTGACGTGCCAGCACATCACAATCGATTCTCACATAAGAAGCGATAGTGATGAGCACGTGCACATTACTATCGGTTCTTATGTGAGAAGCAATAGTGATGTGCATGATCATCACTATTGGTTCCAAAAAAAAAGAAGCGATAGTGATGACCATGCTCACATCACTATCGGTTCTTTTGTGAGAGGCCGAGTGGCGTGTCAATTTCAATGTTAAATACAGAAAGGGACATTTCCACCATAAGGTGGATAAGACATTCTCAGTCAGTTTTGAGGATCTGTTCCATCTATACCAACTGATAATCATCGATATTTCTACAGTATGATCCTGGACGTTGTGAGTATTGCACCATACAGCACGAGCTTATGACTTCCATAGGATTTCACATTATGTTTTTTAACATTAAATACGAGTTATAGGACAATGAGGCAGCGAGTCATGACGAATCGACAACTAGTTGGGCTCGTCGACCCTGAGCTCACCAGGAGTTCGTTGCCGACTACATCAAGGGGGCATTGAGAGCTGAGTCGAAGAAGGACTTCGTTCTACTTCTGTACCACGAGGAGTAGGTACTACTTTACCCTTTAATTACTTGTACGCACTTAAACTGTATGTGAACTTATTTCATACATTGCATACCATTTAATAACCAATCATTGGGTTCTACTCATGCTCGTTCCGAGTGACAACAAAGTCTACACTTTTAACTCGATCGAGAAAAGACAGATGGCCCACGCGATTAAGCCTCCTTTGGAGAAGTAAGTGCACTATTCTTACCTAACACTTTCTGTATTTAACTATATTTATTTATTTTTGACTCAACGGCATCTCTCTAATGTATATAGGGGTTTCTCAGACTACGTCACGGAAGGAGGGACACACGATGACAAAAATAGCTCCAAGCTGGAGTATGTGCGCTTCAAGATACAAGTGCCTACCATATATAGGATTAATATTTTCTGACATCTATTCTTCATCACTTAATTTCTTTTTCTTTCTTCATAGTGTCATCAACAGGGCAGCGACGACCTCTATGGCTTGTACGTCATGCATCACATGTTGATCGTGGTTGGCAGCTCAGACCTTTTTCCTAAGGTATATGTACATGATGGTTAAGTATAGAAGGGCCCCAGCCAAACTACAGTAGCGTCTGATCGTCATGGGATGGCCAGAAAAAGCCGAACGCATGTCAGTAGGCGTGGAAACTAGATTACACGAGGTTAAGTTCAAGTTGGTGCTAAACCTGGTTTATGTAATGTTTTTGCTGGTTTCAGTAATGGAACTGGGACATCAATTCTGTTGATGCCCTTCTGATAAAAAAAACTAGATTACACGAACTCACGCCTGCATGATCAAAAATGTCATAGATATATGTGTGTTGAGAGAGGTGAAGGCCCTGATCTGAACGCAAAACAGAGATGTTCAAGAAGTGGTGTGCAGCCAAGGTTAGACAAAGAAAACTGACGGCCAAGATTATCGATGATGGTGCGCAAAAAAGAAGAGCTAGAGGCAGTGAGAATAATGTCCAACATAAAACGAAGATAAGCCATGTTTTGACCATACTGGTAAACAAAGAGAGACGTGTCCAAATGAGATGCAACAAAGCCAAGAGAAGTAACAAAGGTAGCAATATGGTGATACCAAGCTTGAAGAGCCTGTTTGACACCTTAGAGAGACTTTGAAAGGAGGCAAACATGGTCTGGATGGGTAGGATCAACAAACCCAAGAGGTTATTGACAATAGACCGTTCCACTAAAATTGCTATGAAGAAAAGCATTTTTGACATCAAGTTGGTGAATTTCCCAAGAGAAGGAGACAGCAAGACTAATGACAATGCAGATGGTGGCCGGTTTGATGACCGGACTGAACATTTCGTCAAAATCAAGCCCGGGTTTTTGATGAAAACCACACTGTTAGGGCTTTGATACCACTTGTTAAGGATAGATATATGATATAATATTGGAGACAAGATTTAACGTGAAAAAACCATTGCGGAAAAAAACCATAGGAAACAATCCACTATAATGCTACAAGATTACAAGTATAGGGGGTTGGCTTATATAACTAAAAAGTCCTAGTTGTGAAAAAGTTGGACTAACAACTATTTGGATAGAACCAAAATATACGATAGTTAGAGATATTGAGTTATCTCTAAGAAACCTCCTCTTAACTCAAAATCTATAACGAAGTTGTTTCCGGAAAACCCTGAAGGGTAATACAGCACTATGAATACAAGTGTGTTAAAAGTCCAAAGGATTATTGAACAAGAAAAACTGGAACAGTCAAGCCAAACACTTGTAGTGCGAAAAAACATAAAGGGTGTAAAATACTTGAGCAGTTTTATCCAAATGTTTCTAATGAAGCAAGATTGAGCAAACCACCAGTAGATTGAAATAAAGAATGGAACAGTCAATCGAAACACACAATTGTCAATAAAAGAGAAGAAATCTGGGTCTTCAAGAATTCATAACCACAGTAAAGTCTGAGTCTGTGCAACTGACCTCCTAAAACAAACACTCAATCATCAAACGATATAAGCCAAGACATCACATGAGGTGCTAGGTAGATAGTGAAAAACTCATATCATGGACTTTTGGCATGCTCCACATGGAACATAAAATTAGGCAAATTGCTTACTGAAAATCCATAATATAGTTGAAACTGCTCCTGTAAAAATACCAAGATGAAGAAAAACTATTATGTTATTAATGGAGTATAAATTATAGTAGATCCCTCATATTGAGCAAAGGCAACATAACAACGTTGTAGTATCCACGCAGAAACAAACTCCTTGCACTTCAAACCTTCGTCTGAAATTAACATTGGAGCAAACCATTCACTAGAAAAACTTGAAAGAGTATAATACAACAATCAGGATGTCATCAAATTCCAAATAAACGTTGCCAAAACCTCCATAATGGACAACGTATCCAAACGGTGAATGAACACCAAAATAATGGTAATAAAACACCAAAATCAATTGTCTCCTTAACTGATTTTTTTTTTAATCCAAAGATGACGATGAAACGTCAAAGAAATCTCCAAGAAACTACTGGTGCTAAATTTTGCCTGAATTGCAATGAAATCCGCCAACAATATGAGCACAAAATAGTAGGCATAATTCTCTGAATTGTGCATGAATACCATCAAATAATCAGAATTGCAATAAAATCCCACTTTTGTTGGCACTGGAACGGTCGCCGGGGTAAAAAGCAATTCTTTCTCACACTCACTGGTACACTTTCGAGTGTATGTAACAAATTGCCAGTAAGAAGCCGGACTAAGCTGTATTGAAACTGAGAAGCCACTGGAAGCTGACCGGGAGCCGAAGTAGCTGAATGAGAAGCCACTGAAAAATCGAAGCTGAACGGGCGTAGAAACCTGAGCCGAGACAACTGATCGCTGGAGCTGATCGGCTCTGGAGCAGGACCCAAAATCAAGAATCTACTGGAACTCTCCGATTTGATTCAAGTCCGATCGGGCTATTTGGAAACCGATCGGTCTACTGATTTCTTCACGAGCCTGGAGCTTCACGGGTGAGATTGGTCCAGATCTCTGGGTTCTTTGGAGTCCGCAAAAAAAAAAAATCTTAGTTCCTGAAGCTTCTTACGTGCAAAGACATGCTCCTGGAGCTTCTTCACGAGTTCGGTCACGGTGCTTCTTTTCACAAGCACAAGACTCGGCAAGGGCGCAGAAGCTGAAGATGGGCGCGGCCGGGGCGATGCGACAGGCGCGGTGCGCGGTCGGTAGCACGAGGCGGCACGTAGACTGGTGGGGCGACAAGGCGAGCCGGTTCGAGCGCTGGCCGGTGGAGGCTGAAGTCGACTGGAGTTGATATGTCAGAACGGTGGCGTCAGCGCTGAGGCCGTGCAGATGCCGAAGATAGCGTCGGAGATGGCATCAAGACGACGACGGGATGGCCGGCGGTCGGCGGAGCAGAGGAGGCTCGGCGGCCAGGCAAGCCAGCGGTCGGCACGACGAGGAAGTGGACCGCTGCGGGCGGCCAAAGGTCACGGAGCCGACCGCGGCAGAGAAGGCTGGCGCGGCGCCGGCGTGAGCTCCCAAGGAGGTTGTCGGGGAACTGGCCAGAGGTGGGGCACCTGGCGTGGAGGCGGATGGCCCTGAGGCGCCCGTGGCAGACGGGCGGCGGAGGTGTGCCGAGTGTTGCAAATCTAGGTATTATTTTTATTTTAGATTTAAAAATTAAGTTATTTTTCAAAATGATTAGATACAACAGGCAAGATAAAAGACACCACATATTTATGTAAAGAGATCGAACCACAGAGGGAAAAATAGGAGAATTCTTACGATGGGCTTGATGACTAAAAGGAAGCGTACCAGAGCGACCGGCGTAGAGGAAGTAGTCGACGCCGTGGATCGCAGGATGAAGTGCTCGAGCGGTCGCGCAGATTGCGCTGCCTAAACCTTATTGCCGCCTCGCGAGTTCTCTCGCAACGGTTCGAGATCCCGCCTCCTTGCCTCGCGTGCACGCCGAGAGGAAGGTCGGTGAAGAACGAGCACAAGACGAAAACGCAACACGATTACCGTGGATGAACACGAGTATCGAGTCAAAAATCAAAAGCTACCATCCGTCTCGACGCCTCTGCATTTTATAGCCTCACACCAAGAACGGTCACCATTAAATGCTAGTAATCGCAGGTCATTCAAATGACAGCTTTATTAGAAACTGACGCCATTATCATGGCTGTTTCAATTCTCAGTAAATGACCCCATTAATTCACTAATAATAGAGAGAAACCGAAAATTAAAAAGGGTTTAAACGTACGAGGAACTTAATTCACGGCACGGCGACTCGCGACGTCGCAAGTCACAAGTCACGTGGAAAAAACACGCGAAAATACGCGGTAATTCGCGAAATACGCGCGCATGCGTGCGTGTGACTTTAGCCAGCTCCTCACCCTCCATATGTCTCATTACAAGATATGGTGGGAGCTCTCCCTTTTAAATTGGTATTCTCCCCTCTCAACTAGCAATATGGTACTATTATTTGTAGCTTTGGCATTAGAGATAAATAGGCCACTTGGGCCTCATTTCTAACAATCCCTCACTAATACCGAAGTTGACAAAGACTCAAAATTTGATCACTGTGCTGAATCTTCGTTTAATATATCAGTGTTTCGGTGTAAGTCCCATACGGGTTGAACTTTCACCTAGAATAACGTGATCCATCCTCCCACAGCTAATGAATGGACTAAGCCTTGAATTCACAGCTTTGTGTGGTTTGATTTCACCCGAAATCTTAACTGATACTAGGCTGCCAAAGAACTTCACCTCAACGGAGCGTTAAATGGTCATGCTCCCTAATCTTCTCATGAGCTTTCTAGAGAATGCCCCTTTCTCGTGAACTGCAACCTCACAGTTAGGCTCAAGTAGGTGTATTCATTTTAGGTATCCTGAAGGCCAATACCTTTTTCCTTTGACACTAGAATACATTAAGGCTTTAAGCCAACCTTCCATACAGTCGAGAGTACTTTGCCTATTAGGACATAGGTACAAATTTAATAATATGTACTCTCTTGTTACAACATCAACTTGTTTTTTCCATTACCTAATTCACGGGATCTCCGATCAGGAAGATATGGGTTACCGTTGTGGTGTAACTCAAACGGGCCTTATGCCCATATCCATAGACGCAATGGAAATCGCTTTCCTTGCAACTCCTTTTGTAAAAGGATCTGCCAGATTTTTCTCAGTACGAATATAATTCACAGCAATAACTCTGGAGTTTCTCAATTTCCTGACAGTTTTAAGCCTACACTTCACATGTCTGGAGGACTTCATGTTATCCTTAGTACTCATAACCTTAGTCAACACTGTTTGGTTATCGCAGTACATTAAGATCGCCGGTATTGGTTTCTCAACCAATGGCAAGTCCAACAGTAGCTCTCTAAGCCATTCAGCTTCAACAGTGGCTGTGTCTAGTGCTACGAGTTCAGCTTCCATGGTTGACCTCGTCAATATGGTCTGTTTGCAAGACCTCCATGAAACTGCAGCACCAGCTAAAGTAAAAACATAACCACTTGTAGCTTTGATCTCATCCGCATCAGAGATCCAATTGGAATCACTATATCCTTCTAAAACAGATGCATACCCAGTATAGTATATTCTATAAGATGTTGTTCCTCTCAAGTAGCGCAACACCCTTGCAAGTGCCTCCCAATGATCATCTCCTGGGTTAGATGTAAACCGGCTTAATTTGCTCACAGCAAATGAGATATCAAGTCTTGTGGCACCAGCTAGATACATAAGGGACCCAATAATTTGTGAATATCTCAATTGAACTTTTCCTAACCCTTGATTTTTCCGAAGCTTAACACTTGGATCATAAGGTGTTGGGGAGATTTTGCAATTCTCAAACCCGAATTGACTCAAAATTTTCTCAAAGATAATGGGATTGGTGCAAAATGATCCCATCCTCATTCTTGATCAATTTAATATTGAATAACATCCGCCTCTCCCAAGTCTTTCATATCAAAGCATCGAGATAAGAAAGTTTTGACCTCACAATTACAGCAGTTGTTTGTCCCAAATATAAGTATGTCATCAACATACAAACACAAAATAACACATTGACCCCACCATAACGATAGTATACACACTTATCTCGCCTCATTAACAAAGAAACTAGCAGATGTCAAAGTTTTATCAAACTTTTCATGCCATTGCTTAGGAGCCTGCTTTAGGCCATACAAGGATTTTAATAATTTGCACACTTTATTTTCCTGTCCAGTAATCACATAACCATTTGGTTGTTCCATATAGATTTCTTCCTCCAACTCTCCATTAAGGAAAGCTGTCTTTACATCCATTTGATGGACGTGTAGACCATAGGAAGCAGCTAATGCTATGAGCACTCTAATGGTGGTTAATCTGGCTACAGGAGAATAAGTATCAAAATAATCCTCTCCTTTTTTTGGGTATAACCCTTGGCCACAAGTCTTGCCTTGTACTTATCAATAGTACCATCAGGCCTTATTTTCTTTTTGAAGATCCACTTGCATCCAACAGGTTTGCACCCACTAGGAAGATCAGTGATCTCCCAAGTCCCGTTAGCCATGATGGAATCCATCTCACTACGGACCGCCTCTTTCCAATACTCAGCATCAGGTAGTGCATAAGCCTCTGAAAGAGATTTTGGCACATCATCCACGAGGTATACAATAAAGTCTTCGCCAAAGGTTTTCTCAACCCTTTGTCTCTTGCTCCTACGAGGAGCCTCTGCGACTAAATTGTTATCCTCCTCAAAATTATCTTCTACTGGTAGTGTATCACTTATTGGTTCAGAAATAGTGGTAGGTTCAATATTATTATTATTATTATGATTATTCTCAGTTCTTGAAGAACTATCTCCTCTCATAGGATAAATATCCTCAAAAAATGAAGCATCTCTGGACTCTATTATTGTGTTAACAATAATCTCAGGAGTTTCTGATTTTACTACTAAAAATCTATAGGCTGTGCTGTTATGTGCATATCCTAGAAAAATACAATCGACTGTTTTAGGTCCAAGCTTTCTCTTTTTCTGCAATGGTATATTGACTTTTGCCAAACACCCCCAAGTTCGCAGAAAATTGACATTGGGTTTTCTCCTTCCATCCTCATACGGAGTAATCTCACACCTTTTAGTGATTACTCGCTTAGGACAAAATTTGTTGTTAATATAGCTTCCCCACCACATTTTAGGCATCTGGCAAGACTCTCCAACATGGCATTCACCAAGTCCATTATGTTCGGTTTTCCTCTCGATTACCCCATTTGATTGGGGAGAATATGGTGGTGTAACTTCATGGATTATACCATGCTCGTAATGAATTGGGAGAATTCATGAGAGATATACTCTCCTCCACGATCGCACCTTAGTCGCTTAATTTTCTTTTCTAGTTGGTTCTCAACCTCGACCTTATAAATTTTGAAGTAGTTTAAAGCTTCATCCTTTGTTTTCAAAGAAATACACATAACAATAACGTGTTGCATCATTTATAAAAGTTAGAAAATATCTTTTGCCTTCTTTTGTCAACAATCCATTCATCTCACACAGTCGAATGGACAAGATCTAGTGGTGCAAGTTCTTTTCTTCCTCTAATCCCTTAAAGGGTTTTCTAGGTTGCTTTGCTTGCACACAAGAATGGCACTTTGATCCTTTGACAACATCACATTTTGGAATTAATCAGAACTGGACATTCGAGCAATGGTATCATAACCAATATGATATAAACGAGAATGCCAAACATTGATTCACAATTATTAACTTGAGTAGCAACATTTAAATTTAAACAAGACTCTAGTACACTTAAGCGGAACAGCCTCCGCTTTCATAACCTTTTCCAATAAAGTTTCCAAACTTGACATTACAACTTTATTAGACTCAATACTAGCTTATAGCCATCTCGACATAATAGGGAACCACAAACAAGGTTCTTATTTATTGTTGGCGCATCCGCACGCTCTTTAAGTATACAATCTTCCCAAGTAAGTCTCAGATCCACCGTACAACACCAAGAACAAAAGCATGCGACCTGCTCCCCATTAGGACGGAGGAAGCCCTCACGCTCGGTAAGAAGAAAATAGAGATATGTCGAACATACGTGAACATTTGCACCGTGATCAACCCACCAATCGGTGGATTGACATGTGAAAAAACAATAGGAGAATTACCATACCCTCCTCAAGTAGTTCCTCACTTATGGTCACGTTGGCGATTTTCTTGCCTGCTCATTTGGCCTGTTCTTGCGGAAACGACAGTCTTTAGCCATGTGACCATTTTTTCCGCACACATAACAGGTAATGTTCTTCATATCTTTCTTCTCAAACTTCTTCTTCTTGAAGCTAGTATTTTTGTTTGGTTTCAAGCCTTTGTTGTTGTTGCCACCCTTCTTCTCAATCACATTTGCGTTATTTGGTTCCTGAGAAGAAGTTTTTGGCGCATCTTTGGCTCTGGCTTTTTCTTCCACGTCGAGGGCAGCAAATTTGATCTTCAATAGAAATTTCTTCCCTCTTGTGTTTTAGACCAGTGGCAAAATTCCTCCAAGATGGGGGAAGTTTAGCCACAATGCCCGCGGCCACAAATTTTGCAGGTAAAGCACATACCAAATGTGCAATCTCGCCCACTAGTAGCTGAAACTCATGCGCTTGAGCAACAATTGATTTAGACTCATCAATGGTAAAATTGAATAATTGCTCGTGACGATACAACCAAATGACCAATTTCACCTCGACGTGATATTTTTGTTCAAGAGCCAACCACAACTCGCTGGCGGATGTGTAACTCATATACACATCATATAACTGATCTGCGAAGATGGTCAGAATGCAGCCCAATGCGGTGTTATTCGCATTCTCATACTGCGCATTCTCCTCATCCGTAAGTGGGTATTGAGGGAAAATCACCCACCACATACCCAGAGACATGAGCCAAAACATGGCTCTAGTCTGCCACCTACGGAAGTTCTGACCATTGAACCTCTCAGGTTTCATGGCATCACTTGCACCAGCCATTGCTGAATCACAATCACACAAATAATACCACTAAGGTTTCTGGAATGTTGCAAATCTAGGTATTATTTTTGTTTTAGATTTGAAAATTAAGCTAATTTCCAAAATGATTAGATACAACAGGCAAGATAAAAGACACCACATATTTCTGTAAAGAGATCGAACCACAGAGGGAAAAATAGGAGGATTCTTACGATGGGCTTGATGACGAAAAGGAAGAAGCGCTGTAGTGACTGGCCGTAGAGGAAGTAGTCGACGTCGTGGATCGCAGGATGAAGTGCTCGAGTGGTCGCGCAGTTGCGTTGCCCAGAAACCTTATTGCCGCCTCGTGCGTGTTCTCTCGCCAAGCAACGGTTCGGAGATCCCGCTCTCCTTGCCTCGCGGTGCACGCTGAGAGGAAGGTCGGTGAAGAACGAGCATAGCATAAAAATGCAACACAGATTACCGTGGATGAACACGAGTATTAGAGTCAAAAATCAAAAAGCTACCATCTGTCTGAACGTCTCCAGATTTTATAGCCTCACACCAGTAACGGTCACCATTAAATGCTAGTAACTGTAGGTCATTCAAATGACAGTTTCTATTAGAAACTGACGCCATTATCATGGCTGTTTCAATTCTCAGTAAATGACCCCATTAATTCACTAATAATAGAGAGAAATTGAAAATTAAAAAGGGTTTAAACGTATATAACACCCTAAATTTTGCTCTAATTTAAATTTTGAAGTATTTTTGTTTTTTGAGAATTTTTGGGAATTTATTGAAATTTATTTGGATTTATTCAAATATGGCCTTCCTTGAAAACAATTAAATAATGGAATTTTTATGCAAAGTTTTATTGAAAATATTTTAATTGAGTCCGAAATAGCTCAAAGTGTTTTCTGGAATTTTTCTAGAATTTTTTTACTATTTTAAAAGCTGGCCCAGGTCGTCGCGCAAACCCTAACGCCGCCCAGCCCGAGCCGTCCGATCCTGATCGAGCGCCTGCGAGTGTGCCACGTCGCCCGCGCGTGTGCGCCTTCGGATCATCTCCGCACGAACGGCTGGGATAGGGCTACGTCGCTTCGTCCCCGCGAGATCACCGGAGAGGCGTGGGCTTTGATGGCCGTGATTTCACGGCATTTCGCGCACGCCGAGGCCCTTTAAGCCATCTTGGTGAGTGCGTTCTGCAGAGGGCTCAACGCCGCGTCTTTTGACTCCTTGCACGCACGCCGAGACCACCTCTAGCGCCCGCTGTTGCTCGCCGTAGTTGCTTTCCGTCGCCGCCGTTGTTTTTGCTTACTCCCGTCATCGTCCGAGCCGCTCCGCCGTGCTCCGACCCCGTCTTGAGTTCATCGAAGCAAGCCGCATCGAGTGGACCACCCCTTCTCGCCGGAGAAGCCCCGTAGCGCCGTTGGCTGCGTCATCTTCCCCACTCCGCGACCTTCTCTTCGCGCCGCCGTCGACCTCGCCAACCCTCGCCGACCGCTCGACCGCATCGCACGCTTCCGCACGCCCACGTCGCCTTCTCTGTTTTCACCTAGATTAGATCTGAGTTGTTAGATCAGTTATGGACGATCTGGATTAACTCTTAGGTTTACACGTTAGTTGAATCTTGATCGTTAGATCTAGAGTGAACGGCTTGGATTAGATCTATTTTCTGCGCTATTTTTTTGTCTTAGCCGTTGGATCGTTAGTGAACGCGTAGGATTGAGCTAGGTTGCGCCATGCACAGTAAACAACTCGGATACCATGCTCCGTTGGATTAAATCTCAACGGTGGAGATTAGATCCAGTTTTGCCTTAAGAATCCGCGTCGTTCAGATTTGAACGTGCGGCGGTGTTTGTGCCGCGCCTTTGCCGAATCGCGTGTTGACGCGTGGTCGATTTGACCAGGGCAGAGACCAGATCTAGCCGTCGGTTTCGAGCGCACCGTTGCGATCCTGCCACGTGGCCGCGCGTAAACCGAGACGCCGCCGAACGTGCGCGTGATCCAGCCGTTAATTTCGGGTGCGCCGTTGGATGTGCGACGCGTGGAGGCGTGGAGTCCGAGGCGTCGCCGCGTTGGATGTGTGGCTAACCGCTGGATGCGCGACGCGTGTCGCACGCATCTCGGTGCGCTGCGGTGCGCGTGAGGAAATCTGGCCGTTGATTCAACGAACGGCTCAGATCTTGCCTCGTGGATGCGCTGTTTTGTTGAACGAAGTCCACGGTAGACCAGAACCGAGCCGTGAACCAAGCCCATAGACCGAGGCGACATGGCGGCACCAGAGGCTGCCATGTGTCATGCTGACGTCATCGCTGACGTCATAAATATTTTTTATATATAAAAATATTTTGGCCAAACTTCATTTCTGTGCTGACGTCATCATGATGCGATGCTGACGTCATAAATGCGAATTTTCAGTATAAAAATAATTTGGAAAAATCGGATTTCTAATTTCTGTATTTTCAGATTTTATTCAAACTTCAAATGACTATAACTTTTGCATTTTAACTCGGATTTGGGTGATTCAAATTTCTAAAAATTCATAAAAATGTGATCTGTTCAATGATGAATTTTATTTGAATTTTTGAGGTCATATAGTCCTCTGTATTAGCTATTTATTGCATATTTTGTTTATACGCGTAGACGCAAATTTGCTGGAAAGTTTCGAGGAAGATTTCGTCGCTCAAGACCAAGCTTCGGAACACGACCAGCCACTCTTTAAAGCCAAGTGATGCTTTGATCATTTTGATCCCAGCTTTTTAAAATGTAATTTATGCTTTGAAATTATGCATGCTTATTTATTTAAAATGAAGCTAATTTAAATTGGGATAACGTAGTTAATCAACCCATTCTGTTATGCCACCTTGAAATTATTAATTGTATGCCCTAAATCATTGTCACCCTAAGTTTGTTTGTACTGGTTGGATAATAATATGATGCCAACACGGGAGGCTAGACCGTGAGTAGATGCTTAGCCTTGCAACGGGTCATGAATGATCTTTAGAAAAATGCTACAATATTGACTAATGGAATATTGAATATATTTTGAAAGTGGTGTGATGTTGCCACATGATGAGATTGAAGTATGGAGACCTGTGTGGTTCCATACCGATGTGGAGTTATTGCTGGCATGTGTTGCACAATAATCAACTGGGTGATAAATGATTTAGACTGGGGCAAGTGGCAAGAGGCTGTGTGCCTAGTGGGCCTGTGTGGCATTGGGTTGATGAGTGTTGTGAGTTTGTATGCCACAATGGGCTGTGTGCCACTGTTGAGTGTTGGAAGTCTTGCCTTGGTCAGTTAAGGACTTCACCTTGCAAGCCTTTGATCTGAGTCACCCGTGCAACCACATGTCTGATATGGGACAGACCTAGTTGATTAGGGTTTCGATATCTTTCCTCCGATACCTCGGGGTGACAAAGGCACGGGGTGTATCTGTGCGGGAGCGCACTGTGCTACGGCTTAGTGCCCATTCAACGGTGATTGACTGTCCTATACTTGGCCTGTGTTAGGAAGTGATAGTGAGGGTAATGCCGAGAGGTTCTTTGGTTAAGGTAGAGGTTCTGAAAAGCTTTGTTACGGACAATCACCTGTGTGGTGAGTGGTCAGATCTTGTGGGTAAAGTGTACAACCTCTCGCAGAGTGTCAAAACTATTCGAATAGCCGTGCTCACGGTATTGAGCATTGCTCGGGATTCTGATCAAGGGTAGATCTTCATAAACAAAACGTGGAAAGGGTGGTGTGTGCAAGATTGAAAATGAACTATTAAGGTGTGGTGCCGAGAATCTTCGGAGAAAAACCATTTCAAGAAAATAGTATTACTTATAATCTGTTCCAATCGCTTTAAACTAAATAAGATCTTGGTTTAAAAATGTTGTTTGATGCAAGAGAACCATTTAAGCCAATCCTTTGGAATAAGCTTTGCATATAGTACTAGTGCCGCATTCATGCATTACTTGTTGAGTGCCTTGTGTACTCATCCCACCTTGCTTATCAACCCCAACATCGGTGGAGGAGTCTACACCGACCTAGGAGGAGGAGTACATTGAGGACCCGAGCAACTAGGGGCAAGCCCACGGATGCTCGTGGAGAGATGGAGGCTTCCACGATATTTATTTATGTTCATTGTTATTTCTTTTACTCTGAATCGTAAGTTCTGCGTGGTTGTTTTTATGTAAGGAGACCATAAGGTCGCACAACTCGGTTTATATACATGTTTGCACTATTTATTCTTATATCGCGAATGTCCGTGATGTGCAACCTCAGAAGACTGTGTGTGCTAGCGTGATCCTGGACTAGCACAGAATACACAGAGGGTCCGGATTTGCAGATTCGGGTCTCGACAGAGGTGGTATCAGAGCAGGTTGACTGTTTTTCTTGACCCTAGTTTGGTTGTACCTAGGAGGGTAAAACTATTTTCTAAAAACCTAATCAACTTGAGCAAGAATATAAATGAAATCTTGACTTATCTCTTCTCCCTTGTTTCATACCTATCTTCAATTTTTATGATTATTTTCTGCTTAATTTAAACAAGGTTTTTTTGGCGATGAGGATGATCCACACCTACGGAGGCGCGACGGAGGATCGTCGTGGAGTTATAGCGTATGATGCAGTTGCTCGGATGTTTTGACAGACCACTTTATCGAGGGACTACGGTGGTACGGGCTGGACTTGACATCACCTGGGATGTCAAGGTCACAGTGTATGCTCGGGAGAGGACGAGGGCGAGCCGTCCTATCTACATTATGGTCAGGAGGTCTTCTTTTGAGGCCGGGATTCAGGAGACAGCACGTCAGGCGATGCGGCAGATTGCCCGCACTTACTCCACAGAGTTGGAGGGCACTGTCTTTCGTCACCATCCGCGTCGAGACAATCGTTTTGACAGGATGGAGCTCGTGGAGGAGGATGCCACGATCACCCACTTGGCGAGGTATGTCATCGCCCAGGAGGACGCCTTGGACGAGACAGTCCAGGAGCTGCAGAGGACCCGCGACGAGGTCACAGAGGCGAGGATCCAACTGCGGGAGGGCTTAGCTCACTCCATGCAGAAGATCCAGGAGTTGGAGATGGCTTTGTATGGACCCGAGCCTGAGCCAGTCCTGGAGTTACACGATCCAGATCCGGAAGAGCCAGAGCAGGAGGCACCAGTGCAGGAGCAGGCAGCCCTGGGACCAGCAGAGTCGATGGGGTCATTTGCACCACCGCAGAGAGGTCATCAGACGGGCCGCCGATGCCGAGCACCCATCGGTGTATGCTCCGGGAAGCGGCCGGGTTGGCTCGATGAGTGATCGAGTCTAGTAGAGTATAGTGTCGGGACTCGAATGTTGAGTCGCGTCTTTTGCTTCAGGGTCACCATTAGGTGTGAGTCGTCATAGAGTCCTATGTTTGCTTACTTGCTTTTGGTTGTGAGTGTCTCGTATGTGTTGCATTGCCCTTAGGCACTTGTGAGCAACTATACTACTTTATATTATATCAATAAAGTGGCTAAATAATTTAGGTTACACCTGTTTCCCCCACATAAGTTCTTTTACTTGTCTATGCTTTCTTCTTTTCTTAACCTTGGAAGTTTGCAACAGATGGTGAGGACTCGTCGAAATGTTGGAGCCAGCTGAAGCGAAGCTAATCAGGCTGACAACCAGAATGAGGAACCAATCCCTCAACCGCCGCAAGTCGATATGCGTAACACAGGAGCCTTCCTGACTGCCCAGACTCAACTCATGAACACGATGGTTCAGACCATGCAGCAGATATCCAATCAAGCTGCTGCGAATGTTCAACCTGGGGGTAACCATGGACCACACCCCTACTCAAGGTTCTCTGAGTTTATGCGAACTCGTCCACCTACCTTCTCAGGAAACGCCAATCCACTTGAGGCGGACGATTGGCTAAGGACAATCGGAAGGAAGCTGCACATTACCCAGTGTATGGGACATGAGAGGGTACTCTATGCCTCTCATCAACTCGAAGGAACTGCCGCAGAATGGTGGGAAAACTGCGCGGCTCATGAGGACCCACAGAGTATCACGTGGGAGGAATTCACCTCGACCTTCCGCGATACCATGTACCCGAGGGTATCATGGATCTTAAAAAGGAGGAATTTTGAGCTCAAGCGGGCGGCGATCGGTGGCGACACGAATAAGTTCACATAACCGCACGCTACGCACCGGAGGACGTGGCTACGGATAAGGCCGCATAATCCCGCTTCATGAAGGGATTGAATGCGAGGTTGCAGTGGGGCCGATCATCCACACATTCCCTGACTTCCAAGAGCTAGTTAACAAAGCTCTTATCTTGGAGGACAAGCGCCGAGAGTTGGATGACAACAGAAAGAGCAGAATGGCTCAACAAGGAGGTCGTCAAGGTCAGTAGAGGTATAGGACGGCACCCCAACAATTCATCCGGTACCAGCCCAGAGGCAATGATAGGGCACCACTGCCGGCAAATCGCCCGATGGGTCGAATGCTGAGACTCACCGTAATAAAGGGCACAGCATCGAGGAAACTCGTGCAGCGGGAAGACGTTGCTATCACTGCAATGAACTTGGGCATTTTGCCAATAACTGCCCTAAGAAGGGAGGTGTCACCCCGGTCCGCTTTAACTCGGGAACACATCGGCAAGGACTCCGCACTAATCGTGAATCGCGGGGCATCAACGACAACTCCATCCCAAGGAATCGCACGAGGCCGTGTCAACCACATTACAACGGATGAAGTCCGTAATGCCACTGACGTTGTATCGGGTAAGTTCCTAGGAAACTCGATTACCAGCCATCGCTTTATTCGATTCCGAGCTTCGCATTCTTTTATTTCCGAGATTTTGCTGTTCAAAGTGATTTGGATATAGTGAATCTTAAATGTGTGCTTATAGTTCAATCCTCGGATCGAACTCCGATCTAAAGTAGGATGTTCTAGGTAAGACTAATAATTAATGGAGTTGAGTTCTAGCTAACTTAATCGCCCTTAATACCCAAACCCCGGATGTTATCACGGGAATGGATTGGTTAACCAAACACAAGGCGATCTTTGGATGCGGAAAAGAGTCATATCGGTCGAGAGCCCGGATGGAAAGAAGATTGAATTTGAAGCAAAATCAGTACGAGATGGACAATTAATGGTCAACAGCATGAAGATTGACAGCTTGGAGGAAGTTTCCATAGTCAATGAATATCCGGATGTTTTCCTAGAGGATTTACCCAGAATGCCGCCAGATAGAGATATCGAGTTCGTGATAGAGCTTGTTCCAGGGACAGCTCCAATAGCTAAGAGACCTTACAGGATGTCCACAGAGGAATTGGTGGAAATGAAGAAGCAGATTGAAGAGCTGCTAGAAAAAGGATTTATAAGACCTAGTTCATCGCCATGTGGAGCACCTGTCTTGTTCGTCAAGAAGAAGGACGGGAGTTTTAAGATGTGTATAGACTATCGTGCACTTAATGATGTGACGATAAAGAATAAATATCCGCTACCCAGGATCGACGATCTTTTGATCGATTATGGGAGCAGAGTCTTCTAAAATTGATCTCCGATCAGGATACCATCAATTGAAGATCCGATCAGATGATATTCCGAAGACTGCATTTTCGTCAAGATATGGACACTATGAGTTTACAAAGTGATGCCTTTTGGCTTGACAAATGCACCAAAGATATTTCATGAACTTAATGAATAAGGTTTTATGGAATATTTGGATAAGTTCGTTGTCGTGTTCATAGATGATATTCTTGTCTATTCCAAGACAAGAGAAGAGCACGTAGAACATTTGAGGCTAGTCCTTGAGAAATTGAGGAACAACAGCTTGTTTGCAAAATTTAGTAAATGTGACTTACGGAAGAATAAGGTTGAATTTCTTGGACACATAATGACAGTAGAAGGAGTTGCGGTAGATCCAAAGAAAGTGGAAACGGTTTTGCATTGGGAGCAACCGAAGACGGTAACCCAAATCCGTAGTTTCCTTAGAATGGCGGGATATTACCGTCGATTCATCGAAGGATTCTCTACGATTGCAAGACCTCTTACGCAATTGTTGAAAAAGGAAAAGAAATTCTTATGGACACCGGAGTGTGAGAAGAGTTTTCAGGAGTTGAAGAAAAGATTAACATCGGCACCTGTTTTAGTTTTACTTGACGTTCATCAAGGCTTCGACATCTATTGTGATGCATCGCGTCAGGGGTTGGGATGCGTGTTGATGCAGAACAGGAAGGTAATTGCCTATGCATCGTGGCAATTGAGACCACATGAAGAGAACTATCCGACTCATGATTTGGAATTAGCTGCCGTAGTGCATGCCCTAAAAATATGGCGTCATCATCTCATCGGAAATAGATGTGAAGTGTATACTGATCATAAAAGTCTTAAGTATATCTTCACGCAAGCTGACCTAAATATGAGGCAAAGAAGATAGTTAGAGTTAATCAAGGATTATAACGTGGGAATTCACTACCATCCTGGTAAAGCCAACGTGGTGGCAGACGCCTTGAGCAGAAAGAACCACAAAGTGTAAACATGTTGGAAGCAAGTCAGCAGATTGTGTAAGGATTTTAAATTAAAACGGAAATGGTACCAGAAGGATTTGTAGCAACCTTGGAAGTAAAACCTACCCTGGAAGATCAGATCAGGGAAGGGCAGAAAAACGACGACAAAATCAAGAGAATTAAGGACAAGATGGATGCAAGCAAGGCAAAGGATTTCAAACTGGATGAGAAGAATACTATGTGGTTTAGAGGACGCATTTGTGTGCCAAACAAAAAGGAGTTGAAGCAGCTAATTTTGGAGGAGGCCCATGACTCCAAGTACTCAATTCATCCAGGAAGTGCGAAAATGTATCAAGATTTAAAGGAAAGATTTTGGTGGTCAAGCATGAAACGAGAAGTCGTCGAATATTTTGCATTATGTGACATATGCCAAAGAGTCAAAGCTATGCATCAGAGACCCGCAGGACTATTACAACCCCTAAAGATACCTGAATGGAAATGGGAAGAAATTGGTATGGATTTCATAACCGGGTTGCCCAGAACCCAAGGTGGATATGATTCCATATGGGTCATAGTAGATCGTTTAACCAAAGTGGCACATTTCATACCGGTAAAGACCACTTATTCGAGAGACCGGTTGGCAGAACTTTATATGGCAAGAATTGTCTGTTTGCATGGAGTACCGAAGAAGATAGTGTCGGACAGAGGTACCCAATTTACCTCCAGATTTTGGGGTAAGCTACATGAGGCAATGGGGACTCGTTTGAACTTCAGTACAGCCTACCATCCGCAGACAGATGGTCAAACTGAGAGGGTTAACCAAATATTGGAAGATATGCTAAGAGCTTGTGCCTTAGCATATTCTACTTCATGGGACAAGTGTTTACCTTATGCTGAGTTCAGTTACAACAAAAGTTATCAGGCGAGTTTACAGATGTCTCCATTTGAAGCTCTGTATGGTCGATCTTGTCGAACACCATTGAATTGGAATGAGACAGGCGAACGACATGTTTTTGGACCAGACATTCTTCAAAAGGCGTAAGAACAGATCGCTCGATCGTGGAAAGATCAAGATTGCTCAATCAAGGCAGAAGAGTTATGCCGACAACCGTCGCAGGGAATTGAGCTTTGAACCCGAAGATTTTGTGTATCTTAGAGTCACACCTCTCAAAGGAGTCAGAAGGTTCCACGCAAAAAGGAAGCTCGCACCCAGATATGTTGGGCCGTTCAAGATCTTGAGCCGCAGAGGTGAAGCTTCATATCAGTTGGAGTTACCGCAGTCTTTGGCAGGAGTGCATGATGTATTTCATGTATCACAGCTGAAGAAGTGTCTTCGAGTACCGGAAGAGCAAACACCGTTAGAGGCAATCGAGCTGCAAGAAGATCTGACTTACAAAGAACATCCGATGAAGATTCTGGACATAATGGACAGAGAGACAAGGAACAAGTCAACGCGTTTCTGCAGAGTTCAGTGGAGCAACCATTCGGAAAGTGAAGCCACGTGGGAACGTGAAGGAGATCTGAAGAAGGAGTTTCCTAACCTATTTCTGTAGACAGTCCTGAATATCGGGGATAAGATTCTGTTAAGGGGGGAGGTTTGTAACACCCTAAATTTTGTTCTAATTTAAATTTTGGAGTATTTTTGTTTTTTGAGAATTTTTGGGAATTTATTGAGATTTATTTGGATTTATTCAAATATGGCCTTCCTTGAAAACAATTAAATAATGGAAAAGATTTTGCAAAGTTTTATTGAAAATATTTTAATTGAGTCCCAAATAGCTCAAATTATTTTCTGGAATTTTTCTACTATTTTAAAAGCCCCAAATGATTTAATTAAATTTTTAGATTTGTTTTTAATAAGAAATAATTTAAAAATTAGATGAATAGTACTGGGCCAGCCCAGCACTGTGCTTAGACCGGCCCAGGTCACCGCGTAAACCCTAACACCGCCCAGCCCGAGCCGTCCGATCCTGATCGAACGCCTGCGAGTGTGCCACGTCGCCCTCGCGCGTGCGCCTTCGGATCATCACCGCACAAACGGCTGGGATAGGGCCACGTCGCTTCGTCCCCGCGAGATCACCGGAGAGGCGTGGGCTTTGATGGCTATGATTTCCGCCGACAGTTTCGCGCACGTCGAGACCCTTTAAGCCATCTTGGTGAGTGCGTTCTGCAGAGGGCTCAACGTCGCGTCTTTTGACTCCTTGCACGCACGCCGAGACCACCTCTAGCGCCCGCTGTTGCTCGTCGTAGTTGCTTTCCCTCGCCGCTGTTGTTTTTGCTTCCTCCCGCTGCCGTCCGAGCCGCCCCGCGTGTTCGACCTCGCCCCGAAGTTCACCGAAGCAAGCCGCATCGAGTGGACCACCCTTCTCGCCGGAGAAGCCCCGTAGCGCCGTTGGTCGCGCCATCTTCCCCACTCGGCGACCTTCTCTTTCTGCTGCCGCCGCCGACCTCGCCAACCTCGCCGACCGCTCGATCCGCGATCGCACGCTTCCGATGACGCCCACGCCGCCTTCTCTGCTTTCACCTAGATTAGATCTCGAGTCGTTAGATCGCTTATGGACGGTCTGGATTAACTCTTAGGTTTACACGTTAGTTGAATCTTGATCGTTAGATCTAGAATGAACGGCTTGGATTAGATCTATTTTCTGCGCTATGTTTTTGTCTTAGCCGTTGGATCGTTAGTGAACGCGTAGGATTGAGCCAGGTTGCGCCATGCACAGTAAACAACTCGGATACCATGCTCCGTTGGATTATATCTCAACGGTGGAGATTAGATCTAGTTTTGCCTTAAGAATCCGCGCCGTTCAGATTTGAACGTGCGGCGGTGTTTGCACCGCGCCTTTGCCGAATCGCGTGCTGACGCGTGGTCGATTTGACCGGGGCAGAGACCAGATCCAGCCGTCGGTTTCGAGCGCACCGTTGCGATCCTGCCATGTGGCCGCAGAACCGAGACGCCGAACGTGCGCGTGATCCGGCCGTTAATTTCGGGTGCGCCGTTGGATGTGCGATGCGTGGAGGCGTGGAGTCCGAGGCGTCGCTGCGTTGGATGCGTGGCTGACCGCCGGATGCGCGACGCGTGCGCGTCGCGATCTCGATCTCGGCGCGCCGCGCGCGTGAGGAAATCGCCGTTGATTCAACGAACGGCTCGGATCTTGCTGCGTGGATGCGCTGTTTTGGTGAACCAAGTCCACGGTAGACCAGAGCCGAGCCGTGAACCAAGCCCATAGACCGAGGCGACGTGGCGGCACCAGAGGCTGCCACGTGTCATGCTGACGTCATAAATATTTTTTATATATAAAAATATTTCGACCGAAATTCATTTCTGTGCTGACGTCATCATGATGCGATGCTCACGTCATAAACACGAATTTTCAGTGTAAAAATAATTTGGAAAAATCGGATTTCTTAATTTCTGTATTTTCAGATTTTATTCAAACTTCAAATGACTATAACTTTTGCATTTTTAACTCGGATTTGGGTGATTCATATTTCTAAAAATTCATAAAAATGTGATATATTTAATGATGAATTTTATTTCAATTTTTGAGGTCGTATAGTCCTCTGTATTAGCTATTTATTGCATATTTTATTTATACTCGTAGACGCAAATTTGCCAGAAAGTTTCGAGGAAGATTTCGTCGCTCAAGACCAAGCTTCGGAACACGACCATCAACTCTTTGAAGGCAAGTGATGCTTTTATCATTTTGATCCTAGCTTTTTAAAATGTAATTTATGCTTTGAAATTATGCATGCTTATTTATTTAAAATGAAGCTAATTTAAATTGGGATAACGTAGTTAATCAACCCATTCTGTTATGCCACCTTGAAATTATTAATTGTATGCCCTAAATCATTGTCACCCTAAGTTTGTTTGTACTGGTTAGATAATAATATGATGCCAACACGGGAGGCTAGACCGTGAGTAGATGCTTAGCCTTGCAACGGGTCATGAATGATCTTTCAGAAAAATGCTACAATATTGACTAATGGAATATTGAATGTATTTTGAAAGTGGTGTGATGTTGCCATATGATGAGATTGAAGTATGGAGACCTGTGTGGTTCCATACCGATGTGGAGTTATTGCTGGCATGTGTTGCACAATAATCAACTGGGTGGGAAATGATTTAGACTGGGGCAAGTGGCAAGAGGTGTGTAGACAGTGGGCTGTGTGGCATTGGGTTGATGAGTGTTGTGAGTTTGTGTGCCACAATGGGCGTGTGCCACTATTGAGTGTTGGAAGTCTTGCCTTGGCGGGATTAAGGACTTCACCTTGCAAGCCTTTGATCCGAGTCACCGTGCAACCACATGTCCGATATGGGACAGACCTAGTTGATTAGGGTTCGATATCTTTCCTCCGATACCTCGGGGTGACAAAGGCACGGGGTGTATCTGCGGGGGAGCGCACTGCTGCTACGGCTTAGTGCCCATTCAACGGTGATTGACCTGTCCTATACTTGGCTCTGTGAGGGAAGTGATAGTGAGGGTAATGCCGAGAGGTTCTTTGGTTAAGGTAGAGGTTCTGAAAAGCTTTGTTACGGACAATCACTGTGTGGTGAGTGGTCAGATCTTGTGGGTAAAGTGTACAACCTCTGCAGAGTGTCAAAACTATTGAATAGCCGTGCTCACAGATTGAGCATTGCTCGGGATTACTGATCAAGGGGTAGATCTTCATAAACAAAACGTGGAAAGGGTGGTGTGTGCCGTATTGAAAATGAATTAAATTTGTGTGTCGAGAATCTTCAAGAAAAACCATTTGAAGAAAATAGTATTACTTATAAGCTGTTCCACGCTTTAAACTAAATAAGATCTTGGTTTAAAAATATTGTTTGATGCAAGAGAACCATTTAAGCCAATCCTTTGGAATAAGCTTTGCATATAGTACTAGTGCCGATTCATGCATTACTTGTTGAGTGCCTTGTGTACTCATCCCACCTTGCTTATCAACCCCAACATCAGTGGAGGAGTCTACACCAGCCTGGGTGGAGGAGTACATTGAGGACCCGAGCAACTAGGGGGCAAGCCCAGTCGGATGCCTGTGGAGAGATGGAGGCTTCCACGATATTTATTTATGTTCCGCTGTTATTTCTTTTACTCTAAATACTGTAAGCCCTGCGTGGCTGTTTTTATGTAAGGAGACCATAAGGTCGTACAACTCGGTTTATATACATGTTTGCACTATTTATTCTTATATCGCTGCGAATGTCTGTGATGTGCAACCCTGTAAAGACTGTGTGTGCTAGCGTGATCCTGGACTAGCACAAAATACACAGAGGGTCCGGATTTGCAGATTCGGGTCCCGACAACGTACCAGGAACTTAATCCACAGCACGGCGACTCGCGACGTCGCAAGTCACAAGTCACGCGGAAAAAACACGCGGAAATATGCGGTAATTCGCGAAATACGCGCACGCGTGCGTGTGACTTTATCCAGCTCCTCACCCTCCATATGTCTCATTACAAGATATGGTGGGAGCTCTCCCTTTTAAATTGGTATTCTCCCCTCTCAACTAGCAATATGGTACTATTATTTGTAGCTTTGGCATTAGAGATAAATGGGCCACTTGGGCCTCATTTCTAACACCGAGGACGGCAACAATGATTTTGTTAACGCCGTGCGAATGATCTGAAAACCTCAGCTCTGATACCACTTGTTAGGGATAGATGCACAGTATAAGAACCGGAGATAAATTTAACTTGAAAAAATCCTTGTCGGAAAAAACCACGGGAAATAGTCCACTATAATGTTTCAAGATTATAAGGTCGACAGTTTCGGTTTTTTATTGGATTAAAAGTTAAAAAGCCTAAACCGAAACAAACAAATGACTTTTTAGCTAGGCTCTAAAAACGACAAAAGCCTTCGTATAACTAAAAGCTAATCTTAGAACCTGTTTGTTTCGGTTTAGATTTTTTCGTTTATAGTTTAAAGCTAACTTTTTGACTTAAACGGCTTATAGGCACTTAGCTTTTAAGCCAAGCAAGGGTGTTTGGTAACGTGATTTTTTTTTTGCTTTTGAGTTATAGTTTATTGTCGAATGGTCTGAAATACCCATGATACAAATGATATTTTGGTTTAATCATCAACAAAAAAAAATGGAAAAACTGAGCAAATTACATGAAAAAAAATTGTTGCAGTCTAGTGGATTTTTTCGCACCTGCTCATCACAAATTGCATAAAAAATTACACAAATTCTCATCTCCCCAGCTTGGCCAAGGCACAACACTAGCTAGAACCAAAAAGTCCAGGAACACAGATTGAACATCAATCTAACGATGAGCAAAACCAACCAATTTCAGACACTCTGCATTCAAATTAAGAACAACAATCTGATTCCCATGTGCATCATATCCAAAAACACCACGAATAAGATCAGATTGTACAAGACAAAAAGAATGTATGTCGAGAGGCAAATGAACTTAACATTACGCTTAAAGTACAAGCACGGGAAAAGGAGAAGATTTGCACAGAACAACAAACTATGGCCTAGTTACTACTATAGTATACAGAACTAGCACGATTTAACCGAACAACGGTCACCACCAAGCTCTTCTCTGCACTGTTCTTGCTAGAATCGGGACTAATGGGTGGCGGGAAGATGTCGGAGACGAGTGAATCGAGGAGGTGGGAGTCGAGGATGTCCAAGACGGCAACCAAAGGCGAGGAGGAAGTCCAACCGGCGATTTCAAGGTCAAGGGGCGTCGGCTGTCGGGGAAGAAGACCAATCCGGCGGCGGGGGGACATCAGGGTGCGTTGTGGAGGACGGCAGTTGGGTCGGCGCGGCGTGGCCTAGAGGAGGCGGCGCCGAGGACGGAGGCGGCGAGAAGACTGCAGCCTTGGTGGAGTCGAGGACGGAGGTGCCTGCAGCCTGGGCGAGGGGAGAACGATGGTGCCGGCCGACGGGCATGGGGACGATGGCTGTGCGTCGGGGGCGAGGAGGACGGGGCGCAGGGGAGGAGGACGACGGCCCTCTCCTTCACATGGGAAGAGCAGAAGCAGAGGATGGGGAATGGGGGTTAGGGCTCGAGGAAAGATGTTTTATATCTCGGTAGTGGTGGGTAAATAACTTGAACTTCAGTGGCAAAGGTATCTTTTGGTTCTATTCAAATAGGAAGCTAACCCTTTGTACCTGTAATCTTAAAACATTACAGTGGATTATTTCTCGTGATTTTTTTGATTAATGGTTTTTCCAAATTAAATTTATCTTCAGTTATTATGCCGTGCATACTACTTGTTAGGACTCTAATTCCACTTGTTAGGGTTTTTAGATGCAAACCCTAACACACACAAAAACCCAACGAGCTTTGTAATTGGAAAGAGACCCATTCAGAGTGAACTTACATCGAAAGACCCATTTGCCCGAGATGACATTGACATAGGGAGGATGGGGAACAAGACGCCATGTATGACTGCTGGAGAGCATGAAATTCATCGACCATTGCTTGGTACCAATCTCAGTATCCTTCAGGGAGAGTCGATAGAGAAGTTGTTACAGCAGAGATATAAAGCCGTCCATGAGAAGGTACCACAATACCAGATTTGGCAAGTCTAGTCATCTCATGTGTGCCAAGGGAATTGACACGAAGTGTGGGTGGCGTGGAAATAGTAGAGGAATTGGCCAACGGAGGGATGACAGCTAATGTAGGAAGTGATGCTGCCATGACAAATGTACCAGCAGTTGTAACAGATAAATCTATAGACATGGCAGGTGAATTAAGCTCTACTGCAGGAGCTATGGCAGGGAGAGAGGTAGGTGGGACAAAGGCTGCAGGGGTGCAGCTGCCGCAGCAGAGGTGGTAGCTATCGTGGGTGTTGCGGTGGTATGAACAGAGATATGGGTGGTGAGGGCTGCACAGCAAGATCTAGGAGAAAATCAAGAGGAGTAGACGATGTCAAAGACAAAGAAGAGGCAAATGGGAAGACCGACTCGTCAAAAACAACATGACGGGAAACAATTATTTTTTGGGAGGCAAGGTCTAGGAAATGGTATCCCTTATGGTGAGACAGATATTCTAAAAAGATACAAGGAACTGCTTGAGGAGCAAGATTATGAGGAGCAATGGAGGAGATGTTCAGGTAACAAATGCAGCAAAAAACTCGAAGTTGAACATAGGAAGGGGATGACCAAAAAGGACTTCATTAGGAAAGTGATTGTTGAGAAGTCGAGTGGGATGCAATTTGATGAGGTGATCAGTAGCGGCGTGAAGGCCTTTAGCCCAGAAAGTAGCAATTATGGAAGCATGAAATAAGAGTGTGGATGACATTGTTCATAGAACGGATGCCGCGTTGAGCCATGCCATTTTGCTGTGAAGTATATGGGTAAGAGAGATGCAAGTGAATGCTGCGAGATAGAAGAAAGGATCGGTACTAAAGATTGTGAAAGTCATGTCCATTCTCACATTGGGTGGATTTAACAGAAAAGGAGAATGGTGTCATAGTGCAGGCATGAAAAGCAATTAGATGAGATGCAACCTTGCATTTGTGACGTAAGGGAAATGTCCAATAATAATGAGAAAATCATCGATGAATATAAGGTAATACTTATAATCAGAGTGACTAGGAATAGGGGACGTCCAAATGTCATAATGAATTAACTCAAAGGGACACGAGGTTCCAGACTAAGAAGACTCAAATGGCAACCTAACATGGTGCCCTAATTGACATGCATGAAAAAAATGAGAAGTAGACCTAGGACATTTAATGTTGTTGGACTGAAGAGCTTGAAGGAGAGGTTGGTGACCGGGAGATGATGCCACAGGTCATTAGTAGGAACAACGGCTGCCAAAGCTTGTGGTGAACTTGAGGGGTGACCAAGCCGAATAGAGTAGAGATCTCCAGAGCTATTGCAATAGAGAATTATAGTCTTGGTTTGAAGATAATTCACAGAAAAGCCAAGAGGATCAAATTCAACAGAACAATAATTGTCATATGTGAACTAACGAATAGAGACTAAGTTTTTCATAAGACAAGCACTACTACAGAAAAGATCATAACAGACGGTTCGGAACCGTCATCACAGACGGTTTTTCGAACCGTCTGTAACCATGTGTCAGTGATGTTACGGAACATCATAGACGGTTCATAAACCATCTGTGATAGAACATATTACAGACGGTTTCAAACTAAAACCGTCTGTGATAACAAACTATCACAGACGGTTTTTACTAAGAACCGTCTGTGATAACAACTATCACAGATGGTTTTTACTATGAACCGCCTGTGATGTTACTTTTGGAAACAAAAAAATATCGTCACGTACAGATGATATTTCTGTGATCCAGCTGCTTTGTGCTAGTTCAGATATAATGGAAGAGCTACTGGATGTGAGATATCCCATGTCACTACTCTGAAGAACTTGAAAACGCAAAATCGACGAAAAAAACTTCGGAGGCCGTTTTGAGGCCCTAAACGACGTTTTTTCAAAGCCTCGCGTGTACTTATGATGTACCCCCCTTGACTTGGACTTATGGATTTTCAAATCAAACTTTTCGTTAGCTTTAAAACGAGCACAAGAACATCATGATCGGAGCTCATATGCAAAAGTTATGGCCGTTTTACCGAAAGGTGCACGGATCGAAAACGAAAACGCCTCAACATCAAGAGTGCAAAAGAGAAGAAAAGAGGGAAAGGAAGAGGAAGAGGAGAGGACGAGCTATGATATTTTAGTTGAACGATTAGAACACCATACTTACCAAACATTCGAAGAGGAGAGGAAAAGGAAGTGAGAAGTGAGAAGAGAGAAGAGAAGAGGAGAGCAGGAGAAGTGAGAAGAAAGCAGAGGAGAAGAGCCGCGGGCTGGTATTTTAAAGGAAGTCGAAAACGAGACGAGCGGGAAGTTCAAATTTGGTGAGAGTGTGAAAGTTGAAATATTATCACAGACTGTTCTGTCTGGATAAACCGTCTGTGATGTGGTTTATCACAGACGGTTATTATAACGGACCGTCTGTGATAAGTCGCTAAAGTTTTTATTATAAAACCATCTGAGATAATATATGATATCACAGACGGTTTTAGTTAAAAACCGTTTGTAATATTGATGTATATCACTGACGGTTTTTGAAGAGTACAGTCTGTGATAATGTCACTGACGGTTGCAATATAGAACCGTCAGTGATATTCATCGTCACATGCGGTTTTGAGAGACCGTCTGTGATGAGGCGTCTAATATAAGCCTTTATGTATGGCCATATATAACATTGTTAAGTCACATAGGAATTGAGGATGTAGGAAAGGTAAGAGAGCCGTGAGAGATAACACGTAGAGAAGAACCCTCACCAACTATGACAAATCGGGAGGACCGAGAAGGGAGAAGGGACGAAAGGATGCTCGGATCGGCTATCATGCAAGATGAAGCACCACTCTTGAGAGTTTGGTTGCTGAAAACTCATATTGTTGAAAGCCAAAACCATAGCATATTGATCCCATTCGGGAGGAGCCATGAAGGAACCAGGAGTACCCGGTGTCGTAGCCATGACATTGTAAGCTTGAGAAGAAGCCGATACTGGATGCTGTCCTAAGACGCCAGAGGCAGCGGGAGGACTGGTTGCACCATGGAGATGATCACCCTTGAGGAGTGTCGAGCACCACGTCCATGGCCTTGGTTGTGACCACGACCACGGCCGTGGCCATGGCCACCACCACCACCTTTATTCTTGGATTGGTTAGAGCGGCCATCATGATCACCATTGCAATCAGAGAATTGATCGTGGCTACCGCGATTGATGTTATCGTCGAAGGTAGTAGTGACAAGGGTCGAAGCAGAAGCAGTCTTGGCAGCGAGCTTTTTGGAACATTCCTCCAGCAGAAGTGTTAGCTGAGTCTGTAAGAAAGATGGAAACAGAGTCTGTTAAAAGGATATCCTCTATTGTATATAGGATCCATTGTATTGATAGCATATCATGTATAGTTGGAAACAACTAATTTGTATCCCACAAGTTTAGGGATTCATCTCATGTAACCATCTGTACCTTGTGAATATATGGAGAAGGCATGCATCCGTGGTAGGTGCATAAGCCACAATAATTCAAAACCAATCTATCTCTTGTTCATTGTTTTTACATGGTATCAGAGCCCGGCTCTTCCACGAACGTCCAGACATGATTCCGAGCTCCTCGACCGGCGCGGCACCATCCTTCGCCCTCACCAGTGCTGGCAATGTGAAGCTCTCGAGGGACAACTATTTGCTGTGGAAGGCACAACAAGTCCCCATCCTCCGCGGCCGTTGTCTTCTTGGCTATGCGGATGGATCGATGGTGGCTCCACCAGAGACCATCACCACGATGGAGACTGTCGACGGCAAGACCGTCGCGGAACAAGCCCCCAACCCGGAATACGATGCATGGCTTCTCAAAGACCAGCGAGTATTGGGCGCACTCCTCGTGTCTCTCGAACTGAAAGTGCTCGGCCAGGTCATCGGCTTGACCTCGGCGGCAGTAGTGTGGGCTGCACTTGAGCGTACGTATGCCTCGCAGTCCAAGGCCCGAATCATGCAAATTCGGATGCAACTCTCCACGACGCGCAAGAACGTCATGAGCGCGATGGAGTACTTCAACCGCATGAAGTCCTTTGCGGATCAGATGGCTTCAACTGGCCATCCAATAGGGGATGACGATCTGATTGGCTACATCATGGCCGGCCTCGACGCCGACTACAACCCCCTCGTTTCCTCCATCACGGCCGTCATGGCTAGGGCTGACTCCTACACCCTGTCCGAGTTCTACTCGTACTTCCTGACATTCGAGACACGCTTGGAGCAGCAAAATCAAGCCATCCAAATAGGTTCGGCCGCCAATGTTGCCTCACGCCAATCAGGAGGCGGCTATGGTGGAGGCTATGGCGGCCAAGGCGGGTACGGTGGCAACCAAGGTGGAGGACGTGGCTATGGCAACAGTGGCCGTGGGCCACAACAGAGGGGTCGTGGCGGCGACAACTCCAAGGGCAAGAAGGGAGGTGGTGGTTCTCGGATCACGTGTCAGGTGTGTGGCAAGGTTGGCCACACGGCACTCAAATGTCGCCACCGGTTCAACCACTCCTACCAAGCCGAAGACTACCGCATGGCCAACTACACCAACACCTCTGCCTACAATGTCGACACAAATTGGTACACCGACACCACTGATCACATCACTGGTGAGCTCGACAAACTGACCGTCCGTGACAAGTACCATGGGCATGATCAGGTGCACACAGCGAATGGTGCAGGTATGCTTATTAGTCATATTGGCCATTCCTCAATTAAAACCCCCGGTTCATGATCTATCTTTACGCAATGTTCTTCAAGTTCCGAATGCCAAAAATAATATTGTTTCCGTACATCGCTTAACTGCTGACAACAATGTTTTTCTCGAATATCACCCTGATCATTTTCTTGTTAAGGATCAGGACACGAAGAGAACGGTTCTTCGCGGGGAGTGTAGGGGTGGCCTATATCCCCTCATGCCCAGCTCTTCACCCTTGTCATCATCCAAGCTTGTCTACTATGCTGTCACTAAGGAAAAATGGCATTGTCGCCTTGGTCATCCATCATCTCCCATAGTCCGCTATGTGTTGAGTCGCAATAATCTTCCATGCTCCAGCAATTCCAATAATATGTCGGTTTGTGATTCGTGTCAACAAGCCAAAAGCCATCGATTGCCTTACACTACCTTTCATGAGATCTCATCATCTCCGTTGGAACTTATCTACTCTAATGTATGGGGTCCTGCCATTACCTCTGCTGGGGGTTTTCGGTATTATGTAAGCTTTATTGATGACTTTAGTAAGTTTGTTTGGTTTTATCCTCTGAAGAGTAAGGCTGATGTCCTTCGTATTTTCATACAATTCCAAAATCTTGTTGAAAGGCAGCTTGATAAAAAGATTCTTTGCATGCAAACCGATTGGGGAGGCGAATATCATAAATTGCACTCATATTTTAATCATGTCGGCATTGCTCATCGTGTATCGTGTCCTCACTCGCATCAACAAAATGGTGCGGCAGAACGAAAACATCGACACATTGTCGAAACTGGGCTAGCTCTCCTTGCTTTTTCGGGTGTTCCTCTTAAGTTTTGGGATGAAGCTTTTAGCACTACTAGTTATCTTATTAATCGTCTTCCCACCAAAATCCTGAATAATTCCACACCCCTTGAGACGTTATTTAACATCACACCCAATTATTCCTTCCTAAAGATTTTTGGTTGTGCTTGTTGGCCTCATCTTCGAGCCTATAATTCCCGAAAACTCCAGTTTCTTTCACGTCAATGTGTTTTTCTCGGATATAGTGCCTTGCACAAAGGCTATAAGTGTCTCGACAAGTCATCTGGTCGTGTTTTTATTTCCCGGGATGTTGTCTTCGATGAGGAGGTTTTTCCCTTCGCTAACTCGTCTCCTGTGGCAGGCCTCGCATTCTTTCTGAAACAATTCTTCTTTCCACACCGGGTGACTCTCACGGCCATATGACTAATCAAGCTAATCCTACTAATTCTTCGTTTGTTGTGCAGTCTGATCTTGTTTTGCAGCCACCTAGTGCTCCCGACGCCCCTGATGTTGCACATGCCACGGATGTACATGGCATGCATGACACTGTAGCCATCACGTTTGGCTCAAGTGCAAGCGTGATGCCCTCTGGTGGCCTCGCCGATACGGCCCAATCTGGGCCCGTGGGATCAACTCCTGCTTCGCTCACTCCTGATGGTGCCGGACTGTCTCAGGAAGCGGGTGTAGCTACCTAGTTAGTTCCGCCGATGGCTGGTGCAGCTCCGACGGCGCCTCCGGCCCCTCCTGGTCGGACTCATCAGATGACCACACGGCTTCAAGATAATACCCGAAAACCACACGTCATCACCGACGGCATGATCCGCTACAGCTACACTGTCGTCCGTGAGCCTGACTCTCTCGACTCGGCACTCACTAATCCTCATTGGAAGGC
Organism: Otatea glauca; assembly: GCA_036346275.1. Taxonomy (NCBI): domain Eukaryota; kingdom Viridiplantae; phylum Streptophyta; class Magnoliopsida; order Poales; family Poaceae; genus Otatea; species Otatea glauca. The sequence continues at coordinate 17,229,356 of CM070719.1, read as the reverse complement.
AGCCATGGATCAAGAATTCCAAGCACTGCAGTGCAATGGCACATGGAGTCTTGTCTCTCCCACTCGCGATCACAACATTATTGACTGTAAGTGGGTATACAAGGTTAAATACAAGGCGGATGGCAGTATCGATCTGTACAAGGCCCGTCTTGTTGCCAAGGGGTTTCGTCAATGCTATGGCATAGACTATGAAGACACTTTTAGCCCGGTGGTTAAGTCTGCTACAATTCGATTGGTGCTCTCTGTAGCCGTATCACGTGGCTGGGAATTGCGGCAACTCGACGTTCAGAATGCGTTCTTGCATGGTGTTCTGGAAGAGGAAGTCTTTATGCATCAACCCCCTGGATATGTTGATCCTCACAGACCACATCTTGTGTGCCGGCTTCACAAGGCGCTCTATGGGTTGAAATAGGCGCCTCGTGCATGGTATGCTCGCTTGAGTTCCAAGCTGTAAGAGTTGGGATTTCGACCCTCTCAAGCCGACACCTCATTGTTCATCTACATTAGTGGTGCTACGACGGTGTATGTCCTTATATATGTTGATGATATTATTGTCACCGGCTCTTCATCCTCGGCGTTGCAGACTCTCCTTCGAGCTCTTCAGCATACCTTTGCTCTCAAGGATCTCGGTGAACTCCACTTCTTCCTTGTCATTGAGGTGACAAAATTTGCTGATGGCATCCTTCTCTCACAGTCCAAGTATGTGGTTGATCTTCTTCGTCGTGTTGGCATGACGGCTTGCAAAGGAGTTTCTACTCCTATGTCTACTACCGAGAAGCTCTCACTCTCCCTTGGGGAACCACTCGGTCCAAAAGAGGCGACCAAGTATAGAAGCACCGTAGGTGCTCTTCAGTATTTCGTCCTCACTCGACCCGACATAGCTTACTCCGTCAACAAGGTGTGTCAGTTCCTGCATTCTCCTACTAGTGTGCATTGGACGGCGGTGAAGAGGATACTTCGATATCTCAATCACACTGCAGCAACTGGTATGAAGATTCGCAGGTCTCCTTCCACCTTGGTGAGTGCCATCTCCGACGCCGATTGGGCAGGATGTCCGGATGATAGGAAATCTACAGGTGGTTTTGCTGTGTTTTTTGGGCCCAACTTGATCTCATGGAGTGCACGCAAACAGGCAATAGTTTCTCGCTCAAGCAATAAGGCCGAATATAAAGCTCTTGCTAATGCTACAACAGAGATTGTTTGGGTGCAGTCAGTCCTTGGTGAGCTTGGCGTGTTCCAGTCTCGAACAACATGCTTGTGGTGTGACAACCTTGGTGCTACGTAGCTCTCTGCGAATCCTGTCTTCCATGCTAGGACTAAGCACATTGAGGTAGACTTTCACTTTGTCCGAGAGCGTGTTGCGCGCAAGGTCCTCGACGTTCGATTTATTCCTTCTCGAGATCAAGTGGCGGATGGTTTTACCAAACCACTATCAGTACGACAACAAGAGGAATTCAGACGCAATCTCAATCTTCATCAGTTGTGATTGAGGGGGGCTATTAAAAGGATATCCTCTATTGTATATAGGATCCATTGTATTGATAGCATATCATGTATAGTTGGAAACAACTAATTTGTATCCCACAAGTTTAGGGATTCATCTCATGTAACCATCTGTACCTTGTGAATATATGGAGAAGGCATGCATCCGTGTTAGGTGCATAAGCCACAATAATTCAAAACCAATCTATCTCTTGTTCATTGTTTTTACAGAGTCTGCAGAGGAACTAATGATCAGAGATGAGAATAGTCCTCATGAAGTCTGCGCAAAATGGTGAGAACAAGTGTCTCATCAGAGACCGTCTGATCGACGTCACGAAGAGCATCGGCTTAGGTTTTGAGTTTGGTGCAGTACTCCATGACCTTCATGTCACCATGAACAACATTACGGAATTCTTCTTGCAACCGAATTGCCCAACTCTTCTTATTGTCCCAGAAATGGTTCTCAATAGCATCCCAAATAATCTTCGCAGAGGCTCCGGGTTGCATGATGATGTCATTGATCTCCATGGAGATGGAGCCATACAACCAGCAGAGTACGATGTACACATTACGTTGCCAATCTTCATCAGTCAACATGCCGGTGCTGTTGACATGGCTTTGCAAGGCGTATTTGCCGAGTGTGACTAGAAACAGCTCACCGCTTCGCGTAATTGGAGGCTTGGAGATCGAGGGAGAAGGGTACGTGCATCTTGATAATGGCCACATGCAAAGCCTGAGAGGTCGGAGGAGAAAGCATAGGGACGATGGCGGTCTTACCAGCATTGGCAGCGGTCACACTAGTAGAAGTGTCATCACTGTTTCCTGCCATGAGGCTAGAGGGAGTTGGGTGGATGGGAGAAAAGAAATCTCAGGCGAGATTTCAGGTGAGGGGATCAGGCTTCAAGAGCAATAGCTCTGATACCATGAGAATTTTTTTTAAATAATACATTTTATAATTCAAATTGCAAAAATATACCACGAAATCAAAAAATTGCAAAAATGTGCTACTGTCGCCCTACCATAGGGCGACTTGCTGACTAAGCAGTGAGGTGGACGAATTATTCGTGCTGTGATTGAGCGACAGGATAAGTCGCCCAACAGTAGGGTGACACCTGTATAAATCGCCCAGTGGTAGGGCGACATGGCACAAATTCGCCCAATGGTAGGACGACATGTAGAAATCGCCCAATGAAAGGGCGACATGGGAGAAAATTTCCAAATTTTAAAAAAAATTCTGAGAGACTTCAAAAAAGGTGAAAATATTTGGATAAACAGATTTATGATTGAAGTAAAATATTTATGGTACAACACATGGATTGTAAACACATGGACACAAGGAATAACTCAATTGCTGTAACATCCAAAAAAAAATTGCCTAAATATTATGTTATTACTTAATTGTGCATTTATGAATTTTATGGAATTTATTTAGATTTTTCTGGACTTATTGGAATTTATTTTAAATTAAGTATATTGTCTTTTTTGCTGAAAACTATTTAAATTTATGCAAAGTTGAAATAAAGTTTTGCCAAAAATATTTTAATTGAGTTCAAAATGCCCCAAAATATTTGTGTGAATTTTCTTGGATTTTTACTGATATTTTATTGCCCAAAACAAATCAAATGGTTTTCTGTAATTATTTTAAAAGGAAAAATCCGGAAAAAGGCAATGAAATGATTGGGCCTCGCCATATAATGTGCATCTTGTATGGCCGTCAGCCCAATCACCCTGAGCCGTTAGATCGTGATCAGGCGGTGGAGTTGATATGGAAACCCTAAGATCGGTGTTCGTTGGATCTGCATTGGACGGCTCGGATTAAGTGGATCAGAAAAGGAAAAGATTTAACCGCTGCCGTTAGATATCGTGTCTGAGCTGGATTGTGCCACGTCACTAGAAGATCTCGTCCGTTGATTGTAGATCGGATGGACGTCGGGACTTCGTCTCCGAGCCGCCGCCGGAATCCATGCCCGATACGTCACGCCGTCGTGTTCGCCGTTCGCACGCCTTCCAAGGCGCTATAAAAGCTGCCGACCATCGTGTTGAGATCCCCGCTTCGTGCCGCATCGTTAGCCCCGCTTGTCACCGCCAGAGGCATCCCCATCGCCGCGTGCAAGCTCGCCGTTGTTTTGTCGCGCCGCCGTTGATTTCGCTTTGTTCTCGACGCCGTCAAGCCGTGTTTCGCCGCGTCGGTTCCAGATTTGAGTTCACCTCGCTGAGGCGCATCGGTGCCACCATCCTTGGTCGTCGGGGGCCATTGCCTTGCTGTTCGGGTGGTCTTCGTCCCCAACCCCGGTGACTGCGTCGCCGAGCTCGCCGTCAACTCCTCGAGATCATTCGTGGCCGTCAGATTCCAGATTGAGCGCGTCAGATCTCGCCGCGTGGAGTTTGTGTCGGTAAGCCACGTCGTCGCTAGCTTGAACCGTCGGATCGGTGACAGAAGGCCCAGATCGCACCGTTGGTCGTGCCAATCAGATGATGCCGCGTGGCGCACGGAGCCCAAGCGCCGTGGACCGAGTCCATAGTGATCCAATGCGATTCTGTGGACTTAGTCCATGGACCGAGGCCACGTGGCAACATCTGGTTCATTGGGTCAAGGGTTGACGTCATGCTTGCGCAATAAAGGCCTTTTTCAATATAAAGATAATTCGGTTTATTTCGAATTTCCTAATTTATATATTTTCAGTATTTATTCAAACTTCAAAAGGCTATAACTTTTGCATTTTAACTCGGATTTGAGTGATTCAAATTTCTAAAAATTTGAAAAATTGAGATCTATTTAATGGTGGATTTTAATTGATTTTTAGAGTTCATTTTCTCTCAGTTTTGGAATTTATTTGCTTTTCTCCTTTGGTACACGTAGACGTTGAATTGTGCGACGCTTCGGAGGAAGATTCAACAACTCAAGATCAAGGTCCAGAACAAGAATAAGGGCTTTTATAAGGCAAGTTGTGCTTTGATCATGTTGAACCCATGTTTATACAATTGCTATATTGTTTTACTCTATTGCATCATATTTCAAGTATATAGTTGTTTTCAATTAAATTGGGATTTAGCTATTATACCCTTTTGATCTATATACCCTACCTTGTCATTTGTATGCCATGATCTATTGCCACCCTAGATTGGATCACTATAGTTGGTTGATATTGAAATCATCATGGGATGGTTAGATCGTCATAGTTGCTTAGGCGTGCCACGTCATCATATGTACATGAATCATCAATGATTAATCTTGACTAATGGAATATGGAACAATGATGTGAACTTGTGTGTCATGTGGGATCATACGATGAGATTGAGTTGTTGTGGCGAGTCATGTCACGCAACGATGTTGAATTGTTGATGGCACGTGGTGCTTGGTAATCAACTTGGGTGATAATCACTTAGATTGGGGCAAGTGACAAGGGGCGAGTATGCCAAGGTGGGCCCGATGGGCAGAGGGTATGTGGAAGTCTTGCCTTGATCACTCTAAGGACTTAACCTTGCAACCCTTTGACCTAAGTCAATCATGCAACCACATGTCTGGTATGGGCCAGCTTAGCTGATTAATTTGCAATGTCTTAATTTTGGTACTATCTTGGTCGGTGTGAGTTCTCGAGTTATGGAGTAATTCACATGGCGCAAGAGGGGGGCCCTGGTTGTGGTTTTTAGACACACCAGTGTTGAAACCTTAGCGGGTAGTACTGGATTAAGCCATAGCATTGTAAAAGCTTTGTCATGATCTCTCCGCCGACACACCAAAGGAAGTGTGTTAACCCGGAAGGCACCAAGAGACGATCATGTCATGAGGGTAAAGTGCATAACCTCTGCAGAGTGTAAACCTATTCGAATAGCCGTGCTCGCGGTATTGAGCAATGCTCGGGAATTACAGTTAAGGGTTAGTTTAATTAAATGGAAAACTTGGTTGGGATGGCAGGATTGCCATATGGAAGGTTGGAACTTGATTTAGGATTGGAAAGCTTGGTTTACTTGAGAAATGCTGAACCTATCTATTACTGATATTTGTTTTACAGTCTTTGCAATCTATTTATTGTATTTATTCATAAATGCTGCTTTGTTGCAAAATAGCCATGATAGCCTATCCTTTGGAATAAACCTTGAATATAGCTATGTTAGAATTGCATTCTGTGCACAACTTGTTGAGTGCTTTAAGTACTCACCCTTGCCAACAATAACATCACCAGTTGAAGAGTCTATATCAATGCTGGAGGAAAGATTCCAGGAGGAGACGAATGTTTAGGGCGCAAGCCTTGTTAGTTGCCTGTGGTATACTTATGGGTTGTCTACATTTTCATTCTGCTGCAGTTTAATATGTCATTCAGCCTTGCAAGGCATAATCATGTAAGTTGACCATAAGGTCATTCAACTAGTAGTATATAATATATGACGTCTTTCATAATGTTTCCGCTACGTATGATTGTGATATTTACTGATGTTGAGCCTGTGTGCACTAGCGTGATCCTGGACTAGTGCGGTATACACAGAGGGTCCGGATTTGCGGGTCCCGACAGAAGTGGTATCAGAGCCATACTGACTGTAGGTCTTGACCCTAGATAGTCTGGTCGTCTCTATAGGACCTTTAAAATTATTTTCTTGAGGAAAGAGTTAACCTGGAGAATAATGTGTTCTTGACTTATCTCATTCTTCTATCCCTTTCCTTCCCAACATTTCTTACTTTTCCCTTGCTGAATATCTTTCTCTTACCTTTGCTGAAGCAAGTTGAAACCTTATCTAAGTTGTCTTGGTTGTTGACGATATACCACACCATAGGAGAAAGCATCAAGTGCGTGCTATTAACCCTGAAGACCATGAAGGAAGGAATCATCGAGCTTGAGGAAGGATTGGATCGATGAAGTGCCCTAGAATCTAGAAGACTTATGCTTCGAGTAGCCAGTTGGGACTCATGTGTGGGAGTCGCGTCTGCTTAAAATAGAAGTGTTACCCCTGTAGGCGGTAGTTTTGTGTGTATAGGTTGAATTGGTTCTTCCTTGATTGCTGAGTGTGCAGTATGTGTTGCAGAGCTTTTAGGCTTATATAAGCAACCATACCAAGTTATTAATATTGTTTGCTTTAGTTATTGGGTTAAACCTATCTCCCCTGCTTTAGGATCCCTGCTTCTTACCTATGCTATTTCCCTCTTCCCTAACCCAGTGAAGCAATCAAGCAGATGGTTCAGATTCGTGGAAACAACATAATCAGTGGCAGCGAAAATCAATCCAAGGAGAATCTCAATAATGGATTAGTTCTTCAACCGTCAGTACAGATGGATATGCAGAATTTCAGAGAGTTCTTGACTGTTCAAACTCAGTTGATGCATGCAATGATGAAGCAAACGCAGATTATGACCGATCAAGCCAATGTCAACAGAGTGTCCCAAGCTGTCACCAATGAATTCCATTCCTACTCAAGGTTATCAGAATTCATAAAGACTCGTCCGCCGGTGTTTTCAGGAAATGTGTTACCTTCGGAAGAGGATGATTGGCTCGAGACCATTGAGAGGAAGCTGCTCATTGCTCAGTGTGAAGGCGATGAGAAAGTCCTGTATGCTTCTTATCGCCATAAGGAATCATTCTTTGAATGGTGGAAGAAATATTGTCTTTATTCATGAAGCCCCGCTGAATATCACTTGGAATGAATTTGTTATTGCTTTTGTAATCTCTTTGTCTCACCTCGAGACAGTATGGTCACGGTAAATACGGAGCATAATACTAGCCCTACACCTTGTATGACATCTAAGCGTTGCTCTCGAAGTCGTCACGACCAAACAAGTCAGAAGATCGTGCGTGCATTCGCTGTGGAGAAATAGGACATACCGCTGACGAGCATGCGATTAATTGCTCCAGTGTGAAGGAAGTCATTCTCTTGGAGAGTGTCCTATGAGTGACATCACATGTTACTGTGAAGGTCGAGATCATGGTCCACTCAATGTCCCTTGATCCAATAGTAGTCAGTAACCCGAAGACTCAAGAAAAGAATTTTCGAGCCACAGTCGCTTAAGAGATGTCAAAACGATACGGAATGCCAACTGTACAGGTGATGTCGTTTGAAGAACCAAAGACGCAGCACTCTGATCTTGTCAGCCCTCTTCAAGAAAGAAGTAATTGGCAATCACCAACAGCATGTTTCCTGTGTGATGAAGAAGGCCATTGGTCTAGAGAATGCCCTACGAAGCAACCAGCCATGACGCCACAAGAAGACAATAATGTACATGTAGTGCAGACGACAAAGCAAGGCACAACAGCGAAAACGTTTGTGCTACTACTGTCATGAGGAAGGCCATTTTGTTAAGAAATGCCCGTGAAAGAACCTAGAGTCTCCTATAGACGCGGTCCTTTCGGAAGTTACCTCAGTCAAGTTCATAATACCAAGAGTGAGCAGTAAGGTTGCAAGAGAAGTTTGCCCAGAGAACCAGTTAAAAAAAGAGGCGTTTGAACAAAGACACTACCCTGGTCGACGAATGCTCAAGGAAGGGAGGTGTCCCTAAGCTTTGTTATACCTATTGCAAGCCTGGACATTTTGCCCGCAATTACCCTCAGAAGAAAGCAACCATGCCAGTTCAAGTCAATCTCAACCCTACCCCGGACAAAAACTTCAGCACCAACGCCAATCAAGGATGTAACATCCCAAAAATTTGCTCAAATATTATTTTATTGCTTAAATGTGCACTTATGATTTTCTGGAATTTATTTGGATTTTCTGGATTCATTTGAATTAATTTTAAATCAAGTTTATTGCCCTTTTATTCAAATCTATTTAAATCTGTGCAAAGTTAAAATAAAGTTTTTCCAAAAATATTTTATCTGAGTCCAGAATGTCTCAAAGTATTTTTGAGATTTTTCTTGGATTTTTCCTAATATTTTGTCGCTAAAATAAATAACACGAATTTACGTAATCATTTTAAATAAGAAATCTTTTAAAAACCAGTGTGAATAGTATTGGGCCGTGGCCACCTCTGCGCAGGCCGGCCCATGCTCGCAGCCCGTTAGGCCCAGGTTCTAGAAGAGTGCTCGTGATCATCGATCTGTGGGATCGGACGACCGAGGAGCAGCGCCGGGTGGAAACCCTAGCGAGCGGGCGCCGTCGGATGCGGCCACGTGGACGGTCGCGATGGGGCGACAGGCGCCGCCGTGTCCGATTCGAATCCGACGGCGATTTCCGACGCGGCTTCGGCGTTCGTGCCCAGCGCGGACTCCTAGGTCCTTAAAAGACGGCCCCGACCCCGTTTCGAGGATCACCTGCCCTCGCCGCCCATTTTCCCCAACTTTCGGCCGCTAGAACGCTGCGTGAAACCAGCACGAGCTCATCGAACTTCGTGGACGACCGTCGCCGTTTCAGCCGTCAAAATCGTCGCCGTCGTTGTGCTTCCGCCGGGCGAAGTAGTGCGAGTTCGCCAAGCCTCCTCTTTCGATCCGACGGTTCGGTGGTTTCCGTCAAGTTTCGCCGCGTAAAGGTTGTCTTCTCCAAGTCCGGCAATGGCGCCGCCGTGTGAAGCACGCCGACGCTATCCGCGTTCGGAGACCGTGAGATCTGAATCCAACGCTTGACGCGCTGCCACGTTGTGCGTGATCACTGACCCTCCGATCGGATCTCTGTGGGTGAGATTGAGCGGTGCATGTGACCAATCGGGGTGCCGCGTGTCGGGTTCAAGAACCGAGGCGGCATGGACCGGTGCATCGTGGACTCGCTACCGCACCGTGGGACCGGTCCATACGCCCGAGACGCGTGTCAAGCCACGATTGGTGGCGTGGTCGACGCCACGCCGACGCCATGCTTGCGTCATAATTGCATTTTTCAATTGGAAAAATAATCCGATTGGAAATTCTATGATGATGACGTCATCATGAGGTCAAGCTGACGTCATAAATCGATTTTCCAAAGATAAAAATAAATCTGTTAATTCAATTTCGATTTTACGATTTGAGATTTATTCCAAACTTCAAAAGGCTATATCTTTTGCATCTTAACTCGATTTGAGTGATTCAAATTTCTAAAAATTTGTAAAATTGAGATATATTTAATGGTGAATTTTATTTGATTTTGGAGTTCAATTGCTCTCTGTTTTGGTATTTATTTGCTTTTCTTCTTCGGTACGCGTAGACGTTAAATTGTGCGACGCTTCGGAGGAAGATTCAACAACTCAAGATCAAGCTTCAGATCAAGATCAGGACCTATTCCAAGGCACGTTGTGCTTTGATCATGTTGAACCCATGTTTATAAAAATTGCTATATTTGTCTTACCCTATCGCATGTATTTCAAATATACAATGGTTTCAAATTAGATTGGGCGTAGCTAATATACCAGATTGATCTATACCCTACCTTGTCATTGTATGCCATGATCCATTGTCACCCTAGATTGGTTTAATATAGTTGATTAGTAATTATGATCAACATTGGAGGTTTAGTTCGTATTAGTTGCTTAGCCTTGCCACGTCATCACATGTGGTCGAATCTTTGATAATTAATTTTGATTAATGGAATATGGAACAATGTTATGAACTTGTGTGTCGTGGGATCACACGATGAGATTGAATTGTTGTGGCGAGTCATGTCACGCAACGATGTTGAATTGTTGATGGCACGTGGTCTTTGGGTAATCAACCGGGTGATAATAACTTAGATTGGGGCAAGTGACAAGGGGCGAGTATGCCAAGGTGGGCCCAATGGGCGAGGGTATGTGGATGTCTTGCCTTGATCACACTAAGGACTTAACCTTGCAAGCCTTTGACTCGAGCCAATCATGCAACCACATGTTGTAATGGGACACCTAGTGATTAATTTGTAATGTCTTAACTTGGTACTATCATTGGTGGTGTGAGTTCCGAGTTATGGTGTAATTCACATGGCGCAAGAGGGGGCCCTGGTTGTGGTTTTCGACCCACCGGTGTTGAAACCTTAACGGTAGTCTTGGATTAAGCCGAGCATTGTAAAGGCTTTGTCATGATCTCTCCGCCGACACACCAAAGGAAGTGTGTTAAACGGAAGGCACCAAGAGACGATCATGTCACGTGGGTAAAGTGCATAACCTCTGCAGAGTGTGAAACTATTCGGATAGCCGTGCTCATGTATTGAGCAATGCTCGGGAATTACAGTTAAGGGTTAGCTTAATTAAAATGAACAACTTGGTTGGGATGGCCGAATGCCATAGGGAAGATGGAATTTGACTTAAGATTGGAAACTTGGTTTACTTGAGAAAAGCTGAATCTATCATTATTGTTATTTGTTTTACCGTCTTTACAATCTATTTATTGTATTTGTTCAGAATGTCGCTTTGTTGCAAAATAGCCATGATAGCCTATCTTTTGGAATAAGCCTTGCATATAGTTACATAGAATTGCATTCATGCACAACTTGTTGAGTGCTTTAAGTACTCACCCTTGCCAACAATAACCTCACCAGTTGAAGAGTCTACATCAATCCGGAGGAAAGATTCCAGAGGAGACGAATGTTTAGGCGCAAGCCTTGTCGTGCCTGTGGTATACCGAGGGGTTGTCTACGCTTTCTACCGCAGATTTAATATATTATTCAGCCTTGTGAGGCATAGTCATGTAAGTGGACCATAAGGTCATTCAACTAGTAGTATGTATCGTATGATGTCTTTCATAATATTTTCTCTATGTATGATTGTGATATTTACTTATGTTGAGCCTGTGCGCACTAGCGTGATCCTGGACTAGTGCAGTATACACAGAGGGTCCGGATTTGCATATTCGGGTCCCGACAAAGGAAGTTCAGATTAATGATTTCACCCAGGGCAAGTGTTGTATCCTTATTGGTAAAGGAAAAGTGACTAGTGATGAATTCCATGTAAAGATTTTCTTGCTTAAAGAAATAAAGTAGAGATGATAGATATATTAGGATGAAGAAGAAGATCAAAGAGTTGTTACCAAAAATGTTTCGACAGGACCAGTTTCTCACCATAGGGAGCGCCTGTTCTATTTGAAGTTGGGAGCTTAAGGATGTGTATCGACCGTCGAGCACTTAATGAAGTGATGATTAAAAGGGTAAGTATTCACTGCCCAGGATCGTAATTTGTTTGATCAGTCAAAAAGGAGCTAGAGTGTTCTCAAGGATAGATCTTCGATCGAGTTATCATCAGCTAAGAATTCGTGCAGAGAATGTTCTTAGGTCAGTGTTTTCTATGCAGTATGGACAGTATGAGTTTACAGTTGTGTCTGCTAGAATGATCAATGCCATTACAGAATTTATGAACATGATGAATGGAGTTCCATGGGAAAATTTGGTCAAGCTGTTATGATGTTTGGATAGGATGTATTTGTTTACTTCAAGTCAAAAGGGAAAGTATGCAGAACATTTGAGATTAGTTTTGGAAAAGCTGCTAGAGCAATGACTGTATGCTAAGTGTAGCAAGTGTGACTTTTGGAAGGGGAAAGTGAAATTTCTTGGCCATGAGATGACTGCTAAAGGAGTTGCCGTTCAGCCAAGCAAAGTGGAAGCAGTGTTACATGGGAACGACCGAAGTTTGTTACCCAGATCCATAGTTCTCTGGGAATGGCAAAACATTACCGTTGATTCATAGAAGGATTTTTTTTAATGATTGCTAGACCGCTTAAACAATTGTTGAAAGAGGAGAAGAAGTTTGCATGGACGCCGCAGGGTGAAAAGAGTTTTCTGCAATTGAGGAAACGTTTGACGACAACGCCTGTCTTAGTGTTGCCTGATGTGCAGAGCAGTTTTGATATATATTGTATTGCTCCGAGACAAGATCTTGGATATGTGTTAATACAGAAAGGCAAAGTTGTTGCCTATGCGGCAGGACAGTCGAGGCCATGTGAAGAGAACCATTCTACACATGATTTGGAGTGTGCAGCCGTAGTGCATGCTTTGAAGTTATGGCGTCATTATATTATTGGAAATACGTACAGACCATAAGAGTTCAAAGTGCAGACCTTAATATGAAACGAAGAGGATGGTTGGAGTTGATTAAGTGTTATAATGCTGGGATCCATTATCATCCTGGTAAGGCTAATGTGGTATTCGACGTCTTAAGTTGTAAAGGCCATAGTGTTAATACACTCATATCAGGTGATCAATCGGAATTGTGCAAAGAATTTCAAAAGTAAAGCTGGAAGTTGTCTCACAAGGATTTGTAGCTACTCTGGAAGTTAAGCCAATGCTTGAAGATCAGATCAAGGTGGGTCAGAAGGATGAAAGCTTAGTTGAGGATTTTTCCGTGGATGAGCAAGGTACCACGCGGTTTAAAGGTCAAATCTATGTATCAAACGAGTCAGAGCTTAAGCAGTTGATTTTAGAAGAAGTTAATGATTCTAAAGTATTCAATTCATCCAGAAAGGTGCTAAGATATATCAAGGTCTTAAGGAAAGGTTTTGGTAGCCTAAGATGAAGCCTAAGATGAAGCGTGAAGTTGCTGAAAATATCGCTTTATGTGATGTGTGTAAGAGAATAAAAGGAATGCATCAGAGATAAGCAAGTTTGTTATAGCCGGTGCAGAGTTCTGAGTGGAAGTAAGAGGCAAATCAGTAACAAGATACCTAGCATTCAGAATTGTCGAGAATCCAGAAGGGATATGATTCTGTTTGAGTCATCGTTGATCGTTTGGCCAAAGTTGCTCATTTCACACCATTAAGACTACCTATTCAGGAGATCAGTTGGTAGGACTATTTATAATTGTGTGTTTGCATGGTATGTCTAAGAAGATTGTGTTAGATAGAGGTACCCAATTTACCTCGAGATTTTGGAATAAGCTGCGTGAAGCATTGGGAACTCATTTGAATTTCAGTACATCGTATCATCCGTAGATAGATGGTCAGAATGAGGGATTTAATCAGATTCTTGAGGATATACTGAGAGCTTATGCTTTAGCCTGTACTATTTTGTGGGATAAGTGTTTACCGCATGCAGAATTTAGCTATAACAACAGTTACCAGGCTAGTTTGCAAAAGTCGCCATTTGAGGTTTTATATGGACGTGCCTGTCATACTCCGTTGAATTGGAATGCGACAGGAGATCGTATGGTATTGGATCTTATATTCTCAAGGACGCCGAAGAGCGAGTTGCTATGATTAGAGATAGGTTGGAGGTAGCTCAGTCAAGGAAAAAGAGCTACGCTGATAACCATCGTCAAGATTTGAGGTCGAGTTAGATGATTTTGTGTATCTCAGAGTTAGCCCTCTTATGGGTGTTAAGAGGTTCCACGTTAAAGAAAAGCTTGCACCAAGATATGTTAATCCGTTCAAGATTTTGAGCTGTCTAGGAGAGGTTGCTTATCAGTTGGAGTTGCCGCATTGAATGGCAGGAGTGCGTGATGTGTTCTATGTGTCGTAGTTTAGGAAATGTCTCAGAGTGCCAGCGGAGCAGCTGCCATTGGAAGCAATTGAATTGAGGGAAGATTTGACTTATATGGAGCAGCCAGTCAAAATTTTGGATGTTATGGAACGCAAGACCAGGAACAAGTCTATCCGCTTTTGCAGAGTTCAGTGGAGCAATCACTCCGAAGGTGAAGCAACTTGGGAGCGTGAAGAAGGCCTGAAGTCAGAATTCCCTAACCTATTCTCTACTTAACCCTGAATCTCGGGGTCAAGATTCTGTTAAGGGGGGAGGTTTGTAACATCCCAAAAAAAAGCCTAAATATTATATTATTACTTAATTGTGCATTTATGAATTTTATGCAATTTATTTAGATTTTTCTGGACTTATTGGAATTTATTTTAAATTAAGTATATTGTCTTTTTTGCTGAAAACTATTTAAATTTATGCAAAGTTGAAATAATGTTTTGCCAAAAATATCTTAATTGAGTTCAAAATGCCCCAAAATATTTGTGTGAATTTTCTTGGATTTTTACTGATATTTTATTGCCCAAAACAAATCAAATGGTTTTCTGTAATTATTTTAAAAGGAAAAATCCGGAAAAAGGCAATGAACAGTATTGGGCCTCGACCGTATACTGTGCATGCGCGGGGCCGTGCGGACCAATCACCCTGAGTCGTTAGATCGTGATCAGGCGGTGGAGTTGATATGGAAACCGTAAGATCGGTGTTCGTTGGATCTGCATTGGACGGCTCGGATTAAGTGGATGAAAAAAGGAAAAGATTTAACCGCCGCCGTTAGATATCGTGTTCGAGCCGGATTGTGCCACGTCACTAGAAGATCTTGTCCGTTGATTGAAGATCGGATGGACGTGGGAGTTCGTCTCCGAGCCGCCGCCGGAATCCATGCCCGATACGTCGCGCCGTCGTGTTCGCCGTTCGCACGCCTTCCAAGGCACTATAAAAGCTGCCGACCATCGTGTTGAGATCCCCACTTCGCGCCGCATCGTTAGCCTCGCTTGTCACTGCCAGAGGCATCCCCATCGCCGCGTGCAAGCTCGCCGTTGTTTTGTCGCGCCGCCGTTGATTTCGCTTTGTTCCTGACGCCGTCAAGCCGTGTTTCGCCGCGTCGGTTCCAGATTTGAGTTCACCTCGCTGAGACGCATCGGTGCCACCATCCTTGGTCATCGGGGGCCATTGCCTTGCCGTTCGGGTGGTCTTCGTCCCCAACCCCGGTGACTGCGCCGCCGAGCTCGCCGTCAACTCCTCGAGATCATTCGTGGCCGTCATATTCCAGATTGAGCGCGTCAGATCTCGTCGCGTGGAGTTCATGTCGGTAAGCCACGTCGTCGCTAGCTTGAACCGTCGGATCGGTGACGGAAGGCCCAGATCGCACCGCTGGTCGCGCCAATCAGACGATGCCGCGTGGCGCACGGAGCCCAAGCGCCGTGGACCGAGTCCATGGTGATCCAATGCGATTCTGTGGACTCAGTCCATGGACTGAGGCCATGTGGCAACATCTGGTTCGTTGGGTCAAGGGCTGACATCATGCTTGCGCAATAAAGGCCTTTTTCAATATAAAGATAATTCGGTTTATTTCGAATTTCCTAATTTATATATTTTCAGTATTTATTCAAACTTCAAAAGGCTATAACTTTTGCATTTTAACTCGGATTTGAGTGATTCAAATTTCTAAAAATTTGTAAAATTGAGATCTATTTAATGGTGAATTTTAATTGATTTTTGGAGTTCATTTGCTCTCTGTTTTGGTATTTATTTGCTTTTCTCCTTTGGTACGCGTAGACGTTGAATTGTGCGACGCTTCGGAGGAAGATTCAACAACTCAAGATCAAGGTCCAGAACGAGAATAAGGGCTTTTATAAGGCAAGTTGTGCTTTGATCATGTTGAACCCATGTTTATACAATTGCTATATTGTTTTACTCTATTGCATCATATTTCAAGTATATAGTTGTTTTCAATTAAATTGGGATTTAGCTATTATACCCTTTTGATCTATATACCCTACCTTGTCATTTGTATGCCATGATCTATTGCCACCCTAGATTGGACCACTATAGTTGGTTGATATTGAAATCATCATGGGATGGTTAGATCGTCATAGTTGCTTAGGCGTGCCACATCATCATATGTACATGAATCATCAATGATTAATCTTGACTAATGGAATATGGAACAATGATGTGAACTTGTGTGTCATGTGGGATCATACGATGAGATTGAGTTGTTGTGGCGAGTCATGTCACGCAACGATGTTGAATTGTTGATGGCACGTGGTGCTTGGTAATCAACTTGGGTGATAATCACTTAGATTGGGGCAAGTGACAAGGGGCGAGTATGCCAAGGTGGGCCCGATGGGCAGAGGGTATGTGGAAGTCTTGCCTTGATCACTCTAAGGACTTAACCTTGCAACCCTTTGACCTGAGTCAATCATGCAACCACATGTCTGGTATGGGCCAGCTTAGCTGATTAATTTGCAATGTCTTAATTTTGGTACTATCTTGGTCGGTGTGAGTTCCCGAGTTATGGAGTAATTCACATGGCACAAGTGGGGGGCCCTGGTTTTGGTTTTTAGACACACCAGTGTTGAAACCTTAGCGGGTAGTACTGGATTAAGCCATAGCATTGTAAAGGCTTTGTCATGATCTCTCCGCCGACACACAAAGGAAGTGTGTTAACCCGGAAGGCACCAAGAGACGATCATGTCATGAGGGTAAAGTGCATAACCTCTGCAGAGTGTAAACCTATTCGAATAGCCGTGCTCGCGGTATTGAGCAATGCTCGGGAATTACAGTTAAGGGTTAGTTTAATTAAATGGAAAACTTGGTTGGGATGGCAGGATTGCCATATGGAAGGTTGGAACATGATTTAGGATTGGAAAACTTGGTTTACTTGAGAAATGCTGAACCTATCTATTACTGATGTTTGTTTTACAGTCTTTGCAATCTATTTATTGTATTTATTCATAAATGCTGCTTTGTTGCAAAATAGCCATGATAGCCTATCCTTTGGAATAAACCTTGCATATAGCTATGTTAGAATTGCATTACATGCACAACTTGTTGAGTGCTTTAAGTACTCACCCTTGCCAACAATAACATCACCGGTTGAAGAGTCTACATCAATTTGGAGGAAAGATTCCAGGAGGAGACGAATGTTTAGGCGCAAGCCTTGTCGCTTACTCGTGGTATACTGAGGGGTTGTCTACGTTTTCATTCTGCTGCAGTTTAATATGTCATTCAGCCTTGCGAGGCATAATCATGTAAGTTGACCATAAGGTCATTCAACTAGTAGTATATAATATATGACGTCTTTCATAATGTTTCCGCTACGTATGATTGTGATATTTACTGATGTTGAGCCTGTGTGCACTAGCGTAATCCTGGACTAGTGCGGTATACACAGAGGGTCCGTATTTGCGGGTCCCGACAATTGCACATAGAGAATAATATTTATTGTAAAACACAACTATCACATTTTGCTGTTCTCTTGCTCACTTGCTTATATATTTCAGGACTTCCTAGGAATTTATACTCTTAACCTGCAGTTCGAAGAATCAGAAACGCATTCAAAACTAAATCAAGATCAAACTCTTTTGTTTCCTATTTCAGTTCGGACTCCTCTCTTGTTACAGGATTAATTAACTCTAACAATTGTAAATCAGACGCTTATTACATGTGAACAATTCACAGCTTTCTGCGTTATTCCATGTGGACAAAATCGCGTTTTTGCATGTGAACAATTCGTAGCCTTGTGCGTTATTGCATGTGGACAAAATCGCGTTATTACATGTGAACAAATCGCGTTATTGCATGTGAATAAATTTACACCTTGCTTTGCATGTATTTTCCACTAGTGCAATAACCCATAATTATTATAATCGACGACAACTCATGTTATGAATACTTCGTACGAAGCACTTAAACTATTGTTGAACATACATTAGGGCACATGCACCGAAAGTTCAGATGATAAAATAAGCAATAGATTAGATTATATTACAAGGGCATTACAATAGTGACGAAATTGCTTGACGAACTAACTAACGAAAGCTTTGTTTGTCATTGTGGAACAGATGACCGTTCCGCCTATCTGGGTATAGCCAGAATGATGTCCCACATTTTCTGCATATTACCTGACCAGTGTAAATTTTGAGATTTGTATTCGAACACCGCTCAATCCCCACTATGAAAAAACTCCATGGGGATCCGCAGTGCTCCCAGGTGTCGCCGAATGGGTGGCTTATGCCGTACGTCTCGGGTGTGTAAGACAGAATTTTTTGATCATCCCGATTCCCGGCGTCCCCTATGTTAATACCACCCGGGTTTCCGGATGGTCTGCGTAACGCATCAAGGATTTGTTGCGTGGTGCGAACCTCGGCTGGCTGCTTCCCCTTGTCCCTTCCTCTTCGAGAGGAGGTACCCTCTTGCACCTCTGTTGCGTTGGCCGTTGGCGAAGACTTGCTAAGACGCCTGCTCTGTTTCGGCTCGCACTCCACTATATGGTGCAGGAGGTGTGTGTTGGGTTATCCTTGTACAACCGGAAGCGTGCCCTGCAGTCAATACAGTATGCCCGCTTTTGTAGTTGAATAACACCGTAGGCGTACTCGGGGTCTGGCTTTTCTGGGCGGTAGTAGCACCACGGAGAGGGTTGCTCCCCCTAATTATCCCATACATGAAGTTTGAGATGTGGGTGGTACGTCTCCGGGTCCACCCAGTTGAAGTAGCCGCACCATTCATCCTCGGCCAAGGGGCACTGGTAGAATCTTCGGTCCGCTAGATCATCGTGGCAGGTATCAACCACTACCTGCAGGCCGTGTTCGCAAAAGTCGAGGCTTTCGGGTGGCCCTTGAGGAGGTTTCTCTTTTGACTCAAGCAATTTCGCAATTTTCTTTTTGAACTCCTTTATGCGATGAACTATTTAGAATTACTACTTTGTGAGTGAAACATGAGTACGTCGCATGAAACTCACCGATTGGTTGGCCCCTTGCCCACCGGCCCTGAACTCTGGTCGATCTAGAGCGGGGACATGTCCTGGCGGCCTCTCCCATCGGGTGAAGTTCTCGAGCGAAGCGGGGTAGGCGTCATGGTAGTTGTAGATAAATTCGATATCACGTCGTTCCGGCCCATCAATCTATTGGAAGAAGCAACACCGGTCCTTGTGCTGAGAAAAGAAAGAACGATGCATGAAATGGTAATGTTACCCTGTATTATATGGACTCCAGTAGGTTTACCCGGTAAGAGCGGGCACAACAGTAGCGAGCGAGGGCGGCCGTCTCTCCGTGGGTAGATTGCATCATCTTCGCCGGAAGGTTGCAGTCGCAATTGGGTCGGGCAACTCCGGCAGAACTGGGGCGTCAACACTACTAGTATCCTGGTACTCGAGACGGGATGACTTCTGCTTGCTGAAGAGGCGACGGTAGAACGACATCGTGCCCTAATTTATGTAGATTCAGCTGGCGTGTATTGCTTGTTTGGCGGTGTTGGATGTCTACCCCTCGGCCGCTTTTATAGTGGTGGTGAGGGGTTGCTCCACACAACTACAACACTGATGGGCCGGCATCCTCTGTAAAAAGCTGCACGACGTGTCACCCATCATCAAAGCTGCACGACAAGGCTGATAAAGCTGATGCATGTGACTTATCTAATCGGCCTGACAAGACTGACAAAGCTGATGCATGTGACTTGTCTAATCGGCCTGACAAGGCTGACAAAGCTGATGCATGTGACTTGTCTCATCGGCCCGACAAGGCTGACAAAGCTGATGCATTTGACTTGTCTAATCGGCCTGACAAGGCTGCACGCCCGTGAGTAGGCTATTTGCTCTGAAAAGCTGCTGCACGCCAGTACTTCGTCATGCTCGAAAGTAGGGCTACTGTAACAAAGAATAACAATATTTCATAACCAAAAGTAAGAGGTTACTAACATAACAAAAATACATAAGATGAAAAGTACGTCACAATGTAATAACCAAATACATAAGCTAAAATAACATAACAAACTACTGGTGCCCCCGTTTCTGGGCGCCTCCTCGCGGCTGGGCAGGCCTCCTACAAACCTGCCCCTGCGAGTACGTGAACTGCGCCGGTGCGTGGTGGGTCCTCTGTTGTCTAGCTGGAGGTGTAGCGTACGCCGGCTGAGAAGGCTGCGTCGGTGGTGGTGCTCCCTGCAACTGCGATGATCCAGGCTCATCCAGATCAGCGAAGTATCTCGACAAGCCACCATCGTCGAGGTCGAAATCCGCATGGGCTGCATCATCAAATTGCCCCTCGTAGTCGTCAGGGGCAGGTGAAGCTGCAGAGGAGAACCACCGTGCCTGTGAGCTTGTAAGAAGTGAAGAATTGTTGGTAACATTCAAAAAATAATTAGACAACATACGAAGTGTGATGAAGTACTCACCTCCGACGTGAGGGGCTAGACCAGCGTGTCCAGTAGCTCGCCCTGTCGCGTAAGTCGGCGTGACGGTGGGGCGGGAGGACGTGGCGTGTGAAGATGTACCTGGAGCACTCCTCCCTGCAGCAAGCGGCACGCTGCGAGTGCCGTCAGCCACATCGCAAGGCGTGCGGCATCCTGCCAACTCGAGGGTGCGTCTGGCGCTCTCCCTGAACCTCGCGAAGAAGGAGGTCACGTCCTCTCTGGTCACGTCTACCCCACGAGACAGACGAGACAGGAAGCTCCCGGACTTCTCGTAGTACCGGGCTAGCACATCAGTTTGAAAAATACATTACGAATTAACCTAACACATTAATCTGGAAAATGCAATACGAAAATACATCGTACATTAGACAAAACTTACCGCACCGTGCAGAACCGAGTCCATATGGTGGGGATACGTGTCCCTCACCCTGGGGATGTGTCTAGGAGGATCCGGGTCGACACGTACCAAACGCACACGGGTATGGGAAGTGTACCACTGTCGGTACCCCAGGTACATCTGCGGGTCGTACGGCGCATCCTCGGCATGGACGTCATCCAAGGCTCCTCCCCACTCCTCGACCCATGGCGCCATACGTACGTGCCATGGGGTGCCCCCATGCCCGCCCCTCCTAATATGCCTGCGGATAAGCAAAAATGTAGCATTATTACATGTCATTACACCGTACAGATTAGAAAACATCGATGTAGGGAACTTACATGTGGACGCCATGTGGGACCTGCCGGTCGACCTGGACCGGGAACTTCTGTCGTAGACCGAACTGCCTCATCACTCGATGGACAACGTAGCCCTCGACCAGGACGTCGAACACGAGGGACCGACGTGTACGCCAGTATGCCGCGTCGCGTGTGCATAGGGTGGACAATCCACCCGTCACACGTAGCTCGACGTCTCCCGCTGTGTACTGCGTCCAGCGTACGCGGTCCTCGGTGAGGTCGTCGAACGCAGCGACGAACTGCGGGTAACTAAGCTGCATCGTGCTGTGTGCCCACTTAGGCTGCAGTGATGACAGAAAAATCAACATTACCATTAGTATTGACAAATGTTAAAGCGTAGGTTTCACAACCGTGGTTTGCAATATCTTACCCGTCGGTGGCACCAAATGGTGCCCATAGTCGGCGTGTCAACATCATCGTCACCATCGTGTTCAAGAGGACTCGTGTCGATCGTGGGGCGCCCGATCTAGAACCTCTCGTATGCCCAAAGCTGTAGAAGCAGTGGACACCCGGTGAGGATCGACCCGTCGGCGATCCGCCCACAGCCGTCGCAGAGCCCACGGTACGTCGCGCAGAGGACCGCTGACCCCGTGAGTATGCGGCACGGCGTCAAGGGGTGCGCCCGCGATCGCCCTCGCCAACTGGACGAAGTGCATGTCCACGCTATCCCCGTGGGAGCTCATGAACATGCACCAGCCAAACAGCCAGAGCAGGTACGCCTCAAGGTGGCAGCTCACCGTCTGCTCGTCCGCAGGCTAGACGATGTGCTCCGCCTGTAAATTTAAGTTTTCTTGTTAGTCTAGCCAATATATATATGCGAAGTTAAGTTCAAAAGGTTAGTTGCTTACCACGAACTGTCGAAGCCACCTGTGTGTCGGACCATGGGTGCTGGTGAAGGGTCGGTACGCAGCAGGCAGTAGCACACCATGGAACCACGCAAGTACCTCATCGCGCCACAACGGGTCGACGTCCTGCGGCACCACAGGGTCACCAGCGATCGGGAGACCGAGGAGGTAGGAGACGTCCTCCAAAGTGATCGCCATCTCCCGGCTGTAAGTGGAAGATGTGCGTCTCGGTCTCCACCGATCCACCGAGCGTGAGAAGGGACTCACAACGGAACCGTGGCTCGCGTCCTCCCTGCGCACCTACGCGCGCCTCCACCATCCGTGCGCTGGCGGCAATCCCATCGCCGCACCTACGAAATGTAAATATTAAATTAATATGAGCACCGCAGTAGTTAATTAAAACATATTATGATACTGCATCGGGAATATTTTGGAATTATAAGATAAATACGTTACCTGGGGATCCAACGTGGATCGAGGGTCCAGAGCTCTCGCGGTGGCCTCGGCCGTAGTACGCACAGCTCCTGAGGATCCTGTCCCTCCTTTGGTAAAGCGGTGGCGAAGTGTGCACGGTGACGACGGTCAACGACTGGGTCTACCAACTCAAAGGGCCAGTCGTCATCTACAGCCTGGTGAGCCATACCTGCAAATTACAAAAAGGAAATTTATATAGAGAGAACTATACAAGCATCAGAATAATACACAGAACCAAATACGTACAAATAAATACACAAGCATCAGAACAATACATCGAACCAAATGCGTACAAATAAATACACAAGCATGAGAACAATACATCGAACCAAATGCGTACAAACAAGTACACAAGCATCCACAAAATATAATCAAACAGATTACAACGCACACAACATCAGCAAAATATATTAAAATAGGTTACAACGCACATTATTAAAATAGATTACAACGCACACTACATCAGCAAAATATATTCAAACAGATTACAACGCACACTACATGAACAAAATATTAATTTGACATATACCATCTAATAGTTCAAATAGCTTCTTCGGTAGCCCGATGACGTCGTCCACCACGCCTTGCAAACGACGATCCTTCCCCCGTCGTCGGGCTGCCATCTCTTCCTTCATCCTCTTCATTATGTGGCTGGCAGTTCTTGAACGTGTGTCCTATTCGCTTGCACAACGAGCATTTCTTCACGCGCTTACCAGTTTCGGACTCATCTATATAATTCCTGATACGCCTTGTTTTGCGACGGCCTCCTTTGTATGATCTTGCATCAAAGTCAGGGACCCAGAACCTTTCATCGACACTAGGGGTTGTGGTGAAAGAACCGACAACACCATAACCATACAGCTCCTCGCCCCAGGTTGCCATCACCTTTTCCTTTATAAAATATTCAGATAGATATGTACCGGGTCGCATTCCAAATAATGTACATGTAGCTATCACATGAGAACATGGCCTATGCAACAGGAGGGGTTTGTTACACGAGCATTGACATTCAGCCTGTAAGATGCACTCTTGGGTGATAACCTTCTGGTTTGTTCCCCGTCGTCCTTTATCTCTGCATATCACCTCGAAGCGCAAAGTTCGTGAACCTACTTTGATAGCTCTATGCATGCCCGCCTTCTTACTCTTCTCATCCATGTATTTACTTATCATGCTTGAGTACAAGGCTTTCTCATCTCTCATTACTACTTCAGCAGCTTTATGCCTCTCCACAAAATACTTGGTCGTACCCCGCAGCACTCCCTCAACAATTCCTACCAACGGAAGACACCTCATCCCTCTCATTACCCAGTTATACACCTCCGCCAAGTTGGTCGTCATGACACCGTATCTAGCACCATGTGTGTCATGTAACAATGACCACTTCTCTTTGGGCTCGTGCTTTATCCAGTCCGAGAAACATTTGATCGGCCTTTGCCTTCGACGACGACTCGTCGCCTCATCTTCTGTTGCCAGAGGGAATAAAGGCTCTGCATGCTCCTATGTTACACTGCTAGTAGTCTCTTTGTGTTTTTTATTAGATCATCAAGATTCTTCCAAAGAGTACGGAACTTGCTATCTTGGTTCTGCTTACATAGCCTCTTGAACATGTTCATCAGTTCCTTGTTCTTGAATTGCTTATAGAAGTTCGCGCCCAAATACCTCATGCACCATCGGCTCTGCAAGTTAGTCCAGGGAAATGGCTCCTCTTCCCCTATTTGCAACTATCTGATGGCACTAAGTAGACCAGCATGCCTATCATGCAGTATGCAGACATGTTGGCGAGTTTTCACCACCCCGATCTTCAAGTTCCGCAGGAACCACAGCCAACTCTCATAGTTCTCGCTTTCCACAAAGGCAAAGGCAACAGGCAGAATCTGGTTGTTCGCGTCGACGCCCACAGCTGTCATTATTTGTCCTTTGTATTTCCCGGTCAGGAATGTGCCGTCCACACACAACAATGGACAGCAGTGATAGAACGCCCTAATGCAAGCTCCGAATGCAAAGAAAACTCTCTTCAGATGCCTCTTGTTCGGCCACTTACTTGACGGACAGTCTTGATAATCATAAAAAGTACCAGGATTTCTTCCCTGAATGCAACTGAGCAGTGCGGGCAGATTATGGTACGAGTCTTCAAATTTCCCAAATTTCATTTCCAAGGCCTTCTGCTTCGCCCCCCATGCCTTCCCGTAGCTAACTGTGTACTGAAATATGTTCTCAATTGCTCGGATAATAGCACGGGGCTCAAAATTTAGGTTCTCAACTATCTCTGGGTACATGACACTCGCGATATACCCAGAGGACAGGTTCATGTGAGCCACCAGGGTTTCCTCAGTCATACAACTATGTTGTTCAACCTTCGAACATAGCCAGTGGGTGCCCCATTTGGGCTTGTACGCGTGCACTCTCCAAGGGCACCCTTGCATCTCGCACACCACGTCATAGCAGGTTCGGTGGACTTCTTAACCCTGAAAGTTCTTCTTAGTGATAAGGCCCAATCTTTGATAGCATCCTGCATTGCCCCTTTTGTGGGGTACATGCTGTTAGGTCACACCTCATTGTCGCCATACTGCCAAGGTGTATCATTGTCTTCATTTACAACCAGGTTATTAAATTGATGCGTGCTCCAATCTGCTGGCACAAGTGGCTCAACATCTTCATCTTCCTCATCCGAGTTATCGTCGTCTTCCACTTCTACTTGTTCATATTCAAGGTCTTCTTCTTCCATCTGTGCTATTACTTCCTCAATTTCCTCACCTTCGTCTACTTGCCCCCGCGCATCTTGCCCAATGTTTCCATCATCCTCCCCAATCTCCACTTGCTCACCACTCTGGTAGATGATATCCTCATTGCAACCCTCAACATGCTGCTCCCGGCTAGACTCCCCAATTTTAGTGTCACCATAAATGAACTCATTTTGAGCCTCACTACGCTCACCGGCGTCCAGCTGCTGCCGCGGGGCAACAACCCTTTCATACGCTTGCACCAAAAGCACCCGATACCATCCACGTTGCCCAGCCCTCCTCACATATAACCTCCAAGATGCAGTTCCTTTCAGCTCAACCAACTCCCAATAAACAGGATCATCTCGCATGGTGCAAAGGCAAGATAACTTGAGCTGCCACTTCTCTTGTTCCATCCGAAACGTATAATACAACCAATTCAACACAGAAGCAAATGTCCGCTCTTCGACCCTACTTAAACTTTTATCCACATACTGAAAGTTACTCAGATCCGCACCCTCCGAACCATACATGACAACCCCTTCTCCATAAAAGATTTTAAATGGAACTCGTTTTGACATATCTGTGAACCTATTCATTACCACACGAATTAATTACTCTTCGTAAAAAGTATTAGGAGAAATATATATCTATCTACATTCCTAAAAATATACATCTCTCTACTTCTATTTCTAAAAACATCTAAATTCCTGCAAATATCATTACTTGAAAACCAAGTGTGCCCATTTCTGATGCAGAAAACTATTACGGCCTTAAATTTTCAAGTTGTTCAATTAGCATGTATATTGTTATGGAGCAAAACTAGATTCTGAAAACTATGCGAAAAATATGTACATTACTAAAATTATTTCTAAAAAACATCTACACCCTAACAATATATATATGTGCACTTCTATATGTACAAAAACATATCGATCTACATGCATTTTCGCAAACCGACTAAAAATGTAACTAGATTTAACTACATTTTATTGCTAAACACTGCCATGATTTCTTGCTATGCACTAAACAAATCGGACGCTGCTACAGCGGCTATAGGATTACAACTCTAAATACTAAACAGAATAAACATTACATTTAACTAGATCTAACCGTAAACACTAAACAAAATAAACTGTGAAAATAACTAAATCTAACCCTAACTCTAACCAAAAACACTAAAAAAAAGAAACTGTGAAAATAACTAAATGTAACCTTAACTCTAACCCTAAACACTAAAAAAAATAAACCATAAAAATAACTAAATCTAACCCTAACTCTAACCCTAAACACTAAACAAAATAAACCGCGAAAATAACTATATCTAACCCTAACACTAAACACTAAACAAAATAAATCGCAAAAATAACTAGATCAAACCCTAACGCTAAACACTAAACAAAATCAACTGCGAAAATAATTAGATCTAACCTTAGCCCTAACCCTAAACCTAAACCTAAACACTAAATAAAATTAACGGTAAAAAAATTACCTGCGTGCAGCGCCGCTCTTCTTTTCCTCCCTTCTCTTTTCTTCTCCCTCCCTTTCTTCTGCTCTTGGCCGAGCTCAGCTGCTGGTTTTGAATGGCGCCAAGTCGCCCCCTGGTTGGGCGACAACAGGGCGCGCTCGCACCTGTCGCCCTGCGGGGGAGCGATTTTTTCGCTGTCGCCCTACGGGAGGGCGAACCAACACTTGTCGCTCTGCGGTTGGGCGACGCAAGACTTGTCGCCGAATGGTTGGGTGACACGTGGCAGTCGCCCAACCAATGGGCGACAGTAGCACATTTTTGCAAAAAAAAAATTTGTGTTATATTTTTGCAATTTGAATTATAAAATATATTATTTAAAAAAAAATCGATACCATGAAGCAATATTGGATTGAGCCGCACCCAAGTATAGCATTGATCTTGTGCATATGTAGTACATGTACATGAATTGGCTTACAAGGAATACTCATCGCACAGGAAACAGCAAGGAAACAGAGCCAGACTCGGCAAGAGAGATCGCATGGGATAGAGATTGCCATACAAACGTAATTGGAGATAAGAGTCTAATTCTTCACAAGTAAACTTGCTGTATACAATGCATGAGAAGATTACCATCCATCTGGTGTTTCTGTCGAACATCCCCCTCCATATGAGGCAGTCCTGATTTTTGGGTCTGTGATAATCTTGCTTGTCTTGCTGTCAAGTTGGTTCAAGATAGACACAAGTTTGATCACTTTTCTAAAGGTTCCCACTTATCGTTAAGAACTTCAATTCGTTTTAGATGATTTGTTCTGTTCGATGTAGTCCTGTAATAATTTAATTTGTGTTTTGGATTTTATAATTTTGTAACTCCGGCATTACTGCTATGTATTATTAGAAGTAATCTTGTAATAGAAAAGTTTTAGTTTGAAAAGTTTGTATTAAGAAAGTTTAGAAAGAGGAATTGAATTAGGATAAGGAAGTAGAATTCTATTCCGTTTGTAAAGACTGTAGTTTTGAGTATAAATTGAGATGTAGGCTTGAGTTTTGTAAGGGAATAGAGCGAGAAGTAATAAAGAGAAAATTATCTCAAAGTTTTTTTAGCGTTCTGTTCTAACAATTGGTATCAGAGTCTAGAGTTTTAGATCAAGTCGCTGCCCTAAGGAAGAGAAGACTCCAGTGGGCAGCCATCTCACGGCAGCCGATAGCGTGGATCGGGGGGCGCAAGTTCCACACAGCAGATCGCGACTCGCGAGAGGCACGAGACAGTAGCAAGCCGAAGCAGATTAATTCACGGAGTTCTTTGTCCAATGAGCATCAAGCGATCGGTCAGGCGACTCGGCGCATGTTCCCGCGAGTCCCAGACGGCTGCGACTATGAAGAAAAAAAAAGTTGCAGCTCTATCCTTAGGAGGTTGTACGTGCAAGCAAGCAGAAGTAGCTTCGCAAAGATAAGTTTGGCAAGTGTGCAAGCAAAGGAAAATTTCAGAAGGCAAGTCTGCAAGAGAAGGAAAATGTCAGAAGGCAAGGTGAGCAACGGAAACCAAGAAGTGATTCTAGGACGACTTCACTCGCGGCGAAAAAGAAAAGCCGAAGCAGGAAGCGACGCAGCCCTGTGCGGCAGAATCAAGAAGGCAATCTTTAGCAAGCCAAACCAGCAAATCATCGTGAGGGTGATGTAAAAAGTAAAGCAGAAGCTCCCGAAAACAACAATAGTTCAACGCTCGGCGTATTTTATTTCGCGTCGTGTCTTTTCGAAAGTACCGTAGCACAGGCCTCAGGAGGACGCAGAGACACCAGGTGGGTGCAGCACAGGCTTCAGGAGGACGCAGAGGCACCAGGTGGGTGCGGGTGTAGGCGACTCATGAGAGGACGACGTTGTTCCATGTATGCAGGAGAGACAGCGCGAAAGAGTTCGCGTACACACAGAACGAGCTGAACAAATTCTTGGAGATGAGAGAGAAGATTGGCATGATCAAAGGTATTACAAGATTATGGGGGAAAATGTTAGAAGTAATCTTGTAATATGAAAGTTTTAGTTTGGAAAGTTTGTATTAAGAAAGTTTAGGATGAGGAGTTGAATTAGGACAAGGAAGTAGAATTCTATTCTATTTGTAAGAGCTGTAGTTTTGAGTATAAATTGAGAGGTAGGCATGATGTTTGTAAGGAAACAGAGCGAGAAGTAATAAAAAGAAAATTATCTCAATGTCTTTTTAACGTTCTGTTCCAACATGTATTAGTCTAACCGTATCCTCTTCTCATTGCCCGAGACTTTTTACATCCTTGAGAGGTACATAATTTACATTGAGCTAATACCACTTTTCATACCTTTTGGTACTAGTTGGGCACCTTACAAGGATGTTAAATAGTTTCCATTGCCCCTCGAAATTTTCTCTCATTTCTTCTTAGGTCAGCTTGTTCTTGTTAGTGCGGAATGCAACAGCAAGCTAATTACGTGGAAAAATTAAGAAATAAAAATATAAAATCAAGAGACCAAAACCTGGACAAAGATTTTGCCTTACACGTTTTTGTTCGTAGGAGTGGCCGAGTAAAAGCTGCAAATTAATTAACAACATTTATACTCAAGTCAAGAGACAAGATGCTTTTTGTCCAGTCAAAAGTGTTACAACTCAACCAACAAAATGGAAGTTTTTCCAAAGCAAGATCTGTACGAGTGATCTTGCTCGTAATTTTGCATTTGAACTCTGTACAGGTCAAAATGATTGATGATTGGTCTTTTCGGTCATGTATTTGACCGCTGAGAATCAGTTTGTTGATTAACTTTCTTCAGCCAATGCGAACATGTCAAAGAACAAAGATCCAGGTTAACTGGCCATTTGGTAGCAATGGAAAGACACCATTTTCCTGGATTTTTTTTTTCTCTTGTCCTTTCAAAGCACTCTTTTGCAAACACCTAACCCCAAATTAAGATGAGCTCCAGTTTGCATATCAATATATCATCGTCCATCTGAAATCATCCATGCAGCAATGTCACGTTGGTTGTTGTTAGACTATAATCTAGTACTAATATACATGGTTTAAACAGGCCTAGAAGTAGGGCTGAAAACCAGAGTCAAAAGTATATGGAATGCCTCTTATCTATTTAGAACCATGCTTTTGCTAAATTAAGAGCCTCCTTTCCAGACAAAAGGATTAAGTCCATCTGAATAGACAATATTGGCGAGTTTACCTCAAAGGCATTTAATGATTATTGTATGACTCAGGGCATAATTGTAGAGCATTCAATACATCATGTCCGCAGACAAAATGGCTTAACAAAGTAATTAATTAAAATAATAAAACTTATTGCTAGGCCACTCTTGCATAATTGTAGGCTACCCACCAGTTGTTAGGGCCATACAGTGTCGCACGCTGCTATATTAATTCAACTTGGACCAACTGCATACCATGACATTTCCCCCTTGCACTTAGAGTGTGGGAAAGAACAAATGATCTTCCATCTACGAAAATTTGGTTGTGCTATATGTGTGCTAATTTCACCACCACAATGTACATCTATGGGCCCTCGCCGAATGCTAGGGATCTATGTAGGTTATAAATCTTTATCAATTATTAAATACCTAAAGCCTATGACTGGGAATCCATTTATGGTTGGTAGGCTGATGGTACCTTTGATGAGGATAATTTTTCGGTATTAGGGGAGAAAAATAGCACATTAAAGAATACCAGAAAATAGATTGGAATGTCATGAACATTTAGTCCTACAAACAAAAGAATCCGAACTTGAATTTCGAAGGATAATAAATCTACAACAAAGAGCTAATAATGCCGATGACTTCACTAATCATAAATGAATGACAAAATCTTATATACCTACAGTAAACACACTAGAAAGAGTGAAAATACCATAGAAGTATATTGAATCCACTCTTACCCTCATGAGAAGAAGAGGGGGAACACCTTCGGGCACATGGGACTCAATTTTTTAGAGACGTCTGCAGAAATAGAGAATTAAACAAGTCAAAAAACTCTCCAAGAAAGTGGAAGAAGTTCAACCTGATATTGAGGAAATCCCTAAAGAAAGCCATGCTAATGATGGTAACCTAGCAAACATTTGCGTGCATAATCTGACGCTCAATCACTCGCTTGAGTGAAAACAATTTTGTATAACCAAGACCAGTGGCATACCCTGTCACGGCATAATAAATTATACAATAATAGCTACCTACTGAGAATTTCATATCTTATTATGTCAAGTTTATCATAATTCATCTTGTGATATGATTTCATCGTACAACTAAGCATGTCTAAGTATAGCTATGTAGCCCAATATTGGTACTACAATTATGTTGAAATATTAATGACCCAACGTGGATATACATGGCATTCAATAATCAATGTGGCATAACGACAAGTATGTTTTTAGCTAATCCTAGTAAATAACATTGATATAGAAGTAGCATGCAATTTGGTATCAAACAATTTTTTTTTACAAACATAGGTTCAACATGATGAAGGTTTCAACTTGCCTTAGCTATACTTTATGATTTTGTTCACTTGGTCTTCGGATCCTACCATCTTCATTTTCATCGATCGATCTCCCAAAATCATCACCATCGAACGAGAAAATGCAAATACAAACAAAATTAAAAAAATACAATTCAAATAAGCTCCAAATTGTCAATGGATGATATTGGAATGTTGAGATTGATTTTAGATGAATTTAGAAACTTGAACGGTTTCAATCGAAGCTTGTATGAATGAGAACGGGCTTCAAAAAATGTGGATGGGAGGGAAAATAGGGAAAATAACATAGGAGAGAGAGTATGTGTCACTGAAAGGTGGGGTCCATTGATTTTTGAGATTTAGGAAATAAAAGATATTGGGAAAAGCTAATTGTGGCTGGCTAATGGGACCAAGGTCTATGGATCATGTCCTTGGGTCGGGTTAGTCTACGATTGAATCAATTCACTAACAATACGTGGATGACATGTGGGGACCACATGTTGGTGACTCAAGTTTAGATCTGGGGTTTGGGTCCCATTGTGCTACTGTAACACCTTGATTTTTGAGTTTTTGAAAAGTTTCAAATTAAAATGAACCATTTGAATTTTTCTCAAATTAAATTGGGCTTAATTTGAATTTTCTATTAAGGAAAATATTTAATTTAATTAATGTATGCATCAAATATAAGAAATTTAACTTAATTAATTTAAATAAGGAAATTCCTTCTGTTGCAAGGAATCTTTTGTATTTTTGGGGATTTTTCTGAATTTATATGCTATTTATTTGAATTTATTAGCATTTATTTGAATTTCCAGTAGTTTATTATTTCAGAAAAAATTATTTTCTAAAATCTCCCCTGGGGCCAAATCTCCATCGGCCTGTTCTTATTCCACCGCTTGGAACCCACCTTCATCTCGACCCCACTATTTTGCAGCTCGCGTGCGCCGGCCCACCTCAACCTGTTTCCCCACCGACCCAACCTAGTGTGTCGCCTGACCGCAAACCCTAGCCGCCACTGCAATTCGGTCGCGTCTCCATCGCCACGGCGAAGTTCGTGCGAAGCATGGCTCCCGAGGCTATATATGCCAGGGATCTTCGCGTTGTCCTCTCCGTCTTCCGTCGATCTCGGCTCCCCATCCAACACCTTCTTAGACGTCGACTCCGGCCGTTACGAGCTCATCGAACATCTCGAGCTCCACCGCCGCCATTAGAGATTCTTCACCATTGATCTTCGCTGTCGATTCGTCTCCATCGTCCCTGGTTACTCATCCATGTTGCTCGTGTTGCCTGCAACCGAAGCCCCCAAGTCCCAAACTCGATATGGTCTAGATGCGTCGTTAGCCGTGTCTTCTTCCTTCTCGACAACGTGATTTCATCACCGTCGAGCCGCTTGAGCCGCATTGCAACCACGTCGAAGACACCGTGTGTGCCACATCATGTCTTCTCGGCTAGTCAGCACTTGGGTGTCACCTTGTTGGTCGCCACATAAGCAATGACGTCAGCAGCCGAACCGATCCGTGAACCCGGTCCACTTTGGAACTGGTCTATGGACCATGGACACACTGTAAACCAAATAGTTTTTTTAGATTTATATTTATTTAATGAAAATTTAGTGTTGAAGTCGGCATGACGCAATAAATTGATTTTTCTTTATAAAAATAATTCCAAAAATATTAGAAAATCCTTTCTCTCTTAATTTCCTGAATTTAATTTTTTCGAAAGTAGTTTTCCTTTATACGAGCTCCGATTGAGGCGATTCAAGTTTCTAATTTTTTCTAAAATTAAGCTATACATCTCAGAGCCATTTATTTGCAATTTGGAGTTTGTTTAAGTCTCTGTTTGTTGTTTATTTATATTTTTTGCTTTATTTTCCAGTAGACGATAATCCCCAGGGAGTTGTAATATCCCAATATTTTGGCCCAAACTGATTTAATTATGTCATTTGTGAATTTTTTAAATTTTCTAGAATTTATTTGTGAAAGATCGAAATGGCGATCAGAGGGGGGTGAATGATCCCAAATAAAATTTCCCCCACTCAAAGTACTCCAAACACTCTTGCAATAAAAATCTAAAGCACCCAAAGATTTTCGTTCAAACTGGTGCTTCTCAGATTCGCACACTGTAAGGACCCGAATCCACTGATTCGAACCCACTGTGTTTACCGCACTAGTCCCAGGATCAACGCTAGTGCACACAGCTTAACATTGGTACATATCACATCATACACAACGATAATAGAATAATAGTTCATTTATTGATATAGCTAAATGTATGATCTTATGACCAACTTACATTATTAAGCCACGCAGGGCAAGACTGAGAATATAAACTAATATTTAAGCAGCGGAAAGTAGAAAACGTAGATAGCTCATCAGTTCACCACAGGCAACCAACAAGGCTCGGACCCTAATGACTCGTGTCTTCCTGGACTTCATCTTCCAACACAGGTGTAGATTCCTCAACTGTTGATTATTGTTGTTTGGCAAGGGTGAGTACTTAAAGCACTCAACAAGTTTTGCACAGAATGCAATTCTATGTATCTATATGTAAGGCTTATTCCAATGGATAGGCTATCATGGCTATTTTGCAATAAGCAGCATTTTATGAACAAATACAGTAAATAGATTGTAAAGAATGTAAATCAAATAACAATAGTAAATAAATTCAGGATTTCTCAAGTAGACCAAGTTTCAAATCCTAAGTCAAATTTCATCTTCCATATGGCATTCCGCCATCCCAATCATGTTGTCCAATTAATTAAGCTAACCCTTAACTGTAATTCCCGAGCATTGCTCAATACCGCGAGCACGGCTATCCGAATAGTTTCACACTCTGCAGAGGTTATGCACTTTACCCACGTGATACAACCAAACACCACCAAGGCGAGTGATTATAACAAAGCCTTTACGATTGCTCGCTTAACCCGATACTATCCGCTAAGGTTTCAACACTGGTGGGACTGGTTACCACATCCAGGGCCCCCCTCTTGCGCCATGTGAATTACACTATAACTCGGGAACTCACACCGACCACGATAGTACCAAAATTAAGACATTGCAATTTACTCAGCTAGGCTGGCCCATACCAGACATGTGGTTGCACGATTGACTCAGGTCAAAGGTTTGCAAGGTTAAGTCCTTAGTGTGATCAAGGCAAGACA
Organism: Otatea glauca; assembly: GCA_036346275.1. Lineage (NCBI taxonomy): Eukaryota > Viridiplantae > Streptophyta > Magnoliopsida > Poales > Poaceae > Otatea > Otatea glauca. The sequence continues at coordinate 17,195,286 of CM070719.1, read as the reverse complement.
TCCACATACCCTCTGCCCATCGGGCCCACCTTGGCCTCCTCGCCCCTTGCCACTTGCCCCAATCTAAGTTATGATCACCCAGTTGATTACCAAGCACCACGTGCCATCAACAATTCAACATCGTTGCGTGACATGACTCGCCACAGCAACTCAATCTCATCGTGTGATCCCACATGACACACAAGTTCATAATATCGTTCCATATTCCATTAATCAAGATTAATTATCAATGATTCTGACACATGTGATGACGTGGCACGACTAAGCAACTAATACGGTCTAAACCTCCAATGTTGATTGTAATTATTAATCAACTATATTAAACCAATCTAGGGTGACAATGGATCATGACATACAATGACAAGGTAGGGTATAGATCAATCTGGTATATTAGCTAAGCCCAATCTAATTTGAAACAATTGTATATTTGAAACATATGCAATAGGGTAAAACAAATATAGCAATTTTATAAACATGGGTTCAACATGATCAAAGCACAACTTGCCTTGGAATAGGTCCTGATCTTGATCTGAAGCTTGCTCTTGGGTTGCTGGGTCTTCCTCCGAAACGTCACACAATTCAACGTCTACGCGTACCGAAGAAGAAAAGCAAATAAATACCAAAACAGAGAGCAATTGAACTCCTAAAATCAAATAAAATTCACCATTAAATAGATCTCAATTTTACAAATTTTTAGAAATTTGAATCACTCAAATCCGAGTTACGATGCAAAAGATATAGCCTTTTGAAATTTGAAATAAATACTGAAATTGCAAAAATCAGAAAATCAGATTTAACAGATTTATTTTTTTGTTTCGAAAATAGATTACTGCGTCATCATGACGTCAGCATGACGCCAGCGCTGAACCGGACCAATCAGAAGCCGACGCGTGGCCTCGGTGCATAGACCTGGTCCACGAGACCTCCTCTGGTCCACCGTGAACCCGGCGCACGACGCCTCGATGCTTGCGCCCGACACGCGGCTGGTCACGATTGGTTGCAGCGACGGCGCGATCTTGAGCGCACGAGTTTGATCGGACGGCTACCGATCTCACGCGACGTGGCCGCACACCCGCCGCGGGATCTAGATCTAACGGTCAGCGCTTACCAAAGACGTTCATCGCTCGCGCGCGGCGCGGCACGATCTTGACCCTTCACCGAGATCCAATGGCTTCAAAGCTTCAACGTGGCGATGGCGACGCGGCGGCGCAACTCCACCGGACGAGAACGAAGACTCGGCCACGGCGTTCGGCGACGAAGCGGCGACAATTCCTCACGGATCCGACGCGCGCGGTTTGGCGATCTCGATGGCGCACAGGGGACGGCGAAAGATCAACGGCGGCATTTAAACCGAGCGAAACCACCACGGCAAGGACCTTCACTCCGGCGAGCTCTCTCGTGCGAACGACGGCGACACGAGCCTCGGGCTTTGGAAAGATGCGCGCGCGAGGTGAGGAGTTCCGTGCCGCGTCGGCGCGCTTTAAATAGTTTGACGGAGGGCGTGTCCGCCAGACTCCAAGACAACTCGTGGCGGCGGACTCGCGGCGACTTCGGAAGACGACGCGGCTTCATCCGGGACGTCCACGCGTCGCTCAATCGACGGCCCTGAGCGCTCGACGACGCGGCGAGATCTCGGCTGTTGAGTCTCGATCCAACGGTCAGGATTTCTTAGGTTTAGGGTTTTGGCCGAAACAGGCTGCACGGGCTATCTGGGCCGCACAGTGCATGGGCAGGCCCGCTACTGTTCACACGCTTTTCAAAAGGTTTTTCATTTAAAATAATTCCAGAAATTCATTTAATTTGTTTTAGGCAATAAAATAATCAGGAAAAATCCAAAAAAAAATCTCAAAAATACTGTGAGATATTCTGGACTCAAATAAAATATTTTTACCAAAACTTTATTTAAACTTTGCACAGATTTAAATACTTTTGGATAAAAAGCAATAAACTTGAAATAAGATTTAATTCAAATAAATCCAGAAAAATCTAAATAAATTCCAGAAAATCACAAATGCACATTTAAGCAATAAAATAATATTTGGCGGATTTTTGGGATGTTACACACACCCTCCAAAACCCAGAACAATTAGACAACTATGTGTACCCCTAGTTTGCATGGATAAGAACCATGAATCATATGAGGGGCTTTTTAATCACAATCCTGGTTGTCAAGTGTCCAAACAAAAGAGAAATCAATTCAAAAGACTTCTTTTCTAAAAGAGATAAAGCTAAAATACCAAAGTCTCTTTTCAGAAAAGTTAAAGCAGATTTTCAGAAATTGTCCTCAGTTGGAACAGGTGGTTGGTGAGATTCTATTGCTCTAAAATTTTTGGGAATTTTTGTCCCCGTGAGCAGTTGAGTCATGAAACACACCGCCAAAACTCACCTCAGAAAGATTTGTAGAATAAGAATGAAAAATCAAACAATATAGACAGTCAGGAACTTCGACCAAAAAGTTTGAGGCTCGGTTTTCACTTCATATCTCTCAAACGGTGCAACCCGTGGACTCAAGAAATTTTATACAAATGGATATATACGTCCTGCACCTTATCCAAAAATAATAAATTAAAAATGATTTTTATAAAGTTTTATAAAAATCAAACACTGACTGCTGCGCAAAGAACAAGTTCTGGACAGATTTGCAATTTGATAAAAAACTTGATCTCTAGTCTATCCCTGGGTGTAAGAAAGATGTAAAACCAAATGAACACCCTCAAGACATCCTAGAAGAATAGCATTTAGAAGGAGGGGAGGCAAATCCAAATTGCATAAATGTAAATTGCAAGAATGTAAGTGCTGAATTTAATTGCGGAATTTAAGTGCATAATGTAAATTGCGTAATTTAAATGCGTAATGTAAATGCACAAAGAATAGAAATGATTTGAGGAAACATTTTATTTCTGAAAGGAGAAGTTACAAAGCCTCACATTCATGTGAGAAAAGCTCAAAGGAGCATCAAAAACCTCAAAACCTTCAAGGGGGGAAGACTACCCCTCCACCCCTATTTATACAACTCTTGGGCCACCTACCACCCTTGGATGAGCCTCTAAACCCTAGAGCATCCATCAAGGGCTAGGATTTACTAACTCAACTATCCATGCAAGGGTTCACCCAAAACCCACAACACATAATGGATTTTCTTGCACGGTTCTCAAAGCATACTAACTAGACCCGCTATCCTATCAACTAGACCGCAATCCAACGGCCCTCATCGATCCGAGCAGCATCTAGCTAGCATCACATACATTTCTTGTCTTCATTGCTTGCACGAACTCCGTCTCCGATCTTCTTCCGGCGATCCCCGACCGTCTAGACCTCCGACGCTCCTCGCCTAGTCCTGTCCATCCTTCGCCTCACCATGACCTAGCACCGTCGTCCTGCAACCATCAAAAACAAGGAAACTCCTCACATAGCAATGCCCACAAAGATGTGCAATAAATCCATCAAAGTACACTCATTAAAATTCATTTTTCCTCATTCTGGCCGGTAGCACCGGGAAAGCAGAGAAGACTTCAAATTGCTTCCAACTGAAAATCCATTTCAAATCAAACTCAAACAAGAGCAACCCAAGCTCAAATTTAGTCAAATACTCATCACAAATCTGGATAGACCTCCACATGGTCCTTCAATCTCCCCCTTGATGAGTATATTGACAAACACAACAAAAGTCATATGTTTTGAGTTTGAAGAGGATGAAAAAGAAAGCAATTTTTTAGTTGCAAAGTCAAACTTGGTCCAAAGATAGAAATTGGAACCATGACCAAGTTGACGAAGAGGAATTTAGATTTTAGAGTTAAATTTAAGAAAGAGCAAGTTTTCAACAAAAACTCTAAAATCCAACTAAACATGTCAAATATGATTATGAGATTATGATCCAAAAGAAGTAGTAGCATAGTTTTACAAAGATCATAAAAACCAAATCAGCATTCACATTTTTATCTTTTTGATGATGCCTTTTCTACGTTTTCTCCCCCTTTTGGCAATATAGGCATCAATTTTCTATGTATGCATGAAATGCAATCGAAATAACTTTGAAGATTATCCAATTGATCAAAATGGAAAGATATTACTCCAAGCTTGTCAATTTCAGAATATGACTAAACTAAGACATGTCCAAGACCAATACATTTTATGAAAAATCTTATTTTTACAATATTTCATTTTAGCATGATTTGACAAGTGCAAAACTTAGCAGAGTTTTAAAGCTAGAAGCAAAACTACTCAAGGATCAAATAGAAAACCTAGAGTTCAACCTACTCAACACTTTGGGGAATTTTGAAGTGCATATAAGGTTCTTCAAGCTCATTTTTCAATTTATAAAAATTTTCTTTATGACTTAAAAAATATAGCGGGGTGCAAATGTTTGACATTATTTGCATTCTTTACCCACTTATGTGTTTGATATTTGCATTTTTTAAAAAATTGACTCAAGCCATTTTCGATCATCTCAAGAGTAACTCTTAAGAGAATGATCTTGGTCATACACAATATATTCTAAGTTCATCCCAAGTGCAATGGGAAGCAATCTCGTGAATATAAAGTGTTGAGATCAATTTTGCACAAAAGAGTCATTTTTTTATTTTCAATTTAGCACATATGAGCAATTCTGAAGGACTCAAATATGGATCAAACAAATTTCACCTAAGTTGCTATAGGGACTCTAGAGAAATCCAAAATTTCACAATTCATGGTAAAAACCCCTAGAGAAGAAACTTAGTAAGTAAAAGCAACATGTTTCGTCAAGTTTTCATTTAAAGCTTTCAAATTTTTCAGATTTTAATAAGCTTAGCATGATAAATGGACTTGGACATATCTAAGCTAGTGATTTTCTTCAAAAGATATAGCATGATGTATTTCATGAAGATTGAGTCAATTGCATAATAGACAAAGCTCATAAAACAGAAAATGCAGTCTAAATGCAATGCATGAACAGATTCCCAAACTCCCCCTCAACAAATGAATCAATTTTAAGCTCAAATCTGGTTAAAGTTGAGTTATTATCAAGATTAGGCATAAGGACAACCCAAATAAAGTCAATAACAACAAAAAAAACAGAATGAGGAGAAGAAGTCGAGAAACTGCAAAACTGGATGGCTATTGAGCATAGATAAGATAGAAGAGACTCACTACGACTCAGACTCACTCTTATCTTCCCCAGTGACTGACATAAGGAAGCTGACTCTAGATCCCAACTAAGGAGTGCACATGCACCTGTCTACCCAGAGGCCCAATACCGCTAGACTTATAAGACTGTGAGGGAACTCAACCTAGAGAGAAAAGAGAACAGCTAATCACGCATGATAGCAACCTAAAGCACAAGATAAGAGGTCCATGCAAAGCATGCTAGAAGTCTAAGTGAGTGAACTCAACTCAAGAAAGAAATAAACCCAAAGTCACCCAGAAGAAAAACACAAAGAGAAGAAAAGCTGGAAGGAAACAATATTTTACATAATATACAAACCAGCTCCCCCTCACGAAAGGCCGTAAGGGCTCACGACTCCAAGCTCACTCCTCAAGGCAACAAATCTGGAGCTATCCAAAGGCTTGGTGAAGATATCGGCTAACTGGAGGTCACTCTCTACAAACTGGAGCGCGATATCTCCCTTCTCCACATGGTCTCTAAGGAAGTGATATCTAATATCAATGTGCATGGTCCGAGAATGTTGCACTGGGTTTTTAGCAATGCAAATAGCTCAAGTGTTGTCACAGAAAAGTGGCACACTCTCTATCTCTAACCCATAGTCCCGCAAGGTCGATCTCATCCAGAGCACTGCTGACAAAGAATCGGCTGCGATAACATACTCGGCCTCAGCGGTGGACTGTGCAACTCTGGACTGCTTCCTAGATGACCAAGAAACAAGAAAAGTGCCAATGAATTGGCAAGTGCCAGAAGTGCTCTTCCTATCTAATCTACAGCCAGCAAAGTCGGCCTCGAAAAAGGCTCTAAGAGATAGACAAGAAGTAGAAGAGTACCAAATACCATAATCAGTGGTGGCACGAAGGTACCTGAAGATGTGCTTAACCGCCTGGCGGTGAGAGGCGCGAGGAGAAGCTTGAAATCGAGCGCACAGACACACAGCGAAATGTATGTCCGACCTCGAAGCAGTGAGGTACAAGAGGGAGCCGATCATGCTCCGAAACTCCTTTTGATCAGCAGGCTCACCATCTTCATCGGGCTCGAGGACAGCAGTGGTGGTCATAGGAGTCATCACCGGCTTCCCATCAGACATATCAAAGCGCCTCAGGAGGTCACAGATATACTTGCCTTGATGCAAGAAAGTACCCTCCCAAGTCTGCTTGATTTGGAAGCCAAGAAAGTAGCTCAACTCGCCCATCATACTCATCTCAAACTCTGTGCTCATCACCTCAGAAAACTGAGACACAAGCGAATGAGACGAGCCACCAAAAATGATATCGTCCACATAAATCTGGACGAGAAGAAAATACGACTCATGGTGTCTGATTAACAGAGTCTTGTCTACTACGCCCATTTTGAAGTCATGGCTGAGAAGATAAGACTTGAGCCTCTCATACCATGCTCTGGGGGCCTGCTTGAGTCCATACAAAGCTTTGGAAAGCTTGTATACATGACTCAGAAACTTGGGGTTCTCAAATCCTGGAGGTTGTTTGACATAAACCTCTTCCTCAATATAGCCATTGAGGAATGCACTCTTGACATCCATTTGATAGAGCTTAAAGCCTCGGGATGCAGAGAATGCAAGCAGGATCCTAATAGCCTCTAGTCTAGCTACAGGGGCAAATTCTCCTCAAAGTCAAGACCCTCAACCTGAGAAAAGCGCTGTGCAACTAGCCTAGCCTTGTTGCGAATGACAACCCCATCCTCACTCTGCTTATTTTTGAACACCCACTTGGTCCCAATGACATTATGACCAGATGGACGTTCTACAAGCTGTCAGACTTTGTTCCTCTCGAAGTTTTCAAGTTCCTCATGCATAGCATTAGTCCAAGACTCGTCAGATAATGCATGAGTTACATCCTTCGGCTCAAACGAGGCAACAAAGGCAAAGTGAAGGCAAAAACTAGACAAATCTGATTTTGAGCGAGTGACTCGCTCAAACAGATCGCCGATGATCTGATCAGGTGGATGAGAACGCTGAATATGACGGGGAGGTCCAGAAGCAAAAGTGGCCTCTACCTCATGCACAGAAGAGGTAGAAGCAGAGCCACTAGCTGAATGAGAGTCAAAAGGCAAAGGCTGGCCTTCCTGAGGTGCAGAAATGGAAACAGGAGGCACCTCAAGTGTAGAGGGGACTGGATCAGGTGGAACACCATCATCTCCATCATCCTCATCCTCTACAAAGATGGTCTCGGAGGAAGAAGAAGAGCCTAAAATATCGGGTCTAGCTCCTGGGCTAGCCTCATCAAAGGTCACTTCAAAGGTCTCTATGATCCTATGCGCATCGCAACTCCAGACCCTATAGCTATGAGAAGAAGTCGAATAACCCAGAAAAATACCATCAGAAGAACGAGACTCAAACTTATCCAGGTTACCAGACTTCAAAATAAAACACTTGCAACCAAACACACGAAAATGAGAAACACTGGGCTTTCGCCCATACCTCAACTCGTAAGAAGTGCGGTGCAAATGTGCTCTCAAGAATACACGATTAGAAACATGGCAAGCAGTAGCTATAGCCTCAGCCCAAAACTTCCTAGGAGTACTGTACTCATCTAGCATCGTCCTGGCCATTTCTACCAGGGTCCTGTTCTTCCTTTCCACTACACCATTTTGGTGAGGGACGTAGGGAGAGGAGAACTGATGCTCTAAACCAGACTCCACACAAAAAATCTCAAAATAAGAGTTCTTGAACTCCGTACCATTGTCACTGCGTATAGCTCGTAGGGCACCAGGGAGCTCAAAAGACAACCTATGAACCAAACCCCTAAAATGGGTAAAAGTCTCATCCTTCGAGGACATGAAAAACACCCAAGAGTACCTCGAAAAATCATCAACAATGACAAGAACATACCACTTCCCACCCACTGACTGCACTCTAGCTGGACCAACAGTGTCCATATGTAAAAGATATCCTGGTGCATCAGTCATCACAACAGTGACTGGGGGATGAGAAGCAGCAACCATCTTGCCATGTCGGCAGGGAGAGCAAACTAAGACTTTGACCATTTGGAGTTTGGGCAAACCACGAATGAGATCGTGACTGCTAACTCGGGTCAAATGATCAAATCCAATGTGATCAAGTCTCCTATGCCAGAAGGAGAGATCACGGGACTCTGAAGCAATCAAACACCGAAGAGAGTCTCCAGAAGAAACAGAAAAATCAGCACGGAAGACTCTCCCAAATCTAGAAATCCCGCAAACTAACCCTCCTGATGAATCGAGGATTCTACAGGTATTACTCTTAAAACTCACCTCGAAAGAGTCATCAATAAGCTGAGAAACAGAAAGCAAATTGTATTGCAGCTTACTTACTAAGGCAACATCTTTAAGAATGAAATTTTCATTAATGCAAATGGTACCTTTAGTGATGACTCTACTGGAAGAAGCATCCCCGAAAGTGCTCAACTCATCACCGGGGGCTCGGACTACGGAAGAGAACCATCGAGAATCTCCGGTCATATGACGAGAACAACCGGAGTCGACAATCCAAACATCTCTCTTCCTCATCCGACGAACCAGATCAAGACACAAGAGAGAAAGATGACTCAGTACTGGGATAGAGTGAAGACTTAGGAACCCAATACTGAACCATACGACACCTCAGAGTACCAGTCACAGAAGAAGACTGGAAACGGGTGTCTCTCTGATGTTTAACCCTAACAAGATCAGTAGCAACTCTAGTAGATGATCTAGGAGCTGAAACTGGGTTGGCCTGCCGTGGTGCAAAAGCCGAACCACCCCAGTGAAGCTGCCTAAAACTCCTACTAGAAAACACCTCACGCTGTTGATATCTACCTCGATGAGAAAAACGAGGAATATCAAGAGGACGGCGGAAAGACTGACTACGAACAGCTCCAGGACTAAAACTCGATGAACTAGCATGAAAACCGAGTCCTGGACGCTGCCCAAAAATAGGCGACTCTCTAACCTGTCTAGAAGCAGTGTGTGTCTTAAGAGCACTCAAAGTCTGGGGATGACCCTGAATACCCCTAAGAGCAGCAACACGCTCACGCCGAGTGATCTTGGCACGCCTGAAGCAGAAATCTACTAGGTGACCATCCTTCTTACAAAATGTGCATGTGTACTTCGCCTTGCTAGAGGCAGAAGCAACAGGAGTAACACCCTTCTGGTCAGAAGTCCTATGGACAACCCCAGCAGACCTAAACACGGTGGTACTCACTCTGGGAGGATGCACTCGAGCGTACTCCAAGGGATCAAATCCTAGACCTTGATTGAATCTACTAATCTTGGATTGGTCTAGAATAAGATTGAGCTTCTTCTTGCCTCCAACAAACTTCTCGAGAGTGCTCATAAGATACTGGCATTCACGAAAGAAAGAAGCACAAGAAGAACAGGGGGAAGAAGAAGAAGAAGAACCAGAAAGATGAGCTCTCTCAGCACGTGCATTTTTCTCCCTCAGCACGGCTGCCTCAATCTTGAGGGCCTCATAAGAAACGCAAGACGCATTTCTAATTCTATAGGCTTGGTCTTCTAATTTCTTTCTAAGCTCGACATGGATTTTATCCAAGTCCCCCTCAATCACAGAACATCGCAAGCAACTTCCTTGTGACTTATCTAGTAAGTCCTTAGCAAGTTTAGCACATTTGATATTTAAGGATTCATTGTCAAGTTTTAGTTACCTACAGCCCTCACATGAGCTGACTGGGTCCTTAGAAGCATGCATTTTAAGTTCATCATTTCTAGAAGAAAGCTTCCTAAGGTGATCGCTCATGGCATCAATTTCGGCAAGCAATTTAGAGCAATTTGAACATGAAGGAGTAGAGTGAGCATGAAGGAAACTAGCCTCAACAGGAATAGCATCAACAGAACTAGTGCTAGCATTCTTCAACCTAAGACCATCAAGTTCAACAAGCACACTATCATGCATGGTCCTTAGTTTCTCTAACTCCTCAAGCACAGCATCACACAAAGAACAATCATCAGTGACTCGAGAGGGAGAAGATCTAAGAGAAGCTAACTCCCGAGTCAAGGTACCTACTTCCTTCTCTAGCTCCATACACCTAGTTCTAGCTCTAGCATGAAATTTTCCTAATTTGCAGAAAGCTTCATTGAACTGGTCATAGGAGGGTACCTCGTCCGAGTCGTTGTAGAGCTCGGAGTCGCTGATGCCGTTGGCGTCGGCCATGAAGCACATGCCGGAGAAGTCGTCGCCGCCTTTCTTCTCTTGTGGATCATCCTCGCCCTCGTCGCTCCATGTCTCCGTGTTGGAGAGGTTGATGTTGTCAAGCACGGCGAGGACGCGGTGGAAGAGCTTCTTTTTCTTGGAGAAGTTGCGGTACTTCTTCTCACGCGCCGGCTAGCGAATTGGAGGCTTCTTGTTGCGGTTCTTGTCGATGTAGTCGTTCTTTTCCGAACCGTTGGTGTTGTTCTTTGTCTTCTCCAGTTTGGGGCAATTAGCCCAAATGTGGTTGGGGCCACCACATTCGAAGCATGTGATAATGCCACCTCTCTTTCTGTCTCTCACCCTCTTGTATGCATGAGAAAACTTGCGAGCAAGAAGAGCAACCTCATTTTCTGGAAATTTTTCCAGTTGGTCATCGCTTAGCTCGCAAAGGACAGAAAGAGAGAAACCGACAGAAAGATCAAGGGAAGATCTAGTGGGATCAGTGACCAAGGCCATCGACTGTGATTTCGTCTTGCGAGAGACGACGTCGATCTCATGAGTCTTGAGACGGGAGTAAAGCCTATCAAGAGTCAAGGTCGACAAGTCGGTAGTGTCCTTGATGGTGGTCACTTTGATTTCCCAAACTCAAAGATCGAGTGCGGTCAAGAAATGTCCAGCATTATCTGAGTCAGGGTATATACAACCAACTGCTCGAAGATCGCTCAAAATCTTTGTAAAACGACCGAAACACTCATCAAGACTCTCACCAGCGTGTTGTTCAAACTTGTTGTACTCACGCTTGTACTGATCCTGCCTCACGGTCTTGATTTGAGTAGTGCTCCATGGTAAGCATCGAGGGTCACCCAAATCTCGTGAGCGGAACGGAGGTGAGAAATCCTTTCATACTCACTGCGGCTAAGACCTTCTATGAGGATGTTCCTTGCCTTAGCGTTCGCCTCAACGTCAGCCATATTTTCGGCCGTGACGTTTTCATCAGCAGGAACCTTATACGGGAGTTTCACCTTCTGCCAAATCAGGAAGCCCTGGGCAGTGATTTATGACTCCATCTGCGATTTCCAAAATGGAAAATCAACTCCAGCAAAAATAGGAGGCTTGGTGGAATACTTGTCCATCATCATGGCTCTTGAGACCGGTCAAGATTTATGAAAGAGCAAAACCGGCTCTGATACCAATTGAAAGATCGAAATAGCGATCAGAAGGGGGGTGAATGATCCCAAATAAAATTTCCCCTACTCAAAGTACTCCAAACACTCTTGCAATAAAAATCTAAAGCACCCAAAGATTTTCGTTCAAACTAGTGCTTCTCAGATTCGCATACCCTCCAAAACCCAGAACAATTAGACAACTATGTGTACCCCTAGCTTGCATGGATAAAAACTATGAATCATATGAGGGCTTTTTTAATCACAATCCTGGTTTTCATGTGTCCAAACAAAAGATAAATCAATTCAAAAGACTTCTTTTCTAAAAGAGATAAAGCTAAAATACCAAAGTCTCTTTTCAGAAAAGTTAAAGCAGATTTTCAGAAATTGTCGTCAGTTGGAACAGGTGATTGGTGAGTTTCTGTTGATCTACAATTTTTGGGAATTTTTGTGCCAATGAGAAGTTGCGTCGTGAAACACTCCACCAAAAATCACCTCATAAAGCTTCGTAGAATAAGAATGAAAAACCAACAATACAGACAGTCAGGAACTTCGACCAGAAAGTTTGAGGCTCGGTTTTCACTTCATATCTCTCAAACGGTGCAACCAGTGGACTCAAGAAATTTTATACAGATGGATTTATGAGAGATGCACCTTATCCAAAAATAATCACTTAAAAATTATTTTTATAAAAATCAAACACTGACTGCTGCGCGAATAACAAGTTATGGACAGATTTGCAGTTTGATAAAAAACTTGATCTCTAGTCTATCCAAGGGTGTAAGAAAGATGTAAAACCAAATGAACACCCTCAAGACATCCTAGAAGAACAGCATTTAGAAGGAGGGGAGGCAAATCCAAATTGCATAAATGTAAATTGCAAGAATGTAAGTGCTGAATTTAATTGCAGAATTTAAGTGCGGAATTTAAGTGCATAATGTAAATTGCGTAATTTAAATGCGTAATGTAAATGCACAAAGAAAAGAAATGATTTGAGAAAACATTTCATTTCTGGAAGGAGAGGTTACAAAGCCTCACATTCATGTGGGCAAAGCTCAAAGGAGCATCAAAAACCTCAAACCTTCAAGGGGGGAAGGCTACCCCTCCACCCCTATTTATACAACTCTTGGGCCACCTACCACCCTTGGATGAGCCTCTAAACCCTAGAGCATCCATCAAGGGCTACGATTTACCCACTCAACCAGCCATGCAAGGGTTCACCCAAAACCCACAACACATAATGGGTTTTCTTGCACGGTCCTCAAAGCACACTAACTAGACCCGCTATCCTATCAACTAGACCGCAATCCAACGACCCTCATCGATCCGAGCAGCATCTAGCGAGCATCACATCCATTCCTTGTCTTCATGGCTTGCACGGACTCCATCTCCGATCATCTTCCGACGATCCCCGACCGTCTGGACCTCCGACGCTCCTCGCCTAGTCCTGGCCATCCTTCGCCTCACAATGACCTAGCACCGTCGTCCTGCAACCATCAAAAACAAGGAAACTCCTCACATAGCAATGCCCACAAAGATGTGCAATAAATCCATCAAAGTACACTCATTAAAATTCATTTTTCCTCGTTCTGGCCGGTAGCACCGGGAAAATAGAGAAGACTTCAAATTGCTTCCAACTGAAAATCCATTTCAAATCAAACTCAAACAAGAGCATCCCAAGCTCAAATTTAGTCAAATACTCATCACAAATCTGGATAGACCTCCACATGGTCCTTCAATTTGTATTTTAAATCATATTTTTGAATTAAGCCTGTCACGACCCAGAAACCGCCCAAGAATTTGGTTTCGAACAGATATTACATATCACCTGCTTATAACAATAAAAGACAGCGGAAGAACGTTAAAGAGGTAAATATGGCCAATTAAATGAGATTAAAAGAACATTGTAGGCCACTGGCCTAAAATTTAAATTATGAAACATCAACTAAAAACAAACCTATAGGAAAGGCCTGAGTATGGTCGTGACCCTATATGCCATCATTGTCAAAAACAAGGTAACCAAGCGACGATCTTCTTTCTCATTCTCTGAATAAATGTCAACAAGTAAGGTTGAGTACACGTATGTACTCGCAAGACTTTAGTGTATGGAAATAAAATACATGCAAGGTTAGTTCAAGGATATTGAAGGACCGGAATGGCGATCAGAGGGGGGTGAATGATCTCAATTAAATTTTCCCCCCACTCAATGGATCCAACCAAAACCTCATTTGAAACACTCAAACGCAAAGGAGCAAAATAGAAAAAATCCTGGTCTTGAACTTGCTCGTGGGGTTGTGATGATCAAGATAATCTTGGATATTCTCCCACTTGTCACAGCAAGTAAGAACACAAGAAACAAAAACCTCAAACGAAATCTTCAAACATTTCTCAAAGATTAAACAAAGAGATCGAGTTCTTGCAAAGGATTGCCTAGATGATGAGGATATGATCTAAGGAAGATTCATCCATCAATCATACATCCTCAGCACAAGAAGCACAAGCAAGTAGAAAGAGGGGAGGCAAATCCAACTTGCGAGAATGTAAAGTGCAAGAAATTAAATTTCGAAAATTAAAACCAAGTAGAAGGAGGGGAGGCAAATCCAACTTGTGAGAATGTAAATTGCGGAATTTAAATTCTGAATTTAAGACATAATGTAAATACCGAAATTAAATTCAAAAAAGTAAGGAAGTGAAATTTTATTTCTTTGGAGGAAGGTTTACAAAGCCTCACAACAAGGTGGAAAAGCTCAAAGGAGTACTCAAAACCTTCAAAAGGGGAGAGCTACCCCTCCCCTCTATTTATACTATTCATGAGTCATCCTCCACCCTTGGATGAGTTCCTTCTATCCTAAGGAACCTCACTAAGGGTTGAGATTGACTCACTCACTCATGCATAGATGAAGAGTTCGTTCTACCCTAAGGATCACCATCATACGTGGATGAGGAGTTCCTTCTACCCTAAGGATCACCATCTAGGGCTAGGATTGACTCACTCACTCATGCATGGATGAACCTATAGTGGTTCGAATTGGATCCGTCACTAATGGGACAAGTGGGCTTTGTCCTTTAGTTGGGCCCTAATGTAGGGTTCCACCGTAAGGGAGGGGCGGCTATTTAAAGGGAGTTAGCGGTCATAATAGATGAGAGGGTGCAGCCACCGAAATCCTAGCCATCACCACTTGAGCCTTCCCGTGCGCGCTGGTGCTGGCACACCGACGCACGGCGTTCTTTTCCCCGAATGTGTGGACTCCAGTAGAGGTGTTACTGTGACACTGATCAGGACGATCGACCACCGTATGTGGAAGATCGACCACTAGAACATGACGTGCGCTTCGTTGATTCGAGCTACATCAACTTCCTTCTGCTGCACTGCACGTCTAATGGTAACGATCCATGATCATTTACTTGTGTGGCTTGCTACTTTATGAGGTAGAAATTTTAATTATACGCTAGTGTAGCCTACCTGTATCTCTTCACATCTATGTTGCCACTGTGTTCACTAGTGTGATCCTGGATTAGTGCGATATACACAGAGGTTCCGGATTTGCGTATTCGGGTCGCGACATGAGTGAACGAAGAATTTGAAGACCAAGACTCAGCAATAGTATATCAAGAAGGCAAGTCGTAACCTTTGATCATATTGAACCTATAATTGCAAAAGTACTTTGTTTCATATAAATTGCATGCTATTTGTGTACCCATGCTTATTTGATGGGAATAGTTAAATACCTACTTGTCATTATTCCACCATGATTACTAAAATGTCATATATCCATTGTTACCCTAGGTTAGGATATTATTCATTGGACATAATTGTATTACCAACATTGGTTTATTATAGCTATGCTTAGATATGCTTAGTTGTACAATGGATTCATATCACATGTTCAATATTGATAAACCTAACTTAATGACATATGAAATTGTGGTGTGTAGCAACTATAAATTTGTTATGCCACAGCAGGGTATGCCATTAGTCTTGGTTGAACATAATAGTTTTCCCTCGAGCAAGTAATCGTGCAGTAATGGGGTGATGTTAGCACATTTGGAATATGGATGTCTCACTAAAAACTACTTAAGAACTTAATTTTATGGGCCATTAAACTGGGTTTAAATGTACAACCACATATCCATTATGGGACAAACCTAGCTAAATAATTTGCAATATCTAAATTTGAGTACTGCCAATTGGTGGTGTGGGTTCTGGGATGGACGGGTAGATTCACACGATGCAAGAGGGGGCCCTAAGTGTGGTGGATGGAACCCTTTAGTGGTGAAACCTTAGCGGCCAGTAACGGATTTAGATAGAACATTGTAAAGGCTTTATCGTGACTCTCTACCGCACACCAAAGGTAGTGTGTTAATAGCTTGGCAACCATAGATGATCATATCTTGTGAGAAAGCAGTACATCCTCTATTGCCAAACTATTCGAATATCCATGTCCGTAATCATGGACATGCGTAGGAATTTCACATGAGATATAGAGTTTTTGTGAAATCATGTGCTGAAAAATTGGCTTAGTAATGAAATTGGCTTTGCAAAGTGGTTGTGATTATGGCATGTGTGGTGCTTGCATGTGCTATGTCTGATGATTATTTGATATGCTGGTGATAGCATGGTAATGATTCTGTTTGATGCAATGCACTCGTGTGAGTGGTTGCATGGACTGATGTTGAGTCAAGTCGTGGACTTGTGCTCGAAGTTGTTTCTTGTTTATTCATGTGCAGGTGTTGCTTGAGGGCGAACGTGGTCGATGACGGACCGGAACTAGGTTCATGGAGGCGAGGTTGGGACTAGATTCAGAGAGGAATCGAGGTCTTGGTGGTCAAGGATGTCATGCGAACGCTCGCCAGAGAACATGCACATGGAGGTCGGTTAGTCACGTATTTATAGCATGTGGGCTGTACATACGTGTAAGAGATGTTTTTGGCTATGTTGGGCCAGGTTGAGATGTATACAAACTCTTTCCATGTTGGAAGTAGAGTTTTATGTTTGCTCAGTATAAATAGGGGGAAGTGTCTCCTGTTTATGATGAGCGCTGAGTTTTCTTTTAGGGTTGTACTCTTTTGTTTAGAGTGTTGTAACCAGACTAGACAAAAAGAAATAAAATCGATTTCTTTACGGCTGAAAAGTTCCCCTGCGGTTGATTTTTTCCTCTGTCCAGAAGTATCGGCGGCGACACTCGAGCAAAGGAAATCGGTGCTACAGTTGCTCGCTGCTGACTACGAGAAACATCGTGCTATAGTATTTCATTGCTCTGAAGAAACCGTGGATCATTGTTCGCACGGGATTTGCTTGGTGCTTGTTTCTGGTTTGTTTGCCCGGTTTTGTTTTTATAGATTGATTCATTGTCTCTCTTGTTTCAACAAGTTTAATATTGATTTGATCTATACAAAACCTTCCTAGAGTATCAACTTAGAGTTCGTAGAAGTTTCATTGGTTAATCTTTTGTAGATTGTGATTTATCATGAAATTGGGGTTTGGTCAGTTCTCGTCATAATCTGTCACAGCATGCTTGCGAGGTTAATAACTTTTGATTCGTAGGTCCGATCGAGTTGATTCTTATTGGGTTAGATTCATAATTGAATCTAGTTTCTTCAGTTAAAATTTCACACTAATCCAACGGTGGGATTTTCGGTTAATCGCATTGTTTTTGTTTGGTCCGTAACTAGTTTGATTTGGTCCGTAGCTAGTTTGATTTGGTCCGTCGTTGTTAGATCGGTTTTCGTTTTAGTCGTCTTGCAAAGAATATAACTCCAGATCCATAAGTCCGATTGAGTTAATTATTTTTGTGTTAACTTCGGAATTGAATCTAGTTTCTACAGTTAAAATTTCATATCAATCTAACGGTTAGATCTTCAGAAATCTTAGTTTTACTTAACACATATCAGGCTGTCTCGTTTGGTCCGGCGTGAATTGATTTGGTTTTGCTACAGTAGAAATTTGGTCCGTAGTACATGTGAAAATTTGGTCTGGCACGAAATTTGGTCCGTAGTACACGTGAAAATTTGGTCTGGCACGAAGTTTGGTCCGGAGTACAAGTAAAAGTTTGGTCCGACGCAATAAGGTTTCTGTTGAGTACAAATTAAGCGATCTAAGTTTGTTTGGGGTGTTTCAAAAATCACAAAAATTTTATTTTAGCTTCCGCGCAATCATTCACCCCCCCTCTGATTGCTAGTTCAGTATATTTCGATCCTACAAGTGGTATCAGAGCAAAGTTTTTCTAATTAATCTTAACCGGTGATTAGAAACCATAGCAATGGATACATATTCGACAAAACCTTGTGTTTTCGATGGAGTTGATTTTCAGTTTTGGAAGGCCAAGATGGAGGCATACATTCAAGCTCAGGGCTTTGCAATTTGGGAGAAGGTCTTCAAACCATATGAAGTGCCCGAGAACGACAACGTCAATGACGCCAATCGCGCACATGTTGAAGCAAACGAAAGAAGGCGCGCAACTTGATCATCCAGGCTTGGGACGCAGCGATTTCGACCGAGTGGTTCATCTTCGATCCGCATATGAGGTATGGAAATCTCTTTGTGACTATCACGAAGGATCAAACATCACAAAGAGGTTCGCCAAGATATTTACAAAAAGAATATATGCGTTTGAGATGAAACCCGTGAGTCTCAGATGACTTTTTGCACGCTTTAATAAAATTCTTAGCAATTTACGTGTTGTTGGGATTAGCTATGACGATGCTGCTAATGCTAGACAAATGCTTAGTGCTTTGGACATGTCAGTGTGGGAGATGAAGGTAACATCTATACAAGAATCTACTATCATGAGCACACTCACATTAGATGTTCTTTACTCTAAGTTGAAGACTCATGAATTAGATGTTCTTGCTAGGAAAGGTAATTCTAAATCAATTGCTTTGATCTCTAACCCTAACATGTCAAATGTTAATTCTTCTTCTAGCTTTGCTTTGTCCTCCTTGTCGCCTTTAACAGATGAACAAATTGAAGAATTTCTGAAGGAGATTTGGCACTACTCTCTTCTCGCTTTAATAAAGCTTTGCGAATATCGAATGAGAAAGAGAGTAGGCGGTGGTCCTCCTAGGTGCTACGAGTGTGGCGATCTCAACCACATTCGTCCGAATTGTCCAAAAATTTCTGTAAAAATTCAAAAGAAGAAAAGGACGGGAGGAACGAGAAGAAGAAAGCTTCTCCAAGCAAAGCGACAATAAGAAAAGAAGTTTTCGAACGCAAAGTTGTCCACCGAGTTCTTTCCGCTCTTGAACAAGTCAATTTGAGCGATGTGGACTCGGGAAGTAGTGAAGAAGACACAACAACGCCAACAAATCGTGAACTTACTGGTTTGTGTCTTATGGCAAGAAGTGATGAAAGCCTTACTGAAGATGATCACGACAGCGACTTCAATGAGGTAGAGCCTTCTTATGATGAATTAGCCATAGCTGTTGCTCGTCTTGGTAAATTGCTTGATAAACGTGACAAGAAAATCAAGAAACATGATTTTATTGTTGAATCATTGAATGCTGAAATTGCTAGACTTAAATCTTTGATTCCTGATGATGATGCTTGCAAATCATGTGACTTAATTTACAATGAGCTCACTTTGCTTAGGAAAAAACATGCTTCCTTGATTGAGCAAAATAAGAAAAATGAGAAACATGTTAGACATGCTAGCTGTTTCACTAATGATTTCCATGAGACAATTTCTTGTTCTAAATGTTCAATTCTTGAATTGAAATTGAAAGATGCAAATGCTAGAGTTTCTCAAATGATTAATGATCTGCTCACTCATGAGGTTCTTTCATGCTCAAATTGTCGCAAGCAAAAGGCAAAAGTGGACGTTCCATGCAATAATTGTTTAACTCTTGCTAAGAAGGTTGATTACTTGCAAAATTCTTTAGAACGTTTCACTAATGGCAAGAAAAATTTGAACATGATTCTGGATCAGTCTAAGGTTATCTCAAACAAGAAAGGTTTAGGTTTTGATCCTTATGCTTCATATGAAACCAAACCTCCCACTGTTGTTCAGGCTCTTTGCAATGACAAAATTGAGATTATTAATGAGCCTAAGAAAATTGTCTTTAAGTCTCATTGAGTTTTATCCTCTACTATGATGAATGCAAATGTTGTTTCTGCTTCTAAAGCTAGACATCGTGTTAAGTACATTTGCACTCATTGTGGTAGAGATGGACATTTAGTAGATTTTTGCTTTAGACTAGCTAAACAACAAAAGAAAGAAAAGGCTAAGGCTAGGTCTAATCTCAGACAGGCACGCTTTGCTTCTCATTATGTGCCTAGAGTGACTCAAACACCTTTTGTTGCTAGAAACACGGAAAGTGCAAATCTGATTTTGTGCATATGAATACTGTGTTGTGCCCATCTTGTTGCGCGTCGTGTGTCTCAAGATCGATTCCTAAACACCTCATTTCTAACCCGAAGATCGAGGCCTCGACATTTTCTGCTTCTATGTAGGCTTCTCGCGCGAGGAAGGAGAACATATGGCTAGTGGATTCCGGATGCTCACGCCACATGTCCGGTAATAAAAATTGGTTCTCCTCCCTTACTCGTGCATCTCATGTTGAAAGTGTAACTTTTGGAGATGCTTCTTCAAGCTCAGTTGTGGCAAAAGGTACAGTCAAGTGTAAATGACAAGTTTATGTTTAAAGATGTGGCTCTTGTTGAAAACCTAAAATATAACTTGTCATTCAGATCTCAAATGATTGATGAAGATCTTGAGGTATGCTTTAAGAAAAATGAATGCAAAGTGTTAGATGCTTCAGGTGAACTTGTTTTCCGGATTTCTCGATTTGGAAGAGTGTTTAAAGCTGATTTTGATGTATCACCTTCTTCTAAGCATAGGTGTCTAGTTGCCAATGTTTCTAAAGATTTATTCTTTTGGCATCGTAGGCTTGGTCACGTTGGTTTTGATCATCTAACACGTGTTAGTGGTTTAAACCTCATTCGTGGTTTGCCTAAGCTTAAGGGTGATAGCGAGATAGTATGCTCTTCTTGTAGACATGGTAAAATGATTGCAGGTTCACATCCACCTCTTACTATGGTGATGACAAACGTGCCCGGACAACTACTACATCTTGACACGGTTGGACCTTCTCGAGTTCAGTCTTATGGAGGTAAATGGTACATTCTTGTGATTGTTGATGATTATTCAAGATACTCTTGGGTTTATTTTATGGCATGTAAAGATGAGGCTTTTAGTCATTTTAGAAGTCTTGTTCTTAGATTATTTATTGATCACCTGTGGTCTCTTAGAGCAATTAGAAGTGATAATGGAACCGAATTTAAAATTCTTCATTTGATCACTTTTGTGTTGAAAAGGAATTGATCATCAATTTTCATCTCCTAGAGTACCTCAACAAAACGGTGTAGTTGAACGGAAAAATAGAACTTTGGTGGAAATGGCTAGACCATGCTAGACGAATATCAAACAACTAGAAAGTTTTGGGTCAAGCGATATCAAGCTGCATGTTATGTTTCAAATCGTGTTTACTTAAGATCAAAATTGGGTAAAACTGCTTATGAACTTCGGTTTGGACATAGGCCTAGCGTTTCTCATTTCAGAGTCTTTGGATGCAAATGCTTTGTCTTGAAATCTAGAAATCTTGATAAATTTGAGGCTAGATCGTTGGATGGCATTTTTCTTGGATACCCTGCTCATACACGTGGCTATCGTGTGCTTGTTTTGGAGACTAACAAAATTGTAGAAACTTGTGAAGTTACTTTTGATGAGACTAGTCCAGGCACTAGTCCAAATAATGCAGGTATAGGTGCATATGTTCAGGGGGAGAGTATTTTTGTTCATGAGGACGAAGATGATGTTGAGGATGAGGTATTGGTTCCTACTGTACAACCAACTGTAGCATCTGTGGCACCTACCGCTACATCACATACAATTGAGCATCCTCAAGCTACAACCTCATCTGTACATCTTTGAAAATGAAGATGAAGAAGGAGAAGTTTTGAAATTACAGCTCCTTGCATATTCAAAGGAGGCATCCTCCGAGCAGATGATTGGAGATTTAAATGAGAGAGTCACCGGTCCAGTTTATTGCTTCGATACTCATGCTCATTCTGCTTTTGTAGCTTCTTTTGAACCCAAAGATATATCTCATGCATTAAGCGGCGAATCTTGGATCAATGCCATGCATGAGGAATTAGAGAATTTTGAACATAATAAAGTCTGAAACTTGTTTCTCCACCTCCGATTTTAATATTATTGGAACAAGATGGGTTTTCAAAATAAACAAAGTGAGGATGGTGTTGTTGTTAGAAACAAAGCTAGATTGGTTGCTCAAGTTTTTCACAAATTGAAGGTTTAGATTTTGATGAAACCTTTGCTCCTGTTGCTAGAATTGAAGCCATTAGAATTCTTTTAGCATTTGCTGCATCTAAAGGTTTTAGATTGTATCAAATGGATGTGAAAAGTGCTTTTCTAAATGGCTATATCAATGAGGAAGTTTATGTTAAGCAACCACCTGGTTTTGAAAATCCAAAGTTTCCAGATCATGTTTACAAATTGTCAAAAGCTTTGTATGGTTTAAAACAAGCCCCTAGAGCATGGTATGATAGGCTAAAATTTTTTTTACTTGAAAAGGGATTTTCAATGGGAAAAGTTGACAAAACTCTCTTTTTACTCAAGCAAGGCAATGATCAATTATTTGTTCAGATTTATGTTGATGATATTATCTTTGGTGGTTCCTCTCATGTTTTAGTGTCTGAGTTTTCAGAAATCATGAAGAAGGAATTTGATATGAGTATGATGGGTGAATTAACTTACTTTTTGGGACTGCAAATCAAACAAGTAAAGGAAGGTACTTTTGTTCATCAAAGCAAATACACAAAAGATTTGCTTCGTCGCTTTGGGATGGAAAACTGCAAGCCGATCATGACACCGATGGGAGGTACTTGCACACTTGATCCGGATGAAGATGGTGAGCCGGTTGATCAAAAGGAATATAGAAGCATGATAGGTTCACTTTTGTACCTCAACGCATCAAGGCCGGATATACAATTTGTCTGTGTGCTTGTGTGCTCGTTTTCAAGCTTTCCCACGTGCTTCACATCGCCAAGCCGCTGCTTAATTTTCGAGTATCTTCATGGTACTCAAGAATTTGGCATATGGCTTTCGCTTCCTCATGTATTAGTTTAAGAGCATTTTCGATGCTGACTTTGGAGGTTGTAGAATTGATAGAAAAAGTACATCCGTACATGTCACTTCTTGGGTAATTCTCTTATTGCATGGTCATCTAGAAAACAATCTTTCATTGTACAATCAATCTTTGAATCAATATGTAGCTGCTGCTAGTTGTTGTTCTCAAATTCTTTGGATAGTAGCTACACTTAAAGATTATGGGTTAATTTGGATAGTGTTCCTCTTTATGTGATAACACTAGTGCAATTTGTATTGCTAAAAACCCCATGCAACATTCTAGAACCAAACATATTGAGATCGATTTCACTTTCTTAGGGATCATGTAGAAAAGGGAAATATTGTGCTTCATCATGTGGATACTGAACATCAATTGGCGGACATTTTCACAAAACTTTTGTCTTCTTCTCGTTTTGCTTTTATTCGGGGAGAACTTGGGGTCGTTCATCCAATGGGTTTGTTTTGAGGGGGAGTTTTTGAAAACTTTGTAATAGTTTGTAACATACTTTTATTTTGTGTGGTTCTTAAATGAAAAACAAAAAAAAGTAGAAAAACAATGAAAAATTATGAGCATTATATTTCATACACACATGTCATTTGAAGCCATGTTTATGCTACAAGGTCTTTGCAACTTCATGTTTATGCATATATGGTGTAGTTTATGTCATGACTATTTAATTGGAATGGCAACTTGAATTAAATCTTGTCATGGTTGAACTTTCTTGGCTATCTTGATTCTGCTCAAAAAGTGCTAAATATGAAATTTATCAAAATTAAGTGCTAAAGCTTAAAGAGTGATTGTTGATAAATGCAAGATCAAGGTTATGTACTATCGCACTTCTTCTTTACGAGACTGCTTATCATTGCATTTTGATATGAACTTGGAAGAGGTTGTGTATGACCGAAACCATGAAACCTTAAGCTTTTAATTGCTTGGCATGGTTGAAAAGTAAGGCTGATGGTGCATATCATTCCTTGCAATTGTTATTGTTGCAATCAATCAATGAATCAGTTTTTCCAGCATAAATAAAGTGCACAAAAATTCAATGTTTTTAGGTTTTGAGATTGTTGAGGAAGGGAGATCATGCCATGCAATAAATTGTTAATAGTACTTGATTTCTAGTTATGCTTACTCTACATTGTTTATGTGTAGATTTGAGGGTGCAAGTATTTTTGATAGCATGGCTTGGTGATGAATTTGCAACATTTGTGGATGACTTAGAATGCTCATTACATAAAAAAATCAAACTTAAAAAAAATTTCTCTCTTTTGTATTCTTGATGAATCCATTGTCAAAGGGGGAGAATTTTGCCACTTTGGAGAATTTGGAGGAGATTTTTGGAGAACTTTATACATGCTTTACACATGCACATGTTCTTGTACAAGTGGTATTCAATCATTCACTCACACTTTTCTTCTTAGGGGGAGATTTTTCTTATTTTCACCTAGGGGAGTTTTTCACTTTGCATATTTGTCAAAGGGGGAGATTTTGTGTTTTTCACTTTGTCATTTGATTTTAGAACCTTTTAATTTCAAAAACATTTCTTGTGAGATGAATGCCAATGTTCAATTCTAAGTGGTGTTGCCAATGTTTTCATCAAGGGGGAGATTGTGAAATCATGTGCTGAAAAATTGGCTTAGTAATGAAATTGGCTTTGCAAAGTGGTTGTGATTATGGCATGTGTGGTGCTTGCATGTGCTATGTCTGATGATTATTTGATATGCTGGTGATAGCATGGTAATGATTCTGTTTGATGCAATGCACTCGAGTGAGTGGTTGCATGGACTGATGTTGAGTCAAGTCGTGGACTTGTGCTCGAAGTTGTTTCTTGTTTGTTCATGTGCAGGTGTTGCTTGAGGGCGAACGTGGTCGATGCGACGGACCGAACTAGGTTCATGGAGGAACGAGGTTGGGACTAGATTCAGAGAGGAATCGAGGTCTTGGTGGTCAAGGATGTCATGCGGAACGTTCGGGCTAGAGAACATGCACATGGAGGCTGGTTAGTCACGTATTTATAGCATGTGGGCTGTACATACGTGCAAGAGATGTTTTTGGCTATGTTGGGCCAGGTTGAGATGTATACAAACTCTTTCCATGTTGGAAGTAGAGTTTTATGTTTGCTCAGTATAAATAGGGGGAGGTGTCTCCTGTTTATGATGAGCGCTGAGTTTTCTTTTAGGGTTGTACTCTTTTGTTTAGAGTGCTGTAACCAGACTAGACAAAAAGAAATAAAGATCGATTTCTTTACGGCTGAAAAGTTCCCCTGCGGTTGATTTTTTCCTCTGTCCAGAAGTATCGGCGGCGACACTCGAGCAAAGGAAATCGGTGCTACAGTGCTCGCGCGACTACAGTAAACATCGTGCTATAGTATTTCATTGCTACAGTAAACCGTGGATCGCTGTTAAACGGGATTTGCTTGGTGCTTGTTTTCGGTTTGTTTGCCCGGTTTTGTTTTTATAGATTGAT
This sequence comes from Otatea glauca, assembly GCA_036346275.1. Lineage (NCBI taxonomy): Eukaryota > Viridiplantae > Streptophyta > Magnoliopsida > Poales > Poaceae > Otatea > Otatea glauca. Next base: position 17,170,247 of record CM070719.1, on the reverse strand, counting down.
TCATTGTCTCTCTTGTTTCAACAAGTTTAATATTGATTTGATCTATACAAAACCTTCCTAGAGTATCAACTTAGAGTTCCTAGAAGTTTCATTGGTTAATCTTTTGTAGATTGTGATTTATCACGAAATTGGGGTTTGGTCAGTTCTCGTCATAATCTGTCACAGCATGCTTGCGAGGTTAATAACTTTTCATTCGTAGGTCCGATCGAGTTGATTCTTATTGGGTTAGATTCATAATTGAATCTAGTTTCTTCAGTTAAAATTTCACACTAATCCAATGGTGGGATTTTCAGTTAATCGCATTGTTTGGGTTTGGTCTGTAACTAGTTTGATTTGGTCCGTAGTTAGTTTGATTTGGTCCGTCGTTGTTAGATCGGTTTTCGTTTCAGTCGTCTTGCAAAGAATATAACTCCAGATCCATAAGTCCGATTGAGTTAATTCTTTTTGCGTTAGCTTCGTAATTGAATCTAGTTTCTACAGTTAAAATTTCATATCAATCTAACAGTTAGATCTTCAGAAATCTTAGTTTTACTGAACATATATCAGGCTGTCTCGTTTGGTCCGGCGTGAATTGATTTGGTTTTGCTACAGTAGAAATTTGGTCCGTAGTACATGTGAAAATTTGGTCTGGCACGAAGTTTGGTCCGGAGTACAAGTAAAAGTTTGGTCCGACGCAATAAGGTTTCTGTTGAGTACAAATTAAGCGATCTAAGTTTGTTTGGGGTGTTTCAAAAATCGCAAAAATTTTATTTTAGCTTCCGCGCAATCATTCACCCCCCCTCTGATTGCTAGATCAGTATATTTCGATCCTACAGTTTTTCACAAAATATTGAATGTGGAATTATTGGGAAGTGAACGGTGAGTTGATTTTATTGTCTAAAGTTAACATTGATGAGTTCAGTTGTTTGATGATAGTTTTAGATAGTTTTGGGTGCAGTCTTACCAATCTATTAATGTTATCTACCATTGACTTACCAGTTATTTATTATCTTTTTATATGTATGCTTTGAATCTATTTATTGTATTTAAATGCAAGTTATTGCTTTTTGCAAAAGAACAATATGACTATTCCTTTTTTAAGACTTGTATGAATATATTTGTATCATTTCCCTACGGCTTGCTGAGTACTTTTTGTACTCACGGCTATACACCTTTGTTGATTAGTTGCTGAGGAAGGACTAGGGAATATATAGTTTTATGTGGAGGAGTACTATGAAGATTATGTGAGTTAGGAAGGCATTTCCCTAAACGATTGCCTGTGGCATGTTGAATGGAAGTTATTTTATTTCCACTGCAATAGTTTATTTGTTTCTTGGGCCCTTATGGCATAGTTATGTAAACTTGATCATATGGTCTTTTACTATTTTTAATAATAATTTGCTACTTTCTTTGATCATATGGTCTATTACTATTTTTAATAATAATTTGCTACTTTCTTAGTTTATTTATTATATGGAATGATATTTCATCTATGTTGCCAGTGTGCACTAGCGTGATCCTGGACTAGTACAATATACATAGAGGATTCAGATTTGGTAATACGAGTCCTAATAGCCATGCATACGGCCACATGAACATAGATAGTGATGACACAGAGGAGGCAGTGTTGACGCATTGTTGATGTGGCACAGAGTTGGCGACTGATGAGGCTATTGACTTGCCAACTAGTGGCCCCCGGGGACCAAGGAAGTCCAGTGAGCAACGGCCCACTTTGGTGAGACTCTGGCACTGTAGACAATGTCAGTTTGACAGGTGCAATGTAGTGGATCTAGGAGAGGAGATGATAGCAAAGAAAGTGACGCAGTCGGTTTCTTTCAACGATGACCACGATAGCCGATGGTAGGAGTGAAGACGACAGCGTGGCGGAGATCACAACAGCGATGGTGGAGCAACGGGTTCATGAAGAAGAAGAGGTGAGCATTACACTAGAATGTGAAGAGATGAAGCTAGAGGTGTGGATGATGGTAGTATAATCAGGCAGCAAAGTGTGGTCACCGAAGGTAGAGAAGACGAGCCCTATCTCAATATCCATGACACCTCTATGTCAGGACCTGAATTTACGAATCCAAAACCCTCTATGTATACTACTGCACTAGTCTAGGATCACGCTAGTGCACACAGTGGCAACATCGATGAAATAACATACTAAATAACAAATTAACTAATAAAGTAGCAAACTACTATTAAATAAAGCAACATACCTTATGGTTAAAGTTTACACCACTATGCCTTAAGGGTTTAAACAATTAAACTCTTGTAGCGAAAAGAAAATAAATTGGGCCCTTCAACATGCCATAGGCAATCGTCTAGGGAACGCATTCCTAATTCACGTAGTCCTCGTAGTACTCCTCATAGAACTCTGTATTTCCTAGTCCTTTCTTAGCAACTGATCAACAAAGGCGTATAATCGTGAGTACAAAAAGTACTCAGCAAGCCATAGGGAAGTGATGCAATATATTCATGTAAGGCTTGATAAACGATTGTCATATGGTTCGTTTGGAGAAAGCAATAACTTTAATTTAAATACAATAAATAGATTAAAGAATATTTATGAAAAGATAATAAATAACTGGTAAATCAATAGTAGACAACATGAACAGATTGGTCAGGCTTCACCCAACACCATCTAGAACAATCATCAACGCACTAAATTTATCAGTGTTAACTTTAGACAGCAAATACAGCAATGAACTCCCCGTTCACATCCCAACAATTCCACCTTCTAATATTTTATGAAACACTCTATACCTCATGTGAAATTTCTAGGCATGTCCATGACCGCGGACACGGCTATTCAAATAGTTTTACACTCTGCAGAGGTTGTATTGCTTTACCCACAAGACATGATCATCTCCTTTTGCCTAGCCATTAGCACACTTCCTTTGGTGTGCCGACAGAGAAATCACAACAAAGCTTTTACAATGCTCTTTCTAAACTCTGTACTGCACAATAAGGTTTCACCCCTCAGGACCCCATCTTGAGTCATGTGAATCTACTCGTCCATCCCAGAACTCAGACCACCAACTGGTAGTACTCGAATTTAGACATTGCAAATTAATCAGCTAGGTTTGTCCCATACCAAACATGTGGTTGCATGATTGCCCCAGTTCAATGGCGCACAAGATTAAGTCCTTAAATTGTCTCAGGCAAGACATCCAAATCCCAAACCAGACATGTGGTTGCATGATTGCCCCAATTCTATCGAAAATGAAAGCAACAAATTCAAATAAACAACAAACAGAGACTAAAAACTCAAAATTGAAAATAAATAGCTCTGGGATGTAGAGCTTGATTTTATAAAAATTAGAAACTTGAATCGCCTCAATCAGAGTTCGTATGAGAGAGAACAAAAATTGAGAAGATTAAATTCAGAAAAATAGAAAAAGAAGCTTTTCTGGAATTATTTTTCTAAAGAAAAATCCTTTTATTGCGTCATGATGACGTAATGGCCAAATTTTGAAAATCAAAATAAATCTGGAAAATGCTTTAGAGGCTGATGTGTGGACCTATGGTCCATAGACCATGTCTATGGGAGAGCTAGGGTCTACGATAGACTGGGTTTACAGAACAGTGCTACGGCTGACATCATTGCTGACACAGGCGAATGGGTGGTGCTGACATCATAACTAACGGGGCGACACGCAGTCGATTGCCTGACGCGACGACTGAGTTGGATGGACACATGGATGACCACGTGGCACGGGCTCGAGCTCGACCACTAGTGAAGGAACACGGCGCAATGTCGCCGGAGACGAAGAAGAAGAAGCGGGATTCGACGATTTCGTAATGGATCAGCTCAGGTTTTGCATGGATCTGTACACTGGTGATGTGGGGAAGTCGAAGACACACTAGGCTGTAGCGGAGTTGGTCCGGAGACATAGATCGACGGGGAAGAAGCGGCTTTGGGCGACAGCGCACTCCAGTGAGCTCACGCGCGAGGAAGACGTTAGCTCGGGCGACAGCGAGTAGGGGAAAGGTGCGGTGCGATGAGAGGAACCTCAGATAGGGTTGATGCGGCTTTTAAGGCCCTAGGGAGGCGTGCACGAGGCAGATACAAAGGAGGTGGCGTATGGCGGGCGGACTCAGGCTGCATTAGGATTATAGTTCCATGTGGCGGTGGCTAGACTGAGCTCGCTAGGCCATAGAGAGGTGGGCCGGGCGGCCAAGCGGGTCGGGTGGGCGACTAGGCCAGTGGCCAAAATAGAAATGGACTGGAGAGAAATGGCCCAAAAAGATATTTGTAAATAAAAATCAATTTTTGAATTAATAATTAACTAAAAATTCAAATAAATAGCAAATAAATTTATGGAAATCTTTTGTTTGATGTATGGTTTAGTAAAATTAAATCTTTTACAAAAATAAAAAATCAAATTAAGCTTTAGTTAATTTGGGAAAAATGCAAATGGTTCTTTTTAATTTTTTAAACATTTCAAAATTCAAATTTTTGGGATGTTATGGTCTGCTTCATTGGTGGAGGGGTTCAGACAAGGACACTTGGGAAGATGTTGTGACGTTGATGGCTTTGGCAAAGGTTCGACGGAGCGGAGGAAATGGAGAGCTTCTCATTACGGCTCTAATGACGGTGGAGGAGGAGCTTCTCTTCGGCAGATCATGTGGCGCGATGCGGCATCTCCAGTAGGGGCGGCTAGGGTTTTGGGGACAACACGATGAGAGGCACATGGATCAAGGATCCTTGGGTTTGTGGCCTTGGGAGGCATGTCGAGCATGTCGCACACGCAAGATGGCAATGTTGTGGGTGAGCTAGGCTGGCTTGACGTTGGCCCGCTAGGGTTAGGAGTGGCCAGGCCAAGTTGGGCTGGAAGATGGATAAAAGAGATGGGCCAACGGATAGCTTGGTGAGGTGGGGACCGAAGCAGGGCATTAGTGGGGAAAGAATCGGGGTAGTCCGGTAGGTAGGGAAGGCTGATGGGGCTACCGAGATTCGGCCCGTGGGGAGATTTGGAAGAAAGAAATGATTTCTGAATTTCAGAAAAGGCTTGAAATTCAAATAAATCCAAAGAAATACCAAATAATGTAACATCCCAAGAAATGTGAATACAAAATAAAATGACTTGGAATGACTTTTAATGAATTTTTTGGATTTTTTATTGAATTTACTTATTTTAAGATTTATTTGCCATATTTAAATTCCTTTTTACCCAAATTAAAACATTTAAAAGAAACTTATAAAAATTCCAAATAACCCAATCTGATAAGTAATTTTATTAAATATCACAATGTTTGAAATGAATAAATATAAATTTTCCATAATTTTTGCACAAAATTTGGATGCCTTAAAAATTCAATTACAGATTTGAAACAACAATCTTGCAAGAATTTTTAACTTGAAAAATTTAGTGAGACCAAGGGCATTTGTATCCTTATTCACTGGGCTATCTACACAAATTTTCCTGAGAATTTTCAAATAGTTTAAAGCCCTGAAAGGACATTATCAAACAGCCAAACCGAATTAATTGAAATGCTAAAATTTTGTCATTGCTATAGTAAGCCAACGGAGTGCTCGATGAAATGCTGTATGGTCGCACTGTCACTGCCATCATGCCTTGCTACTCTTCGACCATGCTCAAGCTGCCGCGCCATCGCCTACAGCCTCACACCATCGCCCCTCTCTCCTCCCCTCCCCTCTCTCTTTGCCTATGTCGCACGGGCACCGCCTCCTAGCCGATCTTTCGTAGGTGAGCTTGCCCTTCAGATTTCGTTCGCACAAGGCCACTTCTCAGTCCCCTAAACCCTCACCTCTCTTTGATTTCAGCTCAAACCAACCACACAGCCACCGCGACTGCCTCTTCTTCTCCATCGCCAGCCACACGGTGCCAAAGCTCCTTGGTCATCTACCGAGCGTGTAAGGTACACAAATGGCTTCCTCTTAGCTCCTTGGTGCTTATCCCCCATCTCCCTGAGCTTAAGGACATATAGAGCATTCCCTCACCGATCCGCCATGACTACCACCACCCTTCCTCGCTGTCAGCCTCCTCCATCTAATTTCTGCACCAGCTAGCCCGGCCAGCCCCCTCTGCTGTCAGCGACCACCGCATTACCGCTCCCCTGTTCGGTCTCAATGGCATGTGGGCCCATCTGGTCAGCCTCACACCTCATACACACATGCACAATCGTTGACCCGTGGGGCCCAATTGTAAGTACACGCCATAAATTCAAATAAATAGAAAGGCGCTTTCACTGTTCAAAAGCGTATTTTCCATTTTATTTGAATTTCCATACCCCAGCCGCATCAAATGCCCATAACTTTTGCATATTTGCTCCAAATCTAGTGAGGCAAGTCTGTAAATTCATGAAGAATCTGAATATGCAAAAATATTTTAGTTTTGGTGACTGTGCAGCAAATGAGCTCAAATTTATGCTTTAGGCCTAAAATATGCACTATACAAAATTTCCACAAATCAAATCTAAAAATGACAATACAAATTTTACCATGTTCCTAAGACCACAAGCTCTCTATGTATATAAAAATATTTAGATTTTGATTTAGTTTGTAACAAATGCTTAAATAAGCTAATTTCAATACAAACAAGAATTCAATTGATCATAACTTGTGAAAATAAACTTCAAATTTAGTGAAATCAATTTCTATGTTCTTTTAAAATGATGCTCATTCTGTTTATGCAAAAAAATTAGGTTTTATGCTCGGTTTACACATATTTATGACTTAGGAAGGGTCAAATAGTGTTAATAATATGAAATAATAGTAAAGATTGCAAATAGTCTCTGATACCTTTTGAAATAAAGCCCAACTTATCAAAAAATCATAAAAATGTAGCTCTGTAATAGTAGCATGATCCTAGGTTTAAAGTGCCTTAGTAGTTCCTTATGCTTAAACCCATGAGAAATGCTTTGCACACACACATACACCACTTAATGTTAATTCGATATTATGTTTTAATGAATCCAAATAATTTTGACTTCTTGAATTCATAATTATTCTTATACATGATTATAATTTTAACTTCTTGAATTCGAGAAATAAGAATAACATATACATAAGAATCAAGAAGTCATGCCTTACAATAAAACCATAATTGTCTTTTTGGCCAAATAATAACGAGAAGGGCCAAATCACGAACAAAGGACTAATGGAACCAACATGCACATAATGATAACTCCAAAATCCTAAAACCACCCTTATCTCCTTTAGTAGATTTTCATTTGGTTTTACATCTGATTTCTTTTTGCCCTTATTAACAACTTGATGTTTGCTATTTGTCGTACATCTTGTTGAACAATGAGTAGACTCCAACTATTCATAAATCGCTGGCGATGACAACACCTACGATCCAGATTACATACCAGACAATGATCAGCAAGGCAAGCACCCTCATTTGATCATGTTGATCCCACTATTTTATGGAGTTTATTTTGTTTTATCAAATGATATATGCATGTGTGTATGCTTATATTAAACTTGCTATGTTGTGGATACCGGTAGATACTTCCTATTTGTATGCATCACCTTTACCTTGACAGTTGTTTACCTACTATTGTAACCTTAGCTTATGGTTTAGACATTAGATAATGTCACTATGTGTGTCGCTAGCGGAATATCTCATGTATAAGCTTAGCCATGCTTACTTAGAACGTCTTTTAAATGTTGAGTTACACTCATATTCAGACTTGAGAAAATTTTAAAGATATAGGACCAAGTTATGGTCACTGGGTATTTCCATAAAAATCCAACCTGAAAAATTATGGTTTAGACGCGGGCGAGTTACTACTTAAACTTGAGGCGTGAGGAGGGACCTCACACGTAGACAGGAGGAGATTCTCGCCTGGGTTGATTAAGGACCGAACTTGATGCTATCACCTAAGTATTTGAGTGCAACCACATGTGCTAGTATGGGATAGCCTTAGCTTAGTAGATTAGCTAGGGTTTAGCCTTTCATTTTGGTAGGGCGAAGTAGTAAGGCAAACCGGGGTATGGTGTCATTTGTAGGTGCTCCCTTCACCTTGGTGTTGAGGTTAAAGCATTCCAATATAATGGTGTATGCCTTGCTGTGGGGGTAAAGACGTGATGGGGCGTAAACCATAATTAGTATTGTGTGTATGGGTCTATATTTCCAGCTCTATAGCAAGGGTTTGTCATCACCGGGCTGGTGCAAGGCTACGCTCTAGCTAGTTGAATAGTTTTGTCACAATCTAGCAAATCGGGTACTGTAGGTATTGCGAGGTATGGTTGACATGGTTGCTAGAATGTGTTGTGTGGGTAAAGTGTACCCACTCTACAGAGATTTAAATCTAATTAATTAGCCGTACTCACGGTCGTGAACAACTAGGAGAAGTAATGTCAAGTATAGCTTTGTTTTTGCGAAGGTTTTGGAAAATGTGTTGTGACGGGTTGGTATATTTGTAAGCCAAGGTTGGCTGTGATTTACTCACTGTTCGAGGCCATGGAGGGTTGTGAAATAATGGAATTGAACTTTACTTACTGATATTAGATTCATATCAAGTGCTCATTTCAATTTCGTTACCGTTTGATGAACTAATCTCTTGCAAATAAAATCTACCTTATACTGAAAATAAAACTTAGTGAAGTGGCTTGATTTCCTTGGACTAACCTTTCATATATTTTATTTCCATACACTAAAGTTTTTCTAGTACATACGTGTACTCACCGTTGCTTAATTCATAATATAGACGAAGGTACAGAAGAAATCCCTAATGATTCGTACTTCGCACCGGGGTCTGACGAATATTTAGATGGATGAACTAGGGCTCTTCCTAGTCGGTTACCTTTGAGTTATGGATGGGCATACCGTTGTCCTACTTTTGCTTTACACTAAATTTCCACTGCAATCTACTTTTATGTGTAATATTTGGTCGGTCCACAGCATACTTGTAATATTAAGTAGTTGTAATAGCTTTCTAGTCTACGTTTATGCTGTGTTAAATGTTTAGATATGTGTGTATGCGTAATGGTACATCTCAAATACGGGATATGTGGGCGCTAGGCTTTAATCTTGGGAACTAGTGCCAGCCACATATCCGGGTACCCAGATATGTTCTCAACTATCTGACGCATGGACACGTGCAACCATCATTCCTTGCCTATTGCGACGCACACCCTCAGTGGGTGTGGGCGATACCAAGGTCCTGAGGCAGCCGGCGTGTACTACACCTGGAAGGGTTGGCTCCAATACCGGTATAGTTATTTAGAAAAGAATCGGAACTCTCTTGATCGCATAAGTGTGTACAGTGCAACCTGGTGGCTCATATTTATTTGAGGGCCATTTGGTTAATACTCCATGTACGAGACTATTGGTGGCAGTGAGCATACACTTAAGTGGAGTATGGGTGTTATTTCTAGTCCACCGCACGAGTGAGAATCGATTCATATTTTTGGGTGCCCACAAATAAACTCGAAAAATTCCAAAAAAAATAAAGAAAATTCTTTGCAACATAAGGAACCCAAATAAAACTTGTTTTAATTTAATTGAAGTTTGTATTATTAATGTTACATCATTTTATATTTGGAAATTCCTAGTTAAGCTTTATTAATTCAAGGAAAAATCCAAATGGTTTACAATGTTCAATACAAAGTCTACCAAAACTATGACGTAAATTGGGATCCCTAATCTGACATGATCTCCTTTGGGACCCATTCAAACACACAATTCTTGACATATAAGCACTATGCATCTATCTCTCGAGTAGGTAGTCTATACTGGAATAAAATGTGCAACATTAGTAAGATGATCCACAATAACCCAAATAGAATCATATCCGGATTTTTTTCTTGGTCGACAACTGATGAAATCTATTCCAAATGCTTTCCATTTCCATTCAGGTATTTGCAATGGTTGTAGCAGTCCAACGGGTATCTGATGCTTAGCCTTAACCCGACTGACATACATCACAAAAAGCTACATATTGTGCAATTTCCCTTTTCATGCTTGACCACTAGTACCTTTTTCTAAGACATAGGTACATCTTTGTATTTTTCGAATGAATAGAATATGAATAATCATGTGCTTCCTTAAGAATTAGTCATTTGATTTCTTTCTAATATGATAGAAGAATTCTTTTTCCAAACCAGATGGTGCCTTTTTCATCTTCTGAAATTCTTGGTGCTCTATCTTCCTTCCTGCTATCCTTAATTATTGTAACAATTTTGTCCTCCTTCTAGGCCTCTTTGATCTGGTCTTCTAGAGTTGGTTGTACCTCTATGGTATCTATACAAGCTTCATCCACTATTTCCAAATAAGTTGCTAGAATTCCTCATGGAGCATGGGCTGACTTTCGTGACTCAAAATATTGTTGTAGTAGCTTTTCCTACTCAAAGTATCTGCTACTACATTAGCTTTTTATGGGTGGTAATGTATCCCAACATCATAATCTGTAATTAATTCCAATCATCATCTTTGCCTCAAGTTGAGATCTGCCTATGTGAATATGTATTTCAAGCTCTTATGATCAATATATATCTCACAACAATTCCCAATGAGGTAGTGCCTCCATATATTTAGAGTATGGACAAATGTGGCTGGTTCTAAGTCATGGATTGGAAAATTCCCCATATGAATGTGCAGTTGTCTTGAGGCATATGTTACTACTTAGCCTTTGTCAGAACCTGAATTTGCAAATCCAAACCCTCTTTCTATATTGCATTAGTTCAGGATCATACTAGTGCACACAGTGGCAACATTGATAGAAGATCATATCTATACACAGTGGAATGCGAATAAACAAACTATATTTAATAGAAAATAGGTGTTTTGACTTTATGGTTGGTTTACTCTTTACTATATCATGCAGGAATTAGGCACTAAATAAATAACTTGCAACGGAAAAGAAAAAAAAACTCCGAAGTGACCCATTGACCTGACACAGACAATTGACTGGGGCTCAAATCCTAGTACTTGACCTCTTCGCGATACTCCTCCGAATTAGGTATTGATTCGTCTTCTTCACCAACTGAGTGTTGTTTATTGCAAGGGTGAGCATATGGAGTACTCAACAAGTTGTGCACACAATACAAGTCTAATATAATTATATGCAAGGCTAATTCCAACGGATAGTTGAGATTGTTCTTTTGCACAAAGTAGCATTTGCATCTTAAACATAGTTAATAGATTGAAAGCATAAGTAAGACAAATAGCCATAAATAATAACATTTGAGATTTCCCCAAAAAATGGCACAAAGCCTAGAATAGTTCTTTCACAGGACTTCCCACCAAGTTTTGTCTTACAAAATCTAACCCTTGTGTGAAATTTCCGAGCATTGTTCATAACCGGAGATACATCTATTCAAATAGTTTAATTAACACTTTGCAAAGATTATACATTTTACCCACAAGATATCATCAATCTTATAATGTCGACCATGATATGTTTCCTTTGACGTGCGAATAAAAAGATCGTAACAAAACCTTTCAAAAACTCTGTCCTAGAATTGACCCTCCTAATAAGCCTGATATCACCATTCTACCCTCACACAGAGTAGAAGAATGGGAGAGACTAACTATTGGACTAAGAATAATAATTTTTCAAGATGTGTCATTGTTGCAGCACACACCCTCCACCCAAACACATAGCTCAGCCTACCACATAAGGTATTGTAACATCCTGAAAAATGAGTAATAATAAGAAATTAAATGATATATTTTTAAGAAGTTTTAATTTGTTTTTCTCTGGATTTTTCTGAATTTTCTATGAGTTTTCTTGACTTCTTTTGATTATTGTTTGTAAGGCAAATTCTTTTTCTAATCAATCAACCATTACTTAAGTAATAATAAATGATTTGTAAAACAAAAAATAAGAAAAATTACTGAAAAATTCGTGGATCTATCCAGAACTCAAAATATAATTTTTAAAAACTATGACAAAATATGAAATGATGAAAAGAAAGGTAATTAATGAAACAAGACTAGTAATAGTGAAAATGTTAGAAATTAAATGATCATAATTTCGATGGGAAACTATTTATATTATCTTCTCCCTGGATAGAGTCATATGCAGTAAAAATATCAGGAGATGATCTTTAGATTTGATATTTATAAAAATTCAAAAACTGAATAGTTAAAAATCTAGAAACTTCAATGTCAGAATTTTATTAAATAAACTGTCAAGAATTTGAAGCTGAAACTTTTACAGGAGTATAATGTGAATATAACGAACCTGTTAAACAAGTTTCTAAATTTTTTAGTAAGATATAAGTATCTTAATAAATATAAAACCGAATGCATGAATATGTGCACAGTGCACTGTCAGAATTATTGTAAATTCGTCAATCGTCAAATAGGTTTGAAATTTTTATGGTAGATCCTACACTAGCTCAGGTACACTCAGTAAATTAGTCATTAATTTACCGATTGGATAGGCAATGGATTAAGTGAATCAAATCAAGCCTCTTGCAGTTCAAGCCGAACTTCTCTTTTGCTCTCTCTGCCATGCAGGCCCGAATCGCTGTATGGTCCCACCTGTCAGCCACAGCCACCGCCTTCTTCTTCCTACCTCACAGCCATGCTCGTGCGTGACTAGAGCTGATTTCGCCGACTATAGCTCGCGCCACCGCAGCGCCTGCACTTCGCCCGAGGTAACCGCCTCTGCCAAACCCTGCCAAGCATCGTCCTTGCCCAGATTTTCCGCAAACCGCCCATCCCTTCTCCTATTCTAGCGCCACAAAATCCCATCGAGTTCACACCAGGTGTTGGCTCATCTACAGCGTCCCCCTCGGCCTATAAATACCGCAGCTTGATCGCCAGAGAGTGCTCATCAAAACCCCTCTTGTTTCATCCAGTATACTCCACAGATCACTACCAATTTCGCGTTTCTTTGAATCAGCCAAAGAACCCTAGCTTTCGGATCATGATCGATTCAAGGTGGTACAAGAACCCATTACTCAATTGCTTTCTGTTATAGCATCACCAGCTCACATGAATCAAAGCCCCTCTGTTATTCCAGGAAATTCCGACTGGAGCTCCGCCGCCACTATGCCCCCTTCTTCTCTAAAACCGGCGATCGATGGTGAGCTAATCCGACTCTCCCCTGAGCTTCCTTTTGGCAAAAATGATTCCACCGGAGAAGCCTTCTGTCGCCGGCGTGGCTAGTCACCGTGACCTCTGCCGCTCGGCCACGACGACGACCCATCTCCGGTCATCGTCGGAACTCATTAGGTTGTTCCCTAGATGCGCGTTAGCATGCTGAAGCCGTAGGTGCTACCCATTCCTCCTGGCCGGAGTTAGTTCGCCGGCGGCGAGCCAAAAACCGAGCTCCTCTGTTTGGAGTCGCTGACCGGTGGGCTCCCGCTGTCAGTGACCGAGTCGGGCATGGGCGTGCGCAAGACCGAGGTCGCTGACGAGTGGGCCCCGGATGTCAGTGCCCCGACGGGATTTAAACGCGAAATCCGGCGTGCAGTGAAAGGCATTTTCAGAGCATTGAAAGCGTATTTCATTATTTCCTTTTGATTTTCAGAACTAGTTCAAATTCAAACTTGAATATCTTTCGCATTTGAAATCCAAATGAGATGAAACCAATTTATAAATTCATCTAAAATCAAGAGCTTCCAGTATATGCAAAAAAATTTTGAAAAGCTATTTCGGAAAAATATTTTAATACAAAGGAGAATAGTACATATGAAAGTATACTAAGTATGGAAATTTTGCAAACAAGGTTAATATTATTTGGAACCAATTTTATTAAGATCCTTATTCTGCTACGAACCCAATTCTATAAAAATATTTGGGTAACTAGTTGTTTTATGCCTTCTCTATTAAAGTTTAATATTATTAGTAACTATGCTATAATAACTAAAAGGATAAGAAAAGAATTTTTGGTAGTTTGTTAAACATATTTCTTTTCAGCATAATGGCAGAATAATATTAGGCTGGGTAAAAATATTGAACAAATAATGATTCATGCAAATAGGATGTGATTTCTTATGAAGAGCACAATAAGTATATATGTATATGTTCATATGAGACCATGCTTGCATCTAGTAATTAGTTTATGAAGATAGGGCAGGTAGCTTAATGTGTTATGCCTGATAAAGTGGCAACCAAAAATTTGGTGATAAATGTTCAATTTAGAAAGTCTTTAAATACATTGCTTTGCATCTAAATCCTATTAACAACATTCTATTCCATGATATCACCATAAGTCAAATCTTTCTACTTCAAATAATTTTAGCATCTAGAATTCGTTAAAATAAAATGAATAATTCATATGAAGCAAGAAATGCTTGATACCATCTAGTCCAAAAATAATAAAGGTAAACATGAACAAAAAGGAACAGTATAACCAGATTAACTTGAGTTATAATCTTACTAATGAACACTCATGTTTTTATAAGTAAATTTTTAGTTGGATTTTCTATCTGACTTCTTTTTGCCCTTATACCGGTTTGCTATTTATTGTATGTTATTCCTGATGATCGACGAGTAGATTCCGACGGACCTGAATTAGCAGACGACGACCTCGCCGACGATCCGGAGTTTATACCCGACTGCGATCAGCAAGGCAAGCACCCCCTTGATCATATTGGTCCTAGTACTTTAAATATTTACTTTCAATGATTGCAAAACTATTATGCATGCGCGTACTTGTCATAAAAATGCTATGTTGGAATATTGGTAGATATACCTGATGTTTCATGGAACTTTCTTGATAAGTATGGATATGTGAACCTTGTTAACCATAGATAAAGGGGTAGACATTACATAATGTCAACTTGGGTATATGCGAATATTAACCATGCTTAGCCATGCTTTAGAACCAACGTTGAATATAATCAGATCAAAATTGATTCTTGAGATTTGAAAATGGTTGGTTATGACATGATGTCAATTGTTGGTATTTTGACTAAAAACCCCCAAAATAAAACTATGGTTTAGATGCGAGCAATTATTGGCAATAGCCAGTTGTGCAAGGGTTAGACTTGTACGTAGTATAGAGGGAGATTATTGCCCGTGTCGGATTAAGGACCGAACTATGGGTTTTTTTTAAGCCAAGAATTCCGTCCAACCACAAGTGCTGGGATGGGGCAGCCTTAACCTATTAAGTTGCTTAGGTCCGGCTTTGCACATTGGTAGGCAGGAGATAGTATGAGCAATCTTTTCTAGGTTTGTTTAAGAGGGGCTTCCACACTTCGTTGTGGGTAAATGCATATCGGTATAACGATGTACGCCTTGATATGGGAAGGAACCCTTATCGCAGGGATTTACTGCCTTTAATGCAGGGAATTACTGCTTGTGTTACCACTTTAAATGATAGGGATTCACTGTCATGTTCCTTCTCCATAATAAGGATCTAACGTCATCGAGCTGGTGCAAAATTAGGCTTAAACAATGTAACGGTTATGTCATGATCACCATGCCGACATTCCAAAGGAAGAGTGTCAACTGGCCTGGCAAAAGTGATAGATCATTTCTTGTGGGTAAAGCTGTACGCCTCTGCAGAGTGTAAATCTAATTAACTAGCCGCGCCTACGGTTAAAGGCACTTGGTAAAGTCATCACATGGTTAGAGTTTTAATATTTCCAAAATGATTTGACGGGAAAATGGTGTTTTAGAAAATGTATGTTTTATGTCAGGGGATGACATGGGAATGGATTGAGTCAGTCTGATAGACTGTGATATGAGGATTGATTTACGCTACATTAATACTTGCTTGTTACAACAAGATGCTCCCTTACAAACTTCAGTTACAATCTAGTATGTGCTTATGCCTTATTCTGCTAATGCAAAAATAACTGTAGAAACCTTTCCATTGTTGTACCCTGCATTCACTTATAATTGCATCTGTGATACACTATCAGACTTGCTGAGTACACAATGTACTCAATCTTGCTACCAATATTGTTTTAGGTGAAGATATCGAATACCCCAATGATCTTTACGACGATTCAGGATTCGGGGGTTATGATGACGATGTTTTCTAGGGCTTTACCTTGTCTGTTGCCTGAGGGTGAATGGGTATACTACAAGAGAAATAAAGTTTCCGCTGCTACTTCTCGAGTTTTTGGTTTGTAATATTACTATGTAATTTTAGAGACACTTAACATATGTAATATTATTGTGTATGGATGTGATTTCAATTTATAATCTGTGCGTGCTAGTCACTGATCATGGGACTAGTACTGTATGCACAGGGAACCCATTGTTGATATTTATTATCGAAAATGGGGGTCTTACAGGTATCATATCTAAGACTCGGTAACTTACTAAGTTAGGTCTATCCCATTTCGGATATGTGGTTGTATGTTTGGCTCAATTCAATGGCTTACCATGTTAAGTCCTTATTTAACTAGGGCAAGACTATCCAATCAATTACACCACTTCACACAGAAGTATATATAGATTCATATAGAATCATGTCAACCCAATATCACATAGACCCACCAGCACATAGCTTCTTGCCACTTGTCCTAGTCTAAATTATTTATCACCCCTATTAATTATAGTGCAACACATGCCATCAATAAAAATCATCGTGTGACAACACGTGACACACCTTTTTCACAAAGATATTCCATAGATACTTAGTTATATTTGAATTTGCACTTTCAAAATGATATCAATAACCCATTGCATGGCTTTGCAAAAAAAAGTACACTAATCATGTCTAAATCAACCCACATTGATTCCATGATAATAACTAACTAATAATTAACCAATCTAGGGTGAGATATTATCATGGCATACAGAACACAAGGTAGGCATAATTCAAGTAGTTTTCATAACTAATCCTGAAATAATCAAACAGTTGATAATTGAAACCAGCATGCAATAATTTGAAACAATAACTTTTATAAAACCGGGTTCAACATGATCAAAGCACAATTTACCTTGGAATAGGTCCTGGTCTTAAACTTGAGCAAATTCTTCTCCTTCAAATACTCTTAGCACTCCAACGTCTACGTGAAACAAGTAACAAAAAGAAAATAAATATTAAACATAGGCACAAAAACTCCAAAAATCAAAAGGAATATACTGGAAGGTAGGGCTAGATTTTAGATGAATTTAGAAAGTTGAATAGACTCAATCGGAGTTCGTATGAAGGGGAATAGGCTCTCAGAAGAATTATTGGACAAGAAAAAAAATAAAAAAGAGAAAAGAATATTCTGACAATATTCTTTCATCTAAGACTGATATGTGGGATCGAGGAATCTTTTGATTTTCTAAAATTTAAGAAAATTTTGATTTTCTAAAATTTCAAAAAATACCACGAGACCGATATGTGGGGCCACATGTTATGGACTTAGTCCACAGTAGACTAAGTCCACCGAACAAATCTAGAGCTAGGCTTGTTGACGTAAGCATTATGCCGATATGGCACACACGTGGCATGACCTAGTGGTTGATGTGGAAAAGATGCGACTGCTAACTCAGTGACACGCGGCAAACTTGAGGCACTTGCATCGCAGTGACATGGCGACACGTTGATGGTGGAAGCACTAGGACCTATGGTCACCAGCAAATGGCGAATTTTTTTTTTAAATAATACTATTTTTATTCTATTTTACAAAAATAATATGCCGAAAAAAAAATTACAAAACTACCCAGTTGTCGCCATTTCAAATGGCGACAGACAGTCTTTGATATGTTTAAATGTAATTTTTAGGAAGAGTAGACCAGATTTGCTCTTTGATATGTGCACTACCATATTCTGGGAAAATATTTAATTTACACCTTGCTTTGCATCTAATTTCCACTAGTGCAACAACCCTAAGTATTATAGTCGACAACAACGCATGTTATAAATAGTTCCCACGGAGCACTTAAATTATTTGTTGAACATATATATAAGGGCACATACATCGAAAGTTCAGATGATAAAATAAGCAATAGATAGATTATATTGCAAGGGCATTACAACAGTGACGAAATTGCTTGCCGAACTAACTAACGAAAGCACTGGTTGTCATGGTGGAACAAATGATCGTTCCGCCTATCTGGGTAAAGCCAGAATGATGTCCCACATTTTCTGCATATTACCTGACCCGTGTAAATTTGGAGATTTGTCCTCAAACACCGCTCAATCCCCACTATGAAAGAACTCCATGGGGATCCGCAGTGCTCCCAGGTGTCGCCGAATGGGTGGCCTATGCCGTACGTCTCGGGTGTCTAAGACAGAATTTTTTGGTCTTTTTGATGTGGATTTCTGCCCTCCCACATGGGCAAGTCATCCCAATTCCCGGCGTCCCTTATGTTATTACCACCTGGGTTCCCGGATGGTCTGCGTAAGGCATCAAGGATTTGTTGCGTGGTGTGGACCTCGGCCGGCTGCTTCCCCTTGTCCCTTCCTCTTCGAGAGGAGGTACCCTCTTGCACCTCTGGTGTGTTGGCCGTTGGCGGACACTTGCGGAGACGCCTGCTCTGTTTCGGCTCGCACTCCACTGTATGGTGCAGGAGGTGTGTGTTGGGCTTATCGTTGTACAACCGGAAGTGTGCCCGCGATCAATGCAAGATGCCCGTTGGCCGTTGAATAACACCGTAGGCGCACTCGGGTCCGGCTTTTCCGGCGTAGTAGCACCACGGGGAGGGTTGCTCCCCCCAGTTATCCCATACGGGAAGTTTGAGATGTGGGTGGTACGTCTCCGGGTCCACCCAGTTGAAGTAGCCGCACCATTCATCCTCGGCCAAGGGGCACCGGTAGAATCTCCGGTCCGCTAGTTCATCGTGGCAGGTATCAACCACTGCCTGAAGGCCGTGTTCGCAAAAGTCAGGGCTTTCGGGTGGCCCCTGGGGAGGTTTCTCCTTTGACTCGAGCAATTTCGCAATTTTCTTTTTGAACTCCGTATGGGATGAACTGGTTTAGAATTACTACTTTGTGAGTGAAGCATGGGTTCGCCGCATGAAACTCACCGATTGGTTGGCCTCTTGTCCACCGCCCGAACTCGTCGCTCTAGAACGGGACGATCCGCGGCCTCTCCAACCGGTTGAAGTTCTCGGGCGAAGCGGGTTCGGCGTCGTGGCAGTTGTAGACAAATTCGTAGTCACGTCGTTCCGGGCCGTCGATCCATTGGAAGAAGCAACACCGGTCCTTGTGCTGAGAAAGGAAAGAACGATGCGTGAAATGGTACCGTTAGCCTGTATTTTATGGATACAAGTAGGTTTACCTGGTAGGGGCGGGCACAACAGTAGTGAGCGCGGGCGGCCGTCTCTCCGTGGGTAGATTGCATCATCTTCGCCGGAAGGTTGCGATCGATTTGGGTGCAGGAACTCCGCAGAATCGGGCGCACGCCATCGTATCCGGTATTCGGGCGGGATGACTTCGCTGTCAAGAGGCGACGGTAGAACGACATCGTGCCCTAATTTGTGTAGATTCAGATGGCGTGTATTGCTTGTTTGGCGGTGTTGGATGTGTAACCCTAGGCCGGTTTTATAGTGGTGGTGAGTGGTTACTCCGCACGACTACAGCACTTGTCCAGTTTGACGTCCTGGCATCCTCTGTGAAAAGCTGCACGACATGTCACCCATCATCCAAGCTGCACCGCCTGTCACCTTCTGCGAAAGGCTGCACGATTTGTCACCATCGAGAAAAGCCACATGACTGTCATCACGAACAAAAGTAGGCGTGAGTGGTCACTTTGAACTGCGGCTCGCATGTGTGACAAAGCACGTGTGCGAAAGCAGAGAGGTCTGTCGTGTGGTCAAATCGGCTGAAAAGGTTGAAAGCATTGCGCCGTGAGTTGTCTAATCGCGCGTGGAAAGCTGCTACAAGGTCGTACATATGTCGAATGGTGTTTGGGGCTATTACTCCATAATTTATCATGTAAACTGTTATTTTACGTAATCCACGAAAAGCTATAGTGATCATACCGTAATATAACATAACTTATGTAAACAAAATTCTATAGCTGAATTTGACGTAATATGAGGAAATAAAGCATCATTTTGTGTTCAATTACAAAATATATGAAAGGAAACAAATAATTGGGATAGTGCCAGTGACGTCTTCGTCGCATCACAATCGACAAAGTAGCTACGTGTGTCTGTCCTATCGACGTGACAAAGGTATGGTAGCATATTTACAAATAGCGCCACTAAGTAAAAATTATATATAGCACAAAACTTCATAAATAAAACTAACATATGTGATATTACATGAGCTAAGGAAGTAAAAGACGAGATTGTTTACGGTACATCATGTGTAAAAGAAACAAACTAGCTAGGGCCCCTGCGCGGTGCAACACCTCGTGTGGTCCCAGGCCTCCTACGACGCTGCACATGTCCGCACGGATATGTGAGTGGTCAGGGCCCGCCCACGAGTACTCCTAGGAGGCCGGACCGGGGCTGGCGGAGTAGCGAAGGCGTCCTGTGTCGGCTGAGATGGGCCGGGGGCCGATGGACTAGAGGCCGATGCGAGCTGTGACGAACCAAGTACCGCACCTGCGGACTGCTGATAAGGATCGACGAGAAAGTCGAAGTCCTCATCCTGGAAAGTACCGTAGTCCCCCGAGGTGCTCGCACTCCGTCGAAGGCGGATCGGCCGTTGACAAACTTTTCAAGTTAGAACGACACGTTATGTGAACAACAAAATATATGAAAAAAGAGACCACCTGATGTACCTGCGGTCATCGGGACAGACGCCGGGGTCCGGTACCAACTGGAGCCCCGTGCAGGTCCGACGAGGCGATCGGGTCCGCTGTGTCGACCTCGCATACAATGCAGGGCGACGAGGGGATCGTACCACGTCGTCATACTGGGCCGCCTACACGACGTCAGGTGTACGGCACGGTAAGTCAAGTCCTAAATATGGTGCAGCGCCCCTCGAAGGCCGTCCGCTGTGACCCCTATCGTATGGGTGGCACCGACCGCCTGTATCAACGCCGACGTCGCCTCGTGTGCCTCCCTGGCAAGGTCGCTCTGCGAAAACGAAAAGAGGCTAGTTAGTTGGCATAATTTTCAAGACGTTACGTTGAATGACAAATGGAGGGAGTACGAACCGCGCGGTGGAAAGCAGAGTCTGGATTGGTGGGGTACGTGTCAGAAGTGGTCGGATCGTGCCTGGGAGGTGACTCCACGACACGCACAACTCGAACGCGGGTGCGCGTGCTGTACCACTCGATATATGCGTCGTACGTGCCGTGGTCGTAGGGGGCAGTCTCGTCGATCACATCCGCAAGAGCCAGTGCCCACTGCTGCGCATGAGGTACCATGCGTGCTGCCCAGCTCTGCGTGCCGATGAAGCCTTTGCGTGTGTACCTGCAAAAACGAAAGCGCAACATTAATTCGCAAGCCACCGAGATCGTAAGTACTAGCAGAAGGGAAAAAATGTAGAAATACGAACGAGTGCACGGCTGCTGGAACGACGGCGCCTGTGGGTACTGGGAACGCCTGCCGTAGACCAAACTGCCTCAAGACACGGTGGGCGGTGTACGGCTCGACGAACACGTCGAACACCAAGTGGCGTCGGGTCAACCAAGACGCTGCGGCAGATGTAATCGCAGCGACAGCCAAGCGCGCGACGTGCTCGCACAAGCTCAGGAGCGTAGGGGCGCCATATGACGCGGTCGTCCGTGAGCTGGTCCAACATCGCTACGTACTGAGGGTACGAAGCGTGCGTCGTAACTGGGGTGAACCGCGGCTGCAAAAAAACACCAGCGATGAACGTTAGTACAACACGTGGAGAATTAAAAAAACAACATACGGCTACGATAAGTATATCGACTGTCGGCGACACCACAATGTCCCCATCGTCGGACGATCAACCTCGCCCCGGGAACCTCGTAGAAGTCCGCGCGTAAGTCGACAGTCTATCGCTGGTCGTCCGATCTAGAACCTCTCGAACGACCACACCGCAGAGCAAAGGGCGGCCGGAGAGTGGACGAGTCGGACACGCGACGACACCCGCCGCACAAAGCACGCGATGACGTCGCGGCAAGTACCGCAGTCCCTGCCACCGCGGATCTCCTCCAAGTCGTCGGCGATCATCCTCGCAAATGGATCATGTGCTCGTCGACGGTGTCCCGTGCGACGAGCGTAACAAGACCCACCCGAAGAGCCACGGAAGGTACGCCTCAAGTGCCGGGCGACGGCCGCTCCTCACTCGGGTACCATCCTCTCGGCTGCAAAGTAATGGTTAGGTTGTAAATGCAATGAAAATCACACACGGTGAGTTAAATCGAGACGACAAGGAAAATCGTGCTTACGTAGAATCGCACAAGCCACCGCTGCGTCGGACCGCGCGCACCGCGAAAGTCGTGGTATCGTGGTTGGGGTAGCACTCGAACCGGTGGAGGATATCCGCCGCCACTCGGGTGGACGTCTGCAGAACCACCGCATCTCCCGAAAGGCAGGCCCGGGGATGTAATCGACGTCCTCTAGTGTCGGCGCCATCTCACCACACGGCGGTGAAAGGTGTGGGTCTCGTGCCGCCACCGGTCCACTAGAGCAGCGAAGCAAGCTCTCGTCGTAAGGGAACCGCCTAGAGGCACTCCGTCGGTCCTGCGCAGATCCGCGGCGGTCATCTCGACCATACGGCAATGTAGTAGGCCACCGCCTCAACCCGCAAAAGAATGTGAGAAGTATTATTGTGGTGTCGGGGACATGAGTACAACATCGCGACGAAATTGAACTAACCTCGGGATCCATCGCGGATCGAGACGCCACGCCTCATGGGGTGCGCAAGCGCAGGCCCCAAGCTCCAAGGCCGCCTCCCCATCCTGCGGGGCAACGCCGCTAAATGGCTCGTGAGTCGCGTCGACCGACGGGTCAAGCAACTCGCATAACCGTCCGCCCGCCATGCACGCAAATAAAAATGTTTATGTTACATAAGGTGTAAAAAATGTGCAAAATAAATACAACAAATACAAATAGAATATGAATGGAACGAGTATTGTCATAATTTAGAGCACACGTAATACATGGAAGTAAAAATGTTCATCTATGTGCAAAGCGTTAAAAAGATACAAAATGAATACAACATACTACACTCTCATTTAATCAAGTACAATAACATTCAGATACATATTTTGACCACACGCATTTAATTCGATACAAGGAAAATGAAATTCTAGTGCATCAAGTAAACCATAGTTCAAGATTTAAAAGAACATATAACACTTCATGGCTTCAATCTTGGGCAACTCTTGAAAGAGTGCCTGTCTCCTTGCAAGCGTAACATTTCTTTACGCGGCCACTTTCGTAGCGCCCATATCATTCCTTATACGCTGGTTTGCCTTCTTCCCACTCCTTTAGCTTCGCTCATGTCCGGGACCCAACGTGTATCCTCCCAGCTTTTGTGCTCCGTGAATAAACCCACCGCTCGGAAACCGTACATTTCCGCGCTCCAGGTTGCAGCCACAGCTTCCTTACTAAAGAATTGAGACATGAATATACCTAGATCCATATGAATCATCGAGCAGGCAGCCATAACATGGGAGCATGGCCTGTGTAATAGACGAGGCTTATTGCAGGTGCAGACACAAGTTTGCCTGTGTATGATGCATTCGTGAGCAACTTTTCGTCGGTTCGTCCCACGACCGCTTTCTCCTTGCACATCACCTCAAACGGAGCTCCTCGCACTCCATCTTCGTTGCTTCGCATCTCCCGCTTCTTGCCTTTGTCCTCCATGTATGCGTAAATCATCTCGAGTACTTCATAGCAGATCGTTCATGCGCGTGATCGCCCTTGCATGGCGATCAACGAAGTACTTTGTGATGCCACGAAGAACACCTCAACAATACCAACCAAGGAAGGGTCTCAACCTCGCATCACCCAGTTGTAAACCTCCGCAAGGTTTGTTGTCATGACACCATACCCGCACCATCGGTGTCGTAAAGCGAGCCCATTTCTCCCTAGGCTCATGCTCTATCCATTCGAGAAGCGTTTGAGCCCTTCCATTCCTTGAACCCGGTGGGGAGGGTCGGTGGGTAACTCTTCTAGCGCGACCGGGCCTCCCTAAGGTCGGGCTGCCTCTTCGTTGCCTCTCTTGTGTGCCTCGATGTCACTCATCCAATTTCTTCCAGAGTACATCAAACTTTCTCTGCTGGTTCTGGTCGCAGAGCCTCTTGAAAAGCTTTGTTAGCTCCTTGTTCCTGAACTGCTTGTAGAAGTTGGCACCCATATGACACTTGCACCACCTACTACACAAATCAGGCCATGAATGAGTCTCATCCACACCTTGCTGCAACTGAATAATTGCCCTCAAAAGCCCGGAATGCCGATCGTGTATGATACACACTCCAGTCACGATGAACGACACCGGCTTTGACATTCGTAGGAACCAATGCCGACTATCGTGTTTTCACCCTCCACAAATGCGAAGCGCCACGGGAGAACTTGATTATTGCCATCCACTCCTATGGCAGTCAATATCTGCCCTTTGTATTTACCAGTCAAAAATATCCCATCGACACATAACAAAGGACGACAATGCATGAACGCATTGATGCATGGACCTAAAGCGAAGAATGCTCGCTTCAAAACCATCTTTCCAGAGAAGCGCTGCGAAGGATGCTCACAAATGTCCACATAAGTTCCAGGATTTCGGTCCTTTATCAGCTAAAGCAAACCTGGCAAGTTCTGGTAGGAGTCTTCGTACGTGCCGAACCGTGTTTCCAATGCCTTCTGCTTTGCTCTCCATGCCTTCGCGTAGCTTATTGTATACTAGAACCTCTGTTGTATTGCGAGTACGATGGCCCGTGGCTCTAAATCTAGGTTGCCTACAATCTCTCCATACATTGCATTGGCAATAAAGCCTGATGATATGTTCGGATGTGACTGCGCAGACTCCGTTAGTACACATGTATGTGGAACGACTATAGAACACTTCCAAATGGTGTCCCATTTAGGCTGGTACGCATGGACGCGCCACGGGCAACCCTCCGTCTGGCATCTTACATCATACACCCGCTGATCGGACTTTACAACCTTGAAGGCTCAAGCAACGACAATCGACCATGCTATTACTGCTTCTTGAACCTCACTCTTATTCTTGTAAATTGCATCTTTTCTCACCTCATTCTGATCATACTGCGAAGGGAACTGTTCGTCATCATTCACCACCAGCCTGTCGAACGGATACTCATCCCACTCTGCGGGGAATAGATCTTCAGCGGCTTCATCATTACTTAAAGCCTCATAGTCCTCATTCTCTATGTCCATCGCTTCGACCACTGACTCAATGTTTTCGCCCTCGTCTGCCATGCCCATTGCTTCTTGAACCTCTCCCGTTGCAACATCAGCTCTCCCACCTTGCACTTCAGATCGGCCGAACATACATCCCGCTCTACTAAGCCTTCTCTACTTCTACCGCTTCCCCAACTTCCTCGGTTCTTCATCAACAACCTCTTCTGCGTCGCATGCCCGGTATTGACTTTCTCAAATGCTTGTGCCAATAACACTAATGGCCATCCTTTCTCAATTGCAATTCTTACGCATTTAACTCCAAGATTTCGCCCTCTCATTTCCATTAACTCCCAAAGACGTGCAATCTATTCTTGACAAACTACTCCATGTAACTTCAGATCATACAATTCACGGTCCAAAGAGAACATGTGGTACAACCATCTCATAACCGTAGCCCATGAACGCTCCCCTGCGCGTGACAGGCTAGCCTCTACACTTGCGAAATGACTTAGATCTACCCCTTCAACACCCATGTGCGGAACTCCTCCATAATATATTTTAAATTGCACTCTATCATCCATACCTGTCATGCAAATTCATCGAATTCTTAACATTTGCACAATTTAACTCTACATTGTACGACTAATAATGATCACAAATTTTTAATCAAGACAGCTTGCAATATTTCAATTCTTACAAATTCTTGATTCGTGATCATTTTCAAATTTCTATGAGAACATAACTAAACTAATGTGTCATGAACCTCTACTGATTGAGTTATATTTCGTCCCGACAATTTTAGCCACCCAACTCTACATGACATCTCCGAATTCTCAAGACACAAATAACCGAATTTGGATTCTACATTTCCAGTTAAATTTAAAATTTATCCATGATCTCTAATCAAAAACTATTATTACAATCAAAATTTTAATCCCTACCTCTAGGTCATCCCTACATCGAAAATTAATTACTAACTAAGTCGCATAACTAAACATCTGTCCATACCGACATAACTATAAATTCCTGACTAATTCATCTAACTAAACATCTATTCTTACCGAAATAAATATAAATTTCTAACTAAGTCAACTAGCTAAACAACTTGCATCAGGTTCTCATTCCTAACTAAGTCATCTACCTAAATAACTATTATTACTCTATTTAATCTGATTACTATATTACATATTCAACATTTAAATACTTAAAAAAAATTAGTACCTGACGAAATGTAGATCTTCGAAGTCCCTCTCCTTCTCCCTCTCCCTTTCTCCTCCTCCTCCTTGTCCTTCTCCCTCTCCCTCCCCCTTCTTCTCCTTCTCCTTCTCCTTCTCCTTCTTCTTCTCCTCTCTTTTCTGTTTTTTTTCTCTGCGTTGGTAGCACGATCGAGGCGGGGGCATGTGCTTTATATAAGCGTTTGTCCATCGCCATTTCAAATGGCGACAGACTCTCTATCGCCGCTTGAAATGGCGATGCATGTGCCGTCGTTATTTAAATAGGCGACAGAGGTGACGTTGCTCTCTGTCGCCATTTGAAATGGCGGCAGAGTCTAATCCCTATCTCGATCGGCGACAGTCATGCGTCGCCATTTCAAATGGTGACAGACTGTCTGTCGCCATTTGAAATGACGACAACTGGGAAGTTTTGTAAAAAAAAAATTCGGCATATTATTTTTGTAAAATAGAATAAAAATAGTATTATTTAAAAAAAAAATTCAGCAAATGGCATCATAACTCCATCTTCTCTTTTTGATTTTTGAAATATAATATAACAAACGAAGTTCAATGTTTACATAGATTTGATTGACCAAACAAAGTTGAATTTTTTTGACAAATTTATATAATGGTACTAAGGCAATTATTAATCTCTCACAACAATTTTAGATCAAAATCACACTCAAGAAAATTTATAAAATTCTGACAATGTAACTGTCTCAATTATGTTCATTCTGTTTTTTGATTTTTTTAAGGATAAAAAATGAATTTAAATTATTTTTAAATTTTTTATGTATGATCGTACACTACTAAATATAGTACCATAAAATTTTCAGCTCATTATCAAGCTTGTACAATTTTATAAAATCTGACAGTGTTTCTGCCAAAATTTTAAAATGTCTCAAAAATTCAGTTTTTCAACAAATTTTCATAGCAAATGACTTTCCTAAGGGTTATTGGACCAAATCCGGCCCTAAACGTTCAAAAACCGGCCAAAAAAAAATAAAATTCCGCCGAAAAAAATGAAATTACTGTAGTAATTTCAAATTTTTTATTTTTTTTATCCGGCCGGTATCTAAATTTCGTTGAGGTCCGAAATCCGAAATTTCGCCGAAAATCGGCGAGATTTGAAACTCTGGAGACGACCAGCGACCTTCGACGATCGGTGACGCAGCAAAAGAGGTGACGTTGGGCACGACGGTGATGATGGCCTCCAGTGAAGAACCAGCAAAAAAAAAGAAATGCGCACTATGTAGAATGTGCCACGGCAAACTCGACGGTGTAGATGATGGCAACGAAGACCTACCAACGGTGACAAAATCTAGTGAAGAAGCTTGGGAATTTTTTTTTAAAATAATATATTTTATAATTCGAATCGCAGAAATATACCACGAAGAAAAAAAATTGCAGAAATGTACCCTTGTCGCCCTATGGTAGGGTGACATGTTGATTCACAAAAAATATCGCCCAATCGTAGAGCGACACGTCACTAGTCGCCCAATAGAACGGCGACACGTCACTAGTCGCCCAATGGTAGGGTGACATGAATAAATCGCCCAATGGTAGGGCGACTTGGCCAGAAAATTTACAAATTTTGGAAAAAAAATCTGAGTGACTTAAAAAATATTAAAATATTTGGATAAACAGATTTAGGATTGAAGTAAAATACTTTTAGCCTCTAGAGAAATTTGAAATAATTTTCAAAATTCCCTTGAACAAGTAGGGTGCATGGTTTTTAGCCTTTTCGCGCCTGCATAATGTCATGTCTAAACGGTATTTTTACGAACAGTGGACCACATTTGATCTTTAATACATGCACTTCCATATTATGGAGAAATACGTAATTTACAGCTTGCTTTGCATCTAATTTCCACTAGTGCAACAACCCTAAGTAATATAGTCGGCAACAACTCATGTCATGTTTTTCAGCCTTTTCGGCGGCCCGTAAAATGTCATGTCTAAACGATATTTTTATGAACAGTGGACCACATTTGATCTTTGATACATGCCCTTAAATCGCGTTATTAAACTTTGATTTGTAATCATGTGTTAAACTATTTGTTGAACATACATGAGGGCAGATGCACCGAAAGTTCAGATGTTAAAATAAGCAATAGACTATATTATATTATAAGGGCATTACAGCAGTGACAAAATTGCTTGACGAACTAACTAACTAACGAAAGCAGTGTTTGTCATGGTGGAACAGATGATCGTTCCGCCTATCTGGGTACAGCCAGAATGATGTCCTATATTTTTTGCATATTATCTAACCCGTGTAAATATTGTGATTTGTCCTCGGACACCGCTCAATCCCCACTATGAAAGAACTCCACGGGGATCCGCAGTGCTCCCAGGTGTCGCTGATTGGGTGGCCTATGCCGTACGTCTCGGGTGTATAAGACATAATTTTTTTGTCATACCGATTCCCGGCGTCCCCTATGTTTATACCACCCGGTTCCGGATGGTCGCGTAACGTCAAGGACTTGTTGCGTGGTGCGGACCTCGCCGGCCGCTTCCCTTGTCTCTTCCTCTTGAGAGGAGGTACCTCTTGCGCCTCGCATTGCGTTGGCTGTTGGCGGAGATTTGCCGAGACGCCGCTGCTGCTTCGCTCGCACTCCACTATATGGTGCGGAGGTGTGTGTTGGGCTTGTCCTTGTACAACCGAAAGCGTGTCCTGCGATCAATACAGAGATGCCCGTTGTGGTCGTTGAATAACACCGTAGGCGTACTCGGGTCCGCTTTTCCGACGGTAGTAGCACCACGGGAGGGTTGCTCCCGATTATCCCGCACGGAAGTTTGAGATGTGGGTGGTACGTCTCCGGATCCACCGATTGAAGTAGCCGCACCATTCATCCTCGGCCAAGGGGCACCGGTAGAATCTCCGGTCCGCTAGTTCATCGTGGCGGTATCAACCATCGCTCAAGGCCGTGTTCGCAAAAGTCGGGCTTTGGGTGGCCCCGGGAGGTTTCTCCTTTGACTCGAGCAATTTCGCGATTTTCTTTTGAACTCTGTATGCGATTTAACCGGTTTAGAATTACTACTTTGTGAGTGAAGCATGAGTTCGCCGCATGAAACTCACCGATTGATTGGCCTCTTGCCCACCGCCCGAACTCGTCGCTCTAGAACGGGACGATCCCGCGCCCTCCCACCGGTTGAAGTTCTCGGGCGAAGAGGGTTCGGCGTCGTGGCAGTTGTGGTCAAATTCGTAGTCATGTCGTTCCGGTCCGTCGATCCATTGGAAGAAGCAACACCGGTCGTTGTGCTGAGAAAAGAAAGAACGATGCATGAAATGGTAATGTTACTCTATATTGTATGGACACCAGCAGATCTACCCGGTAAGAGCGGGCACAACAGTAGTGAGCACGGACAGTCCTGATAATCATAAAAAGTACCAGGATTTCTTCCCTTAATGCAACTGAGCAGTGCGGGCAGATTATGGTACGAGTCTTCAAATTTCCCAAATCTCATTTCCAAGGCCTTCTGCTTCGCCCGCCATGCCTTCCCGTAGCTAATTGTGTACTGAAATCTATTCTCAATTGCTCGGATAATAGCACGGGGCTCAAAATTCAGGTTCTCAACTATCTCCGAGTACATGACACTCGCGATATACCCGGAAGACAGGTTCCTGTGAGCCACCAGAGTTTCCTCAGTCATACAACTATGTTGTTCAACCTTCGAACATAGCCAGTGGGTGCCCCATTTGGGCTTGTACGCGTGCACTCTCCAGGGGCACCCTTGCATCTCGCACACCACGTCGTAGCAGGTTGGGGTGGACTTCTTAACCTCGAAAGTTCTTCTTAGTGATAGGCCCAATCTTTGATAGCATCCCTGCACCGCCTCTTTTGTGGGTACATGTCTTTGTTAGGTCTCACCTCATTGTCGCTATATCGCCAAGGTGTATCATTGCATTCATTCACAACCTGTGTTATTAAATTGATGTGTGCTCCAATCTGCGGCACAAGTGGCTCAACTTCTTCATCTTCATCTTCCTCATCCGAGTTATCGCTGCCTTCCACTTCTACTTGTTCATATTCAAGGTCTTCCTCTTCCATATATGCTATTACTTCACGAATTTCCTCACCTTCGTCTACTTGCCCCGCGCATCTTGCCCAATGTTTCCATCATCATCCCTAATCTCAACTTGCTCACCACCGGTAGCCAATATCCTCATTGCAACCACGAACATGCGGCTCCCGGCTAGACTCTCCAATTTCAAGTGTCGCCATAAGTGAACTCATTTTGAGGCTCACTACACTCACGGCGTCCAAATGGTGCTACGGGCAACAACCCTTTCATACGCTTGCACTAAAAGCACCGACACCATCCACGTTGTTCGCCTCACATATGACCTTCAAGCTGCAGTTCCCTTCAGCTCAACTAACTCTCAATAAACAGGATCATCTCGCATGGTGCAAAGGCAAGATAACTTTAGCTGGCACTTCTCTTGTTCCATCCGAAACGTATAACACAACCAATTCAACACAGCAACAAATGTACGCTCTTCGACCCTACTTAAACTTTTATCCACATACTGAAAGTTACTCAGATCCGCACCCTCCGAACCATACATGATAACCCCTTCTCCATAAAAGATTCTAAAAGGAACTCGTTCTGACATATCTGCGAATCTATTCATTAACACACAAATTAATTACTCTTCGTAAAAAGTACTATATCTATTTGCTACAAAAAATTATACGTATGTATATCTACAATCGGAGAAATATATGTCTATCTACATTCAAAATAATATACATCTCTCAGATATGCATTTCCTAAAAACATATACATTCCTACAAATATCATTACATGGAAACCAAGTGTGCCTATTTCAGATGCAAAAAACTATGCGAAAAATATGTACATTACTAAAAATATTCATCTCTGTACTTGTATTTCTCAAAAACATCTACAACCCTAACAATATATACATGTGCACTTCTACATGTAAAAAAACATATATATCTAAATCTTTCTCTAAAAAGCATAACAACATATTATTATTCCTAAAAACAACCCTATAACTAGATCTAACCCTAACCCTAAACCATAATTAAACTGCAAAAATAACTACATGTAACCCTAAACCACAAACAAATTAAACCGCGAAAATAACTACATCTAATCCTAACCATAAACCCTAAACAAAACATACCGCGGAAATAACTACATCTAACCCTAAACCCTAATTACTCCGCGGAAATAATTAAACATCTAACCCTAACCCTAAACCCTAAACAAATTAAACCGCCGAAATAACTACATCTAATCCGAACCGTAAACCCTACACAAAACATAACGCGGAAATAACTACATCTAACCCTAAACCCTAATTTATCCGTGGAAATAACTACATCTAACACTAAACCTAATTTATCCGCGGAAATAACTACATCTAACCCTAAACCCTAATTTATCCGCGAAAATAACTATATATAACCCTAAACCCTAAACAAATTAAACCGCGAAAATAACTAAATAACACCTTAACCCTAAACACTAAATAAATTAAAACACGAAAATAACCGTAAAAAATTACCTACGTGCTGCCGCGGCGCTTCCTCCCTTTCTTTTTTTCTTCTCCTCCTCCCATTTCTTTCTTCTTCCTCCCCTTTCTTCTCTTTTTCCCTCGGTTTCTTTTCCCTCGGTTTGCTTCGATCGACCATGCGTATAAACGCGACAAGTCGCCCTCTGGTTGGGCGACAGCCGACCGCGCTCAGCCATGTCGCTCAACCAGACATCGATTTTTACGATGTCGCTCTCCCATGTGGCGACAAGGTACGTGTCGCTCTCCCATTGGGCGACAAGGTGCTGCGTCCCCGAGCAAGCCACGTGTCGCCGAGCCGTAGGGCGACGGGAGTATATTTCTGTAATTTTTT
This sequence comes from Otatea glauca, assembly GCA_036346275.1. Lineage (NCBI taxonomy): Eukaryota > Viridiplantae > Streptophyta > Magnoliopsida > Poales > Poaceae > Otatea > Otatea glauca. The sequence continues at coordinate 17,138,108 of CM070719.1, read as the reverse complement.
TTCTTCGTGGTATATTTCTGTAATTTAAATTATAAAATATATTATTTTAAAAAAAAATCGAAGCTTGGTGGCGTAGCGACCTCAATCTCAAATCCCGAGGTGACGGCGGCTCACTCGTTGACTAGGGCTAGGTTGTTGGTTGTGGGGCTCCTAGTAACACAGGTCCAAGGCACGGATGTGGTACTTATACCCAGAAGACGCGGCACAAAAGATGGTTCCAGTAGTCGACACGACACGGCACGGGAGTCTAGCTCGGATACACGAAGATGACAATTAACGGGTGGGCCCCACTTGTCAGCGACAGGCACAGAGAGTGGGTGACGCTGTTCTTTGCTGTGGTCGTGGGACAATGACGCGAGTCATGACTGGGCTGTGCGCAGGAGATGGCGAGACGGGCTGGCGAACCAGGCAGAAAGGAGAAGAAATGGGCAAGCACAAAGGGTTTCGGCGCAATGCCTTTTTCTAGCATTTTAATTAGTTTTTATTTTTATAAAATACAAAGAAATCAAAAGAGTTCAAATAAAATAGAAAATGCTCTCAAAGAATTCTCAGAAAAATCTGAAAAATACTTTAAGCACAAAGAACACAAATAAAATATTTTGACAATTGTTTACTTTGGATTTAATCATGTTGAATTATTTGTTAATCAAGAAAGTCCTGTATTAGGCTTTAATTATCAAAAAAATTGGTGAAAATTTTTGGAAATCTAAACTAAACAAAAAATATTTTCAAAGGGCAAAAAATTGGGGTGTTACAAAGATAGTCTCGGCCCAAGGAGAAGAATGAAATTTAAATTTGAGATTTTGATTTAGGATTGAAATTTAAGATTGATTTGAAATTTTGGAATTTGAATTCTAATATAATGAATGGACTCCATATAAAATCCAAATGCTTGAAATAATTAATTTAAATACTGTTTTACAGGAAGAAGGAAATTGGGATGTTACAGATTACCGGCTGGCCAAACAAATCTTTGCCGTAGTAAGCATGGAAATGCTAACAATAGCATCAAATGGATGGACTCTGACAGGATAACCAAGCACGCCGACCTGGACGATGGGAAAGGCCAAAACCGTCGGTCTTAACACACACGGGACCAGCCCAGATGTTAGCATGTCAGCATCATGGACACTCCACCCACTCTCGAAATGTTTATGTATTTGGTCCCGTGGCATTTGTTTTTTTTTTACAGAAATAGTCCCGTGCTCCCGTATTTTCAAAAATGGCCCTCATGAGCTATATGCAGTACCATGGCAGCGCCGGAGGTACAAATGCCACCCCTGAGCTACTCGGAAGGAGGGTGCCACGGTGCGGGACGACGGGACCACGGCATTCCGAGCAAGGCGTGGGAGGAGGAAGTTGCCACGGCAGGGGACTGCGGCATGACTCCCTGCCAAGACAGGGTGCGACATACAATGAGGTAAGTGGCACAACAATACGGCAACCTAGTCTTTGCGCAGCAACCAAATACAGAAAGTCAGCATTTAATTTTTTTTGCAGACCAATTTTTTTGAGGAATTAAACTGTTACTAAAATGACAACCATATGAAATATTTAACAAGTACTTACGTGGATTATTATATGGTGCATATAGTTCAATTAAAATGATGGCTCCAACGGACGTTGTGGTAAAAGAATATGTTTTTATTTGGGAAAATAGTTTTTGTATGAAACCAAGGGGGGACGGCTTGCATAATTTTTGAAATTTTTGTTATTCAAATTTTTTGAAAAGAAAGAAATAATATATGGATGACCAAAATTTTACATTAATTCGCCAAGGAGGTTTTCTTAAGTAGAAAATAGAAAATAACAAGGCGGAGAGGAAATAATAAGGAAAAACTCTTAGAAGTAACGTTTAATGTTGGTAGAAACGTAATGAAGGCAGGAAGTATAGAATATGGCTTGTACGGAAGAAAATGACAACGCATGACATAGTAATACTAGGATACATAGCATGACATAGAAATATTCAGGTACATAGCATGACATTGTGGACATAAGAATTGATCTTGACATAGGAAATAATGAAAAAGACATGGCGTGATGGCACAGATGAACCATGAACAGAAACTACAGCTAAGGTACATATACGCCTTTTGGAATTGGAAAAAAAGTTGTGTTTGCTGTTGTAGACCCTATATGGAAGGATCCATCGGTGCCTGCCCCTTTGATTGTGCGAGGTGTAGTTCTTTGGCTTTCTTCAGTTAATCCCGTAGACATCCACCCAATAATAGTCCTTAGGCGCGATCTTAGGCTCTTCCCACACACGTGTGGATGCCTCATCGGCTTTCTCCTTCATCTTCTTCCGATGTGCCTGAAGCTCCTCCTGTGCCTTCTAGAAGTGCTCTTCGTCAGGACAGGGCATGGTGAGTTTGGTTTGTCTTCCGCGGTCTGAGGCTTAGGCTTCCAACATTTGTATCGCTCAGGCGCTTTAGGGTAGTTCAAGAAGTGATCCTCGTAGTAGAACGCCCTATCGTACTTGTCTGACCTATCGATCCACTGGAAGAAGTAGCATCTAGTCTCTTCCTAGGATTATGCGTGGTAGAGCTCATAGGAACATAACACACATTACGAAATATAACTGCTTGTCGTTACTTAAGAGTAGCTTGCTGCACCTGTAGAAAGCGTGGCCAGCGGTGTGTACATGCTGGGACTGCAGGATCCATGTTGGAAGACCGCAGTCGTAGTTTGGCCAGGGAAACTCAGGGGGCATAGGTGCATCCTTGAAATACCAATCATTGTAGGATGCCGTCTTCTCAAGATTCCTCCTTCACTTCCGAACAAGCTCCACGTAGGTGGACATCGGCAACCCCAACGGTGTAGGGGGTGTTGGGTTTCGAAAGAGGTTGGGCTAGTGAATAAGTGTTGCCTGGGTGCCCTATGGTTATATAGGCAGTGTGTAATTGATGTAGGGCTGATAGAGTGGGGGTAGTGTGTCCTCAATTTGGTCTAACGAAGCTGGCAGCAAAGTATTGTCACTTTGGTATGAGAAAGCGGGGGCAGCGTGTTGTCACTTCGCTCTAAGAAAGGAGGGTAGTGTGTTGTCAAATCGGGCCGAGAAAGCAAGAGGCAGTGTGTTGTCACTTTGCTATAAGAAAGCGGGGGCAACGTGTTGTCAAATCAGGCAGACAAAGACCTAGCCAATGAGTTGTCACTTCACTCTAAGAAAGTGGGGACAGCGTTTTGTCACTTCGCTCTGAGAAGGTGAAGTTAGGCAGCGTATTATCAAATCAGACTGACAAAGAAATAGGCAGTGTGTTGTCACTTCGCTCTAAGAAAGAGGGCATCGTATTATCAAATCGGGCTGATAAAGCGATGGCCAGTTTTGTCACTTCACTCTGAGAAAGCGGGGGTAGCATGTTGTCTCGTCGGTCTGACAAAGTGAGTTCAGACAGAAGCAATAAATTTGTCACTGGGCTCTGAGAAAGTGGGTCTCGGTCTTGGAGTTAGTGCTGATACGGTTGACATGGGTCATAGACTAGGCATGAATTCAGTTTGTTTAGCTTTGAGGTAGTGGACTAGGCAAATCACTGGTGGCTTTATCGACCTAAGGCTTTATCGATGCTCTCTATTTGTTAAGCAGCATGACAGTAAACATAATCACGAATTGGATAGTACCACATATTTGTTAAACAGCATGAAGGCAAACATAAACATCACCTGGATATATCATTCTTAAACCACTTCAAATGACATATATAACCAACTTAGTCTCTTTTGTAGCAATCTAACTACATCGCAAATTTGAAAATGAACCATTTGCATTTTTCCCAGATCAATCAAAGCTTAGTCTGAATTTTCTATTAATAAAAGGATTTAATTTGACTAAACCATATATCAAACCAAAGATTTCCGGTCGTAGTTGGGTTCCTTGTGCTTCAAGGAATGTTTCTGTATTTTGGAGATTTTTCTGGATTTATTTGCTATTTATTTGAATTTATTTGCTTTTATTCATATTCCTAGAAATTTCTTAAATTGGAAAATGTTTTTATTTTGAAAATTCACCTCGGGCCGAATTTTTTCTACTGGCCCATCCCTTTTCCCTTCGCAGCCTACTCCGCAACCCACCGCCCCGGCCCATCTCTGCTCTGTCGGCCCAGCCAGCCTGTGTGCCTCTGTCGTTGGATCCGCGCCACGCTTACGGCTACGATGCAGCCACGTCGCCCGCACTGTCGCAACCCTAATCCTAGCTCCGCTGGCGTCCGAGTTTCGCGCGCCGCCGCCGCTTTCGGTTTCCACGTTTCGCACGCCTCCCCAGGGCTATTTAAAGCCCCAAGGACCCCGTCCGAGGTTCCCCTCGCGCCGCCGCTCATTTTGCCCCATCTCGCGCAGCCTGAGTCACTGCCGTCGCCCAAGCTAGCTGGAGTTCTCCGTCGCAGCCGAAGCTTTCTTCCGCTTGGATCTTTGCCGCTGGTGCACCTTCGCAGTTACTCAAAGAAGCGCATGAGTCTTTATACTCCATTCATCCTGGAAGTACCAAGATGTATCAAGACCTTAAGGAGAGGTATTGGTGGCCTAGCATGAAGCGTGAGATTGCAGAGTATGTTGCTCTTTGTGATGTCTGTCAGAAGGTCAAAGTAGAACATCAGAGGTCAGCGGGATTGCTTCAGCCATTAAAGATTCTAGAGTGGAAGTGGGAAGAAATTGGTATGGATTTCATTACCTGACTTCCTAAGACACAAGGAGATTATGATTCAATCTGGATAATAGTGGATCGATTGACTAAGGTAGCTCACTTTATTCCACTTAAGACTACATACGCAGGAGAAAAATCGGCGGAATTGTATATGTCAAGGATTGTCAGTCTTTATGGAGTGCCTAAGAAGATAACATCTGATAGCGAACCCAGTTTACCTCTCATTTTTGGCAGAGTTTGCATGAAGCTATGGGAACTCATCTCAGATTCAGTACTGCCTATCACCCTCAAACCGATGGACAGACTGAGCATGTGAATCAGATTCTTGAGAACATGCTAAGAGCTTGTGCCTTAACTTATGGTGCCAAGTGGGATAAATGTTTGCCCTATGTAGAGTTTTCCTACAACAATACCTGTTGAGGGAAAATTCACGTGGACACTTTACAAAAATCAGCCCTTTAAGGGGTGCGGCCCATGCTGGCCTATTAGTTAGTTTACTCTTATATTACTTATTCTATTATTAAAGGAGACTTCTAGTTCCTCCCACTATATAAAGGGCAGAAGGATTACATGGTACACATCCAAGAGATATTAATAAAGAGAAAAAAAAATTGTCCGGACTACATCTTGTGTTACTTTTGTTTTGTGTGTGATTGATCATGTGCAATGTGACGCTAATACTTTAACACAACCAACACTAAATGTTTACAACACTTAAGATATATCCTATCCACACTATTACTCCAATATGTTAAATCCACACTTCATACTAACAACACTTTAGATATGTTCAATCCACACTATTGCTCTAACATGTTCAATAACCTGCACTAAATGGCAACAACATTTTTGAATGTTTTTATAATTGTTTTGGAAAAATTAATGTGTGGCCACATCAACTAGATAGGCTCATTAGCATAGTTTAGTCCCATATTGTTTATTGTGAAAACTTTTTATATGCCACTTTAAAATTCCGGAATCACTGATGTAACACTGCAAAACACACCCTCCCTTACACACCATTGCATTTTTGAAACCTTACCCCTTTATACCCATTGACCATTTTTTGGAAGCCAAGCCATGAAAGGTATGAAAAGACCAAAATTCCCCCCACCTTTATTGTCCCATTACTCACTTCTCTCTCCCCCAACTCCCCCCATCACCAACCTGGGCGATCCAACCCTAATCCCCTATCGCCGCCACGGACAATCATGGCTATAAGGTCGAGGAGGCCGACTAGAAGGTGGGACAGGTGAATAGGTGCTTTTGAAATATATTTGGCCAAAACAAGGTTTTATATGCAAAAGCGTAAATCAAAATAATTTTGCAAAATTAAGGCCTAAAATATCTAGTCTCAACTATGTACAACTATGTACACCAACAACCTAAGTCTATGTAAATGTTTGCAATCCTAAGGTGACAAGTAATCAATTCAATTCTACAAATGTAAATTGCACAAGTAAGCCAAGCACAAGATGACACACGATCATTTTTTCCATGGTGTTAGGTGTAACACCACAATTTTTGTCTCTTTGAAAATCTTTTTGAGTTGTTTAACCTTCAAAAAGATTTCACAATTTTATTTGCTAATTAAAGCTTAATATGGGACATTCATAGGTGAGAAATAATTTAATATGATTAATTCTCAAAGGATAAAATTGTTACAATTATTTTATTTGAGTTCTTTGGGCTAGGAAGTATTTTCCAGATTTTTTTGGGAATTTTTCGAGTGTATTTGATATTTTATTTGAGCTCTTTTGTATTTTCTGTATTTTCTAAAAAGAAAAAATAAATTAAATACTAGAAAGTGTTGTCTGGTCGAAACTTGTCGGGACCCGGATTACCAAATACGAAACCCTCTGTATATATTGCACTAGTCCAGAATCACGCTAGTGCACATAGTGGCAACATAGATGAAATACCATTCCATACAAAGATTTAACTATGAAAGTAACAAATTATTATTAAATAGTAGCAATGGATCCTATGGTCAAGGTTACACAACTATGCCTCAGAGGCTTAAGAAACAAATGAACTATTGCAACAAAAATAAAATAACTTGAGCCATTCAATATGCCACAGGCAATCATCTGGGGAACATGCTCCTAGTTGACAAAGTCTTCATAGTACTCCTCGTAGAATTCTGTGTTCACTAGTCCTTCCTTAGCAATTGATTAACAAAGCCATATAGCCATGAGTACATAAACTACTCAGCAACTCATAGGGAAATATGCAATTATATTCATGCAAGGCTTGACAAAGGAATAACCATATGGTTCTTTTGCAGAAAGCAATAACTTAAATTTTAAATACAATAAATAGATTCAAAGCATATTCAATAAAATATAATAAATAACTGGTAAATCAATAGTAGACAACATGAACAGACTGGTGAGGCTTCATCCAATCACCATCTAAAACTATTATCAAATCACTGAATTCATTAGTGTTAACTTTAGACATCAAAATCAATAAATAAACTCCCCGTTCATTTTCTAACAATTCCACCTTCCAACATTTTTATGAAAAACTCAATACCTCATGTGAAATTCCCAAGCATGTCCATGACAGCGGACATGGCTATTCGAATAGTTTTACACTCTGTAGAGGTTTTACTGCTTTATCCACAAGACATGATCATCTCATATTACCATGCGATAAACACACTTCCTTAGGTGTGTAGTGGAGAAATCATGATAAAGTATTTACACTGCTGCACACTAGCACCATCCTACCTAGTGAGTATATCCCATCAACCCTAGGACGTGATCTAGCCGGTCTACCCCCAGCACACATCTCATGTCTTTAATGGGAGGCTTACAATTGTGAGAGAGAATAGAGTAACCCTCCAATCATCACTGTACATCCCAGTGTCTCATCGAGTCGGATTAAACCTCTGCTCTCACGCCCATTGGAGTACCTATCCAATTCAACCATGCAGGGTAATATAAGTATGCTACAGGTTATTTAGCTAGGTCTATCCCATACTAGACATGTGGTTATACAACCAAGTTCAATGGAGCACAAGATTAAATCCTTAAGTAGTCTCAAGCGAGACATCCACATCTCAAATGTGCTATTTGCACTACCTTTACTGCACGATCACTTGTTCGAGTGAAAACTATTTTGTTTAACCAAAACCAATGGCATACTCTACCACGACACAACAAATTTTACAAAAGTAGGTACCCATCACAATTCCATATCTCATTAGGTCAAGTTTATAAATATTCATCATGTGGTATGAACCCATCAAATAACTAAGCATGTCTAAGCATAGCTATGATAACCCAATATTAGTAATACAATTATGTCCACTATTAATGTCCCAACCTAGGGTAACAATTGATATAGGGTATTCAATCAATCAAGGTGGCATAATGACAAATAGGTATATAGCTATTCCCAACAAATAATCATTTGTAAAGAAATAGCATTCAATTTGTATTAAACAAAATACTTTTACAAACATTGGTTCAACATGATAAAAGGTTATGACTTGCCTTGTTCGTATATAGTTGCTACTGAGTCTTGATTTTCAAATCCTTCGTTCGCTTCCTAGGGATCAACGTCTACCGAAAAGAAAATGTAAATACAAAAAAATTCAAAAAGACAATTGAAATAAACTCTAAATTGAAAATAGATGGCTCTAAAATGAAGAGCTTAATTTCAGATGAATTTAGAAATTTGAATGGATTCTATCGGAAGCTCGCATAAAGGAGAACTGTAACATCCCAATTTTTGCCCTTTATTTATTTATTTATTTATTTATTTATTTATTGTGTTATTTGTGTATTTTATGCATTTCTCGAATTTATTGGATTTTATTTGCATATTTTGTATATTGGTCCTTTAAGAAAAGTAATTATTTATTAAGAAAGTAAAGATAAAGTTTTATCAAAACTATTTTTATTTGGATTCCTAAAGTCTCAAAATATATTTGAGAATTATCTTGGGATTTATTTGAATGTATTTCAAATTAAGTATATTGGCCCTTTATGGAAAATTAATTAATTATAGATAAAATATAAATGAATTTTAGGTAAAAATATTTTATTTGAATTCTAAATACCTTAAAATATTTATGAGAATTTTCTTGGATTTGTCTGGTATTTTAATTGCCTTAAACAAACTAATCTATTTTCTAGAATTAAATTTATTCAAAAAACATTGAAAAATAAAAAAAAAGAATAGTAATGGGCCAAAGTCAATGAGAGCCCAGCCCATCCCAGCATGCCGGCTTGATCAAGCCTGCCAAAGTAAGAGCCCTAGATCCACCGTCGATCTCGAATCAAACGGTTAGAGATCTCAAGAAACCCTAGCGATTTGAAGCCGTCGGATTGAGTCGTTTGTGCTGCTCGGATTCTTCCATGTTGCACGTGATGGAGACTGTCCGTTGCACGATGCGTGGAAGGCTGAGATTTTGCCGCACTACTGCCGCCGTGTTTGAGTCAAACTCCGCCGCCATCTTCGACTAGGATGCCTTCGCCGTGTGTAGCATGAACTTTGAGGGTATTTAAGGATGCCAGGGCAACCTCCGAAGATCGATGTTCCGCACCGCACTCGTCGCCCCAAAAATCTCTGCCCGAGGTGTGCTCTTTGCTGTGAACGGGGTCGTCGGAGTTGCTTGGGGTGCCACCGTCTTCACCCGTCGAGATCTCGCTGTCCGCCACGTCTTGTTTAGAGCCGAGAACGTCTATTAGTCCAAGGTGAGGACATCTTCTAGATCCGCAAATTTTCACCATCGGAAAGTCTCTGGAACGTTGCTTGTGAGTCATCATCCTCATCTCCGTTCATGGCGCCACCGCAATCCTCGTCGTCGTCCTTCGAGACTAACTTAGACCATCGAATTAGCTCGAACGGTTTGGATTGGATCTCATCATAGCCGTTCGATCCGTCGCGGACCGCAGAGATGGCGCCACGTGTTCTTTGCGTGTCGGGTTGATGCGAACCATTGGATCTGGAGAGGTGGTCCAGATCGCGCTCCACTGCAGCTAATTGGGTGCCGCCACGCGTCGGCACGAGGACCGAGGCGCCGTGCGCCAGGTCTATGGTGAGCCAGATCAGACGCGTGGACTGTGTCCATGGACCTAGGACACGTGTCAGGTTCTGGGTGGATATGACCGTACTGACATCAGCGATGACGCAATAAACATCTTTTTCAGTATAAAAATAATTTGATTAATTCGATATTTTTTCCAATTTTCAGGTTGTTTATGATTTTTGAATTTTCCGAGAGCCTGTTCTCTCTCATACGAGCTCTTATTGAGGTGATTCAAATTTATAAAAATTTGTAAAATTGAGATCTATTTAATGGTGAATTTTATTTGATTTTTAAAGATTGTTTTCTCTCTGTTTTGGTACTTATTTGGTGTTCTCTCTCGTTTCGCGTAGATGTCGAATTGTGCGAAGCGTCCGAAAAGGAATCATCGACTCAAGACCAAGGTCCAGAGCAAGAATAAAGGCTTTTATCAGGCAAGTTGTGCTTTGATCATATTGAACCCATGTTTACATAATTGTTATATTGTTTTACCCTATTGCATACTATTTAATGTATACAATTGTTTCAAATTAAATTGGGACTTAGCTATTATACCAAATGATTTATACCCTACTTTGTCTTTTTTATGTCATGATCTATTGTCACCCTAGATTGGTTCATTATAGTTGGTTAATACTAAAATCAACATGGGATAGTTAGATCATCATAGTATGCTTAGCCATGCTACGTCATCACATGTATTTGAATCATTGATAATTAATCTTGACTAATGGAATATGGAACAAGGTTATGAATTTGTGTATCATGTGTGATCACACAATGAGATTGAGTTGTTGTGGTGATGGTTGTCACGCAACGATATTGAATTGTTGATGGCACGTGGTGCTTGGTAATGAACCGGGGTGGTAGTCACTTAGATTTGGGCAAGTGGCAAGGGGCAGTGTGCCAAGGTGGGCCAGTAATGACAGAGGGTATGTGGAAGTCTTTCCTCGATCATCTTAAGGACTTAACCTTGTAAGCCTTTGACCTGAGTCAATCATGCAACCACATATCTGGAACGGGACGAACCTAGCTGATTAATTTGCAATGTCTTAGCTTTGGTACTACCGGTGGTGGTGTGGTTCACCTTTTTATGAACCTAGATGGCGCAAGAGGGGGGCCTTGTTATGGTAATCAATCACTTCAGTGTTGAAACCTTAGCGGGTAATACTGAGTTAAGACAGAGCATTGTAATGGCTTTGTCATGATATCTCTGTGACACACCAAAAGAAGTGTGTTAATATCGATTGCACAAAGAGATGTTCATGTCTTGTGGGTAAAGCGCATAACCTCTGCAGAGTGTAAAATCTATTCGAATAGCCGTGCTCGCAGTATTGAGCAATGCTCGGGAATTACAGTCAAGGGTTAGTTTAATTAAATGGAAAACTTGGCTGGGATGGCAGGATTGCCATATAGAAGGTTGAAAACTTACTTAGGATTGGAAAGTTGGTTTACTTGAGAAATGTTGAAATTACTGTTACTGTTATTTGTTTTACTGTCTTTACTATCTATTTATTTTACTTTTTCATAAATGCTGCTTTATTGCAAAATAGCTATAAGAGCCTTTTATTTTGGAATAAGCCTTGCATATAGTTATGATAGAATTGAATTTTGTGCACAACTTGTTGAGTGCTTTAAGTACACACCCTTGCCCAACACAACGTCACTAGTTGAGGAGTCTGCATCAGTGCTGGAGAAGGAGTACCAGGAGGAGACGAATGTTTAGGGTGCGAGCCTTATCAGTTGCTTTTAGTATACTGAGGGGTTTATCTACGTTTTCATTCTGCTGCAGTTTAATTTGTTGTCCAGCCCTGTGAGGCATAGTCATATAAGTTGACCTTAAGGTCATTCAACTAGTATTATTTAATATATGACGTCTTTCATAATGTTTCCACTGTGTATGATTGTGATATTTACCAATATTGAGTCTGTGTGCACTAGTATGATCCTGGACTAGTGCAGCATATACAGAGGGTCCAGATTTGCATATTTGGATCCCGACAAAAACGGGCTTCCAAAAAATTTAACAGGGGAGAAAATCAATAAAATTAAATTGATTGAAAATAGAGACTGAAAGTGGGATCATAGTATATGGATTTTTCATTTTTTAAAATAAAGAAATTTAGAAAAAGTGCCGAGAGGTTGACATGTGGGGCCATGGTCTATGAACCAAGTCCATGGAAAGGATCTGGTCCATAGTGGATTGGGTTCATGGGTTTGAGTGGCTGACAAACGAGGCCCACATATCATTGAGATATGGGTTTGACTATGTCACGCAAGCACTGATGCGGACGACACGTCATCGCGGCTTGACTAGGGTTCACCGGCAAGGGGGAAGACGACTCAGCCGACGGCGCAATGGCGATGGATCGACGTCGTGGTTTGGTGGATTCGGGAATAGGCAAGATGGCAAAGACCACTAGCAAAGGAGATCGGTGCGGACGAAGAACTCGGTGAGCTCCAATGGCACAGCGGCGCTCCAAGATCTCCGGTGAGCTCGTACGCAGTGAAGAAAGCGTCTCGGGCGACGGCGAGGAGAGCTTTGGGGTCAGCTCGGGATGGGGCTCCTGAATCGTGGGTCATCAAGGACTTAAATAGCCTCTCAAGACATGGCGCAGTGGGATTCTGTGTCGACAGCGGCGTACACGGTGGGGATGCGGAGGAGACGTGGTGGCTAGGGTTCGGCGCAAGCGGGTCGAGGTGGTTGGGTTGGGCCGAGGCAGGCGGAGTGCGAGGCAAATGCGAAGCTGGGCCAGGGTAGTCCAGGCTGGGGAGAGGAAATGGGCCTGGTAAGGTTTCGCCCTGAAGAAGATTTAAAAAATAAAATATTTTTTGAATTATAAAAATACCAGAAATTGAAATAAAGTCAAATAAATAGCAAATAATTTTAGAAAAATCTGAAAATATAGAAAATCCTTGCAGCACAAGGAATCCAACTAGAATTGAATTTCTTATATTTGATATATATATTGGTCAAAATAAATCTTTTTATTATAGGAAAAATCAAATTAAGTTTTATTTAATTTAAAAAATCCAAATGATTTTCTTTTTAAATTTTAACACTTTCCAAAGGCTAAAAAATGTAGATGTTACAAAACCCAACCCAGCTAGCCCATTTCCTCTCGGCCTGGTCAGCATCTCCTAGGCGCGCAGCCATCCCAGCGAGCTGCCGAAACGGAAGATGGGGTGGAACCGTGGAGGTCCGGGGTCACCGGAGCCGCCACTGTGATGGAGGATACACGTACGAGAAGAGGACGACGGCAAGCGAGAGCAGCAGCAGGTTCATGAGCTTGTCAGGAGGCGGTGAGAACACGACGAGCGGTTATTCTTCTCGCGACTTAGCGTGCGCGCGCGGTCTAGGACAGGCAAATCGATGTATATGGTCACGAAGCCATGGGAAACTGCTTAACTAGGTTCACTTATAGTTAAAGGCACCGTTTAGATCACTTAGTTAAAGGCACAATTTTGGACTGTATTTCCCCTTCCATGTGTAATGATCTCAAAGAAAAGAGTAAATTTCACAAAATTATAGGCTTTTTTTACAAACTATTAGAAAGCTACATATTTTAGCTTTTATTTTACAAAATTGCAGATTTTAGGACAATTTATGTTACAAAAATACAGGTTTTAGAATTAACTATTTTTTGTAACGGGTCTGATAGTATAGATCCATATAGCAGTCTCACATACCCTTATTTCCCATTTCATTCGCACTTGAGGTTGCCATATACGCCCCAATTGTCGAACCGTTATAAGAATCTGTTAATTCTAAAATATATAGTTTTGTAATATAAGTTCTGTACAATATGTAGTTTTACGAAATTAAAGCTAAAATATGTATTTTTCTGATAATTTGTAAAAAAAAATATGTAATTCTGTGAAATATGCTCTAAAGAAAAATGTATGGCATGGATAGTGCGTATCCCGGGAGTTAAGTGCAATTTCTTTTTTTTTCTTTAATTAGGACCATATCACTTCTAGTTTGTACATGAGAATGGCTCAATTTAGTTCCAACTTCCAAATGGTTTTAGTCGAACAAATATTCTCATGCTATTGAAGCACTTTTTTGAACCTTCGAACAACCTTAGGTCGATCCAACGCGTGTTTCTTCTGCATGGACCGAAGTGTTTTACGTTGAATGCAGAGGAGATCGCAAGCATGTGAACCACACCAAGCAAACGGTTTGTTTCTTCTGGTGGTCCCGATGCAAAAGCCCATTATAAAAAAGGCTACAACATTGGCTGACCGATTTTGAATGATTCACTGCACTAGTCTCTTGATTATTATTATTTTTTTGACAAAACTAACTCCGTACGAATAAATTTATAGAAATAGCCCTCTCACTCCATACCTACCGTGCCTGGGTAGCGTGGAAGTAAGCTTCTGCGATCCCCTAGTGCGGAAAGCTAAGCTTCCCACACACAGCAAGCGCGGCATGCGGGCGGCGAGCGCACGGTAGGGGCGATGCGTGTGCGGGCAGGGCAACCCATGGGAAATCACTCGGGCGGGCGACACGCGCGTGCAGGGTGTGGGCAGGTGAGTGGGTGCGGGTGGGCAATCGACGCGCGTGCGGGCTGCAGGCAAGCGCGTGGGGGCGGGCTGGCAGGCGACACGTGTGCGGGAGCGTGGCTGAGCGCGGGCGCGGGCATGTGGCTTGGCCGTGTGCGCTCGCGTGACGACTGCGGGAGCTTCACTTTTCATGATAGGGTACCGCGAAAGCTTGCTTCCATGCTCTCAGAGCACTGAGCTATTTCTGTAAATTTATTCGCATGTGTTAGTTTTGAAAAAAAAACCAAGAGTACAGTACAGTGAACAATTCACCGATTTTGTGGATTTAGTTGGGCCAACAATAGATTAGCCCAGCAAATGGTTGCCGGTCGTGAGAAGACTGACGATTTATATTGGGTGCACGATTCTTGGAGCAAATCTGACGGTGAAAAGAATCAAAAGATGCAAAATAGCTTGCAAAAGTAAAAGAGCCTGCGCACCAAATGCCCAGTTTGATCTCGGGATGCTTCAAAGAGTAAGGCCATATTTTTAATACAAAGAATTTTACAGGATTTTCGCAATAATTTTATTGGAATTGTTCAATTCCTGTAGGAATAAAAAAAAACCCACGTCGAAACTGGCCCTAAGCCTTCGTATATGTACTGGTCAACTCGTGTGTAGTAGAAGCGCAGAACAGTTGCATAAATAAACAAACGACAATTGACATATGTATCCATGCATACATTTTCTTGTTGAGAAACCCTAAAGCCCATCGCAGGCCCATGTGGTCCCTTATGCCGAAACCCTAGAGAGCGCTATAAAAGGAGGAGGGGGGTCCCCCCCATGTACAAGAAGAATTCATTAGCAATAAAGAATTTCCGCTTTCGCTCTCCCTAAACACGTGTCTCTCTCTCTTTCGTTCTCCACTTCAGATCTGTTGGGAACCCGGACTATTCGATAGCGAGGTTCCTTAACACGTTATCGCACGAATTGCTCTCACGGAGATCAGATTGAAAAGGTGAGAAAAGGTGGGATTAGCGTTTGAATCTAATCGTTTTTTCTATGCATGCATCTATCCTACGTGGCACGGTTACACGAAGAACGCCGGCGACTCGCACGACGGCCACAAATACATGAATTATTTGTTCATTACAGAAAAAAAACCCTGACAACGCATGCACGAAGCACTGCGCCTCTGTCTCGGTCCGCGTGTCGTTGCATGAAGCCCGGCACTGCCACCGCCGCGCGATTGGCCTCGCAGTGCCATCTCCCCACTTGGCCTCGCAGCGCCGCCGCCAGTGCTCGAAGCACCGTCGCCGCATCGCCGTCGAAGCGGCTCGACGCCCCGACCAAGCCGCACGAAGCGGAAGTAGCGGTCGTCCGTGCGTACAACGGCGGCACTTGTGCAACGCCCGAAGCCCCGTCCCTTGCCGTGGCGGCGGCGCGCCCTCCGCCTTGAGCACCGCGTGAAGCGGCGTGGCCGAGCCCCGTCGAGCGCGCCGACGGCGCCGCCTCACCGGCATGAAGCCGCCGCCGCCACGTCGCCGGCCTCGCGCCACCGTAGTTGCCGGCCAGAGCCGCGTCGCCGCCGCCTCCGCCGAGTGAAGCGCCCCGTCGGCTCGGCCGCCTCCGGCCACCACCCGCGCGCCGCTGCGCGCTCGGCCTCGCCCTCGTGTGCGCCGCCGTCGGCTCAAGCCACCTCCGTCGCGCGCCCGCCGCGCCGCCGCTTCGATCGCCGGGCTCCCAGCCGCGCAAGAAGGCCACCCGACGCGCCAGACGGCCCCGCCTCGATCGCTGTCGCCGTCGCGGCCAAGATCGCGCTACGCCGCCAGCGCCCGCGCAGCGCCAGCCGGCAGCCGCGCCATCCGGCCGTCGTGCACGACGCCACGCCCTCCGGCCGCCGCGCTTACGATCGGGAGCGACGAAGCGTCGCCGCCGGCGCAGACTTCCGGACTCCGCCAAGACGGCCGCGTGCTCTCACCACCGTCGGCGGCCGCGGCCCACCGACACAGCCTCGCAGCGCGCCGCCACCCGCCTCGACGCGTCGTTGCCTCCCCGCCTCGCGCTGAATCACCGTCTGCGTCGCGGCCTGGCTCGGCTCCACCGGCCGCCCGGACGGCGCCACGCCGAGGCATCCGCCCCACCCGGCTTCGCTCCCGCACCGCGTCGCTCGAGGCACTCGCGCACGGCCGTTCCGCCCGCGCAACCACCGGCCTCCGCCTCGCGCGCCTCCACCGGCTCCGCTCCGCCCGCGCCGTAGCTTCGGCCCGCCCGCCAGCCGTCGCCACGCCGCCGTCGGCGGCTTGGCGACGACCGGCGCGCCGCCGCGCCTCCGACCTCCGCAGCCGGCGCCCGCATCATCGGCCTCCGGCCACGACGCCGCCACTCGTCCTCGGCTCATGGCCGCCGCGTGCCGTTCGGCAATGCCGCCGCCATCGCCATCCGGCCCCGCACGCTGGCGAAACCGCCACGGAGAAGGTGGACGGCGAGCGAAGCGGCGCGAGGAGCGCGCGAGAAAGCGGACGAGCGGCGCGAGGCGCGCGGCAAGCGAAGAAGCGCAAGAAGGCGAGAGCGAGGAGGCGCCGCGTGGGAAGAAACCCTAAGCGCAAGGCGAGCATGGGCCAGGGCAAGGCCCATTTAAGCCGTTCGGCCGGGAAAAAGAGAAAGGAAAAGAAAGAAAAGAAAAAGAAAAGAAAGAAAAGGGAAAGAAAAAGAAGAAGAAAAAAAAAGAGAGAAAAATTGCAGATTTTTTTGAAAAAAAATTGCAGATTTTTTTGAAAAAAAATTGCCAGAAAATCAAGAAGATTTATTTGGCTCTGTTTTTAATTTTTCTTGCTTTATTTCTCTGTTTTATGAATATTCTTTATGAATTTTGAATCCGTTGCTTTATTTAAGATATTGCAATGCATATGAATTTGTTTTCCTGCACTTTATGCCTTTTGCAACCATTTTCTATCAGATTACACGCAGTAATCTAAACCAGAATTTTGAAATCATGAATCGTGAATCGTGAGTTTGAAGAACTGGCCCCGCACGGTCAGAACTACCTCACTTGGGCATCGGAACTGAAGATAGTTCTTTGGGGCAAGAAGCTCCGTGCTGCGATTGGTCTAGGGTCCTCGCAGGACGCGAAACCTACCGTCGAGCAGAACGATCGAACAATGCACTGCCGTTTAAATGCATGAATCGCATTTTTGCTTTTAGATTATGGTTGTTAGCATTTTTCCCTTTGAATAATGAATAGTAAGCTCTAGAAGAGCATACTTCTCTCATGAATATAAATGCAATTTATTCTTTATTCCAGTATTCTTTCATTTACAAGCAGTATTTGAATCATTATGCCTCTGTTTGATTAGAATTATATTTCTTTTATCTAGAAATCGTGTAGCGCCCAAATGGAAGAGATATGCATTGTTGATAGTGGCACAACAAATACCATCTTAAGAGAGTCTAAGTATTTCCAGTCGATCACGAAGAATGCTGGAAAGATTACTACGATCGCAGGAAGCGACTCATATGTAATCGGCTCAGAAGAGCCACTATTATATTGCCTATGGGTACAACTTTGGTAATTGAAGAAGCCCTTTTGTACCTCGAATCAACGCGCACTCTCTTAAGCTTTAAAGACATCCGCGCCAATGGTTTTCACGTAGAAACCAATGAAGAAAATGGCAAAAAATATTTGTGCATTGTGAAGCACGCGGTATGTGGAAAAATGGTATTAGAAAAATGTCCCTCATATGAATCTGGGTTGTACTACACGAATATTCATGCACCCGAAGTGTATACTTCCTTGAAAACTGTTTTTAGAAGCTCAATTATTTTCTTTATGGCATGGTAGATTAGGTCATCCTGGTCTTAGAATGATGAGAAATATAGTGAACAACTCACGTGGTCATGGCATAAATGTTAAAAATTTCCCGAATCATGAAGATTTTGTGTGCCTGCATGTGCCACCGGAAATTAATAACTAGACCCTCTGTCATGAAAGTGCAAAGTGAAATCCTGCATTCTCGAACGCATCCGGGGATATTTGCGGTCCGATTCAGCCTGTCGGGGCCGTTTCGATACTTTATGGTGCTCATCGATGCTTCCTCGAAATGGTCGCATGTATGCTTGTTGTCAACAAGAAACCATGCTTTTGCAAAGCTGATCTCGCAGATCATAAGAATTAAGAATGCTTTCCCTGATCATCGCGTGAAGTCCATCGAATGGACAATGCCGAGAATTTACTTCAAAGGCATTTGATGATTATTGCACAAAGAACAGGATAGCGATTGAGCACTGCATCGCACGTCCATACGCAGAATGGACTAGCGAAGCACTAATAAAGAGGATTAAGTTCATTGCGGACCACTTTTGCGAGTTGTAACTTGCCCAACACTTGTTGGGGACACGCAGTCCTGCACGCAGCAGCTCTTATCAATTTTAGACCGTCGGCCTACAACATCCATTCTCCTATGCAGCTTGTGCACGGGATTATCCCGAAGATCTCCCATCTTAGAAAATTTGGGTGTATGGTATATGTACCTATACCACCCCCTCAGCGGACTGCAATGGGCCCTCTCCGCAAGTCTGGGATATACGTTGGTTATGAAAGTGCATCCATAATCAGGTATTTGGAACCCATGACTGGAGATTTGCATACAGCCCGGTTCGCTGATTGCATCTTTGACGAGGATCGTTTCCCGTCATTAGGGGGAGGAAATCAACCTTTGGATGAAAAATGCCGGGAAATCATATGGCATTCCACTGGGATCCCCGCACATGACCCCCGCACTAATGAAGCAAATCAAGAAGTCCAGAAGATAATTGATTTGCAGAATTTAGCAAATGAATCGCTGATCATTTTGTGATCTGAAGGGCGTGGTTAAGTCGCATGTACCCGCAAGAAATGCACCAGAGAGGGTGGAAATACCAAAGAAAATAGAAGGTATCCCTCAACCTGTTCAGAGGCCTCAAAGAAAAAGAGCAGGCAATCTGGCTCCTCAAACCCAAAGTACCCGGAGACGTCTGGAGAAAACTGGGCGAGAGGACTTACCACAACCAATCACGAAAATGCCCCAAGGAAAGAAGGGAGCAGTTGAGACTGCACCGGAAAGAAGCCAAAGGAAAGGCAATTCGGACTTGAATCTTCCACTGCAGGAAGTCGCCGGAAATAATGTGCGCACACATAGGCGATGAAAAGCTAAAGGAACTTGCTCCTGCGATAGGGAAAAGCAGCGAAGAGCAAGTAGAAGTGCATGAAGCACCCCATGAAGAAATGGCCATAAACTTTGTAATAACAGGAGAATCCCTGAATAGAGCAACAGCCAACGTTGATGCATACTTCGCAAAGAAGATTGCCTCGATCATTGATCATGATCCCGAGCCTGCATCTCTCGCAGAGTGCAAGAAAAGGCTAGATTGGGAAGCATGGAAAAAGGCAATCACTGCAGAGTTAGTCTCTCTGAACAAGAGAGAGGTGTTTGGGCCCGTATGCCGCACACCTCCCAATATAAACCCCGTAGGTCACAAATGGGTCTTTGTTCGGAAGAGAAATGAAAACAACGAAGTTGTAAGGTACAAAGCTAGGCTTGTAGCTCAAGGTTTCACTCAACGTCCTGGAGTTGATTATGAAGAAACCTATTCTCCGGTCATGGGAGGAATTACCTTTAGATATTTGATCTCAATGGCAGTCAACTTGAAGTTGAGAATGAAGCTAATGGATGTTGTCACAGCATACCTATATGGAAACTTGGATTCGGAGATACACATGAAAGTACCGGAAGGAATTCCTATCCCGAACCAAGATGGAGCAAATAGAAACCTGTACAGTGTGAAATTGGAGAAATCACTGTATGGACTGAAGCAGTCAGGAAGAATGTGGTACAATCGCTTGAGTGACTTTCTCTGCAAGAAAGGCTTCACAAACAGCGAAGATTGTCCATGTGTGTTTATACAGCGATCCTCGAATGGATTCTGTATAATCTCCGTCTATGTAGATGACTTGAACATCATTGGGACGGATGAAGAAATTGAAGAGGCATGCTCATACTTGAAGTCTGAGTTTGAAATGAAAGATTTGGGTAAAACCAAGTTTTGTTTAGGCTTGCAGCTTGAACATGTCCAAGGAGGAATCTTGGTACATCAATCAACCTACACACAGAAAGTGTTGGAAAGGTTTGGTTTTGAAAAATCATATCCTGCAAAGATTCCAATGGTTGGAAGGTCACTCCAAGCAGACCTAGATCCATACAGACCTAGAGAAGAGGGGGAGGAAGTCCTGGGAGCAGAATTCCCATATCTGAGTGCAATTGGAGCGCTCATGTACCTTGCAAATAGCACTAGGCCGGACATTGCGTTCGCTGTGAATTTGCTAGCTCGGTACAGTGCAGAACCCACCAAAAGGCATTGGAAAGGGATCAAGGACATCTTCCGTTACCTCCAAGGAAGCAAAGACCTCGGTCTGTTTTTCAGAAGAAACAATGAATTGAATTTGGTTGGCTACGCCGATGCTGGGTACCTATCAGACCCACATACTGGCAAGTCCCAAACTGGCTATGTTTTCCTATGTGGAGGAACAGCAATTTCTTGGAAGTCGTCTAAGCAGACTCTTGTCTCGACGTCGACAAACCACTCGGAAATCATCGCTTTGTATGAAGCATCTCGTGAATGTGCATGGCTCAGAAGAATGGTTCACCACATCCAGAAGTCATGTGGTTTGAACATTGAGCAAACTCCTACAATAATTTATGAAGATAATGCAGCTTGTGTTGCCCAAGCACAAATGGGATATGTGAAGAGCAATCTCACGAAGCATATCAACCCCAAGTTCTTCTATGCTCATGAATTGCATAAGATGAACGAGATCAAGATATTGCATACTAAGTCATGTGAAAATCTTGCAGATTTGTTCACTAAATCACTCCCAGCATCTACCTTTGAAAGGTGCGTGAAAGGAATTGGGATGATGAGACTTAGAGAAGTGCAGATTTCAGGGGGAGATATGTCACATACTCCCATATGAATCTCGAGCATGAATTATGAATACCCAACATGAATCTCAAGATTAGCAATTGAAGTTGGGAGAATTGTACTCTTTTTCCTTAGCAAGTTTTTCATGAAGTTTTCTTGCGTAAGGTTTTAACGAGGCAATTCGTGCAACATAGTAAGCGTATGCTATGTACTCTTTCTCCAAGTATTTTTCCCACTGGGTTTTTCTGGAGTTTTAATGAGGCATATGCATCTCGCGGCAAAGGGCCCAAGGGGGAGTGTTGAGAAACCCTAAAGCCCATCGCAGGCCCATGTGGTCCCTTATGCCGAAACCCTAGAGAGCGCTATAAAAGGAGGAGGGGGGTCCCCCCATGTACAAGAAGAATTCATTAGCAATAAAGAATTTCCGCTTTCGCTCTCCCTAAACACGTGTCTCCCTCTCTTTCTGTTCTCCACTTCAGATCTGTTCGGGAACCCCGGACTATTCGATAGCGAGGTTCCTTAACATTTCTGTAGCGAAAAAAAACATGTAAGTTTGATCACGGTCTTTCCCCGTTTAGCCCCATTTTGGAACGCAAAAATTTCACAGAAGCAGTTCGATTTTAGCACGATTGTTAGAGGCCTCTCGGAGCCTCAACAATTTTTTTTTTATGTGTTGGGTGCACACGTGTATGTACACGTAGAGTTTGTGTGAGGTATGTGTGTTAGTGTGTATTGTGTATGTTCTTATACCCACAAAAAAAGAAGAAGAAAATCACTTATTCGTATTTATATTCATACATTTACTCTGCCCATCTTTCACTCTATTGCTAGATTAACAATGGAAATTTTTTATAAAAAAGAGAACTAGATTAAATCCACAACCCATATATGTGGCAGGACACAACCTGACTGCTATGGATATAGGTGGGTGTCATGCCGTGCCATCCAGCATGGCATGAGCTCATCAGGCCTCGTGTCTAAACCGCATCGTACCGTCACGGCCCGGCTGTCCCAATGTGCCATACTGTGCTAGTCTGGTTCACTTTCAGTGAGTCCAGCCATAGCTCATTTGTGAATCGTGTTGGTTTTGTGCCATGTCGGCCTAGGTTTGACCAATTTGCACTATTGCAATAAGAAGAAAGAGTTGAAAATGCACGGAGTTGAGGTAGTGGACACAAATATTGGGAAAAAAAAGTAAATTTTATTTATTCTTGAACAGGTATAGAGTCACTGCCTCATTAAAAACCTTACACCCAGTGTTGGGTACCCCAGTGAGGAGCGGCTTGATGCGCGTACTCGATGTCAGTGAGCATGTAGTCTTTAGTCTCCATTCTTCACCTTTTAGCATCTTCGTTGTCTCTTCTTTCTCCGCATGCGAGGACCGCAAAAGGCACCGGTCGTAGGGCGAGTTAAAATATGACGCAATGTCGTGGCAGAGCATCCTGCTGCATGCTATGCCTGGTTCGAGCCCATCGGATTTGTTTCATACCATGCTGGCCAAGCACGGCCCATGCAGACATGTCGTGCCGTGCTGTCTATCGTGCACGATCATGAGGTACGGCACAACCTTATCATTCGTACTGTGCCAACCCAACTTATGCTCATGCATGCTGTGCCGCTTCAGCTGTGTCCTGAGCTGGTCCAAAAATGCCTAACCCAATGTCCAAGTCTAGCAATGGAGCAGCAGCGGCACACTATGGAACGTAAGCTTCGAAGCAGTCCATCTGATCCGCTGCGACGAACATTAAGTCGACCGCGAAGCAGCCACTGACACACATGCGAGCACATGTGTCGCATTGGCCTTCCCGGCGCAAGAGGCCAGGCATCTTCCACGCCTCCGGCCAACGCCTCTTCATTGCTGCTACCGGCGGCGGTCGCCCGGCCAAAATAACCACCGGTGGTGGATCGCGATGGGAAATGTATCGCTAGGAAGAGAAAAGGAGTGATGATGCGGTGCGTGTCGATTGGGATTGGTTGCAGCAATTAAGCCTTGTTTTTATGGCCAAAAGCGATGATGCTGATTATGATGATGATGGATTGAAACGGGAGAACAAAACTTATTTAATTTTGGATTTTGATAAACATCATCCGGATGTTTTCTTAGCAAAAAAACATTCAAATTTTGGAGTATTGGATCTACGGTGAGATCCATAAAACGTGAAAGAAGGTGGGATTGTGTTTTGATGGATGATTCGATATTTTGATCTAAAGGCCTAAAATTTAGATGTTTGTAAGAAACAAAACTGTTGAAGTATAAGCGAATTGCCCACCTTTCCTCATCAGCTTAAGCTTTTGGGTGAACTGGTTGGTGCATGCAACTCAATATGGTATCAGAGCCAAGAGGTCTCGAGTTCAAGATCCGGTTGACGCAATTAAAAAAAATTGCAGTCCACTTCTATTCCACGTCATAGGCCTGAGGGAGCCTACACGTGAGGAGGAGTGTTAAAGTATAAGTGAATTGCCCATCTTTTCTCATCAACTTAAGCTTTTGGATGAACTGGTTCAGTGGTCCTCCAGCATATTTGGGTTGCTTATTGCTTTTTCTTGTTTGTTGCAGGAAACATTGTTCTTGTAGATATGCAAGTTTTTCTTTCTCTCTAGAATTTCTACATATATAGACTAGAGTTAATTATGCACAATTTTGAAGATTTTGTATCATTGTCATGCAGATCTGGAAAAGGTAACTGTCTTGTGTCATCCACAAAATGGTACACCTCAGCTTTCTCTCTTCTCCTCATCTCAACAGTTTGATATCCAAATGCACGATTATGATTTATAGGCAAGCGAAATGGAATATCTGCAGTTCATCCATCATTAATGTATGACCAAACAAGTAGTATTACACAGCACCAAATGGAAGGCTTCATCGATTTCAGAGAGAGAGAGAAAAAGACAAAAAACTAATCGATTCACTTGCCAATATACATCAACAAATGGAATGCACGTTAGCTCTCCCACTCAATCAAACTCATAGACACCCAGCCAGTCATTCCAATACCGGCGACAAACGATTCGAGATCACCTCGCCGTGACACGGCCTACGTAGAGATGTGATGCGGTGGTGGGTTAGTCGACCATGTCGTCGCGGATGACGCTGGCGATGGGCGGGTGCGCGT
This sequence comes from Otatea glauca, assembly GCA_036346275.1. Classification (NCBI taxonomy): domain Eukaryota; kingdom Viridiplantae; phylum Streptophyta; class Magnoliopsida; order Poales; family Poaceae; genus Otatea; species Otatea glauca. Next base: position 17,113,870 of record CM070719.1, on the reverse strand, counting down.
AGGGGCCCTTGATCCAGGTGTTGGCGATGAAGCGGTAGGGCGCCTCGGTGAGGTGGATGCCATCCCAGCTGACGTGCGCGTCGGGGTCGCCGCACACCGTCGCGCCGGGCAGCCCGCACGAGGCGCTCATGTTGTAGTTGTACGGCCCGCCGCCGCCGCAGCACGCCCGCAGCGCTCCCCTCTTGTACCCTGCAATATGTATGTACACGCGCAGGAAAATGCGCGCATCTCCCGTTAGATTAGACGCTCTCCTTGGCGCTCATGTTGTACTTCTGTGCTTTGAAGCCTCGCATGGTATTTGCTACTATTTGCTTTCTTTGTGTATTCAATGAGCGTGTGATGGCACCATGCTAATTAGATTTGGGTGCATAATTCTGCTAAAGCTGATGACGATTTGTCCCTAATAATGGACGGAAGGAACAGGTACGGCGCCAAGTTGGCCTGGCTAGCCATGCCAATGATCCTCCTAACCCAATGGAACAGAGGCAGAGAGAGCTAGCAGATACGTACGGAACAACTGTGCCCGTGCCTGTTGGCAGGTACACTTACAACGATGTTGCTCTGCCCTCTGACACCGGCGTATCTGAAACACAATCACTCCAAACCGCCCGCCCACGCACCCCCACCCACAACACGGTCCTAAGAACGCCACCTCCTCTGCCGCTCTGATGATCATGACCAGCCTGCCGTGGTCAGAGATCCTCCCGCGGTGGCGATCATCATCGGAAAAAAAAAACCCAACAAGACAGGAAACTACAATCTCCCCGCGAAATTATCATGTTCCGGCGGGGGATGACGGGTCTATTTGGTTGGTTACCACCTGAAAAATAAGGAAATGTGACTGTTTGCAGAAAGTGTTCCAGGCCAACGAAGAGCGCCGCACGGCGCTTAGGCACCAACCTGACAGAACCCTGTGAGATCTAACCGGCAAGTCGCTGGCTACTCTGAACATTTAGACTGCATACACAGTACCGGTGTTCCTGCCTGCACTGCAGTACTGCACTACAAGACCAAGTGACCAACCCTGAAACGCTGAAGCTACTAGCCTACTACTCAAAACTAACCCCCATAAAGGCGGTCAGTGCTCGTGACAGTACTGCCATTTCTCGTTGGAACAGAGCAGGGTCATATATTCGATCCCATAGTGATGGACAGATGGTGTTCTGGACACTACGGATCAGAGGAAGAACTGGAGAAGATGATGAAGGGAAGACGGAGGAGGAGGAGGAGACTGACCGTAGAGGTGAGGGGTGCGGGCGAACTGGATGTAGGGGGTGTAGTAGTCGGCGTAGATGATGCGGGACTCGGGGCGGCGGCGCTGAAGCTGGTCGAGGGCGATGCGGAGCATGGCGTTGTGGTAGAGGGCCACGCTGTTGTACTTCTTGAGGCAGCCGGTGCGGGGGTCGTACTCGCTGCGGTCGTCGGAGGGGTACATGGTGAGCGTGATGGGGATGCACCCGGCGGGGAGGTTGCCGGGCACCACCACGTGCCGCGCGCCCTCGTCCAGGAGCCGCTCGACGCCGCCGATCATGGAGGCCACCACCTTGGGCACCATCCTCTTCACCTTCTCCAGGCTCCACTCCGCCTTCCACGCGAAGCTGTAGTCGTTGCCGCCGAACTCGCCGAACACGAACAGCGCCTTCCCGAAGAAGTCCCTGCACTCTGTATCCGACAGAGAACAAGTCAGAACTGGCGTGACGCCGGCGACGGAGCACGAGGACGAGGAGAACGGATGGCCTTACCGTGCGGGGAGGAGCAGATGGTCTGCTTGACCTCGTCGAACCACTCGAGCTGGACGCTCATGGAGGTGTTGAAGGGCGGGATGCTCCACACGTTGTTGTCCTTGAAGTACTTGAGGTCCAGCGCTGTGGCGCCCATCACCGCGAAGTTGGCACCCTGGCTGAAGTTGGTGCCCTTGTTCGCGGACGGCGGCAGCAGTGGCAGGTCGAACGCCTCAGCTGCAGCGCGCGCGCGCGCACAAATCAAATCCAATCAACCGCCCATTCAAGATGACGCGATCCGATCCAAGAATTCACATGTACATATAAATATCCGCCGGCCGGCCCGACGCATGCACGTACCGAGGAAGTCGATGAGGAGGCGGCCGTTTGAGCAGCGGGCGTACGGCGGCGGGAACTTGGGCATGTTAGGCAGCTTGCCGGAGTTGATGATGACGAAGTTGCCCGTGTCGGAGAACGAGTCGCCGAAGCTAAATATGGCGTTGTAGTACTGCGGCAACGGCTCCGCCGCCGCCACCGCCGCGGCGGTCACCAACAGGATGAGGCACGACGACGGCAACCCAAGGAACGCCCTCCTTTCCATGGTCACAAAAGTTGGCAACCTCCACTCCTCACCTCACAAGACAGACACAATGTGTGAAAGAAAGAGGAGAAGAAGAAATGAGACAGCCAAAAGCAGGGGTGCTTAGGGGACTGTTATATAGTAGGGCACATGGATTACAACTTACAATAGTGGTGGTAATTATGTTTGCTTATGGGATCTTTTTTTTTTAAAAAAATGCTCTCTCTCTGCCCTCTCTTTCTCTTTATTTTGTGGGTGGCCTATGATGGGCTATGGAGTATGGAAGGGTGAATGGAGATTGGAGTTGATGAAGACTTGTTTAGGTGGCTTTGATAGGAAGCTAGCAAGACATGGCACACATGCCTTGCTTGCTTAGTGGGTTATTTCAGGGCCTGTGTCACCTGGGGACAGCTATGACTGACAGGGGAGGGGATATATTATCTTGTTAATGATAATCTACTAGCCGTTGAAGCGGAAAAAGACTATATCATGACTGTTGGAAAAGCAGATATTGGTACATTTTCATGTGCAGAATTCGCGCTGAAACTGTGGACGAGGTGATATTAGAAATGGAAATGTCACAAGGATGTGCGGACAACGTGTACCCTTATTGTGTCACTGACAAGCAACCTCTGTCTAACCGGCGGTACTCTGCCAGAGGAACAAATGCAAGCGCACCAAATAGCAGCTCACCATTGGAAAAAAAAAAGATTGGAAATGAGGATTCCTCCCGTTGAAGTCCTCCCTTCTCTAGACCCCCTCTCTTGTGCCTCCTTGGACGTGATAGCATTGGCTTCCACGCGCGAACGTCTAATGTGGTGAGAAAGGGTTAAATCTGTAAAGTTTACAGGATACTAGATTTGCAAAAAAAAAAGATAATAGAGACTAGAAAAGAGATGATTTCTTCACCCTGGCCTTTTTACCTCTCTCTCTCTCTCTCTGTTCAATTAGGCAGGGTAGAGTCAAAAGCAAGATTGCATCCTACCACGACGTACAGTACTAGTACTAGTACTACAAGTCTACAAGAGGAGTGGGAGGAGAAACATTAACGAGTGCCTCAGATAAGGATTAAAATCTCAACGAAAACCGGTGAAATTTTACCGAAATTTCGGATTTTAGGCCACCACAAAATCCAAATTACCAGACGAATTAAAAAAAATTGAATCAAAAATTAAATTGCTATAGTATTTCATTTTTTTCGCCGAAATTTTGCCCAAAATTTCAGGATTTGAAACCGAATTTTGCTGTTTTATAGTTGGATTTGACCGGATTTGGTCCAATAACCCTTAAGAAAGTCATCTTCTTTGAAATTTTGTTGAAAAACTGAATTTTTGAGACATTTTAAAATATCGACAGAAACACTGTCAGATTTTTATAAAATTATAAATCCTTGATAATGATCTAAAAAATTTATGTCACCATCTATAGTAGTGTAGGATCATACATAACAATTTTAAAAATAATTTAACTTTATTTATTATCTTTAAAAAAATCAAAAACATAATGAACATAATTGGGACAGTAACCTTGTCAGGATTTTATAAATTTTCTCGAGTGTGATCATGATCCAAAAGTTTTATGAGAGCTTAATAATTTCCTCAGTAAAATTATATAAAATTTTAAAAAAATAAACATTTTTTTTGCTGAATTAAATCTATGTAAGCATTGAACTTAATTTGTTATATTTCAAAAATCAAAAAGAGAAAGAACATAAATGGTAAAGTGCTTTTTAATAATTCTATAAATTCACTAGTGTGTGATCATGATTCAAAAAATTTATGAGATCTTAAGAATTTCCTTATCACCTTAATGTAAAATTTTCAAAAATTTTAAATTTTTTTTATTGCTAAAACAAAAAAACGTATCGATCATTAGGCTTTTATCAGGACGTAGCACTATTAGAATTTTCAAAACTTCTTTCTGCATGATAATCATCTTAAAATTTTATAGAAACATTAATGTTGCATCAAGACCATTCATAAATTTTTTTAAAATTGTCTAACGTGGTTTGAACCATTTTTCATTTTGTTCAAGTTTGCCGGTAAGCCTTTTAACAGGACAGTAGCACTGTTCAATTTTTTAAAACTTTATGAAGCTTGATCATCATCTGAAAATTTATGAGAATATTATTGATGCATGACAACCATGTACAAAACCTTTGAAAATTTTCTAACGTGGTTTGAACCATTTTTCATTCGGTTCAAACTTATCGGTCAACATTTTATCAGGACAGTAGTAATGTTCGAATTTTTAAAAATTCTTTAGGCTTTATAATCATCTAAAATGTTTACGATAACATCAATAATATGTCTGGAACCTTTATAAAAAATTTCAAAATTTTTAGACATCGTTTAAACTATTTTTTGTTCAGTTGAATTTGCCGAAATTTCGGCAATTTCGTCCGAAATTCGGTCCAAAAATTCCGAATTTGAATTTTTCTTTTTGAATTTCGTCTGAAATAATGAGATTTGACCGAAATTTCGGATTTGGATCATCGGTGAAATTTTATCTAAAACGAAATTTAAACCCCTGATCAGATATACGCGCGCGAGGCATTATTGAGATTTGGCTATCCCCGTCCCCACCCATGATGATTCGTAGCCACAACGTATCTCCGATCGTGTATTCGAGTAGAGTTAGCTCTGCCATTGACGCCTACCTACCTGTACAGGGAGAGATTTCTGAACTTATTTTATTTTATCTTCTTTATATGTAATCTTTATCCGGGTAGGAGTATTTTTTTCGTACGAGTAGTACTAGTTGATATAGTTGATTGTTTAAGCTTACTAGGAGGAGGTGGTGGTGTAGTGCCCACGAACGGGAGCGGGGGGACAAAATGGGAGCGTGCACTGGCTGAGAGATTCCGGTTGGTAGAAACGGACAAGGGAGCTGTGCAACGGAAAGGTTACCGCATTTTATTATTCAACGGTTCAATATGGGCGTTTCAGCGCCTATTCTGTATGTTATATCTAAATATACCGTATTATATAGAAATAACTCTCTCTCTATATATATATATATCCTTTTTTTAATATATAGTATCTAGTAAATAGCTTATGCAATTAATTTCTTCACTCTGAGCTCCCCTCCCCTCTCTCCTTCCTATGGATCCCCATTTCTAACTTCTTTGGTTTTCTTAATTTTAGATTGTATCTGGCATGAAAAACAATTCTACTCTCTCTTCCTTATCTCACCTTTCACAGAAATTTTTATCTTACTTAAGTATTCCGTAGAAGCTGTTTACATTATTGTATTAGAAGTGCCCTAACTGCAACTTGTAATTGTGTGTGAGAAAGGGGAGGGGGGGATCATTGGGATGTGGACAATGTGAAGTGTTTATTCTGTTTGCAAATGTGTTGATCAGTTGATTGATGAAGAGCTATGAAAAACAGAACAGAGGGGTTTGGCCAAAAATGTTGCTATGTAGTCGTAGTAAGTAGTAACATTTGAATGCTTTGTGTGCAACGATTAAAAAGCTAATACGATGGAACAAAGAAAATTAAGGTGCATACTAGTACATTTGAATCACTCAATTATCTCTTAACTTGCAAAAGTAAGGATGAAATTGGGAAAAGGGGAGAAAACCAGCTCGGCAGCACTTTAATTTTCAGAGTGAGACTGCAAAGTGGGCCTTGGAGCCACTTATCAGCGACGCACCAATATTATTTTCCAACTTGCATATTTTTCGTAGTGTTTTGGACCAAACCACCCAAAAAAGAAAGAAGCCTGATGTGGCATACACGCCTTGTGAACCAACACAATCCAATAAAATGTGCATAGTTTTAAATTACAGCCCATCTTAGCTCTAGTTTCACAGCCAACAAGAACGCACAATCACAAATTAATCAACCACATATATATACTGATCCAACAGGTCAAAGGGATCAACTGGATTGATCCATACTTGATCGAAGGGATTAACTGGCCTGATCCACACACTCCCCCCTCTCTCTCTTTTTCTGATCTAAAAACCAATATAAAATCGTTAGCGACAATTCCACACCGACATATTTGGCCGTCCCCGTTGGGTTTACTTACCCTCGTCTCCAGACGGCCACCATTTCTTAAATCAGTTTCCCGCGTCTCCCAAGCAGCAGACGCATGGACTTTCCTTGAGAATCGCCATCTGCATTCGAGCCCCAAGCTCTTGATTTCCACGGCCCATTGATCGTTTCCCGCATCCCGTGGCGCATTAATCACTGCACTCGTTGATCAAACAAATCGCGAGCTAACTGAGTTGGGTGTTTGGTTAATCAGCATCGCTGACAGATTGCTCTTCTTGGGGTAGCAGCGCGGTTTATAAGAATCAGCAACTGTTCTGAACCATTCCAAGGAAATACTACTATACTACTGCTAAGTATTCCATTAGCTTTCTCGATCAGAGTTTCTGCGTGCCGGAATAAATTTATATGTGATGACATTGCATAGCTTGTTGACCTGCAAAGGGCTAAGGCGTAGTATAATTTCTGTACTCGCTTGTTGACCTACTACTAAGGGCTAGAGAAATACAATTACTGCATCGCATCGGATGCCGATCTAATTCCAATACACCATGTGGCTCAGTAGTAGAGCTGTATTCATCCCATTGCACTTCCCCTGTTTTGATAATTTGTTATGGCATTATTTGTGTGTTGCTCTCTATGCAATTACACAGGTATGTCGCGCGAACATAGCACTGCAATCGTAATTCACTGATTTTTTTTTGGTAAGTTTGGAATATAGAAAACTTTAAGAATGATTATATGGAATCATAACAATTACTCCAAAAATACCTATGATATTCCATATTCCGAGGTCTGCTTCTCTTCTCTTTCATACTGCAGAAGCCGTATATTTGACCCTCTTGAACACTTTTTTCACTTTTGGTCCTCTTTCCAAAGAAATTGCAAATCTAGCTCTCTTCTCGATCGAGAAAGCACTAGCAAGCGATATGTGTCACCTGCCATATTCTCCTACCTTATTAGGTACCTACCGAGCTCGGTACAGCGGCAAGTACTAGTCGAGCTCGAGCACTGTGGTACCCCGTTCTGCCGAGCTCTGGTACAGTAGTACCCTGTGCTACAGACCTTGGGTACTGTGGTAGCTTGACTGTCGCAATGGGTATGGCACTAGCGACCTGTTGTGGTTAATTAGGAGAGTACGATGGTCTGCCAATACTTCCGCGGTTGAGAAAGGTGCTATATTTACAAATTTATTTGAAAAAAAAAATCAAAAGTGAAAAAAATGTGGAAGAGGCCAAAGGTTCGTATTGAGTTTTTTTTTTTGGGTAAAAGGTAGGAAGTGTTAGAGGTCTGTGCATCTACTGGAACGCCGAGAAACCAACATTTTGAGTGACAATAAACATGTTAGGTGCAATAACAGTGCTTTGGAATGTTTTGATATATCCACAATCAAGAACCTATCGTATTTGATGATAGTTTTAACTACTTCACTTTTGTTACCTCCTACTAAATTATTTATAGTTCCCTTTTGGATGCATGCACTTATGTTCGCTGAACCACATGTGCCATTGGTTTAGCTTTGCTGTCTCAGTGTCCCACAATCCTTGTCGCTCATCCCCACTGCCCTTACGTGTAGGGCTGTAAAAAAAAGCTCGAAGCTCGCGAGCTACTTGAGCTCGGCTCGCGAGAGGCTCGGTTCAAGCTCAACTCGAGCTTCGAACAAGCCGAACTCGAGTTCAAATAGTTCGTGAGTCTACTCGAATCTGGATCGAGCTTCTTTTAAGTCGAGCTTACTCGAGCCGAGCTTGAGCCTACTCGAGTTTGGACCGAGCCGAGCTCGAGCCTGGGTCGAGGCTCGAACCCCAACTCGAGCTCGGTTTGAGCCTTACTGAGCTCGAGCCTGGAGGGCCAGACTCGCTCGAGCTCGGCTCGTTTACATGTCTACTTACGCGGCCGTAGTGGGCTGCTGCAACTTGGTTTTAACCGTTTTGTGTGCGATATAGCTGTTGTTATCACTCTAAACACAGCAATTGCCTCTTGAATATTCATCATCCGGCCTCATGGAAATTTCATTTCTGGACAACATGGTGCTCGATCTTCATTTATCCATGTTTGTAAATTTACATTATAATGCAAATACAATTTATCTATGACAGCTGGCCAGTAATAAATCAAGACTACTACGAGGGTCTTCTAAAGCTATCTTAAAACGCTGCAAAGCTGGTTATCTTTGGTTAATTGGAGAAACACACGTTTTGTAGAAACCAGAGTGAAATGGAAGAAAAATAAAATTGAATTTGATTAGTGTTGCGTCAAGCTTTTGTCGTAGCTCGTGATGGTTCTTTGGTCCTAGACAACTAATATATTGGTTTAAGTGAAATAGAGGCATAAGCAAAAGAAAGATAGTGGGCAGCGGTTCAAGTTGGGATGAAATGACATCAACTAGTGCAGTCTCCCTCTAGAGCCTGAGTTGTCAAGACGATCTCCCAACGTGGATGCATCTGTCATTTGTAAGTTTTTATGAGAGGTTACCTTATCTTTTTCTTTTTCTGTTCCACAAATTTGTAGTTCTGAACTTCTGATAGCTTGAAATTCAGTTGTAACTTTCGCTAGCAAAAAAATTAAAAATAAATAATAAAATAAAATTTTTGTAATACCACGTAGAATTCTAGAACTAGGATGAAATGGAAGTCGGGGTGTCCTTTCAGGGGGTTTTGTTCAAAATGGCCATCATTTTGTCCCACCCTCAATCCTGTGCCTCCGGGTTGTGTCCGACTGCTCAAAACGCGGGGAAGTAATATAGCAGTATAGGTATAGCACCCAACAGGCAAGTACGGGAAACGTTCTTTGTACTTCACCACAAGAAAACCTTACAAATTCATCATGTGATGGTGCTGCGAGACTGATACAATATGTAATTCTCAAGACCTTTTCCAGGTTGCTTAATCATGTTACTCCCTCCGTTCTAGAAATATATACCATTTTAACTTTTAAAATTTGTTCATAAATATATATCGTTTTCAATTTTGAGGTAACTTTGTACTATTTTGTTTTTCCTTATATACTTCTCCTATTTAGCTATTTTTAATGTCATTTATTACCGTAGACTAGAGTGAGATATACCATTCAAAGATATAATAAAGATGATTAATACTGTCTTTTATAGATATGACTCATTAAAAATACAAAAACCTAGAAAAACATGAAGTAGAGATAGCACCTTATTTTCCCCCGCTCGATTCATAGCCATTACCCATCATCATCAAGGGATAGCAAATTGGGTGTTGATGCTCTTACAGTGGGCGTGTATTATAATCAAGTGCAGCCCATTGGTCATTCCTAAAGCAGACAACCTTAGAAAGTTGGTAACCCATGATTCTTCCTTCTGGTGAAGCAACTGAGCTATTACTACATCTGTAGTACAGGTATACGAACTTTTCTGGTACATGGATAATGGCAAGAAACACCTACTTCAAACGACTTCTTTTGGCACCAACTGATCGATTCATGGAAGGGGCATGTGCAGAAGAAAGTTCCAAAGACAAAATAATCTGAAGATTCTAGTACATGCATGTTGATGTTGGAGCCAGAAATTAATCATTTTCCGGACACCCACCACGTCCTGGGTGCTGCTGAAGCCTTTTCACTCGAGAGAAAATCTCATACTACATCGAATTCGTCTGTATCTCAGATAGTGATCTGTTCCCAGTGGAGAATGCAATTTCCGGAGAAAATTAAACTGCTCCTGGTATCTTACAGAAGGGATGATTTGGTCTTTACTTTTTAGTATTGATGCGTTAAATTTGTCAAGTAGCACTAACACATTCTCCATCACAAATTTGCCCTTTTCTTTGTGAGAAATAGAAACCTCTTAGTTTTCACGCTTCGCTTCTTCTCTTCCTTGACCCATGCAGCAAATAGCATATGGCAGAACAATTTTACTTGGAGGCGTGCAAACTACAATTGGGCACAGAAGATCTTTCCGTGTAAACGCAAAACTTTCGGCGCCAAAAAAGCCAGAGGCTAAAAGTTGACACTCGAAAACATACAACGAGAATGCAATTTGCGTTGTCCATGTCAGTCACTCCAGTGTGCTGGTACTCTGGCGGTGGTCTGTTCGTACCTGAATATGTAAATTCAGATTATTTATATATATCGCATTAGTTCAGAATCACGTTAGTGTACACATGTTTAATATAGATAAATATCACAATCATATAAATTGAAAACATAATAAAAAACTTCATATATTAAATATAAACACGTTGACCGACTTTATGGCCGATCTTAAATGACTTTGCCACGTAGGGATAAATAGTGAATAATAAATTAAACTACAACGGAATGAAAATATAGATAAACCTCTCAGTAAACATTCGTCTCCTCCTGGTACTCCTCTTTGAGAGTTAATGTAGATTCTTCCTCAACTGGTGATTTTGTTTTTGGCAAGGATGAGTATTTAAAGCACTCAACAAGTTGTGCACAGAATGCGATTCTAACATAACTATATGCAAGACTTATTCCAATGGAATGGCTAACATGTGTATTTTGCAATAAGCAGTATTTATAAATGAATACAATAAGTAGATTGAAAAAACAGTAAAACAAATAACAGTAAGTAATAACTTTCAACATTTCTCGAGTAAACATGGAATCCAACCCCAAGTCAAGTTCCAAACTTTCCAATGGCATCCAGCCTTCCCATCCAAGTTTTTATTTTACGAAATCCAACCCTTGAATGTAATCCCCGAGCATTACTCGATACCGCGAGCACGGCTATCTGAATAGATTTTACACTCTGCAGAAGTTATGCGTTTTACCCGCACGACATGATTATCTCCTTTTGCGTGACCATTAGCGCACTTTCTTTGATGTGCCGGCAAAGAAATCATAACAAAGCTTTTACAATACTCTCGCTTAACCCAGTACTACCCGCTAAGGTTTCAATACCGAAGAGACTGGTTACCACAACAGTGCCCCCCTCTTACGCCATGTGAGTTTCATCGTTCGGTCGGACCTCACACCACCACTGGTAGTACCAAACCTAAGATATTACAAATTAATCAGCTAGATCCGTCCCATTCCAGACATGTGGTTGCATGTTTGACTCAGATCAAATGCTTACAAGGTTAAGTCCTTAAGATAACCGAGGCAAGACTTCCACAAACCCTCTGCCCTTCTGGCCCACCTTGGCACACTGCCTCTTGCCATTTGCCCCAGTCTAAATGATTATCACCTCAATTGATTACCAAGCACTACGTGCCATCAACAAGTCAACATCGTTGCATGACCTCCCCGTCACCACAACTCAACATTATTGTGTGACAACATCTAACACACCAATTTCATAAACATGTTCCATATTCCATTAGTCAAGATTCAATTGATATTCTAAAAATATGAGTTATAGGTGGCATGGATAAGCATATTAAATACGGTCTAACCAATCCATGTTGATTACTAATATTAACCAACTAGTAATGAACCATCCTAGGGTGAAAATTAATCATGGCATACAAATGATAAGGTAGGGTATAGTTCAATTGGATAGATTAACTAGATTCCAAACTATTTTGAAACAGTTGTTCACAAAAAATATCATGCAGTAATATAAATCAACATAGCAATTTTGTAAACTGTGTTCAACATGATCAAAGCACAACTTACTCTAGAAAAGCCCTTATTCTTGCTCTGGACCTTGGCCTTGAGTCAACGATTCCTCCTCGGATGCTTCGAGCACTTCGACGTCTACGCGTAACAGAAGAAAAAACCAAATAAATACCAAAATAAAGAGCAAACAAACTCCAAAAATAAAATAAATTTCACCATTAAATACATCTCAATTTTATAAATTTTTAGAAGTTTGAATCGCTTCAATCGGAGCTCGTATTGGGCTCTTGAAAGATTCAAAAATAATAAAAATCAGAAAATCGGAAATAATAATTTCTTGAATTATTTTTGTACTGGAAAAAACTATTTATTGCGTCATTGCTAACCGTAGAAAGTAATTAGATAATCTGGAAAACACTAGGGGCTGACACGTAGGCCCTCGGTCCATGGACCGAGTCCACCAATCTCGCTAGTCCCCAGTGCCCTAGGTCTACAGCAATTGTAATATCCCAAATTTTGCTTTTAATATTACTTTATTGCTATTTGTGCATTTGGTGATTTTTCTGGATTTATTGGAATTAATTTTAAATTATGTATATTGGCCCTTTTGTGAAAATTAATTAAATATATGCAAAGTTAATATAAAGTTTTGCCAAAAATATTTTATTTGAGTTTAAAATGTCTCAAAGTATTTATGGGGATTTTCTGGGATTTTTTCTGATATGTTTATCACCTAAAAACTAATTAAATGAATATCTAGAATTATTTTAAAAAGAAAAACCTGTGAAAATCCCTGAATAGTAATGGGCCGAGCCCATGTACTGTGCGAGCCTGGCCGCTTTGGCACGGCCCATCCATTCGCGCCGCCGGCCCATTAGCTCAGATCCGAACCGTTGACCGTAGGATCCAAATCGGATGGCTAGGAGTTGATGATGAGGTTTCCTTTTGAGTCCAGCGTTGGCGATCGTCGGATTGAGATCGCACAGTGGGTATCAAGGTGTACCGGTTCGTGACTCCTCTGGATCTGGGCTGTTGCTGAAAACGCGTGATCGGTTGAGATCGTGCGGCATTCGGAGTGTGTCGCGGTAGTCCGATCGGCATCGAGCGGTGCTGCTTCATCATCTACTCGAAGAACTCGGAGCCGTAGCCACCACAGACTCCCTGTCTGAGTCATCGCCGGAGAGGATCGGGGTGGCTATATAAAGCGTGCATCGGGTGCGCAGATCCCCAAGCAACCAAAACCCTAAGGTTTAGCCTCAGAAATCGTAGCCATCTCACCGCAATCGAAGGTATTCCATCGAGCGCCGCCGCAAGAAGAAGTTGCCGATTCGCCGCCATCAAGTCATCGCGAAGCCTGGGTCTTGTCGCATCTGCTTCGCCTTCGTCCACGGCATCTCGTGCGCGCGTTCGTTCTGCTAGAGCACCGCTAGGGAGGAGGTTCCCCGTGGAGGTCACCGCCGCCGTTGAAGAAGACTTCGCCGACTACGTTTTTGTGAGCAAAATGTGGATCTGGTCGCGTCACCAAACCCATCTCATTGAGCTCAATCCGATGGTATCCCCCTTAGTCGCCGCTGATGACCCTAGGTCTCCGCGCGCCGTCGGGCGATGTGGCTAGATAGTTTGTCGGCGCGTGTCACCCACGTGGTAACCAGATCAGATCGAAAGCTGAGGTGGCAGTCGCATGGCGCTTGTGTGGCGGATGTGTGGGCGTTGTGCTGGAGCTGAGTCGTCGTGCCGCGGGCCTGCATGTCAATGAGACCAAAGGCTCATGGACCGGGTTCACGGTGGACCAGATCCAAACCGTGGACCGAGTCCATGGACCGGGGCGGCGTGTCGTCGTCTGGTTAGCCCAGGTCAGGGCTGACAACAGCATGACGCATTAATGCTGTTTTTCAGAATAAAAATAATTCAGGAAAATCGGATTTTCTATTTTCTGTATTTTTAGAATTAATTCAATCTTTGGAAGGCTATAAATTTTGCATTTTAACTCGGATTTGGGTGATTCAAATTTCTAAAAATTTGTAAAATTGAGATATATTTAATGGTGAATTTATTTAATTTTTGGAGTTTATCTACTCTCTGTTTTGGTGTTTATTTGTTATCTTTGCATCGTTTCGCATAGATGTTGAGTTGATGATACTCCGGGAGAGGATTCGTCGCTTCAAGATCAAGTTCCAGAGCTAGACCAGAACTTTTGTCAAGTCAAGTTGTGCTTTGATCATGTCGAACCCATGTTTATAAAATTGATATATTGTTTTACTCTATTGCATGTTATTTCACATATACAATTGTTTCAAATTAAATTGGGACTAGCTATTATACCAATTTGATCTATACCCTACCTTGTCAATTGTATACCATAATCTATTGTCACCCTAGATTGGTTCACTATAGTTGGTTGGTATTGAAATCAGCATGGGAAGGTTATAACGTCATAGTTGCTTAGCCATGTCACGTCATCACATGTGCTCGAATCAATGATGTTTAATCTTGACTAATGGAATATGGAACAATATTATGAACTTGTGTGTCATGTGAGATCACACAATGAGATTGAGTTGTAGTGGCGAGTCATGTCACGCAACTATGTTGAATTGTTGATGGCACGTGGTACATGGTAATCAACTGGGGTGGTAATCATTTAGATTGGGGTAAGTGACAAGGGGCGAGTATGCCAAGGTGGGCCCGATGGGCAGAGGGTATGTGGAAGTTTTGCTTCGATCATCCTAAGGACTTAACCTTGCAAGCCTTTGACCTAAGTCAATCATGCAACCACATGTCTAGTATGGGACAGCCTAGCCGATTAATTTGCAATGTCTTAGCTTTGGTACTATCATTGGCGGTGTGAGTTCCCGAATTATGGAGTAACTCACATGGCACAAGAGGGAGACCCTGGTTGTGGTTTTCAGACCCACCAGTGTTGAAACCTTAGCGGATAGTATCAGGTTAAGGTAGTGCATTGTAAAGGCTTTGTTATAATCACTTGTCTTTGTGGTGTATGGTTGTATCATGTGGGTAAAGTGCATAACCTCTGCAGAATGTAAATCTATTCGGATAGCTATGCTTGCGGTATTGAGCATTGCTCGGGAATTACAGTTAAGGGTTAGCTTAATTAAATGGAAAACCTGGTTGAGGTGGCGGAATTGCCATATAGAAGGTTGGAACTTGACTTAGGATTAGAAACTTGATTTACTTGAGAAATGATCTATCTATTACTGTTATTTGTTTTACAGTCTTTACAATCTATTTATTGTATTCGTTCATAAATGCTGCTTATTGCAAAATAGCCATAATAGCCTTTTACTTTGGAATATGCATTGCATATAGTTACATAGAATTGCATTCTGTGCACAACTTGTTGAGTGCTTTATGTACTCACCCTTGCCAACAACCACAATCAAAAGTTGAGAAGTCTACACCTTTGTTGGAGGAGGAGTTCTAGGAGGACACGAGTTATTAGGGTTCGAGCCTTGTCAGTTGCTTGTGGTGAACTGATGAGTCATCTACGTCTTCTATCTTCCGCTGCATATTTCTTAATTTATATTTCAAGTCTAGCCCTACGTGGCTTAATAATGTAAGTTGCTCATAAGATCATACACTTAGTTATATCAATAAATGGAGTTTTATTATTATCGTTAAGTATGATGTGATGTGTACCAATGTTAAGCTTAATTGCTGTTTTTAATTTTTCAGAAGTACTAAATGAATTCAAAAATTTCTGCAATTTCTATGAGGTATTTTATATACTAATTGGGATTTATTATGATTTTATTCAAAAAAATTCCAATTTTTTGAAATTTTTCTTAATTTTCCTTTAGTATACCAATAATTGTGGAAAAATCATTAAAAATCTATTAAAATCATTGAAAATCGGTGAGGAAACTGATGTCTGTTAGGCTGCCAATTTTCGAAGAGAAAATCGTCAAAAATCGGTAGATTTTTAATTTATTTTTTTGCAACCGATTTCAAAGTGTTTAACTTTGGCATTCATTTGATTTCTAGCGATTTTCGATGATTTTCGGTACGGAGGTGCTGGCGATTTTTGAGGTTAACCCTGGTGGTGGCAGTAGCAGTGTTCTGAACTTCTGAATGATAAATGAACTAAAATGTTATTTTTTTAAAAAATGGGCAACAATGATTCAGACTATACAGTTCATTTGTGTCGGACCTTCCTGCAGGTTGCAGTAGACTACATTAGTACAAAAGCCACGCCAACATGTATTATTGCTAGTGCCCGTTGGTTCCATTTAGGAGTCTAGGAGTCCAAAGTGTGCTTGGTAATTTTTTAAGCTCTGGTACCGTACTAATTTAATATAAATGGTTTATTATTTTTGAATATAGAGTAGTAGAAACACTCTTAACAAATCAACGACTAGATCTGATTTCTACTAATCATTGTATATTACCAGTGTAATACGCTTGTTTGCAGCAAAATTTGGTAGGGCATGACCAAATTGTCAAGCTGATGATAGAAAAGGTATGATAGCCGATATCGGATAAGGGAAGGAGAGGTTAAAGATGGATTGTGATCGATATTGGTCTAAACTTGGAGATTTCTGTTTGAATAGAGACCGATACGAATCATGGTGAACAGCGTATCGAAAAAGGATACGATCGACCAATGTGCTATAAAAGATGGTAGAGGACAAGCGAGAAGAACAACACAATCAAATCAAACAACTCACATTACTTTTTATTTACTTTCTTGTCAATTAGAAGTAGCCTTGTAATTTAGATTTTCCCTTGTAATCCGACTTTGATCAATAAAGTTGCGCATCGTCGATTGTTGAGCTCCATCGATTACACTAATAAGGTTTGATTTTCTCCGATCTTGTTGCGCATCGCATTTTTTGAGAAGATCTACCTTTTACCAATTGATTTGCTCTAATCGGCTGATTAGACTTACCGTTACCCAAGATTTAATCAGTTTTCCTTAGCCATTTAGATCTTTGCCGATTGTTACATTATATCGGCTTTGAGCATATTTTTTTCATCTACCTTACCGATTGCAGGGTCAAATCGGTTGGCATCTCTGAACCCAGCGTTCTTCGTGTGTTGTAACCGATCAATCCTTCGTCACATTTTTAAACGCCAACAGCGCTATAAAATTTCTTTCTTTTTTTTTCTTTTTTTTTTAGGCAGTACGTCCCGAAAGGCATAGAACTCTGGCATTAGGGGGTGAGTACAAAAGTCCAACACATCAGCTAGATAGCATTTTACAAGAATTTTACAAATTACAAGGTAGATCTTTGGATTCTTCTTGTTGAAGGAGCCTCGCCAGGGAGGATGGTGGTGATCTTGAGGCTTCCTTGACGCCGGATTTAGCTAGTGTGTGGCGTTGACGACACAGCGCCCGCCGGGCCGCCACTAACGATGCGGAGGACGTTGACTCCTTCCCTAGACTCGATGATTTGTGATGTCGACGCAACCGTCCTGCCTGGCAGCCATCATCAAATCTGAAAACCTCCGCTGCGCAGGTTGAACTAGAGCCGTGGCCGGAAGAGGACCTCGTTGTCGGGACAAACTGCCGCATGTGGAACCAACCAAAGCAAACAGAGCCTTTTGATTTGGAAGAGGAATATGGTGGAGGATACAAGAAACAAAATAACCACCAGATTCAAAGCAACCGGATGATATGTACCGGATGATATGTATACATTAAATAGTATGCAATAGGGTAAAACAAAATAACGCTAGTGCACACAGCTTAACATTGGTACATATCATCCTTGGAATTGTATACATCCGATATGGGATAGAATTCCTAGCGAATCTTATCTTGATAGATGCGCAATCCCTAGACGTCATCCTTGGAATGGATTGGCTGTCTAAGCATAAGGCCGTTTTGGATTGTGGCCGACGGATCGTGACTTTGGAAGGCCCTAGTGGCAAGAAAGTAGAGTTTCAAGCGACCGCAGTTCGAGATGGGCAGTTAATGGTCAACAGCGTGAAAGCCATCAGCATGGAAGATGTGCCAGTAGCCAGGGAATACCCGGATGTGTTTCCAGAAGATTTGCCAGGATTGCCACCGGACCGTGATATCGAGTTCGTGATCGAGTTAGCACCAGGTACAGCACCGATATCAAAAAGACCATATCGGATGCCTACCGACGAGTTAGTGGAAATGAAGAAGCAGATTGAGGAACTGCAAGAGAAAGGCTTCATTAGACCAAGTTCATCACCGTGGGGAGCTCCGGTTTTGTTTGTTCGTAAAAAGGACGGAAGTCTTAGAATGTGCATCGATTATCGTGCACTGAATGAAGTAACGATCAAGAATAAGTATCCGTTGCCCAGGATCGATGACTTATTTGATCAGTTAAGAGGAGCTGGAGTTTTCTCCAAGATAGATCTTCGTTCGGGATACCATCAGTTGAAGATCCGAGCGGAGGATGTGCCTAAGACTGCGTTTTCTACGCGATATGGACATTATGAGTTCACAGTCATGTCATTTGGATTGACTAATGCCCCAGCACATTTCATGAACATGATGAATAAGGTTTTCATGGAATATTTGGATAAGTTTGTTGTAGTCTTCATAGACGATATCTTGGTTTACTCGAAGACAGAGGAAGAGCATGCGAACATCTCGAATGGTTTTAGAGAGGTCATGAGAGCATCACCGTATGCTAAGTTTAGCAAGTGTGAATTTTGGAAGGAGAAAGTAGAATTTCTTGGTCATGTAATGACTACTAAAGGAGTAGTGATTGACCCAAGCAAAGTGGACGCAGTGTTGCATTGGGAGCAACCGAAGTCTGTTACCCAGATCCGTAGTTTTCTGGGAATGGCGGGATATTACCGTCGATTCATAGAAGGATTCTCGACAATTGCTAAACCTCTTACGCAGTTGTTGAAGAAAGAAAAGAAGTTTGCATGGACGCCAGAGTGCGAGACAAGTTTCATGGAATTAAAGAAGCGTTTAACAACAGCCCCCGTATTAGTGTTGCCAGATGTGCAGAATGGATTTGATATCTATTGCGATGCTTCAAAGCAAGGCTTAGGGTGCGTGTTAATGCAGGAAGGCAAAGTTGTTGCTTATGCGTCGAGACAGTTAAGACCGCATGAAGTGAATTACCCAACGCATGATTTGGAATTAGCTGCCGTAGTGCATGCTTTAAAGATATGGCGTTATTATCTTATAGGAAATAGATGTGAGGTATATACAGATCATAAGAGCCTGAAATACATATTCACTCAAGCAGATCTGAATATGAGACAGCGAAGATGGCTTGAGCTAATTAAGGATTATAATGTGGGAATCCATTATCATCCCGGAAAAGCCAATGTGGTAGCAGATGCTCTGAGTCGAAAGAGCCATAGCGCAAAAACATTGACAATGGAGGATCAACCAGAATTATGCAAGGAATTTCAGAAACTAAGGTTGGAAGTCGTTCCGCAAGGAATGGTAGCTGCACTTGAAGTAAAGCCAACGCTGGAAGATCAGATTAGAGAAGGCCAGAAGGATGACGATAAAATTTCTAAGATCAAGGTTAAAAAGGAAGAAGGCTTAGCTGTAGATTTCACTCTGGATGAGCAGGGAACCATGTTCTTCAAAGGCCGAATTTGTGTGCCGGATAAAAAGGAACTAAAACAGCTAATTCTAGAGGAAGCTCACGATTCAAAGTACTCGATTCATCCAGGGAGTGCCAAGATGTACCAGGATTTGAAAGAGAGATTTTGGTGGCCTAACATGAAGCGTGAAGTAGCTGAGCATGTTGCTTTATGCGACGTATGTCAGAGAGTAAAAGCCATGCATCAAAGACCCGCTGGTTTGTTGTAGTCGTTGAAAATTCCGGAATGGAAGTGGGAGGAAATCGGAATGGATTTTATCACCGGTTTACCTAAAACTCAGAGAGGTTACGATTCAATTTGGGTAATTGTGGATCGTCTAACCAAGGTCGCCCATTTTGTCCCAGTAAAGACCACTTACTCAGGAGATCGTTTAGCAGAGTTGTACATGTCAAAGATTGTATGTTTGCATGGAGTGCCCAGGAAGATTGTGTCAGACAGAGGTACCCAATTTACCTCAAGATTCGGAATAAGTTGCACGGCCATGGGAACTCGTCGAATTTCAAGACAAAGATATCACCCGCAGATGGATGGTCAGACCGAAAGAGTGAATCAGATTTTAGAGGATATGTTGAGAGCTTGTGCTTTAGCTTATACTGCGACATGGGATAAGTGTTTGCCATATGCGGAATTTAGTTACAATAATGGTTATCAAGCTAGCCTGCAGATGTCACCGTTTGAGGCGTTGTATGGACATGCTTGTCGTACTCCATTGAATTGGAACGAAACAGGAGAACGTTTGGTTTTCGGGCCAGACATTCTCGAGGAAGCCGAAAGTCAAGTCGCAATGATCAGAGAGAGGTTGAAGATAGCACAGTCAAGACAGAAAAGCTACGCAGACAACCGTCGTCGAGATTTGAGTTTCGAACCAGAAGATCATGTGTATCTCAGGGTTACCCCTCTTAAGGGAGTTAAAAGATTTCACGTTAAAGGGAAGCTTGCGCAAAGATATATTGGTCCGCTCAAGATTCTGAGCCGTCGAGGAGAGGTAGCTTATCAGTTAGAATTGCCTCAGTCCCTGGCAGGAGTGCATGATGTATTCCATGTATCGCAGCTTAAGAAGTGTCTCAGAGTGCCAACAGAGCAAACCCCGTTAGATGCAATAGAGCTGCAAGAAGATTTGACTTACAAAGAGCAACCAATGTAATTTTGGATGTTATGGATCGCAAGACCGTAAACAAGTCTATTCGCTTGCGAGTTCAATGGAGTAATCATTCGAAAGTGAAGCCACTTGGGAGCGAGAAGAAGATTTGAAGTCGAATTTTTAACCTATTCTCTAGTTAGCCACGAATCTCTGGTCGAGATTCTCATTAAGGGGAGAGGTTTGTAACATCCCAAAATCTGCCAAATATTATTTTATTGCTTAAATGTGCATTTGTGATTTTCTCGAATTTATTTAGATTTTTCTGGATTTATTTGAATTAAATCTTATTTCAAGTTTATTGCTTTTATCCAAAAGTATTTAAATCT
This sequence comes from Otatea glauca, assembly GCA_036346275.1. Classification (NCBI taxonomy): domain Eukaryota; kingdom Viridiplantae; phylum Streptophyta; class Magnoliopsida; order Poales; family Poaceae; genus Otatea; species Otatea glauca. The sequence goes on along the minus strand of CM070719.1, from coordinate 17,092,982 downwards.
GTGCAAAGTTAAAATAAAGTTTTGGTAAAAATATTTTATTTGAGTCCGTAATGTCTCAAAGTATTTTTGAGATTTTTTGGATTTTTCCGATTATTTTATTGCCTAAAACAAATTAAATGAATTTCTGGAATTAATTTAATTGAGAAAACCTTTTGAAAAATCCCGGAACAGTAATGGGCCCGGCCCGTGTACTGTGCGCGTGCGGCCCGGAGAATCGCGGCCCATTTGGCCCATCTCGGGTAAACCCTAGGGCGATTGAATATGCGCCGTTGGATCAAGATCGAGCGGGTGAGATCAAGTCGTACCGGTTCGGGTCTCGGTCTGATCGTCGCCATCGGAAAGAAATCGCGGGTGGATAGGATTAGATCATGGCTATGTGATCATGACCGTTGGAGCGAAATCGGATGGCTGGGGGTTGTCGTCTCCGCGAAGGACTCGGAGTCCGCCGCCGACACGACTTCGCCGCTGGGGGAAGCTAGGGTTCCGTTTTTAGCGCGTTGGCCGAGGCTATAAAAGGAGGGGGTAGCGCCCCGAGGTTCGTCTGTGTGCGCCGCATCTTTTGGTCGAAGAGTTTTCGCGAGAGCAGTCGTAGGACGCCGCCGCAAGCTCGCCGGAGTTGAAGCGTGGGACCGCCGCGGTTTTTGCTCGGCGCGCCGCCGATCGTCGGTTTTGGTGTTTTGGTCCCAGATCTGGTTCGCCGAGGTGTGCCGCGTCGACTAAGCCGGTTCTTCTCGCCGGGACGCGCCGAACGCGATCGCCGAAGCCTCTTCTTCGCCTCCGGTGACTTTTTCACCGCCGCCGCCATTAGTCTCGTAAGCTTGTGGCCGTCGGATCTGGATGAACGGAGGATCGAGCGCGCTGCGCGCATCTGACCGCCGCTCGATTAGATCGGGCCGTGGATGCGTGCCGCGTGTCGTCGCATCGGCGGGCGGCGCTGCAACCAATCGGGTCAAGACGCGTGGCACTACGGGTTTCGAGGCGTCGTGCGCCGGGTTCACGGTGGACCAGATGAGGTCTCGTGGACCGGGTCTATGCACCGAGGCCACGCGTCGGCTTCTGATTGGTTCGGTTCAGCGCTGATGTCACGCTGACGTCATAAATCGATTTTTCAGAATAAAAGTAAATCTGTTAATTTCGATTTTCTGATTTTCTGATTTCAGTATTTATTTCAAACTTCAAAAGGCTATATCTTTTGCATCGTAACTCGGATTTGAGTGATTCAAATTTCTAAATTTTTTTTAAAATTGAGATCTATTTAATGGTGAATTTTATTTGATTTTTGGAGTTCAATTGCTCTCTGTTTTGGTATTTATTTGCTTTTCTCCTTCGGTACGCGTAGACGTTGAATTGTGCGACGCTTCGGAGGAAGATCAAGCAACTCAAGAGCAAGTTCCAGAACCAGATCAAGACCTATTCCAAGGCAAGTTGTGCTTTGATCATGTTGAACCCATGTTTATAAAATTGCTATATTTGTTTTACCCTATTGCATATGTTTCAAATATACAATTGTTTCAAACTAGATTGGGCTTAGCTAATATACCAGATTGATCTATACCATACCTTGTCATTGTATGCCATGATCCATTGTCACCCTAGATTGGTTTAATATAGTTGATTAGTAATTATGATCAGCATTGGAGGTTTAGGCCGTATTAGTTGCTTAGCCGTGCCACGTCATCACATGTGTCAGAATCATTGATAATTAATCTTGATTAATGGAATATGGAACAATGTTATGAACTTGTGTGTCATGTGGGATCACACGATGAGATTGAGTTGTTGTGACGAGTCATGTCACGCAACGATGTTGAATTGTTGATGGCACGTGGTGCTTGGTAATCAACTGGGTGATCATAACTTAGATTGAGGCAAGTGGCAAAGGGCGAGGAGGCCAAGGTGGGCCCGATGGGCAGATGGTATGTGGATGTCTTGCCTTGATCACATTAAGGACTTAACCTTGCAAGCCTTTGACCTGAGTCAATCATGCAACCACATGTCTGGTATGGGCCAGCCTAGCTGAGTAATTTGCAATGTCTTAATTTTGGTACTATTGTGGTCGGTGTGAGTTCCCGAGTTATGGTGTAATTCACATGGCGCAAGAGGGGGCCCCGGATGTGGTAACCATCCCACCAAAGTGTTGAAACCTTAGCGGGTAGTATCGAGTTAAGCAGAGTAATGTAAAGGCTTTGTTATAATCACTCGCCTTGGTGGTGTTTGGTTGTATCACGTGGGTAAAGTGCATAACCTCTGCAGAGTGTGAAACTATTCGGATAGCCGTGTTTCGCGGTATTGAGCAATGCTCAGAATTACTGATTAAGGGTTAGCTTAATTAATTGGACAACATGGTTGGGATGGCGGAATGCCATATGGAAGATGAAATTTGACTTAGGATTGGAAACTTGGTTTACTTGAGAAATCCTGAATTTATTTACTATTGTTATTTGTTTTACATTCTTTACAATCTTTTTACTGTATTTGTTCATAAAATGATGCTTATTGCAAAATAGCCATGATAGCCTATCCATTGGAATAAGCCTTACATATAGATACATAGAATTGCATTCTGTGCACAACTTGTTGAGTGCTTTAAGTACTCACCCTTGCCAAACAACAATAATCAACAGTTGAGGAATCTACACCTGTGTTGGAAGATGAAGTCCAGGAAGACACGAGTCATTAGGGTCCGAGCCTTGTCGGTTGCCTGTGGTGAACTGATGAGCTATCTACGTTTTCTATTTTCCGCTGCTTAATCATTAGTTATATTTTCAGTCTTGCCCTGCGTGGCTTAATAATGTAAGATTGGTCATAAGATCATACCTTTAGTTATATCAATGAATGAACTATTATTCTATTATCGTTGAGTATGATGTGATATGTACCAATGTTGAGCTGTGTGCACTAGCGTTGATTCTGGGAATAGTGCGGTAAACACAGTGGGTTCGAATCAGTGGATTCGGGTCCTTACATCCTTCCATCAGGTATTTTCTTAAGCTTGAAAACCCACTTGTGTCCAATTGTTGTCTTGAACCCCTTTGGCAGATCAGAGAATTCCCAAGTGCCATTCCTTTCAACAGCACTAATCTCTTCTACCATTGCCAGCTTCTAGTTCTGATTCTCTATTGCCTCTTCAATGCTCCCTGGCTCATCTACTGATAGAAAACACAGTTCATCTTCATTTTCAACTTCAACAGTCTCATTGTATAAACCTGCAGTGATATGAATCTAACAAGTCTTTCGGTACTTTGAGATTCTTCTTCAACCACCTCTGTATTCCTGGGAGGTGTAAAGACATCCTCAGAATCCTCCATTGGGTCCTCTACTAGCTCACTCTCCACAATGCTTCCCTGAGTTATTGCATCTGGTTGACTTGCATTGTCACCATCGTGATCAATAGCATTGCCCTGATAATGCACAGTGAAGAAATTTGGTGCTACTCCTGCAGTTTTCAACCCTGACTCTTCTGAACTCCAGTCCCATTTTTTGTCCTCAAGGAAAATCACATCCCTACTAATGCATATTTTTTTGCTGACTGGATCATATAACCTGTAGGCCTTTGAGCCAACTTCATAGCCCACAAAGATCATATCTTTGCTCCTGCCATCCAGTTTCTTCAGCATTTGACTAGGAACCTTCGCATAAGCTAGGCATCCATAGACCCTCATGTGATGAACTTTCGGTTGGTAACCATGCCATTTGCCATAAGGTGTTGCATCTTTGACTGCTTTTGTGTAGGACCTATTCAAAATGTAAACTGCAGCTGTCACAGCTTCCCCCTAGAACACTCCAGGCATTTGTTTGCTCATCAACAGGCTTCTTGCCAACTACGGTCTGATTTTTCCTTTCAACCACACCATTATGCTATGGAGTGTAGGGTGCTGTCAATTTTCTCTTGATGCGAAGATCCTCATAGAAATTTGTGAATCTATTACTGATGAATTCCCCTCCTCTGTCAGTCCTCAGGGTCTGAATTTTACAACAGGTTTCCAGTTCAACCTTTGCTTTGAATTTTTTGAAGGCAAGGATTGCTTCCTCCTTGGAGTTGAGCACTTCCACCCACATGTACCTTGAGTAATCATCAACAAATAAGATGAGATACCTCTTGCCACCAAGAGTTGCAGGGGTGATTGGTCCACAAATATCAATATGGACCAATTCTAGTACTCTTCCATCCCTGAAATTTGTTGTTTGAGGGGATGGTGCTCTTGTGTGTTTGGCCAAAACACATCCATCACACACCTGGGTAATGTGAGCTATTTGAGGCATTCCCTTCACCAGACACTCTTTTGACATCATCCTTAAGGATTAAAAATTCAGGTGGCCGAATCTGGCATGCCACATCCAGGCCTCATCATCCATGCTGCCGAGAAGACACACTAGTTGTGTGGTATTCATATTCAGTATATACAGGCTATTTGATGTTCTCTTGACTTTTGCTAATAGCATCTGAGATCTATCATAGACATATAGAATCCCATCAATTATAACAGTTCTACATCCATTTTCATCAAGTTGTCCCAAGCTAATGGTATTGCTTCTGAGTTTTGGAGTGTAGTAAACTGAAGTGAGAATTTTGTGTTCACCTGACAGGCATTTGAACAAAATAGTACCTCTCCCTTGTATGGCTGCAATGGTACCATTCCCAAACTTCACTTTTCTTGTAACTCTATTGTCAAGCTCAGTAAAACAATCCTGCGAGCCAATCATGTAGTTACTTGCACCTGAATCCATGTACCATATAATTTTGCTCTTCATGTTGTCCTCATCATGGCTTAGCTTAGGCTTAATGTTTCTTCCAATAACATGACATCATCAGTTTATGTTGAATTGATGTACTGAATTTCACATACCTCAGCAGCTAGCAAGGCTGGTTCATCATCTTGATCTTCTCTCTCCACCAAGTTTACCCTTTCAACCTTCTTTTTTCTTTTAGGGCAGTCAAATTTGAAGTGCCCCAACTCCTTGCATTTATAGCATCTGGCTTTATTTATATCAAAACCAGATTTCTTCTTCTGAAAACCTTCAACAACTTCACGGTTATTGCCACACTCCTGGTTGCGTCAACGACCACGTGAGCGTCCTAGCCCTCGCCCCCTGAATGATCCTCCATCATGACCATCTCTGGTTCTCCACTCATGCTGTGTTAATGTAACATCCCAAAATTTTCCTTTTAATATTATTTTATTGTTATTTGTGCATTTTGTGATTTTTCTGAATTTATTGGATTTTTTGGAATTTATTTTAAATTAAGTATATTGGCTTTTTATGAAAATTATTTAAATAAAGTTTGGCTAAAACTATTTTACTTATGTTGAAAATGTCTCAAAATATTTTTCAGATTTTTCTTGGAATTTTTCTAATATTTTATCTGCTCTAAACTAAATAGTTTAATTAATGGAATTATTTTAATTAATAAATCTAGGAAAATCACTTACACAGTTTGGGCCGGAGCCCGTTACTATGCGCCTTGGGCCGTTCGGCCTATTTCGGGAAGCTAGGGCATTAGCCATTGGATCCTTATCGTGTGGCCAATCTCTCGCCACATGCGTGGATGAAGCTCGGTTGTTGGAGGGCAATCGCCAGGCCATTTTCATCCGAGCACTGGGGAATGTTGTCGACCGTCGGATTTGGATCAAGTGACCACGATCATGGCGTACCTATTCAATGTTGGAAATATGCCCTAGAGGCAATCATAGATATTGATTATATTTCCATAAATGTTCATAAACAATGATATTGTTCTTTGAATAACATCATGGATATTGATTAATAAGTACGTGACTTGTTGGTGAAACTCTATATTCATCTTTATGATGTTCATTTTAAAAGTGATCCCTAGTCGATAAACATATGAGGACACATATGAATAAACTAGCATATATATTGGTTGATGACCATGTTTCACAGGTCATAGATATGGAGATATCAAACCAATAATATGAACACATGTTGGAGAACATGGAGTTGGATCGACCCACCTGGAGACACTGTGAGAACGTTGTATTCTTTCATGTCATCAGTTGGTCTCATATACGATGTGTATGATATATTCTTCGACTTGAGATTGTGGCATGTTCTCAAGATGCGTAATGGCTTACTTAGGGATCATCAAATGCTACTCCGTAACTGGGTAGTTATAAAGATGGCTTTCGGATTTGTCATGAAACATGCTGCGAGGCATGGTCGATCAAGATAGGATTTGCCCCTCCATGTATCGGGAGAGACATCTCTAGGCCTCTCGAGTGGTTGGATTCCAAAAAATGCATAGCCATGCTATGCTACTCAAGTAGAAAGTTACTCGAGTCATCGAGTTAAAGAGTTAACTCAATGTATTTGGAGATCCAAGTCACGACATCGAGAAAGAGTAGTCGAGCCATCCAAACAAGGATTACAACAACTCGCCTTGGGTTTGACCAATATCGTGAGGCAAAAGGAATTGCATATAGAACATTGTTGAGGTTCGTCTAATCTTTACATGTACATGGGAATCGACACGTCCTGCTATGGGCCACTGCCGGTTATTGGTCGAGTAAGAGTATTCGAGCTATATCTGGTTGAGTAGGAGTACTCGAGCCATGACTAGTTGAATAAGGGTACTCGAGCTATGACTGGTCGAGTAGGAGTACTCGGGCCATGTCTAGTCGAGTAGGAGTACTCGGGCCATGCAAGTGCACGTGAACCTATAGGGTCGCACACTTAAGGGGTTGTAATCAATTTGGATAGGGATCCGAGTTGTAATGGGCTTTAGAGTTCATAATAGGTTTCAAAGATTGAAACCCATTATGGGACGTCTATATGAAGGGAGGAGGTTGTGGCTTTACATATAAAATTGAAGGACCATGTGGAAGTCCATCTATGTTTGTGATGAGTATTTGACTTTATTTGAGCAAGGTGTGCTCAAGTTTGAGTTTGATTTGGATTGATTTTCAAAATAAAGCAATTTAAGTTGTCTCTGCCAGGAGTGGCAGTACCGGCCGTATGGGCGCGGTAGTGATGAGTTGGATGGGTTTATTGCATATCATTGTGGGCATTGCTATGTGATGCGTTTCCTTGTCTTTGATGGTTGCAGGGCGACGGTGCTAGGTCATGATGAGGCGGATGATGACCGGAACTAGGCAAGGAGCGTCGGAGGTCCAGACGGTTGGGAGATCGCCGGAAGATGATCGGAGATGGAGTCCGGGCAAGTCAAGAAGACAAGGAAAGGAGATGATGCTAGCTAGATACCGCGTGGATCAATGAGGGCTGTCGGATTGCGGTCTAGTTGATAGTTAGCGGGTCTAGGTAGTATGCTTTGAAAACCGTGCAAGAAAACCCGGTATGTGTGTGAGTTTTGGGTTAGCCCTTGCATGGATGTGTGTGTGGGTTAATCCTAGCCCTTAGATGAGTGCTCTAGGGTTGAGGAACTCATCCATGGGTGGTAGGTGGCCCAAGAGTAGTATAAATAGGAGTGGAGGGGTAGCCTCCTCCCCTTGAAAGTTTTGAGGTTTGTGAATGCTCCTTTGAGCTTTGCTCACATGAAAGTGAGGCTTTGTAACTTCTCCTTCCAGAAATGAAAGTTTTATCCATCCTTCTCTGAATTTATTTTGCGCATTTACATTATGTCCTTACTTTACGCAATTTAAATTCAGCATTTACTTTCTCGCAATTACATTCTCGCAATTTACTTTCACGCAATTTGGATTTGCCTCCCCTCTTTCTAAATGCTGTTGATTTTGGATGTTTAGAGTGTGTTCATATGGCTTTACATCTCTTTTGCACTCTTGGATTGAGTAGAGAACATCTTTTCTTTCAAGTTCCAACTTTGTTCAGAACTTGTTCTTTGCGCAGCATTTAGTATTTGAATTTTATAAACATATAGAAAATTCCTTTTTAAGTGATTCTTGTTGGAGGAGGTGCGGGACTCTGATATACACCTGCAAAATGTTTTTTGAGTTCTCTTGTTGCACCGTTTGGGTGCCATGAGGTGAAAACCGAGCCCCAAATTTTCTGCTCGATGTTCTTGACTGACTGTGTTCTTCGATTTCTCCTGTTTTTTCTGTAAGGCTTTTTGAGGAGAAATTTGGTGGCGTTCTTCACAACTCTGTTTCTCATAGGGAGAAAAATTCTAAAAATTTTGTGAGCTGCAGAAACCCACCAACCTCCTGTTCAAATTGAGGACAAGTTCTGGAAATTCTGCTTTTGCTTTTCTGAATGTGACTTTTGTGATTTGAATTGATGTCCTTTCTAAAAGCAAGAGTTTGATTGATTCCTCTTTATCTTGGACACTAGACAACCTGGATTGTGACTCAAAAATCCCCACATATTTTATGGTACTTATCCATGCAAGCTAGGGGTACACATAGTTGTCTAGTTTTTCGGGCTTTTCACGATTTCCTTTGAGCGATCTTGTCGAGGTTTTTGTTGGAGTATTTTGGGGGAAAATTTATTTGCGACCATTCACCCCCCCCTCTGTTCGCCATCTCGGTCCTTCAAAAATAGACACGAAGAAACACAATAGGAATTCGGAATTCTTGAAACCCTAGCCGCCACCCCTGCTTCACCCAGAACCACGCAGTCGGCGCTAGCACTCCGGCGTGTGGTTTTCCTACCCCGTACGTGTGGATACCTTGGGTGCGTTGCTGCAAAGCTTCAACGCTAGGATGATCTGCAACCTGCATCGCTCACAAGAAGTTGTTGGAGGAAGAGTGAGGCTAGTACAACTACATCTGCACCACCGCGCTACATCGACTCTACTTCTGCTATGGGTCTGCGCATCTAGTGGTAATTCTGTGATCTGTTACTTGCAGTGGTTCCTTGGTTACGTGGTAGAAAATTTTGTTTTTCGCTAGAGTAGCCTACCCGTTCCCTAGCATTCAAGACTCCACCGAATCTTGGTCGTTGGAAAGTACACGTGTGCGGTTAAGATACGAACACTCGACGAGATCATGGCCGTTGCTGCGGACACGTGGATGACAACTCTTCATCGTCTTCGCGTGACTGTGACGGACTCTTGTCTGAGTTCATCTTCACGTCGCCAGGAACTCTGTAACCAATTCATGCGGATCTCTGGCAATCGGCGCTATATCAGGAGCGCATTAGCTGCGCAAGGCCTCAAGAGAACAAAACCCTAAATCTTCCGAGGGAGTTGCACCGCCGTTTCGTGGAATTTTGCAAAGAACGCCGAGTGCCGCCGCAGAGAAGAACCGGCTGATTCATCGCGTTCGTGGAAGATAGAACCCGAGACCGGTGCGATTGTGTTTGCTATCGAGAGACGCAGGCCGTGCTCATGTCACCGACGCGAAGAGGTCATCGGAGCGCCATCGCCGTAGGAGCCCTAATCGCCGTGTTGTTCAAGACGAAGCCGCGGCCATCTATAAGAACCCAAAATTTAATAAAATGACAAATGGAAATTAAAAAACTTTTGTATGATTTATTTTTGCATTTTCTGGTTTTTCTTGAATTATTTCAACTTCTTTTGGCTTTTTACTATTAAAAGAAACTCAATTAAGTGATATGGTAAAATGGTAAAAGTAAAAAGGTAAAAACAAAAAAGCAAAAAAATATGAAAAAAATCATAATAAAATATCAGAGCACTCCAGAACCCTATTCATGGCGTTTGAGATGATCTGAACTATTAAAATATAAGAAAATACAATTGCAATCATGGGATAAGATACCTAATTCAGAGTTGTCAGATCTGTGTAAAAATCTTCAAGGCTTATCTAAAGCCGAGATTTTCACTATGCTGACATCAGATCAATATCTACAGCTGGTAAAAATATAAAAAATTAAAACAAATATTCGAAGCCTTTAAAAATTCATAGACAGAAAGTAATGTTATTTAAATATCAAAGATACAAATCTGAAAATTTTATAAAATATAAATAATGTTATTTAAAATCTTCACTAAAATATACATAAAATATAGACCTAATTATAACATTCAATAAAATAAAATTAAGAAAATGCAAAATTTGGCAGCATGCATTGTCAGATTTTTTTAATTTTTATGCCGAGAGATTTAATCTAAATTTTTTACTGGATAATGATATTTATCTTGCCGACCTAGGTAAAAATTTTAAAAAATAATCTAGTTGAAGTGGTAACTCTTGACCAGTGGATCAAGCTGGTTTTGTGTAGATTCTTCAGCAGTGCGGCTCTATGCTTTCACAGACATGTGGGCCCGGTCACCCAGCTGTACTTTGCCGATAGCCTCCATCGCCATATTTGCCCCACCTATCAGCCAGCTATTCCCATTTCCACAGCCTTCTTCTTTCTCCCTCTCCTCTCTGTTCTTTCTCTCGCGTGCGGATCAAGCCAGTATAGCGCCACTGCCTTTCATTTCTGTCGCCTTCCCGCCACATTGTCATGCAGCCCAAGTCGCACACCTGCTCTGCTGACCATGCCACGGACTCACCTCGACCAGTGCATCTCAAGTTCAGCATCGAGAGAATGCAGCCACCACTTCAAACAGAAGCCAAAACCAGCCACGCACAAACCGTATAATCCAACCGCTTTCATCGGCTATAAAACCACTCCGTGCCATCTAAAGCAGCATAAAACTCAGAGCCTCACCCCATTCGCCTTGATCACGCTTGAAACTCCTCCTTCCCTGCCAACTCCCACGAAACCAGTGAAAAGGGGGAAACCTCAATTAGCCTCTATAGTGAACCACAACCTGAATCACTTAGCTTAGAGCCTCCTCGTAGCATCTAAAGCTCACCCCCACCTTCAATCCGAGCCCTTCTTCCCCGGCGAGCCACCGCACCGAGCTCCTTCGCCGTCACCGCCCCACGCACGATGAGAACCTCTCTCGATTACCCATTTTCCTAACCAAACCCGAAAATGGGATCCTCTAGGCACACTGATTCTCATGGCGGTGAAAATGTGCCGCAAAAATCTGTGCTTGTGCTCCGCCGCCGGTCAGCCATGGGCGCCGCTGTACTCGTGTGGTGGCGACACCTCTTTCGGCCACCTTCGACCATCACGAGAGCTTCACCAGGTGCGTATGAGGTCGCTGAAGCTCACTGTGGAACCAATTCGTCGGCTCTGGCCTTCCCTCGCTGGCACGTCAATAGGTGGGCGACATCGAGAGCTTTCTGAGGGTGCCCTCGCCGGTCGCTAGCGGCGACCATAGGGACCTGTGCCGGTGGCGGTGATGTGGCTTGATGCTTCGTCGACGCGTGGCTGCCTCGTCAACCTTTTGGCTGATGTGGCAGTTGCGTGGCACGTTGCGTGGATGTTGTAGTGGCGCTGAGTTAGCCGCAGGCGCGGGCCACTGTCAGTTAGATTAGCGCATGGACCGAGTTCACCGAGCATCGTTTTCAATGTGTGATCTGGTCTATAGACCCGATCCAGTGGACCAGAGGACACGTGTCAGCGCAGGAGCAATTCGAGCTAGGGCTGACGTCACTATGATGTCACACCGACGCAATAATTACCTTTTTCAAAATAAAAATAATTCGATTTAATATTCTTTTTCCAAATTTTTTTATTTTTATATTTTTGAATCTTTCGAGAACCCGTTCTCCTTCATACGAGCTCCGATTGAGGTGATTCAAATTTTTAATTTTTAAAAAAATTGAGATATATTTATTGGTGAATTTTATTTTATTTTTAGAGTTTGTTTGCTCTCTATTTTGGTGTTTATTTGGCTTTCTCTCTCGTTTCACGTAGACATCAAATTGTGCGAAGTATCAGAGGAAGATCCTTTAACTCAAGACCAGGGTCCAGAGCACGAATAAGGGCTTTTCTAAGGCAAGTTGTGCTTTGACATGTTGAATCCATGTTTACAAAATCGCTATATTGTTTTTACCCTATTGTATATTATTTCATATATACAATTGTTTCATATTAAATTGGAACTTAGCTATTATACCTATTTGGTCTATACCCTACCTTGTCATTTGTACACCATGATTTATTTGTCACCCTAGATTGGTTCACTATAGTTGGTTAATACGAAAATCAACATGGGATGGTTAGACCATATTAGTATGCTTAGCCATGCCACGTCATCACATGTACTTGAATCATTAATGATTAATCTTGACTAATGGAATATGGAACATGGAACATGATTATGAATTGATGTGTCAGGTGTTGTCACACAATGATATTGAGTTGTAGTGACAAGGGATGTCATGCAACGATGTTGACTTGTTCATAGCACGTGGTGCTTGGTAATTAACTAGGGTGGAAATTATTTAGATTAGGGCAAGTGGCAAGGGGAAAGTGTGCCAAGGTGGGCCGAATGGTAGAGGGTATATGGAAGTCTTGCCTCGATCATCTTAAGGACTTAACCTTGCAAGTCTTTGACCTAAGTCAATCATGCAACCACATGTCTAGTATGGGACAGCCTAGCTGATTAATTAGCAATGTTTTAGCTTTGGTACTACTAATGGTGGTGTCAGTCCCGAGTTGTGATAACCAGTCCTCGCACGGATCAACTCACATGGCGCAAAAGGGGGGCCCTGGATGTGGTAACTAGCCCCACTAATGTTGAAACCTTAGCGGGTAGTACTGGGCTAAGACAGAGTTTTGTAAAGGCTTTATCATGATCTCTCCGCCGACACACCAAAGGAAGTGTGTTAATCCAGAGGCACCAAGAGACGATCATATCATATGGGTAAAGTGCATAACCTCTGCAGAGTGTAAATCTATTCAGATAGTCGTGCTCGTGGTATTGAGCAATCTCGGGAATTACAGTTAAGGGTTAGATTTTATAAAATAAAAACTTGGATGGGAAAGGGCTGGATGCTGTTGGAAAGTTGGAACTTGATTTAGGATTGGAAACCTTGTTTACCTGACAAACGTTGAAAATTACTTATTATTATTGTTTATTTTATTGTTTTTATCAATCTACTTACCGTATCCATTTACAAATACTGCTTTACTAAAAAATATCCATGTTAGCCATTCCTTTGGTATATATATATATATATAATTGCATTCTGTGCACAACTTATTGAGTGCTTTAAGTACTCACCCTTGCCAATAACAACATCACCAGTTGAGGAGTCAACACCAGTGCTGGAGAAGGAGTACCAAGAGGAGACGAATGTTTAGAGTGCGAGCCATATTAGTTGCCTGTGTTATATTGAGGGGTTTATCTACGTTTTCATTCCGCTGTAGTTTAATTTGTTATTCTACCTTGCGAGGCATAGTCATATAAGTTGACCTTAAGGTCATTCAACGAGTATTATTTAATATATGATGTCTTTTATAATGTTTCCACTGTGTATGATTGTGATATTCATCTATGTTAATCATGTGTGCAGTAGCGTGATCCTGGACTAGTGCAGTATATATAGAGGGTCCGGATTTGCATATCCAGTTCCCGATAGTTAACAGTGCGTGCTTCTCCACCCTCTCACCTAGCCGTGCAAGACGTAATTCATGAGCTTTAAGGGACCCAAGAATCTCTTCCAACGTCTTGACCTTCAGGTCACCAAACTCCTTAATCATTGAGGCAATTTGAATGAACGGGTGACACAGAGCACAACAACTTTTTCACAACATAGATCTCCACCTTCTCACCAAGGCTTCGAATTTGACGTACAATGGAGATGACCTTTGCAGGGAAGTCATCTATCTTCTCAACATCCCCCATTCTCTGTCCTTCCAATTCCCATCTTAGGTTTTGGACATTGACCTCCTTCACTCGATCAGCACCTTGATGTAGTGCCTTAAGCGTGTCCTAGGCCTCCTTTGTTGTCTCCTTCTCTCAGAGCATTGCAATGGAGTCTTCTGGGATCGCTTGATAGATCGCCACTAGAGCCATTTGATCCTTGCGCACGTCCACTGCACCTGGTGTCACAATTGTGTCCTAAACTCCTTGAGCATGCATATACACCTTCATCATCAACGCAAAATTGTATAATTGGATTTGGACAACATTGGGTAATTGCAGAGAAACTGATCCGCTGCTAGTCGGAGCTCTGGATGTCCCCGAGTCTAACAGATGTCGAGACCCGTATTTGCAAATCCGAAACCCTCTGTGTATACTGCACTAATCCAGAATCACGCTAGTGCACACAGAGAAAACATAGATGAAATATCATTCCACACAATGAATTAACTACGAAAGAGGCAAATTATTATTAAGTAAAGCATCAGACCTTATGGTCAAAGTTTACACTACTAGGCCTTAAGGGCTTAAGAAACAAATAAACTGTTGCAGCGGAAATAAAATAACGTAGGCCATTCGACATGCCACAGGCAATCGTTTGGGAAACGCCTTCCTAATCCACGTAGTCTTCATAATAATCCTCCTCATGATATTCAATATTTCCTGGTCCTTCCTCAGTAACTGATCAACAAAGGCATAAAGCCATAAATACAAAAGTACTCAGCAAGCCGCAGGGAAATGATGCAATATATTCATGCAGGCTTGACAAAGGGTAGACATATGATTCATTTGTGGAAAGCAATAACTTGAATTGAAATACAGTAAATAGTTTGAAAGCATGTTTACGAAAAGATAATAAATAACTGGTAAATCAATGGTAGACAACATGAACTGAATGGTAAGGCATCACCCTACACCATCTAAAACAATGATCAACCACCAAATTCAACAGCATAACTTTAGACAACAAAGCAACAGTGAACTCCACATTCACATCCCAATAAATCTACCATCCAACATTGTATGAAACACTCTATACCTCATGTGAAATTCTCAGGCATGTTCATGATAACGAACACGGCTATTCGAATAGTTTTACACACTGCAGAGGTTATACAACTTTACCCACAAGATATGATAATCTCTTTATGCAACGTCATTAGCACACTTCCTTTGGTGTGTCGCAGAGAGATCATGACAAAGCTTTTACAATGCACTGTCTAAACTTGGTACTGCCCGCTAAGGTTTCACCCCTTAGGGTCCCATCTTGCGCCTTGCGAATCTACCCATCCATCCCGGAACCCACATCACCAATTGGCAGTACTCAAGGCTAGACATTGCAAATTAATCAACTAGGTCTGTCCTATACCAGACTTGTGGTAGTACGATTAGGCCCAGTTCAATGGCGCACAAGATTAAGTCCTTAAGTTGTCTCAGGCAAGACATCCACATCTCAATATGGTAAAAGCACCCCCTTTACCGCACGATCACTTGCCCGAGGGGAAACAAATTCGTTCAACCAATACCAATGGCAACCCTACCATGGTATAACAAATTTTACAATAGTGGTTATCGGCCACAATTCAATATCTCATTAAGTCAAGATTAACATTATTCAACATGTGATATGAATCCCATCATACAACTAAGCAGGTCTAAGCATAGCTACGATAACCCAGTGTTGGTAGTATCATCATGTCCAACTAATAATGTCCCATCTAGTGGCTAACAATGGATACTTGGCATTCCAAAGATGAAGGTGGCATAATGTCAACTAGGTACATAGCTATTCCCACAAAATAATCATTGTTTCACAAGTAGCATGTAATTGTATGAAAGCAAAGTACTTTTGTAAACATAGGATCAATATGATCAAAGGTTACGACTTGCCTTGCTGATCTAGTGCTAAGTCTTGGTCTTCGAATTCTCCGTTTGCTCTTTCGGAATTAGCGTCTACCGGAAAAGAAAGCAATAAATACAAATAAATACAAAATAGAGACTCAAATAAGCTCAAAATTGAAAATAAATAGCTCTGAAAGGTAGAGCTTGATTTTGGAAAAATTTAGAAACTGGAATCGCCTCAATCGGAGCTCAAATGAAGGAGAACGGGCTCCTGGAAGATTTAAACAACAGAAAAAAGGAGAAACGGTACAATAGTTGAGTTACTGTAGTATCACGCTGCTGTTCATGCGAAGATAAGAATGCTACTCCCAGCTGCGCATACTGGAATCCGGCAAATCCTGGTGATTGAGAGTTCCATGGTGCAAATTGATTGAGGAAAAATGCTCATCGCGTTCTTCTGCACCTTGTGACGTGGTTGGCAATGAGGGAGAAGCTCTGGTGTGGCGGCGGTGGCCGAAGAAAGGGGTGGTGGTGTGAGCTCACTTTTTTTGCAAAATCCAGCGAAACGACAGCGAATTAACTCGTGAAAAGTGGCAAAATGGGTTGCTCTCTCAATGAGGCACCCAATGGTCCCTTTTATAGGGCGGGAGGAGGACCGAAAGGGACGCATTTGAAGTGAGAACGGCGGTGGCCAGAATGAAGAACATTGAATTTTTGAGAACAAACTGTGGGGATTAATTTGGGGAAGCGGCTATGAGAATATGGGAATGAATAGAGGATTTGATTGCGCATTTATTTGGGAAGAAACGGTGAAGAAATCGCGGAGGAATGAAGCTTTTATTTTCGGTATCAACGGAGGATAGAGAGAACGGAAGTTCTCTAGCTGTTCGGCTGGATGTTGAAGACAGCTGACAGTGGGGCCCGATCCCACTGTCAGGAGAGGGGACTTTTTCTTTTTTTTTCGAATTGTTTTGAGTTTAGAGAAAAACACATTTGGTAAAAATAGTAAAAGGGCTCTAAAAATCTTGGAAAAATTCTCAAAAATACTTCTTGGAACCAAATAATATTATTTTCGGAATTTTAAACTTTTAAATTTTCTACAGAAATTCATTTTTTAAACTGAGAATTGCGAAAAGAGTTTTAATAAAATCCGTAAAATTCCAAATAAATTCCAAATTGAATAAAATAAATCAAAATGAAATTTTTAAGATGTTACAGCAGATCTCCAATGCCTTGGCCAGACGTGCTCTTACTCAGTGATGCTTCATTCCTAGCCATGATCTTTTGGCATAGAATGCTCAAGAACAAGGCTCTAATTAGACACCTGAATCTGAAACTCCAGTTGTGTGCTGCAATGGAAATTTAGAGAACGAAAAAAACTGGGCACAGCAATTTGCGATGCACATACAACTCGCATCCTTTTCTGGTTTTTTATTCTCCACTTATATATTCACATGTTTACAGATAGATTGGATTAACATACTAGACTACCAAATCGTATCAAAACGAACCAAAGAAGCAAACTGTTTCAGATATTGTTTCCTATCCGGCAACAGTGCTTATCTGAACAGACTAACAGGTAAACTGATAAAAAAACCGACAATAGTAGAAAACATAAACATACGTATACGCCAACTGAACTGGAAGGTGGCAAGATTAAAAGACTACACACTTAGGGTGGGGGATCGAGGAGAGGATGGAGCAGATCCCACGTCACTAGGGAAGATAACCTTCTACTCATGGAGGACATCGATCGAGCTCGAGAATCCTTGATGAAAAGAAGAAAGACAAATCTAGCACTCAATGGGTGGCGCCAGACCCTTGCCTTATATTTCATGGCTAGCCGTGGGCAGCGGGAAAACCATGGCATTGGGCTAAGAGGTTCAATGGGTGGCACTGACGGGGAGCGACGAGAACCCAAATTAGGTTTGGGGGTGGTTGATAATGGTGGTGGTACCACTACGCTAAAACCTGCAATAGGTGACGGTCTATTTGTGACGAGTTTTTTCGAACCGTCACAAATATAATTATCAGTGGCGGTTCTATATTGAAAATGGCGGGAAGAATATCAGTGGCGGTTCTATCCTCGAACCGCCATCGATAACGATTATCGATGGCGGTTTGAGGATAGAACCGCCATCGATAACAAATACATATCGATGGCGGTTCTATCCTCGAACCGCCATCGATAATCGATATCGATGGCGGTTCGAGGATAGAACCGCCACGGATAATCAATAGAATCGATGGACGGTTGGAGGATAGCACCGCCATCGATAACCTAGTTATCGCGATGATTCTAGCCTCCAACCGCCATCGATATGTATTGTTATCGATGGCGGTTCTAGTTAAAAACCGCCATCGATAATATTGCCTATAAATAGGTGGTCGATGCAAAGACCTGGTCTTCTTACTCCCGAGAGCAAACCAAAACTTCTAAATTTGAGATCGTTTTCTCCAATTCTTGTGCTTGTACTTCCTCTAGTTGTTCCTTGGTGAGTTATTTTTTCTCCTCTCTTGATTTGTGTTAATCTTGTTGCAATTTAATTTTTAAACCAAGTTTAATTAGGGTTTACATGTAGATGAGATGAAAAGTTTAGATTTTGTTTATTTTTATTTAGCTACCATTTTGTAGTTGATGAATTTATTTACTAGCTAGGTTCATTAGATGATGTTGTGTTCCTTTTATAGATGATGAATTATGATTAAGCATATATTTAATATTAATTGCATTTTAAGTTAATTTGATACATGATGAATTTATTATCTAGCTCCTTTAGATGATAAGTAATTAGATTGGTTTTTTAATTACTATTAATTGGGTTCTATTAGTGTACGGACATATACATCTTGCATATATATGAATTTATTATCTAGCTCCTTTAGATGATAAGTAATTAGATTAGTTTTTAAATTACTATTAATTTGGTTCCATTAGTGTACGGACATATACATCTTGCATATAATAACTTTATTTAATTAAGATTATTGGGTATTAATATAAATGAAATTTTAGTTAATTTGGTAGGTGGGTGCTCATCATTTTTAGATGATGAATTTATTATCTAGCTTCTTTACAGGAAAAGTATTCAGATTAGTTTTTTAATTACTATTAATTTGGTTCCATTAGTGTGGACATATATTAAATTTATTTAATTAAGATTATTGGATATTAATATACATGAAATTTTAGCTAATTTGATAGGTGGATGCTCATCATTTTTAGATGATGAATTTATTATCTAGCTCATTTAGATGATAAGTAATTAGATTAGTTTTTAATCAATTTTTATATGTTAATTAATTTTAGATGGATCGGAGATGGATGTACAATGCGAACTGTTATGTAGAGATTACATCGACGGGTATCTGCTTTTCTAAGAGCATTGAGGAGAACAAGTTGCACAAGAAGGCGGAGTACATACATTGTCCATGCATTGATTGCAAGAATGAGAAAATGTTTTCAGACAAAGAGCACATCCATTTGCACTTGATTCGAAGGGGTTTTGTACTTGGCTATACACGTTGGACAAGTCACGGTGAAGAGGAAAACATACATGAAGGTGATAACGTATTGGATGATGGAGAAGGCATTATGGCGGTGACATCGCTTATGGATCTAATGAGGATAGGTTGGACATTGATGACGATAATAATCTTGCTCAGATGTTGCGCGATGCAGAAGGGAACTACACTAGTCAGAGAGAGTTTAATCAATTCAAGGGTTTGTTGGACGACTCGGACACACCTTTGTTCCCGGGTTGCAAGGAGGAATACACAAAGTTGCACACCGTGCTTTCACTTCTAAAATTGAAGTCAAGCAATGGTTGGTCCGATAAAAGTTTCACGGAGCTATTACATCTCTTAGCGGACATGCTTCCAGATGGAAACGTATTGCCGATAACCACTTATTTAGCTAAGAAGGTTGTATGTCCATTGCGATTGGAAGTAGAAAGAATACATGCATGTCCAAATGATTGTATACTCTATCGTAAAGAGTATACAGACAAGCATGTATGTCCAGTGTGCAAATCATCGCGATACAAGCATAAAGGCCATGACAGCGAGGGCACCGTGGTGAAGAAAGGAGCTCCCGCTAAAGTGGTGTGGTATTTACCGGTAATACCTCGGTTGAAGCGTTTATTTGGAAACAAAAAGCATGCCCAGTTGATGCGATGGCACTCAGAAGAGCGTAAAAGGGATGGAAAGCTGAGACACCCTGCTGATTCTGCCCAGTGGAGAACCATCGATAGGCTCTTTAGGAATGACTTCGGGAATGAACCGAGGAATATAAGGTTTGGATTGAGTACGGATGGAATGAATCCTTTCGGTAACATGAGTAGTATTCATAGCACTTGGCCCGTGACTCAGATCTACAACCTTCCTCCTTGGTTGTGTATGAAACGAAAGTACATTATGATGTCATTTGCTTATCCAAGGGCCGAGACAACTGGCAATGATATTGATGTATACCTACAACCATTGGTGGAAGATCTAGTGATCTTGTGGAACGAAGGTGTACTGGTATGGGATGAGTACAAGCGAGAGTACTTCACCCTACGCGCATTGTTGTTTTGCACCATCAATGATTTCCGCCCTTGGTAACCTATCCGGTCGTCTTGTAAAGGGGCCAAAGCATGCCCCCATTGCATGGATGAAACCGCAAGTGTGTGGCTCAATAACTCGAGGAAAACGTGTACATGCATCACCGCAGTTCCTTGTGCAGAATCACCCCTACCGCAATATGAAGAAACAATTGACGGGACAAAAGAGGATGGTATAGCTCCAAGGCCTCCTCGTGGGAAGAGGTATATGATATGGTTAAGGATATTAATGTTGTACTTGGAAAGGGAGAGAGTAATAATAAATCGAGGTCTCGTACTGAGAAGATCACGTGGAAGAAGAGATCGATATTTTGGAACTTGCCCTATTGGAAGGACTTAGAAGTTCGACACTGCATAGACGTCATGCATGTAGAGAAAAATGTATGTGACAGCTTGATTGGTATTTTGCTGAATATTCCTAGCAAAACTAAGGACGGACTGAAGGCACGAAGGGACCTGGAAGATATGAAAATCAGAGCTGAGCTACATCCTCGAGACAACGGGAAAGGCCGACTTTACCTTCCCCCAGCTTGCTACACTCTATCCAAGAAAGAGAGAACAGACCTCTGCAAATGCTTGCATGGTGTGAAAGTTCCATCCGGTTACTCCGCAAGCATCAAGAAACTGGTGTCGATGAAAGATTTGAAGTTAACTGGCATGAAGTCTCATGATTGTCATGTGATGATGACACAAATGCTTCCTATTGCAATTAGAGGTATTTTGCCTGAAAAGGTCCGAGAGTCAATCATGAGGTTGTGTTTGTTCTTCAACACGATTTCACAGAAGGTCATCGATCCCATCGGACTTTCTGAACTGCAGAATGATGTGGTGAAGACACTATGCCAGCTAGAGATGTATTTCCCTCCATCATTTTTCGATATAATGGTTCATCTCATTGTTCACCTTGTGAATGAGATAAATGTATGTGGCCCCATATTCCTGCATCGATGTACCGTTCGAAAGGTACATGGGTATCTCAAGAAGTATGTACGCAATTGATCTCACGGAGGCTGCATTGTGGAAGGTTATGCAACTGAGGAGGTTATCGAGTCTTGCGTGGATTACATGGAGGGGGTGGAACCGGTAGGAGTGCATGTATCTCGCCATGAGGGTAGGCTATCTGGGAAAGGGAAATTGGAAGGAAATCAACAAATTCTTACGTTCATGGATTGTTCGAAAAAGCTCATTTCACAGTCTTGCAACAGTCAGTTGAGGTGTCCTCGTATAAGGACATGCACAAGGATAAGCTACGAGAGGAAAATCGTGGACGATCAGAGGCTTGGGTAATAAAAGAGCATAACCGTTTGTTCAATCATTGGTTCAAAGAGCATATGACTGGGAAAGAAACGAGTGTTATGTTGAGGTGGTTGGCAAAAGGGCCATCAGGTACAATCTTGACATGGCAAGGATACGACATAAATGGATATACCTTTTACACGAGATCTCAGGATAGCAAAAGCACTTACCAAAATAGTGGTGTCCGCATAAATGCCTATGACAACACAGGCAGTAAGAAGACTAGCTTCTATGGGTTCATAGAAGAGATTTGGGAGCTCGACTATTGTATTTTTAAGATCCCGATGTTTCGGTGTCGTTGGGTACAACTCCCAAAGGGTGTCAAGGTGGACAAATACGGCTTCACTACTTTGGACATCGAACATGTCGGATCTGAGATTTAACCATTCGTACTTGCGAAGCAAGTAGCACAAGTCTTCTATGTAATCGACCGGCAGATAAGAAGCGCCATGTAGTTCTTGAGGAAAAGAAGGATCGTCGGAGTTGAGAATGTCGTGGATGAGGATGAGTACAACCGGTTTGACGAGTTGCCTCCTTTCGTAGATGGCAACATCAGCTCGAGGAAGAAACCACTCAGAAGCTACCTATCATCGCGACGATCATGAAGAAGGGCAAATTGTGAAAGAAAATAATTAGCTATATACGAGTAATGGCAATGTGATGTAAACAATATGCATTTGTATGGAGTAATGGAAATATGGTGTTATGCATTTGTGTGGAGTAATGGAAATGTGGGTCATTAATATATTTGGATTACATAGGGTATAGTACTATATTAGAATTATATATGATCATTCTTGTATTAGGATTATAGGGTCATTAATATATTAGGATTATAAAAGGTCATTAATATATTACGATTATATAGGGTTTATTACTATATTAGAATTATAAATGGTAATTACTATATTAGGATTATATAGGGTATATAATATTTATTAGGATTATGTAAGGTCATTACTATATTAGGATTATATAGGGTTATTAATATATTAGTATTATATAGGTATATTACTATATTAGGATTATGTATGGATTAATATATAAGGATAATTATATCGATGGCGGTTCTTCACAAGAACCGCCACAGATCTACAAATCGTGGCGGTTCGATAAATAGCCGCCACTAATACAAATTATCTGTGGCGGTTCTTTATACGAACCGCCACGAGATAAAATGTATCGATGGCGTTCTTGTGAATAACCGCCGATAATAAAATTATCGTGGCGGTTCTTAATACGAACCGCCATCGATAAAGATATCTCGTGGCGGTTCGTATAAAGAACCGCCGCGATAATGCTCCATATATATGTAAAATGGATACACTTGATCTTCTCGAGTGCCTCGAACCTTTAAACTCCGCCGCTTCGACGCGCATAAACTCCTAAACCCCGCGACCGCGCCACCACGGTCGCCGCCCGCGCGCCACGCCCGACGCCGCTTCGACCGCCCTCCCCGACGACGCCGTCCTCGACGACGCGCCGCCCAGCGCCCGCGCTCGACGCCGCCTCCCCGACGACGCCCTCGCGCGTGCGCCGTCGCCGCCCAGCGCCCGCGCGCCGACGACGCCGCCCTCCCGACAGCGCCGCCGCAGCGCGGTTGCGCCGTCGCCGCGCGCCCGCGCCGGCGCCGCGCCTCGACGACGCCAGACTGGAGTTTCAGTCCAACAAGGTAATCAACCATGGTAATATACAATTTTTGGATTTGAATGCACAACCAGATTGCATTAAGCATCAATTTTTAGAATAATAATTTCGCATCCCATGGATGGTGGACTTTGATTGATGCCAACCATTCTATATAGACCACAACAGGAGGAAAATTCTCATTTACTTCAAGCCACAAAGCATTTCTATATTTGCATCAAAGCTTCTTTGTTAGCACATAGTATTACTCCTTTCAATCTCAAAGGGTAGTATTTAGTATCCGTAATGCTCAATGCGAGTATTATCTGAGCCAGTGTATCTATTAATTTTCCCAAACAATGGCATTAGATTATAACATGGATCTAAGCTTACTTAAAGGAGGAAAATGGTTTGTTCAAATTTCACAGACATAGTAAGATAAATGATTGACGCCTTGGCGTAGCTTAAGCTAAAAACGATTTGATCTAGGTCCTACAGGATCGTTGCACAAGGGGGAAAGCAATAGCAGTTCACATGTGAGATCAAATGGTGCAATTGTTTTTTCCCAACAGCAGATATGTGCTTACAAATATAGCATTTTCTTACATCATACATATTTTATCTTTCATATCCCATAATTCGGATGGAAGAAAAAGATAGTTAACGATGGGTCAACAAGATATTGAATTTTTCCTGTTAAGTTAATAGTGACTAGTGAGGGAATACAACTTGATGGAATGCTACTGCCTAGTGCCTATGCGTGGGTCGATTCTAGCATTGGTATTTCATAGTATCTCAAAATTCAGTGTATGGAACCTTGAAGAGGCACCGAAATGATCGCCAAAATCTCAAAATTCATACTTTATCTCTTTCAGTTCGCACATCCAAGGCTGATATGGAGGAGCAATCCACCCCGAGCCCGAGCCCTAGCCCTAGCATGTTCCTCAACCTCAACCCAACCACCAGTGTTGCCGCCGATGCTGACATACCCGTGGCAAGACCTCGTGGCCGAGGAAGAAATAAGAAGCCCGAAGGCCGGTATACCATCTCGGAGGTCTCAGAAGCTGGGGCCCCTATTGCACCGCCAATGTTCATAGCAAAGTCTGTAATAACTGCGGGTATATCGCAAGGAGAGAGTGCCAATCACCTTTTGGATTGGCACAAAGTGCCCGATACCATCAAAACGGATCTATGGATCGAGTGAAACAAACCTTCAATTTCAAGAAGATGAACACCGCGTGCGGCGGGATGCGTTGATGACCATGGATGCGGCATGGAGGAACTTAAAGGCCAGTGAATACTACTTATGTGAAGAAAACCGATCGCCATCGGGACTACCCAAACTTAGAACCATATTGGGATGATTTCGTGTCGATGAAGCAAAGTGAAGCAAAGAAAGAAGTCCAATGAGGACCACATAAACATCGGAAGAAGGAACATCCATCCACACGATTTGGTACGGGTGGTACGCGGTAAAATCCTCAATGGAGAGGCAGAAGCGTAATCACTACAATGATTGGTACAAGTCAATTGGCCGGACTACGGATCGAGTCAAGCACTACGTGCTAGCGAGGGCAAGTGTCACATCCTGGTGGGGCTTATCCTTCGAAATAGCGATGACGGCAATGTCACAAAGGGTCCAGGAGTCAGACGTCGAGTCTTCCCAAGGAACATTCCAACCAGATAGGGAGAACGACGAACTAACACGTGCCACGGGAAATAAGGAGCATCCCGGACGGACACGAGGTGTCGGGTTAAGGTTCCGTGGAAGACAGATTCCCTGAGCACCTTCACACTTACAAGAGTCGAAAGAGAGCTAGAGAAGCGTTTGCGAAGTAGAAATGATGAAGGAAAAGATGCTTCGAGAATTACAAGGCACAATAGAACAACAAGTACAACGACAAGTACAACAAGCCATGAGCGACCGCAAGCCGAGAACATTGTTACGACCAGCCCTCCGAATCGTCGCAGTTAGCGATTGCGATCCGCCCCAATTGTAGAACAGACATGGGTCATTATCACGTGGACGACATACATGATCCCACACCGTGCGACTCACTTTGCCCGTCATGAACATATTCATTCAGTGGTACGGGCATAGCGCACCCATGCCAAGAAGGAGGTGTATTGCACAACTCTGCGAGAAGCGCCGGATACGCAAAGGTCCGGTGGACACGGTTAATCCCCGATTTGCCAACCTCGGGCTAGAAATGCCCCGAACGACGAGGTTACAACTCTAGGAAGTGTCGTCCACACATTCATCCAAAGGGCGCAAACGTGACATCAACTTGGACCATCATGAAGTGCCTATTCCTCCCGAGGTGAACTCGCCCTCTCCCGAGGTGACCACCGCCACCTCTCTGCGCAGTGAACCCCTCGGCCTCTCTGTAGTGAACCGCTGGCTGTCCTACAATAAACCTCGCACGATCGTCACCAACACATCAACAGACAAAAGTTAGTACGACAACTTGGTTGACCGACTTAAAACCCTCCTCTCAAGGCATGGCAAAATAGACAAGCCATATCACGAGGTCGGCGGCGTAATAGAGTATGATGTTGTGTGCGAGAAAAGTAAGGGTAAAGCGGTCTCCAAAGGACAAGCTGCTGAAGAAAGACTGAAATACGAATTGGGGAAGCCGTTTGTCACCCCTTCGAAGCTTCATAGTCTAACAGGCAGCTAAGGCGATTACATGAATGGTATATGGAGCGATCGAACCAACATGTACTCCCGAAGGTGATCACTGCCATTTTCAGAGAGGAACATTTCCACCATGAGGGGACTGGCTGCTTCATGATAGAATTCAGCGAGTTGTACAACATGTACTATCAAGATGCCCTCGACGTGTCTCTTATGAGATGCTGGTCACTGTAAGTGTCCAATATAAAAATCATTGTCTACATTCATGTAATACCGATAAATGTGATGTCTAAATCATTTGTTATGTAGATACGAGTTGATCGAATTAAAAAGAACCAAAGGGCGATGGCATTCCTCGATCCGGAACGGTTTGCCACCGAAATCAAAAGAGTACCAAAGGAGGTCGAGGACTACGTATATAACGCCTCATCAAACTCCAAGACAAGGAGTTCATACTTTTACCATACAATTTCAAGTAAGTGGCTCACTAGCTAGTTCAACTACTTGTTGATCTCGTTCTTTGCTCGACTTAGGACTAATGACTACGGTGATCATACATGTGTATGTAGTTTCCATCGGATTCTCGTAGTAATTACTCCGATAAAAGCAAGATGTCGATCTTGGACCCACGGACAAAGATCCAAAAGACTACAAAGATATGACAAGTCTAGTGAATAGGGCATTCAAAGCATATTGTAAAAAGTGCTCGAGACACCGTCCTTTCCATAAATCACGACAATCCGTACTAAATTTTGATGACGCACAAAACAATTTTCCTATATCGCACTCGTAGTCAATAACTCCTTCAATGTCGTATAAGTTTAATCAATTTTTTGCAGTGCCACAAGCAGTCGCCAGGAACAAATTTATGTGGATACTTCGTGTGCCAATACATGCGCGAAATCTTAGGCTCTACAATAGTAAACAATGACGTAGAGGTTTGTCACGCTAACATCACACATTGATTTGCATATCTCATTCTCTATATAAGCTCTTAAGACAAACTTTTTCTATCTATAGCGTTTGAAGTTGCCTATGGGAGGACTGGTTTCAAATGAAATCCAAGGCATTCAGGGACAGCTCGGCTACTTCATCATGAAGGAAGTACTCAACAAGAACGGCGAGTTTCATGACCCAGATAATAACGATGAAGTCTTCCATACTCATCCGCCACCTCCCGAGGCCCCTACCAACAGTGAAGACTCATAGGCTTATAGTTCACAAAACTAGTTAATTTTTTTCTTACGATGGTGTAAATTGATGTTTCATTGAATGTCAAGTTTAGTATTGGATGGCATGGCTTGCACATGTTCTAATTTCTGTCATTTCATTTAAGAAGTTGTGATTGATCTGCGCTTGTGTTGTTGCCCTTCTCCCATGCGTGTGTGTGTGTTGATGGGTGGTGTGCGTGTGCGTGCGCTTTAGACGAGGAGCGCTCCCTCTATTGCTTTTCTCCGTGCCCTTTCATGATGGCTAGTAGAGCTTTTTATAGACGTGGGTGGTGGATGAATACGGAAAGTGCTCAGCCCCAAAACTGCACCATTACAGTAGGTTTATTTGATTGCTTGATTTAGTTGCCGAAGTTTCCTTTTGCATCTTTACCTTCCATTCATAAGATATTTGATTACATGGTCCTTATATTTTTAGATGGTATGTTTTACTCTAATGTATGATAGTAAATGCCATTAAAAATAGCTAAACGGAGATTATAGAAGGAGAAATAGTAAAAAGTAGGATCAAAATTGTAGAATGATATGTATTTAGGAATAAAAATTGAAAAATAGAATGTCACATATTCAAAAATAGAGGGAGTATAAACTAGCTAATGCATGTACAATATCTGGAGGATGCCACGGCATTCACATGGAATAAGACGGCAATGGATCGGCTAGCTTTGTGATACAACAAAAGTGATCTATTTAGCTTTCCATAGTATGATATATAATGACTTCATTTACATACTCGAGAAATATTGATGCAAAGATGGTGAATGGAGGAGAAGGGAGCAGTCCAATGGGAGGCATGCCCTACACCATCACCATGATCGAGCATCTCATGCATGAGACACTTTAATTGTACATTGTAATTGTGTATATTGTAATTGTGATATGCAAAATCTGTGATTGTAATTGTGATTGATGTATTATATGTAATTGTGATTGATGTATTATATTGTAGTTGTGTATATGCAAAATCTGTGATTGTTGTACATTATAATTGTGCATATGCAAAATTGCAATTGTGATTGATGTATTATATTGTAGTTGTGTATATGCGAAATCTGTGATTGTTGTACATTGTAATCTGTGTGTATGCAAAATCTGTGATTGATGTATTATATGTTTCAGAGGGCATGGCTAGCAAGACCGAGGCTAGCCCAAAATGCAGTTTTTATTTTTTGATCGGTACTATCTGTGGCGGTTGGTGGATAGAAGCGCCACGTATAATATAGATCTGTGGCGGTTGGTGTATAGAACCGCCACAGATAATATAGTTATCTGTGGCGGTTGGTGGGAAGAACCGCCACAGATAATATTGTTATCTGTGGCGGTTGTAGGAAAGAACCGTCACAGATAGTGTAGTTATCTGTGGCGGTTGGTGGTTTGAACCGCCACAGATAGTATTGTTATCTGTGGCGGTTGGTGGATAGAACCGCTACAGATAGTATTGTTATTTGTGGCGGTTAGTGTGTAGAACCGTCACAGATAACACTTATCTGTGGCGGTTAGAAAACCGCCACTGATAATCCTCGATTATCAGTGGCACTATATCTGTGACGGTTCAATAACCGCCACTGATGGCGGTTATGAACCGCCACTTATGACGTTTTTTAGTGTAGTGTACCGTTGTTGACTGAGAGGGAGGGAATGGCTAGATGACTTTGCGAGATGTGGCAACCTTAACAAAGGAGGATAAACAACATTTGCACCGATGGAGGTGCCAAACGGCAATGGTGGTGGTGCGGTGGCCAAACGCGACATTGGTGGCGGCGGTGGTAGCCATGAGGGAGGTGGTGGCACAACGAGGACTGGTGGGAGGGCCGGTGCTGTAGTGAGTAGATGAGGTGAGGTAGTTAGGGTTTACAAAGCGTAAATCTTGAAGTAGTCAAAGGGTGCAAAATGTGACTGATATTTTGTTAAAGAAAACGGAATTGTTAGGAGTCGCACGTCTGATTTTTCGGACGCTGCAACATTTTTTTTCTACGTGTGAAACATTTTTTTCCTACGCGTGAAACATTTTCCTTCGATAACAGTAGAAATGTCGACCGGATCACTGCAACATTTTCTTCCTATGCGTGCAACATTTTCCTTCAATAACAATAGAAATCTACGCGCAAAAAAAATATTGCAGACGTTGAAAAAAAATGTTACGCTGACACGTCAAAAAAAACAGTTGAATCAAACGTCCGATTGCTAGTTCTTCCTTAAAGAAAATCAGGCGTAGC
Source organism: Otatea glauca (assembly GCA_036346275.1). Classification (NCBI taxonomy): domain Eukaryota; kingdom Viridiplantae; phylum Streptophyta; class Magnoliopsida; order Poales; family Poaceae; genus Otatea; species Otatea glauca. The sequence continues at coordinate 17,063,925 of CM070719.1, read as the reverse complement.
GTCTACCTGAAATACGAGGACCATCCAACTCAAGGAAAGCCGGCCACAAAAGGCGCATTATCGTGAGGAGTCATAGTGCTGCACCACAACACAAAGATTCGATTTCCATCAGTGTGTACCAGCTAAGCTAAGCTATCTTCGTGCGGTCCCTCGTCCTTGCATGCATTCAGAATCAGTTAGATTTGGCTAGATTCTTGGGGCTGGAACATTATATTGCTGGGCTATAAACAAAAGGTAGGTCAATCCGGAGCTGTATTATCTACACCCAATTACTTTCCATGGCTCTAATATAGAATTGATGGCTTTAATTAGGCTCTCATATATAGTTGGATCAGATCAGCTGCATCCAAGAATGCCTCCAGCTTCTCTGTGTGTCTGTGACACAAGGGAACATTAATTTGCTATAAACAGGGTCCATCCATCAAGTGCTGAAAATTAAAGATCAGTAACCGGAGCTATATCCTCACCTTTCCCAGCGAATTCAGTCTACACCGTTTCCTTTCCTTTCTGTGGCAACCCACATATTTAGCCCAGAGCAATGACAGTAACACCATCGTTACTTTAAAATATCGGCATATTAGCTAATCAAAACATCGAGCGCACTTGATGTTTTATCAGTTAATACACCGTGTTCAAAGTGTTGCAGCAGAACAATAATTCGAGATTGATATGGAAATTTATTATAATCCATTGCCACGCAGGGCTACAAGTCCAGTATATTAATTATACATACGATCTAGGTAAACAAAAATATAATATAAAGTACTAATTACTCTAAGGACTGACGAAGTCAATGTACGGTCTACCCAACCATCTGGCTTTCCGGGTAGCCCACATCCTCGAAGTTCTGATCTTGAGGGTGCCCCTCAACCTATATCTCGTAGGCGAGTCCAAAGGGATCCATGTCCTAACCGGACACTTAACCACCGGAGCCACTCTAAGCAAAGAGGGATTTAGCAAGAGTGAGTACAAAAGTACTCAGCAAACATTAATAGCAAATGCAATAAATGAATTCCTCTCAAGTCCATCCAATGTTCACCTCCCTCAAAATCCAACTTTTATAGAAATTAGGTTTTGGGTTTTCTTTAAGGGTTGTGTATTTTAATTATGAAAATAGCTACTAGCACTCGTATACGAGACAGACTTAGCTTCTGTAGCCTCCAATTCAAGTGGCATGCATGAATTCATGATTCGACCCTGCATAGCTTTGTACCACTTTACCATAGTGACTCCATCCTGTGAGGCCTCGGGATGTTTATCACTAATCTAATATTAGATCCCCAACCTTGGCATGCCGACGAGTCGTGGTTTCCTTCACCAATGTTCCCCACTAACTCGCATCACACCAGTTGTACTCCTTCCTGACATCAGAGTACTCATCCTTTGGCTTTAAATATAGCGTCATAATTATCAACCACTCCTGATGTTTGTGCCCCTCACTGGGCCTTTCCGGCATTTTTCCAACTTCGCACTTCTCTTGATTATCTACTCATACCCAATATTGAGATCATAATACCTTCATAGGACATCCTTTCCTGACCGATTTCAAACACTATGGTTGGTACTGTGATTACAGCTCATTGTCTGAGTGTAGTTGTTTGATCTTTTATTATAGCATATTTAGAGGTCCCCACCGACATGACAATCCTCTCCAACGATGCCTTCTACCCACCATACATACATATACGTGATTCAAATACAACCTCAATAGTCATCATCAATCATCGCCGCAGCAGTTCCTTAACATAACCATTTTCCCAACCACATCCGAATTGAGGTTTTGCTTGAAAAGATATTTTCTGATGCATTGATGATATCATATATAAATCAAAAATCATTTAAAAATAATTTCTCAAATATGGTCAAAGGAAGCTTGCCTAGATTTTTGGTATAATTAGTCATCTCACCCGGTTACTGCAGATGGCCTCCTATCAAATTTAAATCAATTCCTGGAATTATGAATTGCTATACTTTAGATAGCTACTAGATTTTCGCATGCTTTTTGGCATCCAACCCTTTCTCTAACTTGATTTAAATTGATACATGATGGGTGTTTATTTAAATTTGTTATACATTAAATTGCCGCATTTTGAATTGATGTATTTTAATTCAGTGCATTTTAACTTATAGTACATTAAATTGTTGCATTTTAATCAGCATTGTTTATTTAAAATTTTATATCAGGATTTCTTCCGGTAGAGGTATTATTTTCCTATTTTTAATCATTAAGGCGATTAATGGCAGCATTTAATTTCCCATTTAATCATCTACTTATATTAGTCTTTATTTGTATTTCAATCAAATGTATACTGTATATGTGCATGAATTGATCTGCATTGCATATTAACTTTGATCCAGTTCTTCTTACTTAATTTTCTTACTTAATTAAAGGATTATTTTCCTACTTGGTTCATTACAATGGATGCTAACATTATTTACACTTTTCTTTATTTAGATTTTTCAATACTAGCATGGTTTCTTGTTTGCATTCTGGTTATTATTATTATTATTATTATTATTGGAGCAACTGATTGATTATACTTTACTTTGATATTAGTATTGCTAAAGTGATGGCTTGATTATTTATACCTTCATATATATACATATTTTCCGCTTTGTTTCATATTCTGCTGAGTATGTGAATATGTATCAGTTTTGGAAGAGAGTAATTTAGATTATTGATTGACACCTAACTAGTATCTTATTCGGAGGGGAGATCTTTTAAGTTTGCCCTTTTTAAGTGAGATTTTAAATTGAGGATTTTGTTCATTTGAGTATTTCTGACTTGTTTTAAATTAATATCAATAGGTTGAAAATTTTTAATCTGGAATTGATTAATTTGGCTCATTTTAATTTGGGACATTTTAACTTGCCGCACTTCAAATTGGCGTATGTTAATCTACGTGACTTATTAAAATTTTTGGGTTGCGGTTTCATCTTAATAGTGGAATTATCTTCCTTTTTAGTTATTATCGCAATTACTATTTTTATATGCCCCTTTTAAATTTCGTGGATACTTTTAATTTGACGGCTTTTATTTTAAATGCTTGATAAATTAGATTGTTAAATTATTATCGGATTTTAATATATGTATAATTAATATGGATAAGGCATGGATTTAAAATTCTCCCTTTCTTTCTTTCTTTCTTTCTTTTTCTCCTCTTTTCTGTTTTTCTTTTTTCCTTTTTCCTTCTTTTCACTTTCTCCCGCATCTGGCCTTATCCTCTGGCCTCTCTCTTCTTCCCCCATTTCTCCTCCCCTCCATCTCCTCTATCTCTCTCTCTGGCGCCAGTCGCCTCGGCCTCTCCTCCGGCCCCACCGGCCTCGCCGTCCTCGGCCTGCTCTCTCTCTTGGCGTGGCCCTGTGCATGCGGGTGTGCCTTGGGCCGCTCGGACTCCCGCGTTGTCGAGCTGGCCCCTGCCCCGCCTGGACGTCTCCTTCGTCGAGCCGTCTCAGCCCTCCCGGCCGTGTCCACCGGCCACTCCCCTCCCCTGGCTCCTCGCCCCTGGTGCTCGCGCCACTCGGCTCCAAGCAAGCCTCCTCCTGGTCGCACCCGACTCCCTGCTGCGCTGTCCCCTCTGCTCCCAGTTAGGGTTTGGTACACCCTAACTCCCTTCGATTTACTACTATTCTTCACATTATTGTGTTCTGTGCTGATGCAAAAGATACATATATTTTGGATTTGGGTTGATGATGAATATGGGGATTGATTGCTTGGGTTTTGGAGGTACCATGGCGATACCCATAGCCTTTTGTGCGCCGGGGAGTATGAGCAAGGTTATTGGGCACATACAATGCAACCCCTGCTGCGGTCATCCCTCTGAGACCAGTAACCCTCACTACTGCCCTTAGCCTCTATACTGGTTTTTGCTATGCTTTTTCTATGTAGTTGCTACTGGGCATGAATGTGGGGTTACCTGCGATGTGGGAGATGGACAAAATGCAAGGGTGTGAAGATGAGGGTGTAGGGTTGTCCTTGCCCTTCTTGCTCCTGGTTGTGGTGGCCTCCTGGAGGTGGCTTGCTTGTGCTCTAGAATGATGGAGACTTGGTCTTGGCTTGCTTTGTTGAGTTTGCTTTGTGTGTGGTGTGCTCTCTGATTTGTGTGGAATGGTGGCTTGCAAGGAGAGAATGGGGAGGGGTGGTCGGCTAGCTTCGGCTGGCCCTTGAGTTGTTCCCTTTTAACCTTAGAATTCTACCTTTTTACATTATTGTCTTTATCTTTTTACCAAAGGATATTTTGGCACTATTTATGCTACACTATAGTTACTCGTGGCTCTACCAGGTTTGTATATTGTCGGATAATGAAACCCTTATTCGCGAGAGATGTCGATTGGCTCTGGACGATCTGGTATCTCGATGAGCATGATCTATTCATATATGGGTCTGACGGCAATTAATTTAGCTCTTAATTTTCTATTGTTTTTGTTTCATTTATATTCATGATGACTAACGGTTTCAGATAATTGGTGTAGGAGATCATTCAGGATTTAGATTGTAGGTTACTTTAAATCTTTGTACCTTCTTTTTGTTATATTCGCTATTTGAGTAATTTATGTTGTATAAACTTATTCGCCACTAATGTTAGTGAATAGAGATGATGATTACTCTTGGTTGTAATAGATATGGGTAATTTGCGATGTATGAATATAATTGTTGGGTTGTAATTCAACTTCATGTAATTAATGCTCTTGATCAATGAAAGAATTTGGTTTGTTTGTTTGTGACATCACTTTTGTTTGTTATTACTAAGTTTTTAATTTTCCGATTATCATAGCTCGATTTATGGGGATGCAGGGATTCAATGTATATATACATGTATATTCGTTTCGATTTATTTAAGGAATTGATGAGTTTTACTTTGAAATAACTTCGATTGCTAATTCCTGAAATCCCGATTATCTTACCTTAATTCCAATAACGGGTTAAATAGGCTGTTCCTTTCACTTTCACCCAACCAATTTCTTCAAGGGGATGTGTGTTGGATGGATACACATGACATCGATCGGCCCAAGTGGTTGGCAGCTTGCTTATGATCGACTGACATGGCTAGCTCAATGGGGGCAGGCAGGCACGCAGCAGTGGCCAGTTAGCTTTGGCACGTTAACGCACGTTCGCATCGCGATCGCACGCGACGTAACATAGCTAGCCGGGACCTTCGCGTCCATCGGCCGAGGTTGCGAGGTCCCCTTGACGTGCGGCGCAGAAAGGTGCATGGCCGGTCAGGTGGGCCATGGGCTAGCCGGCCACGGCACGACGCGCGGCAGGGGAGGAGGGGCGAGGGAGCGCGTGTCCGGCCCTACGCCTATATATTCTGCCGTCTAGCGCATGACGCGGCACTTTTCACCGTGCGTGTGTGCTGAGCACAAGCAAGTGAGGGTGAAAACAGTATCGGTAAATCCCGGAATTTCGGAAATTTTTTCCGGAATTTTCGATTGGACGTGTCGGTATCGGTAATGTTCGGAATCGGAATCAAAATCGAAAGTTTTTGTCGGAAACGATAACGGTTTTGACAAGTTCCGACCGTTTCCTTCGGTTTTCGGAAAAAATCGGTAAATTCCGTCGGTAATTACCGGAATCGCTCAGCCCACATATCACACTCCTTCAGCCACTAAAACGCCCATAACTTTTTAGTCCGTACTCCGATTTAGGTGATCTTGAACTCTATGCGAAGCTTATCACGAGGGCTAAAATCTCCACCCATTTTTATGATTTAAGAAACCATAGATATTTTTAAATATGATAAAAATAAAACTCTAATGTAGTTATTCAAGTCTAAAATCTGATTTTTCGAAATCCCTCACATAAACTTGATCAAGGGTATGACTACAAGCTCGAAAGAGTCAATAAGATCAAATATTGAGCCATTTGATGATCAACTCATGATCAAAACAATTTTGCAAAACATATTTGCAAATTCTAATCGCATGCTCCAATATCAAATTAAGCACACCTCATTTGCAACATATATTTGCAAATAAACTAAGAACTTATGAGATCAATCCTTTCGTGCTCGTCATTCGTTTAGAAGCTTATGCCTTCTATGCCCATCACTCGTTTTCATTGGTCGTATTCCTGATGCTGATGAGTGATAATAACTACTCTGCCAGTATCATATGTTTTTTTACTTTTATTTTCGTATCTCCAATGCTTCATTATCGATTTATCGCCGTGATTATCTATGTGCTCCGAGCTCCGATTATCTATGTGCATGTCTTTGTATGTCATATTTCCGGTTTGGCGCCGCAAGGGTCTGGTCGGTCTAGTAGCAAGCGACTAATAAATTTCAATCCTCGTGTGGAGAGATGTATTATTTGATATGAGATATTGAGACTATCCTATACTATGTGATGTAAAGACTCGTGTGGAGACTATCTTATGCTATGTATGCCTGTATGGAATGTGTGATATCGTCAACTGTAAATGCTTATAAGGTATTGCTTTTAAGTGCTATGTAAATTGTTGCTTAATGCTTTAATGTATGCATGTATGTAAGTGTTATGTGATGTTGCTTAATGCTTATGCCGTTATGCGTTATAAGATATTGATTTTCTAAACTAGTTATGCTATTGTATACATTTACATTGGTAATGTATGTTCATCGTAAATTTGTGAATATTTATTTATTACTAATTTCTATGTGAATGTACGATTTGTGTGAATTTTTTGAAGTCAATTGGTGGTACATGTCGTTACGACGTTACCGGTCTCTTTTTCGAATTCCGATCGTTACCGATATATATTTTGTATCGAATTTTCGTTTTCGATATTTTCGAATTACCGATGCCATTTTCGTTTCCGTAGTTATCGATTCCGGTATCGTTTCCGAGGAAAAATATGAAAACAAAAATGGTTTCGGTGTTTTCCGACCGTTTTCACCCCTACAAGCAAGCACGGAAGGGCATCGAGTGGGCGTCGTGCCGTGCCGGGCTGGTCCGGCATAGTTTTATTGTGCTTCGTGTCTGAACCGTGTCAGGCCGCGATGGCCTGCCGTGCTGTACCGGCTAGGCTCACCTTCGGCAAGCTCAGGCACGGCCATTTGCGCTTCGTGCCGTACCGGTCCAGACCGGACCCATTTGCACTATTGCAACAGGAGAAAAGGAGCTGAAGACGTATAGAATTGAGGCAGTGAATGCAAATATTATGAGAAAAAGAACTAAAATTTATTTATTCTTGAACAGTTACATAGAGCGAGGGGGATATGCTCAACACGAGCGAGAGAGGGGGCAATGGGCGAGAAAGAGAGTGAGCGAGTCAGACGAGAGAGATTGAGAGGGAGATTGAGAGAGATTGGTGAGAGAGAGCTGAGAGACACTACTACAGAAAGGCATATATTAGACGTCTCAACACAGACGGTTAGGAAAAATCGTCTGTGATAAAGAACATCACTGACGGTTCTATACTGAAACAGTCAGTGAGATAATTGCAGATGGTGCTCTTCATGAACCGTCAGCGATATACATCAATATCACAGACGGTTTTTAACTCAAATCGTCTGTGATAATATCACAGACGGTTTTAAATACGAACCGTCTATGATAAGTTGACATCAAAGATGGTTCTAACTAAGATCCATCTGTGATATGTTCTTAGACCACTATATAAACATACCGATAAAGTTTCGTCTCCCGCAAACCCTAGCCCCCGATGATATATCCTCCTCCTGGGCGACCTCCTCCCTGGCGAAGTCCTCCACCGCCTCCATCAACAGTAGTGCATACCCCTCCCCCTCCCTCCTCGAGCCCTGCGCCTCCACCTCCGCCTGCAGGGAAAGGAAGGTGGCCGGCGCCACCCTCGTCTGGAAGGAGCTAACCGTGCTCCAGCAAATCCACGCTGCTCAGAGCAATCGCAGGTTACAACTAGCACCCAGTATATATATGGTCCTTTCTTAATTACTACTAGAGAGGAGATCAATATACCGTATTTTTTTTTGTTTTCTTGATATACTGAAACCTGCTTGCACAAGTCAATTCTGGGAACGGGAAGGTTGAAAGAGAGAATTTGTAACTGTGAAAATGTGCAGGGACACGGCTAGGCAGGAGAGGTTCCGGAGTCTGATTCCAAGCATATGCAGTAGAATGAGGCACTCTGGTAATTTTCAGTTTTTCCCCCTAAAAACTAGCATATTGAATTATTTCAGATGAGGGTATTTGTTGTAGCGATAATTTCAGTTACACAATTTATCCGATGATATCATATCATCCTTCTTTGCAGACAGGCATTCTTTTCTGAACATGTCAAAGTGGATTGATGAAGTAAACACAGAAAGAGGTGGTGATGTACTCATTGTCCTCATTGGAAATAAAATAGACCTTGTTGACAAGAGGTTCGTATCTCTGAGCCAACCATTCTGATAGCTTCAATTCGTTAAGGTAACACAAAATATTTGTAAGAATTACACTACATGGAAAAGGAACCTTCTGTTCCAATAAACAAGATTGAATGAATCTCAAGGGGTAACTACTCGTCAAATTTGACAACCTTATTTTTTGGAGAGAGCTGAATGTGGTAATTCCTATGATCTATGCTATGTGCAAATGTGTATAATAGATTATCTGCATGATTGCATACTACAAATTTTTGTATGAAGTGGACAAGGGCACACATCGATCACCAGGTGATCGCAAAACTGAAGGGAATGAATCGTTTCTATCTCTCTTACATAGTCTAATTCTCCAGCACGCTACCATCTGTGATCCTCTTTTTTCCCCTACACCCCTAACAGAACTTCCATCATTAGTATCTATTGTTCGAAATTTTCTTCTGCTTAGATATTTCTGCAACGAATTTTATAAGACACAACCAAGTTATAGATTTAGTAATTAAATATCTAAACTTCCTAGATGCATTGAGGCAACAGCTTGTCTGATCAGGATATATTAAAATATGAAGTTTTGTAGCACTTTCATCTCTTTCTTATTATAATATTGATGGATTCTAAGGTAAAATCCATTTCATTTCACAGTTCGTCATGAACACTGTCATGCGCTGATTTATCGTTATCACTTTATCCTCATCCCCGAACGAGAATATCATAGCAGTCATGCTTCTTGAACTATAGAGTTGATTAAGTCATCATATGGAGTTGATTAAATTATCGTATAGCTCTATACGATAATTTAATCAATTCCATATGATGACTTAATCAACTCTATACGATAATTTAATCAACTCCATATGATGACTTAATCAACTCTATAGTTCAAGAAGAATGGCTGCCTATGGTATTCTCGTTCAGGGATGAGGACGAAGTGGAAGCGATAAATCAGAGCATGACAGATTCATGACGAATCGTGGAAATGAAATGGATTTTACCTTAAAATCCATCAATAATATAATAAGAAAGAGATGAAAGTGCTACAAAACTTCATATTTTAAGATATCCCGATCGCATGTCGTTGCCTCGATGCATCTAGGAAGTTTAGATATTCAATTACTAAATCTATAACTTGGTTGTGTCTTATAAAATCGCTGCGTAAATACCTAAATGTAAGAAAATTTCAACAATGTATACTAATGATGGAAGTTCTGCTAGGGGTTTAGGGGAAAAAAGAGGATCACAGACGGTTCTATTTAAAAACCGTCTGTGATATTGTATCACAGGCGATTCTATTCAGAAACCGTCTGTGATATTTATGTATCACAGGCAGTTCTAGTTAAAAACCGTCTCTGATGAGAATTTTCACAGACAGTTCGAAAACCATCTGTGATGTGCACTTTCATCACTGACACATTGTTAGTGACGGTTCACAAAACCGTCTGAGATGACGATTTTGAACCGTCTAAGATGATGTTTTCTGTAGTAGTGAGAGATTGAGAGGGATGAGCGAGAGAGAGCAGCTTTTTGCATCGTCTCTCAATATCTCTCAGCTCTCTCTCATTTTGTCCGTCTCTCTTAGGTGTCGACGATACAGGTGACGTTCATACTATTGGGTGCATCCATAGCGATCATGCTCTGTGAGTCAGTGACCTTCATGCTAGGCTTCTTTCTCATGCCCTGAGTTATTGGGCCCGGTATGACCCATTCTACAGTGTCGTGCCGGGCTGTGCCGCCCATCGTGTTCGATTCTCGAGCCTGGCATGCACCGTGCTACAGTGTCATGCCGGTCCGGCACGGCCCACTTCATACTGAGTCGAGCTTTGTACCGGACCGTAACGTCGTACCTTGGGCCGGCCCAAAAGAGCTCGGCCCGAGTGCCCACCTCTAGATGGGCATAGTTTTTTTTCCAAGATGAACAACCAACTGGGATTTGGCTCGTCATATACTTCTATTTAGTCCATAGCTATACTTTACCACACTTTAAGTTAGATAAGTATGATCGAGTTAGACGTTTGTTTTACGTAGTCATACTTGTCGTAAAATTAATTTTCTGCCGTATAGAACCTCGAACAGGTCGGTCGAAGAAAGCATTGTATGTGTACATGATTAGCACTGTGCAGATCATGAGGGTAACTAGAGTGTTTGGGTCAGTGTCAAGTGACACCAACATCTTTTAATCCAGCTCACATTACCTCCTAATATATATACATCGACCCTCTTATTACAAGGTATAAGTTAGTGTTACGGTTCATAATCACTATAAGGTCCTTTTTTCGTGGATCCCCTGGTGCAGATGCGTATATAGGCACATCCGTAGACTTAGAGGTGGACGTTATATCGAGCCGGGCTAGCACGACACAGGCCCATCAGACCACGTGCCTAAACTGTGCTATGTCGCCACGGCCCGGTCAGCTTACCATGTCGTGCCGTGTTGGTCCGGCTTACTTTTAGCGAGCCCAGACATAGACCATTGGCAATTCATGCTGCCTTTGTGCCGTGTCGGCCCAAGTTTGGGCTATTTGTACTATTGTAACGAGAGGAAAGGAGTTAGATGTACGAAGATAAGGTGGTGGGCACAAATATCGAGGGAAAATGAACTAAAATTTATTCAATTTTGAAAAGGTACAGAGATACCGCCTCGTTAAAAACCTTACACCTCAGTGCGGAGCATCGGCTCGGTGTACGCGCTCGGCATCGGTGAGCATATACTTTCTGGTCTTCATTCTCCACCTTTTGGCATCTCCATTGTCTCCCCTTTCTCCGCATGTGACGACCGCAATAGCGCCGGCCGTAGAACAAGCTCCAACATACCATAATGTCGTGGTAGAGCGTCCTATCATGTGACATACCTTCTTCAAGTCTCTTTCGTACTGTACCAGTTCAAACATGACCTATACAGACGTGTCGTATCGATATCGTGCCCGACAGCAAGACCCTGTATAGCCCTATCATTTATGTTGTGTTGGCCCAACTCGTGGGTATGCGTGCTGTGCCTGTCTAAAAAAAACTCGGCGCAATGCCAAGGTCTACCCAGACTACACACGTTGTTGAGTGAACTTACAGTTCACGGACGGGCAAGGATAGAGCCAAGACAATGTGAGCAGTGATTGGACAGCGTACAGTACGATATTCGCAAAAGTGCCTAGTGTGATCGATACGTACGTACACTGGCTGCTGCTACGCTTCTCTGTTCTCTTACGGTGCTTGGGCAATGCAAAACAGTGCTGCCGGGCCAGCTCATGAACACTGCCATCTCCAATTCCCCAGTGACACATGCCAGCGTACGTGAAGATTCGTGTTATTATTGTACGCGTATCATTCCTCGTCTCAATCTTTTTTCTGAAGGTTAATCAATCCTCTTCTCAACGCTACTACACAATCAGTTATGCTTGCCGCCATATCACTATCGGTTCATAAAAAATCGACAGTAATAATATTATCACTGTCGGTTCGGATGGAAAACCGACAGTAACGGCTTTTTTTCTAATGAACTGGTAGCGATAAATCCCTTATTACTGTCGATTCGTGTCCGAACCGGCAGTAATACTATCACTGTCGGTTTTTAGAAGAACCGACGGTGCTCATATTTTTCGAAAAATCATAGCTTTTCCATACGGAGTCGGATGGAGATAAAATTTATATACAAATTATAGCTCTCAACGAGATCTACAACTTTGTAGTTGAAAAGTTTTTAATTTGAAGTAGTTTAAATATCCAAATAATGGTATCACTGCCGGTTGGCGGTTCGTATTCCCAACCGACAGTAATAATGCCATCAACCATTTTTCGAAAAATCATAACTATTTCATACGGAGTCGGATGAAGATAAAATTTATATGAACATTGTAGCTCTCGACGATATCTACAACTTTGTAGTTGACAACTTTTTCATTTGAAGTAGTTTAAATATCCAAATAATGGTATCACTACCGGTTGGCGGTTCGTATTTCCAACCGGCAGTAATAATGTTGTTATTTCATACGGAGTCGGATGGAGATAAAATTTATAAGAAAATTGTAGCTCTCGACGAGATATACAACTTTGTAGTTGACAACTTTTTCATTTGAAATAGTTTAAATATACAAATATTGGTATCACTGCCGGTTGACGGTTCGTATTCCCAACTGGCAGTAATAATGTTGTCAACCATTTTTCAAAAAATCCTAATTTTTTCATACGGAGTCGGATGGAGATAAAATTTATATGAAAATTATAGCTCTCGACGAAATCTACAACTTTGTAGTTGACAATCTTTCCATTTGAATTCATTTAGATATCCAAATAATCATTAAAAGTTTTGAAGACAAAGGAACAAAAGAAAAATATATCCTATACTGGTTGAGGAATGAGTAATAGGTGAGATGGTAAGGTGGTCTCGCGTGAGGCAGTAGATCGCGAGTTCGAGTCTTAGCAACCGCACGCGCGCGAAAAACTTGTGACTAATACGGGGTAGTCGGTTCGGATGCGAATAATTTTTTTTTGATTTTACTGAGTGATTTACGAATCGGACTATCATTGCCGGTTCGCATACAAACCTGGTCGGTTCGGATGCGAATAATTTTTTTTTTATTTTACTGAGTGATTTACGAATCGGACTATCATTGCCGGTTCGCATACAAACCTGCAGTGATACCGACATCACTGTCAGTTCTAGAACCGACAGTAATAGTCGACTATCACTGCCGATCAATTACTGTCAATTTCAAAATCCGGTAATGATGCCAGTTTAGAACCGGTAGTGATACAATGTTATGTAATAGTGCAATTAGTGCTATCGTAATACATACCTTTTGGGGACATTAAAATTGCCTAGTGCCTACCAGGATGTGTTAGGTTAGGTCGACTCAAACGCAGTATACACACCAGATTCCAAGCATCCTGGATGATACTGACCCTACACGCAACATATATGCAAGAGAATTTCCCTTCTTGATTAAGACTAGTTACATGTTTGAAATCACTGTGGCTATTTTGAAGAAACATGTACTGTAGATTTGGTTTCCAAGTTGGAATTTACAGCTCCTACGTAGATTGATTTTTTTTCAACTTCGGAACTTTTCGGACCTGTTTGGAACGTAGAGTTACCACGAAAAGAACTTGACAGAAGAGCTCGCTGACAAGATTACATGGAAGTGGCCGGATGCGTATGTAAGAAATAGGGAGTTCCAGAGATGGCTGTGTTCTGACATGGACCCTGTTGTAGATTCTTTAAGTCAGTACAATCTTGGAACGCATCAAACTGGAGGCTGCCACGCTGGTTGTTGCTATACTACAAATCAACTGGCTCCCAAGTTGCTGGGTGCAACAAACTCTCGGTACAAGTCCAACTAAACACAGTAGTGCATGCAATGGTGGATCTACCGCGACGGACACGAGGGGGCTAAAGCACCGGTTCGGCTGGTTGCACCCTTGTACTACGCCAAAACCTGCATACTACGCCAAAACCTGCAATAGGTGACGGTCTATTTGTGGCGGTTTTTTTTGAACCGTCACAAATATAATTATCAGTGACGGTTCTATATTGAAAATGGCGGGAAGAATATCAGTGACGGTTCTATCCTCGAACTAGAACCGCCACTGATAATGAATTATCAGTGGCGGTTCGAGGATAGAACCGCCACTGATAATAAATACATCATCAGTGGCGGTTGGAGGATAGAACCGCCACTGATAACCTAGGTTATCGATGGCGGTTCTATCCTCCAACCGCCACTGATATAATTGTATTATCAGTGGCGGTTCGAGGATAGAACCGCCACGGATAATATTATCAGTGGCGGTTCTAGTTAACAACCGCCACTGATAATACTGCCTATAAGTAGGTGGTCAGTAGTAGGCTAGCAGCACTTGTCTTCTTCCTCCCGAGAGCAAACCAAAACTTCTAATTTTCAGATTTCGTTTTCTCCAATTCTTGTGTTGTACTTCCTCTGGTTGTTCCTTGGTGAGTTATTTTTTCTCCTCTCTTGATTTGTGTTAATCTTGTTGCAATTTAATTTTTAAACCTAGTTCAATTAAGGTTTATATGTAGATGTGACGAAAAGTTTAGATTTTGCTTATTTCTATTTACCTACCATTTTGTAGTTGATGAATTTATTTTCTACCTAGATTCATTAGATGATGTTGTGTTCCTTTTATAGATGATGAATTATGATCAAGCATATATTTAATATAAATTGCATTTTAAGTTAATTTGGTAGATGATGAATTTATTATCTAGCTTCTTTACATGATAAGTAATTAGATTAGTTTTTTAATTACTATTAATTTGGTTCCATTAGTGTGCACGTATAATATACATCTTGCATATATTAAATTTGTTCAATTAAGATTAGTGGATATTAATATACATAAAATTTTAATTAATTTGGTAGGTGGGTGCTCATCATTTTTAGATGATGAATTTATTATCTAGCTCCTTTAGATGATAGGTAATTAGATTAGTTTTTTAATTACTATTAATTTGGTTCCATTAGTGTGCACGTATAATATACATCTTGCATATATTAAATTTATTTATTTAAGATTAGTGGATATTAATATACATGAAATTTTAGTTAATTTGGTAGGTGGGTGCTCATCATTTTTAGATGATGAATTTATTATCTAGCTTCTTTACAAGATAAGTATTTATATTAGTTTTTTAATCAATTTTTATATGTTAATTAATTTTAGATGGACTAGAAATGGATGTACAATGCGAACCGTTACAGCCGAGATTACATCGACGAGGTATCTACTTTTCTAAGAGCCGCTGAGGAGAACAAGTTGCACAAGAAGACGGAGTACATACATTGTCCATGCATTGATTGCAAGAATGAGAAAATATTTTCAGACAAAGAGCACATCCACTTGCACTTGATTCGAAGAGGTTTTGTACTTGGCTATACACGTTGGACAAGTCACAGTGAAGAGGAAAACATACATGAAGATGATAACGTATTGGATAAAAGAGAAGGCATTATGGCAGCTGACATCGGTTATGGATCTGATGAGGATAGGTTGGACATTGATGACGATAATAATCTTGCTCAGATGTTGCGCGATGCAGAAGGGAACTACACTAGTCAAAGAGAGTTTAATCAATTCAAGGGTTTGTTGGATGACTCGAACACACCTTTGTTCCCGAGTTGCAAGGAGGAATACACAAAGTTGCACATTGTGTTTTCACTTCTGAAATTGAAGGCAAGCAATATTTGGTCCGATAAGAGTTTCACGGCGCTATTACATCTCTTAGAGGGCATGCTTCCAGATGGAAACGTATTGCCGATAATCACTTATTTAGCTAAGAAGGTTGTATGTCCATTGGGATTGGAAGTAGAAAGAATACATGCATGTCCAAACGATTGTATACTCTATCGCAAAGAGTATACAGACATGCATGTATGCCCGGTGTGCAAATCATCGCGATACAAGCATAAAGGCCATGACAGCGAGGGCACCGTGGTGAAGAAAGGAGCTCCCGCTAAAGTGGTGTGGTATTTACCAGTAATTCCTCGGTTGAAGCGTTTATTTGGAAACAAAAAGCATGCCCAACTGATGCGATGGCACTCAGAAGAGCGTAAAAAGGATGGAAAGCTGAGACACCCTACTGATTCTGCTCAGTGGAGAACCATCGATAGGCTCTTTAGGAAGGACTTCGGGAATGAACCGAGGAATATAAGGTTTGGGTTGAGTACGGATGGAATGAATCCTTTCGGTAACATGAGTAGTATTCATAGCACTTGGCCCGTGACTCTCTGTATCTACAACCTTCCTCCTTGGTTGTGTATGAAACGAAAGTACATTATGATGTCATTTGCTTATCCAAGGGCCGAGACAACTGGCAATGATATTGATGTATACCTACAACCATTGGTGGAAGATCTTGTGGTCTTGTGGAACAAAGGTGTGCAGGTATAGGATGAGTACAAGCGAGTACTTCATCCTACGGGCATTGTTGTTTTGCACCATCAATGATTTCCCTGCCCTTGGTAACCTATCCGGTCGTCTTGTAAAGGGGCTAAAGCATGCCCCGGTGCATGGATGAAACCGCTAGTGTGTGGCTCAATAACTCGAGGAAAACCGTGTACATGCATCACCGTAGGTTCCTTCGCAGAATCACCCCTACCGCAATATGAAAAAACAATTGACGGGACAAAAGAGGATGGTATAGCCCCAAGGCCTCGTCGTGGGGAAGAGGTATATGATATGGTTAAGGATATTAATGTCGTACTTGGAAAGGAGATAGTAATAATAAATCGAGGTCTCGATCGAGAAGACCACGTGGAAGAAGAGATCGATATTTTGGAACTTGCCCTATTGGAAGGACTTAGAAGTTCGACCTTTGCATAGACGTCATGCACGAGAGAAAAATATATGTGACAACTTGATTGGTCTTTTCTTTGAACATTCCTAGCAAAACTAAGGACTGATTTCAAGGCACGAAGGGACCTAGAAGATATAAAAATCGAGCTGAGCTACATCCTCAGGACACCGGGAAAGGGCGACTTTACCTTCCCCCAGCTTGCTACACTCTTTCCAAGAAAGAGAGAACAGACCTCTGCAAATGCTTGCATGGTGTGAAAGTTCCGTCCGGTTACTCCGCAAGCATCAAGAAACTGGCCTCGATGAAAGATTTGAAGTTAACTGGCATGAAGTCTCATGATTGTCATGTGATGATGACACAAATGCTTCCTATTGCAATTAGAGATATTTTGCCTGAAAAGGTTCGAGAGGCAATCATGAGGTTGTGTTTCTTCTTCAACATGATTTCACAGAAGGTCATCGATTCCATCGGACTTTCTGAACTGCAGAATGATGTGGTCAAGACACTATGCCAGCTAGAGATGTATTTCCCTCCATCATTTTTCGATATAATGGTTCATCTCACTGTTCACCTTGTGAATGAGATAAATGTATGTGGCCCCGTATTCCTGCATCAGATGTACCCGTTCGAAAGGTACATGGGTATCCTGGAGAAGTATGTACGCAATCGATCTCGGCCGGAGGGCTGCATTGTGGAAGGTTATGCAACTGAGGACGTTATCGAGTTTTGCGTGGATTACATGGAGGGGGTGGAACCGGTAGGAGTGCCTGTATCTCGCCATGAGTGTAGGCTAGCTGGGAAAGGGACGATTGGAAGGAAATCAATAAATTCTTACGATCATGGATTGTTCGAAAAAGCTCATTTCACAGTCTTACAACAGTCAGTTGAGGTGTCCTCGTATATGGACATGCACAAGGATAAGCTACGAGAGGAAAATCGTGGACGATCAGAGGTTTGGGTAACAAAAGAGCATAACCGTTTGTTCAATCATTGGTTCAAAGAGCATATGACTAGGAAAGAAACGAGTGTTACGTTGAGGTGGTTGGCAAAAGGGCCATCAGGTACAATCTTGACATGACAAGGATACGACATAAATGGATATACCTTTTACACGAGATCTCAGGATAGCAAAAGCACTTACCAAAATAGTGGTGTCCGCATAGATGCCTATGACAACACAGGTAGTAAGAAGAGTAGCTTCTATGGGTTCATATAAGAGATTTGGGAGCTTGACTATTGTATACAACTCTCAAAGGGTGTTTCGGTGTCATTGGGTACAACTCTCAAAGGGTGTCAAGGTGGACAAATACGGCTTCACTGCTGTGGACATCGAACATGTCGGATACAGAGACGAACCATTCGTACTTGCGAAGCAAGTAGCACATGTCTTCTATGTAATCGACCCGGCAGATAAGGAGCGCCATGTAGTTCTTCAGGGAAAAAGAAGGATCGTCGGAGTTGAGAATGTCGTGGATGAGGATGAGTACAACCAGTTTGACGAGTTGCCTCCTTTTGTAGATGGCAACATGAGGCTCGAGGAAGAAACCACTCAGGAAGCTACCTATCATCGCGACGATCATGAAGAAGGGCAAATTGTGAAAGAAAATAATTAGCTATATACGAGTAATGGCAATGTGATGTAAACAATATGCATTTGTATGGAGTAATGGAAATGTGGTGTTATGCATTTGTGTGGAGTAATGGAAATGTGGGTCATTAATATATTAGGATTATGTAGGGTATATTACTGTATTTGAATTAAATATGATCATTATTATATTAGGATTATATAGGGTATATAATATTTAGCAAGATTATATAGGGTATATAATATTTATTAGGATTATATAAGGTTATTAATATATTAGGATTATGTAGGGTAGATTACTGTATTAGAAGTAAATATGGTTACAATTATGTTAGGATAATTGTATCAATGGCGGTTCTTTTGAAGAACCGCCACTGATAAACTTATCTGTGGCGGTTAGTATAAAGAACCGCCACAGATAATATATGTATCAGTGGCGGTTCTTGTGAAGAACCGCCACAGATAAGTGTATCAGTGGCGGTTCGTATAAAGAACCGCCACAGATAAGTTATATATCAGTGGCGGTTCTTAATAATAACCGCCACAGATAAGGGTATCCATGGCGGTTCGTATAAAGAACCGCCACATATAGTATCAGTGGTGGTTCTTGTTACGAACCGCCACAGATAACCCACATATAAAAGTTGTTACAACAGTCACTCTTCTCACCGTTGCCCTAAACCCTAAACTCTCGCCGCTTCAGTCTTCTCACCGAGCCCGACGCTGCCACGGTCGCCGCCCGGTGCCGCTTGCGCCAGCGCTACCGCGCCGCCGGCGCCCTCGACGCCAAGCGCCGCCGCGCCGCCCGACGCTGCCCCCGACGCCGCGTGAGCTCCTGCCCATTCGGTTTGCTTAACATTGAATCTTCTATCAGATTAATTCTACATAACTACATGTTCTACATATGCCAAAACAAAGATAAATTCTCCACAGACTAGCTATGTTAGAGAAAATGCCCAAACAAAGATAAATCTTTTGTCTTGTGCACAAACACAGATAAATCTTAGCATCTAAAATGCTAGTTGAAGAAAATGGAGTAATGTGAATCGACTCAGCATGAGAACTTATCATATATTCCTAGAATGTTAAGCTAAAGACATCGTAGGTTGATTCTTCGAGTTACGTACTCTTTTGATTCTTGTCTTATGGGTACAATGATTCACTTGCCAGTCTTATGGATACAATGATTCACTTGTCATGTGGAATGGGCTTTGCACATATAGATAATCTTAAACAACGAGAACTCCATGTGATCTGGTGGCAGCCACCTGCATTTCTTGTATTGTGTACTAGTCATACGCTTTGATATTGTGTACCTACATTTCTTGTATTGTGTACCTGCATTTCCATGTGATCTGTTGGCAGCTTCATGATTATGCTTTTGCCTGGTGACATATAAGATTTAGTTATTAAAGAGCTAGAGCAAAAAGTTGTTGTTTGTTTTTTTACTTAATAAATCAATTTTTTTCACAAAATTGTGCACTCATATTCTCCTCAATTCCATCTGAATGTGATCGGACTCTGAGCCTCATCTGATGGCTCATTTGGAGAGTTTGTATGTTAGCAACCACAGATGAGTTTTGATTAGATACATCCCTTCGAGCAGTTGCAACGTTTTGAAGCTTTGCAAGGTACATAGGCAGACCTGGTTTTGTAGAGCTTTGTTTGCCATTTGACTTTCTTCCGCATTGCTCTGGTACCTCTCAGCTAAGCTTTGCATATTTCTTGCATTTTGTGAACAAAAGGAAAGCATCACAGAATTGTTGCGGTCACACTTACAAATTTTCTGATACTCTGATCAATAGTCCTGGCCTACATAGTAGTACACATTGTGTCAAAGCCACACCGGTTTGTATATACAGGATGTATGTGTTCATCACAAAATGCATATAAGATGGATATGCAGGAAACAATTGGTTGATTTAAAACATGTTACCAGTTTGTATATACAGGATGTAGCAGTGAAGTCCCCGCTTAATTTTCTGCACACGTGGCAAACAATCTCCTCCCATTTCCATCCTGCAAGCAAAACTAAAAATTTGGGAATATTTATTTACAAGGGAAGAAAAAGAAAACAAACTAGGAGATATATTCTATACTCTAGCACACGGATGAACGGTGGAATGAACAAAGAAAACAAAAGTAGCCGAACAAAAGATAAGTTTTTCTAAAAGATAAGTTTTTCTATTGGATGCCCAATTTCTCGATTACTTTCATTTCTAATTTTCAGAGTTAAACTTCCGCACTTAACCCAAATGACCGCCAAATTCTAATGGTTCCATACTTTACCTCTTTCAGTTCGCACATCCAAGGCTGATATGGAGGAGCAATCCACCCCGAGCCCGACCCCTAGCCCTAGCAGGTTTCTCAACCTCCACCCAACCACCTTTGTTGCGCCGATCCGACATACCTGTGGCAAGACCTCGTGGTCGAGGAAGAAATAAGAAGCCGAAGGCGGTATACCATCTCGGAGGTCTCGGAAGTGGGGCCCTATTGCACCGCCAAAGTTCGTAGCAAAGTACGAGAACAACTGCGGGTATATCGCAAGGGAGAGAGTGCCAATCACCTTTTTGGATTGGCACAAAGTGCCCGATACCATCAAAACGGATCTTTGGACGGGGCTCAAACAAACCTTCGAATTCCCCGAAGAAGATGAACACCGCGTGCGTCGGGATGCGTTGATGACCATGGATGCGGCATGGAGGAACTTCAAGGCCAGGCTGAATACTACTTATGTGAAGAAAAACCGATCGGCCATCGAGGACTACCCAAACTTAGAATCATATTGGGATGATTTCGTGTCGATGAAGCAAAGTGAAGCAGCAAAGAAGTCCAGCGAGGACCACATAAACATCGGAAGGAGGAACATCCATCCACACAGACTTGGTACGGGTGGGTACGCTGGTAAAATCCCTCAATGGGAGAGGCAGGAAGCAGAATCACTACAGTCGACTGGTACAAGTCAATTGGCCGGACTACCAGACCGAGTCAAGCACTACGTGCTAGCGAGGGCAAGTGTCATGTCTGGTGGGGGCTTATCCTTCAAAAATAGCGATGACGAAGCAATGTCGCAAAGGGTTCAGGTGCTGTACGTCGAGTCTTCCCAAGGAACATTCCACCCAGATAGGGAGAACGACGAACTAACACGTGCCCTGGGAAACAAGGAGCATCCTGGACGGACACGAGGTGTCGGGGTTAAGGTTCCCTGGAAGACAGGATTCCCAGAGCACCTTCACACTTACAGGAGTCAAAAGAGAGCTAGAGAAGCGTTTGCCGAAAAAGAAATGATGAAGGAAAAGATGCTTCGAGAATTACAAGGCACAATAGAACAACAAGTACAACAAGCCATGAGCTAGTCGCAAGCCGAGAACATTATTACGACCAGCCCTCCGAATCGTCGCAGCAGTTGCGCATCCGCCCCACTTGTAGAACAGGATATGGGCATTTATCCAGTGGACGACATACATGACCCCACACCGTGCCAGCTCACTTTGCCCGTCATGAACATATTCATTCAGGCTGGTACAAGCATAGCGTACCCATGCCAAGAAGGAGGTGTATTGCACAACTCTGCGATAGCGCTGGGATATGCAAAGGTCCAGGTGGACACGGTTAATCCCCAGTGTGCCAACCTCGGGCTAGAAATGCCCCCGAACGATGAGGTTACAACTCTAGGAAGTGCCGTCCACTCATTCATCCAGTGGCGCAAACGTGACATCGTCTTGAACCATCATGAAGTGCCTGTTCCTCCTAAGGTGAACCTGCCAGCCCCTCCTGAGGTGACCCTGCCAGCCTCTCCTGCAGTGAACCTGCCGGCCTGTCCTATAGTAAACCTCGCACAGTCGTCACCAACACATCAGCGTACAAAAGTTAGTGCGACAACTTCAGTTGACCGACTTAAAAATCCTCCTCTGAAGGTATGGCAGAATAAACAAGCCATATCAGCGAGGTCAGGCGAAGCCAGAACAGAGTATGATGTTGTGTGCGAGAAAAGTAAGGGTAAAGCGGTCTCCAAAGGACAAGCTGCTGAAGAAAGACTGAAATACGAATTGGAGAAGCCGTTTGTCACCCCTTTCAAGCTTCATAGCCTAACAGTGCAGCTAAGGCGATTACATGAATAGTATATGGAGCGATCGAACCAACATGTACTCTCGAAGGTGATCACTGCCATTTACAAAGAGGAACATTTCCACCATGAGGGGTTTGGCTACTTCCTGATAGAATTCAGCGAGTTGCACAACATGTACTATCAAGATGCCCTCGACGTGTCTCTTATGAGATGCTGGTCACTGTAAGTGTCCAATATAAAAATCATTATCTACATTCATGTAATACCGATAAATGTGATGTCTAAATCATTTGTTATGTAGATACGAGTTGATCGAACTAAAAAGAACCAAAGGGTCAGTGGCATTCCTCGATCCGGGAATGGTTTGCCAGCCGAAAATCAAAAGAGTACCAAAGGAGGTCGAGGACTACGTATATAACGCTTTCATCAAACTCCAAGACAAGGAGTTCATACTTTTACCATACAATTTCAAGTAAGTGGCTCACTAGCTAGTTCAACTACTTGTTGATCTCGTTCTTTGCTCAGCTTAGGACTAATGACTACGACATCATACATGTGTATGTAGTTTCCTTTGGATTCTCATAGTAATTACTCGGATAAAAGCAAGATCTTGATCTTGGACCCGCGGGACAAAGATCCAAAAGACTACAAAGATATGACAAGTCTAGTGAATAGGGCCTTCAAAGCATATTGTAAAAAGTGCTCGAGACACCGTCCTTTCCATAAATCATTGACAATCCGTACTAAATTTCTGGTACGCACAAAAACAATTTTCCTATATCGCACCTCGTAGTCAATAACTCCTTCAATGTCGTATAAGTTTATTCAATTTTTTGCAGTGCCACAAGCAGCCACCAGGAACAAATTTATGTGGGTACTTCGTATGCCATTACATGCGCGAAATCTTAGGCTCTACAATAGTAAACAATGACGTAGAGGTTTGTCACGCTAACATCACACATTGATTCGTACATCTCATTATCTATATAAGCTCTTAAGATAAACTTTTTCTATTTATAGCGTTTGAAGTTGCCTACGGGAGGACTGGTTCCAAATAAAATCCAAGGCATTCAGGGACAGCTCGCCTACTTCATCATGAAGGAAGTACTCAACAAGAACGGCGAGTTTCATGATCCGGATAATAACGATGAAGTCTTTCATACTCATCTGCCACCTCGTGAGGCCCCTACCAACACTGAAGACTCGTAGGCTTATAGTTCACAAAACTAGTTAATTTTTTTCTTACGGTGGTGTAAATTGATGTTTCATTGAATGTCAGGTTTAATATTGGATGGCATAGCTTGCACATGTTCAAATTTTTATGATTTGATATAAGAAGTTGTGATTGATCTGCGCGTGTGTTGTTGCCCTTCTCCCGTGCGTGTGTGTGTGTTGATGGGTGGTGTGTGTGTGCACGCGCTCCAGAGGAGGGGCGCTCCCTCTATTGCTTTTCTCTCTGCCCTTTCATGATGGCTAGTAGAGCTTTTTATAGACGTGGATGATGGATGAATACGGCAAGAGCTCAACCCCAAAACTGCACCATTACAACAGGTTTATTTGATTGCTTCATTTAGTTGCCGAAGTTTCCTTTTGCATCTTTACCTTCCATTCATAAGAGATTTGATTATATGGTCCTTATATTTTTAGATGGTGTGTTTTACTCTAATGTATGATAGTAAATGCCATTAAAAATAGCTAAATGGAGATTATAGAAGGAAAAATAGTAAAAAGTAGGATCAAAATTGTAGAATGATATGTATTTAGGAATAAAAATTGAAAAATAGAATGTCACATATTCAAAAATAGAGGGAGTATAAACTAACTAATGCATGTACAACATCTGGAGGATGCCACGGCATTCACATGGAATAAGACGGCAATGGATCGGCAAGGTTTGTGATACAACAAAAGTGATCTATTTAGCTTTCCATAGTATGATATATAATGACTTCATTTTCATACTCTTAGAAATATTGATGCAAAGATGAGTGAATTGGAGGAGAAGGAGCGGAGTCCAGTAGGAGGCATGCCCTACACCATCACCATGATCGAGCGCCTCATGCATGACACTTTAATTGTACATTGTAATTGTGTATATTGTAATTGTGTATATGCAAAATCTGTGATTGTAACTGTGATTGATGTATTATATGTAATTGTGATTGATGTATTATATTGTAGTTGTGTATGTGCAAAATCTGTGATTGTTGTACATTGTAATTGTGTATATGCAAAATTGCAATTGTGATTGATGTATTATATGTTTCAAAGGGCATGGCTAGCAGCACCTGAGGCTAGCCCAAAATGCAATTTTTTATTTTTTTTGTCAGGTACTATCTGTGGCGGTTGGTGGATAGAACCGCCACAGATAATATAGTTATCTGTGACGGTTGGTGTATAGAACCGTCACAGATAATATAGTTATCTGTGGCGGTTGGTGGGAAGAACCGCCACATATAATATTGTTATCTGTGGCGGTTGTAGGAAAGAACCGTCACAAATAGCCCAAAATGCAATTTTTTATTTTTTCGGTCAGGTACTATCTGTGGCGGTTGGTGGATAGAACCGTCACAGATAATATAGTTATCTGTGACGGTTGGTGTATAGACCCGTCACAGATAATATAGTTATCTGTGGCGGTTGGTGGGAAGAACCGCCACATATAATATTGTTATCTGTGGCGGTTGTAGGAAAGAACCGTCACAGATAGTATAGTTATCTGTGGCGGTTTGTGGGTAGAACTGCCACAGACAGTATTGTTATCTGTGACGGTTAGTGTGTAGAACCGTCACAGATAACACTTATCTGTGGCGGTTAAAAAACCGTCACTGATAATCCTCGATTATCAGTGGCACTATATCTGTGGCGGTTCAATAACCGCCACTGTTGGCAGTTATGAACCGCCACAGATGATCTTTTCCAGTGTAGTGTTGGCACCTTTGTACTATACATGATGTTATGTGTATTAATAATCTAGTTAATTTTGTTCTTTTGATCGCTACTTTACATATTTTTTGAGTTTTTGGAATACATCATCTATTATTAAGATATTATCTTTAATTAATTTTTATTTTTATTTTATTGATTAGCGATTTATATATTAATTTGGATTGCAGGTAACATACAAATATATTTTTACTACTCTGGCCTTAATAATAGCTTCTACTGACATCTACTCTACGCCACTGAGTGTATGTTCCGACCACATTGCCGATTCTATGTGCAGCCACTTATATACAGCTTTGCGAAACATTATGTATTGCAAGTTGCATCTGAAACATTATGTGAGAAGAACGGTGAAGCTAGCTCACGTACTGATGAGACGTGCGTCGTCGAGAAGAACGGTGAAGCTCACGTACTAATTTCTAGAATCCAGATCGATCCTGGATCATGTAGGCGATCGAGCTCCCTACGGGAGAAGCAGGTTTGAGCGCCCCAAGAAATTCTCTCCACTGTTTCCAGTGCCCAATCAGCGGTGGAGATCGTGGCGAGGGCCATATGGTAAACGGCTGGACTTGGATGTATCTCCTGGTCCGGCCTGGCCATCAATTTTTGTAAGATTCCGCAATGCATGATCATGCCCCATTTTTTTAAGATGATGATGATAATAATAATCTGGGGCAATAACTCGATTGATTTGATTGCAAGCAATAGGAGTAAAGGAAGTTTGTCGACTTTGTTTGTCAACTTTGTGCCTATCCTTTTATTTTGAGTGCTTTTGTCAGAAGAGAACTTTCTGAAGAAGATCTTGTTTGGTAGAGCTTCAGATCCTGGCTTCACCTCAGATTGAATCTTGTAGGCTAAAATAAATTGAATTAAATTTATATTTTTAGTCTAAAACTAAATAAGATGACCCATCTAAATATTCTTAGGCTCTGTTTGGTAGAACTCCAGATTCTGACTCCACCTCAGATCTGAATCTTGTAGGCTAAAATAAATAGAATTAAGTTTATATTTTTAGTCTAAAATTAAATAAACTGACCTACCTAAACACTCTTAATATACCCACAGATCCAGCTTCGCGGATCTGTGGAGTTATAAATACCTAGCTCTACCAGATCCATGAATCTGGTGGAGCTGGAGCCGTACCAAACACGTCCTTAATATACCCACACCTCCAGCTCCACGGATCTGTGGAGCTAGAAATACCTAGCTTCACCAGATCCACGGATCTGATAAAGCTAGAGCCGTACCAAATACACCCGAAAATTTGAAAACCAGCCTCACAGGAGTAATAACGAAAAGTGATGGCAAATATATAAGACAAATGCATAACATAAGGTGCATTTTGACCGGATACATATGTTAGGGATGTTATAAGCTTCGGAAAAACTGTGAGACAGTGATTTTTGTATTGTCATGAAGTGATTTAGAAATATGGTAGATAATGTAAACTCCTGTATTCATGCTGACATTGACTATTATCATATGTAAATCTGATCACATTTGATTTGATCAGCTGACATAACATGGTAAACAAGAAGGATAAAAATATTATCCTCCAGCTCATCTATCATGCTCATGCATATCTCTGGGAAGTCAAAGCATCCACTTCGTGGTAAACATGTCGGTACACTACTATAATCTTGGTATACATACACCATATGCAATGCGATTTGGTCTATGGATAACTAAAACAGATTACTGTTAAGGAACCTCGCTATCGAATAGTCCGGGGTTCCCGAACAGATCTGAATTGGAGAACAGAAAGAGAGAGAGACACGTGTTTAGGGAGAGCAACAGCGGAATTCTTTTATTGCTAATGATTGCTTGTACATAGGAGGGGACCCCCTCCTCCTTTTATAGCGCTCACCTAGGGTTTCGGCAAAGGGAACAGCATGGGCCTTCAATGGGCCATCAGGTTTCCCAACATCCCCCCTTGGGCCCTTTGCCGCGAGATGCATATGCCTCATTAAAACTCCAGAAAAACTCAGTGCGAAAAATACTAAGTACATAGCATACGCTTACTATGCTGCACGAATTGCCTCGTTAAAACCTTATGCAAGAAAACTTCATGAAAAACTTGCTAAGGAAAAAGAGTACAATTCTCCCAACTTCAATTGCTAATCTTCGAGATTCATGTTGGGTATTCATAATTCATCTTCGAGATTTATGTGGGAGTATGTGAAATATCTCCCCTGAAATCTGCACTTCTCTAAGTCTCATCATTCCAATTCCTTTTACGCACCTTTCAAAGGTACATGCTGGGAGTGATTTAGTGAACAAATCTGCAAGATTTTCACATGACTTAGTATGCAATATCTTGATCCCGTTCATTTTATGCAATTCATGGGCATAGAAGAACTTGGGGTTGATATGCTTCGTGAGATTGCTCTTCACATAACCCATCTGTGCTTGGGCAACACAAGCTGCATTATCTTCATAAATTATCGTGGGAGTTTGCTCAATGTTCAAGCCACATGACTTCTGGATGTGGTGAACTATTCTTCGGAGCCATGCACATTCACGAGATGCTTCATACAAAACAATGATTTTCGAGTGGTTTGTCGATGTCGAGACAAGAGTCTGCTTAGACGACTTCCAAGAAATTGCTGTTCCTCCACATAGGAAAACATAGCCAGTTTGGGACTTGCCAGTATGCGGGTCTGATAAATTGTAACATCCCAAAAATTTGGCTTAATTAAGTTTTTATTGCTTAAATGTGCATTTGAGATTTTCTGGAATTTATTTGGATTTTTCTGGATTTATTGGAATTAAATTCAAATCAAGTTTATTGCCTTTTATTCGAATCTATTTAAATTTATGCAAAGTTAAAATAAAGTTTTGCCAAAAATATTTTATTTGAGTCCAGAATGTCTCAAAGTATTTTTGAGATTTATCTTGGATTTTCCCAATAGTTTTATCACTTAAGATAAATAAAATGAATTTCTTTAATTATTTTAAATAAGAAATCTTTTAAAAAGTCTTGTGAACAGTGTTGGGCCGAGCCCAACACTGTGCGCTAGAAGCCCGTGTCGGTCTTGGCCCAATCCGGCCCGGCGCGCGTGAGGCAAAACCCAAGATCTTGGCCGTTCGCGTGCGATCCAACGGTCCAGGGAAGGCCGCGTGTGCGACCACGTCTTGGCCGTCGGATCGGGACACGCGTCGCGCCGTCGGTTGTCGTCTTCGTTCCGGACTCGGAGTCCGCCGCCGTAACGCCTCCGGTCTTCTTCGCCGTGTAGAGCTCGGACGCCGAGGCTATAAAAGGAGGGGATAGCACCCCGAGGTTCGCAGTCGAGCGCCGCGTCTTTTGATCGGAGGGGTTTCGCGAGGATCGTCATAAAACGCGCAGAGGAGCTCGCCGGAGTTGGGAGCGCGGAACGCCTCGGTTTTCGTTCGATTTCGTCGCCGCCGTTCAGCCTTCACCGTCTCTGACGCCATCTTCGAGTTCGCCGGACCGAACCACGTTGAACCCGCAGCATCACGTCGCCAGAACCTCGCCGGAACGCCGCTACCTCGGTCTTCTTCTTCGCTGCCGGTAAGATCTCGCCATCGCATAGCCATCACCGGACCCAGAAGCTTTGAGCCGTCGGATCTAGATCTGTTGGCTGATGCATTGCCATGTCGCGCGAGATCGCTGACCGTCCGATTGGTCTTCTGCGGATCAGATCGAGCCGCACGTGAGACCAATCATATTGCAACGCGTGTCGAGCGTGGGTGCCGAGGCATCATGGACCTAGCTCATCGTGGTCTCGCGCTGCGCTGTGGACTAAGTCCATACGCCGAGACACGTGTCGGCTTATGATTGGCCGAGGTCTTGCTGACGTCATGCTTACGTCATAATTGCATTTTTCAATTGGAAAAATAATCCGATTGGAAATTCTGTGATGATGACGTCATCATGAGGTCACGCTGACGTCATAAATCGCTTTTCGATATAAAATAAATATGTTAATTCCGAATTTCTAATTTCTGTATTTTCAGTATTTATTTCAAACTTCAAAAGGCTATATCTTTTGCATCGTAACTCGGATTTGAGTGATTCCAGTTTCTAAAAATTTGTAAAATTGAGATATATTTAATGGTGAATTTTATTTGATTTTTGGAGTTCAATTACTCTCTGTTTTGGTATTTATTTGCTTTTTTCTTCTTGATGCAGCGTAGGCGTTGAATTGTGCGATGCTTCAGAGGAAGATCCAGCAACTCAAGAGCAAGTTCCAGAACCAGATAAGGACCTATTCCAAGGCAAGTTGTGCTTTGATCATGTTGAACCCATGTTTATAAAATTGCTATGTTTGATTTACACTATTGCATATATTTCAAGTATACAACTGTTTCAATTTAAATTGGGCTTAGCTAATATACCAGATTTATCTATACCCTACCTTGTCATTGTATGCCATGATCCGTTGTCACCCTAGATTGGTTTAATATAGTTGGTTAATAATTATAATCAACATTGGAGGTTTAGACCGTATTAGTTGCTTAGCCATGCCACGTCATCACATGTGTCAGAATCATTAATAATTAATCTTGCTTAATGGAATATGGAACAATGTTATGAACTTGTGTGTCATGTGGGATCACACGATGAGATTGAGTTGTTGTGGCGAGCCATGTCACGCAACGATATTGAATTGTTGATGGCACGTGGTGCTTGGTAATCAACTGGGTGATAATAACTTAGATTGGGGCAACTGACAAGGGGCGCTAGTATGCCAAGGTGGGCCCGATGGGCGGAGGGTATGTGGATGTCTTGCCTTGATCACACTAAGGACTTAACCTTGCAAGCCTTTGACTGAGTCAATCATGCAACCACATATGCGGTATGGGCCGACCTAGGTGAGTAATTTGCAATGTCTTTATTTTGGTACTATCTTGGTCGGTGTGAGTTCGAGTTATGGTGTAATTCACATGGCGCAAGAGGGGGCCCAGTTATGGTTTTCGGACTCCACCACGGTGTTGAAACCTTAGCGGGTAGTATCCGGTTAAGCTAGAGCATTGTAAAGGCTTTGTTATGATCACTCGCCTTGGTGGTGTTTGGTTGTATCACGTGGGTAAAGTGCATAACCTCTGCAGTGTGAAACTATTCGGATAGCCGTGCTTTCGCGGTATTGAGCAATCTTTGGGAATTACTGATTAAGGGTTAGTTTAATTAATTGGACAACTTGGTTGGGATGGCGGAAGGCCATATGGAAGATGGAATTTGACTTAGGATTGGAAACTTGGTTTACTTGAGAAATACCGAATTTATTTACTATTGATATTTGTTTTACAGTCTTTACAATCTATTACTGTATTTGTTCATAAATGCTGCTTATTGCAAAATAACCATGATAGCCTATCCATTGGAATAAGCCTTACATATAGTTACATAGAATTGCATTCTGTGCATAACTTGTTGAGTGCTTTAAGTACTCACCCTTGCCAAACAACAATAATCAACAGTTGAAGAATCTACACCTGTGTTGGAAGAGGAAGTCCAGGAAGACACGAGTCAATAGGGTCCGAACCTTGTCGGTTGCCTGTGGTGAACTGATGAGCTATCTACGTTTCTACTTTCCGCTGCATAATTATTAGTTTATATTTTCAGTCTTGCCCTGCGTGGCTTAATAATGTA
Organism: Otatea glauca; assembly: GCA_036346275.1. Lineage (NCBI taxonomy): Eukaryota > Viridiplantae > Streptophyta > Magnoliopsida > Poales > Poaceae > Otatea > Otatea glauca. Next base: position 17,033,085 of record CM070719.1, on the reverse strand, counting down.
AGATGGTCATAAAATCATACCTTTAGATATATCAATGAATGAACTAGTATTCTATTATCGTTGAGTATGATGTGATATGCACCAATGTTGAGCTGTGTACACTAGCGTTGATCCTGGGACTAGTGCGGTAAACACAGTGGGTTCGAATCAGTGGATTTGGGTCCTTACATAAATACCCAGCATCGGCATAGCCAACCAAATTCAATTCATTGTTTCTTCTGAAAAACAGACCAAGATCTTTGCTTCCTTGGAGGTAGCGGAAGATATCCTTGATCCCTTTCTAATGCCTTTTGGTGGGTTCTGTACTGTGTCGGGACCCGAATTTACAAATTCGGACCCTCTGTGTATACCGCACTAGTCCAGGATCACGCTAGTGCACACAGGCTCAACATAGATGCTATCATAGTCACACACAGCGAAATATAGCATAAACTTCATTAATTAATAATAACTGTTGTCTTACATGAATAATGCCTCACGGGGCTTAAAAAGAGTATCAATGAGAAGCGGCGGAAATAGAATAAGCGGTGGCGCTCGATTCGCCCGAGTGCAACCAGCGAGGCTCGGACCTAAGCATTCGCATCCAAATAATCCTCATCCATGGTAGCGTAGATTCTTCCTCTTCAAGTTGTTGTTGATGGGGTGAGTACATAAAGCACTCAACAAGTTGTGCAAAATAATGCAAGTCTAATATTCTATATGTTTGGCTTAATCCAAAGGAATGTCTAGTAAGGGTATTTTTGCAATAAAGCGACATTTAACAAGAATACAATAAATAGATTGGAAAGCGATAAAATAAATCGATAATTAATAAATTGAGATTTCAAATACACCAAGTTTCCAATCCTAAATTAATTTTCCACTTTCCATGGCACCTTGCCATCCCAACAAGTTTTTGTTTAACAAAAGTCTAACCCTTAAGCTGTAATTCCGAGCATTGCCCAATACCGTGAGCACGGCTATTCGAATAGATTGTACACTCTGCAGAGGTTATGCACTTTACCCACACGATACAACCAAACACCACCAAGGCGAGTGATCATAACAAAGCCTTTACAATGCTACACCTAGACCCGATCTTGCTCGCTAAGGTTTCAACATGAAGGGTTAAACCACCACAACAGGCCCCCTCTTGCGCCATGTGAGTTAAACCGTAACCGGGACTCACTATTCACCACGACAAGATCAAATCTAGGTTTCACAAATTATTCACTAGGTTGTCCCATTCAGACATGTGGTTGCAAGAGAGACTCAGGTCAAAGGCTTGCAAGGTTAAGTCCTTAAGGTGATTAAGGCAAGACTTCCACATACCCCGCCAAACTCGCCCACCTTGGCACACCGCCTTGCCACTTGCCTCAATCTAAAATCATTACCACCCCAGCTTGATTACCAAGCACCACATGCCATCAACATTTCAATCCCGATGTGTGACCTCCTCGCCACGACAACTTTATATCATTGTGTGACAACACATGACACACCAATTCATAAACATTGTTCCATATTCCATTAGTCAAGATTAAGTATCGACATTCGGACACATGTGATGACGTGGCATGGCTAAGCAATCTATGACGATCTAACTAGCCCATGTTGATTATCAACTATAATTCCACATCCTAGGGTGACAAATAGATCATGGCATATAATTGACAAGGTATGGTTTAATTCAAATAGGCATATTATCTAATTCCCAGATTAATTGAAATCATTTATACACATAAAATATCATGCATAAAGTTTAAAAGACAAAATAGTAATTTGGTGAAAATTAGGTGCAACATGATCAAAGCACAACTTGCCTTGGAGTAGGTGCTGGTCTTGATCTGAGCTTGGGTCTTGGGCGACGAATCTTCTTAGGATCACCGAGCGGTTCAACGTCTACGCGAAACGATGCCAAAATAGCAAATAAACACCAAACCAGAGAGCAACCAAACTCCAAAATAAAATAAAATTCACCAATAAATAGATCTTGATTTTACAAATTTTTAGAAATTTGAAACACTCAAATCCGAGTTAAAATGCAAAAGATATAGCCTTTTGAAGTTTGAATAATCATGAAAATACAGAAAATAGAATTTCGATTTTTCCAATTATTTTCTATTGGAAAAGATTTTATTGCGCAACGCCGACGTCAGCCCCGACTCGGACCAATCAGCGCCGACCGTCGCTGGTCCATGGACTCGGTCCACGGAACCGCTCGTCCACCGTGGACGCGCCCACGGCGCCTCGCACCACGCGCCCGACACGCGGCGCATCGATTGGGCTGCGACGCCGCCGCGCCGATGCTCGACACGCGCGCGCATCGCGCGACGATCCGACGGCTAACGCTCTATCGCGACACGCGCGCGATCTCACCCGAACAACCCCGATCCAGCGGTCACGCTTACCCGAGCTGTTTTCTGCAGACGGCGGCGTGGCTCGTCTGGATGGTCGGTGGAGATCCGACACGGTGTGCGGCTTCAGCACGGCGATGTCGCGGCGGCGCTGAGTTCCCGGAGACGAGGACGACGACGACCAGACGCGGCGTTCGCTCCTGCCGGCGACGAAGAGGTAGTCTGCTCGGTGCGGCTCGGCGTGGCGAACCGAGCTGGAACCCACACGTCGAGCGGCGGCTTGACGACGGCGGAACGGGCGAAAACGAAGCGGCGGCGCTAGAAAACTACGGCGAGCTCTCGGGGCTAAACGGCGGTGACTCAACGGCGAAGGCTAGCATCGGCGGATGCGCTCGGGATGAGGAACCTCGGTGTGCGGGCTGCGGCTTTATAGCCTCGGCATGCGCGCTAAAACGGCAACCCTAAATCACGCGGCGGCGGCGGCAAGCGGCGACGGATTCGAAAACCGAATCGGAGCGAAGGGCGACAACCGTCCGATTTAACGAGCGGCGAGATTAGATCCGGTGATACGATCCGATCCGCTCTTTCCAAAATCAACGGCGAGATCTAAACTTACCAAAACAACGCGAAACGATCCCGACCGCTCGATCTCAATCCAACGGCCAAGGCGCTAGGGTTCGCGAAATGAGACAACCGTCCGATCTTCATCCAACGGCCACGCGGAGGCGCAATGGCGGTGATCGGGCCGCACGTCGATGGGCGACACGACAAGATCTTGGGCTTCGCCCGAGATTATTCACTCGATTTTCAAAAGCTTTTGATTTAAAATAATTCCCGAAATTAGATTAATCTACTTTAAGCAATTAAAATATCGGAAAAATCCCAAAAATTCTCATAAATACTTTGAGACATTACGAGCACAAATAAAATATTTTGGTAAAACTTTATATTAACTTTATCTATATATATTTAGTTTTCACAAAGGTTCAATATACTTAATTAAATTCAATTCAATTAATTTCGGAAAAAATCCAATAAATTCGAAAATCACCAAAAGGCATATGAGCGAAATTATAAGCCAAATTTTTGGGATGTTACAAACCTCCCCCTAATGAATCTCGACCCGAGATTCAAGGTCGACTAGGAAATAGGTTTGGAAATTCGACTTGAGATCCTCTTCACGCTCCCGAGTTGCTTCATTCTCGTAATGGTTGCTCCTTGAACTCGCAAAGCGAACCGACTTGGTCACGGTCTTGCGGTCCATAACATCCAGGATTCGATTGGTTGCTCCTTGTAGGTCGATCTTTCGCAATTCAATCTTTCCCAAAGGCGCTCTCCTACTGCACCAAGACACTTCTTGAGTGTGACACATGGAACACATCATGCACGCCTTTGCTAGTGGCTGCGGCAATTCTAAGCGATAAGCAACCTCCTCGACGGCTCAAAATTTTGAGCGGTCCAACATATCTTGGGGCAAGCTTCCCTTTAACGTGGAACCTTTAACTCCTTTCGGAGGGTAACCTAAGATATCTGAAATCATCGAGTTGAAGCTCAAATCACGGCGTCGATTATCGCATAACTTTTTGTCTTGATTGCGCGATTTTCAACTGTCTCTTATCATGGCAACTTGCTCTTGACTTCCTTGAGAATATTAGGGCCAAATATCATACGTTCCTGTCTCATTCCAATTGTGAAGTACGACGAGCACGACCATATAAAGCTTGAATGGCGACATCGCAAACTAGCACAGTAAGCTGTTGTTATAATCGAACTCGCATATGGCAAACACTTATCCCATGATGTAGTATAGGCTAATGCACAAGCCCTTAGCATATCCTCCGTAATTTGATTTACCCTTTCTGTTTGACCATCGATCTGCGGATGATATCTTTGTCTTTGAAGTTCAAGCAGCGTTCCCATAGCTTCATGCAATTTATCCCAAAATCTCGAGGTGGCGGGTACCTCTATCGACACTATTTTCTTTGGTACACCATGCAAACACACGACTACGGCTATGTATAGTTACGCTAACCGGTCTCTGAGTAAGTGGTCTTGGTGGAATGAAGTGAGCAACTTTGGTCAATCGATCCACGATAACCCATATAGAATCATACCCATTTTGAGTTCTTGGCAATCCAAAGTGTGAAATCCATACCGATTTCTTCCCACTTCCATTTCGGGACTTTTAGCGGTTGTAGCAAACCTGCTGGTCTCGATGTATTGCCTTAACTCTCGGCATACATCGCACAAGGCAGCGTGCTCGGCGACTTCGCGCTTCATATTCGCCACCAAAACCTCTCCTTTAAGTCTGGTACATCTTAGCGCTTCTGGATGAATTGAATACTTGGAATCATGAGCCTCTTCCAAAATCAACTGCTTAAGTTCTAGTCATTTGGCACACAAATCGACCCTTGAACCACATGGTACCTTGGTCGTCCACGGTAAAGTCCTTTGCTAATCCTTCATCCTTTTAGCCTTGATTCGGTTGACTTTCTCATCATCTTTTGTCCTTCCGAATTTGATCTTGAGCATTGGCTTCACTTCCAAAGCAGCTAGGAATCCTTCTAAAACTACTTCCAATTTTAAATTTTGCAATTCTCGCTGATTCGATTGTCCTTCTGCACCATCATATTCGCCACGTAGCTCTTGCGACTTAAGGCATCGGCTACCACATTTGCTTTTCCGGATGGTAATGAATTCCCATGTTATAATCCTTGATTAATTCCAACCATCTCCTTTGCCTCATATTGAGATCGATTGAGTGAAAATATATTTCAAACTCTTATGGTCGTATATATCTCACATCTATTTCCAATGAGATAATGGCGCCACAATTTCAAGGCATGCACCACGGCACCAATTCCAAGTCATCGAGGATAATTTCCTTCATGCGGTCTTAAGCGCCTTGGCGCATATCGACCACTTTACCCTCTTGCATCAATACGCATCCAAGACCTCGTCTTGACGCATCCTGATATATATCAAGTCTTACGAACATTAGGCAAAACCAACATGGGGCTGTTGTTAAGCGCTTCTTTAATTCCTCAAAACTCTTATCACAATCAAGCGTCCATGAAAATTTCTTTTCCTTTTCAATAAGCGAGTAAGAGGTCTAGCAATCGTCGAAAATCCTTCTATGAACCGGCGATAATATCCGCCATTCCCGAAAACTTGGACTTGAGTGCGGACTTTGGTTGCTCCCAATGCAACACGCCTCCACTTTGCTTGGGTCGACAAAGAACTCCTTCGCGATCATGACATGACCGAGAAATTCCACCTTTTCCTTCCAAAAGTCGCATTTATTGAATTTAGCATACTGTTGTTGCTCACGCAGACTTTTCCAACACTAGCCTCAGATGATTTGCGTGCTCTGCTTCGGTCTTCGAATATACCAAAATATCATCTATGAACACAACAACAAACTTGTCCAAGTATTCCATGAAAATCTTATTCATCAAGTTCATGAAATAGGTTGGCGCATTGGTCAATCAAAAGACATGACCGTGAACTCATAATGTCCGTATCTTGAAGAAAATGCGGTTTTGGAACATCTTCCGTCCGAATCTTTAGTTGATGATATCAGGAGCGAAGGTCTATCTTGGAGAAAACTCGGCTCCTCTCAACCGGTCGAGCGGATCATCAATCCTTGGCAGCGGATACTTATTCTTAATCGTCACTTCATTAAGTGCACGGTAATCAATACACATTCTAAGGCTTCCATCCTTTTTCCCGACAAACAAAACCGGCGCTCCCCATGGCGGCGAACTTGGTCTTATAAAACCTTTCTCTAATAACTCGTCGATCTGTTTCTTCATCTCTACTAACTCATCGGTAGGCATCGGTAAGGTCTTTTGCTATTGGTCTTTGTACTGTACTAACTCAATGACAAACTCGATGTCACGATCAGCGGCATTCTGGCAGATCCTCCGAAATACATCTGGATATTCTTTGACCACCGCACGTCCTCAATCCGACGGCTTTCATGCTATTAACCATTAATTGACCCTTGCGGGCGATGTCGCTCGAATTCCACCTTTTCTCTGTAGGGCTCTCAATGGATACAACCCTTCGACCACAATCCAATACCGTCTTATGCTTGGTTAACCAATCCATACCAAGGATAACATCTAAAACTTGGGCATCTAGAATAATTAAGTTAGCTAGGAACTCTACCCGTTAATTATCGACTTTACCCCAAACATCCAATATTAGATCTTAACTCGGATCACGGGCTTGAACTAGCATCACACACTTGAGATTTTCATGCTTAAACCATTTTTAGATGCAAAAGCTCGAGAGACAAATGAATATGAAGCTCTGAATCAAATAATCTTATTGTGTCTCGAGTTTACAAAAACTTACCCAAGATCTGACGTCGATGCTTCACGGCTCCATCGGCGGTGATGTGGTTGACTCGCCTCGAATAGTAGCTTGAGGCGTCACTCCCGCTGTCCGCTCCTCGATTCGCTCCGTCGCCGGTGCCTTAGCGGTGTCGTTCCAAGGTTGAAACGCCGGCGTGATTCCTCCTTTCGGGACATCTATTAGCATAATGCTGACTCATTGCAATCAGTAGCACCTTCTCGGCGGCCGATGCTTGCACTCCCCTTGAGCATTGTTACCTTGGGCGGCGTCGATAACCTTGTCACGATGGTCGCGGTGCGGTGTTGCGGCTTGTTAACGACTTGTGGTTGGAACCTAGCAAGCGCTATGGGTCATCCTCATTCGTAGGTGGTTAGGCGTCCACAGGTTAGTCATCAAGCGTTTGCGATTTTCCCCAAGCTCCTTGCGCTTATCCTCCGAATCAAAGCCTTGTTTACCAATTCTTGGAAATCGGAAAAGTGTGGGTAATCACCCCACTTGCGCCCCGAAGTTTAGTCCTTTCATGAAGCGGACTGTCTAGCCTTGTCCGTCGCTACATCTTGAGGAGCATAGCGTGCTAAGCGTGTGAATTTGTTCAAGTAATCACCACGGTTGGCCTCCTTGCTTAAGCGCCCTGAATTCTTCCTTTTCAGTCCATCATTCCCTACGTGCGTGGTAATGGCGAAAGGCCGTTGCGAACTCTTCCCACGTGATTTCCATGGGTGCCTCATGAGTAGCACGATGAGTTCTCCCACTATTCTCGCATTTGTTCCTCTAGGCGATGGGATGCGTAAAGAACCCTCTCATGCCCTTCACATTGTGTGATGTACAACTTCCTCTCAATGGTTCTCACCAATCATCCGCTTCCAAGGGGTTGACGCGTTGCGAGAATGTTGGCGGTCGGGTCCTCATGAAGTCGACAACTTGGAGTAAGGACGAGGCCCGCCATTGTTGTTACCTTTCGGTGGGGTTGTTGATCGCAGCCATATTGGTCATCTCACGCATCATAGTGCGCATCAAGCGAGTTTGCGCAATGAGAAAAGCTCCCAAGTTACGCATATCCTTTGGCGGTGCTTGCTGCGGTGGTACTCCTTCATTGGGATTGTTGCTGGCGTAGACCACTTCCCAAGCCCCATTGTTGTTTGCGAGTGTTCACCATCCGCTTGATTGCTTCTTGGGTTAGGAAAGATAGATGTAGCATAGATAAGATGCAAGAATTTCTAAAGGGGGAAACAAGTTAAACCCAACTTAAATAATCTTTATTATTATTACTTGGTATGGTTGCTTACAATGCCTAAGGGCTTTGCAACACATCTTGCACACTCAAACAAACAATTAAGAACCAACTAAACATGCAACTTTAACGCGTCTACTAAAAGGGTAAAGGCTAACTTAAAACGCGACTCAACACTCGAGTCTCAACACAACTCTAAGATCGACTCTCACTCATCCGCCACCTGGTGAGATCGATCCAGGGGCATACCTGCGGTGGGTGGGTGGCATGGGTGCGAACCTATCTGGTGACCCTCTGCTGGCTCCTCGGGCTCCCACTCACGCTCTTAGGGTCTTCTTCTTCTTCTTCTTGGCGACCTCATCCGGCTCTGGGCGACTTGGTCCGCTATTTCTCGGCTACTGCAAGGCCTCCTCCGGCTTCGCCGATGACTCACGGGCCGCTGCGTCGCGGGTCTTTTGAAGCTCCCGCTCGCCACTCTCAACGCCTCACGCTGTCTCCGGTTCTTGCGCAGTGTCCCTCAAGTGATCCTCTGGCGGTGGCGAACTCGGCAAGGTGTCTCGCAGATAGCACACTCTCCTTCCACGATCCGTCGACGCCGCACGCTCGCACTTTGTCGGGTGAAGTCGAAATACGGTGTTGCGGCTTCGTAGGCGAGTCGTGGCGGATCCGTCGTGAGAGCAAGTCTAGCGACCTCTGAACTCCGGCCTCGTAAGTGAACCTCAGGCGGTGATGTGGATCGGTCGGTGGTCTCGTCGCACTCTCGGCGAAGATGATCGACTTGCGAAGAACCCCGATGCACACCGTTGACGCGTTCGATTGCTTCCTCGGAGAGCGGACGATCAAAGCCTCCAATCACTTGAAGAACTCTCCACGGCTCCATGGCATAGCCACCTGTCTTGACTCGAAGGATCGAAGATCGGCATCTATTCAAAACAAAATTTTGAATAAGATCTCCACTCAAACGACAACGAAAAGAAGGTAATTTAGCAAGGATGAGAGTAGAAGGATGAGATAAGCCAAAAGTTTCATATTAGTCAATTTTACTGTTTTCTTTAGAAAATAATTTTGGACACTCTAAGAGATACCAACTACCTAGGGCCAAGACCTATAGTCGGTATGGCTCGATACCACCTCTGTCGGGACCCGAATTTGCAAATCCGGACCCTCTGTGTATACCGCACTAGTCCAGGATCACGCTAGTGCACACAGCTCAACATAGATGCTATCATAGTCACACACAAATAAATATAGCATAAACTTCATTAATTAATAATAACTGTTGTCTTACATGAATAATGCCTCACGGGGCTTAAAAAGAGTATCAATGAGAAGCGCGGAAATAGAATAAGCGGTGGCGCTCGATTCGCCACACAGCAACCGACGAGGCTCGGACCCTAAGCATTCGCATCCAAATAATCCTCATCCATGGTAGCGAGATTCTTCCTCTTACGAAGTTGTTGTTGATGGGGTGAGTACATAAAGCACTCAACAAGTTGTGCAAAATAATGCAAGTCTAATATTCTATATGTTTGGCTTAATCCAAAGGAATGGCTAGTAAGGGTATTTTTGCAATAAAGCGACATTTAACAAGAATACAATAAATAGATTGGAAAGCGATAAAATAAATACAAGATAATTAATAAATTCAGATTACGAAATACACCAAGTTTCCAATCCTAAATTAATTTTCCACTTTCCATGGCACCTTGCCATCCCAACAAGTTTTTGTTTAACAAAAGTCTAACCCTTAGCTGTAATTCCGAGCATTGCCCAATACAGTGAGCACGGCTATTCGAATAGATTGTACACTCTGCGGAGGTTATGCACTTTACCCACACGATACAACCAAACACCACCAAGGCGAGTGATCATAACAAAGCCTTTACAATGCTACACCTAGACCCAAGATCTTGCTCGCTAAGGTTTCAACATGAAGGGTTAAACCACCACAACAGGCCCCCTCTTGCGCCATGTGAGTTAAACCGTAACCGGGACTCACTATTCACCACGACAAGATCGAAATCTAGGTTTCACAAATTATTCACTAATTTGTCCCATTCGGACATGTGGTTGCAAGAGAGACTCAGTCAAAGGCTTGCAAGGTTAAGTCCTTAAGGTGATTAAGGCAAGACTTCCACATACCCCGCCAAACTGGCCCACCTTGGCACACCGCCCTTGCCACTTGCCTCAATCTAAAATCATTACCACCCCGGTTGATTACCAAGCACCACATGCCATCAACATTTCAATCCCGATGTGTGACCTCCTCGCCACGACAACTTGATATCATTGTGTGACAACACATGACACACCAATTCATAAACATTGTTCCATATTCCATTAGTCAAGATTAAGTATCGACATTCGGACACATGTGATGGCGTGGCATGGCTAAGCAATCTATGACGATCTAACTAGCCCATGTTGATTATCAACTATAATTCCACATCCTAGGGTGACAAATAGATCATGGCATATAATTGACAAGGTATGGTTTAATTCAAATAGGCATATTATCTAATTCCCAGATTAATTGAAATCATTTATACACATAAAATATCATGCATAAAGTTTAAAAGACAAAATAGTAATTTGGTGAAAATTAGGTGCAACATGATCAAAGCACAACTTGCCTTGGGTAGGTGCTGGTCTTGATCTGAGCTTGGGTCTTGGGCGGCGAATCTTCTTAGGATCACCGAAGCGGTTCAACGTCTCACGCGAAACGATGCCAAAATAGCAAATAAACACCAAACCAGAGAGCAACCAAACTCCAAAAATAAAATAAAATTCACCAATAAATAGATCTTGATTTTACAAATTTTTAGAAATTTGAAACACTCAAATCCGAGTTAAAATGCAAAAGATATAGCCTTTTGAAGTTTGAATAAATACTGAAAATACAGAAAATAGAATTTCGATTTTTCGAATTATTTTCTATTGGAAAAGATTTTATTGCATAGCGCCGACGCGTCAATACGACTCGGACCAATCGCGCCGACGTCGCTGGTCCATGGACTCGGTCCACGGAACCGCCTCGTCCACCGTGGACGCGCCCGGCGCCTCGCACCACGCGCCCGACACGGCGCGCGCATCGATTCAGGCTGCGCCGCGCGCGCCGATGCTCGACACGCGGCGCGATCTGCGCGACGATCGGCGGCTAACGCTCTCGACACGCGGCGCGATCTCACCCGAACAACCACGATCCAGCGGTCACGCTTACCCGAGCCGTTTCTCGCAGACGAAGCGGCGTGGCTCGTCTGGATGGTCATTGGAGATCCGGCGGTGTCGCGGTTCGGCACGGCGATGTCGCGCGCGCGCTGAGTTCCGGAGACGAGGGCGGCGGCGACCGAGACGGCGTTACGGCTCTGCCGGCGACGAAGAGGAAGTCGCTCGGTGCGGCTCGGCGTGGCGAACCAGAATCGAACCCACACGTCGAACGGCGGCTTGACGACGGCGAGCGGCGAAAAAGCGGCGGCGCTAGAAAACTACGGCGAGCTCTCGGGGCTAAACGGCGGTGACTCAACGGCGAAGGCTAGCAGCGGATGCGCTGCGGGATGAGGAACCTCGGTGTGCGGGCTGCGGCTTTTATAGCCTCGGCATGCGCGCTAAAACGGCAACCCTAAATCACGCGCGGCGGCGGCAGCGGCGGCGGATTCGAAAACCGAATCGAGAGGCGAAGGCGATACCGTCCGATTTTACAACGAGCGGCGAGATTAGATCCGGTGATACGATCCGATCCGCTCTTTCCAAAATCAACGGCGAGATCTAAACTTACCAAAACAACGCGAAGCGATCCCGACCGCTCGATCTCAATCCAACGGCCGAAGGCGCTAGGGTTTCGCGAAGGAGACGGTACCGTCCGATCTTCATCCAACGCCACGCGAGGCGGCAATGAAGCAGGTGATCGGGCCGCACGTCGATGGGTCACGCACGCGATCTTGGGCTTCGCCCGATCTTATTCACTCGATTTTCAAAAGCTTTTGATTTAAAATAATTCCCGAAATTAGATTAATCTACTTTAAGCAATTAAAATATCAGGAAAAATCTCAGAAAATTCTCATAAATACTTTGAGACATTTTGAGCACAAATAAAATATTTTTGGTAAAACTTTATATTAACTTTATCTATATATATTTAGTTTTCACAAAAGGTTCAATATACTTAATTAAATTCAATTCAATTAATTTCTGGAAAAAAATCCAATAAATTCAGAAAATCACCAAAAAGCATATGAGCGAAATTATAAGCCAAATTTTTGGGATGTTACATACTGTACCGAGCTAGCAAATTCACAGCGAACGCAATGTCCGGTCTAGTGCTATTCGCAAGGTACATGAGCGCTCCAACTGCACTCAGATATGGGAATTCTGCTCCCAGGACTTCCTCCCCCTCTTCTCTAGGTCTGTATGGGTCTTGGTCTTCTAGGAGTGACCTTCCGACCATTGGAGTCTTTGCAGGATATGCTTTTTCAAATCCAAACCTTTCCAACACTTTCTGTGTGTAGGTTGATTGATGTACCAAGATTCCTCCTTGGACATGTTTCTTCATCCGTCCCCAATGACTTCATTTCAAACTCAGACTTCAAGTATGAGCATGCCTCTTCAATTTCTTCATCCGTCCCAATGATGTTCAAGTCATCTACATAGACGGAGATTATCTGAGAATCCATTCGGGATCATTGTATAAACACACATGGACAATCTTCGTTGTTTGTGTAGCCTTTCTTGCAGAGAAAGTCACTCAGCGATTGTACCACATTCTTCTGATCGCTTGACCCATACGGTGACTTCTCCAATTTCACACTGCATGAGGTTTCTATTTGCTCCATCTTCGTTCGGGATAGGATTCCTCGGTACTTTCATGTATATCTCGAATCCAAGTTTCCATACAAATATCTTGTGACAACATCCATTAGCTTCATTCTCAACTTCAAGTTGATGCCATTGAGATCAAATATCTAAAGGTAATTCCTCCCATGACCGGAGAATAGGTTTCTTCATAATCAACTCCAGGGCGTTGAGTGAAACCTTGAGCTACGGGCCTTACCTTGTACCTTACAACCGTTGTTTTCATTTCTCTTAGAACAAAGAGCCATTTGTGACCTCACGGGTTTATATGGGGAGGTGTGCGGCATACGGGCCCAAACACCTCTCTCGTCGGAGAGACTAACTCTGCAGTGATTGCCTTTTCCATTCTTCTCAATCTAGCCTTTTCTTGCACTCTGCTAGAGATGCGGGCTCGGGATCATGATCAATGATCGAGGCAATCTTCTTTGCAAGTATGAATCAACGTTGGTCGTTGCTCTATTCGAGGATTCTCTGTTATTACAAAGTTTATGGCCATTTCTTCATTGGGTGCTTCATGCACTTCTACTTGCTCTTCACTGCTATTCCTATCGCAGAGCAAGTTCCTTTAGCTTTCATCGCCTATGTGTGCGCACACATTATTTCGCAGCTTCCTTGGTGGAAGATTCAAGTGCAGAATTGCCTTTCTGTTGGCTTCTTTCCAGTGCAGTCTCAATTGGCTCCCCTTCTTTCCTTAGGGCATTTTCGTGATTGGTTGTGGTAAGTCCTCTCGCTTGATTTTCTCGGACATCTCCGGGTACTTTGGGTTTGAGGAGCCGATTTCTGCTTTTTTCTTTGAGGCCTCTGAACAGGTTGAGGATACCTTCTATTTTCTTTGGTATTTCCACCCTCTCTGGTGCATTCCTTGTGGGTACATGCGACTTAACCACGCCCTTCGATCACAAAATGATCAGCGGTTCATTTGCTAAATTCGCAAATCAATTATCTTCTAGATTTCTTGATTTGCTTCATTAGTCTTGAGGATCATGTGCGGGGATCGGTGGAATGCCATATGATTTCCGGCATTTTTCATCCAAAGGTTGATTTCCTCCCCCTAATGACGGGAAACGATCCTCGTCAAAGATGCAATCAGCGAATCGGACTGTATGCAAGTCTCCAGTCATGGGTTCCAAATACCTGATTATGGATGCACTCTCATAACCAACGTATATCCCAGACTTGCGGAGAGGGCCCATTGCAGTCCGCTGAGGGGGTGGTATAGGTACATATACCATACACCCAAATTTTCTAAGATGGGAGATCTTCGGGATGATCCCGTGCACAAGCTGCATAGGAGAATGGATGTTGTAGGACGACGGTCTGAAATTGATAAGAGCTGCTGCGTGCAGGACTGCGTGTCCCCAACAAGTGTTGGGCAAGTTACAACTCTGCAAAAGCGGTCTGGCAATGAACTTAATCCTCTTTATTAGTGCTTCTGCTAGTCCATTCTGCGTATGGACGTGCGGTGCAGTGCTCAAGCGCTATCCACGTTCTTTGTGCAATAATCATCAAATACCTTTGAAGTAAATTCTCCGGCATTGTCCATTCTAATGGACTTCACGCGATGATCAGGGAAAGAATTCTTAATTCTTATGATCTGCGAGATCAGCTTTGCAAAAGCATGGTTTCTTGTTGACAATAAGCATACATGCGACCATTTCGAGGAAGCATCAATGAGCACCATAAAGTATCGAAACGACCCTGACAAGGGCTGAATCGGGCCGCAAATATCCCCTGGATGCGTTCCAAGGATGCAGGAATTTCACTTTGCACTTTCATGACAGAGGGTCTAGTTATTAATTTTCCGGTGGCACATGCAGGGCACACAAAATCTTCATGATTCGGGAAATTTTTAACGTTAATGCCATGACCTTGTGAGTTGTTCACTATGTTTCTCATCATTCTAAGACCAAGATGGCCTAATCTACCATGCCATAAAGAAAATAACTCAGAGCTTCTAAAAACAGTCTTCAAGGAAGTATACACTTCGGGTGCATGAATATTCGTGTAGTACAACCCAGATTCATATGAGGGACATTTTTCTAATACCATTTTTCCACATACCGCGTGCTTCACAATGCACAAGTATTCTTTGCCATTTTCTTCATTGGTTTCTATGTGAAAACCATTGGCGCGGATGTCTTTAAAGCTTAAGAGAGTCTTGCGTTGATTCAGGTACAAAAGGGCTTCTTCAATTACCAAAGTTGTATCCATAGGCAATATAATAGTGGCTCTTCTGAGCCGATTACATATAAGTCGCTTCTGCGATCGTAGTAATCTTTCGGCGTTTTCGTGATCGACACGAAATATTTAGACTCTCTTAAGATGGTATTTGTTGTGCCACTATCAACAATGCATATCTCTTCCATTTAGGCGCTACGATTTCTAGATAAAAGAAATATAATTCTAATCGGATAGAGGCAAAAACAATCCAAATATTGCTTGCAAATTTGAAGAATCTTGGAATAAAGAATAAATTGCATGTTTATTCATGAAAGAAGTATGCTCTTCTAGAGCTTACAATTCATTATTCAAAGAAAATGCTAACAACCATAATCTAAAGAAAATGCATTAAGCAGTGCGTAAAATATGCATTAATTTACCTTCTATGTCATCGCGGAAGTTTTCTCTTCATTTGCCATAATAATGACTGCGACAGCGATGTCGGGCTATTACGTGAGGATGAGGTAAGTGGGGTATCTACATCCATGACATCATCATCACCGATGTTAGCGAAGTGTGCTGCTGAGGCGTTTTCTTTGCCTTTCTCTTAGCACGATGTCGTTGATCACTTCTTTGGATTCCCGACATATCTTGACCAATGTCCCCAAGTGCCACACTTGAAGCACGTTTGGTTCTGCTTGTCCATACGGCTTGGCGTCGCCTTTCTTTGTCATCCCTCTTCACAGGGCTTTGGACTTTCCTTTGGCACAGGGCCTCTCTTTCCACCGCTTGCCCTTCTTTCTATGAATGGGTTTTCTCACCTTGTAGCTATTGGCATTGACTTCTGTGCCAGTGCTTCGTCCAGGTGGCTGCGAGACATAGTTCTTGCGTAGAACATCGTTTTGCGATTCCGCAACTTGCATTACATCGATCAGTTCGCTATACTCCTTGTATGCGTCCTGATGATAGCTGCGTGCACTCTGGATAGCATTTGGGTGGAAGGTAGAGAGAGTTTTCTCAATCTTCTCTTCATCGGTGATCTTCTTGCCACATAGAGAGATTGGTACAAATTACATGCAAGCGGTGTACTCGCCATCGATACGAAGTCGCAAACCTCAGCGTACCCAATCTTCTTGTGCTTGGGGCAAGATGGTGTACTTGAGCTTTTGAACCGCTTCGAAGTGCGGTCCAAAGCTCAAGTGCACTCTCCTCGACCATATATTCATTCTTCAGAGTGGCTGAGAGGTGGTGCCTGAGAAAATGCAGAGCTTGATCGTTCTGCTCGGCGGTAGGTTTCGCGTCCTGCGAGGACCCTAGACCAATCGCGGCGCGGAGCTTCTTGCCCCTAAGAACGATCTTTACGTCCGATGCCAAAGTGAGATAGTTTTGACCGTGCGGGGCCAGTTCTTCAAACTCACGATTCACAATGCCAGACATCTGCATGATTTCAAAATTCTAATTTAGATTACTACGTGTAATCTGATAGAAAATGGTTGCAAAAACATAAAGTGCAGAAAATTAAATTGCTATGCATTGCAATATATTAAATAAAGCAACGGATTCAAAAATCATAAAGAATATTCATAAAAACAGAGAAATAAAGCTAGAAAATAAAAAACAGAGCCAAATAAATCTTCTTGATTTTCTGGCAATTTTTTTTTCAAAATTTTCTGCAATTTTTTTCTCTTTTTTTTCTTGCCCTTTTCTTTCTTTTCTTTTCTTTTTCTTTTCTTTTCCTTTTCTTCCAGCCGATTCGGCCTGCTGGGCCTTGCCCGTTTTTTCGGCCCATGTGCATGCGCAGCTAGGGTTTCCCCTAGCCGCAGCTGCCGCCGCCGCCCCTC
Organism: Otatea glauca; assembly: GCA_036346275.1. Taxonomy (NCBI): domain Eukaryota; kingdom Viridiplantae; phylum Streptophyta; class Magnoliopsida; order Poales; family Poaceae; genus Otatea; species Otatea glauca. The sequence goes on along the minus strand of CM070719.1, from coordinate 17,016,307 downwards.
TTTTTTTTCCTTTCTTTTTTCTTCTCGCCTTTCTTCCACGCGAGCGCCTCTGCCGCTTCATTCCTCTCGTGCGACATGGTTTGAGAAAGCGAAGCCGAGGCGGCGGGGCGGGACCCTTCGGCGGCACGCGCGTGTGCTGGCGCGCGGCGGCGCTAAGCGGCTTCGTCTTGCGGTGGATGCGTCGTGCTACTGGGCGCGCGGCGGCGTCGGCCGAGGCGGCGTGTGGCCGACCCTTTGGGCGACGAGCAGCGTGGCCGAGCGGCGGCGGCGCTAAGCGGCTTGTGCGGTGGATGCGTCGTGCTACTGGCGTGAGGCGACGCCGAGGGGCGGGCGGCGGGCTCGCCGGCCAAAAGCGCGGCGGCGGCCGTCTTGCCGAGATTGAGCGCCAGCGCGCGCCGCGCGGGCGCTTCGGTGCGGACCGGGCACTGTCTGGCAGCGCGCGCGGCGACACGCACAAAGCGAGGCGTCGCGGCGACGAGCGATGGGCGGCCGAGCCGAACCGACGGGCGCGGCGCGGCGGCGGCCGTCAGGCGCCGCCGGCGATGGCGCACGCAGCCGAGACAACCGTGCCAGCGGTGGAGACGGCTTCGTGCCGGGACGCCGGAGTCCAGCGTGGCTGCGGCGGCTTCGTGCCAAGCGCGCGAACCGAGGAAGCAACGCGCACGGCGAGGCTTCAAGCCGGCGGCTCCGTGCCGGCTTCGAGCCAGCGGCGCCGGCGAAGGCGGCTGCGGCGCGCCGCGCGAAGCTGGGGCGGCGGGTGCGTCTTGCGACGCCGTCAGAGACGGCGGCGGCGGTGGCGGGCTTCAAGCCGGCGTGCACGCGAACCGAGACAGCGTGTGTGTTTTTTTTTTCGTGATGAGCGGTAAAAAACATGTCTCGTAACCGTGCTAGTAGTCTTGACGATCGCCGTGTAACCGTGCCGCGTGATTTAAAGCGGTACAATATGCGTAGGATAGATGCATGCATAGAAACGACAAGCGTCTAGATTCAATTGCCAAAATCCTACCTTTCTCACCTTTCAAATCTGAACTCCGGTAGAGCTTCGTCTGATAACGTGTTAAGGAACCTCGCTATCGAATAGTCCGGGGTTCCCGAACAGATCTGAATTGGAGAACAGAAAGAGAGAGAGACACGTGTTTAGGGGGAGCAACAGCGAAATTCTTTTATTGTTAATGATTACTTGTACATAGGGGGACCCCCTCCTCCTTTTATAGCGCTCACCTAGGGTTTCGACAAAGGGAACAGCATAGGCCTTCAATGGACCATCAGGTTTCCCAACAATTACAACTATATTACGCAAAAACAGATCTATTGGACTGATACCGATTAAAATGCAAAAAAACAAAATTTGTACTGTATAAACAACGAGTTAAATTCAATTCCTTGGTTCGTACATTTCGGGTAAGAACAACATGTTGACACTTTTTGTACGTGCATGCATGTCTACATTGGATAAGAACAATACACTGACATTTCAATGTTGCATTGGATCCAGCATGTGCCTTCCACCTTTGTTCCTATCTGCTGAATCATTTAAAAAAAAAACATGATCATTTTCCTTACCTTACATGAGTCTTTATTCATTTGGGACTAGGTTCCATGTATCGCTAAAATAGCACACCTTTCATGGCCCATTTGATCATTTTCCTTCCTAGATGATTTTGCTCATCTTTTTCTTCTCCTTATTCTCTTCACTTTTTCTTGCTTTGGTCAAGGCCGACCCGGCACTCTAGCCGCTGTGGCTTCCGCCACCACCCGACTTAGTGCTCTAGCTGCCGTGGATGCACCTCCGCCACCTCCTCCTCCTCTCTCTTCCTCTAACTTAACCACTTGATCGAGCTATGCCGGTGCAAGCCTGAGTAGTGATGAGGGCTTGAAGGTGCTTGAGTAGCGGTGTCCTCCTTGCTGGATCCAACTGTGTTGGGCGACGCTCACAGCGATAGTGATCTCCCCACCAGATCCTGCGAAGCTAAAGTACGTGTTACGCTCTCATATCCGTTCTTATGTGCAGTCATCCTGATTAGATCATAGTTTTATGAGATCCAGAATAAGCATACACAATCTCAAGGTCGAAGAAATTAAATCTAGAGAGAATCAAAGTAACGGAGATGAAACAATCATGGCGAGAGAGAAAAGATTTCACAAAGTCGACCGCAAATTCTTTATGTTAAATCAATGACGAACAAAACATGAAGAAGATCAAACCACAAACAGAACAAGAGACACAAGATTTAATGTGGAAAACCCTTTCGGGAAAAAACCACGGGCGCCGGCGGCAGAGATTCACTATTTTGTCTGGAGAGTTACAAACGCAGGGGACGAATCGCCCGTGCGGCTTACAAGAGGAGATAGCAAAGATTCACTATTTTGTCTGGAGAGTTACAAACGCAGGGGACGAATCGCCCGTGCGGCTTACAAGAGGAGATATATATAGGCGGCTGCGACCTAGGTCAAAAACGATCCAAGCCTACCGGCGACGGGCCTCCGCTACGCTCCGTCAGAAGTTTGGCCTTCTCTCTGAATTTGGATCAACAATCAACAAATTCCACCTTGAGATAAATTCCATCTTGTAGCCAGAACAATGTAGACAACTCCCTGGAACAATAAAGAGAATAAAAACTGCCGACACCAAAAAACCACTAGGGCTTAAACAGTGACACCAACTAAGCTTGAGCAAAGCTCAAACTTAGCAACAGGAACTGGCTTTTTTATCATATCTGCAGGATTATCATGAGTACTGATCTTGCATATCTTAATGGTACCTTGAGCCATAATATCCCGAACATAATGGTACCTAACATCAATGTGCTTTGTTCTTTCATGAAACATCTGATCCTTTGTAAGGTATATAGCACTTTGACTGTCGCAGAATAAAGTAATGCAAGATGTAACTCCACAAAGCTTAGTATACAGTCCTCTTAACCAAGTAGCTTCTTTGCATGCCTCAGAGATAGCCATGTATTCAGCCTCTGTAGTAGACAAGGCCACAGTAGCTTGCAAAGACGCCTTCCAACTAACAGCACATCCACCAATGGTGAAAACATAACCTGTAAGGGACCTTCTCTTGTCCAGGTCTCCAGCATAATCAGAGTCAACATATCCAGTGAGGCTATTTGTAGTCTTCCTAAACTGCAAACAAGCATTAGAAGTACCACGGATATACCTAAAAATCCATTGAACGGCCTTCCAATGTTCTTTACTAGGATTAGTCATATATCTACTAACAACACTCATAGCATGAGACAAATCAGGACGGGAGCAGACCATGGCATACATAAGTGAACCAACAGCACTGGAATATGGAATTCTAGACATATACTCATTATCATAATCAGAATCAGGACATTGAGAAGCAGACAATCTGAAATGAGCAGCTAAGGGAGTACTCACATGTTTCGCTGCATGCATATTAAAACGACGAAGGACCTTCTCAAGATAGCTTTGTTGGCTAAGATACAACAAACCAGTTTTTCTTTCCCTGATAATTTCCATCCCAAGGATTTTCTTTGCTGCACCTAGATCCTTCATTTCAAACTCATTACTTAACTGTGCCTTTAAAGTATCAACCTCGGTCTTGCTCTTGGTAGCAATCAACATGTCATCAACGTAAAGAAGCAAGTATATAGGTGACCCATTAGCAAACTTGATGTAAACACAGCTATCAAATTCAGACCTCTTAAAACTGTGTGAGAGCATAAATGAATCAAACCTTTTATACCATTGTCTTGGAGATTGCTTTAGACCATAAAGGGACTTCTTCAATTTGCAAACTAAGTTTTCTTTACCAGGAACAATGAAGCCCTCAGGTTGATCCATGTAGATGTCTTCCTCTAATTCCCCATGCAAGAATGCAGTCTTCACATCTAGTTGCTCAAGTTCAAGGTCATTCATAACAACAATACTAAAGAGAGTACGTATTGAACTATGCTTTACAACTGGAGAGAAAACATCATTGAAGTCTATACCTGGGATTTGACTGAAACCTTTAGCAACTAACCTTGCCTTGAACCGTATAGGTTCACTGGGAGACACTCCTTCCTTTCTTTTGAAGATCCATTTGCAGCGAATAGTCTTCTTTTCTTTAGGCAAGTGGACTAACTCCCAGGTGCCATTTTCCTGGAGTGACACCATCTCATCATGCATCGCAGACATCCAGTTGCTGTGATCATTAGAAATAATTACTTCAGTGTAAGTTGATGGTTCTGCATTACCTTCAATCTCCTCTGCACAACTCAAAGCATAACCAGCAAAATTGCATTCTTCAATGAATCGAGAAGGCTGAACAATGTTTCTCCTAGGTCTATCAACTGCAATGGACCGCTGTGGTAACTGTAAAGCTGGAGTAGAATGCTCAGTAATAGGAGGGTCAATATCAGAAGGTAAGATTTCAGTAGTTTGTTCATGTGCATCAATTTCAGCATCAATGTCTGGTGTATTATAGGCATCAACCAACTGCTTCACATGTACACTTATTTTATCTTGTCCTTCATCAGAAACATTGGATGATAAAACCTCATCTGACATAGTAGATTCATCGAATATGACATTTCTACTAATCAAAACTTTCTCTGTTTTAGGATTCCATAACTTATAGCCTTTAACACCAGAACCATAACCAAGAAATATGCACTTAACAGCTCTAGGCTCTAGTTTTCCATTGTCTACATGTGCATATGCAGTACAGCCGAAAACTTTCAATTGCGAGTAATCAGCAGGTGATTCGGACCATACCTCAATTGGAGTTTTCTTACCAATGGCTGTAGAGGGTGAACGATTAATCAAGTAGCATGCTGTGGCAGCTGCCTCATCCCAGAAGCGCCTGTTCAAACCTGAATTGGACAGCATGCAACGAACCTTTGAAATAATGGTCCTGTTCATGCGCTCGGCGACGCCATTTTGCTGAGGTGTGTGCGGGACGGTATAGTGCCTGACAATGCTTTGTTTTCTGCAATAAAACTTAAAATCACGTGAACAAAATTCCATCCCATTATCTGTACGAAGGACTTTCACCTTTCTTTCGGTTTGCCTTTCAACCATCAACTTCCAATCCTTAAAGGCTCCAAATGCATCTGATTTGTATTTCAAGAAATAGGGCCAAACTTTTCTTGAGTAGTCATCAATGATAGTTAACATATAACGGGCACCACCAAGAGAATGTTTGCGAGATGGACCCCAAAAATCAGCATGCACATAATCAAGTATACCTTCTGTCGTGTGAACCGAAGAAGTAAATTTTACCCTCTTGTGCTTACCAAAAACGCAGTGCTCACAGAAGTCCAACTTTTCAACATTGCACCCATGAAGGAGGCCTCTCTTGCTTAACTCTGTCAAACCAAGAGCACTCATATGCCCAAGACGCATATGCCAAAGTTTAGTAGCATTTGAATCAGGTTTAGAATCGAAGCAAAGGCGGTTCCCGGTGATAGTACTACCTCGAAGGACATATAAATTTGCAGATTTCAAGTCACCTTTCATGACAACAAGAGAGCCTTTTGTTACCTTCATAATTCCACCATCGGCGGAGTACCGATACCCTTTCAGATCAAGCGTACTCAGTGAGATGAGGTTTCTGAACATTGTTGGAATGTGCCTGACTTCTGTCAAATTTCTCACAGCACCATCATGCATCTTGATCTGAATGGATCCAATGCCTGCAATCTGGCATGCAGTGTTATCACCCATCCGAACTAGACCTCCATTCTGGATAGGTTCATAAGTGCTAAACCAATCTTTGTTAGTACACATATGATAAGAGCAAGCAGAATCTAATACCCATTCAGCATCCATAGAGACACATCCAGCAAAAGCAATAAAAACATCACCATCAGAACTACCATCGAAAACAATAGAGGCCTTACCATCATCATCTGATTTGGGGTTGGGCTTGTATTTACCGTTACGCCTTTCTTTGTTCTGCAGTTTGTAACATTCAGAGATATCATGATTATTTTTCTTACAGTACCTGCAGAATTTTTCTCTTCCTCTCGACTTTGAGCGGCCTCTCTGTCCATTTGTGCTTTTCCCTCTACTATAATTATTATTTGATTTCCTGTGCTCCGGTCTGCCCTGAACAGATAGGGCTTCTCCATGGGAGGAAGAATCTTCCGAGTGTACCATCTGTTTCATCTTCTCCTTGGTTTGCAAGGCATCATAAACTTCACTTATGGCTAGGGTATCACGACTATACAGCATGGTATCTCGGAAGTTCGCAAAGGAACTAGGCAGAGAGCACAAAAGAAATAAAGCTAGGTCTTCTTCATCATACTTTACCTCCATGGAATGCAGATCAGTGACGATCTCCTTAAAGACCGAGATATGAGTTAGAACCGATCCACCTTCCTGCAACTTGTGAGTGAACAACTTCATCTTGACATGCATCTTGCTGGTTAGATCTTTAGACATGCAGATCGATTCCAGCTTAAGCCATAAGGAAGCAGCGGATTTCTCGTTCAACACTTCCTGCAGAATATTGTTGGATAAATGAAGATGGATCTGAGATAGAGCCTTACGGTCTTTTCGTTTCTCGTCGTCTGTCCAATTCTTGGGATCTGTTTTCCCGAAACTTTCAAGTGCATCATCCAGATCATTGTGTGCCAGCACTGCTCGCATCTTAACTTTCCACAAAGAGAATCGTGTGTCCAAGTCCAACAATGGAAGATCATACTTCATTGTCGCCGTCATGATGATTGAAACCCTAGAACAGAACAGGGATAAAACGTGGCTCTGATACCACTTGTTAAATCAATGACGAACAAAACATGAAGAAGATCAAACCACAAACAGAACAAGAGACACAAGATTTAACGTGGAAAACCCTTTCGGGAAAAAACCACGGGCACCGGCGGCAGAGATTCACTATTTTGTCTGGAGAGTTACAAACGCAAGGGACGAATCGCCCGTGCGGCTTACAAGAGGAGATATATATAGGCGACTGCGACCTAGGTCAAAAAACGATCCATATCGCAGGGGGGCTTCGCCCCCCCGCACCACCCCAAGCGTCCCTAGGGGTGGCGCGACTTGATGGGCCAACTTCTGCCTCCGCTCCGCGAAGGCCCAAGCGACGCTCCGTCAGAAGTTTGGCCTTCTCTCTGAATTTGGATCAACAATCAACACTTCAAGCATAAACATCAAAAGAGTAAAAGGGATTGTCGCTCTCTCAAAACTCTTTCAAACCTTTAGGACTCTCGGATTCTTACCCTATATAAGAATCTAGTGCTAAAGAATAATATAGGCTCTAATCCCCTCATGCGCTTCTTGCTTTGAATGTGTTGGTTTGTAGATTATTTGTTGCTTGGGTTCTCCATGTCCACCTCATGGGTTTATATAGCTCCCTTAGTCCTTCTCCAAAGAGAAGTAAGAATTTTATTCAAAAAGAAAGTAGAAATCATCTAGGACTTCTTATAGCACACTTTTGCAAATCCTAAAAAACTAGTTACGAGTCACTATATTCTACAATCTCCATCTTGATTGTTATCTGTTGAAATCACCATGCTCTTCCAAGAACTCGCTCAAAGTCGACTTTGCATTTTTTTGTTTTATTGTCTCTCCTTTGGGAGTGCCCCCACCACAGGGGCTTATACACATCATCGCAACATACATGTTGGTATTCGGACTTATCCTCTCGAACCCTACACCTGAGAGGTATTTCTTTGTGTGTAATTTGGTTAACCACACCTTTTGTTCCTACGGCCATTTATGCTATAGGTTTGTACCACTTTCAAGCTCCACCTTCTCGTTGGTACTGCGTTGTTGGTCCTACCACATCTTGCTTCTTTCAATAGCTCGCACTTTCGCCTTTGCATCTGCTAGATTTTGCAACCGTCTTTGCAGTTTCGCACATAACTGCAGTTGAGATATGATAACCTACCATTGATGATATGATTTCATTATCCTGATCAGGATTTTTTTCAGACCTCCCATTGATTGCCCTTCTTTAGGTCTACCCATCAATCGGTATCATCCATTGCTCCAAAAAAAAAATTACCCGCCCTTTGCAAGTGATTTTGACTCCACCTCGAAGTGATACCTCACAACCTTTGAGTTCAAGCGACCTCACATATATTATATTCTTTTTAAGCCAGGAACATACCAAACTCCCATTAATGCATGATGTGTTCCATCATACATCTCTAATATAACTGTTCCCACCTTAGTTATTGTATACACCTTGTAATATGCCAAGTGACTAGTTCCATGCATCAGGCATAGAGATCCATCGTCAAGTATCTCCCTCGTTGAACATATGTAGAAGCAACAAACTAAATCTAATATCTATCTATGAGAAGTACTTGATTGTCTGACGAAAAGTATGTTCGAATCATCTTTTGCTACCACCATTGAGCATGCACTCTTTATTTTCTTTAAACTTGAACAGTCTTTTATCTTATGACATTTCTGTCACATAGATAGCATACACGTATACCCTTACTTTTGCCCTTCTTCCTGTAATTCCTATTTTTCTCTGCAACACCTACTATAGCCAATGCTTGATCACCTGATGATGAAGACTCCGATGGATTTTTGCAAGAACTTTGCCTCCAATAGATTTGCAACTGTCACATTGGAGTTGAGAGTACCTTTTCCAACGAGAATATTCATCACCAATTGTTTCCAAGATGGTGGCAGAGACTAGTATGATGACCATGTCATTATCCTGATCAATTTTCTCATCTACACTAGTAAGTTGTGTGATAAGCTTGTTGAAGACATTGAGACAGTCAATGAACTGTGCACCTTCCTCTATGTGCAACCTATATAGCTGTCGCTTTAGCACCCATCGGTTTGTCAACAACTTTGCTATATACAATTCTTCTAAGTTATTCCATAATTTCTTTGATAAATTCTCCTTGATTGCCGAGTACTTTACCTCATCAAAAAGACATAGACGAATTGTATTGACAATCTTCCGCTCCGTCACATTCCAGTCTTCAGTTGATGTAACCATGCCAGCCCAGCAAGCCATATTTCTACCTCACGCCAAGACAAGGGCCCAACAACTTCTGACGAAGTTTGTTTGAGGCGTTCTTGGACTCTACGGATAAGCCCACGATGAGAGCTTTCCAATGGAAGTGGTTTCACGTTCAAACTCCTTCTGGATCGACGGGAATCATCAAAACTATATGACGAACAGAATCTGCCGGGTGCTGCGACACCTCCACTTGGGCCCAAAGGTCTTGTACGACCTAGGGTTGCACGGCCATCCCCCTAGCCGTCTCCCTTGCCTTCATCCTCATATATATTCAGTAGCCGTTGCTAGAATAGATGGGTTTTACTTAGATTACAACTAGACACTCTGTCAATTTTTCGCCGTACAGCGGTTTGTAGAACCCCAACTCGTGTGCCTAATATTATTCACAATTTCAGATTGCACCTTCTACGTTCTTGCTTGTGTTCTCGATTCGCATGCAGGGATAAGCCTTCTTGGCGATGTCAACCGTGTTTGTGCGTGGTTGATAACCAAATGATCCATGGTATAGCGATTGCAGGGTTCGAATCCGTTCTGATTAGAAGCCGGATCGTCAACATTGAGTTCTCCACCAATCGAATTAATACTACCTGTCGAAAGATTGAGCCACCATTCCCATCATCAGTGGACATCTTTTTCGGCTTATCCTATTCAAGAGCAGCGATTAACTCTTACTGGACAAAGACATCCTTCATCATACATTGTCACACGCTGAAATTTTCCCCGAGGTCAAATTTCTCCACTTGATTCCACATTGTCGACATTGATCTTGATTTTGTGCAACATTATGCTTTACCAATCTTGTCACAAATCTGATTAATCCGGTCTTTGATCTGATATAACTTGTTACACTCTGATACCTTTTCTTATGCGCAGTATCCCCAGATCGAATAAGAGTTTAGTGAGATACAACACCAGTGTGCACAGTCTCTAAGAACGAAAAAAAAATCTAGAGGGAACTAAAGTAATGACAATGAGAGAGAAAAGGTTTCACGACGTCTATAGTAAATTTTTTAAGCTCAACCTCAAAAGAGTACAAGCGATTGTTGCTTTCTCGCAACTCTCTTGAATCATTAGGACTCTCATATCTTTGCGCTATATAAGAATATAGTGCTAACGAATAACCTAGGTTCTAATCATCTCGCGCGCTTCTTGTTTTGGATGTGTTGGTTGCGATTTCTTTGTTGCTTGAATTCTCTACGACCATCCATATATATATATATATATATATATATATATAGTCCTCTTAGTTCTCGTCTAAAGAGAACTAGAAATTATACTTCAGAAAAAAAGTGAGAATCTTATGATTCACTTAGGACTTTTATAGCGAAAAATGCTAAAGACTAAGGATAAATCATCGTATTCAACGTGAAGCGCTTGCAGCCGGACATGGTCGCTTCCTCGGCAGATCCGGCGTAGACGAGGTTGGATGTGGCCTTGCAGGTGCTGTAGCGGCGGCAGCATCCTCGTCGGATCCGGCCAGGCAGGTTGCTGTGTCACCCTCCGAATGGCCACACGCTGTAGCGGCGGCGGCAGCTGAGGCGGCTGCGAAGAAGAAAATAACGTGATTTAGTTTTCTTATGATTGACTGATCAGTTGCTCGTAAAAGTTGTGACGACCAAAGCTATCAGGTATCAGGTAATGTACACACTTTTGGTTCCAACAAGTCCTGCATGTACGTTCAAAGCTAATAGGTACCGTACGCACGTTTGGTACCAACTATACCAAAGTATCGTATACAATGACAAATTCACAGCATGTACATACAGCCGTATATGTATTAGGCTCGTTTGAAACACAAGAATTTCATATGAAATAATTTAATCCTCGCAAGAGACGAAAAAATTTCGTGTTCCGAGTAGTGGTTTTAAAATTAACCAGGAACAGGTGGGGAAAATTGAACACGAACAAAAATCGTACTGCACAGTCAGCACTACAGTGAGAAGGTCACGGCAATGAGGACAAGTTCGTTGGTTGATTTTCTTTTGGACTTCGATTCCTAACTTCACTTCAGAATCAAAGTCATGGACTCACGGCCCTACTCACCAACCGATGGGCAATTTTTTAGTTTTTTCAGTACCAAACAGCTGCAGTTGGCATGCCAAGGGATGCAAATTGCCTTCCCATCTACGCAATTCCAACTGAATGGTCTATGATCGTTTCATAGGTCTACGCCTTTTGCTTCAACCTTTTCCCCTTTCGTAGTGTTTGTCTCCCAATGCTTCTCTTTTATCCCCTTTCTTGTTACCCAAAACAACAAATTGTCCATCTCTCAAGCAAGGAATTAATAGGACCAACAGGTTGCAATTGCAAGCATTAATCCAAGGACAAAAATTTGAAATCAGGAACTTTCAACTTGAGAAAAAATTCAAATTGGCACACAAACCTTCAAATTGAAATGAAACATGAAACTTTCAAATTGAGAACTTCCAATTGTCACACGAAAGGTTTTCAAATCGGGAACTTTGATAATGACATCTATTATATATTAAAAGTTCATGGCATGTCTTTTTGATTTGCTAAAAAAAAAAGAGAAATAGGCTAGATATTGTCACGACCCAGAAACCGCCCAGGAATTCGGTTTTGGATAGAGATTGTATATCACCTGCTTACAGCAACAAAAGATAGCAGAAGTAGCTTAGAAAGAATAATACATAACCTATTGGCTGAAATCATAAGTACATAGTAGGCCACCGGCCCAAAGTTTAACTTAAAAATCTACAATTGAGAACAAACCCACAAGAAAGGTCTGAGTGCGGTCGTGACCCTATACGTCATCATTGTCGAAAGTAAAGGTAACTAAGTGACGATCTTCTTTCTCATTCTTTTAATAAATGTCAACAAGAAAGATTGAGTACACGTATGTACTCACAAGACTTCAGTGTATGGAAATAAATTTACATGCAAGGTTAGTCCAAGGAATCAAGCCTCTACACTAAGTTTTATTTTCAGTATAAAGTTGATTTTGTTTGCAAGAGAGTAGTTCATCAAATGGTATTGCAATTTTGAAATGAACAATTGATATGAAACTAATAACAGTAAATGAAGTATATTTCCATCATTTTGTGACCCTCCATGGCCACAAACAACGAGTAAACCTTAGCCAACCTTGGCTTTCAAGTACACCAACCCGTTAAACCACATTTTCCAAGGTTTTCACAAATACAACGCTATACTTGATATTATTTCTCCGAGTTGCTCATGATCGTGAGGACGGCTAATTAATTAGATTAAATTTCTGCAGAGAAGGTACAGTTTACCCACACGACACATTCTAGTAATCATGTCAACCATGCCTCGCGATACGTACGGTACCCTATTTGCTAGATTGTAACGAAATCGTTCGACTAGCTAGAGCCTAGCCTTGCACCAGCCCAGTGATAACAAGCTCTTGCTATGATGCTAAAAATCTAGACCCGTATACACAGTACTAATCATGGTTTACGCCCTATCGTGTCCTTTCCCCCACAGCAAGGCATACACTGTTGTATCGGATATGCTTTGATCCCAACGCCTCGGTGAAAGGAGCACCTACGAGCGACACTGTAACCCCGTTTCGCCCTTACAACTTCGGCCTACCAAAATGCAAGGCTAAACTCCAACTAATTTTCTAAGCTAACGCTATCCCATACTAGCACATGTGGTTGTACTCAATTACTTAGGTGATAGTGTCAAGTTCGGTCCTTAATTAACCCGGGCGAGGATCTCCCCTATCTATGCGTGAGGTCTCTCCTCACGCCTAATAGTATCTCGCCCGTGTCTAAACCATAAGTTTTCAGTTTGGATTTTTACTAAAATATCCGGAGACCATAACTTGGCCCGGTACCTTTTAAAATTTGCTCAAGCCTAAACAAGTGTGTAGCTCAACATTTAAATGACGTTCTAAATAAGCATGGCTAAGCATATACATGATGTATCTCGCTATCAACATCTATAGTGCCATTAACTAATGTCTAAACCATAAAACTAAGGTTACAATAGCAAGTAAACAAGTATCAAGGTAAAGGTAATTCATACAAATAGGAAGTATCTACCGGTACCCGCAACATAGCAAGTTTAATATAAACATACACGCATGCATTTAACATTTGATAAAACAACATAAACTTGTAAAATAGTGGAATCAACATGATCTAAGGAAGGTGCTTACCTTCCTTGTTGAACACTTGGTCTTGATGTGGTTGATCGGAGTACCGATTATGTCATCTTACTCCAAATCTCTCACACGGTTCCACGACTCACGCGTATGCCCCGACGTCAACATAACATACAAACAAACAATTCCGAAGTTACTATCCTTCGGTACAAACAACATATATATACAAGCATTATATAAAAGATCATGCATATGAGAATGATGCATATGAGGATGACACATATGAGAAGGATATGAGGGCCAACTTCCAACTCCTAAGACAACCTCTCGAATGAATATACACCTCCTATGGAAGCCATATTATTCACTAGGCATGGTAATTTACGAAGACATACTTATTTGATTTACATAACTGACTACACCATATCCACCTAGGTGGCTCACCATACGCAATCTTATAAAGTACGAATTAAATAATCATCCAATAAATTTGTCTCCTCATTATTGACCGGACTCAATGAAAGATCGAAAAGGCCACTAGAGGGGGGTGAATAGGAGCCAAATAAAATTTTCGAATAAATTCTCCCCCTAGAATTCAATCCACCAAAAGACCAGAAAGAAAGAACTGAACAATCGATCAGGCAAATTCATGAACAGAGGCTCCGACCAGTTAAGGTCGGATGAACAGTAAAAACTGCACTGGTCGGGTAGCTCTGGTCGGAGGAACAGTACTGCGAACTGGTCGTCAGTACTGGTCGGATGAACATTACTCCCGACCGGAAGTGGTCGGATGAACAGTACTCCCGCCGGAAGTGGTCGGGTGAGCGATACTCCCGACCGAAGTGGTCGGATGAGCGATACTCGGGTGAGCAATATCCCGGCCGGACGAGCGAGACGCCCGACTGCGGAGGTCGGATGAGCGATACTCGGGTGAATAGTGCTCGGATGAGCAGTACCTTCCGACCGATGAACGATGCGTCCGACCTACAGAGGTTGGATGAACGATGACCGGTCGGATGAGCGATAAAATCAGCACGATCTTAAAAGTAAATCGATGTAACTTTTGATCGGTGATCCAAAAGCAGTGAAACTTGGTGTGCACCTCCCTAAGGATGTCAGAACCTATTTGATCATCAATCGAAGGAATTGATACCAAGGTTCCGTCCTTTTCGATTTAACAAATGCAACACCCAAAGCAGAGTCACGAACACAGACTTCACCCTAACTTGCTGGTGGGAGTTGATGGTCGAATATCCTTGGATAACTCTCCACAAATCACAGCAAGTAAGTACACGAAGAAACAACCCTTCAAGCAGATAGAAACACTATCGAAAACTAGGCACGTAAATTGGTTTCTTCCAAAACCTGAATAGAAGAGGTTGTAGATTGCCTAGATGATTGGGATATGATCTATAGAAGATTCATCCAGCAATCTTTCATCCTTGGCAATAAGGACCGAAGCCAATCAAGACTAACGAATCGCAAGTCACACGCTTACGCACTTTAAGAACACAGATTTACAACTTGCAACAAGAGCGCAAGGATTGCCTAAATGATTGAAAGCACCGAATCCAGAGAAGAGTTCATCAATCATGAATTTCAAAAAGGACTCAAAAGCATGCGAGAAGGAGATGAGGCAAATCCAAATTACGTAAAGTAAATTGCAAGTAAGTAAATGCGAATTTAGATAATGAATTTAAGTGCGTAATGTAAATACGTAAGAGAAATGAAACAAGAATATAAGTGAAGAACATTTCATTTCGGAAGGGAGGTTTACAAAGCCTCACAACAAAGTGGGCAAAACTCAAGCGAGCAAAAAAACCTCGAACCTTCACAGAGGGAGGCTGCCCTACCCTCTATTTATAGTGACACGGATCAATTCCCACCTTTAGATGTTCTGCTTCAATCCTAAGCCAACATCCAAGAGCTAGGATTTGATCCTTACACTGTCACTCTCAACAACTCTCAACTACTCACGTACACTTTCCTCACCTGCTCACCCCCAAGGAGACACCCCTCTCCCTGTATATTCAAAGCAGGCTTGGACCACCACCACCCTTGGATGAGCCTCTAAACCCTAGAGCACTCCATCAAAGGCTGAGATTTTACCCACTCACACAGCTATGCATGGGCTGACCCGAAACCCAACAACATAACGGGTTTTGCACGCTGTTCAAACCATACCAACTTGACCCGCTACTCTATCTTCCTGACCGCGATCCAACGGTCCTCCTCGATCAGAGCAGCTCCAAGTTAGCATCTCATCCATTCCTTTGTCTTCTCGGCTTGCAGCTACTCCCTGGCCTCAGTCATCTTTGGCGACACCTTGATCATCTGGACCTCAGCTCTCCCGGCCTAGTCACGATCCCTTCGCCTCACCATGACCTAGCTCCAAAGTCCCGCAACCATCATAGACAAGGAAACCACATCACATAGCAATGTCCAACAACACATATCCATCTCAGCAGAAAGATATACACTATCTCGACCAACAAAACCACGACCACACATGGTGCGACCTTTCGGTCTCCATCCCGACCACGGACGACCACTGGTCTCCATCCCGACCACTCGAGGTCGACCACCGGTCTCCATCCCGACCACTCGAGGTCGACCACTGGTCTCCATCCCGACCACTCGAGGTCGACCACTAGTCTTCGTCCCGACCACTCGAGTCGACCATCGGTCTTCGCCCCGACCACTCGGGTCCGACCCGCGGTCTTCGTCCCGACCACTCGGGGTCGGATGGCTGGTCTTCCAACTAGCCAAAGCCCAGACCACTCTGGGTCGGACGACTGGTCTCCCTCTCGACCAGCGAAAGCCTCCGACCACTCGGGGTCGGACAACTGGTCTCCGACCAGCCAAACACCTGACCACTCGGATCAAACTCAAATTCAAGCACAACATGCTAAACCACAGTCAATTACTCATCACCATCAGGGATAGACCTCCACATGGTCTTTCAATCTCCCCCTTGATGAGTATATTGACAAACACCCGAAAAGGCATAAATTTGAGTTTGTAAAGCAATTTGATTGCAAAACCAAACTTGGTCCAGAGAGAAATATATAAAATCATGACCAAGTTGGCAGTAAGATTTTAGAGCAAGACCATGAAAAGAGCAAGTTTTCCACACAAGCTCTAAAAACCAATCATAAGTGCCAAATGTGATTATGATCCATAAGAGATAGCAAAGATTTACAAAGATCATAAGAATCAACAAGCTTTCACATTTTTATCTCCCTCTTTTCTACATTTTAAATGATGCCTTTTCTATATTTTCTCCCCCTTTTGGCAATATAGGCATCAAAATGATTTTTTTTTATTTCTCCCCCTTTATATCTGTATGCATGAAATGCAACCTAAGTGAGCTTTGAAGATTATCCAATTGATCGCAATGACAAGATATGACACCAAGCTAGTCAATTTAGAAAATGACTGAACTAGGATGTCTCCAAGAACAAATTCATTTTGCTCACAAGCTTGGTTTACAAGATTTTATTTTAGCAAGATTTGAACAAGTGCAAAACTTAGCAAAAGTTTCAAAGCTAGAAGCCAGCACCATTCATAGGATCAAATGGAGAACCTAGAGTTCAACCTACTCAACACTTTGGGGAATCTTGAAGTACATATAGAGTCTTTCGAGCTCATTTTTCAATTCATGCAAAAGACATAGCGGGGTGCAAATGTTTGACATTATTTGCATTCTTTACCCACTTATGTTTTTGTTATTTGCATTTCTTAATGGTTGACTCAAGCCATGTTCGATCACCCCAAGAGTAACTCTTAAGAGAATGATCTTGGTCATACACTATATATTCCAAGTTCATCCCAAGTGCAATGGGAGGCGTCTAGAGAATATATAGTGTTGAGTTCAATTTTGCACAAAAGAGTCAAGTTTTTCTTATTTTAGCACATATGAGCAATTTTGAAGGACTAAAATATGGATCAAGCAAGTTTCACCCAAGTTGCTATAGGGACTCTAGAGAACTCCATAAATTCACAATTCATGGTAAAACCTCTAGAGAAGAAACTTAACAAGAAAAAGCAACATGTTTTTCATTTAAGATTTTCAATTTTCAGATTTTAACAAGCTTAGTATGATAGATGGACTTGGATAGACCTAAGCTAGTGATTTTCTTTAAAGATGTAGCAAGGTGCATTACATGAAGATTGAATCAATTGCATAATAGACAAAGCTCATAAAACAGAAAATGCAGTCTAAATGCAATGCATGAACATATTCCCAAACTCCCCCTCAACAAATGAATCAATTTTAGGCTCAAATCTGGTTAAAGTTGAGTTATTATCAAGATTAGGCATAAAGAAAACCCGAATGAACTCAATAACAACCAGAAAAATAGAATGAGGAGAAGAAGTCGAGAAGCGCAAGACTGGATGGCTATTGAGCATAGATAAGATAGAAGAGACTCACTACGGCTCAGGTGGCTCTTATCTTCCCAGTGATGACATAGGAAGTCGACTCTAGATCCCAACTAAGGAGTGCACAGACCTGTCTACCCAAGAGGCCCAAAACCTGCTAGACTTATAAGACTGTGAGGGAACTCAACCTAGAGAGAAGAGAGAACAGCTAATCACGCATGATAGCAACCTAAAGCATAAGATAAAAGGTCCATGGAAGACATGCCAAAAGTCTAAGTGAGTGAACTCAACTTAAGAAAACCAGCCCAAAGTCACCCAGAAGAAGAAAGGAAATGCTGGAGGAAAATATATAGTACATAATATACAAACCAACTCCCCCTCAAGATAATCTGTATGGGCTCACGACTCCAAGCTCACTCCTCAAAGCAACAAACCTGGAGCTATCCAAAGGCTTGGTGAAGATATCGGCTAACTGGAGGTCACTCTCTACAAAGCTGAGCGCGATATCTCCCTTCTCCACATGGTCTCTAAGGAAGTGATATCTAATATCAATGTGCTTGGTCCGGAATGTTGCTTTGGGTTTTTAGCAATGCAAATAGCTGAAGTGTTGTCACGAGAAAAGTGGCACACTCTCTATCTCTAACCCATAGTCCCGCAAGGTCGATCTCATCGAGCACACTGCTACTGAGAATCGGCTGTGACAACATACTCGGCCTCGGTGATTGGTGTGCAACCCTGCATCGCTTCCTAGATGACCAAGAAACAAGAGAAGTGCCAATGAATTGGCAAGTGCCGAAGTGCTCTTCCTATCTATCCTCTGACCCAAACAAAGTCGGCATCGGAAAAGGCTCTAAGAGATAGACAAGAAGAAGAAGAGTACCAAATACCATAATCAGTGGTGGCACGAAGGTACCTGAAGATGCACTTGACCGCCTGGCGGTGAGAGGCGCGAGGAGAAGCTTCAAATCGAGCGCACAGAGACACAGCGAAATGTATGTCCGGCCTCGAAGCAGTGAGGTACAAGAGGGAGCCGATCATACTCCGAAACTCCTTTTGATCAGTAGGCTCACCATCCTCATCGGGCTCGAGAACAGCAGTGGTGGCCATAGGAGTCATCACCGGCTTCCCATCTGACATATCAAAGCGCCTCAGGAGATCACGGGTATATTTACCTTGATGCAAGAAAGTACCCTCCTGAGTCTGCTTGATTTGGAAGCCAAGAAAGTAGCTCAACTCGCCCATCATACTCATCTCAAACTCTGTACTCATCACATCAGAAAACTGAGAGACAAGAGAATGAGAGGATCCACCAAAAATGATATCGTCCACATAAATCTGGACAAGAAGAAAATGAGACTCATGGTGTCTGATGAACAGAGTTTTGTCTACTATGCCCATTTTAAAGTCATGGTGAGAAGATAAGACTTGAGCCTCTCATACCATGCTCTGGGGCTGCTTGAGTCCATCTGAGCTTTGGAAAGCTTGAAAACATGACTCGGAAACTTGGGGTTCTCAAATCTCGGAGGTTGTTTGACATAAACCTCTTCCTCAATATAGCCATTGAGAAATGCACTCTTGACATCCATTTGATAGAGCTTGAAGCCCGGGATGCGAGAAAATGCAAGCGGGATCCTAATAGCCTCTAGCCTAGCTACGAGGGCAAAGGTCTCCTTAAAGTCAAGACCCTCAACTCGAGAAAAGCCTGTGCAACTAGCCTAGCCTTGTTGCGAATGACAACCCCATCCTCACTCTGCTTGTTTTTAACACCCACTTGGTCCCAATGACATTATGACGGATGGGCGCTCTACAAGTTGCGGACTTTGTTCCTCTCAAAGTTCTCAAGTTCCTCATGCATAGCATTAATCCACGACTCATCGGATAATGCATGAGAAATATCCTTCGGCTCAAAGGAGGCAACAAAGGCAGAGTGAAGACAGAAGGAGGACAGGCCCGTTCTTGAGCGTGTGACACGCTCGAACAAATCGTCAATCATCTGATCAGAAGGATGACGTCTCTGAATATGACGGGGAGGACCAGGAGCAGAAGTGGCCTCTACCTCTTGAACAGAAGAGATAGGAACAGAGCCACTCGCTGAAGGAGAGCCAGAAGACAAAGGCTGGTCTCCCTGAGGTGCAGAAATGGAAACAGGAGGCACCTCAGGTGTAGAGAGGACTGGATCAGGTGGAACACCATCATCTCCATCATCCTCATCCTCTACAAAAATGGTCTTGGAGGAAGAAGAAGAGCCTGAAACATCAGGTCTAGCTCCTGGGCTAGCCTCATCAAAGGTCACATCACAGGTCTCTATGATCCTATGCGCATCAACACTCCAGACCCTATAGCTACGAGAAGAAGACGAGTAACCTAGAAAGATGCCATCAGAAGAGCGAGACTCAAACTTATCTAGGCTACCAGACTTCAAGATAAAACACTTGCAACCGAAAACGCAAAAATGAGACACACTGGGCTTTCGCCCATACCTCAACTCATAAGAAGTGCGATGCAAATGTGCTCTCAAAAACACGCGATTAGAAACATGGCAAGCAGTAGCTATAGCCTCAGCCCAAAACTTTCTAGGAGTACTGTACTCATCTAGCATCGTCCTGGCCATCTCAACCAGGGTCCTGTTCTTCCTTTCCACTACACCATTCTACTGAGGGGCATAGGGAGAAGAGAACTGATGCTCTAAACCAGACTCCTCACAAAAACTCTCAAAGTAGGAATTCTTGAACTCCGTGCCATTATCACTGCGTATAGCTCGTAATGCACCTGGGAGCTCAATAGACAACCTACTGACCAAACCCCTGAAGTGAGAAAAAGTCTCATCCTTTGAGGCCATGAAGAATACCCAAGAGTATCTAGAAAAATCATCAACGATGACAAGAACATACCACTTCCCTCCTGCTGACTGCACTCTAGCTGGACCAACAGTGTCCATATGTAAAAGCTGTCCTGGTGCATCAGTCATCACTACGGTGACTGAAGGATGAGAAGCAGTAAACATCTTACCATGTCGGCAAGGAGAGCAAACTAAGTTTTTGACCACCTTGAGTTTGGGTAAACCCCGAATGAGATCGTGGCTGCTAACTCGGGTCAAATGATCAAAACCAATGTGACCAAGTCTCCTATGCCAGAAGGAGAGATCACGGGACTCAGAAGCAATCAAACATCGAAGAGAGTCTCCCAAAGAAGCAGAAAAATCAGCACGAAAGACTCTCCCAAATCTAGAAATCCCGCAAACTAACCCTCCTGATGAATCAATGATTCTACAAGCATTACTCTTGAAGCTTACCTCGAAAGAGTCATCGATAAGTCGAGAAAGCAGAGAGCGATTGTATTGCGACTTACTTACTAAGGCAACATCTTTAAGAATGAAATTTTGGTTAATGCAGATGGTACCTTTAGCAATGACTCTACCTGAAGATGCATCCCCAAAAGTGATTAACTCATCACCGGGGGCTCGGACTAGGGAAGAGAACCATCGAGAATCTCCGGTCATATGACGAGAACAACCGGAGTCAACAATCCAAACATCTCCCTTCCCCATCCGACCAACCTGATCAAGACACAAGAGAGAAAGATGACTCAGTACTGGGATAGAGTGAAGACTTGGGAACCCAATACTGAACCACACGACGCCTCAGAGTGCCAGTCACAAAAGAAGACTGGACTCGAGTGTCTCTCTGACGTTTAGACTTAACAAGATCAGTAGCAACTCTAGTAGATGATCTATGAGCTGAAACAGAGTTGGCATGTCGTGGTGCAAAAGCCGGACCATCCCAGTAAGGCTGCCTGGATCTCCTACCAGAAAACACCTCACGCCGCAGATATCTACCTCGATGGGAAGAACGAGGAATATCAAGAGGACGGCGGAAAGACTGACTACGAACAGCTCCAAGACTAAAACTCGAAGAACCAGCATGAAAACCGAGTCCTAGACGCTGCCCAAAAACAGGCGACTCTCTAACCTGTCTAGAAGCAGTGTGTGTCTTAGGAACACTCAAAGTCCGGGATGACCACAATACCCCTAAGAGCAACAACACGCTCACGCCGAGTGATCTTGGCGTGCCTGAAGCAGAAATCTACTAGGTGACCATCCTTCTTACAGAAGGTGCATGTGTACTTCGCCTTGCTAGAGGCGAAGCAACAGAGTAACACCCTTCAGTGAGAAGTCCTATGGACAACCCAAAGCAGACCTAAACACGGTGGTGCTCACTCGGGAGCTACCACAATCTCACCACTCTTGGAGCCGCGCACAATGGTGGGAGGATGCGCCAGCGTGCTCCAAGGATCAAATCCTAGACCTTGATTGAATCTACTAATTTTGGATTGGTCTAGAATAAGATTGAGCTTCTTCTTGCCTCCAACAAACTTCTCGAGAGTGCTCATAAGATCTTGGCAATCTCGGAAGAGAGAAGCACAAGAAGAGCAGGGGAAGGAGAGAAAGAAGAAGAACTAAAGAGAAGATCTCTCAAAGACGTGCTTTTGTTCCCTTAGCACGGCTGCCTCAATCTTGAGGGACTCACAAGAAAGCAAGAAGCATCTCTAATCTTATTGTCTTGGTCTTTTAATTTCTTTCTAAGCTCGACATGGATTTTATCCAAGTCATCCTTAACCCCAACACACAAAGAGCAACAGTTTTTGACTTATCTAGTAAGTCCTTAGCAAGTTGATCACACTTGACATTCAAAGCATCATTGTCAAGTTTTAGTTGCCTCTGACCCTCACATGAGTATTTGGGTCCTTAGAAGCATGCAATTCAAGTTCATCATTTCTAGCTGAAAGCTTCTTAAGGTGTGAACTCATGGCATCAATTTCAGCAAGCAATTTAGGGCAATTAGCACAAGAAGGAGTAGAGTAAGCATGAAGAAAACTAGCCTCAACAGGAATATCATCAATAGAACTAGTGCTAGCATTCTTCATCCTAAGACCATCAAGTTCAGCAAGCACACTATCATGTATGGTCCTTAGGTTCTCCAACTCCACAAGAACAGCATCACAGAGAACACAGTCATCAGTGACTCGGGAGGGAGAAGATCTAAGTGAAGCTAACTCCCGAGTCAAGGTACCTACTTCCTTCTCTAACTCAGAACACCTCGACCTAGCCTTAGCATGAAACTTGCCTAATTTACAGAAGGCAGCATTTAACTCATCGTAGGTGGGTACCTCATCTGTGTCGCTGTACAGCTCGGAGTCGCTTACTTCAATGGCGCCTGCCATGAAGCACATGCCGGAGAAGTCGTCGCCGCTCTTCTTCACTTGCGGTTCATCCTCGCCTTCGTCGCTCCACGTCTCCGAGTCGGAGAGCTCGATATCATCCAGTGCGGCGAGGACCCGGTGAAAGAGCTTCTTGTTCTTGGTAAAGTTGCGGTACTTCTTCTTCGCCGGCTCATGAGCTGGGGCCTTCTTGTTGCGGTTCTTATCGGTGTAGTCGTTCTTGCCCGAACCGCTTTGTTCGTTTCTGCCCTTCTCCAGCTTGGGACAGTTTGCTCGAATGTGGTTGGGGCCACCACACTCGAAACAGGTGATCATCCCACCTCTCTTCCTCTCTCTCAATCTTTTGTATGCATATGAAAATTTGCGAGCAAGAAGAGCAAGCTCATTTTCTGGAAAATTTTCCAGTTGGTCATCGCTTAGCTCGCAAAGGGTGGAGAGAGAAACCAACGAAGAATCGTAAAGAGAGGATCAATGGGATCGGTGACCAAAGCCATCGATCGAGACTTCGTCTTCGCGAGACGACGTCGATCTCATGAGTCTTGAGGCGGGAATAAAGCCCGTCAAGAGTCAAGGTCGACAGTCGGTGGTGTCCTTGATGGTGGTCACTTTCATTTCCCAAATCACGAAGATCGAGTGCGGTCAAGAAATGTCGAGCATTATCCGAGTCGGGTATATGCAACCGATCGCTCGGAGGTCGCTCGTAATCTTTGTAAACCGACCAAAGCACTCGTCAAGACTCTCACCGCGTCGGTTGTTCAAACTTGTTGAACTCACGCTTGAATTAATCTGTCGAACCATCTTGATTTGGGTAGTGCCTCATGGTAAGCATCGAGGGTCACCCAAATCTCATGAGCGAAACGAAGGTTAGAAATCTGTCATACTCATCTGCGGCTAAGACCTCGTATGAGGATGTTCCTTGCCTTAGCATTCGCCTCAACGTCGACCATATTGCCGGCCGTGGCGTTCTCATCGCCAGGAACCTCATACGGAGCTTCACCTTACGCCATATCAGAAACCACAGGCGTGATGTACGACTCCATCCGAGATTTCCAAAAGGAAAATCAACTCCAGAGAAAATAGGAGGCTTGGTGGAATACTTGTCCATCGCCATGGCTCTTGAGACGGTCAAGATCTAGAAAGAGCGAACCGGCTCGATACCAATTGAAAGATCGAAAAGGCGACTAGAGGGTGAATAGGAGCCAAATAAAATTTTCGAATAAATTCTCCCCTAGAATTCAATCCACCAAAAGACCGAAAGAAAGAATCGAACCATCGATCGAGGCAAATTCATGAGCGAGGCTTCGACCGATTAAGGTCGGATGAGCGATAAAAAGCGCCTTTGGTCGGGTAGCTCGTCGGATGAAGCGATCGCGAATCGGTCGCGTCGATCTTGGTCGGATGAGCGATACTCCCGACCGAAGTGGTCGGGTGAGCAGATACTCGACCGAAGTGGTCGGATGAACAGTACTCGGGTGAACAGTATCCCGACCGGACGAACAGTACGCCCGACCTGCGGAGGTCGGATGAACAGTACTCGGTGTGAATAGTGCTCAGATGAACAGTACCTCCCCGACCGATGAACAGTACGTCCGACCTGCAGAGGTCGGATGAACAGTACCCGGGGTCGGATGAACAGTAAAATCAGCACGATCTTAAAAACAAAAATCGATGTAACTTTTGATGGTGATCCAAAAGCAGTGAAACTTGGTGTGCACCTCCCTAAGGATGTCGGGAACCTATTTGATCATCAATCGAAGGAATTGATACCAAGGTTCCGTCCCTTTTCGGTTTAACAAATGCAACACCCAAAACAGAGTCACGAACACAGACTTCACTTCTAACTTGTGGTGGGAGTTGATGGTCGAATATCCTTGGATAACTCTCCACAAATCACAGCAAGTAAGTACACGAAGAAACAACCCTTCAAGCAGATAGAAACACTATCGAAAACTAGGCACATAAATTGGTTTCTTCCAAAACTGAATAGAAGAGGTTGTAGATTGCCTAGATGATTGGGATATGATCTATAGAAGATTCATCCAAAGCAATCTTTCATCCTTGGCAATAAGGACGAAGCCAATCAAGACTAACGAATCGCAAGTCACACGTTTACGCACTTTAAGAACACAGATTTACAACTTGCAACAAGAGCGCAAGGATTGCCTAAATGATTGAAAGCACGAATCCAGAGAAGAGTTCATCAATCATGAATTTCAAAAAGGACTCAAAAGCATGTAGAAGGAGATGAGGCAAATCCAAATTACGTAAAGTAAATTGCAAGTAAGTAAATGCGAATTTAGATAATGTAATTTAAGTGCGTAATGTAAATACGTAAGAGAAATGAAACAAGAATATAAGTGAAGAACATTTCATTTCTGGAAGGGAGGTTTACAAAGCCTCACAACAAAGTGGGCAAAACTCAAACGAGCAGCAAAAACCTCAGAACCTTCACAGAGGGGAGGCTGCCCCTACCCCTCTATTTATAGTGACACAGGATCAATTCCACCTTTGGATGTTCTGCTTCAATCCTAAGCCAACATCCAAGAGCGAGATTTGATCCTTACACTGTCACTCTCAACAACTCTCAACTACTCACGTACACTTTCCTCACCTGCTCACCCCCAAGGAGACACCCCTCTCCCTGTATATTCAAAGTAGGCTTGGACCACCACCACCCTTGGATGAGCCTCTAAACCCTAGAGCACTCCATCAAGGGCTGAGATTTTACCCACTCACACAGCTATGCATGGGCTGACCCGAAACCCAACAACATAACGGGTTTTGCGCTGTTCAAACCATACCAACTTGACCGCTTCTCTATCTTCCTGACCGCGATCCAACGGTCCTCCTCGATCAGAGCAGCTCCAAGTTAGCATCTCATCCATTCCTTTGTCTTCTCGGCTTGCAGCTACTCCCTGGCCTCAGTCATCTTTGGCGACACCTTGATCATCTGGACCTCAGCTCTCCCAGCCTAGTCATGATCCCCTTCGCCTCACCATGACCTAGCTCCAAAGTCCTGCAACCATCATAGACAAGGAAACCACATCACATAGCAATGTCCAACAACACATATCCATCTCAACAGAAAGATATACACTATGTTGACCAGCAAAACCCTGACCACACATGGTCTGACCATTGGTCTCCATCCCGACCACAGACCTGACCACTGGTCTCCATCCCGACCACTCGAGGTCTGACCACTGGTCTCCATCCCGACCACTCGAGGTCTGACCACTAGTCTTCATCCCGACCACTCGAGGTCTGACCACTGGTCTTCGTCCCGACCACTCGGGGTCTGACCACTGGTCTTCGTCCCGACCACTCGGGGTCGGATGGCTGGTCTTCCAACTAGCCAAAGCCCAGACCACTCTGGGTCGGACGACTGGTCTCCCTCTCGACCAGCGAAAGCCTCCGACCACTCGGGGTCGGACAACTGGTCTCCGACCAGCCAAACACCTGACCACTCGGATCAAACTCAAATTCAAGCACAATATGCTAAACCACAGTCAATTACTCATCACCATCAGGGATAGACCTCCACATGGTCTTTCACTCAACACTCACTAAATTAATTATATGTGATCGTGAATCATTCCGATACTCATACTTTACTATATTTATATAATGCTAGTGCTAATAATCTAGTTGTGACAATCCTACTTTCGTGATCCATAACCATACATATTAAAATTCCACCAATCTAGATGCATGTAACCATGCAACACTTAAATGAGGCTTCCAAGTCGATTACATACTCACCACCTAATAGCTCATTGATCACTCATACATGGGTTCACTATATTGGATCATCATGCATGTATCACATCCATTTAGTCATATGTGCACCACCATAATTGATTCATAATCATACATTTCTCAGTTCAAAACAAGGGTATAAACCACCTCCAATTGTGCAAGCCTAATACCCTAATACCTACATTCCATCCTCCAATCTATATGACACTCCAAACTATTTGTATACGATTAATAATTAACCATCAAGTACTCATATATTCATCACTAAGACGCATCTAACTAATTGCACATGTTTTGTTCAATTAACTCACAACCACCAAATCCAACATAATTAAGTACCACTTAAATTAAGAAGGATAAATCTCACTGATGCAATATAAACTCTTAAATCGACCATCATTTTAATTGCTTAGAAAATATATCCATCGACAATCTTGCAATCATCAATATTATCTTGAGAGGCAATTTCCATAATTCCAATCATATAGGGTACACTAACTAATTTCCATGTCATTCAACTAATAATAGTCTATGACCAAGCAATCTATTAATTTAGCAATTCCAATAATCATCAACCGACAATTAATATTTTGCTCCAACGGTCGAATTAATTAACCAATTTTTTGTGTCACTCTAATAATATCCAACTATGACATAGTAATCTACTAAATTAAATAATCCGACGTCCACCGACTGAAAATTATATTTTACTTCGACAATCGAATTATTCATATACAACAGAAAGTAATATTCAATTATACCGCCGAACAATTTGGGACTTAATGGATAACTATATAGATCATCATACTATTTTTTTTAATACATGCATGTATGAATATACGATTGTTAAGATTTAAATGCAATAGGCATGACTAAAAACTATGCATAATTAAATGGAACCGACTACGAAAATTTTACTATGAGCGCCGGGAACGAATAGATTTGCAGCGGCAACTCCTTAACCTCATGCCATAGAAAATCCGAATCTGCCCTCCTTCTCTCTCTCTCTCTCTCTCTGCTTTCTTTTCACCTGGCCGGCATGCTCCTTTCTTCCTCCCCTCTCTTCTTCTCCCCCTTTCTTCTCCTTTCTTCCACCACAGCACCAGCTAGGTCCTGGCTACTCCCTGGCCAAGTTGCCTTCACCGCCTTGGCTCGCTTGCACCTCTTGGCCGCTTCAGACTGTCGCTCTCTGACCTTTGAGGCCTGACGCCTTATTTTCTTTAATCTCTCTTTTTCCTGAACCAATTGGGCTTTGCATTCTTGAAGGTTCCATTTTTCTTTTATGGTATGGTTTTGTAGAAAATACCGTTGATCGGTGTATCTACATGAAGGTCAGTGGGAGCAAGTTTATTATTTTAGTCTTATATGTTGACGACATTTTGCTTGCTACTAATGATAAATCTTTGTTGCATGATGTAAAGAAATTTCTCTCCAATAATTTTGAAATGAAGGATATGGGTGAGGCATCCTATGTGATTGGAATAGAAATATTCCGTAACAAAAATCATGGATTGTTAGGACTGTCTCAGAAAGGTTGCATTAATAAAATATTGGAGAGATTTAGAATGGATAATTGCTCCACGGAATTGTTCCAATTCAGAAAGAGGACAAATTTAGTGAAATGCAATGTCCAAAAAATAATTTGGAATGGAAGGAAATGGAATTTATTCCATATGCATCAGTTGTTGGGAGTTTAATGTATGCTTCGACATGCACTCGACCAGATATCAGCTTTGCTGTTGGAATGCTTGGTCGGTATCAAAGTAATCCTGGAATGGATCATTGGAAAGTTGCAAAAAATATTCTTCGGTATTTACAAGGCACCAAGGATCATATGCTCACATACAAGAGATCGAGTCATCTTGAGGTGATTGGCTACTCAGATTCAGATTATGCTGGATGTGTAGACTCTAGGAAGTCTACATTCGGCTATTTGTTCCTTTTGGCTGGAGGAGCAATTTCGTGAAAGAGTGGAAATCAGCCTGTCATTGCTACTTCCACTATGGAAGCTGAATTTGTGGCATGCTTTGAGGCCACTATTCAATCATTGTGGCTGTGGAATTTTTTGTCTGGCCTTCATATTATTGATAATATTGAAAAGCCCTTAAAGATTTATTGTGATAATTCCGCTGCAGTCTTCTTCTCCAAAAATGACAAGTACTCGAAAGGAGCAAAATATATGGATTTGAAGTACTTAACGGTAAAAGAAAAGTGCAAAAGCGAAAGGTATCAATCGAGCATATTGGTACAGATCTGATGATAGCAGATCCGCTAACTAAGGGACTGCCGCCCAAGACTTTTAGTGGCCATGTTGAGAGGATGGGCATTACAGATAATCCCTGTTAGCATTATGAGTATATATATATACATGACTTTGAGTTGCTTATGCTTTTTATGAACTTATGAATTAAATAAAAGTATTGTTTTGCTGGTTATCCATATTATCGCATATACAATTATAGTAGTGATGGATAACAATGAAAGTTTCACATTAATGTTAGTTTGGATTATGTCGATTGTGATACGTGAAAGGGATCTTGTCACTGTATGACTTGTGACCACCATGATTCTATCGTCACAATTCAATTTAGCGATGACTTGATATATTCGATGAAAGGTGTACATCTAAAATTTTATCAAATCGTCAAGTCTTTACAAGGGCCAAGTGGGAGATTGTTAAATTATTTTAACATAATATGACCTATGTAAATTACATAAAGGTTCTTATAATTAAAAGGTTTAAGTGTGATGGTTGCTAGACTAAAAGTATATAGAACATATGGGTGTAATTCCCTCTCCTCTCTCTTCAAAAATGTAACAAATAATTTGTGTGCTAATAATATATTATAGCCGTAGTGCTTTGCTTGGTGTTTCAGTTTTATATGTGCTGAAAATTAAAGGATGCAACATGAAAGAGTTGGTGCTACGCATATTGATGCATGCATGAGTTTCAGCCATTGAATAGATATTAAAACTTCGGTTTCATTCATTAGTGGATATTAAATGAAGGAAACTGACGTATTTAAATGAAGGAAACTGACATATTTAGTGCGAGGAGTTTTCAGGAAACTGACGTTCTTTTCCTGTAACTCTCTTCTTCTCTCGTTGGCTATAAAAAGGAGGAAGCATCCTGTGCATCAATTGAACTGAGGGAAAGAACGAAGCACATAAAAGAATAGTACACACATCAAAGAAAAGAAACAGAAAACTTCTCTGACCATTGAGGGAAATATAAAGATTAAGAAAGAGAGGAGAGAAACATTGACATGCAAGATATTGTTAACATGTCTCAAGGTGGGGTTGTGCTTTTGCACATATAAAGAATGATTTGTGCTTCTGTATATATAAAAGTTGTTATTTGATTTAATCAAATTGTGCTAAATAATTTTATAGCTTCCGTATATCTGTTTACATTATCAGAGCATGCTCAATCAAATTCCACCGCGATTCGCCTCAGCTGCACCTCGGCCTCGCTGCACGCCGCGGCTGCGCACTGGCTGCCCGTCATGCCTCAGCTGTCTGCATCTCGGCCTCGCGCCGCCCTAGCCAAACCGCCCCGGCCCCAGCAGCGGCAGCGCCCTGACGCCTGTTTCGCCCAGGCCGCCGGCTGCTCCGAGCTCCCACGCCACCACGGCATCGCACTACTCCAGCCACGCCTTGTCTTCCAGCCGACCGAGCTGCTTCCAGCAGCTGGCCGAGCACCTCCCTCCTTTCTCTGTCAACAGCCAGTACTACTACTACTTCTCCCCCTTCTTCTCAACATTACTTAAAACGATCTTGCATGCTAATAATTTTTGTGAGAATGAAATGCTTGAGTGATTGGGATTGCAGTGTTATGACATGCATGAGCTAATCTTTTGAGTTCTGGTGGTGATTGAGAGGAGAGAAGGTGGAGGGAGTTGAGGTGTTATGGCTTTCTTTATGCTTGCTGTTCATGGGATAGGAGGGAGTCGGCAGGAAATGGGAAAGGTTGAGTGTTGAGAGGGCTGGTTGAGAGAACAAGGCAGGGGATTGCATGGAAGAGAGAGAGCAGTGCAAAAAATGGCAGAGAATAGATAGCACTGCAGCAGGGTGACGATGCAGTTCTAACAGGACATATTTTTGGTTTGCTGGGTTCCCATGCAAAATTTTATACTTACAAATAAATAGAATGCGCGTCTTTAATTTACTGACGCCAATTAAATGATCAACGGGCTATAGAAAATAGAAGCCGAAAATCAGGGTGTTACAGATATTCTCACAGAAAAACAAAACATCTAACCCTTAATTTGATGGACATTAACTAAGTTCAACTATAGTAGTAATTGGATGTTATTATTTAAAGAAAAACACCTAACCATCTATCTGACGGATCCATGTTATAACGACTTAGAAAAAAGAAAGAGTCAATGCCAAGTACAATAAAAAATAAAAGAAATTCGGTATAGAATGTTAAAAAAAATTATCCATTTGATTTTCATATGAATTCTAAATTAAAACATATAAATAGCTAAAATTCGAAATAAAAATTAGTAATTTGATTTGTATACGAACTCTAACCTAAAACTAATATTCGAAATTAATAATAACAGAAGAATAAAAATAAGAGGAAGTTAAAGATTGTTTTATTAATTCTATACTAAGTGAAAAAATATAATAAAAGTCAATGATAATTCTTTTATAATCTCTAAGAAAATATAGAATGTGCTAAAACTTATTAAAAAATATTCGACTCTTTATTTAGTGGACTTCAATGGAATAGAGGGATTAAGAGGATGATATATCGACAAGTGTTTACTTGGTTGTACCACTATAAGCTATTGATATGCATTAAAAGAAGTGCCGAAAGAAAAAGACAAGTATTGCAATAATGAAATAAAGAGATGACATCAATGAAAAATGTTATGTTATATTATGTTTTCTTTTTTTTCTTGCAAGGATTTGGGGAAGATAGTTTCGATCACACATGATAAATATCGGGAAATGGAGTGAGTATGGTCTCTGCTATAATACATATATTATAAATAGAGTTCTACAATGTCTATTGTCCAAAAAGAAAAATCACATATGTATTGCTAAGTTATTTAAACATGTTTTAAAGATAATACATGCGCAACCATGCAGACCATGCTAGTTCAAAAAAAAATCTCGAAAAAAATCAAATCGGGAAAGGGGGTATTGCACATGGGAGCTCCCAGGCAAATGCCGGTGGCATCTAGTGGTGGGCATCGGGCCGTGCTTTTCTGGGCTAACTCGAGGCATGACGGGCACGGTCTGGTTCAAAGCCCGACTCGGCACGCCATTGTAGCTCGGGCCGTGCTGGGCCCGAGAACTGGGCACGGTGGGCGATACGGCCCGACACGGAACAGTGTGATCGTGCCGCGGCACGGCCCGCAACCCCGATGGCACGCTTGGCATGGCGAACCTGTCGTGGCCCGTGGCAGGGCATGGAGGCCCGGACAGGGCACACCCGCGGCGCTACCGCTCACCGCGGCTCGCCTCTGCCACCTAGCACTGACCCATACACCCAGTCAGGCAAATCACACGCAAGAACAGACCAGTAGCGTAGTGAGTGAGGAATCTGCGTGTGGAACCTTCTCGAGGGAGGTGAGGGGGTCGTCGGTGAGGGCGTCGGTCTGGACGACGCAGCAGTCGAGGAGGACCTTGCAGATGTGGAGGCTGGGCGAGCGCACCTCGGCGATGAAGATGAACTCTGGCACCCCCGTCGACGTGAATCTCGTGCCCCGCTGCGATGAGATGCCGCACCACCTGCCGCGGCCATACTGCTGCCGTTATCGTCGCCATGGCCGTCGTGGGGAGGGAGAGGCCGGCGTCTTGGATATAATAAAGATGCCAAAAGGTAGAGAATGGAATCTAGAGAGTATATGCTCACCGACATCGAGACACGTACTGAGCGTGCCCACGACACCGAGCACGGTTGTCTTCCCGCTTGTCTCACGTGCCCATCGATGGCACCATATCAGACATACACTGACCTAGAACGCACGAAAGATGTCGATATTGGAGAGTAACTAGTATTTATGCATTGTTATGGTACTTTTTTCTATAGGGGGAATCTCACTTTAGAGTGTAAGGTTTTTAACGATAACTTCGTATCTATACCCAATAAATAAATAAAATTTAGTTCTTTTTCTTTAAATAATTGTTTGTACCAGATCCTCGTCGGTGGTCGACACTCACTCCTTGTACTAGGTGCCATTTATATAGATGGACCGACGACGATGATATCCACAACTTCACAAGTCTAATAGGATAAACCTTAGGCCAACACGATATGACGACAGCATGGCGTGTTTTGAGTCGTGCCTGAGCCTCACCTATGATGAATCGGACTGACACGACACGACGTGCTACAACCCAAATCCCGGCACGGTACGGGCCCAACTCTGACCTCTACTTTGTCGTATATAGTTGTGGCAAACGATTTTTCTGCCAAAGAAATATTGCTTGCCACAGTTTGGTAAAAAAGTTTGATAAAATGTGGCCATGAATCAAGCACGTCGTTTTTTTTAGCCGAGATTTTTCTATTAGTGTAAGTCGGTATGACCCGTAGCAGGTATGTTTTAATCCATAGTTATCAACTTATCATCAACGCGCTCCAGCACCCATCTGCAATAAGTTGTAAAATCACGTCCACCCTGTTTTTGACTTTTAATTTGGCTTTTCAGAAACTAAAGTTGACTTTAAACCTTTAAATAGGGTTGTTATGTGTTTACACAAGGACCACTACAACTGAACCAAACATAACATTCATACATGTATGGCGCCCTTACACCCAACCTACATACATGTAAGGGTGAAAACGGGTCAGATACAGACGGATATTACTCTTCCCATATTCTAACCCATTTTTTTTTTCCGAATTCGGAACCGGATACGGGCTAGCCGGATTCGGATATGAATCTGGATAATTCGGGATACGGATACGAATCGGATATATGACGGATTCGGATTGGGAACGGATAGAGGTATATGGATGCATACATTGAGTAATATATGGTGGATCAATTCACATAAATATATGACAATAATAGCAACTTAGCAAGTTATATATCAACAAAGCTACTGTATGGTCAATCAATCCACACATCAAAAGCAATAAGCTAGGTATTACAAACATGTCAAAGTTGGAGGCTGATACTATTGTAGAAGCAACACTTCGTAGTTTGGTACATTTTTCAACCAACTTAGGTACAGTTGAAACTCAACATCTAGATGTAAAATGTAAAGAGAAAAAGGTGGGGAAGAACAGAAGTAGCTACAAAATGAACGAATAGCTAGGGATCAAGCTCCTCATTTTTCTTCACAGGTAATGGAGGCACCTGCTTCATGATCTACAAAGCATCATTTGTCCTGCAAATGTGCCATACTGTTGTAACAATTAAGCAAATTTGACATAAATAACTTTATTCAAACTAGACTTAGTAGATCATTTATCTATGGAGCAAATCAAAACATAACCTCACTTTTTATCATTCAAAATGGCTGCAGACCTGTAGTGACTTGCTTTGTTATTCAAAATGGTTGCAGACCTGTTGTTAATATGGTTTTGATTTCAAATCGGATTGGAGCACAAGAAGTGAGGTGGTGAAAATTCTACATTGTGGTGGCACGATTGGGAGTTAGATAAAGAGATAATCATATCAGAAATAATTTCCAAGAATAGACTATACTAGGGAAAAAAAATCTGCAATAGAACAAGTTTGAATGACAAAGCAAGTTTGGCTGTCTACCAGGTTTTCATATAAAATGGTCATAACTCCTAACAGATAGAAAGCCTATTTTCTTTTGGACAATTGTCATCAGCATGCTGGATTTCTTTTGGATAATTGTCACTGGCGGGCTGCAGATCCTTCTTGTTTAGTGATGCATTACATTAGTGACTGCCAGTTTCTCTGTAAAGTCACATTATACGTCTGCAGACTACAGATTCATACTAACACTAGTAGAAATGAGAATCAATTACGTAGATTCCTCCTCAATCCTCATTATTAGCAATTTCTTCTTCATTCTACAATTTTGTTATGCCAAACAATAACTAAATATATAAGTTAGAAGCAAATGCTAACTAAAAAAGTAAAGAGTGCCATACCACAATCACCATATTCGCAATAAGGGTTTCTACAACCTCAAGATCATTGATTATAGATGCAACCTTGTTACCAGAATCTGAAAATTTTAAAGAAATATACATCAGTAAATAATGGACTTTCTTACACAATTATATTACGAACCGAGAAACAATATAATCTATCACCTTTTATATATGCTTTTACCCAATCCTTGGTACAGATCAATGCACAATCTCAAGTTCTAAGCGGCTGCGAAATGGATCAATGACACAACCACCAACAATGAACACGGATTCAGAAGCAACAGTTGACACTTGCATGGCCAACACATCACGAGCAACTTGTGATAGAATTGGATATACATCTTGCTGATTTTTCCACCATGATAAAATGTCAAATTTCTGATTGGATTTAGCAAGCCTTAGTGGTGATTCTGCCGTGTATTTATCCAAGTCATTTGCATCACTTTGATCTGTCCCGTGTGTATCATATAAGAAGCTCTCAAGTTCATCATTTTCTTCTACGATAGAGTCCTCTTTTGGTTCAGAAGTCATACTAGGTGCACTAGTACTCTTTGAGTAAGAAGAAGCATATGCATGATACAACTGCTTGATAACTTTAATAAATTCTTCAAGTTCAACTTCATACAACACCTGACCGTAAG
This sequence comes from Otatea glauca, assembly GCA_036346275.1. Lineage (NCBI taxonomy): Eukaryota > Viridiplantae > Streptophyta > Magnoliopsida > Poales > Poaceae > Otatea > Otatea glauca. The sequence goes on along the minus strand of CM070719.1, from coordinate 16,981,151 downwards.
ACTTTTTCATGTAAAATTACATGCACTTCCTCTTTCTCCTAGGGTCAAAAAAGCAAGCCACATCAAGAGCATGTTCAACTTCTTCCAGTACTTTTCAAACTTAGCGTGCATAAAAAATGCCATCTTACTAATAGTGGTATCAGTGCTAACACATCACTCAGAAATCAAAAGCTTAATGTCACAAAAACATGGATAAAATATATTTGCCGTTGGATATAAAGTACCAGAGAATAGCTCAGCGACATCATGGAATTTATTTAAGCACTTACAAAGTGTCAATGCCTTTTCCTATTCAGCAACTGATTGAGCTATATTCTCATACCTACTGTGTTCCATGCACACAAGCCGCTCAAAAGCTTTCCTATAATATAGAGCATCTCACAACAAAAGATAAGTGGAATTCCACCTCGTTGCAACATCTAATGAGAAACCCCTCTTTGTATCCAACTGACATTGAGATGCGCATTTATGGAATTCCTCCCACTGCAATAGAGAGCCATTTACAGCTGCTACGAATGATCGAATATGATGAACTGCAGATGCAATTTCTTGCAAACCATCTCTAGCAACAAGATTTAATATGTGATTACCACATCATGCATGGAAGAACATCCCATCACACATTAGGGGACTTTGTGTTTTCAGTTCAGCAATTACATCTTTAACACACACTTCATTTGATGATGCATTGTCCAAAGATAGAGAAAATAGTTTCTTCTCAATATACCATCTCATAATGCTAGCAGTAAATGTTTCAGACAACTTAGCAACCATGTGCCGACCTCCTACATGCATGAAATTGATAATTCTTTTCTGATTGCATCAATTGTCATCAATCTAATGAACAGTGACACACATATATCTTTTATTTTTATTTGATGTGCACATGTCCATAGTTGTGCTAAAGCGGCACTAAATATATTTAAAACATTCAAACAATTTATTCTTTTCTTCTACAAAGATATCCATTAGTTCCTTTCTAACAGTGACACGACTCTTGATTGGAAAGTTGGGACGCAGAGATTTGATGAACTCAACAAAATATTCATGCTCAACAATATTGAAAAGATACTCATGCATGATTATGGCTAAATAAAATTTCCTCAAGCTAATTTCTTGGTCATACCTATAAGGCTCAAGCACACTTGAACCATCCTCATGATTCTTTTCTAGTTTGAGTTGCTGTTGGCCTGGCTTCAAGTTATGTTTGTTCTTCAAATGGTTTCAGAAGACCTTTGTACCATTGGCACTCTTGCATCTAGCCTTGTAAACATAATGGTTGCATTTAGCCAACTCTTGGACAACATTTTTGCCTTCCTACGCGGTTGTTATAGAATACTTGGTATAGTGATCCCAGACACGTGATGTACTCTTGTTCTGTCTCTTTACTTGAGGCTCATCATCTGTCCCTTCCACTTCCACCATAGCAGCAGGGTTTGTATCTCTTATGCCACTAGGCCCACTACCTATACTTGGAACAGTTTGACTTGGTGCTGTCGATAATACACTTACACTTATACTTGCAGTAGCACTTGATGCAGATGTCATACTCTTCCTAGTATAGGAAAAATCATTGAAATAAACAAAGATATTTAACAATACAAATCTACACGACATAAGTAAACTGGGAAAGAACTGTTTGTGGAGGGGATTCCCATTTTAGCAAAATCTGAAAGCACAGTATATGTTGGCATGAAAAAAGATGCAGATATTATGTGATTTTTGAAGCAAATGAACATGGAATGAGATCATATCAAATAGCAGATATTATGTATGTAATGTCAACAAGAGGTTTCTTATGCTGGTTCTTCCACCAACGTAGGTTGAAGTTTTGGTGGCAGATGGCTGTCCAAAAGTCTGGGTCATAACATCCGATGCATTGGAGCAACAGTTAGCATATGGAGAAGTATATTTTCACCCTTCCCTGTATTAGCTTCTTCTATTGCTCCCTGTCTCCCATTAGACATTCACGTACCAGTGTGTGGGCTTAGATCTTGTACTTTTTGCTAGCTAATTCCTACCATATTCCTGAAATGAATGCATCAGAAAATGCATTCCGTAGCTCACAAATTATCCACCAAAAACTTCTACTCGCTCTTCTTTTGGAAACATAAGGACTGATTGTTATCTGTCAAAACAGATCATTATCTTCAAAAGAGATGACAGGAAAGATAATTAGAGTGATGACAAAATGGTGGTTGTGTTTACATTTGTAAGGAAATATCAACCTAAACAACACAAATCTGGGAAGAAGTTGAAACAACACAAATCTGGGATGTAACTATCTAACAACATGGAAGTTTCCCTATTGAATGTGCAGATTATCTATCCATGGTTCTGCAGATAAAAGAATCAGAAAAGGATCTTGATGAAGAGCTCAAGGAAACCAGGTTTGAATTCCTGTTTTTACTTTTATATTTTGTTTGAGCATCCAAGGGGAAATCACTTTTATTTTCATATACCTTCTGTGAAGTTGCAAAAAAGAAAATAAATGCACCAAATTTTGATACACCAATGACTTTAAACTCTAACCTAATTCAGATCATCAATCACCGTTATTGTACAAAAAATATTGTTAAAAATAAGTATCTCACCACAACCACAATTCCTCAATTGAACTCTCTTGTTCTACAAGTCTACAATTCCAGAAGCAATCGCGCAAATTAATTCCATAACCAAAGTCAAAAAATTAATTCTTCGCTTCATGATTTTCTAAGAAACATAAAAACTTGCATACATCAAACTCTAGCTCTAGTTCTTACCTCCGTCATGGGCCTAGACGCTGGAGATGATGATGTCGCCGCTGGGGGAGCGCCGGACCGCCGGTCGGGGGGAGTCTCCGCTGAGGGGAGCACCAGTCGAGGGAGTTAGGGGCTTAGGGCTTAGGGTGACAACCGGATGGGCCAGAAGGGAGGGAGGCGCTGCCGCGCTGGTCGGTGGAGGTTGATGCCGTCGGGGCTCGGGGGAGGTGGAGCACCGGTGGCTCATGGCAGCCGGCCGCTGAGGCTGGGGGACGGGAGCGTCGGGACTTGGCTTCAGAAGTTTAGAGGAATTAGATCTAGAGTCTAGACTATGGGAGTCGGGAGACTCGGGACGGGACGGGGTCTGAGACACCAGAGGCGGATACAGCTTGGGCCTTGGGAATGGCTGAATGGGGGTTGGGCCTTGCACCGCGCGGTAAGTCGGTAACCCTTGGGCCTTGGGACCAGATATCCGGATATCCGAATACCTGATATCCGGTTCCTGACCCATATTTTTTGGATAGTACACGCTCCGAATCCAATCCGATATCTGTTTTCAACTATCCGGATCCGAATCCGACGCGATATCCGTTTTACTTCCCGGGTCCGGTTAAATCCAGCTCTGGATCGGACGGGAATTATCCGTTACATTTTCACCCCTACATACATACATGAATAACACATACCGTTTAGTTGGCTGGAAGGGAATACTCTATTCAGCTGCTCATGGTCCTATGTTCTTAGCCTGCGCCCATCATGCGTGCTTCCGTCTTTGTGCATTGGACAGTTGGTTGGAGAGGCAACGTTGATACCCAATACCAAAGATTGCGTGTCGTTTTAACGGCCGGTCTGTCCCGATTTTTATTTTTTTCTTTAAAATTTTAAATAACGTTAAAAGTGAAGTATTCAGTTTATAGCATCGTGAAAACACAATCAACCGAGCAAGTGTATCCACGTACCCCCTTCATAATTTATAGAGAAAAATTGTCATTATGCCACAAAAAGTTACTCCGACCTCCCAATCATAAGTTTCTAATTTATATCCTTCCATGCCCCTTCTATGTCTCCACTCACTACTATAGAATGGTACAACACTATCGTTTTATCTGAATCGGTTCCTAACTTCTCAGAAAAAACAATTATGGTAGATGATTCGACGAGGTGTAAAATAATTGGTGGGGAATCATCACAATCGGTTCTAACATGAGAACCGATTGTAATGTGCATAGCACATCATAATCGGTTCTTATGTGAGAATCGATTGTGATGTGCCTCGCTAGGTTATATATACCCTCGGACTGAACTCTCCTTTGTTGTTGTTCTAGAGGGAAAAAAAAGCCACCACTGCCCCAAAAAACACAATATACTCTGGTTGGAACCAATACTTGGTTGAGAAATTATGGAATTCTCGAGGATGAGTGTTAAGAGGGTAAAGTTGAAGCCCTAGCTTAAGAAGATTTCCCCCTAATTTTTCCTCATTTGTGGTTTTTTTCAAAAGGTGAGCATTCTTTTAAATCCCTTCAATATGTCGCAAAGAGAGTTTAGGTTGAACTGGAATTGTATGTATTCTATCAGATTTCACACCCTTTATTTCACAAACACACATCCATTTATCTGTTTTTTAGTACTCTCGTGTTAATCTGAAATTATTGTTGCTGTAATATTATGACTGTTAGGGTTTAGGCTGCGCAACTTACGTCTCTCGTTCGAGGGTGCTTGTTTATAAATATACTGAAATGACATGTTTATAAAAAAACTCTTGAATTGCCCATGTTTTTTAGACAGTTCGAGGATATATGGTTCGGGCAAGTTCCTACTTAAGCTGTTGTACAACTACAGAGAAAATTAATTTTAGTAGCATCTCCCTGGTGTTATCTGGATACACACCCTCTTAACTTGTTGTCGAGACGTGTATTTGGAGAACAGTGGGGAGATGCTGCCGAAATTTTCTTTGGAGTTGTATAACAGCTTAGGAACTTGCCCGAACCACATATCCACGAATGGAATTAACACCTAACCTAATTAGAGATTTGGAGTCATTGTTAGTACTTAATTAGTTAGTCAAAAGATAGATGTTTCTTTAAGATCATTTAATTCCTCAATTTTGTTAATGCTTCTACTCTTATACTTATTGCATTAGTTAATTCGATATTATTGTTGATGTTTTAAATGTATGTCTCCTAACTAGGGAATTGAAAGCTCTTAATTATGGAAGAAGGTATCAGAAGTAAAATTATATATCTTAGAACCCGTCCTCTATTTTACAAAGGTAATTAAATGATGTGTCGATATTTGAAATAGCTAGCTAGCTATGCATGCAAGTTAGTTTGAGCAAGTTTGATAAGAGGTAGAGAGTGGCAGTGGCAGTCAACATCGGGCTAGTGAGACTGCGCATTGCTATGGAGGAACGTGATGGAGGGGGGCATGGCTTGACCTACACAAGGGCCGTGCGCAGCACACATAATCCGGCAAGGGTGGCCAGTGCCCAAGTGGAGAAGCGGTGACATCAGAGTGGCGCACGATGTCCCAGTAGACTGTGCTGTGCTCCTAACAGTGAAGCAGGGCTTACATCGGGCTCAACCACGGCAAGGCTAGCGATGTGTTAGCTACACGGCTTGAGGACGGCGACACCCAGGAGGAGAAGCACAATGCATGTGACAAAGGTGAGGGTGATGAGGCAGGTGGCATGGATGGCAATGGCCTCAAGTCAAGACGATGCAGACGGAGGTGGCTCTCAAGTAGACCGATGATGACATAGGAGGCGGCTAGCGCTACGGGAAGATGTGAGTGTCGGCCCAGAGCGATGACGTAGACATCGGCGGCCCAGACTGGATCGGCGACGCAGCAGCAGCAATAGCTTGAGGAGGCGTGGCTCGACCTGACAATGCCGATGGCGGTCGCTTGAGGTGGTGATGCCCTAGAGGAGCAGAGTAAGGGTGGTGGCACCTCGGTGGGTAGCATTTGTCACAGCCAGCAACATATCCAAAAGATCTGGTGGCTAGCGGCCCGGTCAATGACGGGATCCATCAGGACCCGGCGGCCCATGGCCGGATATGGTTAGGGCGGCTTGAGAAAGGGATAGGGGGAGAGAGAGCGAGAAGAGGAGAGAGGGGCGAATAGCAGAGGAAGGAGGAGAGAGAGGATATCGGTGCATGAAGAAGAAGTGGAGAGAAAGAGTCGACGTACAGGGGAAAGAAGAGAAGAAGAAAAGGGGAAAGAGGAAAAGGAAAGAAAGAAGTGAAGAGGAACGCGGTATGCTACGCTAGCACAAAAAAAACTACCGCATAACCAGAAAGCTGCTCGCAAGAAGGGGATCATAGATTAGATTACCACTAGACGCGCAGTTGCTGAATCCTTCGCGCGTCGATATAGTGGATCGTTCTCGCCGCAGTCATTGAGTCGATGGAGTGGATCGTCCTCCCACGCCGCAGTCACAACAGCGTCACCGCAGTAGTCCACACGTCCAGGGATGGAACGCTGTGCGTCGGTGTGCAAGCACCTGGTTGCTCGGCAGGGGCAGTGAGAGAGGAAGCTAGGGTTTCGGGTGAAACACTTCTAAACCGTGGAAAAGTACACCCTGCGCCCACCCTCCTCCACTCCTTAAATAGCCACGTGATGAAACCCTAAATCAGGGCCCATCAGTGTGCTAAGCCTACAAGGTCCATTAATTACGGATCTAGTCGAAATAATGCGACCCAGCCCATTAAGTGTGTGACCCTGCAGGTTCACGTACGTTTGGACATGGATTCGAAAAACTCCTTTTCAATCCAATAGTTGGTAGCGGCTCCTTGCAAAGCATGCCAACTCCCAAACATACTATGATCAAATCGAACAGAACATATCAAAAGTACTCATGTAATAACACCTTTGCCAAGTATATGAAGATTGAACTCAAGGCGAGAAGCATGTCATCCTTTGATGATTCAATCCATCTCTCGTATCCGTGATATATTAATAAGCTGTGATTGACTCCTCAATCACGGCATGGCCATGCACTTCCTTAATCATATCACACGAGTGGCCATGTCATATAGCTCCATTTCATTGGAGTGGCAAATTCCATCTTGACTGCTCACTTCCCTCTGCACGTTTCATAGTAAACATGAAAGCTACCTTTATAACTATCCGGTTAGGAAGTAGTGTTTGATAGCCCCAAGGAAAACTATTACACATATAGGGAATATGACAATCTCAGATCTAAGGATCATACATCTATTATGTATGAGATACACTGATGACACATAAGAATGTAACATTCTCGCAGTGTCCTATAGCGGGTCTATCTAACCCATGTTCTTCAACATGCGTCCACAATGTATAGATGATATCTCCATATCCCATGATCTATGAAGCATGATCATCGATCACTACATGTGCTAATCTATTCATTGTTGTCCTATACGATGATATACGATCAGACATATTTATCGAATTACATCAATAAGTAAAGAGCTTCATAAGCATGTCACATATTTGTTGATCAATACAATGATATACATTCATTGGACCAATAATCATATTATTATTCATAAACATAGTCATGTTACAATCATCTAAATGATTGCCTCAAGGGCATAACACTAAAAATCTCCCACTTGCACTTGAGTCAATCAATTAAGTATCTAATACCAATAGACCTTGTGTGTGCCTCATGCTTACGCTGTGGCAGTGACTTTATCAATGGATCGGCCACATTGGCTTCCGTATGTACTTTCCATATTCTCACGTCACCTCTATCCACAATCTCGTGAATAAGGTGAAAGCGTCGGAGTATGTGTTTAGACTTCTGATGAGATCTAGGCTCTCTAGCTTATGCAATGGCACCACTATTATCACAATAGATGTCCATTGGACTAGAGGCACTAGCGACCACACCAAGCTCTATGATAAACTTCTTAATCCACACAGCTTCTTTTGCGGCCTCCGAAACCGCAATATACTCCGCTTCTGTCGTAAAGTCGGCCACCGTGTTTTGCTTGGAACTCTTCCAGCTTACTGCTCCTCCATTTAGTGTAAACACAAACCCGGATTGCGATCGAAAATCATCTTTGTCAGTTTGGAAGCTTGCATCGGTGTAACCCTTTGCAACCAGATCTTCCTCACCTCCAAAAACAAGGAATATACCCTTAGTTCTTCTCAAGTACTTCAGGATATTTTTTACGACTATCCAATGACCATCACTAGGATCCACTTGGTATCTGCTCGTGACACTTAGAGCATATGAGACATCTGGGCGCGTGCAGATCATGGCATACATAATAGACCCAATAGCTGAAGCATATGGAATCTTGCTCATCCTGTCTCGCTCATCAGTTGTCGAAGGACACTGATTTTTGCAAAGACTGATGCCATGTGACATTGTCATGAAACCTCTCTTGGATTCATGCATATTGAACCTTTTCAATATCTTGTCAATGTACGTTTCCTGACTTAATCCAATTAACCTTTTTGATATATCTCTATAGATTTTTATGCCCAAGATATAGCATGCTTCTCCCAAGTCCTTCGTTGATAAACTCCTTTTCAATGAAGTCTTAACATCTTTAAGCATAGGAATATCATTCCCGATCAATAATATGTCATCCTCATACAAAATCAGAAACACAAGTGCGCTCCCACTAGCCTTCTTGTAAACGCAAGGCTCTTCTTCGTTTTTGATAAAGTCAAACCCTTTGACTACTTCATCAAAACGAATGTTTCAACTCCGATATGCTTGCTTTAACCCATAAATGGATCTTTAAAGCTTGCATACCCTTTTAGCATATTTAGGATCAACAAAACCTTTAGGTTGTATCATGTATACATTCTCGGATAGATTCCCATAAAGGAAGGCTGTTTTGACATCCATGTGCCATATTTCATAATCAAAATATACAGCAATAACTAAAATGATCCGGACAGACTTGAGCATGGCTACCGGTGAGAAGGTTTCATCATAGTCAACTCCTTGAACTTGTTTGAAACCCTTTGCCACCAACCGTGCCTTATAGATCTGAAAATTTTCATCTACGTCTATCTTCTTCTTGAAAATCCATTTGCATTCAATGGTTTTTACACCATCAGGAGAATCGACCAAGTTCCAAACTTGATTGTCATGCATGGATTGAATTTTGGATCTCATGACTTTAAGCCATTTTTCGGAATTTGGGTCCATCATTGCTTCTTCATAAGTTGTGGGCTCATCATTGTCCAACAATAATATGTCATTCTTCATAGGTACATGACACGGCCTTCCCGACCTACGTGGGGCTAGTGTCTCTTCCACAGGTTGTACAACACTTTGTACATCTTGTGAAGGTTCAGTGGTAGCTTAACATATTCATGTGATTCTCGAACTTCATCGAGATACACATCACTCCCACTGATTTCTTTTGAAAGAAACTTTTTCTTCAAGAAGACACCATTTCGAGCAACAAAAACTTTGTTCTCGTTTCTTTTGTAAAAGTAATATCCTTTTGTTTCTTTAGGATACCTCATAAAAAAGCATTTTTCTGATTTAGGTGCGAGTTTATCCGATTGTAAACGTTTTACATAAGCCTCACATCCCCATATCTTGAGAAATGACAACATGAGTCTTCTCTCGGTCCATATCTCATATGGCGCATTCTAAACGGATTTTGATGGGACCCTATTCAAAGTGAACGTAGCTGTCTCTAGAGTAAAACCCTAAAACGATAATGGCAGATCTGTTTGGCTCATCATTAACCGAACCATATCTAATAAAGTTCGGTTTCGTCGTTCGGACACGCCATTCCATTGAGGCGTTCCTGGCGGAGTAAGTTGCGGAACGATTCCACATTGCTTTAGATGATCACCAAACTCTTAGCTCAAGTATTCGCCACCACGATCTGATCGTAAGTGTTTTATTGATTTGCCAAGTTGATTTTGTACTTCGTTCTGAAACTCTTTGAACCTTTCAAAAGTTTCAGATTTATGCCTCATTAAATAGATATATCCATATCTACTAAAGTCATCGGTAAAAATTACAAAGTACTGAAACCCACCCCTAGCAGTCGAGCTCATTGGTCCACATACATCTGTATGTATTAGGGCCGATAATTCACTTGCTCTCTCACTAAAACCTGTGAAAGGGGCTTTTGTCATCTTGAAGTAAACAAGACTCACATGTTTCAAATGATTCAAAATCAAATGAGGTTAGATGTCCATCACCATGGAGCTTCTTCATGCGCTTCTCATTTCTATGACCTAAGAGACAATGCCATAAAAAGGTAGTGTTCAAATCATTTGGCCGAGGCCTTTTTACATTAATGTTATAGACATGTTTTCTTCGAGTTCAAGGATGTACAACCCATCCACCATGGGGCAACGACCATAATACATATCATTCAAAAATATTGAACAAACAAAGTTCTTTATTCTGAAATCATAACCTTCATGATCCAAACAAGAAGATGAAATAATGTTTCTACTCAAAGATGGAACAAAATAACAATTATTGAGTTCTAAAACTAATGCAATGGGTATGTGCCAACGGTAAGGCCAGCAACTCTTGCTTTATTCCCCACACGAAGATCCACTTCTCCTTTTGCCAAGTCTCTACTCTTTATCAGCCCCTGCATCGAATTGCAAATGTGAGCAACCAAACCGGTATCATATACCCATGAGCTGAGTAAAGAAGTAGCAAGATTAATTTCTATAACATTAATACCTGAAGTGGAAATCACATTTCCATTCTTCTTATCTGCCAGGTACTTTTCGCAGTTTCGTTTCTAATGTCCTGACTTCTTGCAATAGAAGCATTGGGTATCAGGTTGAGGGCCAACTTTAAGCTTCTGAAGCTTAGTTTTGAGGCTTGCGATCTCATCTTAAGCCTTGCCCTTGCTCTTTCCCGTTCCCCCAGCCTTAGCCTTCCTCTTTTTGAATGTAGTTGTTTTTTGAACCATCATCACATGATTGGGTTTTTTCTTAATGCTTTCCTCGACAGCCTTGAGCATCCCATGTAGTTCGGTTAGGCTCTTCTCCATGCTATTCATATGAAAATTCATAATGAATGGCTCAAAGCTCTGTGGCAGAAACTGGAGAATAACATCTGTGTCCAAACCGAGGCTAAGGGGAAACTCAAGCTTTTCCAATCTCCCAATGTAACCAATCATCTTGATCAAATGAGGGTTGACCGGACTGCCTTCAGCCAGCTTACAAGCAAATAAAAGCTTTGAGATACCATACCTCTCAGCTCTTGCTTGATTCCCAAACATGCCCTTCAAGCCTACTATCATATTGTAAGCATCCTGGTCCTCATATTGCTTTTGGAGCTCAGAGTCCATAGTGACAAGCGTGAGACAGCTGACCCCTACAGAAGCATTAACATGCTTTTCATATTCAACCTTCAAATTGCGTGGAGCATTTTCGGCTGGTTCATCAGGAATTGGATTCTCTAGAACATAGTCCTTTCCATGCTTGAGAACAATTCTCAGGTTGCGATACCAATCAACAAAATTAGTTCCATTAAATTTTTCCCTTTCCAAAACCGATCTCAAAGCAAAACCAGGTGTAGTAGGAGTAGGAGAAGGTGCCATTGAACTACAACAAAAACATGCAAAGATTCTAAGCACTATGTTTATGTAAAACTTTTATTTAACATTTTAATGAAAGACACTCCTATTTTATGTCCCTTTTATAGACACATAGTGAGTATTCAAGATCCATATTCATCAAACACTAGTGAGCTTTGGCATCACTGCTAGAAATTTAATGACATAGGTAAGCAACACCTTTGCTAATTACATCTTATGTAACTCTTGTTTGTTGAGTATGAAAACAAGTAATGAATGTCTCCGTCAACTTGACTCATGGTCAGGTCAACCTGCCCCTAGGGCTCACACGAGGGAGGGAGCACTTCCCGTTTTCGGGTGCCAATTAAGAAACTTGCCTCATATGTGTTTCCCTAGACACCAATTGTCTTGTATAGGTTCCTTCATTACTGAGATCTAATCACAATCACTTATGTCCTCAAGCCCAAAACCGTTTTGATAGCTTGATTAAATTTACCATTGTTATGCGTGATGTGTCTTACACATCCCTATCATCTACTAAGATAGCCATTGATATACTACTTTGGCAGTCATATCAAAAATGATCTAAATTCTTGATAGGTGCAACAATTGGATGGACATTTTGATTTAAAATTTTTAATTATAGGGATGAACAATATCTACTGTGAACATGGCATCACATGCAATGAGCATAAAGAAAATAGCAAGGATTAAACACACATCCACAGAAAAACAAAATAAGTTGTGAAATAGCATGGCCCTTAGCATTAAGATCTCCATCATTATGCTTGTTTGTTCACCTAGCCACCTTGCTTGATTGTTCACCTATTCATAATGCTTGATACCATCGTCTTCATCATTATGGATGCAGCGCCTTACAACTTTTGATAATGAATTTTACATGAGGGTTTGAAGCATCACAAGCTGACACGCAGGTCGTTATACAATTTAAATAGCCTTATGGCTTGACACAGCACGCAGGCCATGCGAAAATTACATGCATCACATACACATAGGCCATACTATTTCACATAATTTCCTGCAAAAATGAGTTAAACAAAAACAATCCTACGACTCCGGGGTCCGAGGGGCAGCGCCCCTGGCGGCGGTCGAGGGCACCTGTCGGGACTCGATTCTGAGAATCCGGACCCTCTGTGTATTCTATGCCAGTCCAGGATCACGCTGGCACACACAGTCTTTACAGGGTTGCACATTGCAGACATTACAGCGATACCATAAATAGTGCAAACATTTATATAAACTGAATTGTATGACCTTATGGTCTCCTTACATAAATCAGCCACGCAGGGCTTACATTATCAGAGCAAGAAAGAAAACAGCGGAAAATAAGTAAACTTCGTGGAAACCTTTATCTTGCCACAGGCAACCGATTGGGCTTGCCCCCTAATTATCCGGATCTTCAATGAACTCCTCCTCCCAGGCCGGTGTAGACTCCTCCACTGATGTTGGGATTGATAGGCAAGGAGGGGTGAGTACTCAAGGCACTCAGCAAGTAATACACAGAATGCGGTGCTATTACTACATGCAAGGCTTATTCCAAAGAATTAGCTTACTTGGTTCTTCTGCTTCAAACGATAGTTCTAAACTAGCATCTTTTTTTTTAGATTAAAAGAAGTGAAATAGTTATATATAATACTAAGTTCTTCAAATAGTTTTTCCTCAAAGATTCTCGGCACACAGCCTTAAACAATTCATTCTTAGCACTGGCACACAGCCACCCTTTCCACATTTTTATTTTTGAAGATCTAACCCTTGACTGTAATCCCCGAGCAATGCTCAATACCGCGAGCATGGCTATTCGAATAGATTTGACACTCTGCAGAGGTTGTACACTTTACCCATAAGATACAGCCGCTCACCACACAGGTGATTGTCCGTAACAAAGCCTTTTAGGAACCTCTACCTTAACCAATGAATCTCTCCGGTATTGCCTTCACTATCACTCTCCTCACACAGAGCCGAAGGATAGGACATGCCAACACCGTTGGATGGGCACCAAGCCGTAGCACAGGTACGCTCCCCCACACAGATACACCCCCATGTACTGTCACCCCGAGGTATCAGAGGAAAGATATCAGAACCCTAATCAACTAGGTTTGTCCTATACCAGACATGTGGTTGTACGGGTGACTCAGTTCAAAGACTTGCAAGGTGAAGTCCTTAGCTGACCAAGGTAAGACTTCCAACACTCAACAGTGGCACACAGACTCACATCACTCATCGACCCATTGCCACACAGGCCCACCTGGCACAAAGCCTCTTGCCACTTGCCCTAGTCTAAATCATTTCCCACCCCGTTGATTATTGTGCAACACATGCCAGCAATAACTCAACATCGGTACAGAACCATACAGGTCTCCGTACCTCAATCTCATCATGTGGCATCATCACACCACTTTCAAAATAAATTCAATATTTCATTAGTCAATATTGTAGTATTTCTCGAAAGATCGTTCATGATTCGTTGCAAGGCTAAGCATCTATTCACGGTCTAGCCTCCCGTGTTGGCATCATATTATTATCCAACAAATACAATCAATCCTAGGGTGACAAGGATTTCAGGGCATACAGATAATAATTTCATGGTGACAATAACAATATGGGTTGATTAGCTACATTACCAAATTTAATTTGAATTCATTTTAAATAAATTAGCATGCATAATTTCAAAGCATAAATTACATTTTAAAATCTGGGATCAAAATGATCAAAGCATCACTTGCCTTCAAAGAGTTGCTGGTCTTGATCTCTTGAGCGATGAACCCTTCTTCAAAACTTTCCGGCAAATTTGTGTCTACGCGTAAAAATAATATATGCAATAAATAAACAAAACAATAGACTATATCACCTCAAAAATTCAATTAAAATTCACTATTAAAAAGAACACAATTTTACAAATTTTTAGAGACTGGAATCACCTCAGTCGGAGTTAAAATGCAAAAGTTATAGCCTTTTAAAGTTTTAAATAAAATATAAATCAGAAAATCCGATTTGTTTTAATTATTTTTATACGGAAAAATTGGGATTTATGACGTCAGCATGACCTAATGATGACGTCAGCACCGAAATGAATTTCGGCCAAAATATTTTTATATATAAAAAATATTTATGACGTCAGCGATGACGTCAGCATGACACGTGGCAGTCTCTCGGACCGATACGTGGCAGCGGCGCATACACCCGGTCTACGAAACAATGCGGGTCTACGGTGGACTGTCGTTACTGTGCACATGCATCGGCTGACGCATGCACTGGCATCACCTGGTACGGTCCAGCCAATCACCGATCGACACGCGGCGTTAATCTATTAACCGAAACTCGACTCAATCTCGTCCATCCGATTTAAAACGAACGACTGAGATTGATGCGACGTTTCTACTCAGATCTATCAGAACCAACACGTGGCTTCACCATGGCCATCGGATCCCGATCGGACGGCTACGATTAATCAAGCGACGTCGACAAAAACGGCGACGCTGACTCCTCGATTTCTACGCGACACGCGTCCACACGGGACTGACCCGATGCATGGTGCTATCTCGTCCGCTCAGTTCAAAATGAACGACCGAGATGAGCCAAGGATTCGACTCTGGATTACTGCGAGCGCGACACGCGGCGCGATCCAAGATGACCGGCGCGCATCCGACGGCTACGGTACTTACGCGACACGGCAAGATATACACTCTACGATCTAGATCTAACGGCTGAGATTAAACTGACATGAATCTAGGCGAACCAATCTAAACCGTTGATTAGATCCAACGGCTGAAGGGTGAAGATGAAGATTACTGTTAAATGGCGACGTGGACGAATCTGGAGCGTTTGGCGATGATTGGACGGTCGACGAAGCTCGGCTGGCGATGATGTCGCGGCGGCACAGATCTCGCCAGAGAGGAAGAAGATGACGCGGTGGCAGCGTTCCTGGGCGGCTCCGATGACACGGTTTGAAGCAACGGGTGCAGCTCGTCGCGAGGAACACCCCGGTGACCTTGATGACGGCCGAGCTCAAACGGCGGCGGTGCAAAAGGGCGGCGAAAAGTCTCAGAACTACGGCGAGCTCGTACGACTGCTACAGTGAGTCTCGGTGAGGGAGAGATGGGGCAAAATGCGCGGAAGGAAGTGCTCTACACGGTGCACTAGCTAATGAAGAGGAAGAATAAACACGCCGGCGTTAATCGCGCGCGAAAACTCCGACCGTAACGCGCGGCGGCGGCGTTTCCGGAAACGCACGGCGATGCGACGTGGAGCAAACCCAGCCATCCACGCGGCAACAGATCGACGAACCGGAAACTCGCGCAACGCGGCTTCATCTGGTCCATCCGATCCTGATCGGATGGTCACCCGCAAGCGGCGTTAGAGTTTCGTCGGGCTGGGCCAACAGTGCACACAGTAACAGGCTCGACTCAATACTGTTCACTCTGTTTTTCCTCGATTTTTGAATAAAAATAATTCTAGAAATTCAATTAAATCATTTGGGGCTTTTAAAATAGCAGAAAAATTCCAGAAAATACTTTGAGCCATATGAAACTCAAATAAAATATTTCCAGAAAAACTCTGCATAAAATTTTGCAATATTTTAATGGATTTCAAGAAAGACCATATTTGAATAAATCTGAATAAATTCCAGTAAATTCCCAAAATTTCCCAAAAATCAGAAATACTACAAAATTTAAATTAGAGCAAATTTCAGGGTGTTACAGCAGCGCCCTTGGAAAATTTTTTAGAGGCATGTCTTCAATCAAAGGAAAACACCCTCAAAATTTCCATGGATCAACCAGATTGACCCAATCCGATCTAATCTGATTGGCTTGGTCCCATATGGTTACATTTCAGAAACCCTGATGGCGGTAACCCGACCGGTAAGGGCAACATCGTACTATGAACGGACTCACCCAAAACGAGATTGAATCGGTTTGCACTTTCCATGGATCAACTAGATTGACCCAATCCGACTCAATCTGATTGGCTTGGTCCCATATGGTTACGTTTTAGAAAACCTGATGGCGGTAACCCGACCGGTAAGGGTAACGTCGTACCATGAACAGACTCACCCAAATTAAGATTGAGTCGGTTTGCACTTTACTCAAACCCTAAACCGATCGATCTCATCGATGGCTGCCGTCACCAATTCATCACATAAACCGGCTGAACATGTAATAGATCCAATCTACTAACCTCACACATCATATGTGCAACACCCAGATCACAAATCTATACGAGATGGCTTTGATACCACTGAAGAGGAACGCGGTATGCTACGCTAGCACAAAAAAAACTACCGTATAACCAGAAAGCTACTCGCAAGAAGGAGATCATAGATTAGATTACCACTAGACGCGCAATTGCGGAATCCTTCGCGCGTCGATGTAGTGGATCGTCCTCACCGCAGTCGTTGAGTCGATGGAGTGGACCGTCCTCGCCTCACCGTGGATCGTCCTCCCACGCCGCAGTCGCAGTAGCGTCACCGCAGTAGTCCACACGTTTAGGGATGGAACACCGTGCGTCGGTGTGCAAGCACCTGGTCGCTCGGCAGGGGCAGCGAGAGGAGGAGGCTAGGGTTTCGGGTGAAACACTTCTAAACCGTGGGAAATCACACCCTGCGCCCACCCTCCTCCACTCGTTATATAGCCACGAGATGAAACCCTAAACCAGGGCCCATCAGTGTGCTAAGCCCACAAGGTCCATTAATTACGGATCCAATCCAAATTAATGCGTCCCAGCCCATTAAGTGTGTGACCCTGCAGGTTCACGTACGTTTGGACATGGATTCTGAAAACTCCTTTTCAATCCAATAGTTGGTAGCGGCTCCTTAGAAAGCTTGCCAACTCCCAAACATACTATGATCAGATCGGGCAGAACCTATCAAAAGTACTCATGTAATAATCCCTTTGCCAAGTATATGAAGATTGAACTCAAGGCGAGAAGCATGTCATCCTTTGATGATTCAATCCATCTCTCGTATCCGTGATATATTAATAAGTTGTGATTGACTCCTCAATCACGGCATGGCCATGCACTTCCTTAATCATATCACACGAGTGGCCTTGTCATATATCTCCGTTTCATTGGAGTGGCAAATTCCATCTTGATCGCTCACTTCCTCTCGCACGTTTCATAGTAAACATGAAAGCTACCTTTATAACTATCCGGTTAGGAAGTAGTGTTTGATAGCCCCAAGGAAAACTATTACACATGTAGGGAATATGACAATCTCAGGTCTAAGGATCATACATCTACTAGGTATGAGATACACTGATGACACATAAGAATGTAACATTCTCGCAGTGTCCCATAGCGGGTCTATCTAACCTATGTTCTTCAACATGCGTCCACAATGTATAGATGATATCTCCATATCCCATGATCTATGAAGCATGATCATCGATCACTACATATGCTGATCTATTCATCGTTGTCCTAAACGTTGATATACGATCAGAGATATTTATCGAATTACATCAATAAGTAAAGAGCTTCATAAGCAAGTCACATACTTGTTGATCAATACAATGATATACATTCATTGGACCAATAATCATATTATTATTCATAAACATAGTCATATTACAATCATCTAAATGATTGCCTCAAGGGCATATAACACTAACAAGAAGAGAGAAAGAAAAGAAAAGGGAAGAAGGAAAGAAGAGAGAAGAAAAGAGAGAGAGGAGGAGGAACTAGGTTTTCAGTGAAGAACCTGATTTTTGGGCACACATGGTCAAGGATGTTGTCCTTGGCGGAATGATTCATTAAAATGTTATTGTCATATGCATTTTCGTATGCATAGTGTCTAGTTGTGCATGTGGCATCTAATTCTTGACTATTGCACATTCATGAATGTGTATAGTAGTGAATATTTGTTTGAGGGCTTGCAATCAGTATAACTACCTGATCTTAATTGTACTATGATATGAACATATAGGTTGATTAGCATAAATTATTCGATCGATGGAGCAAAAGCATGTTTTGTCAATCAGTGGATTTCGAGTTATTTGATTTCATGGATTAATTGGTGACATGCTCCTATTATTGGAATCACATGGAAGTTTGGTTAGTAAGCCTTATATATTAAATTCGTGGGAGTCTTCCCCTTAGGTCAGTTTAGTGATCATGGGTAGATGGTATTTTTGGAGGTCAATTAATATGTATCAGTAGTGGAAGAAATACATGTCTAGTCTGTTGGAGGTTATTGAACTACTCAAATTAAGAGATTTTCTAGTCATATAAATTGGTAGTTGGCCTATGCGTTTATGTCGCATTGGTGGAATTTTTCCTCACAAATGGGATTGCATTTTTATGATAATAGAGTTATCCTAGTAAAGTGCATATGACTAGGTTAGTACTTAGCATACAAGATTGATTTTATGGAAATGGTACCTGCGTATTCAACCAATGGTTGTAAGCTATTTGAGCAACACATATGCAATTAGATTGGATATCTTAAATGATAGTTAGATGGATCATATGTGTTAAATGTATGAGGACTCATCGATTGATTACTTGGCCATATATTAGACTTGCACCTGTTGGACAAGGCCTACACCCTCAATCTGGATTAACAAATTTATGGTTATGAGTCAATCATGGTGGTATAGATATAACTAAATTGATGGTTCACATGTATGATTAACTCAATAGAGTAAGCACATGCGTGAGTGATTAGTTAATTATTAATTAAATTGTGAATATGTGATCAACTTGGAAATCTTATTTAAGTGTTGCATGGATACATACATCTAGATCCGTAGAATTTTAATATGTAAGATTATGAATTGCTAAGGTTGGACTAGTAGAGCTAGATACGTAGTATTAGCACGAATAGACTGATAGAATGTGATTGTTGGAATGGATTACAGTCATATCCACTTAATTTAATTTCTACTATCATTTCAATCTATTTATGGTATTCAATTGAAAATGTTGTTATCCTAAAAAATAACCATGGTAGCCATTAAGTTGAAATAAGCTTTGCATATAGTTATAATAGACTTCCATGTTGTGCACTACTTATTGATACTTTATGTACTCACCCTTGCCACAACAAAATCATCAGTTGAAGAGAAGTCTATACCTGTGTTGGAGGAGGAATACCAAGTGGAGGCAAGTTACTAGGGAGCGAACCTTGTCTGTTGCCTGTGGCATATTGATGGGTTATATATGAAGTTTTCATTACATTGATGTTTTATTTCTTAGAGTTTAAACCCTATGTTGCATAATAATATAAAGTCGACCATAAGATCAGACAACTACCTTTTATTCAGTAAATGAAATCTTTTATTATGTTTCTGCTGTGTATGATTATGATATTTCATCTATGTTGCCACTGTGTGCACTAGTGTGATCCTGGACTAGTATGGTATACACAGAGGGTCCGGATTTACATATTCAGGCCCCGACAAGTCCTTAATTGATCGAGGCAAGACTTCCAAATAAATCTCAGTCTCCATATCAAACGGTTCACACAGAATCTCCAACCAAATGTCACACAAACCCCACCCTAGCACATAGCATCTTTCCACTTGCCTCAATCGAAATTATTTCACCATCCCAGTTGATTATCGTGCAACACATGCCATCAACAACTCAACATTATTGTGTGACAACATATGACACACCATTTTCATAAACAAGTTCCATATATCATTAGTCAAATTTTAATTTGTATTTTTAGAAGATATCAGTTATTCGAGGCATGGCTAAGCATACTAAGCACGGTCTAACTAATCCACGTTGGAATATATTAGCAACCAACTAATAATTATTCATCCTAAGGTGACAAATAAATATAACATAGAAAATAACATGGTAGGTATAATTCAAATGGGTTGAATGACTAATTTCTAAAGTATTTGAAAACAGTATAACTTGAAAGATCATGCAATATATTAAAACAAAATAGCTTTTGTAAAACTGGGTTCAACATGATCAAAACACATCTTGCCTTGGAACAATTATTGATCTTGATCTGGACCTTGAACTTGAGTTAACTCTTCACCTTTATACGCTCCTGACACTTTAACGTCTAAGCGAAACGAACGGTGAAAACCAAAATAAATGCAAAACCAAAAAAAGAGAAACTCTAAAAATTAAATAAAGTTCACAAAAAAGGTAGATCTTGAATTTAGACGAATTTAGAAAATTGAATGGGCCCAATCAGAGTTTGTATGAAGAACGGACTCTCGAAAGATTCACCGAACAAATAAATGAGGAAAATGAGAAAAGAAAATAGAATATTCCTTCTGAGACACCAACATGTGGGCCTGACCTCTTTTTTTAATAGAAAGAATATTCCCTCCTAAGACACCGACATGTGGGCTTGACCTCTTTTTTAATACAAACAATTTCCTGAATTTTATAAAAGAAACAGAGGCCGATATGTAGGCCTCACATGTCATACTCTCGGCTCATATGGACCAAATCCCTGCATGGACCCTTCTGATGCAACCCTAACATCTGTGCCACGTGTTGACCAGTGGGTCTGCCACATTAGCACCCTGACATGCAAAGACTGATGGTCACGGACGCTACTCTCTGGTGACCTCGGGTGGTTTCTCTGGAAAGAGCTCAACATGGAGAAGCTTCTGATGTAGATGTTGCAGGCTTTGGTGACCTTCGGTGATGTCGGCGAGCAAAAGAGCGGCGGTGGCAGCTTTCATGATGACGACGACCTCTCGGCATGCTCTGGCCAAGACAACATGAGTACCGGCTAGAACAAACTGCAACGAGCAAGATAAGGTAAACCAAGGGGCTAGAAACTCACCACCAGTGGATAATCGGATGATTTCCTCCCTCGATAGCACGCACGAAAAATCCCCCATTCTAGCTAAACGAGGATAGCTTGGGAGAAATCGATCTAGCGCTTTACGTTGCACGCCTTAAATAGGCCTCAATGTCCGTGTCTCGCCGAGAACGGGAGACCTTGTCCGCAGCGTACACGGCGAGCGCTCGGACTCCAACTCGTACATGGAGAAGACTGTCAGCGACTCACGCGCGAAAACGGGCCGGCAAACCAAGCTACTAGCTGGGTTGCGGCTCTTGCTGGGCCACATCACATATATGGGCTGGACCGGATGGGTTTTGGCCTAAAAGCCTTTCAGGGTTTTTATAAATACTTTTCTTTTTAAAAAATACAGAAATACAAATGAGCTCTAAATAAATAGCAAATAAATTCAGAAAAATTACAAAACATTCTTTAAAATACTTTAGAGAAATTGGAACCCAAATAAAATAATGTTAGCATTGTTCACTTCAACATTAATCATATTAAGTCCTTTTTAATTAGGGAAAATCCATATTAAACTTTTATTAGCAATAAAAATTCTGAAAATTATCAAATGCTAAAATACATAAAACCAATTCAAATAAAAAAATTGGAATGTTACAGTATGCAAGGGCAAGAAACCTATAAGGCAGTTACTTCTTTCAGATCATATGGATCAAGAAGTTCCCTGTCTGGCATGTTTGGATCCATAATTCCACAACACATTACCATCTTGGCAACATATCCCTTCTAAAACCCTTTTACCGTAAAAACTCCGTGAAATCCGTGTGTACATATTTTGAAAAATTCAAAAAAAATTACCATTATAGAGGAGGTGAGCTTCTACAATTCTGTAAAATTTAAAGACCAAACTCAATCACATTTGAAAGATATTAAAAAGACAAACAAAGAGATGAATAGTTCTAAACAGTGAAAATCACTATTCATGTTGAATTTATCTTTTTCATATCTTTCAAATACGATTGATTTTGGTCTTCAAATTTTACAGGATTGTAGAAGTTCACCTTCTCTACATATTTTTTTTTGAGAAATTTTTCAAAACTTGTACATATGAATTTTATGGAGTTTTCACAAGTGAGGGTTTTACATTGGATGCCTTGCCTATTATCTTCCTCTTGGCGATATCCTTTGACAAGTGGCCAGAATTATCGGAATGGCAATCTATATCTATATACTACAAAATATAAACCCCGGAGGGTTCCGGCTCCCTCCGTGCGCCACATCATCGTTTGGGCGACATGGCCGCGCCGTCGAGCTTCGCGTCGCGCGCGTCAACAGAGAAACGGCCGCCCGTGTGTACGGCTGGCTCCGCGTTTGCCCACGTCTCCCGCGTGGCTCGCCGTTGTTCCTGCCTCAAGTATTCTGGCGCACTTGCTCGTCGTGTGTGTTCACGCAGCGCAACGGTAAGGCCTCTCAAGCTCCCGCCGTCGGTTGCAAGTTCGAATCCCGCTTGCGTCGCCCCGCGCAATTTTTGCCCGCGTGACGCGTCCTCGGGTACGGGTCAAACACGCGGTCCGCGTTTTTTGCGAAGGACGTCCGTCAAAATCCGAAATTACAAAATGGTCCATTCTTTACGGAGAGGCCCCCGGAACTTCTGGATTTTTCTCGAAAAGGCCCCCGAAATTTCCTGAAATTGCATATTAGCTGTTTATTGGGTGGAAAGGGCCTCAAAACTTTTGTTCTTTTTCGAGAAGTGGCACAAAATTTTCTAAAATTACAGATTAGTCCTTTTTTTTGTTGAAAGGCCCACAAAGCTACTTTAGCGCCCCGAAAATTCCTTTTTTTTCAAAAAAAAAATCAAAAAACTAAAATTACATCATTGTCATTTTTCCACCAAAAATTCCCTGAGATTACCGGATAGCCTAAGTTTTCTCCCGAGCTTCCGAAAATTATTTACATTTTGTTCTTTTGTTTGTTTTTGGCGCCCCATTTTTTACGGAGGTCCACTCAAATGTCAGCGCAAGGCCCCCGAGCTTCCAAAAAATATTTTTACCACATCATTTTGTACGGAGAGGAACTCCAATTTTTACATAGCCCCTTCGGAGATTCCAAATTTATTTTTAACGCGTTGTTTTTTACGGAAATTTGCCTGAAACTTTTTAAAATTACATATATGTCCATTTTTCTCCTTTTAGGCTCCTACAACTCACGTGATTTTTACCGCTTTGCTTGCAGCAGCCGGTGCGGCGTGGCGTGGCGTGCGCCGCACCCACTTGTCTAGTATATATTATAGTGGAGAGATTTGGGAGCCCCTCAGATGCGCCACCTCATCATTCTCGCAAGAAGGTCCTCCGGAAATTTCAAAATTGCGTTTAGGTCCTTCCGCTGGTTTTTAACAGAAAGGCTCGAAAAACTCCAAAATTGCGTTTAGGTCCCTCTGCGGTTTACATTCAGGTCCTCCAAATGATATTTAGCAAAATAGATCTAAAAAAACCGAAATTACGTTTAGATCCTTTTTTTTTAAGAAAACAAGGAAACCAGAATTACGCAAAAAACCGAAAATACGTTTCTTTTCTCTCAAAAACGAAAACCACATATTCGCCAACGGTTTATAGCAACCCACCGATTTGCCCGCGGGTCCTAGCGATCTATTTTTTTTAAAAAAAAAAGCAAGAAAATCGGGATTACGTAAAAAAAAGAAAACAAGATTTCGCATGACGTAGCGTAGCGCGTGGCCTGGCAAGTTTATTTCATCCAACAACCATATGAAATCTATCCCGTCAAGCTCCAAGCCGGCTGCTTTCCACATATCGATCATGTAACGGACAATCATCCGTATTTTGTATAGATCACCACCAAACTTAATTCTTCAACTGGGAAAACTAATCCGCTATCAAGATTTTAACTCTGCAGTGAGCTCTAACCATCTTTGTGACATTGATCGTCATCATGATCTCGTGGGAGGTGCACCCAGGGGGAAATGGGAGCATCCAAACTTGTCAAACGGGAGTGTCCTTGACCAGAAGTAGGTTGGGCTCAACCTCATCGACGAACTCCTCAATGATGCTCCTCATTGTTGCAAACCTGTCGTCAGGACTCATCCCCGCAGCAATAGCATGCCCTGCAGCATAGACATGCCCCATCTGAATTTTCCATGGTGGCTCTCTTCAAGAAAACGATTAGGGGAGGCCCACTTCTGTGATGCTATTGCAGGGCAAGGAAAAGGAAGCTGATTATTGTCCAAGAAGGAGAAAAAAAAAGGAATCAGAATACGAGACAGGCAAGGAATTTCACGCGTTCTTCTGCCACAGCACCATTACAACCTCTAACGGTAAGGCCGCAACAGTTGACGGCAACCAAAGCCACCTGAGCAAGTCAATTCAACCCACCCTAGAATCAAGATCGATCCTACTCGATGCGTGTCGGGCTGAAGCCCGGTTTCTGGGTTAAACCATCTGACCGGCGGGCAGGATGAAATATGAATTGGGCGTGGGTGGAACACCGTACCACAACTCCTTGCCGCCATCAACCCTACCGGCCTTCCTGAGTTCTACGACGGGACAAGCTCGCGCCAGAGATGCAAAACAGACTTCGTCTATCTCGTTCGAGATTGGACAATGCTTCTCTGGAAAGGATTCAAATTTCGTTTTCTGATCAAATCTCGCCAAGATCTCGGAATTTCGGGTAAATCTTGAACGAAATTTAAAAATAAAAATTCAAATCTAGTTCTATTTCTACCGGGAAAAAGATGAAATTTCGGGCGAAATTCCCGAAATCTTGGCGAGATTTCGGTGAATTTGCACCGAGCGCGAAATGGCTCAAACGACATCGAAACATTTTGAAATGTTTTGTGAAGATTCTTGACACATCACTGATGTTTCCATAAAAATTTCAAATGATTATCAAATCTGAGGAATTTTTAAAAATTCAAATATTTCTACTGTCCTGATAAAACCTGACCAGCAAGTTTGAACCGAATGAAAAATAGAAAAACCCATGTTAGAAAATTTTAAACAAAAATTTGAATGGTTATGACGCATCATTAATGTTCCCATAAAATTTTTAGATAATTATCAAGAATCATGAATTTTTAAAAATTCGGACAGTGCTACTGTCCTAATATAAGCATATAAGCCTTACCGGTAAATTTCAACCAAATGAAAAATGATTCAAACCACCTTAGAACATTTTGAAAATTTATTGATGAGCCTGATGTATCATTAATATTTTTCTAAAATTTTCATGTGATTATCAAAATTCAAAAAATTCCAAAAATTCTGACAGTGCTACATCCTGATAAAAGCCTAATGATCAACATATAGATTTTCTTTAGCAATCAAAAAAGGTTTAAATTTTTTTAAAATTTTACAGAAGAGTTCTAAGGAAATGCTTAAAGATATCATAAAATTTTTGAATGATGATCATACATCAGTGAATTTATAAAATTCTTACAAGGGCACTGTACCATTTATATTCTTTCTGTTTATGATTTTTGAAATAAAACAAATGAAGTTCAATGCTTACATAGATTTGATTGAGCATACCAAAAAATTTCAAACATTTTAGAGAATGGTACGGAGGCAATTCTTGAGCTCTCATAAAACTTTTGGATCATGATCAACTCGGGAAAATTTATAAAATTCTAACAATGTTACTGTCCCAATTATGTTCATTCTGTTTTTGATTTTTTAAAGATAACAAATGAAGTTAAATTATTTTGACCATAAATGTTTTAGACCATGGTCAAGCATGTACAATTTTATAAAAATATGGCAGTGTTTCTGCCAAAATTTTAAAATGTCTTAAAAATTCGATTTTTCAACAAATTTTCATAGCAGATGACTTTCTTAAGGGTTATTGGACCAAATGCGGCTATATAAAGTCAAAAACCAGCTAAAAACCCGAGATTTCGGCGAGATTTGACGAAATTTCTAAGATATTGTAGCATTTTTAAATTTTTTTTAACCCGGCCGGGATTTTAGATCCGTCCCTAGCCGTAATCCAAAATCTCGGCCGAGATTTTTGAGATTTTGGCGGTTTTTTGAACTATGCTCTGGTCAACGTTTTGGTCTTGCAAGCATGATACTTTCTACTCCTTGTACTGGAATTCTGCCACTAGAATGCTAGCAGCTCCATCATGTACTTTTTCTGAGTGGGGTGAAATTATGGCGACCACTAACCTTCCCATAACATCGCGTTAGCCAACCAGAAAAGGCATTACGTCCATTAGTTGGACGATCTGCTTTATCTTGACCAAAACACAAGTTCTAAAACCAGTGGATCTTACACAATGATGGTACACTCAATCACAAGACAATCAAACATTATAAAATGATCTTATCCTTCCAATATGCTTCTTTCCATGAGCTTTTCCATGCCAAAGATGCTTCTTCTTATGCTCTCCTAACTCAACACTTTTGCCTTGTCAGGCCAATCCCATTCTGATGCTGAGTCTGGGTAACCAATTTAAAGGCAACCACCACCCTCACCTCAGCATTTTAGCTCATAAGCTCAAAAGACATGGAGATGTACTCTTGACGGTTACGGTTGATTCCACCACCAATCATACCCACCAATGTTGATAGCTTTTGACCTAATGAAGCGGACAACACTAAATCCCTTATGCAAGCTGTACTCAGCAATATGGAAGTAGTGCCTATCGCGCACCATGGAGTAGCTGCAAGTTGAAATTGTAGTTGCAATGTCCATGCGGAGTATCAGTTGCCAGCAGTTCAAACAATAGGAAAAAAATGCTGCCTAGCCATGCTATTCTGAAGCATGCTTCTATTCAGACTCAATATATTCTACCTTGGTACCTCATCCATCATCTAAGAATCTCAGAGTATACCGAGGCAAACATAGTCTGCCTCATAATAGTTTCCTTATAGCAAAAGACCATGCTTATATGCCAACTGATGTTGTTTTTGGATAGGTAATCTCATATTCCACATGGAGATGGCAACAACAATTTCGACTTGCACCGCCCACGTAGGGTGTGTTTGGTTGCCTGCATGGTGCCTGAATCGCATGAGTGGATGCAACTGTATCTGTTAGACAAGTGTTTGGTTTCCTGTTCATCCAGGCCAGGTGGATGCAATTGTATCCACTCATGCAGGATGAAGAAAACACAAAAATTGGGCTTCTCTCTAATACAGGCCCATGAGATGCATAAACAAACAACCAAACAACTCAACCTGCATCTACTCATGCAGGCCAAGACTAGCCTGGATGACTCATACGGGACAGACTAGGGTGGTGCAGACAACCAAACACACCCATAGTGTATGATAGATCCAGAAAGCTACTAGCTAAAGTGAAGAGAACCCCGAATAGATTGTACATATTAAATCTGAATTCAGCATATCCTGTGTGTTTGCTTAATAGTATGGATGAAAGTGCTTGGAAGTGGCATGCTAGATTTGGACATCTGAACTTTGATGCATTGAGTTTGATGTCAAGGAACAATCTGGTGAGAGGAATGCCACAAATCACACATGTTACACAAGTCTGTGATGGCTGTGTGATGGCCAAGCATAGTAGAACTCCATTCCCACAAGCAACTCAATACAGAGCCGAGAAGTTGTTGGAGCTGATTCACAGTGACATTTGTGGACCGATCACCCCAACAACCCTTGGAGGAAGGAAGTACTTTGTGCTGTTTGTGGATGATCTCTCAAGACACATGTGGATTGAAGTTATTGCCTCCAAAGAAGAAGCATTTCTTGCATTCAAGAAAATTTAAAGCCAAGGCTGAATTGGAGTCTGATTGCAAGATTCAGACTCTAAGAACTGGTAGAGGTGGAGAATTTATGAGCAAATGTTTTGCAAGTTTCTGTGAAGATGCAGCCATTAAAAGGCAGTTGACATCACCTTACACACCACAACAGAATGGTGTGGTTGAAAGGAAAAATAGGACCATTGTGGCTATGGCTAGAAGCTTGTTGAAGAGCAAACAAATGTCTGGAGTGTTCTAGGGAGAAGCTGTTACGGCTGCTGTTTATATTTTGAACAGATCCTTTACTAAGGTAGTGAAGGATTCGACTCCTTATGAACATTGGTGTGGTCACCATCCGAGTGTGCATCACATGAGAGTATTTGGCTGCTTGGTGTATTTGAAGGTTCCTAGCAAACATCTTAAGAAGCTGGATGAGAGGAGCAAGGCTATGGTTTTTGTCGGATATGAAGTTGGCTCAAAGGCCTAGCGATTGTATGATCCAGTCAGCAAAAAGATTTGCATCAGTAGGGATGTGATCTTCTTTGAAGACAGAAAATGGGACTGGAGTTCAGAAGAGTCAGGATTGAAAACTGCAGGAGAGGCACTGGAATTCTTCATTGTGCATTATGAGGGCAATGCTATTGATCATGGTGGTGACATTGCAAGTCAGTCAGATGCATTACCTCAGGGGAGCATTGTGAATGGTGAGTCTGCAGAAGAATCTGTACAGAATTCTGGAGGTGTGTCTACACCTTTCAATGATATAGAAATGGTGGGGGATGAGCTTCAGAGTCCTGAGGGACCTGTTAAATATCGATCATTACATAACATATACAATGATACTACTGAGGTAGAAGAAGAGGCAGGTCTTTGTTTCTTATCAATAGAAGAACCATCAACCTTTGAAGAGGCTACAGGGAATCAGAACTGGAAGCAGGCTATAATAGAGGAGATTAGTGCAATTGATATAAATGGCACTTGGGAATTCTCAGAACTACCAAAGGAGTTCAAGGCAATTGGGCTCAAATGGGTTTTTCAAGCTTAAGAAAACACCTGATGGAAAGATCTTAAAGCATAAAGCCAAATTGGTAGCAAAAGGATACGTCCAAAGAAAAGGCATAGATTATAATAAGGTATTTGCTCCTGTTGTAAGATTGGAAACAATTAGACTTCTGTTTGCTCTTGCTGCTCAGAGAGGCTGGGAAGTGCATCACCTTGATGTGAAATCGGCTTTTCTGAATGGAGTATTAGAGGAAGAGGTCTATGTGGAGCCACCTCAAGGATTTGAAGTAAAAGGCAGAGAAGGCAAGGTCCTTGGGCTAAGAAAGGCTTTGTACGGCCTAAGCAAGCCCCAAGAGCTTGGAATTTCAAACTGGACAAATGTTTGGTGTCTCTTGGATTTATGAGATCAGCACTCTATACAAGGAGGAAAAAGAATTCAGTCCTTATAGTAGGAGTATATGTAGATGATTTGATAGTCTCAGGCACTAATGTGGGTTAAATAGCATAGTTCAAGGTGCAGATGAAAGAGATTTTTGACATGAGTGATTTAGGATTTTTGTCATACTATCTCGGCATAGAAGTTTAACAAACTGTAGTAGGTATCAAACTAAGTCAATCAGCTTATGCTATGAAGATTCTGGAGAAACCTGGAATGGGTTGCTGTAATCTATGCCAAATACCCATGGAACCAAGGTTGAGGCTAAGCAGGTATGACACCTCTCCACCTGTGGATTCACAATTATACAGGAGTGTCATAGGAAGTCTGAGATACTTGGTTAACACAAGGCCAGATTTATCTTACTCAGTTGGAGTGCTGAGTAGATATATGGATTCACCAACAACAGATCACATGACAGCTCTGAAATAGGTCCTGAGATATGTGCAAGGCACAAAAAATGTTGGATGCTACTATAGAAGAGGAGGGCATACATCTGAAGAACTAATTGGTTACGCAGACTGTGACATGGCAGGTGACATTGATGACCCAAAAAGCACTTTAGGAGTTATGTTTTTCTTGGGTGAGAAACCTGTGACTTGGCTCTCGCAAAAATAGAAAGTTGTAGCATTGTCGTCGTGTGAAGCAGAATATGTGGCTGCAACAGAAGGAACATGTCAAGGGATCTGGCTAGGGCGTCTTCTCAGTGAATTGAATGGAACTGAAGTTGTGAAATCAGTTTTATGGATTGACAACAAATCGGCTATTGATCTTGCGAAGAACCCAGTTCATCATGGAAGGAGCAAGCATATTGAAATGAAGCATCATTTCATTCGAGACTGTGTTTAGAAGCAGGAAATAGAAATCAAGCATGTTCGGACTGAAGATCAGATAGCTGACATCCTAACGAAACCGCTGAGTAGACAGCGTTTTGTGATGCTATTAGTGATCAACCAAGGAGAAGATGGGCTTGGTTGATCATCTGAAGTGTCAAGATTAGGGAGGTGATTTGTAGTCATATAATCTTGCCACCCAAATTCAGATGGCACTCTGTTGTTTTCATCTTACTGCTATGTAAGGACCCGAATCCACTGATTCGAACCCACTGTGTTTACCGCACTAGTCCCAGGATCAACGCTAGTGCACACAGCTTAACATTGGTACATATCACATCATACACAACGATAATAGAATAATAGTTCATTTATTGATATAACTAAATGTATGATTTTATGACCAACTTACATTATTAAGTCACGCAGGGCAAGACTGAAAATATAATTAATGATTAAGCAGCGGAAAGTAGAAAACGTAGATAGCTCATCAGTTCACCACAGGCAACCGACAAGGCTCGGACCCTAATGACTCGTGTCTTCCTGGACTTCATCTTCCAACACAGGTGTAGATTCTTCAACTGTTGATTATTGTTGTTTGGCAAGGGTGAGTACTTAAAGCACTCAACAAGTTGTGCACAGAATGCAATTCTATGTATCTATATGTAAGGCTTATTCCAATGGATAGGCTATCATGGCTATTTTGCAATAAGCAGCATTTATGAACAAATACAATAAATAGATTGTAAAGAATGTAAAACAAATAGCAATAATAAATAACTTCAGTATTTCTCAAGTAAACCAAGTTTCCAATCCTAAGTCAAATTTCATCTTCCATATGGCATTCCGCCATCCCAACCATGTTGTCCAATTAATTAAGTTAACCCTTAACTGTAATTCCCGAGCATTGCTCAATACCGCGAGCACGGCTATCCGAATAGTTTCATACTCTGCAGAGGTTATGCACTTTACCCACGTGATACAACCAAACACCACCAAGGCGAGTGATTATAACAAAGCCTTTACAATACTCTGACTTAACCCGATACTACCCGCTAAGGATTCAACACTGGTGGGACTGGTTACCACATCCAGGGTCCCCCTCTTGCGCCATGTGAATTACACCATAACTCGGGAACTCACACCGACCACGATAGTATCAAAATTAAGACATTGCAAATTACTCAGCTAGGCTGGCCCATACCAGACATGTGGTTGCATGATTGACTCAGATCAAAGGCTTGCAAGGTTAAGTCCTTAGTGTGATCGAGGCAAGACTTCAACATACCCTCTGCCCATCAGGCCCACCTTGGCATCCTCGCCCCTTGTCACTTGCCCCAATCTAAGTTATTATCACCCAGTTGATTACCAAGCACCACGTGCCATCAACAATTCAACATCGTTGCGTGACATGACTCGCCACAACAACTCAATCTCATCGTGTGATCCCACATGACACACAAGTTCATAACATTGTTCCATATTCCATTAATCAAGATTAATTATCAATGATTCTGACACATGTGATGACGTGGCAAGGCTAAGCAACTAATACGGTCTAAACCTCCAATATTGATTATAATTATTAACCAACTATAATTAACCAATCTAGGGTGACAATGGATCATGGCATACAAATGACAAGGTAGGTTATAGATCAATCTGGTATATTAGCTAAGCCCAATCTAATTTGAAACAATTGTATATTTGAAACATATGCAATAGGGTAAAACAAATATAGCAATTTTATAAACATGGGTTCAACATGATCAAAGCACAACTTGCCTTGGAATAGGTCCTGATCTTGATCTGAAGCTTGCTCTTGGGTTGCTTGATCTTCCTCCGAAGCGTCGCACAATTCAACGTCTACGCGTACCGAAGGAGAAAAGCAAATAAATACCAAAACAGAGAACAATTGAACTCCAAAAATCAAATAAAACTCACCATTAAATAGATCTCAATTTTACAAATTTTTAGAAACTGGAATCACTCAAATCCGAGTTACGATGCAAAAGATATAGCCTTTTGAAGTTTGAAATAAATACTGAAATTGCAAAAATCAGAAAATCAGATTTAACAGATTCATTTTTATTCTGAAAAACTGATTTATGACGTCAGCATGACATCAGCATGACGCAGCGCTGGACCGAACCAATCAGCAGCCCACGCGTGTCCCGGTCCATGGACTCGGTCCATGACGCTCGGGCTCCGTGCGCCACGCGGCACTGCCTGATTGGCACGGTCAGCGGTGCGATCTGGGCCTTTCCTCACCGATCCAACGGTCCACGCTGGCGACGACATGGCTTACCGACACGTAATCCACGCGGCGAGATCTGACGCGCTCCAACTGGAATCCAACGGCCACGGTTGATCACAAGGAGTCGACGGCGAGCTCGGTGGCGCGTTCACCGGAGACCGAGACGAAGACGAGCCCGACGGCGCTTTGGTGAACAAAAGGCGACGAAGAAGTTCGGATCCGAAGCGTCTCTCCGCGGAGATTCCAGATCTGCTCTCGACGGCGGCGAAAGAACACCGGTCGACCATGGAAACGAAGAAAACGACGGCGGCGGCGCTCACGAAGTCCGACGAGCTCTCAAGCGTCCACGGAGGCTTCTCTGGCGACAACCCAACAGGAAAAAGCCGCGCACACTCATGACGAACCTCGGGGACTACCCGCCCCTACTTATAGCGCTGGGAATCGTGCTCTACACGGACTCCAAGACACGCACGGCGGCGAAGGCGTGCTGGCGGCGGACTCAGAGTCCCGATCGGAGACGACGACCCCACACCATCCGATCGCCATCGAACGGCCACGAAGCGAACTGACGCGGCACGATCGGATCTGCTCATCTCCGAAACAACGGATGAGATCTTCACTTACCCTATTCGTACCGATTCCACCGGCGCCGCTTGATCTTGATCCCACGGTCCACGTCGCTAGGGTTTCCAAATCCCAACGCCAATCTCAGCCATCGATCCTCGATCCAACGGCGAGTATCCGCGTCTCTAGAGAATGGGCCGACGACGCAAAGGTTGGGCCTCACCACGATGGGCCTCGCGCCTGAGATTGGGCTTGACCCGATCTTGTAAAGGGTTTTAAAGCTTTATTTTTTTAAATATTTCTAGGAATTCATTTTATTTATTTTAGGCAATAGAACAATCAGGAAAAATTCAAGAAAAATCTCAAAATACTTTGAGACATTCTGGACTTAAATAAAATATTTTTGGCAAAACTTTATTTTAACTTTGCACAGATTTAAATACTTTTGAATAAAAGGCAATAAACTTGAAATAAGAATTAATTCAAATAAATCCAGAAAAATCCAAATAAATTCCAGAAAATCACAAATGCACATTTAAGCAATAAAAACTTAATTAAGCCAAATTTTGGGATGTTACATGCTATTAGTCAAGTTTTAGTTTAAAGAGTCCAGGTTGTATTGTTGACGGATAAGGAACAGTGCTTTAGAGATAAGATAGTAGTTGATTCAGTTAAGAATCGGTTTGGTAGTTTTGGTGTTTAACAAATCTATCTATAATTCTTTGGACAATATAAGTTGAGAATATAAACCAAAAAAGATGCGAGTGGTTTTGCGCATCGCAAATTGCTGTGTCTTGTCTTTGTTCTCTGAAATTCCAGTGCAATACAAATCTGCAGTTTTAGATTTGTGTGTTTTGGCTAACAGGCCCTTCCTAAATTTCTCTAATATTACCAGCCCATGATGGGGATGACCATTCCTAAGGTGATTGAACAATTTGAGCAATCAAGGCAAACACACAGTTCAAAGGTCAAAATGTTGGCCTAGAGTAGACGAAAAATCAAATATCTTACAAATTTGTGATCAGCACAGTCCTAGCAGGCCAAGGGTAAGCACTAAGCACCCAGAGGATGTCAACCTCTGACATCACATGCTTAGTTAATTAGATCACATGGCTACCTTTATGGCAACCACTAACCTTCCCATAACATTGAGTTAGCCAACTAGAAAAGGCAGCACATCCCTAAGTCTTATGGATGACCTGCTCTATCTTAACCAAAATACTCAGGTTCTAAAACCAGTGGATCTTTCACAATAATGATGAAACACTCATCACAAGATGATCAAACATTAGAAACTTTGATCCATCCAACATGCTTCTTTCCTTCGACTTTTCTGTGCAAAGACGCTTATTCTTATGCTCTCCGAACTAAACACTTTTGTGTTGTCGGTCCAATCCCATTATGATGCACGAGATTGGGTAACCAATTTAAAGGCAATCTCTACTCTCACCTCGACATTTTGGCTCATAAGCCCAAAAGACACTGACATGTACTCTTGATGGTTACAGTTGATTCCACTAGGATAGTAGCTGAGTGACAAATCATACCCTCCAATGTTGAAGGCTTTAGAGCTAATGAAGATTACAACACCAAATCCCTTATGCAGGTTGTACTCAGCAAAATGAAGTAGTACCATATTGCAATTGTAGTTGCAATGTCCATGCGGAGTATCAGATGCCTGCAGTTCAAACAATAACCAAAAGAATGTATGCTGCCTAGCCAAGCTATTATGAGGCAAGCTTCGATTCAAACTCAATATATTCTACCTCGGTACGTCATCCATCACCTCAGAATCTAAGAGTATACCGAGGCAAACATAGTC
Organism: Otatea glauca; assembly: GCA_036346275.1. Classification (NCBI taxonomy): domain Eukaryota; kingdom Viridiplantae; phylum Streptophyta; class Magnoliopsida; order Poales; family Poaceae; genus Otatea; species Otatea glauca. Next base: position 16,946,526 of record CM070719.1, on the reverse strand, counting down.
CGCCTTAGAATAGTTTCGTTACAGCAAAAGAGCATGTTTATATGTCAACTGATGTTGTTTTTGGACAGAAGGTGTCTCATATTCTGCATGGAGATGGCAACAACACTTTCGACTTGCACCGCTCACATAGTGTGTGGAAGGCACTTCTTCCAGTTTGCCAACTACAACCTGAACATGTGAATGGGTGTTGGCCACTTCATTAGGTCCCAAATTCTTTAATATTGGCGGGTACGATCATGGTTTTAAATTTCACTGAAATTCAGCCAAATTAGGTTCTTTCATTGGGTCCTGAAATACACCTGTCCCAGTTACATTTCAATTGGTTCATCAGAATTTTGTCCAAAAATTCAAATTTCGGTCAAATTTTGTTATAAAATTCACATTTTTGTCTAACCATTTTGTCTTGAAATTACACCAAAATTTCTAAAATTACAAAATTTCAGTGATTTCGTGTTGAGACCATCCCTTCTGGCATGAAATACCATAAGGTCTCATATGTATACTGTACTAGTCACATGATCAGTGGCTAGTACACAGATTTATATCTTGATAATAATATATATACACAATATATTTCATAAATATAAATATCGGTGATACATGGTTCTTACAATAAAGCCTTAAGGCCAACAAAAGTAGCGGAAGAAAGATCCTGTGGTATGCCTTAGTCCAAAATATCTACTGGCAGCCGACAAGGAGTAATTCCTAGAAAAGCTCGTCATTGTAGTCCCTGTAACCTATGGTAAAGTATGAGTCATTAGGGAGTGTGGCTTCTTCAAGCTATCATTAAACTTTCATATATATTTTACAAGAGTTGTAGTGTATCACAAATATATAATAATATGCATGGCTTATCAAATGGTAGACTCTATGTGTAGAAGCATAAAGTAAGCCTATGTCAAAGAATGGCTATCCTACTAGGTTCTTTTGCATAAAGTGAAATTCTTTCAAGAATAATATATAGTAGATTGCAAACGGAATTTGTAAGAACAGTTGACTAGTATGTAAATCACAAATATATATAGCAATAATAAATGAAATTCATAATCCTCCTCAATTGTGATTAACGATCCATTCCCTGTTATTTCTTAGCATAAAATCTGAAACAAAGCCTCCCACCAATTTTTCCAATTCAACCCTTCTTGTAAAAACATAAAATCTAACTAATGTCAGTGAACCAAGTCTCTCATAACCGCGAGAATGACTTTTCAAAAAAATTACACTTTGCAGAGGCATGCATCTTTACCCACAAAGCATGATCAATACTTTTTGCCACTATTTGTACTTCCCTTGGTGTGTGGCCGAGATAATGACAAGAGCCATTACATCACCTAGACCTAACTTTATAGCAGCCCGGTGATGTTTAACCCTTTCTACGGCGGTGAAAATTCAGACCCATACACATAGTACTAACGACAGTTTTTGCCCTGTCGTGTTCTTTTCCCACATAGCAAGGTATGCACCGTTACATTGGTATGTGTTTTCCCCACATCTTCCGTGTGGACATCCCTGTGAGCAAACCTACCTGGAATGCCCATACTACTCCAACTTTCTAATGTGCAAAGCTAGACCTAAGCGACTTAATAAGCTAAGGCTATCCGATAATAGCACTTGTGGTTGCACAGTACTATGTTCGGTCTTTAATCTAACTTGGGCGAGAACTCCCCTTATACTACATGCAAATCCATCTCTCGCACTTCACAGATTATATAATAACTCGCTCGTGTCAACACTTTAGTTTTTCAGTTTTCATTTTTATATCAAAATGACTAAGACAAATATGTTAAAATTTCCATCCCATGAACAAATAGTATAACTTACCATTTCTTCTCCCAATACTAAGGCATGGCTAAGCAATTGTACATACAATTGAATATACCTAAGTTAGCATTACATAATGTTTAACCCTTATCTTATGGTTTTCCAAGGTTGACATTTGTGTATTCATCAAAGAAGTTCTATGCATCAAGTGTGAATATCTACCATTACCCATAATATAGCAACTTTACCAAAAATACACGCATGTGTATATAAATTTATAAAACAATATAAGTTAAGTAAAATACTAGGATCAATATGGTCAAAGGGGGTGTTTGCTTTGCTCGTTGAATTCTTGAGTGGTGTCGGGGTCGACGAAGGAGGTTTCTAGAGCATTGGTGTCTACTCGTAGTATACTATAAAGCAAATATAAAAGCAAAACGAACTCAAACAATGACCAAATTCAAATATTTTTGCAAAAATAATAAGTTCATGATTTTAGAAAAATTAAAAACTGGATTCACTCAACATGGAGTTCATTTGCAAAAGTTATTAGCATTTGAATTTTAATAGGATGAAAATACCCTAAAATAGAAAAAGGGCTGACGTCAGAGACGTATTTTTCGAGAATACACTTTCCAATAGAGAAAGTGTATTTTCCCTTGAATAAAAGCATCTCTCCCATTTTTGGGATTTTAGTTTATATTAACAGAGGCTGACATGTGGGACCCATTTGTTAGATTATATTATTTTTGAAAGACGATCACATGTCAGTCACCCATTACTTCAAATTCAAGTTTGATTTACAGAAAAGCTTTTATTTTTATTCAGGCCCAGATGTCATACACAGTTTTTATTTCTGGTTTCTAAAGAAAACCCGACAGGTGGGGTTGGTTTGTTAGTGACTCAAAGAGAGAACTGAATAAAGGCGTGTGCCTGACAGGTCGGGCCTACTCGTCAGTGATCCATGGCAGAGCAGAGGTGTTACGAGGCACGCCGGTGGTGAACGGCGGTGGCTTAAGCTGAGTGGGTGGTTGGGTTGGCTAGAGGGACCAAGGGGAACTCAGGGGACCTGTCGGCGGTGGCTTGGGTTGACCGGAGCATGACGGCGGTAGAGCTATGCGGAGGCGCTAATGGCTGATAGTAGAAAGGGTAATGTAGGTGTGATGGTGCTTAGCTATGTGAGGGGAAAGCACTAGTGAGGTCTAGGGGCTCCATTTTGGGGGTTGGCGGTGACTCACTGAGGGTGCCTGGCGACGGTGGCCGGTATTGAGGAAGTTGATGACCGTGGCGGTGGCGTTCTGGGCAAACCAAGCTATAAAAGAGGTGGACCACGAGTTTAGGAGATGCTAGAAGTGCTTCAACCAGGAGGGATCGGAAGAATTCTCATCGAGGTAGAAGAATTAAGCTTGCTTGCTCAGAGAGCTCTTGGCGACAATGGCAGTCCTTGGAGGATGATCACATAGGCTCTCAGGAGGAGGGGAAGCACGACCAGTGTGGGGAGTTAGGGGCATCCATGGAGCTCCTTAAATAGGCGCTGGGGCAAAGTGTTACCTTGGGCCGTGAGCATGGTTCTTCGGCCAAGGGAGAAAAGACAATGGTAGAGCCTGCTTGCAAGATTTTGCAGTGGATTTACCATGCATGCGAGGTGCTAGAGGTAGTGGCGGTGAAAGCAGAGGGAGGTGACGGCTCGTTGGCAGGTGGCGTAGTAGGGGCGGTGAAGCAGCGGGCAAGGCGTGGTGCAAGTACCAGGGCTTGCTTCAGAGTGGCTGGCTGGAGGGGGCATGGGCAGAGCTGGCGACGTCAACTGTTGAGAGGCAGAGATGTGGCATCGGATTCTTGCATGAGTGTAACATCCCAAAAATTGGCTTAAATATTATTTTATTGCTTAAATGTGCATTTATGATTTTCTGGAATTTATTTGAATTTTCTGGATTTATTTGGATTAATTTTAAATTAAGTTTATTGCCCTTTTATTCAAATCTATTTAAATCTGTGTAAAGTTAAAATAAAGTTTTGCCAAAAATATTTTATTTAAGTCCAGAATGTCTCAAAGTATTTTTGGGATTTTTCTTGGATTTTTCCAAATAGTTTTGTTGCCTAAAACAAGTTAAACGAATTTCTGTATTTATTTAAATTGGAAAAAACCTGGAAAATGTTTGGAACAGTGTTGGGCTGGGCCCATCCATTGTGCGTTTGGGCCGGCCCATCTTCTGGAAGCTAGCGCCAGGGGCCGTTAGATTTCGCCATCGGCTCGGATTCCGCCATGTCTTGGCGAATCCTGACCGACCATCCTGCCGCGTGGCGCAACCGGGCGTCGTCTTCTCCGACCAGGACTCGGAGTCCGTCTCGTGACCGCCGTGGACTCCGCAGGGCAATCGGGCGAAGCAGCCGGCCCTAGCGCTATAAAAGGAGAGCATGGGCTGCGCAATACCCCAAACGACCGAAACCCTAGGTTAGCCCGTGAGAGCGCTGCCGATTCGTCATGATTTCGCGAAAGTTTGCTGAGCGCCGCCGCCGCGAAGAACCGTCGATTCGCCATCGTTGAAGTCATCGCAAGGACCGAGACCGACTGCAGCTGCTTCGCCTTCACTCGAAGCACCTCGTGCGCGCGTCAGATCTGCCAGAGCGGTGCCAGAGAGGGAGATCACCGAGGGAGTCGCCACCGTCGAGGAAGAAGCTATCGCCGCGGTCGCCAAAGTGCCCAAACCTTAGATCTGTTCGCGTCATCAGGTAAGCAAGGCCGCGGGCATGCCGTAGGTAGTCGGGCCGATCGCCGCCGATGACCCTAGGTTCCTGCGCCACCGCCGTCGACATGGCTTGCTAGTTCGTCGCCGCGTGTCGCCACGTGGATGACAGATCGGACTGGACAGCGACGTGGCGCTGGCGTGGTGTGTCGGGTAAGCAGCGCGGTGGCGTCCAGTCGGCATAGTGTGGGACCCGCACGTCAGTGGCCCAAGCGCGCGTGAACCGGGTGCATCGTGAACCCGAGGAAATCGTGGACGCAGTCTATGGACCGAGGGGGCACGTGTCAGCACCGGAGCGCTTCGGGTCAGGGCTGATGTCAGCATGACGTCACGCTTGCGCAATAATCTATTTTTCAATCTAAAAATAATTCGGTTAAATCTGAATTTCTAATTTCTGTATTTTCAGTATTTATTTCAAACTTCAAAAGGCTATATCTTTTGCATCTTAACTCGGATTTGAGTGATTCAAATTTCTAAAAAATTTTAAAATTGAGATCTATTTAATGGTGAATTTTATTTTATTTTTGGAGTTCATTTGCTCTCTGTTTTGGTATTTATTTGTTTTTCTCCTTCGGTACGCGTAGACGTTGAATTGTGCGACGCTTCGGAGGAAGATCCAGCAACTCAAGAGCAAGTTCCAGAACCAGATCAGGACCTATTCCAAGGCAAGTTGTGCTTTGATCATGTTGAACCCATGTTTATAAAATTGCTATATTGTTTTACCCTATTGCATATTATTTCAAGTATACAATTGTTTCAAATTAAATTGGGCTTAGCTGATATACCAGATTGAATTATACCCTACCTTGTCATTATATGCCATGATCCATTGTCACCCTAGATTGGTTCAATATAGTTGGTTAGTAATTATAATCAACATGGGATGGTTAGTCCGTATTAGTTGCTTAGCCATGCCACGTCGTCACATGTGTCAGAATCATTGATAATTAATCTTGATTAATGGAATATGGAACAATGTTATGAACTTGTGTGTCATGTGGGATCACACGATGAGATTGAGTTGTTGTGACGAGTCATGTCACGCAACGATGTTGAATTGTTGATGGCACGTGGTGCTTGGTAACCAACTGGGTGATAATAACTTGGATTGGGGCAAGTGACAAGGGGCGAGTATGCCAAGGTGGGCCCAATGGGTAGAGGGTATGTGGATGTCTTGCCCTGATCACTCTAAGGACTTAACCTTGCAAGCCTTTGACCTGAGTCAATCATGCAACCACATGTCTGGTATGGGCCAACCTAGCTGATTAATTTGCAATGTCTTAACTTTGGTACTATCTTGGTCGGTGTGAGTTCCCGAGTTATGGTGTAATTCACATGGCGCAAGAGGGGGGCCCTGGTTGTGGTTTTCAGACCCACCAGTGTTGAAACCTTAGCGGGTAGTACGGATTAAGCCAAAGCATTGTAAAGGCTTTGTCATGATCTCTTCGCCGACACACCAAAGGAAGTGTGTTAATTGCATGGCACCAAAAGACGATCATGTCGTGTGGGTAAAGTGCATAACCTCTGCAGAGTGTGAAACTATTCGGATAGCCGTGCTCGCGGTATTGAGCAATGCTCGGGAATTACAGTTAAGGGTTAGCTTAATTAAATGGACAATTTGGTTGGGATGGCGGAATGCCATATGGAAGATGGAATTTGACTTAGGATTGGAAACTTGGTTTACTTGAGAAATACTGAATCTATTTATTATAGTTATTTGTTTTACAGTCTTTGTAATCTATCTATTATACTTGTTTATAAATGCTGCTTATTGCAAAATAGCCATGATAGCCTATCCATTGGATTAAACCTTGCATGTAGATACATAGAATTGCATTCTGTGCACAACTTGTTGAGTGCTTTAAGTACTCACCCTTGCCAACAATAACCTCACCAGTTGAAGAGTCTACATCAATGCTGGAGGAAAGATTCCAAGAGGAGACGAATGTTTAGGGCGCAAGCCTTGTCAGATGCCTGTGGTATACTGAGGGGTTGTCTACGTTTTCATTCCGCTGTAGTTTAATATGTTGTTCAGCCTTGCGAGGCGTAGTCATGTAAGTGGACCCTAAGGTCATTCAATTAGTAGTATATATCATATGATGTCTTTCCTAATGCTTTCGCTATGTATGATTGTGATATTTACTTATGTTGAGCCTGTGTGCACTAGCGTGATCCTGGACTAGTGCAGTATACACAGAGGGTCCCGATTTGCATATTCGGGTCCCGACAAAAGTGGTATCAGAGCCATACTGACTGTAGGCCTTGACCCTAGATAGTCTGGTCGTCTCTATAGGAACTTCAAAATTATTTTCTAAAAGAAAAGAATTAACTTGGAAGAATAATATGTTCTTGACTTATCTTATTCTTCTATTCCTTCTAAATCAAAATTTCTCTCTTTTCCCCTGCTGAATTTCTTTCTCTCTCCCTTGCTGGATCAAGTTAAAAACCTTATCTAAGTTGTCTTGGTAGTTGACGTGCCACATCATAGAAGAAAGCATCAAATGTTCGCTGTCAACCCTGAAGATCAAGAAGGAGGGAATCATCGAGCTCAAAGAAGGAGTAGATCGGTGAAGTGTTCCAGAAGTTAAATGACCTATGCTTCGAATAGCCAGTTGAGACTCATGTGTGGGAGTCGCGTCTGCTTAAGATAGAAGTGTTACCCTTGTAGGCGGTAGTTTTGTGTGTATAGGTTGAATTGGTTCTCCTGGATTCTTTGAGTGTGCAGTATGTGTTGCGAGCTTTTAGGCTTATATAAGCAACCATACCAAGTTATTAATATTGTTTGCTTAAGTTATTGGGTTAAACCTATCTCCCTGCTTTAAGATCTCTGCTTCTTACCTATGCTATTCCCCTCTTCCCTAACCAAGTGAAGCAATCAAGCAGATGGATCAGACTTGAGGAAACTACGAGAATCGCAAGTGAAAATCAATCCAAGAAGAACCTCAATAATGGATTAGTTCTTCAACCGTCGATCAGATGGATATGCAGAGTTTCAGAGAGTTCTTGACTGCTCAGACTCAGTTGATGCATGCAATGATGAAGCAAATGCGGAATATGACTAACCAAGCCAATGTCAACGAAGTGTTCCATCTGCTACCAATGATTTCCGTCCCTACTCAAGGTTATCAGAATTCATAAGGACTCGTCCGCCGGTGTTTTCAGGAAATGTATTACCATCGGAAGCAGATGATTGGCTCAAGACCATTGAGAGGAAGCTGCTATGTATGATTTCTTTCCTAATGCTTTCGCTATGTATGATTGTGATATTTACTTATGTTGAGCCTGTGTGCACTAGCGTGATCCTGGACTAGTACAGTATACACAGAGGGTCCGGATTTGCATATTCGGGTCCCGACAATGAGCAGCAAGGTTGGCGCATTAGAGTGCGCACGATGCTGTATGGGCGTGCGCCTGGGTGCGCACCGGGCTAGGGTAGCTGACACACGGGCCCAACCTGACAAGCGGGCCCAACTCGTCAGAGAGAGAGAGAGAGGTTTAGTTGAGAAAGGATAGAGTATTCACCTTCAAGTGTTTCCTTACTGGGAAAGCAGGTTTAAAGCAAAGGCGCCTTCCATTTTGGGATTTAACTCGATTTTATTTTGGTTTTTATTTTGCGGCTAGGGCTTCTAGAATTCTTAAAGCTAACAAATGAGGTTCAAATTTTGTGAAACTTTTTGGAGATGATCCAGGGACAATACCTATGATTTTGTAAAATTTTCAGAGCATAAGAATTCTTAGGATATTCTAGAAAATTATTTTCATATTTTAGTTTTAATTCAACATTCAGTATTTGATTTTTCAGAAGAATCATCCAAATTCAAAAGTTCATGAAACTTTTTTGAGGGGCTATATGGATTATTTGGATCTTAAATAAAATATTTCTGGACTTTAAATTCTTTGAATTCGAAGATTGAAAATCAGAACAACCACTAGGTTATTTCATAAGCATTTTCTTTGAATACCAAAAATCCAGAAAATCCTAGAAAAAATGTTGAAAATTCAAATTAAAGTCAGAAATCAACTTGAATATTTTTTATTTCAATTTTTTGAGATTTCGGGATTTACATTTCGTTGGCTGCCGTAAAAAATTTAAACGAAATTCGGAACCCTAGGTATGATTGGTCAATGAGGTACTACCTGAAGAGGAACGCGGTATACTACACTAGCAAAAAAAAATCTACATCATAACCAGAAAGCTACTCGCAAGAAGGGGATCACAGATTAGATTACCACTAGACGCGCAGTTGCGGAATCCTTCGCGCGTCGATATAGTGGATCGTCCTCGCCGCAGTCATTGCGTCGATGGAGTGGATCATCCTCGCTTCGCCGTGGATCGTCCTCCCACGCCGCAGTCGCAGAGCGTCACCGCAGTAGTCCACACGTCCAGAGATGGAATGCCGTGCGTCGGTGTGCAAGTACCTGGTCGCTCGGCAGGGGCAGCGAGAGGAGGAGGCTAGGGTTTCGGGTGAATCACTTCTAAACCGTGAAAAGCACACCCTGTGCCCACCCTCCTACCCTCCTTATATAGCCACGAGATGAAACCCTAAACCAAGGCCCATCAGCGTGCTAAGCCCACGAGGTCCATAAATTACGGATCCAATCTAAATTAATGCATCCCAACCCATTAAATGTGTGACCCTGCAGGTTCACGTACGTTTGGACATGGATTCGGAAAACTCCTTTTCAATCTAATAGTTGGTAGCAGCTCCTAGCAAAGTATGCCAACTCCCAAACATACTATGATCAAATCGAACAAAACCTATCAAAAGTACTCATGTAATAATCCCTTTTCCAAGCATATGAAGATTGAACTCAAGGCGAGAAGCATGTCATCCTTTGATGATTCAATCCATCTCTCGTATCCGTGATATATTAATAAGTTGTGATTGACTCCTCAATTACGGCATGGCCATGCACTTCCTTAATCATATCACACGAGTGGCCTTGTCATATAGCTCCGTTTCATTGGAGAGGCAAATTCCATCTTGACTGCTCACTTCCCTCTGCACGTTAGGAAGTAGTGTTTGATAGGCCAAGGAAAACTATTACACATGTAGGGAATATGACAATCTCAGGTCTAAGGATCATACATCTACTATGTATGAGATACACTGATGACACATAAGAATGTAACATTCTCGCAGTGTCCCATAGCGGGTCTATCTAACCCATGTTCTTCAACATGCGTCCACAATGTATAGATGATATCTCCATATCCCATGATCTATTAAGCATGATCATCGATCACTACATGTGCTGATCTATTCATCGTTGTCCTAAACGTTGATATACGATCAGAGATATTTATCGAATTACATCAATAAGTAAAGAGCTTCATAAGCAAGTCACATACTTGTTGATCAATACAATGATATACATTTATTGGACCAATAATCATATTATTATTCATAAACATAGTCATGTTACAATCATCTAAATGATTGGCTTAAGGGCATAACACTAACACTACCTTGATTGATTGAACTGTAAAAGTCAAAAGTACATCTTAGTTGTATATTGACCTTATGTGCAAGAATATCAAGGTGAAGGTTCTGTTTGGCTTTAGATTGGGTACCCCGACTCATGCATCAGAATGGAAGCGGGCGGACGTGACAAAAGTATTGAGTTCGGAGAGCATTAGAAGAAGCATCCCTGGCAGCAAAAAGTTCAGGGAAAGAAATGTGATGGAAGGATTGGAGTTTCTAATGTTTGATCGCCTCGTGATTGAGTGTATCCTCGTTATTGTGAAAGATCCACAAGTGTTAGAACCTGAAGTATCCTCGTGTAGGAGATGGAGCCAGATAATTTTGGGTTCTACTCCATTTTATCCCTAGTTACTAGAAACACAGTTCATCTGAGTTACGGTACATTACGGTACAGAATTCGAGTTCGTGGTTTGCCAGTTTTTCTTTTAATTTCCACTACGGACATGAATCCTGTACCATAAACTGGTTCGGATTCGATGAATCCGGTTCGTGATTTACAGGGATTTATAGCAAATCCGGTAACTATAATTTTATCTAGACCAACTCATTGTCCCATTTGGATGATTTTGAAGGCAATGATAAGAAAGAGATGCTTCGCCAGTTATTTGGGGTTGCTGATCGGTATGCAATAGAAAGATTTTTTTTGTGCAAGTTTCATGAATATATCAAAATGTATGAGCTGGATGTGGGCATCTTTCAAGAAAAATAACTTCATGCCCAAATACAATCGACAATAACATTAAATCATTGTTAATTAGAATAAGGGCCTGTTTGGTAGAGCTCCAGATCTCAGCTTCACCTGAGATCTAAAACTTGTAGGCTAAAATAAAGTGAATTAAGTTTATATTTCTAGTCTAAAATGTAAACAAGATGATCCATCTAAACACTCTTAATGTACTCATAGCTCCAACTTCACGGATCTGATGGAGCTAGGAATACCCAGCTCTTCCAGATCCACGGATCTGGTGGAGCTGGAACTCTACCAAACACACCCTAAATAAAAATAAAAGATGGAAAATAAAACAAAATAATTATTTTCCAATATATGAAATAAAAAATTATTAGCAAGGGGAGCCTCTTAAGAATAGTGGTTTTATATGCAGCAATTTAGACGACACACTTTCAACCACAGTCCTTGAGAGTAATTTGTTGGGAATGATATCCTCTAAGGGGACCCTTTCACATAACCGCATTAGCTATGCTATTATTCCCAAGGAAGAAACCGCAAGGATTGGCACTTGAGATTAGTTTCCTTACGAATTCTAGCATCAACTCGAAGAAAAAAATTATTGCAGATTGATAATTCCATTTCTTGTAGTGAACGTGAGCAGTTCAGTCACTCAAAGGCAATAATAAATAGTACACTAAGTAAATAGAAATTAAAAAGCTAACCGACTTTAATAAATAGTTAGTGTAGTATTAGGTGGTCACCCTAGTTTCCAACACAGCCCATCTTGGATCTCCCCTCTTCGCAAATTCAAGGCTTTCGAGTAAATTGGGGAGCATGTTGTGAGACAGAATATTATGTATATTCCCTTTTCATGTGCTTACAGTACTCTCTAGTTAGCATGGTAAGCTCTTGATGATCCATGGCCAATAGCACTATGCCTGCCTTCACAATACGCTGGCACACAGTATGCAAGGGTAAGAAATCTACAAGGCAATCACTTCTACCGGATCATATGGATCAAGAAGTTCCCCGTCCAGCATGTATGCATTCATAATTCCAAAGAACCTTATTATGTATTGGGAATCTCGCTATTGAATAGTCCGGAATTCCCAATAATCTATTATATGTGGAGATCAGAGAGACAAGAGAGACACAGAATTAAGGAGGAACGGCGAGAGAACTCTTTATTACTTTTCAATTGTCTGTACAATAGGAGACCCCCTCCTCCTTATATAGTAGTCGCCTAGGTTTTGGCTAAGGGGCCATCGTGGGCCTTCGTGGGCCACATGGTTTCCCAACGCTCCCCCTTGGGCCATTTGCCGCGAGATGCATATGCCTCATTAAAACTCCAGAAAACCCCAGTAGGAAAAATACTTGGAGAAAGAGTACGTAGCATACGCTTACTGCGTTGTACGAATTGCCTCATTAAAACCTTATGCAAGAAAACTTCATGAAAGACTTGCTAAGGAAAAAGAGTACAATTCACCAAAACTTCAATTGCTAATCTTCGAGATTCATGTTGTGTATTCAAACCTCATATTTAAGGTTTATGTGGGAGTATGTGAAATATCTCCCCCTGAAATCTGCACTTCTCTAAGTCTCATCATCCCAATCCCTTTAACGCACCTTTCAAAGGTAGATGCTGGGAGTGATATAGTGAATAAGTTTGCAAGATTTTCACACGACTTAGTATGCAGTATCTTGATCTCATTCATCTTATACAATTCATGAGCATAGAAGAACTTGGGGTTGATATGCTTCGTGAGATTGTTCTTTACATAACCCATCTGCACTTGAGCAACACAAGCTGCATTATCTTCATAAATGATCGTGGGAGTTTGCTCAATGTTTAAGCCACATGACTTCTGGATGTGGTGAACCATTCTTCGGAGCCATGCACATTCACGGGAGGCTTCATACAAAACAATGATTTATGAGTGGTTTGTCGACGTCGAGACAAGAGTCTGTTTAGACGACTTCCAGGAAACTGTTGTTCCTCCACACAGGAAAACAAACCCAGTTTGGGACTTGGCAGAATGCGGGTCTGATAAGTACCCTGCATCGGCGTAGCCAACCAAATTCAGTTCATTGTTTCTTCTGTAGAACAAGCCGAGATCTTTGCTTCCTTGGAGGTAATAGAAGATGTCCTTGATCCCTTTCCAATGCCTTTTGGTGGGTTCTGCACTATACCGGGCTAGCAAATTCACGGCGAACGCAATGTCCGGCCTGATGCTATTTGCAAGGTACATGAGCGCTCCTACTGCACTCAGATATGGGAATTCCGCTCCCAGGACTTCCTCCCCTCTTCTCTAGGCCTGTATGGGTCTAGGTCTGCTTGGAGTGACCTTCCGACCATTGGAGTCTTTGCAGGATATGCCTTTTCAAAACCAAATCTTTCCAACACTTTCTGTGTGTAGGATGATTGGTGTACCACGATTCCTCCTTGGACATGCTCAAGCTGCAAGCCTAAACAAAACTTGGTTTCACCCAAGTCCTTCATTTCAAACTCAGACTTCAAGTATGAGCATGCTTCTTCAATTTTTTCATCCGTCCCAATGATGTTCAGGTCATCTACATAGACGGAGATTATACATAATCCATTCGGGGATCGCTGTATAAACACGCATAGACAATCTTCGCTGTTTGTGTAGCCTTTCTTGTAGAGAAAGTCGCTTAAGCGATTGTACCACATTTTTCCTGACTGTTTTAGCCCATACAGTGGTTTCTCCAATTTCACACTGTACATGTTTCTATTTGCTCCGTCTTGGTTCGGGATAGGAATACCTTCCGATACTTTCATGTATATCTCCGAATCCAAGTTTCCTTACAAATATGCTGTGACAACATCCATAAGCTTCATTTTCAACTTCAAGTTGACTGCCATTGAGATCAAATATCTAAAGGTAATTCCTCCCATGACCGGAGAATAGGTTTCTTCATAATCAACCCTAGGACGTTGAGTGAAACCTTGAGCTACAAGCCTTGCTTTGTACCTTACAACTTCGTTGTTTTCATTCCTCTTCCGAACAAAGACCCATTTGTGACCTACAGGGTTTATATGGGGAGGTGTGCGGCATACGGGTCCAAACACCTCTCTCTTGTTCAGAGAGACTAATTCTGCAGTGATTGCCTTCTTCCATTCTTCCCAATCTAGCCTTTTCTTGTACTCTGCGAGAGATGCAAGCTCGGGATCATGATCAATGATCGAGTCAATCTTCTTTGCAAAGTATGCATCTGTCGGGACCCGGATTTACAAATCCGAAACCCTCTGTGTATACTGCACTAGTCCAGGATCACGCTAGTGCACACAGTGGAAACATAGATGAAATACCATTCCATACAACGAATTAACTAAGAAGAAGCAATTCATTATTGAATAAAGCAAACGACCTTATGGTCAATGTTTACACCATTATGCCTTAAGGGCTTAAGAAACAAATACTATTGCAGCGAAAAAGATAACTTGAGCCATTCGACATGCCACGAGCAATCGTCTGGGAACGCCTTCCTAATCCACGTAGTCTTCATAGAATCCTCCTCATGATATTCATTATCTCCTTCAAAGAATCGATCAACAAGGGCATAAAGCCGTGAGTACAAAGGTACTCGACAGAAGTCGTAGGGAATTGATGCAATACATTCATGCGGCTTGACAAGGACGGCTATATGTTTCATTTGCAGAAAGCAATAACTTGAATTGAAATACAATAAATAGATTGAAAGCATATTTATGAAAAGATAAATAAATGATTGATAGATCAATGATAGACAACAAAACATCAGTGAACTCCCCGTTCACATCCCAACAATTCCACATTCCACATTTTATGAAACACTCTATACCCCGTGTGAAATTTCCGGGCTTGTCCATGACCGCGGACGCGGCTATTCGAATAGTTTTACACTCTGCAGAGGTTGTACAACTTTACCCACAAGACATTAACATCTCTTTGTGCAAACGTTACTAACACACTTCCTTTGGTGTGTCGCAGAGATATCATGACAAAGCCTTTACAATGCCTTTGTCTAAACTCGATCGCCGCTAAGGTTTCGCCCATTAGGGCCCCCTCTTGCGCCTTGCGAATCTACCCGTCCATCCCGGAACCCACACCACCAACTGGCAGTACTCAAGGCTAGACATTGCAAATTAATCAACTAAGTCTGTCCCATTCCAGACATGTGGTAGTACGGTTAGGCCCAGTTCAATGGCGCACAAGATTAAGTCCTTAAATTGTCTCAGGCAAGACATCCACATCCCAATGTGCTAGGAAGCACCCCCTTTACTGCACGATCACTTGCCCGAGGGAAAACAATTTGTTCAACCAAGACCAATGGCAAACCTCGCCATGGTACAACAAATTTTATAACAGTGGCTAACGGTCACGATTCAATATCTCATTAAGTCAAGATTAACATTATTCAATGTGTGACATGAATCCCAACGTATATCTAAGCATGTCTAAGCATAGCTACGTAACCCAATGTTGGTATAATGATTATGTCCAACTAGTAATGTCCCAACCTAGGTTTAACAATGGATACATGGCATCCCAATTAATCAAGGTGGCATAATGTCAACTAGGTATACATCTACTCCCATTAAATAAGCATTGATACACAAAATAGCATGCAATTGTAATAAAGTAAATTACTTTCGTATACATAGGATCAATATGATCAAAGGATTATGACTTGCCTTGTTGATCTAGTGTTGAATCTTGATCTTCAAAGTCTTCGTTCGCTCCCTCGGAATTAGCGTCTACCGGAAAAGAAGCAACGAAACCAAATAAATACCAAACAGAGACTCAAACAAGCTCAAAACTGAAAATAAATAGCTCTGGAAGATATATCTTGATTTTAGAAAAAATTAGAAACTTGAATCGCCTCAATCGGAGTTCGTATGAGGGAGAACGAGCTTCGGGAAAATTAAATCAGAGAAAAAGACTGAAAATCAGAAATTAGGAATTTTCGGATTTATTTTTGTACTGGAAAATCGGTTTATTGCGCAATGCTGACGTCATTGGGTTCACGGTGGACTCGGTCCATGGCACTGCGCCGGTTCACCGTGCACCCGGCGCACGGCCGACGCAAGCGCTGACGCGGGCGGCTGATGCAAGCAACTAACGCGGCGCACGCGTCGCTCATCGGTGGCACGGCCAGATCGGGCGGCCAGGAACCAAGGATGCGGCGGAGGAGACGCGGCGCAATCTGGAGCATCGGTTGGCGATCGGACGGCTGAAGCTCTTGACGCAACGCGACGGCGAGGCGGCGGCGCTGTTCCACCGGAGCCGAAGGGGATGACACGGCAAGCGGCGGAGGAGGACCGGTTCGGGCGAAAAACCAAGTGGGTCGGGAAGAGGGTCTCGCGATGCACCCAAAGAAACCGATAACCGCGGCGAAGGAGGACCGGTGGCGGAGATCCTGGCGGCGGAAGACCTCGGGCACGGCGGAAGCAACGGCGAGCTCGCGCGGAGCGACGGCGGCGGTTCGGGCAGCGAGAGATAGGGCAAACGAGGCGACGCGGAGAGGAGAACCTCGGGAGGCGCGCGGCACGGGCTTTTATAGCCAAGGGAGGCGTGCGTCGCACGGACTCGAGGCTGCTGCGGGACGCGGTTTTGAGCCTTGGCGGCGCTAGGGGTTTCGTGGAGCGCGACACGCTGGGCCGGCCGGCCGGGGCGGCGAAGCGGGCGCGGAGCGGCCGGGCCGGAGAGGGAAGCGAGTGGGCGGAGAGCGCGGCGGAGCCGGGCCACGAGGAAGAAAAGGATGGGCCGGAGCACGCCGACAGGGGGCGAAAACGGATCGGGCCGGAAGAGATTCGGCCCCAGAGGGGTTTTTGAAAAAAAACGTTTTCCGATTTAAGAAATTGCCAGAATTTCAAATAAAATCAAATAAATTCAAATAAATATCAAATGAGTTCAGAAAAATCCCCAAAAATATAGAAAAATTCCTTGGAGCACAATGAACCCAACTAAAACTGAAAATCTTGAGTTTGATGAATAGTTTAGTCAAATTAAATCCTTTCATTAATAGAAAATTCAAATTAAGCTGGAATTAATTCAAGAGAAATGCAAATGGTTTATTTTTGGATTCAAACATTCCAAACTCAATTTTTGTGATGTTACTGCATCGACATTGGTCGTTGCTCTATTAAGGGATTCTCCTGTTATTACAAAGTTTATGGCCATTTCATCATGGGGTGCTTCATGTACTTCTACTTGTTCTTCGCTGCTTTTTCCCATCGCGGGGGTAAGTTCCTTTAGCTTTTCATCGCCCATGTGTGCGCACACATTATTTCCGGTGGCTTCCTGCAGTGGAAGATTCAAGTCTGGAATTGTCTTTTCCGTCGGCTTCTTTCCAGTGTCAAATCTCAACTGGCTCCCCTTCTTTCCTTGGGGCATTTTCGTTTTTGTTTGTGGTAAGTCCTCTCGCCCAGTTTTCTCCAGACGTCTCCGGGTACTTTGGGTTCAAGGAGCTAGATTTCCTGTTCTTTTTCTTTGAGGCCTCTGAACAAGATGAGGGATACCTTTTGTTTTCTTTGGTATTTCCACCATCTCTGGTGCATTTCTTGCGGGTACATGTGACTTAATCACATCCTTCAGGTCACAAAAATGATCAGGCAGTTCATTTGCTAAATTCTGCAAATCAATTATCTTCTGGACTTCTTGATTTGCTTCATTAGTGCGGGGGTCATGTGCGGGGATCCCAGTGGAATGCTATATGATATCCCGACATTTTTCATCCAAAGGTTGATTCCTCCCCCTAATGACGGGAAATGATCCTCATCAAATATGCAATCAGCGAATCGGGTTGTATACAAGTCTCCAGTCATGGGTTCCAAGTACCTGATTATGGATGCACTCTCATAACCAACGTATATCCCAGACTTGCGGAGAGGGCCCATTGTAGTCCGCTGTGGGGGTGGTATAGGAACATATACCATACAACCAAATTTTCTGAGATGGGAGATTTTCGGGATGACCCTGTGCACTAGCTGCATAGGGGAATAGATGTTGTAGGCTGAAGGTCTGAAATTGATGAGAGCTGCTACGTGCAGGACTGTGTGTCCCCAACAAGTGTTGGGCAAGTTACAACTCTGCAAAAACGGTCTGGCAATGAATTTAATCCTCTTTATTAGTGCTTCAGCTAGTCCATTCTGCGTATGGACGTGCGGTACGAAGTGCTCAACTGCTATCCCTGTTGCAGTGTAATAATCATCAAATGCCTTTGAAGTAAATTCGTTGGCATTGTCCATTCTAATGGACTTCACACGATGATTAGGGAAAGCATTCTTAATTCTTATGATCTGCGAGATCAGCTTTGCAAAAGCATGGTTTCTTATTGACAATAAGCATACGTGCGACCATTTTGAGGAAGCATCGATGAGCACCATGAAGTACCGAAACGGCCCGGACAAGGGCTGAATCGGGCCGCAAATATCCCCTGGATGCATTCTAGGAATGCAGAAATTTCACTTTGCACTTTCATGATAGAGAGTCTAGTTATTAATTTCCCGGTGGCACATGCAGGACACACAAAATCTTCATGATTCGGGAAATTCTTAACATTAATGCCATGACCTTGTGAGTTGTTCACTATATTTCTCATCATTCTAAGATCAGGATGACCTAACCTACAATGCCATAAAAAAATAACTCAGAGCTTCTAAAGACAGTCTTTAAGGAAGTATACACTTTGGGTGCATGTATTTTCGTGTAGTACAACCCAGATTCAAATGAGGGACATCTTTCTCATACCATTTTTCCACATACCGTGTGCTTCACAATGCAGAAGTATTCTTTGCAATTTTCTTCATTGGTTTTTACATGAAAACCATTGGCGCGGATGTCTTTGAAACTTAAGAGAGTGCGCGTTGATTCAGGGTATAAAAGGGCTTTTTCAATTACCAAAGTTGTACCCATTGGCAATATAATTGTGGCTCTTCCGGAGCCTATTATATAGGAATCGCTTCCTGCGATCGTAGTAATCTTTCCAGCGTTCTTCATGATCGACTGAAAGTATTTGGACTCTCTTAAGATGGTATTTGTTGTGCCACTATCAACAATGCATATCTCTTCCATTTGGACGCTACACGATTTCTAGATAAAAGAAATATAATTCCAATCAGACATTGTCAAAATAATTCAAACATTGCTTGCGAATTAAAGAATACTGGAATAAACAATAAATTACATATTTATTCATGAGAAAAGTATGCTCTTCTAGAGCTTACAATTCATTATTCAAAATAAATTCGCTAACAACCGCAATCTAAAAAAATGCAAAAAACGATTCATGCATTAAACGGAATCTGTAAAATATGCATTGATTTCTGCTTCTATGTCATCGACAGAAGTTTTCTCTTCATTTGCCTTAAACTTGGTTGCAGCATCGATGTCCAGGCTAGTCTGTGAGGATGAGGCAAGTGGGGTATCCACATCCATGGCATCATTCCCGACATATTTTTGACCAGTGTCCCCAAGTACCACACCTGAAGCACGTTTGGTTCTACTGTCCATACGGCTTGGCGTGTGTCTTGTCATCCTTCTTCACTGGGGTTTTGAACTTTCCCTTGGCCTGGTACTTCTCTTTTTCACCCTGCTTGCCCTTCTTTCTATGAGTGGGCTTTTTCACCTTATAGTTATTGGCATTGACTTCTGTGCCAATGCCCCTTTCAGGTGGCTGTGAGACGAAGTTCTTGCGTAGAACATCGTCTTGTGACTCCGCAACTTGCATGACATCAATCAGTTCGCTATACTCCTTGTATGCATCCTAACGATAGTTGCGGGCACTCTGGATAGCATTTGGGTGAAAAGTGGAGAGAGTCTTCTCAATCTTCTCCTCATCAGTGATCTTCTTGCCATATAGGGAGAGATTGGTACAAATTCTGTGCAAAGCAGAATTGTACTCGGCCACTGTTCTGTAGTACGCAAACCTCAAGCGAACCCAATCTTGCTGTGCTTGGGGCAAGATGGTGTATTTGAGCTTCTCGAACCGCTTCTGAAGTGCAGTCCAAAGCTCAAGTGCACTCTCCTCAGCCATGTATTCATTCTTCAAAGTGGCTGAGAGGTGATGCCTAAGGAAGTGCAAGGCTTGATCATTCTGCTCGGCGGAAGGTTGCGTGTCCTTCGAGGACCCTAGACCAATCGCAGCACGGAGCTTCTTTCCCCAAGTACGATCTTCACGTCCGATGCCCAAGTGAGGTAGTTCTGACCGTGCGGGGCCAGTTCTTCAAACTCACGGTTCACGATGCTGGACATCTGCATAATTTCGAAATTCTGTCATTAGATTACTGCGTGTAATCTAATAGAAAAAGTTTGTAAAAAATACAGAAAATAAATTGCCATGCATTTCTAGTATACTAAATAAAGCAATAAATTCAAGATTCATAAAGGATATTCATAAATGCAGAGAATAATGCTGGAAAAAATTAAAAACAGAGCCAAATAATTTTTCTGGATTTTCTCGCAATTTTCCGCGTTCTTCTTCGCACGCGCCGCGCCTCTCCTGGCTGACGCTCCGCCCGCGCCGCACCCTGCGACCCTTCTTCTTCCTCGCGCTGCGACACGTCTCCCGTCACTTCGGCTTCCCCATCGCGCGCCGCAACACCCGCCGCTTCGACTTCCTCGGCGACGATCGGATCGGGCGGAGTGGTGCGGTAGGACCGGCGTCGGCGCGCGGTGGCCCATGCAGGTCGGTAATTCGTGTGCGGAGACCAAGCAGCGGCTCTACGGGCGGGAGAACCCGAAGGGCCGGCAGCAGCGGAGAGGCCGAGGCAGTGGTGGCGCTTCGAGCGCAAGAGCCGTGGCACACGAGGTGGAACCGAGACGCGGTGGCACTTCGTGCGCAAAGAAGGTGAGGCGTCGACGGAGCTGAGGCGCACAGCAGCTGTGACTTCGAGCGCACGCGTCGGCGGCGAAAACGCTACGGGCGCAGCGCCAATATTTTTTTCTGTGATGGATGAACAGTAACTGCATGTATTGCAGCATTGTACCGCCTGTACCTTCATGCCACGTGAGAAACGAAGTACTGATGCGTAGGTTAGATGCATGAATAGAAACCACAAACGATTAGATTTAATCGCCGAAAACTCACCTTTCTCACCTCTCAATCTGTTCACCGGGTAGAGCTTCGTGCTGATAACGTATTGGGAATCTCGCTATCGAATAGTCTGGAATTCCCAATATTCTATTATATGTGGAGAACAGAGAGACAAGAGAGACACAGAATTAGAGAGGAACGGCGAGAGAACTCTTTATTGCTTTTCAATTGTCTGTACAATAGGGGACCCCCTCCTTCTTATATAGTAGTCGCCTAGATTTTGGCTAAGAGGTTATCGTGAGCCTTCACGGGTCACATGGTTTCCCAACATTATGCTCCATAGATTTCTCTTCTCGGCGATATCCATGACAAGCGCCAGCATTATCCGAATGGTGATTTATTTCATCCGACAACCATATGAGTTCTACCCTATCAAGCTCCATGCCGGCTGCTTTCCACATATCGATCATGTAACAGGCAATCGTCCGTATGTTGTTTAGATCACCACCAAACTTATTCTTCATTTGGGCAAATCAATCTGCTATCAAGATTTAACTTTGTAGCCAGCTCTAACCATCTTGGTGACATTGATCATCATCATAATCACCTGGGAGAAAACCCATGATTCTTGCAAACCACCCACCCGTCAAGACTCGTCCCCGCAGCAACAGCATCCCTTGTAGCGCAGACAGCCGCCCCATCTAAATTTTCCATGGTGGCTCTCTTGAAGACGATTAGGGGAGAACCCCTTATGTGATGCTATTGCAGGGGAAGGAAGAGATGCTGATTATTGTTCCAAGAAGAAAAAAAAAAGGAATCAAAGCCCGAGACGGGTAAGGAACGTCCTAACACGTTCTTCTACCATAGCGTCACTACCACCTCTAATGTAAGACCGACACAGTTCACAGCAAGCGAAGCCACCGGAGCGAGTCAAATCAACCCACCCTATAATATAGATAGATCCTACTCGATGTGTGTCGAGCAGAAGCCCGGTTTCCGGGTTAACCAATCTGACGGGCATGCAAGAAGAAATATGCATTCGGCGCGGGAGGAACCCCACAACTTCGCCGCTGTCAACCCTACCAGCCTTCCTGACTTCTATGTAGGGGAAAGCTCACGCCGGAGATCCGAAACCAACGGAACTCGACGGTGGATGGTGACATCGTCTGCCCCGTTCTCTGAACAGCCTTTTGGTCCTGCAAGAACGATACTTTCTACTCCTTGTACTGACATTCTGCCACCAGAATGCATGCTAGCTCCATCATGTACTTTTTCTAAGTGGGGTGAAATGTCGGTATCTTCATGTTTTTTCCCCTTATAAAAGTTTACAAGGGTGAATTAAGATTTCATGGTTATCACAACCTGGGTGTTTAAATTTTCGCTTTAGTTTGGCAGGTGCTGCAACTGATTTATTGTGTCACTTAGGTCCATTTGACGATTAAGTGATAAGAACATTGTTTTTAAAAAAGTGATAAGAACATTAACATACTATAGGTTTTTCTGTCGCAAGGAGGAACGTACTATAATTTTTCAGATAAAAAACTAATGAAAGGTTAAATATGATGCGAGCGAAATTAAGATCCTTCCTAAATTTCTCTACTATCACCAGCTCGTGATGCAGACATTTATAAAGAAGACGGGAATGACCATTTCTACTGTGACTTTCGCATTTTTCAAGTGTAAGCCACATTTTTGAACCATTTGAGCAATCTAGGCAAACGCACAGTCCAAAGGCCAAAATGTTGACCTAGAGTAAACAAAAAATTTAATATCTTACAAATTTACAATTAGCACAGTCGTAGCAGGCCAAGGGTAAATACTAAGCACCCAGACGATGTCAATCTCTCACATGACATGCTTAGTAAAAGAGATCACATGACTACCTTTATGGCAACCACTAACCTTCCCATAACATTGCGTATTTGCGTGAGCCAACCAGAAAAGGCATCACGCCCATTAGTTGGACGATCTGCTTTTATCTAAACCAAACCACTCTGGTTGTAAAAGCAGTGGATCTGTCACAATTATGATGAAACACTCGATCACAAGACGATCAAACATTAGAAATAGGGATGGCAATCAGACCCACGGGTTCTGCACCCGATCGGGTCAAGTTCGGATCCAAATTTTCATCTGTGGGTTCTTCGGGTCGGGTACCTAAGATGGGTTCGGATCGGGTTCGGGTTTATAAAACCACTCACAGGTACCCATCGGGTATCCGAAATACCACATATACCCATCGGGTACCAGTCAGGTTCCGGGTACCCGTCGGGTTTGGGGTTGGGTTCCAGGTACCCATCGGGTTTGGGGTCTGGTTCCGGGTACCCGTCGGGTTCGGCCCGGGTTTTTTGGTTTGGGTTTCTTGTCGGGTCAGGTTTTGCAAAACCCACACCCAACTCGACCTATTAACTGCAGCACTGCACAAATCCGTCGGGTACTCACCGGGTTCAGGTTTTGGTATAGTTTTTTACCCGATAGGGTATTCGGGTTCGGACCGAGTTTTCCAATTCGGATTTTCTGTCGGATCGGGTTTTGTAAAACCCGCTCCCGACCCGTTGCCATCCCTAATTAGAAACTCTGATCCTTCCAACGAGCTTCTTTCCATGAGCTTTTCCGTGCCAAAGACACTTCTTATGCATTCCGAAGTCGACACCTTTGCCTTGTCAGTCCAATCCCACTATGATGCATGAGTCTAGGTAACCAATTTAAAGGCAACCACCGCCCTGACCTCGGCATTTTTGCTCATAAGCTCAAGAGACACCGAGATATACTCTTGACGGTTACGGTTGATTCCACCAGGGTAGTACCTGAGTGACCAATCATACCACCGATGCTGAAGGCTTTTGACCTAATGAAGCGGACAACACCAAATCCCTTATGCAGGCTGTACTCAGCAATATGGAAGTAGTACCTGTCGCACACCATTGGGGTGGTGCAAGTTGCAATGTTCATGTGGAGTATCAGATGCCTGCAGTACAAACAATAGCCAAAAGTTTCGTATGCTGCCTAGCCAAGCTACTCCGAGGCAAGCTTCAATTCAAACTCAATATATTCTACTTCGGTACGTCATCCATCAACCAAGAATCTCAGAGTATATTGAAGCAAACATTTGGCCCGTTTGTTTTTGCTTTTGATTCTAGATTTTAGCCCCACAAGCTGAATAAAAAATAAATAGCTCGATTCTAATAATCGATTCTCATAATCCAGACCATTCATATACACTAGAATCCACAATCCACTTCATATATGCTTCTGTTGATTCTGAGGAATACAAATATGAGAATGCCACTAAAAATTCCAAGTAATTACCCACCAAATATCATCCCAGAATCCAGAATCACCTTCTCTAAAGCCACAGTCCGGAATCAGCTTTTGGAGAATCCAAAGCAAAAAGAGCTTGTTCATATGTCATCTGATGTTGTTTTGGGACTGCAGGTTTCTCATATTCCGCATGGAGATGGCAACGACGATTTCGACTTGCACTGCCCCCTTAGTGTGTGGCAGGCACTTTTTCGTGATTGCTAACTCCAGCCTGAACATGTGAATGGGTGTTGGCCAATTCGTTAGGTCCAAAATTCTTTAATATTAATGGGTATGATCAGGTTTCGAATTTCACCAAAATTTCACTGAAATGCGGCAAAATTTGATTCTTTTAGTGGGTCCCAAAATACACTTGTTCCAGTTACATTTCGGTGGGTTCAACTAAATTTTTGTCTAAAAATTCAATTTTTGTCCAAAAAAATAAAGTCTCATTCAAATTTTGTTAAAAAATTCAAGTTTTTGTCCAACAATTTCATCCGAAATTACACAAAAATTACCGAATTCGGTGATTTCATTGGCAGCCAAAAAAAACGAAATTTGATGCCCCGAGTACGCTTGGTCAACCAGGATCGATCCAATCGTAAAAGTCAAAAGTACATCTCTGTGTGTATTGAGCTTATGTGCAAGAATAGCGAGGTGAGGGCCGTGTTTGTCTTTAGATTGGTTACCCTAGCTCATGCATCAGAATGGAAGAGGATGGACATGCCAAAAGTATTGAGTTCAAAGAGCATTGGAAGAAGCATCCCTGGCAGCGAAAAGTTCATGGAAAGAAGCGTGATGGAAGGATTGGAGCTTCTAATGTTTGAAAGCCTCATAATTAAGTGTATCCTTGTTATTGTGGAAGATCCACAGTTGTTAGAACCTGAAGTATCCTCGCGGAAGAGATGGAGCTAGATAATTTTAGGGTTCTACTGCATTTTATCCATAGTTCGTCTAAATTAAGGTACGAGGTTTGGGTTCGCAGTCCATCACCTTTCTTCTAATTTTCACTACGAACACGTATCCCGTACCCTAAAATGGTTTGTGTTTGTGAATCCTGTTCGCGATTTGCGGGTTTATAGCGAATCCGGTAACTATAATTTTATCTACAACTCATTGTCTCATTTGTACGATTTTGAAAACAATGATAAGAAAGAGATGGTTCGCTAGTTATTCGGTGCTGCTGATCGGTATGCAATAGAAAGACTGAAGCTGGTATGTGAGAGTACTCTTTGCAAGAATCTTGATGTAGAGACAGTGGCAACTACATTAGCTCTATCTGATCAGCATCTGTGCAACAATCTATAAGAAAATTTAAGCATCTAAAAAAATAATTATTTAAGCTAAGTACTGACAAGCCAAAATCACTTATGTACTTCTCTAAGAATTCAGCTTGAAAAATCTGAGGCACCGCAGAGGGGAGAGTAGAAAATAAATTTCACCGAACATTTCGCATCATAGTAGAAAATAAAATTATCCTGTGACAAGATGCGCAAAAATAGTTTTTAATACTGTTAATCACAGGAAGATATATATTGCCCAAAGATTCTTCAATAATCAAACCTTACGTATGAAGTCCCACAAGTTTGGACCAAAACCATAATAGGACCCTCTTTCACAAATGTTCGTTTTCTCAAGCTCTTAATTTTCAATTCTTATCAACCACATTCTTAGTTCTCCGTGGTATAACCATCCCTCGTTGTATCTGAGAAAGAACAGCAGATGCATGTGTATCATACAAGTTTTGTCAGCTTCAGTAATTTTTAGAGGGAAAAAACAAAATGAATAGAACTCCACTCATAAAAACAGATTAAAAAGAAAAGGCTAAAACTTGGAGGTACACCATGACATATTAAAATGGCATCGACATCCACAGAGGAGTTGGTTTCAACAAATGTCTTTTCCATTTTTGCATAAAGGGGTAATAAAAGAAAACACAAATATTTTTGAGGAAAATAATAGCCATAAAAATATCAAATAAGTGTAGTGATAATGTATAAATGATAATTACTCACAGTTTATTAGCAGCATACAATTGAGCTTCATCTCTTGGCATACTGCACCAAGTAAATTAAAATCATTGTAAATCTTGAGTAGCCAATGAACAGCCCTAATTTTCTTCTACGTAGAGAAAATTGTGCAGAAAAGAGTACACATAGAAGATGTAAAATAGTGTCTTGATACCAAAATTCTGAAAATGAATTGGCTGCATGTAGATAGAATTTGTATTAGAAAATGTACTGACCGCATCAAGACAATACTTGCACATCAAACCATGATAAGAGTACAGTTGAAGCAATAAGTTAACACACACTAGTTATGTGACCGTGCGTTGCAACGAAAACTCAATTTGCGACAAAAAATTTATTTGCAAATAACACTAACTTTAGTTATGTTTCAGTAGTAGGAAAAGTAGATGAAAGCAGAAGGCAACGTACGCAGGCGGATGGAAGTCAAGTCTCCCGACATCTTCGTGATTGGCACGTGATTTGGTTGCATGATTCTTTCCTTTTAATCTATGCACTTCCAGATATGATGAGATAGAATTCCCGTATTATGGGATATGGTGAGTATATCCTTATATCCATACAGGACATGATGAGAAAATCCTTCCATTTATAAGATATATGAATAACATCCTTCCATAGTAAGAACATGTTAATAGAGATATGCTGAAACATGTTAATTGTGTCACTTAGGTCCATTTGACGATTAAGTGATAAGAACATTATTTTTTTAAAAAGTGTTAAGAACAATAACGTACTATAGTTTTTTCCATCGCAAAAAGAAACATACTATAATTTTTCAGATAAAAAAACTAATGAAAGGTAGATATGACATGAGCGAAATTAGACTCCTTCCTAAATTTCTCTAAATATCACCAGCGCATGTTGCGGACATTCATAAAGATGAGGATGACCATTTTCTAAGGTGACTTGTGCGTATTTCAAGTGTAATTCACAATTTTCAACCATTTGATCAATCTAGTCAAACGCACAGTCCAAAGGCCAAAAAGTTGACTAGAGTGGACGAAAAATCAGTTATCTTACAAATTCACAATTAGCACAGTCCAAGGGTAAAGCACTAAGAACCCAGAGGATGTCAACCTCTCACATCACATGCTTAGTTAAAGAGAACACATGGCAACCTTGACGACAGCCACTAACCTTCCCATAACATTGCGTTAGCTAACCAGCAGAAAAGACATCACGTCCGTTAGTTGGACGATCTGCTAAGCCCCAGCCTTGTCTTAGCCAAAACACTCAGGTCCTAAGACTAGTGGATCTTCCACAATAACGATCAAACACTCAATCACAAGACGATCAAACATTTAGAAATTCTGATCCTTCCAACATGCTTCTTTCCATGAACTTTTCTGTGCCAAAGACGCTTCTTCTAATGCTCTCCGAACTCAACACTTCTGTCTTGTCGGTCCAATCCTATTCTGATGCATGAGTTTGTGTAACCAATTTAAACGCAACCACCACCCTCAACTCGACATTCTGACTCGTAAGCTCAAAACACACTGAGATATACTCCATCCGTCAAGTTTATAGGGCGTATTTTTTACTTATTTTTTTTCACAAATATAGGATATGTTTCATATTCTAATGCAAAATTAGGTTGATAAGTATTAAGCTTTACTTTATATTCTTTACTACGCACCCATTAAATATAGGCTTTGAGATAATAATTAGGGGTAGTCAGTTATTTTCAATATATTTTTGGTTTGTTTGCCAAGTGAAAATACACCCTATAAACTTGGGTGGAGGGAGTGCTCTTGACGGTTACGGTTGATTCCACCAAGGTAGCACCTGAGTGACCAATCATACCCACCAATGTTGAAGGCTTCTGACCTAATGAAGTGGACAACACCAAATCCCTTATGCAGGCTGTAATCAGCAATATGGAAGTAGTGCGGGTCATGCACCATGAGGGCGGTGCACATTGAAATCGTAGTTGATGTCCATGCGGAGTATCAGATGCCTACAAAACGTATGCCGCCTATCCAAGCTATTCTGAGGCAAGCTACTATTCAGACTCAATATATTCTGCCTCGCCTCGGTACCTCATCCATCGCCTCAAAATCAGAGTATTCCGAAGCAATCATAGTCTGCCTCAGAATAGATTCCTTACAGCAAAAGAGCATGCTTATATGCCAACTGATGTTTTTGGACATCACGCATCACTTATCTCATACTCCACATGGAAAAGGAAGCAACGATTTCGACTTGCACTGACCCCATAGTGTGTGGCACGCACTTCTTACAGATTTCTATCTACAAGTGAATGGGTGATGGGCACTTCATTAGGTCCAAAATTATTTATTATTGGTGAGTACGATTAGTCAATCAGGTAGTACCCTGATGGATCCAACTGTAAAAGTAAAAAATACATCTCAGTGTTTATTGAGTTTATGTGCAAGAATGTTGAGGTGAGGGTTGTGTTTGGCTTTAGATTGGTTACCCTGACTCAAGCATCAGATTAGAAGTGGACCGACGTGCCTAAACTATTGAGTTTGTTCGGCATTAGAAGAAGCATCCTTGGTAGTGAAAAGTTCATGGAAAGAAGCGTGACGGAAGGATTGGAGCTTCTAATGTTTGATCGCCACATGATTGAGTGTATCCTCGTTATTGTGAAAGATCCATTGGTGTTAGAACCTGAAGTATCCTCATGGAAGAAATGGGTACTTGGAAGTTCTACACTTCCAACATTTCTCCCTTTTTTTAGGAATGTAGTTGACACAAATTGTTGGAAAATTAACATGGCCTAACGTCAATTTAATTCAATAGTTATGCAATAAAAAACATGAAATTTAATATTACGTCTACGACAATATTACTGGTAGATAGCAAATATTCAATAAATACATAACATACTAGTAAAAAAGGCATGCCTACACATGCTCGATAGTCCAAGTGATATATAGTTGTAAACAATACTATCAAAGCATCATGCATTCTAAACAGATTTAGTCACTTAAACAAAGATAGCTTTGACGAACAACTAGTCGATCTGAGACACAGCGGCCTTACTGAAGACGAGGAGTCGCACGGTATGGCACTTCCCAGATTACCAACTACAGCCTAAACATGTGAATGGGTGTTGGGCACTTCATTAGGTCCAAAATTTATTTTAATATTGTTGGGTACAATTGGTCAATCAGGTACTACCTCATGGATCCAATTGTAAAAGTCAAAAGTACATCTCAGTGTTTATTGAACTTTTGTGCAAGAATGCTGAGGTGAGGGTTGTGTTTGGATTTAGATTGGTTACCCTGGGTCATGCATCAGATTGAAAGTGGACCGACGTGCCAAAAGTATTGAATTTGGATAGCATTAGAAGAAGCATCCCTAGCAGCAAAAAGTTAATAGAAAGAAGCGTGATGGAAGGATTGGAGCTTCTATTATCTGGTCGCCTCTTGATTGAGTGTATCCTCGTTATTGTCAAAGATCCATTGGTGTTAGAACCTGAAGTATCCTCATGGAAGAAATGGGTACTTGAACATTATACACTTCTAACATTTCTTCCTTTTTTAGGTGTAGTTGACACAAATTGTTGGAAAATTAAATGAAATTTAATATTGCTTCTACGACAAGATTAGTAACAGCTAGCAAATATTCGATGAATATATAACATACTAATAAAGAAGTCACGCCTACGCATGCTAGATAGTCTTGTGATACATAAATGTAAACAATACTATCATAACATGCATTCTCAACATAATAATCACTAAGAGAAAGATCGCTTGGACCTGCAACTAGTGATTCCGAGACACTTAAAGTGGGCTTGGTAAAGAACAAGAAACTGCATAAGAGCAGCGCGATAATCGAAGACAAAGTCGAGCAGTCAGGCTGAATGGCACTTCTTGGAAACCAAATCGCCGCTCTCCCGTGCAGATCGTCAAAAGCCAATGAAGGATCGGAGACACTGCTCTCCCTCACGCCTGTTGCACGAGCCAAAACCATCTCGCGAGACCTTAGCGCTACAAAAATCAAGTACCACAGCCCCAGTTCAACCCCTCGTATCTCACATTGTCGGCAAACGGACTAAGCACAAAAGAATGTGTCTCACTAAGATCACGGTGCCATGTTAGCAATCGAGGTGTAAAGTGATGTACCATAGTCGATACACATAGTGAAAGGTGAAGTACACTTAGCATGTCGGGTCGCAGCCGCACAACGTCACAAGTCACGCGATAAACACACGAAAGATGCGATACACGTGCGTGCGTATGTATATAAGCTAACATAGCTAATCATATGTACCTCTAGCCTTGCTACCAACTCATACTAGAGTCCATACAAGAGCTCCCCTTATTTGTTAGTTTCCCAACACCTAGCTAAGCAATATGGGAGAAAAGTCTCGTACCCAACTCAACACACGATTGAATTTTTCCAATGAATTAATTATGAAATTATTTCCAACACACATATTAAGTTTCATGTTGGGACCCATATTACTAAATACGAAACCCTCTGTGTATACTGCATTAGTCCGAGATCATTCTAGTGCACACAATAGCAATGTAGATAAAATATCATTCCAAACAACGAATTAAGTAAAAAAGTAACAAATTATTATTAAATAATAGCAACGGACCTTATGATCAAAGTTTACACAACTATGCCTTACAGGGCTTAAGAAACAAATAAACTCTTACAATGAAAATAAAATAACTTAGGTCATTTGACATGCCACAGGCAATCGTCTGGGGAAATGCACTCCTACTTCACGCAGTCTTCGTAGTACTCCTCATTCTGTATTCCTTGGTCCTTCCTTAGCAACAGATCAACAAAGGCGTATAACCGTGAGTACATAAGGTACTCAGCAAGTAGTAGAAAAATGATACAATTATATTCATACAAGGCTTAACAAAGGAACAGTCATATAGTCTTTTGCAGAAATAAATAATTATTTAAAATATAATAAATAGATTCAAAGCATATTTAAAACATATATAATAAATAACTGGTAAACTAATGGTCGACAACATAAAATAGACATGCGAGGCTTCACCCATCACCATCTAAAACTATCATCAAACCACTGAACTCATGAGTAGAGTTGCAATCGGATAGAATAATTTCCAATCGACCGATCGACCGGATGTATTCGGATCGAATTCGGATAAATTTTTCAAATAGTTTTTGGATTCGGTATCGGATTCGGATACTTTATTTCGGATTTGGATTCGGATTCGGGATATTACTATCGTCGGATCAGAATATTCCGAAACTTTTCTCGGATATATCCGGTAAAATTTATTCAGATATTCGATCCTTACCAACAGGCATAACCAGTCTCGTCGCCTCGGCCTCCCTCCTCTCGGTGCCATTCCGTAGTCCATTCGCCTCCCTAAGATTTGAATCTTGAAGACTAATGGTTCAGTCCTGCTCTGAACCATAGCCGCGCCGCGCCCCGGTGTTGCCCAAGACGGCGCCCTGCGCCTTAGGTTTCGGCGGCGGGGGAGTGGGAGGGGGGGGAGCGGGAGGGGGGAAGCTGAGGTGGCTCGTGGGCTCCATGGCGGTGGCCGCACCGACGCCGGCTCTCGCGCCTATGCAGCTGCGGAGGTGCACGTGTTCTGCGCCTCTATGGGCGCCGTCGCCTTTCCGCCGCCGCCGCTCGCTGTCCTCGCCCTTCATCAGCGTCAGAAGGTAGTTCCTGAACTGTTCAGCTAGCGATTTAATGCTTGCTCTAACAAAGTTAGCGCCTATTGGTTGTTTGATTAAGCGACGGTGGTGTCGTTATTAATTCGATTCGAGATGTTTTATGCTTACGGTGATTGGATGCTGTTTTACGTTAACCCGATGCTATGTTGATACTGATGTAGTTGTGCGATTACTATTGTGTTTTGGGGACTGTCGTGTGTCATGTTCTGGATTCACACTAGTGAATTTTATGAACCAATCTGGGGATGAGTGAGCTAACATTCGGTACTCCTTATCGTGCACTTTTTTTTTATTTATAATCTCTTGATATACTTTGCTATGAAAAATCAAATAAATTAACATAGTCCTGTAATTCTTGTTAGGGCAATAGTCACTAGTTGCTCATAGTAAGCATGCTTCCATACTAGTTCCTCGATGACACTGATTATAATGGTTAAGCAGAGCAAGTAATAAAAAAAGAGAGGGTGAAGCCAGAGTTGAGATTTTGCCTCGCGTTTGTTATTGTGTACCTATGGGCGTATGGGATTGTTCTTTTTTGATGGTGATCTACGTGCAGTGTTGAATTTTTTTATTAATATTAAACATGTCTTGCACTCTTGTTACCATTTGTTTTGTAGGATGAGACTATGGTTGCAGCTGATAATGAATGAGTGCTTGTCGAGGATAAGTAGCCATGGTCATGCACTTGTTGTTTCTTGAGATGTTACCAGCCTGCCTTAGCCGCTTTGGACTTTGAACTCTTATATATGATTGTGTCATGTTGATTCTTCTGTCTGTATGTCTGTATGATGTAATCCAAATATTATCGACTTGTCTCATTGTCTCTTTCATGAAAACATGTTATCAGTGCTATATGTGTGCTTTATACGGTATCTGTTTTCACGCGTTATCCGACAAAAATTATTCTATACCGTATCGATTCCGCTATGTATTCGAATCGAATCCGTGATCGATATTATCCGCGTCGTATTCATATCCGGTACTATCCAAATCCAATTCCGAATCCAACAAAAAATATGGTTTAGGATATAGAAAGAGTGATATTCGACCGAATCCGAGCCGATTGCACCCCTACTCATGAGTGTTAATTTTTAGACATCCCAATCACAAATAGCTCCCCATTCATTTTACAACTATTCCACCTTCCAACATTTTTATGAAAAACTATATCTCATGTGAAATTACTAGGCACGTCTACGACCGTGGACATGGCTATTCGAATAGTTTTACAATCTGCAGAGGTTATACTGTTTTACCCATAGGATATGCTTATCTTTGATTGTCTATTTGACACTTCCGTAGGTGTACGACTAAAAAAATCATAACAAGGACTTTACACTACTGCACGCTAGCACCACCCTAGCAAGTGAGTATATCCACTCAACTCTGGGATGAGCACGTATCTCACATCTTTAATGACAGTTCAAGAGAATGGAATAACCCTCCAATCATCACCGTACATCCCGGTGTCTCATCGAGTCAGAGTAACCCTCTGCTCGCACGCCCATTGGAGTAACCCTCTAATTCAATCATGCAGGAGAGCACAAATATACTACAGGTGATTTAGCCAGGTCTGTCCTATACTAGAAATGTGATTCTACGTTTAGGCCCAATTCAGTAGCGCACAAGATTAAGTCCTTAAATAGTCTCGGATGAGACATCTACATCCCAAATGTGTTAATCGCACCCCTTTTACTGCACGATCACTTGCCCGAATGAAAACTATTTTGTTTAACTAATACCAATGGCATACCCAGCCATGGCACAGAAAATTTTACAATAGTGGCTACTCGCTACAATTCCATATCTCATTAAGTCAAGATTATCATAATTTCATCATGTGATACGACCCATCGTACGACTAAGCATGTCTAAGAATAGCTACGATAACCCAATTGTTCGTAATACATTTATAACCCAATTGTTCGTAATACATTTATATCCAACTATCAATGTCCCAACCAAGGGTAACAATGGATATAGGGTACGCAAATATTCTAGGTGGCATAATGAAATATAGGTATTTAGCTATTCCCAGTAAATAATCATTTATATAGAAATAGCACACAATTTGCATAAAATAAAGTACATCTGCAAACATAAGTTTGAACATGATCAAAGGTTACGACTCGCCTTGTGCGTATACAGTTGTTACTGAGTCTTGATCTTCCAACTCTTTGTTCACTCCCTGAGAATCAACATCTGCCAAAAAAAGAGAGAAACAAATATAAATAAATAACAAACAGAGACCCAAACAAACTCCAAATTAAAAATAGATAGCTCTGGAATGAAGAGCTTGATTTTATATGAATTTAGAAATTTGAATAGGTTCAATCAAAGTTTGTATGAAGGAGAATAGGTTTCCAGCAGATTGAACAGGAGAGAAAATCAAGAAAATAAAAGGCGAGAGAAAATTTGAGATCGACAAGTGTGACCCACGGATTTTTCGATTTCTGAAAATAAAAGAAATTCGGGAAAAAGGCTGAGGCTTAAATAGGGCCCATGGTCTATGGACCAAGTCCACGGAAAGGCTCTGGTCCATGATGGACTAGGTTCATGGGTTCGGGTGACTGACAAATGAGGCCCACAAGTCAAACTCAAGATTAAATCTCGCCACGCAAGCAATGACGTGGACGACACGTTAGCGCTGACCTGGCATTCACAGGCACACACGTGGGCGATGATGTCACGACTGACGGGGCGGTTGGCTTGGGTTGATGACATCACAGCTGCTTCGGCTCTGGCAGCTTTTGTTTGCTAGCGAGGAAGAAAACGACACGAGGAGGCGGCTAAACAGCGATGGATCGAGACCGAGTCTTGGGGATCTGTGGAATATATGAAACCAGGTATCTTCATGACCGGCCCATCATCGCCTGAGGAGAAGACAGGCCCAAGTAGAGGGCCCAGAGGATGAGCTCCACGCCAAGTCTTGCTGCCGTGCGCAAGGGGATACATCCTATAGACAGTTGAATGTATATTTAGATATAAAAGATACGGTTGTAATCCGAGTTGTTAACAGGGTAGATAAAGATGTAAACTCTATCTTGTAACCGATTAGAATCATATAACCGATCGGAATCTCTTAACCGATCGGGACTCTGTAAACCGCCCCACCCCCACTATATAAGGGAGAGGGCGGGCAACAACAGGGACAACACAACACATATCACATATCGCCCAGAGCACATTGCGCTTTGAGCAATCTTAGATCCAAAAGATCCGCATAATCCCAGCACACAGGATTAGGGTATTACCTCTTCCGTCGAGAGCCTGAACCTGTCTAAACCCTTGTCTTGTGTCACCTTCGAGTTTGAGATCTAGCGCCTGCCCCATAAATTTATTGTCGACTATAAAAGTCGACAGTTGGCGCGCCAGGTAGGGGAAGCGCTATAATCTTTTCCTACAGACTCGATGGCAGCAACCAGTGGAATCATCACCACCTTCATCTCCGGCCAGGCTTTCCGCTTTGGAAGCCTGGACGTCGTCGCAGATGCGCGCGGAGAACTTGTCTGCCTAGACCTAAACCAGATCCAATCTGGTAAAGGTCAGGCCAATACATCTCAGGTATGTCTTTTTGACTCGGCCAGCAAACCAGTCGGCATCGCGAGGAATCGCTGCGATTTTCGTGGCATCTTCGCGATAGAAGAACAAAAAACCGATCTCCAACGCCAGTAAGAGATTCAAGAAGTTGCGGAGGAAGATCGTCTTCTTCGTAAGGGTTAGGAGGCACAGACGCGATCGCTTCGATCTCGCGGCCGCCATGTCCGCGAAGACATCCTATAATCCTGATTGGGAGACCAAGGTGTCTTCCATACGCCACAGCAGAACGTCGTCGCCTCCAAGACGCTCCTCGACATGTTGGACCCGATGATTGCATCTGATAGCCCGGCGGCCCCGATCGTGGCCCAGATCAAGGCTATGGTGACGGCGGCGGCCATCCAGCAGAATCAGGAAAAGCCGGTAGGAGAGTCGCACTCGCGCTCTGTAACATCCCAAAATTTGGCCTATAATTTCACTTATGTGCATTTTGGTGATTTTCTGAATTTATTGGATTTTTCCAGAAATTATTTGAATTTATTTTAATTAAGTATATTGAACCTTTGGTGAAAACTAGATATATATAGATAAAGTTAATATAAAGTTTTACCAAAAATATTTTATTTGAGCTCAGAATGTCTCAAAGTATTTATGAGAAATTTTCTGGGATTTTTCCTGATATTTTAATTACTTAAAATAGATTAATCTAATTTCGAGAATTATTTTAAATCGAAAAGCGTTGGAAAATCAGAGTGAACAGTACTGGGCCAAGTCGAGCACTGTGCGTGCGTGGCCTATTTCGGTGCGGTCCGTCAGCCCGCTTCGCCGCCGCCGCGCGTGTGACCGTTGGATGAAGATCGGGCAGTCCGCTTCATCGCG
The DNA here is from genome assembly GCA_036346275.1 of Otatea glauca. Classification (NCBI taxonomy): domain Eukaryota; kingdom Viridiplantae; phylum Streptophyta; class Magnoliopsida; order Poales; family Poaceae; genus Otatea; species Otatea glauca. Next base: position 16,910,435 of record CM070719.1, on the reverse strand, counting down.
TAACCCTAGTGCTGCGAGCCGTTGGATCGAGATCAAGTGGTCGGGATCGCTTCGCGTTGTTTTGGTAAGTTTAGATCTCGCCCGTTGGATTTGGAAGGAGCGGATCGGATCGTATCGATTCGGATCTAATCGTGGCCGCTCATCTTGGATCGAACGGTCGCCGCCGCCGCCCCGATCCGGTTTCGTTTCGCGCGCGCCTCCGCCGGGATTGTCTAGGGTTGCCGCTTTAGCGCGCATGCCGAGGCTATAAAAGGCGTGGCTGCACTCGAGGTTCCTCATCGCCTTGCGCTTGGGGCCGCTCTAGTCTTCGCCGTCGAGTCGCCGTCGCCGCGCGAGAGCTCGCCGCAGTTTTTCGTAGCGCCGCCGTCGTTTTCTTTAGTTTGCGTCTCCGTCAAGCCGCCGTCACGAATAGGTTCCAGATCCGCTCGTCGCGTCAAGCCGCATCGGGTAGCCACTTCATCCCGCCGAGTCGCTACCAAACGCCGTTCGGGTGGTCATCGCCCTCCGCTCGGTGCGGACCGCCGCCGTCGGCCGCCATCTTCGCCGGAAGCTTCATCACCGTTGGATCTTCGCCGGACACGCGATCGCGCCACGCCTAGGTAAGAGCGAACGCGGCTCGTAAGCGTCGGCCGTTGGATCAGTTTGTTCGGTTGAGATCGCGCGCGTGTGTGTTAGAGCGTTAGCCGCTGGATCGTCGCCGGATGTGCGCCGCGTGTCGAGCATCGCACGCGCGGCGCCGCAGACGACCGATCGCGCGCCGCGTGTCGGGCGCGTGATGCGAGGCGCCGTGAGCCGCGTCCACGGTGGACCAGAGGTGGTCCCGTGGACCGAGTCCATGGACAAGGCGACGTGTCAGCGCCTGATTGGTCTGACTCAGGGCTGACGTCAGCGTTGCGCAATAAAGATCTTTTCCAATAGAAAAATAATTCAGAAAGATCGGTTATTCTATTTTCTGTATTTTCAGTATTTATTCAAACTTCAAAAGGCTATATCTTTTGCATTTTAACTCGGATTTGAGTGATTCAAATTTCTAAAAATTTGTAAAATAAAGATATATTTATTGGTGAATTTTATTTTATTTTTGAGGTTTGGTTGCTCTCTATTTTGGTGTTTATTTACTATTTTGGCATCGTTTCGCGTAGACGTTGAACTGCTCGGTGATCCGGAGGAAGATTCATCACTTCAAGACCCAAGCTCAGAGCAAGACCAGCACCTACTCCAAGGCAAGTTGTGCTTTGATCATGTTGCACCTAATTTTCACCAAATTGCTATTTTGTCTCTTAAACTTTATGCATGATAATTTATGTGTATAAATGATTTCAATTAATCTGGGAATTAGATAATATGCCTATTTGAATTAAATCATACCTTGTCAATTATATGCCATGATCTATTTGTCACCCTAGGATGTGGAACTATAGTTGGTTAATATTAATAATCAACATGGGCTAGTTAGACCGTCATAGATTGCTTAGCCATGCCACGCCATCACATGTGTCCGAATGTTGATACTTAATCTTGACTAATGGAATATGGAACAATGTTTATGAATTGGTTTGTCATGTCTTTGTCGCACCGTGATATCAAGTTGTCGTGGCGAGGAGGTCACACATCTAGATTGAAATGTTGATGGCATGTGGTGCTTGGTAATCAACTGGGTGGTAATGCTTTTAGATTGGGGCAAGTGGCAAGGCAGTGTGCCAAGGTGGGCCAGGTTGGGTGGGTATGTGGAAGTCTTGCCTTAATCACCTTAAGGACTTAACCTTGCAAGCCTTTGACTGAGTCCTTCTTGCAACCACATGTCCGGAATGGGACACCTAGCTGAATAATTTGTGAAACCTAGATTTTTGATCTTGTCGTGGTGAATAGTGAGTCCCGGTTACGTTTAACTCACATGGCGCAAGAGGGGGCCCTGTTGTGGTGGTTTAATCCTTGATGTTGAAACCTTAGCGAGCAAAGATCGGGTCTAGGTGTAGCATTGTAAAGGCTTTGTTGCGATCACTCGCCTTGGTGGTGTTTGGTTGTATCGTGGGTAAAGTGCATAACCTCCGCAGAGTGTACAATCTATTCGAATAGCCGTGCTCACTGTATTGGGAAATGCTCGAATTACAGTTAAGGGTTAGACTTTTGTTAAACAAAACCTATTGGGATGGCAAGGTGCCATGGAAAGTGAAAATGATTTAGGATTGAGAAACTTGGTTACTTGAAATGCTGAATTTATTAATTATCAGATTTGTTTTATCGCTTTCCAATCTATTTATTGTATTCTTGTTAAATGCTGCTTTATTGCAAAATACCCTTATTAGCCATTCCTTTGGATTAAGCCAAGCATATAGAATATTAGACTTGCATTATTGTGCACAACTTGTTGAGTGCTTTATGTACTCACCCCAACAACAACAACTTCAGAAGAGGAGGAATCTACGCCCTTCGTGGAGGAGGATTATATGGATGCGAATGCTTAGGGTCCGAGCCTCGTCAGTTGCCTGTGGCGAACTGGAACGCCACTGCGTTTATTCTATTTCCGCTGCTTTTCATTGATACTTTTTATTTAAGCCCTGTGAGGCATTATTCATGTAAGACAACAGTTACTATTAATTATTAAAGTTATGCTATATTTCGCTGTGTATGACTATGATAGCATCTATGTTGAGCCTGTGTGCACTAGCGTGATCCTGGACTAGTGCGGTACACACAGAGGGTCCGGGTTTGCAAATTCGGGTCCCGACAGAGGTGGTATCAGAGCCATACTAACTATAGGTCTTGGCCCTAGGTAGTTGGTATCTCTTAGGAGTGTCCAAAATTATTTTCTAAAGAAAAAGGTGAAATTGACTAATAAGAAACTCTTGGCTTATCTCATCCCTCTACTCTCATCCTTGTTAAATTACCTTCTTTTCGTTGCCGTTTCGAGTGGAGATCTTATTCAAAATTTTGTTTTGAATAGATGCCGATCTTCCAGTCTTTCGAGTTGAGGCAGGGTGGCTACGCCATGGAGCTGTGGAGAGTTCTTCAAGTGATTGGAGGCTTTGATCGTCCGCTCTACCGAGGAAGCAACCGAACGCCAACGGTGTGCATCGGGATTCTTACGCAAGTCGATCATCTTCGCCGAGTGCGACGAGACCACTGACCGATCCACATCACCGCCCGGAGGTTCACTTACGAGGCCGGAGTTCGGAGGTCGCTAGACTTGTCTCACGACGGATCCGCCACGACTACGCCTACGAGCCGCGACACCGTGTTTCGACTTCACCCGACAAAGGCGAAGCGTGCGGCGTCAACGGATCGTGGAGGGGTGTGCACGCAGACACCTTCCGAGTTCGCCACCGCCGGAGGATCACCGAGGGACACTGCGCAGAGCCGGAGACAGCGGTGAGGCGCCGAGAGTGGCGGAGCGAGAGCTTCAAAAGACCCGTGACGCCGCAGCCAGAGTCATCGGTGAGTTGGAGGAGGCCTTGCAGGTAGCCGAGGAGATAGCAGATCAGGTCGTCCAGGAGACGGATGAGGTCGCCGAAGAAGAAGAAGAGGAAGAAGAAGACCCGGAAGAGCGTGAGTGGGAGCCTGAGGAGCCAGCAGAGGGTCACCAGGATAGGTTCGCACCCATGCCAGCCCACTCACCGGTGTATGCATCGGATCAGTCTCAGCCAGGGTGGCTGGATGAGTGAGAGTCGGTCTTAGAGTTGTGTTGAGACTCGAGTGTTGAGTCGCGTCTTTAAGTTAGCCTTTATCTTTTAGTAGACGTTAAGGTTGCATGTTTAGTTTGGTTCTTAATTGTTTGCTGAGTGTGCAGTATGTGTTGCAAAGCCCTTAGGCATTGTAAGCAACCATACCAAGTAATAATAATAAAGATTATTTAAGTTGGGTTTAACTGTTTCCCCCTTTAGAAATTCTTGCATCTTATCTATGCTACATCTATCTTTCCTAACCCAAGAAGCAATCAAGCAGATGGTGAACACTCGCAGCAACAATGGGGCTTCAGGAAGTGGTCTGCGCTCAGGCAATAATCCCAATGAAGGAGCGCCACCGCAGCAAGCACCGCCAGTGGATATGCAGAACTTGGGAGCTTTTCTCGCTGCGCAAACTCAGTTGATGCAGACTATGATGCAGCAGATGACCAATATGGCTGCAGTCAACAACCCCGCTACTCAGATTAATAACGGCGGACCTCGTCCTTATTCCAAATTGTCAGACTTTATGAGGACCCGACCGCCAACATTCTCGAGCAACGTCAACCCCTTGGAAGCAGATGATTGGCTGAGAACCATTGAGAGGAAGTTGTACATCACGCAATGTGAAGGGCATGAGAAGGTTCTTTATGCATCCCATCAGCTTGAGGTAACAGCTGCAGAGTGGTGGGAGAACTACTGCGCTACTCACGAGGCACCCATGGAAATCACGTGGGAAGAATTCGCAACGGCCTTTCGCCAATACCACATACCAGAAGGAATGATGGACCTGAAAAAGGAAGAATTCAGGGCGCTTAAGCAAGGAGGCCAACCGGTGGCTGATTACTTCAACAAATTCACGCAGTTAGCTCGCTATGCTCCTGAAGTTGTAGCGACGGACAAGGCTAGGCAGTCCCGATTCATGAAGCGATTAAACTCTGGACTGCAAGTGGGGCTGATTACCCACACTTTTCCAGATTTTCAAGAATTGGTAAACAAGGCTTTGATTCTGGAGGATAAGCGCAGGGAGCTTGGGGAAAATCGCAAGCGCTTGATGACTAACCCAGGTGGACGCCCTAACCACCTACGAATGAGGATGACCCTGCAACAGTTTGCTAAGTTCCAACCGCAAGCTATTAACAAACCAGCAACACCTGCACCGCGACCACCAGGATAGAGTTATCATACGCCGGTTCAGGGTAACAATGCTCAAGGAGGAGTGCAGCAGTCAGCTGCCAGAAGGTGCTACAGTTGCAATGAGCTGGGGCCTTATGCTAATAGATGTCCCCAGAAAGGAGGTATCACGCCAGTACGTTTCAACCTTGGAACGACACGTGCTAAGGCACCGATGACGGGAGCAAATCGAGGAGCCGACAGCAGGTGAGCAACGCCTCAAGCTACTATTCGAGGCGAGTCAACCACATCACCGCCGATGGAGCCTGTGAAGCATCGACGTCAGATGGGTAAGTTTTTGGTAAACTCGATGACTGCAATAAAGATTATTTGATTCAGAGCTTCGCATTCATTTGTCTCTCGAGCTTTTGCATCCGAAAATGGTTTGAGCATGAAAAATCTTAAGTGTGTGATGCTAGTCCAAGCCCTGTGATCTCGAGTTAAGATCTAACTTTGGATGTTTGGGGTAAAGCTAAAAATTAATGGGGTAGAGTTCCTAGCTAACTTGATTATTCTAGATGCCCAAGTTTTAGATGTTATCCTCGGTATGGATTGGTTAACCAAGCATAAGACAAGATTGGATTGCGGTCAAAGGATTGTATCCATTGAGAGCCCTAGAGGAGAAAAGGTGAAATTCGAGCGACATCGGTTCGTAAGGTCAATTAATTGTTAATAGCGTGAAAGCCGTCAAAGATAGATGACGTGCGGTGGTCGTGGAATATCCAGATGTATTTCAGAGGATCTACCGAATGCCGCGCACCGTGACATCGAGTTTGTCATTGAGTTAGTACCGAACAAAGACCGATAGCAAAAGACCTTATCGGATGCCTACCGATGAGTTGGTGGAAATGAAGAAGCGATCGACGAGTTATTAGAGAAGGGTTTTATAAGACCAAGTTCGCCGCCATGGGAGCGCCGCTTTGTTTGTCGAAAAAGATGGAAGCCTTAGAATGTGTATTGATTACCGTGCACTTAATGAAGTGACGATTAAGAGTAAGTATCCGCTGCCAAGGATTGATGATCCATTCGACCAGGTTGAGAGGAGCCGAGTTTTTCCAAGATAGACCTTCGCTCCGGATATCATTAACTAAAGATTCGGGCGGAAGATGTTCAAGACCGCATTTTCTTCAAGATACGGACATTATGAGTTCACGGTCATGTCTTTTGGATTGACCAATGCGCCAGCATATTTCATGAACTTGATGAATAAGATTTTCATGGAATACTTGGACAAGTTTGTTGTTGTGTTCATAGATGATATTTTGGTATATTCAAAGACCGAAGCAGAGCACGCAAATCATCTGAGGCTAGTGTTGGAAAAGCTACGTGAGCAACAGCTGTATGCTAAATTCAGTAAATGCAACTTTTGGAAGGAAAATGTGGAACTTCTCGGTCATGTTATGACTGCAGAAGGAGTTGCCGTCGACCCAAGCAAAGTGGAGGCAGTGTTGCATTGGGAACAACCAAAGTCTGTCACTCAAGTCCGAAGTTTTCTGGGAATGGAAGGATATTATCGCCGATTCATAGAAGGATTTTCGACGATTGCGAGACCTCTTACGCAGTTGTTGAAAAAGGAAAAGAAATTTTCATGGACGCCAGATTGTGATAAGGGTTTTGAGGGATTAAAGAAGCGTTTGACAACAGCCCCAGTGTTGGTTTTGCCTAATGTTCAGAACAGCTTCGATATATACTGTGATGCGTCAAGATAGGGTCTTGGATGCGTATTGATGCAAGAGGGTAAAATGGTCGCATATGCGTCAAGGCAGTTAAGACCGCATGAAGGGAATTATCCTACGCATGACTTGGAATTGGCTGCCGTGGTGCATGCCTTGAAATTGTCGCGTCATTATCTCATGGGAAATAGATGTGAGATATATACGGACCACAAGAGTTTGAAATATATCTTCACCCAGTCAGATCTTAACATGAGGCAAAGGAGATGGTTGGAACTGATCAAGGATTATAATATGGGAATCCACTACCATCCAGGAAAGGCTAATGTAGTGGCTGATGCCTTGAGTCGTAAAAACCATGTTACAAACATGATGGTACAGGAAGATCAATCGGAGTTGTGTAAGGAGTTTCAGAAGTTAAAATTGGTAATGGTTCCAGCAGGATTTATAGCTGCTTTGGAAGTAAGGCCGACGCTTGAAGATCAGATTTGGGAAGGGCAAAAGGATGATGAGAAAATCAACCGAATCAAAGCTAAAAAGGATGAAGGATTAGCGGCAGATTTTACTATGGATGGCCGGGGTACCATGTGGTTCAAGGGTCGTATTTGTGTGCCAAACAGACCAGAGCTTAAGCAGTTGATTTTAGAAGAGGCTCACGATTCCAAGTATTCAATCCATCCAGGAAGCGCCAAGATGTACCAGGACTTAAGGGAGAGGTTTTGGTGGCCGAATATGAAGCGTGAAGTCGCTGAGCATGTTGCCTTATGTGATATATACCAGAGAGTTAAGGCAATACACCAGAGACCGCAGGATTATTACAACCGCTAAAAGTTCCGAATGGAAATGGGAAGAAGTCGGTATGGATTTCATCACGGGTTGCCAAGAACCCAAAGTGGGTATGATTCTATATGGGTTATCGTGGATCGATCGACCAAAGTTGCTCACTTCATTCCAGTCAAGACAACTTACTCAGAGACCGTTAGCGTAACTATACATAGCGAATTGTGTGTTTGCATGGGGTACCAAAGAAAATAGTGTCGCATGAGGTACCAGTTCACCTCGAGATTTTGGGATAAATTGCATGAAGCCATGGGAACGCGTTTGAACTTCAAAGACAAGATATCACCCGCAGATCGATAGTCAAGCGAAAGGGTAAATCAAATTACGGAGGATATGTTAAGGGCTTGTGCATTAGCCTATACTACATCATGGGATAAATGTTTGCCATATGCGAGTTCGATTATAACAATGATTACAAAGCTAGTTTGCGATGTCGCCATTCAAAGCTTTATATGGTCGTGGTGCTGTCGTACCTCATTGAATTGGAATGAGACAGGAGCGTATGATATTTGGCCCTAATATTCTTAAGGAAGTCAAGAGCAAGTTGCCATGATAAGAGACAAAGTTGAAAATCGCGCAATCAAGACAAAAAGTTATGCGATAATCGACGCCGTGATTTGAGTTTCAACCCGATGATTTCGTGTATCTTAGGTTACCCTCTAAAAGGAGTTAAAAGGTTCCACGCTAAAGGAAAGCTTGCCCCAAGATATGTTGGACCGCTCAAAATTTTGAGCCGTCCAGGAGGTTGCTTATCGCTTGAATTGCCGCATCACTAGCAGCGCGTGCATGATGTGTTCCATGTGTCTCACTCAAGAAATGTCTTGGTGCAGTGAGCGACGCCTTTGGGAGAGATTGAATTGCAGAAAGATCTGACCTACAAGGAGCAACCAATCAGAATCCTGGATGTTATGGACCGCAAGACCAGGACCAAGTCAGTTCGCTTTTGCAGGGTTCAGTGGAGCAACCATTCCGAGAATAAGGCAACATGGGAGCGTGAAGAGGATCTGAAGTCAGAATTTCCAAACCTATTCCCTAGTCAGCCTTGAATCTCGGGGTCGAGATTCTGTTAAGGGGGGGAGGTTTGTAACATCCCAAAATTTTGCCTATAATTTCACTTATGTGCATTTTGGTGATTTTCTGAATTTATTGGATTTTTCCAAAAATTATTTGAATTTATTTTAATTAAGTATATTGAACCTTTGGTGAAAACTAGATATATATAGATAAAGTTAATATAAAGTTTTACCAAAAATATTTTATTTGAGCTCAGAATGTCTCAAAGTATTTATGAGAAATTTTCTGGGATTTTTCCTGATATTTTAATTACTTAAAATAGATTAATCTAATTTCGGGAATTATTTTAAATCGAAAAGCGTTGGAAAATCAGAGTGAATAAGATGGGACAAGCCCAAAGACCGCATGCGGCGTGCCCATCTCGGTGCGGTCCGTCAGCCCGCTTCGCCGCCGCCGCGCGTGTGACCGTTGGATGAAGATCGGGCAGTCCGCTTCATCGCGTAACCCTAGTCTTTGCGAGCCGCTGGATCGAGATCAAGTGGTCGGGATCGCTTCGCGTTGTTTTGGTAAGTTTAGATCTCGCCCGTTGGATTTGGAAGGAGCGGATCGGATCGTATCGATTCGGATCTAATCGTGGCCGCTCATCTTGGATCGAACGGTCGCCAGTCGTCGTCCCCGATCCGGTTTCCGTTTCGCCGCCGCGCGCCGTCTCCGCCGGGGATTGTCTAGGGTTGCCGTTTTAGCGCGCATGCCGAGGCTATAAAAGGCGTGGGCTGCACTCGAGGTTCCTCATCGCCTTGCGCTTCTGGGCCGCTCTAGTCTTCGCCGTCGAGTCGCCGCCGCCGCGCGATAGAGCTCGCCGCAGTTTTTTCGTAGCGCCACGGTCGTTTTCTTTAGTTTGCGTCTCCGTCAAGCCGCCGTTCGCGAATAGGTTCCAGATCCGGGCTCGTCGCGTCAAGCAAAGATCGGGTAGCCACTTCATCCCGCCGAGTCGCTACCAAACGCCGTTCGGTGGTCGTCGTCCTCCGCTCGGTGTCGACCGCCGCCGCCGCCATCTTCGTCGGGAAGCTTCATCACCGTTGGATCTTCGTCCGACCACGCGATCGCGCCACGCCTAGGTAAGAGCGATGAACGGCTCGTAAGCGTCGGCCGCTGGATCAGTTTGTTCGGTTGAGATCGCGCGCTGTGTGTTAGAGCGTTAGCCGTTGGATCGTCGCCGGATGTGCGCGCGTGTCGAGCATCGGCACGGCGGCGTGCGGCCGATCGATCGCGCGCCGCGTGTCGGGCGCGTGATGCGAGGCGCCGTGAGCCGCGTCCACGGTGGACCAGAGGCGGTCCCGTGGACGGAGTCCATGGACCAGGCGACGTGTCAGTGCCTGATTGGTTCGACTCAGGGCTGACGTCAGCGTTACGCAATAAAGATCTTTTCCAATAGAAAAATAATTCATAAAAATCGGTTATTCTATTTTCTGTATTTTCAGTATTTATTCAAACTTCAAAAGGCTATATCTTTTGCATTTTAACTCGGATTTAAGTGATTCAAATTTTGAAAAATTTGTAAAATCAAGATATATTTATTGGTGAATTTTATTTTATTTTTGAAGTTTGGTTGCTCTCTGTTTTGGTGTTTATTTGCTATTTTGGCATCGTTTCGCGTAGACGTTGAACTGCTCGGTGATCCGGAGGAAGATTCATAACTTCAAGACCCAAGCTCAGAGCAAGACCAGCACCTACTCCAAGGCAAGTTGTGCTTTGATCATGTTGCACCTAATTTTCACCAAATTGCTGTTTTGTCTCTTAAACTTTATGCATGATAATTTATGTGTATAAATGATTTCAATTAATCTGGGAATTAGATAATATGCCTATTTGAATTAAATCATACCTTGTCAATTATATGCCATGATCTATTTGTCACCCTAGGATGTGGAACTATAGTTGGTTAATATTAATAATCAACATGGGCTAGTTAGACCGTCATAGATTGCTTAGCCATGCCACGTCATCACATGTGTCCGAATGTTGATACTTAATCTTGACTAATGGAATATGGAACAATGTTTATGAATTGGTTTGTCATGTGCTGTCGCACCGTGATATCAAGTTGTCGTGGCGAGGAGGTCACACATCTAGATTGAAATGTTGATGGCATGTGGTGCTTGGTAATCAACTGGGGTGGTAATGCTTTTAGATTGGGGCAAGTGGCAAGGGGCAGTGTGCCAAGGTGGGCCAGGGTTGGGTGGGTATGTGGAAGTCTTGCCTTAATCACCTTAAGGACTTAACCTTGCAAGCCTTTGACCGAGTCCTTCTTGCAACCACATGTCGGAATGGGACAAACTTAGTGAATAATTTGTGAAACCTAGATTTTGATCTTGTCGTGGTGAATAGTGAGTCCCGGGTTACGGTTTAACTCACATGGCGCAAGAGGGGGGCCCTGTTGTGGTGGTTTAATCCTTCAGTGTTGAAACCTTAGCGAGCAGTACTGGGTCTAGGTGTAGCATTGTAAAGGCTTTGTTGCGATCACTCGCCTTGGTGGTGTTTGGTTGTATCGTGTGGGTAAAGTGCATAACCTCTGCAGAGTGTACAATCTATTCGAATAGGCGTGCTCACGGTATTGGGAAATGCTCGGGAATTACAGTTAAGGGTTAGACTTTTGTTAAACAAAAACCTATTGGGATGGCAAGGTGCCATGGAAAGTGAAAAATGATTTAGGATTGAGAAACTTGGTTACTTCAGAAATGCTGAATTTATTAATTACTGTATTTGTTTTACTGCTTTCCAATCTATTTATTGTATTCTTGTTAAATGCTGCTTTATTGCAAAATACCCTTATTAGCCATTCCTTTGGATTAAGCCAAGCATATAGAATATTAGACTTGCATTATTGTGCACAACTTGTTGAGTGCTTTATGTACTCACCCCAACAACAACTTCAGAAGAGGAGGAATCTACGCTCTTCGTGGAGGAGGATTATATGGATGCGAATGCTTAGGGTCCGAGCCTCGTCAGTTGCCTGTGGCGAACTGGAACGCCACTGCGTTTATTCTATTTCCGCTGCTTTTCATTGATACTTTTTATTTAAGCCCTGTGAGGCATTATTCATGTAAGACAACAGTTACTATTAATTATTAAAGTTGTGCTATATTTCGCTGTGTATGACTATGATAGCATCTATGTTGAGCCTGTGTGCACTAGCGTGATCCTGGACTAGTGCGGTACACACAGAGGGTCCAGGTTTGCAAATTCGGGTCCCGAGACGCTCCCACGCGGCTACCCACGTCGCTAGCAGTCGGACTGCCACCAGTCGGAGTACCAACAGTCGGCGCCTCATACAACCAGTCAGAGACGTTCGCCAGAATCTCAACCGCGACCTCCGTCAAGACATCACCGCTAGACGACAAGAGCGGGAAGAAGAAGATCGACGCTGGCGCCACGACGACTACGAGCACTTCGGTATCGGCCACGGTCCACGAAGTGATCAAAGGTACGATGACCGCAACGACTATAGAGACCATCACCGTCGGGGTCGGAACGACAACGACGATCGTCGAGTCATGGACTCGCCGCACCGAACGTCACTCGACGCGTTGATGACAATCGCCGAGATAGAGGCTCGCCACGCCAGTCTCCCTCTAATCATGTCGACAGATCCATTGACAGGATCCAAACATTCACTTCTCGGCTACGCCGAGTAGTATAGCCTGAAGATTTCAACCCCAAGGGCATCGTTAAGTTTGACAGGGAGCGAGATCCGGAAGCTTGGCTGCAGGTCTATGCCCTGGCAGTTAAAGCGACCGGGGGCAATCAAAATGTGATGGCGAATTATCAGCCAGTCAATCTCACCCCCTCGACTCAAGCATGGCTCACGGGACTTCCTGCGAACTCGGTGGACTCCTGGAGCGATCTTTGCGATCAATTCATCGCGAACTTCCAGGGAACCTACGAGAGGCCCGGCACCCCATGGGGCCTATATCAGCTTAACCAGAAGAAAGACGAGACGCTGAGAGATTTCATCCGGCGTTTCATGCAGAAGAAGAACACCATCAGGAACGTATCTGATGCAGTGGTGGTGGCAGCCTTTCAGAAAGGGGTAAGTGATCCTGATCTAATCAAGAAAATATCCAGGAAACCACCGTTCTCCATAAAGGAGATGTTCGCATTGGCCGACCACTACGCCACGGCTTCAGACGCCCTGGCCGAGCGCCAAGAAGATCGCCCGCAGCAGAAGAACAAAGGCAACAGGGCCAAGTTGTAACAGCCTGAAAATGAAAAACAGTAGACAATAAAATGGAAATGAATATTTTGGATTAAAATATATTTATTTCTGGATTTTCTTGATGTTATTGGTTTTATTGGATTTTCTTGGATTTATGCTTTGTATGAAAAATCCAATTAATAGAATGGTCAAATGAAAAATAGTAAGAAGGTAAAAGTAAAAATTATAGAAATTTCCATTTGACCATGACCAATATGTTAAACCAGTAAAAATACTTAGTAAAAATCTTTAGTGCTGAATTGGAGCAAGAATAAATGTTTCAATTCTTTCCTTTGACTAAAAACAGTAAAGTTTGAATTAATTAAAAATGATCGAAATTGACCAGGAGCCCCAAAAATTACCAAAGAACCCTTAGAGCAGTAGATACATCTGGTAAAAATCTCAGCAATTTATCATGTCGGCAAAACCTCCTAAAAATTCAAAAACAGAGGCTATTAAAAACAAGAAATCTTCATGTCAGAATTTTTATAAAATATTCACCCGAGTTTTTGACTTGAAATTTTTATGGAGATTCCCTGGTGACAAAATGAACCTCCCCAAAACGTTTGGAAAATAATTAATAATTTTTACACTTCTAAATAAATAGATTTCCGAAATTCAATTTCTGTACCCGTCCACAGTGTCAGAATTTTTATAATTTAACCATAATGCATTTTACTCTGAAAATTTAACTGGACGCTGAGGACTACCAGATAAACCCAGTAAAAAAGTTTGGAAAATTTTCAAAGTGATTTGACGGCCGTTTTAATGGTCACATGGAGCATGTCTCGGCTGTGCTTATCCTTGGAATTGTTTTCTCTCTCTGACTCGTGGCCCGCTCCTTTTCCGTAACCGTGCGCTGGCAGGAGCGGAAACCGTTCACTCGCCGACCGGTGGCCCGGGACCCACCCGTCAGCCTCGATCTCGCTGCCTCCTCTCTTCCTCCCTCTGCGCCGAGACAAACTCGACCTTCTCCGATCCTTCGCCACCTCGCCTATTCAACGCCGACCGGTGCACGCCGCCTCTACTTGACCCTGCCACGTCCATCCTCGAGACTCGGCGCCATTCCTCGTCGTCCTTGCGTTATCTCCTTGCCGGCGAGAAACGCTACGCCATTTCACCGAAAACGCCAGAACCAAGCCGCTCTTTTCACCTCCGTTCAAACCCTGTGAATTCGTCATTCGCCAGCTATAAATAGCTCTTGTACATCACATTGGACCTCCCTTCTTCTCATTCACTCCCGTAACCAACAATCAAACCATAGCTCCTTTTCTCACCGTTTCGCGAAAAACCGAAAATGGAGAGGCATCGCAATTGAGCCAAACCGTAAGTCTCAATCCAATTCTTTGCAACCGAGGCATCTTTGGGCATCGCTGAGTCCATACTACCCATCAATTTTAGCTTTCTTCTGCTGATCAACCGCCACCACTGCGCCACTTCTTCCCCACGGCCGGCCGACGGTGGCAGGCCAACCCGTCGCCTCTCCGACCTGACCAACCGGTAAAATGGAATCCTCTAGCTTCACTGATGCTTAAAATGCTACCCATTCGTCCCTAACTCACTCGTCGTCTTCTCCGACGAGCCGCATCTTCTTCGCCAGACGTCACGGTGGCGAGTCTCCTCGGCCGCCCCCGCCACGAGTGACCCACCGCGTGCGCTTGTGTGACTCGGAGCTTGCCGTGCTACCCATTCGCCGAGATTCACGGAGTTCCGTCGCCGCCGTGCCCTAGCCGTGCCCTCGCTTTTGTCTCACGGATCGTGGGACCCAATTGTCACCGGTCAAAGCCTTCGATCCAAACGGTGAAATACGCTTTCCAAGTTTGAAAACGCATTTCTGAATTTTAGTTAAATTCCAAAACCGAATAGATTCAAATGCCCATAACTTTTGAACCATCGACCAAAAATAGTGAAACCAATTTATAAATTCATGAAAAATTCCATAGATTCAGAATATGCAAAATATTTTGAATACCATCTCTGGGAAATTTTGAAATTCAAATTTGAATTAAAAGGCTAGAAATATGCTCTATACAAAGTTTCGTAAATAAACTTGGAAATTTATGAAACTAATTTTCTAGAATCCTTATATTACCAGGAACCCAGATATATAAGGATATTTAATTTTATGCTTGTTTGAATTACTTTCTACTTAGACCTTGTTTCCAATACCTTAGTAATTCAAATATGTATAATTGTATTAAAAGAAATTTAAAAGAAACAAAGTTAATTATAAATACTAGGATGGCAGTAGCATAGTTGAGTTTGATTAAATAGGAATTTTGGGTTGAATTAACTTTAAACCATGTAATCATTATTGTGCCTAATGCACTCACACATATATATGTATATATATGTGCTTTGTAGGTTAAATAACTAAAATCTAGTTTAGTTGGTTCAAGTCATGAGCAGCCTAAATAACCTATTTGGATAAGGAATTCGTAGTTAATAAATTTGTATCACGTAACCTTCTCAAAAATCATGAATGAATCTAATTAGCTAGCTACCGGTTATAATTTATTTAAAAATCTTTCTTATGCAAATCACTTAGGGTTAAGTGTTTGACGTAACCCTGAACTAGTGTCTAATTCTTTTAATTCAAATAATTTTAGCATCTATAATTCGAAGTCATAAATACTAGAATACACAATTTTAGCCTCTTGAATTCGTAATTTCCAAATAAACAATTCATAAGACAACCTTAAGATGTTCACTTCAGAAAAGAA
The DNA here is from genome assembly GCA_036346275.1 of Otatea glauca. NCBI lineage: Eukaryota > Viridiplantae > Streptophyta > Magnoliopsida > Poales > Poaceae > Otatea > Otatea glauca. The sequence continues at coordinate 16,895,095 of CM070719.1, read as the reverse complement.
TTAATGCTTCAAATGAATAATTAATCACCTTGTAAAATCGTAAAAACCTATGCTTCAACTCTTAGCAGGATAACCCTGTTTTCTGCAGTTATTCTTTATTTGACTTACTGTTTGTCTTCTTTTCGCCCTTTCCGAATTTGGATATTTTACTATTTTTCCCGCTTGATCGTCGTGTAGAGACCGACGTCATCGAAGAGGAAGACGACGCCATCGCCGATCCAGATCCTGAGTTAGACGGTGGAGTCGCAAGGCAAGCACCTCCTTGAACATGTTGAACCCAATAATTTACCTACTCTATGTTGTTTTGCTTATGTACAAGTGCATTGGATAGTTCTCCTAAAAGCGCTAATTTGGGTTAGAACTGTAGTTAATCCTGTAAATTATGGTTTGCCTCGATCTGTATGAACATGTGAACCTTGTAAGCCTTAGTCGGATAGCTAGACAATGTTTAATGTCATTTTGGGTATAACCGCTAGCATAAAATATCTGCTTAAGCTGTTGATCGTGTTTCATTCTTTTCAACGTATGTATGATCCTCATTTGGGAAAATGTTGCTAGTACTTTGATTAAAAACCCAAAACTAAAACTATGGTTTTGATGCGGGCGATTATTGGCAATAGCCGGAGGTGCAGAGGGATTTGCACGTAGTTAGGGTGGAGTATCGCCCGTGTCGGATTAAGGACCGAGCAATGGGACGCTATAGATCCAAGAATTTCGTACAACCACGAGGGCTTGTATGGGCGGGTCTTAGCCTATTAAGTTGTTTAGGTGTGGCTTTGCATCTAAGGAAGGCGGGAGTTATGCACAGGCATTCCGGTTCGGTCTGTCTGTAGGGGGTTTACTTACCAATGCAACGGTGTACGCCTTGCCGTGAACAGAAACGTGGTGTTGGGTGTAATGTGAAAGGATCCACGTCTTGGGTGAGTGTTTCTATTTTCATGGCGAGGGTCAAACGTCCCGGGCTGGTTCAAAGCCACATCTAGATAATGTAACGGCTCTGTATGATCTCCTTGCCGACACACCAAAGGAAGTGTGTAAGCGGCACGCAAAAGAGGTTGATCATTCCTTGTGGGTAAAGTCGTACACCTCTGCAGAGTGAAAATCTAATCGATTAGCCGTGTCCACGGTCATGGACGCTGGTGAAGTCATTCCAATGCTAGAATGTTTTGGCACTCTTCGGGAAAAATTGGGTTTGAAAAGGGAACCATTTTGCGGCTAGCTTTTGGGTCAAAGGACGACTCGGGGATCTTTACAGTCGGGTAGACTGGGTTGAAGGACTTGGTTATTTGGTTATCACTTTATATTCCAATTGCTCATTTGAAAATGCGATGTTTCAATCTATTATGTCATACTTTTTAAATGTTTATGCAATCGCAAAATAACCTTAAACTCGCTTTGTTTAGCCTGCATAATTACTGTATTGCATTCTGTTAAACACTATAAGTCTTGCTGAGTACCAAAGTACTCAATCTTGCATCTGCTGTCTCAGAGGATGAAACCCGCGAAGCACCAGACGGCTTTTACTTTCACGCAGGTGCGGACTTTCGACGATGAGTTACCTTAGGTTTGCCAAGTCATTGCACGAGGGTTAGCGGGCATACCACGTGGCTTTTGGAGTTTTAATTCCTCTACTTTCCATTGTTGTAAAATTTAACTCAGATAATTATTATCGCTTGTAATATATGTCCGCTGATTTTTATCTTGTGGTTGTGATATGAATGTTGTAAACATGTGAGTGCTAGCCACTGATCATGGGACTAGTACAGTGTTCACATGGAGGTTCCTGTTTGCAAGAACGGGGTCTCACACAAGTCCTCCAAACACAAAGACAAAAAGCGAAAAGGCGAGGAGCTAGTCGCAGTAGCCGAACGTAGCCAGCCCCGAGCCACGCGGAGGGAGGCACCCGATTACAGCACCGTCATGGAAGCGATCTGTCTAAAAACGGATCTATTTTTAGATCTGAACATTCTATCCCGTTTTTGGCTATCTAAATGGACTCAAATTGAAAAAGTTTGTATACAAAAGTTGTAGATCCCGTCGAGAGCTACAATTTTCATATAAAGTTTATCTCCATCCGACATCATATGAAAAAGTTATGATTTTTTTAGAAATTAACCGCAGACAGAGTAAAAATCGCGCGTCTAAAGCAGTACTAATCGCCCGTATGTGGGGCGATCGCCCGTATATGGGGCGAAAAAAAGATTAAAAAAATATTAAAGGAAAAAAAATTCACCGAACCAAAGTGCTCCTGTCGTAGAGTTTGTTGGCCGTATTTTCTGTTGTCACGTGGATTAAAAAGATATTAAAAATGTTTTAATTATTTTAATTATTATATTAAAGTACTTTATTCAATACATGTATAGTAAAGAATGTAAAGTAAAGCTGAATATTTTTTTGAGGTATAAAATGAACATTACACTAATTTTATATTGAAACATAAAATATGTTCTATATTTATAGATGAAATTATTTAAAAAATATATCATATAAACTTAGTCGCAGGAGGTAATCAGTGCATCTCCATCACCTTTACAAGCGCAAAACTAGCTCTCACAGAAGGTATCAATCTTCGTGTTTTCAATATTAAAAGAATAAATATGTATATCATATAAATCATATCCAAATAAATCATTAAACCATAGTACTTTAAAATGTATTAATATTTTTATAATAAGAATACCAATCAAGTCAGAATCAACAAAACATGCTAATACATGTCAAAGACCGTAACTGATAACAATATTATAATGTTCTTAACAAGTACTAAATCATTAAGAAATATAAATGATGGATTATTGAAAAAGAGAAAGATGGAGTCTTTTACTATGTTTTCTCATAGTTCAGGCTTATAATAGATATATTTGAACCTTCTAGGATTGTTGGATTTCAAAATAAATCTATTGTATTAGCTCGTGGGTACTTATATAGGATAGTAGAGCTGATGAGGACATCAATACCAACGATACATCCATGCATATACAAGATACATTCACGCCTACACAAGTACCACTTGTTACTGGTCCTATTACTCGTACTCGTGCTTGTCAACTTAATCATCAGGTGAGTTCACTCTTGAGTTCATGTCCATCATGTTTAGACCGTGGAGACGTGTGCACTCTTGTTTTGCTTAGGAACCAAGGAGAGGACCGAAAGGAAACGGATTCGCAGCAGTTGGATTCGGACTACAAAGACAAAGACCAACTTGTGACGGACGCCACGGCCGCATATGGACTCAGATTGGGCGTTCAAGTACTTCGATGATTTCGATGAAGTCTATTTTCATATGGATCTGGACTCATGTCCATATCTGTTACGAGGCGGCCGCAATCGTCAAATTACTACCGAGAGATTTTTCTGCTCGTGGTGTTGCGCCACCATATTTTGGCCCAATGGGCCGTGTATCAAGTTGGGTCCATTAGGGACGCGTCCTAGGGTTGGAGCTCGACCCAGCACCCTTGTGGTCGACCCTTCCACGCTCATATACCCCTTAGCCGCCACCAGAATACTTGGGTTTTGTTTAGATCAAGTTTAGCTCGCTACTTGCTTGTAAGCGCGTCTTTGGATTAGCGCCCGTCTTCTTGTCTTCGGAACCCCACCTTATTGGAGATTGAGTTTGAAACCTTCTTTTACATCTAGTAACTCAGTGCTTGTTCTACTTGTTCTTGCTAGTTCTTCGATTGCTTGCAGGACGAGTGCCCTAGTGGCGGGGGTGTCGCGCTCCACAAGATCGCGGCAGCCATAGGAGGTGGTGTATCGGTTGCTAAGGCGTAGCGTCCATGGAAGGCTGTAGTCGGGCCGTGAACGTCGTCTCCTCTCCAATCGAGTTATCCCACACCCTCTCATCGAAAGATCGGGAATTCACCCAACTGGTTCACATCAGTTGGTAATCAGAGCAAGGTTTATCGGTGAGAGACTTCCAATCATTCGCTGTTTTTATTTTACCTATAGTCCAGAAAAGCTAAGAAAAATAGTAGATTAGTTCTTTCCCGCAATCCTACAAACCTTTTTGAGCTTTTACTAGTACTGCTTAGTTAGGGCTTGTTGAGTTTTCGGTTGCATCGGTTGTGTCGAGTTGCTGGTCGTAGTCCTAGTTTATTAGAGTTTCGAGTTCTTGTCACGTTCTAGTCACAGCCGTGCACTACCATATAAACTTTCTTGGTGAATCTGAGTACATCTTGGTGTTCAAGTCCGACTAGGAACCCACGCTCGTGGTCTTTGAAGCTTGAATTGGAATCGGTTTTGAGTCCGAATTGAATCGTGGCCGTGCATAGCCAAGTTGTAATCGGTTATCATCTCATGTCCGAATTGTTTTCGTGGCGTGCTCTCTTTGTTGGTTCTGCTTTATATATCAAGTGTTCACACAGCAGTACATCATATCCATAGACGCAGCTTACTCTAGAGAGAGAGAGAGAGTATCTTCTTGTTACCGGAATACCCCTGTAATTTCGAGAGAGAAAAACGTGTGTGGTGATTGGCTCTTTTGAACTCTCTTTATTCATATCTTCAGTTTTGAGGATCCCCTGGAAAAAAAAGAAGAAAAGAAAAGGAAGAAGAAGAAAAGGAAAGGGGCTGTTCGTTTGTGCTCCTCTCTTGTTTCTGGTGGGGCGTTATGACTTCCTTTGTGTCCAGGCTCGCGTCTCTAGCACGGTCTAGGCTAGGATCAGCACAGTACCACCGTTGAACGATTATTCACTTGCTTTTGTAACTAACGTGGTGCTAGTGTATTCCTTGCTTCACCCACCCTCTGACTCCACATAGTCGACTACGACTTGCGTGTCTTGTTGTTGCGGCACCGATACACTTGATTCCACGGTTGCAGACTTGTTGGTTGCCGTCCCCTCTGTTGAGCAAGGTAAGAATTGGTAAGAGCTTGTGTGGCGAGGTTGAGAGTGGCGCCTTGCGAGCTACATCCTAATAGTGTAGGGTTTTATTCCTTCACTTGTTTTTCTTGTTGCCTCTGCTCGACTAACCATGGCAGGATCGATGATGATGATGCTTCTCGAGAATATGCCACGTTCTCCTCGTACCAAAGGCATCATACAACACTTTGAAAAGTGGTGAAGACGCACGGAAGGTCTTGATAATGACTTGCGGTGACGAATGAAAAGATGGGGCAATTGGAGGCCACACGATCGACACCAACACCAAGCTTACGGGGTGGAGGTGTCGGTTGCTCGCTGACAAGAGTCTTGCCGCACTCTGAGGCGATTTGACGAGATACATGCTAATACCATCGTGGGCGTGATGAGGGTGTCGAAGATAATTGGGATGAGTATGTTGTCGACATTGAACAAGATGACCAAGAAGCTCCTAATCGCGGTGGCTACGCACTAACCGTAGAGGTATGGGTGGTTTTCACGGCGTGAGGTACATGGTAATGATGATACTTTTAGTAAGATTAAATTTAAGATACCTCCTTTTGATGGTAAATATGATCCCGATGCTTACATTACTTGGGAGATTGTTGTTGATCAAAAGTTTGCATATCATGAATTTCCGAGAATGCACGTGTTAGGGTACATTACTAGTGAGTTCTTGAATTCGCTTCATTTGGTGGATAGAACATGGCAAGAAGAATCCTAATAACATGCCACAAACTTGGGATGCTTTGAAACGGGTCATGCGGGCTAGATTTGTTCCTTCTTATTATGCACGTGATCTGTTAAACAAGTTGCAACAATTGAGACAGGTGCTAAAAGTGTAGAAGAATATTATCAGAATTACAAATGGGTATGTGCGTTGTAACTTAGAGGAGGAGAGGAACCTGCTATGGCTAGATTTTTGGCGGGTTAAATAGAGAAATTCAGGACATCCTTGCTTATAAAGATTATGCTAACATAACCCGCTTGTTTCATCTTGCTTGTAAAGCTAAAAGGAAGTGCAGGACGACGTGCTAGTGCAAGGTCTAACGCTTCTGCAGAAAACCTACACCATGGCAAAGCAGCGACGACTACTTCCATGACCGGCGCACCTCCACCAACTTCCTCGCCGAGTCGACCAAAGAACACCGCTCTCTCCAGCGACAAACCACGTGCTTCACCCACAAATTCAGCAACCAAATCTGCCCGAAACCAACCGGTAGTGCCTCTTGGTTGCCTCCACAGGTAGAACAAGAGATGTTCAATGTCATCGATGCAAGGGCTATGGACACGTGCGTGGACTGTCCTAACAAGCGTGTTTTGGTGGTCAAAGACGATGGTGGGTATTCTCTCGCTAGTGATTTCGATGAAGCTACACTTGCTTTGCTTGCGGTGACGACGCAGTAGTGAGGAACAACGGAAGAACAGATTGGTGCGGATGATGCAGAGCATTATGAGAGCCTCATTGTGCAGCGTGTGCTTAGTGCACAAATGGAGAAGGCGGAGCGAATCGTGACATACGTTGTTTCAAACAAAGTGTGTCATTAAGGAGCGTTCGTGCCGTTTGATCATTGATGAAGGTAGTCAGTAACAACTTGGCTAGCAGCGATATGGTGGAGAAGCTTGCACTTACAACCAAACCGCACCCACATCCATATCACATTCGATGGCTTAACAACAGTGGTAAGGTCAAGGTAACCAAGCTGGTACAAATTAATTTTGCAATTGGCTCATATCGTGATGTTGTTGAATGTGACGTTGTGCCTATGGAAGCTTGTAATATTCTCGCTAGGTAGACCATGGCAATTTGATACGGATTGTATGCATCATGGTAGATCAAATCAAGATTCTCTCATACACCATGATAAGAAAATTGTTTTGCTTCCCATGCCCCGAGGCTATTGTGCGTGATGATGTTGCTAAAGCTACAAAAGCTAAAACTGAGAACAACAAAAATATTAAATCTGTTGGTAATAAGAAAGATGGGATAAAATTGAAAGGACATTGCTTGGTTGCGACTAAATCTGATGTTAATGAATTAATTGCTTCCACTTCTATTGCCTACGCTTTGGTATGCAAGGATGCTTTGATTTCAATTCAAGATATGCAGCATTCTTTGCCTCCTGCGGTTGCTAACGTTTTGCAGGAGTATTCTGATGTATTTCAAGTGAGATACCGGTGGGCTGCCACCTATACGAGGGATTGAGCACCAAATTGATCTTATTTCTGGTGCATCTTTGCCAAACCGTGCGCCATATAGGACAAATCCGAGGAAATAAAAGAAATTACGGCAAGTGCAAGAACTACTCGACAAAGGTTATGTGCGTGAGTCTCTTAGTCCTTGTCTTTGTTAGGTTATTTTAGTGCCTAAGAAAGATGGAACATGGCGTATGTGTGTTGATTGTAGAGCTATTAATAATATCACCATTCGATATCGACACCCTATTCCACGTTTAGATGATATGCTTGATGAATTGAGTGGTGCTATTGTGTTTTCTAAAGTTGATTTGCGAGTGGGTACCACAGATTCGTATGAAATTGGGAGATGAATGGAAAAGCGCTTTCAAAACTAAGTTCGGTTTATATGAGTGGTTAGTCATGCCTTTTGGGTTAACTAATGCGCCTAGCACTTTCATGAGATTAATGAACGAGGTTTTGCGTGCTTTCATTGGAAAATTTGTTGTAGTATACTTTGATGATATATTGATCTACAACAAATCTATGGATGAACATCTTGATCACTTACGTGCTGTTTTTAATGCTTTACGAGATGCACGTTTATTTGGTAACCTTGAGAAGTGCACATTTTCCACCGATCGAGTGTCGTTTCTTGGCTATGTTGTGACTCCACAGGGAATTGAGGTTGATCAAGCTAAGGTAGAAGCTATACAGGGATGGCCTATGCCAAAGACTATCACACAGGTGCGGAGTTTCCTAGGACTTGCTGGCTTCTATCGCCGTTTTGTGAAGGACTTCAGACCATTGCTGCACCTTTGAATGAGCTTACAAAGAAGGGAGTGCCTTTTAGTTGGGGCAATGTACAAGAGGACTCCTTCAACATCTTTGAAGATAAATTGTCTCATGCACCTCTCCTCCAACTTCCGATTTTAATAAGACTTTTGAGCTCGAATGTGATGCTAGTGGGATTGGGTTGGGTGGTGTTTTGTTACAAGAAGGCAAACTGTTGTATATTTTAGTGAAAAATTGAGCGGGCCTGCTCAATTATTCTACTTATGATAAGGAATTATATGCTCTTGTGCGAACATTAGAAACATGGCAGCATTATTTGTGGCCCAAAGAGTTTGTTATTCATTCGATCATGAATCTTTGAAGCATATTCGTAGTCAAGGAAAATCTGAACCGTAGACATGCTAAGTGGGTTGAATTTATTGAATCTTTTCCTTATGTTATTAAGCACAAGAAAGGAAAAGAGAATATCATTCTTGATGCTTTGTCTAGGAGATATACTTTGTTGAATCAACTTGATTACAAAATCTTTGGATTAGAAACAATTAAAGACCAATATGTTAATGATCTTGATTTCAAGGATGTGTTGTTGCATTGTAAAGATGGAAAGGGATGGAACAAATTCATCGTCACCGATGGGTTTGTGTTTAGAGCTAACAAGCTATGCATTCCAACTAACTCCGCTCGCTTGTTGTTGTTGCAGAAGTGCATGGAGGTGGCTTGATGGGACATTTTGGAGCTAAAAACGGAGGACATACTTGTTGGTCATTTCTTTTGGCCCAAGATGAGAAGAGATGTGGAGAGATTTGTTGCTCGTTGCACAACATGTCAAAAGGCTAAGTCACGGTTAAATCCACACGGTTTGTATTTACCTCTACCTGTTCCTAGTGCTCCTTGGGAAGATATTTCTATGGATTTTGTGTTGGGATTGCCTAGGACTAGGAAGGGACATGATAGTGTGTTTGTGGTTGTTGATAGATTTTCTAAGATGGCACATTTCATACCATGTCATAAACCGATGATACTACTCATATTGTCGATTTGTTCTTTCGAGAAATTGTTCGCTTGCATGGTGTGCCCAATACAATCGTTTCGATCGTGATGCTAAATTTCTTAGTCATTTTGGAAGACTTTGTGGGCAAAATTAGGGACTAAGCTTTTGTTTTCTACTACATGTCATCCCCAAACCGATGGTCAAACCGAAGTTGTGAATAGAACTTTGTCTACTATGTTAAGGGCTGTTTTAAAGAAGAACATTAAGATGTGGGAAGATTGTTTGCCTCATATTGAATTTGCTTATAATCGATCGTTGCATTCTACTACAAAGATGTGCCCGTTTGATTGTATATGGTTTGTTGCCTCGTGCTCCTATTGATTTAATGCCTTTGCCATCTTCTGAGAAATTGAATTTTGATGCTACTAAGAGTGCTGAACTGATGTTAAAACTGCATGAAACGACTAAAGAAAACATAGAGCGCATGAATGCTAAATATAAGTTTGCTGGTGATAAAGGTAGAAAGGAACTAAAGTTTGAACCTGGAGATTTAGTTTGGTTGCATTTGCGAAAAGAAAGGTTTCCTAAACTGCGAAAATCTAAATTGCTTCCTCGGGCTGATGGACCGTTTAAAGTGTTGGAGAGAATTAATAACAATGCATATAAGTTGGATCTGTCTACAACCTTTGGGGTTAGTCCCACTTTTAACATTGCAGATTTAAAGCCTTATTTGGGAGAGGAAGCTGAGTTTGAGTCGAGGACGACTCAAATGCAAGAAGGTGGGGATGATGAGGACATCAATACCAACGATACATCCATGCCTACACAAGATACATCCACGCCTACACAAGTACCACTTGTTACTGGTCCTATTACTTGTGCTCGTGCTTGTCAACTTAATCATCAGGTGAGTTCACTCTTGAGTTCATGTCCATCATGTTTAGACCGTGGAGACGTGTGCACACTTGTTTTGCTTAGGAACCAAGGAGAGGACCGAAAGGGAAACGGATTTGCGCAGGCTGGATTCGGACTGCAGCACAGCACCAACTTGTGACGGACGCCACGGTCGCATATGGACTCGGATTGGGGCGTTCAAGTACTTCGATGATTTCTGATGAAGTCTATTTTCATATGGATCTGGACTCATGTCCATATCTGTTCTGAGGCGGCCGCAATCGTCAAATTACTACCGAGAGGTTTTTCATTCGTGGTCTTTGCGCCACCATATTTTGGCCCAATGGGCCGTGTATCAAGTTGGGTCCATTAGGGACGCGTCCTAGGGTTGGAGCTCGACCCCAGCACCCTTGTGGTCGACCCTTCCACGTTCATATACCCCTTAGCCGCCACCAGGAACACTTGGGTTTTGTTTAGATCAAGTTTAGCTCTCGCTACTTGCTTGTAAGCGCGCGTGCTGTATTAGCCGTCCGTCTTCTTGTCTTCGGAACCCCACCTTATTGGAGATTGAATTTGAAACCTTCTTTTACATCTAGTAATTCAGTGCTTGTTCTACTTGTTCTTGCTAGTTCTTCGATTGCTTGCAGGACGAGTGCCCTAGTGGCGGGGGTGTCGCGCTCCACAAGATCGCGGCAGCCATAGGAGGTGGTGTATTGGTTGCTAAGGCGCAGCGTCCTTGGAAGGCTGTAGTCGGGCCGTGAACGTCGTCTCCTCTCCAATCGAGTTATCCCACGCCCTCTCATCGAAAGATCGGGAATTCACCCAACGGGTTCACATCAAGAGCTATCGCTAGCTATAAGCTAGCGCAGAGCTATTGTTAGCTACAGCGTTTATAGCTAATATAGCGGAATATTAGCATGTAGCTTCGCATTTGGGATCTAAAAAAGCTATAGCTATACTATAGTTAGCTATTTAGAACACTAAACAAGACAGTACATTGTTGTAGTGTATAATGTAGTAGTGATTAAGCGAGCTGGCAGGAGTTCATGCGAGAGTGGTGTTTGGTTACATGTATGAGCTTGTGTAGTTTGGCCAACCAATTAACCGATAGGATTATTCGGTGTAAGACAGGATCATACGCAAGCTCATCAAAGGAAAGGCTCATGCACTCAACCAAGCATCACAAGTCTAGTGAACTAACATGGTCTCAATTATCCAAATTAATCAAATCAACTAGAACTTGCCAGAAAATCCAAATTACATAAAATTTTATTCATCCTCCCCACACAAGCAACCCTAACCACATGAATAATCGGCAACTAAATAAAAGACCGTCATTTGTTAAATCCACACACACACGTCGATCCCACACGAGCCAACCCTACACAAACAACGCATTGCCATTGCTAATATACTATTCACTCCTCTCTGCATCTGCGCCAAGCTATCATCTAGTGCAGGATGGCAGGGTTGCAGTAGGGCCCGTTGAGCCATCCGTTGGCGATCGAACGGTAGGCCGCCTCCGTGAGGTGGACGCCGTCCCAGAAGAGGTAGGTGTTGGGGCCCGCGCAGGCGCTCGCCCCGGCCATGCCGCACCTCGCCCTGTTGTTGTAGTTGTATTTGCCTTGCCCGCCGGCTCCGCAGCAAACTTTCAGGCCGTACTTCAAACCTGCAGCAGGAGGAAGAAGAAGAGGAAGAAATTATTCACAAATTAATCTGCTTCGTAATGCGTGCGCACGAGCTCTCTGTCACGCGAACTGAGCAGTGGATGACCATGAGAGAGTGATGAAGTAGAATGATGCATGAGAAGATCACGCTCGATATGAACATGTGCACTCCAATATTTTTTCTATGACCATGTGCTTTGATTTGGAGTGTCTTTGTGAATTACACGTCGTTACATGCAAACAAGAGCTGTCATATACACATTCTTTAGCACTAGTATTACATCCCAGACCGTTATTTCGTAATGATTGGTTTAGCATGCCAATTGGATCTCAAGGTATTGATTCCCAAATTATGTGGACAAAGGCCATGGTCCCCAGAGCATAGTCTGTGGTGTTGGAGGAGATCATATTATACTCTGCCGGTTCTCTAAAAATGATACATGGTGCAAGTGTTTTGGGAGATCGATCCCATCATATACTTCACCGGCCTTCTAAAGAGGGTTTTTGATGCACGGTACTGGGAGAGATCCTATCATACTCCATCGGTCCTCTAAAGAGTATACGTGATGCGGTGCCTAGCCCTCTTAAGCATTTTGCCCCGTTCCCATTCATAGGGTGTAAGGCTCTACTCCTAGTTTGTTGGGGCACCCTGTAATTAAGCACCCATTGAGATAGAGGGGCACCCCTCCTCGCTCGGTATCAACTGATGAGTTGGGTCGCCAAGTTCCGTGGCCCCAACGAGGTTAGCCTCTTATGGAGGGCCCAAGCCTCAGGACCCCCCTATGGGACCCTAGAGTTAGAGACCTCCCTATAGGGAGCGATGACGTGAGATCTACTGCCACCTCTTGGAAATGATGAAGATGCTCATACTTAAGTCACCCTAATATGGGTAGGATACTATTTATGTACCGGACCACCAATCACCTATGAAAAGCTTATTATAACCCTCACTTATAACTAGAACTCTAATAGAATATTAAACATACATAAATTAGTGTACCTTCATGGTCACTCCGGGACAAGAAGGCACTCCGTCTAGCCCGAGCCCAGGGGCACACCGACAGAGTAAAGTGCATTCATTAGTGATCGAACCTATATAAATCCTTGTGTCAACCCACTCTCTCGTAGACGGTGGCTCGAGGAACGGACAGCGTCCGCCCTCTCTCTCTTAATTATGTCTAGTTTTTTTAACATACGACACACTTAGGTCCTAATTCGAATGAAGAATGTCATAAGAAAAAATTTCAATTCTCGCAGTTTTTTCAATCGTGAAAAACTCCTACGTACTAAATGGGGCCTTTAACTTATATGTTCCTTCTTAGAGATATAGCACAAAATTATATATGGTAGATGAAATAGTATTAACTCACCGAAGCTCTGGGGAGACCGGACCATCTGGATGACCTGGGAGTAGAAATCGGCGTACATGATCCTGGTGTGGGGGTACGTCCTCTGGAGGTTAGAGAGGCTTCGCTTCAGCAGCGTGTTGTGGTAGGAGGAGAGGCTGTTGTAGCTCTTGAGGCAGCCATTGCCGTCGTAGTCGCCGCCGTTGGAGGTCCCGTAGAGGGTCAGGTAGATCGGGAAGCACCCCATCGGTAGCACACCCGGCACGACAATGTCCACCGCGCCCAACCTGATCGTCGTCTACACGCACCAACAATCTGATCAGTTGCCCGTACACAGTATGATTACTGATAATTGAATGTGCAACGAATACTAAAGAGACTACTTAACACTCTCAACTATAAATTTATAAAACTAGACCAATTTAACACCCTAAGATGATTCTCAAGAATGGTTTTGCTGATAAAGATATTACTTAGGATAGTTTTTACCATGTTGACAATCATATCATCAATTTTTGCTTATGCAGATCTGAATGAGATTATGGATGACCATGAGAAGAAGAAATATAATTCCTACATAGAGGAGTGAGAAAGAGGTGGACTCTAGATGTAACATGGTTGAATTAGATCCTTATTAAAAAAACCCCGATGATGTGGTTACTAATATAATGAAAACCATTTTGAATGGGATCCACATCATCAATATCATCAATTAAAACCACTTTAGGGTGTAAATTAATTTGGTATGGTAAGTTTGGGGTGTTAAATAAAAATTTTATAGCTAGGGTGTTAAATGGATTTTTTCAAAGTTCAGAATGTTAACATGGACTTATGTACATTGTTGGTTAAGAAAAGTAATTAAGTGTGATGAGTTCAGGTGGTGTACAGTAGTTAGTAGGTATACCTCGAGGCCACGGACGATCTTGCTGACGACCTGCGGCACGTAGCCCCTGACCTCGGCCATGGACCGGCCGGAGAAGAGCGGCGCGTTGTAGTCGTTGCCGCCGAACTCGCCGACGACGAACAGGGACTTGGAAAGATAGCTCTTGCAATCTATACGCATGTATACCAGAAGCACGCGTACATACGCGATGGTACGAGATTATTATTATTAGTTACCTGGTATTTACGGTGTATTTATATGGCTTAAATTTGATTTGGTGAAGCGTGTTAAATGGGGGATTAATTACGGTACCGTTGCCGCAGATGGACGGTAGGAGCTGTCGGAACCACTGGATCTGGGTGTCGAGGGGCCCGTTGTTCCATATCTTGTCACTGAGGCCGATGGACTTGAAGAAGCTGGAGTCCATGGTGGTGGCGCCGATGATTGCCATGTTCGCGCCCTTCTTGAAGTCGCCGCCGGCCTTGGACGCCGGCAGCAGCGGCAGCCCAAAATGCTCAGCTGCACGCACATATATATACATGCCACGTTACCGGCCATCACGCCGGCCAATTTACATGCATGTGTCATATATTTTACGGTGTATATATATATACGTACCGAGGAAGTCTACGATGACGCGGCCGTCGGAGCAGCGGCCGGTGGGGCGGCCGAAGAAGGTCTCTCCGTAGGGTGGCTCTCCCATGGTGAGCCACGACGGGCAGCCGCCGACGCAGAGGTTGCCGGTGTCGGAGATGGAGTCGCCGAAGCTGTAGATCGCGTTGTACCGCTGCGCGCGCCCGTGCCGGAGCTCGCACAGCAGCGCGACGCCGAGCAGCGCGGCCCTGAGCATCATCGCCGCCGTCATCCTCGTCGCCTAGCCAGCTATCAGCAACGTGTCAGAGGTCGCACGACCGGTCGAGACGACGTACGTGCGCGCGCAGCTTGCGTGATATCCTTATGGGTGGAGATGACGGGATTTATAGGCCAGCCCGCCCGTCGGTTTGGCCGTCGTTTTCCCGGTGGATTGCTGGCGATGTGCTTCCATACAGGGTTTCGGATTTCGTTTTCGGATAAAATACCGTCGTGGGCCGGATACCGAGATTTCGGCGAAATTCGGTAATTTCGGAGAAATCTCGTCCAGAATTTCAAATTTAAAATTTGAATCCGGCTTGTTTGAAACCGAGAAATAGCGAAATTCGGCGAAATTGGGCGAAATTTCGGGCGAAATTGCCGAAATTTCGGGTTTTTTGCACTGGCAGAAAAGTGGTCCAAACGTTAACGAAAAATTTTGAAATTTTTTTTGGAGGTTCCTGACACATTGATGATGTTCTCATAAAAATTTCATCTGATTATCACATCTGAGGAATTTTTAAAAATTCAGAGAGTGGTACTGTCCTGATTAAACAACGACCGACAAATTTGATCCGAACGAAAAATGGTACAAATCAAGTTATAAACTGCTCAAATTTTTTTGAAGAGTCATTACACATTTATTATGTTTCCAAAAAATTTCAGATTATTATGAAGTGTGTGTAATTTTAAAAATTCAAACATTAGAACTGTCCGGATAAAACGCTGACCGTAATTTTGAATCGAATGCAAAATGGTTCAAACCATGGTAAAAACATTTGAATTTTTTTTCATGGTTATGATGTATCTATAATGCTCTCATAAAATTTTCAGATGATGATCAAACTGTATGAATTTTTAAAAATTCTAACAAAGTACTACTGGTCCATCGCCTGTTAAAACCTCGCTCACGCGGACCACTTGAAGTAGTCCGGCAAAAAATCGTTCACGCCGGACTACTTCCAAGTGGTCCGCGTGAACCGACTTTTATCCTATTTCGATTTTTATTTTTAAAACATAACAAATGATGTTAAAATATTTTCATAAATTTTATGTATTATCCTACATATCTTATGATACTCCCATAAATTTTTCATAGCATGAAAATGCATTCTCAATTTTTTAAAATTCAGAGAGTGTTTCTGACGAAATGCCAAAAAGTCTAAAAAATAAACTTTTTCGAAACATTATCATTGAAGATCACTTCACGAGAACTTATTGATATAATTCCTACGATCCTACAAAAAATTCAAATTCTGCTTAAAATTCAAATCTCTAGCTTTTGCGAAATCTCACTAAAAAATAAAAATTCCGGCGGTTTTACTGTAGCAATTTCAATTTTTTTCCGGATTTTCCCATCCGGTGCAACAGCTCGTTCACGCCGGACCACTTGGAAGTAGTCCGGCGCAAAAGGTCGTTCACGCCGGACTACTTCCAAGTGGTCCGCGTGAACTGACTTTTATCCTATTTCGATTTTTATTTTTAAAACATAACAAATGATGTCAAAATATTTTCATAAATTTTATGTATTATCCTACATATCTTATGATACTCCCATAAATTTTTCATAGCATGAAAATGCATTCTCAATTTTTAAAATTGAGAGTGTTTCGCACAAGTGCCAAAAAGTCTAAAAATAAACTTTTTCAAACATTATCATTGAAGATCACTTCGAGAACTTATTGATATAATTCCGGTCGATCCGCCAAAAAATTCAAAATCCGGTTTAAAATTCAAATCTCGGCGGTTTTTGCGAAATCTCATTGAAAAAATAAAAAATCCGAAATATACTGTAGCAATTTCAAATTTTTTTCGGATTTTTACATCCGGCCGGTCTATGCAAACTCGCTGGGGTCCGAAATCCGAGATTTCGGCGAGATTTCGCCG
Source organism: Otatea glauca (assembly GCA_036346275.1). NCBI lineage: Eukaryota > Viridiplantae > Streptophyta > Magnoliopsida > Poales > Poaceae > Otatea > Otatea glauca. The sequence goes on along the minus strand of CM070719.1, from coordinate 16,878,749 downwards.
AATTTCGGCGGTTTTTGTAACCTTGCTTCCATATTCTTCCTTCACTGACGTGACGTCCTTTGCATAGTCACGTAGACATATTTACCATATTATATTGCGAAATAAAGCTCTTCCGAGTGTTTTGGCCTCTCTTTATATTTTTTTTTACTATATTGCTTTGCTGCTGACAACACCTTTATCGGTTGATGCTTGACAGATGAGATTAACACGCGTCTATAGATAATTAGGGGTCGGGGTTACTCAGTGTCTAACTAACGAAGATTAAAAGTCTTAAAAGTCTGTTATTTATATGGACCCTTAATTAATTGTTCGTGACTATGCTCTATTAATAGACTTATAATACATAAAGCCTATGATGTAGAATGAAGCTCACCCTCATCCGAACGGTTAAGTCTCTGACTAGTTCAGTCAAAATAATTAATAACTTTGCTTCACACTGATCATCTGTAACATCCTAATTTTTACCTTTCTTAAATTTGATTTGTATTTTATATTTTTGTGATTTTTTTGAATTTATTTAAAATATTTTGAATTTATTAGAATTAGCCCTTTTGTTTAAGTCTTTTTGGAAATCGAGAAATTTTAAATAATGTTTTTTGGAAATATTTTTTTTGAGTTCGAAACGCCCTAAAATATTTTACATAAATTTTTCTAGAATTTTTTGGGTATTTTTGCTATTTTATTTGGTTTTATTAAATTTCTAAAATTATTTTTATTCAAAAATGTGTTTAATAGTCAGTTGAAAAGTAATGGGCTGAGCCCAGTCGGGCCCAGCCCATTAGCCGACCCGTAGCTTAGTCTGCCAACTGCTTAACACTAGGCACATCGCGTCTGGGCCGTCAGATTCGAATTCAACGCACGGGATCTCGCCGTGTTGCGCCTGTGTGAGAGCCATCCGATCTTGTCCACGTGGACGATTGCGATCAAGCCACGTCAACTCTTCGAGTTGCCACTGGACTCCGCAACCGCCTCCGTATCCGCCGCATAATTCACGCCCATTATGCCCGCGTTGGAATCTACACTCTATGTTGCACCTGTCGCCCTTGAAGACGCCGTACGAGCGGTCTTTTGCACTGCGCAAGAGCCTGCGCCGTAGGTTTTTCGCCGCTCCCGCTGTCTCTGAGCATCACTTGCCGCTTTTGAGCCCAGATCCAAGTTCACCGTGTGAAGAAGCTTCGAACCCGCCAGCTAACGTCGTCGAAATCTCACTGCAACGCTATCTATTTGGTTGTCGTTCTCAGCTCCAGTAAGAAAACACCTCGTAGCGCTGCCACGACATTGTTGACCTCACGAACTTTTGTAGCCGTCCGATTGGGTTTGGGTGGTCTAGATTGAACCACGTAGCTGTCAGTTATGCACAAATATCACTATTGGATCTGTAACCGACGCCGCAAATTGTGCCACGCGTGCCATGACGCTTCACCTGCCCATAGTTAGCCATAGCCATCGGATCTAGATTTGATGGTTAGGATCTTGCCAAGTGTCGACCGCAGTTAACTAGAGTCAATCTTCATCTGTATAACCCTAGGCGGTCCAATCTAATCGTGCGGTTGTGGTGTTGTGTAACATCCCAAAATTTGGCCTATAATTTCACTTATGTGCATTTTGGTGATTTTCTGAATTTATTGGATTTTTTCAGAAATTATTTGAATTTATTTTAATTAAGTATATTAAACCTTTAGTGAAAACTAAATGTATATATAGATAAAGTTAATATAAAGTTTTACCAAAAATATTTTATTTGAGCTCAAAATGTCTCAAAGTATTTATGAGAATTTTCCTGGATTTTTCCTGATATTTTAATTGCCTTAAATGAATTAATCTAATTTCGGGAATTATTTTAAATCAAAAGCTTTTGAAAATCTTGAAACGAAGATGGGCCAAGCCCGAAAGATCGCGCGGCTTGTGCCCATCGCGGTCGCGGCTGTCGGCCGCCCGCATGCGCCGTAGCGTGTGACCGTTGGATCCAGATCGACGACCGTCTCTCTTTCGCGAAACCAGCGCTTCGGCCGTTGGATCAAGATCGCGTGAGGATTCCTTGCGTTGTTTTGGAAAGATCCGATCGCATCCGCTGATTTTGGAAAGAGCGGATCGGATCGTATCGCGTTCGGAGGAATCATAGCCGTTCATCGCAGATCGGACGGACCGCGATCATCGTCTCCGATTCGGTTTCGAATCCGCCGCCGCTGCCGCCGCCGCGTGATTTTAGGGTTGCCGTTTTAGCGCATGCCGAGGCTATAAAAGGCGTGGGCGCACTCGAGGTTCCTCATCGCCTTGCGCTTCGGCCGCTCTAGTCTTCGCCGTCAGTCGCCGTCGCCGTCGCGAAGAGAGCTCGCGCGCTTTTTCGTAGCGTCGCCGGCCGTTTTCTTTAGTTTGCGTCTCCGTCAAGCCGCCGTTCGCGAATCGGTTCCAGATCCGGCTCGTCGCGTCAAGCCGCGATCGGGTAGCCACTTCATCCGCCGAGTCGCGGTTTAACGCCGTTCGGGTGGTCGTCGTCCTCCGCTCCGGTGCGGACCGCGCCGCCGTCCGCCATCTTCGTCGGGAAGCTTCATCACCGTTGAATCTTCGTCGGACCACGCGATCGCGCCACGCGTCTCAGGTAAACGAAGAACGGCTCGGGTAAGTGTCGGCCGTTGGATCGAGTTTGTTCGGTTGAGATCGCGCCGCGTGTGCGTTAGAGCGTTAGCCATTGGATCGTCGCCCGGATGTGCGCCGCGTGTCGAGCATCTGCACGGGCAGCGTTGCAGCCAGTCGATGTACGCCGCGTGTCGGGCGCGTGGCGCGAGGCGCCGTGAGCCACGTCCACGGTGGACCAGAGGCGGTCCCATGGACCGAGTCCATGGACCAGGCGACGTGTCAGCGCCTGATTGGTCCGAGTCAAGGCTGACGTCAGCGTTGCGCAATAAAGATCTTTTCCAATAGAAAAATAATTCTGAAAAATCGGTTATTCTATTTTCTGTATTTTCAGTATTTATTCAAACTTCAAAAGGCTATATCTTTTGCATTTTAACTCAGATTTGAGTGATTCAAATTTCTAAAAATTTGTAAAATCAAGATCTATTTATTGGTGAATTTTATTTCATTTTTGAAGTTTGGTTGCTCTCTATTTTGGTATTTATTTGCTATTTTGGCATCGTTTCGTGTAGACGTTGAACTGCTCGGTGATCCGGAGGAAGATTCATCGCTTCAAGACCCAAGCTCAGAGCAAGACCAGCACCTACTCCAAGGCAAGTTGTGCTTTGATCATGTTGCACCTAATTTTCACCAAATTGCTATTTTGTCTATTAAACTTTATGCATGATAATTTATGTGTATAAATGATTTCAATTAATCTGGGAATTAGATAATATGCCTATTTGAATTAAATCATACCTTGTCAATTATATGCCATGATCTATTTGTCACCCTAGGATGTGGAACTATAGTTGGTTAATATTGATAATCAACATGGGCTAGTTAGATCGTCATAGATTGCTTAGCCATGCCACGTCATCACATGTGTCCGAATGTTGATACTTAATCTTGACTAATGGAATATAGAACAATGTTTATGAATTGGTGTGTCATGTCTTTGTCGCACCGTGATATCAAGTTGTCGTGGCGAGGAGGTCACACATCTAGATTGAAATGTTGATGGCATGTGGTGCTTGGTAATCAACCGGGTGGTAATGATTTTAGATTGGGGCAAGTGGCAAGGCGGTGTGCCAAGGTGGGCGGAGGTTGGCGGGGTATGTGGAAGTCTTGCCTTAATCACCTTAAGGACTTAACCTTGCAAGCCTTTGACTCGAGTCCTTGCAACCACATGTCCGGAATGGGATGACCTTAGTGAATAATTTGTGAAACCTAGATTTGTGATTGTCGTGGTGAATAGTGAGTCCCGGTTACGGTTTAACTCACATGGCGCATGAGGGGCCTGTTGTGGTGGTTTAACCCTTGATGTTGAAACCTTAGCGGCGATCTTGGGTATAGGTGTAGCATTGTAAAGGCTTTGTTACGATCACTCGCCTTGGTGGTGTTTGGTTGTATCGTGTGGGTAAAGTGCATAACCTCTGCAGAGTGTACAATCTATTGAATAGCCGTGCTCACGGTATTGGGCAATGCTCGGAATTACAGTTAAGGGTTAGACTTTTGTTAAACAAAACCTATTGGGATGGCAAGGTGCCATGGAAGGTGGAAAATAATTTAGGATTGAGAAATTTGGTTACTTGTAAATCTGAATTTATTATTTCTTGTATTTGTTTTACTGCTTTCCAATCTATTTATTGTATTCTTGTTAAATGCTGCTTTATTGCAAAATACCCTTATTAGCCATTCCTTTGGATTAAGCCAAGCATATAGAATATTAGACTTGCATTATTGTGCACAACTTGTTGAGTGCTTTATGTACTCACCCCAAGAACAACAACTTGTAAGAGGAGGAATCTACGCCTTCGTGGAGGAGGATTATATGGATGCGAATGCTTAGGGTCCGAGCCTCGTCAGTTGCCTGTGGCGAACTGGAGCGCCACTGCGTTTATTCTATTTCCGCTGCTTTTCATTGATACTTTTTATTTAAGCCCTGTGAGGCATTATTCATGTAAGACAACAGTTATTATTAATCATTGAAGTTTATGCTATATTTCGCTGTGTACGACTATGATAGCATCTATGTTGCGCCTGTGTGCACTAGCGTGATCCTGGACTAGTGCGGTATACACAGAGGGTCCGGATTTGCAAATTCGGGTCCCGACATGCTGCCACGCCATCATCAGCCTTAAACGTAGATCCCAACTGTCGGATGGACTAGTCAGTCCAGATTGCACCACGTAGTGGCTGAATCGGTGTCCATCGCATGTCGCAACCAGGCTGTGCCGTGTGTCACCGCTGACATCAATGCTTGTGTTAGCCGGTGCATGAGCATAGTACCGCTGGTCCACAGTGGATAAGGGCCGGTCGTGGACCGGGTCTATGCGCCGGTGGCACGCGTCAGTCAGGGATTGGTCCTCGTGTCTACTGACATCATAAATCGGATTTCCAGTAGAAAAATAATTCATGTAATTCAGTTTTTTATTTTCCTGATTTATTCTTTTATTTTAAATTTTGAAAAGCTCGTTCTCCCTCATACAAACTCTGATTGAGGTGATTCTAGTTTTTAAAAATTTGTAAAATTGAGCTCTATTTAATGGTAAATTTTATTTAATTTTTGGAATTGATTTTACTCTTTGTTTTTGGTATTTATTACTTTATTTGTTGTTTCACGTAGACGTCGAAGTACTCGAGTTATTTGTGAGCGAGGAGGCAACTCAAGATCAAGGTCCAAAGCAGGATCAATAGCTTTTTGAAGGAAAGTTATGATTTGATCATGTTGAACTCATGTTTTAAAAGTTATATTGTTTTAATCTATTGTATAATAATTCAATATGTACTTGTTTCAATTAATTTGGGATTAGCTATTCAACCAATTTGAGTTATGTCTTCTGGAAATATGCCCTAGAGGAAATCATAGGGATGATTATATTTTCATAAATGTTCATAAACTATGATATTGTGCTTTGAATAACATCATGGATATTAATTAACAAGTATGTGACTTGTTTGTGAAACTCTATATTCATCTTTATGATATTCATTCTAAAAGGGTTCCCTAGTCGATAATCATATGAGGACACATATGAGTAGACTAGCATATGACTGGTCGATGGTCACATTTCACATGTCATAGATATGGAGATATCAAACCAATAATATGGACATATGTTAGAGAGCATGGTGTTGGACATCACCCACTATGAGACACTGCAAGAACGTTGTATTCTTTCATATCATCAGTTGGTCTCATATACGATGTGTATGCTACATCCTTCAACTTGATATTGTCGCATGTTCTCAAGATGCGTAATGGCTTACTTAGGGATCATCAAACGCTACACCGTAATTGGGTAGTTATAAAGATGACTTTCGGGTTTGTCATGAAACATGTTGCGAGGCGTGGTCGATCAAGATAGGATTTACCCCTCCATACAACGGGAGAGATATCTCTAGGCCTCTTGAGTGGACGGATTTTGAAAAATGCATGGCCATGCTACTTGAGTAGAGAGTTACTCAAGTTATCGAGTTAAAGAGTTAATTCGATGTATTCGGGGAATCCGAGTCACGACATCGAGAAAGAGTGGTCGAGCCATCCAAACAAGGATGACAATGACCCGCCTTGGGTTTGATCGGTATCGTGAGGCAAAAGGAAATGCAAATAGGTTATTGTTGAGGTTCGTCCGATCTTTACATGTACTCGGGAGTCGGTAAGTCTTGCTAGGGGCCGCTATCGACTATTGGTCGAATGCTTGATGGTCGAGTAGGTGTACCCGATGGTCGAGTAGGAGTACTCGATGATCGATAGGGGTAATCCAGCCCTGACCGAGTGCACGTGAACCTATAGGGTCGTACGCTTAAGGGGCAGTAGCCAATTCGGATAGGGATCGAAGTTATAGTGGGCTTAGAGTTCCTAATGGGTTTCAAGGGTTGAAACCCGTTATGGGACGTCTATATAAAGGGGGGAGGTGCTGGTTTTGTGGACATAGAAAAACATAGGAATTCAGAATTCCAAAACCCTAGCCGCCACCCCTCTTCCGCCCAGAACCGCTCCGCCGACACTAGCACTTTGCGAGTGGTGTTCCTACCCCGTACGTGTGGTACCTTGGAGGCATTGCTGCGAAGCTTCAACGCTAGGACGATCCACAACCTACGACGCTCACAAGAAGCTGTTGGAGGAGGAGCGAGGCTAGTATGACTACATCTACACCACCGCGCTACATTGACTCTACTTCCGCTACGGGTCTGCGTGTCTAGTGGTAATTCTCTGATCTATAACTTGCAGTGGTTCCTTGGTTACGTGGTAGAAAATTTTGATTTTTCGCTAGAGTAGCCTACCCGTTCCCCAACAATGTCAACCTTGTCATTTGTATGCCATAATTCGTTTGTCACCCTAGTATGGTTCTTTATTAATTGGTAGCTATTAATTGCCAATGTGAGTTAGTTAGAACGCGAATAGTTTGCTTAGCCATACAACGAGTTATTGATATCATTTTATGTGATAAGGTTAATCTTGCTTAATGGAATATGAAACATGTTTGTGAAATTGTGTGTCAGGTGTTGTCACACAATGTTGTTGATGGCACGTGGGCATAGTAATCAACTGGGATGGTAAAATAATTTAGACTAAAGCAATTGGCAAGAGTTATGATTTTATGGTGGGCCAATGTGGTAATTGGGCTGTTGCTTTATTTTTTATAATGAAAATTGATGGTATATTGGTAATGATGAATTTTTTGTTAGTCTTGCCTTAGTCAATTAAGTACTTAACCTTGCAAGTATTTGAATTGAGTCATTCATACAATCACGTGTCTGGTATGGGACAGATCTAGCTGATTAATTTGTAATGTCTAGGCTTTGGTACTGTCGTGGTGGAGTGGGTTCCGGGTGTACAGGTAGACTTACATGGCATGAGAGGGGGGCCATAAATGTGGTAACCAATCACATTAGTATTGAAACCTCAGCGGGAACCACTAGGTTTAGAAAGAGCGATGGAAAGTCTTTGTTATGATCACTTTTCTTTGTGGTGCATGATTGTATCTTGTGGGTAAAGTGTATAACCTCTGCAGAGTGTCAAACCTATTCGAATAGTTATGCTCGCGGTATTGAGCAATGCTCGGTGATTAGAGTAAAGGGTTAGATCATAATAAAATAAACTTGGGAATGGAGATTGTATGCTTGTGGAAGTTTGGTAATTGAATAAGTTTGTGAGTCAGATTATTTGGGAGTTAATAGAGAAATGTATTATTGTTATTATTTGTTTTACTGTCATTTCAATATATAAATGCTACTTTATCACAAAATAACCAATTCAGCCTATTATTTGGAATAAGCCATGCATGTAGCATAATAGACTTCTAGTCTATGCACAACTTCTTGAGTGTTTTATGTACTCACCCCTTGCAACAACAAATCACAGTTGAAGAGGAGGCTACACCTGCTTACAAGGAGGAGATTCAGGAGGAGACGACCAGTTAGGGTGCGAACCTTGTCAGTTGCCTATGACAAATTGAAGGGTTGCTACGAATAAATTATTTCTGCTGTAATTTTATTTATTTCTTAGTTTTAGCCCTATATGGTGTACTCATGTAAGGTGGACCATATCGTCATTTAACCGTTATATTTAATTTGATAAAGTCTTATTTATGTTATCGTTGTGTATGATTATGATATTTATCTATGTTGAGCCTGTGTGCACTAGCGTGATTCTAGACTAGTGGAGAATACACAAAATGTCCAAATTTGCATATTTGGGTCCCGACAGAGGTGGTATCAGAGCTATACTGACTGTAGGTCAAGCCCTATCTAGCCTGGTTGTCTTAGGAGTTCCAAAAACTATTTTCTAATGTCAAAATTAACTTAAAAGATCATTAAGTTTTGACTTATCCCCTCTTTCTTGTTTCCTACCCTTGCTGAAATTTTTCGTCTTTTCTCTTATTTTAAGTTTAGGATTCATGAGAATTGTCTTCTACAGATAAAAATAGAGAGTATATATGGTGAGCGCAAAGGAGGATTTGCAGCTGAGCTATGGAAGATGCTACAACTACTTGGAGGCTTTGATAGACCCATCTACAGAGGTACTAGCAAGGTGGTCAATGGTAAAGTAAAAGGAACGCTTTGCAAGTTCACAATCTACGCTCATGAGAACATGTTGATCCAAGAATTTTAATTAATTTATATTTCTTTTATCAAATCTATTTATGCATGCGCGTATTTTCATTAAATTTCTATATTGTGTGTACTGGTAAATATAACCTAGTATTTCATGGAACTTCCTTAATGAATATTGTCATGTCAATCTTGATAACTCTAAGTTAGGTTTAGACAATTGATAATGTCAAAATGGGTATACTCATTTATGTTTGCACATGCTTAGTCATGCTTAGAAAGGGCATATAAGAAAGACATGCATGTTGTTCTTTGTAACTGAAATGTTAAATATAGTTACAGGTTGCTGATATTTTGGTAAAAATGAAAATAAAACTATGATTTGACACGGGCGAGTTTTGGCAATAGCCGGATGTGCATGGGACTTGCACATAATGTAGGGGGAGTGTTCTCGCTCGTGTTAGTTTAAGGACCGAACGTAGTGTTGTATAATCCAAAGATATCAGTACAACTACAAGTGCTAGTATGGGATAGCCTTAACATATTAAGTTACTTAGATTTAACTTTGCACATTAGAAGGCATAGTAGTACGGGCTTTCTAGGATGGATTGCTCGAAGGGGTGCCCTCACCGAGGTGTTCGTAATAACACCTGCCGATACAACGGTGCACGCATTACTATAGGGAGAAGTGGGACAAGAGGGTGATTATACAAATATCTTCTGCCACCATAGAAAGGGTTTGTCATCACCGGGTTAGTGTAAAGTTAGGCCCAGATAATATAACGGTTATGTTATGATCTTTTGTAACATCTCAATTTTTGCATTTTATGGATTTAATTTGCATTTTACATTTTTATGAATTTTTTGGATTTAATTTGCATTTATTGATTTATGGCCTTTTTAAAGTTATTTAGAAAATGTGAAAAGTTTAAATAAAATCTTGCTGAAAATATTTTATTTGAGTTCCAGATGCCCTAAAATATTTTCTAGAATTTTTATTGTATTTTTGCTATTTATTTGGCTTTAATGGATTTCTGGAATTTTCTTTATTTGAAAATGTATTTAAAACCCTTCTTGCAGTGCTAGGCCGAGCCCAGTAGGCCGGCCCATTTCTCCCTCGCGCCGCAGCTCGCACAGCCCGCTTCACGGAAACCCTAGAGCGTGGTCCATTGGATTTGATTCAACGCCTGCCTTCCTTCGTGTCACCCACGCGTCCCGAGCAGTCGATGGCCTGCCACGCGAACGGTCGTGATCCGTCCATGTCGACTAATCGTATTTCTACCAGACTCCGCCGCTACTGCGGTTTCCTCTGCGAAAATCGTGACGAATGCAGACGTTGAGGGCACTATTTATTACGTCATCGCCTGCATTGTGTTCACTGCAACGCATCGCATCTTTTGGCTATGGAACGCTCGTCGAGACGCGCTCTAGCCACCACACTTGCTTGCTGTAGTTCTGCCGCGCTCTTCCACCGTTTCCACCATCGATGAGACCCTTCTACCGTGCTGAAGCTCGGGGTTGAACTCCTCACGTTGAGATCCATCTGCTCCGCCGATCGGTGCCGCCATTTGGTCACCGGAGTGCCACGCCGCCGTTTTCATCCTCCTCATCGGTAAGCATTCCACTTCCATGTGCCATGGGCGACGGTCGAGTACGCTGACCGTCTGATCAAGCGCGAACGGCCTGGATGTCACCACGTGTGCGTCAGCACTTCGTCGCCTTCGCTCAGCCGTGGCCGTCGGATTTGGTTTGGGCGGGATAGATCGCACCACATATCATTCACCAGGGTAGCCACGTATCCTTCTTTGCCGCCACAGTCATTGTCAACCTTTGGATCACGATCGTGTGGCTTAGATCGCACCACGTGTTCGCAATCCATGACTGCCTGATCGAATTCATGCGGACCAGATCACACTGGTGTCGCGACCAGTCGCGTGCCGCCGCGTGTTGGGCTTGGCAGCCGAGGTGCCATGCGCCATGTCTACCGTAGACCCGAGTCGAGCGGTGGGCTGAGCCCATACACCCGAAACATGTGTCACTTTGTGGTGTTGCCATGTGTCGATGACATCAGCATGACATCATAAATTGGGATTTTCCTAAGAAAAATAATTCAGCCAAAAAAATTTCGGTGCTGACGTCGGCATGACGTCATAAATGCTATTTTTAGTACAAAAATAATTCTGATAATTCGATTTTTCTATTTTCATACTTTTAAATTTATTTCAAATTTTGTTTAGCTCATTCTCCCTCATACGAACTTCGATTGAGGTGATTCGAGTTCTAAAAATTTGTAAAATTGAGCTCTATTTAATGATGAATTTTCTTTAATTTTTGGATTTGATATTTCTCTTTGTTTTTGGTATTTATTGCTATTTCGCCTATCACGCGTAGATATCGAAGTGCTCAGTGAGTTCGTGAGCGAGGAGCCAACTCAAGATCAAGGACCAGAGAGGATTCAGAGCTTTTTGAAGGCAAGTTGTGCTTTGATCATGTTGATCCCATGCTTTTAAACATTATGTTGCTTTAAACTATTGCATGCTAATTCAATTAATAACTGTTTCAATTAACTTGGGTTTAATTAATTATCCAGATTGAGTTATACCAACCTTGTCGTTTATATGTCATATTTCATTTGTCACCCTAGTGTGGTTCATTATCAATTGCTAGCCATTAATTGCCAATGTGGGTTAGCTAGAATGTGAATAGTCTGCTTAGCTATGCAACGAGTCATCATTTTATGTGAAAATGTTAATCTTGCTTAATGAACAATGGAACATATTTATGAATATGTGTGTTAGGTGTTGTCACACAATGTTGTTGATGGCACATGGTGCATGGTAATCAACCATGGTGGTAAAATTATTTAGACTAAGGCAAGTGGCAAGATTGTGGTTTACGGTGGGCCAATGTGGCATATGGGTTGTTGCATTGTTTTTATGGTATTGATGGTTTTTGGTTATGGTGAATTTTGGTTAGTCTTGTCTTGGTCAATTAAGAACTTAACCTTGCAAGCATTTGAACTGAGTCATTCATACAACCACAAGTCCGGTATGGGACGGACCTAGCTGATTAATTTGTGATATCTTAGCTTTGGTACTAGCAGTGGTGGTGTGAGTCTTGAATATATGGGTAAAGTCACATGGCGCAAGAGGGGGGCCCTGAGTGTGGTAACCAGTCCCATCAGTGTTGAAACCGTAGCAGGTAGTACTTGAAAGTGCATCTAGGCACTTATGTTATTTTGGTGATTAATGACAAACACTCATAATGACAATCTATGCAATTAAGTAAATGCTTAACTTAGTGCTTAGCAAATGACAAACCTCTAATATGATTATATTGCTATGAGACTAACATGTTATTGCCTAGTTGAGTATCAGTCTCATCTATTTAGAGGAAAATCAAATAGGAAGGTTAAGCAAAGATAAGGTATGCAATTTTGGTATCTATTCTATATTTGTTATTGCATTCCTTTCGTGCAAATGCATAGTGAACTCCAAGTAGCATGTTGATTATATATATGCACATTGGTTCATGTCATATTTATTTGTGCATATATATTCATTTGAGTTCATTATAGTATGCATGTATTAACTAGAGTTAAACTTCATATTGCTATAGATTGACTTGGTGCATGCATGTTTTATTTGTATATCTTCTCATGCAATTCTCTTAGTGAAGTTTATCTAGTGTTGGATCACATATTTACTCTTACTCCAAATATTATTTGCACATGTACAATTCGTGTATATTCTATCATGTGCTTTATTTAAGTAAAGTCTATGATCCTTGCCATGATTTAATTGATTCATCCTATTGGCAATTATATATCTCTCTAGTGCATATAGATCAATTACATATTCATCATGATGTACTTAGTAGAGAACATTTCTTATGTCAAGTGTTTCCATTTATATTGTGCTTCTTTATATGAAACACTTGTTGTAATCAATCGCTCACAAATATCAACTTATTCATATCTATTGAGCTTTTGGGACTAATGTCTTTCATGAGTAGTTTGGAAAGAATTAGGTCTCGTCGTGTATGATGACCAAGGTATCTTGGAGGATGATCATTGTCGAGGTCAACAAGACGGCGGTGTCACCAAGAGTTGAGGACTAAGTCAAGAGCGACTTGGCGTGGAGATCGTCAGAGAGGATGATCAAGTCAAGGTTGATAGGACGAGAGTCTCATGAGGTGAATCGAGTCGAGTTGGACAAGGCGAAGATGTCATCAATTATATGGTGAAGGTCTTCATGCATCGACATCAAGAAAGAAGACGGCAAGTGACTAGTTCTAGACTTATATTATCTTTGATTTAATTTGAGTCTAAGGATTGCCGTACTATGAAGAGGGATGCGATGTCGAATGACTTTTAGATGTGTCAAGTGCTCAAGTGATCCATCCTTGTGAATCTTAGAAAGAGAGTGGTGTTGGTAGTGCTTAGGAAAGTGAGGGTTGTAGGTCTCTCTTGATTTCTTTGTGAAATCTGTGGTTATCCTTTTAGTTTTGGGTAGTGAGACCTTTTTATTTGTGTAGCCCTCGTTCTTAGCTTTGGAAGAGTCCAAAATCTCTGAAATCGAGTCCGAGTCAAAAGTTATGCTCGTTTTGTCGAGCTGCTCGGTCTGATTCGGACTATCCGGAGTTAGTCCGGACTATCCGGATAATCCGGAGTATCCGGACATTTATCCGGACTCTCCGGTTGAGTCTCTCTGTTAGCCTTTCTCAGTCAATCCGAGTATCCGGATTGAAATCCGAGTCTCCGGATTGTGCGCACCTGCCCCAACGGCTAGTTTTTGGGAGTTCTATTTATAGCCCTTCCTCCTCTTTTGAAGAGGCTTTTGGAGTGGATTTTAAGGGGCTGTGTGGGGGCTTTGAGGAGCTTTTACCCTTAGATCTAAGTGATCCCCTTGTGAGAAGGGTTGGGAAGAGTTTGGGGAGTGAGTTTTGAGTTGGTTGAGCACTTGATTTCATCTCCAAGCTTGTTCTTCGTGAGCATTTGTTACTCTTGGAGGTTGAGGACTCCTAGACGGCTAGGAGGTCGCCACGAGCCACCGAGCTTTGTGTGGTTGGCCGTGGGAAGTTTGTGAAGGTCGGTTCCGCCTCCGTAAGGGAAGGAATCAAAGGAGTGAAGACCGCGAGTGCATTTGTGCAACACCGGAGGAAGAGGGTTGAAAGAGACCCGGCTCAAGTGTGACCGAGCCGCCTCAACGGAGACGTAGGATCCTCAAGGATCCGAACTTCGGGTGAAAAATCATCGTCTCCAAGTTTGCTTCTTATTCTTGTTTTGGTATTTGATTTTGAATCTTGAAATTGCCCGATCTACTCTTTTGTTGTGTTTGGCTCTAGATCTACATCATCCCCATGTACCTGATGGTATTTAGATCTTTTGTATTCAAGTAGATTGTTGAAAAATTGCAAAGATTTAAAATCTCCATTCGAAGTCTCCAATCCGAGTATCAGGACTCCATAACCCGGACAGTCGGACTATCCGAGTATCCGGATTGAATACCGGACACTCGGATTAGGACCCTCGGGATCGGACTATCCGAGTATCCGGATTGAATAACCGGACACTCCGGATTGTTCAGACACTCGGAGATTTTATTTAGCTGCAATATTTTTATTCCATTGCATTTAGCTATAAAGTTTTTAATTCGCCTATTCACCCCCTCTAGGCGACATCCCCTGTCCTTTCAATTGGTATCAGAGCAAGGTCTCTCCTTTATTAGACTTAACCGTCTAGAGAGTAAAGGATGTCGACTAGAGGATTAGTGCACTCACATAATCCACTTGTGCTAGATGGCACAAATTATGCTTCATGGAAATTAATTATGACTTCTCATTTTAAATCCATGAGCCCCAAATATGGTGGATCGTAGATGTCGGCTTTTCCTCTCCATTGAATGAAGTTGCTCCAACCAAGGAGAGAGGAAATGCCTACATCTCGACGCTCAAGCTACTAATGTTTTATTTTGTGTTGTGAGCGATGAAATCTTTGATAGAATATGCAATCTCAAGAGCGCTCATGAAATGTGGATAAAGCTTCAAGAACTATTTGAATCATCCACTTCTATTGAGGATTGCATTAAGGAAGAGATGTCGGGAGATGAAACATCAAGCTCCACCTCAAGCTCAAGTGATGAAGAACCGACATCTCCATCAACCTCAACCTCCGCCTCAAGTGACGATGAAGATGCTCTTCCATCACAAATCCGTTGCTTCATGGCGAAAGGTAAGAATGAGGTAAGTGACGATAATGACGATGATGAGCTCTCTTATAATGAACTTATGAATTTGCTTGAGGAGCTCAATAAATGTCTTGGAAAGGAGAAAAAGAAATATAAAATTTTGAAGCTTGAACATGAATCACTTGAAATGATTATAATATGCTTCAAGAAAATCATGAATCCTCCTTTCCAAAGAAATTCATAAGCCTAAGGTGGATATAGGAATCTCATGTGATTTAATTGATGAAATGTCTTGCTTAAATGTTAATCCTAATATTTCATCAAAATTTGACATATCCACCTCTTGCAATGATTTACCTTGTTGCTCAAATTCAAATATTTCCACTTCCTCTATGCATGTTGAGACTAATCTTGTAGAGGAAAACAATGAGCTCAAGGCCAAAGTCATTAGATTAGAAAATGACTTGAGGAAGTGCATCAAGGGAAAAGCCGTTCTCGGCGAGATCTTGAGCAAGCCAAGGCGCCTCAAGATAGCGAGGACTCGGCTACATCTCCAAGAGGGAGACTAGCAAGGCAAGGCACAACGAAAGACATTCAAGATCATCAAGTGCTTTGCTTGCAACAAAAGGGACACTTCGCCTCCGTGTGCCCTAATAAAGTGGAGATCAAGCCACAACCATCAACAATGAGGCGAACCGACAAAGAGCAAGTCAAGAAGAAGAAGAGACGCTCAAAGCCTACTTGCTACAATGTCGGAAAAAGGGACACATCGGTAAGGATTGTCCCAAAGGTATCATCCTAAGCCTATTATTGTCAATGATCATTATTTGCTTAGGAAGGACAAAAATGGCAATGTGTTTGCCAAGTTTGTCGATTCTCCCAAGTATTTGCAAAATTATGATATTCAATTGCTTAGAGAGATGAATCTAGAAATGTGTTTGCTCAAAATGCTAGACTTCCTAAGACCAAGAAAAATCATGTTGATCATGTGCTTAGGAAAGATAACAATAGCAAACCATTTGCTAGATTTGCTAGATCCTCTAAGCCAATGCATAATTTCAATTATCATATGCTTAGAAGAGATCAAACTAGAAATGGTTTTGCAAAATATCATTGCTCTCCTAAGCCTTTTCATAAAAATGCCAATCATTTGCCTAGGAGGAATAATTATTGCAAACCTATTTCTAATTATGTTAGTCAATTCAATAATATCCAAATTAGGACCATTTGGGTTCCAAAATCTATTGTGACTAACATTGTTGGACCCAACAAAAATTGGGTACCAACAAGTGCCTAAAAGAATTGTAGGTGCTTGGAGATGCATTGGAAGCTTTGGCTCAATCAAGAGGATGATTTCATCATATGAAAAAGGAAGCCAAGCTTGAAGACATTCACTTCAATCATAAACCAATGCCATCTCGGGTAACAAGTATTTAAATTGATTCTTATAGCTTATAGCCTTGTGTAGGTTATATTGCATTATTCATGAAAATCAATTTAGATTGCTTGATTATATGCTTGCTCATGCTTATTAGTTGTTTTGATTGCAATCTTGAGTAAGTTTGGGATAGTGGCACATTAAGGGGGAGTGCTAAATCATAACCATGTATATCACATCCCTACATGTGCCCATATTTTTATATAAGTGCTAATATATATTTTCAAAATGAAGCCCTTTAGCCAAAACTCAAAAATTTGCGTATCTATTAGTAATCTTTTGAAAACCTAGTTTAAAAATGTATACAAATGCTTTCAAAGGATTTTCCAATAGTTTTGGCTTCACAAAAATCTATTTTACAAATAAAATGAGTTTCATGCCCAAAATCAAGTTTCTAGTATCTTGTTTTGGATTTAAACTTATAATTTTCATATAATTAAATGTAAAATGATTTTAAAAATAATTCCAAAACGAAAAACCTAGTGTTGGTCATTCTTAACAACTTTAGTATTCAAAAGATTTTCAAAAGACCAACTAATCAAAAGTTATTTGATTTTGAAACTCGCCCAAAAACTATACTTGACCCAAAATAGTCATACTATTGCACTTTGTGAGTTTCTTCATTTGGACTAGATCTTGTGTAGTATCTCAGTTCAAAATGATATTTAAGACTCATACACAAAATTCAAATCTCTATATCTCATCTTATTTTTTCATTTGAATCTTGTGTTGAAATATTTGGCTTTGTTTTACAAATAGCTATTTCAAAAGGACCTTTTTGATCATAAGTCAAATCTTATGTTTAAAAGGCCCAAAATTGTGAAAAGCTTTGTAAAAGTATTCTAATATGTATTTCAAATGTTTTACAAGCTTTCAAAATGAAAATTCTATATTGAAATCAATTTTAGTCCGAAAAGTTTTTGGTTTGAACTAAAATAGCTTATTTAAGCATATTGCTCAAATCTTAGCATTCAAGTTGGATTTCATTATAAATGTTGGCTAGAAACCATCTTGATAATCAATTCTAAGCCATGGAAATTGAAATTATATGAAATCCAAATTGAGTTGTATTTTGAGGCTTTTTATGAAAAAAACTATTTCCTATTTAACTTGCTTCAAAAAGGGTTAAAAGCAAAATATTTGTTTGAAATGCAAAATCTTATGAAAATAGTCTTCTAAAATGTTTTCAAATGCATTTCAAATGTTTTCAAGTATCTAACCCTTGGCTAGAAGCTAAAAGTCAAACTTTGGCTTAAAAAGATCTTTGTGATCTTGCTTTTGCATTTAACTTCAAATTTTTCTAAAGCAAAATCTATTTGGAGTTTGAAAAAGTGGTCAATACAAAACTCATAGGGTTGGTCATTTTAAGCATTTCTTTAGTTCAAAGTTTTTCCAAACGACCAACCGTTCAAAAGTTATAGCCATTTGAATTTGGCCAAAATCATCCAATTGACCCAAAATGACCCGTTGTTGTATTTTGTGGATTTCGCTATTTGAATTGGATTTATTTGCATATCTTGGATTGAAATAGTATTTCTAACTCATACAAAGCTATGAAAGTTCAAATCTCCATAAATTTCAATCCGGAATGCATTTTGAGCATTTGGTGAAAATTCAATTTCTTTTCAAACCTTCAAAGCGCACTTTGTCATATATTTTGAACAAAAATTCCTTTTAATGAAATTCTTTTTGGGAAACCTTATAAATAGTCCAATGTTTATTTCTGGAGATTTTCAAATCATTTGGACTCAATTTGAAAAAGTTTTGACTTTTCTTCTCTTTGAGTAAAAATCATGCCTACAAAGCAAAATTTGGCATATCCTTTGATTGGAGACTCCTTTTTGGAAAATTCTTTTTGGAAAAGTTTTTTGGGAGTCTAAATAATGTTTATGCCTAATTTCAAATAATTTCAACTTAATTTGAAATAGTTATGCCTTTTTCTCTCTTTCGATCTTATTTGGCATTCTCTTGCATTAAGTTGGATTTTACGATTTGAATGGATTTGATTATGCAAATAGGCTTATAAACATCTCTCTAAATCATATGAAGCCATATAAGTGTATATTACCATTCAAAACTCATTTGGTTCCATTTTGAGGATTTGGTGAAAATCTTAATCTTTTATGTGTTTCATATGCATATTTCATCATATTTCTCAAAATGAAATTTATTTATTGAAAATCTTTGTTAGAAAACCTTCTCTCACATATGGAGTTCATATCTGAAAATTCTCAAATTTATTTGAACTCATTTGCAAGATTGTTGACTTTATTTGACTTAGTGTCAAAACTAAACCTCCAATGCCCATTTTGATCTAATTTTTTATTGGAGGGTGATATTTGAGAAATTCTTTTTGGAGAAGTCTCTTGGATGTTCATGGATCATTTCTGCAAAATCTTATGGCTATTGGACTTCATTTGATCAAGATTTGATCCAAATTCAAAATGTTCAGTTTTAGGGATGCTCGGCCCAAATTCTGAAATTGCTATCTATACTTTCTTGCAATATCTTGTTCATCCTATTTTTGGGGTTTCTCCTTTGCTCAAATCAATATTCAGTCTTCATAGCCCTCGAAGAGGATTTAGTCGGATCTTCGCGTTGATGATTTTTGTATTTGAGCAATGGTTTAAAAGTTATAATCGACTTTGTGCTGCTATTTGCATCTTTTCGAGATTTTAAGAGTTTTAAATTGGAATCTTGGCAAGCCTTTCAAGATGAAAACTAAGTGAACTTATTCATTGCTCCAAGCTTCTAAGTGGAGCATATCTATTTAAGTTTTCATTCCAATGAAAGTGCATCTTTTGGCTAAGTTATTCGAAATTGGATTTAATTGTAACTTAGCCTCAAAATGTTTCTCTCTTGCATAACTTCGAGTTTATTATGGAAAAGAGAAAATTTCCCTTGTAAGCTCAAGAGTGAGTTTGAATGTGTTTTACTCATTGTCTCTCTTACAAGTGGGTGTCAAGATTAAATTTGAATGAGTTTCAAATATTTTCATTATAAAGTGGTGTAATAAAATCTTCAATTGATATCTTCAAATTGTCTTAAATTGCATGCAAAGAGTATTGTCTTGTATATCATATATATCATGCATGTTGTACTTAGACATTATCAAACTAACTTGGGTCAAATTAAAAGATATTTGTTCCGGAAATCGTGTGCTTGTCTATTGATGTTCAAGGTATTGGAAAAGGGTCATCTTCGACGGTGGGATGAAGGAAATGGAGAGGAGCTCCATAGTACGAGGATCTAAGACCGGCGCGGTGATCATGACCAATTCGAACATGCGGTGGACAAGAATCGACAAAGGGACGTATTTCTTTTCTGACCATATTCAATAATGTCTTTGCACACCATTATGCTAAATTGTGTCATTCTAAATGGTGTTGTATTTTTCAATTGGTATGATTAATTGGTATCTTTCAAGAGGTATCCTCTAATCCTAAATTGTTTTGAAGTGTCATCTAACTTGCATTCGGCATTATCAAGAACTGAAAGGTACATATGGGTGACACATTGCAAAGAGGTATGCCCTTGATAAGTTTATAATTCTTGATCATGAAAGTGCATCTTACTTATACAACCTTGATTCATGATCTTGTATACATCTTGTGATCATATAAGCAATTCCTTCTTGTGTAATCTTCTTTATATGATCTTGATTGTTAGAATTTGATTTGATCATAAGCATGTGCTTAAATTATAAATTTGCTATATGATCTTGATGTTTAAAGAATATGTGAAATCATATTCGTGTGTCATGTTTAAGCATCACTTATATCCTAAGAATCATGACTTCTTCAATTTGGTATAACTAGAAAAATCTATTACCTAAATCCTGGAAATAATTGGTATCATATCTTGCCTAGATTTAGGGGGAGCTTAATATTATTGTCCTATTACTACCTCCTTATCTTTATTTTATTTTCTCCCTAATCTTTTTATTGAGTGTACAATCAAGGGGGAGAACAGTTTTTATTGAATAAACAGTAAGAGTCTTTTAAGCACCTTTTTGGGATTAATGACAAAAGGGGGAGAATTTATGGATTTATCAATTGTCCCCTAATCGATTGACAAAAAGGGATGATTTGTAAGTATGATCTCTTATTGTATCTTTATGCTTGTTTTAATGCTAGAATATCTTAATATTGTCATTTGGTGCAATTGATAATAGGTTTGTCATAAATCACCAAAAAGGGGGAGATTGAAAGTGCATCTAGGCACTTATGTTATTTTGGTGATTAATGACAAACACTCATAATGACAATCTATGCAATTAAGTAAATGCTTAACTTAGTGCTTAGCAAATGACAAACCTCTAATATGATTATATTGCTATGAGACTAACATGTTATTGCCTAGTTGAGTATCAGTCTCATCTATTTAGAGGAAAATCAAATAGGAAGGTTAAGCAAAGATAAGGTATGCAATTTTGGTATCTATTCTATATTTGTTATTGCATTCCTTTCGTGCAAATGCATAGTGAACTCCAAGTAGCATGTTGATTATATATATGCACATTGGTTCATGTCATATTTATTTGTGCATATATATTCATTTGAGTTCATTATAGTATGCATGTATTAACTAGAGTTAAACTTCATATTGCTATAGATTGACTTGGTGCATGCATGTTTTATTTGTATATCTTCTCATGCAATTCTCTTAGTGAAGTTTATCTAGTGTTGGATCACATATTTACTCTTACTCCAAATATTATTTGCACATGTACAATTCGTGTATATTCTATCATGTGCTTTATTTAAGTAAAGTCTGTGATCCTTGCCATGATTTAATTGATTCATCCTATTGGCAATTATATATCTCTCTAGTGCATATAGATCAATTACATATTCATCATGATGTACTTAGTAGAGAACATTTCTTATGTCAAGTGTTTCCATTTATATTGTGCTTCTTTATATGAAACACTTGTTGTAATCAACTGCTCACAAATATCAACTTATTCATATCTATTGAGCTTTTGGGACTAATGTCTTTCATGAGTAGTTTGGAAAGAATTAGGTCTCGTCTGTGTATGATGACCAAGGTATCTTGGAGGATGATCATTAAGCTGAGGTCAACAAGACGGCGGTGTCACCAAGAGTTAAGGACTAAGTCAAGAGCGACTTGGCGTGGAGATCGTCAGAGAGGATGATCAAGTCAAGGTTGATAGGACGAGAGTCTCATGAGGTGAATCGAGTCGAGTTGGACAAGGCGAAGATGTCATCAATTATATGGTGAAGGTCTTCATGCATCGACATCAAGAAAGAAGACGGCAAGTGACTAGTTCTAGACTTATATTATCTTTGATTTAATTTGAGTCTAAGGATTGCCGTACTATGAAGAGGGATGCGATGTCGAATGACTTTTATATGTGTCAAGTGCTCAAGTGATCCATCCTTGTGAATCTTAGAAAGAGAGTGGTGTTGGTAGTGCCGGAAAGTGAGGGTTGTAGGTCTCTCTTGATTTCTTTGTGAAATCTGTGGTTATCCTTTTAGTTTTGGGTAGTGAGACCTTTTTATTTGTGTAGCCCTCGTTCTTAGCTTTGGAAGAGTCCAAAATCTCTGAAATCGAGTCCGAGTCAAAAGTTATGCTCGTTTTACGAGCTGCTCAGTGCTGATTCGGACTATCCGGAGTTAGTCCGGACTATCCGGATAATCCGAGTATCCGGACATTTATCCGGACTCTCCGGGTTGAGTCTCTGTTAGCCTTTTCGGTCAATCCGAGTATCCGGATTGAAACCGAGTCTCCGGATTGTGCGCACCGCCCCAACGGCTAGTTTTTGGGAGTTCTATTTATAGCCCTTCCTCCTCTTTTGAAGAGGCTTTTGGAGTGGATTTTAAGGGGCTGTGTGGGGGGCTTTGAGGGAGCTTTTACCCTTAGATCTAAGTGATCCCCTTGTGAGAAGGGTTGGGAAGAGTTTGGGGAGTGAGTTTTGAGTTGGTTGAGCACTTGATTTCATCTCCAAGCTTGTTCTTCGTGAGCATTTGTTACTCTTGGAGGTTGAGGACTCCTAGACGGCTAGGAGGTCGCCTACGAGCCACCGGAGCTTTGTGTGGTTGGCCGTGGGAAGTTTGTGAAGGTCGGTTTCGCCTCCGTAAGGGAAGGAATCAAAGGAGTGAAGACCGGCGAGTGCATTTGTGCAACACCGGGAGGAAGAGGGTTGAAAGAGACCCCGGCTCAAGTGTGACCGAGCCGCCTCAACGGAGACGTAGGATCCCCTCAAGGATCCGAACTTCGGGTGAAAAATCATCGTCTCCAAGTTTGCTTCTTATTCTTGTTTTGGTATTTGATTTTGAATCTTGAAATTGCCCGATCTACTCTTTTGTTGTGTTTGGCTCTAGATCTACATCATCCCCATGTACCTGATGGTATTTAGATCTTTTGTATTCAAGTAGATTGTTGAAAAATTGCAAAGATTTAAAATCTCCATTCGAAGCCTCCAATCCGGAGTATCCGGACTCCATAACCCGGACAGTCCGGACTATCCGGAGTATCCGGATTGAATACCCCGGACACTCCGGATTAGGACCCTCGGGATCGGACTATCCGGAGTATCCGGATTGAATAACCCGGACACTCCGGATTGTTCAGGACACTCGGGAGATTTTATTTAGCTGCAATATTTTTATTCCGCTGCATTTAGCTATAAAGTTTTTAATTCGCCTATTCACCCCCCCTCTAGGCGACATCCCCTGTCCTTTCAATTGGTATCAGAGCAAGGTCTCTCCTTTATTAGACTTAACCGTCTAGAGAGTAAAGGATGTCGACTAGAGGATTAGTGCACTCACATAATCCACTTGTGCTAGATGGCACAAATTATGCTTCATGGAAATTAATTATGACTTCTCATTTTAAATCCATGAGCCCCCAAATATGGTGGATCGTAGATGTCGGCTTTTCCTCTCCATTGAATGAAGTTGCTCCAACTGAAGGAGAGAGGAAATGCCTACATCTCGACGCTCAAGCTACTAATGTTTTATTTTGTGTTGTGAGCGATGAAATCTTTGATAGAATATGCAATCTCAAGAGCGCTCATGAAATGTGGATAAAGCTTCAAGAACTATTTGAATCATCCACTTCTATTGAGGATTGCATTAAGGAAGAGATGTCGGGAGATGAAACATCAAGCTCCACCTCAAGCTCAAGTGATGAAGAACCGACATCTCCATCAACCTCAACCTCCGCCTCAAGTGACGATGAAGATGCTCTTCCATCACAAATCCGTTGCTTCATGGCGAAAGGTAAGATGAGGTAAGTGACGATAATGACGATGATGAGCTCTCTTATAATGAACTTATGAATTTGCTTGAGGAGCTCAATAAATGTCTTGGAAAGGAGAAAAAGAAATATAAAATTTTGAAGCTTGAACATGAATCACTTCGAAATGACATCCATACATCATATTATTAAAGCGGAAGCTAATTTGCATAATAATCTTATAATTCAGAGTTTATAGCAGCAAAGAAACAAAGTCTTGTAGTGTGCCCATCCAATCCCTCAGGCAACTGACAAGGCATAATCCCTAGAAAAACTTCATCGTTATCATTCCGGAATCCTGCGACAATTATGTTTCATCGAGCTAATCTGATTCTTCACCTAAAAACAACAATTAAGCAAGGGTGAGTACTTTCGTACTCCGCAAGACTTTTGCAAAACCTAATATACATGCAGGCCAATTCAAGGAAAGGCTCATGGTTGTTTTGCACCAAGCTAATTTGAAATGTAAATACAGAATAGTAGATTGCAAAACGGAATTTAAGTAAAAGCAATTTAATACTGAAGGTAATAAGATATAAGCATAAACAAATTTCAAATACCTGGGTTTCATGACCATATCCACAAACCATTCCTACCAGTTCCAGGTAGAAATCCCGAGTAACCATTCCTACCAGTCCCAGGTAGAAATCCATAGTTTTATGAAAATAGAAACAGCTAACTAGTGCTGGCACACCAAGACTCCCATAACCGAGGGAACGACTTTTCAAAAAGTTTGACACTCTACAGAGTTGTACAGCTTTACCCACAAGTAATGATCAACCCCTTTTGCCAGGCCAGTAACACACTTCCTTTGGTGTGTTGGCAAGGAGATCATAACATAACCGTTACATTGTTTAACCCTAACTTTGCACCAGCCCGATGACGTCAAACCCGTACTATGGTGTAAATGTTTGCACAGTCACTGCACAATAATGATTAAGTATATCCATAGTATGGCATTCACCGTTGTATCAGCAAACGTGACTCCCAATACCTCGGTGTGGCGCCCGAGAGCAACGATCGAAGAAGCTCGTACTACTCCAGCCTACCAATGTGCAAAGCTAGTTTTAAGCAACTTAATAGGTTAAGACTGTCCCATACCAGCACTTGTGGTTGTACGGTAATTCTTGGGTTTAACGAACACGTAGTTCGGTCCTTAATCCGACACGGGCAATAATCTCCACCCTACACTACGTACAAGTCCCTTGTACACCCGGCTATTGCCAATAATTGCCCGCATCAAAACCATAGTTTTATTTTCATTTTTGATCAAAATACCAACCATAAGATGGTCATACCCTTTGAAAGTCATATCCAACATTTTTAATTATATCCAAGTTTTATGTTTCTTTAAGCACGGCTAAGCATGTCACTAAATGTGAGTAACCCAGATTGACATCAATAATGTCTAAGCTACTCTAGGGTTATCAAGGTTCCCAATTTCATACTTATCAAGGAAGTTCTATAATACTACAGGTACAACTACCAATACCACAAAATAGCAGACTTTAATAAAAGTAAAGTATGCAGTAAAACATTTAATGAAAACATTCAGAAAACTGGGATTAATATGATCAAAGGGGGTGCTTGCCTTGTTGATTATCTGCGTAGTCGAATTCTTGTTCGTCGTCGACTACTCCGGACTCGTCGGATTCTATACGTCGAATAATAATAACATGGCAATTCCAATAAAATGAAAGAATCAAATGTAAGAGCCAAATAAAAGCAACTACATAATTCAAACATGATTGGGTATATGATTATGTCATGTTGATTGTTTATTTATATGGTACATGAATATTTTCCGAATAGCTTCCAGTAATAATGAATCTTATCTTTCTTGGATTATTTTACCTTTATTTACTATTTCCAGAGATTACTCAATATGTTTTATTATTTTGGATTTTCAGATTCTGAATTTTGAAATTATTTGATTTGTTATCATTATTGGTCTACTTTCTCATTTTATGCAATACTTTAATTATTTTCCATGGTACACCCTAAATATTTTTGCATAATTAGGTTCCTAACAGAGCATGGAGTCTAACAAAATTTGTTTCATTTAATTTGGAGCTAAATTGTAAAAATTCTATAAATGACATATTTCAAATTCTTTCTTTAAATTTAAATTTGAAATTCAAACAGAGTTAATTTTGAAATATTTTTGCACACTCTTAATCAACATGATTTTAGATGAATTTAGAAATTTATTTCATAAAATTTGGACAGTTAGTTCAAAAGATATTCAAGTTTCAATGCACTCGGTTTTGAAAATTCTGAAAATTAGAAAGTTTACTAAAAATGGAAAGTACGCTTTTACGGTGAAAACCCGCTTTCCATTTTTGTGCTGCGCTGGACCAAGGCGCTGACAGGCCGGTCCCAGTTGGCAGCGACACGCACGTGCACAGAGCGGCTGGCACGTGGGACCGTGTTGACCGAGCGTCGCGAGAGACTGAAGACCGGGGCCCGCATGGCAGTGAGCTGCGCGTCGCGTGCGACTGACATGCTGGTCCCATTGTCAGTTATCCGAGACAGAGGTCACAGCTGTGAGGCTCGCCGATGGCGAAACACTGCCGAAAAAGTGGAATGGGTTCCACTTTCGCACTCAGCGTGCTTGCGCGCATCTAGGGGCGGTATTGCTTCGACCGGAGGTGGTCGGAGACGGCGCACCACCGTGAAGGGGGCGGCGATGGTCACGGCCGGTGACGAAACGGCGAAACTACGGCATCCCGAGCTTGAATATCACCCAGGTGAGCATCCATGCATCACAAGGTTTCCATTTTCGGGTTTAGTTAGGTAAATGAGCGACGAAGGAGGGCTCTCACCGTGCGGCTGCGGTGGCGGCGGAAGGAGCTCGGCGCGGCAAGTCACCGGAGAAGAAGAGTCTGAATTGAGGTTGGTGATTGGTTCCTAGGGTGGTGAGGATGCTTCAGGCGAAGTGGTTCGAAGAATGGCTCAGCGAAAGGCTAGTTTGAGCGTTTTCCCCTCTTTCGGACGTTTGGCCGGAGTTGGGGAAGAAGGTGGGCTCTGGCGGCGATGAGGTGGATTGGCTCGGTTTTACAGGTTCCAGGAGGACGCACGAGTGCCAGCGACGGGTTTGCAACGCTTAAATAGGCGATTGAGGCGGTGGCACAGGGTTTGAACGGGAGGAAGAAATGCGGCGGCTCGCGAGGGCTTTCTCGACTGTTCTGGTGCGGGAGAGTGAGCACAGAGGCCAAGGCAGGTGCGGCGTGGTAGGGGCGACGTGCAGGCGGCTTCGGGCGATGAGTTGCGGCGCAGATGACGACAAACGGAGAGACGGCGGAGCTCTGTGCAAGAGAACAGAGAGAGGCGCGAGAAAACGGGAAAGAACGGGAGAGATGGATCTGACAGGTGGGCCATGGTTATCAGCAAGAGAGGGTGAAGTCGGCAGAGGAGACAGCTGTCCTCGTGGGCCCACACGTCAGCGAGTCACTCGGGTAAGTCACGGGAAATCTCTGGACAGGCTGAGGTAAAACCGGAGTTTAGGGTAAAATATAAGTTTAATATTTTATGAAATTTTTTACAGAAGTCTGAAAGAAAAATAAAAGGGTCTGGTAAAACAGATAAATACGATGAGTAAAAATATTATTAAAAATCTAACAATGCACTGTTACAGGTTTTTGCTGATTCTGATTTATTTTTATTTGAGGGTTAAAATTAATTTATTATTTTATGAAAATTTTTATGAGGATCTAAAATGGAATTAACTACCTTCCATAAAATTTTGAAATTTTTATATTTTATATTTTAATTTTAATAATTCTGATATTACCATTTTCAGTTTTTCTCATTGTCTATTTTTGAATTTCTAAAAATACTAAATAATGGGATAAACTCTTGATATTTTTACCAGACATAGATAAGACAAGAATGTTGGCATGATTAAAATGTTAGCTCAGGTTAAGTTAAGATAACTTCTGAAGAAATCTTGTAGGTTCAGATTTTGATTATCTTCTCATGATTACAACATCCTTTCTTTATTTCATGTGTTCAGATTACTTTTGACAGCATGACAAGGTCTATGATGGTTTATAATATTTTAATACTATTTTTGCAGATTTTTATTGCTATTGTGTTTTTATCCTTTTACTTTTACCATTTTACCATTTCAATTTATGAGACTTTTCTTTTAAAGCAAAAACTCAAGAAAAATCAATAATTAAGAAAATCAGGAAGTTAAAATCCAAATTAAAGATTACATCCCAAACTCATTTTTATGTTTTGCTTGTTTTGGAAGAAATAGTTTTAATAAAGGAAATCTTTCTTTTCTTAAGAGTAGAATACAAGAAAAGGAGGAAAAGATATTGTTTAAAATAAAAATCTCGATTCCAATTGAAATTTTTATTCAATTCATTTTTAAATTTCAAACTATTCAGTTTTTATATTTTTGAATTTTATGGGATGTTACAGCCTGTGTGCACTAGCGCGATCCTGGACTAGTGCTGAATACATAGAGGGTCCAGATTTGCATATTCGGGACCCGACATCTCTTTGCCGCACACCAAAGGAAGTGTGTTAATATCTTTGAAAAAGAGTTGATCGTGTCTTGTGGGTAAAGCTGTACACCTCTGCACAGCATAAAACTTTTTAAAAAGCTGTTCCCGCGGTTATAGGAGACTTGGTGCACTAACACTAGTTGAAGTTTCAGTATTTTCAAAAATAGGTGAATTGAAAATATTTGTTGGAAAGTTTTTATTTTAGATTTTATGCCAAGGATTGGCAAAGGATGATTCGATACTCACAATCATGGAGGACTGTTAGTTAATATATTTATGTGGTTTTACTTGTTATTTACAAATCAGTCAAACTTGCTCTTACAAATTCCGTTTGCAAATTACTACTTGATATTCATGTTCAACTTTGCTTTATGCAAAATAACCTTAGTAGCCTTTCTATTGACATAGCATGCATTTATTATATATTTGTGATACACTACAAGTCTTGCTGAGTACAAAAGTACTCAACCTTGCTTAAATTATTGATTCAGTAGGTGAAGAAAGCGAAGTCCTAGACAACAAATATTTTTACACAGGTTACGGGGAATATAATAACAAACTTTTCTAGAGTATACTCCTTGTCAGTTGCCTAAGGGTTTTATGAGTATACTACAAGTCTTGAATTTACGCTATAGATTATTTTGGCTTGAAAGATATCATTGTATATTTATCTTCCGCTATCATATGTATAATACTGTGAATAGATGTGCTATCAATGTTGTAAATTTGTGTACTAGCCACTGATCATGGGACTAGTATTGTGTGCACATAGAACCTAGCTTCCTTGGTATTCCAAGCCATAAAGGAGGGTCCCCACATCTCTCACAACCTCTCGAACCCTCGGATTCTTGTCCTATACAAGAATATAGCCTCTAATCTCCTTGTGCACCTCGTAGTCTAGATGAGTTGGCTTGTGGCTTCTTGGTTGCTTGAGTTCTCAAATACTAATCCCTAGGTTTATATAGCCTCTCCAGTTTTCCTCCAAAGCAGATAGTAATCCTACTCCTATTAGGATAAGGAGTCCCACTCCTATTAGGATTAGAAGTCCTAATCCTATTATGATTCATCTAGCACACCTCTCCAAATCTTGAAAGACTAAATATGACTCTTATTCGTTGAAGTCACCATCACTACTAGAGGATGATAGAACACTATCTCTTCATCTGAGTCAGTTCCCAACAATTTAGGAAAAAAAAATAGTGATAGATGATTCGGCGTGGGTCAGAATTATGGTGCAAAATGTCAGTATCAGTCTGTCCTAAGAACCGATAGTGTTCCAATGTTAGACTGATAGTGATATTTTATGTATCACTATCGGTTATGACATTAGAACCGATAGTGACGACGATGGTCCTCATGATCGGTTTCTAAGGTTAGCATTGATCGTGATAGTACATATATCAAGGTCGGTTCTGATCTCCGAACCGACTATGATGGGCATCTCCAGTAGGTTATTGTCGGGATCATAATATGCAAATCTGGACTCTCTGTGTATTCAGCACTAGTCCAGGATCATGCTAGTGCACATAGTCTCAACATAGATGAATATCACAATCATACACAGTGGAAACATATTAGAAGACTTCATCTATTAAATATAAACCAATTGAATGACCTTACAGTCAACTTACACAAATAGGCCACCGAGGGCTTGAACTAAGAACTAATTAAAATTTCAGTAGAATAAAATACTCATAGTGACCCATCAATTTGCCACAGGCAACTGACAAGGCTCGAACCCTAGCCATTCACCTCCTCCTGGAACTCCTCCTCGAAAGCTGGTGTAGCCTCCTCTTTAACTGGTGATTTGATTGTTGAAAGGGGGTGAGTACATAAAGCACTCAACAAGTTGTGCACAGAATGCAAGTCTATTAACTATATGCAAGACTTATTCCATGTGAATGGCTGACATGGTTATTTTGCATAAAGCAGTAGTCACAAATGATTATGATATTTAGATTGAAATGACAGTAAAACGAATATCATTACTAAGTAACTTTCAAGTATTTCACAGTGGTAAACTTGGCACAAAGCCCTACATCAATTTCATCATCTCCATTGGCATACAGCCTTTATTCCTAAATTTTATTTCACAAAATCTAACCCTTGACTATAATTCCTGAGCATTGTCCAATACCGCAGACATGGCCATTCGAATAAATTTGACACTCTGTAGAGATTATACACTTTACCCACAAGATATGATCAATATACATTGACAAGCTATGTCACGTACCCATTGACGTATGGCTAGAAGATCATAACAAAACCTTTCGAAAAACTTCATCTTGGCACCGACCCTCCCGGTAAGTCCTCACTATCCCTTCCCTCACTAAGAACTGAAGTATAGGACCAACATACTGTTGGACCGATGTGGATATCACACCCAAGTCCCTCGCATAACCGCACACTAAGTTTGGTTATCACCTTCATGAGTCTTCCAATGTTAAGACTCGGTAATCTTACTTAGTTAGGTCTGTTCCATTCCAGACATGTGGCTGTATGTTTAGCCCAGTTCAAAGACTTATAAGGTTAAGTCCTTAATTGACCGAGGCAAGACTTCCAATTGCTCAAATGGCACAAAGCCCCTCATAACCACTCATCAAACCAATGTCACTAAGACCCATCATGGCTCAAAGCCTCTTGCCACTTGCCCTAGTCTAAATTTGAAGGACTGAAATGACGATTAGGGGGGTGAATGATCACAGTTATATTTTTTCCCACTTAATGGATCCAACCAAAACCTCACTTGAAACACTCAATCACAAAAGAACAAAACAGAGAAAATCTACTCTGGCCGGTACTACCATAGCACAGGGGGCAGTAGTGCTGGAGGAGCGATACTACTGCTGGGTATGTGGCTAGAAGAACTCAACGTGATCTTAGAACGAAAATCGATGCAACTTGAGATCGGCTAGTCTAACACCCATGAAACTTTTTATGCACCTTCTTGTGGAGGTCAGGAACCTATTCCAACCTTCAATCATTAGGATTGACTTCAAATTTCTAACCTTTTTCCAATTGAAGGATGAGTGAACCAAAACCGGGCAAAAACCAAAACCTTGGTCTTGGACTTGCTCATGAGGTTTTGATGATCAATATGATCTTGAATATCCTCCCACTTGTCACAGTAAGCAAGAACACAAGAAACAAACTCTTCAAACATGATCTACACGAATGATTCTCTTAAGAACAAATGATCGGTTTCTTTCAAACAAAAGCACATGGTTTACCAAGATGATCAGGATATGATCTGAAGAAGATTCATCCATCAATCATTCATCCTTGGCATAAAATCCACAAGCATTTAGAAGGAGGAGAGGCAAATCCAAATGTGTGAAAAGTTAATTGCAAGAATTTAAATTGCGAAATTGATATGCAATAAACATCACAAAATCAAAATTTAATCTCAACTTCGCTCATAAAGTCGGTACTATCGTCAGTCGTAGGCCGGTAGTACCGCATGTTTGGTACTACTGCACTTTGACTGTTTGTAGTGTCGGTCACACTAAAACACCCGAGACACCTCGTTTTGAAAAATAACTACCGTCTACGCAAGGCTGGTAGTACCGCTGTGCTGGTAGTACCACCAATACCAAGCTGGTAGTGCCATCTGGCCGGCAGTACCGCTCCTACAAGGCTGGTAGTACCACTCTTGGCCTGACAGCCCTCAAATTGCCTCAAATTCAAAATAGAGTTTAAAACAAACTCAAACTTGAGCACCACATGCTCAAACATAGTCAACAACGCATCACCAATAAGGATAGACCTCCACATGGCCTTTCAAAATCATTTACCACCCTAGTTGATTGTTGTGCAATTACATGCCATCAACAAGTCAACATCATTACAAGACAACACATGTCTCTACAACTCAACATCATTGTATGTCAACACATGGCACACCTTCATAAACATATTCCATTGATCTAATTGAATTTTGAAAGACCATGTAGAGGTCTACCCATGTTGGTGATGAGTATTTGAGTAAATTTGAGCTTGGTATGCTCTGGTTTGAGTTTGATTTAAATTGGATTTTTCAATTTGAAGCAATTTGAGTTGAAGTGTTAACTCTGCCTAGCGGCGGGTTCGTTCAAACGCTTGGTCGATTACTCCCAACTTCTGGCTTGGTCGAGTAATGCCCCGTCGGCTTGTGGTCGAATGATTCGAGTAAGATTGCAAATCGCTAAGTATCGCGTAGGGATGTTGCCAGGTCGAGCGGATGCTTGGTCCATTACTGCCAAGTTCTGGCTTGGTCAAGTAATGCCCTGCCGGCTTGTGGTCGAATGATTCGAGTTAGATTGCGAATCGCTAAATATCGAGTAGGGATGTTGCCAGTTTGAGTAGACTCTTGGTTGATTACTGCTAAGTTCTGGCTTGGTCGAGTAGATTGCGAATCGCTAAGTATCGAGTAGGGATGTTGCCGGGTTGAGCACCCTGCCATCAGCCCGTCTCGAGTCCTTGGGTTAGCCACAAGTTACTCGATGTCGACTCATCGACTCGACTCTGAGCAGAGTTATTACATATCATTTTGGGCAATGCTATGTGATGTGTTTTCTTGTTTTTGTTGGTTGCAAGACGACGGTGCTAGATCATGGTGAGGCGGAGGATGATTGGGGCTAGGTGAGGTGTGTCAGAGGTTCAAGCGGTTGAGGATCGCCGAAGATGATCGGAGACAGAATCGATGCAAACCTAGAAGATAAGGAATGGATGAGATGCTAGCTAGGAGCTGCTCGGATCAAGAAGGGCCGTTGGATCTCGGTCTAGATGATAGAGTAACGAGTCTAGTTAATATGCTTTGAAAAGCATACAAAAACCCGATATGTATATGGGTTTCGGGTTAACCCATGTATGAGTAAATGAGTCAATCCTAACCCTTGATGGTGGTCCTTAGGGTAGAAGGAACTCATCCAAGGGTAGAGGGTGACTCTAGAGTAGTATAAATAGAGGGGTAGGGGTAGCCTTCCCCCTCTTGAAGGTTTTGAGGTTTTTGTGCTCCTTTGAGCTTTGCCTACCTTGTTGTGAGGCTTTGTAAACCTCCCTTCCAGAAATCCAAAACACTTTTTCTTATACTTGAATTTACCTTGCGCATTTACATCATGTCTTAAATTCCGCACTTACTTTCTTGCAATTTACATTTACGCAATTTGGATTCTCTTCCCCTCCTTCTACATGCTTTTGCTTCTTATGCCGAGGATGTTGATAGTTGGATGAATTTTCTTTCAGATCATATCCCAATCATGTAGGCAATCCATGCGTTTTTCTTACAAGAAACCGATCTTGTGTTCTTGAATAATTCATTCCTCTAGATCGTGTTTGCGGAGTTTTTGACTTGTGTTCATGCTTGCTGGGACGTGTAGGAGGTTACCCAAGATCATCTTAATCACCAAAACCACACGACCAAGTCTGAGATCAAGTTCTTGAGTTTTGCTCAAACTTGGTGTGTTCTTCTTTCAAAGTGAAAAAGGTTGGAATTTTGACTTCAATTCTTGCGATTGAAGGTTGGAATAAGTTCTTGACATCCTTAGGAGTACATCTACTAAGTTTCGTGAGTTTTTGTCCAGCCGATCAAAAGATTCCTCAAATTTTGCTTTTGAGTCATGCTGTTTTCAGACTCTGTTCTTGCTACTGTTTTTGAGCCCGGTGCTACCACCCATCATGCGGTACCACCGGCCATACAGAGCATTTGCTCCTTCTCAGTTACTCCCTTTTGGGTATCTTCTTTGAGGGCTTGGGTGAATTGTTTTGTGTGGGAAATTTTTTATTTGGGATCATTCATTCCCCCTCTGATCGCCATCTTGATCCTTCAAATTTGCATTTCCAAAATGATATCAATAACCTGTTGCATGGCTAAGCACTCTATTCACGTTCTAACCAACCCACGTTGGTATGTAATATTGACCAACTAGTAATAAACCATTATAGGGTGACAAATGAATAAGGCATACAAATAACAAGGTGGACATAATTAAATTAGGTTAAATAACTAATCCCAAATTGATTGAAATAATTTTACTTTGAATTAGCATGCAATAGTTTAAAATAATATAACTTTTAAAACATGGACTCAACATGATCAAAGCACAACTTGCATTGGAAAAGCTCTTGCTCCTGCTCTGGATCTTGCTCTTAGATCAGCAACTCTCCCTCGAACACCTTGGGCACTTCGATGTATATGCGAATCGAGAAATAGTAGCCATAACTACCAAAAGCAAAGAGCAAACAAGACTCCAATTTTTTTTTAAAAATCACTATTAAATAGAGCTTAATTTTACAATTTTTTTGAAACTGGAATCACCTCAATCGAAGCTCGTATGAGGAAGAACGGGCTCAAGAAAGTTTGAAATAAAAGATAAATATAGAAGAATAAATCCTAATGACTCGGATTATTTTTCCGCTGGAAATTGGGATTAATGATGTCATGCTGACATCACTGGCATTTTTGGTTTTCAGTCAAATTATTTTACTAACAGAAAATTGAATTATGACACATGCTGATGTCATAGACCTAAATAACTGAATAAAAATAAATATGGAAAAACCTCTATCTCGCTGGCATGTGGGATCATGGGTCTATGGACTCAGTCCATGGAATAGCGCGTGACTACGGTGGACTCAATCCACGATACTTCAGTTACCGTGTCCGACGTCTATGTTGATGTCACATGGATGACGCAAGCAAGGACCAGCCTTTAACATCACATCCTCTGTAACACATCGAGTATGCGTTGTTGATAGAATTCTTACACTGCAACACAATGCATAAGTTGCAAGGCATATGTGTTGAAAGCTATGTAACTTGTTCCATCCACGACTGAAAAGGTGCCCTAGCGCAGGGTTCAACTTATCGAAATCATGATTTTCGAACGGTTTGTGATTTTCGATTATCGTGAAAAATTGGTTGAAAATTGCCAAGAAATCGAAGGTTGCGAAATCAATTTTTTTGGGAAAATTAAAAAAAAAGCAAAACTCGACCGCTATCCACCGATAATCATGATATTTCCTCAATAATCGCGATATTTGCCTCGATAATCGACCGTTGGGGAGTTGAGTTATTTTCTTGGACTTCATCAAGCAACTCAAGGATAGGATATTTGTGAGCCAAACCAAGTATTTGAAGGATCTACTCAAGAGGTTTGGTATGGAAGATGCAAAGCCCATCAAGACTGTCATGGCTACCAATGGTCACCTCGATCTTAATGAGCGAGGTAAACTAGTAGATTTAAAGTTTTATAGCTCCATGATAGATAGATTGCTTTATCTTATCGTATCTAGGCCCAATATCATGTTTAGTGTTTATATGTATGCACATTTTCAATCATCTCCAAAAGAGTGCTATTTAGTGGCCGTAAAGAGAATTCTTAGATATTTAAAGCATTCCCCTAGTATAGCTTGTGGTATCCTATGGGTGCTAAGTTTGATTTAATTGGATATTCGGATTCCGATTATATGGATTGCAAAGTGGATGAAAGAGAACCCCTATTAGTTGCCAATTGGTGGGTAGATCCCTAGTTTAATGGTCATCTAAGAAACAAAATTCTATTGCACTATCCACCGTCGAAGTGGAGTATGTCTCCGTGGGTAGTTGTTGTGCTCAATTACTATGGATAAGGCAAATATTAATGGATTATGTAATTAACTTTAAAATTGTACCTCTTTTGTGTGATAATGATAGCACCATGAAGACAGCCAATAATCCTATCCGACACTCAAGAACTAAACACATAGATATGCGGCAACATTTCCTAAGGGATCATGTAATTAAAGGAGATATGTGATTAGCCACATAAGGACCAATGATCAATTAGCGGATGTCTTCACCAAATCACTAGATGAGAGCTATTTTATAAGTTGAGGAATGAGTTAAATATTGGAGATTTCTCAAATGTTGCTTCATGGTTACTTCTTCCATTTGCTGTTATTTGTATTTTTATGTGATCTTTTGTGCCATCTTAAGCTAGAGTAAGGTAACACATTAAAGGGGAGTGATTCACTATCATCCATGTGTACTACATCCCTAATATGTGAACACATAAAAAATATGCTAGTATACCTTTTAAAATAAGCCTTTTGGTAAAAAAAAAATAAAATAAAATATGTTAAAATAGCCTCTTTATGATATATCTAGTCAAAATATACTTGTATATGTATTTCAGTGTCCTTCAAATGTTTTTTGGTTATAAAAACATAATTTCAAAATACTAGTTTCTTGCCCAAAACTATCTTCAAGTATCTTATTTTGGCCAAAATCTAGCTCTTTTCATCAAACTTGTTCTATAAAGTTTTTGGGAAAAGTCTCTATATGAAAATCTAGGTTTGATCAATATAAACATTTCTCGTATTCAAAAGTTATTAAAAAGTCCAACCATTTGAAAGCTATTTAGTTTTGATTTTTTTGCCGAAAAATGCTATTTGACCCCAAAATGACATATACTAGCATATAGTGAGTTTGACTATTTGAACCTGATCTTTTCACATATCTAGGTTCAAAATAGTATTTAAACTCATATATTACAAATCCTCACAAAATTCACCTCATTTGTTTAAATTTGGACTTTTGGAAAAATGGTTGAAAACTAGTGCAGGTACATGTTTCAGAGTATTTCTAATTCTCTAACATCTGATCTCTTTTCAATTTTTCTGTGTTTTTTATTCATAAAGGCTCCAAATATACTCTCATATCTATACCAAAATCTTTAGAATCAATTAAGACTGATTTGGATCAAGTTTGCTCGAGAGCACTAAATATGGGCACTGCAGTTCATCAGACGAGAACAGTTTCAAATAGAGAGTCCGCTAGATTTGTCCAAGCATTTCGGTGGATATGCCCACCTTGAGCTACAGTTGCCGTCCGATCTGAACTCCATCAAATCTCAACCGTCCAGTTTTTCCCTTATCCTCCTCTCCTCTTCTGCCCTCTCAGTCCAGCTCTTTCTCCCTCACTTCATAGTTCATACGACTCCACAGTGTCCACACCAACCCAGCGCCGCCACCCCTTCTCGAGTCTCACCTGCTCGTCTTCATGAACCAGTAGCGCGACCTTGAAGACCCACCGGAGGAGCACCCTGCCAGCACCCACTGGGTCTCCTGTCCCATATGTGCAAGGATGTAGCTGTTGTGTGCAGCGAAACCCCAGGGCAGTCACCCGAGTTGAGACGCCTCTAAGCTCGCCGAAATTTCATTGGAAACCAAGCAGCCAGCCACCGAGTTTATCTCCATATCTCTTCTTGGTACAGCTCAGTTCCCACTCCAAGTTCTCATTTCTTCTCAAATCTCTGGCCTAGGGTTAGCAAAACCAGATCTAGTGGGTTAGTGAGACCTCATCCATTAGGAACAACTCAGATGCATCTCTTCAAGTGGTTAGTGAGACCTGTCTTAGAAATTCAGCTCAGACTTTGGGTCAGCTTGGTCCCTATAGGACGACGAAATATGGTGGAGATCGCAGATTTTAGAACAATGATCAAAAGAAAAATTTTCGCACGCGATTCTCACATGCCAAGTTAAACGTTGAGTGGATTGACTTGGGATCCTATAAACTCCCACGATTTGTTCACTGTTTATGGCAACTTGCACGTGAAGAACCTCGCCTCCTTCATTGGCAATTGGGATGAAGATATTGTTCGCTAACTTTATGCAACCTTGTGCATGGATCCTAATTGCACTCGAATGGAATTCATTGTTAAAAACTTGTTCTGCTCAGTCACCAAAAGTGACATAGAAGAGCTTTAGGCATTAAGCCAGATGGTCCTTGCATTAAGCTTCAAGATGATTGGAGTGACAATAAAGCCAAGTCTCTTTATAAGGTGTCTAACCCAAATATCCAATCTACCAAGCATTTGAAGCATGAGGTTTCTTTGATTCATAAGATCAACCAGCACACACTTCTCCCTCTTAATGGTCATTGCACCACCTGCACTACCACATCCTTGCAGCTAACTCATGCCATTTTTCATAAACAATCATTTGATACTGCTGCATTTCTCATGAGCGAAATGAAACATGCTGTTGAAACTGCAGGCCACACTCTTCCATATGCACCTTTCATCATCGAAATTATCTTCTATAAAGATTTTCTTTCCAAGGACACCATCTTATCTTGTAAGGCAGATCCGTACAGACCTTCCATTCCAGATAATGAATCCTCAGATTCTGAGCATGAGCAAGAACAATCTCGGGAGTTGCAGCTTCTTGAGCAAGTTCTATCCAAGGCGGGTGCTATGGAAGCTAAAATCACGGCTCTAACTTCGGAGATTAGCGAGCTTCACACTGAATTGGGGACACGCGATTCTCATCCATTTCAACAATAACAGCGCAAGAGGAAACAAACAGATGCTACGCAGCCCTCTACCTCAGCAGCAAGGCCTTCGGCTTAGCAATTTGACCAACTGACCACTTCTTTTATTTTAGGGCTAATCGTCTGTTCCTTTGCATTTGCCCCTCTAGTATATCTTTTGGACATGGTGATTAGTGCTAGTGTTTTGTTGGCTCCTTTTTCCCCTTGATGACAAAGGGGGAGAGATATTGGTAATATTGGTATTGCACTGTGTTATGTGAATATCTAATATTACCTAAGTTTGTTGGATACAGTTTCATGATCTTTATATGTGAACTGAACTTGGACCTTTTATATTTTTGTGATGATCACGATTTCTGGATTTTGTCAGCATGCAGCTTTATTGTTATATATGTTTTTTTTGAAAGAACACCTTTATTATATATGTTGCTGCTTGTGTATGTGTGACATGAGATTAAATCAGTTTTATATTCCTAGTGATATGAATTTTATATGACATATTTGCGCATGTTTCTTGTTCCACAGTTCCTAAATATAGGTCAAACTCTGCCCTTTCTCCAATTTTATTTTCTTGTGTGCAACAGTCTATTGTCATACTCATTTAGGTGGAGTTATTTCACTAAAGAATGAACTTATGCTTGCCATGCTTATCACCCATGCTCATTCTTGTGCTTTATTGGTCTCTATTCTAAGCAATTGATCATACTTCATGTTATTTACATTATGGGTCTTTTACTTTTGAGACACATAGTTAAGAGTGTATGATGTCACATGTACTTCATTTTTATCTCCTTATTCTTGTTGTGATAAAGGATTGTCATCCATCTTCAGAAGGGATATTATAGCATCTAGGCCCCTAAATTCGAGTTTTGATGATTAATGATGATCAATTTGTCGGGACTAATAATACTATTGACCACGTATAGGAAATAGATCCTGGAAAGGAGAAAGTGTATGAATGTCATCGAAAATAATTCCTCAAGAATGAAAAAGCACCATGAAAGGTAAAATGGAAGATTAAGGATTAATTTTTATTATTACTGGTCTTGGTGTGTGGAGAAGGCTAGATTACTAGTTCTTTTATTTTCTAGTTTGGTCGTACTATAAAGAGGGGTTTTAGAATCAATAGCTTGATTCTAAATGGTGTTAAGAAAGCTCAAATGCA
Organism: Otatea glauca; assembly: GCA_036346275.1. Taxonomy (NCBI): domain Eukaryota; kingdom Viridiplantae; phylum Streptophyta; class Magnoliopsida; order Poales; family Poaceae; genus Otatea; species Otatea glauca. The sequence goes on along the minus strand of CM070719.1, from coordinate 16,839,211 downwards.
TAATTCGTTTAGCTCTAACCATACAAATTTAGATTATGTTTAGTTATTCTGTGAAAAAGGTATTTAGATCTTATCTTGGCTTAACTCAATTTGAGATCCTTAGTATACATATGGCGAGCCTTGTTTAATTTAGTTTCATGCATGTCCCTTTATGCCCTTGTTCTCTTTTTCATTATTGAATTATTTTATAGACAAGGCTTGTTGGACATGTCCATAAGGATGTCCATCAGATTGGTTAGTCGGTTTCTTCAACAGAGAAGGCAGTGGACATGGCTAGCCGTAGTATGTGTTTTAGTGTGGGCATATCCAGTCGAGCCTAAGCTAGCCCCTAACGGTCATATTATCACATTAAATGCACATGCCGTTTAGAAGGTAGATGGACATGTCTAGCTGAAACACTTGCCCATGCATGGACACGTCCAGACAGTGCTCTACAAATAGTTTGGAATGAATAATGGCTAGCTTTAGTTGGTGAGCTATATAAGGATGGCTTGTGATGTTATTTGGCCTCTCTTGGCACTTCTATCGAATATTCTCGAGCCTTAGCAAGTCAAGGATTGATTAGAGCTTTCATTCACCATCTTCTTGAGCAAAATTGAGAGCGTCTTGCATTCATTCAATTAAGCTTCTTGACACTTGATTGGGTAAGTGAAGGTTCCAAGCATGTTACCCTTAAAGATTGCTGCCTCCTAGATGGTTTGAGGTGTGAGAACCGGTGATCTCTTTAAGCAGGTTGTGAAAAGGCCCGTTATTGGTATGAAGGTTGAAGTTCACTTATCTAGAGCAGAAAAGAGCTACCACTAGTAGATTGAGTAAGGTTCATGCACGCGTGGAGCTGGCTTGATTCATTCAAGCTTCCTCAACATAGATTAGGAGAGGCCGGCAAATCTCTGAGATAACATGAAAAATTCCTTGTGCTCATCTCGTGATTTACCCTCTAGCTCTTTACTTTGTGCATTTACATTCCTAGATATTATATTTCTTGCTTGTCACCCTGGGCTTGCAAAACTTGACTATGGTTGTCAATACACTTATTTAGACTTAGACACCGGTGCTAAAACGAATTTTACATCTTACTTGCTAAAAAATCATGACTTAACAAAAAAACCCTCAAATTGAAAGCCCCCCCCCCTTCCCCTCTAGTTGGTTATTGTTGATCCTACAAGCATACACATTACCACATATATCAGACTGACGAGACTAGTCGAAATCATGGCCTAGTACTGACGAGACAACGTCACTACTCCATCAACATGTCCCAAATGAATGGGATCTGATACTCCATTGGTAGGCACCGACGAGGCAAAGATAACACATATCCGCATTGATGAAGGGAGGGGTACACGACTGGACACTGATGAGACAAAAGACATCCTCTTCATTGGCATATCCTATCCGTGAAATGACACAACGATGGTGTACCGTGATTACACATTGGCAAAACAAAGCCACCCGTATGACATCCGCATCTTCACCATCTGCATCTACACCAACACCATGCATGCATATGTATGAGCTATATAAAAGACGACTACCATAGCGCAGCTTAATCAGAGGTATTATGTAAGCTTGTCCTACATATGTAATTAACCGGACGCCATGCAATGTCATTGGGCATCAGCAGACTATGCAATCTCTAGTAAGATATTCTCTTTAAACATAGATGTAGAAGACAAAAGATGAACTTATGTGGGAGGATGTAATTTTGTATATTCGATATAGAGTTCATGAAACACAGTGTTTGGAACCCATGTTCGATCGTCCTTTTGCTTTCACAAATAAGAATGTGGTGGTGCGTCAGGGTTTCGGTTCGTTAGTGCTAGCAACAGGTGCACATGTATATCTGGGTCTGGGAAGTTCAACAAATGATGGTTGCCTCTGTAAAACGACTGATGCGGCACGGGTCAGAATGTGTGCAGTTAATCCCCAAATCACAAACCTTTTGCCCTCTGCCTGGTACTCGAAAAACTGAACCGGAATATTCACACCCATCCACTTCATCTCTCGTGTTTCCCTGTTATCATCCTGGAGATATGATAGAGGTGAGAATCAAGGTTGCAATGCCCTTATTGACAACATAAGAAGCTGATGAAGAATCCAAGATGGGAAAAGAAACATTTAGACATCAAGGAGTACCTTCAGAAACATCTCCAGAGGTGCGTCAAAGATGTCTTCTACTTCAGCTTTATTCAGGACAGGCTTGAATAAAGCTTTATCTGAAAGAATGCCAATTACAGGAGTAACATTGAGACCATTCTGCAAAACAAAGACTACAGCATAAGCTCTGGCCAGTTTGCACTTCTATTGGATGAGTATAAAGGCATGTCCAATGTCACAAATGAGGAAATAAGAGCCATAGAACAAGCTGATACGCTCATTTGTTCAATCTATGTATGAGATTTTATTGCAAAACTTCGTCTTCCAATGATTCCAAAAGTTGTCTGAGCATGAGACTACAGCTATAGATGATTACTTGAAAATTACTGAGGGTATCTTGATACACAAAGACAAGGTTCCAAAAACTGGCAGATTCCTCCAGCTAGCAACCATAATCACTTGGCACAGGTAACACGTAAAGCAACCCAGCTTGACTAGAGTGAAAAAGCATTCATTGTGGGCAAGTTATGTAACAAGTCATGCGAAGCTTGAGTGATTCATAGTAATTTGGATGCACTTAATTAGGTGGACTCATGAATTTGATTGATTAATTTGAGTATGTCTTTTAACAAACAAGCAATACTAACACCAGTGTGTCCCAACTCCCAAGTGGACACGCATGCACAATGTTCTCATAAGTTAATTATATAACATGTCTTCAGATGAGAAATGCAATCGATCATGGTATATTTGCAAATTGCAATACACTCATCAGATAATACTGGTCAAAAAAATCAAATGAGCTAACAAGCAGATTTATTGATTCTCTCTTTCTTGAGTTCTAATCCCTAAATGCAACACGATCCAGCATTCACCGTTGCTTGCCATATTCACTTCTTGTTTCATTGTCACTAACTAAAGCCCAGAAAAATATCTTTGAATTGGCACATACAGAAGAACACATGCTGTGTAGCGTGTACAAGTAAAACAACAAACAGCACATCATCTCTGCCATCTGAGTCATTCGCCAACTCAGTCCGAGTAATCATTCAACATATTACGATTGAGGCTAAAAAACCTATAATGAACAGATTCGTCAGATAAATCTCCATTCCGTATCAGATGTCAGACCTGTATAGCTGCTGCTCCTGCTATTGCCACTGCATGTATAATTCGGTAGGATTTACAATGCAATGACTAACCGATCCTCTTGACTCAAAAAATAGCTTCACTTCTATACGTACAGACTACAATGTAACAAAAGCATACGCAAAGCTCAAGAATTCATAGGTAAGGGCTAACAGCAATTGCCTAGATTTCAGGACCATACCAGAAACAAGGAGTTTTTATTTACCTTGGACAAGAAGGGCTCAAGAACTGTCACAACAGACACAAGCGCTGGGTCCAGCCCAATCTCCTCCTTCGCCTCCCGAAGAGCCGTCGCCTTCACATCCGCATCCCCCTCCTCCACCTTCCCTCCCGGCAACGACACCTCCCCTAGCAATTTTGTCAAGAAATTAGATAACTCTAATGACGGAATCCGGCGAAGAAAGATGCGAACTTCGGAAAGAAAATTCCACAAAGGTCACAGACTAAGCCAAGAAACCGGTGTTCTACAACCTGAGTGGGAGGAGAGGGAGGAGGCGCGCTTGGTGAGGAGGACGCGGGGGTCGCCGCAGGGGTCCTCGAAGAGGCAGACCAGCACGGCAGCGTAGCCCTTGGAGGCGGCCGGGCGGGCAGCGGCGGCAGGGGCGCCCACCGAGGAGAGCTCGCCGGAAGAAAAGGAGGAGCTGAGGAGGTGGCGTGTGAGGTGGGCAAGCCGTCGAGATGGAGAAGGGGAGGCCATAGCAATGTAAGTGGAGGTGAACAGGCGGTAGAGGAGAGGTCTCATGGCGTCGGCTCGGCGGTAATAACGCCGCGCCGGCGGCGAGACCGATGTGGGGGCTTTGGAGGGGTCGCGGACTCGCGGCGCCGAGGCTCCCCGATGATTTTTACTCGCGATATTTTTAATGTTACGGCCCTTTCAATTTTTTCTTTTAAAATTAGCCCTACCGTAATTTTTTTTCTTTCAAAAGTAACCTCTGATCCGCAAAAACCGTGCCTCCCAGTCACGGCTCACCCAGTGTAGCAGATTGGGGCTGTAATATCTTCAGTCCGATACGTAGTATTGCAAAAAAAAAAAGAAAAGAAAACACAAAGAAAAAAACATAAAAATATGCAGCGGACTGGAAGTGCTGGATGCTACAACCCACTGTATGTTACAGTAATTTTTGGTTTTTTTTGCTATGCGGAGGCTAGTTATTAAAAAAATACATTTAGGTTTTCTAAATGCATTATAATAGAAAAAATTGCACGACGGTTAGTTCTGAAAATCGCACATCGTACTATAAATATTTCAGAGACCTATATTCTATAGAGGGGCATAATATAACACAATATATTTGAAGAGGTTAGTTATGAAAAAAATATATTTTAATTTTATTAGCTTTTATAAATGTATTATAATAGAAAAAATTGCACAACAGTTAGTTCTGAAAAAATCGTACGATGTACCACAAATATTTTGAGAACCCTTATTTTACGAAGGGGCATAATATAACATAATAGTTGAGTAGGCTAGTTCTGGAAAAAATATATTATAATTTTATTATATTTTATAAGTGCATTATAATAGAAAAAATTGTACGACGGTTAGTTATGAAAAATAATTCTAGGAGGATCCATAAATATTTTGGGTCCTCAAAATATTATTAGGTTTTATAAATTAGCTATGAAAAAAATTTATTAGGTTTTATAAGTATTTTGGATTCTCAAAATATTTGTGGTAGGACCTGCGATTTTCAGAACTACCCGTCGTACGATTTTTTAGAACCACTCGAAGAATTATTTTTTCAGAACTAACTGTCGTGCAAATTTTTTTTATTATAATGTATTTATAAAACATAAATGTATTTTTTCATAACTAGCCTCCGTATAGCAAAAAGAAAAAAAAGAAAAATACTATAGTATGAAGCGTTTCTAGTCCGCTGTATGCTTTTATGTTTTTTTTTACATTTTTCTTTTGTTTTTACGATGCCACATGTTGGACTGGAGGCATTGCAGCGCCCCCAGTCCACTGCACTGGGTGAGCCGCGCCTGGGTGGGGCAGTTTTCGCTGGCCCGAAGGCTATTTTTACAAAAAAAAAAATTACGGCGAAGCTAAGTTAAAAAAAATTGAAAGAGCCGTAACAATAATTTTTTTTTTACTTGCAACTACCTACGGCTCATCTCACTGCGTGAGTTGGTGACTGGGGTGCGAGCAAGGATTGAAATCTAGTTTCACTCTAAATATTGCTCATCGCCAAAGAATGAAATCTCGGTGAGATCTCATCATTTCAAACAAATTCTAGACGAAATGTCAAAACAAAATTTGAATTTAGATTTTTTCCCCACTGATAGGACCGAGATCTCAACCGGTTATCTTGGCAAAATTGAACAGCGCGAAATATGGTCGAAACAATATCATAAAATTTTGAGACTTTTTTAGAAGTTTTTGATACATCAATGATATTCTCATAAAAATTTCAGGTGATTATCAAATCTGAGGAATTTTTTAAAATTCAAACATTACTACTGTCCTGATAAAACGTTGACCGGCAAGATTGAACAGAATGAGAAATAAAACAAACCACCTTAGAAAATTTTGAATTTTTTTTGCATGGTTATGATACATCACTAATATTCTCATAAAATTTTCAGATGATGATCAACCTTTATGAATTTTTAAAAATTCAGATAGTGCGCCATACCGGCAAATTTCAACCAAATAAAAAATGGTACAAATCACATTAAAAAACTTTGAAAATTTTTGTGAATATTCCTGATGTATAACTAATGTTTATATAAAATTTTCATACAATGATAAAACTTCAAGAAGTTGCAAAAATTCTAAAAATGCTACATCCTAGTAAAAGCCTGATGATCATTACATAGATTTGCTTTAATAATAAAAAAAGGCTGATGATCAATACATTGATTTGCAGAAGAGTTATAAGGAAATGCTTGAGATCATATAAATTTTTTGAATCATAATCACACACTAGTGAATTTATAAAATTCTTACAAGTGTACTATACCATTTATGTTCTTTCTGTTTTTGCTTTTTGAAATATAACAAATTAAGTTCAATGCATACATAGATTTGATTGAGCAAACAAAAAAGTTGATTTCTTTAAAATTTTAGAGAACGGTACTAAGGCAATTCTTAATATCTCATAAAAATTTTGTATCATGATCACACACGAGAAAATTTATAAAATTCTGAAAATGTTACTGTCCCAATTATATTCATTCTGTTTTTTATTTTTTAAATATAACAAATATAGTTCAATTATTTTGAAATTTTTTTATGATCCTACATTCTTAGGATGATACCATAAAATTTTCACATCATGATAAAGCATGTATTTTATAAAAATTTAATATTGTTTCTGTATTTTTTAAAAAATATCTCAAAAATTCGATTTTTCAACAAATTTTCACAGAAGATGACTGTGGATCAGCCCCACCGTCAATTTCCAGCCGAACGGATCCAGTCCGCTGGAATGGGCGACGCACGGTGAATTTTTTTACTGTACCACTGTGAGTAAGTACGTAAGTCCATTCTTTGAGACTAGCCATGGATGTAGAAATTTCAATGCATCGCCGTCATGGTAGCTGTCCAACTAGCCAGCCAGCTTGCTTGCTTGCTTTTTGCCGGGACCCAAATTTACAAATCCGGACCCTCTGTGTATACCGCACTAGTCCAGGATCGCGCTAGTGCACACAGGCTTAACATAGATGCTATCATAGTCATACACAGCGGAATATAGCATAACTTTAATAATTAATAGTAACTGTTGTCTTACATGATTATTGCCACACAGGGCTTATAAAAGAAATAGCAAATAAGCAGCAGCGGAAAAATAAATAAGCGTAGCAGCTCCCCAGTTCACCGCAGGCAACTGATGAGGCTCGGACCCTAAGCATTCGCATCCATATAATCCTCCTCCACGAAGGGCGTAGATTCTTCCTCTTCTGAAGTTGTTGTTGTTGTTGGGGTGAGTACATAAAGAACTCAACAAGTTGTGCATAGCAACGCAAGTCTAATATTCTATATGCTTGGCTTAATCCAAAGGAATGGCTAACATGGCTATTTTGTAGTAGAGCGGCATTTAACAAGAATACAGTAAATAGATTGAAAAGCAGTAAAACAATAACAGTAATTAATAGATTCAGCATTTACGAAGTAAACCAAATTTCCAATCCTAAATCAATTTCCACCTCCCATGGCACCCTGCCATCCCAACAAGTTTTTGTTTAACAAAAGTCTAACCCTTAATCTGTAATTCCGAGCATTGCCCAATACAGTAGGCACGGCTATTCGAATAGATTGTACACTCTGCAGAGGTTATGCACTTTACCCACACGATACAACCAAACACCACCAAGGCGAGTGATCATAACAAAGCCTTTACAATGCTACACCTAGACCCGATCGTTCGCTAAGGTTTCAACATGAAGGGTTAAACCACCACAACAGGCCCCCTCTTGCGCCATGTGAGTTAAACCGTAAACCCGGACTCACTTCACCACTACCAGCGATACCAAAATCTAGGCTTCACAAATTATTCAACTAGGTTTGTCCCATTCGGACATATGGTTGCAAGAGAGACTCAGTCAAAGGCTTGCAAGGTTAAGTCCTTAAAGTGATTAAGGCAAGACTTTCACATACCCCCGCCAATCTGGCCCACCTTGGCACACTGCCCCTTGCCACTTGCCCCAATCTAAATCATTACCACCCCAGTTGATTACCAAGCACCACGTGCCCCCCCACATTTCAATCTAGTTGTGTGACCTCCCCGCTACGACAACTTGATAGCACTGTGTGACAACACATGACACACAAATTCTTAAACATTGTTTCATATTCCATTAGTTAAGATTAAGTGACAACATTCGGACACATGTGATGAAGTGGCATGGCTAAGTAATCTACGACGGTCTAACTAGTCCCATGTTGATTATTAATATTAACCAACTATAATTCCACATCCTAGGGTGACAATTAGATCATGGCATAAAATTGATAAGGTGTGATTTAATTCAATTAGGCATATCATCTAATTCCCAAATTAATTGAAATCATTTATACACATAAAATATCATGCATAATTTAAAAGACAAAATAGCAATTTGGTGAAATTGGGTGCAACATGATCAAAGCACAACTTGCCTTGGAGTAGGTGCTGGTCTTGCTCTGAGCTTGGGTCTTGAAGCGATGAATCTTCCTCCGGATCACCGAGCAGTTCAACGTCTACGCGAAACGATGCCAAAATAGCAAATAAACACCAAAATAGAGAGCAACCAAACTCCAAAAATAAAATAAAATTCACCAATAAATAGATCTTGATTTTACAAATTTTTAGAAATTTGAATCACTCAAATACGAGTTAAAATGTAAAAGATATAGCCTTTTGAAGTTTGAATAAATACTGAAAATACAGAAAATAGAATTTTCGATTTTTCAGAATTATTTTTCTACTGAAAAAGATTTTTATTGCGCAATGCTGACGTCAGCCCTGGCCAGACCAATCAGGCGCTGCCACGTCAGCTCGGCGCATGGAACCGGTCGATGGAACCGCCTCTGGTTCACCGTGGACGCGGCCCATGGCGCCTCGTGCCCCGCGCCCACCACGCGGCGACCGGACTGGCTGCGACGCCGCCCGTGCCGATGCTTGACACGCGGCGAGCATTTGGGTGACGATCCGACGACTATCGATCTACTCCAACGTGGCACTATCCTGACCGCTCATCTTAGATCTAACGGTCCATCTTACCGGAGAGGTTCACTGCTGATGAGGATGACGCGGCGCGATCTGGACGGTTCGGCGAAGATCCAACGGCTGTGCGAAGCTCCGAGACACGACGGCGGGCTTGCACCGGAGCGGAGGAAGACGACCACCCGAACGACGCTTCGGTGCGACTCCGGCGAGAAGAAGCAGCAGACTCGACGCGAGGAACTCGGATCTGGGACCCTTGCGACGGACAGCGGCTTGACGACAGCGGAAACCGAAGAAAACCGCGGCGGCGAAGAGCAAACTCCGGCGAGCTCCTGCGAGGCTACAGCGGTGACTCAACGGCGAAGGCTAGCACTGGCGGATGCGCTCTGGGATGGCAATCCTCGGGGTACGGGCGGCGGCTTTTATAGCCTCGGCATGCGTGCAGGGAAGGAAACCCTAAATCACGCGACGGCGACGACAAGCGGCGGCGGATTCGGAAACCGAATCGGAGACGACAACCGAGAGCCGTCCGATTTGCGATCAACGGCCACGATTAGATCCGAAGCGATCCGATCTGATCCGTTCTTTCCAAAAACAACGGATGAGATCCAACCTTTCCAAAAAAAACACGATCCGATTTCTTCCACACGATATTGATCCAACGGCTCGCAGGTGGTTAGGGTTTCTGATCTCGTCTTTAAATCACAAGTGTTCCTCTGCGATCCAACGGCCGACGCAGCACCGGCGACGTTGCTTGATGAAGACCACAAGATGAAGATCTGACGGTTGGCGTCTTGAAAGACCGAGATGGCGAACAGAGGGGGGGGTGAATGGTCGCAAATAAATTTTCCCCCAAAATACTCCAACAAAAACCTATACAAGATCGCTCAAAGGGAATTGTGAAAACCCGAAAAACTAGACAACTATGTGTACTCCAAGCTTGCATGGATAAGTGCCATAAAATATGTGGGGATTTTTGAGTCACAATCATGGTTGTCTAGTGTTCAAGATAAAGAGGAATCAATTCAAACTCTTGCTTTTAGAAAGGACATCAATTCAAACCACAAAAGTCACTTTCAGAAAAGCAAAACCAGAATTTCCAGAACTTGTCCTCAATTTGCACAGGAGGTTGGTGGGTTTCTGCAGCTCAAAAATTTTTGATAATTTTTCTCCCTATGAGAATCAGAGTTGTAAAGAACTCCACCAAATTTCTCCTCAAAAAGCCTTACATAAAAAACAGGAAAAATCTAAGCACATAGTCTGGTCAAGAACTTTGAGCAGAAAGTTTGGGGCTCGGTTTTCACCTCATGGCGCCCAAACGGTGCAACAAATGAACTCCAAAATTTTTCTACAAGTGCATATCAGAGTACCACACCTCCTCCAATAAGAATCACTTGAAAAAGATTGTTCTAGATTTTGATAGAAATCAAACACTGACTGCTGCGCGAAGAACAAGTTCTGAACAAAATTGGAACTTGAAAGAAAAGATGTTCTCTACTCAATCCAAGAGTGCAAAAGAGATGTAAAACCATATGAACACACTCAAAACATTCAAGATCAGAAGCATTTAGAAGGAGGAGAGGCAAATCCAAATTACATGAAAGTAAATTGCGAGAATGTAATTGCGGGAAAGTAAATACTGAATTTAAATTGCGTAAAGTAAAGACATAATGTAAATGCGCAAAATAAATTCAGAGGTGGATGGATAAAACTTTCATTTCTAGAAGGAGAGGTTACAAAGCCTCAGTTTCAAGTGGGCAAAGCTCAAAGGAGCATTCACAAACCTCAAAACCTTCAAGAGGGGAAGGCTACCTCTCCACCCCTATTTATACAACTCTTGGGCCACCTACCACCCTTGGATGAGCCTCTAAACCCTAGAGCATCCATCAAGGGCTAGGATTAACCCACTCAACCAGCCATGCAAGGGTTCACCCAAAACCCACCACACACATGGGTTTTCTTGCACGGTTCTCAAAGCACACTAACTAGACCCGCTAACCTATCAACTAGACCTCAATCTGACGGCCCTCATTGATCCACGCGGCATCTAGATAGCATCATCTCATTTCCTTGTGTTCTTGACTTGCCCGGAATCTATCTCCGATCATCTTCCGGCGATCTCCCGACCGTCTGGACCTCCGACGCTCCTCGCCTAGTCCCGGTCATCCTTCGCCTCACCATGACCTAGCACCGTCGTCCTGCAACCATCAAAAACAAGGAAACTCTTCACATAGCAATGCCCACAAAGATGTGCAATAAACCATCCAACTCATCACTACCGCGTCCATACGACCGGTACTGCCACTCCTGGCAGAGACAACTCAAATTGCTTCATTTTTAAAATCAATCCAAACCAAACTCAAACTTGAGCACACCTTGCTCAAATAAAGTCAAATACTCATCACAAACATGGATGGACCTCCACATGGTCCTTCAATCTCCCCTTGATGAGTATATTGACAAACCACACAAAAGGCATAAATTTGAGTTTGAAGAAAATGAAGAAGAAAGCAATTTTAGTTGTAAAGTCAAACTTGGTCCAAAGATAGAAATTAGAACCATGACCAAGTTGACGAAGAGGAATTTAGATTTTAGAGTTAAATTTAAGAAAGAGCAAGTTTTCAACAAAACTCTAAAATCCAACTAAACATGTCAAATGTGATTATGAGATTATGATCCAATGAAGTAGTAGCATAGTTTTACAAAGATCATAATAATCAAATAAGCATTCACATTTTTATCTTTTAGTGATGCCTTTTCTACGTTTTCTCCCCTTTTGGCAATATAGGCATCAATTTTTTTATGTATGCATAAAATGCAATCGAAAGAGCTTTGAAGATTATCCAATTGATCAAAATGGAAGGATATTACACCAAGCTTGTCAATTTTAGAAGATGACTAAACTAAGACATGTCCAAGTGCAAATACGAGCTTAGTTTTGAATATTTCATTTTTAGCAAGATTTGACAAGTGCAACACTTAGCTTTAGTTTCAAAAATAGAAGAATAGCCACTCTAAGGATCAAAAGGAAAACCTAGAGTTTAACCTACTCAACACTTTGGGGAATCTAAAAGAGCATACAAGGTTCTTCGGGCTCATTTATCACTTAATGCAAATTTTGATTTATCATCATACAAGACATAGAGGGGTGCAAATGTTTGACATTATTTGCATTCTTTACCCACATATGTCTTTGTTTTTAATTTATTTGCATTTTCTTTTGACAACCAATTGACTCAAGCCGTATGCGACCATCTCAAGATGAACTCTTAAGAGGATGGTCTAGGTCAAACACGATGTATTCCAAGTTCATCCCAAGTGTAATGGGAAGCGGTCTTGTGAATGCAAGGTGTTGAGTCGTATGTGCACAAGAAGAGCCAATTTTGTTTAATTTTTATTTTTAGCACAATGATTCATGAGCAATTGAAGGACTCTAGCATGGATCAAACTAGTTTCACCCAAGTTGCTATAGGGACTCTAGAGAACTCCAAAATTTCTCAAATTATGGCACAAACCTCTAGAGAAGAAACCTAGCAAGTAAAAGCAACAAGTTTCATCAAGTTTTTCATTTAAGGCTTATTTCATTTTTAAGCTTAGCAAGTTAAATGAACTTGGACATACCTAAGCTAGTGATTTTCTTCAAATGATGTAGCATGGTGTATAATATGAAGAAGAAATCAATTGCATAATAGACAAAGCTCATAAAACAGAAAATGCAGTCTAAATACAATGCATGAACAGATTTCCAAACTCCCCCTCAACAAATGAATCAATTTTAAGCTCAAATCTGGTTAAAGTTGAGTTATTATCAAGATTAGGCATAAAGAAAACCCGAATGAACTCAATAACAACCAGAAAAATAAAATGTGGAGAAGAAGTCAAGAAACTGCAAAACTGGATGGCTATTGAGCATAGATAAGATAGAAGAGACTCACTACGGCTCAGACTCGCTCTTATCTTCCCAGATGGTGACATAGGAAGTCGACTCTAGATCCCAACTAAGGAGTGCACAGCACCTGTCTACCTGGAGGCCCAATACCGCTAGACTTATAAGGCGTGAGGGAACTCAACCTAGAGAGAAGAGAGAACACTAATCACGCATGATAGCAACCTAAAGCACAAGATAAGAGGTCCATAGAAGGCATGCCAGAAGTCTAAGTGAGTGAACTCAACTCAAGAAAACAAGCCCAAAGTCACCTAGAAGAAGAAAGGAAATGCTGGAAGAAAATATATAGTACATAAAATACAGATCAGCTCCCCCTCAAGAAATGCCATATGAGCTCATAAACCCAAGCTCAAATCCCCCTGAACACACTCTACTCCCCTTGAGGCACACTCTAAAACTCTCACCTCACAAGAGATAGGTAGAAAGCTAGAGGAGAAGAGATAAGATCTAAAACCGCATGGTCTCTAAGGAGCAAGATGGCTCAAGATAAGAAGCAACCTAACTATGCTAGAAGTCCAACCAAAAGACTCTAGACAAACAGGACACAAGCTCTACCTACGAAAGAACCACAACCTCCTAAGAGACCCATCACATCATCAACATTTTCAGAGGTACTTACCTCACTGCGGTGTAGTGCAAGTAGTGGCAAATGACCAAGTGGATCCAAAAGCGGATGAAGAAGACTTAGAGATATTCCTAGGATGATGGTCTCCTCACCGTAAAGCCTACACACATGCATCCAACAAATCTATGCTTTCAAATCTGGGGTTAGCGGATCCGGTTCCTAGGCACGAATGGACAAGATACGGGAAAAGTGTGGCAAATGATCATCTAGAGCATGAACATGATGCGAGAAGGTAATGTAAGATCATGATTACAACCAAGCTAAAGATAGCATCAAGATCCATATATCCATAGACAACGGTGAAAACATATCCACATGATAAACAACGACAAGGTGCATCATAGCACATCATCTTTGGCGAGAAGAAGCTAAGCAAGGTGCATCACAAGAACAAAATGCTAGCAGGATCATGTGCAAGCCTAGAAATACATGGATCAAGATACTACCCTAAACATGGCAATGAGCATGTAAATGAAGAAATACCACAATGAAGCACAACAACATGCTACTAGATATAACATGAGCAAGATGAATGAAGACAACCAAAGAGGATCATGCATAAAACAAACCAATTAGCAACATCAAGGTCCATTTATCCATAGTCTCAATAACAATATTTACATGCTGCGAAAAGGCCCATCAAAAGAAGACCAAACAAAAGGTCATGAGGACACAGACAGCATGAAAGTAAATGGTGACCATGGACACAAAGATGAGAAGCTACTTATGGCAACACTCTATGCATGATGATGAATACATGCTATGAATGAAGAACACAAGCTCATGCAAAATAGGTATGAAGCATATAAGCACGAAGGACAATAAAAGGTGATCATGAACAATATAAGTCATACAGCGGCAGCTAGATCATATGACCCTAATCTCATGAAAGACACTCACATGTAGCACAAAGTTTGACAAACAAAGTCTAAACAAAGCTAATCATGGATGTAATAGAAAATCAGGGTCATATAACCTAGATACTACTCATGACAAAATAAAGAAATGATATATAGCACGTGCCCATAGTTAATACAAATGCTCATACCAAATGAACAATATCATGGACAGGATAAAAACAAGAGAATCACATGCTGGGAAAGAGCTCATGAATTTAGGATATAATACATGAAGCACAAAGATGGTTGGGGAAAACATGCTATGGCACAAAACAAGGCAGACAAAAACTAACAAGACCAAGCAAAGTACATATAATACACATGGGAGCAAGAGTAATCACAACATGTCATGGAAATGATGATCACAAGTATAACCGACATGAGGATATGAGATAGCTCACCATAGAAGTGGAAGTCTCCAATGCTGTTATCATGAAGCTCAACACTTGTGGAGCGAAACACAAGGCAGACAAAGTTGAAAGAACATGTAGGTTATCATGATGCTCATGATGGTCTTGCAAGAAGATTCAATCCTCTAGAGACAAGCCGCAAAGGCCAACTCGGAATTCACATCGAGTGCCAACATTGAAAAGCGACAAACCGATCCTAGATGAGATTAGTAAAGATCAACATGACCAACATACTTACCTGCAACTCTTGCCGTGAGTGGGTACCTCGAGGAAAAACGAGGTCCACTACTTATGCACGGCGAAGATGATGCCTCAGGATAACTCATGGACTAAGAATCGAACTAAGAAAGGACAAGTCCACAAGATGACCCAAAACCACTCCACTAGGCAGTGATCACATCCTCAAGCTAGCCTCAAGCGACTCATGCCATGAGAAAGGCAAAAGGCACTTAAAAGCATCATCACATAGACATGACACAAGGAATTGACACAAGAGGGAAAGATGACTCAGTACTGGGATAGAGTGAAGACTTGGGGACCCAATACTGAACCACTCCACGCCTCAGAGTACCATCCACTGAAGAAGACTGGACTCGAGTGTCTCTCTGACGCTCAACTCTCACACGATCAGGAGCAACTCTGGTAGGTAATCTAGGAGTCAAAACTGGGTTGGCACGCCGTGGTGCAAAAGCCGGACCATCCCAGTAAGGCTGCCTGGATCTCTTACCGGAAAATACCTCACGCCGCTGATATCTACCTCGACTGGAAAAACGAGGAATATCAAGAGGACGACGGAAAGACTGACTACGAACAGCTCCAGGACTAAAACTCGAAGAACTAGCATGAAAACCAAGCCCTGGACGCTGCCCAAAAACAGGCGACTCTCTAACCTGTCTAGAAGCAGTGTGTGTCTTAGGAGCACTCAAAGTCTGGGGATGACCCTGAATACCCCTAAGAGCAGCAACACGCTCACGCCGAGTGATCTTGGCGCGCCTGAAGTAGAAATCTACTAGGTGACCATCCTTCTTACAGAAGGTGCATGTGTACTTCGCCTTGCTAGAGGCAGAAGCAATAGGAGTAACACCCTTCTGGTCAGAAGTCCTATGGACAACCCCAGCGGAACTAAACACAGTGGTACTCACTCTAGGAGCTACTACAATCTCACCACTCTTGGAGCCACGCACAATGGTGGGAGGATGCGCCCGAGCGTGCTCCAAGGGATCAAATCCTAGACCTTGATTGAATCTACTAATCTTGGATTGGTCTAGAATAAGATTGAGCTTCTTCTTGCCTCCAACAAACTTCTCGAGAGTGCTCATAAGATACTGGCAATCTCGGAAGAAAGAAGCACAAGAAGAACAGGGGAAGGAGAGGAAGAAGGCGAACCGTAAAGAGAAGATCTCTCATCACGTGCTTTTTGTTCCCTTAGCACGGCTGCCTCAATCTTGAGGGCCTCACAAGAAACGCAAGGAGCATCTCTAATCCTAAGGGTTTGGTCTTTTAACTTCTTCTTAAGCTCGACATGGATTTGATCCACATCATCCTTAACCCCAACACACAGCAAGCAACCAGTTTGTGACTTAACTAGTAAATCCTTAGCAAGTTGATCACACTTGACATTCAAAGCATCATTGTCAAGTTTTAGTTGCTTCTGACCCTCACATGGCCGACCGGGTCCTTAGAAGCATGCAATTCAAGTTCATCAGTTCTAACAGAAAGCTTTCTAAGGTGTTCGCTCATGGCATCAATTTCGGCAAGCAATTTAGGGCAATTAGCACATGATGGGGCGGAGTGAGCATGAAGAAAACTAGCCTCAACAGGAATAGCATCAACAGAACTAGTGCTAACATTCTTCAACCTAAGACCATCAAGTTCAGCAAGCACACTATCATGTATGGTCCTTAGGTTCTCCAACTCCACAAGAATAGCATCACACAAAGAGCAATCATCAGTGACTCGGGAGGGAGAAGATCTAAGTGAAGCTAACTCCCGAGTCAAGGTACCTACTTCCTTCTCAAGCTCCGTACACCTAGCTCTAGCTCTAGCGTGAAATTTTCCTAATTTGCAGAAAGCTTCGTTGAGCTGGTCATAGGAGGGTACCTCATCCGAGTCGCTGTAGAGCTTGGAGTCGCTGATGTCGTTGGTGTCGGCCATGAAGCACATGCCGGAGAAGTCATCGCCGCCCTTCTTCTCTTGCGGATCATCCTCGCCCTCGTCGCTCCATGTCTCCGTGTCGGAGAGGTTGATGTCGTCAAGCGCGGCGAGGACGCGGTGGAAAAGCTTCTTGTTCTTGGAGAAGTTGCGGTACTTCTTCTCGTGCGCCGGTTCACGAACTGGAGGCTTCTTGTTGCGGTTCTTGTCGGTGTAGTCGTTCTTGCCTGAACCGCCAACGCGTCGTTCTTGCCCTTCTCCGGCTTGGGACGATTCGCCGAATGTGGTTGGGGCCACCACACTCGAAGCGGTGATCATGCCACCTCTCTTCCTCTCTCTCACCCTCTTGTATGCATAAGAAAACTTGCGGCGAGAAGAGCAAGCTCATTTTCCGAAATTTTTCCATTGGTCATCGCTTAGCTCGCAAAGGGCGGAAAGAGAGAAACCAATAGAAGGATCGGAAGAAGAAGATCCAATGGGATCGGTGACCAAAGCCATCGATCGAGATTTCGTCTCCGAGAGACGACATCGATCTCATGAGTCTTGAGGCGGGAATAAAGCCCGTCAAGAGTCGAGTCGATAAGTCGGTGGTGTCCTTGATGGTGGTCACCTTCATCTCCCAAACCCGAAGGTCGAGTGCGGTCAAGAAATGCCGAGCATTGTCCGAGTCGAGGTATATGCAACCAATCGCTCGTAGGTCGCTCAAAATCTTTGTAAACCGACCAAAACACTCGTCGAGACTCTCACCGGTAGCGTTGATCAAACTTGTTGTACTCGCGCTTGAACTGATCTGCCTCACGGTCTTGATTTGAGTAGAGCCCTCATGGTAAACATCGAGGGTTACCCAAATCTCGTGGCGGAGCGAAGGTGAGAAATCTATCATACTCACATGGCTAAGACCCGTATGAGAATGTTCCTTGCCTTAGCATTTGCCTCAACGTCAACCATATTGATGGCGTGACATTTTTATCGGCAGGAACCTCATACGGGAGTTTCACCTTTCGCCATATCGGTATCCACAGGCGGTGATGTATGACTCCATCCGGGACTTCCAAAAGGAAAATCAACTCCATTAAAGATGGGAGGCTTGATGGAATATTTGTCTGTCGCCATGGCTCTTGAGACCGGTCAAGATCTATGGAAGAGCAAAACCGGCTCTGATACCAATTGAAGGACCGAGATGGCGAACAGAGGGGGGGGGGGGTGAATGGTCGCAAATAAATTTTCCCCCAAAATACTCCAACAAAAACCTCTACAAGATCGCTCAAAGGAAATTGTGAAAAACCCGAAAAACTAGACAACTATGTGTACCCCAAGCTTGCGTGGATAAGTGCCATAAAATATGTGGGGATTTTTGAGTCACAATCCTGGTTGTCTAGTGTTCAAGATAAAGAGGAATCAATTCAAACTCTTGCTTTTAGAAAGGACATCAATTCAAATCACAAAAGTCACTTTCAGAAAAGCAAAAGCAGAATTTCCAGAACTTGTCCTCAATTTGCACAGGAGGTTGGTGGGTTTCTGCAGCTCAAACAATTTTGAGAATTTTTCTCCCTATGAGAATAAGAGTTGTGAAGAACTCCACCAAATTTCTCCTCAAAAAGCCTTACATAAAAAACAGGAAAAATCTAAGCACACAGTCTGGTCAAGAACTTCGAGCAGAAAGTTTGGGGCTCGGTTTTCACCTCATGGCGCCCAAACGGTGCAACAAATGAACTCCAAAATTTTTCTGCAAGTGCATATCAGAGTCCTGAACCTCCTCCAACAAGAATCACTTGAAAAAGATTTTCTAGATTTTGATAGAAATCAAACACTGACTGCTGCGCGAAGAACAAGTTCTGAACAAAGTTGGAACTTGAAAGAAAAGATGTTCTCTACTCAATCCAAGAGTGCAAAAGAGATGTAAAACCATATGAACACACTCAAAACATCCAAGATCAGAAGCATTTAGAAGGAGGGGAGGCAAATCCAAATTACATGAAAGTAAATTGTGAGAATGTAATTGCGGGAAAGTAAATACTGAATTTAAATTGCGTAAAGTAAAGACATAATGTAAATGCGCAAAATAAATTTAGAGGTGGATGGATAAAACTTTCATTTCTGGAAGGAGAGGTTACAAAGCCTCAGTTTCAAGTGGGCAAAGCTCAAAGGAGCATTCACAAACCTCAAAACCTTCAAGAGGGGAAGGCTACCCCTCCACCCCTATTTATACAACTCTTGGGCCACCTACCACCCTTGGATGAGCCTCTAAACCCTAGAGCATCCATCAAGGGCTAGGATTAACCCACTCAACCAGCCATGCAAGGGTTCACCCAAAACCCACCACACACATGGGTTTTCTTGCACGGTTCTCAAAGCACACTAACTAGACCCGCTAACCTATCAGTTAGACCTCAATTTGACGGCCCTCATTGATCCACGCGGCATCTAGATAGCATCATCTCATTTCCTTGTCTTCTTGACTTGCCGGACTCCATCTCCGATCATCTTCCGGCGATCTCCGACCGTCTGGACCTCCGACGCCTCGCCTAGTCCGGTCATCCTTCGCCTCACCATGACCTAGCACCGTCGTCCCGCAACCATCAAAAACAAGGAAACTCCTCACATAGCAATGCCCACAAAGATGTGCAATAAACCATCCAACTCATCACTACTGGCGTCCATACGGCCAGATCGCCACTCTGGCGAGACAACTCAAATTGCTTCATTTTGAAAATCAATCCAAACCAAACTCAAACTTGAGCACACCTTGCTCAAATAAAGTCAAATACTCATCACAAACATGGATGGACCTCCACATGGTCCTTCCGTCTCTTCGCCGACGTGACGCTGGCCGAGAGCGAAGCCGCGACAATGCCAAGCCACCTGACGACACTGATCTTGGGCTCGGCCCGATCTTTATTCACGCCGATTTTTCTAACGCTTTTCGATTTAAAATAATTCACGAAATTAGATTAATTCATTTAAGGCAATTAAACTATCAGGAAAAATCCAAGAAAATTCTCATAAATACTTTGAAACATTCTGAACTCAAATAAAATATTTTTGACAAAACTTCATATTATTTTTATCTATATATAATTAGTTTTCTCCAAAGGTTCAATATACTTAATTAAAATAAATTCAAATAATTTCTGGAAAATCCGATAAATTCAGAAAATCACCAAAATGCACATAAGTGAAATTATAGGCCAAATTTTGGGATGTTACAAACCTCCCCCCTTAACAGAATCTCGACCCCGAGATTCAAGGCTGACTAGGGAATAGGTTTGGAAATTCTATCTTCAGGTCCTCTTCACGCTCCCAGGTTGCCTCATTCTCAGAATGGTTGCTCCACTGAACTCTGCAAAAACGAACTGACTTGTTCCTGGTTCTGCGGTCCATGACATCCAAAATTTTCATTGGCTGTTCCTTGTAGGTCAAATCCTTCTGCAACTCAATCTCTTCCATAGGCGTCGCTTCTGCGGCACCGAAGACACTTCTTGAGTTGTGACACATGGAACACATCATGCACGCCTGCCAGCAACTGCGGCAATTCCAACTGATAAGCAACCTCCCCTCGACGGCTCAAAATTTTGAACGGTCCAACGTATCTTGGGTCAAGCTTTCCTTTAGCGTGAAACCTCTTAACTCCTTTCAGAGGGGTAACTCTAAGATACACGAAATCGTCGGGCTCGAAACTTAGATCACGACGTCGATTATCAGCGTAACTTTTTTGCCTTGACTGCGCGATTTTCAACCTCTCTCTTATCATAGCACTTGCTCTTTAGCTTCCTTGAGAATATCAGGGCCAAATATCATTCGCTCTCCTGTCTCATTCCAATTCAGTGGGGTACGACAGGCACGACCATATAAAGCCTCAAATGGCGACATCGCAAACTAGCTCAGTAATCTGTTGTTATATTTGAACTCTGCATCTGATAAGCAATTGTCCCATGAAGTGGTGTAGGCTAAAGCGCAAGCTCTTAACATATCTTCAAAATCGATTTACTCTTTACTGTCTAACCATCGGTCTGCGGATGATATCTTGTCTTTGAAGTTCAAGCGCGTTCCCATGGCTTCATGCAATTTATCCCAAAATCTCGAGGTGAACCGAGTACCTGTGCGACACTATTTTCTTAGGCACACCATGCAAACACATGATTCTGGCTATGTATAATTCTGCTAACCGGTCTCCTGAGTAAGTTGTCTTAACCGGGATGAAGTGAGCAACTTTGGTCAATCGATCCACAATGACCCATGTAGAATCATACCCATTTTGAGTTCTTGGCAATCCGGTGATGAAATCCATACCGATTTCTTCCCACTTCCATTCTGGGACTTTTAGCGGTTGTAGCAAACCTGTTGGTCTCTGGTATATTGCCTTAACTCTCTGGCATACATCGCACAAGGCAACGTGCTCGGCGACTTCACGCTTCATATTCGGCCACCAAAACCTCTCCTTTAAGTCCTGGTACATCTTAGCGCTTCCTGGATGAATTGAATACTTGGAATCATGAGCCTCTTCCAAAATCAACTACTTAAGTTCTGGTCTGTTTGGCACACAAATGCGACCCTTGAACCACATGGTACCTTGGTCAACCACGGTAAAGTCCTTTGCTAATCCTTCATCCTTTTTAGCCTTGATTCGGTTGATTTTCTCATCATCCTTTTGCCCTTCCCGAATCTGATCTTCAAGCGTCGGCTTTACTTCCAATGCAGCTATGAATCCGTCTGGAACCATTTCCAGTTTTAACTTCTGAAACTCTTTACACAACTCCGATTGATCTTCTTGTACCATCATATTTGCAATGTGGCTTTTACGACTCAAGGCATCAGCCACTACATTAGCCTTTCCGGGATGGTAGTGGATTCCCATGTTATAATCCTTGATCAGTTCCAACCACCTCCTTTGTCTCATGTTAAGATCTGACTGGGTGAAGATATATTTCAAACTCTTGTGGTCCGTATATATCTCACATCTATTTCCAATGAGATAATGACGCCACAATTTCAAGGCATGCACCACGGACCAATTCCAAGTCATCGTAGGATAATTTCCTTCATGCGGTCTTAAGCGCCTTGACGCATATCGACCACTTTACCCTCTTGCATCAATACGCATCCAAGACCTGTCTTGACGCATCACAAGATATATCAAGTTATTACGAACATTAGGCAAAACCAACACCGGGCTGTTGTCAAAGCGTTTCTTTAATTCCTCAAAACCCTTATCACAATCAAGCGTCCATGAAAATTTCATTTCCTTTTTCAACAAGCTGCGTAAGAGGTCTCATGAATCGTCAAAATCCTTCTATGAACCGGCGATAATATCACGCCATTCCCGAAAACTTGGACTTGAGTGGCGGACTTTGGTTGTTCCCAATGCAACACGCCTCCACTTTGCTTGGGTCGACGGCAACTCCTTCTGCAGTCATAACATGACCAGAAATTCCACCTTTTCCTTCCAAAAGTCGCACTTATCGAATTTAGCATACTGTTTGTTGCTCACGCAGACTTTTCCAACACTAGCCTCGGATGATTTGCATGCTCGCTTCGGTCTTTGAATACACCAAAATATCATCTATGAACACAACAACAAACTTGTCCAAGTATTCCATGAAAATCTTATTCATCAAGTTCATGAAATATGCTTGGCGCATTGGTCAATCAAAAGACATGAGCGTGAACTCATAATGTCCATATCTTGAAGAGAATGCGGTCTTGAACATCTTAGATTCGAATCTTTAGCCGATGATATCACGAGCGAAGGTCTATCTTGAGAAAACTCCGGCTCCTCTCAAGCTGGTCGAACGGATCATCAATCCTTGGCAATGGATACTTATTCTTAACCGTCACTTCATTAAGTGCACGGTAATCAATACACATTCTAAGGCTTCCATCCTTTTTCCTGACAAACAAAACTGGCGCTCCCCATGGCGACGAACTTGGTCTTATAAAACCTTTCTCTAATAACTCGTCGATCTGTTTCTTCATCTCCACCAACTCATCGGTAGGCATCCGATAAAGTCTTTTTGCTATTGGTGCGGTTCCCGGTGCTAACTCAATGACGAACTCGATGTCACGGTATGGCAGCATTCCTGGCAGATCTTATGGAAATACGTCTGGATATTCCCTGACTACTGGCACATCCTCTATGACGACGGTTGTCATGCTATTAACCATTAATTGACCACCACGAACTGCTGTCGCTTGAAATTTCACTTTCTCTCCTCTAGGGCTCTCAATGGATACAACCCTTCGTCCACAATCCAAAACTATCTTATGCTTGGTTAACCAGTCCATTCCCAGAATGACATCTAAAGCTTGGGCATCTAGAATAATCAAGTTCGCTAGGAACTCTACCCCATTAATTATTAGCTTCACCCCCAAACACCCAAGGTTAGATCTTAACTCAGATCCTTGGGCTTGGACTAGCATCACACACTTAAGATTTTTCATGCTCAAACCATTTTCAGATGCAAAAGCTCGAGAGACAAAGGAATGCGAAGCTCCTGAATCAAATAATCTTTATTGCAGTCTAATCGAGTTTACCAAAACTTACCCAAATCTGACGTCGATGCTTCACAGGCTCCATCGGCGGTGATGTGGTTGACTCGCCTCGAATAGTAGCTTGAGGCGTCGCTCGCCTGTCGGCTCCTCGATTCGCTCCGTCATCGGTGCCTTAGCAGTGTCGTTCAAGGTTGAAACGCCTTGGCGTGATACCTCCTTTACGGGGACATCTATTAGCATAATGCCCTGACTCATTGCAATCTATAGCACCTTACGGCGGATCACGCATTCCTCCTTGAGCATTGTTACCTTGGGCGGCGTCGATAACTTTGTCACGGTGGTGTGGCGCAGTGTTCTTGGTTTGTTAACAGCTTGCGGTTGGAACCTAGCAAACTGTTGCGGTGTCATCCTTATTCGTAGGTGGTTAGGGCGTCCACCTGGGTTAGTCATCAAGCGCTTGCGATTTTCCTCAAGCTCCTTGCGCTTATCCTCCAGAATCAAAGCCTTGTTTACCAATTCTTGGAAATCTGGAAAAGTGTGGGTAATCGGCCCACTTGCGGCCTCGAGTTTAGTCCTTTCATGAAGCGGATCGCTGGCCTTGTCGTCGCTCGTCCTCGAAGCAAAGCGAGCTAAGCTGCGTGAATTTGTTCAAGTAATCGGCCACCGGTTGGCCTCCTTGCTTAAGCGCCCTGAACTCTTCCTTTTTCAGGTCCATCATCCCTTTCGGTACATGGTACTGGCGGAAGGCCGTTGCAAACTCTTCCTATGTGATTTCCATGGGTGCTTCATGAGCAGCACAATTGTTCTCCCACCATTCTGCAGCTGTTCCCTCTAGCTGATGGGATGCGTAAAGAACCTTCTCATGGCCTTCACATTGAGTGATGTACAATTTTCTCTCAATGGTTCTCAGCCAATCATTCGCTTCCAAGGGATTGACATTTCCTGAGAATGTTGGCGGTCGGGTCCTCATGAAGTCCGATAACTTGGAGTAAGGACGAGGCCCGCCATTGTTGTTCTGAGCAGTGTGGTTGTTGACTGCAGCCATATTGGTCATCTGCTGCATCATAGTCTGCATCAACTGAGTTTGCGCAGCGAGAAAATCTCCCAAGTTCTGCATATCCACTGGCAGTGCTTGCTGCGGTGGTGCTCCTTCATTGGGATTGTTGCCTGAGCGCAGACCACTTCCTGAAGCCCCATTGTTGCTGCGAGTGTTCACCATCTGCTTGATTGCTTCTTGGGTTAGGAAAGATAGATGTAGCATAGATAAGATGCAAGAATTTCTAAGGCGGGGGAAACAGGTTAAACCCAACTTAAATAATGTTTATTGATACTTAGTATGGCTGCTTACAAAGCCTAAGGGCTTTGCAACGCATACTGCACACTCAGCAAACAATTAAGAACCAAACTAAACATGCAACCTTAACGTCTACTAAAAGGTAAAGACTAACTTAGAGACGCGACTCAACACTCGAGTCTCGACACAACTCTAAAACCGACTCTCACTCATCCAGCCACCCTGGCTGGGACTGATCCGGCGCATACACTGGAGGGTGGGCTGGCATGGGTGCAAACCCATCCTGGTGACCCTCTGCTGGCTCCTCTGGCTCCCACTCACGCTCCTCTGGGTCTTCCTCTTCTTCTTCTTCGACGACTCCATCTGGCTCCTGGACGACCTGGTCCGCTAGCTCCTCGGCCACCTGCAAGGCCTCCTCCAGCTCGCCGATGACTCTGGCTGCTGCGTCACGGGTTTTCTGAAGCTCTCGCTCGGACACCCTCAGTGTCTCGTACACTGTCTCCAGCTCTTGAGCAGTGTCCTTCAGGTGCTCTTCCTGGGCAGTGGCGAACTCAGCAAGGTGTACCGCAGTAGCACACTCCCCCTCCACGATCCGTCGACAGCGCGCGCGCTCGCCTTTGTCGGGTGAAGCGAAACACGGGTCGTCATGGCTCGTAGGTGTAGTCGTGGCGGATCCGTCGTGAGAGCAAGTCCGCAGCCTCTGAATTCCCGCCTCGTCGTGAACCTCCGGGTGGTGATGTGGATCGGTCAGTGGTCTCGTCGCACTCTCGGCGAAGATGGTCGACTTGCGAAGAACCCCGATGCACACCGTTGACGTTCCAGTTGCTTCCTCGGTAGAGCGGACGATTGAAGCCTCCAATTACTTGAAGAACTCTCCACAGCTCCATGGCATAGCCACCCTGTCTTGACTCGAAGGACTGGAAGATCGGCATCTATTCAAAACAAAATTTTGAATAAGATCTCCACTCGAAACGGCCACGAAAAGAAGGTAATTTAGCAAGGATGAGAGTAGAGGGATGAGATAAGCCAAGAGTTTCTTATTAGTCAATTTTACCTTTTTCTTTAGAAAATAATTTTGGACACTCCTAAGAGATACCAACTACCTAGGGCCAAGACCTATAGTCAGTATTGTTAGTGTTATGCCCTTGAGGCAATCATTTAGATGATTGTAACATGACTATGTTTATGAATAATAATATGATTATTGGTCCAATGAATGTATATCATTGTATTGATCAACAAGTATGTGACTTGATTATGAAGCTCTTTACTTAATGATGTAATTCGATAAATATCTCTGATCGGATATCATCGTATAGGACTACGATGAATAGATCAGCACATGTAGTGATCGATGATCATGCTTCATAGATCATGGGATATGGAGATATCATCTCTACATTGTGGACCATGTTGAAGAACATGGGTTAGATAGACCCGCTATGGGACACTGCGAGAATGTTTCATTCTTATGTGTCATCGAGTGTATCTCATACCTAGAAGATGTATGATCCTTAGACTGAGATTGTCATATTCCTACATGTGTAATAGTTTTCCTTGGGGCTATCAAACACTACTTCCTAACCGGATAGTTATAAAGGTAGCTTTCATGTTTACTATGAAGCGTGCAGAGGAAGTGAGCGATCAAGATGGAATTTGCCACTCCAATGAAAGCGGAGATATATGACAAGGCCACTCGTGTGATATGATTAAGAAAGTGCATGGCCATGCCGTGATTGAGAGTCAATCACAACTTATTAATATATCACGGATACGAGAGATGGATTGAATCATCAAAGGATGACATGCTTCTCGCCTTGAGATCAATCTTCATATACTTGGCAAAGGGATTATTACATGAGTTCTTTTGATAGGTTACATTCGATTTGATCACGGTATGTTTGGGAGTTGGCATACTTTGCAAGAAGACGCTACCAACTATTGGATTGAAAAGGAGTTTTCGAATCCATGTCCAAGCGTATGTGAACTGCAGGTCACACACTTAATGGGTGGGACGCATTAATTTGGATTGGATCCGTAATTAATGAACCTCGTGGGCTTAGCATCTTTGGTGGGCCTGGTTTGGGGTTTCATCTCGTGGCTATATAAGGAGGAGGAGGAGGGTGCGAGTGTGCTTTCCACGGTTTAGGTTTGATTCACTTGAAACCCTAGCCTCCTCCTCTCGCTGCCCGCCGAGCGACTAGGTGCTTGCACACGACGCACGGCGTTCCATCTCTGGGCGTGTGGACTCTGCGGTGACGCTGCTGCGGCTGCGGCGTGGGAGGGCGATCCACGGCGAGGCGAGGACGATCCACTACATCGGCGCAACGATCGCGGCGAGGACGAACCACTACATCGGCGCGCGAAGGATTCCGCAATCGCGTCTAGTGGTAATCTTATCTATGATCCCCTTCTTGCGAGTAGCTTTTTGGTTGCTTGTAGTTTTTTTTTTGTGCTAGCGTAGCATACCGCGTTTCCTTCGGTGGTATCGAGCCATCTCGTATAGTTTTGTGATCGGATGTTGCACATATGATGTGTGAGGTTAGTAGATTGGATCTATTACATGTTCGGCCGGTTCATGTGATGAATTGGTGACGGCGACCATCGATGAGATCGATCGATTTAGGGTTTGAGGAAAGTGCAAACCGACTCAATCTTGATTTGGGTGAGTCCGTTCATGGTGCGGCGTTACCCTTACCGGTCGGGTTACCGCCATCGTGGTTTCAAACGTATCCATATGGGACCAAGCCAATCGGATCGAGTTGGATTGGGTCAATCTGGTTGATCCATGGTAAGCGCAAGCAGATTCAATATTGATTTGGGTGAGTCCGTTCATGATGCGGCGTTGCCCTTACGGTCGGGTTACCGCCATCGGGGTTTCAAACGTATCCATATGGGACCAAGCCAATTATATTAGATCGGATTGGGTCAATCTGGTTGATCCGTGGAAATTTTGAGGTGTTTTCCATGGCGGAAGACATGCCTCTAAAAAAATTTCAAGGGCGCGCCTCGGACCCGCCATTGACCGGCCCGTGGGACCGCCGGGTTACGCCTTGGACCCGCGAGGTGCGCCTCGAACCCGAGTCGAGGGTTGCTTTTGTTTAACTCGTTTTGCAGGAATTATGTGAAATGGTATGGCCTATGTGTATGTGATGCATGTAATTTCCACATGGCTGCGCGTGCGTGTCAAGCCATAAGGCTATTTAAATTGTATAACGACACGCATGTCGACTTGTGATGCTTCAAACCCTCATGTAAAATTCATTATCAAAAGTTGTAAGGAGTTGCATCCATAATGATGAAGACGATGGTATCAAGCAAGATGGCTAGGTGAACAAATCAAGCAAGGTGGTTAGGTGAACAACCAAGCATGATGACGGAGATCTTAATGCTAAGGGCCATGCTATTTCACAGCTTATTTTGATTTTCTGTGGATGTGTGTTTAATCCTTGCTATTTTCTTTATGCTCATTGCATGTGATGCCATGTTCATAGTAATCTTTGTTCATCCCTATAGTTAAAAATTTTAAATCAAATTGTCCATCCAATTGTTGCACCTATCAAGAATTTAGATCGTTATTGATAAGACTGCCAAAGTAGTATATCAATGGCTATCTCAATAGATGATAGGGATGTGTTGGACACATCACGCATAACAATGGCAGATTTAATCAAACTATCAAAACGGTTTTGGGCTTGAGGACATAAGTGGTTGGGATTTGATTTCAGTAATGAAGGAACCTATACAAGACAAGTGGTGTCTAGGAAAACACACATGAGGCAGGTTTCTTAATTGGCACCGAATACGGAAGTGCTCCTCCCTCATGTGAGCCCTTGGGGCAGTTGACTGGCCATGAGTCAAGTTGATGGAGGCATTCATTACTTGTTTTCATACTCAACAAACAAGAGTTACATATGATGTAATTAGCAAAGGTGTTGCTTACCTATGTCATTAAATTTCTAGCAGTGATGCCAAAGCTCACTAGTGTTTAATGAATATGGATCTTGAATACTCACTATGTGTCTATAAAAGGACATAAAATAGGAGTGTCTTTAATTAAAAGTTTAATAAAAGTTTTACATAAACATAGTGCTTAGAATCTTTGCATATTTTTGTTGTAGTTCAATGGCACCTTCTCCTACTCTGCTACACTGGTTTTGCTTTGAGATCGGTTTTGGAAAGGAAAAACTGAATGGAACTAATTTTGTTGATTGGTATCGCAACTTTGAGAATTGTTCTCAAGCATGAAAAGAAGGACTATGTTCTAGAGAATCCAATTCTGATGAACCAAACCGAAAATCTTCGCTCGCAATTTGAGGGTTGAATATGAAAAGCATGTTAATGCTTACATGAGAGGTCATTTGTCTCATGCTAGTCACAATGGACTCGAGCTCCAAAAGCAATATGAGGACCAGGATGCTTACAATATGATTGTGGGCTTGAAGGGCATGTTTGGGAATCAAGCAAGAGCTGAGAGGTATGGTATCTCAAAGCTTTTATTTGCTTGTAAGTTGGTGAAGGCGATCGGTCGATCCTCATGTGATCAAGATGATTGGTTACATTGGGAGATTGGAAAAACTTGAGTTTCCCTTAGCCTCGGTTTGGCCACAGATGTTATTCTCGGTCTACGCCTCGAGCTTTGAGCCATTCATTATGAATTTTCATATGAATAGCATGGAGAAGAGCCTAACAGAGCTACATGGGATGCTCAAGGCTGCGGAGAAAGCATTAAGAAAAACCCAATCATGTGATGATGGTTGAGAAAACAAGCGCTTTCAAAAGAGAAAGGCTAAGGTGGGGAACAGGAAAGAGCAAGGGCAAGGGCAAGGGCAAGGCTCAAGATGAGATCGCGAGCCTCAAAACTAAGCTTGAAGCTTAAAGTTGGCCCTCAACACGATACCCAATGCTTCTATTGCAAGAAATCGGGGCATTGGAAGCGGGCTGCGAAAAGTACAGCGGATAAGAAGAATGGAAATATGGTTTCCACTTCGTATTAATGTTATAGAAATTAATCTTGCTACTTCTTCACTCACTCATGGGTATATGATACCGGTTGGTTGCTCACATTTGCAATTCGTTGCGGTGATAAAGAGTAGAGACTTGGCAAAAGGAGAAGTGGATCTTGGCGTGGGGAATAAAGCAAGAGTTCTTTGGTCTTGCTGTTGGCACATACCCATTGCATTTGCCTTGAGATTAGTTTTAGAACTCAATAATTGTTATTTTGTTCCATCTTTGAGTAGAAACATTATTTCATCTTCTTGTTTGGAACATGAAGGTTATGATTTCAGAATAAAGAACTTTGTTTGTTCAATATTTTTGAATGATATGTATTATGGTCGTTGCCCCATGGTGGATGGGTTGTACGTCCTTGAACTCGAAGAAAAACATGTCTATAATATTAATGTAAAAGGCACCGCCTAATGATTTGAACCCTACCTTTTGTGGCATTGTCGCTAGGTCATATAAATGAGAAGCGCATGAAGAAGCTCCATGGTGATGGACTTCTAACCTCATTTGATTTTGAATCATTTGAAACATGTGAATCTTGTTTACTTGGCAAGATGACAAAAGCCCCTTTCACAGGTTTTAGTGAGAGAGCAAGTGAATTATTGGCCCTAGTACATACAGATGTATGTGGACCAATGAGCTCGACTGCTAGGGGTGGGTTTCAGTATTTTGTAACTTTTACCGATGACTTCAGTAGATATGGATATATCTATTTAATGAGGCATAAATCTGAAACTTTTGAAAGGTTCAAAGAGTTTGAGCGAAGTACAAAATCAACTTGGCAAAACAATAAAACACTTACGATCCGATCGTGG
This sequence comes from Otatea glauca, assembly GCA_036346275.1. Classification (NCBI taxonomy): domain Eukaryota; kingdom Viridiplantae; phylum Streptophyta; class Magnoliopsida; order Poales; family Poaceae; genus Otatea; species Otatea glauca. Next base: position 16,808,678 of record CM070719.1, on the reverse strand, counting down.
TGGCGAATACTTGAGCCAAGAGTTTGGTGATCATTTAAAGCAATGTGGAATCGTTCCGCAACTTACTCCGCCAGGAACGCCTCAATGGAATGGTGTGTCCGAACAACGTAACCGGACTTTATTAGATATGGTTCGGTCAATGATCAGCCAAACAGATCTGCCATTATCCTTTTGGGGTTTCGCTCTAGAGACAGCTGCGTTCACTTTGAATAGGGTCCCATCAAAATCCGTTGAGAAGACGCCATTGAGATATGGACTGGGAGAAGACCCATGTTGTCATTTCTCAAGATATGGGGATGTGAGGCTTATGTAAAACGTTTACAATCAGATAAACTCGCACCTAAATCAGAAAAATGCTTTTTTGTGGGGTATCCTAAAGAAACAAAAGGATATTACTTTTACAAAAGAAACGAGAACAAAGTTTTGTTGCTCGAAATGGTGTCTTTTTGGAGAAAGAGTTTCTTTCAAAAGAAATCAGTAGGAGTGATGTGTATCTTGATGAAGTTCGAGAATCACATGAATATGTTCAAGCTACCTCTGAACCTTCACAAGATGTACAAAGTGTTGTACAACCTGTGGAAGAGACTCCATTACGTGAGGTCGGGAGGCCACGTCATGTACCTATTAGATATGGGAATGACATATTATTGTTGGACAATGATGAGCCCACGACTTATGAAGAAGCAATGATGGACCCAAACTCGAAAAATGGCTTGAAGCCATGAGATCCGAAATTCAATCCATGCATGACAATCAAGTTTGGAACTTGGTCGATTCACTGATGGTGTAAAACCATTGAGTGCAAATGGATTTTCAAGAAAAAGATAGACGTAGATGGAAATGTTCAGATCTATAAGGCACGGTTGGTGGCAAAGGGTTTCAAACAAGTTCAAGGAGTTGACTATGATGAAACTTTCTCACCGGTAGCCATGCTCAAGTCTGTCAGGATCATTTTAGCTATTTTGCATATTTTGATTATGAAATATGGCAGATGGATGTCAAAACAGCCTTCCTTAATGGGAATCTTTCTGAGGATGTATACATGATACAACCTGAAGGCTTTGTTGATCCTAAATATGCTAAAAGGGTATGCAAGCTTCAAAGATCCATTTATGGGTTAAAGCAAGCATCTAGGAGTTGGAACATTCGTTTTGATGAAGTAGTCAAAGGTTTTGACTTTATCAAAAATGAAGAAGAGCCTTGTGTTTACAAGAAGGCTAGTGGGAGCGCACTTGTATTTCTGATTTTGTATGTGGATGACATATTATTAATCGGGAATGACATTCCTATGCTTGAAGATGTTAAGACTTCATTGAAAAGGAGTTTCTCAATGAAGGACTTGGGAGAAGCATGCTATATCTTGGGCATAAAAATCTATAGAGATAGATCAAAAAGGTTAATTGGATTAAGTCAGAAGCGTACATTGACAAGATATTGAAAAGGTTCAATATGCATGAATCCAAGAGAGGTTTCATGCCAATGTCACATGGCATCGATCTCTGCAAGAATCGGTGTCCTTCGACATCGATGGCGAGACAGGATGAGCAAGATTCCATATGCTTGACTATTGGGTCTATTATGTATGCCATGATCGTACACGCCCGGATGTCTCATATGCTCTAAGTGTCACGGCGGATACCAAGCGGATCTGGTGATGGTCATTGGATAGCCGTAAAAATATCTGAAGTACTTGAGAAGAACTAAGGGTATGTTCCTTGTTTTTGGAGGTGAGGAAGATCTGGTTGCAAAGGGTTACACCGATGCAAGCTTCCAAACCGACAAAGATGATTTTCGATCGCAATCCGGGTTTGTGTTTACACTTAATGGAGGAGCGATGGTGGAAGAGTTCCAAGCAAAACACGGTGGCCGACTCTCGACGAAGCGGAGTACATTGCGGCCGGAGGCCGCAAAGGAGGTGTGTGGATTAAGAAGTTTATCACAGAGCTTGGTGTGGTCGCTAGTGTCTCTAGTCCAATGGACATCTATTGTGATAATAGTGGTGCCATTGCACAAGCAAAAGAGCCTAGATCACATCAAAGTCTAAACACATACTCCGTCACTTTCACCTTATTCGCGAGATTGTGGATAGAGGTGGCGTCGAATATGCAAAGTACATACGGAAGCCAATGTGGCGATCCGTTGACAAAGCCACGCCCTGACCTAAGCATGAGGCGCACACAAGGTCTATTGGTATTAGATACTTAATTGATTGACTCAAGTGCAAGTGGGAGATTGTTAGTGTTATGCCCTTGAGGCAATCATTTAGATGATTGTAACATGACTATGTTTATGAATAATAATATGATTATTGGTCCAATGAATGTATATCATTGTATTGATCAACAAGTATGTGACTTGATTATGAAGCTCTTTACTTAATGATGTAATTCGATAAATATCTCGATCGGATATCATCGTATAGGACTACGATGAATAGATCGGCACATGTAGTGATCGATGATCATGCTTCATAGATCATGGGATATGGAGATATCATCTCTACATTGTGGACCATGTTGAAGAACATGGGTTAGATAGACCCGCTATGGGACAACTGCGAGAATGTTTCATTCTTATGTGTCATCGATGTATCTCATACCTAGAAGATGTATGATCCTTAGACACGAGATTGTCATATTCCCTACATGTGTAATAGTTTTCCTTGGGGCTATCAAACACTACTTCCTAACCGGATAGTTATAAAGGTAGCTTTCATGTTTACTATGAAACGTGCGAGAGGGAAGTGGCGATCAAGATGGAATTTGCCACTCCAATGAAAGCGGAGATATATGACAAGGCCACTCGTGTGATATGATTAAGAAAGTGCATGGCCATGCCGTGATTGAGAGTCAATCACAACTTATTAATATATCACGGATCGAGAGATGGATTGAATCATCAAAGGATGACATGCTTCTCGCCTTGAGATCAATCTTCATATACTTGGCAAAGGGATTATTACATGAGTTCTTTTGATAGGTTACATTCGATTTGATCACAGTATGTTTGGGAGTTGGCATACTTTGCAAGAAGCGCTACCAACTATTGGATTGAAAAGGAGTTTTCGAATCCATGTCCAAGCGTATGTGAACTGCGCAGGTCACACACTTAATGGGTGGGACGCATTAATTTGGATTGGATCCGTAATTAATGAACCTCGTGGGCTTAGCATCTTTGGTGGGCCTGGTTTGGGGTTTCATCTCGTGGCTATATAAGGAGGGAGGAGGAGGCGCGAGTGTGCTTTCCACGGTTTAGGTTTGATTCACTTGAAACCCTAGCCTCCTCCTCTCGCGCCCCTGCCGAGCGACTAGGTGCTTGCACACACGCACGCGGCGTTCCATCTCGGGCGTGTGGACTCTGCGGTGGCGCTGCTGCGGCTGCGGCGTGGGAGGGCGATCCACGGCGAGGCGAGGGCGATCCACTACATCGACGCTTAGCTGCGCGGCGAGGACGAACCACTACATCGACGCGAAGGATTCCGCAACTGCGCGTCTAGTGGTAATCTTATTATGATCCCCTTCTTGCGAGTAGCTTTCTGGTTGCGCGGTAGTTTTTTTTTGTGCTAGCGTAGCATACCGCGTTTCCCTTCAAGTATGGCTCTGATACCACCTCTGTCGGGACCCGAATTTGCAAGTCCGGACCCTCTGTGTATACCGCACTAGTCCAGGATCGCGCTAGTGCACACAAAGCTTAACATAGATGCTATCATAGTCATACACAGTGAATATAGCATAACTTTAATAATTGATAGTAATCTGTTGTCTTACATGATTATTGCCACACGGGGCTTATAAAAGAAATAGCAAATAAGCAAAGCGGAAAAATAAATAAGCGTAGCAGCTCCCGATTCACCGCAGTAACCGATGAGGCTCGGACCCTAAGCATTCGCATCCATATAATCCTCCTCCACGAAGGCGTAGATTCTTCCTCTTACGAAGTTGTTGTTGTTGTTGGGGTGAGTACATAAAGAACTCAACAAGTTGTGCACAAGAACGCAAGTCTAATATTCTATATGCTTGGCTTAATCCAAAGGAATGGCTAACATGGCTATTTTGCGATGAGAGCGGCATTTAACAAGAATCTGATAAATAGATTGAAAAGCAATAAAACAATAATGATAATTAATAGATTGAGCATTTATGAAGTAAACCAAATTTCCAATCCTAAATCAATTTCCACCTCCCATGGCACCTGCCATCCCAACAAGTTTTTGTTTAACAAAAGTCTAACCCTTAAGCAGTAATTCCGAGCATTGCCCAATACCGTAGGCACGGCTATTCGAATAGATTGTACACTCTGCAGAGGTTATGCACTTTACCCACACGATACAACCAAACACCACCAAGGCGAGTGATCATAACAAAGCCTTTACAATGCTACACCTAGACCCAGTACTGTTCGCTAAGGTTTCAACATGAAGGGTTAAACCACCACAACAGGCCCCCTCTTGCGCCATGTGAGTTAAACCAGTAAACCCGGGACTCACTGTTCACCACGATGATACCAAAATCTAGGCTTCACAAATTATTCAAACTAAATTGTCCCATTCCAGACATGTGGTTGCAAGAGAGACTCAGTCAAAGGCTTGCAAGGTTAAGTCCTTAAAGTGATTAAGGCAAGACTTCCACATACCCCGCCAATCTGGCCCACCTTGGCACACCGCCCTTGCCACTTGCCCCAATCTAAATCATTACCACCCTAGTTGATTACCAAGCACCACGTGCCCCACATTTCAATCTAGTTGTGTGACCTCCTCGCCACGACAACTTGATAGCAATGTGACAACACATGACACACAAATTCTTAAACATTGTTCCATATTCCATTAGTCAAGATTAAGTGACAACATTCGGACACATGTGATGGCGTGGCATGGCTAAGTAATCTCTGACGGTCTAACTAGTCCCATGTTGATTATTAATATTAACCAACTATAATTCCACATCCTAGGGTGACAATTAGATCATGGCATAAAATTGACAAGGTGTGATTTAATTCAATTAGGCATATCATCTAATTCCCAAATTAATTGAAATCATTTATACACATAAAATATCATGCATAATTTAAAAGAAAAAATAGCAATTTGGTGAAATTGGGTGCAACATGATCAAAGCACAACTTGCCTTGGAGTAGGTGCTGGTCTTGCTCTGAGCTTGGGTCTTGAAGTGATGAATCTTCCTCCGGATCACCGAGCAGTTCAACGTCTACGCGAAACGATGCCAAAATAGCAAATAAACACAAAAATAGAGAGCAAACAAACTCTAAAAATAAAATAAAATTCACCAATAAATAGATCTTGATTTTACAAATTTTTAGAAATTTGAATCACTCAAATCCGAGTTAAAATGCAAAAGATATAGCCATTTGAAGTTTAAATAAATACTGAAAATACAGAAAATAGAATTTCCGATTTTCCAGAATTATTTCTCTACTGAAAAAGATTTTTATTGCGCAATGCTGACGTCAGCCCTGGCCCAGACCAATCAGTGCTGCCACGTCGGATCGGACGCATGGACCCGGTCCACGGAACCGCCTGCAGTTCACCGTGGGCGCCGACCCCTGGCGCCTCGCGCGCGCGCCCACCACGCTGGCGACCGGATCAGGCTGCGGCGCCGCCCGCGTCGATGCTCTACACTTGGCGCGCATCCGGTGACGATCAAGCGACTATCGATCTACTCCAACGTGGCACTATCTCGACCGCTCATCTTAGATCTAACGGTCCATCTTACCGGAGAGGTTCACTGGCGATGAGGATGGCGCGCGCGATCCGGGCGGTTGGCGAAGATCCAACGGTGTCGGCGAAGCTCGAGACACATGGCGGGCTTGCTTGGAGCGGAGGAAGACGACCACCCGAACGGCGCTTCGGCGCGACTCCGGCGAGAAGAAAGCAGCAGACTCGACGCGGCACGACGCGAGGAACTCGGATCTGGAACCCTTGCGACGGACGGCGGCTTGACGACAGCGGGACCCGAAGAAAACCGCGACGGTGAAGAGCAAACTCCGGCGAGCTCCTGCGAGGCTACAGCGGCGACTCAACGGTGAAGGCTAGCACTGGCGGATGCGCTCTGGGATGGCAATCCTCAGGGTGTGGGCGGCGGCTTTTATAGCCTCGGCATGCGCGCAGGGAAGGAAACCCTAAATCACGCGGCGGCGACGGCAAGCGGCGGCAGATTCAGAAATCGAATCGGAGACGACAACCGAGAGCCTTCCGATTTGCGATCAACGGCCATGATTAGATCCGAAGCGATACGATCCGATCCGTTCTTTCCAAAAACAACGGATGAGATCCAACCTTTCCAAAAAAAACACGATCCGATTTCTTCCACACGTTCTTGATCCAACGGCTCGCAGGTGGTTAGGGTTTCTGATCTTGTCTTTAAATCACACGCGTCCCTCTGCGATCCAACGGCCGACGCAGCACCGGCGACGTGGCTTGATGAAGACCACAAGATGAAGATCTGACGGTTGGCGTCTTGGTAGCGCGGCAGCGGTGGCCGAGCGAGCCGCTGTGGCGGCGGACACGCGACGCACACAATCTCGGCTTGGCCCAAGATCATTCACGCCGATTTTTCTAACGCTTTTCGATTTAAAATAATTCCCGAAATTAGATTAATTCATTTAAGGCAATTAAAATATCAGGAAAAATCCAAGAAAATTCTCATAAATACTTTGAAACATTCTGAACTCAAATAAAATATTTTTGACAAAACTTCATATTATTTTTATCTATATATAATTAGTTTTCACCAAAGGTTCAATATACTTAATTAAAATAAATTCAAATAATTTCTGGAAAATCCGATAAATTCAGAAAATCACCAAAATGCACATAAGTGAAATTACAGGCCAAATTTTGGGATGTTACATTTTTCAGTACTCTATGCACCCTTATTGAAATGTATGATTGTAATATTGAACTAAGTACAGCGGCCAATTTCCCGTGCGTCGACTAATTCTAGCGGACTGGATCAGCTGAAAATTGCGGTTCACGTCTCTTTAATTTTTTTTGTCGAAAGAATCTACGGTGACCCATTTACATGGTTTTGTACGAGTGATTCAACCACACACTCTTGGTATCATTTAAGCAGTGAGTACACGCTTTTGTTCTTTTTATACTTTGGCCCGATAGGTTAGTAAAGGTAGGATAATCATTTATAGTGTAGAATAACAAGTAGTACAAAATAAAGTTCTGTTATTTATACGCATCCCATACATGTATCCTAGGAACTCAATAGTGTTTTTAGATCTTCCACCAACGGTGCAGGTACTCATCAATGTCATTCCCATATTGCCTCGGCCCTTGGATAAGTATGAACAGTAAAATGTACTTCCGCTTTATACACAATTAAGGAGGAATGTTGTAGATACAGAGATTCATAGGCTAGGTGCTATGTCGGCTGCTCATGTTACCGAAATAATTTATTCCATCTGTACTCAATCCAAACCTTATATTCCTCGGTTCCGCACCGAATTATGCAAACCTCCTATCGATGTTTCTCTATTAGGAAGAATCAGTAGGGTATCTTAGCATTATATTATTCTTACACTTCTCTGAGTGCCAACGCAACAGTTTTGCATCCCTTGGGTTGGTAAATAAATGCTTTTAATAGAGAATTACAGATAGAAACCACGCCACCTTAGCAGGAAGTCCTTTCTTCACCTCGATGCCCTCGCTAGCATCTTCTCGTTGATTCTTACGCTTGTACCAAGATGTGTTGCGCATCGGACATATATATAAATCTGCGTGCTCTTTATGGTAGAGGATACAGTCGTTCAGACATACATATATTCTTTCTATTTTCATTCCCAAGGGACAAAAAATCATCTTGGCTTTGTAGGTGGTTGTCGGCAACTCGTTTGCCTCCGGAAGCATGTCCATTAATAGACCTAACAACGCTGTGAAAGTCATGTCGGACCAACCATTAGTTGTCTTTAATTTCAACAGTTCAAGCACGGATGACAACCTCGTGTATTTCGACTTGCAGTCTGCGAACAAAGGTTTTTTGAGTCTTCCATCAAACCCCGAAATTTACAATACTCTCTGTCATCACGGTTCCCTTCTGCATCAATTCAAATTGTCATCCTACAACCTATCCTCATGGGGAGCACAATCAATATCATCCGGCATATTGTTAACTTCATCAGCAATTTAAGTACTATCTACTTTCTATATAATCTGTTCTTCACCATGACTGGTCCAACATGTAGAATCAAGTGATGATTCTAGGCTGAGTTGCCAAACATCTTTAGATTGTCGCAGTCAATACATGGACAAGACATAAATCGGACCCACTTATTAAGTATATGATCCTCTGTAGCTCTTCTGAAAGTAGAGACACCATTAATGTACTCGTCACTCGCATAGTTCGCAGCGTACATCTAATTTTGGTCCATCTATTATGCTACATATATAACAATAAGTGTTAAATAATGAAGTACACTAAAAGTGCATGCACATGCACATGCACATGCACATGCATATATTCTTAAATTGGAGCACAAATTAACTAGCTAAACCCCTAACATAAATCATAAACCATAGTAGATCTAAATAATCTTCGCTCTATACTAAGGATGGCAATCTTACCCGATTACCCGTGTACTCACAGGTAAAAACCCTAATAGAGGTAAGTATGTTCCTCTTTTTTTACCCACGGACATGTTTATATGGGTCAAACTCTACCCGATGGGCAAACGGGTATGGGTATGGGAGAGCTTCACCCGTACCCATTTCGCCCGATTACTGCCTCCTTCTATTGACATATGGGCTAGAACCGACGCCTAGTTGGTCCCCTGATCTCCAATTTGTGATACCTCATTTGAGTATTTGTTGAACTTAAGTATTTGTGTGTCATTTGTTTGCATGTATTATTTTAATTCTTATTCTCATATACATTTGAAATTTTGAATCATTGATAATCATTCTTCAATCCACAGAATGTAGCTAATACCACTACAAGAAACAGGGAAAAATTCGTGGGACAGAAACCCACGAATTTAGGCCACAACCCACGAATTTAAGTTAAATTCGTGGGCATACCGTCAAATTTAGTCCACGAATTTAACTCGATGAAATTAATCAATTAAATTAAGTTCGTGGGTTGCTGCCAAGCCCACGAATTTAACTGGGAATCTGAGTTAAATTCGTGCGCCCGGGAAACCCAGGAATTTAACAGATTAAATTCGTGTGCCAACGTAGCCCACGAATTTAATCTGTTAAATTCGTGGGCTATATAGCCCATGATGTTAATCTGTTACATTCGTGGGCTTAATAAACCCACGAATTTAATCTGTTAAATTCGTGGGCTCAAGGAACCGACGAATTTATCTAGAGCGCCCAGATAAATTCGTGAGTTTTTAATGGTTCACGAATTTATCAGTCATTTATACACAAATGTGTGTGTGTGTGTGTGTATATATATATATATATATATATATATATCCATGTGCATCGCACTGAATACATATAACAACTAAAGAACAAAAGAAAAGGCAAAAAGAAAATTGGAACTAAAAATTGCTAAGCGAAGAATAAGAAGGATCATCTATTTTGTTCAAATCTGATCAGAAACACTAACACAAAAGAACAAATTAAAAGCAAAAAGAAAAGTAGTTAGTATCAGATTTTTATGGCAATATATACCATTGGGTAAGTTCCATTTCATTTGGATGCAAAAGTATCAATCGAATGCAATGGCATTCAGCAGCTGGATCCAACTCTGGAAACGGGAAACTACATTGACATGACTTGTTCTGTCATTTGAAGATGAATGTGTTTCTGTCATTCATTCAGAACAAGTCACATATCAAAACCCAATATCATCATTTGCCTAGAAGTCGGAAATGACAAAAGCAAGAAAATGACAAAAATAACTCTGAATGTAGAAAATGACTGAACATATATTTGCAATAAACAAAAATACAAATGACTAGATCACAAATATATATATGCAACTCATATGGCAACATCATCAAATCCAGATTTATGCATTTTAACTTAAATTATCACTATTGCAACATATTACTCAGATTGATATATACTAAAAGAATGAACTAAATTTCCTACAGAAGTATCTGTCCATCCGCTGCACATCGACTAAATTGCAACTAATGTTCCTAAATTTGAGCAAGAGGAAGGAAGGGAGGGGGCAGCTAGCTCACAAGGGTCATCAAACTCCACAACGAAGTTCAAGCGAACGAAGAATTAACAAACGAGACACCAAACTTATTACCTCTACTAAAAGATTGAAACAAACCTTTTAACTCTTTAAAACCGGCTTAAAACTAAGTCACCGAAATGTACAAAATTTCGGCATGACCTCTCTAGTAAATAGGACATCCACTCAGCAGACAAAAAAAACATTTGTAGTTATAATATATATAGCAATCTCTCAAACCAGAAGGAGACATTCTAGAAGATCCTTAGATAATCAATCACACATCCAACGGCAATTTGTAAACTACGTACGCAATGACGTACAACACATTACAACCATATGTTAGGCATGAACCGAAGCTGTTTCGCTGTTTCTTTTGACATGTACAGCCGTTTAAGCCTATCCGTGATCGGCATGTACCGAAGCTGTTTAGTCGCGACCTTTGTAGTCACTGATACCCCTTCCTCATCTACCACCTCAACGAATCTACACTTACCGCAATGCATACAATGAGTATCCTTATCATGATCCTTCCAGAATAGCATGTAATTATTCTCGCACACATCAATCTTCTGGTAATTCATCCCGAGGCCGGCCATCAACTTTTTCGATTGGTACAATTCCTTTGGCATCTTGTGGTTAGGCGGAAGGACATCATTCATAAGTTCAAGCAAAGCGTTGAAGCATTTGTTCAAAAAGTTGAACTTCGACTTCATCGACATAAGCCGTGTAACCGCCTGCAGGACGGTCACATTGGTCAAGTCATGCAGCTTCTCATCCGAGGCGTCAAGTAGCCTATAGAATTCCTTAACCTTCTCCGGCTTGACCACTCCCCGGAGTTAAATTCAGTCCCCCTGCCAAGATCATCCAGCATCTCTTCCATTTGATCGTGATCTTCCCCATGGTTCAACTCAATGGCCTGCCCTGCGGCCTCTCCATGATGGTGCCACACCAAATAGTTAGGCATGAACCCGTTTTTGTAAATGTGATACTGCACTATATCCTTACTGTAGTAGCTGTTATTCTCGCAGAGGGTACACGGACAATACACATATTCAGCTCCTCCAGCGAATGCTTGCTTCAAGAAAGCATCCGTGATCTGCCCCCATTCCCTTGAGTGCCCCCCATCACTCCTCCATCCGTCATACATCGCCCTTCGATCATCACCCATTCTCAAAGCTAAACAAATGAAACGATGTCAACGTACGACCATGGCTTAGGTGACAAAGACAACCCTATTAGGAAAGATGTGTTCTAAACCCACCCAAGAATGGAGGCCATTGCATGCGACCTGTGACGTGCGCTACGAACCGAACGAAATTTCGGCGGCATAACCCCGTTGTTCTCCAAACGCACGCCTGATGCTGGTGCGTCGGAGAACAACAGGGTTATGCGGACGAAATCACGTTCGGATCGCTCGGACGTCACAGGCCCCATGCAACAACCAACATTCTTGGGCTGTGCAAAATACACTGGACAATTCCGGAACTGCGCACCTCACAAGCAAATGTGAGATGCGCCGTTCCCGAACGGGTGACGCCTAGGCTCTCTACTGTTCGACACAAACCCTAAACTCTAACGTTATATACAACGGCAGCGAGAAAATAAAAATATATATACCATATGCAGCGAATATAAAATGAGATGAAATAACTACAAACGAATATAAAATGAGATGAAATATACCTTCTCCAACGCCAATGGGGCGTCGCGGAGGGTCCGGGAGGGCGGGTGGCGCAGCGACGGCGGGCGGTGGCGTGGGCGGCGGGCATGCGGGGTGGGGGCACGGCCGGTGTGTTAGGTGGGCGCTTGGCGGCGTGCGGCGGCGCAGCAGCAGCAGCGGGCGCGGCGGGCGGGCGGCGGCGGCGCGGGCGGGCGGGCGGCGGGCGAGCGGCCAGCAGCAGCGGGCGGGCGGGGCGCGGGCGGCGCGCGGGGGCGGCGGCGTCGCGGCGGCGAACGGCAACGCCGGGCGGCAAGGGCTTACGGGGCTTATGCATGGCGCACGGGCAAAGCGGGGGTGAGAGGAGCGAAGAGAGAGAGAGAAGCCCGACGGGCTTTTAAATTCGTAAATAAATTCGTGGGTGTTTTTTGTGCATGAATTTATTTAAATTCGTGGGTATTTGCACTAACCGACGAATTTAAATACATAAATTCGTTGGTGTTTTTTGGCCCACGAATTTAATTAAATACGTGGGTTTTTTAGAAACCGACGAATTTAAATATATAAATTCGTGGGTTTTGTTTTGGCCCACGAATTTAAAAAAATCTATGAATTTTACACTGTTTCTTGTAGTGTACCCATAATTTCATCAAAAGGATTGTATTAGTGCCATAGCTTATTAGCTCCTAGTGACATTTGGTTGGAAAGATTGTTGATGGTGGCGGGTAAACGGGTATACCTGCGGGTATCGGGTTCCCGTGGGCGACGGGTATGAGTTAGATTCTTCGCCAATGACCTTTCGCTGGTATACCCGTGGGGGAGATTTTAGTTCGCAGGTATGGATATGGGCAAGCACTACCCGTACCCGCCGCACCCAATTGCCATCCCTACTCTATACCAAGCTAGCTATAATCTAAACCAAGCATATATCTTCAATTTTCTCTTTACCAAACTAGCTACCTCTTAGATAACAAACAAAAAATGGATCTACAAGCTACATCTAATATCTTCAAATTCTATCTTTATCAACCTAACTAGTTTCTTATGTAAAAAGGAACAAAATGGATCTTCAATTCTCTCTTTACCTAGCCTAGCTAGCTAGCTGCATCTTCAAAATAATACCATTAGAACCAATTTCTACTTTAAAACACAAAGAATAAATGGATCTACACCAAGCTAGAACTAAACCAGTATCTTCAAATATTCTCTTTATACCAAACTAGATCTTCAATCAATATAATACAATTAGGACCAATTACTAACCTTAGATCATTAAAAACAAATGGATCTACAATCACTCTTCCAAATCCACAGTCTCCTTGCACTCGATCGCCTCACAATTGGACCAACATAAAAAATAGCTAGGAAAAACCTAAGTGGGTCGGGGGTCTCGCGGCTCTCTTTACTTATTTATAGGAAATGCTCATCATAGACAGTTCTAACCAAAAACCATCTAAGATAACATCTCCTTATAGACGGTTTTAACCAAAAACAGTCAGTGAGACATCACTGACAATTTTGGCTAGAAGGGCCAGTGATAGATGTCCTTATCACAGACGATTCTAGCCAAAAACCGTCAGTGATGATGGCTAGAAGGGTCAGTGATAACGACCATATCATAGACGGTTCTAACAAAAAACCGTCAGTGATTAATAGCATAGTCATCACTGACAGTTTTTTAATTGAACCGTCTGTGATGTAGATCTCATCATTGACGATTTTTTGTTAGAAGGGTCAGTGATGAGGGGTCTAATACTATGTATACCATTATATAGATAACTTATTAATTATATAAGGTTATTATAGATAACTATATAGACAATTTGTTATATATGTTATCTTTATAGTCTTTTCTATAGATGATATAAAGAATAAACTACAGACAACTATCGTCTATACATGGTAGATGTTTAAGGTGTGCTCATGTCTTGATCATTCGTCACATGGGATTTCTTTGCTCAAAATAAAAGGAAAATGCTACTTGATGTGATGTCTAATAATCTCAAAGTTAACAAAGGGCTATTAATTTTTTGATGACGTGGCTTAACCGGAAGGCTTGTTTGTAGTCAATACTACAGGGGAGAGACCGTCATCGAATAAAATGAAATTGCTATGCTCAGTGATGCACTGTAAGAACCCTAATTCACTGATTTGAACCCACTGTGTTTACCGCACTAGTCCCAGGATCAACGCTAGTGCACACAGCTCAACATTGGTACATATCACATCATACTCAACGATAATAAAAATAATACTCCATTTATTGATATAGCTAAGTGTATGATCTTATGACCAACTTACATTATTAAGCCACACAGGGCAAGACTTGAGATATAAACTAAGAAATAAGCAGCGAAAAGTAGAAGATGTAGATAGCTCATTAGTTCACCATAGGCAACTGACAAGGCTCGGACCCTAATGACTCGTGTCCTCCTGGAACTCCTCCTCCAACAAAGGTGTAGACTCTTCAACTATTGATTATTGTTGTTGTGGGGTGAATACATAAAGCACTCAACAAGTTGTGCACAGAATGCAATTCTATGTAACTATATGCGAGGCTTATTCCAAAGGAAAATGCTATTATGGCTATTTTTGCAATAAGCAGCGTTTAATAATAAATACGGTAAATAGATTGTAAAGACTTGTAAAACAAATAACAGTAATAAATAGATTCAGTATTTCTCAAGTAAACCAAGTTTCCAATCCTAAGTCAAGTTTCTAAAGGAACTAGTTGGCCTAGAGGGGGGGGGGGTGAATAGGCAACTTTTGCAAATTTTAACTTCTTAGAGACAATTTATTATTCTCTTTATGTGAATAACTCAGTTCAATATATGACAGAAGTAAAAGCAAATAATGATAAGTGCGAAAGCAATAAAGTAAAATAAAGCACAAAAGAGACAGAGATTTATCCCGTGGTTCAGAGCCCTTCTCCTACTCCACGTTGAAGCACTTCTTCTGAAGTATTGCTTCTCCAAAGCTAGTCGCAGTAGCTCTGGTGATCACTCAGGTAGCTCTTTCACTACTCCAGTGAGGTGAGCTCCAAATCTTTCACAAATACAGTGGCCTTCCACAATCACCTTTGGACAGGTCACACTTTCCACTTCCTCCAAGCTATCTAGGATCACTAAGATCCAAGAGTAATAAACTTTGCACAAGTTCTGTCTCTTGGTTCACTCGCAAATCACACAGCTAGACTCCAGCTTGGAGCTAAACACTTAAAGATGTTGAGGATTTTGAGTTTGAAAGTGAAGCACAGACTCCTTTTGAGAATGAGATTTATTTTGAATGCTAAAAGGTCAAGGAGTTCATTCTCTATCTTGTTAGATGGCTCAGGAAATGCTTATATAGCCATTTGGAATGAATATAGCCATTACACCTACCACTGTAACCGTTGGACGTGTCAGAATATCAAAAAGTCTAAAATACACGTGTACAACGGACTGAACAACAGACTTTAGCGATACTGATCATGTGTATGACGGACAAATTTAGGACATTTACGACGGATCAAAAAATTTGGTCCGTTGTACATGGGATTTTCAGAGAGTTTGGTCCGGCAAAGGAATGAGTGAGTTACATGTATGCTGAACCAAATTATTTGGTCCGTCATACATGGGAATTTCTAAGATTAGTAGCCAAGGACCTTTTTCAACAAAAATGAGTTTATCCAAGCGATTTGCTTTTGCAACGGACTAAAATTTTAAACAAGAATACTTGGTCCGTCAATAAAGCAAAAAACCTTTGAATAAGAAGAATATCTATCTATGGATTTAATAAATAGAACTCCAAGGTTTGGTCCGGCAAAAAGGCTTATAATCTGAATGAGTGCCGAACTAAAATATTTGGTCCGCTGCAGATGGAAATCTGAGAAGTTTTGGTCTGTCGAAGGAGCATGATTTTATACGTATGCCGGACAAAAAACTTTGGTCCGTCATACATAGACAATCACTTGGTTGCAAGATGTCTTCAAGGAATTTTCACCAAGGACTAAAGAATGTGAAAATAAGAGATTTGGTCCGATGAGAAGATACCTTGATAGGAGTTTTGATAAAGAAGAATTTCAATGCTGGACCAAAGTAGTTTTTGACTGAAAAAGGATTTTGGCTATGTATGCAATAGACTTAAGAAATGGATAGCGGAATTTTAGTCCGTCGCATATTTAGACTATTGAAATGAAGGAGAATTTTGACTCAAAGAGCAATGACTAAGAGTCTTTTACTCAGAGAAATCATTGTCTTTGCCTTATGATCCAATCTACTAACTTGTGCAAAGTCCCTCTTTAGACAGCCAAACTGAAAATAATCCTAGCTATTTTACTTGAATCATCTCCCAAGTCATAAACTAGTAAAAAAACACCTTAATCTTGTTAGTCCAACTTGCTTCATCATTGATTTCAGCACATGCTCTTCAAAACTTAAGCATTATTAACATAGTCATCAACACCAAAACTATAATAAAACATGATAATGGAAATTGAGGGGGCCTAGATGCTATCAGCTTCAACCTTTCATATGGCATCCTGCCATCCCAACCAAGTTTTCCATTTAATTAAACTAACCCTTAACTGTAATCCCCGAGCATTGCTCAATTCCGTGAGCACGTCTATTCGAACAGTTTTACACTCTGCAGAGGTTATGCACTTTACCCACACGATACAACCATACACCACAAAGGCGAGTGATTATAACAAAGCCTTTACAATGCTCTGTTTAGACCTGGTACTACCCGCTAAGGTTTCAACGCTGGTGGGACTAGTTACCACATCCAGGGCCCCCCTCTTGCGCCATGTGAGCTACCCCATAACCCGAGACTCACTGAACACCACCGTAGTACCAAAATCTAAACATCACAAATTAGTCAGCTAGGCTGTCCCATTCCAGACATGTGGTTGCATGATTGACTCAGGTCAAAGGCTTGCAAGGTTAAGTCCTTAGAGTGATCAGGGCAAGACATCCACATACCCTCTGCCCATCGGGCCCACCTTGGCATACTCACCCCTTGTCACTTTCCCCAATCTAAGTGATTATTCCCCAAGTTGATTACCAAGCACCACGTGCCATCAACAAATCAACGTCGTTGCGTGACATGACTTGCCACTACAACTCGATCTCATTGTGTGACCTCACATGACACACAAGTTCACTTCATTGTTCCATATTCCATTAATCAAGATTAATCATTGATGATTCATGTACATGTGATAACGTGGCACGGTTAAGCAATCTACGATGGTCTAACCAGCCCATATTGATTATCAATATTAACCAACTATTATTTAACAATCCTAGGGTGATAATTAGATCATGGCATACAAATGACAAGGTAGGGTATACTTAGAGATGGCCAAATGGGCCGTGCCTAATGGGCTGGTGTAACACCCTAAATTTTGCCCTAATTTAAATTTTGGAGTATTTTTTATTTTTGTGAATTTTTGGGAATTTGTTGAAATTATTTAGAATTATTCAAATAAAGCCTTCCTTGAAAATAATTAAATAATGGAAAAGTGTTTGCAAAGTTTGATTGGAAATATTTTATTTGAGTCCCAAATAGTTCAAAGTATTTTCTAGAATTTTTCTGGAATTTTTCAGATATTTTTACTATTTTCTTTGGCCAAAACTATTTTCTCGAATTATTTTTATTCGAAAAGGATTTAAAATCCCCGAAACAGTGCTTGGGCCGAAACCCTTGGACCGGCCCAGTACTGTGCTCTGGCCCAGCTCGCGTCGTTGGCCCACGCAGGCCGCCCCGTCGAAACCCTAGCCGCCGCCGCGCTTCGCCTGTTGGATCAGCATCATGCGTCTGAGAAGCTGCCGCGTCACTTCACCGTTTTCGCCCGTTGGATCACTGCGTGCGGACGCCCGGGATTTCGCCACGTCGCTTCTTCCTCGCGAGATCGCTGGAGCAACGGCCGCTTGCATGTCCGCCCGTTTTGCCGAGGATTACGCGCACGTCGAGGCGCTATTTAGTGCGTCGCTGCCACCCCCGTGCTGTGCATTTCAAGACGCTCCTGTAGCCATAGCGCACGCCTCCCGAAACGCCTCCGCTTACTCACAAAAGCTCGCCGTAGTTGCTCTCTGTGCGCCGCCACTGTTCTGCGCCGTTTGCGTCGCCGTCGGTCCATTTCCACCGTCGCCGAGGCCATTAGAGCACTGCCCGAGACAAGCCGCGTCGAATGCGCTAGATCTTCTCGCCGGGGAACCACCGAAACGCCATCGACTACGTCGTCTTCCTCATCTCCGGCAAGCCTGCACCGCCACACGCCATCGCCGGACTTCGAGCATCGTTGACCGTCGGATCTGCAAGGAGGGGTAAGGATTATGCCACGTCACCCTTCTCTGTTTTCATTTAGTTTGTTTCTGTGCCGTTAGATCTGTTATGGACGGTCTGGATTAACCCTAAGGTTTATACGTTAGTTGAATCTTGATCGTTAGATCTAGAGCGAACGGCTTGGATTAGATCTAGTTTCTGCGATATGTTTTTGTCTTAGCCGTTGGATTAGACCTAAACGGCGGTTGTGAGTTGATCGGTGGCACGCGGATCCGTGCCGTTCAAATTTGAACGTGCGGCGAGGATGACGTCGCACCCCCATCGAATCACATGCGGACGCGTGTGCGCGTTGACTGAGGGAGAGACTAGATCCAACCGTTGATTTCGGGCGCACCGTTAGATTCGTGACGCGTGGGGGCGTGGAGTGCGAAGCGTCGCCGAACCACGCGGGGGTGAGATCCGACCGTTGGTTGAGCGTGCGGTCTGGATCTTGCCGCGTGTCGCGTCGGGATTGGCTGCGCATCGTCGCTGACGCCACGGCTTGCGTTACCTAGTGCACGAGCACAGTTCTATCTGTCCACGGTGGACTAAAGCCGGGCGTGGACCCAGTCCATAGGCCAGAGCGACGTGGCAGCCTCTGGGCATGCCACGTGTCATGCTGACGTCATAAATATTTTTATATATAAAAATATTTTGGCCGAAATTAATTTCTATGCTGACGTCATCATGATGCGATGCTGATGTCATAAATGCGAATTTTCAGTATAAAAATAATTTGGAAAAATCGTATTTTCTAATTTCTGAAATTTAAGATTTTATTCAAACTTCAAATTGCTATAACTTTTGCATTTTAACTCTGATTTGGGTGATTCAAATTTCTAAAAATTCATAAAATTGTGATCTATTTAATGATGAATCTTATTTGAATTTTTGAGGCCATGTAGTCATCTGTATTAGAAGTTTATTGTATATTTTGTTTGTACGCGTAGACGCAATTTTGCCGGAAAGTTTTGAGGAAGAATTCGTCGCTCAAGACCAAGATTCGGAACACGACCAGCAATTCTTTGAAGGCAAGTGATGCTTTGATCATTTTGATCCCAGATTTTTAAAATGTAATTTATGCTTTGAAATTATGCATGCTTATTTATTTAAAATGAAGCTAATTTAAATTGGGATAACGTAGTTAATCAACCCATTCTGTTATGCCACCTTGAAATTATTAATTGTATGCCCTAAATCACTGTCACCCTAAGTTTGTTTGTACTGGTTGGATAATAATATGATGCCAACACGGGAGGCTAGACCGTGAGTAGATGCTTGGCCTTGCAACGAGTCATGAATGATCTTTCAGAAAAATGCTACAAAATTGAGTAATGGAATATTGAATGTATTTTGAAAGTGGTGTGATGATGCCACATGATGATATGGAAGTATGGTGACCTGTGTGGTTCCATATCGATGTTGAGTTATTCTTGGCATGTGTTGCACAATAATCAAGCCGGGTGGGAAATGATTTAGGCTGGGGCAAGTGGCAGAGGTGTGTGCTGGTTGGCCTGTGTGGCATTGGGTTGATGAGTGTTGTGAGTTTGTCTGCCACAATGGGCTGTGTGCCACTGTTGAGTGTTGGAAGTCTTGCCTTGGTCAGTTAAGGACTTCACCTTGCAAGCCTTTGATCCAAGTCACCCATACGACCACATGTCTGATATGGGACAGACCTAGTTGATTAGGGTTATGATATCTTTCCTTTGATACCTCGGGGTGACAGTGCACGGGGGTGTATCTGTGCGGGGGAGCGTACCTGTGCTACGGCTTGGTGCCCATCCAACGGTGATTGACCTGTCCTATACTTCGGCTCTGTGTGAGTGAAGTGATAGTGAGGGCAATACCGGAGAGGTTCTTTGGTTAAGGTAGAGGTTCCTGAAAAGCTTTGTTGCGGACAATCACCTGTGTGGTGAGCGGCTGTATCTTGTGGGTAAAGTGTACAACCTCTGCAGAGTGTCAAAACTATTCGAATAGCCGTGCTCACGGTATTGAGCATTGCTCGGGGATTACAGTCAAGGGGTAGATCTTCATAAACAAAATGTGGAAAGGGTGGCTATGTGCCAGTATTGAAAATAAACTGTTAAGGTTGTGTGCCAAGAATCTTCGAAGAAAAACCATTTGAAGAAAATAGTATTACTTATAAGCTGTTCCCTTTGCTTTAAACTAAATAAGATCTTGGTTTAAAAATCTTTGTTTGATGCAAGAGAACCATTTAAGCCAATCCTTTGGAATAAGCTTTGCATATAGTACTAGTGCCGCATTCTATGCATTACTTTTTGAGTGCCTTGTGTACTCATCCCACCTTGCTTATCAACCCCAACATCGGTGGAGGGTCTACACCACTGGGAGGAGGAGTACATTGAGGACCCGAGCAACTAGGGGCAAGCCCGATCGGATGCTGTGGAGAGATGGAGGCTTCCACGATATTTATTTTTATTCATTGCTATTTCTTTTACTCGAATAATGTAAGCCTGCGTGGTGATTTTATGTAAGGAGACCATAAGGTCGTACAACTCAGTTTATATAATTGTTTGCACTATTTATTCTTATATCGCTGTGAATATCTGTGATGTGCAACCCTGTAAGACTGTGTGTGCTAGCGTGATCATGGACTAGCACGGAATACACAGAGGGTCCGGATTTGCAGATTCGGGTCCCGACAGAGGTGGTATCAGAGCAGACTGACTGTAGGTCTTGACCCTAAACTAGATTAGTTGTACCTAGGAGGATAAAACTATTTTCTAAGACTTAATCAACTTGAGCAAGAATATCAAGCAAATCTCGACTTATCTTTTCTCCTTTGCTTCATACCTATGCTAAAATCTTATTATTATTTTTTGGTTAATTTAAATAAGGTTTGTTTTGGCAGATGAGGATGATCCACACCTATGGAGGCGCCTTGGGAGGATCGCCGCTGAGTTACAGCGTATGATCATTGCTCGGAGGTTTTGGACAGTCGCTTTATCGAGGACCACGGTGGTGCGAGCGAGGACTTGACATCGCACAGGATGTCAAGGTCACGATGTATTTCGGGGAGAGGACAAGGCGAGCCGTCCTATCTACATCACTGTCGGGAGGTCTTCTTTTGAGGCGGGATCCGGGAGACGGCGCGTTTGGCGTGCGGTAGATTGCCCGCACCTACTCCGCAGAGTTGGAGGGTACTGTCTTTCATCACCATCCGCGTCGAGACAATCGTTTTTACAGGATGGAGCTCGTGGAGGAGGACGCCACGATCACCCACCGGCAAGGTATGTCATCGCCTAGGAGGGCGCCTTGGGCGAGGCAGTCCGAGGCTGCGAGAGGACCCGCGGCGAGGTCACGAGGCGAGATCCAAGCTGCGGGAGGGCTTAGCACACTCCATGCGAAGATTCGGGAGTTGGAGATGGCTTTGTATGGACCCGAGCACGAGCGATCCTGAGGCGCGCGATCCAGATCCGGAGGAGCAGGCAGAGCACCGGCCACGGGAGAGCGAGCGGCCGGGACGATGAGTCGATGGGGTCTTTTGCACCGGCTATAGTAGGTCATCGGGACGATTCGCCCGATGCGGAGCACCCACGGTGTATGCTCGAGGAGCCGCGGCGGGTTGGCTCGATGAGTGATCGAGTCTAGTAGAGTATAGTGTCGAGACTCGAATGTTGAGTCGCGTCTTTTGCTTGAGTCACCATTAGGTGTGAGTCGTCATAGAGTCCTCGTTGCTTACTTGCTTTTGGTTGTGAGTGTCTCGTATGTGTTGCATTGCCCTTAGTCACTTGTGAGCAACCATCTTGCTTTATATTATATCAATAAAGTGGCTAAATAATTTAAGTTACACTGTTTCCCCACATAAGCTCTTTTACTTGTCTATGCTTTCTTCTTTTCTTAAACCTTGGAAGTTTGCAGCGGATGGTGAGGACTCGTGGAAATGTTGGAGCAGTGAGCGGAGCTAATCGGTGACAACGGAATGAGGAACCAATCCCTCAACCGCCGCAAGTCGATATCACGAACACAGGAGCCTTCTGTGCGGACTCAACTCATGAACACGATGGTTGGACCATGCGTGAGATATCAATCAAGCTGCTGCGAATGTTCAACAGGGGTAACCATGGACCACACCCTACTCAAGGTTATGCGAGTTTATGCGAACTCGTCCACCTACCTTCTCGAACAACGCCAATCCACCGGAGGCGGACGATTGGCTAAGGACAATTGAAAGGAAGCGCACATTACCCAGTGTGTGGGACATGAGAGGGTGCTCTATGCCTCTCATCAACTAGAAGGAACTGTCGCAGTGGTGGGAAAACCTGCGCGACTCATGAGGACTCACGAGTATCACGTGGGAGAATTCACCTCGACCTTCCGCCCATGTACCATGTACAGGGTATCATGGATCTTAAAAGGAGGAATTCCGGAGCCTCAGCGGGCGGCGATCGATGGTGATTACGAATAAGTTCACACTGGCCCGCACGCTACGCACCGGGGAGGGCGTGGCTACGGATAAGGCGGACAATCCCGCTTCATGAAGGGATTGAATGCGAGGTTGCAGTGGGGTGATCACCACACATTCCACGACTTCCAAGAGCTAGTTAACAAAGCTCTTATCTTAGAGGACAAGCGCCGAGTTGGATGACAATCGAAAGCGCGAGAATGGCGCAACAAGGAGGTCGTCGGGGCGGAGGCGAAGGGCGGCACCCCAGCAGATTCTTCGGTTCGGCCAGGCGGCGGCGGGGCACCACTGCCGGCAAATCGTCGATGGGCGAGAATGCGAACTCGGCCCGAAGCGTAGTACGGTGGAGGAACCTCTCAGGCCACGGGAAGACGTTGCTATCACTGCAATAAACTGGGGCATTTTGCCAATAACTACCCTAAGAAGGGAGGTGTCACCCGGTCCGTTTCAACCTGGGGAACACACCGGCAAGGACTCCCGCACCAATCGTGAACGCGGGGCATCAGCGACAACTCCATCCCAAGGAAGCTGCACGAGGCGAGTCAACCACATTACAGCGGATGAAGTCGAGCGCCACGGACGTTGTACTGGGTAAGTTCCTAGTAAACTCAGTACTAGCTACTGTTTTATTTGACTCCGGAGCATCACATTCATTTGTTTCTCAAGATTTTGCCATTCGCAATAATTTGGATATTGTGGAACTTAAGTGTGTACTTATAGTCCAATCCCCTGGATCAGAACTCCGATCCAATATAGGATGTTCTGGGGTAAGGCTAATAATTAATGGAATGGAGTTCCTAGCGAACTTAATTATATTGAATACCCAAACCTTGGATGTTATCCTAGGAATGGATTGGTTAACCAAACATAAGGCTGGACTGCGGAAAAAGAGTCATATCGGTCGAGAGCCCGGATGGAAAGAAGATTGATTTTGAAGCAAAATCAGTACGAGATGGACAATTAATGGTCAACAGCATGAAGATTGTGACTTGGAGGAAGTTTCCATAGTCAATGAATATCCGGATGTTTTCCCGGAGGATTTACGGAATGCCGCGGATAGAGATATCGAGTTCGTGATAGAGCTTGTTCGAGGACAGCTCAATAGCTAAGAGACCTTACGGGATGTCCACGGAGGAATTAGTGGAAATGAAGAAGCAAATTGAAGAGCTGCTAGAAAAAGGATTTATAAAACCTAGTTCATCGCCATGGGGAGCACCTGTCTTGTTCGTCAAGAAGAAGGACGGGAGTTTTAGGATGTGTATAGACTATCGTGCACTCAATGATGTGACGATAAAGAATAAGTATCCGCTACCCAGGATCGACGATCGTTTTGATCAGTTGAGGGGAGCAGGAGTCTTCTCCAAAATTGATCTCCGATTAGGATATCATCAATTGAATATCCGATCAGAGGATATTCCGAAGACTGCATTTTCGTCAAGATATGGACACTATGAGTTTACAGTGATGTCTTTTGGCTTGACAAATGCACTAGCATATTTCATGAACTTAATGAATAAGGTTTTTATGGAATATTTGGATAAGTTCGTTGTCGTGTTCATAGATGATATTCTTGTCTATTCCAAGACAAGAGAAGAGCACACCGAACATTTGAGGCTAGTCCTTGAGAAATTGAGGGAACAACAGTTGTTTGCAAAATTTAGTAAATGTGACTTCTGGAAGAATAAGGTTGAATTTCTTGGACACATAATGACGGCAGAAGGAGTTGCGGTAGATCCAAAGAAAGTGGAAACGGTTTTGCATTGGGAGCAACCGAAGACAGTAACCCAAATCCATAGTTTCCTTGGAATGGCGGGATATTACCGTCGTTTCATCGAAGGATTCTCCATGATTGCGAGACCTCTTACGCAATTGTTGAAAAAGGAAAAGAAATTCTTATGGACACCGGAGTGTGAGAAGAGTTTTTAGGAGTTGAAGAAAAGATTAACATCGGCACCTGTACTAGTTTTACCCGATGTTCATCAAGGCTTCGACATCTATTGTGATGCATCGTGTCAAGGATTGGGATGCGTGTTAATGCAAAACCGAAAGGTAATAGCATATGCATCGAGGCAATTGAGACCACATGAAGAGAACTATCCGACTTATGATTTGGAATTAGCTGCCGTAGTGCATGCCCTAAAAATATGGCGTCACCATCTCATCGGAAATAGATGTGAAGTGTATACTGATCATAAAAGTCTTAAGTATATCTTCACACAAGTTGACCTGAATATGAGGCAAAGAAGATGGCTTGAGTTAATCAAAAGATTATAATGTTGGAATTCACTACCATCCTGGTAAAGCCAATGTAGTGGCAGACGCCTTGAGCAGAAAGAACCACAGTGTAAACATGCTGTTGGAAGCAAGTCAGGCAAAATTGTGTAAGGATTTCCAGAAATTAGAACTGGAAGTGGTACCAGAAGGATTCTTAGCAACCTTGGAAGTAAAACCTACCCTGGAAGATCAAATCAGGGAAGGGCAGAAAGATGATGACAAAATCAAGAGAATTAAGAACAAGATGGATGCAGGCAAGGCTAAGGATTTCAAATCGGATGAGAAGGGTACTATGTGGTTTAAAGGACGCATTTGTGTGACAAACAAAAGAAGTTAGGCGGCTAATTTTGGAGGAGGCCCACGACTCCAAGTACTCAATTCATCCAGGAAGTGCGAAAATGTATCAAGATTTAAAGGAAAGATTTTGGTGGCCAAGCATGAAGCGAGAAGTCGCCGAATATGTTGCATTATGTGACATATGCCAAAGAGTCAAAGCTATGCACAAAGACCGTGAGGCTATTACAACCCTTAAAGATACGAATGGAAATGGGAAGAAATTGGTATGGATTTCATAACGGATTGCCCGAGCATAAAGTGGATATGATTCCATATGGGTCATAGTAGATCGTTTAACCAAAGTGGCACATTTCATACGATAAAGACCACTTATTAGGAGACCGGTTGGCAGAACTTTATATGGCAAGAATTGTCTGTTTGCATGGACTACCGAAGAAGATAGTGTCGGACAGAGGTACCCAATTTACCTCCAGAT
Source organism: Otatea glauca (assembly GCA_036346275.1). Taxonomy (NCBI): domain Eukaryota; kingdom Viridiplantae; phylum Streptophyta; class Magnoliopsida; order Poales; family Poaceae; genus Otatea; species Otatea glauca. The sequence goes on along the minus strand of CM070719.1, from coordinate 16,783,080 downwards.
TTTGGGGTAAGCTACATGAGGCAATGGGGACTCGCTTGAACTTGATCTGACATACCATCCATGAGACAGATAGTCAAGCGAGAGAGTCAACCAAATTTTGGAAGATATGTTGAGAGCACTGTGCCTTAGCATATTCTACTTCATGGGATAAGTGTTTGCCCTATCTTTGAGTTCGGCTACAATATGATTATCAAGCAAGTTTACAGATGTCTCCATTTGAAGCTCTGTATGGTCGATCCTGTCGAACACCATTGAACTGGAATGAGACGGGTGTGTTAGTGTTATGCCCTTGAGGCAATCATTTAGATGATTGTAACATGACTATGTTTATGAATAATAATATGATTATTGGTCCAATGAATGTATATCATTGTATTGATCAACAAGTATGTGACTTGATTATGAAGCTCTTTACTTAATGATGTAATTCGATAAATATCTCTGATCGGATATCATCGTATAGGACTACGATGAATAGATCAGCACATGTAGTGATCGATGATCATGCTTCATAGATCATGGGATATGGAGATATCATCTCTACATTGTGGACCATGTTGAAGAACATGGGTTAGGTAGACCCGCTATGGGACACTGCGAGAATGTTTCATTCTTATGTGTCATCAGTGTATCTCATACCTAGAAGATGTATGATCCTTAGACACTGAGATTGTCATATTCCCTACATGTGTAATAGTTTTCCTTGGGGCTATCAAACACTACTTCCTAACGGATAGTTATAAAGGTAGCTTTCATGTTTACTATGAAAGCGTGCGAGAGGAAGTGGCGATCAAGATGGAATTTGCCACTCCAATGAAGCGGAGATATATGACAAGGCCACTCGTGTGATATGATTAAGAAAGTGCATGGCCATGCCGTGATTGAGAGTCAATCACAACTTATTAATATATCACGGATACGAGAGATGGATTGAATCATCAAAGGATGACATGCTTCTTGCCTTGAGATCAATCTTCATATACTTGGCAAAGGGATTATTACATGAGTTCTTTTGATAGGTTACATTCGATTTGATCACAGTATGTTTGGGAGTTGGCATACTTTGCAAGAAGCCGCTACCAACTATTGGATTGAAAGGAGTTTTCAGAATCCATGTCCAAGCGTATGTGAACTGCGAGGTCACACACTTAATGGGTTGGGGCGCATTAATTTGGATTGGATCCGTAATTAATGAACCTCGTGGGCTTAGCATCTTTGGTGGGCCCTGGTTTAGGGTTTCATCTCGTGGCTATATAAGGAGGAGGAGGAGGCGCGAGTGTGCTTTCCACGGTTTAGGTTTGATTCACTTGAAACCCTAGCCTCCTCCTCTCGCTGCCCTGCAGGCGACTAGGTGCTTGCACATCGGCGCGCGGCGTTCCATCTGGACTTGTGGACTACTGCGGTGTGGCTGCTGCGGCTGCGGCGTGGGAGGGCGATCACGGCGGCGGGGCGATCCACTACATCGGCGCCTTAGCGGCTGCGGCGAGGGCGAACCACTACATCGGCGCGAAGGATTCCATGGCTGCGCGTCTAGTGGTAATCTTATCTATGATCCCTTCTTGCGAGTAGCTTTACGGTTGCTTTGGTAGTTTTTTTGTGCTAGCGTAGCATACGCGTTTCCGCCGAGGTGAATGACATGTTTTGGTCGGATGTCTTGCAAAAAGCGGAAGAGCAAATCGCCATGATCGAGAAAGACTCAAGATTGCCTGATCAAGACAGAAAAGCTATGCGAAACAGCCGTCGCGAGGAATTGAGCTTTGAACCCAAAGATTTTGTGTATCTCGAGTCACGCCACTCAAAGGAGTCAGAAGATTCCACGCAAAGGAAGCTCGCACCCGGATATGTTGGGTCGTTCAAGATCTTGAGCGCAGAGGTGAAGTTGCATATCGATTGGAGTTACTGCGATCTTTGGCGAGTGCATGATGTATTTCATGTATCTGGCGAAGAAGTGTCTTGAGTGCGGAAGAGCAAACAGTTAGAGGCAATCAGTGCAAGAAGATCGACTTACAAAGAACATCAGATGAAGATTACGGACATAATGGGCGGGGAGATAAGGAACAAGTCAACACGTTTTTGCGAGTTCGATGGAGCAACCATTCGGAAAGTGAAGCAGCGTGGGAGCGTGAAGAAGATCGAAGAAGGAGTTCCGACCTATTTACGTAGACGACCACGAATCTCGGGGCGAGATTACGGTAAGGAGGTTTGTAACACCCTAAATTTTGCCCTAATTTAAATTTTGGAGTATTTTTGATTTTTGTGAATTTGTTGAAATTATTTAGAATTATTCAAATAAAGCCTTCCATGAAAACAATTAAATAATGGAAAAATGTTTGCAAAGTTTGATTGGAAATATTTTATTTGAGTCCCAAATAGCTCAAAGTATTTTCTAGAATTTTTCTGGAATTTCTCAGATATTTTTACTATTTTCTTTGACCAAAACTATTTTCTCGAATTATTTTTATTCGAAAAGGATTTAAAATCCCGAAAGCGAGTGCTTGGGCGAACCCTTGGCCGGCCCGATCTTGTGCTCACAGCCCGGCTTCGCGTCGCCGGCCTGTGAGCCACCCGCGAAACCTAGCCACCGCCGCGCCGCCGTTGGATCGGCATCATGCGTCGAGAAGTGCGCGTCACTTCACCATTTTCGCCGTTGGATCATTGCGTGCGGGCGCTGGGATTCGCCACGTCGCTTCTTCCTCGCGAGATCGTCGGACAATGGCGCTGCATGTCCGCCCGTTCGTAGAGGATTGCGCGCGCGTCGGCGCTATTTAGTCGTGTTGTCACCCTCGTGCTGCACATTTCAAGACGCTCCTGTAGCCATAGCGCACGCCTCCCGAAACGCCTCCGCTTACTCACAAAAGCTCGCCGTAGTTGCTCTCTGTGCGCCGCCACTGTTCTCCGCCGTTTGCGTTGCCGTCGGTCCATTTCCGCCGTCGCCGAGGCCACCAGAGCACTGCCCGAGACAAGCCGCGTTGAATGCGCTAGATCTTCTCGCCAGGGAACCACCGAAACACCATCGACTACGTCGTCTTCCTTATCTCCGGCAAGCCTGCACCGCCACACGCCATCGCTCCTGTAGCCATAGCGCACGTCTGTGATATGTTTTTGTCTTTGCCGTTGGATTAGATCTAAACGGCGGCTGTGAGTAGATCGGTGGCGCGCGGATCCGTGCCGTTCAAATTTGAACGTGCGGCGGAGATGACGCCGCACCCCCATCGAATCACGTGCGGACCGCGTGTGCGCGTTGGCGAGGAAGACTAGATCCAACCGTTGATTTGGGCGCACCGTTAGATCGTGGCGCGTAGGCGTGGAGTGCGGCGTCGCCGAACAGCGGGGTGAGATCGGCCGTTGGTTGGCGGTATGCGGATCTTGCCGCGTGTCGCGTCGGGATTGGCTGCGCATCGTCACTGACGCCACGGCTTGCGTCACCTAGTGCACGAGCACAGTTCTGTCAGTCCACGGTGGACCAAAGCCGGGCGTGGACCCAGACTATAGGCCAGAGCGACGTGGCAGCCTCTGGGCATGCCACATGTCATGCTGACGTCATCGCTGACGTCATAAATATTTATATATATAAAAATATTTCGGCCGAAATTCATTTCTGTGCTGACGTCATCATTATGCGATGCTGACATCATAAATCCGAATTTTCAGTATAAAAATAATTTGGAAAAATCGGATTTTCTAATTTCTGAAATTTCAGATTTTATTCAAACTTCAAATGCTATAACTTTTGCATTTTAACTCTGATTTGGGTGATTCAAATTTCTAAAAATTCATAAAATTGTGATCTATTTAATGATGAATTTTATTTGAATTTTTCAGGCCATTTAGTCCTCTGTATTAGATATTTATTGTTTATTTTGTTTATGCAGCGTGAGCGCAATTTTAGGAAAGTTTGAGGAAGAATTAGTCGCTCAAGATAAGCTTCAAATCGACCAGCAACTCTTTGAAGGCAAGTGATGCTTTGATCATTTTGATCCCAGCTTTTTAAAATGTAATTTATGCTTTGAAATTATGCATGCTTATTTATTTAAAATGAAGCTAATTTAAATTGGGATAACGTAATTAATCAACCCATTCGTGATGCCACCTTGAAATTATTAATTGTATGCCTAAATCATTGTCACCTAAGTTTGTTTGTCTTGGTTGGATAATAATATGATGCCAACACGAGAGGCTAGGCCGTGAGTAGATGCTTAGCCTTACAACGAGTCATGAATGATCTTTGAGAAAAATGCTACAAAATTGACTAATGGAATATTGAATGTATTTTGAAAGTGGTGTGATGATGCCACATGATGATATGGAAGTATGGTGACTGTGTGGTTCCATGCGATGTTGAGTTATTCTTGGCATGTGTTGCACAATAATCAAGCTGGGTGGGAAATGATTTAGGCTAGGGCAAGTGGCAGAGAAATTTGTGTGCTGGTGGGCTGTGTGGCATTGGGTTGATGAGTGTTGTGAGTTTGTGTGCCACAATGGGGTGTGTGCCCTGTTGAGTGTTGGAAGTCTTGCCTTGGTCGATTAAGGACTTCACCATGCAAGCCTTTGATCGAGTCACCGTACAACCACATATGCGATATGGGACAGACCTAGTTGATTAGGGTTACGATATCTTTCCTCGATACCTCGGGGTGGCGGTGCGGGGTGTATCATGCGAGTGCGTGCACGTGCTCGGCTTGGTGCCCATCCAGCGGTGATTGACTGTCCTATACTTGGCTCTGTGTGAGGAAGTGATAGTGAGGGTATCTGGGAGAGGTTCTTTGGTTAAGATAGAGGTTCTGAAAAGCTTTATTACGGACAATCACTGTGTGGTGGCGTTTGTATCTTGTGGGTAAAGTGTACAACCTCTGCGAGTGTCAAAACTATTCGAATAGCCGTGCTCACGGTATTGAGCATTGCTCGGGATTCTGATCAAGGGTAGATCTTCATAAACAAAATGTGGAAAGGGTGGTGTGTGCGGTATTGAAAATAAGCTATTTAAAGTGTGTGTTGAGAATCTTGAAGAAAAACCATTTGAAGAAAATAGTATTACTTATAAACTGTTCCTTTGCTTTAAACTAAATAAGATCTTGGTTTAAAAATCTTTGTTTGATGCAAGAGAACCATTTAAGCCAATCCTTTGGAATAAGCTTTGCATATAGTACTAGTGCGCGTGCATGCATTACTTGTTGAGTGCCTTGTGTACTCATCCCACCTTATCTTATCAACCCCAACATCGGTGGAGGGTCTACACCCGACTGGGAGGAGGAGTACATTGAGGACCCGAGCAACTAGGGGCAAGCCCGATCGGATGCTGTGGAGAGATGGAGGCTTCACGATATTTATTTTATTCATTGCTATTTCTTTTACTCGAATAATGTAAGCCTGCGTGGTGATTTTATGTAAGGAGACCATAAGGTCATTACAACTCGGTTTATATAATTGTTTGCACTATTTATTCTTATATCATTGTGAATATACGTGATGTGCAACCTGTAAGGCTGTGTGTGCTAGCGTGATCTGGACTATACGGAATACGGAAGTCGGATTTGCGGTCCGGGTCCGACAATGCCCAAAACACGCCATTGTAAACGCAGTCAAGGCCCAGCTCGACCGTAAACGGGCGTCTTGCGCGGCCGCGAGCCGTGCCTTGCTTGGCGGCACCCAAACTGCAGCGGCGGGCTGCGGCGCGGCCTAGGCCCGGCACAACCCATTGCGGCCCGGCACGATTACGGCACGACACGGCCCGTTTAGCCCGTTTAGTTTAAAAAATATCCGTTTTATAGCCGTTGGAGGATTAAAAAATTCAAAAAAAATCTGAAAACATTCAACATACTTTGTGTTTTTCTAATTATTCTAAATTTTTTCTATTTTTTCCGATTTTTTTCTTATTTTTCTCCATTTGTTTATACTTTTTCTAATTTTTTATGATTTTTTTAAAAAACTTGGTGTTAGCAGACTCTGGGCATACAGCCCGTTTGCCCATGAAGGATCGGGCGGGCACGGCATGCCCGAGAGGCCAAGCGGGCGTGCAGGCGCCACCCGACACGTGGGCGGCGCAGTACAACCCATTTACAAGCCGTGCCTAAACGGGCCGTGCCGATTTTTAATCAGGTCGTGCCTTGCCGGGCAGCCCATTTGGCCATCTCTGGGTATACTCAAGTAGGTTAAATAGCTAAATCCCAATTTATTTTGAAAACAGATCTACACATGAAATAACATGCACATAAAGTAAAATAAAGTAGCATCTTTGCAAACATGGGTTCAACATGATCAAAGCACAACTTGTCTTGGAATAGGTTCTGGTCTTGTTCTGGAACTTGATCTTGAGTTGATGGATCTTCCTCCGAAGCGTCGCACAATTCAACGTCTACACGTACCGAAAGAGAAAAGTAAATAAATACCAAAACAGAGAGCAAATAATCTCAAAAATTAAAAATAAAATAAAATTCACCATTAAATAGATCTCAATTTTAACAATTTTTAGAAATTTGAATCACCCAAATCCGAGTTAAAATGCAAAAGTTATAGCCTTTTGAAGTTTAAATAAATACTGAAAATACATAAATTGGAAAATCAGAATTAACTGAATTATTTTTAGATTGAAAAACCGATTTATTGCGTCAGCATGACGTCAGCCCTGACCCGGACCAACCAGACGCTGCCACGTGGCCCTCGGTCCATGGACTACGTCCATGAACTTCACCGGTCCACGGTGAACCCGGTTCATGTGGATGCGAGATCTTCGCGACACGCGGGCCGTCGTCGGTGACTTCGGTGCGGCCACAGCGCACACGCGGCACCACGCAACACACCACCTCAGCGATCCCACCCACGTGGCCGCCACGCATCGGCGAAGCAAGTAGCCACGTCACCGCCACTGGCACAGGGCCCTATGGTCACCGCCGGCTGCCGGCGAGGGCTCCCACGTGAAGCTCTCGACATCGCCTACCTTTTGACGCGCAAGGATCTGGGATTTGGGTACTGGTTCAACGACGATGTCGTCTTCTTCCTCGGCGGTGCCGACTTCTCGGTGATCTCCCTCTCTGGCGGTGTTCTGGCGAAAAGAAGGTGCGCACGAGATGCGCTGGATGACGGAGAAGCAGATGCGATTGGTCTCGGGCCTTGCGTCGACTTAACGGCGGCGAATCGACGGCTTCTTTGTTGCGGCGGTGCTCGACGAACTTTCCAGATTGCGGTGGTTTTGGCTCCGATTCTTGAGGCTAGACCTAGGGCTTCGGTTTCTCGAGCTCTGGCGACGCCGGTGCACTCCTTAAATAGCACCAAGAGTCCCTCCTTCGCCCGCTTCCATGCGGTGTCCATGGCAGACACGGAGAAGAGTCTGGCTCGGACACGCGAAGACGATGACTAGATGCCGTTCACACATCGCGATGAGTGGACCAAAATGACAATGGCACGGCAAAATCCTAGCAGAACACGCGTCCTTCCAACGGCCGAGATTCGCTAGAGTCCTGAAGCGATACGCCTTGATCTCCACTGCACGATCTCAATCCAATGGTCAGAAACTCTTCGGTTTAATGGGCCGGCGGCATGGGGTGATTGGGCCGCACCCGCGCACAGTGGTGGGCTTCGGCCCATCACTGTTTACTCGAATTACATAGGTTTTAACAATTAAAATAATTACAGAAATTCATTTAATTTGTTTTAGGGAAAAAAATTATCAGGAAAAATCCCAAAAAAATCTCAAAAATACTTTGAGGCATTTTGAACTCAAATAAAATATTTTTGGCAAAACTTTATTTTAACTTTGCATAAATTTAAATAGTTTTCATCAAAAGACCAATATACTTAATTTAAAGTTAATTCAAATAAATCCAGTAAAATCCAATAAATTTCAGAAAATCATAAAATGCACAATTACCCAATAAAATATTATTAAAGAAAATTTTGGGATGTTACAAATCTCCCCCCTTAACAGAATCTCGACCTCGAGATTCAGGGCTAACTAAAGAATAGGTTTGGGAATTCTGACTTCAAATCCTCTTCACGCTCCTAAGTTGCTTCACTTTCGGAATGATTGCTCCACTGAACTCCGCAAAAGCGAATAGACTTGTTCCTGGTCTTGCGTTCCATAACATCCAAAATTTTAACTGGCTGCTCCTCATAAGTCAAATCTTCCTGCAGCTCTATTGCGTACAACGGAGTTTGCTCTGTTAACACTCTAAGACATTTCTTCAGTTGCGACACATGAAACACATCATGCACACCTGACAATGACTGCGGCAATTCCAACTGGTAGGCAACTTCCCCACGACGGCTCAAAATCTTAAATGGACCAACATATCTAGGGGCAAGTTTTCCTTTCACGTGAAACCTCTTAACACCTTTGAGAGGGTAACTCACGAGATACGAAATCATCGGCTTGAAACTCAAATCTCGGCAGCGGTTATCGGCGTAGCTCTTTTGCCTTGATTGTGCTACTTTCAACCTCTCTCTAATCATAGCAACTTCGCTCTTGGCTTCCTTGAGAATATCGGGTCCAAATACCATCACGATCTCTTGTCTCATTCCAATTGGTAATCACGACAAGCACGACCATATAAAACCTCAAATGGCGACATACCAAACTAGCACGATAAGCTGTTGTTATAAGCCAGATTACGCATATGGTAGACACTTATCCCATGGCGTAGCATAAACCAATGCACAAGCTCTTAGCATATCTTCTAGGATCGATTAACCCTTTCGATCGCCCATCACATGCGGATGATCTGACTGTACTAAAGTTCAACCGAGTCCCCATGGCTTCATGCAGCTTATCCCAAAATCTCGAGGTGAATTGAGTACCTCTATCCGAGACTATCTTCTTTGGCACACCATGCAAACACACAATCCTAGCCATGTACAGCTCTGCCAAACGTTCTCCCGAGTAAGTTGTCTTAACTGGTAAAAAGTGAGCTACCTTGGTCAATCGATCAATAATAACCCATATAGAATCATACCCACTCTGAGTTTTAGGTAAACCAGTTATAAAATCCATACCGATTTCTTCCCATTTCCATTCAAGAACCTTTAGCGGCTGCAGCAAACCCGCTGGCCTTTGATGCATTGCCTTAAATCTTTGGCATACGTCACACAATGCAACGTGCTCGACCACTTCTCGCTTCATGTTAGGCCACCAAAACCTCTCCCTCAAGTCCTGATACATTTTAGTACTTCCTGGATGAATCGAGTACTTCGAATCGTGAGCTTCCTCAAGAATCAATTGCTTCAGCTCCTTTTTATTCGGTACACAAATTCGGCCGTTGAAGAACATGGTACCTTGCTCATTCAAAGTGAAATCCACGGCTAAGCCTTTATCCTTCTTGGACTTGATTTTAGTGATTTTCTCATCATCTTTCTGGCCTTCTCTGATCTGATCCTCAAGTGTTGGCTTTACTTCCAAAGCAGCTACAACTCCTTGTGGGACCACTTCCAATTTTAACTTCTGAAATTCTTTACATAGCTCTGGTTGATCATCCATCGTTAACGTATTTGCACTATGGCTCTTTCGACTCAGAGCATCAGCTACCACATTAGCTTTTCCAGGATGATAATGAATTCCCACATTATAATCCTTAATTAGTTCTAGTCACCTTCGTTGCCACATATTAAGGTCTGCTTAAGTGAATATGTACTTCAGGCTCTTATGGTCCGTATATATCTCACATCTGTTCCTGTCGGGACCCGAATATGCAAATCCGGACCCTCTGTGTATTCTATGCTAGTCCAGGATCACGCTAGCACACACAGTATTATAGGGTTGCACATCACAGACATTCACAGCGATATAAGAATAAATAGTGCAAACATTTATATAAAGCCCAGGTTATGCGACCTTATGGTCTCCTTACATAAAATCGACCACCTTGAACTTACATTATTGAGTAAAAGAAATAGCGGCGGAATAAAATAAATGTCGTGGAAGCCTTCATCTTGCCACGAGGCAACCAGTAGGTTGCCCCTAATTGTCCGGATCCTCATTGTACTCCTCCTCCCATGGTGGTGTAGACTCCTCCCGATGTTGGGGTTGATAAGCAAGGAGGGTGAGTACACAAGGCACTCAACAAGTAATGCACGAGAATGCGGCGCTATTACTATATGCAAAGCTTATTCTAAAGGATTGGCTTAATTGGTTATTTTGCATCAAACGGCATTTTTAAACGATTATCTTATTTAGATTAAAGCGTTGGAGCGACTATAAATAATACTAATTTCTTCAAATGGTTTTTCTTGAAGATTCTCGGCACCACCTTATGATTCATTTTAATCTTGGCACACGCCACCCTTTCCACATTTTGTTTTGAAGATCTACCCTTGTTGTAATCCCGAGCAATGTCAATACTGCGGACACGGCTATTCGAATAGATTTGACACTCTGCGGAGGTTGTACACTTTACCCACAAGATCTGACCATTCACCACATAGGTGATCGTCAGTAACAAAGCCTTTCGGGAACCTCTATCTTAACCAAGAACCTCTCGGTATTGCCTTCACTATCACTTCCCTCACCGCAGTAGAGGTATAGGACGGGTCAATCACCGTTGGATGGGCACCAAGCCGTATGCAGTGCGCTCTCCCGTCTGAGATACACCCTTGTGTCTTGTCACCACGAGTATCGGAGGAAAGATAAAGAACCCTAATCAACTAGGTCCGTCCCATACCAGACATGTGGTTGTACGGGTGACTCTGATCAACGGCTTACAAGGTGAAGTCCTTAACTGACCAAGGCAAGACTTCCAACACTCAACAGTGGCACACAGACTCACATCACTCATCAACCCATTGCCACATAGGCCCACCTGGCACACAGACTCTTGCCACTTGCCCCAGTCTAAATCATTTCCCACCCAGTTGATTATTGTGCAACACAAGCCAGCAATAAGTCAACATCGGTACAGAACCACACAGGTCTCTGTACCTCAATCTCATCATGTGGCATCATCACACCACTTTCAAAATACATTCAATATTTCTTTAATCAATATTGTTGCGTTTTCCCGAAAGATCATTCATGATTCGTTGCAAGGCTAAGCATCTACTCACGGTCTAGCCTACCGTGTTGGCACAATATTAACATCCAACTAATACAATCATACTTAGGGTGACAAAGAATTCAGGGCATACAAATAATACTTTCATGGTCACAATAACAATATGGGTTGATTAGCTACATTACCCAATTTAATTTAAATTCACTTTAAATAAATTAGCATGCATAATTTCAAAGCATAAATTACATTTTAAAATCTGCGATCAAAATGATCAAAGCATCACTTGCCTTCAAAGAGTTGCTGGTCGTGTTCCGAAGCTTGGTCTTGAGCGACGAACTCTTCCTCGAAACCTTTCGGCAAATTTGCGTCTACGCGTACAAACAATATATGCAATAAATAACCAATACAGTAGAATAAATGACCTCAAAAATTCAAATAAAATTCACCATTAAAGAGATCACAATTTTATGAATTTTTATAAATTTTAATCACCCAAATCCGAGTTAAAATGCAAAAGTTATAGCCGTTTGAAGTTTGAATAAAATCTGAAAATACAGAAATTAGAAAATCCGATTTTCGAATTATTTTATATGGAAAAATTGGGATTTATAACGTCGACATGACCTAATGATGGCGTCGGCCGAAAATGAAATTGGTCGAATTATTTTTATGTACAAAAATATTTATGGCGTCGGCATCACCGTGGCCCAATCGGGATCGACACGATTATAGCCGTGAGCGTGTCACGACGCATGAACTTCGGTCCGCGGTGGCCCGGTCCACGGTGGACCGGTATATCGTGTACGTGCACGGATAGCGCAAATATCGGCGTCGGCCACGACAATTTGGACCAATCCGTGGCGACAGCGGCACAACACGGCTAACCAAAAATTAATTCAATCTCGTTTGTCGATTTGAAACCAGCGGTGGATTTAACACGGCGTTTGGTTACGGTGACACTGCAGCGAAACCTTGTTGGCTCGATGCGCGACAAAACGAGAACCGTTTATTCAAAATTGGCGGCACTGGATTGAATCTATCTTCGCATCACGATCCGCTCGTGGCAACCCGGTGCTTTCGACTTCGTGGGCGTAATTGTGCCATCTGATTAAAATCGGACGTTCTAGGCGACACAAACCAACAGCGGAATTACCCTACGTGGAAACACCTAAGCCGTCAATCTAAATCCAGCGGTGATATTTACGGCGATACAACTGTTGTCTAACCAGCGTGGCTTGATCTAAGCCACACACGAGGATCTAACGGCGAGATTGCATCAAAACAAAACTACACTAAATGATCGAACGTTCAATCTAATCCAGCGGCTAGGGTGTGAAGATGGAACTCATCGTGGTGGCGGCGATGTGGCGAGATCGGGCGATGATTGAAAATCCGACGGCGAACAAAGGTCGGTTCGGCGGTCTTTGTCGCGACGGCGGTTCTTGCGAGAGGAAGAAGATGGCGTGTGGCGTGGCGCTACGGGCATCTCGGTGACAAGAAGTAGATGGATAGGCGCGGCTCGGCGCAAGGATTACTCGGTGGCCTCAGCGGCGGCGGAGAGGGGCGGCGGCAGGCGCAAAGGCGGCGAAATGTCTGGAACTCGGCGAGCTCGTGCGGCGCTATGGTGAGTCTCGGTGAGGAGATGGGGCAAAGCGTGTGGAAGGAGTGTTCTAACCGATGAGCTAGCTAATGAAGGCGGGAGGAGCACCGGCGATAATGGCGTGTGATTCTCCGGCCGTAGCAGCGTGGTGGCGGTGTTTAGGAAGCGCCGCGACGCGGCGTGGCGTAATCCCGACCCTCCGCGCGCGCAGCGGATCGGCGGCCGGTGAGCTCGGCGGCGTGGCCTCACCAGGACCGTCCGATCCGATCCAAGGGTTGAGACTCCGCGACGTTTAGGGTTACATCGGGCTGGGCCTACTGTTCGCACAGTAACAGACTCGGCCCAATACTGTTCATTGCCTTTTCCCAGATTTTTGAATAAACATAATTCTAGAAATTCAATTAAATCATTTGAGGCATATAAAATAGCAGGAAAATTCTAGAAAAATTCCAGAAAGTATTTTGGAACATTTTGAACTCAAATAAAATATTTCCAATGAAACTTTGCATAAACTTTTATATTATTTGAATTAAATTCAAGAAAGGTCACAAATGAATAAATCCAATTAAATTCTTATAAATTCTCAGAAATCTCAAAAATAAAAAATACTCCAAAATTTAAATTATAGTAAATTTTAGGGTGTTACAAACCTCCCCCTTAACAGAATCTCGTCCCCGAGATTCAGGGCTGTCTACAGAAATAGGTTAGGAACTCCTTCTTCAGATCTTCTTCACGTTCCGAGGTTGCTTCACTTTCTGAGTGGTTGCTCCACTGGACTCTGCAAAAGCGTGTAGACTTGTTCCTCGTTTTTCTGTCCATCGTATCTAGAATCTTCACCGGATGGTCTTTATAGGTTAAATCTTCTTGCAGCTCGATTGCTTCTAAAGGTGTTTGTTCTTCTGTTACTCGGAGACACTTCTTTAATTGAGACACATGGAATACATCATGCACTCCTGCCAAGGACTGTGGCAACTCCAACTGGTACGCAACTTCACCTCTGCGGCTCAAGATCTTGAATGGTCCGACATATCTGGGTGCAAGCTTCCCTTTTGCATCAAACCTCCTGACTCCTTTGAGTGGTATAACTCTAAGGTATACATAATCTTCAGGTTCAAAGCTCAATTCTCTGCAACGATTGTTGGCATAACTCTTCTGCCTTGATTGTGCAGTCTTTAATCTTTCTCTGATCATAGCGATCTGTTCTTCCGCTTCTTTGAAGAATATCAGGTCCAAAACATGCGTTCCCAGTCTCATTCCAAACCATCTGAGCTTCAAATGGAGACATCATAAACTTCGCTTGATAAGCATTATTGTATTTGAACTCGGCATAAGGCAAACACTTGTCCCATGAAGTAGAATATGCTAAAGCACAAGCTCTCGCATATCTTCCAATATTTAGTTAACTCTCTCGGTTTGACCATGCATGCGGATGGTATCTTTATCTTGAAGTTGAGACGAGTTCCCATGGCTTCATGCGACTTTCCCCAAAACCTTGAGGTAAATTGGGTACCTCTATCAGATAATATCTTCTTGATTACTCCATGCAAGCAAACAATTCTTGATATATAGAGTTACGCTAACTTATCGCGAGTAAGTGGTCTTCACAAGTACAAAATGTGCAACCTTGGTCAAGCGATCCACTATAACCCATATAGAGTCATATCCATTTGAATCTGGGTAAACCGGTTATGAAATCCATCCGATCTCTTCCATTTCCATTCGGTATTTTCGGGGTTGCAATAGTCCTGTGGCCTCGATGCATAGCTTTGACTCTTTGGCATATGTCACATAATCGACATATTCGGCAACTTCTCGCTTCATGCTTGTACCAAAATCTTTCATTTAAATCGATACATTTTGCACTTCTGGTTGAATTGAGTACTTAGAGTCATGGGCTTCCTCCAAAATTAGCTGCTTTAGCTCTTTCTTATTCGGCACACAAATCGCCCTTTAAACCACATAGTACCTTACTCATCCGGTTTGAAATCCTTTGCCTTGCTGCATCCATCTTGTCCTTAATTCTCTTGCTTTTGTCATCGTCTTTACGCCCTTCACGATCGATCTTCGGGGTAGGTTTTACTTCAAGGTAGCTAAAAATCATACGGTACCACTTCAATCTAAGCTTAAAATCCTTGCACAACTTCGGTCGACTTGGTTCTCACAACATATTTCTGTTGTGGTTCTTAGGCTCAAGGCATCGGCCACAACATTGGCTTTACGGGTGGTAATGAATTCCAACATTGTAGTCCTTGATTAGTTCTAGCCATCTTCTTTGCCTCATATTTAGGTCGACTTGCGTGAAGATATACTTAAGACTTGATATACACTTCACATCTGTTTCCAAGGAGATAGTGGCGCCATATATTTATGGTATGCACTACACGGCTAATTCCAAATCATGAGTCGGATAGTTCTCCTCATGCGGCCTCAATTGCCTTGATGCATATCACGATTACCTTCGGTTTGCATCAATACACATCCCAATCCTTGACGCGATGCATCACAATAGATGTTGAAGCCTTGATGAGCGTCGAGTAAAACTAATACAGTCTTGATGTTAATCGTTTCTTCAATTCTGAAAACTCTTCTCACACTCGGTGTCCATAAAATTTCTTTTCCTTTTTCAACAATTGCGTAAGGGTCTCACAATCGTGGAGAATCCTTGATGAAAGCAGCGGTAATATCCGCCATTCCAAGGAAACTACGGTTTGGGTTACCGTCTTGGTGGTTCCCAATGTAATATTGCCTCCACTTTCTTTGGATCTACGCAATTCCTTTCCTTGATCATTATATGTCAAGAAATTCCACCTTATTCTTCCAGAAATCACACTTGCTAAATTTAGCATACAACTGTTGTTCCCTCAACTTCTCAAGGACTAGCCTTAAATGTTCGGCGTGCTCTTCCTTCGTCTTGGAATAAATAAGGATATCATCTATAAACACGACGACGAACTTATCCAAGTATTCCATGAAAACCTTATTCATTAAGTTCATGGAATATGCTGGTGCATTTGTCAAACCAAAAGACATCACTGTAAACTCGTAATGTCCATATCTTGATGAAAATGCGGTTTTTGGAATATCCTCTGATCGGATCTTCAGTTGATGGTATCCCTATCGGAGATCAATCCTGGAGAAGACTCCTGCTCCTCTCAACTGATCGAATAGATCATCGATCCTGGGTAGCGGATACTTATTCTTTATCGTCACATCATTAAGTGCACGATAGTCTATACACATCCTAAAACTCCCGTCCTTCTTCTTAACGAACAATACAGGCGCTCCCCATGGCGATGAACTAGGTCTTATGAATCCTTTTCCGGTGACTCTTCAATTTGCCTCTTCATTTCCACTAATTCCTCCGTGGACATCCTGTAAGGTCTCTTAGCTATTGGAGCTATCACGGAACAAGCTCTATCACGAACTTCGATATCTCTTTAAGCGGCATTCGGGTAGATCCTCGGAAAAACATCAGGATATTCATTGACTATGGAAACTTCCTCGGTGGCAGTCTTCATCTTTGTTGACCATTAATTGTCCATCTCGTACTACTTTTGCTTCGAACTCAACCCTTCTCCCTTCTGGGCTCTCGATTGATATAACTCTTTTTCCTCAGTCCAGCACTGCCTTGTATTTGGTTAACCAATCCATTCTCAGGATAACATCCAGGGTTTGGGTATTCAATATAATTAAGTTCGCTAGGAACTCTATTCCATTAATTATTAGCCTCACCCCAGAACATCCTAAACTGGATCGGAGTTCCGATCCAGGGGATTGGACTACAAGTACACACTTAAGTTCCACAATATCCAAATTGTTGCGAACAGCAAAATCTCGAGAAACAAATGAATGCGACGCTCCTGAGTCAAATAAAGCGATGGTGATGCGAGTTTACTAGGAACTTACCCGATTACAACGTCGAGGCGTTACGGACTTCATCTCTTGTAATGTGGTTGACTCGGCCTCGTGCGATTCCTTGAGATGGAGTTCTTGATGTCGATGCTCCGCGGTTCACAGTTAGTGCGAGATTCCTTGTAGGCGTATTCCCGAGTTAAATCGGACCAGGTGACACCTCCCTTCTTGGGCAATTGTTGCGAAGTGCCCCAGTCGTTGCGATGATAACAACGTCTTCCATTGCTGTGAGGTTCCTCCGATCTATACCACGATTATGGTGGAGTGCGGGCGTCAGCCTCTTGAGCGATTTGCGGCGGTGGTGCCTATCCTTGCCTGCAGGTTGGAACGGATGAAGCTGTTGAGGCGCCGTCCTGCGCCTCTCTTGGCGGACGTCCTCCTTGTTGCGCCATTCGCGCTTCTAATTGTCATCCAACTCTCGGCGCTTGTCCTCCGAATAAGAGCCTTGTTAACCACTCTTGGAAGTCGGGAAATGTGTGGGTGATCAGTCCCACTTGTAACCCTGCATTCAATCCCTTCATGAAGCGGGATTATGCGGCCTTGTTCGTAGCTACATCTTACAGTGCGTGGCGTGCTAGATGGGTAAACTTATTCAAGTAGTCGACCAGCGGTAGCCACCGCTTGAGATTAGAATTCCTCCTTCTTGAGATCCATGATACCTTCGGCACATGGTATTGTGGAAAGAACAGTGAATTCCTCCCAAGTGATTTCTTGGGGATTCTCATGTGCGTGTGAAATTCTCCCACCATTTTGCGGCAATTCCTTCCGGTTGATGAGAGGCATAGAGCACCCTCTCATGTCCTACACTTTGGGTAATGTGCGACTTCCTTCGATTGTCCTTAGCCAATCGTCGCCTCAACAGATTGGCGTTGCACGAGAAGGTGGGTGGGCGAGTTTGCATAAACTCGACAACCTTGAATAGGGTGTAGTCCATAGTTACCCCAGGTTGAACATTCGCATGTGACTAGATTGGAGATCTGCTGCATAGTGCACCATCGTGTTCATGAGTTGAGTTTGGGCAGCGAGAAAGGCTCCCAGTTACGCATATTAACTGCGGTGGTTGAGGTGGCTCCTCATTACGGTTGTCGGCTGATTAGCTCCACTTCGGCGGCTCCGGTGTTTCCATGAGTCCTCACCATCATTGCAAACTTCCAAGGTTAAGAAAAGAAGAAAGCATAGACAAGTAAAAGAACTTATGCGGGGGAAACAGGTGTAACTTAAATTATTTAGCAACTTTATTGATATAATATAAGGTAGTATGGTTCCTCACAAGTGCCTAAGGGCAATGCAACACAAACAAGACACTCACAACCAAAAATAAGTAAACAAACATAGGACTCCACAACGACTCACACCTAATGGTGACTCTAAAATAAAAGACACGACTCAAACACTCGAGTCTCGACACTACACCCGACTAGACTCGATCACTCATCGAGCCAACCGGTGCGGCTCCCCCGAGCATACCGGCGGGTGCTCGGCATCGAGGCGGCCGATCACGATGACTTCTGCGGTGGTGCAAACGACCCCATCGACTCTGCTGGTCCCAGGGCTACCTGCTCCTGTGCCAGCGGCTCCTGCTCTGGCTCCTCCGAATCTAGATCGTGCGGCTCGGGGTGGCTCGGGCTCGAGTCCATCTGAGGGCCATCTCGGCTCTGGATCTTACGCATGGAGTGAGCTAAGCCTTCCGCGATTGAGTCCTCGCCTCCGTGACCTCGTCACGGGTCCTCTGTAGCTCCTGGACTGTCTCATCCATGGCGTCCTCCTGGGCGATGACATACCTCGCCAGGTGAGTGATCGTGGCGTCCTACTCCAAGAGCTCCATCCTGTCATAGCGATTATCTCGGCGCGGTGTTGGCGAAAAGCAGTGCCCTCCAACTCGGCGAGTAGAGTGCGGCAATCTGCGCATCGCAAGGCGCCGTCTCTGGATCCGGCCTCAAAGAAGTCCTCCGGTGGTGATGTAGATGGGACGGCTCGCCCTTGTCCTCTCCGCTCATAGGCGGTGATCTTAACATCGAGCGATGTCAAGTCTGCCCGCTTCCCGAGTGGCCCCACGATAAGCGGCTGTCGAAACCTCCGGCAGTTGCATCATACGCCATAACTTCGTGGCGAATCCTCAAGTGCGCTCTCCATAATTGTGGATCATCCTCATCTGCCAAAACAAACCTCGTTTAAATTAAACAAATAATAATAATAAGATTTCAGCATAGATATGAAGCAAGAGAGAAAGGATAAGTCGAGATTTCATTGATATTCTTGCTCAAGTTGTTAAATTCTTAGAAAATAGTTTTATCCACGGACCACGGCTAATCTAGTTTAGGGTCAAGACCTACGATCGACTGCTCGATACCACCTCTGTCGGGACCGAATATGCAAATCGGACCCTCTGTGTATGCATGCTAGTCGAGGATCACGCTAGCACACCTGATCTTACTGAGGTTGCACATCACGAGACATTCACGCGATATAAGAATAAATAGTGCAAACATTTATATAAAGCGAGTTATGCGACCTTATGGTCTCCTTACATAAAATCAACCACTTGAGGCTTACATTATTGAGTAAAAGAAATAGCGCGGAATAAAATAAATGTCGTGGAAGCCTTCATCTTGCCACGAGCAACCGAGTGAGGCTTGCCCCTAATTGTCGGATCCTCATTGTACTCCTCCTCCACTTTGGTGTAGACTCCTCCAGCGATGTTGGGGTTGATAAGCAGGAGGGTGAGTACACAAGGCACTCAACAAGTAATGCCTGAAGCGGCGCTATTACTATATGCAAAGCTTATTCTAAAGTTGGCTTAATTGGTTCTTTTGCATCAAACAACATTTTTAAACCATTATCTTATTTAGATTAAAGCGATGGAACAGCTATAAATAATACTAATTTCTTCAAATAGTTTTCTTGAAGATTCTCGGCACACACCTTATGAGTTCATTTTAACAACGGCACTGACCACCCTTTCCACATTTTGTTTTGAAGATCTACCCCTTGATTGTAATCCCGAGCAATGTCAATACAGCGGACACGGCTATTCGAATAGATTTGACACTCTGCGGAGGTTGTACACTTTACCCACAAGATCTGACCATTCACCACACGGTGATCGTCAGTAACAAAGCCTTTCGGGAACCTCTATCTTAACCAAAGAACCTCTCGTATTGCCTTCACTACCACTTCCCTCACTGAGCCGAGGTATAGGACAGGTCAATCACCGTTGGATGGGCACCAAGCCGTAGCAGTGCGCTCCCCATACAGATACACCCCGTGTCTTGTCACCACGAGGTATCGGAGGAAAGATAAAGAACCTAATCAACTAGTTCAGTCCCATACCGGACATGTGGTTATGCGGGTGACTCGGATCAGCGGCTTACAAGGTGAAGTCCTTAGCGACCAAGGCAAGACTTCCAACACTCAATGATGGCACACGGCCCAATGTAGCACCACAGACTCACATCACTCATCAACCCATTGCCACACGAGGCCCACGGCACCTGACCTCTTGCCAGTTGCCCCAGTCTAAATCATTTCCCACCCAATTGATTATTGTGCAACACATGCCAGCAATAACTCAACATCGGTACAGAACCACACAGGTCTCCGTACCTCAATCTCATCATGTGACATCATCACACCACTTTCAAAATACATTCAATATTTCTTAATCAATATTGTAGCGTTTTCCCGAAAGATCATTCATGATTCATTGCAAGGCTAAGCATCTACTCACGGTCTAGCCTCTCGTGTTGGCACAATATTAACATCCAACTAATACAATCAAACTTAGGGTGACAAAGAATTCAGGGCATACAAATAATACTTTCATGGTCACAATAACAATATGGGTTGATTAGCTACATTACCCAATTTAATTTAAATTCACTTTAAATAAATTAGCATGCATAATTTCAAAGCATAAATTACATTTTAAAATCTGCGATCAAAATGATCAAAGCATCACTTGCCTTCAAAGAGTTGCTGGTCGTGTTCCGAAGCTTGGTCTTGAGCGACGAACTCTTCCTCGAAATCTTCCAGCAAATTTGCGTCTACGTGTACAAACAATATATGCAATAAATAACCAATACAGTAGAATAAATGACCTCAAAAATTCAAATAAAATTCACCATTAAAGAGATCACAATTTTATGAATTTTTATAAATTTTAATCACCCAAATCCGAGTTAAAATGCAAAAGTTATAGCCGTTTGAAGTTTGAATAAAATCTGAAAATACAGAAATTAGAAAATCCGATTTTTCCGAATTATTTTTATATGGAAAAATTGGGATTTATGACGTCAGCATGACCTAATGATGACGTCAGCACAGAAATGAAATTCGGCCAAATTATTTTTATGTACAAAAATATTTATGACGTCAGCATGACACGTGGCCCAATCAGGATGCGACACGATTCGCAACCGGCGACTGCCACGTGTCACGGCGCATGAACTCGGTCCACGGTGGCGCTGGTCCACGGTGGACCGGTATCTATGTCCGTGCACCGGATAGCGCAAATCTACCGGCGTCGACCACGGCAATTTGGACCAATCCCGTGGCGACACGCGGCACAACACGGCTAACCAAAAATTAATTCAATCTCGTTCGTCCGATTTGAATCCAACGGCTGGATTTAACCTGACGTTTCGGTTCTGAGGTGACATGCGGCAAAACCTTGTTGGCTCGATGCACGACAAAACCAGAACCGTTTATTCAAAATTCGACGGCCTGGATTGAATCTATCTTACGCATCACGATCCGCTACGTGGCAACCCCGGTGCTCGACGCGTGGACGCAATTGTGCCATACGATTAAAATCGGACATTCTAGACTGACACAAACCTACACGAGGAATTACCCTACGTGGAAACACCTAAGCCGTCCAATCTAAATCCAACGGTGATATTTACCCGGGCGATACACTGTTGTCCTAACCAACGTGGCTTGATCTAAGCCGCACACCAGGGATCTAACGACTTAGATTGCATCAAAACAAAACTACACTAAATGATCTGAACCATTCAATCTAATCCAACGGCTAGGGTGTGAAGATGGAACTCACCGTGGTGGCGACGATGTGGCGAGATCTGGGCCAGTGATTGAAAATCCGACGACGAACAAAGCTCGGTTCGTCGGTGATGTCGCGACGGCGCGGTTCTTGCCGGAGGGGAAGAAGATGACTTGTGACGCGGCGCTACGGGGCTTCTCCGGTGACAAGTACATGGATAGACGCGGCTCGGCGCAAGGATTACTCTAGTGGCCTCAACGACGGCGGAGAGGGGACGGCGGCAGCGCAAAGACGGCGGATATGTCTCGAAACTACGGCGAGCTCGTGCGACTGCTACGGTGAGTCTTGGTGAGGGGGAGATGGGGCAAAACGTGCGGAAGGGAGTGTTCTAACCGATGCGCTAGCTAATGAAGACGGGGAGGGAGCACACCGGCGATAATGGTGCGCGGATTCTCTGGCCGTAACGCATGGCGGCGGTGTTTTCGAAAACGCACAGCGACGCGACGTGGTGTAATCCCAGCCCTCCACGCGGCAACGGATCGACGGCGGCCGAGCTCGAGCGACGTGGCCTTACGAGGACCGTTCGATCCGATCGAAGGGTTGAGACTCCGCGTCGTTTAGGGTTACTTAGGGCTGGGCCTACTGTTTGCATAGTAACGGGCTCGGCCCAATACTGTTCATTGCCTTTTCCCAGATTTTTGAATAAACATAATTCTAGAAATTCAATTAAATCATTTGAGGCATATAAAATAGCAGGAAAATTCTAGAAAAATTCCAGAAAGTATTTTGGAACATTTTGAACTCGAATAAAATATTTCCAATGAAACTTTGCATAAAAGTTTATATTATTTTAATTAAATTCAAGAAAGGTCACAAATGAATAAATCCAATTAAATTCTTATAAATTCTCAGAAATTCTCAAAAATAAAAAATACTCCAAAATTTAAATTAGAGCAAATTTTAGGGTGTTACAGTTCCCTATGAGATAATGACGCCATGTTTTCAAGGGATGCAGCACGGCAGCTAATTCCAAATCACGCGTCGGATAATTCTCCTCATTCGGCCTCAACTGCCTTGACGCATAAGCAACAGCCTTGCCATTTTGCATCAACACGCACCCAAGACCTTGTTTTGAAGTATCGCAATAAATATCGAAGCTATTCTGCACATCCAGCAATACTAACACGGGGGCTGTCGTTAGACGCTTCTTCAATTCCATAAAACTCTTTTCGCACTCTGGCGTCCATGCAAACTTATTTTCTTTCTTCAACAACTGTGTAAGGGGTTTAGCAATTGTTGAGAATCCTTCTATGAACCAACGGTAATATCCCGCCATTCCTAGAAAACTACGAATCTGAGTAATAGACTTCGGTTGCTCATGATGCAACACTGCGTCCACTTTGCTTGGGTCAACTGCAACTCCTTTAGCAGTCATCACATGACCAACAAATTCAACCTTCTCCTTCCAAAAATCACACTTGCTGAACTTAGCGTACAACTGTTGTTCTCGCAACCTTTCTAAAACCAACCTCAAATGTTCAGCATGCTCTTCTTCTGTCTTCGAGTAAACCAGGATATCGTCTATAAAGACAACAACAAACTTATCCAAATACTCCATGGATACCTTATTCATCATATTCATGAAATATGCAGGGGCATTAGTCAATCCAAATGACATGACTGTAAACTCATAGTGTCCATATCGTGTAGAGAATGCAGTCTTCGGAACATCCTCAGCTTGGATCTTCAACTGATGGTATCCTGAACGAAGATCTATTTTGGAGAAAACTCTAGCTCCCCTTAACTGATCAAATAAATCGTCGATCCTGGGCAATGGATACTTATTCTTGATCGTTACTTCATTAAGCGCGCGATAATCAATACACATCCTAAGACTTCCATCTTTCTTACGGACAAACAAAACCAGCGCTCCCCATGGTGATGAACTTGGTCTGATAAAACCTTTCTCTAGCAGTTCCTCAATCTGCCTTTTCATTTCTACCAACTCATCGGTAGGTATCCGATAAGGTCTCTTTGATATCGGTGCTGTCTCTGGCGCTAACTCAATAACAAACTCGATGTCGCGGTATGGCGGCATACCTAGTAAATCTTCTAGAAACACGTCTGGGTATTCTCTGACTACTAGCACACTTTCTATGCTGATGGCTTGCACACTGTTGACCACTAACTGTCCATCACGAACTGCGGTCGCTTGGAATTCTACCTTCTTGCCATTAGGGCTTTCCAACGATACGATCCTTCGGCTACAATCTAAAACAGCTTTATGTTTGGACAGCCAATCCATTTCAAGGATAACATCTAGGGATTGCGTATCTAACAAGATAAGATTCGCTAGAAATTCTATCCCATCCATAAGCAACTTAACTCCCATGCACCCAAGGCTAGATCTAAGTTTAGAGCCTAGGGCTTGGACTAATAGCACACACTTAAGATTTACAACATTAAATCCATTCTTGGTTGCAAAACTTTGAGAAACGAATGAATGCGAAGCTCCAGAATCAAGTAAAGCGTATGGCAGTGCGAGTTAACCAGAAACTTACCCAGTACGACATCCGTAGCCTCTTGAGCTCCATCTGCGGTGATGTGATTGATCCTACCACGCGTTGTTGATTGAGGGGCCGCTCCAGCTTGACCTGGCGCACGGTTTCCTCCTGACGTCGGTGCCTTGACTGGTGTTGATCCCAAGTTAAAACGAACTGGCGTGATGCCTCCCTTCTGTGGACACCTATTAGAGAAGTGCCTTGGCTCATTGCATGTGTAGCATCTCACATTGCATGCTGCGACTCCCTCTGGTGCATTCTTGCTCTGTCTTGGCATTTGAAATTCGATTAGCGGGGTGAGTGCGGGGTTGATGCCTTGTTCTGGCCAGCGGTTGGAATCTAGCAAACTGTTGTGGCGACATTCTAAAACGTAGGTGGTTGGGACATCCACCCTGATTGGACATCAAGCGCTTATGGTTTTCTCCCAGCTCTTTGTGCTTGTCTTCAAGAATCAATGCCTTATTAACCAACTCCTGAAAGTCTGGAAAATTGTGAGTGATCAGCCCCACTTGCAGTCCTGAATTTAGTCCCTTCATGAAGCGGGATTGCCTAGCTTTATCTGTCGCTACGTCTTCAAAGGCATAGCGAGCTAGCTGCGTAAACTTGTTTAGGTAATCAGCCACGGGCTGGCCTCCTTGCTTTAGAGCCCTAAATTCCTCCTTTTTGAGGTCCATCATGCCTTCAGGGACATGGTACTGACGAAAAGCAGTAGTAAACCCATCCCATGTGATCTCCTGCGGGGCTTCATGCGCGGCACAATAGTTCTCCCACTATTCTGCGGTGGTTCCTTCCAATTGATGAGAAGCGTAGAGTACCTTCTCATTGCCCTCACATTGAGTGATATGCAGCTTCTTCTCAATGGTCCTAAGCCAGTCATCGGCTTTCAAGGGATTAACGTTTCCCGAAAAGGTTGGCGGCCGAGTCCTCATAAAATCTGACAGCTTGGAATAAGACCGCGGTCCACCATTGTTGTTCTGGTTTACATGATTGTTGCTAGTTGCAACCACGTTAGTCATTTGTTGCATCATGGTTTGCATCAGTTGAGTTTGTGCGGCGAGAAACGCTCCCAGATTCTGCATGTCAACTGGCGGTGGTGGTTGAGGATTGCCTCCATCATTGGGGTTGTCATTTTGGCGCAGTCCACTTCCTGAAGCACCGTTGTTTCCACGAGTATTCACCATCTGTTGATTGCCTCTTGGGTTAGGAAAGGTAGATGTAGCATAAATGAGATGCAAGAATCTCTAAGGCGGGGGAAATAGGTTAAACCCAAACTAACATAATTCTTTATTTATTCTTGGTATGGTTGCTTACAAAAGCCTACAAGCTTTGCAACGCATACTGCACACTCAGCAGTACAAAGAAGCAAACTAAACATGAAACCTTAACGTCTACTAAAAGGTAAAGACTAACTTAAAGACGCGACTCAACATTCGAGTCTCAACACAACTCTAAGACTGACTCTCACTCATCCAGCCACCCTGGCTGAGACTGACCCGGCGCATACACCGGTGGGTGGGCTGGCATGGGAGCAAACCTATCCTGGTGACCTACTGCTGGCTCCTCTGCAACAACTGGAATTTCTCTCTCCTCTGGCTCCCACTCTTGCTTCTTTGGATCCTCCTCAGACTGGCTCCTGAGCTCCCCAGGTCACGCGCTGTCGACCTTTGTAGTCGGCAATGAATTTATGGGGTAGGCGCTGGATCTCAAACTCGATGGTCACACAAGACATGGATTTTAGACAGGTTCAGGCTCTCGCGGAGGAGATAATACCCTAATCTGTGTCTTTGGAATTATCTTGATCTCGGGATCAGGGTTGCTCAAGCGCAATATGCTCTGGCGATATGAGGTGTGCTATGCTCTATGGCTTGATTGCTCTAGGCTTGGATGATCGGCCCCTATGTTGTTGCCGCCCTCTCCATTATATAGCGGGGTGGGGCGACTTCTGAGTCTGATCGGTTAAGAGATTCCGATCGGTTGCAAGATTCTAGTCGATTCTGAGGATAGAGTTTACATCTTTATCTACCCTATTGCGACTCGATCACAACCGTATCTATCATATCTAAATATAAGTTCAACTTCCTTTAGGATATGTCCCTTGCGCGCACTGATGGCGGGCACGGCGGGGAGTATCTTACAGGCCTCCCTCTTGGAGTGCATCATGAGGGTACCGGGTTCTTATATTCCACAGTAGCCCAGAGTCCTTTGCGATCGAGTTGCGCCTTCTGGTTGCAGCCCAACTAAGTCATGCTTCACGCGAGTGCTTCGATTCTTGATGCGACTTCCGACTAGTTTTCTGTCTGACCAAGTGCCTGTTGTAGGCAAAGAGATCGTGAAGGACTCAATAGAGCTCCACGCGTTAAACTTTCCAATTGGTTCCTAGCCCCATTATTGGAATTACGCGATCGGCTCATCTTGGGACATCTTGTATCCCAAGCGATATCTGAAGTCAAAGCGCTTTTCTGCTCAAGGCAAAATTCAGTATTGCTCCCTTTAAATTCATTAAATCGCGAAGTTCTTGATGTAAATCGTTGAAGTGTTGGCTCACACACGTCGCATCCAAATTTAGTAGCCACGAAATCATGTATATGCGAGAACTTAGGCAATGTAAAAACAATTCACTTTCGGATGTGATGGCCATTGGTGTATATATAATTTTAGAGTTTTTACTCTATTTCCTTATTGATTTTGAATTCATCAAGTGGTTTGACTCTTTTTGTTTAAGCACTCTGCCTGACTAGTCTAGCCCCCGAGCGTTGGGAGTCGGCTCATGGCTCTTTTTCCCAAGCACGTGTTTTGGGTGGCTAAAGTTTGCCGTTCATGGGGTTAGAGCTTCACAACTCGGAGTTATCGCACTCGGATTCACTTGCAATCGTTAAGCAAAAGAAGAAAAATACAACTCAAAAAAAGATGTGCGCATGCGCACACTATTAGGTGTAGCCCCCGACTTACTGCTTAGTTGTGGGTCAACTAAGTAGCAAGTCAGCAAAGTCAAAGCGACTTAGCTGCTTTATGCTCCATATGTTGCTGACTATCATGCCATCTTTGCTCGTGGCGCAGGCGTAGGCTTGTAGATGGTGTGGCGGTGCTCGAAGCGCGGCGTGGCTCGTGGCCGTCTTGAAAGGTGGCGCTTCGAAGCGCGGCGTGGCTCTGATCGTCTTGAAGGTGGCGCTCGAGAACGCGGCGTAGGCTCGTGGCTGTCTGCGAAGGTGGCCCTCGGCGTGGCGTGCCTCGTGGCCGTGCCGAAAGTGGCGCTTCGGGGCGGCGTGGGTTCGTGGTTTGTGCGAAGGTGGCGCTTCGGAACGCAGGCGTAGGCTCGTGGCCGTCGAAGGTGGCACTCGAGAACCTGGCGTGGCTCATGGCCGTGCGAAGGTGGCGCTTCGAGGCTGGTGTAGTCTCGTGGCGTCTGCGAAGGTGGCGGTCGAAGCGCGGCGTGGCTCGTGGCCGTGCGAAGGTGGTGCTCGGCGTTGTCGTAGGCTCGTGGCCATCCGAAGGTGGCGCTTCGAAGCGCGGCGTGGCTCGTGGTCGTGCCAAAGTGGCGCTTCGAAGCGCGGCGTAGGCTTCGTGGCGTCTTGAAGGTGGCGCTTCGAAGCGCGGCGTGGCTTCGTGGCCGTCTTGAAGTGGCGCTTCGAAGCGCGGCGTGGCTTCGTGGCCGTCTTGAAGGTGGCGCTTCGAAGCGCGGCGTGGCTCGTGGTCGTCTTGAAGGTGGCGCTCGGCGAAGTGTAGGCTTCGTGGCCGTCTGCGAGTGGCGCTTCGAAGCGCGGCGTAAACTCATAGCCGTCGCGAAGTGGCGCTTCGAAGCGCGGCGTGGCTCGTGGCCGTCGCGAAGGTGGCGCTTCGAGCCGCGGCGTGTCTTGTGGCCGTCTTGAAGGTGGTGCTCGAAGCGCGGCGTAGGCTCGTGGCGTGCGAAAAGTGGCGCTTCGAAGCGCGAGTGTGGCTCGTGGCGTGCGAAGGTGGCGCTTCGAAGCGCGGCGTAGGCTCGTGGTCGTGCCGAAGGTGGCGCTTCGAAGCGGCGTGGCTCGTGGCGTGCGAAGGTGGTGCTCGAAGCGCGGCGTAGGCTCGTGGCCGTCCGAAGAGTGGCGCTTCGAAGCGCGAGTGTGGCTCGTGGCCGTGCGAAAGTGGCGCTCGAAGCGCGGCGTAGGCTCGTGGTCGTCTTGCGAAGGTGGCGCTCGAAGCGGCGTGGCTCGTGGCCGTCTTGAAAAGTGGCGCTTCGAAGCGCGGCGTAGGCTCGTGGTCGTCTTGCGAAGGTGGCGCTTCGAAGCGGCGTGGCTCGTGGCGCGTCTGAAGAGTGGCGCTTCGAAGCGCGGCGTAGGCTTCGTGGGTGTGCCGAAAGCAGCGTGGGGCGCGATTGCGCTTCACCTACCGGCTTTCACGATTTTCTTTGAATTGCGACCGCCGTCACCATGGCCTTGATCAGGCCACGATCGGGCCAGCCGAGGCTATCGATGCAATCGCCGGGTTCAATTTGCCGAGAAGTGTCTTGGAGGCGACGACGTTCTGCATTGGCGTGTGGAAGGCGGCGATCTCCCAACTGGATTGCGGGATGTCCTCGCGGACATTGCGACCACGAGATCGAAGCGATCGCACCTGCACCTCCTTGCCCTTACGAAGACGATCTTCCCCCGCAGCTTCTTGTTCTTCTTGTTGGCGTTGGAGATCGGTCTTCTACTCTTCTATCGCGAAGACGCCACGAAGATCGTAGCAATTCCTCGCGATGCCGACTGGTTTGCCGGCCAAGTCAAAGTGACATACTTGAAATGAGTCGGCCTGATCTTTACCAGATTCGATCCAGTTCAAGTCTAGGCGGACAAGTTCTCCGCACGCTTTTGCGACGAAGTCCAGGCTCCCGAAGCGAAAAGCCTGGCCGGAGATGAAGGTGGCGATGAACCCGCCGATTGCTGCCATCGAGTCTATAGGAAAAGATTGAAGCGCTTCCCCTACCTGGCGCGCCAACTGTCGACTTTTGTAGTCGGCAATGAATTTATGGGTTAGGCGCTGGATCTCAAACTCGATGGTCACACAAGACAGGGATTTTAGACAGGTTCGGGCTCTCGCGAGGAGATAATACCCTAATCTGTGTCTTTGGAATTATCGATCTCGGGATGCAGGGTTGCTCAAAGCGCAATATGCTCTAGGCGATATGAGGTGTGTTATGCTCTATGGCTTGATTGCTCTAGGCTTGGATGATCGGCCCCCTATGTTGTTGCCCGCCCTCTCCCTTATATAGCGGGGGTGGGGCGGCTTACAGAGTCCTGATCGGTTAAGAGATTCCGATCGGTTACAAGATTCTAGTCGGTTATAGGATAGAGTTTACATCTTTATCTACCCTATTAACGACTTGGATCACAACCGTATCTATCATATCTAAATATAAGTTCAACTTCCTTTAGGATATCTCCTTGCGCCTGGCAATGGGGCTCGAGGAGTATCTTCTGGGCCTCCCTCTTGGGCCTGTCATGAGGGTACCCGGGTTCTTATATTCCACACGCGCTCTAACTGGTCCTCAACCTCCTCTAGGGCCTCCCCTAGCTCAGTGATCACTCCGATAGCTGCGGCACGGGTCTCCTCGAGCTCCTGCTCCGTCACTCTAAGTGCCTCGTACATCGTCTCTAGCTCCTGCGTAGTCTCCCTCATATGCTCTTCCTGGGCGATAATGAACTCAGCAAGGTGTACTGTAGTAGCACACTCGTCCTCCACGATCCGTCGGCATCGGCACGCTTGCAAATCAGGGTGAAGTCGAAACACTGAGTCGTGAAGCTCGTCGGCGTAGTCGCGGCAGACGCGGCGAAGAGCAAGTCGAGCAACCTCCTGAATCGCCACCTCATACGAGAATCTCCTCGCAGAAATGTTGATAGGCCTGCTAGCTTCCTCGTTCTCCCGGGCGTAGATAATCAACTTGCAAATAAATCCTCGGTGCACACCATTAACGGACCAGTTGCCTCCTTGGTAAAGCGGACGATAGAACCCTCCAAGCGTCTGAAGAACTCTCCACAACTCCATAGCATAGCCACCCGCTGACTCCTCAAAAGTCGGAACGATCGGCATCTGCTCCACAAAGAACTTTGAATAAGTTCTCCATCCGAAACGGCAATGAAAACGGTAAATTCAGCAAAGGCAAGAAGTAGAGAATAGGAAGAGTCAAGAGTGTCTTATTAGTTAAATTTAGATTTTTCTTTAGAAAATAGTTTTGGACACACCCAGGACACCACCATGCTATCTAGGGCCAAGACCTACAGTCAGTATGCTCTGATACCACCTCTGTAAGGACCGAATCCTCGATTCGAACCCCTTGTGTTTACCGCACTAGTCCGGGATCAACGCTAGTGCACACAGCTCAACATTGGTACATATCACATCATACTCAACGATAATAAAAATAATACTCCATTTATTGATATAGCTAAGTGTATGATCTTATGACCAACTTACATTATTAAGCCACGCAGGGCAAGACTTGAGATATAAACTAAGAAATAAGCAGTGGAAAGTAGAAGACGTAGATAGCTCATCAGTTCACCACAGGCAACTGACAAGGCTCGGACCCTAATGACTCGTGTCCTCCTGGAACTCCTCCTCCAACAAAGGTGTAGACTCTTCAATTGTTGATTATTGTTGTTGTGGGGTGAGTACATAAAGCACTTAACAAGTTGCGCACAGAATGCAATTCTATGTAACTATATGCGAGACTTATTCCAAAGGAAAAGGCTATTATGGCTATTTTTGCAATAAGCAGCGTTTAAGAATAAATACGGTAAATAGATTGTAAAGACTTGTAAAACAAATAACATTAATAAATAGATTCAGTATTTCTCAAGTAAACCAAGTTTCCAATCCTAAGTCAAGTTTCAACCTTTCATATGGCATCCTGCTATCCCAACCAAGTTTTCTATTTAATTAAACTAACCCTTAACTGTAATCCCCGAGCTTGCTCAATTCCGTGAGCACGGCTATTCGAACAGTTTTACACTCTACAGAGGTTATGCACTTTACCCACACGATACAACCATACACTACAAAAGCGAGTGATTATAACAAAGCCTTTACAATGCTCTGTTTAGACCTGGTACTACCCGCTAAGGTTTCAACGCTGGTGGGACTGGTTACCACATCCAGGGCCCCCCTCTTGCGCCATGTGAGCTACCCCATAACCCGAGACTCACTGAACACCACCGTAGTACCAAAATCTAAACATCACAAATTAGTCAGCTAGGTTGTCCCATTCCAGACATGTGGTTGCATGATTGACTCACGTCAAAGGCTTGCAAGGTTAAGTCCTTAGAGTGATCAGGGCAAGAGATCCACATACCCTCTGCCCATCGGGCCCACCTTGGCATACTCGCCCCTTGTCACTTGCCCCAATCTAAGTGATTTTTCCCCAAGTTGATTACGAAGCACCACGTGCCATCAACAAATCAACGTCGTTGCGTGACATGACTTGCCACTACAACTCGATCTCATTGTGTGACCTCACATGACACACAAGTTCACTTCATTATTCCATATTCCATTAATCAAGATTAATCATTGATGATTCATGTACATGTGATGACGTGGCACGGCTAAGTAATCTACGACGATCTAACTAGCCCATGTTGATTATCAATATTAACCAACTATTAATTAACCATCCTAGGGTGACAATTAGATCATGGCATACAAATGACAAGGTAGGGTATACTCAAGTAGCTTAAATAGCTAAATCCCAATTTATTTTGAAAACAGATCTACACATGAAATAACATGCACATAAAGTAAAATAAAGTAGCATCTTTGCAAACATGGGTTCAACATGATCAAAAGCACAAGTTGCCTTGAAATAGGTTCTGGTCTTGTTCTAGAACTTAATCTTGAGTTGATGGATCTTCCTCCGAAGCGTCGCACAATTCAACGTCTACGCGTATCGAAGGAGAAAAGCAAATAAATACCACAACAGAGAGCAACTGAACTCCAAAAATAAAATAAAATTCACCATTAAATAGATCTCAATTTTACAAATTTTTAGAAATTTGAATCCACCAAATCCGAGTTAAAATGCAAAAGTTATAGCCTTTTGAAGTTTAAATAAATATTGAAAATAAAGAAATTGGAAAATCAGAATTAACTGAATTATTTTTAGTTTGAAAAACCGATTTATTGTGTCAGCATGACGTCAGCCCTGACCCGGACCAACCAGGCGCTGCCACGTGGCCCTCGGTCCATGGACTGCGTCCATAAACTTCACCGGTCCACGGTGAACCTGGTTCATGCGGATCTGAGACACTGACACGCGGGCCCGTGCGTCGGCTGACTCAGTGCCAGCACAGTGCACATGCGACACCACGCAACGCGCCACCTCAGTGATCCCGCCCATGTGGCCGCAACGCGTTGCGAAGCATCTAGCCACGTCACCGCCACCAGCACGGGGCCCTATGGTCACTGCCGGCGGCCGGCGAGGGCTCCCACGTGAAGCTCTCGACATCGCCTACCTTTTGACGCGCAAGGATCTGGAATTTGGCTACTGGTTCAACAGCGGCGTCGTCTTCTTCCTCGACGGCGACGGTTTCTCGGTGATCTCCCTCTCTGGCGTCGTTCTGGCGAAAAGAAGGTGCGCACGAGATGCGCTAGACGACGGAGAAGCAGATGCGATCGGTCTCGGGCCTTGCGTCGGCTTAACGGTGGCGAATCGACGGCTTCTTTGTTGCGGCGGCGC
Organism: Otatea glauca; assembly: GCA_036346275.1. NCBI lineage: Eukaryota > Viridiplantae > Streptophyta > Magnoliopsida > Poales > Poaceae > Otatea > Otatea glauca. The sequence continues at coordinate 16,750,343 of CM070719.1, read as the reverse complement.
TCGACGAACTTTCCAGATTGCGGTGGTTTTGGCTTCGATTCTCGAGGCTAGACCTAGGGCTTCGGTTTCTCGAGCTCTGGCGACGCCGGTGCGCTCCTTAAATAGCACCAAGAGTCCCTCCTTCGCCCGCTTCCATGCGGTGTCCATGGCGGACACGGAGAAGAGTCCGGCTCGGACACGCGAAGACGATGACTGCATGCCGTCCACACGTTGCAATGAGCGGACCAAAATGACAGCGGTGCGGCAAAATCCTAGCAGAACACGCGTCCTTCCAACGGCCGAGATTCGCTAGAGTCCTGAAGCGATACGCCTTGATCTCCACCGCACGATCTCAATCCAACGGTCAGAAACTCTTCGGTTTAATGGGCCGGCGGCAGGGGGTGATTGGGCCGCGCCTGCGCACAGTGGTGGGCTTTGGCCCATCACTGTTTACTCGAATTACACAGGTTTTACCAATTGAAATAATTATAGAAATTCATTTAATTATTTTTAGGCAAATAAATTATCAGGAAAAATCCCAGAAAAATCTCAAAAATACTTTGAGGAATTTTGAACTCAAATAAAATATTTTTTGCAAAACTTTATTTTAACTTTGCATAAATTTAAATAGTTTTCATCAAAAGACCAATATACTTAATTTATAGTTAATTCAAATAATTCCAGGAAAATCCAATAAATTTCAGAAAATCATAAAATGTACAAATACCCAATAAAATAATATTAAAGCAAATTTTGGGATGTTACATGCACTGACCATAAATCCACAACTGATCCCATCTTCTTTACGTCCATGAATCATCCTAACTAGCTTTAGCCGTTTAGGGCTATCAACCAATCAAACTAGATCATTTAAAATACTTTTCCTTTGAATCATTTGATTTTAATAACAGTATGGCCTCCTTTTTCATTGTCAACAAAAAAACATCCTCATTTGGAATTTTTTTTGGAGGGGCTGAAATGCTTTCTGCAGTGGCGGAACCACAACTTGAACCTTATGGGATCAAATATGTAATTACGAATTTGTGGGGGGTCAAACCCTTTGAAATTTTGCGTCGTTGTGTGAACTTTTATGCTGTTTCTTATATATATCTTGATTGTAGCGACTCTCCTTTTTGGTACAGAATACCAAGAAGGATGATCTATGTGCATACAATACTAGTCCCATAATCAGTGGCTAGTACGCACATTTTCACCAATTGGAATCACAACCATACACAATATTATTAATGCGGAAGCTATTGATACAAAGTAGTCTTACAATTTAAAGTATATTTTAGCGGAAGAAGCGAAAGTCTTGTAGTGTGCCCATCCAACCCTCAGGCAACTGACAAGGCATAAACCCTAGAAAAACTCGCTAAGATAATTCCCGCATCTTGTGTCAAAGTACATATTGTCTTGAGGTTCACTATCCTCACCTAAAACCAACAAATAAGCAAGGGTGAGTACTTTCATACTCAGCAAGACTTAAGATGGTATTTGCAAATGCAGTAATGCAGGCCATGTCAAAGGAGGTTTCTACGGTTAATTTGCATAAAGCGAGATTGAACTTTTATAAAACAAGTAGTAGTTTGCAAACGGAATTTGTAAAAGCAAATTTAACTGATATGAAAGTAATGAGTATGTAAAGCATAGTAACAACTCACAGTCCTCTATGATGTGAGCATGAGATGTACAATTCCTGCCAAAACATAGCACAACACCATTCTTTGCCAACACAAGGCATATCAAATGAAACCAAGCCTTTTTAAAAATAATAAAACATTTAACTATATGATGACTTTACCAAGTGCCCATGACCGCAGGCGCGGCTTTTCGAAAAGGTTAACCCTCTGCAGAGGTGTACAGCTTTACCCATAAGTCATGAACTTTTCTTTTTGTCGTATGTTTCACCCACCTTTGGCGTGTAGCCAGAATGTTCATGACGAAACTATTTACATTACCTAGGTTAACTTTGCACCAGCACGGTGACGATAAACCCATATTATGGCAGAAGAACTAAGAGCATAAATATGATAGAACTCCTCATAGTATAGCGTACACCGTTGTATCAGCAAACGTTATTCCCAACACCTTGGTGTGGGCGCCCCTCCGAGTAATCAGTTACTGAAAGCTCATACTACTCCAGCCTACCAATGTGCAAAGTTAAACTAGATAACTTAATTGGTTTAAGGTTGTCCCATACCAGCACTTGTGGTTGTATGGATGTCTTGGCTTGAAAACAACCCATAGTTCGGTCCTTAATCTGACATGGGCGATAATCTCCCCCTACACTACGTGCAAGTCCATGCACCTCCGGCTATTTCCAGTAATCGGCCGTGTCTAAACCATAGTTTTTTTTAGTTTTTATACCAAAATACCAATAATCATCATCATGTCTCAAAATACCAATGTTTGATCTGATCAGTTTATCCAATTTATTCATCCCAAATCTAAAGCAGGGCTAAGCATGATTATTATTCATCGCTCATACCCAGATTGACATTATATATTGTCTAACCTTAATTCTAGGTTTATCAAGGTTCACATGTCAATACTTATCAAGGAAGTTCTATGAATCAATGGGTATATTTACCGATACCACAAAATAGCGAATTTACAGAATATAAGCGCATGCATGAAACAATTTTATAAACAGATGAAAATTTAATAATGGGATCAATATGATCAAAGGGGTGCTTGCCTTGCTTGTTGATTTCAGTTGTAAGTCAGAGTTGACCAGTACAGACTCTGGGACGTCGGAGTCTAAGCGTAGTTCAATGAAAATATAGCAAATAACAACTTTTAAATAGGGAAAAAAGAAATCAGATGGAAAATCGAATATAATTTACTACACAGAACAAGTGTGTTTTATAGTTAGGGTTTCTTGATTGCATGAGCTTTGTTACAAATTTAAGATGTAGAAATTATTTGGATTTATAAAATTTAAGTCATAAATAACCCTATGGTGTATCTAGTGCTTATTTTTAATTGTTTCTGCATTTCAAAGTTTGAATTAAAAAAAAGGAAAACAAAAAATAAAATGTCTGTCTTGGTCTATTTTCTTTTATTTTTAGCACAGGCTGAGATGTATATGTACATTATTTATTCAGTTATATTTTCTTTATTTATTATTTTTATTACTTACTTATTCATTCATGCACCTAGTTATTATTTTTATACCGGTTGGCATATATATATATATATATATATATATATATATATATATATATATATATATATATATATATATATATATATATATATATATATATATATATGTATATATGTATATATATATATATAAGCCCAACTGGCCTGGCCGATTGGCCAACAGCTCATCTCATTTTGCCCGACCGGCTCCTCACTTCCTAACACCTAACCCTAATCCCCATCCATTAGCCGCCGCACAGCCCACACCCGATCCTCCCTTTCCTCTCTTGCGCCACTCCCGAGCGCCTCATCCTTCTCATCACCGCCGCCATTCCTCGGCGTCACCGCCGCCACTGCCGGCTCCGAGCGCCGCCTCTCTCGTTCTCCCTCGCGTCGGGCGCCACAGCCGACCACCGGTTCCAGGCATCGGCCGCCGCTCCCTCCCACGTCGGTCGCACTGCCAAGATCCGAGTGCGGCTGCCCTTCTTCATCACCTCGTGCCGCCTCTCCTCTCGTTCTATTCCACCGCCGTCTAATCCCCCCTTCCTCCTACTCCTCGTGCTCGCCTGAGCTCGGGCGCCACCGCCGGTCTCCTGTTCTTCCCCAGTGTCGACGCCCTCGGGCTCCTCTCGATCGTCCGAGAGCAAGGTGAGCCCCCACCTCTTGTTTCTCTCTCTCACTCCCATCTATACTCACCCGCTTTTCCATCTTTCCCTAGGTTGCTTCCGGCCAGGAGTCACCGGATCTGGGCTCTCTATGCTGGTGGCCACAGCGGCCGTATCAACCTTTACCATGGTTCGGTCGCAGCAAAAAGGGGCTCGCTTCATATGAGCTAAGTATCCAACCCCTACCTCTTTTATCTTTGTTGCGCATGCATGAACCGAATGCAACTTGATTAGATGCACAACTTTTATTGTTCGTGGTTACTTTGTTCTGGATTGGCATGCTCCTCAAATTTTGATTATAGAATCATTTGTATGTTACTTGGTTCACAACTGTTGATTGCCCTAATTTGTGAACTGAGGCGATTGGGTGCTTGATTGTGCATAAATGCTTTCTATGATTAAATGGATTAGGGTTTTTGGGGCTGAAATTGTTTAGCATTCATGATCTACATATATGAGTGTGAAATTTCGGTTGATAACCAACAACTGCATGTCAAATAGTCAATATGATGTAATCATGATTTATTTGCTTGTGATTAAAATATGCATGGATCCTTAATTGATTCTTGTTGTGATGTGATTATGAAAGTTGATGTGTACTGGACCTCTGTGATTAACTATGGTGAGCAGCTGAGTAGTATTATGTATATATATACATGTCTGCTTTGTTAATGAGATGATTAGTGCTAAAGGGCTATTTACATTATGCAATCAGAAGATAATATTTAAACTGATGGTCCATGACTATGTTGATGTGTTATTGATTATTAGATCCTTTGTTTGCAAGAAGTAAAGTACCAGTGTACATGATTTGTCATTTTAGTGCAAAAGTAGATCTCACTTAAAGACGAGGCTTAGTTTACCAGAAATGCTGATTTGTGCTTTGATTAACTTGAACGAGAAGCATTTATTTTCTTTGAATGGAAAAGGGAAGGATGTATCAACTAATGAAAATGTACCTTGCGGCTTTAGAGAAGTTGGAATGGAGAGTAGCAGGAGGAGTAAAGGATAGATATCTGTGCTTTGCTTCTATTTATTTATTGCTTGCTCCTTGACTTGAATTGATAACAGCCAGAGAATAGAGAGGACGACAGAAAAGGTATATTGGTAATTTCTGTAGGGGTGGTAAGAAAAGTAGAGGTGCTAATGTTACTAACCACTTTTCTTTTATATGGCAGTCAGCATAGTCGGTTTGAGGCTAAACCCAGGGTCTGGAAGGACAGCTGGGGGTGGAGGTGGCGTGCATGCCATGCTTGGCATCCATGTAGCTTGGCAGCTAGCCTGAAATGAGCTATGATGAGCTGACTACTACTTGGGGGCTAAGGCAGGGGTAAACTGGATGGTGTGGTGGCAGTCATGCAACCTCCCTTTCTTCCACTTGGCAGAGAGGAATGGGCAGAGAGTGAAAAATGGAGGCAGTTGACTGGCTATGCGACAGTCAGTTTTTGGAGGGCTACTGGCCGTTTTGGGTAGAGATGATTAGAACTGCATTTCTTTTGCAAGCTTCAGGGTTTCAGATGTAATTAGTGTTGTATGAAATGTGGATTATGTTTTGAGAGCATAAACCCTTTTATGTATTCTGAAATTTGGTATTTGTATTAAAGTTTCTTGTCTTTATTTGTTGTGTAAAATTTTCTCAAAGAATGATATTTAGACTTGAATGTTAATTATGCGAATTGTGAAATGTTTTCTGATTGAATTGAGATTGTGTGTGTGGAGATGTGTATATATGAAAGGCTGGGAATTTGAGCATCTATGTGTATGTGTATAATACTTGACATTGTGGGCTTAAGTGTTTGCTTAGATATATATTTTTTTATGAGATGCCGGTTGCATTATAAACCAGCAATTTCCTTTCTCTTGTTCGGTTATTTTGGTTGTATGCGAATGATGAGCATTTTTAGGTGATGATAATTAAGGTGAATGGTTAATTGAGAGTTCTTTTATGAGTATTGTGTTTGTTAAATTTTGAAATTTAGAATTAAAGGTCAAAAGGTTTTCTTTAAGAGGCAGAAGTCCAGAAAGACTTAATAAACAGAGAAAACTTCAACTCATGGCTAAAATTCAGAATTAAGTCACATTTCAAACTCAAATTTTTATTTTAGTCATTTTTAAATTTTAAATTCTTATTTTATTTATTTTTAAATTTTCTGGGATGTTACATTGATGCAAATAAGCTGAAGGTGTGTTGCGCCAAAAAATGTGAATATGGATTTATCGACACAAGCACACAAGAACGCCAAGTTCAATTAAGTTCGAGGCGTACCAACCGATTTGATCTTGTAATCGGCAACATAAATAGAAAATATACACTTAAAGCCTCTAATGGGACAATCGACAAAGATCTAAATAGCTACCAGAAGCCAATTAAATCTAAGATAATGATAAGTCTAAAAAGCTGATTAGGGGTGATTATATGTCAGATAAAGGTAGACTTTCACAAAAAGGGTGGTGTGTAACAAGACCAGAGAAAATCAAATCTAGCGTAATCGATGACAACCAACAATCGGCGATACGTAACTTTATTGATCAAAATCGAATTACAAGAGATTTCGAATTACAAGAGATTCCAAATTACAGAGCTATTCCTAGTTGATAGGAAAGTAAATAAAAAGTAGATGTGAGTTATTTGATTGATTGTGTTGTTAGTTTTTGCTTACTCTCGATCTCATTTTATAGTGTATCGGCCGAACGTATTCTTTTCCAATATGTTGCCAACCATGATCAATATAGGCCTTGTACAGGTCAAAATTCGATCTTTCAATCAATATCGGTCATAATTCTAATTTTAACATAGCATTTCCTTTTAAAACTGATATCGGCCAAAAATATCTATTTTATTATTTAGCCTGACAAACAAACTGTGTCTTGCCAAATTTGGGTGCAAACATATGCCCCATTTTTGGGAGATAATACGATATCTTCCAAAAAATCTCCTTGGTCAGCTTCAACCAGCATAGGCTTAACCATAACTTTCACCGCCACCTTTCGTAACCGCTCCACTTATTGCGCTGCAATCTTTAAAATGACCTATTTTTACCATAACCACAACCACTGCTTTGGGAAATTTTCACTCCTTTTACTATTCCTTTTACCCCCTATAAATATGGGCCCCATTCTCCGTCATTGCTCATGTGCTCAAGCTCTCGCACCCTTCACCATTGGTTTGATCCCTCATTTTCTTGTCCCCAAAACTTCTGCTTCCACCTCACCTCATCAACTCAAGGACAATGGACCCGAACTAGGTATTTATTCCTGTGCTCGACTGCGTAGATAGATATTACATAGGCCCCTTAGGCGATCCGGATCCATCGACTATAATAGAAAATGACGTTCCTAGACTCCCCTTGGATGCTTATGAATATAATATTCATAGATAGAGCAAAAGCTTTAGAGCATGGACGACATCATTAAAGGGCTAGAGAGATTGGTTCAATTGGATATCCGCCTAGAAAATGCCTGAATGGGAGCATATGGGTATTGCAGAATTTCTCTCCCTTTCCTTAGTCTATCCAGAGCCCAATGAGTCCCTGGTAGCTATGGCCAACAACTTTTGGTTGGACTGCTTGAATGCATTCATGTTCAGGACAAGTCCCATCGACCCAACACTTTTAGATGTGGCACAGCTTTTTTGCCCCAGACTCGATGGAGACCAAATATCAGCCTTTAGCGCCAAGCCAAAGCATAAGTTAGTCTCAACCTAAGGTGAAGGTTGGAGCAAATATATACAGAACAACAAAGGAACTAGGTCGGTATCGAACAAAAAGCACATAACCTTCTTGAACATGTGGCTTGACCGATATATCTTCTGTGGTGCTACCCTAGGCCCTACTCAAACCAATGAAGTCATAGCTGAGCAACTCGTAGAGTGTTGTTAGCTAGCTCTTGGAAAACTTTTCTTGAGAGCAGTATATCGAATAATGCACATCATTCATTGTCGGCTATTCACCGGTTTGGGCCAGTATGCTATGGGAAATGTTGGCAGACCTCTCTAGTTTATCCAAGTCTAGCTTTATAGTATGTTTATCCGATCATTCAAAATTGATGCAGCCACCACGGCTCCTCTTATGTGTGAAGATACCCTGGAGCAAGGTTTCAAATTTCGGTTCCGGAATAAATTTCGCCCCGGGCCGGATAACGAAATTTCGGCGAAATTTGGTTATTGGACCAAATCCGGCCCTAAAACTTTCAAAACCGGCCAAAAAACACGGAATTTCGGATTTTACTGTAGCAATTTCAAATTTTTTAATTTTTTTTTCCCGGCCGGTACTTGAGATTTCGGGGTGGTCCGAAATCCGAAATTTCGGCGAAATTTCGCCGAAATTTGAACCTTGCCCTGGAGTCTCAAGAAATCGAGTTCAGAAACAGCCGATCATATGGGGGAGGTACATTCTATGTTCTGGAAGTGAAACAAAAATTACACCCGTTGAAGAAAGAAAATTTTTAGCGTTCTTCTTCCAACTTGACCAAGAAGACTTCTTCTGAGCCGACACAGTTTACTTACTTCGATAGTAGTAGTAGCTCTAGAGAAGTGCTAGTTCAGGCTATACTAACTCCAGTTTTATCAACATAATGGGGATATATCGGCTAAGGTAGACACTTCTCGTCGGCATTTTTTGAATATTTGTTGAACTTCAATGATCGGCTTCTCCCTTCTATTTTTCAGTACAAGCAAGCAGCTAAAAATGTCATGAGCGATCCACTGGGCATCGGCCCATCAAACAAATGCCCTCGCCCTAATATTGGAGTGGGCGTCGCTGGCTACTCATCAACCTCCCTAGGTATCCAATCGCTTTCTTTGTCAGATGTGGAAAAGCAACAATTTAGTAAGTATCTATTAGATTTATTTCATATTTCCACCATCTTCTCCATTTACTAATTCTTTAAGCGATAATTTAACAGATAAGAAATGTGACCGATCCAACAAAAAGGTCCTGGCCAGTAGAGGTAGCAAACCTTAAGAATAATCCAGCGAGAGTTCTCCTTGCGCATCTGCTACAAGCAAGGTAAATTTCCTTCTTTACCAATTTTGATTTATCACCTACCTAAATAAATTGGCTCAACTCACTTTTGGATCATTTTGTAACCTCTGTTTTCTCCTACCGCACAAGTTGCCGATACCTCCTCCCCCATCACAACCGACGCCGATGGCCACACTTCCTAAAGCTGCACCAATCACCACATCCCTTCCTTCCATTAAGCTAATCGAATCCGTAAGCAATATGCTCAGATTTGATTGGTCTGACATTGAAAATGAAGTGGACTTGGGTGTAGACAGCTTTTGAGAGGAAATTCAGAGAATTTTGGCTGTTTCAAAGGATGCGGTAGCTGAGGTGACGTTGGCTCTGGGCATGGCAGAGAGGCTAAATAACTTCTTCAAGCTGTTGTTTACTCTATTGGCTAATCTACTCCAAAATGCCTAGTACTTAGGAACACCATGGTAGCCGTGCAAGCCGATCTGCCATAAGAGGCTATGGTTGCTCTGTTGGAGGTATGCCACCTTGATGCAAAGAAGGATGCAATGGAGGCGGCGAAGGCAAGAATGGCTCATCGGGCAGCACAACAGGAAGATCAGAAGTTGCTTGATAAGCTTGTAGCCGACACAAAAGCTCTGAGAGCCAAATATGACAAAGAAGTAAAGTCTTTAAAGGCTACCAAAGAAATGTCCCTCAAGCTTGAATCAGCCAAGAAATCCCTAGAAGAGGAGTTGGCCAAAGTGAACGTGGCCCTGGTCGAGTCACAAAAGCAAATGGTAACCGCAACATCAGCTTTAAAGAACCACAAGGTTGATCTGGGCATGGTTATTGTATCGGTCAAAAAATAATTGGCCAATATCACTCCCGTTCTAGGCTCAAAAGAAGAAGACAATAAGATTGTCAATGACGTGGAAGAGATTATTGCCAAGGCTGCTGCTACACTATTGGCTCTCGGATACAAGTTGAACAACCCTGTGATCTGAACGGCTTATGCCAAAATTATACTTTGAATATTTGCAATGGGAGCTATCTTGAAACTATACTTCAAATATTTTTTAATATTTATAATAGGGTGTTTAACTGATTATTTATACTTTTATGCTAAGTGTAATGTTCTATAATCGACTGTAGTTTACTTTTATTCTATAGCCAAAATTAACTTCAACGAGTTAATTTGGCTTTTTCATAACCGACAGCTACCCTTAGTCGATCAAGAGCCAATCCAAGTGCTAGGGTGATATTTCTTTAAATACATACCATTAATCACTTTAGAAAACATCACATCCTCTAGTGTCTCTAAAATATAAGAATTCCCATCTACAAGCCAATGAATTATGCGTAGTCCTTCCCATGTTGGTGACCACTTACCAAATCGGTTATCTCTAGAGCTGACAAGAAATATAGTATTCCAAACTAAACCGGCTTCACAAAATGACTTAGGTATTACCTTTTTATTGTAAGCCTTTGCCACCCTCACCCTATTCTTTTTAAGCCGATCTAGTGTATGCAAACATAATTCCGCCAAGTCATCCAAATTGTCAGTCATCAATTTCTTATAATCTTGAGCCGACAAACTATTTTGTCTAGCCATTCATACCAAGTCGATATTAATCTCCACAGGCAACACAACCTCTTGCCCGTAGATCAATTGATAAGGCGATAACTTTGTTGCACCATGGTATGCAAGCTAATATGACCATAATGACTTTGATAATGTCACATGCTATTTCCTTAGTTTTTCCTCAATCTTCCTCTTGATTAACATTTTGTTGGATGACTCGGCTTGACCACTAGCCTGAGCATTGGTGATAAATTCAATAATTTAATACCCAAACTTATGACAAAACTTTAAAACTTATTGGACATAAACATTGTACCCTAATTGGTTGTGATAGTTTGTGGAATTACAAATCGATGAATAATATTTGCCGTAACTAATCAGATAGCTTCAACACTTGTAACCTTTTTAAGCGGGGTTGCTTCGACCCACTTAGAAAAATAATCAGTCGTGGCCAATATAAATTTATGGCCTTTGCTTGATGCAGGAAATATTTGTCTGATTACATCTATTCCCCATGCTCTAAATGGCCAAGGCTTAATTTGGTGCAAAACCGATGTTGGAGCTAATTGTATATAGATAAAATTTCTGAAAAGTCTGGTATTCTTTATAATATTTGAAACAATCTTCAATATTGTCGGCCAAAAATACCCTATACGACTTAACAACCATTTCATCTTATGAGCCGATTGATGGGGATCCACAAATACCTTTGTATACTTCTCTTATAGCCACTTTTGCTTCTTCGGCTTCAAGACATCTTAGCAACAAACCCTCTAAAGTTCGATAACAGAGTACATTATCTAAAAGTACATACTTTAAGGTTTGTCGCTTGATTCTCTGATCAGTAGGTTTTGAGGGATTGGTCAAATATTCCATTATTTTTGTTCTCTAATCATTAGTGTTAACACACATAACTATTTTTTCTATTGGTTTGAATCCCTCTAATCAGCCACAAACTTTATAGCCCGATGCTTGTTGAGCAAACAAGTTTGCCTAGTCATTTAATTCACAAGGAATATGATAAATGGAAAAAGAAGTATATGAGTCGATTATAGTGAGACACTACTCTAAATACTTGATCAAAATTTCATCATAGTAGTTATATTCTCCCTTAATCTGTTGGACTACTAATAGAGAATCACCATAAGCCTCAACAGAATCAACTCTAATATTATCGAGTAGTTGTAGGACTTTAAGCAATGCATCGTATTCAGCTTGATTATTAGAACATCTGCAATTTAGCATGAATGTGAACTCAAAATTATAACCTTTTGGTGAAATCAATACTTCTGATACCGTTGCCCTGTCGACATACTGATCCATCGAAAAATAGTTGCCAAGGGGCAATAGATATTAAATTGGCATTTATATCAGTCTCATAACTAGTTATAAAATTGGCAATCACTTGACCCTTAATGGCTTTAGCCGATTTATATATCAACTCGAGCCCGATCAGCGTATATGCCCATTTACCAAGTCGATCTTGTAAAATTGGAGTTGACGACATATATTTTATAACATCGGTTTTAAGATAACCTTACAAGTTGATGCTAAAATATAATACCTTAATTTCGTGAAAGCAAAATATAATGATAAGCAAAGCTTTTCTAAAAAAGGGTACATGATTTCGGCATCAATTAACTGTTTGCTTAGGTAGAAAATAACCCACTATTTACCGCTAAAACAGCTCCAATTGTAGCTTCTTTAGCCGATATATATAATTAAATGGTATACCTTTTCGAGGCACAGCTAAAACTAGAGGATTAGATAAACATTCCGTCATGCTCTCGAAAGCTTTCTGCTAATCGGCTCCTAGATACACTGTTGATTATCTTTTAACTTCAACAATGGAGTAAATGAACTAATACGTGTAGACAAATTTGAAATAAATCACCGTAAATAATTAATCTTGACGATCAATTCTATAAATCTTTTCTACAGGCCAGTAGCTTAGTTCTGGCTATAGCTTTGACTCTACTTGATTAACTTTAATTCGTCTTTCATGGACCACAAAGCTCAAAAACTATCTAGCCGACACACCAAAAGCACATTTGTATGGATTAGTCTTTAAACTATATGCCCTTGTATTCTTGAACACCGTTTCCAAATTGGCCAAATGCTGCAAATCTTCCTTGCATTCACAACAACATAATCGATGTAAATTTCAATGATATAGCTGATTAAATCATGAAACATTAAATTCATGGAATGTTGATATGTTGCACCATTATTTTTTAAACTGAACATCATTATTACCCACTCAAACAAACCTAAGGCACTTGAAAGCTGTCTTAGGTATATCAGCTTCCGCCATAAATATCTGGTTATATTCGATATTACCATCGAGAAAACTAATAATTTTATTCCCAATGCAGCATTAATAAGCATATTGGCTATTGGAATTGGATACTCATCCTTTGGTGTAGCCTTATTTAAATCCCTAAAATCAATGCACACCCTGAGTTCACCATTTTTCTTGATGATAGGAACGATATTAAAAACCCACTCAGCTTATCGGTAAAGCCTGATAAACTTAGCCTTCAATAATCGCTCAATTTTTTCTTTTATAATAGTATACATGACCGGATTAAATCATCTAAGAGACTATTTAAATGTCCGATAATTTGGTTTTGTCGATAGCCGATGTTCGATAAGTTATCGAGTTAAACCAGGAGTCTCATAATATTCCTAAGCAAAATAATATTTATAATTTCTTAATATCTTGACAAACTTTTCTTTGTAATCTGTGGCTAATCTTGAACTAAAAAAAGTTCGTCTTTTCCTATAACCATCACCTATGTCGACTTCTTCCATTAAATTAATCAACGTGAAACCCTGGCCTAACTTTTCAATTTCTTGAAAATCTTCGATGGCCTCATAGCTATCTGTTGTTTGCCGACAACTTCGCATTTTATCCTATAAAGCTTTTATAGCTGATTTGGACTCCATCGGCCCAAAATCTCATATGTTTGATCAGGCATGCTTGGCTTTACATTGATCGGAATAAGCCCTGTTTTGTTGATGCAAATGAAGTCACAATCATTGAGAGCTTTGCCTGATATACAATCGGCTTCCTCATGTTGCTAGTTTGCATCTGAACTCGTCATGGCAATATGAGCCGATGTATCAGCTTGAATTACTTCGACATCATCCCCATTCCATTGAACAAGCATTGATGCATGGTCAATGAAAAATAGCAGTTAGTGTGAATCCAGTCTCACCCAATTAGAACACTGTAATTTCCCTTAGCATTGACTATGAAAAAGGCGGTTGGCAATGTTTTACTGTCGACTGTTAATTCTGTTACCATAACCCTTCTTGCCTCAGAGGGATCACCTGTGAAGTCATTCAAAACTATATTAGTTTTAATAAGATCATCGTCGGACTTACCCAACTTCTTGCAAGTGGCATATGGCATCAGATTGACGGTTGCTCCTCCATCAACAAGCATTCTTGATATCAACTTGCCATTGATGTGACCATTTAAATATAACAGCTTTAGATACTGATGATCATCTTGAGGCTTTTCAAAAACTGCATCTTAAGCCCCCAATCATAATTAATCAAATGTCTCTTTGGTCGATACAGTACTTATCTTAAACTTGGTCGGCAAGGTGAACACCATGTTGATATCCATCGGAGGTGGAGAGTCATTCTAAATCACAGGTGAATATAAATCATGGGCCGAATTAGACTCTTCTTCAACTGGTTCTTTTTTCCTCCTTTCCTTTTTAGCAACTTTAATCAACCAGAGCTCAGCCACTCTCATCTCCTAGATCCTTAGCATTTGAAGACATTGTGATTGGCTAAGCCTTAGAAGAAACCACCTAGGTTTAAGTTCACCTGACTCATGTAGTTTTCTAATCAGATTAACAGGTGCCGTGGAACTTGAACCCTCGCGCTTGCGGTTGGATCGGCTTGAAAATTCTTTGATGGAAAGATTTTTTATGATTTTCATCAGGACAGCCTTATATTTGCTTAGATATTCTTTCTTTAGCCGATTGTCGTTGCCATTCACCTTGGCGAGGATAATGTTCCGTCGAACATGTTGTGGTGATGGCAGAGCTGACCCCTTCTCCCAATAGAATTGCCAAAAGGAACATCATTGGTGAGCCTTTTCCAAGTTATTGGGCCAATACATATGATCTGACTGATGTGCAAGATAACGCAGCCTATTATTCCTTCTTTCATATTTTTCCAATATCTAGGAGAAAGTCGGTTTTGGCATGTGTATCGGCTTTTGTGGTGGTGATGCTCTTTCGGCCTTTTGCCACTTGCCAATCTGCATGCGTCCTCTTGGCTTGACAGTCCTTAAACTCCTCCCTTCATAGTAAGTCTCTATTTGTAATGAGCCGATCGTAATCTTCAGGGTCTCCTCGCCGCTAGGGTTTGACTTGACATCAGCATGACGTACAACCTTGGATCCTGTATCTAGTATCGGCTCCTTTCCTTTTTCCAGAACATTGAACCATATTAATCAAAAAAGGGTTAGCATCCAACTGTATCATCGTCTCTTCTGCAAACTTGAGTCGCCATCCTTTATAACTGATTGTACTTGCTATTGGAAAATATTGCAATCATTAGTATTATGAGAAAAAGAATGTGCCATTTACAATATCTTCGCTTTTTAATTTCATCAGCCGACGGTATAATATGTCCTTCGGGCAACTGTATAATCTTTTCTTGTAGCAATAAGTTTGACGAACAGAACTCAAGTTGGAAATTCTAAGTTTGAGGCTCCTAGAGAAAAGTATTCATAGAATTAGCTTTCCAAATCAGTTCAGAAATTCATAGAATTTGGAGGTAGGTTTATGAACCATGTAAAAGTAGGTCCTAACAAAGATAGCGAAAATAACCTAATTTTTAACCTGTCAGACAGAGCAGCTTCATCACATTGCGCGATAAAATGCCTAACGTGCTCTAAAGTAATAACAGAGTCATCCACTGAGAATTTTGCAAAATAAAAATCTTTAAAATTATTAGGATAAGACATCCGATTAATGTAATCAGAATACGACTTCCGATAGCCAATAACCTTTCCCTTAGATTGTATGCCAAATTGATCTCTCAATACGAAAGATATTTGATCAGCCCAATTTACTGTGTTACCCGATGTAGAGTTAGGATTTTGCCAATTGCACTCATAATTGGTATTCTTCCTGCCAATCGTAAGCTCGGCTTGACAGGTTGCTTGAGCCGATGTGAATTGAGGAAATTACTCATATTCATTATTTATCCTAACAGTCGGCTCTGGTACTGGAACGAAGGGTTCCGAATACGTTACAACCTTGTATAAAGCTGTATTCCTCTGTGAAATCGGCTCGACGTATTGTGGATGCCATTGAGGTTCAATGGTGATTGAACCGATTGAGGAAAAGCATAAAACAGAGCAGATGGTGGTAATTTGGATGGAGCATCTAACTTAGTAGCATCGGTATATGCTTGATAGTGCACAACACCACACGTACGAGGATCTCGTGGTAGTATTAAGTTAGGTTGGGTTGGCATCATGGTCGGAATTGTAGTTAATGGCTTAGGATCAGCTATCACCACAGGGCTTTGCATGTTTGGTGCTACCGAATAAACAAGATAATTCGGTAGGGTCTGCATTAGGTCGAGCAGGTTTCCAACTGATGCCAACTCTTGAGCTATAGTTTTAACACTATTGGCTATCATTGGATCAAGAGTAGTAACTAAAGCTAATGACTGATTAAATAATGGTGCATAGATTGATTAATCATAGCAGATAATTCAACTTGTACAAGCATATATCGACTTACCAATGCATCGTTAACCCCTGCATCGCTGAGGGCATTGACCATCATTAATGCGGTGTTTTGAGTAACTCCACGTCGAGTTTTTTGAAAGCATCTTAGCATCATCTCCTCAAGCATGGCTTTCCGATCCTTGATCTCTTTACGCTGTTCACGTGTCAAATCGTTTAATGTTGGGAGGATTATGTGAAAACCTGCCCAAAATCTTATCTCCTAAAACCTGTTTAGCTATCCCACAATTTTCTTCAATATAATATCAAGTTTTAAACTAAACAGTAAAGTACAGTTCTACTAATTGGATTTACTATAACCCAACAATAACAGCAAACACATATGATATTCTCTATTATCCAAAACTTTAGCAATCATATGTATATATATATACGCACTTTTCTATTCAGTTACACACTAATCTCAACTCAAATACATCTCATCTTCACATAAGAAAAGTAACAGATCAGCCAATAGTCGATACTCAAATTTATAACTACATTCATACCCATTCAAATCATCAAAGAGAGTAAACAAGTTCAAAATTACATGCACCCATTAAGTTTACATCTAAAGTACACTAGATTACATCCATTTGAGCTCAAAATTTCTGCTTTTGGTCTCTTAAGGAAATCAGAAATGTTGCTGTCGGTTCTGAACCGACCTATTCTCTTTGCCCATGCTTGCAGCCAGCCTCCACCCATTTCTATTTCTGCCCATCTCTCTAGCCTGCAACCAGCTTTCACTTTTGCCCATTCTGCCGACCATTTGGCAAGACAGTGGCTGCATGCATGCCACATAGCACCAGCCCATAGTTTTCCTGCAGCAAAGGCTGGTTTTCAGCTACCTCATGGTGGTAAAAGCCAGCAGTATAAATAGGAGTCAAAGAGTACACCCTAGAAGCTTTACTGCTACCTCATTCACCCACCTACTAGGCACGGCTATCCTTGCTTAGCTTTTACTGTCGAGTGGAGAAGGATCAAGCCTGGGAGGAAAAGAAGGCAGGAGTCAAACATCTGTCCCACTTTCTCCTACCTCAACTTTCTCATTTCCAGTTGTCCCTGCAATCATCAGGTCCCAGGCATTAGCATCAACTACCCTATTTCTCTTGTGTATTGCAAAGATAGTTGGTTGCATCATATGTTAAGTCTTTGTGCATTTAAATCACCATGTCTATGGATTTGTTCAACTTTATCAAAGCCATCCAGTAAATCAAGAATACTATGACAAATGATCACAACATTGCATAGACAGAATGGGTTAGTGAATAAATTAACCTTTAACCCTTCGGTCAAATGCATGCATGACAGAATAAGTTCAGATTCAGCAATACTCAATTCAACATGAATCATGGAGCCCCAGCTTATGAAATAGATTAAGTGGTGCATGCAGTTCTAAGGGATTCAGAACCAATTCATTTATTCACATGAGTAACGCCTCAAGTTATTAACCCTAAGAGATCAATCAGACTTTACTCTGGATAGTAAAACGATATCGCAGGCACATAACTCACACAATTTGATTAAGTTTTAGAAGGCCACGGCTGGCCAAGGTCATTTAAAGGCCCTAACAACATTTCAGATCCATATGCACATAACTATGATGGTGAGCTAATACATTAGTAGAAGAAGCATCTTTTGCACAAAATATATATAAATATGTATATAACAAATCACGACAATAGGTATGTACATATATGCCTCTAATAAGCTCAAAACAAAAATATTCAATCCGGAGACATGCAATTTCATTTATCAGGGATGCAACACAATAAGGTTGCGGCTTATTAAACCAAATCTGCACAACTTAATGTATCGAAAATCAAATGGCAGTAAATAACTCACTCTTTTGAATTGAGCCATGCGAAGAGTAATAAGGATCAAGTCACAACATAAGATTCATGACCATTACCAAGGTAAGACTGATATTACAGGAGTTCATATACAAATAAAATATATGTATATGTATCTCATTCCATAAACAACAGCACATAAAATCCTCAAGAATCTAATACTGATATACATATATAATTGATAATACATCAGTAACAAATCCACACATACAACTACTGATTATTAACCTAGATTTTACAAATGCTTATCACAGTCTCATTGCACAAAAACTGACATACTCAAGCAGCACAATCTTCTAACCTCAGAAAACAAAACATCAACTTTCACTTTCATCTAAACCGCTTGCACCTTATTAACCCATTTCACACAAGGTCAGCCAAAGTGATCATTCTCAATATTCACAAATTTCTATCATTATCATCTCAAGCACCACAAACAGATCAGTTTTGATTTTGATAACAAGGTCGACATGCTCCTACTAATATAGGCCCAAATGTCTAGCTCAGACACACAGTCACAAAAGAATTCAAAATGCCAGTATATGAAACATAATGCTAAACACATCCATGCACTAATCACTCTCTCTGCTTCAAGCATGCCAAACACCAGTATTCACTTTAGTATCTAAATACATGCACTTTATACTCACAATCTCAGAGCAGAAAAGACCCTAAAACATATATCATTTAATCACAGAAGGATGCATATCACAAACTTACTGATATACTTTTCATAATTACACATCATATACAAAAAGACCCATTTATGATAATCAAGCACAAGGCTAAACAGTTCAATAAGCATCATCCATCATTCACAGATCACATATGAACTACTTAACACAAAGGTTCACAGTTGGCATGCACACATTATTCCCAGTGTATACCCTTTTTGTCAAGAACCAGCATGCCTAGCACCACAAGTTTTAGGCTACTTTAAAACTTTTAACCAACAAATCAAGACACTAACCAGCATAAGAAATCATACATACACTTTTAATCTTGATAGCACTATACTCACTAAAGTGCCAGTTCTAATAATCAAAACTAAGATGACCATTTAATATGGTAGATTCGGCATATTGGTGTCTAAGAATCGGCTAGACCGAAGGGGAGAGAAAGGGGTGTAGCACTTAACTTTCGGGGACTGCCATGGTCGATTTGGGGGAATCGGGTAGCCGGTGCAGGCGGTCGCCGTGCCTCGTACTTGTAGCTGAGAGCTCGGGCTCCCTTTCGCCGCCGGATCCAGCGAAGAAGCCGAGTGAGACGGTGGCCAGTTAGGAGTGACCGGAGAAGAGGGGTAAATAAAAGAACGTGTAAGAGAGGGAGTATAGAAATATAAGGGAGAAGAGGGTAGACAGGTCTCTTACCACGGGAGCACCGGATTTGAAGAAGGGCCGCAAGGCGCGCACGTGGATTCGCTGGATCTGGCGAGGGGAGAGTCGGAGGCAGCGGCGGCATGCGCGAGAAAGAGAGGCGGCCGGGTGAGGAGCAGCCGGGAGAGGGGTGATGGAGCAAGTGAGAGAGAGGGGCCGGAGAAGCCTGAGGCTAGGAGGGAGCGCGACGGCATGGGAAAAGAGGGAAACCGGGGAGGGTCGGTGGCGCGGCAGAAGGTGGCAGTGGAGAGGCGGGCGACGACCGCAAGAGGGAGCGACGGCACTCGGGGAGAGGAAGGAGATGAGGCGCGTGCGAGAGAGGGGGGTCAGGTGTGGCAGCCGAATGAGGATAAGGGGGGGAGAGAGAATCAGATGTAGAGATTAGGGTTAGGGTATGCTGGCCAAGTATTTTGGGTCGGTTTGATAAAAAAAATTCATATGAATAATAATATGTAAGTAAGTAAATAACTGAATTGATAAATAAATAAATGCATGAATAACTGGGTAAATGAATTTATAAAATAAATTAATATATATATCTTACCTAAACAAATCTACTGGAATAAGAGAATAAATCAAGAAAAAAAATAAGAAACAAATCCAAAATTTATTTCTTGTTTTTCTCTTTTATTTTCTCGAAATTAATTGATGACCTAGCTTCAAATCAAACGTATATAGACGAGCATATAAAACATTACAAATTTCAAATTGTAGGCATTAATAAAATTGTTTTGCAATTCGCTCAACAGAAAACGTTATAAATTCAACCCAATCTGAGAATTCATGAATATTAAAATCCTTGGTTCTCTTATTTTGGAAAACTTTTCGATAATACCAGAAGTCATCTAGAGTCACTTCCCGCTGTGGACAGCTCTGGGATCTCTCATCCAGGCAAGTTGCCCTTCGACCATGTCTTGTGAACTGATTTTACGGCTTGGGTTGCTAGAAACTTCTGCATTCATCCCAAAAGCTAATTTCTAAAAGAAAATAAATCACACTAATTGGATCAGCTAGATCCAGTGTTAGAACCATATCCTTGGTGAGGTTATGGAGTAAATGGTGGGTGGAGGAGTTCAGGGTATGAACAACCCCAGATGGGTTGGTATGAAAGTCAGGGCTCCTCCACATAGGATATCATTTAAGGACAAACCAAACTGGTGCTTACCTCAAAATCGGCGCAAGCAATGCTGACCATAGACCCGGTATGGGACGGGCTGAACTAAGTAATCGACAAGTAGCTGACTCTGCCAAGGCGAGAAAGGTGACCGTGCCAGGTGAGGGCAGTCACCCTAGGGTGAGACGTCGGGGGAGGAGTCTCGACCCGCGTGCCTTTGGCGAGGCGAGGCGGTATGGCAGAGGTCAGAGTACGGTTGGCCAAACGTTCTGTTTCCTTGGTTATTAGTGTGCCTAAGGAAGCGCACTGTGACAATAAGCCAAAGTGATGCTATGGGCAAAGCAGCACACCTCTGATCAGAGTCAAATGTGCTATCACTCCTAGCTTCCGGGTTTGGAAGTGTGTCGTGTGGGTTTTCCTCTAGCACAGGATGTAAAACCCCACGTTGTTTTGCTGTCAGTAGAATTTAAAAGTTAAAACTTGACATTTTCTAACAAATGGGTAAAGGGGTACTTTGGAAAAGTACTACTCTGGCGTAACGGCTCGGTGGCCGAAAAATTATAATTATATAAGCATGCATAAATTTTCCGCGGCTTGCTGAGTACTGGAGTACTCAGCCTTGCTTTCTCTGTTGGTTTTTCAGAACTTGCTAAGTCTACCAACATAGATGAGATAGAAGGTGAATTTCATGATGATGTGAATTTTTATGATAATGCTGATGTTGCTGTGGAGGGATATGAATACGAGGGGGCTGACGACCAAGACTTGACGGAATAAATCTACCCTCAGGAGGGAGGCATCTAGAATAATATTGTAATATTAGGCGAGCGGTGTAGAAATCACCGTAGCCAGACCTAAGACAGTACTATATGTACCTTAAGAATAATTCCCCGAGTACTATTCGGTGGAAGTTTCTGTTCTACATGTGTTGTTTTCCTTAGCCTGATCCTGGCGCACTCTGTTTTGTGATGATTCCACTGGTTCTGGCCTGGTCAGGCGAAGTGGGGGCGTCACAGATTATAGCTTTAGTATTAAGATCAGACGGCGGAATTGACTTCCCAGAAGAAGACACTGCCACAGAACAGGCCATCCTTGCCGGTATATCACTACCGGTTAGGCTAGAGCTGGCCATGATAAACATATCACTGCCAGTTCGTGAACACAACCGGCAGTGATAATAGGATATCACTGCTGGTTTATATCCAAAACCGATAGTGATGTATCACTGCCGGTTCGGTTGTCACCCTGTAGTGATATTAGCATTTTCACTGACGGTTGTATTCCAGAACCGGCAGTGATAAGCATTTTCCAGCACAAAGTGATAAGTATTTTCCCGCGCAATCCTTATCACCGCCGGTTCTGTGCAGAACCGACAGTGATAAGTATCTTTATATAGGTGAAATTCCCTTCCCCAACCGAGAAGAACAGAGAGTAGCTCTGTCTTCGCTCAGTGAAGGATTTTGGCGACTTGCTGCTGAAAAATTATACCAAAATTCATCTCGAATTTCTCTCCAAGGTTAGTAACTTGATCTACATTATATTTGTAGTTAGATTGTACTTTATAGATTGCTCTAGATTTTTATAATTAGTGATTGTATGGTGTGAACATTTTAGGTCTGTAGAGCTCAAATTAAGATCTAGCTAATTTAGTGAACAAATTACAATTCTTATTCATTTTAGTGATTTAGTGGAATTTTAAATTGTGAAAATTGCTAGATGAATATTGAAATAATGAAAAAAAGTAGATGAATTTTCCAATAATGAAAATTGCAAGATACATTTTTAAATCTAATTATACAAATATATCCTTATTTTCAATTATATGCTTATTTGATGTATGTTAATTTAATTTATTAGCATTACATAACAAACGAAATGAATAAATCATTTAAATAATAAAAAATTGCTAGATGGATATTTAAATAATGAAAAAAGGTTGGTGTATTTTAATTTAGTCAAAATGCTAGATGGATTTTTAAATCTAATCATTTACAATTATATTGTTATTTGCAATTATATGTTGATGTGATGTTTGATTTAATTAATTATAGATGGATCGAAAGTAGATGTATGACACAGACTGTTGCGGCCCAGAGTTCTTTAATGGTGTGACTTGTTTTCTGAACGCCCTACAGGAAATATTTTGAAATAATAACCGACTTTCCATGCATGAGGCAGGACCCGAGAAAAAATTTATGTGCATACTATGTATATACAAATATACATTTAATTGTCATGGAGAGTGTCGGCTATAACGAAGCCATAGTACATAATTACACATTGATGCCTACTTTTCTTTCATTTAACATATATCATCATTAATTAATTTTCTCATTTCTTCAATAACAGCGCTCCAAGCTGAGAACCAGTAAGTTATTATTGACAGAAATTATAACAATTCAAGAACAGATTGCCGGATTCATTCATGATGAGGTCATCAATCCAAGCGACGAGTTCCATGAGTAGCCTCATCACCCTCATTCCTTCGATCTCGACCCGTGACATGCTTACTTCGACACCTTGTACTATAGTCGGTGCAAAATCAAAGTGAATGAGATGTAGTCAAACTATATTTGTAAACAAACTATTGTAAAAACTAAATATTGTGATGCTTTAATATATTTGAATTATGATTTAACGATGTTTTATATACTATATTCATACACTATAGAAAAATATTGTATAAAAATATATATATAATGCAGAAAAAATATGCAATAAATACATTTGGTGCACGGCTTATCACTGCCGGTTCTGTCCAAGAACCGGTAGTGATATGGAATTATCATTGCTGGATTATTTTTCGAACCGGTATTTATAGCCCAATATCACTACCAGATTTTGCTTTGACCCAGCAGTGATAGTTCGATATCACTGCCGGTTGTAGATCGAACTGGCAGTGATAGTCCTTATCACTGCCGGTTTCTGAGCCGGCAGTGTTAATCCCTACTATCACTGTCGATCAATCACTGCCGGCTTCAATAACCGGCAGTGATGGCGTTTTGGAGCCGACAGTGATGTACTGTTATGTAGTAGTGAGACATGAAGCCCCACGGACGTGCCAAAAGTGTGTTGTGCCAAAAAAAATATGACTAGGGATTTATACAAACTAAATCCAAACGATTTGCCGCTGGACCATCTTATGCATGCAATTTGCTTCTCTACAAATACAAAGAAAAACGCTATAGCATATTTTTCATGTTGTAGCAACACTACGTACCACAGCAATCAAGTGCAGACTGGAATAAAAGGAATGAGATGACACTCTCAGTCTGCATCGTTACATTACATAGCAGTGGTATGATGGTCATGTTACAGATGCTATGTAACTAAAAAAAAATGTCCCGTTGTATTTATACAAACTAAATCCAGACGATATGGGGTGGGGAGAGAGAGTATGGACCGAAACGTTTCATCACCATTCACCAACCTATTCTTGTCAAATGCATTCCCTGTGGCGGTCAACTCCCGTCCCCCGCACTTCCCTCGTTGCCGAATTCCATGCAGGAACCAACCAGCCACTTCAAAAGCTCCACCTCCACGCATGCAAGCACCGCCTATTTACCTCACGCACGCACCCCCGGCGACCGCCATGCCGTCGCGACCGTCGTCGTCATCTTCGGCCGCGCCCCCCGGTGCCATGTCCACCGACACGGGCGAGAAGTCTGGCTGCCTCCCCGCTGACCAGTCATGCTTCGCGCTATCGGCGAGCTCGCCCTACTCCTCGCGCCGCGCCACCGCCACGCGCGCCTGCTGCACGACGACGTCCTACATCGTCGTTCTTGGCATCAGCTTTGGGTCCCTCCTCGCCATCCTGCTCATCCTATGTATAATCCGGTGGTACCTCGTGCGGCGGTCCGCGCGGCGGCGGGAGGAGGCCGCGGCTGCGGTGGACGCGGCTCCGGGGTTGGCCAAGCCGCGGTCCGCGGGGCTGGACGCCGACGCCATCGCCGCACTGCCAGAGTTTGTATGCAGGAGGGAGGCTGGCAGCAAGGAAGAGGAGGGGGAGTGCGCGGTGTGCCTTGGCGCGATGGCCGAGGGGGAGGCAGCGCGGCTGCTGCCCAGGTGCGCGCACGTCTTCCACCGGAGCTGCGTCGACATTTGGCTGAGGGAGCACTCGACGTGCCCCGTCTGCCGCGCCGAGGTTGTCATGAGGCAGGTCGGTGGTGCCTGCGCCGAGAAGGAGCAGGAGGTCGGTACGTCGCGAGTTTCAACGTCGCCGGCGCGGGCGCAGGAGAGGGTGGACGACGGGGAGAGGGACCTGGAGGCGCAGTAGTATAGTATATCTAGCGATAATTGTGCATTTTTTTTTCTTTTCTCTATTTTTCTTTTGTTTTGTTTCGGGTGTGTGTTGTAGGCTTAGGGATGTGAAATTGCGCTTTGGTAATTCGGATGGTTTGTTGGCTGGAGGATGCTCTTGTGCTTATTGTAGCGTTGTATACAAGAATAAATGAAAAGGCAATGCCGAAAGGGATACGTAGAATTTTCATATCATGTTGCATGATGCTTTTACTTTCAGTGAAATGGGCCTTACATATATGCATGGATGATTCCACGCGTGACTGTATAAAATTATAACATAAGGATTGTGGTAGGTCAATCAAGAAATGTATTTTGGCATTAGAGTTAACTAGTATATTTACCCGCATAGATATTATAATACAGTTGTCTTTGATATAATTAAAACATAATTGTATTTGTTATATAACTCTAATATCTATATATATGATTAATCTGCACCGTTATAATCTGGCACCCCAAAATAAGTGATGGAGATACTTCTCTTTATCTTTTGATTAATGTGAGAATTTATAAAAGAAAAGTTAGAATTATTGTGAGATTTTTTTACCCTTAAAATAAAGGAGGTGTATTGAATATCACCAATTGTTTTTATTTATATAGATAAGAGGAAGAAAGAACTGTGTTTTTGCAGTGGAATCATATATTCTTATGCGATGGCATCCACTAACTGCGATTAATTTTCTAACCATGTTGAGCCACATCATCTGCATTTCAGCTCTCCGTTGGATTTAATCTGGTCGTCTTTGAATTGCACCTAACCATTCAAGGCTAATAACCTCCTTTCGTTGCTATCAGATTTAGGCTCTCTTTGAGAGATCAGCTTCAATTTTTGAAAAATCAGTAAGCTTTTCAAACAGCTTAGTTTTTAAACGGTTTTTGGCATACGTTAGAAATCACATATAGTTAGCAAAAATCAAAAGCTGAAAGATGAGTTGATCTGCTTTTACAACTTATTGCTGAAAAATTAGCTATTTATCAAATAGTTTCTTATAAAAAACTATAGTTGCTTTTCAGTATAGAAAGCTAAAAACAGCTTTTTAAAAAAAGCTATCGCTACTTTTTAATATAGAAAGCTAAAAAGTAGTTTTTTAAAAAAAAACTACAGCTCCCTCTTAATTTTAGCGCCCAGCTCGACTGCATACAGCTCGTTTATATATATTCCTTCAGCATCGAACAGATCTTCTCATCTTCTTCTCGGCTACACCTCGCGTGAGCAGATCCTCTTGGTGCCCGGCGTCCGAATCATAGTTTAAAAGCCGGACTAAACCACCAGTTAAATAAAAAAAAAAAAAAACCGGCCACCCTACCGGCTCGGTTTTGTTCAAGGACCGTCGCATAATCGAACCGGAAAAACTTTCAGGCGGCTCTTACGACAACCGGTGATCAGAGTCGGTTTTGGAAGAACCAGGCGGAATCTTTGTTTTCACGTGACCACAGACTATAACATCTCATTTTTTTACCTCTTTGAAAATCTTCTTGAAAAGTTTAGCCCTCTAAAAATTTTCACCACTTTATTAGCTAATTAAAATTTGATATGGGACTTTCATAAATAAAAAATAATTCAATATGATTTATACTCAGGAGAACAATTGTCAAAATTATTTTATATGGATTTCATGTGCTTGGAAGTATTTTTCAATTTTTTTGCGAATTTTTCAAGTGCATTTGCTATTTTATTTGAGCTCTTTTGTATTTTTTGTATTTTCTAAACAGGAAAACTAAATTAAATAATAGAAAGTGATGTCGGCCCAAAACCAACCCAGCCGCCCCATTTCCTCTCAGTTCGGTGCATTTCTCCCGTGCGTGCAACCCAACTTAGCCCAGTTGATGCCGCGTTATCTCCATGTGCGCCACACGTCCCTTACCTGCTTTTGTGCCACTGACAGGTGAGCCCCACCTGTTAGGCACTATTCTTCATCTTTGAGAAGGACACCTCACACCGTGATATATCCGTCGTGGACTACGTCTTGTATGCTGTCTTTGCCGGTTTTTTAAGACGCATCCGTACCTCATTTGCTGTTGTTGAGCCGAAATTTGAGGATCTTCGCAAACATCGTAGCGGAGCTTCTCACCGGATTTCACCGCCATCGGTGAGTCTTCATCCTTAATGTCCATACCCTCATGTTCATCATTGTGTGTTGTACCTGATATGCACCTTCTCATCGCTAGAGTGTCGTCGGAGCTCGCTATCACCGAGGAAGCTGTCGCTACTGCCACTTTTGTCGTGCCACCGGTCGCCATTGGTTACGATGTCTATCATTATGTTAACCTCACTGAGGTCTCTTGGATGGTACCACCCGCGTGTCCAGAAGCCTCACCAGCAAATCGCCGCTTATGTCGTCGCTCGCCATCGTTCTACCGGTGACCCTAGGTCCCAGAGTGCCGCCACCGACATGTCATCTACATGGCCGCTAGGCCAACACCATGTGGAGCCAGGTGTGCCTAGTAAGCACCGAGTCAGTCACACGTCCATTGCCATGTCACCTACCACATGTTGTCAGCATAGATTAGATTGGTTCAAGCACCTAGTCTACCGTGGGCCTTGTCTATGACATATGGGCCCCAAATATCAGTGAGTCAAGTCGTGTACTGAGTTTATCATAGACCATCCATTGTTTCCATGGACTTTGTCCATAGACCAAGGACCCACATGTTAGTCTCTGTTAATTATTCATAATTCTAAAAATTAATTATAAATTCAAAATATAACATGTGCCTATTTGTCGGTCTCTCATAGAGGAATATTCTATTTTCTCTCTCAATTTTCAGGATTTATTTGTCTGATGAATTTTCTGAGAGTCAATTCTCCTCTATACAAACTCTGATTGAGCAGTTCAAGGTTCTAAATTTATCTAAAATCGAGCCCTATATTTCAGTATATTTATTTGATTTTTGGAGTTGGTTGCATTTATTTTGTTTTTCATCGTTCATTTCGCTTAAACATTGAAGTGCTAGGAGTGAATGAAGGCGAAGAGTTGACTCAAGATCAAGACCAAGACCAGGACCTATTCCATGGAAAGTTGTGTTTTGGTCATATTCAACTCAGTTTAACAAAAGTTATTTTTTTTCAAACTATTCTATGTTAGTTTAAATTATGAACTATTTAAATAGTTTGGGAATTAGTTATGCAACCCATCTTGTCATTTGCTACCATGATCATTTGTCACCCCTATGATAGATAATTAATATTTGGTTACTAAAATATCACCATTATGGATTGGTTTAAAACAAGGTTAGTATGCTTTTCCACACAACGGGTTATCAATATTATTTTGATGTGCAAATTCAAATATGACTAATTATCTATGGAACATATTTATGAAAAGAGTGTGTCATATGTTGTCATACGATAATGATGTTGATGGCATGTGTTGCACAATAATCAACTAGATGTTAAATGATTTAGATTGAGTCAATTAGCAAGAGGCTATATATGTGCCATGGTAGGTCTGTGTGACATTAGGGTAATGATTATATTTGAATCGATTGATAATGGTTAATGTGAATGAAATAGATTGGAAGTCTCACCTCGGTCAGTTAAGGACTTAACCTTCAAAGCCATTAAACTAGGCTAAATCATACAACCACGTGTCTGTAATAGGGACAGAGCTACCTCAGTAAGTTACCGAGTCTTAACATGATATATATCTCATGAGGAAACCAAGCTGAGTGCATGATTGGGAAGGTGTGTGTTGCAGTAGATTCACATCTTCAAAATTAATGTTTCTAGTCCAACGGTAAGTCCCTCCTAATTTTCTAATCTATGTAATGGTGGAATGGTAAGATCAAGCTTATTAGGAGTTTCTATGTTTAGATAAAGTTTCCGAAAGGTTTGTTATGATCTTCTTAGTCGCACCTCGATGAGTACGTGTTATGGCCAACATTACGAGATTGATCATATCTTGTGGGTAAAGTGTATAACCTCTACAGAGTGTAAAACATATTCGAATAGCCATGTCCTCGGTTATGAACAATGCCCAGGAATTTCACACAAGGGT
The DNA here is from genome assembly GCA_036346275.1 of Otatea glauca. Taxonomy (NCBI): domain Eukaryota; kingdom Viridiplantae; phylum Streptophyta; class Magnoliopsida; order Poales; family Poaceae; genus Otatea; species Otatea glauca. Next base: position 16,721,605 of record CM070719.1, on the reverse strand, counting down.
TAGACTTTATAAAATAAAACTTAGGAAGGAGGCTGCGTGTCAAGGAAAGGAATTGTATTAGCCTATGTGCCTATGGAACTTGAGAATTATCTAAAAATCTTATTACTACGGTTATTTGTATTATCTTTTGTTTTAATCTATTATTGTATTCAATTGCAAATGCTGCTTTATTGCAAAATAGGCATACTAGTCATTCTTTATATTAAGCCTATGTGAACAACTTGTTGAGTACTTTATGTGTTCACCTTGCAATAATAATTAGTTAGTTGGAGAGAATGAGGCAACACTAGCTTTGAAGGGGGAGTATCGTAAGGAGGCATGTTATTATGATTTGAGTCTTATCGATTGCTTGTGGCAGATTGGAGACGATGTCAATGGCATGAGGTTAACGCGGTAGCATCTTCAACATGAGAGCACTGTTGGGAAACAAGGGCATCAAGGAGAAATAAATTTTAAAAAATTTCCATCCACTCAAACCTAGAAAACTCGCTGCATATAATCTAAACTTATATATTAGGGTTTTTGAAGAGGAACGCGGTATGCTACGCTAGCACAAAAAAAAATTCTACCGCGAAACCAGAAAGCTACTCGCAAGAAGGGGATCATAGATAAGATTACCACTAGACGCGCAGTTGCGGAATCCTTCGCGCGTCGATGTAGTGGATCGTTCTCGCCGCAGTCGTTGCGTCGATGTAGTGGATCGTCCTCGCCTTGCCGTGGATCGTCCTCCCACGCCCTTGATCGCCGCAGCAGCGTCACCGCGTAGTCCACACGCCCGAGATGGAACGCCGTGCGTCGTGTACAAGCACTGGTCGCTCGGCAGGCGCGAGAGGAGTAGGCTAGGTTTCAAGTGAATCACTCCTAAACCGTGGGAAAGCACACCGCACCTCCCTCCTCCCCTCCTTATATAGCCACGAGATAAAACCTAAACTAGGGCCCATCAGCGTGCTAAGCCCACGAGGTTCATTAATTACGGATCCAATCCAAATTAATGCGCCCCAGCCATTAAGTGTGTGACCTGCAGTTCACATACGTTTGGACATGGATTCGAAAACTCCTTTTCAATCCAATAGTTGGTAGTGGCTTCTTGCAAAGTATGCCAACTCCCAAACATACTATGATCAAATCGGATGTAACCTATCAAAAGTACTCATGTAATAATCCCTTTGCCAAGTATATGAAGATTGATCTCAAGGCAGAAGCATGTCATCCTTTGATGATTCAATCCATCTCTCATATCTGTGATATATTAATAAGTTGTGATTGACTCTCAATCACGGCATGGCCATGCACTTCCTTAATCATATCACACGAGTGGCCTTGTCATATATCTCCGTTTCATTGGAGTGGCAAATTCCATCTTGATCGCATTTCCTCTCGCACGTTTCATAGTAAACATGAAAGCTACCTTTATAACTATCCGGTTAGGAAGTAGTGTTTGATAGCCCCAAGGAAAACTATTACACATGTAGGGAATATGACAATCTCAGTTTAAGGATCATACATCTACTAGGTATGAGATACATCGATGACACATAAGAATGAAACATTCTCGCAGTTGTCCCATTGCGGGTCTATGTAACCCATGTTCTTCAACATGCGTCCACAATGTATAGATGATATCTCCATATCCCATGATCTATGAAGCATGATCATCGATCACTACATGTGCTGATCTATTCATCGTTGTCCTATACGATGATATCCGATCAGAGATATTTATCGAATTACATCATTAAGTAAAGAGCTTCATAAGCAAGTCACATACTTGTTGATCAATACAATGATATACATTCATTGGACCAATAATCATATTATTATTCATAAACACAGTCATGTTACAATCATCTAAATGATTGCCTCAAGGGCATAACACTAACAGTTTTAGCATTTACCACTTCACGTAGACGCAACTTCTCAGCAGCGGAAGAAGAACTTGTCGGATTGCGTTAGCATATCGAGGAAGTAGTAGCCTCGTCCCACGAGTATCTACACGAACAGAGAGTAGACTTCATGAGCTGTTCTACTAGAACCCCCATACGGACCTATTAGTTCTCGCCGGAATTAATCTCTCGACTTGGGCTATCCCCATGCAACCCAGGTGCATCTTTATTTATAATCGAGGAGTCAGAATAAGATAAGCCCGGAATGTTTATGTTTAGTATCTAAATAGGATTTGAGATAACCTTTGTCAATTCAAATTCTTATCCCAATTGACTTCTTATTTAACTCGCATTGCATTAATCTAAATCATATACACTTGATGTTTCGGATTCTAATATTTCGAATTAAAGTAGGGCTTATTCAGTATTTAATAATTCCAATATTTTACTTATCCATATAATAATATACATAATTTATTAACAAATTAGTAGGTCTCCATTCTTATGTGTGATCTCGTATACCCATTGTGATGTTGGCTGTGTATCGAATCATCGTTCGACGAACAACTTATAAGTGGCTCATAGTAGAACATTATGACTTCTAAATCACATGGATATCATTTATCCGACAAGCCATCAACGAATATATATTTGATCCTTTTGTCACTCGTCACTGCCATCCCGCATCATCTATCTCGTCAACACCGGCCATGCTCACCATCGAGATCTATGCTGCACCGATCGGGGCCTTGCACATTATCGAGGACTACCTGGTCTACTACGCGTGCTTCCTCCTTAGCGAAGAACAGTTTGCGAAGGTTTAGAGGTATTACTTCGTCGAGGAGGAGATTGTTTGCTAACACACAGATTTATATTGTTTTATCTTGGAAGTATTACTTATTTGTTGATGTCAGTGGCATATGCTTACTTGGTGCCGGTTGTGGAATATCATATTACTGTTATGCATACTGAAGTTCGTGGTAAATGTGAATGTCATATGGCATTTGAAGTGCATCATTTGCATCACATTGAATTTGCACATGCATTGGAAGGTATGTCGTGATCTTATGGTTGCGACCGTACGGTACAACATCGAAGGATGCAGCTCCATACCTTGTTGGGTACGCAGGCAGGAGTTCATATGCATTGTTGTATGGAATTGAATGTGGTATTTGTTAATGTTGCATTGGAAGTTATTATGAGAAGCAATGCTTCTCCGTTGTTATATCCATTGTGGTATGACTTGTGGATTTATGAAGATATTGAAGTCATATGTGGTTTTGCATTGCATCTACATGCACTTTAATTGCATTGTAGGGGTATTCCATTTTAATTATGGTTATGAGGAATTATTTGCAGAGCTTCTGCAATATCTTTACATATAGCTATTATGCGGTTATATTTGTGTTGATGGTTTTTTTGTGGGTGGTTTCCTATTGCTCCTTATGGATTTCAAGTTATTCTTGATGTTGAGGGGTATATAAAGCTTAATGGAGATTTAACTTAATTAGTTAAGTAAACACATAATTTTGAACGGTTTTTTTGCCGTTAACATGACCTACATCTTGAGTAGTGCTCTATGTCTCATGAGAGGTTAAGTATAATTTTTGAAATTGTAGTACCATGGTTTGATCTTAAGTAATTTTATTTTTTATGATGATGGTTGACCCTTATGCAATCGTATGTTGTAGCCGTTTCACTATAATTCCTTAATGTTGATTAGGAAATAATGTCTCAAATTATTGAAGAATGAAACTTCTATGAAGGTTGATGTTATGCTATTATCTTCATACGTAGTGAAGCATTACATTGTTGTCTAATCTACTATGGTTTAAATAGCTTGTTAAAGCCAGTTTACTTGTTGAGATTTTATATCTCACTTTTGCTTTATCATTCCAGGTGCTTGAGTGGATGTCTTTCTTGAAGGGATGGGAAGTAGCGGCACTTCTGCACGTTCATGTTATCACCTAGCCTTTTAATGTTGTGCTATAATAATAAGCATGTATCTCTACTACCTGGTTTAAGATGCTTAAATGAGCCTTAGAGCTGTTGACTTTGATATACCTATTCATGCTTAAAGTGTTAATCATGATAGTGGGTTGCTTATATATATCCGTATTTATTGTTGCTTCCGCGTTGCCTCTGTTTTTAGAGGAGATGCTGCCGAAATTTTATATTTTGGCAAGGTTGTAAAGTAGTTTAGTAGCATCCTGGGCGTTTGTGGGTCCTGGGGTGTTATAGTTTACCTCAAAGGCATTTAATGATTACTGTATGGCTTTGGGCATTAATGTAGAGTATTCAGTACCTCATGTCTACACATAAAATGGCCTTATAGAGTCATTAATTAAAAGAATAAAACTTATTGCTATGCCACTTTTGCAAAATTGTTGGCTACCTGCCAGCTATCGTGGCCATACAGTGTTGCACGCTACTGTATTAATTCAACTCAGACCAATTGCATACCATGACACTTCTCCTTAGTAGTTAGTGCGTGGGAAAGAATCGATGATTTCCTATCTGTGAAAATTTGGCTGTGCTATATACATGAAAATTTCAACATCACAGCGTACATCCATGGGCCCTCACTAGAAGTTAAGGGCCTTTGTAGGTTATAAGTCTCCAGCAATGAAACAACCTGACAACTTAGTGATTTTAATGGACGCATGAACAAATAATAACGCAATTAATTAAAGTATATAATAAATGTAAACATCATTTTATTGATACAACAATACAACATAGGATAACAATAAAAATTTAGTACATCGGAATCTTGTACAATGTAATTAAGTACAACAAATAAAATACAAGAAAATATTTACAAGTGCCCTACAACTATAGTAATCATCCGATGACATTCGATGTAGATCACCTGCAACCAATAAGTACAGCAAATTCCAAACAAGTTATGGGCAAATAATAAATTAGGAAATAATTTAATTGCCATCAGACCCAAATGCAATTAAGGAATGCTCATTGAGATAACAGAACGATCAGCGCCTCTCGCTAACTAGGGTTTCATTATCCGGCGAATACAAACCTACTCATAGTCAGGAAACCGTAGCCATACATGAATAAGACCAAAATATCTCACACAGTAAAAAGATAAACACAAGCACGGTTAAAAAGGAAAGGAAGCTAGAAATTAGCCCCATAGTCCACTTCTCCCTCACACCCAAACTCTCCCCAAAGACCACCGAAGCCAGGAGGAGACCAGGAGTAGCCAAAGTAAGGAGGGAGTAAGGAGTCACACCAAGCCAACGAGCCCAAGCATCCCAACAAGGGGAAGAGCAAGGGGCACTAGCACACATCATTATCCATCTTACCACAGCACAACCCCAATCCCCATTAGGCCCAACGTCATCAGGTGCATACAATTATACTTTTACTAACTTTAGATGCACCAAATACTCAAATGCAGTAGAGAGAATAGACAATAGATGAGTTAGGGATACTAGTGGTCTCAGAGAGTTGCCGCATTATGGTCGACACCATGCATGCCTGACAACCCTCATACTCCCCAGCGTACGAGAGGCCTCGGGTGTCATCGCACCACCACCAATCATGAGCGAACCCAAATCATCATCAACCATATCAAATGAATCAATCATCCCAATCGGAGAAATAAGTGGGAGAGGGGGACTGGCACAAGGTGGCACGATGAGAGGCCAGTGGTGGAGCTGTGGAGAGAGAGAGACAGAGCACCGTGGAGAGAAAGGTCAGAGCATCGAGAGCCAAGAGGAAGGTTGAGCGGGTCACCATGCGGGGAAAGACAGCTGGCACTATTGTGGGGCGGGATCCAAGAAGGTGGATATTGGAAGGGATTCGAGAAGGTGGAGACTGGCGGGGATCTCAGGAGGAAATGCCGATTTGGGGGAGCACGATGGGGAAACGGCGCTACCGAGTGGGGAGATCAACAGGGAAGCGTTACCGAGTGGGGGTAGAGGACACGAGAGACGCGGAGCCACAACACCAAGCACAGAGGCAGGAGGTGACGAGGCGGCAGAGGCGTGGCGGTGCTTGGGGCTAGAGGCCACCGACAAGCGTGGCAATGCTGACAGCAGGGGCGAGCGAGAAGTGAGAGGCTGGCAGCATGTAGGGAGCGAGAGAGCCTGGCGGCAACCAAGAGAGAGGAGGATGGGGCGATGGGGTGGTGGCGGCAGTGGGGAGGCCGTCGGTTGACCCAGTGGTAGTAGTGAAGGGGCCGAGAGAGGGAGCCCAAGGGGCGGGTGGCATGGAGTGAATAGACAGATAGTGGGATTTGGGGATAAGAATGAAGAACATCGGGTTCGGCTGAGGCAAAAAAATTAAATAAATAAAATAATAAGAACAATACTAATATTTCTAATTTTAAAATTAAAGGTAATAAAAAGGAGGATAAATGAAAATATCTAAATAAATAAAGAAACAAATAATACTAGCAATAGCCACAATAATCAAAATATGAAAACAATACTTCATGCTATGTAAAAATGTGATCCAAAATTGTAACATTTGACACAGAATAAACTACGCCGCATAAGCGCATAAAATTTAGAGAAAATTCAAATTTTGTAAAACATGTCATAATTGACAGCAATCCCAATTATAATACCCAAAAAATTTCAGGAAGCGAATTGAATCAATCAGGAGGTCACCTGCAGTATTCGCGTGAGGACGAATATCTCAACCCAGTTTCGGGCAAGAATCTCTTGAACATAGTGGGAATAATTTTTAATTAAATGTACTTTCTTATATGTATTACCACCTAATGCATTGGAAAAAATTTCTTTTCCTTGAAAAATTACAATCCGTGAATCAAGATGGATGGAAATTGATCATGGTAATAATGGATCTCTATGGGAGATCAGGAATAGTCTATTTACTACGAAAATTGACAGACATATATATAGAGGTGGGTAGAGGGCGTTGATGAGAAAGTGGTAGGCTAGTGGGGGCCTCTACATAAGCTCGAATATAAGGTTAACCTACTCTACTCGGTCAATGATCTATATAATTTCATATTAACCATAGTATGTACAAACGACCAGAAAAGGTTATCCTATGAAGGTGTTATGATCTTCACATTAGGTATGAGTAGATAACTAAGAGTGGAAAGCCGGGTTGGCCAGAAGACCCAGTGAGACAACGATTTAGAATTCAGCTGTGGGCTGACCGTTCCAGGGCGCTATATTTAAATGTCACGAGATGAGTATCATTGTTGTGCATTGAATTCATGATACAACTAGTATGCTGTGAGTAGGTGAGGAATGCTTGAGGACACCATGACTCATCAGCTACCAGGATTGGAGATCTAATACCGGAGTAGTGATAAACGTTCTGGGGTTCTAACAGATGTTGGGATCACTATGAGTAAAGTAGTACAAACCTGTGTAGGGTCAAATCATGAATTCATGCTTATCTCCTAAATTGGAGGCTATAGAAGCTAAGTCTACCTCATATATAATTGCTAGTAGAGTGGAAACATTCATGTCATACATTTTGTTATTAATGCTTACTTAGTACTATCTGTATTCACCCTTGCTTAACTCCCCCTTTGCTTAGAAAATTGCACCGACGATTAGGTGTCCAGTTGGGACATGGATCCCTATGGATATGCCTATGAGGCGTGGGGTGAGGATCACACGCAGGCTCAGGGTTACGAGGAGGAGGGCTAAAAGGAGGACTGGGTGGAGTAGTGGACCATATGATAGCTCCCGTCGATCCACTGGGTATTTAGTATTTATGTATATTTATTTCTATTGCATCTGAATATTTTGTAAGGTTAACTGTGTACTAGACTTTTAACCCTGCGTGGCAATGGTTGTAATAAGTTTCCATTTCAGCCTCTAATTATTGTTCTGCTGCAACTCTCTGAACACGGTGTATTAACTGATAAAATGTTGGGAGATCCTGATGTTTTGTTAGCTAATATGCTGAGATCAATGTAATTATCTCAGAGTAATGGCAGTGCCACTGTCGTTACCTTGGGTTAATTATACAGGTCTCCACAATTGATTATTAAATACCTTGAGCCTATGATTGGGTATCTATATATGGCTCAGTAGGCTGACTGTATCTTTGATGAGTATAATTTATCAACATTATGGGAAGAAAAGTACCACACTAAAGAATGCTGTGAAATAAATTGGAATGTCACAGGCGAGCATCCAGTCCTTAGAACCACACACTATAGAATCCGTACTTGAAATTCGAAAGATAATAAATCTACAACAGATAGCTAATAATCTGCCATATGTCTTTAGTAATTATAAAGGAGTGACAAAATCTCAAATAAATGCAGTGAATGCACCAAAAAGAGTGAAAATACCCTAGAAGGAAATTGAATCCACTCTTACCATTCATGAGTAGAAGAGGGGGAGACCCACCGCCCGTGTGCGCATGGAACTCAATTCCACGAAGACATCCGTAGAAACAAAGGGCCAAACAAGTCAAAAAACTCCCAAGACAGTGGAAGAAGCTCAACCTAATGTTGAGAAAATCTCTTAAGCGAGCCATCCTAAGGATGGTAACCCCAACAAATATTTGAGTGCACAATCTAATGCTAAGAAATTAGAACACCCAAACTCTATCATTGTGGGAAATCACGAGGAGCTGGAAGAAATTAATGAAGAAATATCCACTAATTATATGGATTCAAGAGAGTTGTATAAAACAAAGACTACAATTGTCGACATATATTTTGTCTCAAAAATTACTAAAACTCTTGATCTAGATCCAAAACCAAAGTCTATAGTAGTGTGCTTGAAGCGCTCAGATTGGATAAAATTGAAACAAGTAATTGAGGCAGAATTGCACTCGTTTAACATAAGGAAAGTATTCGGTCCTATTGACCGAACATCTCCTAAAGTGTCCCCTATATGATCCGAATGGGTTTTCATCCAAAAGGGAATGAGAACGACCAGGTAGTGAGATAAAAAGCGAGGCCTGTAGCACAAGGGTTCACCCAGAGACCCAACATCGATTACGATAAAACCTACTCTCCAGTGATGAGTGGAATAACGTTCCGATATTTGATATCAATGGCAGGTAATATGAACTTGACAATGTAGTTGCTGGATGTAGTGACCGTATATTTATATGGGTCACTGAATACGGATATTTATATGAGAGTACCTAAAGGACTAAAATTCTGGATCCTAATAAAACCAATTGTAACATATATAGTGTCAAACAGCAGAGGTCTCTATATGGATTAAAACAGTCGAAGAGAATGTGGTACAACGAACTTAGTGAGTTTCTCCTAAAGAAGGGTAATTCCAATAATGATGATTGTCCCTGTGTGTTCATAAAGAGGTCCCAGAATGGATTTTGTATCATCTCAGTCTATGTTGATGATCTGAATATCATCAGAATCATGAAGGACATAAAGGAAGAAGGTTCTTAATTACCTTATGACGGAGTTTGAGATTAAAGTTTTGAGTAAAACCAAATTTTGCTTAGGCCTATAGCTAGAGAATTTTCCCGAAGGAAATTTTGTGCACTAGTCTACTTATACCAAGAAGGTATTGAAAAAATTCAATATGGATAAATCTCATCCTTTAAAGATCCTTATGATAATAAGATCCTTTGATGTGGATAAAGAACCATTCAAACTGAGGATGAAAAATGATGAACTCCTAGGATCTGAAGTTCCATACTTAAGTGCCATATGGGCACCTATGTATTTTACGAATTGCACCACGCCTGATATTGCATTCGCAGCACTAGATACAATGCAGCTCGAACCAGAAAGCATTGGGTTGGTTTGAAGACTTTACTCATATACCTCCAAGGTACACAAGATCTTGACTTATTTTACCGAAAGGACCAAGACTCAACCACTGTGGGATATACGGATGTTGGCTATCTGTTTGATCTCTACAGTGCCAAATCTCATGCTGGGTTTGTGTTTCTCTACAGAGGTACAGGCATTTTTTGGCGGTCTTTTAAGTAGAACTTGGAAGCTACTTCTACTGACCACTCATAGATAATAGCATTATATGAAGCCTCATATGAATGTGTTTAGCTAAGACGTGTGATTAGCTATATCCAGAAGTCAAGTGGCATCAACACCATTGATAACCCACAATTATCTATGTAGATAATAATGCTTGTGTTGCAAAAATACAAATGAGTTATGTCAAGAGCAATATCACGAAACATATTGCCCCCAAATGTTTCTATCCTCATAAACTCGAGAAGAATGGTGATGTAAAGTTCCTACAAACTAAGACATGCCAAAATATAGCTGATTTATGCACTAAGTCTTTGCGTTGAATTTCCAAAGATATGTTCGTAGCATTGGAATGAGACAACTTAGAGAGATGCGGAGTGCAGTGGGAGTAAATCCCTAAACCATAATGCTTAATATGATTATGAAGATACTATCCTAATCCAGAAAATTACAAGTTGTACTCTTTTTCCCTTAGTGAGTTTTGCTGAAGTTTTCTCACATGAAGGTTTTTAATGAGGCAACAAGTATAAAAAATATGTGGATGTAATGTACTATTTTCTCCATTCCCTTTTTCAACTAGATTTTTGGGAGGAGTTTTTGATAATGTTCAAGGGGGAGTGTTAATGCAGAACTGAAAATGGCTATCAAGGGGGGGGGGGTGAATGATCACAAATCGAATTTGACCCCAAGAAAACAAACCAAAAACTCACTAGATCAAAGACATGTGGAAAAAGAAAATCTTTAAAGAAATCAGCTATAAAGCAGCACTACCGCACTATTGGGCTGGTAGCATCAGATGAACAGTAATTCTGGTACTACCATGCTACAGTAGAATCAGCACGAGTTCGAAATCAAAGATCCATGTAACTTTTGATTGGTTGATCCAACACCCATGAAACTTTGTGTGCACCTTCCTATGGATGTCAAGAATCTATTCCAAGCTTCAATCACAAGGACTGACGTCAAAGTTCCAACTATTCTCCAAATTGGTGAAGGTTACACCAAAACCGGGTCAAGAACAACAACTTAACCCAAAGCTTGCTCGTGGGATCTTGATGATCAAGATGATCATAGATGGCCTCCCATATGTCACAACAAGCAAGAACTCCAAGGAAATTGCTCTCAAACATGCAAGAACAAGATCTACCTCAAAATCTTCCTTCTCAACCCAAAAACTGGTTTCATGAAGAAAACTTGGATGATCAAGAAGAAGCTTGCCTAGATAATTGGGAGATGATCTACAGAGGATATATCAATTAATCATTCATCTTTGGCAGGACAAGATCAAGCAAGAAGGAAACCAAATAGAGGGATCAAGAACCAAGAAATAAGAAGATCAAAATGAGAGACAAATCTTGAACATGAAGATGATTTGCATTCAGATCATGAAGAACGTCTACAAAGCCTCTCACCTGAGATCAAAGCTTCAAAGGAGCACTCACACACCCACACAGGAACACCAAAATCTTGTGGAAAACCTAATCTTATCCTAGGCTTAGTGGCTTAGAACCTCTCCTCCCACTACATCTCCTTATATAGTGGAGGAAACCCTGACACTAACACCTGGACACACTTGTGGATACCATCTACATTTACATGGACTAACCCTAAACCCAACAATTTTAATGGGTTTTTCACTTACACAAGCATGCTTTTCAAAGCACCATTATTGCGAGCCCGAATTCGCGTCCAACCCCACTTTGGTGTGACCTAAACCACTTAGGCCACCGCTACAGCTTTCCAAACAGCTTGGATGTTGGTATTGGGCAAAATGACCATTTTGCCACAATGACCAGCCTTCTGTGGAATATAAGAACCCGGGTGTCTTCATAACTGGCCCAGAAGTGCCTGAGGGAAATATAGGGCCGAGTGGAAGGCCCAGAGGATAAGCTCCGCGCCAAGCCTTGCTGCCGTGTGCAAGGAGATACATCCTAGGGACAGTCGAACATATATTTATATATAAGAGATATGATTGTAATCCGAGTTGTTAGCAGGATAAGATAAAGATGTAAACTCTATCCTGTAACCGACTAGAATCCAATAACCGATCGGAATCGCTTAATCGATCAGGACTCTGTAAACCTCCCCGCCCCCATTATATAAGGGAGAGGGCGGGCAACAACAGGGACATGAGCAATCTTAGATCCAAGAGATCCAAATAATCCCAGCACACAGGACTAGGGTATTACCTCCTCTGTTGAGGGCCTGAACATGTCTAAACCTTTGTCTTGTGTGACCTTCGAGTTTGAGATCTAGCGCCTACCCCATAAATTCATTGCCGACAACAAAAGTCGACAGTTGGCGCGCCAGGTAGGGGGAGCGCTATAATATTTTCCTACAAACTCGATGGCAGCAATCAGCGGAATCATCTCCACTTTCATCTCCGGTCAGGCTTTCTGCTTTGGGAACCTGGACTTCGTTGCAGAGAACTTGTTTGCCTAGATCTAAACCAGATCCAATCTGGTAAAGATCAGGCTGACCCATCCCAGGTATGCCACTCTGACTCAGCCAGCAAACTAGTCGGCGTCGTGGGGAATTGCTACAATCTTCGTGGCATCTTCGCGATAGAAGAGCAAAAGACCGATCTCCAACACCAACAAGAGGTTCAAGAAGCTACGGAGGAAGATCGCCATCTTCGTAAGGCTAAGGAGGCACAACCGCGATCGCTTCGATCTCGCGGCCGCAATGTCCACGAGGACATCCTACAATCAAAATTGGGAGACCAAGTCGTCTTCCATACACCGCTGCAGAACGTCGTCGCCTCCAAGACACTTCTCGACACGCTGGACCCGATGATTGTATCTGATAGCCCGGCGGCCCCGATCGTGGCCCAGATCAAGGCCATGGTGACGGCGGTAGCAATTCAGCAAAATCAGGAAAAGCTGGTAGGAGAAGCGCACTCACGCTCCCACGCGGCTATTCGCGTCGCTAGCAATCGGACTGCTACCAGTCGGAGTACTGGTAGTCGGCGCCCCACACAACCAGTCGGAGACGCCCACCGGAATCTCAACCGCGACCTCTGCCAAGACATCACCGCCATATGGCAAGAGCAGGACGAAGAAGATCGACGCCGGCGCTACGACGACTACGAACGTTTCGGTACCGGCCACGATCGATGAAGTGATCAACGGTACGACGACTACAATGACCATAGAAACCATCATTGCCGGGATCAGAACGACAATGACGATCACCGAGTCATGGGCTCGCTGCGCCGATCTCCACCTCGACGCGTTGATGACAATCACCGAGACAGAGGCTCGCCTCGCCGGACTCCCCCTCATCATGACGACAGATCCATCGATGGAATCCGAGCGTTCACTTCTCGGTTACGCCGAGTAGTATGGCTCGAAGGTTTCAACCCCAAGGGCATCGTTAAGTTTGACGGGGATCGAGATCCAAAAGTTTGGCTGCAGGTCTATGCCCTGGCGGTTAAAGCGGCTAGAGGCAATCAAAACGTGATGGCAAATTATCTGCCAGTCAATCTCACCCCTTCAACTCAATCATGGCTCACAGGACTTCCCGCGAACTCGGTGGACTCCTGGAGCGATCTTTGCAATCAATTTATCGTGAACTTTCAGGAAACCTATGAGAGGCCTGGCACCCCATGGGACCTATATCAGCTTCACCAGAAGAAAGACGAGACGCTGAGAGATTTCATCTGGCGTTTCATGCAGAAGAAAAACACCATCAGGGATGTATCTGATGCAGTGGTGGTACAGCCTTTTAGAAAGGGGTCAGTGATCCTGATCTGATCAAGAAAATGTCCAGGAAACCACCGACCTCCGTAAAGGAGATGTTTGCATTGGCCGACCGCTATGCCACGGCCTCAGACGCCCTGGCCGAGCTCCAAGAAGATCGCCCGCAACAGAAGAACAAAGACGACAAGCCCGAGTCCTCCAAACACAAAGACAAAAAACGGAAAGGCGAGGAGCTAGTTGCAGTAGCAGAATGCAACCGGCCCCAAGCCACACGGAGGGAGGTGCCCGATTACAGTACTGTTATGGATGTGATCTGTCCTTTCCACCCTAAGGGATAGCATGCCGCCAAAGACTGCTTTACCCTAAAGCGTTTTGCGCGTGAAAGCAACAAGCAACCGGCTCCAGCGAAGGATGAGGCTGCCAAGAAGAAAAACCCTCCCGGCGAGGACGACTACCAACAACCCGAGCACGAGCTGAACTACATATACGGGGGCTCCACCTGATACGAGTCCAAGCTAAAGCAAAAGCTTACCGCTCGGGAGATCAATGCGGTGGAACTAGCAACCCCCCAGTATCTAAGGTGGTCTGAAGTCCCAATCACCTTCGACCGCTAGGATCACCCCAACCGAGTTCTACATCCGAGTAAGTACCCTCTAGTGCTCGACCCTGTTATTCGCAATGTAAAGCTCAAGAAAGTCTTGATCAATGGAGGGAGTGGACTCAACATCTTGTTCGCCAAAACCTTCGACGACATGAACGTCCCCTGCCCCGAGCTAAGGCCGAGCTCACAGCCGTTCCACGGGGTGATCCCTGGGGCGTCTTCGTTTCCTCTCGAGCAGATTGCTTTGCCCGTCACCTTCAGTACCAAAAATAACTTTCGGACCGAGTATATAAATTTTGAGGTAGCGGATTTCGAGACAGCGTATCACGCTATCTTGGGAAGGCCCGGTCTAGCTCGGTTCATGGCCGTCCTGTACTACACCTATTTAATGATGAAGATGCCCTTATATCATCGATGAGGTGATACGTCCTGGGGCTTATAAGCTCAAGCGTGAAGACGGCACAATTGTCAACAACACCTGGAACATAGAACAGCTACGTCGTTTTTTCCCTTGAGCTCTGTAATTCAAGTTCTTCTTTATGATTGAATGTTTACTCTTAAAGTTGTTCTCGTATAATCTTCTCGAAAATTATGCGTCTGAGTGCTTTGCTCCTACGAATTTTAAGACTCTAAGACATGCGTCATGAACCATGCCTCAGAGCCTGGGGGATGAACTAGTCGGATATGATATTTAAGATGTCAAAACTACTCGGTCAAAGCAGCATATTTAAAGAAAAAATGCAAGGCCAGAGAAACACTTTCAAATATTTGTTCACAGGTCCAAAGTCTCTGCGACAGCTGAAGAAGCATCTTTAACTTCCTCCCAGAGTTCGGCGGCCCGGTCTTCATCCACATTGCAGGCATAGCCATCCTTAATAGCTTCAAGATCTACTCGGGGATAAAGCGACTTGGTGTTCGCTAGAGCCTGGCTAGCACCGTTGGTCGCCGTTTTCTTCAAGAGTCTCTTAAGCTCCTTGGGGGCTTCCTCCAGTTGGGAGATAGCGTGGTCCCTACTGAGCGGCCTCTCACCTCCGGGATGAAGCAACCTCAGCAATGGCTCAGAGGCCTCGCGAAGCTTAGCACAAGACGTTTCAAGGGCCTCAACTTTCTCGTTATAAGCGGCGTATTGTGCCCGCGTCTTGAACTTGTAGTCTGCAAGCAAAACAGATTATCAAGAAACACCAAGAAGACAACGAAAGCAAGGGAGGGCCAAGCTGCTGAGCGTACCTTCTAACTCCTCCGATTTCAAGTTGAAGGCCTCCGAGGCCTTAAGTTGCTCTTGGAGCTTTGCAACAGTAGAATCCCGAGCTGACACGGAGATAAAGAAATCAGAAGACCAGACGACTAAACGAGAGCACGGGATGGTCCAGGAAATATCTACCTCAAAGGGAGCCAACAACATCTAGCTTCTCCTGTCATAGGATTTTCTTCTCTTCTCGCAAGGCCTGGACTTCTGATCGAAGATCTTGCAGCTCAGCTGCATGTCTAGCTTTGATCTGCTCCAAGTCGGCTAGATATTCCTGGCGCGTCCTGACCTCCGGAAGCATCTTTTGGAGGTATTCGGACTTTTAAGCAGAACGTTCTCCCAATTTCTGTAACCATCGCAGGGAAAGGTGACAACATGCTAACCGGCACAAGTAAGAAGGTGACAAGAGTAGTGAAAATATTACTCGGGCCAGGCGAGCACAAGCGGCGGCGTGACTATAAAAGTCATTCATTTCTTTCTCCTCCGCCGGGTCGCCGAGAGACTTCCTCATCAACCCACGCGGTTTGCATTATGAGTTGAGGGCGAGCAAGAGTCGGCGGATCTCAGGGGATCACTTCTACCTCGGGGGATGGACGGGAGACGGGCTCTCGAGCAGCGGGACCCGATGCCGAAGCACGGGGTGTCGATGAAGGCGACTGTGGTTCGGAGGGCGCCCCTATGTCTCCAGGCGAGGTAGATTGTGGGGCCTCCTCAACCGGGTCAGGTATGTCCTGAGACTCAGTTCCTTCAGGGGCCCCAGATGGTGTCTTGACGGGAATATCATAAGAAGGATTCCTGTAAGAAGAATGGTCGGTGAATAAGCCGGCAAAACACGTCAAATAAGAGTCGATGGGACATCTAACCTGTCGGACATCTTTATCCTCATCGGGGGTTTCTTTCGAGTGGCAGAGCCACTTCCGGAGGGATCAGTCGGGGTGTTATGATCTGGAACCCTGGGCTCCTCCCGAATGCTCGAGTCACTCGGAGTTGGACTCGGCGGTACCATGGGCTTATGCGGAAGGGGGACTGAAGGCACCGGGGTTTGTGCTGGCGGTTCTTGGATTTTAGGACCACCAGTCGGGCGTCGGGGGTTCGGAGGGTCCTTGATAATCGTTTTCTTCCCCTTCTTAGCGGCCGGGTCTCCCGCTGGGGCTTCGGTCGCCTCGGTGGCGCCTATGTACAGCATTTCGGAGAGGCGCTACATTAAAGAAAGCCAATCGATCCTGGAAAGGAGTATTAAAATAGTTAAAAATTATTCAGAGACGAATGTGGAAGTTTATCAGGTAAACTTTCTTACCTCAGGAGGAGGATTTGATGCAGTAAAGGACTTTGGGCATCTGGCGGCGGATATCTCTACGCTTGGGATGAAAAAGTCGCCTACCCGAGCATATACCTGCTCCTTCGACGCTGATTCGGGCAGTGCCCGGGTCGGATCGTCCCTTCCTTTAAATTCATATCTTAGATGGACTCGCTCCTTTAGAGGTTGTATCCGGCGAGTGACAAAATGGAGGGCCAGACCAACTCCCGTGAGACCGTCTTCCTTTAATTTATCAATCAGCACCAAGAGATCCTGCACCTGATCCATGTTGCTAGCATTGGGAGCAGATGTCCAAGAAAGGGACACCTTAGTCCGGCGCCCGACAAATGAAGGGAGAGTAGGATCAGGATTGGCACAATAGAACCATTCTTGGTGCCAGCCTTTATTTGAAGATTTGAAGGGAATGGCAAAGTAGGTTTTCTTTAATCCTTCTCGCAATTGAAATCCGGCTCCCCCAATTACCTTGGGGTCGCTTTTTGAGGGATAAGGCTTCAAAAGGTAAAAGTGGCGAAAGATATTGAAATGAGGGCGAATGCCTCACAGAGGTGAACGAAGATGGAGATTTGCAGGACAGAATTGGGATTCAGTTCACCAATTCGATACCATAGAAAAAGAGAAGACCGCGAAGAAAACGCAAGCAGGAAGGCCCAGCCCGCGTTGGAAGAAAGATTCGAAGACCACAATTTCTTCAGAACGAGGGGTAGGGATGGATTCACCTGCGCCCGGTCGGGCGGAAATTAAAGTCAGGGCTGGAAGAACCCCGTCATCCACCATGGACTTCAATCGCTCTTCCGTCGTTATTGAGGTGGTCCAATCTTGGGGCAAAGGCAGCGAGGAGGTGTCTTTGGAAGAATGAGAAGACATTTTCGGAGGAAAGATCAACGACAGCGCAAAAATGCGAGCGCAGCAGCAGCTAACCCTAGCAGCGGAGAAGTCAGAGAGACAAGGAAGCAGAAGAGGCAGGAGTGTGTGGTGGAAAAAATGAACCATCGGCTTAGTCTTAAAAGGGGGAAAAATCAGGTTTTCGCCGAGTCGGCGGGAAAAAGATTACAGAACACCTAACCCTGCTCTACGCTTCGTAATGATTCGCTAGCTCGGTGTCCTAACATACGGAAGCAGTCATGGTTTGATCAAGTCATATTTGGGACACGTTGCTCCCCACGATAGGATGTTTAACCGCTTATCGAACTAAGCGGGATGTGGGTATCCTCCAGTTTGGATTAAAAATATCTTCTTGTGATATACCCCACGTTGGGTCGCTAGTTGGTTACCGCATGGCGGAATCATATATCACGGGTTGAGCCTGATAAGGCACGGTTCCAATGGTATGCCCCAAGATGGGTCGATAAGCTGTGCATCGTAATAAACGAGTACGGATACCATTCGGATAAACCTTGATATGTCGCAAGACGAACCAGAGCTATATCCTACACCAGTCGGATATAGGTATCACTCGGCCAAGAGCCACGTAAATATGATACGCTCCAAGTCGAGCGTAAGGTATATCCTACAGCGGTCGGATATGGGTATCACTCGACCAAGAGCCACGTAAATATGATACGCTCCAAGTCGAGCCTAAGCTATATCCTACACCAATCGGATATAGGTATCACTCGGCCATGAGCCAAGAAAATCCTGATACGTCCCAAATCGGACCAGAGCTATATCCTACAGCAGTCGGATATAGGTATCACTCGACCAAGAGCCGCACAAATCCTGGTATGTCCCAAGTTGGACCTAAGATATATCCTGTGACAGTTGGATATGGATATCACCCGAACAAAGAGTCATGCAAGCTTTGATATACCCCAAGTCGGGTCTAAGCTATGTCTAACGATAGTCATAGATATCACTTGGAAGGTATTTTCTTTATTATATAAAATTCCTCAGGCACTATGCCTGGGAAAAGACTCTATTACATTTACTGGAGTATTATACTTCTCCGCAGCGCACACGACCAAGCGCTTCCACGAGAGCTTCCCTAGCCCTATAAAGGATGGGGAAAATTTCAAGGAAGGCGTCGACGGCGGCGCGGTCGAGGGCAACAGCATCTTCTTCAGCCCATTCTGCCATGGCGGCGTCGAATAGCGCTCACTCCTCGGCAAGTTCTGGATCCTTGTCGTCCATGAAATCCCTCAAGAAGAAGGTGGAGCTTGGTGCAGGAAAATGGAGGACTGAGCATGAGAGAATAAATTCTAAAAGCATTGGTTCGCCTTTTATAGCTGATACAGTAAGGTTGAAGTTAATGTGAAGACGTAATGACATCAAAAACCAAGGAGACTTGGAGTTAAGATAGTTCAGAAGCCAAAGAGGTTTTTGGAAAATGAATTGACACAGGAAGTCAAAACAACTTCGAAGACTGTCCGGGGTTATATTCGAGTCCTTCATAATCCCCTTGCTGAAAGGAGAAGCATTCAAATCAAAGAAGAAACCAGTCAGAGGTCTATGCTGGAAGCTGAGAATGTTGATCCAAAGTTGAGACCTAGATAAAAGATATAGCAATCGGATCATGAATCACTCGGGGGCTGCTGTGGAATATAAGAACTCGGGTGTCTTCATAACCGGCCCAGAAGTGCCTAAGGGAAATACAGGGCCGAGTGGAAGGCCCAGAGGGTAAGCTCAACGCCAAACCTTGCTACCGTGCGCAAGGAGATACATCCTAGGGACAGTCGAACATATATTTAGATATAAGAGATATGATTGTAATCCGAGTTGTTAGCAGGATAAGATAAAGATGTAAACTCTATCCTGTAACCGACTAGAATCCAATAACCGATTGGAATCCCTTAACCGATCGGGACTCTGTAAACCTCCCCACCCCCATTATATCAGGGAGAGGGCAGGCAACAACAGGGACATGAGCAATCTTAGATCCAAGAGATCCAAATAATCTCAGCACACAGGACTAGGGTATTACCTCCTCCGTCGAGGGCCTGAACCTGTCTAAACCTTTGTCTTGTGTGACCTTCGAGTTTGAGATCTAGCGCCTACCCCATAAATTCATTGCCGACTACAAAAGTCGACATCTTCCTTCTCCTCAAGTATTGCCCATGCTTCGTCGCTTTCCACGTGGCCCCAATGACTTGCCACCAAACCTCTCACGCATCTGGACTCCCTTGAACCATCCTTGCTTGTAAATGGGCCCAAGTCTCTTGATGGGCCATGTGTCCTTCTCCACCTCACCATGGCGACATCGGCTTCTCTGACTATTCTGAACCTCAACTCCTCCGTGAGCCTAGTCCCGATCCATGCCGTTGCCCGCCATGTCCATCACCAGTGCTTCACGCTCTGATTCCTTGTCTTCACAGCTTGTAACCACTTCTCGACCTTAGTCATCTTTCGGCGTTCTTTGACCATTCTAGATCTCAACTCTCCTAGCCTAATCCCGATCTCGCCTTCGTCTCACCATGACCAAGCCTCGAAGTCCTACGACCAACACAGACAAGAAACAAATTACATAGCACTGTTCACAATAATATGCATTAATCATCACATAATGCAAACATTAAGCACAAATTTGCTGGAAAGTCTGTACTACGCCAACTAGGGGTAGGTAATGCCGCAAGTCCAGTACTACCGCTCCCTAGTAGCTGGTAGCGCCAATCACCTTGAAACCCCGAGAGACATTCTCAGGAAAATAACTACCGCGCCTTTGGGCCGGTAGTGCCTCTGTGCTAAAACCCAAAAGAACACCTCTCTGTAAAATAACTACCGCCATACCACGGCCAGTAGCTCTGCATGCTAGCACTACCGCTCCTACAAGACTGGTAATGCCACCCTTGACCTGATAGCCCTCAAATTGCTTACAATTTAAAATTGAATTCAAATCAAACTCAAACATGAGCACTACTTGCTCAAATATTATCAATTACTCATCACAAATATGGATAGACCTCCACATAATCTTTCAATCTCCCCCTCGATGAGAATATTGACAAATGCCACAAAAAGCAAAAATTTGAGTTTGAAAGCAAAAGAAGAAAGCAATTTGATTGCAAAACCTCACTTGATCCAAGGCAAGAGGAACTAAGATCATGACCAAGTTGGCAAGATAAATTTTAAAACAAACCAAGAAAAAGAATCTGTTTTCCACAAAAGCTCTAAAATTCTAAGAAATCTCCCAAAAGCTCAATTGTGCTTATGACCCTACGAAAGAGATCATAAGAACCAAGATTCATTAACATTTCTCCCCCTTTGACGATGTATTTTTCACATTTTCTCCCCCTTTTGTCAATGTAGGCATCCAGAGAGCATTCCCCCCCCCCTTCATCATGTATACATGAAATGCATCCTAAAAGAGTTTTTAAAATTATCCAAGTGACCACCAAGACAAAGTATGGCACCAAGCTACTCAAGTTCAAAGTTCGCTAATCTAAGACATATCCAAGTGCAAATTGTAATATTCTTGCTAGCAAGTACAAATAAGACTATCATTTTTGCATGATTTCAACGAGTGCAACACTTAGCATAATCTCTAAACTAGAAACATAGCCATACAATGGATCAAATGGATAACCTAGAGTTCAGCCTAATCAACACTTTGGGGAAGCTAGACATGCATAAAATATCCTTCGTGCTCAATCATCATTAATGTAAATATTTGGATTTCAATGCACACAGCAGGGTGTGAAGAGGTTATCCTAGCAAAGCACATCCCCGACTAGGAGCCATCGACAAAGGCCTCTTAGGATTCACTCTCTTATTTTATTTTTATTTGCATTTTTCAGTTTGATTGACTCATGCCATAGTCAACCATCTCAAGAAGAACTCTTAAAAGAATGGTTTTGATCATACACAATACCACCCAAATTTATCCCAAGTGCAATGGGAAGTAGTCTCGTGAATGTAATAAAAGTATTGAGATCAATCTTAGCACACACAAGTAAATATTTGATCATTTTTTAGCACTTAGATTCATGAGCAAAAGAAGGATTCTAGTATGAAACAAGCTAGCTTCGCCCAAGTTGCTCTAGGGACTCTAGTAGAAATCTAAGATTTCTCAAAGCATGGCATATGCACCTAGTGAGGAAATACAGCAAATAAAAACTACATGTTTCATCAAGTTTTCATTAAGCTCAAATTTTAATTTTTAGCAAGCTTAGCATGATGAAGCAAAATGAACTTAGACATTGCTAAGCTAGTAATGATATTCACAAAAGTAGCAAGGTGAATATTATGAATAACAGTTCATTTGCATAATAGACAAAGCTCATTAAAAATAGAAGATGAAGTCTATATGCAATGCATGAAACAGCTTCTCAAACTCTCCCTCAACAAGTGGATCAAATTGAAGCTTAAAAGTATGGTTCAAGTTGAGTTATTAGCAGAATTATGTTCAAAAAACTTCCAAATGAACTCAATAGAAACCAGAAACACATAATGAGAAGGGGAAATCAAGAAACTGCAATCCGGGTGACTATAGAGCATAGAAAAGATGATAGAGAACACTATATCTTAGACTCGCTCTCATCTTCCCTAATGACTGACATAAGAAAGTTGACTCTACAAACCCTAACTAGGGAGTACACACAGACCCTGTCTACCCAGGGGCCCAACACCTGCTAGACCTATAAGACTGTGAGGGAACTCAACCTAGAAAGAAGAGAGAACAGCTAATTGTGCATGATAGCAACCTATATCATAAGATGAGAGGTCCATGCAAAGCATGTCAGAAGTCTAAGTGAAGTATACTTAGAATTCGAAGAATAAGCCCAATATCACCTAGAAGATGCAAAAGAAAGGAGATACTGAAAGTGAACATATAATACATAATATACAAAGCCTAGCTCCCCCTCAAGAAATGCCGTAAGGGCACACAACTCCAAGCTCTTCCCTTAAGGCTACAAAACCTAGAGCTATCCAAAGGCTTGGTAAAGATATCAGCAAGCTGGTGGTCACTCTTCACAAACTGGAGTATTATATCACCCTTCTCCACATGGTCTCTAAGGAAGTGATATCTAATATCTATATACTTGGTCTTGGAGTGCTGCACTGGATTCTTGGCAATGCAAATGGCAGAAGTGTTATAACAACAAAGTGAAACACTATCTAAATCTAACCCAAAGTCCAACGAGGTCGATCTCATCCAAAGCACCTGACTACAGCAACAAGATGTTGCAACGTATTTGGCCTCAGCGGCAGACTATGCAACTCCGAACTGCTTCCTAAATGACAAGAAACAAGAGAAGTACAAATAAAATGGCTAGTGCCAGAAGTGCTCTTCCTATCTATCCTACAGCCAGCAAAATTTGCATCTGAAAAGGCTCGAAGGGATAGACAAGAAGTGGAAGAGTACCAAATACCATAGTCAATGAAAGCTCAAAGGTACATGAAAATGCGCATCACCGTCTGGCAATGAGAAGCATGAGGAGAAGCCCAAAATCGAGTGACCAAACATACTACAAAGTGTATGTCCGGCCTCGAGGTAGTGAGGTACAAGAGAGAGCCAATCATACTCTGAAACTCATTTTGATCAACTGGCTCCCATCCTTATTCGTCTCAAGAATGGTTATGGAGGATATAGGACTCAGTACCGGCTTTCCATCTGATATGTCAATGCATCTTAGGAGGTCCCTAGTGTACTTGCCTTGATGCAAGAAAATACCCTCCCGAGTCTGCTTTGTCTGAGGAAGTAACTCAACTCACCTATCATGCCCATCTCAAACTCTGTACTCGTTACATATGAAAACTAAGATATAATAGCATGCGAGGAGCCACCGAAAATAATGTCAGTCACATAGATCTGGACAAAGAGAAAGTCTGAATCTACGTGTCTAACGAACAAGGTATTATCCACCTTACCAATCTCAAAACCATGACTAAGAAGGTAGGACTTAAGCCTCTCATACCAAGCTCTAGGGGCCTGCTTAAGTCCATACAAAGCTTTGGAAAACTTGAAGACATGGTTTGGGTACTTGGGGTTCTCCAATCTTGGAGGCTGCCTCACATAAACCTTTTCTTCGATATACCCATTGATGAATGCACTCTTGACATCCATTTGATATATCTTGAAGCCCTTGGATTCTGAAAATGCAAGCAGGATTCTAATGGCCTCTAGTCTAGCTAAAGGAGTTAAGGTCTCCTCAAAGTCAAGATCCTCAACCTGAGAGAAGCCCTATGCAACTAGCCTAGCCTTATTCTTAATGACCACCCTATGCTCCCTTTGCTTGTTCTTGAACATCTACTTAGTCCCAATGATATTATGACTAGATGAAGGCTCAACAAGCTATCAGACCTTGTTTCTCTCAAAGCTATCTAGTTCTTCAAGCATTGCATTGATCCAAGACTCATCGGATAATGCATGAGAAATATCCTTCGGCTCAAAAGAAGCAACGAATGCATAATGGAGATAGAAGAGAGACAAACCTGGCTTTGATCGAGTGACACACTCAAACAGATTGCCAATCATCTGATCAGGTGGATGACGCTGTTGAATGTGGCAAGGGGGTCCATAAGCAGAAGTGGCCTCTACCTCACGAACAGAAGAGGCAGGAGTAGAGCCACTAGTTGCAGGCGAGTCCGAAGGTATGGGCTAGTCTCCCTGAGGTGCAGAGATAGAAATAGGAGTTACCTCAGGTGTAGAGGGGATTGAATCAGGTGGAACACTGTCATCTCCATCATCCTCATCCTCTACAAAGATGGTCTAAGAGAGAGAAGAAGAACCTGATATATCTGGTCTAACTCCTAGACTAGCCTCATCAAAGTTTACCTCACAGTTCTCTATAATCTTATTTCCCTTACAACTCGAGACCCTATATCTATGAGAAGAAGTCAAGTAACCTAAAAAGATACCATCAAGAGAATGTAACTCGAACTTATCTAGGTTCCTAGACATCAAAATAAAACACTTGCAACCAAACACACGAAAATGAGAAGCATTGGGCTTTCGCCCATATCTCTACTCATAACAAGTGTGATGATCTCAAGAATATTTGATTAGACACATGACAAGCAGTATCTATAGCCTCAGCCCAAAACTTTCTAGGAGCACTGTACTCATCTAACATTGTCCTGGCCATCTCGACCAAGGTCATGTTCTTCCTTTCCACTACGCACTCCTCATAGAAGCTCTCAAAGTAGTTCTTGAACTCTATGCCATTATAACTACATATAGCTAGTAAGGCACCTGGGAGCTTAAAAGACAACCTACGGACCAAACCCTTAAAATGGGTAAAAGACTCATCTTTCGAGGTCACGAAAAATACCCAAGAATATCTCGAAAAATCATTGATAATGACAAGAATATACCACTTCCCACCCGCTGACTACACTCTAGCTGGACCAATAGTTCCATATGTAAAAGCTATTCTGGTGCATCAGTCATCACAACAGTGAATGGGGGATGAGAAGTAGCAACCATCTTGCCATGTCGGTAAGGAGAGCAAATTAGGTCTTTGACCATCTTGTGTTTGGGCAAACCACGAATAAGATTATGGCTACTAACTCGGGTCAAATGATCAAATCTAATGTGACCAAGTCTCCTATTCCAGAAGGAGAGATCACGGAACTGAGAAGCAACTAGGCAACGAAGAGAATTACCAAAAGAATTAGCAAAAATAGCACGAAAGCCTCTCCAAAATGTAGAAATCCTACAAATCAACCCTCCAGAAGAATCAAGAATTCTACAGGCATTACACTTAAAGCTTACCTCGAAATCGTCATCGATAAGTTGAGAGACAGAAAGCAAATTATACTGCAGCTTACTAACCAAGGTAACATCCTTCAGAAAGAATTTTTCAATAATACGCACAGAGCCTTTAGCCATGACGTGGCAGGAAGAAGCATCCCCAAAAGTGATTAGCTCATCACTTGGGGCACAGGCTAAGGAAGAGAACCAATGGGAGTCTCCGGTCATATGGCGAGAATAACCAGAATCTACAAGCCAAACATCTCCCTTTCTAGCACGATGAACCTGAATCACAGAAAGTGAGAGGTCGATGACTCAGTACTGTGATAAACAAGTGCAGATATCGGAACCCAATACTAAATCATACAACGAGCAGAAGTGTCAGTCACAAGAACAAAAGACTGGACTCTAGTATCTCTCCGTGGCTCAACTCTCACAAATCAAGAAGCAACGCCAGCAGAAGATCTGGGAGTTGGAGCTGGGTTGGCCCAACATCGTGCAAAGGCTAGACCATCCTAGTAACGTGAAGGATACAGGTAGGCTACACTAGCACACAATTAAAATTTCTACCTCATAAACCAGAAAGCCACACAAGTAAATGATCTTGGATCGTTACCACTAGACGCGCAGTGCAGCCGAAGGAAGTTGATGCAGCCCGAATCAACGAAGTGCGCGTCCTGTTGAAGTGGTCGATCTTCCTCGTGCGGTGGTCGATCTTGCTCGCGTGGTGGCCGATCGTCCCGATCAGTGTCGCAGTAGCAGCAACACCTCTACTGGTGTCCACACGTTTGGGAAAGAACGCCGTGCGTCAGTGTGCCAGCACTAGCGCACACGGGAAGGCTCAAGTAGAGACGGCTAGGGTTTCGGTGGCTACGCCCTCTCACGTTCCCAATTGCAACCACGAACTCCCTTTATATAGCCGTCCCCTCCCCTGGGTGGAACCCTACATTAGGGCCCAACTAAAGGACAAAGCCCACTTGGCCCATTAGTGACGAATCCAATCCATACCACTATATTCTAACCCCTTAAGTGTGTGACCCTGTAGGTTCATGTATATTTTGACACGACTCAAAAATACCTTTCCGATCGATAATCGATAGCAGTACCTAGCAGTACATATCGATTCCCAAATATCCATAAAGCATCGGACGAACCTACTATAATGTGATAATGTTATGTTCCCTTTGCTTCACGATATCAGATCAAGCTCAAGGCGAGAGTCGTGTCATCCTATGACAGCTCGATCTCTTCACTCATACCGTAGTGGAATGATTTATCTGGATTGACTCTCAATCACATCTGGCATGGCCATGCACTTACTTAATCCATCTACCTCGAGGGGCCTAGAGATATCTCTCCGTTATATAGGAGGAGCAAATTCCATCTTGATCATTCATGTATCTCAGCATGTTTTATAGTAAACCCGAAAGCTTCCTTTATAACTACTAGGTTAAAGAGTAGCGTTTGGTAGCTCCTAAGTAAACCATTACACATCTAGGAAACCAATGACGATCTTAGGTCTAAGGAACATACATACACTATGCATGAGACCAACTGATGACACATAAGAATATATATAACAATTCTCGCGGTGTCTCATATGGGTCTAACCAACGCATGTTCTCTAACATGTGTCCATATTATCGATTAGATATCTCCATATCTCTATGACCCGTGAAACATGGTCATCAATCAATACATGTGCTGATCTATGAAACATAATTGTCCTATATTATGATAATCGATCAGGGATAACTTGAATAATATCAATATATGGAAAGAACAAGTCACTTACTTGTTGATTAATCCAATCGATATTTATTCAAAGGACAAACAATTATATTGTTCTATAAACATAAAGCGTGATACAATCATCTCTATGATCGCCTCAAGGGCATATCACCAATATAACGTTGCCCACATCTCCTACTAGAAAACATCTCACGCCACTAATATGTACCTCGATGAAAAGAACGAGGAATATCAAAAGAATGGCAGAAAACTGACCATGAGTAGCTCCAGGATGAAAACCAGAAGGAACAGCCTAAAAACCAAGTCCTAGACGCTGTCCAAAAATAGGAGACACTCTAGCCTATATAGAAGCTATGGGTGCCTTGGGAGCACTTCGAGTCTGGGGATGACCTTGAATACTCCCTAAGAGCACAACCATGCTCACGATATGCTATCTTGGCACGCCTGAAACAAAAATATATTAGATGTTCGTCCTTCTGACAGAAGGTGTATGTATACTTCGCCTTGCTAGAGGCGAAAGCAGTAGGAGGAGTAACCTTTTGGTCAGAGATCCCATGGACAACTCCAGCAGATCTAAACACAGTGGTGCTCACCTTGGGAGCTACCACTATATCTCTACTCTTGGAGCCATGCACAATGGTGGGAGGATGTGCCCAAGTGTGCTCCAAGTAGTCAAATCCTAGACCCTGATTGAATCTGCTAATCTTGAACTGGTCTAGAATGAGATTGAGTTTCTTCTTGCCTCCAATAAACTTCTCAAGAGTGCTCATAAGGTATTGGCACTCCTAGAAGAGAGGCACAAGAAGAGCAAGGGAAGGTGATGATGAAGATCTAGAAGAAGAACGAACAGCGTGTGTATATCTCTCTCTATGCATAGCTGCCTCAATCTTGAGGACCTCACAAGAAACACACTCAATATTCCTAATCCTAGTTGTCTGGGCCTCTAGCTTCTTTCTAAGCTCAGCATGGACTCTACCCAAATCCCCTCAATCTCAGCACATCTCAAACATGCTTCTTGTGACTTATCTAGTAGGTCCTTAGCAAGTTTAGCATACATGACATTTAGGGAGTACTAAGACTATGTCCAGCAATTTCCCAACATTCCGTTCCCTTCCCATCCTCCGACAGAATCCTTCCTGATTCCATTCTCTTCCTGCACTACATCTCCAATAAAGATCCCTTCTCTACTCCCTTCTCCCATATTATAACAATACACTGTAACCGCCAAGGGTTGCTTACGGAGGAAGGAACTAGCATGTGCGGAGGCATCATTAGCAGAACATTGCCTATTTAAAGGAGGTTGGGTGTGGTGGCAAACATCATACAACTGAGAGCTAGCAAGAAGCATGAGTTGGTTTCGTGGTGGTTCGAGCTTTTCTCGGCGTGCTCATCAGGCTATGTTACTGGAGGATGAAGAGGAAGATCTGCTTGCGTGCATTGCCATTGAGGAGGAGGAACTAGCAGCACAAGAGAGCGTCCCACAGTGGGGGGCTCAGTTCCTGGCCGGGCGGTGGTGCACCGACGACACCTCGAGGGTGCGGCGAGGCTATACAATGACTACTTCTCCGACACGCCCGTCTACGACCACGTATTCTTCAGGCGTAGGTATGTGAGAGGTGGTACTTTTCGACTACGACACCCGCTATTTCACTGATATGTGCTATGCCCTTCCAGGTTTCGGATGAGCAAGCACCTCTTCGTTAGGATTGCAAATGCTATCGAGGCCCATGATGATTGGTTCGAGCAGAAGAGAGATGGCGCCGGAAGGCTGGGCTTATCTTCTCTTCAGAAGATGACCGCCGCTATCCGTCAACTTGCATACGGTATCTCCGGCGATGCTACTGACGAGTATGTTCGTATTGGGGGTAGCACAGCCATTGAAGCCCTGAAGAAGTTTGTTCGGGCCGTAGTCGAGGTATTCAAGGATGAGTACCTCGCGTTCTCTATGCAAAGCCGACACGAGCGCCCGCTGTCGCTGGGGCGACGTGAGGATTTCCTGGGATGCTTGGCAGTATCGACTACATGCATTGGAATTGGAAGAATTTCCCGAAGGCATTGCAGGGCCAATTTACAGGGCATACTCGCAAGCCCACATTAGTTTTGGAGGCTGTGGCCTCATACGATCTATGGATCTGGCACGCCTTCTTCGGCATGCCAGGTAGCCTCAACGACATTAATGTGTTGCATAGGTCTAACGTTCTTTCCAGGTTAACTGATGGTACTAGCCCCCCGTTAACTACACCATCAACGGCAACACGTACGAAATGGGGTACTATCTAGCGGACGGTATTTACCCTGAGTGGGCCACCTTTGTGAAACCTATTCAGGTGGCTCGAGGGAACAAGCGTGTCCATTTCGGCAATGCGCAAGCTGCGGTGCGCAAGGATGTGGAGCGAGCTTTCGGTGTACTGCAAGCTCGCTTTGCTATTGTTAGCGGGCCTGCCAGATCTTGGGACCAATCCACCTTGCACGACATCATGACTGCATGTATCATCATGCATAACATGATTATTGAGGACGAGAGGGAAGGTCCCACCCAGGAATTCATATATGATTTCATGGATGAACTCGTCCCAATCTCTTGTCCGCCGTGCAGGTCTGTCCTCCATTTCGTCGAGGCAACACAACAGATCCGTGACAGGAAGAAACATCGCCAGCTTATGGACGACCTTGTGGAGCACCTATGGTCCATTCATGGAGGGGACTAGGTTTCGTTATATTTATGTTGTGTCAGGTACTCGTTCAGCTACTAGATGTATCTAAATGTCATGTAGGTCGCTATGTACCAGCAAATCTCGGTTATGTAGTAGAAATGTCATCTGTACCGTAATTACGATGTAATGGAATAAACAGTGTATGTATAAGTTCAACTGGCAAACAAGTCATCCAATTACGAGAGCACACACTAGATTAACCATGTAGCATGTAATCTTATTTAAGCGTGACACACATAGCTAGCAAAACATAGAGCTCGCCACCTTTATGCAACTATCAAGGCCCGCACTCTCCGGCAACAATCTCGCCTTGCGGCGCACGAAGTACTCACGAGAAGCCTCGCCCATGGTAATCGATATCCATCGCCATGATCTTGTCCTCCTCGGCGTGCCTCTTGATGGACACCTCCTCACGCAGATGTTCTTCATTGCGCTCATGATGGACACCTCCTCACGCCATAGTTCAACCAATTTCGCTTTGTGCTTGTTCGGCCAGTGTCAACTCATCTTTGTACGTGCCGCTGACCATACTCCTCGAAGACGGTGGCCATTCCACCGCGTGTTCGAGCCTTCGTGGCGCATCACGCCAAGTGGCTGGATGACTCAGGAGTTCTAGCGGACATCACTTCGTGCGGTGCCGGTGAAGTAGACACTTCAAAAGCACTACACCGTGCGGAGGACCCTTGCTCGGTCTTGTGTCGCTTTGCATCTATGTGAGCGCACCACTTCGGGTGCTGACTGAGAGTGGACCAAAGATGCAGAAAACCAAATGACCTTTCCTCGATTTCCTTGAACATCTTCATCGCCATGGCAATCTTGCAAATGGGCAAATAAGGAAATGTATAAGTGCACATCAAGGGAAACCAAAATTGTATGTATGAAATGGCAATTGAAATTTCTTATTTACCCTGTTTTCGAGAGTAGTGCCGCTAGGGTGAATCTCGTCGACCTTCGCCATGTAGCCGGCAAATTTGCTCGAATCCGCACTAATGTGGGACCAGTGATTGATTAGACCCTTCTCAGACCTCGGAGTCCAGTCCGCGGTGGCATGTTCCTCACAATACTTCACAATGTTGCCCAAAGAGGTCTCTACCGACCGATCGGCCGACAATAGAGTCTTGGCTCACATTCAACCATGCAGACATTAGCAGCTCTTCCTCCGCTGCCTTCCATGTTTTCCTTGAAGTCTTCGGCGTGCACTTCTTCTTCTTCTTACCCTTTGCTGAACTACTGTCCACCCCAGGGGGTGACACCAACCCGGGGTGAAGGACGACACCGGCAACGGCGGGGTTGGCTGGCCCCCAGGATCATTGCAATTCATGTCGCCACCTGCCTCATTGAGCAGACTCTCTAGAAATGGATCCATGATATCCCTGTTTACAAATTCCCTGACAAACAAGTTTAGTACGTAGTGCATAAACATAATAATAGAAAGTCCTCACATTCCACCATAACGTTAGATAACAATAGACAGGACACACAACGTTAGACATAGCTAGTTGTCACATTCCATCATAACATTACATAATAATACAGAGCACACGAAACATTAGACATGGCAAGTTGTCACATTCCACCATAATTCTACACACACACCACCGTACATAACATCTGCCGCACGTATTAGCCGCGGAGATGGCCCGAGCGGTCCGACTCCCATCCATCATGCTCGGATCCCTCCGAGCTAGCCCCATTAGCGCCGGTCTGATATGGCACTGGTGGTTCGACGTAGTCAACAGGGAGAATGTCGTCTGGGTCGATGTCCATCGAAGGATCAACATCCCCATGATGGCTGCATTCTCTCGCCGCCACAACTTCGCAGCTTTCATGCTCGCCTCCAAGCAAGTAGCGATGGCATCCACAATGAGGAGGGCATAGTTCAGTCGATAGAATGGCAACATTGTGCCGGTCAAACTATCTTTACTATCTTCCTAAGAGCTTCGACTCCGATCGAACATGTTCTTCCATGCTTCGCACAAATGCTAGGAGCGATCGCTCATCCATCTACAAAATAATACATGTCATGTCAGTTTACTAGTATATAGCTAATTGCTACATAACACGTGGCTTTATTACGATCTGTACTACTAATCACGATCGTCCAACCATGGTGGTACCATATTCGTGTCTTAACAAATACAGCTTGAGTCACACTAACTACATATTAGATGAGCTTATGGTACAATTTTTGGAATTTGTTCACATGATATCTTAGGTAATCGAGTCTTAAAGATGACTACGATAACCAACCGCATCCTTTTGGAAAAACAAAATATAGATGTCTTTTGACCAACACGCCGGCGCAAGTGTGGGCAAAGACCAAACAAATCACAACTTTTAGAATGATCCATTCAAAGAACAAGGCTTCAAAAATAAGTCGGTCATGCAGATTCGATCAAAGCACGGAGGAAACACAAATACACACGCTTCAACAAACAAAATTGTATACAACCAAAACACGTAAACAATCTAACATCCGAGATAATCAATTGCAATTGTGCGAATTTTGTTATAACAAAGAAAAGATCATAGTGATGGAAATTACACATCAGCTTCATGGGGAAATCGCAGAATGTGAAGAATATGCTATCTTGTCATGACAATATAGCAACACAAACAAGATTGTCTAGCATCTTGCTTAGTGCTATGTAACCACAAAACAAAGTCATTTCCTATTTTGGCAATACATCTTGCTTAGTGCTTACTAATCAAGGTGCAAAATAACCTCCTCTAAAAACATGAAAACAACTTCCTATGACCGTAAGAACCAGGACAATGTCACGCTTGTGCTAAGAGCACTCAGGTTTTGTTCGCATCAACAGCTAGAACTTGCAGAAGGCTCTGAGCCGATGAGCTGCAACTTTCAACTAAATCGGGCATTCCATTGTTTACATACACAATAAGAGATCGACCACACGAACAAAGAAAGGTTTGTTGGTGATGCAAAACCCGACTATTAGTTGAATCGGCTAGAACTTGCGTAACACCAAAGGTTTGTTGGTGATGCAAAACTCATACCAGGTAAATCAGATCGAAGATTAATGAAGAACTAGAATATTTCTTGCAAGAACTGCAATGATCAAGCTTTAGGGTTAATGGCGCCACCCAAAACCCTAATCGACTTAGATCGAGCACCGATGTGCACCATTAACCCCAAACCGGCCGCCATGACACATTCATCAACAAATTCGCTTGAAAGGTCGGGAAATTTTACCGCGCGGAGGCGCCGTGGTCTCCGTGGCACACCGTGAAGATGCCTAGGTCCTCCTCTTCAAAGACCCATCGCCGCTTACCTTCTTCGCTTTTCGCCCTTGCCTTCGTCTTCGCTGCCGCTTCGATTCCAGATCGCCCAACCCGTCTTCCGCTTCAAGCATACAAGACGCGCTCGTCGTCGCTCCTCGCGTGGAAGGGAAAGGCGAGAGAATCTCCCCCGCCCGGGATTCTCTCTCTTCTCCCTTCCGATCCGCGCATGGGACGAGAAGCTGCTGGACGCCCGCCGTCGTTCCCTTCGGCCCTCTTTTCCCATCCCGAAGCGAACACGCGAGGGACGAGGACTCGCTGGACATAGTCTAAGGCTATCATTCTTCTCCTTAAGGACATCTACTTCAGAAAGCACACTATCATGCAGAGTTTTTAGGTTCTCAAGATCCACAAGAAAGGCATCACAGAGCACACAATCATCGTCATGGGAGGAAGGAGATCTATGTGAAGATATCTCTCGTGACATTTCATCTACCTTCTTCTCTAGCTCCAAACATCTAGTCCTAGATCTAGCATGGAGTCTTCCTATCTTACGCAGAATGCATCATTAAGCTTATGATAGGAAGGTACCTCATCTGACTCGCTGTAGAGCTCGGTGTCACTGATGCCGTTCTTGTCGGCCATGAGGCACATGCTGGTGAAGTTGTCGCTGCCCTTGGTCTTCTCTTGCAGATCTTCCTCTCCATTGTCGTCGCTCTATGTCTCGATGTCAGAGAGTGTGATGTCATCGAGTGCGGTGAGAACGCGGTGGAAGAGCTTCTTGTTCTTCGCGAACTTGTGGTACTTCTTCTCATGTGCGAGATCATGAGCTAGAGCCTTCTTATTGTAGTTCCTGTCAGTGTAGTTGTTCCTGGTCACATTGTCGTAGTTGTTCTTACCCTTCTCCAGCTTGGGGCTGTTTGCCCGAATGTTGTTTGGGGCCACCACACTCGAAGAAAGTGATGGATCCACCTCTCCTCCTCTCTCTCACCCTCTTATATGCATTGGAAAACTTTCTAGCTAATAAGGCAAGCACATTTTCTAGAAATATCTCTAGGTGGTCATCGCTCATCTCACAAAGAGTGAAGAGGGAAAAACCAGAAGAACTCTTAGAGACGGGATCAGTGACCAAGGCAATCGACTGTGACTTTGTTTTGTGAGAGACAACATCAATCTCATGAGTCTTGAGTAGGGAATAAATCCCATCAAGACTCAAGGTCGACAAGTCCGTGGTGTCCTTGATGGAGGTCACCTTCATCTCCCAAACTCGAAGGTCGAGTGCCGTCAGAAAATTCCGAGCATTATCCAATTCAAGGTATGTGGTACAAACTACTCGGAGATTGCTCAGGTTCTTCGTGAAATGACCAAAGCACTTGTCCAAGGACTCCCCAGCATGTTGCTCGAATTGTTGTAATAACGCTTGTACTAATCTTACCTTACCGTCTTGATTTGGGTGGTGCTCTTATGGTAAGCATCGAGGGTCACCCAAATCTATTGTGCAAATCGTAGTGGGAGATCTGATCATACTCATTGCGGCTAAGCCCCTGTATAAGGATGTTCCTTGTCTTAGCATTCGCCTCAACGTTAGCCATATTCGCGGAATTAACGTTCTCATCAGCACGAAAATCATACGGGAGCTTTACCTTCTGCCATATCATGAAACCCTGTGCAGTGATGTATGACTCCATCCTGGATTTTTAAAAAGGATAACGCACCTCAAAAAAGATTAGAGGATTGGTGGAATACTTGTCCGACGCCATGGCTCTCGAGACCGGTCAAGATCTAAAGAGAGCAAAACCGGCTCTGATACTAATTGAAGGAACGGAAATGGCGATCAGAGGGGAGTGAATGATCACAAATCCATTTTTACCCCAAGAAAACCAACCAAAACCTCACTAGATCAAAAAAGTACAAAAAAAGAAAATCTTCAGAGAAATCAGCTCTGGGGTGGCACTACTGTGCTATTGGGTTGGTAGTGCTGGATGAACAGTTACTCCAGTACAATCATGCTACAGTAGCGGTAGTGCCAGTGAACAATGAAATCAACACGAGTTCAAAATCAAAAATCCATGTAACTTTTGATCGGCTGATCCAACACCCATGAAACTTTGTGTGCACCTTCCTATGAATGTCAAGAACCTATTCCAACCTTCAATCACAAGGATTGACATTAAAGTTCCAACCTTTTTCCAAATTGGTGAAGGTTGCACCAAAACCGGGTCAAGAGCAAAAACTTAACCCAAAGCTTGCTCATGAGATCTTGATGATCAAGATGATCCAAGATGGCCTCCTACATGTCACAGTAAGCAAGAAATCCAAGGAAATTTCTTTCAAATGCAAGAAAAAGATCTACCTCAAAATCTTCCTACTCAACCCAAAAACCGGTTTGTTGAAGCAAACTTGGATGATCAAGAGGAATCTTGTCTAGATGATTGGGAGATGATCTACAAAGGATACATCCATCAATCATTCATCCTAGCTTGGCAGCACAAGATAAAGCAAGAAAGAAACCAAATAGAGGGATCAAGAACCAAGAAAGAAGAAGATCAAAATTATAGACAAATCTTGAGCATGAAGATGATTTGCATTCAGATCATGAAGAACGTTTACAAAACCTCTCACTTGAGGGCAAAGCTCTTAAGGAGCATGTCGGGACCCGAATATGCAAATCCGGACCCTTTGTGTATATTACACTTGTCCTGGATCACTCTAGTGCACACAGGCTCAACATAGATAAATATCACAATCATACACAGCGGAAATATAATAAAAGACTCCATATATTAATTATAACCTATTGACTGACCTTGTGGTCAACTTACATGATTAAGCCACGTAGAGCTAAACTAAGAACATTAAACTAAATTACTGCAGCAGAATAGAAAACGTAGAACAACCCCTCAGTATACCACAGGCAACTGACAAGCCTCGCACCCTAAACATTTGTCTCCTCCTGGTAATCCTCCTCCAGGGCTGGTGTAGACTCCTCAGCTGGTGATTTGTTGTTGGCAAAGGTTAGTACTTAAAGCACTCAACAAGTTATGCACAGAATGCAATTCTAACATAACTATATGCAAGGCTTATTCCAATGGAATGGCTAACATGGCTATTTTGCAATAAGCAACATTTATAAATGATTACAATAAGTAGTTTGAAAAGACAGTAAAACAAATAATAGTAAATAAAAATTTTCAGCATTTCGCAAGTAAACATGGCATCCAGCCCTAAGTCAAATTCCAAACTTTCCAATGGCTACCTGCCTTCCCATCCAAGTTTTCATTTTATAAAATCTAACCTTTCACTGTAATCCCCGAGCATTACTTAATACCGCGAGAACGGCTATCCGAATAGATTTTACACTCTGCAGAGGTTATGCGCTTTACCCACACAACTTGATCATCTCCTTTTGCCTCCGGATTGACACACTTCCTTTGGTGTGTTGGCAGATAGATCATGATAAAGCCTTTACAATGTTCTATCTTAACCCAATACTACTCGCTAAGGTTTCAACACTGAAGGGACTGGTTACCACACTCAGGACCCCCCTCTTGCGCCATGTAAGTTCATCATTCGGTCGGGACCCACACCCCCACTAGTAGTGTCAAAGGTAAGACATTGCAAATTAATTAGGTAGGTCTGTCCCATTCTAGACATGTCGTTACATGTTTGACTCAGTTCAAATGCTTGCAAGGTTAAGTCCTTAAGATGATCGAGGTAAGACTTCCACATACCCTTTGCCCTATTGGCTCACCTTGGCACACTGCCCTTACCACTTGCCTCAATCTAAATGATTACCACTCCAGTTGATTACCAAGCACCACGTGCTATCACCAAGTCAACATCATTGCGTGACCTTCCTGTCACTACAACTCAACATCATTTTGTGACAACACCTGACACACCAATTCATAAACATGTTTCATATTCCATTAGTCAAGATTAAATTTTGATATTTCAAAGACATAAGTTGTACATGCCATGGCTAAGCATACTATCACGATCTAACCAGCCCATGTTGATTACTAATATTAACCAACTAGTAATGAACCATCCTAGGGTGACGATTAATCATGGCATACAAATGACAAGGTAAGGTATAATTCAATCATGGCATATATCTCAATTTTACAAATTTTTAGAAATTTTAATCGCCTCAATCAGAGCTCGTATGGGGGAGAACATGCTCTCGAAAGATTTGAAAATAAACAAAATACATAAAAAGATAAAATTAAAATTAATTGAATTATTTTTATAATAAAAAACCCGATTTATTGCTTCAACACAGAACTGAGCCAATCAGGAGCGGACACATGGCCCGGTCTAGGAACTCAGTCCACAAAACCCCCTCGGTCCGCCATGGACCGAGTGCATTGTGTTGTGCACCGGCCGACGCAAGCTGTGATGTCAGGTGCACACGCGGCAAGATCCAACAGCGCTGCGTGGCACACACCGATGCGAGACATGCGGCAAAATCCCAACGGCTAACCTAGATCCGACGGTCGAGGCTTACTGATGAGGTTTTATCCCAACACGGACACGCGACACTATCTAGCCACCTATTCTAGATTGGACGGTTACAACGACAGCGACACGCAGTGATCATCTACGGATTCCAAATGAATCCAATGGCTCACGAAGCTCGAACTCGGCGACATGGTGGCAGCGGGGCAACTCGGCAGCGAGGAAGATGACAAGCCTGATGGTGTTCCGGCGTCCCTCCGACAACTTGGTCTGGTGCAAAAGAAAGTAGACGTTGCGGGGTCTCGGTTAGGTCCTCGGTGATGGCAGAGTCCCAACGACGGCAACGAAATCTTAAGAAAACCACGGTGGCTTGACCAATCTTCTCCGATGAGCTCATTCCCGGTGATGGCAGCTTCTTTGGCAGCGTTCTCTAGGGCAAAGTGTGTGGCTTGAGACGGTGTTAATGCAACCTTATAGTCCTCGGCGTCCGTGTATCATGCATAATCCTTCCTCTATGGTTTTTGAGAGAAGTAATCTCCTAGAGAAAGAGAGGAGAGCCTTTGTGTGTGCGCGCTTTAGAAAGAGTTTTGCTCTCCTATGGAAAGGCTTCGTAATCCTTCCTCTATGGTTGAAATAAAAATTAAATTTGTGCTCATGTTTTGCTCAAGTTTTGGTCTCCCTCCTTCTTTGGTTTTTGATCTCTCTTTGGTTTCATTCTTTCTTGATCTTGTATTGGCAAGGATGAATCATCTATAGATCATATCTCAATCACCTAGGCAAGCTTTAACAACATCTCCAAAGTTCTTCTCAAGAAACTGGTTTTTGGCTTGAAAAGCAAGAATTCCTGGTAGATCGTGTTCTTGAGCTTTTGAGGGCTATTTTTTTGTTGTTCTTTCTTGCTGTGACATGTGGTAAATTATGTAAGATCATCTTTGTCATTAAATCCCCACGAGTAAGCACAGATTGAAGTTTGTGGTTTTGACCTGGTTTCAGTGTAACCTTTTTTAAATTTGAAAATGTCAGAACTTTGACGTCGATCTATTTGATTGATGGTTGGAATAGGTTCCTGACATCAATAGGAAAGTGCATGCAAAGTTTTACAGGATTTGGATTAGCCGATCAAAAGTTACACCGATTTTTGGTTTTGAAATCGTGCTGATTTTCCTGTTCATGCATCCGGTACTACAGGAATTGTGCCAGTGATAGTACCAGGTTATTGTTCATCCAGCAGTACTGGGGTAGTGCTAGCCTGGCCGAGTTTTTCCGAGAGTTGAATTTTTAGGAATCCCTGATCGCCATTTTCGGCCCTACATTAATATATCAATCAGCTCCATCAGTCTTTTTTTTGTTGTTTGGCTTCATTGCACCTAACCAGGTTCTTTCTGGATTGGGTAACGTGTTTTCCATTTAGTGACTGAAGCATCCTGAACAATGTACTTTAGAAAGACGCATACCACTCATATCATAGTAATCATACAAAGTAAATTCTGAGCATCAAAGGCATAAACAATTTGATTTGTTTAGACTCGAGATTTCACATTTTTATTGTTACCAACTGCAAACTTATGGAAATCAGTTTCGTGCATGTCATCCGAGTTCTGCCCAATTGAGTTTATCGCGGTAATTTCTATTCTGTTGTTTCGACATTTTGAAGTTAAATCAGACCATTTGACCCAACCTGAGAAGTAAAGCATTGACGTGTGGATTGTGGATGGTGCCATAATTTAAGCATATCGAATCTCAGATTTACGCCATGTTGATGTCGTTTAACGTGTATCCCCGGTTGACAGACGTTGTACCTTGTTCCATTCCACCACCCGGTATACAGCAGGGGTGAATTTTGTTGCATGTATTCTCTCGCGGCAGCATATAGGGTGAAAACCACCGAAGTATTGAAAACTTTGCTGCAGTCCTTGTATCAATTGTTGTACGGAGTGTTTAATTTTGTTGCAATGGGTAATCTTAGAAACGTTGCAAAAAACTTGACTTTGTTGTAGTCCTTTTGTTAACTGTTGTAAGGATTGTATTACATGTCACAACAACATCAAACACTCCTTGCAACAATTGATGAAAAAGTTACAACAAAGTTTTTCAGTACTTAGGTGGTTTTCACCCTATATTGCCCCTATTCTCTTTCTGGGTTTGGGTTGGGATGAGAAAGACGAGCTAATGAAGTATCAGCTTTTGCAAGATGGATTATTTGGTTAGTCATGGGATAGGATATGATTCTATTTGG
This sequence comes from Otatea glauca, assembly GCA_036346275.1. Lineage (NCBI taxonomy): Eukaryota > Viridiplantae > Streptophyta > Magnoliopsida > Poales > Poaceae > Otatea > Otatea glauca. The sequence goes on along the minus strand of CM070719.1, from coordinate 16,681,891 downwards.
TTTGTTACTTTGTTGCCCCAAGTCATCTGAATGGGGGTAAATAATTAAAATTTAATAATATCTAATATACCATTTGTTCATTTTTGTTGCTGTAGTTGACTACCTTGTTCAATACCAGAATTTGTGAAGCTCCTGAGTGCTACAGGACTTCGCAAGTGTTTCTTGGAGACACACGGGAATAATAAGAACACTTTGCTTCCCGTGTGATTATCAGGCCCTCCGCAGGACATGAAGGAATAGGCAAGTTAACTGGGCAGTCTCACCCCATTCCATTCCCGTTCTAATAGTTACACTCGCACCATAGTGCATTAATTCCACCGTCGCCGCCACCACCAAAAACCGAACTCCGAGCTCCTTTCCCATCATCGCTTCCACCAAACTCCCAACTCATCTGCATCGACCATCACTGTCATGATCAACTCCTCAGTCTATCCCTGCTGCCCACCATGGTCACCCTCTGCCACCATCACCATGTAATACCTTGTCTGTGAAGGTCTTGTGGCCTACGTGAAGCGGTGGTGAGATTAGTCTCATATTACTTGTTTAAAGTGAGTTGTAGTAGTATGTAATACCTATTGGGTTCAAACGTAGCATATTTAGGTTAACCTTTTTACACGAAGTGAGTATGAAAGTGTAAGTAGGGTGTTATGCATACGTGGACTAGCCCCACAACGGGTTGGGCCAAGGTGTTACAGATGGTGTCAAATAATCAATATTCATGCAAGGCGTGTGTAGGACAGGGGTGTGGGCTATGCGCATGGTATGTGTGGGTCCGAAGTGGATACACGGCATAGCATATGTGCCAGCACTGGACACACAGGCGTGTATCGAGGAGTGGTTATGGGCATTTGCTATGTATATGGTGTACTGCTGAGGGTGTTGCCCTTAAGTGGGAGTGAATGTAATATTCCAGCTGTTAGTGTGAAGGGTATGTAGCCCATGTGGAGCAGTGGTGGGATTAGTCTCTCACTACTTATCTAAAGTGAGTTGTAATAATATATAATGCATGTTGGGTCTAAATGTACAACCTCCGAGTAAACTCTTTTATACAAAGTGGGAATGAAAGTGTAAGTGTGGTGTTATGCATGTGTGGGCTAGCCCCACACTAGGCTGGGCAATGGGTGAATTTTGGGTTAGGGTGTTACAGTTGGTATTAAATCGGCGTTAGGTCTATAGTAAATGAAATTAATAACTTACTCTAGGGAAAAATTAAAATTTTATATAAGATTGTTTAACCGAACTAAAATTTGACTTAGGGTAATTAAGTTCTAAAATTTGACATAAGGAATAAATTACTAAAACTTGACTTTTTGGTTAATGTTAAATTTCTTGGTTGTTAATAAATGATGTTATGATATGATTGCTTTTGAGCTTGTTGAATGAATTTTGTTTATGTGGAATAGCTGTGCCAAGGGGTAGAGGTCATGGTCGTGGAGGCTGTAGCCGTGGTGGAGACCGTGGACTTGGTCAGGGGCACGATCAAGTGGATCTACCATAGGAGGTTGAAGAGTGTTGCAAAAGGGAGTGGTTTGCAAAACGTACCACCACCATAGGAGCCAGGCAAGGAGGTCGCTCCTGCTGGTTAGTCAGAGGAGGGAGATCAAGTCGTGTGAGTGGTTTTGTTGCGGGAGCTATAGTGGAGGTTCGCAAGCTTCGATAGTAGATGCAAGCGTCTTCCCTTGCTACTTCACCTGACACTGTTCCGGTTGTTGCCCCGGTTGCACTAGAGCTAAGGATGAGCTTCCGTGAGTGGAAGGCCCTAGAGCTAGACACTTTCAATGGCACGGGAATGTCGGTTCATGCAACGGACTAGCTATGCTACATGGAGAAGCAGTTTAGAGCTCTGAAGATGACCACGTAGCTAAAGGCTCACTTTGTGGCTAAAGGCTAACATATTATGGGCATTGCTTTCTGCTAGGACCGGCCTAGGGACCAGTCATTTGGGAGGAGTTCATCGAGCAATTCAAGGTGAAATACTATCTAGAGTTCTTTCTGGAGAAGATTGAGCACACCCTGTCTATCTTCGTGCATGGGAGGAAGTCTGTGGCAGAGTACGAAGTAGAGTTCAACAACCTAGTTTGCTTCGTACCATCTATGGCAGATGATGATCGCGAGAAGGCTAGGAGGTTCCCAAAGGGCTCAATCAAGAGTTCCGGCTTGTCATGGGAGCAACCATCCCACGTGACTTCAACTCTATGGTCGAGCATGCCTAGGATATGGAGTTTGAGTTGGAGCTCACTAAGAAGACACAAAATCCTAGTGGTTCTTGTGTTCCTAGAGGTTCAGGTGGGGCGAGAAGAAGAGCTTTGGTGAAAAGGGTTGTTTCTAAGATGTTCGAAGGAGGCCAGCGTCCTCCATCCTCTTTCAAGACTCAACAGTCGAGGATGTTCTCTTCTTCGGTACCACGTCCTTCATCAATGACTTCTTCTATCCATCCTGTCCTAGGGCAGGGCTTGAAGTGCTCCAAGTGTGGTGATGAGCACCATGCTACTGAGTGCTCCTAGACAGGGAGTTGCCTCCAATGTGGCCAGGTGGGTCATAAGGTGTTCGTGTGTCGATAAAACCCCACTAGCATCATCAAGTGGGAACCTGTGTCACATGTGTCGTCTTTAGTCGCTTCTTCCCTTTGTTCAGTTCAAATGCTAGTGGTTGATATTGCTCTACTGCAACCTCCAGTCTAGGTGCCACCTGCTAGTTATTACTAGCACCCTGCACTATCTGTTCCACTTCAGATCGCTGCACCTCCACCAGCCCCTACGCCTCCACAACAGATTGTCAGGGCTCTCATCGCCCTGGCACCACCAGGAGTCTACACCATGCCTTCTACTAAGTCTGCAAGCCATCCTGATGGTGATAGGTACATTACTTGTCGATTCACATGATACTTTTGTTCTCTTCGATTTTGGAATCATTTGTATCATTAGAGTTCGCTAGAAGGACAAAGTTGGGTATGTAGCAAATTTCACAGTCCGTCATAGTTAGCACTGTAGGTATCTTATTGTTATTTCAACAGTTTGTCCTGATTGCGTCTTTTTATGTTATCATGGGTATGGATTGGTTGCATCATTATTAGGCCAAGATCTGTTGTCTCTAGAAAACAGTTACTTTTCAAGCTCTATCCAGAGAGGAGTTGGTCTTTTAGGGCAGTGCACCACCCTATTCTCTCTTTGTGATGGCCAGTTTTTTCCCTAGCCGTCGAATGGTGAGATATAGGATCCTATTAGGCATTATAGAGAAGTTGAGTGATACTGTGCGTATTGAGAGAATTCGTGTGGTTGGTGATTACCCATATGTGTTCCCTGCAAAGCTTTCGAGCATGCCCCTAAAGCGAAATGTGCAATTCCGAATTGATCTTGTTTCGGGCACCCAACCTAATCTTGTTTCGGGCACCCAACCTACTTTCTTGTCTCTATATCATTTGGCTCGTCCTTTTCAAGATGAATTGAAGAAGTAGTTGGACACTCTGCTATCCAAAGGGTTGATTCAGCGTAGTGTCACCATAGGGCATATGTCATATTCATAGAGAAGAAGGATGGGATTTGGCACATGTGCATCGACTATTGCACTCTGAAATAGGTGACTATCAAGAATAAATATCCATTGCCTCGCATCAATGACTTGTTTGATCAATTGAAAGGAGCAAAGGTATCTTCAAGATTAATTTGCAGTCTGGGTATAACTAGTGAGGGAACAGGATATTGAAAATACGACTTTCTCTAAGGTATGGGCATTATGAATATAAAGCATGAGCAAAACTATCCTACCGATGACTTAGAGCTAGCTGCATAAGTTTTTGCTCTAAAGATTTGGAGGCACTATCTGTACAGAGAATCTTGTGATATTTTCACCAATCATAAGACCCTCAAGTACAATTTCACTTAGAAAGACCTTAATTTAATGCAGAGGAGGTGGTTGGAATTGATTAAAGATTATGATCTTACTATTCAGTATCATTCGGGCAAGGCGAATGCAGTGGTGGATGCTCTTAGTACACCCTTCACACTGGATTATCTTATTATTGATTTCGAGCGCATGAGAATTTTCTATTGCTTTGTGAATACCGTGTAAGCTGAAACTCAGTTGATTATAGAGTCAACAATTCCGGAGCGAGTGATAGAGGCAGAATAGCATGATCGACTGCTTCAACAAATAAGAAAATTTCTTGATGAAGCTAAATCCAGGCATTTTATCTTTGATGAGTCTGGTGCACTGCGTTTTAAGGGCCACCTTTGTGTACTACAAAAGCTCAAGTCAAGAATGATATCTTGAAAGAAGCTCATCGCACCCCTATACAGACTATTATGGCGAGACCAAGATATATCAGGACTTGAAAAAGAGTTTCTGATGGAAGAAAATGATGATAGATATTGCCCAATATGTGTATCGAGACCCTCACCTGGGCATGGAATATCGATGGCTTCATGTGTATATTGCACTAGTCCCGTGATCAATGGCTAGTACACAAATTCACAATTTTGTCATTACATCCATACTCGACATGGCATAGGTATAAAAACATAGGTCATATATATAAAAGGTACATTGTTCTTACAATAAGAGGGCTATTGGCCAAATAAAACGCAGCGAAAAGGTAGTGAAATAAAATAGTAAATTACAGTGGTATGCCTCAACCCAAAAATACCCATGGGCAACCAGCTAGATCAAGCCCTAGAAAAGGTCGTCGTTATATTCCCCAAAACTTGTGGGAAAATATGAATCATCAGGGCGGCGATTTTTACATCATCTGAATATCAACAAGCAACACTTGTAGTGTATCACAATTATAAGTATATACATGGCTTTGTCAAAAGAATGGCTATTCTACCATTGTAGCATATCACAATTATAATTATATGCATGGCTATATCAAAAAATGGCTATCCTACCATGTTCTCAAATTTTTGCATAAATCGAGATTTATTCAACAATAACAAGTAATAATTTGCAAACGGAATTTGTAAAGAACAGTTGATGGTATGCAAATAACAAGTATATAACATAAATATGAGCAATTCACAATCCTTCATGATTGTGATCAACGATCCATTCCTAGCCATATACTTGGCATAACATATATATCATGGCTACTCATCATTTTTCAACTCAAACTTTTGATTAAAATACAAAAATTAACTAGTGTCAGTGCATCAAGTCTTTCATGACCGTGAGCACAGCTTTTCAAAAAGATTTACACTCTGTAGAGGCGTACAGCTTTACCCACAAGACTAACCAACTCTTGTTGCCAAACTATTAACACATTTCCTTTAGTGTGTGGCAGAGAGATCATGACAAAACTGTTATATCACCTAGACTTAACTTTGCACCACCCCTGTGATGTTTGATCCTTTCTATGGCGGTGGAAACAAAATTCTCATAAACATAATATCAATGACAGTTTACGCCCTGTCATAACTATTTCCCCCAATAGCAAAGCATGCACCGTTGTATCGGCAAGTTTAGCCCTAACACCTCGGTGAAGAAACCCCTTCGAGCAAACCTACCTTGAATGCCCGCACTACTCCAGCCTTCTAATGTATAAAGCTAGTCCTAGACAACTTAATAGGTCATAGCCACCCTATAATAGCACTTTTGGTTGCACGGATATATTGGATTATACAAAACTACGTTCGATCCTTAATCAACCCGGGCGAGAACTCCCCCTACACTCCATGCAAGTCCATCCCTTGCACTTCACAAATTATACCATTAACTCACCCACATCAATACTTAGTTTTTAGCTTTGATTTTATACCAAAATAACAGAGGTACCCCCTCTAGTCCATCATGTTGAAATTCTCATTTCCGAACAAATGTTTCAACCATTCATTTATTCTTCCCAAAACTAAAGCATGGCTAAGCATGAGCATGTATAGAAACAAATTGTTAAGCCTGATCTCCAGTAAAGCCACAGAATAGCCTTTAGGGCTAGAAACGGAGGGAAATGAATTAATTTGAATATTTGGACAACTAAAAAATTGTATACAATATTGTTTAGTTTTAAGAATATGTATGAGCTGCCATGTTTGGGCTCCTGAGCTAGGAGTTACGGTCATCTGATCGTCAGGACAACAAAGGGGAAGTTGTCTAGCGAAAGGGAATGTTAGGTCCAGGGTTGTGTGTAGAAGCGATATTATTGTGTTTAATGTTATTTACTGTTATTGCACATTATTGTGTTGAGTTATCTTCTATAGGAGGTGTAACTTCTTCGGGTTTGACATCCTCCACTTATCACTCCATCTCACGTAGGGATGAAAATGGATCGGATACGGACGGATAATGACTCTGCCATATTTGTTTTCATATTTTTCTTGAATACGGATACAAATATGGATAACTCGGATACGAATACAAATACGAATAATATCGAATATGGATGCAGAGGAATATGAATCGAAACTAATATAGTCACAGATATTTATCGGAATATGAAAACCCTTTTGAATTATACACACAAAATAAAAAAAACGTAAATAGTTTATTTGCTCCAAACATTCATGAAGAACATGTAATGACCCACGATTTGTATTCTTCATTGAATTATGTTTAAAATAATAAATTATATATTTATGAGTTTTTAGGCATTTTTAGCTACTTATTTAAAATATTTTCCTATTAAGGATAGTAGTGTTTGAATTTTCAAGAAAATTTGAAAGCTGATAAAATCTTGAAAATATTTTTTTTAAATTTAATATTATGCTACAAACTTTCTAAAAAAAATCATAATTTTTGGAGTTAGTTTGTCAAATTTAATAATTAAAATTTGATTTATAGATTAATTAAATTAGAAAATGATTTTGAAATTCAGAAACCTTTTTGGTCAAAAGATTAGCCTTGGCCTAGCCCACGAGTATATCTGGATAACCCGGCCCATAAATATCCATATTATCCGGATCCATGTCCTTATCCGATGGATAGTGAGCTAATGAATCCGTATCGAATAGAAAAAATCCGCATCCGTTTTCGATCCGTTACTATTCGACAAATATCCAATCCAATAGAATCTATATCCAAAAATTGTCCAGATCGATAAAAAATTATCCAATCCGTTTTCATCCCTAGCCTAGCGTGGTTAAAATAGCAAGTGTATGTGGTAGAGCGGTTAGTTGATTTGATGCCTAGTAAATATGGTTGATGTATCATGTTAATCAAAAGTTTTTTGTAATGTTGTTTACCGATTAAACAATGTAATTGGATGGTGTTTACCCTTGATGATTAAAGCATGATAATTGGATGATAGAACATGACTATTGGTAATTTGTTTAATGAAAGAAAAATATAGCATCACATGCATTCATGACAGAGATATATGGCCTGAATGGCATTTATAGCCAACTTTGTGTGGCACTCCACAGGAGTAGAGATGAGGTCTCTTTATGAAAAAGGAAGGCCTTAGGTCCCCGCATGAAAAAGGGTAGGCTTGAGTACACATTGATGGGTATTATACTTAGTTATATCGGTATAAGCTAAAGAGAAGAGATATGTGCACGAGCATTTGCATTTTTTTGATGAAATTTCTAACTAATTTTTAATAATGAGGACAATAACATAAATGAGTTGTTGATCGTTGTTTTATTATGTATTTGCTAAGTTATAGACTCACCCTTACTTATTTAATGTTTTAGGTAATCAATGAATACAATATTCATGTGACGGGAGTAGCACACTCCACCTGTTGCATATTCTACTAAAGTTACTTAGCGATAATTGTTCAATCATGGAGTCATAAAATGTTTAGTTGGTTTAGTCGTTGAATTATTATAGTATAACAATAGTCATGTGAAACTTAGTTGAGTTCTATATATTATTGCAAGAAGTTTTAAATGTTCATTTATCTCGTTTTCCCAAGCACGTGGACTTCGGCGTTCCCGAGTGCGTGGCCTCGGGCGTTCTTAGACGCGCAGTTCCAAGTTATTATTGTTCATTAGTTTTATTCATATTATTATGTTGTCTCTATCGATGTGGTGCATCATTTAAGGTAATTGTTTAGAAAAGTGTTGCTGAAATTTTGGTAACAATGTTACTGAACTTAGAGAAAAGTTGGTTGTAGTAACATTCTGAGCACTTAGGGTGCAACCGTGCAATAGTGTTACAGTTGGCACCAGAGCATCAACCTTTGATGCACGGGCTCGTGTGAGACAGGGGCGCGGGCTATGCGCATGACGCATGTAGGCTCAAAGTAGACACACGGCATGGTGTATATGCTAGCACTGGACACATGAACGTGTATCGAAGGGTGGTTCTAGGTATTTACTGTGTATACGGTGTGTTGCCGTGGATCGAGGGGTGCTGGCACTTGACACACGAGTGCGGTAGCAAGCGGGCGATTGTGGGAGAACGTGTGTAGGAGAGCGCCTACCACTCCCAGGAAGCACCCCCCCTGCAGTGAATCGTGATGCTCCTACGGTTAGCCGATCTCCGCCAGCTTCGGCGCTCTTCAAGTGTGGTAGGGGATCAAATTTGTAAATCCACATATAAGGAAGCTAGATTTAAAAAAAAAAACTTCGCAGGACAAAAAAACAATGGATTCTGGATTGGAACCCTTGCCGCAAACAGTTGTTGTACTACTTCGCATCGTTTCAAGAATCGTGTAACCAACGGCGTGGCCGAAGGCAAGGCTTCACGGCGGCAGCCACGTAGACAGGGTAAACGACGGGCGTGGCGAAAAGCATACCTCCGATGCGCGCGCCCACGAGGTACACAGGGCGGAGGACGCGTCGCCGGTTGGCTAGCTGCGGCCATGGGGGAGCCCGTTGGCCGCTGGCCGTGTTGGGACCACTGTTACAAATTTCGAAAAGTTTTCGGATCACCTCTCAGGTTGAAATCCAAAATTTTTTTGTGAGATTTTACAGTTTTAGTTAAAATCCGGCCGAAATTTAAAAAACAAATTTCAAATCTGGTATTTTTGAGGTGGGCAAAACTGAAATTTTGGTTAAAATCACCAAAATTTCGGTCAAAATCACCGAAATTTTGGCTCTTTTCAATCCCCTGCGAAATGGTCTTCCGAGGCCAGAATAAATTGGAAAAATATATGAAAAACTCATGCAAGTATTTATCTACATTTCTTATATCTTTGAATACAAAATACTAAGTATTTGCACATAACATACTAGTTGAAACCCTAATGCTATTGATTAATCAATCTCCTGTGCTATGGGAAGTTTAAGCTTGGCACAGGACAAGTAGTTGCTAGGTGCTGTGATTACAGTGTCATTTTTTTATTGGTGTGTTGATCAGTTAATGTCATGCATGTATTTGGATAACACGTAGCAGCAGTAGCAGCATACTGTATGTTGTTCTTTTTTCTTTTGTAAGGTTTATCTTTAGTCGAGGCATTGAGAGTATTAGCATTGGTTACCCTCTTATTGACCCGTGGTTTATTAATGATAACTTGACGATGATAATGATGGTTACACTAGTTTTCATATACTCTTTCCTATCGCTTTTGAGGGAATAAAACCTGAAGACAATCGATGTCGTAGGGCTGAGTATATATTGGTCAGTCTCTCTGCAGTGCAATGTAGTGTAGTCTAAGAATCTAAGCTTCTTTGCTGACTTTTCTTTGGTCGAAAATTTATGATAATCTCGGTCAAAAAACCTAAAATCTCGCTAAAATACACCGAAATCTCGCTAAAATACATTCTCAACTATATTTGTTCAGTGATCATCACATAGGAAATATTTCCCCGCGTTTGCTCCGGATAGAAAAGCAACTTTTTAGACCAAACTGATCCAAAGTCCTAACCAATATTACCAGCATCCTTTTGTATCCATAGTTAGATTTTGATTTGGCTTGCTTTTTTGAATCTTTTAAATTGGTGATTGAATTAGCTGACGATCACACCAGTCAACTCGTCTTGCTGTTATAGGCCTACAATTCTTGAAAATCACTACTTTCTAGGGTTATATAATATGTATATGTATTTTTTATTTCCAAAATGTTCACATGTATTCCTCATAAATGCATTACAATTCACCACAAAAAATTAGTGCGAAATCCGATCTAAAAAAAGAAAACTGGTCGAATCAGTGATCATCTTGGTCCAAAGAGTTAGAATCTCGACGAAATTGACTGAAATCTTGTCGAAATTCACCGAAATTACTGTAGCAATTAGAATTTTTTGTCCCCCTTATATTTGAAATCTTGGGCCCGACAAATTCTGAAATTTTTGGCAAAATTTTCGTAATCTCATTGAGATTTTGAACCACGGTTGTGACTTGAAAGAGTGGACAACCGAAGATGGAGGAGGCTGCGGCCTGTGGGCTTTGGAGGTCGGGGCTCTGTTTCTTTAGATGTTTAAACCCGTTGAAGACTAGGCCTATTTAGAGAGCTATATCTTTTTAGCGGTTGTACTTTTTATAAGAAATCGTTTGAAAATAATTTTCCTCCATAGTATGTTGCAAAAACAAACAAACTCAGCTTAGCTTTTAGCTTCGCTAGTTGTACATGACTTCTAACTAATGGTAGAAGTCACTTAAAACTTGAGCTATTTAAAAAGTTTACATGCTTTTTAAAAACTAAAGCTGGTTTAAAGCCCTCCAAACAGAGCCAGAAAAAGACAGCAAATACGCAATGGACTGTAGGGACACTTAAGAAATAAGGCAATGTATGTACTACAGTTACCGAATTTCCTATAAACTAAAAAATTTGATGTAACACTAAACAGTAAACACGAAGCCTTTTTTGCCCAAGCTTAAGGGATGGTACTCGTCAGAAATTTAGAACCCCATCGTAAAGTTACGAGTTTGTCAGCTGAAATTTGCCGTATACAATACCACTTCATACCTACACTGGAAGATTCTTCACTACTTGAACAAGAAATTTCCGGAAAAACTATGTTACTTCAGGCAAAAATCTTTCGTAAAAAACTGGAGTCACGTACCATACGATAAGATCTGTATAAAATCTGGTCCCATTCAATTCAACGGCGCAAGCAGGTAGTATCCCCTTCTCATGGATGTGTCCCAGCCAAAAAAACTATGTCCACCCAAAAAATTTGCCCCAATTACAAATGACAAGATTATTGTGACGTCCCAACGAGTACCACAGCAACATGTAAGCTACGGCAAAAATGTTTAACTTGTCTACCAAAACCAACTACCAGGAGTGAGCAGCTGGGATGTTATTGTCTGGCTCGAGCGATCAACCGTTTCCAATTGGAGATCTTATATGCCGAGCCTCTTCTCAAACTTCTGGATTTGATTCAAGAATATCCACGTCATCTGCATGCAAAATATCATTTGATGAGTACGCTGCATCGTGTGAAGGATTAGAAACAAAAGATACAAGCTGTCTATCCTGCAGGCATCCTCGCATTACCATGACATGGGGAGCGATCCTGACACAATATACAGGAAAGCCCGTGTAGAACTTGAATGGGCCGCCACTCTTGAAAGTCTTCAAGGTACAGTCCAAAGACCCGGTGTACGGGTACTTCCCATTGGCATCAGGTTGCATCTTCTGAATCTGTGTCTTCACATAATCGAAGGGCAAACTGCATGCCGACGCAAAGAATCCAGAAACAGCACTGGCTCCTGTAAACCAAGTTGAAGATTTCATAAGGACTAAATAGAAAAAACAGCAGCTAACATAAAATTTTATACAATGATTTGTAAATCAAAAGCTTATTATTCTACACAAGCTGCAGCAAAATGTTGATACATGTAAAGCAAATGTCAGTGGCATAAGTTACGGTAATGCATAAAAATTACTACAAGTTTAACACAAGAAAGGATGAATCCAAACAGTATAATCTTACCAATTACAGTGGTAACTTCTCCAGCACCAAACTTGTCTCTGAATAGCTCGACGCTCTGATCATAGGAAGCAAGCATACCCATATTCAGTGACATAGCTCTTACCACAGTCGGGCCGGCACCCTTCCAAAGTGCAAGGACACCTTCATCAGCGATAATACGGTAGAGTGCGTGGAAAGCATTCTTGTAGTTACGCCGCTGTGCTAATGGCAAGGTCGAATCAGCTTGCATCCTAATGAGCGCCAAATCAGCAGGACTGCCTACACATGCTCCAATTGCTCCAGCAGTCAGACCAATAAAAGCTTTCTGAACTAGTGGCAACGGCTTCCCGTCATTTGCTTCAACTGCTTTGTTTGTGAGGACCCTGAGAAAATAGCCAAATCAAATATTGAATAATCATCGCATACAAGATCAAATTTTATATCATAAATTAGCTCAAAAATCATACATAGTTGAACTTAGATATTTCTTCATGATTATAATAAAAAATAAACTTAATAATTCTCAGTTCACTACGACAGTGCTTCTTTAACATTGTAAATAGAAACAGTGACTATAACAATGATAACAGCAAGTATTATAGTTAACAATTTACTCCTTACTACAACTCCAAAAACAAAGGATCTGCTGGTCCCATTCTAGAACAGAACTTTACAGTAACATCATATTCCTTCTTCCAAAAATCTCAGTATATCAAGAAAGAAAGAACCATAATGTCTCACGGTAATCCTACAATGGATAATACACTTGGAAGTCTGTGCAGCACAGTTCATCAAACAAAGCTGTATCGGTAAGCGTATTTCCATCAGATATTCATCAGCAAGACAGCAACAGCTAGCAAGCAACATAACCTACGGGTTTGGTTCTATTGCACACTCTAAGCAATTGCCCATTTATCCTTGTTAGGCAAGGATATGTAGACCTAAAAAAACCTGCTTTGCTTCCATGTAATATCTACGTGACAACGACAACAGCAACTGTAGGCTTTCCTGCATGTAACTGAAATTTTGAGTTGCTGGTCTAGTACATTAGGGGAACAAAAACTAGCTTTATACAACATGGAATGAGTAATTTGATCATCCGATTATATGTTTTTCCCTCAGAAGTGCAACAGCAATGAAATCCTCTTAAAAAACTAGAGTATATTGGTTCAAATATTATTGTTCAAGCAATAAAATAAAAGCAGTAACCATTTACAATACTTTTGTCATTAAAAGAAGCACAATATACAAACCTGAAGGATCCAAGACGAGCAGTTGTATACGTTGCTTGCCTTAGTAAACCGGCTGACAAACCCTGCCAAGAAAAATGTACAAGTCAAGAACTTGAAGTAACATATCGATCCAATATTGTCAACCAAATATGGTCTTTGCAACTGCAACACAAGCACATAGTATTGTATTGTGCAAGGCGAAATGCTATCACCAATTCACCATATCTCAGGCATTTCAGATCAAACTAAGATCCCAGCTTAATTGGAATCTCAAGCACCCACAAGAACCAACCTTGTAAAAGGAACCGATCCCCTCATTTGCAAGCATCTTCTTTGTGACCTGAGCTGCGGAGCCCTCGCCCAACTGGATCTTCACCTGAAAACGAAATAACAAGGAAGAATTATATATGAGGCTGGATCCGGAGCCCAAGTGCCAAGAATGTATACATCTCGCACAACAGGCCATCAAAACAATGACAGTGACGTCTACTACCCAATTTTCATTTTCCAACTAAAGTTAATAGCATGGATTTTTTTGGTGATCCTAAGCCATAACAGGCCATGAAGAATATCCAAACAGGAGTGCATCTTCTCCACTGTACAGTAAATCACCCAATTGAACTATGATCATGTTTGCTCCTCGTAAGCGCTGAAATGCTCCCAGAGCAAATACTAACAGAACAACATCTCAAGATCAAAAAACTACTACCAACTCAAATCCATTCAAAATTTATTTAGGACGACCACAGAAAGATCTTCCGATAGAGAACGACTTGCACAGCACACCACAGTTTTCGTACAACCAGCTGTATAGACCCCCAATCTCCACGGATCTAAGTGACCACAGAGAGCGAATTCCATCAGAGATAACCATAACGGATTGCGCGGTAAACAGAGCCCATCGCCTCCATCCCCATGCATCCACGTGATGGCAGACAACAAATTACCGTAGATCTAAGACTAGCCACTCTCAAACCACCCTACAGCAAGCTCCCCTCCTCCCGCAACGGAGCTCGCCCGAGGCCGCCCTCGTTTCGTCAGATCCAACCCACACACGCGCAGACATCGACGCAATCCATCCCTCAGCGTCGCGCGCATCCACCATTTCCTCAGATCTAAGCCTAGAGCGAGCGAGCGAACTCCACCACCCCAACCCCGCAGCCACCCCAGTCCTCACCCCGTCGAGTCGAGTCGGCCGGGAGAAGCGAGCGCATGATGGCATGTATCTGTACCTTGACCATGTCGATGGGCTGGATGACGCAGGTGGCGAGCATCCCGGAGACGCCGCCGTTGACGAAGGGCTTGACCGTCTTCCAGACACCGGTGGCCGCCGCCGTCGCCTGCTGCTCGCTCTTGACCTTCGCTTCCGCCATCTCCTCTCCTGGACTACTCCCGAAGCCGGCTCGGGTTCGGGCTGGACACGGGAGGAGGAATCGGAGGAGACGCGAGCGAGGGCGACGAGAGCGAGGAGGACCTAGATCGCTGGGTGAGGTTGCGCTTTTTATTAACGCCGACGCGACGCGGGCAGATAATAATAAAATAATATACTCCGCCCAAAATGTGTTAGAGCTGCGTCGCGTCGGGGCCGAGCTGCGCCGTTGCGTGCGCGGTGGCGACAGTTCCCGTAGACACGGTGTACATTTGGCGGGGTGGAGGTGTTACTGCTCGTGGGGCACAAGTTAGGAGGAGAACGCGTGGTTGGTGGAGTGGTGTATGGGATGGGTCCGTGGAGAGCTGGAGCAGCGGGGACATTGGTAGCGTGGGGCCCAGGGACTGATCTAACTTGCGGCTGCGGTGGGAGGCAAAGCTGTGGTCCCCATCGGGCCGGGTCGTTGGCCCGTGTACGCCTCGTAAAGAACGCCTCGGAAATACGAAGCCTTAGTTTTATTACCTTCCTTACGATTTTTTTTCAATATGCGTAGGGAGGGCTTCAAATATCGATATCATGATTTTTGAATGAACAGAATTTTTCGAAAATCGAAAAACCTAACTCGAAAATCGCTAAAAATTGAGTGAATTTGAAGTGAAAATTTTTTAAATCGGTGATCAAACTTCATCGAAAAATCAAAAATCAATCGACTTTACCGATTTTCAAGCTATATTTGATTTTTAATTTTTGAGTGATTTATATGATTTTGAAGCGATTTTATTCTATTTTACGTATACTCAAGGAAAATTGAGAAAATGTAAAAAATTGCAGAAAAACATAATAGATCCCAAATAATCTATAAAACAGCTCAGAGAAATTTTAATAATTTTTTAATTTATTTATTGCTTATGAAAAATCAAAAACAATAATTAATAAAAAGGAATAGAGACACTTTCAGATTTTTATAAAAATTTACAAACTTGATCATACTTTGAAATTTTAATGGAATAATAACTAGTGACCAAGGATCATGTAGTAAAATTTTCAGAAATATTAGACTTGATTTACTGTCCTATAAAATAAAAAACAGAAGAGCATATATTTTGAAAGTAGAACTGTCATAATTTAAAAAAAATACACAAGTCTGATCATTATCTAAAAATTTTACATAACCATTTAATTTCCTCAGAACGTCATAAAAATATTTTTAGAAATATTAGACTTCATTTAGTGCCTCTAGAAAATAAAAAACCGAAGAGTATATACAAAGACAGTAGCACTATTAGAATTTTTTAAAAATACATATGTCTGATAATAATCTAAAAATTTTACAACATCATTAGCATTACCTCAAGACCGCATATAAAAAATTTCAAAAAATTTCAACACTATTTGTTAAATTTCTCCAAAATTTTTGAATTATTTGAATTTGAGTTTGAACTTGACCGGTTTACCAAACGATTTTTAATCCTAAACATCCTCGATACATGCAAAACTCAAGATTTTAGCTAGATTATCATCGATATTTGGAACCCTGAGTGTAGGTGTCAATAAAATTATAAAAATAATCCCTCGTTGGCACTTGTCACATGTCATGCTCATGTCCTATGGCAGGAGCTCGACCTTGTGGCACCCTAGCCGACCGCGACAACAATAATAGTGGCACAACAGCAAGTCATTGCCATGCTAGAGCATGTGGTAGATCTCGTGGACCCTTAAATAATTTTGTATGTTATTAAATTAATCCATTTGAGTATAGAAAAATACAAACACTGAAATTAGCGAAGTAGCATAGTTAGTGTTCGACTTGACTAATATATATATATATATATATATATATATATATATATATATATATATATATATATATATATATATATATATATATATATATTTTGTGGAAGTATACCACAATTTCCCATTCGAGCCTTTGTCGCATAATTGAGGAGTGTCTCTAGACATGTCTCAATCTGGACTTCAACGTAGCATTTTCATGAGTTAGTAGTTTTAGATTTTGATGAGTTTGTTGTATACACATAGGGAGGTTGAGTGATGTTTTAGTTTGAGCAAACAATTTGAAATCCAACATACACTTCATAATTAAGGTGTGAATTACATGGCGTGTTAGGGAACATACAATTATATGTTTCTCGCTGCTACTACTACGATACAAATTACAACATTCACGAATCATCAACCCAAACAACACCTAAGATACATGTGTGCATTTTGTAATCGAAAACACTGGATGGATGGAAATGAAGTCAAGCTTATAGTCATATATCATATGTGTTATGGTTCATCGGTGCCTTTCCTATGGAGAGCCTTATGGCGCGGGCCTTTATCTTCTTCTAATTATTTCCATACCAATCCACCCAAAACTGATCTAATGGGTCTAGCTTAGGCTTGTCCCAGTCTGAAATAACCTCATTTTCAGCAGCAGAATCAGTGAACATCGACGTCTTTCCTTTGTCTTTCTCCCTCTTGACATTTTCTTTGTCATTCGTGGTGTAAGGTTTCCAATGGGTGAAGTTACAGGCGCAACATGATAGTTCAGTATGTATTTCGATGTATAAATGCCCTATCATACTTCTCGGACCCGTCGATCCAATGGAAGAAGTAGGATTGCTCCGTTCACTGGGATTATGCGCATATGACGTTAGAGATACGTAAAAATACAACATGCAATGTCAAATATCAACACAAGACATCACTTATGTAGATATCCCCGCACGTGTAGTGTGTCGAGCAGTAGTGTCCAGATGTGTGGATTGAATGATCAGCTGTACAGGTCGTAGTCACTACCAAGGTGGACAACATCTTCATTGTTCCTCTCCATAATCCTCTTCCTCTAGAGCTCGTTGTTGTTGATCCTCTTCGTTTGGAGCCCCTCATTGATTCTTCATTATTTTTTTCAAATATGCGTATGTGCCAATAAAATTATAAAAATAGCCCCTCATCAACAGTTGCCACATGTCGTGTTCATGTACCATGGCAGGAGCTCGACCCCGTGGCACCTCATCCGACCGCGATAATAGTAATGGTGGAGTGGCAACAGGTCGTTACTGCGCTAGAGCACCATGGCAGATCCTACTGTTGTGCTATCCTACGGCAAGCTGTGGGCCCTTAAATAATTTTTTAATTTTACTAAATCAATCCATTTGAGTATAGAAAAAGATACAAACACCGAAATTAGCGAAGTGGTGTAGTTAGTATTCAACTTGATTAATATATATTTTTGTGGAAGTATACCATAATTTCCCTTTCGGGCCTTTGTCGCATAATTGAGAAGCATCTTAGGTGTGTCTTCAATCTGGACTCCAACATGGCATTTGTCTAGACCCTCCCTTCTAGCATGGAATACCAAGAAGGTCTCATGTGCATATAGTATTAGTCCCATGATTGGTGGCTAGTACACATATTTACAACATTATCGTCATATCCATACACAAGGTCACAAATATATTAAGGTAAAATTGTTCATACAACACGGCCATAATGCCCAATTAAAATACGGTGAAAGATACAAAAGTCCAGCAATATGCCTTTTTTCCAAAATACCACAGGCAACTAACAAGTAGTAGACCTTAGAAAAGCTTGTCGTCACATTAACCTGTGGTGAAGTACATATCTCCAGGGACCTCGTTCTCTTCGCCCACTGAACCAACAAGTTGGGCAAGGTTGAGTATTTTTTTACTCAACAAGACTTGTAGTGTATCACAAATGTATAGTAAATGCAAGCTATGTCAAAGGAGAGGCTACTAAGTTAATTTGTATAAAGAGATATTGAAACATGAATAGATTGTAAACGGAATTTGCAAGAGTAATTTAACAAATATGTAAATATCAATTATGAACAACATAAATATAACAAATCACAATCCTCCATGATTGCAAGTATCGAACCATGTCTTGCCATCTCTTAGCATAATACCTGAAACAAGCTTTTCACAATTTTTTCTAATTTAGCCCTTTTTATGAAAATATAAAATTCTAACTAGTGTCGATGCACCAAGCCTCTCATAACCGTAAGCATGGCTTTTCGAAAAGTTTTACACTCTATAAATGCATACATCTTTACCCATAAGACATAACCAACTCTTTTTGCTGCTATTTTTGAGCTTCCTTTGGCGCGTGGCCACGAGATCATGACATGAACCGTTACATCGCCTAGACTAAACTTTGCACCAGCTCGGTGATGACAAACCCTTGCTATGGCGATGAAAGATATTTGTACATTTTGTACTTACGACAGTCCATTCTTGTCATGTCCCCACTTCCCCATAGCAAGGCATACAACGTTGTATCGGCATGCATTATTCTCAACACCATGGTGAGGACACCTCTTCGAGCAATCTATCTTAGAAAGCCTGTACTACTTTGGCCTTCCAATGTACAAAGCTAGATTTAAGTAAATTAATTGATTAAGGCTACCCCATAATAGCACTTGTGGTTACACTGATTATCTTGGATTATACAACACTATGTTCAGTTCTTAATTCGACTTGAGCGAGAACACTCCCCAACACTACGTGCAAGTCCCATGCACTTCTAGCTATTGCCATATCTCGCCCATGTCAAACCATAGTTTTTAGTTTTAATTTTATAATAAAATACCATAGACCATTTTTCCCAATATGTCCAAAATTTCCATCCTTGAACAAATAGTATTTCCTACCATTCGTTCTCCCAAGTCTAAAGTATGGCTAAGCAATTACACATATAACCGGATATACCCAATTTGACATTAGATATTGCCTAGCCCTTATATTATGGTTTTCAAGGTTGACATTTGTATATTTATCAGAAAGTTCCTTGCGACAAGTAGGAAATATTTACCAGTACCCACAATATAGCAATTTATCGAAAATACACGCATGCATAAATAGATTTGACAAAAACAACATAAATTAAGTGAAATAGAAGGATAAACATGATCAAAAGGGGTGGTTGCTTTTCTCAATGAGTTCTTGGGTGGAGTCGGGGTCAACGGTGAAAGTATCCAAAGCGTCGGTGTCTATACGTAGTTCATCGAATAGCAACAATAAAAAGCAAATAATTCAAATAGAGTCAAAATTCAAATATCATTGAAGAAAACATAAGGCTCATGTTTTTAGAAAGTTTTAGGCACTGGTCTCGTTCAATTTGGAGTTCGTTTACTAAGGTTATGGATTTTCCAATTTTAAATGTGCTACGAAATACGCTAAATAGAAATTTAATTCAAACTGAGTCTAATTTAAAATATTTTTGCATTAATGGAAATTTTATAAGAATTTATAAGTTGGTCTCAACAATTTTGGATTTTATTTGTAAAAGTTATAAGCATTAAAAATTTGAATGTGCTAGGAGTTGTTCTAATTAGAATTTAAATTTAAACAGAGGTCAAATTTTAAATCTTCTTACAGAAATAGAAAGTTCATGATTTTAGAAAAATTTAGAAACTAGTTTCACTTAATTTGGAGTTAATTTGCACAAGGTACAAACATTTGAATATTATATATCCTAAAAATCATCCAAAATAGGAAAATACGCTTTCCAAATGAGAAAGCGCCTTTTACCATTTTCTAAGTTTCCGAATTAATGACAGTCGCTGACTAAGGGGCCCACATTCCATTGAGCAAAAAACATAGGGGCATTTGAAGGAGCTAGGGCACTAGTTGGCGGTGACCGACTGTGACCAAAGATGGCCGGTGGTGAGGCTAAGTGGCGGCCAGAGCTTCGGGTAGGGGAGAGAGAGAGATCTAGGCATACTTAAGCTCAAGGAAGATGGGGAAGGAATTAGGGGGTTCAATGGTTCCATTTTAGTATCTGATTGCCGCAGAGGATGGCAGAGGGAACTTGGTGGCTCGATACCAGAGTTGGTGATGATGGCGGGACGCGGCGAGCAAATGGAGTTGAAGCCGTAGAAAGTGAGGTGATTAGTGCAAGCTCAAGTTGCTCTGGACCCGAAGAATTGAAAGGCAGCTTATTGATTTAGACGAATTGGTTCTACTTCCATGAAGGTTTGCTCGGCAACAATGGTGGCACATAGTGGTGTTTCATGTCGATTAAAGGCTGAGGAGCAATGGGGAGGTATACATGGAGCTAGGGAAGGCATTAGGGAAGCTTAAATAAGCGCGGGAAGGAAAGTTCACCGAGTTGCTCATGAACATGGTTCTTAGGCCAAACAGAAAAAGAAACCAACATGGGGATTCCTGGAGCCTTCGGTGGGGAAGATGTGCACACAAGCTTAGAGACAGCAGTGGAAACAGCAGGATGCGATGGCATCCTCGGTGGCTGAAGCGAGCATAGGCAACAGGCGGATGGGATGGTGTGGTGGCCCAAGTTCGACAGCGCTTCGTCGAGCACTTCACATGGTAGGGGACGTGCGACGGTCAGTGCTGCCACGGCAAGGGAATGGTGACAATGTGGCGTGGGGTTTCTTGCTTAGGGGAGTGCTGACGTGGTACGCTGGCATTCGGTATGTGCACAGCGCGGGGAGGTTGAGTGTGGGATGCACACAAGGGCGGTCAACCTTGGCAGGTGGACTAAAGCAAGGGGAACGGCCCAGGGGTAGTGAGGGAGAGGGAGAAGAGAGGAGGGACTACACATGGGGACGGCTTGGGGGTGGCCCACTTGGCAGAGAGGCCGAGGAGAGAAGGGAAGGACATCAAGGTTTAATTTTTGGCAGCCAAGTTCCTCAATTTAGTTTAGCCATCAAATGAAGTCCACGATTTTTGAAAACTTTTATGCACGATCCTGGGAAAAAATAATGCCCTCGTACAAATTTTGAGGCATGACCAAATATGTAGAATTTTATAAAAATCAAATAGTGCTTCTGTTCTTTTGAAAGTTGTTATTTTTTTTCTAGAAGAACTAAATGAATTCAAAAACTCCTAAAATATTTTGGAGGTGTTTTGGGGATTATTTAGGATTTAAATAAATTTTCTACATATTTTTTGTTTGTTTGAAATCAATTCTTGAAATTGAAAGCCATAACTAAGTTATTTGAAAAGCACTTTCCTTATGTGAAGAAATTTTAGAAATGCAAATAAATGCTAAAATTTCAAATTAAGACCAAAGTCAATTTAGATACTTGTATTTTACTATGATAAATTTTTGCATTGTTATAGCATTTTCATGAGTTAGTAGTTTTAGATTTTGACGAGTTTGTTGTATACAAGTAGGGAGGTTGAGTGATGTTTTTAATTTGAGCAAACAATTTGAGACCCGACATGACACTTTATAATCAAGGTGTAAATTACATGGCATGTTCAGGAACAAACAATTATATGTTTGTCTTGCTACTATCAATCCAAACTGCACCTAAGATACAATTGCGCCTTTTGCAATCAAAAACACCGGAGGAATGGAAATGAAGTTAGGTTTGCAGTCATACATCCTATGCGTTATGGTCCATCGGTGCCTTTCCCATGGAGAGCCCAATGGAACAGGCCTTGACCTTCTTCCAATTATTCCCGTACCAATCCACCCAAATCTCATCTAATGGGTCCAATTTAGGCTTGTTCTAGTCTGAAATAACCTCATCTTTAGTAGTAACATCAGGGAACATCAACGTCTTTCCTTTGTCTTTCTCCTTCTTAGCATTTCCCTTGTCATTCGTGGTGTAAGGTTTCCAATTGGTGAAGTTATTGGGTGCAACAGGGTAGTTCAACATGTATTTCACTGGATGAATGTCCTAGTGTAATTCTCAGGCCCGTCAATCCACTGGAAGAAGTAGGATTGCTCCGTTCATAGGGATTATGCGCAGATGATGCTAGCAATACTTAAAAAATACAGCATGCAATGTGAACTATCAATATATGACATCACTTACGCAGATATCCCTGCACGTGTACTGCGTCCAAGCAACAGTGTCCAGATGTGTGGATTGAATGATCAACAGTACTGTCACATTCGCTGCCGAGGTGGACGAACTCCTTATTGTTCCTCCCCCTAATTCTCTGCCTCTGGAGCACATTGTTGTTGGTCATCTTCGTATGGAGCTCCTACCGCAATTCATCTAAGAGGATTCAGAGGGTGTGGATGTAAACCTAGGAATGTATTGGATACGGTTGATCTACCTACTCCGGTGTGTGCAAGGAAGACAAGGTAATTAAGAGCAATGTAGTCAAACATGCATGAAAGTATAGATGGGAAATGAACTACCTACCATGAGAGGGTAGAAAAAAATCGAGTTCCCCTCGTCATCGAAAACGTGAACCACCTCATCGAGTTTGTGCTTGCATTATGGCTAATGCTTGAGGATGTGTGGATAGTCATAGTAGGGATTTCTACTGGTATATAACCCCCTGATTTGGAGCGGGAGATCATGGCTTAGGGCTTGAGGTCTAGGGGACCATAGATGTGCGTGTCTTCTAGGTAAGGGTCATGTCCTCAAAACCTAATACATGCCCATTGTCCCCTCCCATGCCATAAGGTACGTGGTTTGACCATCATGTTGTGGTTGGAGGATTTACTTGGAGGTTCATGGGTTCTTCGCCAAATAATTTATAGGTTGCCTTGGACGTGGGCAACGGACGTGAGGCACATTGAATGTGCTGGTAGCAACGTGTGGTCAAGTTGGCTTGAAAAGCAAGTGCAATAAGGCTGCAATTTCAACCTAAAAGGCTAAAGCGAAGATGTGGACTGTTTTATTTATAGTAGTTGAACATGTTCTTGAGTCACTTTTATATTCACGATAATAGAGTAAAAATCATTGCCAAAGGATTTTGTGCATAACGTTAGTTACTTACTTAGGCAACGAGATTATACGATTACATTGCCTTGTCAGCCCAGGTATGTAGGCCCGAAAGTAGTTGAAAGTGCATCTAGGCACTTATGTTATTTTGGTGATTAATGACAAACACTCATAATGACAATCTATGCAATTAAGTAAATGCTTAACTTAGTGCTTAGCAAATGACAAACCTCTAATATGATTATATTGCTATGAGACTAACTTGTTATTGCCTAGTTGAGTATCAATCTCATCTATTTAGAGGAAAATCAAGTGGGATGGTTAAGCAAAGATAAGGTATGCAATTTTGGTATCTATTCTATATTTGTTATTGCATTCCTTTCGTGCAAATGCATAGTGAACTCCAAGTAGCATGTTGATTTTATATATGCACATTGGTTCATGTCATATTTATTTGTGCATATATATTCATTTGAGTTCATTATGGTATGCATGTATTAACTAGAGTTAAACTTCATATTGCTATAGATTGACTTGGTGCATGCATGTTTTATTTGTATATCTTCTCATGCAATTCTCTTAGTGAAGTTTATCTAGTGTTGGATCACATATTTACTCTTACTCCAAATATTATTTGCACATGTACAATTCGTGTATATTCTATCATGTGCTTCATTTAAGTAAAGTCTGTGATCCTTGCCATGATTTAATTGATTCATCATATTGGCAATTATCTCTCTAGTGCATATAGATCAATTACATATTCATCATGATGTACTTAGTAGAGAACATTTCTTATGTCAAGTGTTTCCATTTATATTGTGCTTCTTTATATGAAACACTTGTTGTAATCAATTGCTCACAAATATCAACTTGTTCATATCTATTGAGCTTTTGGGACTAATGTCTTTCATGAGTAGTTTGGAAAGAATTAGGTCCCGTCTGTGTATGATGACCAAGGAATCTTGGAGGATGATCATTAAGCCGAGGTCAACAAGACGGCGGTGTCACCAAGAGCTGAGGACTAAGTCAAAGATTGATTTAGCGTGGAGATCGTCAGAGAGGATGATCAAGTCAAGGTTGATAGGACGAGAGTCTCATGAGGTGAATCGAGTCGAGTTGGACAAGGCGAAGATGTCATCAATTATATGGTGAAAGTCTTCATGCATCGACATTAAGAAAGAAGACGACAAGTGACTATTTCTAGACTTATATTATCTTTGATTTAATTTGAGTCTAAGGATTGCCGTACTATTAAGAGGGATGCGATGTCGAATGACTTTTAGATGTGTCAAGTGCTCAAGTGATCCATCCTTGTGAATCTTAGAAAGAGAGTGGTGTTGACGGTGCCGGAAAGTGAGAGTTGTAGGTCTCCCTTGGATTCTTAGTGAAATCTGTATTTATCCTTTGAGTTTTGGGTAGTGAGACCTTGTTAGTTGTGTAGCCCTCGTTCTTAGCTTTTGATAGAGTCCAAAATCGCTGAAATCGGAGTTCGGAGTCAAAAGTTATGCTCGTTTTCGTCGGGCTGGCCAGTGCAATCCGGAGTATCCGGATATTCAATCCGACATTCCGGTTGACACACTCGATGGCTGCTCTCAGTCAATCCGAGTATCCGGGTTTTTTCCGAGTCTCCGGGTTGTGCCCACTGTTTCAACGGCTAGTTTTTGGGACCTCTATTTAAAGCCCCTTCTTCCCACTTCAAAGAGGCCGTGATCCCACTGATTAGAGGTGCTATACCCTTGTTCTTGAGCCCCCAAAACACCTCTTTACCCTTAGATCTAAGTGATCCCCTTGGTGAGAAGGGTTGGGAAGAGTTTGAAGAGTGAGGTGCTAGGTTGAGCGAGTTTTGAGTTGTTTGAGCACTTGATTTCATCTCCAAGCTTGTTCTTCGTGAGCATTTGTTACTCTTGGAGGTTGAGGACTCCTAGACGGCTAGGAGGTTGCCTACGAGCCACTTGAGGTTTGTGTGGTTGGCCGTGGGAAGTTTGTAAAGGTCGGTTCTGCCTCCGTAAGGGAAGGAATCAAAGGAGTGAAGACCGGCGAGTGCATTTGTGCAACACCGGGTGGAAGAGGGTTGAAAGAGACCCCGGCTCAAGTGTGACCGAGCCGCCTCAACGGAGACGTAGGATCCCCTCAAGGATCCGAACTTCGGGTGAAAAATCATCGTCTCCAAGTTTGCTTCTTACTCTTGTTTTAGTATTTGATTTTGAATCTTGAAATTGCCCGATCTACTCTATTGTTGTGTTTAGCTCTAGATCTTCATCATCTCCTTGTACCTGATAGCATTTAGATCTTTTGTATTCAAGTAGATTGTTGAAAAATTGCAGGGATTTAAAATCTCATTTCGAGGTCTTAAATCCGGAGTATCCGGACTTCTGAACCCGGATAGTCCGGACATTTCGAGTATCAGGAGATAAGTCCCGGACACTCGTCCGAGTCCTCGGATCCAATCCGAGTATCCGGACTCTGAACCTGCATAGTCCGGACATTTCGGAGTATCCGGATAAAAATCCCGGACACTCCGGACTTAGACCCTCGGGAGATTTTTTTTAGCTGCAAATTTTTTATTCCGCTGCATTTTTGTACAAAGTTTTTAATTCGCCTATTCACCCCCCCTCTAGGCGACATCCCCTGTCCTTTCAATTGGTATCAGAGCAAGGTCTCTCATTTATTAGACTTAACCGTCTAGAGAGTAAAGGATGTCGACTAGAGGATTAGTGCACTCACATAATCCACTTGTGCTAGATGGCAAAAATTATGCTTCATGGAAATTAATTATGACTTCTCATTTTAAATCCATGAGCCCCCAAATATGGTGGATCGTAGATGTCGGCTTTTCCTCTCCATTGAATGAAGTTGCTCTAACCGAAGGAGAGAGGAAATGCCTACATCTCGACGCTCAAGCTACTAATGTTTTATTTTGTGTTGTGAGCGATGAAATTTTTGATAGAATATGCAATCTCAAGAGCGCTCATGAAATGTGGATAAAGCTTCAAGAACTATTTGAATCATCCACTTCTATTGAGGATTGCATTAAGGAAGAGATGTCGGGAGATGAAACATCAAGCTCCACCTCAAGCTCAAGTGATGAAGAACCGACATCTCCATCAACCTCAACCTCCGCCTCAAGTGACGATGAAGATGCTCTTCCATCACAAATCCGTTGCTTCATGGCGAAAGAGGAAAATAAGGAGCTCAAGGCCCAAGTCATTAGATTAGAAAATGACTTGAAGAGGTGTGTAAATGGAAAAGTCGTTCTCGACGAGATCTTGAGCAAGCCAAGGGCGCCTCAAGATAAGCGGGGACTCGGCTACATCTCCAAGAGGGAGACTAGCAAGACAAGGCACAACGAAAGACATTCGAAGATCATCAAGTGCTTTGCTTGCAACAAGAAGGGACACTTCGCCTCCGTGTGCCCTAATAAAGTGGAGATCAAGCCACAACCATGAACAATGAGGCAAACCGACAAAGAGCAAGTCAAGAAGAAGAAGAGACGCTCAAAGCCTACTTGCTATAACTGTCGGAAAAAGGGACACATCGGTAAGGATTGTCCCAAAGGTATCATCCCTAAGCCTATTATTGTCAATGATCATTATTTGCTTAGGAAGGACAAAAATGGCAATGTGTTTGCCAAGTTTGTCGATTCTCCCAAGTATTTGCAAAATTATGATATTCAATTGCTTAGGAAAAATGAATCTAGAAATGTGTTTGCTCAAAATGCTAGACTTCCTAAGACTAAGAAAAATCATGTTGATCATGTTCTTAGGAAAAATAACAATAGCAAACCATTTGCTAGATTTGCTAGATCCTCTAAGCCAATGCATAATTTCAATTATCATATGCTTAGAAGAGATCAAACTAGAAATAGTTTTGCAAAGTATCATTGTCCTCCTAAGCCTTGTTATAAAAATGTCAATCAATTGCCTAGGAGGAATAATTATCGCAAACCTATCCCTAGTCATGTTAGTCTTGTCAAAAATGTTAATATTAGGACCATTTGGGTTCCAAAATCTATTTTGACTAACATTCTTGGACCCAACAAAAATTGGGTACCAAAAAGCGCCTAAAAGAATTGTAGGTGCTTGGAGATGCATTGGAAGTTTTGGCTTATCAAGAGAATGATTCCATCATGTGCAAAAAGAAGCCAAGCTTGAAGACATTCACTTCAATCATAAACCAATGCCATCTCGGGTAACAAGTATTTAAATTGATTCTTATAGCTTATAGCCTTGTGTAGGTTATATTGCATTATTCATGAAAATCAATTTAGATTGCTTGTTATATGCTTGCTCATGCTTATTAGTTGTTTTGATTGCAATCTTGAGTAAGTTTGGGATAGTGGCATATTAAGGGGGAGTGCTAAATCATAACCATGTATATTACTTCCCTACATGTGCCCATATTTATATAAGTGCAA
The DNA here is from genome assembly GCA_036346275.1 of Otatea glauca. Lineage (NCBI taxonomy): Eukaryota > Viridiplantae > Streptophyta > Magnoliopsida > Poales > Poaceae > Otatea > Otatea glauca. The sequence goes on along the minus strand of CM070719.1, from coordinate 16,654,458 downwards.
ATATATATTTTCAAAATCAAGCCATTTAGCCAAAAGTCAAAATTTTGTATACCATTAGTATTCTTGTGAAAAACTAGTTGCAAAATGTATACAAATATATTTGAAACGTTTTTCAAAGGTTTTGGCTTCACAAAATCTATTTTGAAAAGAAAATGAGTTTCATGATCAAAATCTAGATAGTAGTATCTTGTTTTGGATTTAAACTTATAATTTTCATAGAATTAAATGTAAAATGAATTTGATAGTAATTCCAAAACGAAAATCCTAGAGTTGGTCATTCTTAACAATTCTTGTGTTCAAAAGACTTTCAAAAGACCAACCTAGCGAAAGTTATTCGATTTTGAAACTCGCCGAAAAACTACATTTGACCCATAATGGTCATATTATTGCACTTAGTGAGTTTCTCCCCTTGACCGTATTCTTAGCAATATCTTGGTTCAAAATGGTATTATAAACTCATACATACCATTTCCAATCAAATATCTTCTCATTTGCTTCATTTGATACTTTTTGGATTAATGTTGAAAGCATATGCATGCATATCCCTCATATGAGCCTTTTTGGTCAAAAGTCAAAAATATTGTTTAAAAGATCAATATTTGTGAAAATCTTTATAAAAGTTCTCAAATATGTATTTCAAATGTTTTACAATGCTTTCATAGTAAAAATTCCTATTTTAGAAACAAAATAGCAAATTTGGCCTCAAATGGATCTTATATGATCTTGTTTTTGAATTAAATGAAATATTTTTATAAGTTAAAATCTATTGAGTTTTTGAAAAAGTGGTCAATACAAAACTCTTAGGGTTGGTCATTTTAAGCATTTCTTTAGTTCAAAGTTTTTCCAAACGACCAACCGTTCAAAAGTAATAGCCATTTGAATTTGGCCAAAATCATCCATTTGACCCAAAATGACCCGTTGTTGCATTTTGTGAATTTCGCTATTTGAATTGGATTTATTTGTATATCTTGGATTGAAATAGTATTTCTAACTCATACAAAGCTATAAAGTTCAAATCTCCATAAATTTCAATCCGGAATGCATTTTGAGCATTTGATGAAAATTCAATTTCTTTTCAAACCTACAAAGCGCATTTTGCCATATCTTTTGAACGAAAATTCCTTTTAATGAAATTCTTTTTGGGAAACCTTATAAATAGTCCAATGTTTATTTCTGGAAAGTTTCAAACCATTTGGACTCAATTTGAAAAAGTTTTGACTTTTCTTCTCTTTGAGTAAAAATCATGCCTACAAAGCAAAACTTGGCATATCTTTTGATTGGAGACTTCTTTTTGGAAACTTATTTTTGGAAAAGTTTCTTGGGAGTCTAAAGAATATTTATGCACAATTTCAAATAATTTCAACTTAATTTGAAATAGTTATGGCCTTTTCTCTCTTTTGATCTTATTTGGCATACTCTCGCATTAAATTGGATTTTACGATTTGAATAGATTTGATTAGGCAAATAGGCTTATAAACATCTCTCTAACTCATATGAAGCCACATAAGTGCACATTTCAATTCAAAACTCACTTGGTTGCCCTTTTGAGGAATTGATGAAGATTTTATCCTTTATGTGTTTCAAATGCAAATTTCACCATATTTCTCAAAGTAAAATTGATTTATTGAAAAATTTTGTTGGAAAACCATCTCTTGAATATGGAGTTCATATCTGAAAATTTTCAAATTCATTTGAACTCATTTGCAAGAATGTTGATTTCTTTTGACTTAGTGTCAAAATCAAACCTCCAATGCCCATTTTGATCTAATTTTTTATTGGAGGGTGATATTTGAGAAATTATTTTTGGAGAAGTCTCTTGGATGTCCATGGAACATTTATGCAAAATCTCATGGCTATTGGACTTCATTTGATCAAGATTTGACCCAAATTCAAAATGTTCAGTTTGCTGAAATTTCAGGTTTAGGCTGATTGTGGGGCTGATTTGTGATTTTTATATCTCCAAATGGGTTCATAATCAGAGGATAGTATTATAACATATTTTGATCCTCTATATTTGGACTTCATTATCTAATATTTTCAGAATTTATGAACCTTGTTTGAACCTTCTTTCTGCCCTATCAAAAAGCTTAAATGGAATGTCAAAACTGAATTTTTCAGCATATTACACTTTTGAAATCTTGCATACCTTTAAGATGATTTGAGTATTTCCTTGTGATGAAAACTAAGGTAACTCAATTTATTGCTCCATGATTCATCTAAAATTATTTGGAAGCTCATTTGCTGTTGTTTTCATCCTCAGGACCATTTCAAAGCGAGATTTCTTTTCCCAAAACCTTCGGTTCAGCATTCACTATTTTCAAGCTTTCGAGGTTTTCCTTTGCTCAAATGAATTTTCGGTCTTCATAGCCCTCGAAGAGAATTTCGAGACGGATCTGTTCCGCGTTGATGAATTTTGCATTTGAGCAATGGTTTAAAAGCTATAATCGATTTTGTGCTGCTATTTGCATCTTTTTGAGATTTTAAGAGTTTTAAATTGGAATCTTGGCAAGCCTTTTAAGATGAAAACTAAGTGAACTTATTCATTGCTCCAAGATTCAAAGTGGAGCATATCTATTTAAGTTTTCATTCCAATGAAAGTGCATCTTTTGGCTAAGTTCTTTTGGAAATTGGATTTAATTGTATCTTAGCCTCAAAATGTTTCCTCTCTTGCATAACTCGGAGTTTATTATGGAAAAGAGAAAATTTCCCTTGTAAGCTCAAGAGTGAGTTTGAATGTGTTTCACCCATTGTCTCTCTTACAAGTGGATGTCAAGATTAAATTTGAATGAGTTGCAAATATTTTCATTATAAAGTGATGTAATAAAATCTTTAATTGATATCTTGAATTGTTTTAAATTGCATGCAAAGAGTATTATCTTGTATATCATCTATATCGTGCATGTTGTACTTAGACATTATCAAACTAACTTGGGTCAAATTAAAAGATAGTTGTTCCCAGAAATCGTGTGCTTGTCTATTGATGTTCAAGGTATTGGAAAAGGGGTCATCTTCGACGGTGGGATGAAGGAAATGGAGAGGAGCTCCATAGTACGAGGATCTAAGATAGGCGCGGTGATCATGACCAATTCGAACATGCGGTGGACAAGAATCGACAAAGGGACGTGTTTCTTTTCTGACCATATTCAATAATGTCTGTGCACACCATTATGCTAAATTGTGGTATTCTAAATGGTGTTGTATCTTTCAATTGGTATGATTAATTGGTATCTTTCAAGAGGTATCCTCTAATCCTAAATTGTTTTGAAGTGTCATCTAACTTGCATTCGGCATTATCAAGAACTAAAAGGTACATATGGGTGACACATTGCAAAGAGGTATGCCCTTGATAAGTTTATGAAATTCTTGACATGAAAGTGCATCTTACTTATACAACCTTGATTCATGATCTTGTATACATCTTGTGATCATATAAGCAATTCCTTCTTGTGTAATCTTCTTTACATGATCTTGATTGTTATAATTTAATTTGATCATGAGCATGTGCATAAATTATATAAATTTGCTATATGATCTTGATGTTTAAAGAATATGTGAAATCATATTCGTGTGTCATGTTTAAGCATCACTTATATCCTAAGAATCATGACTTCTTTAATTTGGTATAACTAGAAAAATCTATTACCTAAATCTTGGAAATAATTGGTATCATATCTTGCCTAGATTTAGGGGGAGCTTAATATTATTGTACTATTACTAGCTCCTTATGTTTATTTTATTTTCTCCCTAATCTTTTTATTGAGTGTGCAATCAAGGGGGAGAACAGATTTTATTGAATAAACAATAAGAATCTTTTAAGCACCTTTTGGGATTAATGACAAAGGGGAGAATTTATGGATTTATCAATTGTCCCTAATCGATTGACAAAAGGGATGATTTGTAAGTATGATATCTTATTGTATCTTTATGCTTGTTTTAATGCTAAAATATCTTAATATTGTCATTTGGTGCAATTGATAATAGGTTTGTCATAAATCACCAAAAAGGGGGAGATTGAAAGTGCATCTAGGCACTTATGTTATTTCGGTGATTAATGACAAACACTCATAATGACAATCTATGCAATTAAGTAAATGCTTAACTTAGTGCTTAGCAAATGACAAACCTCTCATATGATTATATTGCTATGAGACTAACTTGTTATTGCCTAGTTGAGTATCAATCTCATCTATTTAGAGGAAAATCAAGTGGGATGGTTAAGCAAAGATAAGGTATGCAATTTTGGTATCTATTCTATATTTGTTATTGCATTCCTTTCGTGCAAATGCATAGTGAACTCCAAGTAGCATGTTGATTTTATATATGCACATTGGTTCATGTCATATTTATTTGTGCATATATATTCATTTGAGTTCATTATGGTATGCATGTATTAACTAGAGTTAAACTTCATATTGCTATAGATTGACTTGGTGCATGCATGTTTTATTTGTATATCTTCTCATGCAATTCTCTTAGTGAAGTTTATCTAGTGTTGGATCACATATTTACTCTTACTCCAAATATTATTTGCACATGTACAATTCGTGTATATTCTATCATGTGCTTCATTTAAGTAAAGTCTGTGATCCTTGCCATGATTTAATTAATTCATCATATTGGCAATTATCTCTCTAGTGCATATAGATCAATTACATATTCATCATAATGTACTTAGTAGAGAACATTTCTTATGTCAAGTGTTTCCATTTATATTGTGCTTCTTTATATGAAACACTTGTTGTAATCAATTGCTCACAAATATCAACTTGTTCATATCTATTGAGCTTTTGGGACTAATGTCTTTCATGAGTAGTTTGGAAAGAATTAGGTCCCGTCTGTGTATGATGACCAAGGTATCTTGGAGGATGATCATTAAGCCGAGGTCAACAAGACGGCGGTGTCACCAAGAGCTGAGGACTAAGTCAAAGATTGACTTGGCGTGGAGATCGTCAGAGAGAATGATCAAGTCAAGGTTGATAGGACGAGAGTCTCATGAGGTGAATCGAGTCGAGTTGGACAAGGTGAAGATGTCATCAATTATATGGTGAAAGTCTTCATGCATCGACATTAAGAAAGAAGACGGCAAGTGACTATTTCTAGACTTATATTATCTTTGATTTAATTTGAGTCTAAGGATTGCCGTACTATTAAGAGGGATGCGATGTCGAATGACTTTTAGATGTGTCAAGTGCTCAAGTGATCCATCCTTGTGAATCTTAGAAAGAGAGTGGTGTTGATGGTGCCAGAAAGTGAGAGTTGTAGGTCTTCCTTGGATTCTTAGTGAAATCTGTATTTATCCTTTGAGTTTTGGGTAGTGAGACCTTGTTAGTTGTGTAGCCCTCGTTCTTAGCTTTTGATAGAGTCCAAAATCGCTGAAATCGGAGTTCGGAGTCAAAAGTTATGCTCGTTTTGCGTCGGTGGCGGTGCAATCCGGAGTATCCGGATATTCAATCCGGACATTCCGGGTTGACACCCTCGATGGCTGCTCTCGATCAATCCGAGTATCCGGGTTTTTTCCGAGTCTCGGGTTGTGCCCAGTTGTTTCCAACGGCTAGTTTTTTTGGGACCTCTATTTAAAGCCCCCTTCTTCCCCACTTCAAAGAGGCCGTGATCCCACTGATTAGAGGTGCTATACCCTTGTTCTTGAGCCCCCAAAACACCTCTTTACCCTTAGATCTAAGTGATCCCCTTGGTGAGAAGGGTTGGGAAGAGTTTGAAGAGTGAGGTGCTAGGTTGAGCGAGTTTTGAGTTGTTTGAGCACTTGATTTCATCTCCAAGCTTGTTCTTCGTGAGCATTTGTTACTCTTGGAGGTTGAGGACTCCTAGACGGCTAGGAGGTTGCCTACGAGCCACCGGAGCTTTGTGTGGTTGGCCGTGGGAAGTTTGTGAAGGTCGGTTCCGCCTCCGTAAGGGAAGGAATCAAAGGAGTGAAGACCGGCGAGTGCATTTGTGCAACACCGGGTGGAAGAGGGTTGAAAGAGACCCCGGCTCAAGTGTGACCGAGCCGCCTCAACGGAGACGTAGGATCCCCTCAAGGATCCGAACTTCGGGTGAAAAATCATCGTCTCCAAGTTTGCTTCTTAGTCTTGTTTTAGTATTTGATTTTGAATCTTGAAATTGCCCGATCTACTCTATTGTTGTGTTTGGCTCTAGATCTTCATCATCTCCATGTAGCTGATAGCATTTAGATCTTTTGTATTCAAGTAGATTGTTGAAAAATTGCAGGGATTTAAAATCTCATTTCGAGGTGTTAAATCCGGAGTATCCGGACTTCTGAACCCGGATAGTCCGGACATTTTGAGTATCCGGAGATAAGTCCCGGACACTCCGGTCTGAGTCCCTCGGATCCAATCCGGAGTATCCGGACTCCTGAACCCGGACAGTCCGGACATTTCGCAGTATCCGGATAAAAATCCCGGACACTCCGGACTTAGACCCTCGGGAGATTTTTTTTAGCTGCAAACTTTTTATTCCGCTGCATTTTTTTACAAAGTTTTTAATTCGCCTATTCACCCCCCTCTAGGTGACATCCCCTGTCCTTTCAGTAGTATTAGGTACAACACAACATGTGTGTGTTGTTTTCTCATGGATTGCCTCCTAGCACCGCAATTGTGGGAAGCCGATTAGGTACAAACATTTCTGGTTGTTTGAAAATACTGGTAGGATGTTTTTCGAGTACCGTGAGGAGGAGGTACGACTAGTTGGAGATATATGTGTTGTATGTTCATCCTCACTTGAGTTAACGGTTTTTATCTACTTTCTCAGCTTACAAGTGCAACTTTAGTTAATGGATCAACCCTCCTTTCTCCATTGAGGCTAGAGTTGCGGTCATGAACTTTCACATAGAGATTGCACAACTAAAGGCGCATATCCACCAGTTGGGTAGGAACTGTAGGAGTGGGGCGTGTCGAACCACGTCATGCTATGTAACTCTTTTCATCCTTCTTCATTTTCATTGTCGCCTGCTATGCAATCTTTAAGTTTGACCTCCACTTGTGATGCTGTACTCCAATCTTTCAGCAATATGTAATACATAAAGCATTGTTCGAACAACATACAAACTACAAACATGAAGATGGGTAAAAACAAGGTAAATAGTGCATGCTACATAATGGTTCGATACATAATGCATGGATGAAGCAAGCATAGTACATGCATATAATCCAGTTACATAGCATGAAGTACATTATGGCTCAAAAAATATAAACTATACAAACACGATGCGTACAACATGGAAACACACACTGTGGGGACCTCCACATCGGACAACCTCAAGGCTGATATGTCGCCGCTTTCTTGCACGGCTAAGGTGGTCCTCTCAGAACATGTACCTATCAAGTTGTCGAGATCTGAATATGCAAATTTGGACACTCTGTGTATATTACACTAGTCCAATATCATGCTAATGCACACAGTGGCAACATAGATAAATTATCAACTCCATACACAACGAATAATAATAAACGACTACTTTTAATAAATAAATAGGTTGTGTCATGACTTTATTGTCGACTTTACATTTATTAAGCATCTGTAAGGTCGAGGATGCCGACTAGAGGGGGGGGTGAATAGGCGGCTTTTAAAATTCTTTCTATTAATTTCTACAAAGCAATTCACCCCTAATTATCCTAATGCCAAAACCTTAACAATTATTAATGCGGAAGCGATAAACTAAGGTTTTGACAATTATAGCCTAAATCAACTAGGCTCACTATGTGCACTAACTAATTATGTCTCTAACAAGAATAGGCAATTCTAAAGACAAGCAATCAATCAATTTGATTCTATGTATATAAATTGCTTGAATATAAATAACGAATACAATGCAAGCACAAGAGACACGATACTATTTACTGTGGTGTTCAGAGACTTGCCGGTCTCCCCTAATCCACGTTGAGGTTAGCCCAAATGAATTGGACCGGCTCCACGAATTGAGCACCCACCTCGAATCCACTAGTGGTAGCTCGTTTTCCCTCTCGGGTAGGCGAGCTCCAACCTTCACAAACTTTGCCGGGGCTTCTCACAACCTCCGTTGAGAGCTCCTACGCATGATGCGGCTACGCCATCTAGGTGTCGGCAAACACCAAGAATAACAAGCCAAGCCCTCTAGCTTGAGCTCCACCAACTACGACACATGTACAATGGTGATCACCGAGTGCAACACATGCACAAGGCTCCCCTCAAGTGCAACACATGCACAAGAGGCTCTCAATCCTCTCCTAAATGCAACACATGCAAATAGGGCTCACACTATCTCAAGAAGCAAATGGAAGAGGGCAACACATGCTCTCAACTCCTACAAACACCCAAATGCTCTAGCAACAGCAACAACCTTAGCCCTTGCCTCCCAAGGCCACCTTTTATAGCCTCCAAGCCAAAACTAGCAATTGGGGATGAATTGGGCAAAATGTCCAGCAAACCCGGTGCTACCGCCCAACTGGGACCGGTAGCACCGGCCTCCTCGCCAAAGGCTACAAAACTAGCTGTTGTAGGAAATCCGGTAGCACCGGCCAAATGGGAGCGGTGCTACCGCCCGAGCGGTAGCACCGGCCTCCACCTCGGTAGCACCGAACCCAAGCCGAACTCAAAAACACTTCCTCTGGAATTTTCACACCGGCCAGAGGAGCGGTAGCACCGGAGCTCCGGTGCTACCGGGCTACCATGGGCGGTAGCACTGGACTACTAATCCACCCAAAAACATCCATCTCTGGAATTTCCACATCGACCAGAGAGACGGTAGCACCGGCCTTCCGGTGCTACCGGCCAAACTGCAGTAGCACCGGACCCCCGATGCTACCGGCCTTACAAGGGCGGTAGTACCGGCCAAGCGGCAGTAACGCTCCCATAAGCGGTACTACTGGCCCAGCGGTACTACCGGTCCTACATGGGCGATATGACTGGCTTGGGGAGAAAACACTGTTTTTTCATAAAAACTTTTCTCTAAACAATTAAAGATTCATTCTTTGAGCTATGTGAGGATCAACACATAATCACAATACTATGCAAAACACATTTGCACATGTTAATCACATACTCCAAATAATCTCATTAAGCACAACTTATTTGCAAAGCACATCTCCAAATAAACCAAGAACTTATGAGATCAATCCTCTTAGCTATGTGATGATCAACACATGATCAAGTCAATTTGCAATACACATTTGCAAACCCTATTCATATGCTCTAGAATCAAAACCCATAATTTCTAGTTCATTTGCAAAACACATTTGCAAACAACAACTCCAACTTATTTGCAAAACGCATTTGCAAATAAACTACGAACTTATGAGATCAATCCTCTTAGCCATGTGATGATCAACACATGATCAAGTCAATTTGCAAAACACATTTGCAAACCCTATTCACATGCTCTAGGATCGAAACCCATAGCTTCTAGTTCATTTGCAAAACACATTTGCAAATAACGAATCCATTCAATACTTTTGCAAAAACACATTTTGAAAACTCAAAGCATAAAGCATACTTAGCCTTGTGATGGTCAACACATGATCCAATCACAAGCTAAACTCCAATGCATGAGCTCTCTATTTGCAACACATGCAAATCTCTAGCTCTTAGCAAACCACTAATCAAACTCAAGTGCGTGAGCTTTCTATTTGCAACACATGCAAATCTCTAGCTCCATTCAACCACGTTAAACCAAATTGCTTGAGCTATCTCCTTTTGCAACACATGCAAAACTTAACTCCAAGCAATAACCACATAAACAACATTGCATAAGCTATCTCCCTTTTGCAACACATGCAAATCCATATCTTCATGCAAAAACCAATTCAATTAAGATTCAAGCATGAGCACCCTTATTTGCAACACATGCAAATACTTTGCTCATGCAAAATCCAATGCACAAGCTTCACCCGTTTGCAACACATGCCAAATGGTTAGCTCCATGCAAAAACCAAATAAGAGAGTGAGCAAGCATGAACTGAATTGAGTTCCTCAACACATGATGAAGCTCAAGCTAAAACACTCAACCGCTCTTAATAGTACGGCGATCTAAACTAGACACTTTAGCCTATCTAGTTATACCTTTGCCGCACGCGATCCACTTGGAGCTTTTATGATTTCCAATCATCTTCTCTCCAGGATCCCATCTTCTTTTTCTTGTTCATCAACACATGATCAACCTTTTTCTAACTCTTCTCTTCACTTCGGGATCACCTCTTGAAGCTCATCAACACATGATAGAAGATGTTAGTCCAACAAACACGGTTGTCTCAATCATCACTTGCACTCCATTAACACATAATGGATGCCTCTAAGATCGATTGAGCACAACCCCAATCAAGTTGAATGATTAATTGTGTCTTGAGTACTTTGCTACAACTAATGCTTCATTATACTCAAGAACTTTTCGTTTATCTTTAATCAACAAAGAGACACCATCAACACATGATGAAATATTCTTTGATTGATTGAAAGACAACCGAACTCAATTTAAACTTCATTTAAATTGACATGAGTATATATAACTACATAAGTTTCATATACTCAATTTGATGGCTAGTAATGATCCATATATGTTTGAGTAATACAAAGGGATCAATACATTTAGACCATCAATTATAGAACAAACTCCATTAAGTATGTGCATATAACTAATGGATCTTGGAATCAATATCACATAATCAATCTTAGATTCCATATGAGTTCATCCTATATTAGCATGAGTATATTACAACTACACAAGTTATATATACTCAAAAGATTGTTTCAAGGTGTTGATCCTTTATATTATATGACAAGAGGACATGGATCAATACAATTGAAACATCAAGTTAAATTATCAACTCCTCCTAGATGTATGCATTCATGTATATATGAATTAGGAACATAACACACATATTTGGATTAAAGCAATGGAAGAGTTCATTCTTTAACTTGAATTCTAAGTATGCATTTAGATAGTAGAATGAATACAAGTGCATACTTTAGGTTTTCCATTTTCCATCCAAGTATGAGACTAATAAGAATAAGACTTAATATAACATGTTAGTCTCAGAATGATTAAATTTGTCATTAAACAATGATTAAACATTAATATTAAACCAATCACCAAAACCAATAGAGCTTGAACTTACAATTTCCCCCTTTTTGGTGATTGATGACAAATCCTACATTAATTGCTCATTTGGATGAAAAACAATTTATGAAGGGGTTTTGAAACTTAAAGATCAAATATCATAATAAAATTTTCAAAAATGCATATCCCCTTATGGCATAAGACTAAAACTCCACTAAGCTCTTATACCACTTAACTTATATTACTTAACCAAACCAAAGAGCTCTCATATCACTTATAAAGTTAACAATAAGCTCTTATACCATTTGTAACAAATTTTCAATTTAAAGAACAAATCCAAGCTCTCATGCCATTTGATGCAAAGCATTTCTCCCCCTTTTTGGCATTTTTCTCTAAAGAACCAAATGAGGGAATTAAGGTCATAAATAATTGTCCCCCTTTTGGCATTAAACACCAAAAATAAAAAACCAATCCAAAAGGAGGTTATACCACTTGAAAATATCGAGAGCTAAGCATCACTTGGAAGATCACGTGCCAAATGATAAAGAGTGTAGAGCTTGGCAAGAGAAGCAATCGAATATAGGTCATAAAAGGATTTGAAATAGAATCATATGACCATTTCATGTAATTTTGGTTTTAAAGAATGAAAACCAATGTTTTGTAAACCTTTTTGAAATATGGCCTAAAAGAGTAAACCACTTTTAGAAAGAGGTCATATTTAGAGTTAAATCTCAAAAGGATTATTTGAAACACATTCAAATAAAACTCCTCATTTTATTAGGCTATACAATGAATCCATCATGACTCACTTGAAGAGTTCATAATTTGCCTAATAGGACTTAAACGAGGAATTTATCCAAAAAAAGCCTGATACCAATTTTCTAATAAGATTTTTCAATGAAACTACTTGAAATAAGGCTTTTTGAAGAAGCATCACTTGTAGTACTACTTTTAAAGAAAACAAGAAACTTGTGTCACTTGTAATGCTTATTTTTTAAATTATACCACATGTAAATATTTCTTCATACTACTTATAAAGATCATTTATCATGAGGTACTACTTGGGAAAGAAAGTTATCAATGAGAACCTCAAGAGGCATTGCTTGATGAACCACTTGTCAGATAAGCAATGTCAAATAAAATATTTTGAAAAATGCTTTTTCATTTAATATAGACTCAATATGAGTTTATCAACTTAAGATACTTCAATCATACAAAGGATCTCACACAGAGAGTCCTTGAGAGATTGAACTTACAATCAAATGGGGAACACACCCATATGAGTTTGAAATACCATCAAAGCTCATAAAAATGCATAAGGGGTAGAAGTGGATACCATTTACAAAAATCCATAAAACAAGGGAATAGATGATACCACTTGATAGAAATCAATACCAATTAATGTAATATTGCGGATCTTTCTTCAAGTCGGGGAATGCTTGGTCGGGCGTTTGGTTGATCCGCTGGTGATCTAAAAAATTTGGAAATACAGGCGGGTGGGTGAATTCCATGTTTTTCCACTTTTTCTTCACACTATAATATTTCAGATCAGAAGCTTCTTGATCTGGGTAGTTGGTAGACCACCGGTGATGAAAAAAAAAATTACAGTTGGGTGGGTGAATCTCCGGGTTTTCTTTTCCCCACCTAACTCCTTTGGCCTTTTTCCCCTTTTCCCCCATGTGCTGCACTTTTTTCCCCTCTCCTTTCTTTTCCCCACCCGTAGCCTCTTCTTCCTCCTTGGCTGGCTTTTGCTTGGGACTCCTCCTCCCTGGCCGAAGGCCCTTCTCCCTCCCAGCCAGCACACAAGGCTCCTCCTGGTCCTCCTCTCCTTCCCCTCGCCCTCCCTCTCCATTGGTGGCGCCTCCATCCCCTCATCCATTTCGGCCAGCCAGCAAGCAGCAGCAGTTCTTCCTTCATTTCTCCCTTTGGTGGTGAGTGGATTCAACTCTTTTTTGGTCCTTGCTGTGCTAATGGAGGTGCTAGCAGGTGGGGTTGGTTCTAGGGTTCTTGGATTTGGGGAATTTGGGAGAGGGGAATGGCTCTAGGGTTGGAGGGAACACTGTTCAGTTTTCGAGCTGTGCTCAGACCGGTTTTGCGTCTGTGTTTTGGGCAAGAAAGAATCATTTCCTGAGTAGTTGGCTGTAGAAATCTCGTGTTCTTAGGTTTCAGTAGAGTACAAGAGCACAAATTTTCATTCCGCCAATTAAAAGTTATGACCTTTTTAGTGCAGGATGCTCTGATTTAGTTCGTGTTGGTAGCTGAGATTTTGAACTTCTGTTTAGTGCTATTTGCAAGTGGAATTAGAATTTTTGGTTGCTTGAAGAAAGTTGGGAAATTTCCTGTAGATCAATACAATGTCCTCTTTTGCTTGATTTGGGTTTAGGAATTAAAAGTTATGCTATTTTGAACTTACTACCCTAAAACATGAATCTGCTGAAAATTTCAGAATCTAAACTGAAACTAAAAGTGAAAGTTGAGGAATTTAGGCTCAGTTTCTGAATGAATGGCTAGGGGTAATTGTAGTTTATTCTCTTGTGGTCATTTAGAGCCCAAGAACTCAACTTTTAGCTTAGCCAATTAAATGTTATGCCCATTTTAGAATAGACTGTCCTGAGTTAGGTTTAAAATGTGTAGTCTCTGTTCATCTGTAATTTGGGAATTTTGGAACATCTACTGAATGAATGGCTATGGGTAAATGGTAGTTTATCCTTTTATGGTCAATTAGAGCACAAGAACACTCATTTTGGTTAAACCAATCAAAAGATATGCTTGTTTTAGTAAACACAGTCCAGACTGAATGTTTAACTCTTGTAGCCTCTGTTCATTTCAATTCTGGGACTGTTTGAGGCATATCTTGAATGGTTGGCCGTAGAATAAAAGTTAGATTATCCTCTAGTGGTCATTTTGAGTACAAGAACTCAAAGTTTGGCTTAGCTATTTGAGAGATATGCCCTTTTTAGTACCTCCTGCCCGGAATTCCAATTGTTGGGATTAGGGTTGTGTTGAGTTTGGGTTTAGAAATGTTATGTGGTGTGTTAATCCATATAGTTTTAATTGTTGTGTGTGTACATGCTACTTTTTTAGGTGGAGTAGATTTGGGAGTGGCTTCATCCTCACGCCACCCCACTCCTCGCGGTTAGAGGCAAAGTATGATGCTAGGATATCGATTTCTTGCTAAGCATTATGAGTATGTTTATGTTCAAAGATTTTGAAATAGTTGTGGTGAATGCATGTTGCATTATATGGGTAAAAGAGAAATGCTAAATGATTATGAATTTAAAAGGTTATGTTAATGCTATTGGTTGACTTGATGATGATGGTTATATTTATGTTCCTGTTGATTGAGATGTGAATGTTGAAATAGAATGCATTTGCCCTTTCATTCATTCATTTCATTGCATTTCTGCATTCATAAGAGAAGAGGCGATCCATACTGATGTGGCCTCTGTGCTCACACGTAGTGAGCACGAAAGTCTTACCTCGTAGTCCCATTCACCGAGGTGAATGGGAGCGAGACAGTAAGAGTAGGCCCCTCCATGGGATGGAAGAGAACGAGAGAGTGCACACCGACGGGTGTGCACTCGGCAATACCGGTATGTGCTATGAAAGGTCCATTCATGAGCATACATGTTGCATTGCATCTTTAATGATGATTCTTGTGTTAAATGGTAATGTGTAGAGTTGGGATAGAGTGGTGGACTCATCCGAAGAGATTTAATGAGGCTTGTATGAGTCGTGGACTCATCCAAAGAGTTTAATGAGGTATGTATATTAAATGAGTAATGAAGTGAAGGTAGTAACCGTCGGTGATATCATTGTTTATAGACTTGTTGATTGGTATAAGAAATGTGTTTATGCTATTGCTTGAAATTATTAATTAGATAATTATGTATGGATATGATATACTTTGCTGAGTTTTGAACTCATGCTTGTTTATGTTGTTTTATTTTAGGTACCTCCAGAGCGGCATTTTGGGGAGAAGGGTTAGCATCACTTCACTCACAATGATCATCATGTAGTTAGATTAGTTGCTATACCACTTTTAGAAATGCTGCTATATTAAAGAACTGGTTCTTTTGGATGATTAGCTTGTAAGTGGCTTGTTGGAATGATGGATTGGATTCTTGTATCTTTTGTTATGGGGTGGCTATACTCTTAATTCCTCTTTTGTTTCATTGTGGTTTTTTTTGGTAGGCTTACTCATCCATGATATATATGTTGCTTAGTTGGATATCCTGTTGGGAAATGTGTTTGTTTTATATTAAATTTGTCTTTTGTCTGCTGAGTGGATGTCCGAGTTTTAGGGGAGGTGCTGCCGAAACTTTTTAGTTGACTCGGCAACCTACTAATATGTTAGTTGCTTTGCAATGTCTTTTTCTTTTCATGTCGGATGTCGGGTGCTGTTGAGGGTGTGACATCTAGGGCATGTGGGGTGCCGGGGTGTTACAGTTGGTATCAGAGCGGGCATTAGGTCTGTGGTGCTTGAACTTAGTGATATACTATTGGGTCAACTAAAACTTTAATTTGGGATAATCTAGAAACATGGCCTAGGTTCATATATTCTTTAAAATCTTATCTTAGGTAAATAACTTTAAAACTTGGCGTAGATTGACTAAGTAACTAAAATTTTGACACACTGATGCACAGTAGAAATGGTATGGGTATCATTGCATTACGCTTAAGGGTTGTATTTGAACTTTGATGTTGAATGCTAAATTTGTTGACGTATATTGCTTTGTTTATGAAATATTTATTGAATCATTATATTTATGTGATTTGGTTAAGCCGAAAGGTTATCAGCCTTGTTCTTTTGGTCGTGTTAAAGGTCTTGGTTGTGGTTGTGGCCAGTTAGAGTCACTACTTGAGGTCTAGGAACCTGTTGTAGGTGAGAGTCGTCATTGGTTGCGGCATAGTTTAGAGAGTGGGTAGAGAAGTTTGGTTTCTTTTGTTCGTCTTCGATGATTGGAGACCAAGGAAAAGTTTTTTGGTAATAAGTCTTGACTGGTTATTCCTTCGACGGTTTTTGGTGATGGGCTTTGTTGGGTATCGTGGGTTGCCTTGTGAAGAAGATTATTATGTTGTGCATGTGGTTGTTGTTGTCTTCATTTAAAAGAAGTTATTGAAGTTTTCATGTAAAACTTAAGTCATGTGGTTTTTGGTGTCAAGGCTTTATCAGTAATGAATTGGTTGATCATTTATTTTTTCCCCTTTGCATCCATCTTCCTTCGTGGAAGTTTTAAATTTGAGAGTTGGTTGAGGAGTTGTTTTATGTCGGAGTTTGGGAATTTGAGAGTCAAGTTCTCTTGTGTTTTATGATTGGGTTTTCTGGAAAGAAAATGTTTATTGGTGTTGTTTAGGCTTAAGAATTGTTGTCTTCCTTAAAGGTTGGGGTCACACCAATTATTCCAAGGATAGGTGACCCATGAGGATGTTTAAAACTTTAAGTCTGTGATGCATAGTTAGAAAATTGAGTCGATGTAAGCTACCAATGTGGTTTAAAAAATGAGTTTGCTGGTTGTTTAAAGACAACCTGATTTATTGTGTTAGTAGAGGAAAATTAATCGAGATGGTAGGTGATTCTACAGTAAAAGTTGATGAGAGTTTATTGTAATTCGTTGTGAGTCATGGAATTAATTGGAAGTATGGGATGGTGTTCTTGTAAGGCTAGTATTGATTATGATGGAAAAGGTCTAGAATGATCCACTTGATGACTTAATAAAGGTGTAATCAAAGAATAAGGACATATGGAAAGTGTGAATTGGTGCTTGCGTTAGTCCTTGGCAAAGGTTTGACTTGGAGCCTTATTGGTGAAATATGTCTAGTGGAGGGGGATAGTTAATTGTTGGAGTTAGTTATTGATTGAATGCACTGGGGACACTAAAATGATGGTTCGTCCAGGTTAGTAGACCAAAAGAAATTGTTGACGTGCATCTTATGTTGAATTAACTGTTAAGTTAATTGGTTGAAGAAGTGATGACGTGGTTCTCCTTATTGATTGTCATAATATAGACTTGGTTAGGGCGTGATGATACTATGACCAGTGATGGTTATATGAATAGGAGAAGGTAATTAAAGGAAGATTGGGTTTTGTAAAGTATGTTCAAACCTGTTGGGCTTTTCAGGATACCTTTGATGAATATGAAACCTTTAATGGCAAGAGTATTGGAATACCAGAAATGGTGGGATTCGAGTTGAACCTTCTTTTAAGGGTTGTGGATTCAATTGATCGTATGGTCTTTTAGGGGTGCATGCCTTTGGGTTAAGGTGTTTTGATTAGTGGGTAATATAACTCCCCTATTTAAGTTTGTGTTTGGGTCATGTTGGTGAGTTGGCTTCGATGATTAAAAATGAGGATGAAAGTGTAATTGTGAAGCAATCGGTTGATGGTTTTTGGACGACTTTATTTCATTGAACCATGCCAATCCTTTGTCTTGTCTAAGTTATTTAGCTTAAGCTGTGAAGGTGAGGTTTACACTTAAGAATGTATATTGGATTACGACCCTTAGCATACAAAACGGATTAACATTGGAAATACTATTTGAAGGGAACATCTATGGACAAGAAGGATTATGTTGGAAGCTCTTGAGCTGAAAATCCTATTTGTAACTCTATTTTGACTAGAGTTGGAGTAATTGAAAATAGGTGTGGTATTTGTGAATGTTTAAAAAAAAATGTGCGAATCTTATGAATGTTTCATAAGTGATTTTTGATAGTGAAGTGGTTTTTGTTGGGAATAAGTTTTCCTTTCTCTTGAGAGAAAATGATGGTGGTTGTGTGCACAGAAGTTTGACTTAAGAATCGGTTTTCTCTTCCAAAATGTTGGTTTTGGTTAACGTGAGAGGTTTTGCTTTGGTGGAAGCGACCCGATTTATTTTGGTTAATATGAGGACTTCTGTCAAGGTTTTGTGTGGGGTTTCTCTTTTAATTTGAGTTCTCCCCGATGCAAATTTTATCATATTGATTGGAAAATGATAAAAAGTGACTTATGTGATGTAAGAGAATTGAGTTTTCCTTTGTAGTATGGCTTAGGAAAAGAAGATGAGTGATCATTGGATTTTGTTGAGTTTCTCACCAAGGTGAATTTTAGCGCGTTGAGCTCAAGGTGATGTATATGATTCATTTGGTTCAGGAAAGTTGTATTTCTTTCGCGTTCTGGCCTGAGTTAAGAGTATGAATGTTTATGGTATGTTGTTGAGAATACTAAAGAATTATACTCTTGGACTTGGTTATTGAGTGAAAGTATGTGAGGGCGAGACCCGCTTAGGAAGAGAACCATTGTGGTTTGGTAATGATTTGTGATCCTAGCTTGAACTAAGTGTTGACCATAAGTGGTTTAAGGGTGGGTTATGATGGAGGTTTTGACGTCTTGGTCCAAATTTTGTTGGGAGTATCGTTTGGTTGTAGGGAGGGCGATAGCAATTGATGTTAAAGTGTTTTGTTGTGGATATTTATTTTAGCTAGTTGTCCCTGGGTGTTAAACAGGTCAATTATTTGGGAGAGAAAAGGATTTGTGTCATAGGTTCTTTGGGGTTCAAGTTTAGAACCCAAGATGTTTAAACGGATGGTATGGGTGATGGGTGGAGATATGGTTTAGAGATGTATTAGAATAGAGAGGTCGAGAGAGAAGATTAGAGTTTTGTGACTAAAACTGAAGAGTGAGTTGAAAATTGAGTTTAGAGGTTAATACCCTACTCTTTTGTATAGAATCATTGGTAAAAAGACATAGTGTGCTTCAGTGCCAAAAAACAATATGGTCTGAGTTACGTCGGGCTGTTGCGATGGTGGCAAGTTATGGAATCTTGCCTAATGATTGGTTGTGACTGAGTTATTGGTTGATTATGGATTATGATTGGGAATGCCATGAGTTTGCGTGTTGGACCCTCACTTCTATGAGTAGTGGCGTGAGCTGTTTAGGTTAAGCTGTAAAGATGTCTAAGTCCCTCGTGGACTTTGTGTCGTATAGTTGGCGTGCGGGGATTCGGGGTCGATTCCTTTAAGTGGGGGAGAATGTAATATTGCGGATCTTTCTTCAAGTCGGGGAATGCTTGGTCGAGCGTTTGGTGGATCCGCTGGTGATCTGAAAAATTTGGAAATACAAGCGGGTGGGTGAATTCCCTGTTTTTCCTCTTTTTCTTCCCACTATAATATTTCAGATCGGAAGGTTCTTGATCCGGGTAGTTGGTGGACCACCGGTGTTTTGGTCAGATGAAAAAAAAATTGCAGTTGGGTGGGTGAATCTCCGGGTTTTCTTTTCCCCACCTAACTCCTTTTGCTTTTTCCCCTTTTCCACCATGTGCTGCACTTTTTTTCCCCTCTCATTTCTTTTCCCCGCCTGCAGCCTCTTCTTCCTCCTTGGCTGGCTTTTGCTTGGGTCTCCTCCCTGGCCAAGGCCCTTCTCCCTCCCAGCCAGCACACAAGCCTCCTCCTAGTCCTCCTCTCCTTCCACACCCCCTCCCACTCCATTGGTGGTGCCTCCATCCCCTCATCCATTTCGGTCAGCCAGCAAGCACCAGCAGTTCTTCCTTCATTTCTCCCTTTGGTGGTGAGTGGATTCAACTCTTTTTTGGTCCTTGCTGTGCTAATGGAGGAGCTAGCAGGTGGGGTTGGTTCTAGGGTTCTTGGATTTGGGGATTTTTTTTGGGGGGGGGGGGGAATGGCTCTAGGGTTGGAGGGAACACCGTTCAGTTTTCGAGCTGTGCTCAGACCGGTTTTGCGACTGTGTTTTGGGCAAGAAAGAATCATTTTCTGAGTAGTTGGCTGTAGAGAAAGTTGTATCTCGTGTTCTTAGGTTTCAGTAGAGTACAAGAACACAAATTTTCATTCAGCTAATTAAAAGTTATGACCTTTTTAGTGCAGGTTGCTCTGATTTAGTTCGTGTTGGTAGCTGAGATTTTGAACTTCTGTTTAGAGCTATTTGCAAGTCGAATTAGAATTTTCGGTTGCCTGAAGAAAGTTGGAAAATTTCCTGTAGATCACGAAAAGGTCCTCTTTGTATTGATTTGGGTTCAGGAATCAAAAGTTATGCTATTTTAAAGTTACTACCCTGAAACTTGAATCTGCTGAAATATTCAGAATCTGAACTGAAACTAAAAGTGCATGTTGAGGACTTTAGGCTCAGTTTCTGAATGAATGGCTAGGGGTTAATTGTAGGTTATCCTCTTTTGGTCATTTAGAGCCCAAGAACTCAACTTTTGGCATAGCCAATTGAAAGTTATGCCCATTTTAGTATAGACTATCTTGAGTTAGGTTTAAAATGTGCAGTCTCTATTCATCTGTAATCTAGGAATATTTGGCACATCTCCTGAATGAATGGATATGGATAAATGGAAGTTTATCCTTTTATGGTCAATTGGAGCACAAGAACACTAATTTTGGTTAAACCAATCAAAAAATATGCTTGTTTTAGTAAACACTGTCCATACTGAATGTTTAACTCTTGTAGCCTCTGTTCATTTCAATTCTGCGACTGTTTGAGGCATATCTTGAATGGTTGGCTATAGAATAAAAGTTATATTATCCTCTTGTGGGAATTCTGAGTACAAGAACTCAAAGTTTGGCTGAGCCATTTGAGATATATGCCCTTTTTAGTACCTCCAGCCCGGAATTCCAATTGTTGGGATTGGGGTTGTGTTGAGTTTGGGTTTAGAAATGTTGTGGTGCGCTAATCCATATAGTTTTAATTGTTGTGTGTGTAAATGCTATTTTTTTAGGTGGAGTAGCTTCGGGAGTGGCTTCATCCTCACGTCACCCCAATCCTCGCGGTTAGAGGCAAGTGTATCACTAGTATGATGCTAGGATATCGATTTCTTGCTAAGTATTGTGAGTATGTTTATGTTGAAAGATTTTGAAATGGTTGTGGTGAATGCATGTTGCATTATATGGGTAAAAGAGAAATGCTAAATGATTATGAATTTAAAAGGTTATGTTAATGCTATTGGTTGACTTGACGATGATGGTTATATTTTTGTTCCTGTTGATGGAGATGTGAATGTTGAAATAGAATGCATTTTCCCTTTTATTCATTAATTTCATTGCATTTGTGCATTCATAAGAGAAGAGGCGAGCCATGCTGATGTGGACCTCTGTGCTCACGCGTAGTGAGCACGATAGTCCAACCTCGTAGTCCCATTCACCGAGGTGAATGGGAGCGAGACATTAAGAGTTGGCCCCTCCACGGGATGGAAGGGAACGAGAGGGTGCATAACGACGGGTGTGCACTCGGCAATACCAGTATGTGCTATGAAAGGTGCATTCATGAGCATACATGTTGCATTGCATCTTTAATGATGATTCTTGTGTTAAATGGTAATGTGTAGAGTTGGGATAGAGTGGTGGACTCATCCGAAGAGATTTAATGAGGCTTATATGAGTCGTGGACTCATCCAAAGAGTTTAATGAGGTATGTATATTAAATGAGTAATGAAGTGAAGGTGGTAACCGCCGGTGATATCATTGTTTATGGACATGTTGATTGGTATAAGAAATGTGTTTATGCTATTGCTTGAAATTATTAATTAGATAATTATGTGTGGATATGATACACTTTGCTGAGTTTTGAACTCACGCTTGTTTGTGTTGTTTTATTTTTGGTACCTCCAGAGCGGCATTTTGGGGAGAAGGGCTAGCACCACTTCACTCACATTGATCATCATGTAGTTAGATTAGTTTCTATACCACTTTTAGAAATGCTGCTATTTTAAAGAACTGGTTCTTTTGGATGATTAGCTTGTAAGTGGCTTGACGGCATGATGGCTTGTATCTTTGGTTGTGAGGTGGCTATACTCTTAATTCCTTTTTGTTTCTTGGTGGTTTTATTTGGGTAGGCTTACTCATCCATGATATATATGTTGCTTAGTTGGATATCCTGTTGGGAAATTTGTACGTTTTATATATTGAAATTTCTTTTTGTCTGCCGAGTGGATGTCCGAGTTTTAGGGGAGGTGCTGCCGAAATTTTTTAGTTGATTCGGCAACCTACTAGTATGTTAGTTGCTTTGCAATGTTTTTTTCTTTTCATGTCAGATGTTGGGTGCTGTTGAGGGTGTGACATCTAGGGCATGTGGGGTGCCGGGGTGTTACAGTTGGTATTAGAGCGGGCATTAGGTCTGTGGTGCTTGAACTTATAGATATACCATTGGGTCAACTAAAACTATGATTTGGGATAATCTAGAAACATGGCCTAGGTGCATATATTCTTTAAAATCTTGTCTTAGGTAAATAACTTTAAAACTTGGCATAGGTTGACTAACTAAAATTTTGACACACTGATGCACAGTAGAAAGGGTATGGATATCATTGCATTACGCTTAAGGGTTGTATTTGAAGTTTAATGTTGAATACTAAATTTGTTGACGCATATTGCTTTGTTTATGAAATATTTATTGAATCATTATGTTTATGTGATTTGGTTAGCCGAAAGGTTATCAGCCTTGTTCTTTTGGCCGTGTTAAGGGTCTTGGTTGTGGTTGTGGCCGGTTAGAGTCACCACTTGAGGTCTAGGAACTCTTGTAGGTGAGAGTCATCGTTGGTTGCGGCATAGTTTAGAGAGTGGGTAGAGAAGGTTGGTTTCTTTTGTTCGTCTTCAATGATTGGAGACCAAGGAAAAGTTTTTGGTAATGAGTCTTGACTGGTTATTCCTTCGACGGTTTTTGGTAATGGGCTTTGTTGGGTATCGTGGGTTGCCTTGTGAAGAAGATTATTATGTTGTGCATGTCGTTGTTGTTCTTTTCATTTAAAAGAAGTTATTGAAGTTTTGATGTAAAACTTAAGTCGTGTGGTTTTTGGTTTCATGGCTTTATCAGAAACGAATTGGTTGATCATTTGGTTTTTCCCCCTTGCATCCATCTTCCTTCGTGGAAGTTGTAAATTTGAGAGTTGGTTGAGGAGTTGTTCCATGTCGGAGTTTGGGAATTTGAGGGTCGAGTTCTCTTGTGATTTATGGTTGGGTTTTCTGGAAAGAAATGTTTATTGGTGTTGTTTAGGCTTAAGAATTGTTGTCTTCCTTAAAGGTTGGGGTCACACCAATAATTCCAAGGATATGTGACCCACGAGGCTTAAGATTTGAAATTTTGCAAAAATATACTTCGGGATCATAAGAAGTTTTTCCAAAAAGAATTTTTGAAAAAGGAAGTTCCATTCAAAAGATATCCCAAAGTCAATTTCGAAAAATCTGAATTTTTAAGAACAGATTTGCCCTGGCCGGTACTACCGCTACACAAGCCGGTAGTACCAGGCCGCCGGTGCTACCACCATACAGGTGTGGTACTACCGGCCACCGGTGCTACCGCCGTTCAGGTGCGGTAGTACCGGTTCTAACAGGCTGAAAAAAACAATTTTTTGCAAATTCTTTTCAAATGAAGTCCAAATGATTTGAAATTTTTCTAGAAATGAACTTTGGACTATTTATAAGGTTTTACAAAAATAATTTTCTCAAAATGAATTTTATTTCAAAAGATAAGGCAAAATGCACATTGTAGGCATAAAGTAAAGTTGAATTTCTATTGAAAGCTCAAAATGTAATTCACTTTGGATTTCATGGAGATTTGAACTTTCATGGCTTTGAATGAGATGGAAATACTATTTCATGCCAAGATATACAAAGAAATCCAATTCAAATCGCTAAAACCACAAATTGCAAGAATGTGTCATTTTGGGTGAAAACAAGGATTTTAGCCAATTTTGATTTCTACATAGAATTTTCAGTTTTGAAAGCTTGTAAAACATTTGAAATACTTATTTGTATACTTTTACAAAGTTTTTCACAAATTTGGCCCTTTTTAACACAAATTTTGGCTTTTGACCAAAATGGTCCTTTTGAAATAACTATTTGTAAAACAAGGCCAAATATTTCAACACAAGATTCAAATGAAGAATAAGATGTAATATAGAGATTTGAATATTGTGTATGAGTCTTAGATATCATTTTGAACCAAGACTCTACACAAGATCCGGTCCAAAAGGAGAAACTCACAAAGTGTAACAATATGATCATTATAGGTCAAGAATAGTTTTTAGGTGAGTTTCAAAATCAAATATCTTTTGCTAGGTTGGTCTTTTGAAAATCGTTTGAACACGAAAGTTGCTAAGATTGACTAACTCTAGGTTTTTCATTTTGAAACTATTTTCAAAATCCTTTTATATTTCATTTTATGAAAATTGTAAGTTTAAATCCAAAACAAGATACTAGTAACTAGATTTTGGCCTTCAAACTCACTTTCTTTGTAAAATAGATTTTTGTGAAGCCAAACTATTGGAAAACCTTTTTAAAGCATTTGTATACATTTTTAAACTAGTTTTTCAAAAGATTACTAATAGATACACAAATTTTTGAGTTTTGGCAAAAAGGCTTCATTTTGAAAATCTATATTAGCACTTATATAAATACAGGCACGCATAGGGATGTAATATACATAGTTATGATTTAGCACTCCCCCTTAATGTGCCACTACCAAAACTTGCTCAAGATTGCAATCAATACAACTAATAAGCATGAGCAAGAATCATAAACAAGCAATTTAAATAGATTTCCATGAATAAAATAATATAACCTACACAATGCTATAAGCTATAAGAATCAATTTAATACTTGTTACCCGTGATGGCATTGGTTCATGATTGAAGTGAATATCCTTAAGCTTAGCTCCCTTTTGCACATGATGAAATAATTCTCTTGATTGAGCCAAAGCTTCCAATGCATCTCCAAGTACCTAAAATTCTTTTAGGCGCTTTTTGGTACCCAATTTTTGTTGGGTCCAAGAATGTTAGTCACAAGTAATTTAGGAACCCATATGGCCCTAACATTAATAGTCTTAGGTGAACTAACATGACTTGCAATGGATTTGCGATTGTTATTACTCCTAAGCGAATTATTTGCATTGAATTGAAGAGACTTAGGAGTTTTAGCACTTTTAGCAAATCCATTCCTAGTTTGATCCTTTATAAGCACATGATGATCATTGTAATAATTGAGCTTAGAGGATCTAGAATATCTAGCAAATGTTTTGCTATTGTTATTTTTCCTAAGCAAGTGATTATTAACTTTTTGCATAGACTTAGGAAATTCAGCATTTCTAGCATTTTTAGCAAACACATTGATATTCTTATTTCTCCTAAGCATAAGATTTTCACTATTTTGAGAGGACTTAGGAGAATTGACAAACTTGGCAAACACATTGCCATTTTTGTCCTTCCTAAGCAAATAATGATTATTAACAATAATGGGCTTAGGAGTGTTACCTAAGGGACAATCCTTACCGAAACATCCCCTTTCCCGGCAATTGAAGCATGTCACAATATTTGGCCCTCTCTTGACCGTCTTGACTTGCTCTTTCCCGGTTTGCCTCATGGTTGATGCTTGTGGCTTGAATTCCACTTTGTTAGGGTATACGGAGGCGAGGTGTCCCTTCTTGTTGCAAGCAAAGCACTTGATGGTCTTTGAGTGTCTTGCGTTGTGACTTGTCTTGCTAGTCTCCTTCTTGGAAATGTAGCCGATCCCTCTCTTGTCAACCAACTTTTGTTGATTTCTTAGAATGTCGTCGAGGGTGGCCTTCCCTTTGAAGCATTTCTCTAAGTCACTTCTCAATTTAGTGACTTGTTCCTTGAGCTCTTTATTTTCCTCTACAAGATTAGTCTCAACAAGCATAGAGGAAGTACTAGCATTTGAACTAGAGCAACAAGGCATATCAATTAAATCATTGCAAGAGGTGGACATGTCAATTTTTGATGAAATATTAGGATTGACATTTAAGCATGGTATTTCATCAATTAAATCACATGAGATTCCTATATCCACCTTAGGCTTAAAATTTTCTTTAAGAAGGAGAGATTTATGATTTTCTTTAAGCACATTATAATCATTTTGAAGCGATTCATGTTCAAGCTTCAAAATCTTATATTTTGCTTTCTCCTTCCCAAGATAACTATTGAGCTCCTCTAACATATTCGTAAGTTCATCATAAGAGGGCTCATCATCATCATCGTCACTCACCTCAATTTTACCTTTAGCCATGAAGCAACGACTTAATGATGAAAGAATTTGATGCTCATCGTCGCTTGAGGCGGAGGTTGAGGTTTCTTCATCACTTGAGGTAGAAGTGGATGTTTATTCTATTGATGTCCCATCCTTAATGCAATCATCGTTTATTGATGTGGATGATTCAAATGATTCTTGAAGCTTGATTCACATTTCATGGGCACTCTTGAGATTGCAAATTGAATTAAAGACATCTACGCTCACAAAACTAAATAAAGTATTAGTATCTTGAGCGTTGAGATGTAGGCATTTCTCTTCTCCTTTAGTTGGAGCAAATTCATTCAACCGAAGAGAAAAGCCCACATCTACGATCCATCATATTTTAGGGCTCATGGATTTAAAATGAGATATCATAAATAATTTCCATGAAGCATAATTTGAGCCATCAAAAATATATGAATCGATGTATTGCACTAATCCCATAGTCGTTATCCTTACTCTCTAGACGGTTAAGTCTAATAAAATGAGAGACCAAGCTCTGATCCACTTGTAAGGTCGAGGATGCGGACTAGAGGGGGGTGAATAGGCAGCTTTTAAAATTCTTTCTACTAATTTCTACAAAGCAATTCACCCCTAATTATCCTAATGCCAAAACCTTAACAATTATTAATGCTGAAGCAATAAACTAAGGTTTTGACAATTACAGCCTAAATCAACTAGGCTCACTATGTGCACTAACTAATTATGTCTCTAACAAGAATAGGCAATTCTAAAGACAAGCAATTAATCAATTTGATTCTATGAATACAAATTGCTTGAATATAAATAACGAATACAATGCAAGCACAAGAGACACGATACTTTTTACCGAGGTGTTCGGAGACTTGCCGGTCTCCCAACATCCATGTTGAGGTCAGCCCAAACGAATTGGACCGGATCCACGAATTGAGCACCCACCTCGAATCCACTAGTGGTAGCTCCTTTTCCCTCCCGGTAACCTTCACAAACTTTGCCGGGGCTTCTCACAACCTCCGTTGATAACTCCCGTGCATGACGCCGCTACGCCGTCTAGGTGTCGGCGAATACCAAGAGTAACAAGCCAAGCCCTCTAGATTGAGCTCCACCAAGTACAACACATGTACAATGGTGATCACCGAGTGCAACACATGCACAAGGCTCCCCTCAAGTGCAACACATGCACAAGAGGCTCTCAATCCTCTCCTAAATGCAACACATGCAAATAGGGCTCACACTGTCTCAAGAAGCAAATGAAAGAGGGCAACACATGCTCTCAACTCCTACAAACACCCAAATGCTCTAGCAATAGCAACAACCTCAGCCCTTGCCACCCAAGGCCACCTTTTATAGAATCCAAGCTAAAACTAGCCGTTGGGGACGAATTGGGCAAAATGTCCAGCAAACCCGGTGCTACCGCACAACGGTAGCACTGGCCTCCTCGCCAATGGCTACAAAACTAGTCGTTGCAGGAAATCCGGTAGCACCGGACAACTGGGAGCGGTAGCACCGGCCTCCACCTTGGTACCACCGGACCCAAGCCGAACTCAAAAACACTTCCTCTAGAATTTTCACACCGGCCTGAGGAGCGGTAACACTGGAGCTCCGGTGCTACCGGGCTACCATGGGCGGTAGCACCGGACTGCCAATCCGCCCAAAAACATCCCTCTCTGGAATTTCCACATCGACCAGAGAGACGGTAGCACCGGCCTTTCGGTGCTACCGGCCAAACTGTGGTAGCACCGGACCCCCGATGCTACCGGCCTTACAAGGGCGGTAGTACCGGCCAAGCGGTAGTAACGCTCCCATAAGCGGTACTACCGGTCCTACATGGGAGGTACGACTGGTCTTGGGGAGAAAACACTATTTTTCCATAAAAACTTTTCTCCAAACCATTAAAGATTCATTTTTTGAGCTATGTGAGGATCAACACATGATCACAACACTATGCAAAACACATTTGCACATGTTAATCACATACTCCGAAGAATCTCATTAAGCACAACTTATTTGCAAATAAACCAAGAACTTATGAGATCAATCCTCTTAGCCATGTGATGATCAACACATGATCAAGTCAATTTGCAAAACACATTTGCAAACCCTATTCACATGCTCTAGGATCGAAACCAATAACTTCTAGTTCATTTGCAAAACACATTTGCAAACAACAACTCCAACTTATTTGCTAAACACATTCACAAAGAAACTACGAACTTATGAGATCAATCCTCTTAGCCATGTGATGATCAACACATGATCAAGTCAATTTGCAAAACACATTTGCAAACCCTATTCACATGCTCTAGGATCGAAACCCATAGCTTTTAGTTCATTTGCAAAACACATTTGCAAATAACGAATCCATTCAATACTTTTGCAAAAACACATTTTGCAAACTCAAAGCACAAAGCATACTTAGCCTTGTGATGATCAACACATGATCCAATCACAAGATAAATTCAATGCATGAGCTCTCTATTCGAAACACATGAAAATCTCTAGCTCTTAGCAAACCACTAATCAAACACAAGTGCGTGAGCTTTCTATTTGCAACACATGCAAATCTCTAGCTCCATTCAACCAAGTTAAACCAAATTGCTTGAGCTCTCTCCTTTTGCAACACTTGCAAAACTTAGCTCGAAGCAATAACCACATAAACAACATTGCATAAGCTATCTCCCTTTTGCAACACATGCAAATCCATAGCTTCATGCAAAAACCAATTCAATTAAGATTCAAATAAGATTCAAGCATGAGCACCCTTATTTGCAACACATGCAAATACTTTGCTCATGCAAAATCCAATGCACAAGCTTCACCCATTTGCAACACATGCCAAATGGTTAGCTCCATGCAAAAACCAAATAAGAGAGTGAGCTAGCATGAACTGATTGAGTTCATCAACACATGATGAAGCTGAAGCTAAAAGACTCAACCCCTCGTAATAGTACGACGATCTAAACTAGACACTTTAGCCTATCTAGTTATACCTTTGCCGCACGCGATCCACTTGGAGTTTTTATGATTTCCAATCATCTTCTCTCCAGGATCCCATCTTCTTCTTCTTGTTCATCAACACATGATGAACCTTTTTCTAACTCTTCTCTTCACTTCGGGATCACCTCTTGAAGCTCATCAACACATGATGACTTCTCGTTCCCGATTCTTCATTATCTTGGACTCAGCCTACTTCACAACTCATGGAAGATGTTAGTCCAACAAATACGGTTGTCTCAATCATCACTTGCACTCCATTAACACATAATGGATGCCTCTAAGATCGATTGAGCACAACCCCAATCAAGTTGAATGATTAATTGTGTCTTGAGTACTTTGCTACAACTAATGCTTCATTATACTCAAGAACTTTTCGCTTATCTTTAATCAACAAAGAGACACCATCAACACATGATGAAATGTTCTTTGATTGATTGAAAGACAACCGAACTCAATTTAAACTTCATTTAAATTTACATGAGTATATATAACTATACAAGTTTCATATACTCAATTTGATGGTTAGTAATGATCCATATATGTTTGAGTGATACAAAGGGATCAATATATTTAGACCATCAATTATAGAACAAACTCCATTAAGTATGTGCATATAACTAATGGATCTTGGAATCAATATGCACATAATCAATCTTAGATTCCATGAGTTTAACCTATATTAGCATGACTATAATACAACTTCACAAGTTATATATACTTAAAAGATTGTTTCAAGGTCTTGATCCTTTATATTATATGACAAGAGGACATGGATCAATACAATTGAAACATCAAGTTAAATTATCAACTCCCCCTAGATGTATGCATTCTTGTATATATGAATTAGGAACATAACGCACATATTTGGACTAAAGCAATGGAAGAGTTCATACTTTAACTTGAATTCTAAGTATGCATTTAGATAATAGAATGAATACGAGTGCATACCTTAGGTTTTCCATTTTCCATCCAAATATGAGACTAGTAAGAGTAAGACTTAATATAACATGTTAGTCTCATAATGATTAGATTTGTCATTAAACAATGATTAAACATTAATATTAAACCAATCACCAAAACCAATAAAGCTTGAACTTACAACATCGCCGGACTTATTCACTAATTAAACTATAGTAGAATAGAAACTTCAGTAGACTACTCATCGACCTACCACATGCAATTGAGAAAGCTTTACTCCTAATAACCTGAGTTGATTCCTCTTCAATTGATTGATCTATTGATACAAGGATGAGTACATAAAGCACTTAACATATTGTACACAGAATGCAAGTCTAATACAACTATATGCAAAGCTTAAACCAAAAGAATTGCTGATTTGGCTATTTTGCAATTCAATACAATAATAGACTGAAATAAAAGGTATGGCAAATAAATGTAACAACGAGATTCTCATATATTTCTCAAGTATTACTGCCACACAGCCTAATACAACTCCTTTTCTTCTATTGGTACACAACCTCCTTTCCCAAGTTTCTCGTAAAACATAACCCTTGTGTGAAATTCCCGAGTATTGTCTATAACCAGTGAAGTGGCTATTCGAATAAGTTTTACACAATACAGAGGTTATACACTTTATCCACAAGATATGACCAATCTTATAAGGCCGGCCAAAACATGCACCCATTGACGTGCGATTAAGAAGATCATAACAAAAACTTTCGGAGACTCTATCTAAACATCGACACTCCCAATAAGCCTGATCTCACTATTCCAGCCTCACATAGAGCAAAAGAATAGGATGGACTCATCATTGTACTATGAAGAATAATTGTTCAAGCTATGGAGCCACTGCAACACACACCTACTCTAACAACGCACATAGCTTGGTTTACCTCTAGAGATATCATATGTCTAGACTCAGTAACTTACTGAGCTAGGCCTATCCAATTACAGATATGTGGTTATATGATTTAGTTGAATTCAATGGCTTACAAGGTTAAGTCCTTACATGACTGAGCCAGGACTTTCAATTATTCACAGTAACCATTATCAATTGATTCACATAGAATCACCAACCCAATATCACATAGACTCTTGCCATTTGCTTCGATCTAAATCATTTACCACCCTAGTTAATTATTATGCAATACATGCCATCAACATCATCATCGTGTGACAACACATTACACACTCTTTTCATAAATATGTTCTATAGACAATTAGTTAAATTTGAATTTCGACATGATCAAAGCACAACTTGCCTTGGATGAAATCCTAATCCTAATTTTGAATGAACTCTTTACCTTCGTACGCTCTCGGGACTTCAACATCTAAGTGAAACGAACGATGAAAAACAAAATAAATACAAAACAAAGACAAACCCAACTCAATAAAATAAAATAAAATATACGAAAATGTAGGGCTTGATTGTAGATGAATTTTGGAATTCGAATGGACTCAATCAGAGTTTGTATGAAAGAGAACAGACTCTCAGAAGATTCATTGGAAACTAAATCCTTGAAATTGAGAGAGAAAGAAGAATATTCCTCTCTAAGAGACTAACAAGTGGGGTCTAACTGATTTTTCAATTTTCTAATTAATTCCCAAAAATTTTAGAAATTAATCAGAAGCTGACATGTAGGCCCTTGGTATATAGACTAAGTCCACGGACAAAGTGCATGGTCCAAAATGGACACGCGCATGATTTTGACTCATTGACATGCGAACCCCATATGTTATAGACTTGGCTCATAGTAGACTTAGGGTCTGTTTGGTAGAGCTCCAGATCCCAGCTTCACATGAGATCTGAAACTTGTAGGTTAAAATAAAGTGAATTAAGTTTATATTTTTGATCTAAAATGTTTTTTAAATAAGATGATCCATCTAAACACTCTTAATGTACTCACAGCTCCAGCTCCATAGATCTGATGGAGCTAGAAATATCCAGATCCACGGATCTAATGGAGCTGGAGCTCTACCAAACACACCCTTATTCTATTTGAGATCTAATCTGGCTTCTATGCTTGCATGGTGCTGATTTGGCAGAGACGTGGCTGCCATGCAGGCAACATGTTGTCGACCTCGTTGGAGAAGACAATGACAACGACAGCGAATGACGGTGCAACTATGGCGAACAATGAACTAGCAAATGATAGCAAGGCTAAGCCTCTGGGTTGGCGCAAACTAACACGAACAATAGCTCGAACATGATGCACACTGGCACGGGGACCAATGGTCACCGCTAGTGTAGATATGGCAATGGAATCGTGGCAGAGAACTTGAGCGACCACGTCCCGTCAGCCAAGAGCAAATATGACAGTTAGCCGATAGAGGTGTTTGATGTGTTTTCCGATCTTCCTTCAGGTATGATAACTACTTGTCAATCCGTCGGTCAAAGAGCGACTGCGACAGTTTAAACGATGAATAGACAAGCCGATTTGGTGATGTCTCGACGAGACAACTTCAAGGGTTTCTGAACAGACTACTGAACTAAGAAACCTTGCAACCACCTGCTTCAACTCCGATAGATCTTACTTGAGAAATCGTGAACACAAGAAAGAACCAGATAGTTGCAATCTCTCTTTATTGTAGATTTCTGATGAAGTTTACATGGTGGAGTTTTGAAACTCAATACGGCCGCTGGAACCCAGTCAGGCACAAGAGGAAATCTAAGTCGATGACTATACAAATAATCTAATCAAAACCCGAGAAATTCGTGAGGCCTAGTGCCTTTATTTATAGGAGGATTAACCCTTACCCGTTCCGAGTTGGTTACAAGTCCCTTTGTAAATTTAAGGAAACTAATCTAAGAGAGTTTGAGTTGGAGTCGAACTCGGAGTCTTCTGAGTCATCCGAAGTCGATCTCCTTTGGCGTCGTGACTGAGTTGGATTCATGTAGCCTTGGCCGATTCCAAGTCGAACTCGAAGTTGTGTTTGAGTCAGAGTCCTTTGGTCGATACCGAGTCGTACTCAAGTTATAGTTCTTGGTCGATGGGTCATGCCCAAGCAACCTTGGTCGGCTTCTTTAGATTCCAGGTTAGCCGATCCTTCATACCTGAGTAGAAGCAGGTCATGAAAATTGTTAGGTAGCATCCAGTTCTAGCCAATATCAAATGGAATAGTTAGAAATGAACACACCAAGTGATTTATTTGTCGGACTCGAGCGCTAGTTATTGATCCTTAGTAAGCATCGGCTAATGATGGATTAATGGTTGGAATATCCTTATCATCCTCCCCTTCTTGCAGTTAGTCGTCCTCGACTCAAACTCATCGATTTCTCCTAAGTACAGCTTTAAGTCAGCAACATTGAACGTCGGACTAATGCCATAATCGTCGGCCAGGTCAAGCTTGTAGCGTTATCGTTAAGTTTCTCAAGAACTTTGAAACGTCCGTTGGCTCTTGGCATAAGTTCGGATTTACTCTTATCAGGAAACCTGTCTTTTCTTAAATGTAACCAAACTAAGTCCCTAGGTTGAAAAAGACCTCTTGTCTACCTTGATTGCCAATTAGCCGATTCCTTTCGTTGGTCTTCTCAATGTTATCCTTTACAATCTTGTGCATCCTGAGCACAAGTTCTGCTTTCTTCTTGGCATCGAAGTTAGGCCTGTCCGATGTTGGCAGTGTAAGTAAGTCGATGGGTGCTCGAGGATTGAGCCCAAGACTACTTCAAAAGGACTTAACTTCGTCGTCGAGTGTTTGGTTCGATTGTAAGCGAACTCAACATGTGGTAAACAGTCTTCCCACATCCTCAAATTCTTCTTCAAGACGGCGCACAGCATGCTCGATAAAGTTCTGTTGACAACTCCTGTCTGGCCGTCTATTTGTGGATGGCAGGTTGTCGAAAGTAGCAGCTTTGTTCCTAGTCGATTCCATAAGCTTCTCCAAAAGTGGCTAAGGAACTTCGCATCTCGATCAGACACAATGGTCGTCGGCAATCCATGAAGTCGAACAACTTCCCTGAAAAACAAATCAGCAACGTGTGTAGCATCATCGCTCTTTCGACAAGGAATAAAATGAGCCATTTTACTAAATCGATCTACGACTACAAATATATTGTCCCTCCCCTTCTTTTTTCTAGGTAATCCTAAAACAAAGTCCATCGAAATATCTTCCCAAGGAGTATTTGGAATAGGAAGAGGTAGGTATAAACCATGAGGGTTTAGTCGAGACTTAGCTTTGTTGCAAGTGGTGCATCGGCTAACGTAGCGCTCCACATCCCTTCGCATCTTCGGCCAGTAGAAGTGATCGGCTAAGATATCCTCAGTCTTCTTTACTTCGAAGTGCGCCATTAAACCTCCTTCGTGTGCTTCCTACAGCAATAAAAGACGCACGGAACTTGATGGAATTCAAAGTCTGTTAGTCCGATACAAGAGATCATCGGCTAAGACATATTTGTTCCATGTCTTGCCTTGCCGACAGTTTTGGATTACTTCTTTGAAGTCTTCATTATCGGCATATAAACTTTTGATGATTTTAAAACCAAAGATCTTGAAATCAAGCTGTGAAAGCATAGTGTATCTCTTGGATAGAGCGTCAGCTATAACATTATCCTTACCCTTCTTGTGCTTGATCATATAGGGAAAAGACTCAATAAATTCAACTCATTTTGCATGTCTTTTGTTGAGTTTAGCCTGACTCCTAATGTGTTTCAAAGATTCATGGTCCGAGTGTATGATAAATTCTTTTGGTCAGAGGTAATGTTGCCAAGTTTCAAGTACTCTTACCAAAGCATAAAGTTCTTTGTCATATGTCGAGTAATTCAAGCTAAGACCACATAAATTTTCACTGAAGTATGCAATCGGCTTACCTTCCTGAATAAGCACTCCTCCAATGCTGGTTCCACTAGCATCACATTCAAGTTGGAAAGTCTTATCGAAATCGGGCAATTGAAGTAATGGAGCGTTGGTGAGTTTCTCTTTTAGCCGATTAAAAGCAGTTTCGTGAGCCGATCCCCAGTGGAATGAAATTCCCTTCTTGGTCAGCTCATTCATGGGCCCAGCAATTGTACTGAAGTCCTTGACGAATCGTCGATAAAAACCTGCAAGACCAAGGAAACTTCGTACATGCCTAACAGTGGTTGGTGTCGGCAGTCGGGACCCGGATTTGCAAATCCGAAACCCTCTGTGTATACTGCACTAGTCCAGGATCACGCTAGTGCACACAGTGGAAACATAGATGAAATACCATTCCATACAACGAATTAGCTAGGAAGAAGCAATTTATTATTAAATAAAGCAAACGACCTTATGGTCAATGTTTACACCATTATGCCTTAAGGGCTTAAGAAACAAATACTATTGCAGCGGAAAAGATAACTTGAACCATTCGACATGCCACAGCAATCGTCTGGGAACGCCTTCCTAATCCACGTAGTCTTCATAGAATTCCTCCTCATGATATTCATTATCTCCTTGAAGAATCGATCAACAAGGGCATAAAGCCGTGAGTACAAAGGTACTCAGCAAGCCGTAGGGAATTGATGCAATATATTCATGCACGGCTTGACAAGGATGGCTATATAGTTCAATTGTAGAAAGCAATACTTGATTTGAAATACAATAAATAGATTGAAAGCATATTTATGAAAACATAAATAAATAACTGGTAGATCAAAGATAGATAACAAAACAACAGTGAACTCCCCGTTCACATCCCCAACAATTCCACATTCCACATTTTATGAAACACTCTATACCCCGTGTGAAATTCCCGGGCTTTGTCCATGACCGCGGACACGGCTATTCGAATAGTTTTACACTCTGCAGAGGTTGTACAACTTTACCCATAAGACATGAACATCTCTTTGTGCAAACGTTACTAACACACTTCCTTTGGTGTGTCGCAGAGATATCATGACAGAGCCTTTACAATGCACTGTCTAAACTCGGTACTACCCGCTAAGGTTTCGCCCTTTAGGGCCCCCTCTTGCGCCTTGCGAATCTACCCGTCCATCCCGGAACCCACACCACCAACTGGCAGTACTCAAGGCTAGACATTGCAAATTAATCAGCTAAGCTTGTCCCATTCCAGACATGTGGTAGTACGGTTAGACCCAGTTCAATGGTGCACAAGATTAAGTCTTTAAGTTGTCTCAGGCAAGACATCCACATCCCAATGTGCTAGAAAGCACCCCCTTTACTTCACGATCACTTGCCCGAGGGAAAACAATTCGTTCAACCAAGACCAATGGCAAACCCTACCATGGTACAACAAATTTTACAACAGTGGCTAACGGCCACGATTCAATATCTCATTAAGTCAAGATTAACATTATTCAACATGTGACATGAATCCCAACGTATATGTAAGCATGTCTAAGCATAGCTACAATAACCCAATGTTGGTATAATGATTATGTCCAACTAGTAATGTCCCAACCTAGGTTTAACAATGGATACATGGCATACAACTAATCAAGGTGGCATAGTATCAACTAGGTATACATCTACTCCCATTAAATAAACATTGATACGTAAATAGCATGGAAGTATATAAAATAAATTACTTTGCAAACATAGGATCAATATGATCAAAGGTTACGACTTGCCTTGCTGATCTAGTGCTGAATCTTGGTCTTCAAAGTCTTCGTTCGCTCACTCGGAATTAGCGTCTACCGAAAAAGAAGCAACGAAACCAAATAAGTACAAAACAGAGACTCAAACAAGCTCAAAACTGAAAATAAATGGCTCTGGAAAATAGATCTTGATGTTAGAAAAATTTAGAAACTTGAATCGCCTCAATCGGAGTTCGTATGAGCGAGAACGGGCCTCCGAAAGATTAAATTCAGAGAAAATATAGAAAATCAGAAAATCAGAATTTCTGGATTTATTTTTGTACTGGAAAAGGATTTATTGCGCAACGCTGACGTCATCGGGTTCACGGTATGGTCCACGGCATTGCGCCGGTTCACCGTGCACCCGGCGCACCCGTGACGTCATCGCTGACGCAGCAGTGACGGCCGACGCGCGGCGGCACGACGCAGCGACCACGCCAGTGGCCGCGGCGGCGGCTGATGCGGATGAACACGTGTCGCGCATCAGGGGCTACAATCGGATCCGACGGCAGAAAGCGGGGGCGCGGTAGTGACGACGTGGCGCGATCCGGCGCATCGGCTGGCGATCGGACGACCACGATCGCACGAAACCAGACGGCGGCGAGCGGCGGCGCGAGGTTTACCGGAGACGAAGAAGAAGACGAGGCCCGTGGCGAGATGGCGACAGATCGGACTCGGGACAAGGCGAACCGGGAGAGGCGACGAGGAAGGCGAAGGACCCACGGCGCGGAGACGCACCGACGACGAAGGAAATGGCGGAAGAGCTCGCACGGCGGAGATCGTCGCGAGCAAGAACTCGACGGAGCCGAGCTCGGCGACAGAGAGGGCAAAAGAAGCGGCGGCGTGAGGGGAACCTCGGGAGGTGTGACGGTAGCTTTAAATAGCCTCGAAGGCGTCGCGGGCACGAACTCCAAGACGGCACCGACGCGGACTCGGATTCGGCGGCTAGGGGTTCGCGGCGCGGCGACGGGCAAAGCTGGCCCTGGGCGCTGGGCGCAGCGAAGGCGGAATGGCGGGCCGGGCGGCGGCAGTGGCGAGCAAGCGGCTTGGTATGGCAGACGCGAGCCTTGGGCGAGCGGCCGGAAGGAGAAGCGGCCCGAAGGCGAAGGTGGAACGGGCCAGAGAGGATTCGGCCCAGATGGGTTTTGAAAATAAAAATTCATTTTTCGATTTAAGAAAAATCCAGAAATTCAAATAAAAGCGAATAAATTCAAATAAATAGCAAATAAATTCATAAAAATCCCCAAAAATACAGAAAAAATCTTTGGAGCACAAGGAACCCAACTAAAACTGAAATTCTTTAGTTTGATGAATAGTTTAGTCAAATTAAATCCTTTCATTTAAGGAGAATTCAAATTAAGCTGGGATTAATTCAAGAAAATGCAGATGGTTTATTTTTGAATTCAAACATTCCAAAACTTAAATTTTTGGGATGTTACAAACCTCCCCCCTTAAATGGAATCTCGACCCCGAGATTCAGGCTGGCTAGGGAATAGGTGGGGAAACTCGGACTTCAGATCCTCTTTGCGCTCCCAAGTTGCTTCCTCTTCTGAATGGTGGCTCCACTGGACCTTGCAAAAACGGATGATCTTGCTTCTCGTGATACGCTCTGCTATATCCAAAATTTCCACTGGTTGCTCCTTATAGGTAAGATCCTCTTGCAAATCAATGGCTTCCAATGGCATCTGTTCCTCTAGCACACGCAGACATTTCTTCAACTGCGATACATGGAACACATCATGGATTCCGGCAAAAGACTGAGGCAATTCTAACTTGTAGGCAACCTCGCCTCTTCGTTCCAAGATTTTGAACGGTCCCACATATCTAGGGGCAAGCTTTCCTTTTACTTGAAATCTCTTAACTCCTTTGAGAGGGGTGACTCTGAGGTAAACATAATCATTGGGCTCGAAACTCAAATCTCTGCGACGATTATCTGCATAACTCTTCTGTCTGCTTTGAGCTATCTTCAATCTGTCTCGAATTAATTGGACTTGCTCTTCGGCTTCTTGCAGTATGGCAGGACCAAACAATTGTCTTTCTCCGACTCCTTCCGGTTGAGAGGGTTCGCACTTTCTTCCATATAAGGCTTCAAAAGGCGACATTTGCAAACTGGCTTGATAACTATTGTTGTAGGAAAACTCTGCATAGGGCAAACACTTGTCCCACTTGGCGCCATAAGTTAAGGCACAAGCCCTTAACATATCCTCAAGAATCGATTCACACGCTCCGTCATCCATCGGTTTGAGGTGATAGGCGATCTTGAATCGAGATGAGTTCCCATGGCTTCATGCAAACTCTGCCAAAAACGAGAGGTAAACTGGCTTCCTCTATCAAACACTATCTTCTTAGGCACTCCGTGAAGACTGACGATCCTTGACATATATAATTCTGCTAATTTATCTCCTGCATAGGTAGTCTTAATCGGAATGAAGTGAGCTACCTTAGTCAATCGATCCACTATTACCCGGATCGAGTCATAACACGCTTGGGTCTTAGGAAATCCGTAATGAAATCCATACCAATTTCTTCCCACTTCCATTGGAATCTTCAATGGTTGCGGCAATCCTGCGGCCTTTGATGCTCGCCTTGACCTTCCGCGGACATCACAAAGTGCAACATATTTCGCAATCTCACGCTTCATACTAGGCCACCAATACCTTTCCTTGAGGTCTTGATACATCTTGGTACTTCCAGGATGAATGGAGTATAAAGTCTCATGCGCTTCTTTGAGAATCAACTCTTTAAGCTCTTTCTGATCTGGTACGCAAATACGTTTCTCATACCAAATAGTACCTTGTTCATCTTCAGTGAAACCTGGGGCTTTTCCTTTCTTCATATTGCTCTTAATCTCCTTGATATCGGTATCATCAACCTGTGCTTCTCGAATCTGATCTTCCAACGTAGGGCGTACTTCCAAAGTAGCTAAATACCCTTCCTGAACCAATTCCAAACTAAGCTTCTGAAATTCCTTATAAAGGGCTGGCTGACTTTCCTTAATCATCAGAGTATTGCAGTAGCTCTTTCTACTCAAAGCATCGGCTACTACGTTGGCCTTGCCTGGATGATAATGAATCCCAATGTCATAGTCCTTGATCAATTCCAACCATCTTCTTTGTCTCATATTGAGGTCGGCTTGGGTAAAGATATACTTCAAACTCTTGTGATCAGTGTAAACTTCACAACGATTACCAATGAGATAGTGACGCCAAATCTTTAAAGCATGCACTACGGCTGCTAATTCCAAATCATGGGTAGGATAGTTGACTTCATGTGGCCTTAGTTGTCGCGAAGCATACGCTACAACCTTCTTATCTTGCATTAGCACACAACCGAGTCCTTGTCGGGATGCATCACAGAATATCTCAAAATCCTTCCTATTATCTGGCAGAATAAGCACTGGGGCAGTTGTCAAACACTTCTTTAATTCTTGGAAACTTTGCTCACACTCTGGTGTCCAAACAAATTTCTTCTCCTTTAAGAGTTGAGTGAGCGGTCTAGCTTTTCTAGAAAACCCTTCTATGAAACGGCGATAATATCCCGCCATTCCAAGAAAACTTCGAATTTGGGGTACCGTCTTGGGTGACTCCCAACTTAACACATCTCGTACCTTTCCAGGGTCAACAGCGACTCCTTCTCCTGATATGACATAACCTAGGAAAGCAACTTCTTTCATCCAGAACTCACATTTACTGAACTTTGCATAAAGTTGATTCTCTCTTAGCTTCGTTAAAATTTGGCGCAAGTGATCCTCATGATCTTCCTCACTTTTGGAGTAGATTAGAATGTCATCAATGAAAACAACAACAAACTTATCCAAATATTCCATGAATACTTTATTCATCAGGGTCATGAAGTAGGCAGGGGCATTAGTCAGTCCAAAAGACATCACGGTATACTCATACTGTCCATACCGAGTAACAAAATCTGTTTTGGGTATATCCTCTTGACGAATCTTCAATCTGGTGGTATCACGATCTCGATCAATCTTTGAGAACACTCGGCTCCTTGAAGTTGGTCGAACAAATCATCTATTCTTGGCAGAGGGTACTTGTTCTTGATGGTGACCTCATTGAGTGAGCGGTAATCTACACACATTCTCTGAGTTCCATCTTTCTTTTCAACTAGAAGAACTGGCACTCCCCATGGTGAAAAACTTGGTCGAACAAAACCTTGATCTTGCAGCTCTTTAATCTGTCTCTTTACCTCAGCTAACTCATTAGCAGGCATCCTATAAGGTCTCTTGGAAATGGGTGGTGTTCCAGGAACTAGTTCTATCAAGAACTCTATATCTCGATCCGGTGGCATCCCAGGCAATTCACCCGGAAACACATCAGGAAATTCGCTGGCGACTGGCACATCATCCAAACTTATTCCTTTGGCACTGCAAACTCTAATTCCTTCTGGTGATCTGAATCGGCTTGAACTTTTAACTTGGCTCCATCCGGTGGTTAAGGTGATCTCTATTCCCACAATCCAAAGCGCTTGGTTCTTGGAAAGCCAATCCATTTCTAGGATCACATCTAGGGACTTGGTGTCTAGGACAATAAGGTTGGCTGAAATTCTACCCTCCAATTAATATCTTAACTCGGGCAGCCTTGGTTCGTACTCAAATCGTAACGGTGATTGCACTAATAAAATAGTCTTAAGAGGCATTGTCTTTAATTGATGCTTTGCGGCAAAACTCGAGAAACAAGCGAATGCGTAGCTCGAATCAAACAAAACCATGGCGATTTGAGTTGACTAGGAGCTTACCTAGTATGACGCCAGTGCGGTCGGGCATCCTCGGTGGTGACATGATTCACGCGCCTCTTCCAACAAAGGCGGAGTTTCGTGGCTTGATTAGGAGTGCGGGCGCTTCACGCCCCGATCTGAGGCGAGGATCTTGGCTGGCGTAGATCCCAAGTTGAAACGGATCATGGCGTCACGGCTTGCTTTCTTGGGCAATTATTTGCATAATGACCGAGTTCATGACAGTTGAAACATGTGATTCCTGCAGCTGGATTACTGTTCCTCTGAGGTGGATTGCTGTTGGTGTTGAGGTTGCGATTACCTGAGGGAGATGGGCGAGTCTTTCGTGCAGGGTCTGAATGTATTCGGAGGAGTGAAGCGAGCGGCCGTTGAGCATTTGTTCGACTCTCTGGTGACTCTGATGGGCTCCATGCTGCATCATCTTTCTCTTACGGGATTCTTCCAATTCCTGACGAGATTCCTCAATAAGCATTGCTTTATCTACCAGATGCTGGAAATCTGTATAGTCATTGCCAATGACTTGCACCTTTAGTCCTGGATTGAGTCCACGGTTGAACTTCTTCTGGCGAGCATCATCTGTGGCTACATCCTCTGGAGCGTAGCGAGCAAATTGAGTGAACTTATTGAGGTATTCACTCACTGACATCCCTTCTTGCTTAAGCTCTCGAAACTCATTCTTCTTCATTTCCACCTTTCCATCAGGAATATGAGAGTGGCGGAAAGCGGTGGAAAACTCGCCAAGTGATAGTCTGGGATCATCATGGCGGCACTATAGTTCTCCCACCATTCGTGGCGATGCCCTCCGGTGATGAGCGACATAGAGAACCTTCTCACGATTGGTGCACTAGGCAATTTCAAGCTTCTTCTCAATGGAGCGGATCCAATCATCGGCGCCCAATGGTTACGAAGAGTTGGAGAAAGTTGGCGACGAGTCCTCATAAATTTCGCTAGCTTGGGTGGGACGAGCTTGAGGAGGTGCTGTGGCGGCTTGGTTCTCTTGGTTCAACAGATTAGCTAGGCAAGCTGCGATGCAGTTCGTTGATTCATCATGTTGTTCATGTTCGCATCATTGTATTCATTAGTGAAATCGAGCAGCCGGAAAATGTCCCATGTTTCGTGCATCACTGCCGGGCGTGGCGGTGGTGCATTGGGGTTGGAGTTGGTGT
This sequence comes from Otatea glauca, assembly GCA_036346275.1. Taxonomy (NCBI): domain Eukaryota; kingdom Viridiplantae; phylum Streptophyta; class Magnoliopsida; order Poales; family Poaceae; genus Otatea; species Otatea glauca. The sequence continues at coordinate 16,612,001 of CM070719.1, read as the reverse complement.
TGGCAGCGCACCGCATCCGCCGGAGAAGCTGCGACCGGCTCGAGCAGTGTCAACCATCGAGATGCAGCACAAGGGCTTGATAGGTAAGAGGAAAAAGCAGTAGACGAGTGGTAAGATCATCTAGGGGAGAAGGTAATACCCAGGGACAAAAGGATACAGCCGAAAGGCTTCAAATTAAAGAGACAAATAAAGCTTTTTCAATTAAAGGTATGGTTGTAACACCGTGCTTGGGGCAAGTGTACAACATACCAGACTCTCAAGCAAAGAAAATCTTAGTATACGCGGACTAAACGTAACTAAACTGAAAGGGAAAGACATGCCCAAACACCGCTGAGCACCAAAAACGTATCTTATATGGCAGTCTTCTCGGATATGGCTTTGATGGCTTGATCATCATCTTTCTTGATTTGATTCCTTGCAGAAGACTCGAGGCTTTGAGAAATTTCATGAGATAAGATCAATTTAAATTTCAAAACCATGTTTCAGCAAAGGAGAGGAATAAGAACCTAAGAATAAGACAAGAGGAGACGAAAACTATTAAGTACCAATTTTGTTGGTTTGATTTAGAAAATAATTTTGAAGACCATGCTAACTAGGATAGCGACCTACCGTCGATATGGCTCTGATACCATCTCTGTCGGGACCCGGATTTGCAAATCTGAAACCCTCTGTGTATACTGCACTAGTCCAGGATCACGCTAGTGCACACAGTGGAAACATAGATGAAATACCATTCCATACAATGAATTAGCTAGGAAGAAGCAATTTATTATTAAATAAAGCAAACGACCTTATGGTCAATGTTTACACCATTATGCCTTAAGGGCTTAAGAAACAAATACTATTGCAGCGGAAAAGATAACTTGAACCATTCGACATGCCACAGGCAATCGTCTGGGGAACGCCTTCCTAATCCACGTAGTCTTCATAGAATTCCTCCTCATGATATTCATTATCTCCTTCAGCAACTGATCAACAAGGGCATAAAGCCGTGAGTACAAAGGTACTCAGCAAGCCGTAGGGAATTGATGCAATATATTCATGCACGGCTTGACAAGGATGGCTATATAGTTCAATTGCAGAAAGCAATACTTGATTTGAAATACAATAAATAGATTGAAAGCATATTTACGAAAACATAAATAAATAACTGGTAGATCAAAGATAGATAACAAAACAACAGTGAACTCCCCGTTCACATCCCCAACAATTCCACATTCCACATTTTATGAAACACTCTATACCCCGTGTGAAATTCCCGGGCTTTGTCCATGACCGCGGACACGGCTATTCAAATAGTTTTACACTCTGCAGAGGTTGTACAACTTTACCCACAAGACATGAACATCTCTTTGTGCAAACGTTACTAACACACTTCCTTTGGTGTGTCGCAGAGATATCAAGACAGAGCCTTTACAATGCAATCGTCTAAACTCAGATCGCTTCGCTAAGGTTTCGCCCTTTAGGGCCCCCTCTTGCGCCTTGCGAATCTACCCGTCCATCCCGGAACCCACACCACCAACTGGTAGTACTCAAGGCTAGACATTGCAAATTAATCAGCTAAGCCTGTCCCATTCCAGACATGTGGTAGTACGGTTAGACCCAGTTCAATGGCGCACAAGATTAAGTCCTTAAGTTGTCTCAGGCAAGACATCCACATCCCAATATGCTAGAAAGCACCCCCTTTACTTCACGATCACTTGCCCGAGGGAAAACAATTCGTTCAACCAAGACCAATGACAAACCCTGCCATGGTACAACAAATTTTACAACAGTGGCTAACGGCCACGATTCAATATCTCATTAAGTCAAGATTAACATTATTCAAAATGTGACATGAATCCCAACGTATATGTAAGCATGTCGAAGCATAGCTAGAACCCAATGTTGGTATAATGATTATGTCCAACTAGTAATGTCCCAACCTAGGCTTAACAATGGATACATGGCATACAACTAATCAAGGTGACACAATATCAACTAGGTATACATCTACTCCCATTAAATAAACATTGATACGTAAATAGCATGCAAGTATATAAAATAAATTACTTTGCAAACATAGGATCAATATGATCAAAGGTTACGACTTGCCTTGCTGATCTAGTGCTGAATCTTGGTCTTCAAAGTCTTCGTTCGCTCCCTCGGAATTAGCGTCTACCGGAAAAGAAGCAACGAAACCAAATAAATACAAAACAGAGACTCAAACAAGCTCAAAACTGAAAATAAATGGCTCTGGAAAATAGATCTTGATGTTAGAAAAATTTAGAAACTTGAATCGCATCAATCGGAGTTCGTATGAGCGAGAACGGGCCTCCGAAAGATTAAATTCAGAGAAAATATAGAAAATCAGAAAATCAGAATTTCTGGATTTATTTTTGTACTGGAAAAGGATTTATTGCGCAACGCTGACGTCATCGGGTTCACGGTGGACTGGGTCCACGGCATTGCGCCGGTTCACCGTGCACCCGGCGCACCCGTGACGTCATCGCTGACGCAGCAGACCGGCTGACGCGGCGGCTAACGCAAGCGACCACGCCAGCGCTGAAGCAGCGGCTGACGCGGCGGCTGATGCGGATGAACACGCGTCGCGCATTAGGGGCTACGATCGGATCCGACGGCAGAAAGCGGGGGCGCGGTACTGACGATGTGGCGCGATCCGGCGCATCGGCTGGCGATCGGACGGCCACGATCGCCGAAACCAGACGGCGGAAGCGGCGCGAGGTTTACCGAGACGAAGAAGAAGACGAGGCCGCGGCGAGATGGCGGCGATCGGACTCGGGACAAGGCGAACCGGGAGAGGGCGACGCGGGAAGGTGAAGGACCAACGGCGCGCGGAGACGCACCGACGACGAAGGAAAAAGCGGCGGAAGAGCTCGGGCGGCGGAGATCGTCGGCGAGCAAGAACTCGACGAGGCGGCGGCTCGGGCGAACAGAGAGGGCAAAAGAAGCGGCGGCGTGAGGGGAACCTCGGGAGGTGCGACGGCGGTTTAAATAGCCCGGAAGGCGTGCGAGCACGAACTCCAAGACGGCGCCGACGCGGACTCGGATTCGGCGGCTAGGGTTCGCGAGCACGGCGACGGGTATTGTTGGCGCATGGGCAAGCGAGCGGCGGTCATGTGGCGCAAGGCGAGTATGGTCAGTGGCAAGCGAGCTTGGCAGAGGCGGCGGCATGGCAGCGATCCGACGTGAGCGGCCGGAGGAGAAGCGGGCCTGGAAGGCGGGCTGGGGAATGGGCCGGAGAGGATTCGGCCCAGATGGGTTTTGAAAATAAAAATTCATTTTCCGATTTAAGAAAAATCCAGAAATTCAAATAAAAGCGAATAAATTCAAATAAATAGCAAATAAATTCATAAAAATCCCCAAAAATACAGAAAAAATCCTTGGAGCACAAGGAACCCAACTAAAACTGAAATTCTTTAGTTTGATGAATAGTTTAGTCAAATTAAATCCTTTTATTTAAGGAGAATTCAAATTAAGCTGGGATTAATTCAAGAAAATGCAAATGGTTTATTTTTGAATTCAAACATTCCAAAACTTAAATTTTTGGGATGTTACATCGGCCATTGCTCGATGGCTTCAACTTTGGCTTTGTCGACTTCAACTCCCTGAGAGGTCACTACAAAACCAAGAAAAGATACTCAATAGATGCAAAAGGTGCACTTCTCAAGTTTACCAAATAATCTTGCCTCTCGTAGAGTTGCAAAAACAAGTCTCAAATGGTTGATGTGATCATTAGCCGATTTGCTATAGATAAGAATATCATCAAAGTACACAACAACGAATCGGCCAATGTATGATCGATCTTAAGACTTCGTTCATGAGTCGCATGAAGGTGCTAGGTGCATTAGTCAAACCGAAGGGCATAATTAACCACTCATATAAACCGAACTTAGTCTTAAAAGTAGTCTTCCATTCGTCCCCAAGTTTCATACGATACCCACTCCTCAAATCGACCTTTGAGAAGATGGTCGATCCGCTAAATTCATCTAACATGCCATCTAAGCGAGGGATTGGAAGTCGATACCTGATGGCGCTGTTGTTGATGGCGCGGCAGTCAACACACATTCTCCAACTTCCATCTTTCTTTGGGACAAGCAGTTCAGGAACAACGCATGGAATTAAACTTTCACGAACATAACCTTTGCCCAAAAGTTCTAGAACTTGACATTGAATCTCTTTTGTCTCTTCTGGGTTTGTTCGATAGGCTGCTCGATTGGGTAGAGATGCTCTAGGATCAGATCAACTTGGTGTTCGATGCCTTTGATAGGTGGTAATCCTAGAGGAATCTCTTTATGGAACACATCATGAAACTCCTGCAAGAGGTTAGTAATAGCCGATGGCAAAGAACGAGGCAATTGTTCAAGTGAAAACAATTCATCCTTGCATACTAAAGTATAACATAAATTTTGGCCAGCTAAAACTTCCTTAAGATCAAGTTTGTTAGCAAACATTACAAGATGTCTCAGTCTGATCTCTAATCGAGCGAGTGGCAAAGTAGCCGATGGTGTCTCAGTCGATGGTTGATTAGCCAATGGGCTAGGCTTTGTAACTGGTCAATTTTCTAGCTCTTTCCCTTTTCTTACTCGACCAATGGCTTCTTTATCATATTTGATTATTTCGTTTGGTGTTAAAGGAAGCAAGGTGATCTTTTTCCCTTTGTGCGTGAAAGTGTATCGGTTTGTTCGACCATAATGCACAACATCATTATCAAATTACCATGGCATCCTAACAATAGCGAACATGCTTACATCGGCACAACATCAAAGTCTAGTTCATCCTTATATGAGCCGATTGAAAGTTGTACTCGAGCAATTTGACTTACCTTAATCTTATCTCTGTTGTTGAACCATTGGACGTAGTAGGGATGCGGGTGACCTCGTGTAGTAAAAAAACTCCTTGACCATGTCGGTGTTGATCAGGTTGTTGCAGCTTCCATTGTTGATGATCGTCCGTACTTTGTAATTTTGCACAATGAGGAAATAGTGAAATAAATTATGGCACTGGAGCTCGTTGGCTTGTTCTGTTTGGACACTCAGGACTCTTTTGACAATGTAGGTGCCAAAAGTATCAATGTCGTCGGCTCCAATGACTTCTTCAATATCTTCTAGTTCTTCAGTGTTGTCGGCTAACAATGCATATTCTTCAACATCACTTGTACTGATGTAGCCTTCTCTGTTAGCACCGTAAGCCTTCTGACTTGGGCAATCTTTCTGAACATGGCCCATGCCTTTGCATCGATGGCATATGATGGCGAAAGTTTTTCTAGTTGATGCAATTGATGATGAGCTTGGTGTTGGAGTAGAAGCATTAGCTGATTTCGCTTTCTGCTCGATAGCCGCTTGGCTACCTATTTGAGTCCCTGGCATGGCTGATCTAGTGGTCTGAGCTTGTGTTACAGATCGTTGTCGGCCATCCAATGGAGTAGCAATCTTGCCGGTGGCCGATGTGGCTTGGCGAACTTCAAGTCTTGGCGCAGATGAACTTGTAAATTTCTTCTGTTGTCGGCCTTCGAGTTCCTTTTCTGCTAGCTTGGCTAGGTGGAATAGCCGATTAAGAGTGGTATACTCCTTGTAGTCAATTATGTCTTGTATTTCTCGACGTAATCCTCCATAGAACCTTGCTATTTCATCTTCTTCGACCTCAGCACGTAACATGCCAATATGTAGCTCCTGGTAGTAATCTTGAACTGATTTGGCTCCTTGGTTGAACCTCTGGAGCTTCTTCTGAGATCTCTTTTGAATGAAGGAGAGATGAACCGATGGTGCATAGCACGCTTCAATCCTTCCCATGTGTCGGCTTGAGTACTAGACTTAACCAATTCATTCCACCAGTGCAAAGCCTATGAACTCACATGTGGCGAGTCAAACTTGGTGTCGTTCAGGAACCATGAGTGCGTTGAATTTCTGCTCGACGACCATCTCCCAATCGAGGTAAGTGTCGGCGTCATAGGCTCCATCGAAGGTAGGGATTGAAAATTTGACCTTGTTGAAAGGATCATCTTCTCGCTGTGGTCGATCTCTTCCCATCCCTTTCCGATTCTGATTTAACTGATGTCGAAATCGATCTTGAACAGTATATTCCTCTTCATCAGCATTGGATGCTTCTTGCTGATCAGCTCGAGGGTTGGGTAGTCTTGTCTCCATGATGTTGATCCTGACAGTCAGATCATCGAGTCTTGCCAATATCTGTTGGCCGATGTTGTTCTGCTCATTGTTGAAATTCGTGAGTTCTTCCTTGGTGACACACTCTGAAGTCCGATAGTTCTCCTGTCATGGTTAGATGCAGAAAATATTCCTATCGACAAAAAATATGTGGAATTGTATACTCTCAACCTCACAAACAACTTACCGATAGTTCTTACAAGTGTTCACAATTGCAATGGGAGTACAAGTCGATTGCCAGGTTGGTTCAATGCCGATCAGAAATATTTGTAGAGTTTGGACAAATCTCTTTGGTAGAAAGGAATAGGAATAATTTGTAAACAGTAGCAAAGTTAAATAAGAATCCAGAGTACTTAGTCGGTGTTACTGGATCTAAACGTATCTAGCCCTAGCATAGGTGAAATCAAAGGACAAGTACAAGGATTGCAAAAAGGGCGATATAGAACTTTGATAATGAAACCAGATGATGGGATTTAGAAAATCAGATGATACAAAACTTTATGATTTTTGTCGATCTATCTTTGATCTGCTTTGAAATTTTGACAAGTCGACTAGATCTTTTCTTTGCTTCTTTGGCACTTCTATTTCTATAACGACCCCCATTTTCACATAAATGCAAAAATAGAAATCTCATGTGCATTCCGTACTAGTCCCATGATCAGTAGCTAGTACGCACATTTTCAACAATTGGAATCACAGGCATACATCATTATATTAAAGCGGAAGTTATTTGTACATAGTATTTTTACAACTCAGAGTATACATATATATATATATAACACAGAGGAAGCAAAGTCTTGTAGTGTGCCCATCCAACCCTCAGGCAACTGTCAAGGCATAAATCCCTAGAAAGATCACTTCGTTAGAATTCCCGCATCCTGCGACGAAAAGTAAACCTTCGGAGCTTCGCTAACTTTTCCACCTAAAAATAATAGAATAAGCAAGGTTGAGTACTTTCGTACTCCGCAAGACTTAAGTGGTATTTGCAAATGCAATGATGCAGTTGAATCAAAGGAGGCTTCTAGGTTAATATTTTTGCTTAAAGCAGAATTTAATTTGTAAATCCAGTTGTCATTTTCAAACGGAATTTAATAAAGCAAATTTGACTGATAAGAAATAAGTAAAGCATAAGTAATACTCACAGCCCTTCGTGAGCATTAAATAATTCAATGATCCAATAATCCATTCCTGCCATAACCATTCCTTTGCCAACACATAACCATTCATCCAATAATCCAATCATGAAGTCCAACAATGTCGGTCCTTGACATAAAGTAACAGATGCGAAACAAGTTTCCAACCAAAACCCACTTTTAGAAAAAAATATCAAAGCATTTAACTAGTGCCAGTTCACCAAGTTTCCCATAACCGCGAGTACGGCTAATCGATTAGATTTACACTCTGCAGAGGTGTACAGCTTTACCCACAAGAAATGACTGACTCTTTGAGCAATCGATATTTAGCACACTTCCATTGGTGTGTCGCAGAGAGTCATAACATAACCGTTACATTACATAGATTTAACTTTGCACCAGCACCGGTGACGAAAAACCCTTGCTATGGCAGAAGAAACACATATATATATAACAGGGTATCATCATCATCATAAAAACAGTCGGGCACCGTTTCTCCCCATAGCAAGACGTACACTGTTAGATCAACAAATGTTGTTCCCAACACCTCGGTGTGGGCACCCTTCCGAGCAAACCTTGAAAGGATAGCTCGTACTACTTCGGCCTACCAATGTGCAAAGTTAAAACTACATAACTTAATAGGTTAAGGCTGCCCATAACAGCACCTGTGGTTGTACAAATTTATCTTGGATCATACAACACTATGTTCGGTCCTTAATCCGACATGGGCAATAATCTCCCCCTATACTACGTACAAGTCCATCTCTTGCACAACCGGCTATCGCCAATAATTGCCCGCATCTAAACCATAGTTTTTATTTTGGGATTTTTAGTCAAAATACCAACAAACGATATCATGTCATAACCAATCATTTTCAATTCTCAAGAATCAATTTTGATCTGATCATATTCAATGTTGGTTCTAAAGCATGGCTAAGCATGGTTAATAATCGCATATACCCAAGTTGACATTATGTATTGTCTAACCTATTTATATGCTTATCAAGGTTCACCTGTCCATACTTATCAAGGAAGTTTCATGAGACAACAGGTATATCTACCAATACCACAAAATAGCATATTTACAGAAAATAAACGCATGCATGAAACATTTTGATAAACATAATGAAAATTAAATATTGGGATCAATATGATCAAAAGGGGGTGCTTGCCTTGCTTATTTGATGATTACGATGAAGTCGCGGTCGTAGCTGACGATGTCGATGATGGGGCTAATGATGTCGAGATCTACACGTCGTTCACGAAAATATAGCAAATAATGAACTTTAATAAGGGCAAAAACAAGACAGACAGAAAATCAAATAAAGCATGCTATAAGAACAGACGTAGATTCTTTTATAGATTATTTATTTTTGTTTTACGAATTCAAGAGGCTAAAATTATGTATTCTTGTATTTATATTTTTGAATTCTAGATGTTAAAATTATTTGGATTAATAAAAGTAAACATTAGTTAAAGGTTTTGTAAACAACTATTCATTTGTTGCGCTTTCAACGACCTTATTACTTAAGGGTTTTGAGCTAGTAAGATTCAGATGTAAAGCAAGTTGTAAAAGAATATTTTTGCAGATTATGGTAGTATTAACTTTGTAGAGCATTACTAAACTGATTTTATAAATTTTAGTGTTTAGACGAGATATTTTATCTGTTGCTGAAATAGCATATAAGGCTATAAGGTTAACATTGAAACTAGACAGATTCGTTTTTCGTTTGCGGCTACACTACACATTATTATTGATTCATTTTTATGGTATTAGCAGGTGATGATTCTAGAAGTGTTTTAAAACAACTTTTGCATTATTTTGCTTTTAGCCACGATAAATTGTACATACATCTATTGTTGTGATTTGCATTTCCTTTTATTAAAAGAATGTAAACTATGTCTTATTCTAAATATTTTTACATAAATAAGCTTCTACTGATTCTGGAAGCTTATACAAAAATATTTAATTATTTTATGAGTTATTATATACATATTTTTATTAATGGTTATATTAGTTCTTATGGATATTTGCAAAGCAAATAATTTACTCAAACCAAAAATTAAATGTTTTTGCATATTTGAGCTTCTTATGGTCTCAGCATCATATAAAAATTTATTTTGTTATTCTAAGAGTTATATTGCACAATTATTGCATTCTTGAATATTTAATATATTGAGAACAACTTTTTATAGAAAATAATTCAAACAAAGATGATATTTAAATATTTTTATATATTTGGGTTCCTGGTAGTCTCATGATTCCAATAAAATTGGTTTTATTCAAGTCTTAGTTCATTTGCATTATTTATATACATAGCCTATCTTTTATCCTTTTCTTTAAATTTGAAATTCAAATTTGTGCAGAGTTCTTATTCAAATTATTTTTGCATATTCTAAAAGTACTTGATTTTATAGGAATATATAAATTTGTTTCACTTTATTTGGATTAAAAATGAACAAGTTATACACATAAGAAGTTAGCTCGGTTATGGAAATTCCAAGAAAAACAGAAAATACGTTTTCTTACTAAGAAGGCGTCTTTTCGCGTTGAACTGGCTTGACCTTGAGTCACTGACAGAAGGGCCCCACCGGGCAGTGACACAGAACAGGGCATCGGCTAGGGCTCACCGGCGATGGAGCTCCGGCGAAGGCGAGGGCGGAGGGAGCACGAGCTTGGCAAGGCGACTCGAATGGTGGAACCCATTCGATCGGAGATGAAGCAGAGAGGTGTGCCACCGAGCTTCAAGCGACGGTGCTAATGGTGGGTGGCCGGGAGTGAGAACCAAGGCGCGGGCGCTCGAATGGGTAAGTGTTTTAGCTTCTAAGGATCACAAGGAGTCCATTTTGATATCTCACTTGCGCGGAGGATGACCGGGGAGCTCATGCCGAGGCACGGAGTTGAAGAAGAAGGCGCACGGCGGCGGCTTGATTTCGCATGAAGAAGGTTAAATGTTTTTGAGGGGTTTTGATTCTTATATCTCCCTGATGCTATGATTCAAACCGATTTGGATTTGGCTGAGAGCTTCATCCGAATTTTGATCTTGCCCGAGCTTTGGAGCTTTCGAAAATGGCAGAATTGGGGGATGAATCAAGGTGTTTGGCTCAAAGGAAAGAAGAGGAAGTAGAGGGGGATGATGCGCGGCTTTCTATGAACTCAGGGGCGCAATTTATAGGCGAAGGTAATGAAGTGGATGAGCTCTGCCTCGGTTGCAAGCTCGGCCAGATGACTTCGGCGCTTGCATAGGGAGAAGCATGGGGGTGCAGCGGGAAACACGGAGGGGACGACCGCGTGGCGGCGGCGTGGCACGGGAGCATTGGCCGGGCGACGTCAGTTGCAGAGGGTGATGCGAGCTATAGTGGACGGCAGTTACGGCGGCGCGCTTTGCTTTGGGGAGCCAGAGACCAGAGGAAGAAGAAGGTTGGGAGAGGAGGCTGTCGGGTGGGCCAGCACACGAAGCCGGGTCCACATGGCAGTGTAAGCAGGGTGGACTTCAAACAAAATTTCAGACCAGAGTGAAGATAAGTTCACTGAATCAGTTACCTATCCAATCAAAAAATTAATGAGAAATTTACTGAGTGTACTAGAGATAGTTTAGAACCTAACATAAAAATTTCAGACCTATTGGTCTCCTGTATAATTTATAACAATTCTAACAAGCTACTGTGCACAAAATTGTGTTTTCTATTTTATATTTATCAGAGGACTTATATTTTATCAAAACTTTTTGAAACTTTTTATAAAAGTTCCCCTTGGTCATATACGACTTCAGTAAACATTTAAATTTAAAATATTATGTATTTAATTTATACAAAATCTGACATTCTGATTACTTGATTTTCAGAAATTCTGTTTTTGAATTTTTAATTATACTAAAAATGATTATTTATTTTTAATATTTTTACTGTAGATGACTATATACAGGGTAGAGATAATATAAAAATTTTCATATCAAATTTATGGCAATTTAATTCTGACATAATTACTATTACTAGTCATGATTCATTAATTAGGCATTTATTGTATATAATGATTACTTGGCTTAAAAAATTCAGAAGAAGGACTCTAGAGATCAATCAAGATTAGGCAGGGATTTTTATAAATTTTATTAACATAATCTTTTATTATTTTTATTCATCTATTACTTATAAAGGTTTTCCATTGGAGAAAAAATCAAGGAAAATCCAGAAAAATTCAAAAAATTCAGAAAAAGCATTAATAAATTTAATTAAATTATAAAATAAAATTTCTCACTTTATTTTAATTTTCGGGATGTTACATTTTCTTTTCTTGAGCCGATTATGTACCTTGGCTCTTTCTTTGATCTTTTTTATCTCTCTCTTCTTTTCTTTTTTTTATAATCGAGTCGACTTGTTGCTACTTCATATCTTGAATCGACAGATAGACTTATGCAAATTCTAAGGTAGCTGCAAACCGACTAGATGATATGATAGGTTTGCGGATGAACAATGAATGGTTGTGGTGCAGGGCGATTGACACAAGGCGGCTTGCGCGGAACTATGGCTTGCGTAGCGAGAATTGACACAAAGCGGCTAGCGAGGGCAAGTCGATTGATGTGGTGGATCGACTTGTAGCTTGGATATCGGTGGAGACAGGTATGCGACGGAAGATAACTTGCACGGTGTGTCGGCTAGATCAAGACACAACTAGACCAGCAACATAACATGACAAAGGACTCAAACTTAACAATGCGGAACTAAAAACAAAAATTGCGATGGCACAAAGTGGTTTGGTCGATGGAAACAAAGATTTTTGTGTGGCAATTTTCTGGACTCTAAGTGCGGAATAAAACAATGGATGGAAACAAAGGAATATACCTGGAGGTCAACCTTGAGCTCTGATACCAGATGATGCGACCACGTCCCATCGACCAAGAGTGAATATATAGTTAGCCAACGGAGGTGTCTGATGTGTTTTCCAATCTTCCTTCAGGTATGATAACTACTTGTCAATCCGTCGGTAAAAGAGCGACTGTGACAGTTTAACGATGAATAGAGAAACCGATTTGGTGAAGTCTCGATGAGACAACTTCAAGGGTTTCTGAACAGACTGCTGAACTAAGAAACCTTGCAATCGCCTGCTCCAACTTCGATAGATCTTACTTGCGAAATCGTGAACACAAGTAAGAACCAGATAGTTGCAATCTCTCTTTATTGTGGATTTCTGATGAAGTTTACACAGTGGAGTTTTAAACTCAATACTGTCGCTGGAACCCAGTCAGGCGCAAGAGAAAATCTAAGTCGACGACTATAGATATAATCTAAACAAAACCTGAGAAATTCCTAAGGCCTAGTGCCTTTATTTATAGGAGGACTAACCCTTACCCGCTCCGAGTCGGTTACAAGTCCCTTTGTAAATTTAAGGAAACTAATCTAAGCAAGTTTGAGTTGGAGTCGAACTCAGAGTCTTCTGAGTCATCCGGGGTCGATCTCCTTTGGCGTCGTGACTGAGTTGGCTTCGTGTAGCCTTGGCTGATTCCGTGTTGAGCTCGAAGTTATGTTTGAGTCATAGTCCTTTGGTCGATACCGAGTCGTCCTTGAGTTGGAGTTCTTGGTCGATGGTCGATGGGTCTTGCCCAAGCAACCTTGGTTGGCTTCTTTAGGTTCCGGGTTAGCCGATCCTTCATACCTGAGTAGAAGCAGGTCACGAAAATTATTAGGCAGCATCCAATTCTGGCCAATATCAAATGGAATAGTTAGAAATGAACACACCAAGTGATTTATCTATCGGACTCGAGCTATAGTTATTGGTCCTTGGTAAGCATCGGCTATGGATGGATTAATGGTTGGGATATCCTCATCAAAACTCCATCAAACTGCGAAGCATCTCGAACAGCTCCTCTGAACCACCGGGTCATAACCCTAGCATGAGCTCAATGAGGTGAACATGATGAAGTGGACGTCACGACCAACAATGACATCCAGTAATGGCAACAACCACAAAAGCAACAGCGGCGATGGCCTCTATGGTGATCATGACCGATAGAGACGCTCTGGCAATGAGAGGGTGTGCACCAAGTAGAGCACAGCAAGGCAAACCTAGGGAAGCACACCAAGAAGATAGGGGCTCACCAAAGTCAGTAGAATTCGGTGATAACCTTGGTGGTGGTGCTCACAGGAAACCTCGAAATACGGTGCAATGGCGGGGAATCTTGGTATCTGGGCTTATGCCTTTGGACAAGTAGATCAAGGTGATGTTGGTGCTCCCTTTATAGTGGACTCGGCGTGCATGTAGCGCCCAATATGTGACAGAGTTAGTGATGGCTACGATACAGACTCAAAGTCCTACTCAGAGATGATAAAGAGTGCTCTGATAGGTGGGCCCCACTTATCAATGACACACGTCATGGGCTAGTGGGTTGGGTTGCAACGCAGTGTGTGCTGCGGACTAGGTTGGAAACTTGGGCTGGCTGGGCTAGGTTTCGGCCCGATCACATTTCTAGCATTTTATTTAGTTTTTTGTTTTAGAAAATACAAAAATGCAAAAGAGCTCAAATAAAATAGGATGTACTCAAAAAATTCTCAGAAAAATCTGGAAATACTTCCGAGCACAAGGAACCCGAATAAAATAATTTTGACAATTTTTCATTTGAGCATTAATCATATTACATCATTTTGGATTTAACAAAGACCCAATTTAAGCTTTAATTACCAAATAAAATGTCAAAAACTTTTAGAGGGCTAAACCGCATAAAAATACTTTCAAAGAGGCAAAAATTGGGATGTTACACAGGTGAGTGTCTAATACTGCGAAAATCATACTGACTTGTATGCATGACTGTCTGGACCCGGATAACCAAATCCAAAACTCTCTGTGTATACTGGCACTAGTGTAGGATCACACTAGTGTACACAATGGCAACATAGATGAAATACCATTCTATACAACGAAATAACTAAGAAAGTATCAAATTATTATTAATTAATAGCAAGTTTCCTTATGGTCAAGGTTTACACAACTGTGCCTTAAAGTCTTAGAAACAATTAAACTATTTAGTAGAAATAAGATAACTTGAGTCATTCGACATGCCATAAGCAATCATCAGGGAAAATGCATTCCTAGTTGACAAAGTCTTCATAATATTCATCGTAGAGTTCTATATTCCCTGGTCCTTCCTCAGCAACTGATCAACAAAGGCATATAGCCGTGAGTACATAAAGTACTAAGCAAGCCATAGAAAAATGATGCAAATATATTCATGCAAGGCTTTGCAAATGATAGCCATATGGTTCTTTTTCAGAAAGCAATAACTTGAATTTAAATACAATAAATAGATTCAAATCATATTAAAAAATATAATAAATAACAAGTAAATCAAAGGTAGACAACATGAACCAATTTGTGAGGCTACACCCAAACACCATCTAAAACCATCATCAAACTATTGAACTCATTAGTGTTAACTTTAGACATCAAAATAAAAAAATGAACTCCTTCACTTTCCAACAATACCACCTTGTGACATTTTTATGATAAACTCTATATCTCATGTGAAATTCCTAGGTATATACATGGCCGTTGACACAGCTATTCGAATAGGTTTACAATCTATAGAGGTTATACTATATTACCCACAAGATATGATCAATCTCTTAATATCGGCCATTAGACATTTCCTTTGGCGTATGACTAAGAAGATCATAACAAGGCCTTTACACTGATACACACTAGTACTACCCTGCCTATTGAGTATACCTCCTCAACCCTGGGATGTGACCTAACCGGTCTACCCCTAGCACGCATCTCACGTCTTTAATGAGAGGCTCACCATTATGAGTGAGAATGGAATAACCCTCTAATTAGCATCGTACACCCTGGTGTCTCATCGAGTTAGAGTAACCCTCTGCTTGCACGTCCATTGATGTACTCCTCTAATTCAACCATGCAGGGAAATACAAGTATATGACAGGTTATTTAGCCAGGTCTATCCCATTCTAGACATGTGGTTATACGTTTAAGCCCAATTCAATGGTACACAAGATTAAGTCATTAAATAGTCTCGGGCGAGACATCTATATCCCAAATATGCTAAACTGAACCCCCTATTAATCTGTGATAACCCATTGCTGGTGCTACAATCATGTCCAACTATTAATGTCCCAACCTAGGGTAACAATGTATATAGGGTATTAAAATAATCAAGGTGGTATAATGACAAATAGGTATTTATATTCCCAGCAAATAATCATTTGTAAAGAAAAAGCATTCAATTTGTATAAAACAAAATACTTTTGCAAACATAGGTTCAACATGGTCAAAGGTTACACATTGCCTAGTTCAAACACTGCTGTTGTTGAGTTTTGATCTTCAAATCCTTCGTTTACTCTTTGGGATTAACATCTACAAGGAAAAAAGTGAGAAATACAAATAAACAACAAACATAGACTCAAAAAATTTTAACTCCAAATTAAAATAATGGCTCTAGAATGAAGAGCTTGATTTTAGATAAGTTTAGAAATTTGCATGCATTCAATCAGAGCTCGTATGAATGAGAATGTTCTTCTGGAAGATTTAGATCGAAGAAAATAAGAGAAAAATGATTTTATGAAATTTTTGGAATTATTTTTCTAAAGAAAATCTGGATTATTGCATTATGCTGATGTCAATGGCTGATTTTTTAATTTCATACTTTTCTTTTCCTTAGGAAGCTACTACTTGCTTCGGTTCCAACTGAGACACGCAAATGCCAAGGACAAAGCAACAAGGCAAGCGACACATGCCAAGGGCAGCGCTCCAATCGGGTGGTGACACAGGGAAGTTGCGGCGACGATGAGCATGCTAACCAGTCAACGACAACGGTGAGGCACAAACTGTGGTGGCGTGATATGATGAACATCGACGAATAGCGTTTGGAAAAATGTGAAATTCGAAGCACACTTCACAGAAAACTCTAAATTGATTTAGGGGTTAGCTTCGCAGTGAGCTGGAACATGATGTGATGTGGACATTTTGAAAAGAGGAGCTCCAAGGCATCAGGAAGGTCATGAGGGTGCGTGAGCTGACATCAGGGACAACTTCGGGACTTCACGGTGTTCTAGGCAAATGAGAGCACAAAAGCGAGGAACAAGCGGAGGATTCGGTTGAGAAAGGAGAGGCACTCCTAGTGCTCACCTTAAATAGCCTCAGGGTGGCTTAGAGAGATAGAAACTAACTCGAATACGATGGCATTTGAAATGGAAAGAACGGATATCCTGTGCAAAAAGGAGGGGATTTTGCCAAGAAAATAGCGGTGGTCAAATAAGGATAAGGTTGTGCACAACACGGGAAAGAAAACGGCAATAAATCATGGGATTTTTGAGCTCATTACAACAACGAAGGAAAGAGAGAGAAGAGCAGGTTCTAGAGATAGGAGAAGGGACTTGACTGGTGGGGTCCAGTCCCACCTGTTAGTGAGGACGAATTTTGAATTTTTGAATTAATTAATTACAAGAAAATAAAAAAGATTTTCGAAAATAGCAAATAGGGTTTCAAAATTAGAGAAAATTCTCCAAAATACTCTAGGGTATTTTGAACTTAATAAAATTATTTTTAAAAATATTTGGTTTTTAGTTTTTACCAGATAAATTATTT
The DNA here is from genome assembly GCA_036346275.1 of Otatea glauca. Classification (NCBI taxonomy): domain Eukaryota; kingdom Viridiplantae; phylum Streptophyta; class Magnoliopsida; order Poales; family Poaceae; genus Otatea; species Otatea glauca. The sequence goes on along the minus strand of CM070719.1, from coordinate 16,595,112 downwards.
TATAAATCTAAAAATAGGAAACCCCTTTTTGAATTCTAAAAATCCAAGAAAGATCTTAGAAAATTAGAATTAAATAATTAAACCATAATATGTAGTTTTGGATGTTACAAACCTATCCACCTTAAAAGGAATCTCGACCCCAAGATTTGGGCTAGCTTGGGAATAGGTGGGGGAATTTGGCCTTTCGATCCTTTTCATGCTCCCAAGTGGCTTACTCTTCTGAATGGTGGCTCCACTAGATCTTATAAAAGTGGATGGTCTTGTTCCTCATGGTACGCTCTGCTCTTTCTAGAACTTTGGTAGGCTGCTCCCTATAGGTGAGATCCTCCTGTAGATCAATGGTTTCCAACGGCACCTGCTCCTGTTGCACTCGCAAACACATCTTTAGTTGTGACACGTGGAACACATCATGGATTCCGACAAAAGATTGGGACAACTAAAGCTGGTAAGTAACCTTTCCTCTGTGATCCAAAATTTTGAATGGTCCAACATATCTAGGGACAAGCTTTCCTTTTACTTGAAATCTCTTAACTCCTTTGAGAAGGAGTGACTTGGAGATAAACGAATTCATTGGGCTCAAAACTCAAATCTCGGCAACGATTATCTGCATAGCTCTTTTGTATGGTTTGAGCTATCTTTATTTAGAATTAGTTGAACTTGCTCTTCAACTTCCTGTAGTATAGCAAGGCCAAACAATTATCTTTTTCTAGTCTCCTTCTAGTTGAGAGGGGTTATGTACTTTCTTCCATATAGGGCTTTAAATGCAGACATTTGCAGACTAGCTTGATAACTGTTATTATAGGAGAATTCGGCATAGGACAAACACTTGTCCATTTGACATCATAAGTTAAGTCAAAAGCTCTTAGTATGTCCTCAAGAATATGATTTACATGCTCAATCTGTCCATCAGTTTGAGGAACGATATGTGGACTCACTAGGATGTGACAACCTAGGTGAAGAAGGAGGACGATGTGCTCGGTCGCCTCCTCGAACGACCATGTCGCTTGGTCGACCACAAGTAATGCTCCTGAGAATGCCCTTTGCATCGTCATACATGACATAAAAAACCCTCAGAACTCTAGCAATGGTATTATGCTTGCCATGCCAAAGTGCAGTGGCAGCCTTAGTGGCAATATGGTGTGCCCACTCGTACTATGTCCAAATGAGGAAATATTGGTTAATCACGAAAACATTACTTCATAACTAATTGAAAAATTGTACCGTGCCATCTTGTCGGGCTACCTGATGTTGATCAAGGCCAAGGCCCAACTTCTTCGCGTGCATGACCTCTGTCAGTTGCATGGGAGTTGGTCCTGTCAGGTTACTGTGCATGTATAGCACTTACCACTGCAAGTACGCAACTTACATGTCCAAGTCATAGGGTTGATGTTCCAACACGACTTGTGTAGTTACACTCTACTCCCACATTGTGGTCCACTATAGCTGTGTGTCTATCAATTGTTACTCTTTTGAGCTCTCCTTGTTTGTGTGTGGGAACACTTTGATGTTAGAAATAAAATCTATTTTTTTAAATGGTACAAAGGAAATTAAGAAAGTAGTTCATATACTTATAAGAGAACTTGCCATGGTAAATGTCGACAATCTAGTGGTGGGATCTGCTGCTGTAGTCCAAACTATCTCATGACTCGCCTTAGGCAGTGAGTCTACCATGTGTGAGAATACGAGATGGCATGTCATGATGCAACAGTCCTCCTACCGTCCACATTGCTTGGACAATCCATGCGGCGATGTATCAGCCATGAATTGTGCATAACATTGCATCTAGATAATTTCTTCCTCGTTACGGTCTCGAACTTGTTTTGAAACTTAGGATACACTCTTCGTGGTCTTCCCTGGCCTATCCTAGCTAGCAAGTTGTCCAACGAGTACCCTTGGTGGGGTTCATCGATGGGGTCATCACCGTCACCATACAACTATGCCTCCAACAGATAGGGGTGCATAGGCAACCCAAAGTACGGTTGCCCAAACAGCAAGTACTCCCATGATCCTGACTATAGCTAGGGATGAAAATAGATCGGATAGTTTCCGATCAATCTGGACAATTTTTGGATGCGGATTCTGTTGTCTAGGATATTTGTCAGATAGTATCGGATCATAAACGAATCTGGATTTTTTCTGTCAGATACGGATTCGATAGCTCACTATCCTCGAATACGAATACAGTTCTGAATAATCCAGATATTCATGGGCTGAATTATCCAGATATGCACACAGGTTGGGCCAAGGCTACTCTAGTGGCCCAAAAAGGTTTCTAAATTTCAAAATTGTTTTCTAATTTAATTATCCACAAATAAAGTGTCAACTATTAAAATTAGCAAACTATCTCCAAAAATTATGAAATTTTTTGGGGAGGTTCCTGAAACAATATAAAAATATTATTTTCAATATTTTATTATCTTTTAAATTTTCTCAAAAATTCAAACACGGTTGTCCTTAATACGAAAATATTTTAAATAAGTAGCTAACAATGCATAAAAACACATAAATACATAATTTATTATTTTAAACATAATTCAACAAAGAATACCAATCTTAGGTCATTACATGTTCTTCATGGATTTCTAGATCAAATAAACTAGTTACGTTTTTTTGTTCATTTTGTGTGTACAATTTAAATGGTTTTTCATGTTCGATAAATATTCGTGATCGTATTTGTTTTGATTCGTATTCGATCCATATATATTTGATATTATTCATATTCATATTCGAGTTATCCGTATTTGTATTCGCATCCGGGAAAAAATGAAAACAAATATAGTTGATCCATTATCCGCCCGTATTTGATCCGTTTTCATCTCTACTTTGTTGCAAAACTTGGGATAGACTTTTCGTGGTGTCTCCCTAGCCTATCCCAGCTAGCTAGCTGTCCAGCAGGTACTCTTTGTGGGGTTTATCAATAGGGTCATCACCGTCACCTTAGAACTATGCCTCAAACAAATAGGGCTGCACAGGCACCCGAAAGTGTGGTGGCCCAATCGAGATGTACTCCCATGACCACAGCTATACCAAGGTGTAGCACACCGTAAGGTTTGGCACCTTACCCATACTCTTATGTGAAGTGTCGCACAAACCCCGCTAGGTCATGCAGAGTACTACTGAAATAAAGCTAAACTGTGGCACCTCTCTAGGCTGTGCATTGGCCAATGCCTCAACAAGGTGAATATAGCTAGGTTATAGCCAATCTCCATGTGTCATATAAAATAACACCCACCCAAACAAGAACATCAAGTAAGCACATATGTACCGTCATAGCCATGAAAGAGGCATACATGTAATGTTGTCTGGGATGGCATGCCCAAATCTATACTGCAAATGAACCTTCAAGTCATGTGTTTTTGGTGGCAAAACCACTACGCGACCCCTGATAGGTAAACTAGTAAGCATGGTAACATCCTACAGAGTAACAATCATCTCTCCTCACCGAAAGTGGAAAGTGCAGATCTCTAACCTCCACTGGTCGATGACACCAATAGCAGTGGCGCATCTAAAGCAAATAAGCACCCTATGTGCATCATCCTCACCATGGGCTGCAACCCAGAATCCCATAGAATTGGAACATACCGCTCATCGAGAGGCCAATGCTCTCTAGGGCCCCTAAGAACGAACAACCGTGGTCCAACACTGCTGAACCATACACAACTATGATGCTATTCATCATAAGATGGTTCCAGCAATGTAGACTCCTCCCCACCTGCACCACTAGCCATTTCTCGCAAAATGCAATGAAATGTGTCATTTGTGCGAAAATAAATATGATTACATTGGTGCAACAACAAATAACATTAATATTAAATAGACTTCAACTGCACGATTACAAACAAGTTACAACTGCTAGAGTCAAACAATTACTCATAATAGGTCCACATATAAATTACATTGACACAGGACACACTAATATTAACTCATAGTGCCTACGAACGGGTTGAGGAACTTGCTCTATTTGGGCAATCCTTCATGGTGTACCCCACTGTCTTGCATATCCTGCATTTCCGTGGTCTGGCCTATTTTCCATGCTGACCCACTTCCAAGTTGTTGCGGACGCACCGAGTCTGCCATTGTCCACAACCACTCTCCTTCATAGCGTCGTTTGGAACCCATGTCTCCTGGCCTGGCCAAAGGTTCCTACAATGCATGTCTAGCCTGTACAAGTTGAACTCAGGACTCCAGGTCCCAAATAGATGGTAAACGTTGAAGTACTCAGGGATGTAATGCATCGAAGACTGTTGAAAATCAGCACACATTGCAACACATGCAAGTATGGCTTGTACAGGAGATTGGGCTTGCTGTACATGCATGTCGCTCCATCATGAATGGTGCACACATTTTTTTTTATCCTTCTATAGTGACTATCGACGTACTTCTCCTTGAGATGGATCTCAAACTTCCTCTTAATTTCATCCATTATGCTAGCAATGTGGGAGTGATCCTTCACTATTTTCATGTCGATGTATGCCTACATACGTTTGGAAAACTGCTTTCCCTTGTCTAAATATTTTCTTGCAATCATTCCCTTACTGAAGAAGTACCAAATGGTTCAATTCCAAGCCTCATCCATAATGGAAGTGATAGGGGGGATCCTAAAAGCACACTGTTGTACGCCTACGACATGTTCATCATCATTATCCCGTAACTTGAATCGTTAGTGTCATGAAAATGCAACCATTTCTCTAGCTCGGGGGGCATGCAAGTCGATCTATTGTGAGAAGTTATTTACCAATTGGTGGCACCTCACTGACTATCACCCTTATCCACCAACGACTACGTTGCTTGTGACTCCCTTGTATGCTTGGAGTTCTCCACGACTAGCGCTTTCCATATCGCCTCAAATTTGTGCCTTTAGTTTTGCATGAGATCTTCTTGAACATCTTCATCAAGTCCTTGTTGCAGAACTAGGTGTGGAAGTTTGTTGGATGATGCGTCATGCACCAATGGGTCACCACGTCGTTCCATTGGTATGGTGGTCATGTCCCATTTTGCATGGTGTTCAACGCTGATAGGAGCCTAGCATTAGGTATACATTTGAACCGTCGTGAACAACGGCTTGTTCACATTGTTAGGAACCTTATCTAACTCTTTGTTTTCTCATTTTCGAAAATCACGTAAACCATAGGGAGCAACTGGTCATTGGTGCCAGCGACAACCGCCATCAATATTGTACCCTTGTACTTCCCAAACACGCAAGTGACATCCATCCTCAACACTGGTTGGCAATAATTGAACCCTTCTATATCGAGCCGAAATGCCCAAAACACATGGTCCAAAGATGAAATAGTTCGATCCCTTCAAAGGGTGAAGTATGTCCATCTTTTTTATATATGTCCTAGGATTTGCTTTGATAATCTGGTGAAGCATTCTCAGGACAAGGTTGTATGCCTCCTCCTATGTACCGTACATCACCTCTATCACTTTCATCTTCACTCACCGTACCTTGCTGTAGCTGACTAGATATCCCACCATGTTGGCCACATCTACCATCAATAACTTCAGCGAAACTATTATGTCTATAGTGACCAAGTGACTAACAAAGCTAGCCACATATGAAGATGTCACATTTTTGTGCTTGTGCAACGGTTCAGTAATATCACATATGTGATTGTAACATCCTAATTTTTGCATTCCTTGAATTTAATATGCATTTTTATATTTATTTGAATTTTCTAGAATTTCTTTAATTTATTTTGGATTTATTTGAATTATGCCTTTTGATTGAGTCTTTTGAAAAATCTGAAAAAATTTAATAAAGTTTTGTTGGAAATATTTTATTTGAGTTCCAAATGCCCTAAAATATTTTTCAAATTTTTTTGGAATTTTTCGAGTATTTTTATGTTTATTTTGGACTTGTTTATTTTCTCGAATTGTTTTTATTGAAAAACATTTAGAAAAGGCCTATGCACAGTGTTGGGCTGAACCCACACGGGCTTGGCCCAAGTCACGTCGTGTCAGCCTGCTCAGCCCATCAGTCGTGAACCCTAGATCTTGAGCCGTTGGAATCCGATCCAACGGCACTCACTTGTCCAAGTCGCTTGGCGCTTTGTATCGTCCGATCTGATCTGCGTGGATGGCTCTGATTGTGTCACGACACCTTATCCATATTGCCACCAGATTCTACTGCCACCGCGTAATCCTCTGCAAAAATCACAATAGACATGGAAGTCGAGGGCGCTATATATCGCGCCGCATAGTTCTCCGTGATCACCGTCTCGTGCTGTGCGTTTTGCCTCAAGTCTCGTCGCCCGTGCTTGCCAGAGTTTGCAAGGCTACCACCGCTATTTCTTTTGTGTTCCTCGCAGTCCACCGCATTTCCGTCAAAGCTGGAGGAAACCAATGTGTTTGCCGCGTCGAGTAGTCTTAGTTTTGCGTTGATCCGGTCGGGTTCCATAGCCGTTCCTCTGTGGTCGATGTCGTCTTCCCCAAGTTTGGTGGCTTTCGCCACCATGCCACCATCGCTTCCTTTCGTCAGTTTTCAGTAGTCGGATCATCGGTGAACGGTCAGTGTTGCGCCACATGTCCATGTCCTTTGTCGCAGTGTATGTGAATCCCATCCGTCGAATCGAGTACAAGTGGCTGGGATCTCACCGTGTGTCAAGCTCGCAGTAATCAAGAGCCATTACCCCTTCTGCATCACCAACCATCCTATCTGCAAATGTATGGCCGAGATTGTGCCACGCGTCGCGCTGTTGTGCCCTCGTGACGTTTAGTCTCCGCCGTAAGATGTAGATCTAAAGGTCTAGATTGTGCCACGTATACCTTTCCATCGTCAGCCTTTGCAGTGCATCACAACCATCGTTTTTGAAACCAATGACCGAGATGGTGCCAAGTGTCACCACCGCGGAAGAGCTATGTGCCTTGCCCAGGTTTTGCCATGTGTCGATGCTGACACTCGTGCTTATGTCAGCTGGTGCATGAGCACAGTAGAGCCAGTCCACTATAGACCAGGCCTGGTCGTGGATCGAGTCTATGCACCGATGACACGCGTTAGTCAGGGATTGGTCCACGTGTCTGCTGACATTATAAATCATATTTTCAGTAGAAAAATAATTCATTTAATTCGGTTTTTCCATTTTCTGATTTATTCTTTTATTTCAAACTTTGAAAAGCTCGTTCTCCCTCATACAAACTCTGATTGAGGTGAATCTAGTTTCTAAAAATTTGTACAATTGAGCTCTATTTAGTAGTTAATTCTATTTAATTTTTAGAGTTGAGTTTGCTCTCTATTTTTGGTATTTATTGCTTTATTATTCATTTCGCGTAGACTTCAAGGTATCCGAGGTGTTCGTAAGCGAGGAGCCAACTCAAGATCAAGATCCAAAGTAGGATCAGAGCTCTTATAAGGCAAGTTGAGCTTTCATTATGTTGAACCCATGTTTTTAAAGTCACATTGTTTTAAACTATTGCATGCTAATTCAATTTACACTTGTTTCAATTAATTTGGATTAGCTATTCATCCAAATTGAGTTATATCAACCTTGTTATTTGGTACTATGGTTCCTTATTAGTTGGTATCTATTAATTGCCAATGTGGGTTAACTAGAACGAGAATAGTTTGCTTAGCTATACAACGAGTTATTGATATCATTTTATGTGAAAAGGTTAATCTTACTTAATGGAATATGGAACATGTTTACTAATATGTGCGTCAGGTGTTGTCACATAATGTTATTGATGTTGTTGATAGCACGTGGAGCATGGTAATCAACTGGGGTGGTAAAATGATTTAGACTGAGGCAAGGTCAAGAGTTGTGATTTTATGGTGGGCCAATGTGGTATTTAGGCGGTTGCATTGTTTTTTATAATAGAAATTGATGGTATAATGGTAATGGTGAATTTTTGGTTAGTCTTGCCTTGGTCAATTAAGGACTTAACCTTCTTAGCATTTGAATTGAGTCATTCATACAACCACATGTCTGGTATGGACAGACCTAGCTGATTAATTTGTAATGTCTAGATTTTGGTACTGTCGTGGTGGTGTAGGTTCTGGGTGTACAGGTAGACTCACACGGCACGAGAGGAGGCCCTGAATGTGGTAACTAGTCCCATCAGTGTTGAAACCTCAGCGGGCAGTACTTGGTTTAGACAAAGCATTGGAAAGGCTTTGTTATGATCACTCGCCTTTATGGTGTATGATTGTATATTGTGGGTAAAGTGTATAACCTCTGCAGAGTGTCAAACCTATTTGAATATCCATGCTCGCGGTATTGAGCAATGCTCGGTGATTAGAATCAAGTGTTAGATTTTACTTAAATAACCTTGCGAATGGAGGCCGTATGCCTGTGGAAGTTTGGAATTTATTAAGTTGTGAGTCAGATTATTTGGGAAATAAGCGAGAAATTTACTATTGTTATTATTCGTTTTACTGTCATTTCAATCTATTTAAGCTATTCTTTTATAAATTCTGCTTTATTGCAAAATAACCATTTCAACCATTCATTTGGAATAAGCCATGCATATAGTATATTGGACTTGTATTCTATGCACAATTTGTTGAGTGTTTTATGTACTCACCCCTTGAAACAACAAATCATCAGTTGGAGATGAGTCTACATCAACTTACGAGGAGTTCTAAGAGGAGACGACCGGTTAGGGTGAGAACCTTATCAATTGCCTATGGCAAATTGAAGGGTTCTATGAATAAATTATTTTCCGCTGAAGTTGTATTATACTTAATCTTTGTCGTGTGTAGCGTACTCATGTAAGGTAGACCTTAAAAGGTTGTGTAACAGTTATGAAAGATCGAAATGGCGATCAGAGTGGGGTGAATGATCCTAAATAAAATTTTCCCTACTCAAAGTAATCCAGACAATCTCGCAATAAAAATCTGAAACACCCAAAGATTTTCCTTCAAACTGGTGTTTCTCAGATTCGCACACCCTCCAAAACCCGAACAACTAGACAACTAAGTGTACCCCTAGCTTGCATGGATGAGAACCATAAATCATGTGAGGGGTTTTTTAATCACAATCCTGGTTGTCAAGTGTCCAAACAAAGAGGAACCAACTCAAAGACTACTTTTCTAAAAGAGATAAAGCTAAAACATCAAAGTCTCTTTCTAGAAAAGTAAAAGCAGATTTTCCAGGAATTGTCCTCAATTGGAGCAGGTGGTTGGTGAGTTTTTGTTGCTCTAAAATTTTTGGGAATTTTTCTACCTATGAGGAGTTGAGTCGTGAAACACTCCACCAAAAATCACCTCAAAAATCTTTGTAGAATAAACATGAACAATCAAGCATTACAGACAATAAGGAACTTCAACCAGAATGTTTGCGGCTCGGTTTTCACTTCATAGCGCTCAAACGGTGAAACCAGTGGACTCAAAAACATTTCCAGAGATGGATATATGAGTCGTGCACCTTCTCCAATAAGAATCACTTAAAAAGGATTTTTATAGGTTTTTATAAAAATCAAAGACTGACTGTTGTGCGAAGAACAAGTTCTGGACAGATTTGCAATTTGATAAAAACTTGATCTCTAGTCTATCCTAGGGTGCAAGAAAGATGTAAAACCATATGAACATCCTCAAGGCATCCAAGAAGAACATCATTTAGAAGGAGGGGAAAGTAAATTGCGAGAAAGTAAATTGCGAGAATGTAAATGCGAGAAAGTAAATGCTGAATTTAAATTGCGTAAAGTAAAGACATAATGTAAATGCGTAATTTAAATTCACAATAAGGTAAAGAAAATTTTTGTATTTTTTGGAAGGAGAGGTTACAAAGCCTCACATTCATGTGGGCAAAGCTCAAAAAAGCATCAAAAACCTCAAAACCTTCAAGGGGGAAGGCTACCCCTCCACCCCTATTTATACAACTCTTGGGCCACCTACCACCCTTGGATGAGCCTCTAAACCCTAGAGTATCCACCAAGGGCTAGGATTTACCCACTCAACCAGCCATGCAAGGGTTCACCCAAAACCCACAACACATAATGTGTTTTCTTGCACGGTTTTCAAAGCATACTAACTAGACCCGCTATCCTATTAACTAGACTGCAATCCGACGGCTCTCATCGATCCGAGCAGCATCTAGGTAGCATCACATCCATTCATTGTCTTCATGGCTTGCACGGACTCCGTCTCCTATCATCTTCCAGCGATCCCCGACCTTCTGGACCTCCGACGCTCCTCGCCTAGTCCCGGCCATCCTTTGCCTCACCATGACCTAGCACCGTCGTCCTGCAACCATCAAAAACAAGGAAACTCCTCACATAGCAATGCCCACAAAGATGTGCAATAAATCCATCAAAGTCCACTCATTAAAATTCATTTTTACTCGTTCTGGCCGGTAGCACCGGGAAAATAGAGAAGACCTCAAATTGCTTCCAATCCCAATTTTAATTAAACTCAAACATGAGCACACCTTGCTCAAATAAGGTCAAATACTCATCACAAACATGGATAGACCTCCACATGGTCCTTCAATCTCCCCCTTGATGAGTATATTGACAAACACAACAAAAGGCATATGTTTTGAGTTTGAAGAGGATGAAGAAGAAAGCAATTTTTAGTTGCAAAGTCAAACTTGGTCCAAAGATAGAAATTGGAACCATGACCAAGTTGACGAAGAGGATTTTGGAGCTGAAATTCTAGAAGGAACATTTGGATTTTGAATTTAATTTCAAGAAAGAGCAAGTTTTCCACAAAAACTCTAAAATCCAACCATACATGTCAAATGTGATTATGAGATTATGATCCAAAAGAAGTAGCAAAGTTTTACAAAGATCATAATAACCAAATAATCATTCAAATTTTTATTTTTTTAATGATGCCTTTTCTACGTTTTCTCCCCCTTTTGACAATATAGGCATCAAGATTTCATATTTACTCCCCCTTTCTCAACATGTATGCATGAAATGCAATCTAAAGAGCTTTGAAGATTATCCAATTGATTATAATGACAAGATATGACACCAAGCTCATCAATTTCAGATTATGGCAAAACTAAGACATATCCAAGATCAATACATTTTGTGAAAAAGCTTAGTTTTCAATATTTCATTCTACAAAGGTTTGACAAGTGCAAAACTTAGCAAAAGTTTCAAAGCGAGAAGTAAAACCACTCATAGGATCAATTGGAAAACCTAGAGTTCAACCTACTTAACACTTTGGGGAATTTTGAAGTGCATATAAGCTCCTTCAAGCTCATTTTTCAATTTATGCAAATTTTCTTTAAGACTTTAAAAAACATAGCGGGTTACAAATGTTTGACATTATTTGCATTCTTTACCCACTTATGTGTTTGATATTTGCATTTTTTTTACTGACTCAAGCCATTTTCGATCATCTCAAGAGTAACTCTTAAGAGAATGATCTTGGTCATACACAATATATTCCAAGTTTATCCTAAGTGCAATGGGAAGCAATCTCATGAATATAAAGTGTTGAGATCAATTTTGCACAAAAGAGTCAATTTTTTTTTAAAAAAAAATTCAATTTAGCACATATGAGCAATTATGAAGGACTCAAATATGGATCAAATAAATTTCACTCAAGTTGCTATAGGGACTCTAGAGAAATCCAAAATTTCACAATTCATGGTAAAAACCCCTAGAGAAGAGACTTAGCAAGTAAAAGCAACATGTTTCATCAAGTTTTCATTTAAAGCTTTCAAAAATTTTAGATTTTAATAAGCTTAGCATGATAAATGGACTTGGATATATCTAAGCTAGTGATTTTCTTCAAAATATATAGCATGATGTATTTCATGAAGATTGAGTCAATTCATAATAGACAAAGCTCATAAAACAGAAAATGTAGTCTAAATGTAATGCATGAACAGATTCCCAAACTCCCCCTCAACAAATGAATCAATTTTAAGCTCAAATCTGGTTAAAGTTGAGTTATTATCAAGATTAGGCATAAGGAAAACCCAAATAAACTCAATAACAACCAGAAAAACAGAATGAGAAGAAGTCGAGAAACTGCAAAACTGGATGGCTATTGAGCATAGATAAGATAGAAAAGACTCACTACGGCTTAGACTCGCTCTTATCTTCCCCAGATACTGACATAGGGAAGCTGACTCTAGATCCCAACTAAGGAGTGCACACAGACCCTGTCTACCAAGGAGGCCCAACATCTGCTAAACTTATAAGACTGTGAGGGAACTCAACCTAGAGAGAAGAGAGAACAGCTAATCACGCATAATAGCAACCTAAAGCACAAGATAAGAGGTCCATGCAAAGCATGCCAGAAGTCTAAGTGAGTGAACTAAAGTCAAGAAAATAAGCCCAAAATCACCCAGAAGAAACCCAAAGAAAAGCAAAGCTGGAAGAGAACATATTATACATAATATACAAACCAGCTCCCCATCACGAAGAGCCGTAAGGGCTCACGAATCCAAGCTCACTCCTCAAGGCAACAAATCTGGAGCTATCCAAAGGCTTGGTGAAGATATCGGCTAACTAGAGGTCACTCTCTACAAACTGAAGCGCAATATCTCCCTTCTCCACATGGTCTCTAAGGAAGTGATATCTAATATCAATGTGCTTGGTCCGGGAATGTTGCACTGGGTTTTTAGAAATGCAAATAGCAGAAGTGTTGTCACAGAAAAGTGGCACACTCTCTATCTCTAACCCATAGTCCCGCAAGGTCGATCTCATCTAGAGCACCTGGCTATAGCAACTAGCTGCAGCAACATACTCGGCCTCAGCAATGGACTGTGCAACTTCGAACTCTTCCTAGATGACCAAGAAACAAGAGAAGTGCCAATGAATTGGCAAGTGCCAGAAGTGCTCTTCCTATCTATCCTACAGCCAGCAAAGTCGGCATCGAAAAAGGCTCTAAGAGATAGACAAGAAGAAGAGTACCAAATACTATAATCAGTGGTAGCACGAAGGTACCTGAAGATGCGCTTGACCGCCTGGCGGTGAGAGGCGCGAGGAGAAGCTTGAAATCAAGTGCACAGACACACAGCGAAATGTATGTCCGACCTCGAAGCAGTGAGGTAAAAGAGGGAGCCGATCATGCTCCGAAACTCCTTTTGATCAGCAGGCTCACCATCCTAATCGGGCTCGAGGATAGCAGTGGTGGCCATAAGAGTCATCACGGGCTTCCCATCAGATATATCGAAGCGCCTCAGGAGGTCACGGGTATACTTGCCTTGATGCAAGAAAGTACCCTCCCGAGTCTGCTTGATTTGGAAGCCAAGAAAGTAGCTCAACTCGCCCATCATACTCATCTCAAACTCTGTGCTCATCACCTCAGAAAACTGAGACACAAGCGAATGAGACGAGCCACCAAAAATGATATCGTCTGCATAAATCTGGACGAGAAGAAAATGCAAGTCATGGTGTCTGATAAACAGAATCTTGTCTACTACGCCCATTTTGAAGTCATGGTTGAGAAGATAAGACTTGAGCCTCTCATACCATGCTCTGGGGGCCTGCTTGAGTCCATACAGAGCTTTGGAAAGCTTGTATACATGACTCAAAACTTGGGGTTCTCAAATCCTGGAGGTTGTTTGACATAAACCTCTTCCTTAATATAGCCATTGAGGAATGTACTCTTGACATCCATTTGATAGAGCTTGAAGCCCCGGGATGCAGAGAATGCAAGCAGCATCCTAATAGCCTCTAGTCTAGCTACAAGGGCAAATGTCTCCTCAAAGTCAAGACCCTCAACCTAAGAAAAGCCCTATGCAACTAGCCTAGCCTTGTTGCAAATGACAACCCCATCCTCACTCTGCTTGTTTTTGAACACCCACTTGGTCCCAATGACATTATGACCAGATGGACGTTCTACAAGCTGTCTTGAAGTTTTCAAGTTCCTCATGCATAGCATTAGTCCATGACTCATCAGATAATGCATTAGTCACATCCTTCGGCTCAAACGAGGCAACAAAGGTAGAGTGAAGGCAGAAACTGGACAAACTTGATTTTAAGCGAGTGACTCGCTCAAACAGATCGCCGATGATCTGATTAGGTGGATGAGAACATTGAATATGACGGGAAGGTCCAGAAGCAGAAGTGGCCTCTACCTCATGCACAGAAGAGGTAGGAGCATAGCCACTAGCTGAATGAGTCAGAAGGCAAGGGCTGGCCTTCCTGAGGCGCAGAAATGGAAACAGGAGGCACCTCAGGTGTAGAAGGGACTAGATTAGGTGGAACACTATCATCTCCATCATCCTAATCCTCTACAAAGATGGTCTCAGAGGACGAAAAAGAGCCTGAAATGTCAGGTCTAGCTCTTGGGCTAGCCTCATCAAAGGTCACTTCACAGGTCTCTATGATCCTATGCGCATCGCAACTCCAGAACCTATAGCTACGAGAAGAAGTCGAATAACCCAGAAAGATACCATCAGAAGAGCGAGACTCAAACTTATCCAGGTTACCAGACTTCAAAATGAAACACATGCAACTAAACACACGAAAATGAGAAACACTAGGCTTTCGCCCATACCTCAACTCGTAAGAAGTGAGTGCAAATGTGCTCTCAAGAATACACGATTAGAAACATGGCAAGCAGTAGCTATAACCTCAGCCCAAAACTTCTTAGGAGTACTGTACTCGTCTAGCATCGTCCTGGCCATCTCTACCAGGATTCTGTTCTTCCTTTCCACTACCCTATTTTGTTGAGGGACGTAGGGAGAGGAGAACTGATGCTCTAAACCAGACTCCACACAGAAACTCTCAAAATAGAAGTTCTTAAACTCCGTGCCATTGTCACTTCGTATAGCTCGTAGGGCACTAGGGAGCTCAAAAGACAGCCAATGAACCAAACCCCTAAAATGGGTAAAAGTCTCATCCTTCGAGGACATGAAAAACACCCAAGAATACCTCGAAAAATCATTAACAATGACAAGAACATACCACTTCCCACCTACTGACTGCACTCTAGCTGGACCAACAGTGTCTATATGTAAAAGCTATCCTGGTGCATCAGTCATCACAACAGTGACTGGCGGATGAGAAGCAGTAACCATCTTGCCATGTCGGCAGGGAGAGCAAACTAAGTCTTTAACTATTTTGAGTTTGGGCAAACCACGAATGAGATCGTGGCTGCTAACTTGGGTCAAATGATCAAATCCAATGTGACCAAGTCTCCTATGCCAGAAGGAGAGATCACGGGACTCTGAAGCAATCAAACACCGAAGAGAGTCTCCAGAAGAAACAGAAAAATCAGCACGGAAGACTCTCCCAAATCTAAAAATCCTGCAAACTAACCCTCCTGATGAATCGATGATTCTACAGGCATTACTCTTAAAACTCACCTCGAAAGAGTCATCAATAAGATGAGAAACAGAAAGCAAATTGTATTGCAGCTTACTTACTAAGGCAACATCTTTAAGAATGAAATTGTCTTTAATGCAAATGGTACCTTTAGCAATGACTCTACCTGAAGAAGCATCCCCGAAAGTGATCAACTCATCACCGGGACTCGGACTAGGGAAGAGAACCATCGTGAATCTCTGGTCATATGACGAGAACAACCGGAGTCAACAATCCAAATATCTCTCTTCCCCATCCGATGAACCTGATCAAGACACAAGAGAGAAAGATGACTCAATACTGGGGATAGAGTGAAGACTCAGGAACCCAATACTGAACCATACGACACCTCAGAGTACCAGTCACAGAAGAAGACTGGACTCGAGTGTCTCTCTGACATTTAACCCTAACAATATCAGTAGCAAC
This sequence comes from Otatea glauca, assembly GCA_036346275.1. NCBI lineage: Eukaryota > Viridiplantae > Streptophyta > Magnoliopsida > Poales > Poaceae > Otatea > Otatea glauca. The sequence goes on along the minus strand of CM070719.1, from coordinate 16,579,470 downwards.
TCTAGTAAATGATCTAGGAGCCAAATCGGGTTGGCTGTAGTGGTGCAAAACCGAACCACCCCAGTGAAGCTGCCTAAAACTCCTACCAGAAAACACCTCACGCCGCTGATATCTACCTCAATGAGAAAAACGAGGAATATCAAGAGGACGACGGAAAGACTGACTATGAGCAGCTCCATGACTAAAACTCGAAGAACTAACATGAAAACCGAGTCCTGGACGCTGCCAAAAAACAGGCGACTCTCTAACCTATCTAGAAACAGTGTGTGCTTTAGGAGCACTCAAAGTATGGGGATGACCCTGAATACCCCTAAGAGCAGCAACACACTCACGCCGAGTGATCTTGGTATGCCTGAAGCAGAAATCTACTAGGTGACCATCCTTCTTACAGAAGGTGCATGTGTACTTCGCCTTGCTAGAGGCAGAAGCAACAGGAGTAACACTCTTCTGGTCAGAAGTCCTTTGGACAACCCCAGCGGACCTAAACACGGTGGTACTCACTCTGGGAGTTACCAAAATCTCACCACTCTTGGAGCCGAGCACAATGGTGGGAGGATGCGCCCGAGCGTGCTCCAAGGGATCAAATCCTAGACCTTGATTGAATCTACTAATCTTGGATTGGTCTAGAATAAGATTGAGTTTCTTCTTGCCTCCTACAAACTTCTCGAGAGTGCTCATGAGATACTCACACTCCCGGAAGAAAGAGGCACATGAAGAACAGGGAAGAGAGGAAGAAGAACAACTAGAAAGAGAAGCTCTCTCAGCATGTGCATTTTTCTCCCTCAGCACGGCTGCCTCAATCTTGAGGGCCTCACAAGAAACGCACGACGCATTTCTAATCCTATGGATTTGATCTTCTGACTTCTTCCTAAGTTCGACATGGATTTTATCCAAGTCCCCCTCAATCACATTACATTGCAAGCAACTTTCTTGTGACTTATCTAGTAAGTCCTTAGCAAGTTTAGCACACTTGACATTTAGTGATTCATTGTCAAGTTTTAGTTGCCTACAGCCCTCACATGAGCTGACTTGGTCCTTAAAAGCATGTATTTCAAGTTCATCGTTTCTAGAAGAAAGCTTCTTAAGGTGATCGCTCATGGCATCAATTTCAGCAAGCAATTTAGGGCAATTAGAGTATGATGGAGTAGAGTGAGCATTAAGAAAACTAGCATCTAGTAGAATAGCATCAATAGAATCATCGCTAGCATTCTTTAACCTAAGACTATCTAATTCAGACACCACACTATCATGCATAGTCCTTAGGTTCTCCAACTCCACAAGAAGAGCATCACACAAAGAACAGTCATCAGTGACTCGAGAGGGAGAAGATCTAAGAGAAGCTAACTCTCGAGTCAAGGTACCTACTTCCTTCTCTAGCTCCACACACCTAGCTCTAGCTCTAGCATGAAATTTTCCTAATTTGCATAAAGCTTCATTGAGCTGGTCATAGGATGGTACCTCTTCCGAGTTGCTGTAGAGCTCGGAGTCGTTGATGCCGTTGGTGTCGGCCATGAAGCACATGCCGGAGAAGTCATCACCGCCTTTCTTTGCGGTTCATCCTCGCCCTCGTCACTCCATGTCTCTGTGTCGGAGAGGTTGATGTCGTCAAGCGCGGCGAGGACGCGGTGGAAGAGCTTCTTGTTCTTGGAGAAGTTGTGGTACTTCTTCTCACGCGTCGGCTCACGAACTGGAGACTTCTTGTTGCGGTTCTTGTCGATGTAGTCGTTCTTTGCCGAACCACCGGCATCGTTCTTAGCCTTCTCCAGTTTGGGTCAATTAGCCCGAATGTGTTTGGGGCCACCACACTCGAAACATGTGATCATGCCACCTCTCTTTCTCTCTCTCACGCTCTTGTATGCAAGAGAAAACTTGCGAGCAAGAAGAGCAAGCTCATTTTCTAGAAATTTTTCCAGTTGGTCATCGTTTAGCTCGCAAAGGGCGGAAAGAGAGAAACCAGTAGAAAGATCAAGAGAAGATCCAGTGGGATCAGTGACCAAGGCCATTGATTGTGATTTCGTCTTGCGAGAGACGACGTCGATCTCATGAGTCTTGAGATGGGAGTAAAGCCCATCAAGAGTCAAGGTCGACAAGTCAGTAGTGTCCTTGATGGTGGTCACTTTCATTTCCCAAACTCGAAGATCAAGTGCGGTCAGGAAATGTCGAGTATTATCTGAGTTAGGGTATATGCAACCGACTGCTCAGAGGTCGCTCAAAATCTTCGTAAACTGACCAAAGCACTCATCAAGACTCTCACCAGCGTATTGTTCAAACTTGTTGAACTCACACTTGAACTGGTCCTGCCTCACGATCATGATTTGAGTAGTGCCCTCATAGTAAGCATCGAGGGTCACCCAAATCTCGTGAGCGGAACAGAGGTGAGAAATCCTATCATACTTACTACGGCTAAGACCCTGTATGAGAATGTTCCTTGCCTTACCGTTCGCCTCAACGTTAGCCATATTGCCGGCCGTGACGTTTTCATCAACAGAAACCTCATACGGGAGTTCCACCTTCTGCCATATCAGGAAGCCCAAGGCAGTGATGTATGACTCCATCCGCGGTTTCCAAAACAGAAAATCAACTCCAGCAAAAATAGGAGGCTTGGTGGAATACTTGTCCATCGCCATGGCTCTTGAGACCGGTCAAGATCTATCGAAAAGCAAAACCGGCTCTGATGCCAATTGAAAGATCAAAATGGCGATCAGAGGGGGAGTGAATGATCTCAAATAAAATTTTCCCCTACTCAAAGTACTCTAAACAATCTCGTAATAAAAATCTGAAACACCCAAATATTTTTCTTCAAAGTGGTGTTTCTCATATTCGCACACCCTCTAAAACCCGAACAACTAGACAACTATGTGTACCCCTAGCTTGCATGGATGAGAACCATGAATCATGTGAGGGATTTTTTAATCACAATCTTGGTTGTCAAGTGTCCAAACAAAGAGGAATCAACTCAAAGACTACTTTTCTAAAAGAGATAAAGCTAAAACATCAAAGTCTCTTTCCAGAAAAGTAAAAGCAGATTTTTCAGAAATTGTCCTCAATTGGAGCAGGTGGTTGGTGAGTTTCTGTTGCTCTAAATTTTTGGGAATTTTTCTCCCTATGAGCAGTTGAGTCATGAAACACTCCACCAAAAATCACCTTGAAAAGCTTGGTAGAATAAACATGAAAAATCAAGCATTACAGATAGTCAGGAACTTCGATCAGAATGTTTGAGTCTCGGTTTACACTTCATAGCGCTCAAACGGTGCAACCAGTGGAATCAAAATATTTTCCAGAGATGGATATATGAGTCATGCACTTTCTCCAGTAAGAATCACTTAACAAGGATTTTTATAGGTTTTTATAAAAATCAAAGACTGACTACTGCACGAAGAACAAGTTCTGGATAGATTTGCAATTTTATAAAAACTTGATCTCTAGTCTATCCTAGGGTGCAAGAAAGATGTAAAACCATATGAACACCCTCAAGACATTCAAGAAGAACAGCATTTAGAAGGAGGGGAGGCAAATCCAAATTGCGAGAAAGTAAATTGCGAGAATGTAAATACGGGAAAGTAAATGCTGAATTTAAATTGCGTAAAGTAAAGACATAATGTAAATGCGCAATTTAAATTCACAATAAGGTAAAGAAAATTTTTGTATTTTCTGGAAGGAGAGGTCAAAAAGCCTCACATTCATGTGGGCAAAGCTCAAAGGAGCATCAAAACATCAAAACCTTCAAGGGGGGAAGACTACCCCTTCACCCCTATTTATACAACTCTTGGGCCACCTACCACCCTTGAATTAGCCTCTAAACCCTAGAGTATCCACCAAGGGCTAGGATTTACCCACTCAACCAGCCATGCAAGGGTTCACCCAAAACCTACAACACATAATGGGTTTTCTTGCACGATTTTCAAAGCATACTAACTAGACCCGCTATCCTATCAACTAGACCGCAATCCGATGGCCCTCATCGATCCGAGCAGCATCTAGCTAGCATCACATCCATTCCTTGTCTTCATGGCTTGCATGGACTCTGTCTCCAATCATCTTCCGGCGATCCCCGACCGTTTGGACCTCCATCCGACGTTCCTCGCCTAGTCCCGGCCATCCTTCGCCTCACCATGACCTAGCACCGTCGTCCTGCAACCATCTAAAACAAGGAAAATCCTCACATAGCAATGCCCACAAAGATGTGTAATAAATCCATCAAAGTTCACTTATTAAAATTCATTTTTACTCATTCTGGCCGGTAGCACCGGGAAAATAGAGAAGACCTCAAATTGCTTCCAATTCCAATTTTAATCAAACTCAAACATGAGCACACCCTACTCAAATAAAGTCAAATACTCATCGCAAACATGGATGGACCTCCACATGGTCCTTCAAGTTATATTTAATTTGATGAAGTCTTTATTCAGGTATTTGTTGTGTATGATTGTGATATTCATCAATGTTGAGCCTGTGTGCACTAGTGTGATCCTGTACTAGTGTAGAATACACTAAGGGTCTGGCTTTGTATATTCAGGTCTCAACAGAGGTGGTATCAGAGCCATCCTAACTATAGGTCAAGGCCTAGCTATTCTGGTTATCTTAAGAGTGTCAAAAACTATTTTCTAAAGTCAAAACTAACTTAAAAGATCAAAAAAGTTCTTGACTTATCCCCTTTTTCTTGCTTCCTACCCTTGCTGAAATTTTCTATCTTTTCCTTGTTTTCAGTTGAGGTTTTTGATAATTGTCTTCTACTAATAAAAATGAAGAGTATCTATGATAGCGCAAAGGAGGATTAGCTACTGATTTGTGGAAAATGCTACAACTACTTGGAGGCTTCCACAGACCCATCTATAGAGGTACCAGCTGGGTGGTCAATGGTAAATTACGAGGAACGCTATGCAAGATCACAATTTACGCTTGTGAGAACACTATGGGGAGCCATCTTATCAACATCACTGTGAGAAGGTCTTCTTTTGAGACAGGGATGCAGGAGTCAGCATGCCTAGCACTTCGACACATTGCTCAGGACTATGCCAATTAGTTGGATCCTATTGTGTTCAGATATCACCCTCATGGTGGAACCAGCACTAACGCTAGGATCGGAGACGAGGAGGATACCACTGTTGTTCACCTTGCTCGCTTCGCCACCGCTCAGGAGAACGTGATGAAGACTACTACTCAGGAGCTCGAGGAGGTCTATGAAGCCCTAGAGAAGGCCGACTCAGATCTTCGTGAGACTAGGAGGATGGCATCTGAGAGGATCGCAGAGTTGGAGGAGGCCCTCTACATCAAAGAAGAAGAAGCTGAGCTGGAGCTAGAGGAAGAGGAGTCAAAGGAGGACCCCGAGGAGGTGGAGTCGAGGGGCAGGAGTCTGCATCATCCAATAAGACTCCTGGTCATCGGAACCAGTTTGCGCCGATGCCACATCACCCACTGCACTACTCCCCAGGAGGATTGCAGTCTAGATGGATTAGTGATTAGATGATTTCTTAGTCTAAAGTAATAGTGACTCAAGTGTTCGAGTCGTTTTGATCCAAGTGTTGCCCTTTAGGTGTTAGAAATGTGTGTTAGGTTAATAAGGGTTTTCATGTTTGCTGAGTGTGCAGTATGTGTTGCATTGCCCTTAGGCACTTGTGAGAAACCATACCAAGTTATTAATAAAGTTTTTAGATTTGGAGTTTGTATTTAAAACTTTTCCCCTGCATTAGTTTCTTATATTACTTGTCTATGCTTTTTCTCTCTTTTCTCTAAACCTTGGAGTGATCAACAGATGGTTTAGACTCGAGGAAACAACGAAGCTAGTAGAAGTGGTTCTTGACCGAGTGAGAACCCGAACGAGATGCCAATTCCTCAACCAGAACCTCCAATTGATATGCAGAACTTTGGAGCTTTTCTTGCCGCACAAACTCAATTGATGCAAACCATGATGCAGCAAGTGCAGAACTTCGCCAACCAAGCAACTACCAATAATGCTGGTCAAGCTGCTAACAATGGGAGTTGACCATACTACAAGTTATTAGACTTCATGAGGACGCATCCGCCTACTCTCTCTGGAAATGCTAACCCAATCGAAGCAGAAGATTGGCTAAGAACGATTGAGAGGAAGCCGCACATCACTCAGTGTGTGGAAAATGAGAAGGTTCTTTACGCTTCTCATCAGTTGGAAGGTACAGCTGCTGAATGGTGGGAGAATTATTGTGCTTCACAAGAGAACCCACGGGAGATTACTTGGGAAGAATTCACTACTACTTTTCGCTAGTACCATGTTCCAGAAGGTGTCATGGACTTGAAGAAGGAAGAGTTCAGAGCCATCAAGCAGGGAAGACAATCTGTAGCTGATTATTTGAACAAGTTCACGCAGCTTGCATGCTATGCACCTGAAGACATTGCAACAAACATGACAAGATAGTCTCACTTCATGAAGGGACTAAATTCTGGACTTTAAGGTGGGTTGATTACTTATAATTTTCCTGATTTCCAAAAGTTGGTCAGCAAGGCCCTTATACTAGAAGATAAGCACAAGGAGCTAGATAACAACCACAAGTGCATAATGGTACAGCAGAGAGCTCATCAACGAAAATAGAGAGTGAGGGTTGCACCTCATCAGTTTGTTAGGTTCCAACCAAAAGCTATGTTCAAGACACCATCTCCTGCACCATGTCCAAGTGGATAGAACTTCCAAACACCTTCCCAGGCAAATAATGCACCAGGAGAAAGCCAACAGACGGCAGTCAGGCGCTGTTTCGGTTGTAATGAGTTAAGATATTTTGCCAATAATTGCCCTAAGAGAGGAGGTGTTACGCCTGTTCGTTTCAACCTTGGCCCTACACCTACCAAGAAGCATGCACCAGGGGCGAACCATGGAGCTATTCAACCTGGAGCTATGCCCTAAGCCACGGTGAGAGATCGTGTCCACCACATCACGACTTATAAAGCCCAGGAAGCATCGGATGTCATGCTGGGTAAGTTCCTAGTTAACTTAGTACCTGCAACAATTTTATTTGATTCCGGAGCATCTCATTCTTTTCTTTCTAGAGATTTTGCCATTGGGAATGGGTTGGATATTATGAATCTTAAGTGCATGTTATTATTCCAATCCCCTGGATCAGAACTTTAATCTAACCTAGAATATTTGGGAGTTAAGTTGCTCATTGATGGATTAGAGTTCCTAGCGAACCTTATTATTTTGGATACCCAGAAATTAGATATTATCCTTGGAATGGATTGGTTATCCAAAAACAAGAATGTGTTGGGTTGTGGTCGAAGAGTTGTCAATCGAAAGCCCAAGAGGCGAAAGAGTGGAATTTCAAGCGACCGCAGTTCACGACGGTCAATTGATGGTTATTAGTGTTAAGGCTGTCAGTTTAGAAGAAGTACCAGTTGTCAGGGAATACCCAGATGTTTTTCCTAAAAATTATCTGGAATGCCACCAAATCGAGATATCCAGTTTGTGATTGAATTGGTGCATGGTACATCACCAATAGCCAAGAGACCATATCGGATGCCTACCGATGAGCTGGTAGAAATGAAGAAGTAGATTGAGGAGTTGTTAGAAAAAGGTTTTGTAAGACCTAGTTCGTCGCCATGGGGAGCCTATTTTGTTTTGTCCGGAAGAAGGATGGAAGCTTAAGGATATGTATTGATTATCGTGCTCTTAATGAAGTGATGATAAAGAACAAGTATCCGTTACCTAGGATCGGTGACTTGTTTAATCAGTTGAGAGGAACTGGAATTTTCTCTAAAATATATCTTAGATCAGGATATCATCAGTTAAAGATTCATGCAGAAGATGTGCCCAAGACAGTATTTTCAACAAGATATGGACATTATGAGTTCACAGTCATGTCATTTAGATTGACTAATGCCCCTGCTTATTTCATGAATATGATGAACAAGCTTTTCATGGAATACCTGCATAAGTTTGTTGTCGTGTTCATAAATGACATTCTTGTCTACTCCAAGACAGAAGATCATGCAGAACACTTGAGGCTCGTTATTAAGAAGCTTCGAGAGCACCAATTGTATACTAAGTTCAGTAAGTGTGATTTTTAGAAAAAGAAAGTAGAATTCCTTGGTCATGTAATGACTGCTAAAGGAGTAGCTATTGATCTAAGTAAAGTTGAAGCAGTGTTGCATTTGGAACAACCAAAGTCAATGACTCAGATTCGGAGTTTCTTAGAATGGCGGGATATTACTGTCGGTTCATTAAAGGATTTTTGACAATTGCTAAACCCCATATGCAGTTGTTGAAGAAAGAAAAGAAGTTTGCATGGACGCCAAAGTGTGAGAAAAGATTTTAATAATTGAAGAAAAGGTTAACGACTGTACCAATGGTAGTGTAGCCTGATATTCAGAGCAGTTTTGATATCTACTATGATGCTTCACGTTAAGGACTTGGATGTGTATTAATGCAGAATGGCAAAGTAGTTGCATATGCTTCGAGACAGTTGAGGCCGCATGAAGAGAATTACCCGACACATGATTTGGAATTAACTGTCATAGTGCATGTTTTGAAATTATAGTGTCACTCTCTCATCAGAAATAGATGTGAGATATATACTGACCATAAGAGTATAAAGTATATCTTCACTCAGTCAGATCTTAATATGAGACAGAAAAGATGGCTAGAGTTGATCAAGGATTATAATTTGGGAATATATTATCACCCGGGAAAAGCCATTGTGGTAGCTAATGCCTTGAGTCGAAAAGGCCACAGCAATAATCTGATAATATAGGAGAGTCAGTTTGGATTATGTAAGGAATTCCAGAAGTTGAAACTGGAAGTGGTATCTGAAGGATTTCTAGCTACCTTGGCGGCAAAGCCAACTTTGGAAGATCAAATCAGGGAAGGGTAGAAAGATGATGCTAAAATCAAGAGAATTAAGTCCAAGATGGATGAAGGCAAGGCTAAAGATTTTGCATTGGATGAACAAGGTACTATGTGGATCAAAAGTCGAATTTGTGTACCAAGCAAGAAGGAGCTAAAGAAGTTGATTCATAAGGAAGCTCATGATTCAAAGTATTCTATTCACCCAAGGAGTGAATGTACCAAGATCTAAAAGAAAAATTTTGGTGGCCTAATATGAAACATGAAGTTGCTGAGCATGTTGCTTTGTGTGATATATGTCAGAGAGTAAAGGCAATGCATCAGAGACTAGTAGGATTGCTATAGCCGTTAAAAGTACCTGAATGGAAGTGGGAGGAGATCGATATGAATTTCATTACAGGTTTACCTAGAACACAAAATGGTTATGATTCAATATGGGTCATAGTTGATCGTTTGACCAAAGTCACTCATTTTATACCAGTGAAGTCCAAATATTCAGGAGATCATTGGGTAGAGTTATATATGTCAAGAATTATGAGTTTGCATGAAGTGCCAAAAAAGATAGTGTCAGATAGAGGTACTCAATTTACCTCGAGGTTCTGGAATAACTTGCATTAAGCAATGGGGACACGTCTGAATTTCAGTACAGCTTATCATCCATAGACAGATGATCAGACTAAGAGAATCAATCTGATTTTAGAAGATATGCTAAGAGCTTGTGCCCTAGCTTATGCTACTACATGGGATAAATGTTTGCCATATGCTGAGTTTAGCTACAATAACAGTTATCAAGCAAGTTTGCAAATGTCGTCATTCGAAGCTTTGTATGGTCGATCTTGTCATACTCCATTGAATTGGAATGAGACAGGAGAGTGTTTGGTCTTCGGACTAGATATTCTTAAAGAAGGTGAAGAGCAGATTGCTATGATCAGAGAGAGACTAAAGATTGCCCAGACAAGATAGAAAAGTTATGCCGATAATCATTACCGTGAATTAAGTTTTGAGCCTGATGATTTTGTGATCTCAGCGTTAACCATCTAAAGGAAGTCAAAAGGTTCCATGCTAAAGGGAAGCTTTCACCAAGATATGTGGTCCATTTAAAATCCTGAACCATAGAGGAGAAGTCGCATATTAGTTAGAATTGCCGCAATCATTGGCTTGAGTACATGATTTGTTTCATGTGTCTCAGTTGAAGAAGTGTCTTCGAGTGCCCGCAGAGCAGACATCATTGGAGTCAATTGAGTTGCAAGAGGATTTGACTTACAAGGAGCAGCCAATCAAGATTTTGGATGTAGCTGATCGTAGGACCAGAAATAAGTCAGTGCGTTTCTGCATATTGCAGTGGAGCAATCATTCAGATAGTGAAGCTACATGGAGCATGAAGAGGATCTGAAGTTAGAATTTTCTGACCTATTCCTTAGTCAGCGCTAAATCTCAGGGATGAGATTCTGTTAAGGGAGAGGTTTGTAACATTCCAATTTTTTCATTCCTTGAATTTAATAAGCATTTTATATTTCTATGAATTTTCTGGAATTTATTTAATTTATTTTGGATTTATTTGAATTAAGCCTTTTGATTAAGTCTTTTGAAAAATCTGAAAGGTTTTAACAAAGTTTTGTTGGAAATATTTTATTTGAGTTCCAAATGCCCTAAAATATTTTCCAGAATTTTTTTGGAATTTTTCGGGTATTTTTGCTATTTATTTTGGTCTTGTTTATTTTCCCAAATTGTTTTTATTAAAAAAATTAGAAAAGGCCTATGCACAGTGTTGGGCCGAACCCTAGATCTTGAGTTGTTAGAATCTGATCCATTGGCTTTCACTCATCCGCATCTCTTGGCGCTTTGTATCGTTCGATCTGATCTGCATGGACGACTCTGATCGTGCCACATCACCACAACAGTATCGCCGCTGGATTTCGTCACCGCCACGTAATCCTCCACAAAAATCATAATGGACATGGAAGTTAAGGGCGTTATATATCGCATCGCATAGTTCTCTGTGGTCACAGTCTCGTGCTGCGCGTTTTGCCTCAAGTCTTGTCGCCCGTGCTGCAACCGTCGCAAAGAATGAGCTCGCGGGAGTTTTTAAGGCCACTGCCGCCATTTTTGTCCACATTCATCACCGTCCGCAGCATCTCCGTCGAAGCCAAAGGTACCAATGTGTTCGCAGCGTCGAGTAGTCTTAGTTTCGCTTTTGAACCGGTCGAGTTCCGTAGCTGTACCGCCGTGGTCAATGTCGTCTTCCCAAAGTCCGGTAGTTTCCGCCGTCGTGCCGCCATCGCTGTCTTTCATCAGTTGCTGGCCGTCGGATCATCAGTGAATTGTCAGCATTGCACCACGCGTCCATGTCCTGTCTCAGTGTATGCGAATCCCATCCGTCGGATCAGTACGAATGGCTGGGATCTCGCTGAGTGTCAAGCCCATAGTAACCGAGAGTCGCCGCCCCTTCTGCATAGCCAGCCATCCAATCTATGCACGTATGGATGAGATTGTGCCACGTGTTGCGTTGTTGTGCCTCCGTGTCATTTAGTCTCCGCCATTAGATGTAGATCTTAAGGTCTAGATCGTGCCATGTATACCTTTCCGCCGTCAGCCTTTGCAGTGCATCACACTCATCAGTTTTGAAATGAATGATCAAGATGATGCCAAGTGTTGCCACCATGGTAGAGGTATGTACCTTGCTTGGGTTTCGCCATGTGTCGATGTTGACGCCCGTGCTTGCGTTAGCCAGTGCATGAGCACAGTAGAGCCAGTCCACTGTAGACCAGGCCCGGCCATGGACCGAGTCTATGCGTCGGTGGTACGTGTCAATCAGAGATTGGTCCATGTGTCTGCTGACGTCATAAATTAGATTTTCAGTAGAAAAATAATTCATTTTATTTGGTTTTTCTATTTTCTGATTTATTCTTTTATTTGAAACTTTGAAAACTCATTCTCCCTCATATGAACTCCGATTGAGGTGATTCCAATTTCTAAAAAATGTAAAATTGATATCTATTTAATGGTAAATTTTACTTAATTTTTGGAGTTGATTTTGCTCTCTATTTTTGGTATTTATTGCTTTATTATTCATTTCATGTAGACGTCGAGGTACTCAAGGTGTTCGTGAGCGAGGAGGCAACTTAAGATCAAAGTCCAGAGTAGGATCGAGATCTCTTTGATGGCAAGTTGTTTTTTGATCATGTTGAACCCATGTTTGCTTAGCCATGCAACGAGTTATTGATATCATTTTATGTGAAAAGGTTAATCTTGCTTAATGGAATATAGAACATGTTTATTAATATGTGTGTCAAGTGTTGTCACACAATGTTGTTGATGGCACGTGGTGCATGGTAATCAACTGGGATGGTAAAATAATTTAGATTCAGGCAAGTGTGAAGAGTTGTGATTTTATGGTGAGCCAATGTGGCATTTGGGCGGTCGCATTATTTTTTATAATAGAAATTGATAGTATAATGGTAATGGTGAATTTTTGGTTAGTTTTGCCTTGATCAATTAACCTTGCAAGCACTTGAACTGAGTCATTCATACAACCACATGTCTGGTATGGGACAGACCTAGCTGATTAATTTGTAATGTCTAGATTTTGGTACTGTCGTGGTGGTGTGGGTTCCGGGTGTACGGGTATACACACATGGCACGAGAGGGGGCCCTGAATGTGGTAACCAGTCCCATCAGTGTTGAAATCTCAACGGGCAGTACTTGGTTTAAACAGAGCATTGGAAAGGCTTTGTTATGATCACTCGCATTTCTAGTGTATGATTGTATCTTCTGGGTAAAGTGTATAACCTCTGCCGAGTGTTAAACCTATTCGAATAGCTGTACTCACCGTATTGAGCAATGCTTAGTGATTACAATCAATGGTTAGATTTTACTTAACTAAACTTAGAAATGGAGGCTATATGCTTGTGGAAATTTGGAATTAACTAAGGTTGCGAGTCAGATTATTTGGGAAATAACTGAGAAATTTACTATAATTAGTTTTTTTACTGTCATTTCAATCTATTTACACTATTCTTTTATAAATTTTGCTTTATTACAAAATAACCATTTCAGCCATTCATTTGGGATAAGCCATGCATATAGCATATTGGAATTGCATTCTATGCGTAACTTGTTGAGTGCTTTATGTACTCACCCCTTGCAACAACAAATCACCAGTTGGAGAGGAGTCTACGTCTACTTACAAGGAGGAGTTATAGGAGGAGACGATCGGTTAGGGTGCGAACCTTGTTAGTTGCCTGTAGCAAATTGAAGGGTTGCTATAAATAAATTATTTTTTGCTGCAGTTGTATTATTCTTAGTCTTAGCCCAATGTGGCATACTCATGTAAGGTGGAGCTTAAGGTCGTTTAACAATTATATTTAAATTGATGAAGTCTTTATTCAAGTATTCATTGCGTATGATTGTGATATTCATCAATGTTGAGCCTGTGTGCACTAGGGTGATCCTGGACTAGTGCAGAATACACCGAGGGTCCAGATTTGCATATTCGGGTCCCGACAGTGATCCTTTAACACTGTTATCCTAAAGTACGTGCCAACACCCTTGAATTTATGCGCACAGACCTTGCCAAGTCATTCGGCATCGACACACTTCAGTATGTATGTCTCTTGGTTCGACATGTAAATCCGATATGTGCAGCTGATGTTCACCGCATATCTTGTTGTGGCTTGCTGGATGACACTTTTGTTAGGGGATTGTTGACCTACTAATAGAGTGTCCTGATCAAACACCTATTCAAAACCACCTTCCTATGCCTAAAGAAGGGAGGCCATCGGCAACTCATCCAACCTTGATGACACATACTCCATGTCGATGGTTACAATACCACCAATTTGGATACCACTGCATGTATCTTCATCTCCCTTGCCTCTGTTGCTATCCGTGTCAACATCTGGCTCATCATCAGTTGCATTGCTTCTACCAAGCCCTCCAAAAATTCACGGTAGTCAACTCGGATGACCCACCACTGCCCTACGCATTCGTTAGGCTCAAAATCATTAGCACACATTCACAGGTGTTCATCATCCTCACTAGCGAGATGATGACAACCACTGCCATCCGAACTATCCACTTCCACACCTCCACACCCACCGGCCTCACCTGGGCTTGACACGACCCTCCCTTTTCCACAAACCGCACATACACCATTGCCCTACCGTGTATTGTAGCACTAGGGTTCATTACAACCTGCATATACTGCCCCACAATGCACTGCATGTCACCTTGTATAGCTCCCATACATACTTCGATGATCCTCTGACCACTGTGGCATTTACCGCCTTGATGATGTAACACCCTAAAATTTGCTCTAATTTAAAATTTGGAGTATTTTTGGTTTTTGAGAATTTCTGAGAAATTAATAGAATTTAATTTTGATTTACTCATTTCTGACCTTTCTTGAATTCAATTAAATTCATGCAAAATTTTATGCAAAATTTTATTGAAAATATTTTATTTGAGTTCCAACTGTCTCAAAGTATTTTCCAGAACTTTTCTGGAATTTTTCTGATATTTTTACTATTTTCTTTGGCCAAAACTATTTTCTCGAATTATTTTTATTCAAAAAGGATTTAAAATCCGCAGAACAGTGCTTGGGCCGAAACCTTCGGTCCGGCCCAGCTCGTGTCGTCGGCCCTCGCAGCCCGCCCCGCCAAAACCCTAGCCGTCGCTGCTTTTCGCCCGTTGGATCAGCATCGTGCGGCCAAGAAACCACCACGTCACTTCGCTGCCTCGCCCGTTGGATCGCTGCACGCGGACGCTTGGGATTTCGCCACGTCGCTTCTTCCTCGCGAGATCGTCGGAGCAACGGCCGCCTGCATGTCCTCCCGTTTCGCCGAGGATTGCGTGCACGTCGAGGCGCTATTTAGTGCGCCACTGCCACCCCCGTGTTACGTACACCTAGACGCGTCTGTAGCCCTAGCGCACGCCTCCAGAGACGCCTCCGTTCGCCCGCAAAAGCTCGCCGTAGTTGTTCCCTTTGCACCGCCGCTGTTCTTCGCCGTTTCCTTCGCCGTCGGTCCATCTCCGCCGTCGCCAAGGCCACCGGAGTAACGCCCGCCCTGAGACGCGTCGAACACGCCAGATCTTCACACCGGAGAAGCCCCGTAGCGCCGCGTCGCACGTCGTCTTCTTCCTCTCTGGTGAGATCTACGCCGCCGCGACATCACCGCTAGCCGAGCTTCGTCCACCGTCCGATCGCCGCCGAACGCACCAGATTCGTCCACGTCGCCACCCAGCAGTAATCTTCATCTTCACTCTTCAGCCGTTGGATTTAATCAACGGTTTAGATTGCTTCGCTTAGATTCACGTCAGTTTTATGTCAGCCGTCAGATCTAGATCGTAGGTTGTTTACCTTGCTGCGTCACGTAAGTGTCGTAGCCGTCGGATGCGCGCCGGTCGCCTTGGATCGCGTCGCGTGTCGCATCGCAGTAAGCCAGAGCCGATAGCCTTGGCTCATCTCAGTCGTTCATTTTGAATCGTGCGGCTGAGATTACGCCGAACCCTCACCGAATCAGGATCGGGCATGTGTGCACGTTGACTGGGAACCGGACCAAATCCTGACCGCCGATTTTGAACGAGCCATCGCGATGTCGACGCGTGTTGTTGCGTAAAACCGAGGCGTCGCAGTGGCGGCGCGGTGCTGGCCGTTGGATCCGAGGGCACCGTTCGATGCGTGACGCGTGGCCGTGCGGGAATCGAGGCGTCACCGAGCCGCGCAAGCATAAGATCTGACCGTTGGTTTTAGCGAACGGTCTGGATTTTGCCGCGTGTCGCGTCGGGATTGGCTGCGCATCGTCGCTGATGCCACGGCTTGCGTCGGTGGTGCACGAACGCAGTGCCGCCCGATCCTGATGGACCAAAGCGGTCGTGGACCCGATCCATAGAAGCGGCGGCGTGGCGGCCTGCGGGCATGCCGCGTGTCGTCCGACGTCATCACAGACGTCATAAATATTTTTATATATAAAAATATTTTGGCCGAAATTCTTTTCTGTGCTAACGTCATCATGATGCGATGCTGATGTCATAAATGCGATTTTTCAGTATAGAAATAATTCGGAAAAATCGGATTTTCTAATTTCTGTATTTTCAGATTTTATTCAAACTTCAAATGACTATAACTTTTGTATTTTAACTCGGATTTGGGTGATTCAAATTTCTAAAAATTCATAAAATTGTGATCTCTTTAATGGTGAATTTTAATTGAATTTTTGAGGTCATTTAGTCTTCAGTATTAGCTATTTATTGCATATTTTGTTTGTGCGCGAGAGCGCAAATTTGCTAGGAAGGTTTCGAGGAAGAGTTCGTCGCTCAAGATCAAACTTCGGAACACGACCAGAAACTCTTTGAAGGCAAGTGATGCTTTGATCATTTTGATCCCAGATTTTAGAATGTAATTTATGCTTTGAAATTATGCATGCTTATTTATTAAAAATGAATTTAAATTAATTTGGGATAATGTAGTTAATCAACCCATTTTGTTATGCCACCTTGAAATTATTAATTGTATGCCCTAAATCATTGTCACCCTAAGTTTGATTGTATTAATTGGATGTTAATATTGTGCCAACACGGGAGGCTAGACCGTGAGTAGATGCTTAGCCTTGCAACGAACATGAGTGGTCTTTCGAGAAAATGCTACAATACTGATTAAAGAAATATTGAATGTATTTTAAAAGTGGTGTGATGATGCCACATGATGAGATTGAGGTACAGAGACCTGTGTGGTTCCGTACTGATGTTGAGTTATTGCTAGCATGTGTTGCACAATAATCAACTGAGTGGGAAATGATTTAGACTGGGGCAAGTGGCAAGAGGTTGTGTGCCAGGTGGGCCTGTGTGGCGGTGGGTTATGAGCGTTGGGCTGTGTGCCACTGTTGAGTGCTGAAAGTCTTGCCTTGGTCAGTTAAGGACTTCACCTTGCAAGCCTTTGATCTGAGTCACCCGTACAACCACATGTATGGTATGGGACAGACCTAGTTGATTAGGGTTCTGATATCTTTCCTCTGATACCTCGGGGTGGCAGTGCACGGGGGTGTATCTGTACGGGGGAGCGTACCTGTGCTATGGCTTGGTGCCCATCCAACGGTGATTGACCTGTCCTATACTTCGGCTCTGTGTGAGGGAAGTGATAGTGAGGTATCTGGGAGATGTTCTTTAGTTAAGGTAGAGGTTCTGAAAAGCTTTGTTGCGGACAATCACCGTGTGGTGGCGGGTGTATCTTGTGGGTAAAATGTACAACCTCTGCAGAGTGTCAAAACTATTCGAATAGCCGTGCTCATGTAATGAGCATTGCTCGGGATTACAGATCAAGGTTAGATCTTCAAAACAAAATATGGAAAGGGTGGTGTGTGTCGGTGTTAAAATGAATCTATTAAAATTTGTATCGAAAATTTTGAAGAAAAACCATTTGAAGAAATTAATACTATTTATAACTGTTCACTGCTTTAATCTAAATAAAATACTAGTTTAAAAATGTTGTTTGATGCAAAAGAACCAATTAAGCCAATCCTTTGGAATAAGCTTTGCATATAGTAATAACACTGCATTTTGTGCAATACTTGTTGAGTGCCTTGTGTAATCACCCCTCCTTGCTTATTAACCCCAACATCAGTGGAGGAGTCGACACCAGCGTGGGAGGAGGAGTACGTTGAGGATCCGGGCAATTAGGGGACAAGCCCAATCGGTTGCCTGTGGCAAGATGAAGGCTTCCACGACATTTATTTTTATTCCGCTGCTATTTCATTTACTCTAAATAATGTAAGCCCTGCGTGGCTGATTTTATGTAAGGAGACCATAAGGTCGTACAACTCAGTTTATTTAAGTGTTTGCACTATTTATTGTTATAACGTTGTGAATGTCTATGATGTGCAACCCTGTAAGACTGTGTGTGCTGACGTGATCCTGGACTGGCACAGAATTCACAGAGGGTCCGGATTTGCAGATTCGGGGCCCGACAGATGACAAGCTTATTTCTTGTGATCTTCCTATCAAATGCAGTTCGTATGCACCTTCAGAGCTTAGTTAGACCCATCTTCTTCAAAATCAGTGCACGGATCATCTTCGGTTCGCAATTTGATAGGTCTACCCCATATAGCCTATTGTGGACAACACTGTCCCCATAAAATATAAACAAATCTTGAATATCTGACATCACATAACTACTATAATAATTGAGGCACGATCTTAAATACTGCTATACTATTAATGATGTCATTAAATAATAACTAAAAACATACATATGAAATGTGCATATGTATCAACTAGCATGTAGGTAAATCAACATTACCGAGTAAATTAATAAATATTTAAAATATTCCATTTTCTACGCACCGGTATTTATTTTTCCACTTTCTCATCCGTACTTATGAACCAAAATTATTTTTCCACCTCATTAATACTACTAAACGCATAATGTTTGTGCACGCATAATGACGCCATTATGATGACAATTAAAACATATATATCAACTATGCAAACGTATCTACTAGCACGCAACAAAATCAACATTACCGAGTAAATAACACATATTTATAAACATTCCGATTTCTACATACTAGTATTTATTTTCCCACTTTACCACCACTACTTACGCACCAAAATTATTTTTTCACCTCACTAATACTACTTTACTAATTCAACATTATGGAGTAAATTGTCATGTGAAACATAAATTTTTCAAATGCAAATGCACATCAAGTACTATGCTCATGCAACATAAATAACACTATAAAAATAATCATTCCACTAATTTATTGTGAATGACATACTAATCACCACTAACACGAATATAATAGTGTATACAAATGAACTAACAATCCTACTTAACAACACCATCAAAATAATTATTACACTGATTAAATGCAAATAAAAATAATTACATAACTTGCATTTAAAAACTTACCTTTTCTATAAGGTCTCAACTTGAGCTGCAACTTTTGCAACAAAAACTTACTCCTAATTAGTAACCTAACTACCCCTAAATCACCTCTAAAATTCTCTCTTGTCATACCCCTCTCCATCTCTTTTTTTTCTCTCTTCTCCCTCTCTTTTTCCCTCATTGGCAAGCAAGCATAGGGGAGGGGACTGCTCAGTGGCCTTTATGGGCACATCGCTGTGTTTTCTCCCGTGAGGGGGTTCCGCAATCCTGTTGAGCCAAGAGGGCACAAAAATTGCTACTGAGCCCAAGGATAGCAGCAGGCTACCACTAAGCTGGGGGAGTGCGACACCCCTTCTATCATGGTGGCCCGATGATACTGTCGCGGTCGGCTAGGGTGCTAGAGGGCTGGCCACTTGTCGTGGTACACAGGTGCGGTAGCTACGTGTCACCGCTTCTGGAGAAGGGACTATTTTTATAATTTTATCCGCATAGGGGCTAGGTTCGAAAGAAAATTTGTGCAAGAAGGGAAAAAAAGCGCTAAGACTTGAAACCAGTTGTGCGGTGGCAAACAATGTGCCACGATGGTGGTGAGGATATAAGCACAGGCGATGAGTTATTCCGGTGGTGTAACTATCGGCGAATCGAGGTGCATTCCTACAGAGATCAGCTTCATGGCTTTGAATGACTCGGTGGCCTGGCAAGATGGAGACGTACTAGTTCAGAGGATGGAAGATGCAATTAGTCCCTCACAAATTGATCATAAATTATGTGTTGCACTTTGATATTTTTTTATTATGTATCACAGCCCCCGGATCGGATCCACAAGTGTGCACGGTCTCAAGAACATAGAAAATGAATCTCGTATAGAGAATCAAAGTAACAGCGATAAAACAACTACGACGAGAGAGAAATATTTGGCGAAACTGACTGCAAATTTTTTAATCATAACTTCAAAAGAGTAACTTTTTGGTTGCTTAAGTTTTGCATGACTAACCCCTAGGTTTATATACTCTTTCTAATTCTCCTCCAAAACAAAATAGGAATCCTACTCCAAAAGAGAGTAAGAATCAATTCATCTATAATTTCTTACAACATACCTTTTAAAAACACTAGATATAAGTTACCATACTCAACAATTTTCACATTGACTCTTATCTGTTGAAATCATCATTCTCCTTTAAGAACTCACTCCAAGTTAGCTCTATATTTTTGCGTCTCACCTTTGGGAGTGCCCCCACTACAAGGGCTCATGCACATCACTACGATGTGTGTGTCGGTGTTCGAGCTTGGCCACCTGAATTCTTCATATGAGAGCTCTTTCTTTGTGCAATTTGGTTAACCATGCCTCTTGTCTCTTAGCCCTTCATGTCATAGTTTTGTACTGCATCCAAATTCCATTTGTACATTGGTACTGTGTGGTTGGTCCCACCGCGTCTTTTTTCTTCAACAACCGCACTTTCGCCTTTGTATATGCTAGATTTTACAACTATCTTTACAGTTTCGCACATAATTATAGTTGAGATCTAATTACCTACCATTGATAGCACTATTTCCTTCTCTTGATTAGGATTTTTTTGACCTCCCATTAGTTGCCCTTCCTTTAGGTTTACACATTAATGGTTATCCTCTATTACTCTAGATACTTTTTATGATTACATGCCCTTTGCAAGTAACTCACATGACTTCACCTCATAACCTTCGAGTTTAAGTGACCTCATAGATATTAGATACTTTTTTAAGTTGGAAACATACCAGACTCCCTTCAATGTGCGATGTTCTCTATCATACATCTTCAATGTAACTGTTCTCACCTCAATAATTGTATACTCCTTGCAATAAGCCAAGTGAACAATTCCATGCGTTGGCCATAGAGATCATTTGTCAAATATCTCTCTTGCCGAACATATAACAAAGCAACAATCTGAATCTAATATCACTTGAGGAAAAGTACCTAATTGTCTGACAATAAGTACGATTGAATCATCTTTTGCTACCACCATTGAGCATGCACCCTTCATTTGCTTCAAACTTGGACAATATTTATCATATGACGTTAATTGTCACAGGGATAATATACACGTGTGCCACTGTTTTTTTCCCTTCTTCTTATAACTCTTGCTTTTGCCTACAACACATATTGCAACCAATACTTTATCACCCGAGGATAAAGATTCTGATGACTTTTTCAAAGACTCTACCCCTAATATAATATTCATCACTAATTGCTCTCATGATAGTGGTAGAGATGATGCTAGTGAGACAACCATGTCGTTCTCCTCCTAACATGCCCTAGGATCTAGTTGGTAGCGTTCGGCACTGTACACCCACATGTTTCCAAGTACACCTTGGCGGTATCACCTTATCTTTCCATTCTGTACATTCCATAGTGTACTAATAAAAAAATTCTTCAGCAGTGAACGATGCAACGCAGGACGACACTACGACCTACTCTAGTGACCCGTACTTCGACGATGACACCCTAGTGGACCAGTGGTTTTGCCGACGTCCCCCATAGTCGTCGGCCGTTGTACTTGGTTCCTTGCTGCTCCCAGATGCATCCAAACAGAGCCAACCATCGAAGGCTGCCTTCGTTACTCCGCTAGCACCGGTATGTCCTACTAGGAGCACTTAGGGAGTGCTACCAAACCATCTCATGTATCCATCCAGACATGTGCAGCGCCATCGTAGACCTGGTACCACATGTGGTGTTGCACTGCGGAAGAACCGTGGCTAATGTTAGTTTTTTCTTGTTGCTGTACTTTTGTGTGGATGACTATATTCGTAGTCTCGTTACTTTTGTCAGCTTGTTTCTTACTATTGTACATTTTCTCCATTACTGTTTGTCATTTCTTTTGAGCATGTTAACAATATTGTCTATCTTTTCATTTCTCATTTCGCACACCGCGCTGAAGCTACATCACGTTGCGACAATTCCACCGCCAATCAGCTAAAACCGCTTCGAATTTTCCCCAACATAGTACACAGACAAGAAAACCGTGATGTCCATCTATGCTAAGAAATCCAATGCCCTATAAATATTTTGAAAGTGCATCTAGGCACTTGTGTTATTTTGGTGATTAATGACAAACACTCATAATGACAATCTATGCAATTAAGTAAATGCTTAACTTAGTGCTTAACAAATGACAAACCTCTAATATGATTATATTGGTATGAGACTAACTTGTTATTGCCTAGTTGAGTATTAGTCTCATCTTTTAGAGGAAAATCAAGTGGGATGGTTAAGCAAAGATAAGGTATGCAATTTTGGTATCTCTTCTATATTTGTTATTGCATTCCTTTCGTGCAAATGCATAGTGAACTCCAAGTAGCATGTTGATTTTATATATGCACATTGGTTCATGTCATATTTATTTGTGCATATATATTCATTTGAGTTCATTATGGTATGCATGTATTAACTAGAGTTAAACTTCATATTGCTATAGATTGACTTGGTGCATGCATGTTTTAGTTGTATATCTTCTCATGCAATTCTCTTAGTGAAGTTTAATCTAGTGTTGGATCACATATTCACTCTTATTCCAAATATTATTTGCACATGTACAATTCGTGTATATTCTATCATGTGCTTCATTTAAGTAAAGATTGTGATCCTTGCCATGATTTAATTGATTCATCATATTGGCAATTATCTCTCTAGTGCATATAGATCAATTACATATTCATCATGATGTACTTAGTAGAGAACATTTCTTATGTCAAGTGTTTCCATTTTGTGTTGTGCTTCTTTATATGAAACACTTGTAGTAATCAACTGCTCACAAATATCAATTTGTTCATATCTATTGAGCTTTTGGGACTAATGTCTTTCATGAGTAGTTTGGAAAGAATTAGGTCCCGTCGTGTATGATGACCAAGGTATCTTGGAGGATGATCATTAAGTGAGGTCAACAAGACGGCGGTGTCACCAAGAGTTGAGGACTAAGTCAAGAGCGACTTGGCGTGGAGATAGTCGAGAGGATGATCAAGTCAAGGTTGATAGGACGAGAGTCTCATGAGGTGAATCGAGTCGAGTTGGACAAGGCGAAGATGTCATCAATTATATGGTGAAGGTCTTCATGCATCGACATCAAGAAAGAAGACGGCAAGTGACTATTTCTAGACTTATATTATCTTTTGATTTAATTTGAGTCTAAGGATTGCCGTACTATTAAGAGGGATGCGATGTCGAATGACTTTTAGATGTGTCAAGTGCTCAAGTGATCCATCCTTGTGAATCTTAGAAAGAGAGTGGTGTTGGTGGTGCCGAAAAGTGAGGGTTGTAGGTCTCCCTTGGATTCTTTGTGATATCTGTGTTTATCCTTTGAGTTTTGGGTAGTGAGACCTTGTTAGTTGTGTAGCCCTCGTTCTTAGCTTTCGGGAGAGTCCAAAATCGCTGGAATCGGAGTCCGGAGTGGAAAGTTATGCTCGTTTTCGTCGGGCTGCTCCGTGCTGTTCGGACTATCCGGGTTGAGTCCGGACTATCCGGACATTCCGGACTATCCGAACATTTTTCCGGACTCTCCGGGTTGGGTCTCTCTGTTAGCCTTTCTCAGTCAATCCGGAGTATCCGGATTGAAATCCGGAGTCTCCGGGTTGTGCGCAGCCTGCCCCCAACGGCTAGTTTTTGGGGAGTTCTATTTATAGCCCTTCCTCCCTCTTTTTGTAGAGGCTTTTTGGGTGTGGATTTTTGAGGGGCTGTGTGGGGGGCTTTGAGAGAGCTTTTACCCTTAGATCTAAGTGATCCCCTTGTGAGAAGGGTTGGGAAGAGTTTGGGGAGTGAGTCTTGAGTTGATTGAGCACTTGATTTCATCTCCAAGCTTGTTCTTCGTGAGCATTTGTTACTCTTAGAGGTTGAGGACTCCTAGACGGCTAGGAGGTCGCCTACGAGCCACCGGAGCTTTGTGTGGTTGGCCGTGGGAAGTTTGTGAAGGTCGATTCCGCCTCCGTAAGGGAAGGAATCAAAGGAGTGAAGACCGGCGAGTGCATTTGTGCAACACCGGGAGGAAGGGGGTTGAAAGAGACCCCGGCTCAAGTGTGACCGAGCCGCCTCAACGGAGACGTAGGATCCCCTCAAGGATCCGAACTTCGGGTGAAAAATCATCGTCTCCAAGTTTGCTTCTTTCTCTTGCTTTAGCATTTGATTTTGAATCTTGAAATTGCCCGATCTACTCTTTTGTTGTGTTTAGCTCCAGATCTACAATTTCCCCAGGTACCTGATAGCATTTAGATCTTTTGTATTCAAGTAGATTGTTGAAAAATTGCAGGGATTTAAAATCTCATTTCGAGGTCTTAAATCCGGAGTATCCGGACTTCTGAACCCGGATAGTCCGGACATTTCGGAGTATCCGGAGATAAGTCCCGGACACTCTGGCCTGAGTCCCTCGGATCCAATCCGGAGTATCCGGACTCCAGAACCCGGACAGTCCGGACATTTCGGAGTATCCGGATAAAAATCCCGGACACTCCGGACTTAGATCATCGGGAGATTTTATTTAGCTGCAATATTTTTATTCCGCTGCCTTTAGTTACAAAGTTTTTAATTCGCCTATTCACCCCCCCTCTAGGCGACATCCCCTGTCCTTTCAATTGGTATCAGAGCAAGGTCTCTCTTTTATTA
This sequence comes from Otatea glauca, assembly GCA_036346275.1. Taxonomy (NCBI): domain Eukaryota; kingdom Viridiplantae; phylum Streptophyta; class Magnoliopsida; order Poales; family Poaceae; genus Otatea; species Otatea glauca. The sequence continues at coordinate 16,555,155 of CM070719.1, read as the reverse complement.
GACTTAACCGTCTAGAGAGTAAAGGATGTCGACTAGAGGATTAGTGCATTCACATGATCCACTTGTACTAGATGGCACAAATTATGCTTCATGGAAATTAATTATGACTTCTCATTTTAAATCCATGAGCCCCAAAATATGGTGGATCGTAGATGTCGGCTTTTCCTCTCCATTGAATGAAGTTGCTCCAACTGAAGGAGAGAGGAAATGCCTACATCTCGACGCTCAAGCTACTAATGTTTTATTTTGTGTTGTGAGCGATGAAATCTTTGATAGAATATGCAATCTCAAGAGCGCTCATGAAATGTGGATAAAGCTTCAAGAACTATTTGAATCATCCACTTCTATTGAGGATTGCACTAAGGAAGAAATGTCGGGAGATGAAACATCAAGCTCCACCTCAAGCTCAAGTGATGAAGAACCGACATCTCCATCAACCTCAACCTCCGCCTCAAGTGACGATGAAGATGCTCTTCCATCACAAATCCGTTGCTTCATGGCGAAAGGTAAAAATGAGGTAAGTAAGGATGATGATGATGAGCTCACTTATAATGAACTTATGAATTTGCTAGAGGAGCTCAATAAATGTCTTGGAAAGGAGAAAAAGAAATATAAAATTTTGAAGCTTGAACATGAATCACTTCAAAATGATTATAATATGCTTCAAGAAAATCATGAATCCCTCCTTTCCAAAGAAACTCATAAGCCTAAGGTGGATATAGGAATCTCATGTGATTTAATTGATGAAATGTCTTGCTTAAATGTTAATCCTAATATTTCATCAAAATTTGACACATCCACCTCTTGCAATGATTTACCTTGTTGCTCAAATTCAAATGTTTCTACTTCCTCTATGCATGTTGAGACTAACCTTGCAGAGGAAAATAAGGAGCTCAAGGCACAAGTCATTAGATTAGAAAATGACTTGAAGAAGTGCGTAAAGGGAAAAGCCGTTCTCGACGAGATCTTGAGCAAGCCAAGGGCGCCTCAAGATAGCGAGGACTCGGCTACATCTCCAAGAGGAGACTAGCAAGACAAGGCACAACGAAAGACATTGAAGATCATCAAGTGCTTTGCTTGCAACAAGAAGGGACACTTCGCCTCCGTGTGCCCTAATAAAGTAGAGATCAAGCCACAACCATCAACAATGAGGCAAACCGACAAAGAGCAAGTCAAGAAGAAGAAGAGACGCTCAAAGCCTACTTGCTATAATTGTCGGAGAAAGGGACACATCGGTAAGGATTGTCCCAAAGGTATTACTCCTAAGCCTATTATTGTCAATGATCATTATTTGCTTAGGAAGGACAAAAATGGCAATGTGTTTGCCAAGTTTGTCGATTCTCCCAAGTATTTGCAAAATTATGATATTCAATTGCTTAGGAGAAATGAATCTAGAAATGTGTTTGCTCAAAATGCTAGACTTCCTAAGACCAAGAAAAATCATGTTGATCATGTGCTTAGGAAAAATAACAATAGCAAACCATTTGCTAGATTTGCTAGATCCTCTAAGCGTTCTCATTATAATGATCATCATATGCTTAGAAAGGATCAAACTAGAAATGGGTTTGTGAATTTTACTAGACCTCCTAAGCCTTCTCATTACAATGCAAATAATTTGCTTAGGAGGAATAATAACCTCAAACCCATTGCTAGTCATGTTAGTTCACCTAAGACTATTGATGTTAGGGCCATTTGGGTTCCTAAATCTATTGTGACTAACATTTTTGGACCCAACAAGAATTGGGTACCAACAAGTGCCTAAAAGACTATTAGGTAATATGAGATGGATTGGACGTTTGGCTTCTTCAAAAGGGAAGATGACTTAATCATTTGCAAAATGGAGCCAAGCATGAGGATGATCACTTCAATCTTGATCCAATGTCATCTCGGGTAACAAGTATCTAATTTGATTACTATTTAGCTTATAGCCTTGTGTAGGTTATATTGCATTATTCATGAAAATCAATTTAGATTGCTTGTTATATGCTTGCTCATGCTTATTAGTTGTTTTTATTGCAATCTTGAGTAAGTTTGGGATAGTGGCACATTAAGGGGGAGTGCTAAATCATAACCATGTATATTACATCCCTACATGTGCCCATATTTATATAAGTGCAAATATATATATTTCCAAAATCAAGCCATTTAGCCAAAAGTCAAAATTTTGTATAATATTTGTATTCTTGTGAAAAACTAATTGCAAAATGTATACAAATGTATTTGAAACGTTTTTCAAAGGTTTTGGCTTCACAAAATCTATTTTGAAAAGAAAATGAGTTTCATGATCAAAATCTAGATAGTAGTATCTTGTTTTGGATTTAAACTTATAATTTTCATATAATTAAATGTAAAATGAATTTGAAAGTAATTCCAAAACGAAAATCCTAGAGTTGGTCATTATTAACAATTCTTGTGTTCAAAATACTTTCAAAAGACCAACCTAGCGAAAGTTATTCGATTTTGAAACTCACCGAAAAACTATATTTGACCCATAATAGTCATATTATTGCACTTAGTGAGTTTCTCCGTTTGGACCGGATCTTGTGTAGTATCTTGGTTCAAAATGGTATCTTAGACTCATACACAAAATTCAAATATCTATATCTCATCTTATTTTTCACTTGAATCTTGTGTTGAAATATTTGGCTTTGTTTTACAAATAGCTATTTCAAAAAGACCATTTTAGTCAAAAGTCAAATCTTATGTTTAAAAGGCCCAAAATTGTGAAAAGCTTTGTAAAAGTATTCTAATATGTATTTCAAATGTTTTACAAGCTTTCAAAATGAAAATTCTATATTGAAATCAAAATTGGCCAAGATTTTTGGTTTGAACTAAAATAGCTTATTTAAGCATATTGCTCAAATCTTAGCATTCAAGTTGGATTTCATTATAAATGTTGGCTAGAAACCATCTTGATAATCAATTCTAAGTCATGGAAATTGAAATTGCATGCAATCCAAATTGAGTTGTATTTTGAGGCTTTTTATGAAAAACTATTTCCTATCTAACTTGCTTCAAAAAGGGTTAAAAGCAAAATATTTGTTTGAAATGCGAAATCTTATAAAAATAGTCTTCTAAAATGTTTTCAAATGTTTTCAAGTATCTAACCCTTGGTTAGAAGCTAAAAGTCAAACTTTGGTCTAAAAAGGATCTTTGTGATCTTGCTTTTGCATTTAACTTCAAATTTTTCTAAAGCAATATCTATTTGGAGTTTGAAAAAGTGGTCAATACAAAACTCATAGGGTTGGTCATTTTAAGTATTTCTTTAGTTCAAAGTTTTTCCAAACAACCAACCATTCAAAAGTTATAGCCATTTGAATTTGGCCAAAATCATCCATTTGACCCAAAATGACCCGTTGTTGCATTTTGTGGATTTCGCTATTTGAATTGGATTTATTTGTATATCTTGGATTGAAATAGTATTTTTAAATCATACAAAGCTATGAAAGCTCAAATCTCTATAAATTTCAATCCGGAATGCATTTTGAGCATTTGGTGAAAATTCAATTTCTTTTCAAACCTACAAAGCGCATTTTGTCATATCTTTTGAACGAAAATTCCTTTTAATGAAATTCTTCTTGGTAAACCTTATAAATAGTCCAATGTTTATTTCTGGAAAGTTTCAAACCATTTGGACTCAATTTGAAAAAGTTTTGACTTTTCTTCTCTTTGAGTAAAAATCATGCCTACAAAGCAAAACTTGGCAGATCTTTTGATTAGAGACTCCTTTTTGGAAAATTCTTTTTGGAAAAGTTTCTTGGGAGTCTAAAGAATGTTTCTGCACAATTTCAAATAATTCCAACTTAATTGAAATAGTTATGGTATTTTCTCTCTTTCGATCTTATTTGGCATACTCTTGCATTAAGTTGGATTTTACAATTTGAATGGATTTGATTATGCAAATAGGCTTATAAACATCTCTCTAAATCATATGAAGCCATATAAGTGTATATTACCATTCAAAACTCATTTGGTTCCATTTTGAGGATTTGGTGAAAATCTTAATCTTTTATGTGTTTCATATGCATCTTTCATCATATTTCTTGAAATGAAATTTATTTATTGAAAATCCTTGTTGGAAAACCTTCTCTCACATATGGAGTTCATATCTGAAAATTCTCAAATTTATTTGAACTCATGTGCAAGATTGTTGACCTTATTTGACTTAGTGTCAAAACTAAACCTCCAATGCTTCTAATGACCTATTTTTTATTGGAGAGTGATATTTGAGAAAATCCTTTTGGAAAAAGTCTCTTGGATGTTCATGGATCATTTCCGCAAAATCTTATGGCTATTGGACTTCATTTGATCAAGATTTGATCCAAATTCAAAATGTTCGATTTTAGGGATGAAAGTGAACAACCCGAGTATCCGGGTAATCTATCCGAGTATCCGGATTATCCGAACACTCCGGATCAAAAACACCGGAGTATCCGGGTTGTACTGCTCGGCCCAAATTCTTAAATTGATATCTATACTTTCTTGCAATATCTTGTTCATCCTATTTTTGGGGTTTCTCCTTTGCTCAAATCAATATTCAGTCTTCATAGCCCTCGAAGAGAATTTCGAGACGGATCTGTTCCGTGTTGATGATTTTTGCATTTGAGCAATGGTTTAAAAGCTATAATCGATTTTGTGCTGCTATTTGCATCTTTTTGAGATTTTAAGAGTTTTAAATTGGCATCTTGGCAAGCCTTTCAAGATGAAAACTAAGTGAACTTATTCATTGCTCCAAGCTTCTAAGTGGAGCATATCTATTTAAGTTTTCATTCCAATGAAAGTGCATCTTTTGGCTAAGTTATTCTGGAAATTGGATTTAATTGTAACTTAGCCTCAAAATGTTTTCTCTCTTGCATAACTTCGAGTTTATTATGGAAAAGAGAAAATTTCCCTTGTAAGCTGAAGAGTGATTTTGAATTTGTTTTACTCATTGTCTCTCTTACAAGTGGATGACAAGATTAAATTTGAATGAGTTTCAAATATTTTCATTGTCAAGTGGTGTAATAAAATCTTCAATTGATATCTTCAAGTTGTTTTTAAAATTGCATGCAAAGAGTATTGTCTTGTATATCATCTATATCGTGCATGTTGTACTTAGACATTATCAAACTAACTTGGGTCAAATTAAAAGATATTTGTTCCCAGAAATCGTGTGCTTGTCTATTGATGTTCAAGGTATTGGAAAAGGGGTCATCTTCGACGGTGGGATGAAGGAAATGGAGAGGAGCTCCATAGTACGAGGGATCTAAGACCGGGCCCGGTGATCATGACCAATTCGAACATGCAGTGGACAAGAATCGACAAAGGGACGTGTTTCTTTTCGACCATATTCAATAATGTCTGCACACCATTATGCTAAATTGTGTTATTCTAAATGGTGTTGTATCTTTCAATTGGTATGATTAATTGGTATCTTTCAAGAGGTATCCTCTAATCCTAAATTGTTTTGAAGTGTCATCTAACTTGCATTTGGTATTATCAAGAAGTAAAAGGTACATATGGGTGACACATTGCAAAGAGGTATACCCTTGATAAGTTTATGAAATTCTTGATCATGAAAGTGCATCTTACTTATACAATTTTGATTCATGATCTTGTATACATCTTGTGATCATATAAGCAATTCCTTCTTATGTAATCTTCTTTATATGATCTTGATTGTTAGAATTTAATTTGATCATGAGCATGTGCTTAAATTATATAAATTTGCTATATGATCTTGATGTTTAAAGAATATGTGAAATCATATTCGTGTGTCATGTTTAAGCATCACTTATATCCTAAGAATCATGACTTCTTTAATTTGGTATAACTAGAAAAATCCATTACCTAAATCTTGAAAATAATTGGTATCATATCTTGCCTAGATTTAGGGGGAGCTTAATATTATTGTCCTATTACTAGCTCCATATCTTTATTTTATTTTCTCCCTAATCTTTTTATTGAGTATGCAATCAAAGGGGAGAACAGATTTTATTGAATAAGCAATAAGAATCTTTTAAGCACCTTTTTGGGATTAATGACAAAAGGGGGAGAATTTATGGATTTATCAATTGTCCCCTAATCGATTGACAAAAAGGGATGATTTGTAAGTATGATCTCTTATTGTATCTTTATGCTTGTTTTAATGCTAAAATATCTTAATATTGTTATTTGGTGCAATTGATAATAGGTTTGTCATAAATCACCAAAAAGGGGGAGATTGAAAGTGCATCTAGGCACTTATGTTATTTTGGTGATTAATGACAAACACTCATAATGACAATCTATGCAATTAAGTAAATGCTTAACTTAGTGCTTAACAAATGATAAACCTCTAATATGATTATATTGGTATGAGACTAACTTGTTATTGCCTAGTTGAGTATTAGTCTCATCTTTTAGAGGAAAATCAAGTGGGATGGTTAAGCAAAGATAAGGTATGCAATTTTGGTATCTCTTCTATATTTGTTATTGCATTCCTTTCGTGCAAATGCATAGTGAACTCCAAGTAGCATGTTGATTTTATATATGCACATTGGTTCATGTCATATTTATTTGTGCATATATATTCATTTGAGTTCATTATGGTATGCATGTATTAACTAGAGTTAAACTTCATATTGCTATAGATTGACTTGGTGCATGCATGTTTTAGTTGTATATCTTCTCATGCAATTCTCTTAGTGAAGTTTAATCTAGTGTTGGATCACATATTCACTCTTATTCCAAATATTATTTGCACATGTACAATTCGTGTATATTCTATCATGTGCTTCATTTAAGTAAAGATTGTGATCCTTGCCATGATTTAATTGATTCATCATATTGGCAATTATCTCTCTAGTGCATATAGATCAATTACATATTCATCATGATGTACTTAGTAGAGAACATTTCTTATGTCAAGTGTTTCCATTTTGTGTTGTGCTTCTTTATATGAAACACTTGTAGTAATCAACTGCTCACAAATATCAATTTGTTCATATCTATTGAGCTTTTGGGACTAATGTCTTTCATGAGTAGTTTGGAAAGAATTAGGTCCCGTCTGTGTATGATGACCAAGGTATCTTGGAGGATGATCATTAAGCTGAGGTCAACAAGACGGCGGTGTCACCAAGAGTTGAGGACTAAGTCAAGAGCGACTTGGCGTGGAGATCGTCAGAGAGGATGATCAAGTCAAGGTTGATAGGACGAGAGTCTCATGAGGTGAATCGAGTCGAGTTGGACAAGGCGAAGATGTCATCAATTATATGGTGAAGGTCTTCATGCATCGACATCAAGAAAGAAGACGGCAAGTGACTATTTCTAGACTTATATTATCTTTTGATTTAATTTGAGTCTAAGGATTGCTGTACTATTAAGAGGGATGCGATGTCGAATGACTTTTAGATGTGTCAAGTGCTCAAGTGATCCATCCTTGTGAATCTTAGAAAGAGAGTGGTGTTGGTGGTGCCGAAAAGTGAGGGTTGTAGGTCTCCCTTGGATTCTTTGTGATATCTGTGTTTATCCTTTGAGTTTTGGGTAGTGAGACCTTGTTAGTTGTGTAGCCCTCGTTCTTAGCTTTCGGGAGAGTCCAAAATCGCTGGAATCGGAGTCCGGAGTGGAAAGTTATGCTCGTTTTCGTCGGGCTGCTCCGTGCTGTTCGGACTATCCGGGTTGAGTCCGGACTATCCGAACATTCCGGACTATCCGAACATTTTTCCGGACTCTCCGGGTTGGGTCTCTCTGTTAGCCTTTCTCAGTCAATCCGGAGTATCCGGATTGAAGTCCGGAGTCTCCGGGTTGTGCGCAGCCTGCCCCCAACGGCTAGTTTTTGGGGAGTTCTATTTATAGCCCTTCCTCCCTCTTTTTGTAGAGGCTTTTTGGGTGTGGATTTTTGAGGGGCTGTGTGGGGGGTTTTGAGGGAGCTTTTACCCTTAGATCTAAGTGATCCCCTTGTGAGAAGGGTTGGGAAGAGTTTGGGGAGTGAGTCTTGAGTTGATTGAGCACTTGATTTCATCTCCAAGCTTGTTCTTCGTGAGCATTTGTTACTCTTAGAGGTTGAGGACTCCTAGACGGCTAGGAGGTCGCCTACGAGCCACCGGAGCTTTGTGTGGTTGGCCGTGGGAAGTTTGTGAAGGTCGATTCCGCCTCCGTAAGGAAGGAATCAAAGGAGTGAAGACCGCGAGTGCATTTGTGCAACACCGGAGGAAGGGGTTGAAAGAGACCCCGGCTCAAGTGTGACCGAGCCGCCTCAACGGAGACGTAGGATCCCCTCAAGGATCCGAACTTCGGGTGAAAAATCATCGTCTCCAAGTTTGCTTCTTTCTCTTGCTTTAGCATTTGATTTTGAATCTTGAAATTGCCCGATCTACTCTTTTGTTGTGTTTAGCTCCAGATCTACAATTTCCCTAGGTACCTGATAGCATTTAGATCTTTTGTATTCAAGTAGATTGTTGAAAAATTGCAGGGATTTAAAATCTCATTTCGAGGTTTTAAATCCGGAGTATCCGGATTTCTGAAACCGGATAGTCCGGACATTTCGGAGTATCCGGAGATAAGTCCCGGACACTCCGGCCTGAGTCCCTCGGATCCAATCCGGAGTATCCGGACTCCAGAACCCGGACAGTCCGGACATTTCGGAGTATCCGGATAAAAATCCCGGACACTCCGGACTTAGATCATCGGGAGATTTTATTTAGCTGCAATATTTTTATTCCGCTGCATTTAGTTACAAAGTTTTTAATTCGCCTATTCACCCCCCCCTCTAGGCGACATCCCCTGTCCTTTCATATTTTCGTACAAATTACTATTTTAAAATAATCAAACAACCTCTCTCCATTTTAAATAGATGGCAACAAAATTTTATAATTAATATACCGAGAATTCTCAGCAAAAATAATCTGCACAATTACTTTGCATTAAACAAAATTGATAGCAATACCTGCCGTCGTTTTAAATGACGACAAGCTCTCTATCATCGTTTCAAATATAGACATAAACTTGACCTCGGTATATTATTTCTACAATTCTTTTTTTTAGAATATACTATTTAAAACCGTTTATGCCCAATGCCACGTGGCCCATGTCTACCCAGCTCCACTCTCAAACCTCAAAACCCTCGCCGTCTTCTCCGTATCACTCCTCGGCGTCCTCGCTCGCTCTCTCCTCACCATCTCCTCAGACCTAGGGTTCCGGCGAACCCGCGAGCGAATGTCCGGCCACGGCGGCGGTGACGACGAATACAAGCACGACGAGTCGGTGACCCTCCTGGTCATCGTCTCCCTCGCCGCGCTCTCTCTCCTCTCCTTCATCGCCGCCTTCGCTTACTACTGCTACGTCACCCGCAAGGTCTCCCGCCGCCTCCACTCGCTCGACGTCCCCAAGCGCTCTTCCTCCCCTCCCCCTCCTGCCCCGGCGATCCTGCCCCAGGGGAAGGAGAACCCGTCCAGCAACTCCACCAGCGACGGGGCGGCGGCGGGAGCGGTGGTGGTCGGCGCGGAGAGGGGGGTGCAGGTGTTCAACTACCGGCAGCTGCACGCGGCGACGGGTGGGTTCGGGCTGGTGCACGTGGTGGGGCAGGGGAGCTTCGGGGCCGTCTACCGCGGGGTGCTCCCCGACAGGAGGAAGGTCGCGGTCAAGCTAATGGACCGCCCCGGGAAGCAGGGCGAGGAGGAGTTCGAGATGGAGGTGAGTTTGAGTGGTAAGATCGTGCCTTTCGAGCCCTTTGCGGCAGATGCGGCTCTTTTCTTGTGTTGGAATAGGGGCGCGGTCAGAATTTATCAATTTACTGCCCCCCGTAGCTCATTTCAGTTAGAGGTGAAAGTGGTCGCGGGCTGTCCACTAGTCCGCTTAATTTAGCCCACATAAAATAGTAAACGGACATCCACAGCCCACATAAAATAGTAAACGGCCAGCCCACGAAGCCCACTCGCGTCCGCTTGACCCACTCGAGTTCACTCTCCGCAATTCCGCGTCGCTGCATCGAGTTCGTCTCCTCATCGCCGCATCCTAGGGTTTCCGCCTCATAGGCTCCTCCGCGCTTCTCCTCCGCGCTTCGAGTCCATCTTTAGGGTTTCCGCCTCCGCATCGACTCTCTACATCGAGTCTTCACCTTCTCCGCATCAAGTCTCTGCCTTCTCCGTAGGCGATGGGGATTTGAGAAAGCATGGCAGATGGGGGTGGCGACGTTGCAGTGAGGCTCTTTGCAGGCGGTAGGGAAGAGCCGCAGCTTGCAGTTGGCGGCGATGAGCAACAACATCAGGGTAGCGGTGAGGTCCGTGACTGCGAGGAGCCGTCGCTATCCAAGAAGTGTGTATCCTACCCTTCCCTCTTGCAGTTCTTGATTCCTCATTTTTTTATGATTTGTTGTTGTTGGTGTTTGCCGGATGTAGATCCAGGAAAGAACAGAAAAGGAAGAAGCTACACACGAGGAAGAGGCTGGTAGATGAGAAGAGGAAGAGGCTGGAAGATGATAGCCGACCCTGGGAGGCAGTGAAGACGAATAAACAAGACCGTGCACACGCTCCTCACCTGGTATGAATGATCTGCTCACACGAAAAAACTTGGCATTTATTCCATCTTTTATACCTCCTGCTATTTGGCAAAGGTACGTACCATATGCAACTTATAAGCACGATTACAAAACAGTGACGACCAGAATATAGATGCTGAATTCTTTGTGTTGTATATTCTCAACTCGAATATTTCTTTTGGAAAGGGAGATTCCAACCAGGTTTTCAGATCTTGTGGGATTTGAATATTGAAATTGCGTTCACCAATCGGCTTTTTTTTCTTGGTGTTTCTTGAAGTTTATATTTTTCTTCCAAGATTGCTATGCTATAAACACCTTTAGCGAAGAACAGAACTACATGGATGTCTTGAACTGAGAACAAAAATTCATTTCATAACTTCACAAGTATACATCTGATACGTTATACTAAACAAATGAACAAAACTTGCAACATTGGAAAGAACAGAGTATGTCTTTGGTGCTCTTACATAACAAAATGAAAAAAAGATGTAAAATCCGACTATTCCGTTTTCCTTTTCTTATGTAAAATCTTGAAAATTACTCTCAGCTCCCTAAACTTACCTCCGTATGCACCCTAACTCACTTTATATTGTTTAGTAAGTTTAGGGAGCACATGAAAAGTTAATAACATCATTTAAAAAAGAACAGAGGGATTACTATTATCCTCTTTGTGAGTCCTTCACGAGACTGGAAACCAAATAGTCAAAAGGAAGCTTCAAGAAGCAAGTTTATCACCAAATAGATACATACATTTATTTAAACTAGTTGTTGTTTAGTGCAGTACAGAAAGTAGTAGTTTGCATTATCAACAACATCATAAAGTACCTTAAATATAGGTTCTGCTTTGTCATGAAAAACTTTACATGATCTACCATGTCCAGATCGAGGGTTCAATATAACAAGTATTCTCGGTGGAGCTTTACATTTAATCGGTGGGTGGTCAAATAAAACCCCACTGATGGGGGCATCTGGGTCTTGCTTGATACTGGATGTTGCAGGATGAGGTAGTACATTAATACATATGCGTTGTTCTGCAAAGCATGTTACCCACAAAATGGCCTCATCTTGGGTAGGAGCTATAAATCGGAAGTCCTTCTGAACTTTATATGTCTTTCCGAATAAAGACTTCTTAGCAGGAAATGCATGCATAGTAAAATGTTCGACGCCAGAATTATAAGATATCTGCTAAAATATAAGCAAAGCACAAAAAATTATTGGATTACCCAACTGGGCCAAAATAACAATAGAAGTGCATCTTAGTATCTAAAACTTACAGAGATGATGAGTTGATGACATGATGTCCTCAAGGCTGAGTACAGACGAACCCCATATTAGGGCTTTACTTGTGAGTCTTGCATCAATTGTATCAGCTTTTCCATTTGCTGACAATTGATCATCCTTCTATTTAATTCACTTGTTCTCTTTGTTTCCTAGGGAGGGTGTTCACCGTCGGCTACTCTACCAAGTCTACGAATTCGGTCTCCAATGGCGACTGTGGTGAGGTCGCCAGGGGTAAACTTGTTGATGTCAACACCTGGGACGTTGCCGAGAATGGCGGCATTGAAACGAGGGATATCTCCATCAGCAGCTCTGCCTACCTCCTCTCAAACAAAACGAATGAGGTCCCCATCTCCAGCGACACCATGTTATACTATACATTTTCCATCGCCGATGAGGTCTCCATCCTCTACGAGGACTTCCCATGGTGAGATTTTATTTCTATGTTCTTTTTTAGATATGTAGTAAAGCATTGCCATTGTCTATAGCAAGTTGAAAGTAGTGTTTTTAATGATTAGGCTCCAGACGTAAACCACGCAAGTTGAAATCCGATGTATGGAAGGAGGCCGAGCCAATATATCGTGATGGAAAACTTGCAGAAGGAAAGTGCATACATTGCCACCAAACCTTTCCAGCCTCACGAGGATCAGGGACTAGCCAAATTGGAAGACACTTGAAGGTATGCGAAATGAGAACTAGAATGCATGATATGGTAGATAAAATGCATTCTTCAAAGCAACTTCATCTGAAGTAGTTGTCTTGAAAGATTGGAAATTTGACCCTGAGGTCTCACGTAGAGAGCTTGTGCGAATGATCGTTCGCCATGAACTGCCTTTTTCCTTAGTGGAGTATGATGGCTTTAGATCTTTTGTGGCTAGCTTAAACCCAATATTCAAAATGATTTCTAGAACAACTGCTCAAGCTGATTGTATTACATCTTATAAGGAGCATAGATCGGGTTTGCGAAATCTTTTCAAGGACTGTAATTCTAGAGTATCATTGACCGCCGACATGTGGACGTCAAACCAGAATCTAGGATACTTATGCATTACATGTCATTTTATCGACAATGAATGGAATGTTCAAAAGAGAATTATAAGATTTTGTCCTATGGAGACTCCACATGATGCTTTGAACATGTATAATGTAATATTGAAGAGCATTCAAGATTGGCACATTGAGGATAAAATCTTCAGTTTTACATTAGACAATGCATCAGTTAACACTGCAATGATCAACTTTCTGAAAGAAAATTTACTAGAAAAGCATCTTCTAAATTGCCAAGGCAAATTGTTTCACATTCGTGTGCTTCTCATGTTTTAAATATTATCGTCCAAGATGGATTAAAGGAAATAGGCGTATGATAGATAGCATTAGAAGCAGTGTTAAGTATGTCAAGAGTTCGCAATCAAGAAAAGAGAAGTTTGAAGAAATCATTGCACGGTGGGAGTATCGAGAAGCACCCTTCACTTGATGTAGCCACAAGATGGAACTCAACTTTTCTTATGCTTAAGTCAGCGTTGCCTTTCAAAGCAGCATTTTATGCCCTAGCACAACAAGACTCAAATTACAAATATACTCCCACGTCTTTAGAATGGAGATGGGCTGAAGATGTTGTTAATCTATTGAGGGTTTTCTACACTGCCACTAAAGTTGTTTTGGGTTCAAAATATCCAACATCCAACCATTACTTCCATGGGGTGTGGTTAGTTAAAAAATCCTTGGAAAATGGAACTAAAAGTAGAAACCCTATCATTGTGGCCATGGTAAAAGAAATGCAAGAGAAATTTGACAAGTATTGGAAAGAGTCGTACTTGGCTAATTGCATACCTGTCATACTTGACCCAAGATACAAGTATGACTATATTGAGTTTCGCTTGAAGATGGCATTTGGAAGTCATGCTGAGAAACACCTCGATGAGGTTAATGAAGCTATGCGAATCCTTTTTGATGAATAAAGTGAGAGAATCAGTTGAGCATTTATCACAAGGAGCAAATGGTGATGACGACGTGGAGGCTGAAAATGACCCTCTTGCAGATTGGGATCAGCATTTAAGTGCCAAAAAAGTTCAAGCAAGCAATGAGCTTGATAGATATTTGAAGGAAGAGTTATTCCCTCGTAGAGAATCTCTTGATATTTTACAGTGGTGGGCGGTACAATCTCCAAAGTATCCCATCCTTTCTTGTATGGCACGTGATATATTGGCTATCCCTGCTTCAACTGTTGCATCTGAGTCCGCGTTTAGCACTGGAGGAAGAGTTATTAGCGATTATTGGAGCAGGCTCTCCGGTGACACCATCGAGGCCTTAATTTGTCTTCAAGATTGGCATAAAGCAACCGGCAAGCTCATTTTTAATTATTTCTAACTTGTTAGTTTACTCGATAATAATCGTATGTCGATTTCTGACTTTCCAATGTTTCAGGCTTTTCTCACCAAAAGAACACACCAGCAGAGGATATGGATGATGGTGATGACTGAGGGTGATGACTTTGCAATTTTTTTGTGTAATCTTTGCATGGTTATATGCTGACTATTTCAGGCAGATGCAAAATTTGTGATAAATTCCATGACTTCACAACAACTAAACCAAACACCATCTACGATAGTCTTGCACCTAATTATCATACTTGTGGTAGTTTTGATCAATGAAGGTAAATAAGCTTATTAGTGATCAATTCAAACTTCAGGCCGCATTTGTTCTTCTGAAGTGATTTTTTTGACAAAATAAACTGATACCGTGTTTCTTCAGATCATATTTCCCTAAAAAAAACTTTAGAGAATGTTAAATATAGTTGCATGTTTGAAAGAAAGCTAGTGGGTATTCTTCCTGGCAAAGAAATACATCAGTTTTGAATTACAATAATAATAGTTTAATAGTCAGATATAGCTAAATTCATAAACAACACAAATTCTTATTTTATTTACACTGTTCAAGACCTTATGTGAAACAGCTGACCACTGAAACAATTGAGAATTTAACTTTGAATGATATGCAAGACAGATGGTGACCTGCTCAAAATTTTCAGCCTGCAATAGTCTTGGAAGATCTGAGCTGACCCTTGTTTGCCTTCTCCTTGGTGGTCAACTCTTTCATCAGCCCACTTCCAGTCATCCCTGGACCCTGATGCCAATACAAGCAACAACTTTCTCCCCAAGATGATTATCAGGTATGCCGATCACTACAACATTAGCTACTCCTAGGTGCTGAGATAGTACTGCTTCTACCTGAACAATTTGAGGTGTTCATCACTTTTTTATCATTATAGATTAAACAACACATCACATTTGCACTAATGCGAGAATAACTGAATAAGCACATCTTCTGGGTAAACATTTTCCCCTCCACTTTTGATGCGACCCTTGTCACCCCATGAGCCATAGATTGCCGGTTTTGTCCATCCATCCAGTGTTGCGGTGTCAAGCCATCCATTCCTCACGAGAATCGATGTGTCAATCGTATTGTTCACCCAAGATCCAACCATTGTATGCAAGCCTCTTGTCAAGATATTCCCTCTTGATGAAGAGCTATCTTTACTATCATCATGCACTGATTCGTATCTCAACATGAGGTCTTTGGTTTTCCAAAAAAATATATAGAAATTCGAAGGGAAGTGGCAACTAATTTTGGATGAATTGTCGTGGAACGCAGCGCAAGGAAGGCTATGGTTGGGTGAATGTCGGGTTGAAGTCAATTGGCAGGAGATACTAATGTTCTCTCACTCTCAGACTTTCAACATTGACATTGTGAACTTATTTTCATAGCTAATATTGTTGAGTGATCATTGTCTAAATTTAGAAGGTCTTCTTTCATGAATCAAAAAATTGTTAAGTGTTCATTTCTTCTTGTTTTGGTTGAATGGACAATGCAGTAACATCTGATGCAAAACTGTTGGGAAAAATTATTTAGAGTCTCTCTAATAGAGCCTTTTTTTCATTGTTGGGAAAAACCGAGAATTTTGTGGACATTGTTCTGTCATTGTTGGGAAAAACTGAGAAATTGATGGATTGAAATTCCGTATTCTTATGGTCATCTTTGTATATCTCCAAGTAAGAGTTTGCGGCCAAACTGAGTATTTGATGGATTGTAATTCGTTTGTTATCTCAGCAAGAGCAAGCAAACTGAGAACTTGATGGATTTTAAGAGTTTGTTTGTCTCAGCAAACTGAGTACTTGATGGATTGTAATTCATTTGTTATCTCAGCAAGCAAGAGAGTTTTGTGGGCTTCGTGGGTACCGCTTTGCCCGCATAAAATTTTTGTGGGCTATAACATTGACCCGCATAAGAGTTTGCGGCCAGGCGGGCAAAATGCAGCCAGCATTCTGGACGTCCCACTTGCATGCTGAATTTCAGTTGGTAAACGTTGGATCATGGAGTGGCCATTCCGTGCTGGTGATGTTTTTGTGGTCCAAACACCAAATGGAGACAACGAGGAGTTTCCTGAGCGGAAATGGGGTCACTTGGGGTTTTTATGGGTTGCCAAAGATCTTTCTAAAAATGGAGCGGTCGCTTATTTGGTGCATAGGTGCGGTTATTTTTATTGTTTCACTTGGTAAAACTTGGCCTTCGTGTGAAGTTCTCGTGTCAAGGCGAGATGTTCTTTAGTTCAGCTGCACCGTTGTGGATTCCTGATGTGATCTACCCGGAAGTTTACAGTTATTTGCAGTGTTTATGTAGTTATAATGGTTTCTAACCACATATATACATGAAGCGCTTCGTTGCTAAATCTTGAATCTTTCTAGTCTTCGCTGCATGGGGGCTGTAATCTTTTGAGTTTGAGCTGGAGCTTGGTGCTATTAATCTGTCCTCATCAACTAATGAGGAGTGTGAGTGGGTAAAAATTGAACTATGGTGGTGTTTGTTGTGAACATGTGATCATTTTGTAGGTGGAGCTGCTGAGTCGGCTCCGATCGCCTTATTTGCTGGGCTTGATTTGCCATTGTTCAGAGGGTGGACACCGGCTACTGGTGTATGAGTTTCCAATGGGGGTCTCCAGGAGCATCTCTACCCAAATGCAGGTACGCCCAGCTTGTAACATCCGATTTATATCTGTTTTGTACATTTGATATTGTGCACAGATCATTAAGAGGGTTTTGACGTTGCTATGAAGTTTCACGGCATTTGAACACCAGAATATGGGGGCAAATTTACCAGGAACTATCCCTAGAGTTACATGGCCATTGGCTTTGGATGGCAAAACAATGTGGGGACCTAACTCAATTAATTGCTTAAGTACCAATACTAGCAGTATTAGGTGGGGAACTTTTTGTTGTTATACTTGTCCGAAACCCCATGTGTTAGTTGAAGGAGAAAAGGAAGCATTGTTTAGTCTTGCTGAAGAAGCGAGCTTATATCCGACTGAAAGGAGGGACAGTAAGCTTCAAACAGAAAATAGCGCAATAAACATTCTAAATTTACTGCTTATGACATTTCAGCATTTGACAAATGAATTGGGTAGTTGAATATCTTGGGAAATATGCCATGGGTTTTTATGGCTATAATTCATGGCATACTTCTTTATTATCATTGCCAGCGTTTGGTGTGAATGAGCAATGGAAAGCATTTGTTACTCTAAAGCTAATGTAGGATACATTGTTTACATATGCTCTGGACTATGCCTTTAGAAGGATTCAGTTGGAGCAATATAATTACCTAATTGGCGAACCTACAAATCATCTACCTCAAAGTTTCAGTCTCATGAAAATCAAAGAGAATTTCTGATCCATGAAAAAAATAGAGATGAACAAAGGTTTATCCAGTTTCTAGCACATACACCTGGCCAGGGACATGTATGTATCTTTACAGATTGTCATGTGATGCCCCAAGCAAGTGTACCCACAATTTTGAAAGCTGATAAAAAAAGGTATTCCACTGCTCTTTTAACTAATAAAGATCCTTAATTTGCACCTGACCAAAATGAATTAGTGATTATGCCCAAATCATCCATGTGTTTTAAGAGACTAGTAGAATTTCTGAACAGCACGAAAAGTTGCTTTTATTGATATCCCTTGTACTGCGTTCATCGGCAGCTTGTTGCTTAATGTTGAGGATGACTGAATCATTGACAATAACAGGCAAGCTAGCCAAGCCAAATGTTCTTTTGATTTCATGGCACTGAAAACTCTAGATCATAAAACATGGTCATGAGATACACTTTTGATTAAATTGCGAGATCACCAACATTCCTAGTAAAGGAAAAGGTATGACAGATACTACAAGTCCCATCGTCTTTTGGATGAACAACATAAATGTTTGTACTACAATCTATGCTGTTGATAAAAGTTATCAGTGGGTCTGGCTCTATGCTGGTGCTGTGGGCCGATAAGAGAAGAAAAACAATTTCTTTCAGTATGGTCCCTAGGTAGGTCATTGATTGCTTGACCAATGTTACAGACCTCAGCAACATTGGTTAGGTACATCACAAATTTGGATATAGGTACGATGTTAAAGGTTTTATGACTTTTGGAGTGTACATGAAGCTGTGTTTGTTAGGTCCTGTATCCCTCGGATCTAATAAATTATCTAAATTTTCATGTAACTATTTAGCTAAATTGGAGCTACTCTTACCTTTTACAAGACGAGATTTAAATATACTATCAATGCTATTGGCTTTGGTTTAGTCTAACGAAAATATGTTGACCTTATGCCGGTATCACTTGACCTAATTTAGCCTGTGTAATGCTGTAGAAGAAAGTAGAAACTAGTGCTGAAACAGGTTAACTTGTCCCATGGTGAATCTTGCATCTTTAATTTAAAAAATTCTGAACTTTGTTCCAAATTAAGAAATGCAGGCCTCGGAAAATTTTAAGTTGGATATCTGGTGTTCAATTGGAGAGTTCCACTATTCTTTTGAACAAGCTTTGCACTTCATTCATTAAACCATTTATAGCATTTTGTACATATTGCCTGTCATTAAGTGAGGATACTTCTAGATGTTATGGTTTAGAAACATGCAAAGTAAAATTCATTACCAAATGCCAATCATTATATGCGCTTGTTGGTACATGTTCTCTCTGTTTTAAGCGTGCAGGTGATTGGCATACTGTGAAAAATGCAGAATCTTCATTTTTTTGAAGTAATACATTTCATTTTTTAGGTTGATTTGTTTCTTACCAGTTAATGCAGCAGATAACTTTTTATTGATTTTATTCATTAAGCCAGTTTTCTTGCCGACTGATTGTTCTACAAAGCTGTCGTTGTAGGTTCCTGTGGAGGCATCTCAAAATTGGACTGGCCTACGAGAATGAGAATAGCACTTGAAGCAGCTAAAGGTCTGGAATATCTTCATGAGCATGTTACTCCACCTGTTATACACAGACATCAAGAGCAGCAATATTCTCCTGGACAAGGATTTCCATGCAAGAGTCTCAGACTTTGGTTTGGCCAAGCTTGGATCTGATAGAGCTGATGGTCATGTATCTACTTGAGTTCAAGGCACGCAAGGCTATGTTGCACCAGAGTGAGACCAGATTCCTTTGGTTTGGGGTCCTTTAGTTAACTGTTTCTCAATTACTTGCTAAATCCATTGAGCCAGATCTTACTGATTTGTGCAATTCTTTTTGTGTTTTACTTAACTGATTATACTGTCTCTAATATGGTACACATGCTACAAACTCTGTAGATATGCATTGACTGGGCATTTGACAACCAAATCAGATGTGTACAGTTATGGTGTTGTGCTTATGGAGCTGCTTACTGGCAGGTTACCAGTTGATATGAAGATGCCTCCCGGAGGTGTTCTAGTTGACTGGGTAAGCATAACATTAGCTGCTCAACAGAGTTGCTGATTTATGTAGCTTTACTTTGAACTGTTTTCTTCTGCAATCTTGAAGCATAATGTTTTATAGAATACTGTATAGCTGTTGGTCTAAAATAGACAGTGCAACACTGAGTCCTTTTGCAAAAGATTGAGGTGGTTTCCAAGTGAAAAATGAATATGTACTAATGTACATGTACTTCTATTCTTCTAAAACATGTACGTGCACTTCAATTGTCTCTGCTCCATGATGCTAATCACTTTCATATGCTCGTGAGTCATGACATATCTTAATTATGATCCATCTGCCTTTCTCTTCTTCTAGTAGGGAAAAGGTCAACTTTCATGGTTTATTTTCGAGAGTGCTATTTGAACATTACATATATCTAACCTTTCACTTGTTGCATTGATGCAGGCATTGCCTATGCTCACTGATGGAGAGAAAGTTGTGCGGATCTTGGATCCAGCACTGGAAAGTCAATATTCATTGAAAGATGCTGTTCAAGTCGCTTCTATTGCTGCCATGTGTGTTCAACCAGAGGCTGACTATAGGCCACTAATGGCTGATGTAGTCCAATCGATAGTTCCACTTGTCAAAAACCATTCTACTCCTAAAACGTGCAACCGTAATTTCCAAGCATCGAAGCCACTTGACTAGGAAAGCAAGTGCTTAATCTCAGGTCTGCTGTTGGTCTTTTCCGGAACTTCTGACAGCTGCTGAGATGGTGGAATCGGTATGCTTCTTGACATTAATCTCGTCTTCTGCTAGTAGATTTAGAATTTAAACATGAATTTAGTTTGATGGTCCTGAAAGCTAGTTTGAGTTTGAAGGGAATTTCTATAGCATGTGCAATTAATTCTCATGTTTGGTGGTTGGGATTAGTACCTGTGGTTGTGTTAGTTCATCATTAGATCATAGTGTTGTTTTGAGCTGGCAGAATTGCAATGTACTGTTTTTTTTTTACTTTTTTTTTTTGGCTTGCCAATTATGTTACGTGTCCTTGAAGAATTATGTTCAGGGTCTTAACATTTAGGCTAAGTACACTGGTCTCCTCACCGTGGCCTAGAAGTATCATCGGTGTATTTTGTATATGTAATATATTGTAGGTTTCTGGAACTTACGTCGAAAATCCCTTTCTGGTTGAGCAATTACATGCTTTTCCTCTCTTGTCAGTCCTCTTTTAAGCTTCCAAGTCAGTCTGGTTCAAAGAAATTTTAATTTTCATTGTGTATGTTGCAAAAAAGAAAGGTTTTAAAAAAGAACAGGATGGTAATGTTATGGTATATTCCAAGCTTCCAACACCAAACTATTTCAATGCATTGTTGCAACAACTTGTGCAAGGTTGAGACACTATTTGTGTTTTCTTTCTCTTTTTGAGTGGTGTTGCACATTGATTAATGTGGTTGATGATCTAAGGGAAGTGGTTGATCGTGCATCACGTTTTTGGCAGTTGAGCCAGCAAGTATTAGGAACTGCAACTAACGGTTGGTCAGTTGTTATGGTGGTTGAAACCTGAACGATTATTCCAGAAGAATATGCAGAGCCGGTGTAGACAAAATGTTGCCAACGTGACTAGCAACAAATATCAGCTGCGTTTGTTGGCGAAAATTTAAAATATGCTTAAGTGTCACAAAAAAAACGTGTACTTAGAGCTCACCCGATTGGAATCCTCGGCGTTTTTTAAACGAGGATTGCTTCTATGATCTTCAAAAAATACCACGGACTGTAAAAACAAATAACCTTAAATTACTACATGCAATTGACAATGAAATGAAACAACCAGCTTTGTTTGGAACACGAGAAATTCATGGATTGCTATGAACATAATGCTTTCTCAAGAATTTGAACCTAAAATATGGAATGGACGAATGCTAAACTAAGAGTAAGCTTCACATTTTTTTCTATTTTTTTATATCTCTCAAACGGCGTGATTGGGTTATATATATCGATTAGTTCACTTAAAAGCTTAAGTTGATGGGCAAATATGGAAAATACATTTATACTTCAACACTTCTCACGTGTAGATTGCCTCAGACCTAACATGTAGAATAGAAGTGGGTTCCAATTTTTTTTCTTGCCCTAGCTAAGTTTTGAACTTAAAACCTCCTAGCTTGAATAACATATTGAACCTTAGAGAGAGGGCAGTAGTGCAGCATGACGGTCGCCGAAGTATATGGACGGTGCACGCATGCAACCAAAAGAGAGAACGAGAAGGACATTGGAGGCAAATATGTGTTCACCGTTGAGAACAGGGGACTGGGCGACGAGCGGCGGCATGCATGTAGAAGAGAGGCAGCATCTTGGATGCGAACAAGACACGTATGTGTACCATGCTGCTTCTTTGTGTCTAGATCGGATAAGCAAAAGAACAGAAGAACGGAATCGGATGCTAGAAGCTCACGGCTCATGAGAAGCCCGTAGAACGTATGAGATGTCTTGCTCCTTACGAAGTCACACGATTCTCTTTGTTTCTTAATATATCCATCCATCCAATTCTCGACTCCAAATAACTTAGATTCACCACCGCCACGAGCAGCTCTTTGTCGGCGTGTGCTGGCGTCCCACACACTGTTAATGTAGCAACTTCCTTCTCTGCCTATTGTCATGGAGGAAGAAGTGGCAGCGATGCCACGACTGCAGCCGCCACCACTAAGAATCACACCGGTGACCTCGACGATGAGCTTCGGCATGGTGTTTGTCCTCGTCAACTCTAGCAAACCGCAAGTGTTGCTCCCTCGTTCTCCTCTAAGCACTACTCCCTCGTTCTCCCTATGTCGCCCACGTTGGAGGGCTATCAGTAAGGCATCAGGTAGGCCTCATCCTCGCCAGCTCCGAGGCTACAGGTGATGAGGCATGAGGCTAGCCTCCTCCTTTATCGCCATCGAGGCCAAAAACCACTGAGTATAGTGTTTGTTGCATCTATAAGATTTTTTTATTGCGATAGGTGATTTAAGACATTGGAATTATATTTTTTACTATAAATTCTCGAGATGTTGCACTTCACAATCTAAAAGGTTGCGTCCTCCTCATCTAAATGGTGTTATTGTTATTTTTTGATGTAGTAACGTTTTAGTTGAGAGTGGATTTTTTCCCCTTTTTCTCAATGTTGCAACAATCATTACACAATATTACACAATCGAAATCATAATGTTTCATGAGCTATTACAATCGTTGCGTGGGAGAACACCTAAGTGCCCAATGGATTTTTGTTGCACTTCGATGTATACTTTGTTGCATCGGGGTATTTTGTTGCACATATTGATTATAATTATTGCATGCATTATCTAGTGATGTTGTGCTAACGTGTACGATGGAAAGTTTCTCATCGGACATCTGATTCCTAGTCATTCCCTAAGAAGAAAAGACCACGAGAGGCATGCATGCATGCAGCTAGATGTGGGCATCTAGCCGGGCTTTTTGGGGCTTGCCCGTGGCATGATAGGCATGGCATGACACACATGTGCATGGGTCGGGATGGTATGGCACGATTGTTAGGGCCATGCTGGACCTAGCGATCAAGCACAGTGGACGACACGGCACATTACGTCTCAAAGGGTCGTGCTTGGGCCGGCATGGTATGCTATAGGGCCAACGGGCACGATGCAGGCATGTCATGACTTTGGCATGAGTTGTTTACAGTTTTCGATAAATATTATAAAAAATTTGGTAATAGAAATGAAGTAAGAAGAACTGCCTCAAAAATACAACAACCGCGAGGCGGTTTGAGCACTTCAAGCGTGTGGAACAAGCTAAAATACAGGGCATCTAGTTCGTCTTCCAAAGCGTTGAGCAGGTTGCAATGGAATCCATGAGTAGAGATCAAACACTATCTTAACACATCTTTTGCGAAAAATAACTAAAATTTAATTCTTTTTCCTCAATATTTATACCCACTATCTTAGCCCCATGTGTCTCCAGTTCCTCTCTTCTCATCGCAATAGTGTAAATAGAGTGGACCTGGACTGGTATGGCACGAAGCACAATATGCGATGGGTTATGGCTAGGTTGGCTAAAGACAAGTCGAGCCGGCACAGACCCATGGTACAATGCATGTCTACATGCAGCCATAACTTAGGGATGTCACGGCAAGGAAACTAACAGACAACACGAGACTTGCTGGCTAGGGTCAACAAGAAGTAGCAGGTTGCACAAAGGCATTGGAGATCCATGCCGAACAACAACTGAGGTGCCCGAGAGAACTAACAACTTTGATGGACATCATGGAAGCAATAGAAGAAAAATCTAAAGCAAGATAGGACGACATGCAGATTGAATTTCTTCAAGGCAAAAGCAACGACTTGCTTTGCACTAATCAATCTGATTAGCAAGAATAGAATAGTCTACAGGGAGGAAGATGGGAAAAAAAAAGTAAGGCTTGACGGCGGTGCAACAGATCAACAATGGCAGAACCGATCCGATATAGTCATCGGAGAAAAAGAAATCGAATGACAAAGAACTTGACACTGGTGGGTCCCAGCGGAGCTCACGGCAGCCGGGGGAGCTGCAGAGAAACGATTGCAGCAGGAAGAAAAGAGGACCAGACAAGGAGCAAGAACAGCAATTCGGCAGATTGATTTCACATGGCGGAGAAGATCAATCTAGAACAAGCATAGGATGGCAAGTAGATTGAAATGGCAAAAAGATCTTATCGATCAGAACTAATAGTAGATTGAAATGGCACAGGACCAGAGCAAAAATAGGCTGTTTATGTTATTCTCATTCGGAGATAGTGATGAAGTGAAAGTGATAAATCAGAGTATGACAATTTTCAGGACGAATCGTGGATTGAACTGGATTTTGCCTTGGAATTCATCAACATTAGAATAAAAATGGGGATGAAAGTGCTACAAATATTCTTATTTTAAGATCATCCTCATCAAACAAGCTGTTGCTTCCATGCATCTAGAATATTTTGATATTCAATTGCAAAATCTATAACTGGTTGTGCTTTGTAAATATAATTGTAGAAATATCTAAGGAGAATAAAATTTCAAACAACAGATACTAATAATATAAGTTCTGCCAAAAGAGTTAGGGAAGAAACATACACAAATGGTTTAAAAAACCATATGTGATCAACTCATACCATAGACGGTTATATTTAAAAACTGTCTGTGATAAAAACCATCTGTGATATATATTTTCACCGTCGGTAGGGAAACCGTTTGTGATATGTGTTGTATTATTACTGACACATGTTTACAGATAATTCAGAAAACCGTCTATGATGACGTTTTCGAATCGTTTGTAATAGCTTTCTCTGTAGTAGTGCATAGAGATGATTATATTTCCTTATGTTCATAATTTATTATCTTATTCTTTGAATAGTGTCATATATGAACTTGTGATGATTATTCTAAAAGTGATCTCTATTCGATAAATATATGAGGACACATATGAACAAACAAGTATATGTATTTGTTAATGACCATGTTTTACGGGTCATGGATATAGAGTATCAAACCAATAATATGGACACATGTTAGAGAACATGGAGTTAGATCGATCCACCTTGAGACATTATGAGAACGTTGTAATCTTACTTGTCATCAATTGGTCTCGTATACAATATGTATGCTATATCCTTAGACTTGAGGTTGACGCATGTACTCCAGATGTATACTGACTTACTTAGGGGTTGTCAAACGCTACTCCGTAACTGGTTAGTTATAAATTGGCTTTCGGATTTGTCGTGAAGTATGTTGCGAGGTATAGTCAATCAAGATAAGATTTGCCCTTCCATACAACGGGAAAGATATCTCTAGACCTCTCGTGTAGCTGGATTCTAGAAATACATGGCCATGCTACTCGCGGTTAAAGAGTTAACCGTAATTGAGGATTCTCAGTCAAGTAATTAAGAAAGAGTGGTCGAACTAACTAAACAAGGATTGCATATACTCACCTTGAGTTTGATCGATATCATGAGGCAAAAGGAAATGCGTATAACTAAGCAATATTAAGGTTTGTCCGATGTGATCTTTACTTATACTCGGGAGTCGGCACGTCCTACTAGGAACCACTATCAATTAATGGTTGAGTAAGAGTACTCGGGCCATATCCAAGTATACGTGAACCTATAGGATCGCACATTTAAAGGGTTGACTTAATTCGGATAGTGATCCGAATTCTAGTAGGTTTTGAGTTCCTAATAGGCCTTTAATGTAGAGACCCATTATGAGGTGTCTATATAAAGAGAGAGGGATGGTAGCTTTAGGGTTAAGAGACGCCATCAAAATTTGGAATTCTCGAAACCATAGTTATCTCACCTCCTTCGTCTAAAACCGCGGAGTCAGCACAAGCGCTCCGGTGTGTGGCATTTCTGCTCCGTACGTGTGGATACCTTGAAGGTGTTGCTGCGATAATTCAACGTTAGGACGGTCTGCAACCTGTGGCGATCACGAGGAGCTGTTGGAGGAGACACGAGGCTAGTACGACTACAACCGCACCAACGCGCTACATCGACTCTACTTTCACTACGGGTCTTCACGTCCAATGATAATTTTGTGATCTATAACTTGCAGTGATTCTTGGTTACGCGGTAGAAATTTTTGAATTTACGCTAGAGTAGTCTACCCGTTTTTCTTCATTAGGAGTTTTATGCACCAACTATTTCAACTAAAAGCCTAAGATGGTTTGCATGATGGCACCGAAGTCTTTGGTTTAAATTCCTAGGGATAATATGACAGCATAGCAGCTAAATGGACATCGTCTACTTCGATTTTGAAATGCTAGAGCTTCTATTATTATAATTTCTGTAAAATTGCCTCGCTCCAAACGGAGGCTAAGAAGCAACAATGCAGACACAATGGTCTCAGTTTGCTGAGATTGCTTAGAGGTGGACATTTGGGCTGGGCCACTTCGGGCCAGCACGAGGCACACCCAACCCAGCCCGGCCCAAGGCTCGGCACGCCACTGTTGAAATCGGGCCGTGCTGGGCCTGCCAGCCTGGCACGACGGGCAGCCAGGCACGACACGACGAGATGGGTCGTGCCCGGGCCGGCACGGTCCGCACGGATCTTCGGGTGGCACGCTAACCCGTGGGCACGCGACAGGGCACGCGGCCGGGGCAAGGCACGTGGCCGAGCACACGGTCGGGGCGGGGCATGCGGCGGGCACGCGCCGAGCCGCTGGCCGCGCCGAGACCTCGCCGCCTCGCTCCAGGATTGGCATTGCCGAGCCCGCGAAGCCTCACCTCCCGCGTGCCGTCGCCGTTGTCGTCGCCCTGGTCCCTCGCCACGCTTGCCAAGAGGTCGAGGGGGCGCCAAGCGGAGGAGGCCGAAGGGGCGGTGGAGGGCGGAGGCAGAGGAGGGGGCGGTGCAAGGGAGAGGCAAGGGCGGCGGGGATGGCAAGGGAGGTGAGGGCGGTGCGGGCTCGGAGGAGGCGAGGATGGCGGCACGGGCTCGGATGAGGCCGAGGGCGGCGCGGGCTCGGATGAGGCGAGGATGGTGGCGAGGGCGACGCGGGCTCGAAGGAGGCGGGGATGGTGGTGCGGGCTCGGAGGAGGCGGGGATGGCGGCGAGGGAGAGGGGCAAGGGACGCGGCCGAGCACGGAGGAGGCGAGGATGGCCGCGAGGGAGGTGAGGGCTCAGAGGAGGCGGGGATGGCAGTGAGGGCGAGGGGGGGGCGAGGGTGGCGTGGGCTCAAAGGAGGCCGAGGGAGGCGCGGGCTCGGAGGAGGCGGGGATGGCGGCGAGGGCGGCGCGGGGAGGGGAGTGGACAGTGCCGCGCAAGGGGCGGATGAACCGAGGCCCGCTTGGGAGAAAGAGGGAAAAAAGGAGAGAGGGCGTCGGCTGTGGGGAAGGGGGAGGGAAAAAATGGAAAGGGGGAGAACAGGTGAAAAAAAGAAAGGAGAAAGAAAAAAAGAGAGAAAGTTCAGGTATTATATTTTTTCGGCTCTCTATATGAGTGTCACATATTTGGAGATAGAGACCTGGACTATTTTGAAAGTAGATAAGTGTTGAAAGAATGAAGTCTGAGGATAACAGTAAACGTACAAAACGGGATCTCCAAAGCTACACACCCTACTATAAAAGTTTGCAACTAAGGAACATGCCGAACACCTACCTAGCTCTCTCTCACTCTCTCTGCCTCAATCCCACTCTCTCTCCTCCTCTCCTCGAGCGAATGAGAGATTGAGAGAGAGATTGATCGAGCGAGAGAGGCTAAGAGATTGAGAGAGAGATCGAGAGATTGAGAGAGAGGCTGATCGGACGAGAGAGCAAGCGAGAGAGATTGAGAGAGATAATGATCACGCGGATGAGAGAGTGAACGAGAAAGGTTGAGATAGAGAGACTGATCGGGTGAGAGAGATTGAGAGAGAGAGAATGATCGGGCGAGAGAGAGCAAGTGAGAGAGAATGAGATAGAGAGATTGATCGGACGATAGAGACTAAGAGATTGAGAGAGAGAATGATCGGGTGGGAGAGATTGAGAGAGAGAATGATCGAGCAAGAGAGATTGAAAGAGAGCAGGAGAGATTGAGAGAGAGAGCGAGCGAGCAAGAAAGACAGAGAGATTGAGAGAAACAATGACCGAGAAAGATTGAGCGACAGTCAAGAATAAATAAAATTTAGTTCTTTTTTTCTTAATATTTGTGTCCACTGCCTCAGCTTCGTGCGTCTCCAGCTCCTTTTCTCTCGTCGCAATAGTGTAAATGGGTCGGATTTGGGCCGACACGGCACAAAACAGGCACGAAGCGTAAATGAGCCGTGCCTAGGCTCGCCGACACGGCACGAAGCAGACTACAGTGCCAGCACGGCCCGGCACTGTGGGCACGATGGACCGTCGCAGCCTGGCAAGATTGGGTTGGAGCACGAAGTACGATAAACCAGTGACGGACCGACCCGACCCGACACGACAGCCACCTCTAAGTTTGCTCCGGAAACTGGACGAGCTAGGCGGGAACATGGTTTTGGGTCAAAGTGCGGCAGCCCAGTAGTCCGTACTGATACTACCGTGTACTTGTTTATTCTCCTAACGCAGAGCCCGTTAGATTCCAGGAGCCCAAACATGGCATCCTGCTTCCTGCAACAATTTTATATAGAGCTGTCCAGATCTCCTCTCTGACCAGCACATGACACGGCGGCGTCGATGCGATGCAGCTCAAGAGCGAGAGATTCTCATTCTCGACGTCTCAGAAAGAAATGACGGCTCATCGTCCCGGACGCCGGCCTAGCAACCAAACACTGCTATACTGTTTTGACGCCAACCTCGATCACCGGCCGATCGCTCTCGCTGGTCTTGATGTTCATTGGCTGTTTGGCTGCTCAAGGAATGCGTTGCTCTCGAATCTCAAGCAGGGTTCAGAACACCAGCTGAAGCCGGCCAACTCTTGCCGTTCTTCGTGCAAATCAATCTCGACGGTAATATATACTATATAAAGTTTTGAAAATTTCTCAAAAAAATACTATACGTAAGGGATGTGAGTTTCTACAATCTTGTAAAATTTAAATACCAAATTCAATCGCATTCGAAAGATATAAATAAAACAAACAACGAAATAAATAATACTAAACAGTGAAAAATCACAATTTATGTTGAATTTGTCTTTTTCGTATCTTTTAAATGCGATTGAGGTTGTTTTTTGAGAAGTTTTCAAAACTTCTGAACGTGGGTTTCACAAAGTTTACACGGTAAAAGAGATTTACACTGGATATCTCCCACATATATATATATTACCGTACGATTTCAAAGCTAATTTACACTAGTTTATATCGATTATTGGATGATTTAGTCTGAAGCCTTTGGTTCATCTATGGCATTGGCACCGCCAAAGAGGACATGCGCAGGCTAAGCCAATCCTTGATGTCCATTTTGGCAACCAAATTGGGTCTAACATTTCTCTCCCTCGCTACTTCCAATGTAACGTAGCTTCCAAAATCAAACCAATGATCCAACGATCACTCAAAAGCTTGCACATGAGCAAGAGATTTATTTCAGTCATTTGACTTCTCCGACATTGTCATCTTAGCTGGATGGACGCAGGAGGACCGTCAGCTGGTATGGCAGCTAGCCATCGGAGTGGGAGAGATAGATGGGGACAGAACCAAGAAGGGTGTTTCGGTCAAAGCACCCCACAGGTCGAGGCCAAATGACGGTCCGTGCTACAGGTAAGATGCATGTGAGGGAGCAGATCAGCAGAGCCATTTTTGGGCTTAAAGAGATGGCACCAGCGGTCGCCATGTCGGGAGGGAGGAACAGCGCGCGGCTTCCAGGGGCGCTTTTGGGATCATCGTTTGACCGCCAGCCTGCCACGCCTCACACACCGCCAGACTGGATTGCCTTGCCTTCCCATTACCACTCTCTCTCTCTATCTCTCTAACATGGAACAAAGGGTAGAAAATTGTGGCCGCGCTACGGGTACAGAGAAGCTACACACGTGTTCTCTTTCTTTTTGGGCACGGGGGATCTGGGCAAGGAGTTTCCCTGATATTGACGGTGTTTCGTATTGTTAGAAATCATTGGCTTATTTCATTTAAAATTTTAAAGTAGGTATGGTTTAATAACATATTACCTACATAAGTAGAGATAAGACAATTTATAAAGTAGAGTTCTTGCTGCTCTTTGAATAATGTGACATATGATATGAGAATAACATGAGGTGGCACACACGCTCGTGAATTCGTATATTTTTGTGTGACTTGTCGTCAGTTACTAGTGAGCAACTGGTGCGTGTCTATATAAGGACCACTTGGCTTCTTCCTTGATATCGACTACTTTCTATCAAGCTCAATGGTAAGTCGTTCGTGAGAACGATTGACTCTTTTTTTCATTTCTTGAGCATATTTCTAAGTACAATGTATTGTGTGTTGATCTATGTATCACAAGTCTTTTGTGTTATTTGGCTCGTAATAAAATCTAGAATTAAAATATTATGTATATTTTCTAACACAATTGCACACAAACACATGTTAGGTTATTGTTGCCGCTTAAATATTCTCGGGATCGGCAAGCATACGTTTACCTCAGGTGACAGAAGCCTTGTGGTCCGAGCGTCAGGTCTTGGGTCCGAATTCAGTTGAAAGCGATATTTTTCATTTTTTTTTTGCGTTAGCTTCCCTAATTTAATTGAGCTGTTAAATCATGTTGTAAAATTTTGAAACTTTTTGAGGAGTATCCTCCTGCCTAACCTACCATAAAACATTCAGATCATTATCAAACTTGTGCGTTTTTTTAAAAAATCTGACAATACAACTAATACATTTAAAGCAACTTTACTAGTTTAATCATTTAATTGAACTAATAAATCATATTGTAAATTTTTGAAACTTTTTGAGAATGGCCCTCAGAGCGTGCCTAGCCTACTATAAAAAATTCAAATCATGATCAAACATGTGCAATTTTTAAAAATTATAACAATGCTACTAATGCATTTAAAGTAACTTCACTGTTTTAACTAAGCTACTAAATGTGCAAATTCTTGAAATTTTTTGAAAAGACCCCTGAGAGCATGCCTACACTACCTTAAAAATTTCAAATCATGCTCAAACTTATGCGAAGTTTTAAAAAACTGACAGTGCTACTAATGCATTTAAAGTAACTTCACTGATTTAATTGAGCTGCTAATTTGTACATTTTTAAAAATTTGTTAGAAGGTTCCTAAGAGTATGCCCGAGCTACCGTTAAAAAAATAGATTTCTATAATTTTCATAACCTATTAAAGGGATATTTAAAAAAATTTTGAAGAAATATTTTTCAAATAAATCGGCATTTTTTTCCCTTTTTAAGAGGTATTCTAGAAAAGAAATTCCTCTCTCTATTAAAACCTCGACTTGTGTCAACGATTCCTTACGCCCACAGCAACGCATGGGCCCGCTACGCATCTAGTATACTACTAATGGGAGAAGTACGGGAGCCATCGTGCAAGTCCGCCAGTAGTGTTTTTCACTATAGAAACTATAGTACTGAGCTACATGGCTTAGATAATTTATAGTGCTTATTACACCAAGCCCAGCCGCTTGGCGTAGTGGTAGCATGTTTTGCTCCAGATTAGGAGGTTGCGTGTTCGATTCGCGCGGCAGTGTCCTCCCTAGCACTGTATTTTATGAATCACTGTATATACTACAGTGATTTTAAGACTCTTTAAAAGGAGTGTTTTTAATAAAAATAAAGAAATATTTTAACAAAATTTGAGAAGAAAATCAGCACTTTTTTTTTCTTTTTTTAGTACTCTCGAAAAAGATTTTCTCTTTGTTAAAATCTCTGCCTGTTTTAGCACTTCTTTTCATCCGCAGCGCGTAGACCCGCGGAGCATTAATTTACATTGGAGAAAAAGAGAATTTGACAACGTACATCGGTTCGCTCGGTTTCCTTTTTCCTCGGTTGGCCTGATCTCCTTCCTTGCTGTGTGTACGTTGGTGCCGTTTCTTTTTTTCTTTCTGTCTCTTTTTTTTTATCAAATGGCGCCGTTTCTTTTGGTTGGCTTATGTTGCTTTCCACACACGGGCAAAAGATATGCTTTAGCCGATCTTCAACATCGATTACCTTTAGTTTCCATCCTGCATCGCATATACCGTGTACATTTAAAGACTATGTAGAGGTCTATCTTTATTGGTGATGAGTTATTGATTGTGCTTGAGCATGTTGTGCTCGAGTTTTAGTTTATTTTGAATTCTATTTTAAATTTAAAGTAATTTAAGGGCTGTCAGGTCAATGGCGGCACTACCAGCTTTGTAGGAGCAGTAGTGCCAGCCCTGCGGTGCTACCGGATCTAAGTGAGCTGTAGCTTTTTTACAGAAAGTGTTTTCTCTAGGGTGTGTCTGAGCGGCACTACGGGCCCTTGGGGCTCTAGTACCAGGGGTGCGGTACTACCAGCCTCCAGTAGACGGTAGCTATTTTCTAGAGAGGGTTCTCTCGGTGCATATCAGTGCGAGCGGCTCTACTAGCCAACCAGGAGCGGTAGTGCTGGGGGTGCGGTACTACTGGCCCTAGGGGCGGTAGTGTCGACTTTCCAGCGGATTGTGATGTTTGCTGTGATGATGTAATTGGTAATTGCATTTATTGTGAACAATGCTATATGATGGTTTGGTTGTCTGTGTTGGTTGCAAGACTCCGGGGCTAGGTCATGTTGAGGCGAAGGCGAGACCGGGAGTAGACTAGGAGAGCTGAGGTCCAGAACGATCAAGGTACGCCGGAAGATGACTGAGGCCAGGTAGTGGTTGCAAGGCGGGAAGACAAGGAGCCGATGTGTGAAGCACTGGTGATGGATATGGTAGGCAATGGCATGGACCGAGACTAGGCTCAGGGAGAAGTTGAGGTCCAGAATGATCAAGGAAGCGGGTGCCACTATGGTGAAGCGCTCAAGGACACGTGGTGCATCAAGTGACTTGGGTCCGTTTGTAAGCGAGGATGGTTCGAGGGAGTCCGAACGTGTGAGAGGCTTGGCGGTAAGTCATTAGGACCACGTGGAAAGTGACGAAGCATGGGTGATGCTTCAAGGAGAAGACCGGTCATGCGGCAAATTGGTAATTTGTCCAATATCGGTGGTCGAGGCAGTTTGGAAAATCGCGGCGGTGGCCTATGTGGTATAGGTCACGGCAAAGTGGAGTTGGATGCAAATTCAGGCTCGTGGAGTGGATTTGGCGACAATATAATGACCGC
Source organism: Otatea glauca (assembly GCA_036346275.1). Classification (NCBI taxonomy): domain Eukaryota; kingdom Viridiplantae; phylum Streptophyta; class Magnoliopsida; order Poales; family Poaceae; genus Otatea; species Otatea glauca. The sequence goes on along the minus strand of CM070719.1, from coordinate 16,522,028 downwards.
TTTGAGAAGCATCCTTATGTAAATGTAAAACCCGTTAAGTGTATTAGGTTTCGGATTAGTCCACGTAAGAGTGGATGGTATCTAATTCTGTGTCTAGGTTTAGGGTTAGGGTTGCCTCTGCTATATCAGGAGATGTAGTGCGAGGTGAAGCCTTCAAGTCTCTAAACTCTAGATTAGGGTTTCCACAAGATTTTGGTGTTTTTTTGTGAGTGTGTGAGTGCTCTTTGGGAGTTTTGCTTTCAGGTGAGAGGCTTTGTAATCATTCATCTTCATGCTCTGAAATAAATATCATTTTCGTGCTCAAGATTTGGCTTTTATTCTTGACTTTCCTCCTTGATTCTTGATCTTTCTTGTTGGTTTCTTTTTCTCTTGATCTTATGTTGCCAAGGATGAATGATTAATAGATGTATCATCTGGAGATCATCACCCAATCATCTACGCAAGATCTTTCTTGATTATCAAGAGATTTCTCAAGAAACCAAGTTTTGGCTTGAGGGAAGGATTTGAGGTACATCTTGATCTTGCACATTTTGGGGCAATCTCTTTGGAGTTCTTACTTGCTGTGATATGTGGGAGGTAATCTAAGATCACCTTGATCATTAAATCCCCACAAGCATGCTTGGGTGAAGTTTTGGGTTTTGATCCGATTTTGGTGCAACCTTCAGTATTTTTGAAAAAGTCAGAACTTTGGCATCAATCCTTACGATGGAAGGTTGGAATAGGTTCCTAACATTCTTAGGAAGGTGTGTACAAAGTTTCACAGGGTTTGGATCAGCGGATCAAAAGTTATACGGATTTTTGATCTTGAACTCATGCTGATTTCACTGTTCATCCCTGTTTTTGTGTAGCGCGGCACTATCGCTACAGTAACCCATTAGTACCGGGGTTACTGTTCATCTCGGCACTATCGGCCTTTGTAGTGCAGTAATGCCGCTCCTAAGTTGATTTTTTAGAAGATTTTCTTCTTCCACCCTTCTGAGGTCTTGGGAGGCTTTGGTAGGTTTCTTTGGGGGAAAATTGTTGTGGGATCATTCACCCCCTCTGATCATCATTTTCGATCCTTTAATTGTTATCAGAGGCCGGTTTTGTTTTCTTTATATCTTGATCGATCTTGAGAGCCATGGCGTCGGACAAGCATTCTACCAAGCCTCCAATATTTTCTGGGGTGGATTATCCTTTTTAGAAATCCAGAATGGAGTCATACATCACTGCCTAGGGTTTCAGGATGTGGTAGAAGATGAAGCTCCCGTATGTTGTTCCTACCGATAACAACGTCAATGCCGCGAATATAGCTGACGTTGAGGCAAATGTTAAGGCAAGGAACATTCTCATATAGAGGCTTAGCCATAGTGAGTATGACCGGATCTGCCACTTACGGTCTGCACACTAGATTGGGAGACCTTCGATACTTACCATGAGAGCACCACCCAAATCAAGACAGTGAGGCAAGATCAATACAAGCGTGACTACGACAAATTTGAGCAGCACGTTGGAGAGTCCTTGGACGAGTGCTTTGGTTGTTTCATGAAGATCCTGAGTGACCTCCGAGCAATTGGTACCACATAACCTAACTCGAATAATAATTGGTATTTCTGACGGAACTCGATCTTCGAGTATGGAAGATGAAGGTGACCTCCATCAAGGACACCACAGACTTGTCGACCTTGACTCTTGATGGGATTTATTCCCGACTCAAGACTCATAAGATTTTCGTCTCTCGTAAGACAAAGTTATAGTCGATGACCTTGGTCACTGATCCCACTTCTGAGAGTCTTATGGTGTTTCCCTCTTCACACTTTGTGAGATTAGCGATGACCATCTAGAGATATTTTCCAGAAAATGAGCTCGCCCTCTTAGGCAAAAAGTTCTCTCACACAAGAGGGTGAGAGAGAAGTGGATCGATCACCTACTTCGAGTTTGGTGGCCCCAACCACATTCGGGCAAACTGCCCTAAGCTGGAGAAGGGCAAGAACGACTACATCGGTGTGACCAAGAACGATTATATCAACAAGAACCGAAACAAGAAGGCTGCAGCTCATGATCCCGCGCATGAGAAGAAGTTCCACAAATTTGCGAAGAACAAGAAGCTCTTTCGCAAATTCAAGAAGAAGCTCGACGACATCACCCTCTCCAACAACGAGATATGGAGCAACGACGATGGAGAGGATGATCCGCAAGAGAAGACCAAGAACGGCGATGACTTCACCAACATGTGCTTCATGGCCGACGAGAACGACATCAGTGACACCGAGCTCTACAGTGAGTCAGATGAGGTTCGTCGGGCTAGGAAGGGAGATGTTTTTCTTATAGACTCTGGTTGTTCTCACCACATAACTGGAGACACCTATTGGTTCTCTTCCTTAGCCCGTGCTCCAGGTGATGAGCTAATCACCTTTGGCGATACTACTTCAGGCCGCGTCATCGCCAAAGACTCTGTGAATATTAATGAAAATTTTGTTCTTAAGGATATTGCCTTGGTTATAAGCTGCAGTATAATTTTCTTTCTGTTTCTTAGCTTATCGATGAAGATTTCGAGGTAAGTTTCAGGCGTAATGCCTGTAGAATTCTCGATTCCTCTGGACGATTGATTTGCGGGATTCCTAGGTTTAGGAGAGTCTTTCATGCTATTTTGCTGATTCTTCTGGTGATTCTCTTCGTTGCCTAGTTGCTTCTGAGTCCCATGATCTCTCTTTCTGGTATAGGAGACTAGGTCACATTGGTTTTGATCATTTGGCTCGAGTTAGTAGCCATGATCTCATTCGTGGTTTGCCCAAACTCAAGAAGGTCAAATACTAGGTTTGCTCTCCTTGCCGACATGGCAAGATGGTTGTTGTTTCTCATCCCGTAGTTATTGTTGTGATGATTGATGCACCAGAATAGCTTTTACATATAGATACTATTGATCCAGTTAGAGTGCAGTCAGTAGGTGGGAAGTGGTATGTTATTGTCATTGTCGATGATTTTTTGAGATATTCTTGGGTATTTTTCATGGCCTCGAAGGATGAGTCTTTTACCCATTTTAGGGGTTTAGTCCATAGGTTGTCTTTTGAGCTCCCATGTGCCTTACTAGCTGTACGCAGTGACAATGGTACGGAGTTCAAGAACTCCTACTTTGAGAGCTTCTGTGAGGAGTCGGGTATTGAGCATCGGTTCTCTTCTCCATACATCTCTCAACAAAATGGCATAATGGAGAGGAAGAGCACAACCTTGGTCGATATGGCCAGGATGATGCTAGATGAGTATAGTACTCCTAGAAAATTTGGGCTAAGGCTATAGCTACTACTTATCATGTGTCTAATCGAGTATTCTTGAGAGCACATTTGCACCGCACTTCTTATGAGTTGAGATATGGGCGAAAGATCAGTGTTTCTCATTTTCGTGTATTTGGTTGCAAATGTTTCATTTTGAAGTATGGGAATCTAGATAAGTTTGAGTCTCGCTCTTCTGATGGTATTTTTCTAGGTTACTCGACTTCTTCTCGTAGCTATAGAGTCTGTAGTTGTGAGACGAATATGATCATAAAGACTTGTGATGTGACCTTTGATGAGGCTAGTCCAAGAACTAGACCAAACATATTAGGCTCTTCTTCCCTCTTCGAGATCATCTTTGTGGAGGGTAGGGATAATGGAGATGACGGTGTTCCACTTGATCTAATCTCCTCTACACCTAAGGTGCCTCATGTTTCTATCTCTGCACCTCAGGAAGATCAGCCCTTACCTTCAGACTCTCTTGTAGCTAGTGGCTCTAATCATGCCTCTTTCGTTCATAAGGTAGATGCCACTTCTGCTTCTGGACCTCCCCACCACATTCAGTGGTGTCATCCACCCGATCAGATGATCGGTGATCTATTTGAGCATGTCACGCACTCAAAGTCAAGCGTTTCTCTATTCTGTCTTCACTTTGCCTTTGTTGCTACTTTTGAGCTAAAGGATATTTCTCATGCATTGACAGATGAATCTTGGATCAATGCTCTGCATGAGTAACTTGAGAGTTTTGAGAGGAACAAGGTCTGGCAACTTGTTGAGCCCCCATCTGGTCATAATGTCATTGGGACCAAGTGGGTGTTCAAAAACAAACAAAGTGAGGATAGGGTTGTCACTAAGAACAAGACTAGGCTAGTTGCATAGGGCTTTACTTAGGTTGAGGGTCTCGAATTTGAGGAGACATTTGCCCTTGTAGCTAGACTAGATGCCATTAGGATCTTACTTGTATTTTCGGTATCCAATGGTTTCAAGTTTTTCAGATGGATGTCAAGAGTGCATTCCTCAATGGGTATATTGAGGAAGATATTTATGTTAGGTAGCCTACAGGATTCGAGAACCCCAAGTACCCAAATCATGTTTTCAAGCTTTCTAAAGCTTTGTTTGGACTTAAGCATGCCCCTAGAGCTTGGTATGAAAGGCTTAAGTCCTATCTTCTAAGTCATGGTTTTTAGATGGGTAAAGTAGATAAGACATTATTCATTAGACACCAAGATACTGACTTTCTGCTTGTCTAGATTTATATGGACGATATTATCTTTGGTGGCTCTCCGTACTCTGTTGTGTCTCAATTTTCAGATTGATGAGCACAGAGTTCGAGATGAGCATGATGGGCTAGTTGAGCTACTTCCTCGACTTCCAAATCAAGCAGATTTGGGAGGGTATTTTCTTGCATCAATGCAAGTACACTCGAGACCTCTTGAGATGCTTTGACATGTCAGTGTGGAAACCGATGATGACTCCTATGGCCACTGCTGCTGTCCTCGAGCATGATGAGGATGGTGAGCCAGTTGATCAGAAGAAGTTCAGGAGCATGATCGGCTCTCGCTTGTACATCACTGCTTCGAGGCCAGACATACACTTTGATGTGTGTCTTTGTGCTCTATTTCAAGCTTCTCATCGCGTCTCTCACCGCCAAGTGGTGAAGCGCATCTTCACGTATCTTCAAGCTACCATTGACTATGGTTTTTGGTTCTCTTTCACTTCTTGTTTGTCCCTTAGAGCCTTTTAGACGCAGACTTTGCTAGTTGTAGGATAGATAGGAAGAGCACTTCTAGCACTTGCCAATTTGTTGGCACTTCTCTTATCTCTTGATCTTCTAGGATGCAGTCTGGAGTTGCACAGTCCACCGCTGAGACTGAGTACGTGGCAACAGCCAGTTGCTGTAGTTAGGTACTTTGGATGAGATCGACCTTCCGAGACTTTGGGTTATACATAGATAGTGTTCTACTTTTCTGTGACAAAGCTTCTGCCATTTGCATTGATAAGAACCTAGTACAACATTCCAGGACTAAGCATATAGATATCCGTTATCACTTCCTTAGAGGCTATATGGAGAAGGATGATATAGTGCTTCAGTTTGTGGAGAGTGACCACCAGATTGCCGATATCTTTACCAAGCCTTTGGATAGCTCTAGGTTTGTAGCCTTGAGGGGAGAGCTTGGAGTCGTATGCCCTTACGACATTTCTTGAGGGGGAGTTGTATTTTGTATATTATGTATTATATGTTTACTTCTAGTATTTTCTTTCTTTTGTATCTTCTAGGTGATATTGGACTTATTTGTAGAATTCTAAGTACACTTCACTTAGACTTTTGGTATGCTTTGTATGGACCTCTCATTTTATGCTATAGGTTGGTATCATGCACAATTAGTTGTTGTCTCTTCTCTTCAGGTTGAGTTCCCTCATAGTCTTATAGGTCTAGCAGGTGTTTGGCCCCGTGATTAGACAGGGTCTGTATATACTCTCTAGTTAGAGTTTGTAGAGTCAACTTTCCTATGTTAGTCATACGGGCAAGATGAGAGCGAGTCTGAGCCATAGTATTCTCTATCATCTTTTCTATGCTCTATAGCCACCCAACTTGCAATTTCTCGACTTTTTCTCTTCATTCTATGTTTCTGGGTTCTATCGAGTTCATTTGGATGCTTTCTGAACTTAATTATGCTAATAACTTAACTTGAATCAGAAATTATGCTTAAAATTGATTAACTTCTTGAGGGGGAGTTTGAGAAGCTGTTCATGCATTGCCTACAAACTTCATTTTCTGTTTCAATGAGTTTTGTCTATTATGCAAATGAGCTATCATTCATGTTTTACACCTTGCTACTTTTCTGAAGATCATTGCTAGCTTAGCCATGTCTAAGTTTATTTTGCTTCATCATGCAAAGCTCGCTAAAAAATAAAAATTGAGCTTTAATGAAAATTTGATGAAACTTGTAGCTTTTACTTTCTATATTTCCTCATTAGATGCATATGCCGTGATTTATGAAATCTTGGATTTCTACTATAGTCCCTATAACAACTTGGGTGAAGCTAGATTGATCCATACTAGAGTCCTTCACATACTCATGAATCTAAGTGCTAAAATGGTCAAAAATTGACTTTTTTGTGCAAATTGATCTCAACACTTTACATTCACGAGATTGCTTCCCATTACACTTGGGATGAACCTGGAATGTATCGTGTATGACCAAAACTATTCTTTTAAGAGTCCTTTTTGAGATGGTTGACTATGGCATGAGTCAAACAAAAATTGAAAAATTCAAATAAAAAAAGAGGAAATGGGGTAAAGAATGCAAATATAGTCAAACATTTGCACCCCACTATGTGCGTTAAAATAAAGAACTTTGTATTAAAAAGATGATTGAGCACGAATGATCTTGTATGCACTTATGGCTTCCCCAAAGTGTTGACTAGATTAAACTCTAGGTCATCCATTGATCCATTGTATGGTTATGCTTTCAGTTTGGAGATTATGCTAAGTGTTGCATTTGTTGACATCATGCAAAAACAGCATAGTCTTTTTGTGCTTGCTAGCAAGGATATTACAATTTGCACTTGGACATGCCTTAGACTAGCATAATCTAAACTTGAGTAGCTTGGTGTCATACTTTGTCTTTGTAGTCACTTGGATAATTTTCAAAGCTATTTTAGGATGCATTTCATTCATACATGTGAAAAGGAGGAGAAAATTCTCTCTTGATGCCTACATTGCCAAAAGGGGGAGAAAATGTGAAAAAGACATCGTCAAAGTGGGAGAAATGTGAATGCATCTTTGTTCTTATGATCATGGCGAAAAATTCCTCTTTCTTAGGATCATAAGCATATTTGAGTTTTTATGAGTTTTTCTTGGATTTCTAAAGCTTTTGTGGAAAACTGGTTCTGTTGACTTACTCTAAAATCTATCTTTCCAACTTAGTCATGATCTTATTTCCTCTTGCTCTGGATCAAGTGAGGCTTTGCAATCAAATTGCTTCTTCTTTTGCCTTCAAAATCAAATTTGTGACTTTTGTGGTGTTTGTAAATATACTCATCAAGCAGAGATTGAAAGACTATGTGGAGGTCTATCCTTGTTTGTAATGAGTTATTGACTATGTTTGAGCATGTTGTGTTCGAGTTTGAGTTTGTTTTGAATTCTATTTTGAATTTGAAACAATTTGAGGGCTGTCAGGTCAATGGCGACACTACCGACCTTGTAGGAGCGGTAGTTCCGGCTAGGTGGCACTACCAGCATAGGATGGCAGTAATGCCGACCCTATGGTGCTACTGGGTCTAGGTGAGCAGTAGCCTTTTTACAGAGAGATGTTTTCTCTGTGGCGTGTCTGAGCGGCACTACCGGCCCTTGGGGGCGGTAGTACTGGGGGTGCGATAATACTGACCTCCAGTAAGCGGTAGCTATTTTCCAAAGAGGGTTCTCTCAAGGCTGATCAGTGCGAGCAGCACTACCAGCCAACTAGGAGCGGTAGTGCCGGGGGTGCGGTACTACCAGTCCTGGGGGCGGTAGTGCCTACTTTCCAGTAAATTGTGATGTTTGCTATGATGATGTAATTGGTAATTGCATTTATTGTGAATAATGCTATATGATAGTTTGCTTGTCTGTGTTTGTTGTAGGACTTCGGGGCTAGGTCATGTTGAGATGAAGGCGAGACCGGGACTAGGCTCGGAGAGCTGAGGTCCAGAATGATCAAGGGATACCGAAAGATGACTGAGGCTAGGTAGTGGTTGCAAGCTAGGAAAACAAGGAGCCAAGGCATGAAGCACTGGTGATAGACATGGTGGGCAACGGTAAGGACCGAGACTAGGCTCAGGGAGGAGTTGAGGTCTAGAACAGTAAAGGAAGCCGGTACCACCGTGGTGAAGTGGTCAAGGACACGTGGTGCACCAAGTGACTTGGGCCCATTTGCATGCGAGGACGGTTTGGAGAGTCCGTACGCGTGAGAGGCTTGGCGACAAGTCATTAGGTCCACATGGAAAGCGACGAAGAATGGATGCTTTGAAGAGAAGGAAGATCGGTCATTGGGGCAAATCGGTAATTTATCCAATACCGGCGGTCGAGGTAGTTTAGAAAACTGCGGCGACGGTCTAAGTGGCTTAGGTCACGGTAAGTGGAGTTGGACACAAATTCAAGCTCACGGAGCGGATTTGGCGTCAATGTAATGGCCACTTTAAGAAGCGTGCTTATGTAAGTGTAAAACCCGTTAAGAGTGTTGGGTTTCGGGTTAGACCATGTAAGAGTGGATGGTATCCACTTGTGTGTCCAGGTCTAGGGTTATGGTTGCCCCCACTATATAAGGAGATGTAGTGGAAGGTGAAGTCTTCAAGTCTCTAAACTCTATATTAGGGCTTCCACAAGATTTTGGTGTTCTTGTGTGGGTGTGTGAGTGCTCCTGGGAGTTTTGCCCTCAGGTGAGAGGCTTTGTAATCATCCATCTTCATGCTCTGAAATAAAGTCAATTTCGTGCTCAAGATTTGGCTTTTATTCTTGATTTTCCTTCTTGATTCTTGATATTTCTTGTTGGTTCTTTTTCTCTTGATCTTGTGTTGCCAAGGATGAGTGATTGATGGATGTATCCTTTGTAGATCAGCACCCAATCATCTATGCAAAATATCTCATGATCATCAAGAGATTTATGAAGAAATTTGGTTTTGGCTTGAAAAGGAAGGATTTGAGGTAGATTTTGATCTTGCACATTTTGGGGCAATATCTTTGGAGTTCTTGCTTGTTGTGACATGTGGGAGGTCATCTAAGATCATTTTTATCATTAAATCCCCCCATGAGCAAGCTTCATCTAAGATCATCTTGATCATTAAATCCCCCCACGAGCAAGCTTAGGGTGAGACCCAGTTTTGGTGCAACCTTCGGTATTTTTGAAAAAGATTAGAACTTTGACGTCAATCCTTACGATTGAAGGATGGAATAGGTTACTGACATCCTTAGAAAGGTGCATACAAAGTTTCACAAGGTTTGAATCAGCGGATCAAAAGTTATACGAATTTTTGATCTAGAATTCTTGATGATTCACTGTTCATTCATGTTTTTACTGTAGCACAGCATTACCGCTACAATGACATGGTAGTCCTGGGTTACTGTTCATCTCGGCACTACCGGCCTCTGTATCACGGTAGTGCCGTCCCTAAGCTGATTTTTCACAAGATTTTCTTCTTTCTCTATTCTAAGGTCATAGGTGGCTTTGGTAGGTTTCTTTGGGGGAAAATTATTATGGGGTTATCCACTCCACTCTGATCGCCATTTTCGATCCTTCATACATTTTGGGCCAATAAAATACCCTAAATCTATCAAATTTGGGTGGCAATAATTATGTTTGAAGCCCATTTTTTCACGAGAACTTTACAAGGAAATATGCTCGTTCTTGGTGTACTATCACATAATTCCTTCGAAAACATATTAATAAAAATTGTGGGGATTATATTCAAGTGTAATTACTTGTTTGCAACAATTAACGGTATGTATATCTCAGTATTGTTCAGATTTTCCTAACTAGAGGTAGCAACTCAGGATGGGAAGGAAAATCTAGTGGACAACTTCACTAGAAATTGGGTAGCAACTTAATTATTGAGCATGGGTAGCAACTCATATCCTTTAGAAAGAAATACATGATAACTTTAATAAGAATCAGATAGTAAACGCTGATAAACAGGGTTAAAACTTCATAAAAAATCTAACGAGCACTCGAGTCTATAGAAAAAAATTAGGTAGTAGCTCTATAAAAAAATCCGGTAGCAACTCGAATCTAAGAAACAAATGTATACTATATATTATAGTGGAGAGGAATGGAGAGTAACCAGGCATGCCACATCACCGTCCCTCACGTAAAGGCCCTCTGAAAAATTTAAAATTACGTTTAGGTCCTCCGGTCGGTTTTAACAGAAAGGACCCGACAAAATCGAAATCACATTTAGGTCCCTCCATTGTTTACGTTCAGGTCCTCCCGACGGTTTTTAACAAAGTGGACCCGAAGAAAAACAAAATTGAACTTAGGTCCAAGAAATCGGTTTTGCAAACTGGACTCGAAGAAAAGCGAAATTACATTTAGGTCCCTCTACGGTTTTCTCCCTAAAAACCCCATAAATTCGCCGACGGTTTATAGCAATCCACAGATTCGCCAACGGCTCCTAGCAACTCGATTTTTTAAAAAAGATCCGAAAAAAGAAATTACGTTTAGGTTCCTCCTCTGTTTTCTCAAAAAAACCCACAGATTCGCTGTCGGTTTTTTAACAGAGAGGACCCGAAAAAAACCAAAATTACGTTTAGGTCCCTCCACTGTTTACATTCAGGTCCTCTAGGCGGTTTTTAACAAAGTGGAACCGAAGAAAAACAAAATTGCGTTTAGGTCCCAAGAAATCGGTTTTTTTTGCAAACTGGACTCGAAGAAAAGCGAAATTACATTTAGTTCCCTCCGCGGTTTTCTCCCAAAAAAACCCATAGATTCGCCGATGGCTCCTAGCAACCTGGTTTTTTAAAAAGACCCAAAGAAATTACGTTTAGGTTCCTTCACTGTTTTCTCAAAAAAAAAACCATAGATTCATCGACGATTTATAGCAATCCACAGATTCACCGGCGGCTCCTAGCAACCCGTTTTTTTAAAAAAAACAAGAAAACCGAAATTACATAAAAAAGAAATTACATTCAGGTCCCTTCGTGGTTTTCTCCCAAAACAAATTCCACAGATTCGCCGACGGCTCCTGCCAACCCAATTTTTTTAAGGAAAAACCAAAATTACGCAAGCACATTTAAAAAACCCAGAAAAAAATGAAAATATGCTCATGTCCTCATACCTTTTTTCGTAGGTAACCGTAAGACCAAGTTCCACGGCGCACAAAAATGACCCGTGGTGTCACAAATTCTATGACTCCTGGCTAGCACATTTTTGAAAAAAATCCCAAGAAAAAATAAATCCTCGTTTACGTCCTCAAACCATTTTTTTCAGAAATATCCATCGGACCAAACTTCGGAACATTTTAAAAAATCCTTCAGACAAAAACAAAAATTGTTCATGTCCTCATAACTTTTTTTCGTAGGTAACAGTCGGACCAAGTTTCGCACCGCACAAAAATGACCCGTGGTGCTACAAATTCGTCGATGACTCTAGGCAAGCACAATTTTGAAAAAAATCCAGAGAAAGAATGAATCCCCGTTTACGTCCTCATACCCTTTTTTTCAAAAATATCCATCGGACCAAACTTCGGACGACGCATCGTCGTACGACCAAATTTTGCGCGACGCAGCGTAGCACATGACCCTAGCTACTTTTTTTCAGAAATAACTGTCGGACCAAATTTCGCACGGCACAATATCGCGTGACCAAATTTCATATGGCGCAGCGTAGCGCATGACCCTGGCTAGTTAGAAATCAACTCGCAATCATTTGTGCTGGCCCAACTCTCAAGCTTGACGCCGCTCCTAGGGTTTAATGGTACATAAATTGACGCCTCGATGTCGCGTATCCTACCGTAGGCGAGATCCACTGCAAGGGATGAAAACGGACCAGATAGTTTCTGATCGATTCGGATAATTTTTGAATACTGATTCTGTCATATCGGATATTTGTTAAATAGTATCGAATTGGATACGAATATGGATTTTTTTGTCGAATACGGATACGGATTCGGATAATCCGGATATTGATGGGTTGGATATCCAGATATGCATGTGCGTTGGGACCCGGATTTGCAAATCCGAAACCCTTTGTGTATACTGCACTAGTCCAGGATCACGCTAGTGCACACAGTGGAAACATAGATAAAATATCATTCCATACAACGAATTAACTAAGAAAGGGGCAAATTATTATTAAATAAAGCATCAGACCTTATGGTCAAAGTTTACACCACTATGCCTTAAGGTCTTAAGAAACAAATAAACTATTGCAGAGGAAAAGATAACATGGGCCATTCGACATGCCACAGGCAATCGTATGGGGAAACGCCTTCCTAGTCTACGTAGTTTTCATAATATTCATCCTCATGGTATTCAGCATTTCCTGATCCTTCCTTGGCAAATGATCAACAAAGGCGTATAGCCGTGTGTACAAAAGTACTCAGCAAGCCATAGGGAAATGATGCAATATTCATGCAAGGCTTAACAAAGGATAGCCATATGGTTCATTTGTAGAAAGTAATAACTTGAATTGAAATACAGTAAATAGATTGAAAGCATGTTTATGAAAAAGATAATAAATAACTGGTAATTCAATGGTAGACAACATGAACAAAATGGCGAGGCATCACCCTACACCATCAAAAACAATTATCAAACCACTGAATTCAACAACATTAGTTCTAGACAACAAAACAATAGTGAACGTGTTCACATCCCAACAATTCCACAATCCAACATTTTATGAAACAATTTATACCTCGTGTGAAATTCCCGGGTATGTCCATTACCACAGACACGACAATTCGAATAGTTTTACACTCTGCAGAGTTTGTACAACTTTACCTACAAGACATGAACATCTCTTTGTGCAAACGTTACTAACATACTTCCTTTGGTGTGTCGCAGAGATATCATAACAAAACCTTTACAATGCCCTGTCTAAACTCGGTACCGCCCACTAAGGTTTCGCCCCTCGGGGCCCCCTCTTGAGCCATGTAAGTCTACCCATTCACTCCGGAACCCACACCACCAATTGGCAGTACTCAAGGTTAGATATTGCAAATTAATCAGTTAGGTTTGTCCCACACCAGACATGTGGTAGTACGGTTAGGCCCAGTTCAATGGTGCACAAGATTAAGTCCTTAAGTTATCTCAGGCAAGACATCCACATCCCAATGTGTTAGAAAGCACCCCTTTTATTGCACGATCACTTGCCCGAGGGAAGACAACTTTGTTCAACCAGGACCAATGGTAACCCTGCCATGGTACAACAAATTTTACAACAGTGGCTATCGACCACAATACAATATCTCATTAAGTCAAGATTAACATTATTCATAATATGATATGAATCCTATCGTACAACTAAGCATATCTAAGCATAGCTATGATAACCCATTGTTGGTAGTATGATTATGTCCAACTACTAATATTCCATCCTAGAGTTAACAATGGATACATGGCATTCCAATAAACAAGATGGCAAATCTCAACTAGGTATATAGCTATTCTCATGAAATAATCATTGATACACAAATAGCATGCAATTGTATAGAAACAAAATACTTTTGAAAATATAGGTTCAATATGATCAAAGGTTATGACTTGCCTTGTTGATCTAGTGTTGAATCTTAGTCTTCGAAGTCTCTGATCGCTCCTTCGGAATTAACGTCTACCAAAAAAGAAAGTAATGAAATCAAATAAATACCAAACAGAGACACAAACAAGCTCAAAATTGAAAATAAATGGCTCTGAAAGATAGATCTTGATTTTAGAAAAATTTAGAAATTCGAATCGCCTCAATCGGAGTTCGAACGAGAGAGAACCAAATTTTGGAAGTTTAAATCGCATAAAGCAATAAAGAAAGTATTTTCCAAATTTTAAAATTATTTTCCATCAGAAAAATAAAAATCCAAATTTCTGTATAATATCAGTAATGTGAATCTTAAATTTCACAAAAATAAATTTATATATTTATTATTATTATTTTTCTTCCTTTCCTTTTTAGACTAATATACTATCTCCTTCGCTGCTACAGTACCATCGCTACTGTAGCACAGCGAGCCCTTCTTGCTACGCTGGCTCTGGACAGGCTCGGCTTCACAGCACGGACAGCAATCACACCAACCTTCAGAGGGCATGGCAAAGAGGCAAGGTGCAGAAAGGCTAGAGCAAAGGTCAAGGAAGGGAGGGGGTCTGGCCAAGGCACTGCCGGCCATGGCGGCTCACCGGCGAACGGCCGAGACAAACTACATGAACGACGATGAACACACTTCGGGAATTCACAAAATTCATCACACACGGTGAACCAATCTTGACTTCGATTGAGGGGTTACCTTCACGACGATCAAGAGCACAAAGTGACGCGAACCGATTTGGAAGAGGATCTCCGAGGCATCGGGAAGCTTGCTAGGGCACGTCGATCGACGTTCGGTTTGCGCTCCAGGCATTGCAGCGTTCTGAGCAAACGAAAGCACGAAAGATTGGAACAAGTGGAGGAGTGGATAGATCAATGAGAGGGGATCCCGATGCTCAACTTAAATAGGCTCGGGGAGGCTCATAGGGATAGATACGGTTGGTTTAAAGAAGAGTCCGATCCAGATAAAACTCAAATTTCTCCCGAAATAGAAAGGATTAGGATGGGAGAATCACGAGAATTAGTTGAGGATAAGAAAGCACACGTATTGGACATGAATTCGGGAGCAAAAACGTGTTGGATTAGAGGCCCAAAATCTTGGCCATGGAGGAGGAGAGAGACACGGCTTGGGCTGTGTCGGGGACCGGCCACCCTGACACGTGGCCCCCCCGGGGGGGCTTTCAGCAGCCCTCCTCTAGGATCGGAGGACTATTCCCTACCTCGGGCGGAGACGTCTCCGAACCGCCAGTTCGGAGCACCAATCGGATCGTTTGAGCCAGTTCGATCAAGGTCCCGCAAGGCCATAAAGGAGCTCTTTCCCGACCAAGCCGACCGCCCCGAGCTATTTCCCGACCTAGCAGGGCGTTTGACCTCCGTCACGGACCGGGCTCCCCCGACCTCCGATCAGCCCGATCCCGGTCTCCGCCAAGGGTCGAGCATCGGGTCCTCCACTAGCCGTTAACCACGTGTCCAACAATCGCGACCGCCTGAAGCGACCGCACGAAGGTGTGGCTCCTTCCCGAGGCAGCACGAAGGTCGCAAAGTCAAAGCCTCACCCCATCATCCGATCGTGTACAAAGATAGAAGTCCTCTCACCCTGTGCACACTGGGTCACGATGGCAACGTCATCATCGGACAAAATCGCAGGAGTGGTGTGCTGTTTCCGAGAAAGCGGCGACCGCTTTGCTCTGAGAGTCTACTAACCCACAGAGGGCAAGGCCGCACAAGACCGGTCACCAAGACAAGGGCTTTCGGGCATGAGTCCTTCATCCTCTCAGCTCCCAATCCCCAATGTAACCTGCCCCTTTCGACCATATAAGGAGGGGCAGGGCCCTCTGGAGAGGGTTTTCTTCTTCCATGGGACGACACCCCACGAATTAGGCTCCGGCACTCTCATATTGGAACCCCTAGCTCTCATTTGTAAAGGCGGTGCAATGACGGCATCAAAGGCACACAAGATCGACATCCGAATCGAGTAGGGACGCTCGCCCAACCAAGATAGATCTTGTGTCCCCTGCTTGATTGTGCGGGTCCCCTGTTCAAGACGCCCACGAGGGTACCTCCCGACGAGCGGAACTCTGGGCCTCGCCCTCCGTACTACCTTTCACCCTCTTTCTTTGCGGTCGACGGTCCTGATCGTCGACAGGCTGCTTCTTGCTGGAGGTTGAAGACAACAATGACATGTGGGTCCTCCTTTAATAATTATTTTCGAATTTAATTAATACTGATAATAAAAATAATTTGAAACAATATCAAATAAGGTCCAAACATTCTGGAACAATTCTCAAAAATACATTGGAATATACTTACTGGAAAAGTTTCAGAAATTTTTGAATTATAATTTCGCTACAGTAATCTTTTTGTAAAACTGAATATAGAAAAGCAGTTTTATAAAATCAAAAAAATTCAGCAAAAATTTCAGAAAATTATAAATAAGTAATAAAATTTTATTTTGTAAATTTTGGGATGTTACATGTGGGCTGGACTAAGGCTACTCTTTTGACCTAAAAATGTTTCTTAATTTCAAAATTGTTTTCTAATTTAATTAATCCATTAAGCAAGTTTCAAGTATTAAAATTGGCAAACCAACTCCAAAAATTACGACATTTTTTTGAGAAATTTCCATACACAATCTAACATTTCAAAAATTATTTTCAAGATTTTTTCAGATTTTAAATTTTCTCAAAAATTCAAACACTGCTGTTGTTAATAGGAATATTTTAAATAAGTAGCTAAAAATGCATAAAAACTCATAAATACATAATTTATTCTTTTAACATAATTCAACAAAGAATATAAATCTTGGGTCATTACATGTAAGTACATGTAAGTGTTATATACTTTTATAGAGACATGCTATCTAAGTATTATCAAACTTTTAGTGTGTTATGTGTTTGCTTCTTTTTGTATCTCTGAACAAGGATTACCTTCGTGTGTGATGAACTAATCGTATGTGTGTGATAAACTAAGTTTTATATAATTTTATTTGTGTGACGACCCTCCTTTTTGGTATAGAATATCAAGAAGGATGATCTATGTGCATACAGTACTAGTCCCATAATCAGTAGCTAGTACACACATTTACAACAATTGGAATCACAACTATACACAATATTATTAAAACGGAAGCTATTGATATAGAGTAGTCTTACAATTCAAAGTATATTGTAGCGGAAGAAGCAAAAGTCTTGTAGTGTGCCCATCCAAGGCATTAACCCTAGAAAAACTCACTAAGATAATTCATGCATCCTGCGTCAAAGTACATATCGTCTGGAGGTTCACTATTCTCACCTAAAACCAACAAATAAGCAAGTGTGAGTACTTTCGTACTCAGCAAGACTTAAGGTGGTATTTGCAAATGCAGTAATGCAGGTCATGTCAAAGGAGGTTTCTACGGTTAATTTGATTGATATGAAAGTAATGAGTATGTAGAGCATAGTAACAACTCATAGTCCTCCATGACGTGAGCATCGAGACGTACAATTCCTGCCAAAACATGGCACAACACCATTCTTTGCCAACCCAAGGCATATCATATGAAACCAAGCCTTTTTGAAAATAATAAAACAACTAACTATGTGATGACTTTACCAAGTGCCCATGATCGCGGGCGCGGCTTTCCGAAAAGATTAACCCTCTGCAGAGGTGTACAACTTTACCCACAAGTCATGACTTTTTCTTTTTGTCGCATATTTCACTCACCTTTGGCGTGTGGCCAGAATGTTCATGACGAAAACCTTTACATTATCTAGATTAACTTTGCACTAGCACAGTGACGATAAACCCATACTATGGCAGGAGAACTCAGAGTATAAATATGATGGAATTTCACATAGTATGACGTACACTGTTGTATCATCAAACGTTGTTCCTAACACCTCAGTGTGGGCGCCCCTCCGAGCAGTCAGTTACTAAAAGCTCGTACTACTCCAGCCTACCAATGTGCAAAGTTAAACTAGATAACTTAATTGGTTTAAGGCTGTCCCATACCAGCACTTGTGGTTGTACGGATTCCTTGGCTTGAAAACAACCCATAGTTCGGTCCTTAATCTGACACGGGAGATAATCTCCCTCTACACTACGTGCAAGTCCATGCACCTCCGGCTATTGCCAGTAACCGCCCGCGTCTAAACCATAGTTTTGCTTTGAGTTTTTATACCAAAATACTAGTATCCATCGTCATGTCTCAAAATACCAAAGTTTGATCTGATCAGATTATCCAATTTGTTCAACCCAGATCTAAAGCATGGCTAAGCATGATTGTTATTCATCACTTATACCCAAATTAACATTATATATTGTCTAACCTTAATTTTAGGGTTATCAAGGTTCACATGTCAATACTTATCAAGGAAGTTCCATGAAACAATGGGTATACCTACTGATACCACAAAATAGCGAATTTACTGAATATAAGCGCATGCATGAAACAATTTGATAAACAAATGAAAATTTAATAATGGGATCAATATGATCAAAGGGGGTGCTTGCCTTGCTCGTTGATTTCAGTCGCGAAGTCAGAGTTGACTATCGCATATTCTGGAACGTCGGAGTCTACACGTAGTTTATTGAAAATATAGCAAATAACAACTTTTAATAAGGGCAAAAGAAATAAGATGGAAAGTTAAATATAAATCTATTTCATAGAACATGTGTGTTTTATAGTTAGGGTTTCTCGATTGCATGTATTTTGTTACGAATTGAAGAGGCAAAATTATTTGGATTTTACAAAATAATGACAAAAGTCACCCTATGGTAAGTCATGTGCATCTTGTGCTTATATTTAAATATTTTAAAGGTTGAATTTATTTAGAGAAAAGAAAAGAGAAAAACAAGAAAATAAAATTTAGATTATTTTTCTACTGCTCTCTCGGTCCATTTTCTTTTTCTGTTATTTTAAGCATGACCTGAAATACATATATACATATGTATTGTTTCATTCTATTTTATATTTTTATTTATTTATGTATTCACTCATTCATTCATATACTTATTATTATTATTATTATTATTATTATTATTATTATTTATATATATATATATATATATATTTCAGGCCAAGACGGCCCATCTACCTCGGCCCATCGGGCCCAGCCAGCTCTCCACTTATCCTAACCAATCTCTAGCTCTCTCTCTCTTCACAGCTCCATTCGGCCGTCGCCAACTAGCTCCTTCCCCATCTCTCTCACGCATGCGGCCAGCCCGAGCTCTGGCTCTTCCTTCTCCTCGCCACTATCGCGCCTCGGTCGAGCCCCGGCTTCTTCTACCTGAGCGCCTCTCCCTCTCTGGCTCCGGCACAGGCTCCCCTTCCCCGCTCCTCTCTTGCGCGGCACACCCGAACTCCGTCGCCTTCTCTCCACGCGCCAAGCTCCTACATCACCGCCGGTCTCTGGTTCTTCCCCAGCGCCTTCGGGCTCTTCTCGACCGTCCGAGAGCAAGGTGAGCTCTCACCTCTTGTCTCTCTCTCTCTCACTCCCATCTATGCTCATCCCTCTTTCCCTCGCCATTTTCGATCGAGAGCCACCCGATCTACCTCCTCCTAGCTGGCCGTCGCCTAATTTCGTCGAGCGCCGCCCAGATCCATTGCCTTGTCTTCTCCCCGCTGGCGCCAGGCCGCTTCTCCCACGCTACCGGCGTCGCCGCTGCGCGCTCACAAGACCGAGTGCCGCAGCCGCTTCTCCCCATGGTGCCACTTCTACTCCAACAGGGAACCCGATGCTCAAGCACTCGGCCGCCACTGCCTCCGATCGGAGTTTGGCCATGGACACCCCTTTCGTTTTCATCTAAGCTAAGTGCCCTCATCCTTTAATCAATAGCTTAAATATCTAGTTACCATGTTTCTTGCTACACATGTAACCCGAATCCTTTATGGATCTAGCTAGAGTAGCACATGTATGATTCTGTGAATGATGTGTACTGAGATGTTCAACCTTGAGCTTGTTTATTTGAGATGGAGTATGGTAAACATCATGCACTGCTGTTTATGCCCGAATTGGTTGTGGGTTGAAGGCCTCAGGGTTAATTTCCTTATGCTTTTATTCTCAGATCTTGTGTGTGGTGATTAGTGAAGCATGACAATTAGGCACCCTGTTGTAATCATGGTTTAACCTCTTTTGCAATCAAGAATTGTGTATGGTCCCATGATTGATCCTTGATGTGCTGTAGTTAACATAAGCATGGGTACACTGATGCTGGGCATTTTAGTTCTTATGCATTCGCTCACATGTTGTAGTATTATGCTTGGCCACCGATGACTGTTATGATTTGTGAACTGAGCTAAGTGTCTGTTATTTGCTTACTAGCTTCCACATCTTTATGCAATTAACCATATTACTGGCTTAGATTGTTGGTAGTGTCTATTTGTGAAACAATTTAAAAGGCAGAAAACTCATGTGTAGAGCTACCTTTACTGCCTAAGCATGCTCAGGTGTTAATTAAGGTTTAATCTTTTGTATAAAGGAAATCCAGCTTACAGGGCATATGATCACTAGTTCATTCTATGTCATAATAGAGGTTCAGTTTCATTTAAATGCTGATAAGTGCTTTGGTCAGAATGGGTGATTAATATTCACTTTTATGTAAATGAAAAAGGGTCATAATTTTAGACTAAAGCTGGTACCTTTTGGTTGCAGAGAAGGCCGAAGAAAGAATTGGCAAGAGCAGTAAGGGACAGGGCTGTTCTTTCTTCTTCTTGGTCGGATTTCCCTTCTCCCGGCGGAGAGACAAAATGGAAAGGTTGGCTACTGACTGGTGAGTAATGGTGGGGTATAATGCTCAGGTCGAAATGAGATGCTCTTTTTATACTGCAATCAACCGACTCTGACGGGTGAAATTTTGGCTGTGCAGGGGTGAAAACTGTGGCCTTTTATCTACTTTTTCCTGTCAACTAGGAGTAGTCTTGTAATTTAGATCTCTCGTAATTCATCGTTGATCAATAAAATTGTGCATCATCGATTGCTGATCTTCTCCGATTATGCCAGGTTTGGTATTCTTCGATCTTGTTGTGCATCACCTTTTTGGGAAAATCTACATTTATCAATCATCTAATAAGTTCTAATAAGCTATTTAGACTTATCGTTACTTTTGATTTAATTGGCTTTAAATAGCTGTTTAGATCCTTGCCGATTATCACATTAGATCAGCTTTGAGCGTATTTTCTATCTATCTCGTCGATTGTAGGTTCAAATCAACTGGTACGCCTCGAATCAGGATTGAACCCGGCATTCGCGTGTGTTTGAGCCGATCAATCCTTCGTCATATTTTTCGGCGCCAATACACTTTTGGCACGCCCCGTGGGACATGATGTCTTCAGGAAAATCAATTCCGCCGTCTGACGTCAACACCAATGCTATAATCATCCCAACGATGGACGATTTAATGCCAGCACAGCGCAAGAAAATTGAAGATCAGAAAGACGCGCTCGAGGAGATGATGTTGAGTTGCTATCAAAAAACTCGATGTGGTGTTACGCAAAAGACAACGTTGTCGACGGTCAACCCCTCTGGTGATACATAGACCACCGATGCATCGGTAAGCTGATAATAACTGCACAGGCTGAATTGTCTGCTATGCTTAATCAATCTATGCACTATGCTTTGATTAACCAGTCATCGGCTCTGGTAACAACTATTAAGCCAATGATAGCCAATAGCGTTAAGACCATAGCCCAAGAATTGGCATCAGCTGGAAGTTTGTTGAATCCAATGCAAGCTCTGCCAAATTACCCAGTCTACTCGGTAACGCCAAATATGCAGAGCCCAGTATTAGTGGTTGATCCTAAGCCATCGGCTCCAATTCCTACTATGATGCCAACTCAGTCGACCATAATATTGCCACGAGATCCTCATATAAGTGGGGTTGTGCATTATCAAGCATATACCTATGCCGCTAAGTTGGATGCACCAGCCAACTTACCACCATCGGCTCCATTTTACGCCTTCCCCCAATCAGTTCCACAGCCAGTTGAAGCCCCTATGCGTCCACAGCACATCAAGCTGATTCTGCAGAGGAATCCGATGCCGTAAAAGGGGGTGACCTACTCGAAACCCTTTATTCCATTACCAGAGCCAATGACCAGGGGACCAAATGTAGGTTATGAACAACCTCATCAACTTCCATCGGCTCAGGCAATCTATCAGCCCGAGCCTACACTCAGGGGGCAGAATGCTAGTTATGATCCTAATTGGCAAGCGTGTAACACATTATTGACCAAATTAGCAAATTGGGTCGATCAGATTGATGTGGTGATGCAGGATCAATTTAACAACAACCGAAGGGGACGATAATCGGCTATCGGAAGCCGTATCCTGATTATATTGATAGGATTCCATACCCTAATAATTTCAAGGTCCCGGATTTTGCTAAGTTCTCAGAAGATGATTCGACCACCACCTTAGAGCATATCGGACGGTTCATTGCACGGTGTGGTGAGGCAGCCCACTTCTATGGATTAAGGATGAAATTGTTTCTGCTATCATTATCTGGGGTAGCTTTTACAAGGTTCATGACTATTGCCCCAAATTCGGTCAACATTTAGATCGATTTGGAGAGCCGATTCCATAAGTACTTTTTCTCTGGAAGTTTAGAGGTTAAGATTTCTGATTTAAGTTCTGTTTGACAAAAATTTGGTGAATCGGTTACAGATTATATTAAGAGGTTTAGGGAAGTAAGAAATCGATGTTTTAGCGTCACTTTACCCATAACCAATTAGCCGATTTAGCCTTCTAAGGATTAATTCCCCAGCTGAAGGAAAAATTCGAAGGGCAGGAGTTTACCGATTTGAGTCACCTGCTGCATCAGGTGTCGGCTCAAGAAAGTCGTTTTACTGATAATAGAGGCTTTAGGCATAATTTTAAAAATAATAGTAATAATAAGGATAAAGATAAAGTCAAAGTTAACATCGTCAAATATGGCTCAAGTGATTCATCGGAAGATGACGAGGTTGAAATAAATATAGCCGAATGAGTTAAAGGGTCTAAAAAGTCTTTAGGCCCTGTTTGTTTCAGCTTAGGCTTTTTGGCTTTTGGCTTAAAGCTAGCTTTCTGGTTTACGAGCTTTTAAGCCGTCTATTTTTAAGCCAAGACATGCTGTTTGGTATTATGGTTTTTTGATGAGTTGGATGGTCTATCTTATTAATCAATCTTATTGCACATCTATGTGAGGAGTTTCCTTATTTTTGATGGTTGCAGGTCGACGATGCTAGATCATGGTGAGGCGAAGGATGACCGGGACTAGGCGAGGAGTGTCGGAGGTTCAGACGGTCGAGGATCGCCGGAAGATGATCGGAGATGGAGTTGTGGCAAGCTATGAAGACAAGGAACGGATGAGATGTTAGCTAGACGCTGCGTGGATCAATGAGGACCATTGGATCTTGGTCTAGTTGATAGGTTAGCGGGTCTAGTTAGTGTGCTTTGAGAACCGTGCAAGAAAACCCATTATGTGTTGTGGGTTTTGGGTGAACCCTTGCATGGCTGGTTGAGTGGGTTAATCCTAGCCCTTAATGGATGCTCTAGGATTTAGAGGCTCATCCAAGGGTGGTAGGTGGCCCAAGAGTTGTATAAATAGGGTGGAGGGGTAGCCTTCCCCCCTTGAAGGTTTTGAGGTTTTGGATGCTCCTTTGAGCTTTGCCCACATGAATGTGAGGCTTTGTAACCTCTCCTTCCATAAAATACAAAAATTTTATTTACCTTATTGTGAATTTAAATTGCACGTTTACATTATGTCTTTACTTTACGCAATTTAAATTCAGCATTTACTTTCCCGCATTTACATTCTCGCAATTTACTTTCTCGCAATTTGGATTTGCCTCCCCTCCTTCTAAATGATGTTCTTCTAGGATGTCTTGAGGGTTTTCATATGGTTTTACATCTTTCTTGCATCCTAGGATAGACTAGAGATCAAGTTTTTTATCGAATTGCAAATCTGTCCAGAACTTGTTCTTCGCGCAGTAGTCAGTCTTTGATTTTTATAAAAATATATAAAAATCCTTTTTAAGTTATTCTTATTGGAGAAGGTGCGCGACTCATATATCCATCTATGTACAAATTTGTGAGTTATCTGGCTCCATCGTTTGAGCGTTATGAAGTGAAAACCGAGCCTCAAACTTTCTGGTAGATGTTCCTGACTATCTGTAATGCTTGATTTTTCATGTTTGTTATACAAATCATTTTGAGGTGATTTTTGGTGGACTGTTTCCTGACTCAACGTCTCACAGGGAGAAACATTCCCAAAAATTTTTGAGCAACATAAACTCACCAACCACCTGCTCTTAGTGAGGACAATTCCTGGAAAATCTGCTTTTACTTTTCTGGAAAGAGACTTTGGTGTTTTAGCTTTATCTCTTTTAGAAAAATAGTCTTTGAATTGATTCCTATTTGTTTGGATACTTGAAAACCAGGATTGTGATTAAAAATCCCTCACATGATTCATGGTTCTCATCAATGCAAGCTAGGGGTACACATAGTTGTCTAATTGTTCGAGTTTTGGAGGGTGTGCGGATCTGAGAAACACTAGTTTGAAGGAAAATCTTTGGGTGTTTCAGATTTTTATTGTAAGATTGTTTGGAGTACTTTGAGTGGGGGAAAATTTTATTTGGGATCATTCACCCCCCCTTCTGATCGCCATTTCGATCCTTCAACGAGGAGAAATGAGAAGATGGGAGAAGGATTCTTGATTTTGTATATGATGGAATTTGGTTGGTAATTTTGGAGACTTCCAGTAGCAAAGGGTTATTTCATCCCAAAAAAGCACATCCCACCTGGCTTTTGGCTTATAATTATATGGAGGCTTTTGGCTTTTTTTAAGCTTGGCTTAAAAGTCAGTAATTTTTTTCGACTTTGGCTTTTTTGCTTTTAAGCCATTTAAAAAGTCGAAACAAACAGGGCATTAGTCTGTTCGTGGATTAAGCCGACTAAGAATAAGTCGGAAATAAAGTGTGCTTTTGATGTCTCCAAGTGTGACCGTACTTTTGATATACTATTACAAGAAAAAATAATACGGTTACCCGAAGGACACAAAATACCATTGGCTGAAGAAATAAAAAAGTGGAGGTATTGCAAATGTTATTATTATTTTTCTCATAATACTAATGATTTGTAACATCCCAAAATTTGAGTTTTGGAATGTTTAATTCAAAAATAAACCATTTGCATTTTCTTGAATTAATTCCAGCTTAATTTGAATTTTCCATTAAAGAAAGGATTTAATTTGACTAAACTATTCATCAAACTAAAGATTTTAATTTTTCTATATTTTTGGGGATTTTTCTGAATTTATTTGCTATTTATATGAATTTATTTGCATTTATTTGAATTTCTGGAATTTTTCTTAATCGAAAAATGAATTTTATTTCCAAAAACCCTCTCGGGCCGAATCTTCTCTGGCCCATCTCTTTCCGCGCCACCTTGGCCCATCGGCCCGCTTTGCTTTTCCCTGTCTTGGGCCGCTCCACTTTCCTTCGCCTGCTTCCCTAGCCCACTCACATTTACCAAGGCCGCCGTCGCGTTGGTCGGATTCGCGCCACTTGTGCGGCTGAGATCGCGCCCGCGAAACCCTAGCCACACGCCGCCGCCGCTCGGAGTCCGCCCGCCATGCCTTGGCATCCGCGGCGCGTCCGCTGCTGGCCCTCGAGGCTATAAAAAGCCGAGCCGCCAATTGATCTTTGTTCGTCTCGCCGCGCCGCTCGCCACCGCTTCCGCCGCCCAAGACCCGCCGGCCGCCGCTGCGAGCTCGCCTGCACTTCGCCGCCACAGTAAAGCCTTTCTCGTCGCCTCGCGCTCAGTGCCCTCCGCCGCAGCCGCGCTGCTCGCCGAAGTTCGCCGCGTCGCCCTCTTCCGGATCCGCACGCGCAAGACGCTCGATCCGTCGCTGCCCGCCGCTCACCGCGCTTTCTTCTTCTCGTGTCCGGAAGCCGCGCGCCGTTCGCCGTCGTCTTCCTTCGCTTCGTGGTGTCCGTCCGATCGCCTACGAGCGCTTCAGATTGCGCTACGTCTCCCCGCTGCGGCATCGCTTCTCGGCCGTCCGATCTGGTCAAGTCGTTAGATGCGCGACACACGGCAATCCGTGTCAGCGCCAGCGTCAGCCGACACCTCCACCGCCACGTCAGCCCTGGTGTTGCGTCAGCCGCCGCGTCATCGCTTGCGTCAGTCGCCTTGTTCTGCAGACCCGGTCCACCGTGGACCAGAGCCAAATCCGTGGACTCGGTCCATGCACCGAGGGCCCACCTGTCAGCCTAATAAAGATTTTTTGATTTATTTCTTTACTCGAGAAATTGATTGTTGACGTCAGCGTGGAGCAATAAATCGATTTTCCAATAGAAAAATAAATCCGAAAATTCCGATTTTCTGATTTTTCAGTCTTTTTCTCTGATTTAATTTTCCACAAGCTCGTTCTCCCTCATACGAACTCCGATTGAGGCGATTCAAGTTTCTAAATTTTTCTAAAATCAAGATCTATCTTTTAGAGCCATTTATTTTCAGTTTTGAGCTTGTTTGTGTCTCTGTTTTGTATTTATTTAGTTTCGTTGCTTCTTTTCCGGTAGACGCTAATTCCAAGGGAGCGAACGAAGACTTTGAAGACCAAGACTCAGCACTAGATCAGCAAGGCAAGTCGTAACCTTTGATCATATTGATCCTATGTTTGCAAAAGTAATTTGCTTTTATACAACTGCATGCTATTTTGGGTAACAATGCTTATTTAATGGGAGTAGATGTATACCTAGTTGACATTATGCCACCTTGATTAGTTGTATGCCGTGTATCCATTGTTAACCCTAGGTTGGGACATTACTAGTTGGACATAATCATTATACCAACATTGGGTTACGTAGCTATGCTTAGTCATGCTTAGATATACGTTGGGATTCATATCACACATTGAATAATGTTAATCTTGACTTAATGAGATATTGAATCGTGGCCGTTAGTCACTGTTATAAAATTTGTGGTACCATGGCAGGGTTTGCCATTGGTCTTGGTTGAACGAATTATTTTTCCTCTGCAAGTGATCGTGGCAAGAAAGGGGTGCTTTCTAGCACATTGGGATGTGGATGTTTTGCCTGAGACAACTTAAGGACTTAATCTTGTGCGCCATTGAACTGAGCCTAACTGGCCCTACCACATGTCCGAATGGGACAGACCTAGTCGATTAATTTGCAATGTCTAGCCTTGAGTAACGCCGGTTGGTGGTGTGGGTTCCGGATGGACGGGTAGATTCGCAAGGTGCAAGAGGGGCCCTAAGGGCGAAACCTTAGCGGGCAAGACTGGAGTTTAGACAGTGCATTGTAAAAGCTTTGTCATGATCTCTCTGCCAACACACCAAAGGAAGTGTGCTTATTGCGCATGGCAACAAGAGCCGATCATGTCTTGTGGGTAAAGTTGTACAACCTCTACAGAGTGTAAAACTATTCGAATAGCCGTGTCCGCGGTCATGGACAAGCCCGGGAATTTCACACGGTGTATAGAGTGTTTTATGAAATGTGGAATGTGGAATTATTGGGATGTGAACGGGGAGTTCACTATTGTTTCGTTGTCTAAAGTATTGCTGTTGAATTTATTGGTTGATACTTGTTTTAGAAGGTGTAGGGTGATGCCTCGCCATTCTGTTCATGTTGTCTACCATTGATCTACCAGTTATTTATTTATCTTTTCATAAATATGCTTTCAATCTATTTATTGTATTTCAATTCAAGTTATTGCTTTCTGCAAATGAAACATATAGCCATCCATGTCAAGCCGTACATGAATATATTGCATCATTTCCCTATGGCTTGCCGAGTACTTTTGTACTCACGGCTATACGCCTTTATTGATCGGGCCGAGGAAGGATCAGAAATGCTGAGTATCATGAGGAGGAATTCTATGAAGACTACGTGGATTAGGAATGCGTTCCCCAGACGATTGCCTCTGGCATGTCGAATGGCTCAAGTTATCTTTTCCGCTGCAATAGTATTTGTTTATCAAGCCCTTAAGGCATAAAGGTGTAAACTTTGACCATAAGGTCGTTTGCTTTATTTAATAATAATTCGCTTCTTCCTAGTTAATTCGTCGTATGGAATGATATTTCATCTATGTTTCCACTGTGTGCACTAGCGTGATCCTGGACTAGTGCAGTATACACAGAGGGTTTCGGATTTGCAACTCCGGGTCCCGACAGAGAGCAATATTTTTCGTTAACAGATTCAATCGGGTATAGAAGACGATCGACTAAAATTTGCATAAGAGACGACGATGTAGTTGGATGCTAATCCTTTCCCGATCAACATGATCCAATGTTCCGAAAAGGGAAAAGAGCCGATACAAGACTTTGGGTCAAGAGTTACACATCATATTGACGTTTAATCAAAGCTCTAGCGGCAAGAAGACCCCAAAAATCACAGTCGACTTACTTCAAATAGAAACCGATTGTGAAGGAAAGAGTTCAAGGACCATTATGCCAAGAGACATGAATATCGGTAAGTGGTACAAGGCTAAGAGAGTGTCGCCACCACGAAAGCCGACCCACAAGTCGAAACCAACTTTCTCCCAGTTATTGGAAAAATATGAAAGGAGGAGCAACAGGTCGCGTTATCCCATGCATCAGCCAAATAATATGTATTGGCCCGATAATCTTGAAAGGGCTCACCAACGGTGCCCCTTTTGGTAGTTCTATTGGGAGAGAGGGTCAGCTTTGCCATCACCGTACAGTTGTCCGATGGAACATTACCCACGCCAAGATGAATGGCAGCAACGGTCGGCTAAACACAGTATATCCATGCCAATGCATGGCCATCGTGATGAACAAATCAATAGGGGATCAGTCTATGTAAGTATGTATAGGCCAATCAAGAAACAAATGCGACAGGAAGAAGGATAGAGTTCTACAGCTAAGGTTGATATGCAGGAAACATACGTGAGCCGATCAAACCCAAGCCTAGATGGTGTCCTTTCGGACTTAGCCGATCACAGTGCAGATGACTTCAGAGGCTAAGGACCCAGGAGATGAGAGAAGCTGAGCAGGCAAAACAAAGAGATGAAACCTTTAATGAGCTCTGGCCGATGAAAATCACTAAAAAGGAGTGGAGGACAAAAGAACCGGTTGAGGATAAATTCGACTCAACTGACGATTTGGATTCGTCTATGATTCGAGATGACTCTCCACCTTCGATAGACATCAACATGGTGTTCACTCTATCGGTCGAGTTTAAAATAAATACTGCGTCTGCCAAAGAAACATTTTCCCAGTGTGCTTAGGGGCTCAAGATGCAGTTTTTAAGAAGCCTCAAGACGATCATCAGCATTTGAATCCATTATATTTGAAAGGTCATATTAATGGCAAGCCAATATCGAGGATGCTGGTTGATGGAGTTGCAACCGTCTACCTGATGCCTTCCACTACGTGCAAGATGTTGGGTAAGTCCGATGAAGATCTTATTAAAACTAACATGGTTTTGAGTGACTTCACAGACGATCCCATATATGCAAGAGGGGTCATGGTGATAGAGCTAACAGTCGACAATAAAACATCGCCGACTGCCTTTTTTGTAGTCGACACTAAGGGAAATTATAGCATTCTGTTGGGACGGGATTGGATTCACATCAACTGCTGCATCTCGTCGATTATGTATCAGAAGCTCATCTAATGGAATGGGGACGAAGTCCAAGTGGTTCAAGCCGACACATCAGCTCACATAGCCATGGCTAGTTCAGACGCGAATTGGGTAAATGACGAGGCTGAGTGCATATCGGATCAAACCCTGTACGATTGTGATTTCATCTGCATCAACAAAACATGGCTTATTCTGATCAACATAAGGCCAATCACGCTTAATCGGACAGGTGAAATTTTGCACCGATGGAGTCCAAATTAGAAATAAAGGCTTTTATAAGATAAAATTCAAAGCTATCGGCAAACATCAGATAGCTATGAGGCCATTGAAGACATTTGAGAAGTCGAGAAATTAGGCTAGGGTTTCATGTCGACTGATTCACTGGATGAAGTCGATATAGGTAATGGTGATAGAAAAGGACTAGATTTTATTAGTTCAAAATTACTAGTAGATTATAAAGAAAAGTTGGTGAAGATGTTAAAAAATTATAAAGATTACTTTGCTTGGGAGTATCATGAGATGCCTGGTTTAAACCGATAACTTGTTGATCATCGCTTGCCTATAAAATCAGGTTATCGACCGTTTAAACAATCCCCTAGACGATTTAATCCAGTCTTGTATAATACTATAAAAGAAGAGATTGAGCGATTATTGGAGGCTAAGTTTATCAGGCCTTACCGATATGCTAAGTGGGTTTCCAATATCGTTCCAATTATGAGAAAAATGGTAAACTCAGGGTGTGTATTGTTTTAGATATTTGAGTAAATCCACACCTAAGGATGAGTATCAGATGCCAATAGCCGATATGCTTATCGATGCTACATCGGGGAATAAGATTATTAGATTTCTTGATGGTAATGCCGATTGTCGCGCCGAGCACCGCAAGTAAATTTGTAAGTCTAAGGGGCGCTGCTCCACTCCTCGAATGGTTAGACTCAAGTCCAAGATGTATACCGTTCGGGCCAAGGTCCCTACCTGGGCTCAGGTGGTGGCGTTGTATTCCCTTCAAGATGCATGACCGCACAAAGTTTATAAGCGAGGTGCTAATGGCTTAGCGAGATGGGTTCGATCCTCCTACGGGGTTCCCGCCTCCTTTATACTAAGGAAGGGGCAGGTTACATCGAGAATTGGGAGAGGACGAGATGACCTACACTAGGAGCTTCGGTCCTTCGCTCGCACGACCGATCACCACCCGCCTTGCCCATGCTGGGTCGGTAGCCTAGCTGGCTGTGCCGGTTAGGTATTTCCCGAAACGGCAAGACCGCCTCCGCGAACCTTACGAGTGTTGACGTTGTCGCGCATGACGTGGGTGTTGCCTCGAGAGAGCGTGTCTTCGCATCAGATGTGACCGTTGATGGATCGGGAGCATGACTTCGTCACCATTAAACCTTCTGGGAAGGGGCCACCGCTTTGTATAGTCATTTTGATTGACCCCGCTCGGGGTACGTGGTCAGAGGTCTGGTGGGGCTTCACACGCCGCCCTTGGCGGATGTTACCTGGTTTGATCGGAGTCGGGAATCCGCCCCGCCAAGGGGGTCGGAGCCCCGCTTGGTCGGAGCCGGGGTCCTGGCCCCGCGGCGGGGGTCGGAGCCCCGCTGAGTCGAGGCACTTCCTCGATCAATCGGGAAGGTGACTTGCAGTGCTTCGGGCCAGAGTGGGCCGAGCGCTGTTGGGCTTGAGCTGTGCTTGAGGCCGCCGCCACTTCGGGCCGCTGGGTACTTCGTTATAAGTATTCGCCAAGAGTCCCAACCCCGAGCGATTTCTGCATTCGTTGGGGGTTGAGCTTGATGAGAATAGTGATCGCCCGAGTGGTCGGTCCGACTAGTTAGGTCAAACGATTTCTGCCAGTGTACTCGACGATCCAAGGCTGCCTCGAATTTGGCTCGGGCATTCAACGCCGGGGCTTTTTATCACCTCGTGCACGCCACAAGACGGCTTTGGCGCCGCCGCCCGCCGCTCGGATCGCCTGTTCTCGTGAAGGGCGCCGCTTTTCCGACGCTTGCATTTGTTCTAGAGACGCTAATCTTCCTCCGTCCGCATATAAGGACGCCACGATTGCTTGAGTGATAGACCTTAGACGAATCCATTCTTTTGCTTCTTGAAATGGCTTCGGCACCTTCTAGTCTTCACTTTGGTGATGATGTCGGTAGAAGAAGAAGATCCTTTGGTCGAAGCTTTAATGAGTAACGACCAGCGATGGCCGAACTCCGGAGGAAGAAGCCAGAGCCCATGATGTCAGCCGCCGCCGACGCTACCGCCGAGGTCGCCCCGAGGCTCGAGGTAGTAAGGGGGACCTTCTAGAGGTGATGGCGCGAGGGCGCCGATCGTAGTCGCGGCCGCTGCGCCGATGTCACGAACGGCAGAAGCGCGCGGCATACGGTTCCACGGCCGCGCGCGTGTTCCGCCGACCGTGCAAGGGCCTACCAAGATGCCGCTTGTGCCACCGATGCCGCACGGATGTTTAAGAGGTTTTGGCGCGGATAAAGCCTCGCCGTGGTGTAGCGAGCTATTCTTGTGTCTCGCGGTACCGTATGTAAAGTTGTGTAAAGTTTGAGCCTCATGGCCTATAATGAAATCTCCTTTTCTTTATGAATGTCTTCGTGATGAGTTTGCTCTCGATTGAGTTTGTCCGAGTTGCTCGCTTAACGCCGTGGGCAAGACCGCGTCTTGGTCGGCAGGGACGCATGATGCCTCTACGCGAGGTTCGTGTCCGAGTGCTCGCTTAACGCCAGAGCCGGACCGTGCCTTGGTCGGCAGGACGACCACGATGCCTCGCGAGGTTCGTGTCCGAGTGCTCGCTTAACGTCGAGCCGGACCGCGCCTTGGTCGCGGTGGACGACCGCGATGCCTCCGCGCGAGGTTCGTGTCCGAGTGCTCGCTTAACGCCGTAGCCGGACCGCGCCTTGGTCGACATGTGGACGACCGCGATGCCTCGCGCGAGGTTCGTGTCCGAGTGCCGCGCCTTGGTCGGCAGGACGTGTCCGAGCGCCGTGCCTTCGCCGGCAGTGGACGACGCGGCGCCTCGCGCGAGGTTCGGTGTCCGAGTGCTCGCTAACATCGAGCTAGACCGCGCCTTGGCCTGGGCAGGACGACCGATGCCTCGCGCGAGGTTCGTGTCCGAGTGCTCGCTTAACGCCGAGCCGGACTGCGCCTTGGCCGCCAGGACGACCGCGATGCCTCTCGCGCGAGGTTCGTGTCCAGTGCTCGCTTAACATCGTAGCCGACCGCGCCTTGGTCGGCGGTGGACGACCGCTGATGCCTCGCGCGAGGTTCGGTGTCCGAGTGCCGGC
This sequence comes from Otatea glauca, assembly GCA_036346275.1. Classification (NCBI taxonomy): domain Eukaryota; kingdom Viridiplantae; phylum Streptophyta; class Magnoliopsida; order Poales; family Poaceae; genus Otatea; species Otatea glauca. The sequence continues at coordinate 16,489,639 of CM070719.1, read as the reverse complement.
CTTGGTCGGCAGGACGGTCCGAGTGCCGTGCCTTGGTCGGCAGGACGACCGCGATGCCTCTGCGCGAGGTTCGTGTCCGAGTGCTCGCTTAATCGTCGAGGCCGACCGCGTTTTGGTCGGCAGGACAACCGCGATGCCTCGCGGCGAGGTTCGTGTCCGAGCGCCGCTTAACGCCGAGCCGGACTGCGCTTTGGTCGGCAGGACGCATCGCTGGCGCCTTCGCGCGAGGTTCGTGTCCGAGTGCTCGCTTAACGCCAGAGTCAGATCGCGCCTTGGTCTGGCAGGACGACCGGATGCCCTCGCGCGGAATTCGTGTCCGAGTGCCGCGCCTTGTTGGCGTGGACGACCGCGATGCCTCTACGCGAGGTTCGTGTCCGAGTGCTCGCTTAACGTCCGAGCTGGACCGCGCCTTGGTCGGGCGTGGACGACCGCTGATGCTCGCGAGGTTCGGTGTCCGAGCGCCGCTTAACGCCTTAGCCGGACTGCGCCTTGGCCGGCAGGACGACCGGATGCCCCTACGCGGGGTTCGTGTCCGAGTGCTCGCTAACATCGTAGCTAGACCGCGGTTTGGTCGGCAGGACGATCGGATGTTCCGCGCTGGGTTCGTGTCCGAGTGCTCGCTTAACGCCGTAGCCGGACGTGGGCTCGCTTTACGCCGAGCCGGACGTGGGCTCGCTTTTACGCCGAGCCGGACGGGCTCGCTTTACGTCGAGCCGGACGGGGCATCCATCCCGAGTCCCCGCCCGCGAGGGTAGCCGCGAGAGGAGTGGCGCCGCCTATCCCACACGATACCCCATCCGCAGTGGGACCCGGAGGGGGTGAGCGACGCGCGTTTACCCGCGTTGGTTTGAACGCCGTGCTCGTGGAGCTTATAACATGTAGTCCGAGTGGGTCCTGGGAGGTCCCGCCCAAGGGGGACCCTTCCGAGCAAACGGTCCCAGAGTAGGGTGTCCTGGCCCTACTGTGGGGCGACCCATAAGAAACCTTTCTTTACTCAATCCCAGATGGGTTCGGGTCGTCCACACCTGTGGCATACCGGCCGCCGCCATCGATGAGCTCCCGGGAGAGTGTGAAGTATGGTCTCGACGCGAGTAGAGGTGATTGGGTCGCCACCGACCTAACCGAGGGCCCACCGGGCTCACCTCATACTTGCTCCTCGCTCAAGTTTTGCTGGCGGCCTTATGCCCACCGCGGGTAGGCCTTCAACCTACAGCCTTTAGCCGGGCTCCCGCAAGCCACGCAGCTTTTGCTGCTGGGCCGCAGCCGCCCGGGCCTCGCGACGCGCCCTGCAGCAACCGCCCGCCTCAAGGCGAGACCAAGAGGTTACAGGACGACCGCCCGGGCGCGTTTTATAGCTCGCCGCTTGCCGATTAAATGCGAGTGGAATTGGAAACCGGAGTTACCAGCCGGGCGTGATGCATTTAGGTGGACGCGACGCCGCCGAGGGGTGCTCGTCGGCCACCGCCGCTTTCTATATACGCTGTCGGGCGCTGAGTAGTCACGCTTGCTTGCCTTCCTCGCCCCCGCCCCTAAGACAAAAAGGAACAACAAAGAGCCAAGGAAAAGAAAACTCACCTTTTCTCCTCGCCTCCGCCACGCTTTGCAAGGATGTCGTGGCCGAGTGCTCACTGTGCCACCAGCTACCGCCGGCTTGGTGAAGAAGGGCTTTCCCGCGCAAGATCTCTCCCCTGGAGGGTGCCGACGGAGCTACTACCCCACGCCGGGACGACGAGGTCGTGGTGCTAGCCTCGCTTTTCGAGCGCCGCTTGCTTGCCGCCGCACTCCGCTCGTCCGGGATCGCTCTTCCACTATAAGGCTGAGGCGCACCATCTTAACCCCAACGGGTCCTCCACATCGCCATATTCATCACGCCGCGAGGCTTTCCGGGAATCGAGCCACATTGGGCGCCAGGAGGCATTTCTTCCAAGCGAGGCTCGAAGGATAAGCTACAACGGAGGCCGCTGGGCGCCATTGGCGGCCTCGCCTTCCGCCTTGGTCCGCCGAGCACGGAGTATCTCGAGGTCAAGCCGCCATCGCCCAACAAGGGATGGCACTCGAGTGGTTCTATGCTCGTAACGCCGGAGACAGCGCCCGCCTTCACCGCAAACTTCCCGTGGCGGGAGGAGGGAACGGGGCGCCGAGAAGCGAGAAGAATAAGGTGGCCGATCGACGACAAAGCAGTCGTGGCCCTAAGGAGGCAAGGCTCACCGGATGTGGTCGTGGCGTGCCTTCATGAGGATGTGTGCAACCTTTGCGATGCACTACTGCTCCAAGATTTAGGGGCATCCGACCGGATGAGGATGGCGGAGCCCGAGCTGGTCGCGACGGAGGTCGGCCCGGTGGCCGCCGCCATGGGAGGAAGCGCTACTTAAGCGCGCGCCACCCGGCCATTCTCGCTGCCCACCCTCCAAACTGTAGGTCACCTGACTTCTTCCCCGCCTCTTTTCTTTGCTTTTAACGCGTCCGACAAAGGTTTTTATCTTCTAGGGGCTCTTGGCATGTCCTCCGCGCGCGCCTCGAGATAAGGAGGCGAGGGCGCGAGTCTGAGCGAAGGTCGCAGTTTCGACTCCTCCCGCAAGAAGCCAAGGAGGAGAGAAGGAAGAAGAAGAGAAGGAGCGCGCGCGAGGGCACGCGCGTGAGGACGTGTTTGAGGCCACCGGCCTGGGTGCAACCTCCACCGACAAGCAGCCGGAAGCACCCCGGCCACTCATACCTGTGGTTCCTTCACTGCACGACCGGCGGCGGTCCGGCGTGGACTCGCTGCAGGGCGACACCACAGCTCCGCGCACGAGGGGCCTCAGCGAGGGTGACCGCGCGGCCGCCATCGCTGCGCTGCTGGAGGCAGCCAGGAAGCCGGCAGATCCGCTTCTGGGGACCGCCAAGAGGGCGCCGCCGCCGCACCGCTACTCAAGAAGTACTCTTTTTCTTTGTTCAAACATTTTTGCAAAGCCGCTCCAACCGCTTTGTGTTTGTGATGTGCGCGCTTATACGGGTGTGACCGTGGCGCGCCCTATGGCGGTTCGCAAGGACACGAGGAGTCGATAGCGCAGGACGCCGCAGAGGTCCCGCAGACGACGACGGTCGGGCGCTGATCGTGGTGTCGGGCGCCGGCGCCGCTTGCCCACGAGGTCGAGGTTGGAGGAGCTCCCGACGCCAATTGGGGACACCGCTGTCGACGCGATCATCCTCATGAGGAAGAGACGGCGCGCCGCCGCGATCGTGTTTACCGAGACGGCGCTGGTGCCGAGGTGTTCGACCGCCTGTGGGGAGGTGCCGACCGAGGTCCCGCAGCGCAGTCGCGGAGGGGATCCCCGGATCAGCCCACCATCGCGCCGGCGGTGCTCGACGGTAGCGCCCGCCGAGCAGCGCGCTACTCAGGCTCGGGCCGGAGTGGCCCTTGAGTCGGATCTGGCGGAACGGAAGAGAGCGAGTGGGTCGCCAAAGAAGGCGCCTGACGCCGAAATGCAGATGGAGCAGTCCAAAGGGTCCGATTTTACTTCAGAATCTTCCACCGAGTGTCCGACGCCGATGGTCGGGAGTCCGCCGATCACCGGTAAGTTGATGAAAAACCCATCTTGTAAAATTTCGACGACTCGCCGTGAGACTAACGGATAGTTCGTGATCTTGCAAGATCTCGCGGCTTGCTCAGAGGGCAAAGCCGAAGCTTACGGCGGCCGGACAGCCAATGGGGTACGCCGTGGAAGAGTGTAAACTGGTTATACTTTGAGCCGCGCTTTAGCTCAAGAGGCGCCAACGTGAGGCGCTTGGAGGCGCGAAGGTCCGCTAAGAGCCGAGGGGCCACTAAGGTTTCTTCGGCGAGCGTGGGGCCTGGGCCTCGAGGACGGCAAGGTGGCAGAGCTCGAGTCCTCCCCGGCAGAGGCCACTGGGCTGTGGACGCCCGCCACCGCAGAGGGGGCAACGCAAGCGCAGTAACACGCTCATGACCGAGCGAGACTAGGCTCAAGGACGCCGACCGAACCGCCCGAGCGGGAGGCCGCCTGGCGACTCGACTTTGAGGACCTCCTACGAGGCGGCCAGCAAGAAGTCGAACCGCGAACTCGCGCCGAAGGGTCTCAACTTATTTGATTCTCGTGGGCGTATTCGTAAGTCGCGATCATCCGCGCCGCTGCTATCTGGCTGCAGGTGCGTAAGAACTTGGCCTCGCCTGAGGAGAGGAAGGACGCTCGCAGCCCGTGACAAGGCGGCCGCCACGGACGCGGCTCGCGGCGCCAAGGTTGCCGAAGATGGTCGGGCCGAGCCGCTACGTAATCGAGGCCCTTCGCAAGGCCGCCAGACGCTCGCGCCGGTCCTGAGCAAAGGCCCGAAGCGCTCGCGCCTCGCTAGCCCGAGCGCCGAGCGCCGAGAGGACGGTGATTGTTGGTGCGGCACTTGAGTTTCTCGGCGCCGTCAACACCATCTCGCACTACGATGGAATTGACTCGCGGCAGGTGAGCGGCGGCCGCCGGAACCTGACCGACGGCGATCGACTGTGTTCGAGCCTTGGTCGAGCCACACGCCGAGATTGCCACCATGTCTCGCCGTAGGTCGCCTCGAGGAAGAATAAAGCGCTAGATTTATCTCGCTTAATTGTAAAGATTATTATGCTTGTAAACAATCTTAAGGTTACAAGTTCCAAAGACGCCTCTTGCCCTTTTGTGTTTTTGGTGAACGCTTGACTCGCCATAGCCTTAAGAACCGCAAGGGTCACTTATGCGTAGGTCGGGTTGTTTCCGAGGGGCTAAGAGGATAGGAATCTGGTTATCAAAATAGCTTATACGCACTTCAGAG